>CM068355.1:12278712-14888984 GCA_034769755.1 Odontamblyopus lacepedii | reverse complement strand
CTGAAGTGGCTGATATCAAGAAATCCTACCAATGGCTGGAGAGGGCTGGTCTGAAGGACAGCACAGAGGCACTCATCCTGGCTGCACAGGAGCAGGCCTTGAGCACCCGAGCAATAGAGGCCCAGATCTACCACACCAGACAAGACCCAAGGTGTAGGTTGTGCAAAGAAGTGCCTGAGACAGTCCAGCACATAACTGCAGGGTGTAAGATGCTGGCAGGGAAAGCGTACATGGAGCGACATAACCAAGTAGCGGGCATAGTGTACAGAAACATCTGTGCAGAGTACGGGCTGGAAACCCCAGGAACAAGGTGGGAAACGCCTCCAAAGGTTGTGGAGAATGAGCGGGCCAAGATCCTGTGGGACTTCCAAATACAGACTGACAGAATGGTGATGGCGAACCAACCAGACATCGTGGTTCTGGATAAGCGGGAGAACCAAGCCGTGGTGGTGGACATTGCAATACCGAGCGATGGCAATGTCAGGAAAAAGGAACACGAGAAACTAGAGAAATACCAGGGGCTCAAAGAAGAGCTGGAGAGAGCCTGGAAGGTGAAAGCATCGGTGGTGCCTGTGGTGATCGGAGCACTCGGGGCCGTGACCCCCAAACTAGAGGAGTGGTTGCAGCAGATCCCAGGAAGGACAACAGACATCTCAGTCCAGAAAAGTGCAGTACTGGGAACAGCAAAGATACTGCGCAGAACTCTCAAGCTCCCAGGCCTCTGGTAGAGGACCCGAGCTGATGAGGGTGAGAGAGACCAACCACCGTGGAAGGTGAGAAATGCGTTTTTTTATTTTTATTTTTTATATATATATATATATATATATATATATATATATGTATATATATATATATGTATATATATATATGTATATATATATATATATATATATATATATATATATATATATGTATATATATATATATATATATATGTATATATATATATATATACACATATATATATAGTATAAATATATATATATATATATATATATATATATATATATATATATTAGTGCTGCCACTAACGACTAATTTTCTAACGATTAATCTCTCAACTAATTTTTCGATTAGTCGACTAATCTAAACGACTAATTGGAAAAAAAAAAAAAAAAAAAGCGGTTCTAACACACACAAGTGTGTGTGTTAGATTTTCCCGGGAGGTTACCTTGTGTGTGCTGTGCGTGCGAGTTGCAAAGGTTATTGCTGTTATGTCTGTTGTGTGTGCTCATTCGACAATGTTGAACAACGATATGCACACACAATTTAACGAGTATGCACGAGCAGCATATTGCAACGGTATTCTCAATACCTCATGCATCGTGGTCGTGCTCCCGTGATAAGCCAAAGAAGTCTTACAGAGTGTACAAACCACTCTATCACCATCTGTCCGAAAGTATTCCCAGACTTTCGAGGCTTTAGGTCTTGGTCTAGAAGAAGTCGCCACTGTTCTTGGATTTTCATACCGCTCTCAAATGCTCAAATCGGGGGAAGAGAGAAAGAGAGAGACCAGCCAGCAGAGTGCGCACGGCAAATACTTCCTCAAGTTTGTTTTCTTTGGCGGTGCCATTATATACCACTGCTGTTAGCCTTTGGTGAAGCCAAGGTTAGCCACCTCGGCGTCAACCCCGGATGTAGCCGCTGTCAGCAGCACCGGTGTCCGCCTCGAGTGTAGTACTACTAGTGGTGTGGAGGGGAAATACCTGATCTCAGGCAAGCAAAAGGTCTCTGGACGAGCCGTTTGAGACCAAAAATAAATAAAGGCGAATATTCGACCAAAAGAATTGTAGTCGACTCATTTTCACATTCGATTACGTCGACAACATCGAATAATCGCGGCAGCACTAATATATATATATAAAATCTTTCTGGTGAATGAGCTGTCGGTCTGGGCGGCTGTCGGGAAGAGAGAGTGGCGTGCCGGGATGGTCTCAGAGGTCACGTGGGAAGGGCGTGTGTGCCGGGACAAGGGCCGTCAATGCCGCGAGCGGCTTTAATTATTTATTTACATTAGTTATAACTTCATTCCCTCATCAAAAACATGCCTGAAGAGGTTTTAGATGTTAAACATGTATGTTTCAGTATTTTAGCAATCTCTCCCAGGCCCTATTTAAACCCTTCTTATGGTTAGTTGTAAGATTCTGCACAGTCCTCGGCCCACAAACCTATGTCACTCATGCTCCCACTTGACAATTCTCCATAAATATACAAAAGCCTTATACAAAACTGTTTCATTTGGGGGATGCTTGCTGTGGTAGCGCTCTGAAGGGGGAGTGAGCATGGAGAGCAAAAGGAGGGGAGACTCAGAGCATCTAAAACAAAAAAGAAACTTAGAAACAAAACATATTAATACCTTGTTGTCATCAAATATAACATGGGGATCTAAATATGGTATGTGTTATGTTATGAGCAGTTCAAACCCCACAGAAGTAAAATACCCCCCTTTAAGAGTCCTGCGATGCACTAAAGGTTTTTCTTAGTGTGTATCAACCGCTCCCAGTCTCGAGCTTAGTTTATTTTTGGTGAAGATCCACTGTCAACATTTTTAATAATAATAATAATAATAATAATAATAATAATAATAATAATGCATCAGCTTTATATAGCATTTTTCTTGACACTCAAATACCCTTTAGCATTATTCATTCACTCCATACCCGGTGGTAGCTGTGGCACCTGATTTTCCCGGCGGTCTCCCATCCCTGTACTAACCAGAAATTTTTTTTAATTATTTGACAATGTTCATCATGATAAAATCATTGTTCAAATGGTAGATTCCTGACAAAATGTAACATTGGGGTAGATGTTATAGTCTGTCTATAGGCCTGTCACAAACAAATTTTGAAGCACGATTTACTGTAACAGAGGAATATCACAATGTTGAAACTACGTTATGTCACTGACACAATAAAATTTAAGCACGATAATCCCAGTGAACTATTTTTAAAGAGTTACTACAAATAAATAGCAGTACTTTATACAGCAGAAACGCCCCCCTAATTACTACAAAAAATGCACACGATAAATATTGAGCCCCAAAATGCATTGCTCCAGCTTTTATATACTGGACAATACTTTGATATTGTAATTATCATGACAGTTATAGTTATAGTCAAACCATTTCAAACGTTTAGATGTTTTGGGCAGAAAGTTATGATTAAATCAGAGAAATTTCTCACCTTTTAATAACTTCTACATTGGTGACCCTAACGTTTGGAGCACCTCCTTTGCTGCAGTTTAGAGTATCACAGATTCATTTCCACAGACACCACATGACTTTTCAGTCCCACTTCTTGCTAAAGTCAAGGTAGTTTCAGCTTTCCCTTTCCCCGCTCTATGAAACCCATGCAAGAGTTGATGAGCACAGTGAGGGGTTGGTCTTTTGTTCAATGACAAGGGCAATAAAACTTTTTGAGATTCTGTCACTACATTTTCATGTACAGATTACTCAGAGTACGCTCTTTCAACTACATATTTTGTCACAGAATTCCAGTGAGCGGGACTGACAGGCAGATAAGCAGAACAGAGATGCACATCGTCTGTCTATTTCAATACAAACATGGTGGCATATGAAAAAAAAAAACACGATGGTGTAATTCCTAATTTGTCCAGGTGGTCCAGTGTAGAAAAGGTTTCAGAAGTAGTCATACTGTTTTCAGTGATTACATCTTTTTAACTCAGGGTGATGACCATACACATGTTAACCTAAACTATTTCCTTTTGTTCTTTTAAGGCAGAACATATCTAACACTATATAACACCAGATGCCAGAGGAGTGAAATAAATGAAGCAATAAGCTCAAAGTAGTTTCCTGTTTACTATAGCTTTAGCCACAGCTCACACTGCCACCAACTAGGAATTGTCTTCTTGAGAATTATGATTAAAAATAATTCAGGTACAAGTTAGATGTTTTTAAAAGAAGAAGTTTGAAAGTGGTGTATGCATGGCAGGACTCCCTTGAAAAAGAGATTAGTAATCTCAATGGGACTTTCCTGGATAAATAAAGGTAAAAAAAAATTCTCACACATGTACTCGGGCTCCAAAACACTACTCAAATATAAAAATACAAATAAGAAGGCACGCACAAATACGCTATCACATCAAATAAGTGTAGGGAAAGGGTAGGACTTCACTGGGATTGGACAGAGGTGGACTGCTGGTTGTTATTAGTTGTGTAAAGTTCAACTGAGTCAATTCCTTTTCCTCAACTCCTTGAATCCTCAGTGGTCAATCACACATAGGAGGTAAGGGGCTCGGTTGAATTTTACATATACAGAAAATAAAAGAGAGCCCACCTTTCACAGTTTTCTGTAATATGATTAGTTGAAATGTGTGCATGTGTTGTATTTGTGTGCGTAACTCTTATGAGTATTCTTATACTATACTAGACTCACCCTTAATAATGAAAGTTCACAGTAACACACATGTTTAATATCTGGTAGGCCGCCCACTGGTGTGTGCCGTATGTGTAGGGAATAGTGCATAGATCCACACGAACCTCGTCCATCTGATTAAGGCGATCCCAGGGTGCTGTAGCAATAGCCCACATCTCTGGTGTGTGTCTTGAAATATTTGCTGCCTAAGACCCCTTGTTCTCCTGCCTCCCTCTCCTGCTGCTGATATATGGAACATATGGGAAATGATTGGGGGTTATAAAGGGCTGTTGACTTCAGCAGGCATGCAGTAAATTAAAGTGTGCAGGGGAGGAAAAACACACACTCTTTAGGATCACTTAGTTCACATTTCCTGAACAGACCCGACACTACTTTTCTTCTTAACTCCACCTCGCCATCCCTTTCCGTGTTCCCTCCCTCCTTTTGCTGTTATAACACAATCTTGCACTGTTCTCCTAGTTGGTGGCAACACAGTGGGGTATATCCACACAAATTAGACACATAAAACTCATAAACCCTGGAAAATATTTTAATAATTTCCGCACCCCTTTGTGGAAACAAGCTGCATGTGCAGAGCTTGGAGAGCACCACCAACGTTATTGGTGCAATTAAATGTGAAACACAAAGGAGGAACATGCAGGAATGGGAGCCCAAAATGGTTGTAAACAAGGAAAATGACACTTGACATGTTGTAATTTATGGACGCAGTTTCAAAGCCAGAGTTACTCATTCGTCAGAGAAGGAAGAATGAGGCACAAAGATCCAGGCATTAGACGAACTATTCACAGAATGTTAGTGCATCAAAGACACAGAGAGACAAAAAAAAGAGGAAGAGAAAGCTGTGACTTCAAAGTGGAAGCAATATGAGCAATGCACAGATAGAGAAACCAGTGGAGACTGAGTGTGTGTGTGTCTCAGGTGAAAGAGAGAGATAGTACCACAGACACAGAAGGCAGGGATGCCCCTGGATACAAGCATTGAGTCCTCATCTCAAAGAAACCAAAATCAGTTCACAGTTGTTTGGGGGAGATGTTTCTCCAGACAGACTTTAGCACAATCCTAAAATGGAGTCACTTTGTGAATGGGACTAAACTTTGCCCAACACTTTTAATTGTAGCAGTTTACATCAGTTTTCTTAGTCAAGTTACAATGGGTCTAAGTAATAAAACTACAAAGAAAATCAAATAGTTGAGTAATAAACACGCAAATGGATATAATTCACAAATTTACAAACGGTTTACTAAGAAATATCAGTTATGTAAATGATCACTTTACCTGAATAGAAAAGAACTCTCTTGCTTTTTCATCTACTTTTAGAAAATTGCTCTTGAAAGCAAACGTATGAAAGACCTAATGCATGAAGAGCACTGCCTAAGCGCCTTCTTCAAAGTTTTTGAATCTGCCAAAGGCATTGAAAAGTAAAAACAGTTTAATTTAATCAAATTGCCATCACTTCACTTGAAAGTCCCTGTTCTTTCGAGTCTTACTCATTTGTTTGAACTGAATCTCTCAGTCAACCACTGGATGTAATGATGATTAACTGCAAATGTGACAGTCTTCAAAGTAGATTTAGGAGACCCTATGCTTATGAACGCACAAGTTCAATTTCCAGTGTAGAAATCCAGTAATTCTATAAATGACAAGCTGCTTATTTGCTGTACCAAGTACATCCAATTGCTGCTTATTAACTCAGTCAGAGGGAAGATCTCCATGAGCAAGCAGACAAATATTAAAATATCTCCATTAACTGCAAGAAGAAATATCCCATTTTCAGCCCAAGTGTCTTTATTTGGGCTCAAATGTGAGATATGCTGTTGCTATGGTAATATGGCAATAGCAGTGGCCCTCCTCCCAGCTGTTGGTGGATTTCGTGTCAGAGTGTGTTTGGGCGTGCACGGCTGCATTGATGCTGCCTCCGTGCTGTGTTCTCCTTTTCAGCCTTCAGAATAGTGTCTCTACTAATCCGTGAAAGTTGCAGCGCTCTGAACCAGCAGCCAAGCCTTTTCCCACTGAACCTCGGCCCAGGGTCTGCTCTGTGCTTTGCTCTTGATTGGTCCCTCCTGTGGCAGGACTCCCCTCCCCGCTGGGCGTGGGCCCGCCCCCTCACTGGGCGGCTCAGCACTGCCTAATCGCCTTCTCCCCACCGTAATTACCAGCGGAGTCCAGGACACAGCCACACGTCATTAGAGTGTGGCCAGGAGCTCCCTGCACATGCACGAGGCCTAAGAGCGAGGCCTATAGCCGGCTGCACCTGCTCAGGCCTATGCCCCCAGCCCTGAGCTCTGGGCCCTGTCTGCTCAGGCTAGGCAGGCGCGAGGAGCTGTCCCCTGCAGTGGAGCTGATGTGTTTATTTGGGCTGCAAACAGCAGTGAGAAGCTGTGAGAGGTAACTATCTCTGTGTTGAGCTTCACAAACTACCAAAGAATCCTCCCTGCAGAGCAACAGGCCTTTGATATGTGACCACTTCAAACCACAAATACAATGGGAGCAGTCAGTTGTAGAAATAGCCACGCTGATGTTGTGTGGCTATTGTGAAGCAAAGACATAAAATATGATCATTTGTTGCTCTTATTTTTTTTGCTTTTCAGATAATAAGTAATAGATTTTCTGAATCATCAATTGAATGAAAAGTCACATTGGAGCAACCACCCCCCTGTGACCTGACCTAAAGAGAGATATAATAAACATGATAAACATCAGGACTGCGGATGCACTGCACAAACTGAAGCCTGTGCTTTTTAGACAGGAACCCTGCACTCGTTAGCTTATTACTCTCTTATTAAGAACATTTTTTGCTTTGCATGGATTGGCAGAGTCCCGCTAGCCACCCTCTTCACATGGCCCAGGCTCTGTCAAAGCTGATCAAAAGACATTTCTTCACATCTCCAGACGCTGGGGGAAAAAGGAGAAGAAAAAGGGAGAGAATAAAAGCACCAGAAGGGGGCATACTGCTCTCTCTTTACTCTGGTCTTTTGGTGAATGAGGACTTTTTTTTACTATGTCCCCTCATTTTGCTTTATTTTCTATTCTTGTTTTGAAAAAAGGAAAAAAAAGAAAGGTAGAAAAAATCCCTTTGCGTCTCACCAAATTGTTTTTGCCATATCAAAAACAATTATCCTCAGGTGAAAACTGTCCCTGCAGAAACACTACAATTACCATGGCTAGAAGTAGGTCTTCACAAATTTGACTGGCTAGCGGGCAGCCAGACCCCCTTGAAGTGGTAAAGAAAAGTGTAACTTTAGCCTCTCAGCTGTACGTCTCAATCCATAATCCTTCCCCCAAAAACTCATGTTAGAGCCGCCTACCACTCTCATGGCGTTGGCAGTCTGCACCCAGGCCAGCTCTGATTTATGTGGCCATCCTGTGTCATACTCTCAACCTGAAAAGGGGATTTGTGCTCCTGCATTTACTGGGGTGGTCAAATAGCTCTCAGGAAACACAGCAAGTCCAGTAAGCAGGCCTCCCAGGCCCAGTGGCAGCTCATGGACCTTTGGGGCTGTGCTGAAGTGGAGCTCTTGATGGCCGTAGGCCAAGAGGTGAGTGCTTTGGGTGGGTCACACACTGATTCTAGATAATACTTAGTTCTGGATCTTTGCTTCACAAAGCTATGGAATACTTGCTTTGTTTCATTCAAATAGTTTGCATATTTTTTTCTGGTATCAATTGATTTTTTTTTGGTAAAAGAGCTTGTTTTGAGTGACGTGCACTACGTTAAGAAGTCCTGTGTGCATCCAAACTTTGTAATTGTTTTATTCTACAACACCAGGGCTGGGCTTAGAGCTGTATTTTTTATTTTAGTTTTTTTTTACAAAATACAATGGAATAAAAAATAAACAAAGCAGAACTTATTACTATTTAGTACTAAAAATGTTCACATTTTGCACAAGTTTGACTTGATCATGTATAAATTCCGTTCCCCCTTTACTGTTGACTTGGGTTAAGTACTGGTCGTGTACTCACCCATCAGCGTGATGAAGGGCTCCAGAGGAAGTGGAGAGCAGAACATGTGGTGGATGAGCAGGCCTCGGTGTAGCAGCTCCTGTGCAGTAAACAAACCAAGGTGACCCAGGAGCGTTGGGTGTAGCACATCCTGCTGCTCACTGTCTATGGAGCCACGGCTGGATCAGCGGGTGGTGCATCCCAGTTTTTGTAAGCTCACGTAGTACCTCCAGCACGTTTGTGATACGTCATGAGGTTGAGACGAGCATTGGGGGGGTTAGGCTCTAGAAACAGGAAATGAAAGAGCGGAAGATGTACAGGACTCTATTTACGGTATTGTATTTATGGTATTTTTCGGGGATTTTGGTTTAATTAAAATATCAAGTGACATTTTAATTTGAAAAGCAGAAATGTTGTGAAAATATAACTTTTGCATAACCTGGCATGACCTCACAAATATCTTCTATGTCGATGGAGACAAAATGGCGGCTGTTGCCAAGCTGAAAGTGGAAGAGGACGAAAATGAGTCGAAACTAAAAACATATTTCTTGTGTTGCATACAGTTACTTTGGTGCGTAAAAGTATATCGAATGTTGCTGGATTTGTATATATGTATTTTACTAGTATTTTTGTATTATCTCGTCAGTTCTTTGTCGATTACTAAGATTTATGGCAGCCGCAAACAAAAGTAAAACACACAAATTAACGCACTGTACTTGCTCAACATTGTAAATATTTTCTTGTATATTGGGAGTTATGAGATGAGTAAAATGCGACAGCTTCATATGAGAGTCTGTTTGAGCCTGTGCAGTTGAAAGGCATCATAGTATGACACAAGGATAGGCTTCACTTTTTTCTGCTTTCTCTTTTCTCCCTGTGCGTTAGGTTAACTTGGGGAAATCATGTGAGCTGGATTTCTTTGTAATTGAGACATAAAGGAAAAATCTGTAACTTTTTTCCTTCCTTGTATACTTCACTGCCACAGATCTTAGATTTTAAAGAGGTGAATAAACTTTAGGGATTCTGTTCCAAGTTCTTTTTTACTATAGACACTTGGAGAAAAGACAAGTTGCCACTTTTACTTGATAAAGTTACAAGTTTGAGATTTGTTGTTGTAGCATTACGTAAAGTTGACTCCACTTGAAGTGAGCGTGAGGCTGTTTGTAGCTTGAAGGGTGTCAAATGTAAAGTAAGAGGGACAGTGCTGACGCTGGAGTCTCTATTCCACAGAAGAACAGCAAAACAGATGGTGGCCTTTCATTGTGTAATCTTTCCCATTTCAATCTCCATCATATTTGATCAAAAGTCTGCATCTTCTTTATTGTTGCATACTATTAAACGCTGATGAGAGTTGTACTGAGCACATCGGCCCTCAGAAGAATTAACGACAAGAAATCTTGTGGCACTTAGATCACCTTGAAATCAAGTGCTGGTGCATTTCTTTGTCTTTTGATGAGTCCCATGAAGTTGTACAAGTGTGAAAATGACTGTAGGGGAAATGAAAGATACTTTAAAACAGATGGCGCCACAAACAGCTAATGATGTTTAATTATCTTCTGATTGTTATAGAAAACATTGTCCTGAACTAGACGAAAGAAATCGTTTCATTAGCACAAAAGATGATTCTCTGGTCCGTCTACGGATCATTTTTACATTTGAAAAAATACATTTTTAACAACAACATGAAACAAATGTGGGGGTTTATTCAGTGTGCTGTTAATGTAATTATAAAATGTAATATATATATATATATATATATATATATATATATATATATATATATATATATATATATATATATATATATATATATATATATATATATATATATATATAAATTATATTATACAAAGTAATTTTAAAAATTGGTAAATTCATTTTGTCATGTTATTTTAATTGTAATCTTGCGTAGATTTAATTATAGTATATATATATATATATATATATATATATATATATATATATATATATATATATATATATATATTTAATTATAATATCCTATTATTTTGATTATAGTTTTTAAGCAGTTAAATGATGTTTAAAATATTATTGATTTAATCATACAAAATTACATGACAAAAAGTAAAAAATAAATTGTACACTGCGCCGCAAAACACTGAAAAATATGTTATTTGATGTTTATAATGGTGGATATTTTACATAAAATTTTGGCTAATTGAAAGTGTTGATTTAAGAAATCAACATTTAAAATTAAATACATTGGTTTTCATTTTTCAAATTTGAAATTTCATGTTGAATTATTGCAAAAGGTGCACGAAAAAATTGGAAGTCCTATTTTAATTATAATATTCAGTATTTCACATTTAGATGATTTAATCTATAATAGTAAAATATTTATTCACATTTAATTAAACAATTTCACAAAGATGTTTTAATTTGAAAATAATCTACATTTTAAATAGTTTTATTATATATATATATATATATATATATATATATATATATATATATATATATATATATATATATATATATATATATATAAAATTCTAGTCCTAATAGTCCTAATATTATTTACAAATAAAAATAATATAAATATACATTTTTCTTTATTTTATTTTTTTCATATTTTTTTTTTTCATTTTTCTTGAATATATTTTGAAGAATGGATCATAGTGTTTCCAAAAAACGTAATACATTCATATACGGGATTAAACATTTTCATGTGCGTGTAATTCTTTGGATAAAAGTATGTCTATGCTGGCATGACTTGACTGAGCTTGTCTGAGCTGTGGATCAGCTCTGTTGCACAGATATCTGTTGTGTGTCAGTCATTTGGACGACATACATGATCTGTGGCCTATTCACATGGAACTCTCATGTGAAGGACTGACACAAAGTTTGAACAAGCAGCTGACAAAGTGAGGTTAAGTATTCTTCAGTGCAGGTGGCAGCAACATGAGCTCTCAAATATGATGGAGTGTAAGATACTCGATTTCAGAAGTGCTCCAACGCTGCCGTGAATTTCAAGTGAGTGGAACCTTTGGAGTTGGTCCAATAACGTGTCTTTAATAAAAATAGGTCAGGGTTATATAAGCATGAAGTTGTCTGCCAGCGTCCTGCAGCTTGTTGACGGTGACATGAGAGTCAGGACCAGTGTGTGGCGGTGTCTCTATTAGTTTGTATGTGAGTTTGGGCAGCCATGTGACAACGCTGATCCTCCTGTGTGCCCCACCTCAAAGCAGCAAGCCTGAGATATGACAGAGGCAGCTCAGGACACAAGCAGAGAGACAAATGAAGATGTAACTTTAAAGAAACACCGGCTGCACTTTTGAGGACAAGTATAAAGCACACCCTGTACTTTTAACCACCACTATTCATCTATACCTGCCAAATGTTACGTTTACATTATCATGCATCTATTCATATTAGTAGTCTAATGACTAGAATACATATTTTTGTAAATATATAGTATATATAATATAGTTTGTTTCCAGTTTTGTTTAGCGTTGTTCCCATATGGGGAAAAACAAAACACATGACTTATGCCTGTCACATTTCGAGTGACAGGCTCCCGCACAGCTTTGACCGTAGTACTCAATGTTAACCTTCTTTCGCACATTCTTTTCTTTGTCATTACTACTAATTAAAAACGAAGCATAAAAAATGCTTCTTTCAGTTGCCTCTGAACACACACACATAAATATAACTTCTGAGCTATTCCAATGTAGATAAAGCCTTTATTTCAAATGGGAAGGTTTCCTTGCTGGGAGCACCAGGAGGTGCTGTAAAGCAGTTAGGCTTTAATAGCACAACAGCAGCAAAAACAAACATGGCAGCTCAGAGAAAAGGCGAAAGTAACAGACATTAGAACATCTCCTCCTCCTTTTTAACTCCGCTTCTGCTCAGGCCTCACTAAGGAACTGCACCCCGCTATGACCTTAGCACTAGCACTGATGTTTGATTGTTGTCAGTTCTCTTTTTGGATGAAGCATTCAGTGCATTATTACAGTGTATTTGATACTGTTTTGCATATAAAGTTGTATAAAGTTGTGCATAGTTTTTACAGTTTTGTGGGTCTCCTGAGATGATAGTATGATTTAGAGGTGTGGATGAGAGCAGACTACAATGGAGAGAAGTGGTAAATGGACGGGTGCAGGAAGTGCTAAACTAAAAGACGAAGTGAGGCGACCTGGTCGTCTTTGGTCTGCATGTGAAGCGCTAAAGCTACCCTGACTTTGTAACGCCGAGTCTTGTGAGTCACAACTGTGAAGATAAAATGTTATTAAAACCCAATCTGTCACCAAATGGAGTGAAAAAACATGCTTGCCAAGTGCACAAGTCTAACATTACCACTTGATACGCACACTAACACACACACACACCACCCTGTCTCCCAGTCCTTACACTAACACAACCACACACACACACAGGCGCACACATGCACACACCCTGTCTCCAAGTCATTACACTTGCTAAATCGCCAATTAATCAAAAGTGAATTCAGTAGGAGTTGCAGTGAGCAGATTGCGACGAAAGGTTAGCGCACACCTTAAGCACTAAGTGACAGAAGTACAATTATATTACATCACTCTTTCAAATAATTAGCTTGAGGGTGTTCATTTTGAGAAGGAACATTTTAAATGATTTTCTCCATGTGATGGCACACATTAATGAATAAATTCTCATGTCTCTTGGGTGCAGGCTGCTGCTCAACACTGTGACCCAGTTTGCCTTTTAAACATAGTTGCTAATTGTGACAGCTCCATTCACGAGTGCTTAACCCTAAGAGAGTCTGCCTCCCTCTGCAGCAATATTGAACATGGTGACAGACTAGGAGCACTGGCCTGGCGCTGCCCTGATGGTGCCCAGGTGGTGATCCGTGCTCCAATAATACACACTGCCACATGCCCACAACTGATGGGCCACATATGGCTACAGCATGAAAACTTTCTTTGGTTGACTTCTGCAGACAGCATCTCTGTGAGCAATCCAAACAGTAAATGAATGCAAGCAGAAACATATATTAGAGCTATTTTAGAAGCATGGTGCAAAAGCACATTTACGAATAGATATAAACAAATGTAAAATTGGTTTTAAAAGAGATTATGGATACATGTTTTGACCCACAAAGCCTCTCAAAATGTCAAATATTTTTTGGGCATTTTAAAACAGCAAAAGTCACAATAGTAAAAAAAAACTGTATTTTTCCCTAATGCGAAATTGTATTGTTGCAACAGCAAAAGTACAAGCAGCAAAACAAATTGTAAACAAGCATAAAAAATGTCTAAAATGAATACATAAACAGGATTACCGATGGTGAATAATACAATTTAATCAAATCTTAAGAACTGTAAACTATTCTTAGTTTGAAATGGCTTTCTGACAAAAAAGTTTTTCATCGCATTTGAATTGTTTTATAAACAATAGTACATTTATATTGGGTTCTTTTCAAAGTATAATGCTGTAAATCCTAAATTCTGCTCATCTGCATTGACTTGTTCCTTATGAAAGTCAAAAGATCCTGTTCAATTACTTTCTTCCACTTTGTTCAAATCAGCAGGTCTACAGTAGAATGGGACGGACTAACCTCACTTCACGTTGGCTATGCTATTCAGGAATTATGAAATTAAATTGCTGAGTACAGTACTATCTCCCACCTCGGGCCACTTCAAGAGTTAAATCAAAATAGCTTGTGGGCTTAGAAGAATAATAATAATGTTAAAGAGAAAATCTATATTGCCAGAATGAAAAATCAGGGTGTGTACTCTACTCTATAAAGACATCTGCTGATAGCACAGTTTAAGGAAGCCTGGTAGTGACCGTCCTAGTGAAATATCTAGAGAGATTAGAGACTACCATAACAACTCATAGTAGGACCATCACAGCAATAAAGGGAGAAGCTGAAAAAAACTTTTTTATAGAAAGCCTCAAATCTGGTCTGTATATACTTGTCATGGGGAAAAATATACATTCTGCATTCTTTGTTAAAACAGATTTCCCATGCTATTTGCACAGAGCTAACATGAGTGTGTTACTGTGGCAGGTGGAGCATTGAGGTGGAGTGTGCTGCTCCCTGTGGAGGTCTCATATACAGAGTCTTGTTCTGCCCAGATACTGGCCTCCAGTGCCACAACGCAACCAGCCACAGCCTCTGCCTAACAGGGCCAGAGCTGTACAGGCAACGCCCACAACCTTCTGCAACACTGCTCCATGCTATGATAGTGCCTTTCAACGCAATATGTACGATTTTCTTCATTGCTTTAACTGTTCTCAAAATACTTTAGCATTTGTTGTTTTAATCTAAGTTAAAGTCATGTGTGGAAGTTGTAGCTCAAGCTTTCATCATGTGTTGTGTGTTTTCAGTTGTGTCAGTAAAGTAACATCTGCAAGACGAGAACTGAAATTTAGGCATGTTTAAATCTAAGATGTTTAAACATTGCAAGTACATTTTCTATTATACGACTACATTATTATACTGTCATTTCAATCACAAACTAACAGGGTAACAATGTACACTTGCTGTAAATCCTTTAAATCAGTGACTGTGGGTAGTTATAATCTGGTGTTTTCAATGTCTGAACATGTCCTTTCAAAAAAGGTCATTCATAATACGCTTCTTTATTTATGTGAATACATCTGAATGATTTCTTTCAACAATAAACTCTTCTTGTAAGTGACCGTTTCTTAAATAATAAAGGGAATATTGGTCATTTTTGGTTAATGGTGGCTGTGCAGTCAGATAAACCACAGCTAAAAGAAGAGAGTCAGATATGATTCTTTCATCTTGGTTCTTCTTTACTTGTCTGTAAATATTGGCTGAAACAATGTTTTTCACTGGACTAAAGGTGCAGTCAGAATGCTCATTACCACCAGGCCCAGTCTGTCACACACTGGTCATATCAAATTGATTTTACAGATCCAACTACTACACTGCATTGTGCTAATATTTTCTGTCAGTGCAGCTCCATAATACTGACATGTGGTGGCCGTGCAGTCTCACCTCACTCCGCCATGTGTGTCTCTGATCACATTTAGTCAATGTGTCCTGGTGGTGTTTTTGCACAGCCTTCTCTTTGCTTCTGACCTCTCACCCAGCTCCCTCTCTTTGCCTTTGTTGTCAGGTCAGAGTTGGTCCAGGCGCGCCCACGGAGCCTCCTCACTGCGGTTTGGTATGCAGATGCACAGACACAGGTAAGGCTGGCCCAGGTGCACCCCACAGTGATGGTGACCGCTTTGGCTCACCCTGCTGCTCACAGGTCAGGAATGGGGTCAGAGTGGGCCCCCGCATCCCAAAGATGAGTCTCTAGACTGGCATGGGGAAAGTGTTTGATGTGAGCTAGTGTTGAGCTATGTTATCTTGTTACTATGTCCTTAATTATCTCCAGCAGTATGGACTTCCTGGTTGACAGGCATAGTCCAGCTCAGTGTGGCTATAATCTTTTACAGGTGACTGTCATTTGGAGAGCCGCTTCTTCCTTAACTCAGGTGATAGATGCCAAGGCGCATCACTGCTGTTTGCAGAGCTAATTAACTATGAAGTGACTGTAGTCTGAATGAGAGAAATAACTCACAAGGCAGTAATGACCACAGCATGAATCCAAATATGTTATGCAAATATGCCTCCGAGTGCCAATTCCCTGCCCATTATTTGTACAAGTTTTGCATCTATTTCTTCAGGATGCCTTGTGATGAAGAGACAAAGTTCTCTTGGCACTACTAAATACGCCACATGGCATTCTTTATCTCTACTTGGAGCTTGCAGCTCGACATCCTAACCACTGGAAATGGCCCCCAGAGGACTAACAGCCAGAAATTGATCTCAGAGTAGATGGGCACGCTGCGTCTGCCATACTGGCCTTTGTCACTCCCAAGTCGCTCGCTGAATCTTTCCTTAAAACTCCACTAAAGATGAAAACAGGGAGACTTCACAGCTGGCTATGGCATACTAATACCCTGGACTCATTACATTAATGGGGCAGATTTTCCTTTACTGAATGTGCTCTGATGGCCTTTGAGTTTGCCCAGGCTAGAGGCTGTACCACACTTTGAAAGGCCTGATCGGCATATTGAATGCATATTAACACAAGCCTTTTGAGACTCCAAATAGGATGGATCATAATACTGTCCCTTTAAGATCCAGCACATATCAGAGTCATCCCCACAGACACCCAATCCATAGATTTAAGTGGGGAATGGGGCGAAGAGTGCACACTTTCTAAGAGGTGAAACTTTACGATATGGTTTTTAAGCAGTCTTTGGTTTAAAAAGGTGCTTATTGACGATTTCAAAGTGTGTCTAGTTCAGTCATTCCCCCTCAGGACAGGAGTAGACACTTTGTTGATAGAATTAAAGTATTTTCACTACCACAAAGCTGTATTTTAAAATCATTCACTTCCTCTTATGACCAGTATGAATTTCCTTTAGCTGATAATTTGAAGGCACCACTGTTCTGCAAGCCTCAGGAATGCACCCTCTGCTCTGAAGCCTTTATTGCCATAGGTAACAATAGTGAGATTTAAAAGGACGAGACGGCAAAGCTAAAGATATTGTTTTAATGGAAATACACTACAATGGGTATCTTTTCATATAATGAGAGAAATAGAATATTAATATTTGGATTTAGCATATTTGCCCAATAGCAAAAAGATGAATTGATAAGGGGGAAAAACAGTGCAGGCTCATTAGCATGACAAAAAGTGCCTTTGGACTAGTAATATTTCACCTCTCTCTGCTTATCAAAATCCCTGATATTGAGATAAAGAACACTTATCCTGCGCTTTCATTTTGTGCTCAATTTGATGCAAGATTAAACACACTGTATTTTTCTCCCAGTGATACAGTTATGATATAATTATAATATTTTGCTCAGTTCTTTGCTTTGTCATGACACGCTCTGCAAACAAATACACATCCCAGACACAAGTGAGATTATGCTGAGAGCGTCAGTGGACCTGAATATGGTGCGCATGCGAATCGGCTTCAGCTTTTGACAGTAAGATGCAGCCTCTCAGACAGTCAATAGGGCCC
Source organism: Odontamblyopus lacepedii (assembly GCA_034769755.1). Lineage (NCBI taxonomy): Eukaryota > Metazoa > Chordata > Actinopteri > Gobiiformes > Gobiidae > Odontamblyopus > Odontamblyopus lacepedii. Next base: position 14,871,654 of record CM068355.1, on the reverse strand, counting down.
GAACTGTGAATAAACTCCAAATCCGCTGGTGCTATTCAAAATGGCTGACTCAGGTGCCCAGTCAAGTAAATATTGCATGTCGTCCCCACTTTCTCTCTCCCTATCTCAAGCTTCGCCACCTAACAAAAGAGCACCCGTACCTCTTGCAGAAATCCATGTTGAGCAATCATTGGATTTTTGTTGCTAGCTTTTGACAGTAATGATTTCATAAAGTCTTTGATATTAGCCCAGCTTGCTACATGGTGGGGTATTGCCGTTCATTAGTGATTCTATAAGCGTGGTAACACTGGTGTAGTGGCTGGTACTTACATGCCTTCCACTCCAAAGTGTAACGGTAATTTATTCGCATCTCTGTGCTCGTCATCTTGATGCAACCCGCTCAGTGACAGGGATCCATCTTAGTGCTACATGGCAACAAAGTGGAGGAGGGTTAGGAGGAGGGGAGCTGCATATTTTGTGATCACAACACACGGGGAAGAGGTAGACGATGGTTACCAGGCAGGTTTTGGAATGTCAAAATACTGTTTCGTGATACTCAAGCGACTCTGAATTCTTACCGCGTTCTAGGCCTTTCACGGGTTGATTTTAATTCACCAAACATATAATTCAGTCTGATATTTTCTTCTTAAAGTACTGGTGAGGCACTTCAAAGTTAAATATCATATAGAAAGCATGAATCAGATGGCAGATTTTATTGTCCGGCATCAAAAAGCAATAGTAAGATGCACCGTGGGCTGCTGGAGCATCACAGAAGAGAAAGAATTTGGCATAATCTTAGGCCGCCCATCCCCATCCAGACAACCCAGAGCCTTTTATTCATCTTCTTGGAGACTTAGCGCATTGGCGTGGTGACTATGTGCTTCACAGGTGGGAGTCTGCCTCTGTCAAATAAACCAGTTCACTAAGGATGGGATTTGCCGCTGTTATTTTTCTATTAGGGAAGAATTATGCTAAGCCTTTGGAGGCCATCTTTGTGTTGCTATGGCAGCCCATATTTCCTACCGGGTTGCGACCTTGAATGACTACAGTGCAAAGCCAAGTAGCCCCCAGAACCCTCTGAGGATTAGAACCGGGATCTCATAGTTATGCTAAACACTGCTGATATGAGTGAAACTTGAATAGATGAATGACAAAGTTTATTGAGATTGCCTCTCTTTCATCTGATTATTGTCATTTGAATATTCCCAATCACTTGGACCGACTTCAAACACAGCTTTTCAACTGGCCATTGTCTGGGAAACACTGGGCGTTTTTTCTCTTTACGTGACCACCATTAGCTCAGAGAAAACAAGTCTAGGCTCTTCGTGTTAGGAGGCTCATTCACAAATCCTTTTTCTTACATTTTTCTTCATAGACATTTTAAAATAATGATGACATATTTTGTTAATTATTCTATGTGTCTTTTGGGCAAACTCTGCAGTCACATGTGTTACAATTTGACAGTTTGTATTGTAATTTTCTCTATTGTAGTTTTTGCCATAGTTTTCCTGATGCAAGTGTTACAGGTGCAGTTCTGACTGACATTATTTACAACCACACCTATGGCTTTCACTGCTAGATTACTATATTAGGTTTACAACTATTGTGGCAAGTAATCCAATAAGTAAAGTGTTGAAAAATTGAAGTAGTTTATTTACCATCAGGACCCAGAGACCTGAACTCTGCACACATTGTGGTATTGTCTGGCTTCTGTTGAGAGACAATTAAAACCTCTGATGACGTAAGCCAGGACTGAGGACTGAGCGGACACAGGAGTCCAGTTCCATGATCAGTAACATAATAAAGTCTTTCAATAACAGAAGTAATTATATGTATGTGAATCTATGTGTAATATATTTGCATGTTAAAAGTACATAAGCAACAGCTTGTCACTCCAACTCTGTAAGCTGCAGGTCCTGCTCATGAAAGTGTGTCCTCTTCTCACAGGTCACACTTTAATGTGCACTGATTCAATAAAAAATGTTTTTGGTCCTCAGATGTTTGTCATAATCTTTCTGAGTGTTTTCACGTTGGCCATCAAAGCTCAGAGTCCGTTTGGAGACACGTATAGACAGCTCCTCAAAGCTGACACCGAGATGAGGCTTTGAAAGTTTGAGATTGACACTATTGTGGTCACAGCGCACAACAGGGGACTACTTTGAGGAGCAAAGTGCTTTGAGTATTGGATTTCACTTAAGAAGGATACTGGCCAAAGACATGCTCTACTATTTTAGGTATACATTAAGGAGTATGTAGGCAATGCTACTTTATAGTCGATTATACAGGGAAAAGTTTTGAAGATATCTGTTGGCATACTATCTGTGATGAAAGTAAAAAGTTGCTAAATCCTACTCTACAATTGCAGTATTTTTGCTTCTTGAAATAAAGTGCCACTATCAGAGCAATGTTTTGTTGTCATTTTGGGAATTGATCAGTCCCAATCCTATGCTGGATGCTTGTCAAGTGGCAGGTCTCCTGAAGATCACATGTTTTTCTGACAGTGCCTTGTCAATGACGAAGTGAAAATCCCAAGTCAGTCTCTGGCATTTTTTACTCACTGTCAAAGTCTGATCTATTTATCTATCATCTTATTTTTGACAAATTCCTCACAGCCATCTTTCAATCTAATTTCACTTTGAGGTCTTAAAACAAAGAGCCTGCTTACCTTAATGTATTTGAACTTGCTACCATCTCTTTAACATGACAGTCACATTTTAAGTGTTCTGATGTCGCACACAGCTTTCTGGCTTTAAAAGTTCACTCATCGTGAGCTTTTGGGTTGGACTTTGAAGTGTTCCGGTCCCGAGTGATCGGGTTTTAGCATGCCATGTCGCCTGTGCTGTTCCCTGTCACCTACCCAGGCGCGCAGGAGTGACATGGGAGCTGCCATAACACAGCCCTTTTATTCACAGCAACTGCAAATTAAAGTGGGGAGAGAGCAAACTTCTGCCGCTGTTTACGTCCGTGGAACATTTCATTTTACGCACGCAGTGATTAATTTACTAAAGCAAGAGCGCGTTTGACGCCATTTCCAAACTTTACCAAAGCAGTCTATCACCTCGTTATTTTGGTTTATCTCGTTTTTACAGTTTAGTTTACCCCACTACATGCAGCACTCTGACCTTAACCCAGCAAAGTGTGTCAGCAGTAATGGCCACATAGACGTCCCCTTCTCCCTGTGCATTACGCACCTGAGAGGCACCGCAAAAAGCTGCGCACCTCAGAATTTCGTTTCATATTTAATTCAGAGTTGTTGTTGTCATTATTATTATTATTTTTATTATTAATTTATCGCCGAGTAATTCAAGAGGCTAAACGAAATAATTGGGGAGACTGAAATGCAGGTAAACACTGGAAAGAGCAGGACTGGGGTATGAGCGTTAAATATGAGATTTATTAAAAAAAAAAAAAAAAGTGCTTTTCTTTTTGCGTCCATATGACATTCATTTCGACAGGCTACGTCACATGTAAATAGTAGGATTCAGACCCAAGTTGTAAACATAGGCAAATATACGTAACACAAAAAGATTACACAACTTTGAGGTGTATGTCTATTTTAGAACAGTCTAATTTATAAATAACAGAGATGGATGAGCGAGGTAAATTACGCTGATTTCTTTAGTCCATGGACGAACAACATGATCACCTATACGAAATAGGCTATATGCCCATTAATCTTAATCGTAATATGGAAAATACAAACAGATTATGCTTATGTATATTTATATATTTTTTAATTATTTTTATTCCGTTTATTATTTTAATTTTTGAAAAAAGGCAGCCCCCGTTTCTAAGGTTTGTTTTTAGGCCTGGGAATTTTTTGTTTTGTTGTTTTGTAAAAAGTAAAACATAAAACTGCTGGCTGTGTGTAATTTGTACCTAATATTTCGTTCAAGACCTGAATTACTCTTGAGATCATGCGTGCGGTATGATTAGTGTTATTATCCAAGTAAAACATTGTGATTTTCTAACAAGTTGTTCATTTTGCATATTTTGGCAGTCAAATGAATTACGATTTCCTCCGGTTCACAGTGATTTTTGCATGAGAATATCGTGTATTTTTCATGTCAGCTTTATTATAGGGTCCTAGTCGGAATTAGACATCATCATCAGACAGACACAGACAGGCTGGTGGTGTGTCCACGGTTTTGTGTTCCTCGTGTCCCGGGCAAACAGGCCACTGCACATTGTCTGAGAGAGCTGGATTAACCAATGCTTTTGTTGGGTGCACATTCAGTTTGTTAAAGCCACTGCAGCTCTGACTACTTGAGGGAAGTCTTATTCTCTATCTCGCAGCCGAGATGGCCTCAAGAGGACCTGCTATTGAACGCAGCGCATTGAGCTTTGTGCGCCAAAAAGAGCCATTCACTCAAAAGGTGATGGTCACTGCGATAACAATTTACACAGGCCAATACAACACTTCCGGTGTATTATGTAGTCTGCTGTGTGTAGAAATATATGCTATAGGCAATAGATACAACTTCTATGCGCTATTAAGCCTATTATACTATTATACATCTGTCTTAGAATGATTCATTATTAGGACCGTTGCCAAAGCAATTTACGATAAAAAAAAATATTAGGCTTAAATATTTTCAAGGGTAAAAAGTCCCATTAAAAAGTTGCGTATAGTATGAAGCTGAAACCGATGAATAGGCTGTTACATGGCTAAATAAAATCAAATGCGAGATTATCCACCGGTGATGCACTCACATCCGTGTCTTGCAGATATGTGCCCATTAAAACAGGCATCCGGGGCGTTATTTAATCCGTTTGTTATACACAGTCTAATGACCTCTGTGTGTTTTTATGGAAATCTAAATAGGCCTACACGCCGCATTACTTTTACTCAAACACGCTTTTATTTTGGTTAACCTCATTTTATCCTGTAGCCTATATAACCTAATATTGTTTGAGTTTGTATTCCTACATTTGTGGCCACTTGATTCCAGGGTATTTTAACTGAACAAATATGCCGTTTATAATGAATATTATTTTCTAGTATTGAGAGGGAGAATAGACCACAGAGCAGACGTGGAGGCGCAGGCCTCTGGAGGCCTCTTAGGCACCTGTGGCTCTATCTTCTTATCCGTCTCTCTTCAGGCACATTTTGTGTTTTTATTGTTTTATTTAGCCCATAGATTATCTGATGGATTAATCTGAGGCCTGACTGATCTTTTTCTATAGGCTAGACGTACTGGGAAGTATCACAAACACATTTTTTTTTTTAAATTCAGGCTAATTGTTTTTAATTGGGCTGAAATGTTCGTTCGGAAGAAGCCCTTGCGTTAAGCGAGTAGCAGATTGAGGACCGTGCAGCAGCAGCAGCACCGACATTCTCTCATGTGAGCACATCAGACACAGCCAATTAATACAATGTTATGGGGGTTTCATTTAGCCCACTAATGATCGTAATAAAATGGACTGCAAAGCGCGTCACATAATCGCCTGATGGGACGGGTGGATAAAATATCCGTGTATTTTTTCTGTTAGAACACTTTTGCTATGATTTTTTTTAGTATGCCCATGTTCATATATTTTTCTTGCATAGTTGTTTTTAATCTTCCTCTCACTGGTAGGCCTGCATACGTCTATCGATGTTCGTTCATAATTAGTTAATAATAAGAGTCGTCACTTAAAAAATATAAATGAAGTCTTTAGATTCACAAATGCAGACAGGTAGTTTGTTTCGTGGCACTATGGAAATATTCATTGAGTATAAGGCGGGGTCACATTTTCATATTAAGATTTTTACATTATGACATTACGACTGTAGTTCACATGTTTCTACGTGAGAAGTTGGTAATAAGTCTTGGATTAGGTTCATGTGGGACAGAAGTGGAAGTTTTCTCGTACGTGTTGTGCAGCCTTATTAGTGATTTTTAACCCCTGTGTTCAGAGTCACACTGGGTCTATTCTTCTTGCAGCACGTTAACATTTTACTCTCTCGCCCCACACTCCCCCTTCACTTTTGTCCTAAGAGGGCAATTAAGGAAACAAACGTTTTCCCCAAGATAAGCTGGCTGCCAGCTTTGCATACTAATGCAATGCCAAATGGTTACAAATAGTGAGTGCTCTAATTACCAGCCCTGTTTTCAATCAGAAATTGCTCAATTTCCCAGGATGAGATCACCATGGCCAGAGACACTACCTGAGCGAGCAGTCATCTCCATGAGAGAGAGAGAGCAGTCATAGGTGTTCACATGGTTAGTCCAGCTCTGCTCTAACACCAGTGCCCTGCTCAAGTCTAAAATGGATTCTGTTAGCCTCCACAGCATTTAACAGTGCAATTATCCTTTCAGAGGCACGCGACATTAATGTAAACCACACCAGGCTGAAGCCGCCACTTAGCCACCACTACAATGTGCCTAACCATGTCTGGATGAGCAATTTAATGCTGCAATTTAGTGTCTGTATTATCATCAGTGTATCAGGGAGCACTCATTTATTAAGCAATTTGTGTTGTAGAAAATTAGAGGGAAGAGCATTTTAATTTGATGCTGGATGGTTATATCCCAAAAAGCAACAATAAGGCTTAATGTGGCACACATCAAACACAAAGATTAAGTTGAGTGTGCAGGATACATCACAGGCAGCTTCTATTCTGGGCCTGTCCTTTCTCTGGTGGCACCAGGCCGCACCAGGCAATACCGAGCGGGCACACCACATGCTCCATGGGCGAGGACTGGCTCATCTACAGCACCCAGCCACAGGCCCTTTCTCTGGCCCCAGATGACCTTCAGCTCCCACAGTGGTCGATGCAGAACTGGCCCCAGATCAATGCAAGCCAGGGCCCGGCTCCTGCTCCCTGCTCTTTCACTGTAGGGGCCAGGGAGCAGCTCAGGCACTGCCCCTGTCACCCTGCAGACTGTGTAGCGACAGCTGCAGCGCCAATGCCCCCACAGTAGACATGTGCCCTACAGAGGGAAGAGGACAGTCAGTTACCCCAACTCTGCCTGTGTGTAGAGAGGACTACTCTCGTTTATTCAAACAAGTCAACAGGCCCAAATCCCCCAAGACCCAACTCAAGACCCACATGGATGAGTGGAAAGATGAACAAAAAGACAATTAAAAAGTTTCTTGTCAGTGTAGTGACAAAGTCTACTTACGAAATATTTTCTCCGTTCTGGACACATCCTAACTGTGAGTAATTGTATATACTTGGGACATTTGTCAGATAAAAAGCTGGTTTTCAAAGTCACCATTGAGAATATGGTATGCAGCACCATGTCGCAGTCATGTGTGTGAAGTGGAGCCTCACCCATAACCCATCTGGATCCACCACTGTATATCTTTGATTAGCAGGTCTTTTTATACTTGCATGAAACACTAAGAAAACTGTTGGTGCACATTATAATTACACAAGACTTTCCGAGATTGCGTTTTCTTGGTAAAACACTGCTTCCATATGTGGAGAGCAGGAGATAACAGATTGTTCTTTTCATTAGCATTATCAGAGATGGGACTGTGAAGCCTGGGTGACCTCCGCACAGCAGCACCTCATCTCGCTTCAGTCATCCACTTGAACAAACAGAAGAGATGAGGAGGAGAGAGGCTCTGTCAGATAGATTAGATTGTTCTTATTAGATGAACCTCTTTGAGATGAGACAAAACAATGTTGAAAACACTCATGGAGAAGATGTTGCGCATGACATCTTTTGTAAGAATCTTTGGTAATGATCATGCTGTTTTTGTGAATATAAGATTGTAAAGCTCAGAGTCACCCAAATATATATTTAGGTTGCGATATGAACCATTTTTTTTTCAGTTAAGCCCATTTTGGGAAGTGGCAAAACTAATCAGAAGCCTCTTAAGTCTTCTGGTAAAACACTGCTGCAAAGGGCACCATATTCTAGAGGTTCTCTAAAGGTTATAAATGTCCGCGTTCATATGTATGCATGGGGATGGGATAGTAGACTCACAGGGCAGTGTGTGGTCAGGAGCTTGGCTGTGGGCAGTGGAGGAGCGGCGTGCATCCTGGGATGGTGTGACAGACTCCCCAGCCTCCTGGTTGAATTTGTTGGAATGTGAGAGAGGAGGATTTTAGCACCATGTGAGCCACGCCAGAGTGCTGCAGACTTCATGCCATCTGTCTCAGCCTCCATGGTGCCTGTGCCAAACTACTCAGACCTTTATTTCCTCTCTCGCGTCTCCTTCTCATCCCTGTTCACAAGAGGAGTGCCCATACTGAGATCTGCCAGTGCAGCCCAGGGTACAAATGACTGGGCTTAATAAACACATTCACAAATCTCCAATGATTAATATGTATTCTTGGAGCCGACTGCCTGTGAGCCCTCATGGACACAGAATTCGTGTTCAGTAGGCCTGCCATTTGTGACTGACCAGTGGGGAAAGACAGAGATCTGCTGATCCGCTCAACTTAAAACATGTTTGAAGAAAGAGCCAAAAGTTCACTTCAGTTACTTTTGGAAACACAACCCTTTGCACAGAGGGAATTTCAATTTAAGTTTGAGGGAAAAGTTCTCAAACTTGTGATGGAGAAATAAAGCTATATAAAAGACACATTTCCAGCCAAAAAAATGTGAATGCAGTGAATTTCTTCCTATTCTATGAGCACACCCCAGGTCAAAACTATGCATCATGTTCATTTTAGTTACTGAACATTAGATGTATAAATGAAAATGCTCCTTTTTTCAAACAAATATATATATACAGAGCTGTAAACTTAGTAGACCTACACAGTTTATGTGTAATGAAAGAAAACATTAAACAAAACCTAAAAAGTATATGATGCTAATGTTTTGTAAACTAACATACTGATGGATTATCTAAACATTATTACTTACTTTCAAAACTGTGTGAGGTACATTTATAATGAATTAATGTAATGAATAACTGGAAAATGATAGTATGACACTGGACACTGGACATACTCATGTGCTTCTGTTTGACAGAGAGAGGCTTCTGAGAACACACTGTACCCTGTGCAGATCTTCACATTGTGAGAGGAGAGTGGAGCACATAGCCTCACACATTTCTGTCCCAGTGGAGTCCAGGAGCCAAGCGGACTTTGAAGTTCTGACCTGGTCCAGGTGGGTTCTGTATCGATCCTTGTGGAGGTGGGCTCCTGTGGACTAAAGAGTGACTCAGACCGTGGTCTGAACCTGACAGTTCTCACTATACACTGTGAACACGCCGAGCCGCTTTCATTTCAAACTTTTTATCAATATTACTGTGCAATTTAGTTTTCTATAAAATAACTCATAATTGTAACTAAGCAGATAAAAGCAACAATCATACATTTTTTTATTCACACTCAAACTGTATGTGCTGGATTAGCTTTAATTTGATATTTTCATTTTGTGTCATTGGTACATGAATTCAATCACGGTCTGTCAAACATATTACATTATCATCAATATCTAATCCACAATATGCTTTGTTTTCACCTACCCCCCATCTCCACCCACTGCTCTGTTATTTATTTGCAAATTTTCAAAAAATTCAAACTCTGGGTCATGTCTGTAGAATTTAAAAATGTTAAATAATAATACGCAATCTGTTATAATTTAACAATAAATACCTAAAAGAGCATGATGTGTCTTCTTTGAAAGGTCACTCCGGCACCCAGCCTTTTGCTTTAAGTAAACGCACACGTCTTTTTGGTTTGATCTTCTGTCTTTACCTCTCTGCCATTGTTGCACATTCACTTTCAGAAAGGTGAACTTGGTAACTACCGCAATCTACAAGTATACACACGTACTAATTGGATTACTCTTTTGGTCCGCACGCAGTGAGTAGGTTTTTAAATATTCCTAATCTCAAGGAACATTTTTATCTAGAACGACAGGTTGCTGTGGTAAGTATGAAAACAGCTTGGGTGCAGTGGAGTGTCTATGTGCTCATCTCTGTATGTTTACTTCTGCTAACATCCAAGCCAATTCCCGCATGCACACACAGATTAAAATGGATCATGCCCTGCGCACCCCCTCCCTCACCCCTCCTCCCACCTCCAAACCTCCTCTAGGCACTAAAATGAAAGCGCACTTAGAAATGAAGACATGTGTGATATCCACCTCAGCCAATGGCGTTGCAGCGTTCGGTACACTCCGGCCTCTGATAGGTCCGTGTCGCTTCTCTTCATCTTGGCATCTTCTTTTTCTTTTTTTTTTTCTTTAAGTGCCTGTGATCCTCCTCCCAAAACAAACCGACCAATGACGACGCAGGAGCTGAGCTGCTGGGGAGGGATGAAGGGACGTGAGGCATGGAAGATGTAGTTTTGGAAGGAGAGAAAAGAAGCACCAGAAGCTGACAGTGGTGTGAGCTAGCGCCAGGCTGTTTTTATTAATAAAGCATTAAAAAAGTGCGCACATCAAAGCGCACAGGGGGCTATGCTATCATACATGAAAGTAACGCACTATGGCTTAATGTTTCCTAAGGCGTGTTATGGTGACGCTGCTGCTTTGATTTGAAATGCATTGTGTGGAGAATGGATTTACAGGAGCGGAGGAGAGAAGGGTGAAGGAAAAAAAAAAAAACTTGTCGTGTGGGTGCAGCCGATCGTCATTTCAAAAAACGTGACCTCGCATGATCTTCAAAGTCAGTTTTCTACCTGCTTCTTCAACTTTAAGTGTGTGTTTGGAGAGCCAGGTGCGGAGACAGAGCAAGCAATCACGCACAATGCAGTCTTTATTAGAATGATTAGCACAGAAATTCCCAATTGTCTTCTGGGGATCCAATCTAGGCCCACAGGAAGTAAGCCTCGTCTTTCCTCGTACCCCCATGGCCAGGTAATTATCCTAATCTACCTTCTCAGTGCGCTGCAGCTCTTGTGGCACATGGCTCAGACCACCTCAGTGCCTTCATTATCGGAGCTGGAGTCACTAATGGCTTGACGTCCTCTCAGTGGAAGTCTACTGAAGGAGGAGAGAGAGAGAGGGGCTGCCCTTCAGGGTAAAGACTCAATAATGTGGGACAATGTGCTCAGTCCCTCAGCTTTGGTGCTTTAAAAGTCAGCCCTTAATGATGAGGAAGAAGGCCATGAGGCACCAGTGTCACAGTCGAGGCCTGCAGGACAAATGGGGAGCTTTGTAGCTTGGTATCTGTCTGAAAAGTACGCATTTTGAAAGGAAAGACAATTACATTTAATAAAATTACATTATTTAAAATACAAACCAAAATAGCCATAAAGTTGTAAGTGTTTTTATGCATTGAGACTTGATGCTGAGGCGTGTTTAGACAGACTTTATTGATCAACTTAAATAAATTAAAGATGCATTTTTGTGGTGTAGGGTTTGGGGTTTGCCCTCTGCTTGTCTCCATGTAGATGGTATTGCCTTGAATATTCCACAGTATGGCATTAAATCTTTCTGAGCAATAAAAGCACGTGTAATTGTATAAATGCATGATACTGTGTGGAGACAATCAGGCTCCCCTATCAGAAAAGTTACATAGCGTACCTTTAAAACTACTGCATTGTTAAGTTAAAATGAGAACATTGTGACTTTTTAGGAACAGCGGTGAAGAGACAGAAGATAATTGAGAAGAGCATATGAAATTATTTAGTCGGGACCCGTAAAACTGAGGCGAGTCTGTCGTCGCTTTGTTCTTGCCCTTGGAAGATTTGACATTTTTAACTTTCCAAAGAAGCTACGACTTTTCACAGTGGAGAGGACCAGATACTAAACCTGTCATGATAAATACTACATTATGGAACAATACAAGCTGGATGGAACAATCAATTTTGGGGGTGTGTTTACTTTTTTATTAGTGGGGAACTTTTTGTTATTTTTCTGTTTCTGATTAGATTTCAGCTTTAAAGGAGACTCATTATATATACAAAACCACAGCTAAAGAGTTGAAATCTGCAATTTTTTAACCATATTATACATGTAGAATAGTTTATTGGGGATAGTTCTGCTTCAGGTTTGCTGTGTCAGTGGCATAAATTTGTTTTCTTCAGCAATATCTTCATAACTTCAAAATTTGTTGAAGTAAGACATACAAGAATAAAAGAATAAGAGATACAAGAATAAAAGGGCACTTGCAATCAACTTTATCTGGAATTTTCTATAATCTGTATTTCCTGAAAGCTTAAAGATCAGTTTAGATTAATGGACTCCAACAAACCAAGATGACTACGAGGTGTGCGGAGAAAAGCACATCCACATGTACAGTATGGACATGGCCTTGTGTTTGTAACCTGACAGAGGATACAGAAGGACTGGGGGTGGAGATACACTTTCACTTTTTTCTGACAAATGACACCCTGACAGTTGGAGAAAAAAAAATGTCGGGGTCCCTGAACAGATTTTTCTCAGTTATAAAAATAAAATGTGTTGGATTAGACAAAGACAGACATTTTATAATCTACTTTTGAACCCCAATGAGAGCGCCACCCCACCCCCTCTCCGTCTGTGCCATGATTGTTGTTGTTCTGCAGAAATGTCATATAGTTAAGAGGTGACAAATCTATATGGCACAAACACACTGGCTTCTTCCAAGTCCACACAACATACTAGTATAGCCTGAGGCAGATTGAGATGGTGCTGCTTGTTGCCTTCCTCAAAATAGTTAGCTGGCTAGAGACTTGTGTGGATATCTTTTTGAAGGAGCTCAGAAGGTATACTCAAATTTGTTGCCCATGACAAACTGCAAGGTGATATGTGAAAAATCTATAGTTACCACATTCGTGTCCAGCCTCCATCCACAATCAAACTACTACAGTCATCAATACTACAGGCACCAGTTCCTCTTAAACTGAAGTAATGTAAGTAAACTTGGCTTTTCTAACACTCAGTCCCTCACTCCTTAATCTAACCTTTTACATAAATTGCCTGTACGTTACGTTATAAACTGTTATTAAATGATTTGTTCATTGCGTCTCCTTGTAAATGTTTTGTATTTTATTGTTTTCTGTGTCACCTGCCTAAAGGACAACTGATGGAAATGAGCTTTTTGCTATGGTCTGTCATATTTACATTGTAATTACAGATGTTCATTATTACACGCTGTCCCAATCCAATAAATAATATAAAATTAAAAAAATAATAAAATAAAATAAAATAAAATAAAATAAAATAAAATAAAATAAAATAAAATAAAATAAAATTAAATTAAATTAAATTAAATTAAATTAAATTAAATTAAATTAAATTAAATTAAATTAAATTAAATTAAATTAAATTACATTACATTACATTACATTACATTACATTACATTACATTACATTACATTACATTAATACATAAATAAATAAATAAATAAATATGTTATTTATAGGTGCCTTTTGAAGCCCCCAAGGCCACTTTACAGAGCAGATTAAAAACAGTTCATCAGAATTATAAAATGCATTAAAAGAAAACACAGTGGCTGATAAACTGCAGTGTTGGAACAGGTGAGTTTTCAGACGCGAATATGAAACACGTTTTTTTAAACTGCATTAATAAAATGAAATTAAGGTGCAGATATTATTACGTTTAAAGAAATGACTGTGAGTTTTCTATCTGGCCCAGTTCTGGGAGTTTAAAAGAATATGTAAGTGCTCCTCCATAAGCTCATCTTCATGTAATAAGCCTCTGGAATAGAAGAGTTGTACCTGTACATGAGTTAAATTACACTTCTTTTGCAGTCTGGTAATTGTGCAAAGATCTCAAAGTGAGCAGTCTCACTGTGAATGACAAATGATTACTGAAGGCGAGACGCTGCAGGTGCCTTGAAAAATACATTTATTTGAAGATATCACATTTGCAAAATCTAAAACAAATTGCAACATATTTTATTATTTCAAGAGATATTTTGTATGTGTAAAATGCTCTGAACTGGATTTTCTATTACATTTTCATATTTATTACTAAGGATATTTTTAGTGAGTTCTTAGTTTAGTTAAAGGTTGCAATATATACCGTCTCTGCACCATCTAAAAATATAGTTTGAGATGGTACATTTCTAAATATAGTGAAGTGTTTGTAATTGTATTTAGTGTATTTTGGACCTTCCTGGGTAAATGTTTGATAAATAAATGTGTATAATTTGTGGGGCCATATTTTGTGAGTACACGTAACACAGATAATTATATAATGCTCATGACTCTCAGGCACTGACAAGACCTCTGCACATGATGGGGGAAGAAAGTCATTTTCATATCATTTCAGAAAGAATGGCACATGTCCATAAAATCCACCACAGCAGCTCTGTAGCTCTGCTTTTGTCAGGCCACTGAAAACCGAAAGAAACGGACTAAACTCTATACTGAGAAATTGTGTGGAAATTTATTTACGTGTTACGTGTAAGTCTTTACATGTTTAACTATCTTTTCTGTAAAATATCATGGAAAATCAGAGTGGTAAAAAAGAGGTGTTATACCAATAATAAGTGTTGGTGCATGAAACATATGCACAACACTCTGCATATGGGCTCATGGTGCAGCCTTATGTAAGAGATGACCCACATTATTGGGAAGTGTTATGCAAGAGACGAACTTAAAGAGAGCTATGGCAGCATCAAGAACTGAACTCACTGTGATTCTGAGCTCATAAAGAGGATTTCAGAGGCTGCCTCGTGACTGCAGGACTCATAATAGTGTTTATGAGGAAAGACCGCTCTGCTCACAGTAGAGCATTAAACAGAGGAGAAACTCTACTGATTCTCTCTATAAAGCAGTTTCACTTTCAAATCTGGGGTTAGGTTTTGCCCCCACTTTTATGGAGCAGAGGTGACACTAAACACAGGGTGCATAGATTTGAATACATTGTTAAGTCTGTGGGGTTGAAGCAGACAGCCATGAAGACACGCTTGAGCTTGTGTCAGGACTGCCGTCATAATACCAGATCCTATAAGGGTATTCTTCAACTGGAACCAAACAGACTATAAATAAATATGCTAAAACAAGCTCCAGTGTTTTGGGACACCTCCTTTTTCCATTTCACACACATCTTTCATTTTTTTTCTTTTTTGTAAGCTACGCGAAAAATATAAATCTTACTCTAACATAGGACTTTTTCAGGTCACACTTCAGCAGGTACGACTTCTGTGTGGGGTTTTTCTTCATCCTCCTGTGTCATGGTACCACATATGGCAGCATGTCAGTGAAGAACATGAGGTAATGAACCCAGTGTTGTATGAGCAGAGGAACAGATAGGCACCGTTCCCTCACACAAAACACAAACCCCACGTTAACCCAGCTTCTATAAAAAGCAATGTGTTCCTTTTCCTTCTGCAGCATTGCTTTGACACAGCCAAAAGAGGATCCATCGAATATCTGCTTCTCACAAACAACGTGCCACCCAGCTCACAGGGAATATTGAGTCTACACTTTAGAGTGGAAGGCAAATATGTTGGTTAGGATTATGGTTCTTGCACTACTAATAAAGACCATATCCTTTGTTAACATGTTAGAAGAGTTGTATAGTTGTTGAGACTTCATGTAAAAAAACACTAAATTTATGATAAAGATGACAAAAATAGGCTGTGTAAATAAATGTAGGTAGTACCTTATAAAAATAAATTTCTCTCCACCCCTCCTTTTCAAAGTATTTCACTAAACCTTACATATTTATGATGGCGTTGGATATCATTTAGTAGTGTGCTAGGTATAGCCTTCCTCACAAGTGTGTAATGCAAACAATAGCACACATTAAAGCTCGCCAATAGAGCAGTATTAGTCAACAGCCTGAGTCAATACACCCCACTGCGCTGCATGTCTTCTTACAAACACAAGCAATTTCTTCGGCAGGCCCTGCACCACATCGAAACATCAATTACAGTAAATTACACCAAAACAGTGTGTAACACTCCCATTTGTTTAATCTCCTGAGCAGTTGGAGAAGTTTTATCCAAAACTGCTCAGGAGTTGGAGGAATTGGAGGAGTTTTGGATAAAAGCGGAGACCTGAAGTAGGATAAAGTTTAATAGCTCTGAGACACATGGTCTGTCTTTGCTTGTCCATGTTTATCCAGAGAATAAGACTAGTTTCTTTTTGTTTGCATTCATGGAATGCACTTCAAAAGCACCAGTAAAAAATAGGGAGTTCAAACACTGAGTGTTAAAATATTATACATCAAATAATACAAATGTAAGTCACACATCTCTGCAACACTTCAAATATGTTTACATTGGTACTATGCAACTGTATACTCCATAAGTCAAGCACCTCTTTACTCAGGGTACACACAAAGCAAAAACAAAGTTCAAGACATTTTTTTACATAAATTAAATCATCTAAAAGAAAGATGGTGTATAAATATAACAAAAAAAACAGTTCACAAAGGATGAAAGAGATAAAGAGATATTGTTATGCACTGCACTTCACAAGAATTCACAAAAAACTATTGGATGAAAATGTTTTGGTAAAGTTTGGACTCATGACTTGGTTGGTGTGAGGGTGCTGGGGACAGATGAAGACTGAGCTGTCTGAGGGAACAATTTGGTGTGTGTGTGTGTGTGTGTGTGTGTGTGTGTGTGTGTGTGTGCACGCGCGCATGTGTGCGGGTGTGTGTGTGTGCATCTCTATGTGTGTATGTGTGTGCATCTGTGTGTGTTGCAGGGGGGCAGTAAATGAAAGACAAATGCGAGTAGTGCCCACTCAGCTATTTTCCCAGTCAAGATCAAAGGCACGCCGAACTGGCCGCTCCACGGGAAACTTGAGATGGCTCCTGTCTTTGTTTGTTGTTGCTAGGAAACCTGCAGAAGGCTGCAAGTGTTTGCAGTGGGTACAACGTAAAAACCATTTCCAAAATAAATTCTGAGGACAGACATGTATTTGTGTCCTGGGCTTTCAATTTACCCAGAACATAGAAAACACAAAAAACAACAATACACATGTGCTTTAGTCATGGAATATAATTTACTTTCACTTTGTTCAAAACAGAAACATAAAGTATAGTGCTAGTCAGTGCACAACTTGTACAGACAGTGTTAGTGATAGTGCTTTCCATCAAAAATCTGAGCAAAACAACACTTTGTGTGCTAATGTGCAGCGAGCTACAGCATGTGAAATTTCACACTGTGCACCAAAACAACTTAAAGAGAGTTGGATATATTTGTAAGCTATGGTTGTGCTTTCCTGCAAAGCTAATTATGATGCTGTTATCTATTAATGGGCCCCATGACAGTAAGGGTGGCTAGACATGTGTCACACAGAGCTCATTACATATCATTAGTTCAACACTCCAATAATGTCTACACCTGCTGAGCACAAGATAATGACTTGGCCCCTGGTATTTGCAGGACTATTGTCTAACAGTGAAGCACCACCAGGAGGATAGGACTGTGCGCCACAGCCAAGTCCAAATAAAACTCACTTTAATCTATAGTACACATAACGGCTGCACTGGACAATGGCATAACTTAATATTATTAAATAGTAGTCGCTCACATCTTTAGTAGCTCTACATTATAAATATGATGTACAGTTTTATTATTACTGGATAGTTTTTTGTAATATATTTTAATTATTAGTATAGTATAAATTAAAATTAAATCTAGCAACTGCTAATGTAAGTACACTTAAATTCATTGTGCAGCACAATTATAATAATTCTCCAAATCAAGGGCCCTTTTCCAGTCGGAGGTCTGATAAGTCTGAGTTCCCTGTTGCCTCCAAAGTATAAAAAGTGTGTGTGTGTTTTTTAATATATTCAACCAATGTTAGGAAACAAATACCACAAATGATTATAAATGCATTTTACTATGGGAGCCAGTAGCCTAAAATATACTGGATGCAACTTCAAAGCTTTACAGGTGTATTTTTGTTGTCATTTATAGGGCTTCTCAGTGCTACATAACACTGTCACAAAGTGACCTTCAGTTTTTTAACCATGAGGATTATGCTGTGGCTGCCTTGTGTTTTCATTTCAGAAGCCAACTGGCTCTCCTCAAACATCCCAGCCTGCCCCAAAGACAACAGGACACTGCAGGAAAAACACACATATGAACACGCCATAAAATCGTAATGTAAACATGATGCAATATATGTGGAACATTAAAGATTACATATTCTATTTGTCAGCAATTTAGAATTACTATTATATTTAGATCTTATAATCTTACATTTTGTTCATTGTTCATCACAGTATAAAATGCCTTAATAATAAAAACAGTTTCTTGACTCCCTGTTCAAAACTGTAGTACCAGATAATGACATTTCACTGCAAATGTTCTGAGAACTCAAAGCACAAAAGGAGGAAAATACAAGATTACTCAAACCGCCATAAATGCAACTCTTGAGTAAGAAAATGATGAGGGAGCACCGTTATAACGTGGCTCTGAAAAGTAGTTTTTGCATATTGTGTCTCCTTTTGGGTTTGTGGTTCATGTTTAAATACCACTCACTGTTGGTAATTGTTTCTAGGACATCTTTCATCCAGAAGCAATACAGCAAGCATTCAGGGACACAAAAATGTTTCTGGATGGAGAGAAGAGGCAAGTTTGTATTCTCTGAAGGGTTGAATTTCAAACCCAAAAGAACTAAATATGAGCTCCATCCCACAGAGCTGTCCCGCGATAACCTGCTGGTGCCGCACTAATATTGTGAAGCTTCAAGACCCAACGTGTGAACAGACATTTGAGACGAAAAGGCTCATCCACAACAGCCATTGTCTTGAGTGAGCTGTCACCCAAGGGTCCGCCCTTATATGTGACATCACAGCACCCACCCACAGCCTATTGTTTATGCCCATTTAAGTGAACCAAACACTCAAGTTATTGAACACCAAAACCAAGCGTTCACTTCAAAGTGACAGGTCAATGAATAGACAAAATACATGCAAACACAATTGGTAGATTTACATTTTTGTGGTTGCTTAATCTAAAAATGTACAGAAATTACAAACTGAAAATGTGAAAAACAATGAAGACCTTATGCTATTGCTAGTCTTTTACATCTTATCAGATTTCTATATTGCCCAATAAAGCATTTTGTTAAATGGGAAAATGGGAGAGCATTTCCTTATGATAATTTATATTTGACTTTGTCCTAAATTTGTGTGATTACATATAGATTGTAATAGAAAAAGATGCATAAAATAAACACAGTTTTATGGACAGCAAAGAAGCCACTCCTGTGCACAGTTCACCTCTGCTCTGTCCATGACTGCGGCTTGAACCCGTTCCCCACTGAGACAATAAAATGGCTGGTTGACTATAGGAGCAGCAGGTTTATAACTCTGAGAGGTAAGACTATAAAGAGTGTTCGAAAATAAAGATTTAGTGACAGTGCAGGGCTGGAATGCTCCATTTGGGGTCAGTCGGCCAGGGGAACTTGCAAATGCCCCTCAGGACAAATGAGGAAATACAAGTGGAGCGCTCTGCTCAAAACAATAGAGATGTCACAGTGAATCACAGTGTTAAACTGCTGGGCCAATGATTACTTAGGCAGTTAATAACATGAACTACCCGCTTAAATAATGTGGGATCATAAATGTCTGCCAGCTTCTATCGCAATTTTAATAGGCTTTTACCAGCTAATAAAATCTTATTGTACTATCCCTTTATCCAATCATCTTTTTGTAGGCATCTGCTGTGCTCAGGTTTGTAGAACTGTGAAACAAATGTTTTTTTGTCATGTATTTGAGACACTGAATCATGTTGAATAGCCTGAATAGAAATTAATTGCATTATATAAAGATGGACGATCTATGGTTAAAATGTATAAAACTGAAGTGAAAAAAGCGGAGGAAGCTCAAGCGAGCCCGTAACACATTATTATTTATTCTTAGTTTCCAGAGTAAAACATGCATAAAATAAAAAAACACGCAAAGCAATTAGTCAAATGTATAGTATAAAAGAATGTAAAATGTAAAGAAAGATTTGTTGGATCACTGACCACAAAACATATTACTGTAAATTTAAAAAAAAGGTTAAGTTGAAGTTACACCTGTACAAAATAAAATATTTGCTATAAAACACATAGTAATTCCAGTTGAGTATGATTTCTAATGCATAAAAGCTTAAGTATGGTCAATGGCTGACTGGTCCATTATTATATAGGTGTTTGAACAGCTCTGATCTTTTCATATTGTAAGTGGAGAGGATTTGGCCCATTCTCTGTACAAAAGTATTAAGCCCAAAGCGTAAAGGCGCTCATCACAGAAGAGAGCTGACGTCACAGTTCAGGAGTCACCCGCCGTGTGTTTGGCGTCTCTCACTAAAGACTTATCTGCAAAGAAGTTCCAGCGCACAATGTGGGTGGACAGGCCGTGAAACTACTATCATCATCAGTTCTGAATGAAAAAAAGAAAACATATCTTGAACCAAAAGGAGGCTCATTCCAATTCAGCTGCGTTGTTAGGACAACGAGAACCATCCCTCAGATGATTAGTTCCACTTCAAAAGAATTTACTTTCCGCAGTGGAAACGTCCCCCTTTTGTGTCCTTACACAGGGCTTTCTCAGCCCCAAAGAAGAATCGTATGTTTAGTCAGCCTGTTTATTATTCCTTCTGTTCACACTACAATTGTATTAAATAAATAGAGTGCCACTAACAAAGGCCTATTAGCTCATAAACATGTCCTGCTACACACAAGAAGACTACATCACAGTCTGCATGAGAATTAAGACACCTTAGATCCCTGTAAAGGCTCTATGCGCCCCTCACTTCACCTGTTTGCTTCATGTTTCTGCAAACAGGCACTTGTCTCATGCGCTACAAAACTTTGTTTAGCCCAGGCGATTAGCGTGTTTCACTAAAATCTACTTAGCAAAATAACCAATAGTTGAGCTCATCACAAAAGCCATTTGCTTTATGTCTGTGTTTAAACATTTCACTTTTCATAAATGCAACATTTATCAGAAATGTTTATTATACATTTTTGAAGGTACAGTTATAAAGACTATTTGTTTATGTTTTTGTTTTGTTTAGTTGACTTTTTTGTAAAGTCCAAATGTAAATAAGATGGCATGAAGGGTTAAAACAGTATTATATATTTCTCTTAGCTGTTGCTGATCAAAATACTGATTGTTGACGTAGAGTAACACCAAGAGTGTTTGCTGTGTTTTGGTCCCACATCAAAGGATGGTACATGCCTCCATGGCCTAAACGTGGGGATTTTGAGGACACAATCAGAATGCAGAGGAGCGATGCTTAAGATTGAGCTGGTTCAGATAAACAGACATCTCGCCTGAGCTCCATCCAAGAGGGGCGGAGGAACATGTTGAACACACCTAAACGCACATGAGTGGGATTAGGATAAAAAGAGTTTTTTTCTGACACTGACAGCTGTGACAAGTTGGATCTTTTTGCTAGACTTTTTCCGTCAAATAGTAAACTTTGGGACTTACTTTCGCTAGTCTGTAAAAATTCTCACAATTTCCTTTCCTCTCAGTTACTTTTTCCAAGGTTGCACACACCGTTAATCATTGTTACATATGTGAGAAAAATAAATGAAAACTAAAAAAAAAAAATCATAAAATTTGCAGCGCAGTAAATGCTAATGAAATGGTTCAGGCACAGCTCTGCTTATTATGACTAAAAGGGATCAAGTAAAATCACTCACTGGAGAGGCAGGTATAAATACTTGCCAGATAAGAAAAAACTGTTTTGAAAGCAAGGGAAATAAAAATAGTATTTAACTGCAACATTTTCAGCGACTCAAATTTTGTTCATATATTTGTTCTACTGAACTGCATTATTTCACAGGAACTGTTTAACTGAACTGTCAGCAGTCCACCCCACAGCCATTTAAGCGTGGACCCTTTAATAGAGACACTGTTTAAAGGGACATATGATGTTAGGTGAACAGGTGAACAGGTCAAGTTATGATATCTGCCTAAATGTGCTTTCAGAGGTTCCAAGTTGCCATTTGTTATATTTTTTGCTCCCGCTAAATTCTCATGAAATAATCAGAATTGTGGTAGAAATAAATGTGCAGTAATGACGATTTTCTTCAGCATAATATAATAGTTTTGTACTTGATGTTATAAATATAGTCCTGTGTGTGTAATAATTTATTTGTTATCATTTCTCATTACAGTGCCTGGCAACAAACAAATGTCCGTGTGCACAATGTGGATCCACCAGTTGAACTCTTGTAACTTCCTGACGCCTTCACTTTTTTATGGAAATTCTAGGTCTCTAATCCCTGGCTAATAAATAATAAAAAGTGGTACTTCAATGGTTTCAGAGGTCCACTATGGATGTGTCTTTGATGAGCGCATGTTGGAGGCGGTACATTTGCTGGATGTGAGCCTGGTGTGGCACAAGTGGAGCTGCTCTCTTCATGATCACTCATGACCTACAGTATATTAATAAGCTCAGCAGAAAGGGGCCTCTTGGCACAGGACTCACCAGCAGCACCCTCTTTAATGTCTGCAACTTTCACGACTTTGATTTCTGATTGATGAGTAAGGTTGGTGCAATAACAAAATGACGCCACTGGTCATCTGGCTCCCCCTCCCTCCCCACAACAGGAAGAGTCTCCTCCAAACTAAGACTGCATCTTCAACTCTGGATTTAGTGTGGGCCTGAGAGCGGAGCAGGGATCAGATGAGGATGACTACTTAATACTGTAGCTTCCTTTAGATCTTTGAGAACTTTTTTTAAACTTTTGCAGTACTTCCCGTATCTCTGTCTATCTGTGTTTTATGTTTGTTTTCATTGCCTTAGTGAAACACATTGGGCATATTTTGGCTGTTGGGAAGTGTTATACAGACACAGTTGTTTTCATTGATTGCATGTTTAGCCGCCACTCACTCACTCATTGAAAATGTCAAATATCACCTCAAGAATGTAATATTCTTTTGATGTATTTCATTGTTTTATCTTTAAAGCAATGTATTTTATTCTTCTAACATGATAATACATGTGTTGAGAGAAATCTCAGAAACTAATGAAACTATATAAACATGTTGTATTATAACCATCAAGCCATACTTTGGATATACCAGAACTAGAACTGGTAAATTACAGATTGCCAAATTGCTCTTAATAAAATATAGGCCATTAATACTTAAGCTAAACAAGAAAATGTGCCGTATATTTACTTGTGCGGATGAGATGACATGAAAAAGAAAAAAGGACTCAAAAGCAACTAAGTGCCTCTTTCATCTCCTCAATTAAATTTAGTATTTTAAGACGCCTTTTTATTTCTTGTTTTGATAGCTCATGACATGCACTAAAGCTTAAGCATTGCATATTCACTTAACACTGAAGAGAGCTGTCATTTACTCACTCCCATGGTGCGCTCTGGTGTTTTCGGGGGCTCGTCCGAGGGGGCCGTTCCTGCTGCTGATGACTGCTCTAATTGACAGTGGTGCTAAAGGACCTGTTAGCAGAGCCCGTCCAGGTGTGGAGGTGCGAGAGGAGCTGTTACACGGGTGCTGACGATCAATGGTCCGCTGCTGTTGCCGAGAGACGTTCCCAGGAAACATGACGGAAGGTGGCATCACAAGTTGTCAGGGGGAATGTATTTGGGAATGCCTGCACTCGCAAACACATTTACACAGTTTAGTCTACCCCTCTCTTCCCCTTTTTTGCATTCTGTGATGAAATATAAAGTAATCTTAGCCTCACCCAAATGAGATGGTAATGGAGTCACTCAGGGAATACAACAATACGCAGCGGCACCTGTAAGCAACCACGAACAGGACTATTAATAGGCCTTCTCTTAACTCCATATTATAGGCTTGAAAAATGAGATCAACTAAATGGGTCAGTGGGATTACAGTGGGAGAATAGGCAGGGGAGGAAAATATGTCAGCTGACAACAGATCTAAAGGCAAAAGCTAATAAGAAAATGATTTGGGCAAAGTAACAGCTCAGAAGTTTAATTAACAGTCGGTGTGTGCTGATTGAAAAGGGATCCATGTCCACGTTTGCATGCATGCAGCGTCTAATTATTTTCAACTCCTTGATTGTCTAAATAGGCTTTATAAATAAAAGCACAAGTGACTCAGAGCGTTCAAAGGAAGTTATTTTAGAAATGGAGAATGATCAAAGAGTATTTTTTCCTGCTTTTTTTTTTTCTTTTTGGAAATTATGTGAGCTGGGATGCAGTGGCCTAGGATTCATATGAGCAAGTTTGGAGGAGACTAACAGTTCTCCACCTAAACATCTGGCTCTCTCTGGGGACAATTAAAGACATTTATTAGTGTGATGAAAGATGGCGGATATGAGATGCTATGATATAATATGTGAGGAACAAGTGATGTGTTTGCGCTACGGCACAATATTAAAGCTGGTTTAATTATGAAGTTGGTTAATAAAGAGCGTTTTAGGTAATTGTGTCAGAGGGTTTGCTTTGCCACCGGCATAGTGCACACGTGCAAGCAATATCAACCACCTCATCTGTTATGTCGAGCTTCTACTTTCGGAACATTCAGATTTTGGTGTTAATAAAAACATAATAATAAAGTCAATCAATATTTCTTTTGTCTTTAAAACTTTTACCTGACCTGACCCACCAAATATAAAATACAAATCCACCTTTTCTTTATCTAAATACGGCCAATATCCTTGCTATTACATTTTGCATTCTTCCCTTCAGTGCAGCCACACTACTTTATGCACATAATGATAGAAATGATTTATGCTGACTACAAAGTCAAAACTAAAATATAGCATAAAATGGCACTGAAATTGTACATTTGATCACTGTGTATGACAGAAAAATATATTTAATATGATTACATGATTCCCCAGTCGGCACAGTTGACATCGGGACAAATGCATTTGGCTGACCTTATTGTAATACAAATGTGTTGTGACATAGGGTGATCCTGGGATTCTCCTTGTTAAAGGTAAATCCCTATTTGAAGGTCATCTGTGGAGGATTTATATTATCAGTGATACACTGAAACCTGCACATCTTTGTAAGCATAACACACACACACAAGCTAAGGCATTATCATACATTAGCATAGGCCCAACGCGAGGTTAGGCTGCTCTACTGATCTTCAAAAAGATAAAGAGGCAGTCCACAACTTTTCAGAATCCCTTACCTGGACTCTTCAAAGGCACCATGGATAATGATCTGGTGCTCCTGATGCTAGCTTTACCCTTTGGTTTAAGGTAAATGACTTCAGTCAACAGTGGTTTAGTGTCACAGACGCTTAAATGAGCTGATTTGATTGAAGACTAAGACTAAATAAATAAAGCCTCCTAGTATCTACATAAACTAGTGAAGTGCTGTCACCAAATCACATTTATCCAATCCATTAATGTCACAGCCTAAGCAACACATGATGGCAGTGCCTGGCTTGGCCTAACTGTAATTGAAAAGGCCCAAAGGGAATTCTTGGATGTGTGCAAGGCCCGCTGCACCCCACTGCCCCACATCCATCACTGTATAGTTAGGCCCTAGGGTGCTCTCCTACACCAGAGGTTAACTGCTCGCCCTCTTGGTATAACATTTCGTTAAATGTGCCCAACTAATGCAGCTCCAAATTTAAAATGTAGGGAGTTAATGTATACATAATTATGATAGGATTTTAATATCTGGATGAGTAAAAATCAACTTGCATAGAAGAACTTTTAAGAAAAATATTTTTTACTGTTTAAAAAAATATATATATATAAATATATACTATTTACAAAATAACTGGAAGCACCACAAACACATCAGCACCAAGGGCCCGTCCCTCTAATGCCTCAGCCCGATTAACTTAAAGGAACCCCCCAGTCCACTGCTTGTGTTCACACAGTGGTGAAGCTCTATACTGGAGAGTACTCAGATACTTTGACCACCCTTAAAGCCAAAGTCAATGCTGTATGTGCTCATGTCAACAAAAGGGTGACTTGCCCCAGAGCAGGTGCAAAATGTCCCCAAATGGTGGTCCCATGTCCTCCTGTAAGTGCTAAGGCAGCTGGCAGCATCAGCAAAAGGCTCCTATAAACTAAATAAAACAAACATTTACGAACATTCAAAACAAATTAATGCTGTTGTTGTTTTGTTTAATTTATTTTGTATTTTGTTAGTTGAAATGTTACATTTTTGGAAATACTATCTATTATTAATATCAATTATGATTCTGAATATACTATACTGAATATAAATGATCAAATATATTCAGTTGATAAGCTGAAGTCCACAGAATTTTTTTATGCACTTTTGCAGTTTTTGCACTGACCAAACTTTTTGACTGTTGGACTTTTTAAATTATAGTAACCTAATAATAAATAGTAATCAGCTGTAAAATATTATGACAGCCACATACCAAGAGAGAAACACATGAAAACAGTGGTGTGGAGCGAGATGGCCGGACTTCAGTGGGATGTGATCACAAACCCAATGCGTTCTTCAGATGTGCTGTTCACAGGCTTGATTACACAGCAGCCCTGCGATGCATAACTGCAACAGATAAAATTAACACACACGATTACACAGGGCTTTGAAAGTGCCAGGACCATCGCCACTGTGATCTTCTTATTTAGAGTTACACCTCAAACACTGTGCATTTCAAACAAGTATTCAGAAGCTGTATGTAGGTAATGTAGTTGGTAATGAGAAGTGATGGTTTAAAACAATAATCACTTTGTGTTACTTTTTACAACCAAAGTACTGCACTGACTGTGTATCTATGACAAATATGTTCAAGTAGAAAGATAAACGAGTGCACATTTAGAGATCACTATTCATAAAAATATAAGCGCAACTGGGCACTCGAACAAAAGGTGTTTTTTTGTTTGTTTGCTTGTTTCCCAAAACTGCCTCAATTGTGACTGGGTACACCTCCAAAAGTATTATAATTATTATTATTATTCGTCAAATAAGTTTCTTGATTTGAATAAAAAATTTAATTACTTTGGGGATAAATAAAATGACTTAGTGAACTATGCTGTATGTCTACAGTGGACGAAGCCTGCAGGAGCGAGAATAGAGGCCCACTTTCTTTAGCCCTGGTTTTGACTGGACCTAGTGGGGGGCTGGCACCAGTGAAATCAGAAAACCGCTGTGCAGGTAAAGATGAGGGCGACATGAAATAATAAGTAAGGCCTTTGTATTTTCACTAACAGATGTATGATTTAAGCGTGCGTCAACTGTACATGTTATTTAGACAATGGCATTGTCTTACGTGAGTCCCACTTCTGAGTTATCACAAGCTTAGACATGAAACAGATTAGCCAATAAATGTTCACAAAAGGAATAAGTGACATATCATGTTATTCCTGTGTTTAATCAGCGATGTGAAGGACTCAAAACTCAATACTTGGGATCACGTCTTGTTTCAGTGAAACAAATGTTCTCCTTTGCATTGTTAACAGTCAAGTTCAAATGCTCCACTGAATCTTCGATCATTCAACCCAAAAGAGAGGAAATGACACACTCGTATTAGGGCTATTTTGTATCTTGTGTTTACAATACAACAACCGCTTACCTTGAAACTGAACAGAAGCATCATGTGGCCAAAGGGATCTGAAGAGACAGAGGCACAAACATACAAGACCTGTGGCAGAAAACAGGGCATTAGTGAAGTCTCGCACTGCTGTTGTGACAAGCAGCTCTAGAAAAAACTAAAAACTAAAACAAAACATTCGTGACAATCTTCACTGCCGTTGGGGCTGTGTTGGACATACTAACCACAACTTGCACCCTGCATGCAGGATAGCAAGACTGCATAGTGTAAGTTACGCAAAGTGTCATGCGTGGTTATGATGATGTGTCAAAGAGCCAGAGAGCCAGTGTGACGAAGCAGCCCACCCCCTGGTACACAGCTGGGGCCAAACCCTATGATGGCATGACAGCCACCCAGGGGTGCACACTGACAAGTCAATGAAACCCAAGGTGCAATGGAGCTATTTACACTCAGCTGATCAACGCCCCATGTACCCTACCCAAAATGGCGCTTGCCGCTTGTTGCTAGGCAGAGAACACTAGAGTAAAAATGGCGGCGGAAAGGGGCAAAGGGGAAGCTGAGGTCCAATTGGTTGTGATTTCTGGGGGTGTGTCAGAGTTCAATAATTACGGAACATTACCACAGCTTGAGACACATACAGCACAAGTATTACAATGCATTAAAAATCCATAATTTGGGGTTCACCTTATGGTCGCTGCCACCTGGACATCCACTGCCATGCTTCCCTTTCACTGACAGGGATGAGAAACGCACCATTATTGCCACTTTTTATCTATCAGGTATCTATCAGAAATTACCAGGAAATTGTTTGGGTACTTTTACATGCACAAACACAAACTCACACCAGAACATTCCCAGAAGTTGTTCGGATGAAGTTCTGGTAAAAACTGAAAAAACATACATTAAAAAATAGACATAAGGGGAGATTGAATATACAAAAGTCGTGAGACTCAAAAAACGTACCACAACATTAAATGAATAGTACAATTCAATGTTGCTTGAAGATGAATGAAGAAAAAAAATCCCTTAAATGTATTTTTTAAAATCATATTTGTGAGTAGTTTAATCTATTAAAGATTACTAACAGGACAAAAGCCATGCACCTGAACATTCACTCCACTGGCCATCCAAAGGAGCATGAAATGTCACTTATTGTTTTATGTTTTCATACGCAAAATATGGTCTGAACAAAATCTGTAATAGTGACAACTGATATAGTGGATCTTAAATACACATAATAGGAATCTGTGGAAAAAACATGTACTATTGTAATAAAACAAAACACGTAATCAATATAAAGGTCCATTGTTTATTTATTTTTTTAGAGACAAAGCACAAACTCATAAAAAATAATATTGCTGGGAATTGTGGCCCTATTGGCAGGAACTATAAGGAGGAAAATCATGAGGATTAAAAGGGCGAGGCCTTTACCCCATTCCGCTGGCCGAGAGAGTAAGAAGGCCCATCACATCAGCGCATACAAAGAGCTTTGGGGAGAAAAGAAGCTACAAACATTGAAAAATAAAAACACTGGTAACGGGTTTATGCATTTGTCATATACATTAGTTTACATTCCACAACGTACATTCAACACATTTGTAAAAAGCCTACAGTTCAATTAACACCACATAGTTTCTTTGAGTCTAATTAATTTAGCTTTTTCGCATGGTTATCCCGACTTTTATGTGAGAATACAAAAATGTATAGGCTATAGGCAATAATATCTGTATAATAGGTCCTGTAGAATTAGGATGAATAGTGCTTGAATAGGTCTCGGAGCCATAAAGCGCACAGTGATGTCTTTTACAACACGAGTGAGAACCACATGTCACAAATGGACAATTAACATACAGTGATGGAAGCGAGTGCGACATTCAGAACTTGGCGCTGCAAGGGCCCAGAAGAATCTCACATTGACGGAATGTTACATTGCTTTGATGGAAAGGACTCGACGCCACTGTGACAAGTGTACCAGCCGTTCACTAGACTCTTCTGAAAGGGAGAAGTGGAGAAAGTCCTCGAGCTCTGAGTGAACGCGTGCGGGGCCTGTCCACTTGGCTGTCCGTGTTGGGTCCTGTAGGAGCCCCGCTGCAGCAGTGGCTCCAGCAGAGGCCCAGCTCTGTGCGCGGAGTAGTCTACGCCACTGTCAAATGAGTGATGTAGCCGTGACCTCAGGCCGTGCTCGTCGCGACTGTCTGTGTACAGGGGCAAATCCTGGCTGGTGGGGGTGTGCAGCGGGATGGTCTGAGCTGCCTCCCGTGCGCGGTTTGACCTGGTCTCTGGCATGTGGCCCTCGTCTCCTAAGCGCGCTTCGGTGCCTTTTTGGGGAGGCTTGTTGCAGTGGAGCTTCATATGCTTCCGCAGAGAGCTGGGGTGTGTGTAGCACTTGTCACAGCCTCTGACCTTACACACGTAAGGCTTGTCGCTGGAGTGGACGTGAGAGTGTTTCTTTCGGTCGCTGCTGTTGGCAAACCTCCGACTGCAGCCCTCGAACTCACATTTAAAGGGCTTTTCACCTAAACGAGTGGAAAGAGAGATGACGCCCGTTATCAGATGCTCACAAAAGCCTGCACCGCGCCTTTGTTTTCTAATTCAGTCTAAGGCATAAGGACGCATAAGCTCATGTTCAGTGAGCAGTGATGGGCCTCCTACAATATGAGCATTCAAACAGTCATTTAACATGGTTAAATACAGAAAAGATACAGTAGCATTTTTGTTTAGGGCAGTGAATAGCGCAAAACGCTATGCATAAAAGTGAAGTGGCCCTAGTGTCCAAGCTAAAATCAAATTTAATAGAGCTTAGGTTAATTTTTTTATGGCTTTTTCTGTAGGCCTCTGTTGTGCTAGCGGTTCAGCTTTTAATAAAGTAAAAGAAAAAAGTCTATTTTTCCTAATCAGTTTACCCTCTCTTCCAAGAACTGAACTGTTTTTTTGGGGGTTTTTTTGCTATCTGTATTCCTAATTAAAAATCTGCCCCATATTTTGTGTGATTATATCAGAACCGTATTTGTATTACAAAAGTACGTGTCCACGTTGTATTTATATTTTTCCTGTAAACACTGATAACATTCCCAAATGATAGGCTAATAAATGCAATTGTTTACAGCTACTCTGACAGCTTTATAGGCCTTGAGACAAATCAATAAGCCAAGAAACAAAAATATCAATCATGTCATTTTTTTCATACGAGTGACTGAGGTAATTGAGTTTTCAATCATCTCTTCATTTCTTGCTTCATCACTACAGAGAAGGTTCTAGGTTTACAAGGAGAGTCCCTACGAGGCACATGCGCGTAATGGCTACGTCACCGCTCTCCGGTGTCCCACTATTTATTTATTAATTTAACTGAATGAAGAGGGAGAGACACTCAAACCAGCAGCAGGCCTGACTACGCTCACCAGGCTCACCATGTGGGCTGAGATATGCTTGTGCTAAACTTCACAACAATAGGCTATGTACGCCTAAATGTACGCCTAAATAATGTATTATTATTATTATTATTATTATTATTATTATTATTATTATTATTATTATTATTATTATTATTATTATTATTATTATTATTGACTAACCTGTGTGCGTTCTCTTGTGGATCTTCAGATTTTCTGAACGAGCAAACACTTTCTCACAGCCATGAAACGGGCACGGAAAGGGCTTCTCCCCAGTGTGAACTCTGACATGGTTCACGAGCTTGTATTTGGCTTTGAACGGCTTCCTGTCTCTCGGGCAGTCAACCCAGTAGCACACGTACTCAGAGTGCTCAGGTCCGCCGACGTGCTCCACGGTCACATGGGTCACCAGCTCATACATGCTGCCGAATGCTCTGGAGCATGGCACTTTTCCAGCTCCTTCGTGGCTGTTTGTCCACTTGCACAGCAACTCGTGTTTGACGTTCTGCTTGGAGCACCTGAAGAAAGCATCGCTTGTCCCGCGCTGGATGGCCATGTTTAAGGGCTTGTAAAGCCCCAGAAACTGTGTGACAAGCTGCTGACTGTTGCCCTTGGGGCTGAGGCTCTGACCGTAGGGGTGTGTCCGCGTAAGGATGTCTCCAGGTAGACCAAGCATCATCTGAGTCCCGTCAGTAGAGCCGTGGGCCTGCTCCTGGTAGCTGGAGAAAAAAGTATGGCTCCGGTTGTCCCTGACACCGGTAAAGTCACGGTACCTTTCAACTCCGCCATGTTGGTTAGCTCGTGGTGCCAGTTGATCAGTGACGGGTGGCATGCCGGCTCCAGAGAGATTGGCTCCAATGAGGATGCCCCGAGGGCTGTGCTCGAGCCGGTGGCTTGGGTATCCAGGGTCTGGAAAAGTAGCCACCGAGTGGTCAACATATGCACTGGACCTCGTCTCGGGGTAGTCTCGCAAATTGCGCGTGAGGCAGAGTTTTAAAGAAGTGCCAGTGGGGTGTCCCATGTGCTCCCCTGCCAAAGGTGGCAGCACCACGCTGGGTTCAGTATTGCTCTCTCCGGGGTTGACGCAGGAGAGAGGGCAGCCACTAAACCTCGAAAGGCTTGTCATGTTTTGTTGTGAGTTTGGCTATGAGTTACCAAAGTCAACCAACAGCTCTGAAGATGCACCTACAGACACATTGTCCATGTTCCGTGGTGTATATCATCTGCATGTGAAATTCTTGGCCGTGAACTTCGCAGAAGTAGTAACCATACTCAATTTCGTTAAAGTTGGTGTGAGTCCCATGCCGTTCACTTTGCCCTCTTGATTTGTGGCAATAACCGTGGTAGTAAAATGCTTCGAAACAGGCCATGGTGCAATATAAAAGCACAGCAGGCAAACCTGCTTTTAAAAGGGGAGCTTTGGGATTGGCTGGAATGCGCCATGATTGACAGGCGCTGGGTTTGTTTTAAAAGGGACACGCAGGCATTCACCACACGACTCCGTTTTCAAATAATGCAGAGAAAATGCTTTGAAATGTGCCGCGATAAAATATTGCAAGCTAAGTTTGAGAGCCTTTGCACAGACCCTCCAGTGTCTCTCCAAATGCGCCGAGGACAGAGGTTGAGTGGGCGAGTAACCGTAACCAGGTTTTCTACTGGGTTACGCAGATTTGTGTCCCCAATGCCCCTCACAGTTCTGCACAATAACACACGGTGTGTCCAGGCCGATTATTGCAATTCTAAGAGCAGCAACACTTTTGTAACATAACACGGACTAAATATAGCATAACACGGACTGAATATAGTCTAATCAATTTATCAATTCACAGATAGAAAATTATGCATTTATTTTTTTATTGCAGCGAGTTAAAAAGTTTCAGAATCAGACTAATATTAACTTGGAGGGTTGTCTAAGGACATCACTCCACCACACCAGCACTCGTCTGTGATGTGACTTTGAGCTCGTGTTTCTGACCTAAAACTGTAGGGTACTACAGTACTACAGGTACTACTGCACCTGAAAAATCACCGTAACCATGCATATAGCTTACTGATATCAATTTGACAGACACAAAGGTTGTGAAGTGTGCATTTTAAAACAGCCAACAGAGATTTATTAGCATACTTATGTATGTTAGATTCTGACCTTAGACTTGTGCGTTTCCATTATCCTAATAAACAAGTAGATCACATTTACGACATTTATTCACGCCAGAAAAATATGTTTGTGAAGTTCAGCTCCTAGACCATAAACAACAATCTACAAAACTACAAATAATACAAATACAATGAGCAGAAACTCATAATCAGTTTTGCCATTATTTTAATGTTTACGTTTATTTCAAATATCAGAAATGAGAATCCAAAATATATATTTTGGATTCTTTACTGGCTTAATCTGCATTTTCTTTACTGTGGAATATGTCCCAACAGTTTGAACAACATGTAAGTAGAATTGAGTTTTCCATGATTGCCCATATAAAATATGTCTAAATAAATAAACTAAGTACAATATAATAATATGCGGAATCAAGCACTGGATTCCTGAGAAGTAGCGGGTGACACACACACACACAGTCACACACACACACCCACACACAAATAACATAAAACTAGTTGGAAATATATTGAACACAAATGATCAATGAGCTATAGAGGGAAAAGTTTTTTTTTTTTTTTTTGTTTTTTTGTTTTTTTAACTATAGGACAAACTGATGGACCAGACTGTGGTTACACACAAACCTCCAAACACAAAACATAAATATGTATATCAGTCACCATGTCATACAACAAGAATACTGGGATGAGAGAAAGTGAGTAAACAAAGAAAAACTACGCCAAATTATCCATAACAATCAAAACAATTGTTAAATGTACACATGATCCTCCACTTTTAATGTCAAGCAAGAAAAAATCACACCATCTTACTGTATGTGACCATGAGCAATCAATATAATCAATAGACTATAAAACTTAAGATAACCTTCCTATCAGCGTGAAGAGAGCCGCCAGCACTACAACCCAGATATAAGGATTTATAATCTTGCCTTCGATATTTGTTAATATGAAACACTTATTTATTTTATTTATTTATATATATATATTTATTTTAAATAAATTAAGAAAATTATAATAAGCATGCAGAACGTAAACCTGTAAAAAATGTAAATGTTTGTGGTTTACCATAAGACAGGGTTTTGTTCTGCTCTTGTCCAAATGTGCCTATGTCACAAAGGACCAAGGTGTCACATTATATTGCTATTTTTTAAAGCAACGCGCATGCTCAGTTGGTGGCAGATTATTTTATAACCAATGAGCTATCCCAACGTGAGTGAGGTAACCCCAGCTGAGATGACTAAATAATTTTATTTTACATCTCTCAAAACAGCCTACATTAAATTAGTAAAACTTGAATACTTGCTAAGAATATTTTACTTGAAATGTGACATATAGGTCTATTAAAAATAAATAAATCCATAGGCATTAGGCTATTTATTTCTAAAGGCTATGGACAAAATCACACAATGTGGATTTCTTAATTAAACGTTCTTCGTGAAAAAAATAAAAAAAATTAAAAGGAGAGAGAAGGGGGATTTTATCAAAAGAAAAGAAAATAAGATTTTATGAGTCATTTATTCACATGGGCTTAAAATGTCATCCACTGATAAGCGTCTCTGTTCTGTTTCGGCCAACGACACACACAAACAAATGGGCACATTTCATTGAATTTTTAAAGAATCTAAAAATCTGGAGTAGGCCTACATTTATACATTTATACTTTGTCTTTTTTGGACAACGTATATAGGCCTATATTAACTTAGGCTATTTAATAGGCGTACTACATCAGCCAGCATAGAAAATATTGTGTACAGAGGCTGCATCAACAAGCTAATAAAATATGAAGGGCACAGAGCAAACTTAACGGGCTGCTCGTCACTTGTAAGTTCGGAAAGGTCGCCATAAATCTCAGAGCCTCGCAAGCGCCATGTGTGCGTTGTGAAGTTATGCCTTTAGTGCGCGCGCAGGCTGCACAAAAACTGATGGAGGGAGTTAAGTGTGAGAGAGATGGAGAGGGAGGAGGGAGCAGGTAGGCCTATCCATCCAAACTTTTGCCTTTTTATGGTGCAACATGTGGAGAAGCGTTGCAGCATTGCGCAAAAGCGCGCAAACTACTTTCGATTCAATTAGGCTCCAACCAGAGCGCCGAGTAACACCGACTACAGCGCAACGACACACGGAGACTTGTTTCCATCATTACCTCTATACTCTAGGAAATGGACAAGCAAACTCACCTTTCCACCTTTCTGTCTGGAGGAAGGGCACTGTGTGAGTGGGAGAGGACGGTGACAGGAAACGTGATCGCTCAAAGTTGTGTCAGGTTCATCCCAAACAGAGGCTATGAACTCCTTCAGAGGGAAAAAGATGTAAACGAGTTGGAGTTTAAAAAGCGCCGCTCGAAGCACTCAACGCGCTTCTGAACTTGATCAGATTTTATGCGTCCCACGGGGAATCAGAGACAGTCCTGTGAAACTCACTCAATGAATTTTTGGCCAAGCCAAATCTCCAGATATTACAATTAGGCTATTGCCATCTTTTTTCAGTCTTTTATTCCACAGTGTTACACCCTATGGAGCACCCCCACCCCCCTCCCCAAAGTAACTTTTGAAAGACAAATTTGGAACATTGCCAGGAAAATTTCAGCGGTTGCTTAGGAAGATAGCCACATACAGTATGTAGGCTATATGCAAAACGTTGGTGGTTTTGTCTTCTTGAACTGAGGCATAGTTCATGAGTGTTGTATGAAACCATGTAGGCAAGAAAGTGCGTTCGACTTTTCCTATACCTGCTAAGTAAAGCCTGTATGAGCCAATCAAATGAACCCAGTTAAGACGAGCTGCCATCTTCAATAGCAAACACTGCCAATCACCAGAAATCTAGCCAATTACCACTCGCCCCAATGGTCACGTGGTTTGTGGATAGCTAGTCACGGATTGGTTAACGTAGCTCTGCCTCCCGAGTTCATTTATGTTCTGGGAGTGAGTGATTGACTTTATCAGTCCAAGGACATCATCCGCATGGAAAGGGGGGGAAGTTTGATCCTCTTTCTCACGGACCGCACTCTACGGGAGTTTTTTTCTCCCAACTCTTTTACGCATAGGATTTTTCTCCGTTTTGACTTGGCTTCATTTTTATTTGAGGATTTTTCTTAAACGTAACAGATACCGGCGTTGTACGAGCTGGTCTGAGTGCTCCGCTAAACTGGATTTAAATTTGATTTTTAGTTTTCTCCCTGCGCCCTAAGTTTGCTTCATGATGCTTCTTGATAGTGGTCCGCAGTTTGCATCTTTAGGAGTGGGGGGCTTCGGGACACCAAGACACCACCACGAGCTCGGCAACAGAGACCCCAGTTTGGGGCTGAATCCCTTCTCCGACTCCTCTCACTCCGCAGCTTTCAAAATCAGCCCAGTGGCGCATGACATCGCCTCCAGCCAGACGTCTGCGTTCACCCCGCAAGCCTCCGGGTATGCAGCCGCTCTGGGACACTCGCATGGCGGGCAGGTGGGCTCGTACGGGGGTGGTGCGTTCAATACCACGCGGGACTTTCTGTTTAGGAACCGCGGTGTTGCAGAGCCTCCTGCTCCAAGTGCACAACACGGAATCTTTGCTGCTTCGGCAGGGAGTCTTCACGGGCCGCCGGGGATCCCCGATAACCCCGGACATCTGTTGTTTCCAGGACTTCACGACCAGGGGGTGAGCCACACGTCACCGAGCGGACATGTAGTCAACAGCCAAATGCATCTTGGCTTACGCGGGGATATCTTCGGAAGACCCGATCCGTACCGTCCTGTGGCTAGTCCTCGGACAGACCCCTATGGAGCCCAGCTGCACAATTACAACCACCCCATCAACATGAACATGGGCATGAACGTGCCCACGCACCACGGCCCCGGGGCCTTTTTTAGATACATGCGGCAGCCCATTAAACAAGAGCTATCCTGTAAGTGGATAGACGAGAACCAGATGAACAGACCCAAAAAGACTTGCGATAGGACTTTCAGCACCATGCATGAGATGGTTACACACGTGTCTATGGAGCATGTTGGCGGCCCGGAGCAGAGTAACCATATCTGCTTTTGGGAAGACTGTCCGCGAGAAGGCAAATCTTTTAAGGCCAAGTATAAACTTGTGAACCACATTCGAGTGCACACAGGAGAGAAGCCCTTCCCATGCCCGTTCCCTGGATGTGGCAAAATATTTGCCAGGTCAGAAAATCTGAAAATCCACAAAAGAACACACACAGGTAGGCACCAGCAATTTTATGATTTGAATTGTTTCTCTGCAGCGAATCGATAAATGCGCAGGAGTGTATTTATGCTTTAAATGTGCATTATTTACATTGGGCTCTGAGGCACATTTTGCTTTATAGTGCATGTGTTATAGCAAATTCTCCCCTCTCAAATTAGCCTATTACATTTAAATATTCAAACAAATATTTTACAGCGTACTTAAGTAGTGGGCCTATTGATAGATTCCCCCAATGCAAAATTTGTTGTGCTGATTTGTAATATTTAGGTGCTGAGGA
Organism: Odontamblyopus lacepedii; assembly: GCA_034769755.1. Lineage (NCBI taxonomy): Eukaryota > Metazoa > Chordata > Actinopteri > Gobiiformes > Gobiidae > Odontamblyopus > Odontamblyopus lacepedii. The sequence goes on along the minus strand of CM068355.1, from coordinate 14,834,454 downwards.
GTTTGTAATGACAAAGTTGTAAAAGTTTGGATTGCCTGAGTGGGCTCGTCTGCTGTCCTCTCCTGAACGCGGCTGTAGCTCTTTCCCAAACACTTAGCAGGCACAATGGCTTCGCAGTGTTTGTATGTCGGTTATATAGCACAGTTTTAGATGTATGCGGCCAAATGCCCTGTTGATTCAGTGTTTACTATGGAGCAGTGCAGGGAGCAGTAGCATGAGGCCTCGTGAATAAATAACGCGTGACAGGGCATCGTGTAGTAGCCTGGTACTGGGGCTCGATCCACGTCGCCCTCCAAATGTAGGTTACTGTTATATAACGGGCTGCAGACACTTCACACATCCGGTCTGTAGCTTTTGCAGGTAGCGAATAGAACATTTTGTTTGTGAAAGCTATTGGGGTTATTTACGTTGTGTATGCATTTATTCCCCCAGGTGAGAAGCCGTTTAAGTGTGAATTTGATGGCTGTGACAGACGATTCGCCAACAGCAGCGACAGGAAAAAGCACATGCACGTGCACACGTCAGACAAGCCGTACATTTGCAAAGTGTGCGACAAGTCCTACACGCACCCCAGCTCTCTCAGGAAACACATGAAGGTAATTAACGTCTTCATTACGCATTAAACACATTAACACACCTCCCCCACCCTGCCCCCTCCCGCTGACAGGGACCGTCACATTAATACAGGACGCATTTAGAACAGTCTATAAGCGAACAATTGTTTGTGTTTACTATTTTCTTTGGCCACTCGGCTAAATGGAGAATGTTTACGCGGAGCGACGCACCAAACACAAATCCAAACACTAACCATTACTTGACAAATATGCCCTCTTTAGTGTTGCTTTATATTTGAAAGTGTCCTCTGCAATGCTGAATATGCAACAGTTTTGCAGGCCATAGATCAGGCCAGTTATGTCAGGCTTATTAGACTAGATGAAAAGCTCATGCGTATTTTATGTGCATATTCAGGTTCACGAGTCTCAAGGATCCGAATCATCTCCGGCTGCCAGTTCTGGATACGAATCCTCCACACCACCAGTACTGGTTTCAGGCAGCACTGAGGACCCCACAAAAACCCCACCGACCGCCGTGGTACAGAACACGTCTGGTCACAGCGAAGGACTGGCTCCAAACTTTAATGAGTGGTACGTTTGAAATGACTCAAAGAAAACACTTAACCAGCGTGTACCACGGCATTGAAGATGCACGGATTTTACCCTAACACACGTCTACACACACACACACGGGATTAGGACTACAACAGGAGACCAGAGCAAAAGGCAGCAAGCTGCACGCAGGCCACGTCCATTCTCAGGATCATGGAATTTGACTTTCATTCTGCCGTTTGGTGGAAATAAAACGCGTAAATAAACAAAATAATCAAATGAATAAATAGAATAAACATACTTTGCTTTCTCAAATAAATACATGTTTGTATCATTTTTCTTTACAGCAAATAACTTGTTTCATTTAATGTATTTTCTCATTTTTCTATTTAAAAAATAAAAAGGGTACTATTTTACGCTCTTTTCTACGGTGGCATCGCGCTGCCGCCTCTTCAAATTTGATTGTTGGAACTTCAACCAGTCTTAAGAAACGTGCCAAAGTCTTTGTCATTAACTTGAACACTGAAAAAAACGCAGAAACTAATAGTATACTTGTGAATGTATTTCCTTGTTTGATGGGGTTGAATCTGTTGTCAGCGTCCGTTTTCAGGTGGACACATGTGGTTATTTGGTTACGATTGTTACCGTTAAATATAAACGTTGCCTTTTGTTAATACTGTTGTAAATACATATCCATGATGCCATATTTATCAATTTGTAATTTAATTATGGGTATAAGTTCTGAAACATAAATAATATTTATGGAAATGTTTTCTAACAAGAACTGTACAGTTTTGGTCATAACCAACTTAACATTGAACAAATGACTAATACATTTCCCACTTCGCGATTGTATTCTGCTTTGTTTCTTTTAAACCAGTAGGCCTCCAGGTGTCTTATTTGGATTGAAGAAAGCATATATGAATATAATGGATTTGTCTATATATAATGCAGATATTTCCGTCACTTTTCTTTAAGAGACCATTGACATGTAACGCTTGTTAGAACTAAGTTCAGATGAGCTGAGAAGCTATAAAACGGTTATGTTAATATCTTTATATTTTGTTCAAATAAGATTTTTGTGTATTTACTTTATAGATCAGATAGATGTCAATTTGTAGCATACTGAAAAACACTCCCAGCAGCCTGTTGCACTCCATACTGATTTTGAAGAGTGCGATGAAGTCGAAATGAAGTTTTATCACATTACTACAAAATTGCGGTAAACGCCACAACTTAAGCGCCAATAAGGCGTTTTTTGGAGCGGATTTTAATTCCAGCAATGTCTTTGTGCAAGTATGTTTTGTGTGCATCGGCAACAATGGAACTGTCACAACACAGTATTTTCAATAATAAAAAAAAACTTCTTTTTTTTTGGGTCTGTCAGCTTGCATTGTTTTAAATGTAATTCTTCTGTGAAAACTAAAGCGTGTTCTTTGTTGTGGTGTTGCATATAGAGCAGTTTGATTCACATTTGCTTGTTTTGTGTGAATAACTTGTCAAGATGGCATTTTGTGTTAACTAAATCTAGGGAGAGGTATTCTAGATGTGGGTAGAGGAGAACACATCCAGTGTCAAAAGAGTTACAGCATTGCATTGTAACCTATTCTCAAGAATTGAATAATATGCAGAAACAAAGTATATTGTGCTCAGAAGAGAACAATTCAGACCACCAGCATTACTTTTAAAATAAAATGTAAAAATGGTACCTCGTGACAGTGATATATGAAATGAGTTTATTTAAATAATTTAAGGAATATATGTTTTATATGCTATTTTCTATACCTTAATTTCTTATTCCCGTACCTTTCTGCCCCGTGTCAGAGGTCAGAGCCAATAACACAGCTAGAATGTGATGTTGTAACGCTTTCTGGGAGAAATGGGTCACACTCAAGTTATTCCTGAAGAGCAAAATGTTTTAATGATGAACTGAGTCACTGTGCCACAATGAGGCAAACCTGTTACAACAGCCTATAGCTACCAGAAGCAAAGCTTCCTTGTGCTTTTTAGGCTACTGTATGTTGGTTCATTTGTTTTACCAACTATTTATGAAGAAATGTGAACGGAAATTTTGACTGAAATAAAAAAAATCTGAAAATCTTTTTTTTTATTATGCGCAGTTTATTTCCTCATTTTGATTTGCCATGTCTAATCACACAAAATGAAGCGTTCAAATAGTTTAAGTGGTCAAAGTTTAAATTAAATCGGAGTTTAAATTAAAAACAAGTTTTTAAAGCTATAGTTACAGTTTTATTATTAGTAGTATTTTTAAAGAACATTTTTAATTTCTTCGAACAATAGTTGCGCATGCAGTCGGGCAGATGAGGACACCGTGTGACCGTGATAATGGCTATGGAGAACTGGAGCCAAACCGTCTCCCACCCTCCTCCAACTCAGTCAAAGACATTTTGCTCAAATAAATTGTGTGTTTAAATAAATATTGCAGAATAGTAAAATAAATACATATAAAATAGTAAAATCGCGATACACAGAAAGAAGTTTTACGCACAAATGTCCAGCCCCTTTATCTGATTTCTCCCCCTTTTCCCGACTCCCAACAACCCCTCCTCTCTGCTCAGCTCGTCTAGTCGCACATTTCATGTTCCTCCTCTCAGACACGGTGACGTAAAATACTAGAGACCCGGTTTTCTCACAAACACGGCGGGCTCAATTTGTGCCACGCACGCTGAACGCACTATAGATCACAGTTCAGCGCTGGTGAAAAACTATGAAGCGAATGTTAGAAAGCGCGGTAATTGTTCATAGTTTTGTGGTCGAGTTTCCAGCTGGACAAACTATTTTAACACTTAACCTAATAGCCAAGTCTATTTCAAAATGCAAGATATAGGCCTACACTGCACATTAGTGTGTGATGCTCTTGTTGGAGGGGCCGTTTTAAGAGACGCAACTCATACAGGGAAAACATAAAAGGCTTTTCCTCGTCTATTCTTGCTGGATTAGAAAGCGGTGGCGGTCACGTGGATGCAATTGTATATAGAATAGAGGCAGAATTACAACAGCGCTCTTCTGCAGCGGTCCTCGTCGTTAGAGCCTGGAGAGTAGGGTGTTTGTAGGCTGCACGCTGCTGGCACTCAAGCTTATAATCGCTGTGTGCCGCTGGGCAACTGTGCAACCCACCAAATCTGGTTGCTTGTGTCTAACGGGGCACCAGCTTCGGAGGCGGGTGCAGCCTGGGCATGGCGCAGAAGTTTGATAATCGATTGATTGGTCAGTCAAAACCCTTTTACCTCGCGTCTCAATGCAGTCATGGCATTTGCTGTTTAAGTACACAGCGCTCTAAGAGGATAAAGCCACAGGAGCAAGTCTGGAACACCTTTTGTCACGCAACAATCTTTTTAAACCCAATCAGCAATTGATCACCAAACATAATCTTCTACACTATTTGAACAATGTCTCACACAAGTGCTGCTTTACAGTTTATAAAAGAATGCGATGATATGGCTACTCAAATCCACTGAGATTTGAACTAATGAGAGTTTCCTTCTCAGTCTGAATACTGGCAAGAAATGAGCTTCATTACTGCCTAGTATTTTTGCCTTTTTTCCTAATTCGTGGCGTTTGTGACACAAACGAGGTGGAGCTGTATTCCCATTTGTTGCGCCTAAACGCCACTAACATTGCACCATGCCTGCTTCTCAGGTAATGAGGACATTAGGCCAAACGGTCAGTTTGTGAGGCCTGTACTTGACTGTACAGATCTCCCCAGACCCTGTGATGCTTCAGTCCAGTGGCATAGTGACGTAGCCTATTTAGTGGGATGTCCATCATGAGACAGCGCTAATTCCCCAACATCTGGCCGGGTGTCAGACACTTGATGAATTCCTTATCAGAGCATGCACTGGAATAAACGCTAATAGGTCCCCTGAGTGAGGCCTTTGGCAAACGCTCACTCAGCAAGGCAGATGTTCAGCAATTGAACTTTGCATTTGGCTTTTGACGGATCTATTTAAAACACTTTTAGAGCTATACATTTCAATGCTGACGGGGCTTTTCCAAAATGGCCATGCATATGCATTGAATATGTACTGTTGCTTTAGACCCTAATGGAGGTTCACCTGAGAAAACCCCAGGACACCGGCAGCCCACTGTGGCTTCTTCCAGAGACCTTCTCATATTCATTGGCCTTGGACAAAAACAAAAACATTGTCACTGAATGTCCTTTTGCACAAACAAATGGCACAAGTGATGGGCTTTCCATTATTTAAGTAGCCCCATGTTATTCAGATTTCCTCATGGTGAATTCCCTGCGCCAAGTCAGATACTTAGGGAGAACCAAAAAAGTCCAAACAATTCTTAAACAGAAGACTTGTCATAAAAGAAAGAAAGAAGCACGCTGTGCATTTTGTGACCCAGAAATGCCAGTCATTTGGTTGTATCCCATGCTCCATACGGGCCTATTGTATCTCTCTCTCTCTCATTTATATATTCCCATTTAAATAAAGTGCTGTATGCTATGTTTGTATGCTTATGACCAATTGAAGGATGATAGATGATAAACTTAAAGCATGATTTTACCCTTTTATTAATACGAATTTCAAAAGAGTTACATAAAAAATATGGTTTTATTTTATGAAATACATTCATATTTTCATCTACAAATATTGAAGATAAAGGCTGTGGATCAGATTACCCTTTCCATCAACATAAACTAGATTAAAATAGTGAATTTTGTTTTGTTTGTTTTGAGAAAAATGAATGTGTAGTTAAAATGTAGTGCATCTAACTGAACAAATATGTTTTAATCTAGATGAAAATACATGCTACACATTTAATACTTCCCAACACTGTAAATTATTTCATTTCCAACCACCAAACTAACCAACTCCTCTCTCCCTCGACCCATTCACAAATTCTCCTCCTTCACTGACATCAACAAAATTTGACTCTACTAATTTAAGATACACATTTTTGACTATTTGTCCAGTAGACGGACTGGCTGTAGAGATAATTTTATAATTATATCAATATCAAGACTCTCTTAATAGAAACTGTGAATACAAGCATTCTGTTTTTTACATGTGCAAAATGAATACCCTTTGACCCAGGGGCAGTCTATGGTTGTGACGAGGGAGGAAGGAAGAAAACAGGTACAGGCCTGGTGAGGGGGATGGTACGGCCAGGTGCCTGGTGGAAATTGGGAGGCGATTGCCAAAGCGACCTCATGCCAGGATAATGCATGGGGCCATTGGTGTCCCTCGAGCCAATCCCAACTCTCATGCTGATAGCCTTTCAGTGTCTGTGGGACAATCTCTCCAGTAATTGCTTTGTCTGTTTCAATTCAGCTCTGAAGACAGGAACAAACAAAAAAAAACTTTGTTTTGTACTTTCAGTCATAAAAGTGTATTTGGGTCTATCTCCATAGACATACTAAAGTTACATAGGCCATTTAAGACTGTTTTATGTACTTAAGGGTTTAGTTTTATATATTTCATGACTTTAGTATTTGCAAGGCAAAGCAGCAACCATGTTTTTTGTTTAAAACTAATTCTGTGAAACATTTTCCTATAAAGATATACCTGATGACCACTGTCTATTCCGAAAAAAATGCTTAAAAACACTAACACAAAAAGGTATAACTAAAGCCAGTAAGTTGTTTGTATGAAAGAGAAAAAAAACAGACTTCAAATAGCACAACAAGAATTCAATTCTACAGAGTGCAATGCTTGTGTACTGGTCAAAAATAATGTGGTGTAGATAAATGTCTAGTGTAAATAAAACAAAAGGGCAGAGGAGCTCACGCTGTGGCCGGAAGGGCAGTTTAACAGTGAGAATAGGCTCTGTGTTTGGCTGTGAGGAGTATAAATAATGTATTTTTAGTCTGCTGTCTGTCACTGCCATGCTCCATGCATTAGGTATGAAGCTGAAGACTACTAAAGATGATATAATGTGACACTGGAAACAGCATAAGCCTGTAATAACCACATTCACACACTCAAGCCAGATAATGAGTTAAGCATGTAAATGAATATACATGAATATAACTGTGAACTACAACTGTGTAGCCTGTGTCTGTGGTGTAGGCCTAGGTCCAACACCCATTTCTTTTGATTGTAGTTCAAAAGTAGCAGGCCAGTTACTGGTTGAAGTCACTTTGTCTTAGCAGTGATTTGTCTGTATTACCTAAATAAGGTGAAATCTGGGGCATGTAAACGCTCTTGTGCATGTCTGATTCAGTCGAGTGTGAAATTGCAACAGCAGACAGCCAGAATAATAGCTCAGAAGGGGGCTAATGTCTTTGCTACATTCAGAGAACATTTTTATAATGACTGAATTAAAGGGGAGACATATAGATCTATGCTAATAGTGCAATCGCACTCACATTGTGTAAAAAATAAATTAATAAACAAATGCATAAATAAACCTATGCATGCAGGAAAATCACACTTGTTTCAAAATTATTTTGGGAAGAAAACAAAATACAAATTAATATATACATTTTTGCAGCTGTTGAATTGAAATGATCTCCAAAAAATAATAATAATAGCAATACTGAGTAATACTGAAAAACCCTTGATGGGCAAGTGCCAGTTTGTTCTTTGTGCAGAATAATGTTCTCACATTGAACGCTGTAATCAGTAACTTTGTGCATAAATGTATAAAGTGCCTTGAGGACTCACAAAATGAATGATAAATGTTTTAATAATGCCTGAGCAGAGCAGAGCAGGTGCATCTCTGAACTCTGGAGGCACTACGGGAAGGGCTTATGTGGACTACAGAATACTGTTATTGTGTGTTGAATGTTTTCTGTCTGTTTTTAATGCTCTGTATAAACACATTGGAGTCTGAAATGAAATTTGATTGTAAAGTCAATATAAGGAGTAAAAATAGTGCAAAACATTGTTCAAATTAGGTCCTCAATTGATATTTCAACCAGATACCAGGTGAAACAGCAAAAAAAAAGTTAAGACTTGAATTGTATATTATCAGTTTTGATGGCAAGTTGACTTTTTCATATTATAATAGTAATACTGGACAAATGTAATCTCTGAAGCACTAGGTTTTTAAAAACGCTTCATTAACTTTTATAGAATAGGAAGAGAACATAATGCTCTGTCTTGCAGTCATACAAATGCTATTGTCACACATGGATTCTCTATAATGATGAGACGTGATGATAAAGACACATGTTTCAGCCTCTTGAATTGCCATTCTGAAACAACCATCCTTGATTCTGTCTCTGGAGAATGTCATCAGCAGGACCTCATTTGTTCAGCTTTACTATTCAAGCACATTTGATTTGTAATTCCTCTGCTTTTAGATCATTCCATACTGACACCCCAAAGTCACCCATTAACACTTTCTCTGGTGCTAAACCTAACCTTCCCTGTGGCCCTGGTCACTGTTCTGGTGGTCACGATTATAACTTACTCCACAGGCCCACATGACATCATTGTGTAACAAATACACAAGAATAGCTAATGGAACTGTAATCTCAAGTACTTATACAGACAGGTGCACCTGGCTTTGGGAAAAGTGGGTTTCAGTGAATATTTCAGAGATAAACTTGATGTATGTGCTAGCAACAGCCCGGGCTTGTTCTCTACTGTGAATGTCCCATGTGTATCTAAATAAGCATGTTTTCTAGTTGCCTCCAGCCCAAATACTAAAGCCAAGCCTCTTCATTAGGAAGATCTAGTGTTTTTAGACTGTTTTGATGTGGTCGCAGCAGACGGACCATTGGCTAAGTATTGGAAAGAGCAGACAGACAGTCCAAGCGGTTTAGCCTTGTTTAAAATTATTAATCCACTTCTAATTCCAGCTGGCCTCCTGACAGCATCGAACCCTATCAAAAAAAAATCAGAGCCTCCATTGTAAGGCCTGGCAGAAGGGGACTGGGCGTATTTTTTTTGCTCCAATCAGTTTCTCGAGATTGGGCGATTAAAAAAAGAATCCCTTACCCCCCTTTACCGCACAGCAGGGGAATAACGGAATCATTAATTCCCCATTAATTTTAGGGGAAAAAAGTCGATGTAGAGCTTTACACAAAACAAACCAAACAAGCTAAAACGCAAACGACAAGTGCTCTCGGGCTACCAAAGAGAACTGAATCAGGCATATTGTCTGTCAGTATGTCTTGGTGAAAAAGTTTGATAAAGTTTTTTTACACTATATTAAAGTGCACAGTGTTATGTAAAAGTTTCTCATATTTCATGTTTTATGACATTTATGGAGGGGTTGTCGCAGTAGAAAACAGTATCTTCGAATGAAAAAAAAAAGTATGACAGAAAGTCATGTAAGACGGGTCTCAAGTACGAATCTGATCGAATCTTATTTTCTGTAGAGGTAGCTCAGTTTACAGTATACATTAACATGCATGATCCAGCTCCTCAGCCACTGTGTAACATTTTTATCAGTGACCAGTCTCAAACATATCGTATTGATTAAGTGCAGAGCTTATCAGCATACATGGGGCCAGCCTCACCATTAGAGCGAGTGACAGCTTCTCATATCCGTGTGTCTACAGCCAAGTGCTCGTCTTGTACACACTGTCATTAGGAATTGTCACCAACACGTTCAAAGTCAATGCACGCACACACACAACTTTTATTTAAGAAATGGACTCCAATTATATGTAATCAATGGCACATAAGTAGAACGCATCAGAAAATTGCCAATGCTTTTAATTTCTAAATAGATTTTTATAAAGCAGAATTTTCTCTCTTTCTTTGGCCCTGTCTCACATGGCTCTTTCTCCCTCCATCTCATGGTGACATTTGGACTTGCTGAGATTGACAGAACAAAAGAGATTGTTGTGGAGATACTAATTATTTAATGAATTCTTTATTTATTTTAAAAGTTCGTGATGTGTGGCGATGTGCCCAGGCTGTTACAGTAGATGGAAAATTACAGGCTGGAAGACAGTGAGTGACACATGAACAGTGGTGGAGAGGGGAGGGGGGCGGGTCATGCCATCCAAACATGCCCATGCCCTTAACACCATGGCAACAACGCCTCATTCACCACAACCCCCCTCAACATCCCAGCTTCTGTGTTTTCAGTGATGTCCCTTTCAAAATTTTCAAAAAACAATTCATAAAATAAAATGACAACAAATAGCAACCACTTACCTCAGCGAGGGGCTGCCGGGCCACAGTGAATGTAAACTGCAATTATAATATTGTTTCTGCACCTTAGCAGCCCACACCCCCATCCCCAAAACTGATAAGTAGGGCACAGGAAGAGTGGGCCACTAAACACCCAGTCATTATTGATTTGACATGTGAGTGAATAATTTATTTCTATTGGCAGGCATCAGCTGGGACAGCCTTTTAGGGACCACTCATGTTACTACCCAAATTTAAAGCTGGACAATATGCAGTCGTGATGTTCCTGACCTTAAACGATTTTGAGATAGACTCAAAGTTTGGCATTGGAAACACTTATTTCTATCTATACCTTTCAAAGTGTACTTTGATTTTGTTTAGTTTATCAGGGAGATATTTGTTAAACTGTCAGATAGGCTAAACACTGAGGACTGTACTAGCTTGACAATAGTAAAACTTAATCAATATGACACCTATACCTAATACTTGGTATACTGTGACAACAAACCAACTTATAGATATATAGATCTATCTATAATACATTTTGTTGTAAACATTCTGTTTAATTCTCATTCTTAATTCAATGCGTGTAGGCATCAAAATGTGTAATCTTTCTCAGAACACTTTGTATTACTCTACCTGGCCTTTGAATCCATCAGAAGTGGTCGTTCAACTCTTGATATCTGTCACTTAGTCTACCTCCCACACATTTTCTGGGATCTCCTTTTATATTCTCAGCTAATCTTGTCAAATGTTCCCTTCCATCCCAGATTTTGGGATGATTTGCTCACCCATGTGCTGTTTAATTTATGATCATTTCCCGCTTCCCTGTAGCTCTTGGCCAGAAGGACACAAGGACAGCTTTATGCATGAGTGTAATTCACACACTCATTGGCAGCGGCCCCAGCAACTGCCTCCTGTACAAAGATACTGGTTTACACTGCACCTAGCAATACAAGATATTAGAGGACAGATCGTTTTGATTGGCTGCCACAAGCTGTTCCTTCACAAAACACAGATGTGACTGCTGAACTGTTAGAGTAAATCAGACGTCCACACTCGTCTCCCTGCGCTTTAATGCTGCGGTCATGAATAACGGCCTGCAACATGCTTAGAAGTGCAAATCCGCAATAAGTCAGTCTTGTTAGCGCTAACAGAAAACAAAAAGGATGAAAAATGGGTCTTGTGGTGGTTTATACATGGCAAGCTTGTAGATTTACACCTGTATCTTACGAGAAACCATCAGAGATTTAACAAATCAGAGGGCAGCCCTGGCTTGACCTGCACTAATTTAAACCAAACACCCAAATGCTTAGAATTTCAGGCTATGGACCAAAGTCAAATTACATTCACAATATGAATCTGAGATTAGGGATGCACTGATCCAGCCTTTTCAGTTCCAATACCGATTCTGATACTATAGCTTTCAATATCTGCTAATTAACCGATACCAGCACACAGACTGAAAACAGCATTTGTTTCCTTAAAACTAACTCTAAAATAAGACAAAACCGATCCAAATGTGTTATGTAGCTGTTATTTATTTCTGAGGTAACAACAGAACAGCTTTGTTTAAATAAAAGTTTAAACATTATGAGACTTCTTGGGGAAACTACAATCAGAATTTTTTTTAAATTAAATCAGTTTATATGTCCTACCAGTATATCAGCTGAAATTATATCTGGAAGCCAATATCTGATCCAGCTAAATATTCAATATCCACGTCGATATCCGATACCAGTACTGGATCGGTGCAATCCTGAAACAACATGTCCAAGTAACATCTACTTTGACTGATTGCACCATCTAATACTTTATGGTCCATACTGTTTTTACCAGTAATAATAATGCTAATAAACCTTGGCTAATTTACTTGGTAACAATTATAGGCTGTATATATAAATGGACACAGCTAACGCGTTAGCCGTCGCGTTCCAAGTAGGAAATCTGCATGCGGCTCTTCCGGCTCCTACTGACCCTGGCTCCTATTGACTTACATTGGAATATTGTGGTCCCCCTCTCTGTAACTGCTGCAGTGAGCTTTGTCATTTTGGTCTTAAAATGTTTGTATTAACATGATCGTGTATTTACATGATCCTGGTGTTTGTTTGTTTTTGGTTTTGGTTTTTTTGTTAATTTGTCAAAAAAAAAAAAAAAAAAAAACCTATTCATAACATAGAGCCTGGCTCCAAATTTGCTCCTGTAACCGTTTGCATCACGAGCTTCATTTGACGTCACACTCGCTTAATCCACTTCTTTTATACAGTCTATGGTAACAGTCCCTGTACTGTATAGTCGTACACATCTCTGAATGTTATGAAGGTCTTTTATTCAGACTTTTTCCATTAAGGGATCATCAAAGCAAATCACCAGTTGCTCAATGTACAATTATCTTTGTATTGATTTGGCCGATTGATTGTTGGAATTAATTTGATCCATTTATGGGGCAAAATTATTTATTCCCTAAAAAGCAACACTGGACTAACTTTTGGCAGAATGCCTCTTTGCTTAAAAGAGATATAAAGCGAAATTGCTTTTGCTTTTAATATCACCACATCATTAGCTTATTCTGAGTTGTATTTTGAGTAATTCATGTATGTTGTTTGAGTAATCCTTAGAGAAAATATCTATTTTTATCTGCCAATTACTACAGCTCTGTACTTGGGTTGACTCCGGGGCCATGCTTAAATGTTCATAAATGTTGTAAAGCCATTTAAACAAATAAATAAAAACAACATAAATGGCAATATACTGCTTACTACAATGAAATGTCACAATAAAGAGAAGGAGCCAGCAGCAGAAAATCTGTTCTATGGAGCAGTTCTTACATTTATATTTGTACAAACAGACTTGTCCTGTAATGCAGGCTCCAGAATAGAGGTTAAGGGCGTGTTGAAAAGGGCAGAGTCTGTGGTACTACCTGCTGTGTGACCAGATCCCAGTGTGAAATCAGGCAGACTGCTTTCTGACTCAGTGCTACCACCTCCACGCCACTGCCGTCTCATGAGTTATTCTGAAACAGCCAACTCCAAACAACATCCAAACCACTTCATATTTTAGTATCAGGCTAAACAAATATTTTGTTATTTATATTTCTTTCATAGAGGTCATATAGGTGTATTTGTATGAGAAAACTTCATAGAGACAGGAAAACTTCATAGAGACGGGAAAACTTCATAGAGACAGGACATTTTGTTGTTTACAAAGGACATATGGAATCACTAAGGCAAAGAAGCTCATACCATTCTTATTATAGGTGTGCACTAAATTCCTATGTAGACTATGGCAAACCATGTAACTATGCCATACTTTTCATTTTTCCTTGCATGCTCACGATCACTCCAAAATCAGGGAGGGAAAAATAAATGAAAAAATACTGGTTTGGTTTTTCACTTGCATTTACTGTTTTTTCATTTCTTCTGTGGTCTATTTTTGACAACAGCAAATATGAGTAATACTAAAAGGACTACTTCTAACCAGACTTAACATGAAAAAAATACAAAATGACAAATAGATCAACAAATACATCATAACAGTAGTAGCTGATGCAAGTATATCACATTGTGTATATATAGGCTGAGTAGTTTTTCCTGCTACCATAGACTGGCCATACCCAAGTCATGTAGGGGCCAAGTTTCCATTCATGCTTTTCATTATTGGGCCATGTCTGTGGTTTATGAGGCTGACTTACTGTGCTTTACTATCACTGCTGACACGAGGAACAGGGCAGGAGGAGGGAGGGCTTACATGGCTGAAAAAAGAGAAACAACTGGATGACAACACAACATGACTTAAAGGCCCTACATTACAAAAATGTTGTGATCTTTTAGCCATGTTAGAATGTTGTTGGCTCATCAAAAACATACCTGGAGTTGTGTTTTATTTTGTTCACATGTGTTAATCCTGCATTATTAGTCTGTCTACATCTCCAAAGCTCAAAATGCTCTGTTTCATGTTGTGATGTCATGATACGGTTGTTTTCAAGATAACAGCTCCTTTTACATTTAGTTCATTAGAGACTGGGTTGAAATCTCTCACTAGAATCATGTGATTAGATAGAGAGTGAGAAGTTTGTGGAGTTTAAAAATACAGAGGAGCTCTTCCTCTATTATTAAATGGCATCACAAGGTGGAACAGTGTGTTTTCTGTATGAGAGAAGAACTCAGTCTAAATATGTATGTTGTGTGTGTTAAACATGTGTGAATGGAAGAAAAAAAAAACACAACTCCAGGAATGATTTTCTATTATAACAAAGCTCAGAAAATAGTGCAATATGGGCCCTTTAATTTATTATTTTGAAATGACAAATAAAAATGATCATAATGCAACAAGATACACATGCATGTTGTTTTTTGAGTGTTCACTTGGTGAGAATTCTTCATATTTTTGTTCACTTAAAGGTACAGTATGTAACTTTCTGGAGCTGGCATGTCACCTGCATGATGCCATGGAAATAGAAAATTAAAACTACACATTCTCCACGGAGACAGATAAGTTTTATGCCATAGCCAAAGGAGCAACAAGCAGGAGGAGGCCCTCCTCCAGTTCAAATAAAAGTCAGGTTTGTGGAGATGCAAGCCCATTCACACTAAAGACACATGTTTTTCAGTGCAATAAACACAACCATAATGAAAAGTTGTGTTTTCATTTTGGTCTATTTTTGGCTAAAAGGTTACATACTGTGGTTTTAATAACCTTAAACCTAATAAAGAAAAGGTGTGGGCGATTTCTTTGCTGATCCAGCTCCAGGTCTATGCATAACGTTAAATGAACCTTGCTGTCAGCCATTATTAATCAGATTCCCATCAGGGGAAATTTAGAAAATGGAAGATGTATGAGCTACACTTAAACCACATGAGGGAACTTTTGCTTTGCTAGTCTCACCACCAAAGCAACGCCAATCAACTCACTCACTGTATGTACTCCAGTCTACGTATATCCTCAATCTTTTGCTTTGTACAGTGTCTATAAAGACCTTTAACAAGTACTAGACGAGCCGTATACCTAAATCAGGAGTAGTCTGCTGTTTGCCGAGGCACTGACAATAAAAGGTGGCAGAGCAGTCAAAACAAGGTCTGTTCTTCCCAGCTTGGACTAAGTGCTGTTCAAGAGGCTCTTTGTGGCACCCTTAACGTGGTGAAGTGATCTCCTTTACAATTGGGACACTTCAAGAGGCCATCCCCGACAGACCAAAGCAAACTTCCTCTCTGCCTCCTCAGGCTTGTCATTCCTCATCTAACTCTGTGCGCATATTTTTCCAACCAACTGGGATGTTGTGTTAATGGGCCATTTTCATTAGCATTTTACTGCTCACAAAATGGATTGCTCTTACATTTACAATTCTCTACATTAAAATAAACGTTATTTCCCTCCTTTTGTGGTGAGGAGATATGTTGATAAAACTGTGACTTTGTTTTCGGGCCAGTTTAGTGGGCCAGCCCCTGTCGGCCACATGAAAGCCCTTTGACTTTATGGAGAAGCAGTGTGAATGAAACAGAGGCTGAGGTTGAGAAAAAGCCAAACAGTGCCCAGAACAAGACAGCAGCCCAGTTGGCTCAGTGACAATTTGGCCCACAGTGCCCACAGACTTAGCACTCACTTTTACAAGTGCCGCCTCAAATTGCCTCTCCTTTCTCTCACTGCAGCACACACAAAAGACAAGCAAATTGAAACGAACTTTATTGGTGGCAGTATCCAGACATAGTGCATAATAAGTATGTTTGTCAGGATAAATAAATGCCCTCAAAGGAAGCCTGCTTAGTGCATATCAGACCATTCTTACAAGCTCTTCGTAAGCTTCTAATATCAAATGCAACTGTGGTCTCAAGCAAAATAAAGGATCTCTCTTTTCTTCTCCTTCTGCCCAATTCCAACTCTTCTTGTCTGTTGAAACATGTGGTCAGCTGTTATGCTTCCATGTGGTCAGATGATCAAAGCCAGGGAGCAGCAGTAATTGTCCCCCGCTGAAGCCCTGCCCCGACTGGGATCAGGATCCCAGCAGGTGGGGGGGACAGCCATGAGAACGGAGGGAGAGGGTGGAGGAACGCAAGAGGCCCAGCCTGGCAGAAATAAAGACTTCCTAAGGGCTGCTCTCTGACAACAGAGGCCCAAAGGAGAGTGAAAAATGAAGCCTCTACACAGGGGTTTTCACTGAGGGAAAGGGGCCGCCATTGGGGTGAACATTAGGCAGAGAGGGCAAGATGGAAAGCATAAGAGAATAGGATTATAATATTTGCTCAGAGCAGGGAAGGACAATAGTGCGTCCATTTCACAGTGTCCTTAGAATGGAGTCTGTGTCGAATCCAAGAAGAGATCTTTGATGATTCATGTAATATGGATGCTGTTTATTTCACCTGCTAAGCCCTGCATCTCCAGTAACAACATCAACAGAAAAATACAACATGACTACACAAGTCAACTTGGCAGGCTCACTTGTTGAACACAGATACGTGAGGCACTGACATGGACACACACTCTCCTCTTCCCCAAACAGGCCAACACACACACTATTAGCATACACAAACACTAGCACACTCACACTGAGCAGGGGAGGGCCACATACCTCCAGCCTCACTGTTTACCTGCAGGCCAGAGGGAGCTGTGAAAGCGCACAGGTCGGCCTACTTTGCATGTATGTGGGAGCCCGCAAAACACTTCTCACTGCTGTCCGTCATTTTGATTGCCCAGCACGACTTCTCCTCCCAGACCCCCACCTCATGCATCCCCCCGGCCAGATGGCTTTTTTTTAACTGTCTGTAGGCCTCGCACCTCTGCTCCACACTAAATCCTCAGGATGGCTGTGGGTTTGGGAGCGCTCCATGGACAAATGGTTCAGAGGTAGCAGAGCAAATAAAACGGATTAAGACGAGTCTTTTCACAAATACTTCAAAACTATTTTGGCTCTCAGCCATGGATCCCCCACCGCTCCCCCTCAAAAGAAGAAAAGAAACCCGCACCTCAAAAACATTTTCATACAGATGTGTGTGAACTCCAATAATAATAATGAACACAACAGAACAGAAAACAACCAGGAGAGTGTATGTTTATTAAACACCTTAACAATACGATTCAGTGCTTGCCATCAACATGTCAGCCTCTCATTTTCCTTTGTGTTGAGCCATCCGTCAGTACTGTCTACATTCAGACACTGCATTCACACAGAGAAACATGAAGTCGCTAAGACTGCAATAAGTGCACTTATGTAGAGCAGGGTGACTCACAGGTCCATGTATGTGACATTTCAGTGCGGTAAAGTCCTCACTAGATTATATTTAGAATATTTCTGTTATGTTTTTCTGCTTTTTCTTCTAAAACACAAATGCGGTGAACAGCACTGGTACAGTAAAGTCTCTGCGGCATCAAAGACATTGATATGAAGGAAATCCAAATGTCACCTCTTGGCTTTATCCAGCCAAAGGTTAGATTCTTGGCTCCCCGCTGT
Source organism: Odontamblyopus lacepedii (assembly GCA_034769755.1). NCBI lineage: Eukaryota > Metazoa > Chordata > Actinopteri > Gobiiformes > Gobiidae > Odontamblyopus > Odontamblyopus lacepedii. Next base: position 14,816,842 of record CM068355.1, on the reverse strand, counting down.
CTCCTGTCATTAGGTTGCTTAGCAACGTGCTACAAGCTATAATTAGCTTAGCAAAATTAAGATTTCCATTTTGTTAACACAAAAACACTTATCTCTAGAGTGTCACATGTTCATTGAAAGATGTTCCAAAGGCATGCATAAAAATATGAGTAATTCCTCTTGGCATGTGATGCCTGTCACAAGTGAGTGAGATGTACGAGTGCAGCTGTTAAAGCATACTTAATGAAAAATCAGAAGATGAGCCATGATATTGCCCTGCAAGCATCTGCCATGTCTTATTCTAATATGTTCGGAGTATACACATTTTGAACCTATATAACAGCTCCACTGCCTTGGTTCTCTTTGTGAGTCCTCCATATATGTATAGAAAAACACAATGTATTTGTGTATTTTATTTTATTTATATTATGGAGTAATGCCAGATTACTGAATACATTTACTCAGTCAACTGTATTTTAGACAAACCCTTTCCACAGAAGTAAACCAGTTCATCCATGTGCCTCTGCAGCACCAGTCACCCACCCAGACGTCTGCTTATGACACCCACTCTCACTCATGTTTTTAGGCTGAAAGACAAGGTCACCAGGATCACTCAATTAGCAGGGGTGACAAAGAACTCAGCAGGACCCTTAGCATCCCCCAACAAGCATAAAAGCATAAGCAGAGGTCCGTTTACTGCCACACGGATTATCATACATCAATATTGGCTTTTTGTAATGGTCAAAAATATTCACAGCCCTGGCAAAAAATATATAATCCATTTTTACTAACCAATTATTGGTTTATAGAAATGGGCACATTTGTCACTTTGACATTAAATCCAAATGCATCTTCAATACACTGCTTACATCTAAAATAGGATAATTCTGCAATATCATAAACCTTCAAAGAACCAAAACAGAACAGCATTCATTTTAGTCACTGTAGAAATGGATGATTCTAAAACAATTGAATGACACACATTTTTTTCTTAAAGTATAATGACAATGGAATGTTTGAAAACAGAAAAGATGTTTAGAGGAGTCGTATGTGTGAATGTGTAAACTTTCCTCACTGTAAAAGCGTATTGTTAAGGGCTGCCTTTTGGCCCTCATTGTTGCTCAGTGATTATCTTTGCACTTCTCGTGACAGTCACACTCTCTCTATGGAACTGCCCAAATGCTGAAACACAAACACACAAACAATCACCTGCATTTCAATCCAATCAAAGCTACTGCTATGGTTAGTGCTCCTGATCATGAGTTTTTGACAGAAAACAAAGCACATAAAAGGGTTTTGAGACACATATGTAACACTAAAGCCAAACATTTATGTCAAGTGGAGCTCAAACTACTTTTGCTGTTTTGGGTGAGACTTAAGACAGTGGAGGAGGGGAATGACAATAGTGTCTGTTGACTCCACAAGTGTGGAGTATTTAATTAGCTGTAATCCAATTGTGGGATACAGCTTCCTGTTAAGAGGGGTGAAAAGGGTCTGAATAAACTGCTTACAGGATGGCACTAAATGCTAAAGTTGCTCTGCAGCCTATGGGAGGACACACCCTGACCCTCACTGACGGGTAAGCATCACTTAGCCTCTTAGGTGTCACTGGACTGCACGGCATGCTTTGTCTGTCTGCTGGATTGTGAAGAAAAATAGTTCAACTCGAGTATATCATGTATTCTTGGTGAAGAAGAAGAGCAGCAGTGAGTGAGCCTGTGACACTGTGACACAGTGAGAGCAGGCGTATAAGCAGCACTGCCACTGATAACAGTTACACAATAAGGGAGGTTTTATCTATCCAAGGGGGTCCTCTACTAGTTTTAAGATTATTTCTTAAATAGCTATAATATATATATATATATATATATATATATATATATATATATATATATATATATATATATATATATATATATATATATATATATATATATATATATATATATATATATATATATAATTTTATTTAATAAAGATCTCACAAATCAAGGCTCATGGTTCTGTAGAAAATATGAGCCAAAGGTGTCAGATTGTGAAGCCTCTCCACCCATTATGCCCACGTATTCTTCCAAGCCCCAAAATGGTCCGGCTAAGTGGCAACCATGGTATACATAATTTTGAACAATTGGTGGGAGAACATTAACAGTTGGTTGATGCAGAAGGCGTGGGATTTTTTGGAGAAATAAATAAAAGCATGTGATTAAAAAGAATGATTCAAATGTGGCTTTAAACTATGGCAATCTCTTGGTGCATATAAGAAAACCTATGATGTGGTAGTATCAGTGAAAACTATCAGCACGGCAATTATGAAACTGATATAAGACTACACCGGTTAAGTCCATCTGCTTCTGAATAATCACATTTGAGGACAAATCATTAAAGCTTTTATGCCAACCTTGTATGTTTATCATCTCAGCATCTCGCAATGTTTATATAACAGTAACAAATGCCAGTGGTCAGAACATGGTACATTTAAAAGAAGAAGCCCTATTTATGTGACTACCGTACATCAAATTGATAGGAAGATGTGAGAGCTACTTCAAAAACATAGATTCTGAGAAAAGTATAAAGGGGGAAAAAGTATCTTGACCTATCTGCTTACAGTGAGGAGCCATGTTGTTAAATGTGATGTTCTAAGACAGTCTGCTGTGATCAGTACAGTACAATCCATCCAGTCCATCTAATCTTCTTCAAAGTGTCATGGTCCAGCACAGGCCTAGAGAGCAGCTCTGAATCAAAGGCTGTGACCATGTGGCACATCTCACATACTCTATGTGTGGAATACATGTTCAAGGGGAAACGGTTTACTTAGAGATATTTGGTCACACTGAAAATCATTTCTTATTTATTTCATTTTATATCTGAATATATATTTCTACCTTCAAAACCTTTCAGTAAGTAATGTTTTATCTTAATTATCTGAAACATTTCAATAAAATGACAGGACAAATTGCTGTTTCATAACAGCTAAAATAATCACGCCTAAACAGTATGTTCACACATAGTGACAGACGTGCTTGATTAGTATGATTGCTAAACTGGTTTATGTCACTTCATGACCATCCACAACAGGCAGTACACATTGTTTTTATCATTTCACCAAAAACACCTGAGGTCACGTCAGGTCGTCCTTCACCTGATCACCTTCAAAAGCTGCCGTACGAGCAGCGAGGCCATGGCCATGGGAGAGGGAGGGGCTGCCAGTACAGATGCCCACAGAAAGAGCGCCTTGCTAGGGACGCCCAAGACAGCTCTCTCCATCACCCCCTCCATCTCCCCCTCCCTGTGCCATCTGTGAAGCACGCACACATGAAGATACATGAAGATACATTGCACCCAAAACTATGAGGCCAGGGATACTTCTTCATGTTACAAGTCTCACTAGAAGCACCGTGCCAGTAACTGCTGACCCACCACAAAGCAGTTACCTGGGAGGGAAGTGGGCTGCTGAGCCAGATGCTTTGGCTAAGCTAAGCTAGGCTAAGCACAAATATCATCCAGGTGAATATCCAGGCTTTTCTATATAAAGGGCAGAGTTTTCTGCAGCAATGTTTCCAGTAACAAACCATGATGAAATGCTTTTATTCTGCATGACAAACAGGATACAAATGAGAAAGAACTAGAGAGCGTCTTTTTTGCGTCAAAGATGACATAAGAATTCTAAACTTTAAGAATACATGTGTTTGTATTACTGCAGCAAGTCTGGATGTGAATGAAGAATAATTATGGATAACCAGTTGTTGTCCCTAGTGTGGGACAAATAAAGGTTGTTTGTCTTTGCCCATCAGTTGTTGAGCATCAGCTGTTGTTATAAATTTAAGATGCTTATTTGAATTCTGCGATTACAGTTTCTTTTTTTCTATGGTTCTAGTGAGTTTAGATATTTCTTTATTTACATATTGACAGATTTGATCCAGGATGTCAATTTGTGCCAGCAAGGTACCTATAGAAACAGTCCACACTACACAGTTTTTCCTTCTGTGTGCAGTGAGAATAGGTACAATAGTATTACAAAGGCCAAAAAACAACATCTATCCTTACATTAAAATATACGGCAAAACACTTTGAATACAAGAACCCAAGTCAAGTGTACCATTAATAATTAATGACTAGTCTGGAGAACACATCCAGTCGTGTGAGCAGAGACACTGCAGACTTGTTCATAAGAGAAAGTGCTCTCGCACAGATGAGCAGGAATAGAGCCACTCCCAGACATGCACACGTACACACACCTACACACACGTACACACACACACGTACACACACACGTACACACACACACGTACACACACACACGTACACACACATGTACACACACACGTACACACACGTACACGCAGGACCTAATCTGTAATGCATCCAATATGTGCTGCTATTGGCCTGCTCCAAAGACATGGTACGCTCAAACCTGCGTGCTTCCCTCCATGTACCCATCCAATCAGCATCTTGCCTGGCTTCTGTGCCAGTGCCAATCCGACGTCCCATTACCCCCACTCCTCTACAAAACACCATCTACATATCTACAGTACAACAACACACATCCAGCTGTGGCTCTTGGACATGTTCCAGTCTGGACGGGAGGAGTCTGTACAGGAGTCATAACGCAGCATCACATGGTTGATCAAGGGAAGACAGAAGTCATGAAATCACCAGGGTAAAATAGGTGACAGTGAATAAGTGGACATGGTGACAGAGAGGAGTCCATTTAAAAGCCACTGAATCGTTTTCACAGACTGGCCTAGATCAGGTTAGAGATAAAGAAAGATGACACTTTAGCTGAAAGACAGGGAAGTCATTTGGTTGTTCTCTGCTTTTTTTCCCACTCTAAGAAAGTCAGACTAGCAGATTTAAGACAGGTCGTTTTGTGTTGGAATTTTAAATCATCATCATTAAGTCCCTAAAATGGTTTTGTAGGTTGACCCATATTTAGTAGGAAACATTGTGAACAGTGTTAATTCTCAGGGATGACAAGTCAGTGCTTCTGTTAGTTCATGTTGTACTGCCTCCAAAGGAGTCTAACTAAACAGGTCCACTTAAGATAAGGAGAATGCGATGGTTGGACAAGAAAGAACAAAGATTCAGGTGAAAATAAGACAGCAAAAGGCAGATCGCTGGATCCTTCCCATATATGGGCCTGGGTCTTCTCTTCCAGTGTTTGAATTAGTCAATGAGAGAAATGCATGGCTCATTTGGGAATGTCAAAATGGCAGCGTAAAAATAAAAAATAAAGGGAGAAGAAATTACACCGCCAAAACAGTGCAGAAACCTACCGTATAAATGTGTGTGTTAAACTAAGTTGTAAAAAGTAAAAGTAAGTAAAGATTTTTTATTGGATATTGGATGGAGGAAAGTCAAAAGAAATGTTTTTTTCACTATTGAGACACATGCTACAAATAAGTGGATGTAACTGGATTGGCAAAGGACTTATCACAGAAATGATTTGCTGTGTGACTGATCCTAGACCTTCCTGCATTCAATCAGAGAAAGAGGAGCTCACCCGGCTAAAAACACTGCAATAAGCTGTCAGTGTGTTTGGACGTCAGGCCCCTTAACAAGCTCTGTGAAATGAAGCCAGTCTGTGGCAGAGGTGCTTTCTGATGACCTTAAATAGCTTATTGATTTGTGTAAAGCATGAATGGACACATAGCACAACCAGCCTGCAGCCCATGTTTTCTTTCTAAGCCTATTTACTCAATGGGGTTAGTGTGATGTAAAAATAGCAACAGTGATTCAGGGTTGAAAAAAGGCACATAGTAACTCGGGGGGATATATACACCTACTAACTACATAAAGCCAGACCGGCATAAGCACTAGGCCTTTGAGCCATCCTAACTAGGATATCTGAGCCTCGTGCGCTTCCATCACACAGGTAACAGGTCTATCATAGCCTTGTGATGAATCTGAATTTTACATGTCAATTAAACAAATGTCACAGTGATGACGGGAAAATCCTGCGCTAATTGTTGCTTCCCCTTTCCTTCCTCTTCCTCCTACTTCCGCCCAGCTCCCCTCCTCCTCCTCCTCCTCCCACTTTTCCTCCATTTTCCACTTGGAGGAGCAGCGAATGGGCTTTGTGTTGTTGGGCCCCATGTTAAAGATGGCTCCCAAAACCATATGGGCTGTAAGGTGCTGGACTAAAAGCACACATGAAGAATATAGGGCCACATAGACCAGTATTTCACAGACCAGCACCAGATTGATGTAAATCCTATATAAGAATCTGACAGATCACAACATTAGGGCCCCATAACCACTTTAGGCAAGAGCCACTGCACAGCAAACACCTTTGTCTTACCATGTTTATGTGCCAACTAGTACTGAGTTTATTTGTGTCTAAGCTAAAAGGTGAGTACATTGCACAGACCCATTTGTTTACTCAGTATTTCATAGTTTTTTGTCTTGTTCAACATTCTTTGTCTTTTTTATGACAAACTATTTACAACACACCAGTTTGATAATTGATAAGCATAGACTTGCACTGGAGCAGCACATTTACTTAAAACTATAATTAATTATAGAATACATGTAATAACAGATTAAATGAAAAGAGAAAAGGGTATCATATACTGCAGACCTTCTATAAGAAGATCTTGATTAAATAATTGCATGTTTTTGCATTTGCCTCTCACATGCAACATGAAGGAGTTTTTGCAGGTGTTGGCTGAATACTCTAAAGTAGAAACTGGGATATTTCATGCACCACATCAATACACCCACACACATATGCCCTGCTCTGATCACTTTGACAAATGTGTCATGTTGGCTGCGACTGAAAAGTGCAGAAATATTGAGATTTGAAACCTTTTAAAAACAGGCAAAACAGAACATGCTCCGCAAGACTAGTATTAATCATTCATGTTTAAACACACCAAATCACACAATGCTGAAGAACACCAGAGTCAGGCCCACATTCAAAGAGTAGAGTCCATTGGAAAACATGTCCGACCAGACAATTTAGTTTGCACTTTGTCAGACCATACAAAACAGCACTGCCTCATTGAGCTACAATTTGCTGCTAGACTCCTACAAGAGGCAAAACAATGACTGGGTCGGCTTGGTCTTCCTTTTTGTGCCAAAGCAGTGGACCAGAGAAAACACACACAAACTGAACCAGCACACATACACAAACATACAACTCAGGACAAACAGCTGCTCACAGACACACACTAGTGCTGTCAAACCTAAGGGAAATCAGATACTATCAATTTTAAAACTAGTATTGAAACTAGATATTTATTTGAGTAAGAGCTAAAAAAAAATCACATGAGCAGGACAAAGTTGGACCTTTCATTGACAGTTTTAGAATGATTCTGACCTTTAGGACTTGTGTAAGATCATATCGTAAAGTACTGTTTTTATTATCATTGAGGTAAATCAGAAATCAGAAGTGAGTATTAAGCATATTCTTTACGAGATCAAGCTTTACATTTTACTACTGGGACAAAACGGACACATGATTCAGGCACAAAAGACATCTTCAAAAGCATGATTTGAGAGCTTTACCTCCTTGGTCATTAATCTACATAGAAAATATTTTTATCAAAACAAAAAAAAAAGATAAAAACAGGGAAAAACTATTTTACATGTTCAATGTTTTATTTGGTTTGAGTGGCCTATCGCATAAAGTGTGAAAGGACCATCAAATTAAGCACAGAATTTCAGAAATATCATGTCATACTCTGGTTTGGGACATTTTAAAGGACATTTTTTCAGGTAATTTTAATTGTTTAATTGTAGACCATATCCTCAATATTCGAAAAGTCCTTCAAAACAATTATTGCCAGATTCTTTTTTTTTTTTTTTGATACATCTCCCACCTCTAATCTGAAGCTCTATGTATAAACTCAATTGTGTCTTTGCCTCATTCTTGCTGGTTTTTACTAGCACAATCATTGCTGAGTGAGTAAGCATTGCTTTGTGTGCGTGAGCCAGTCAAGGCGAAGGTCCTGTTTGTGCATTTGGGCAGTCATGCGCAAGAGTGTGTGAATGAGCGTGCTGCTGGAGAGGAGGAGTGGAGCCTACCGCTGAGCCAGACAAGAGCCAGACAGACAAAACTGCTGTTATGGGTTTGCTGCAGTCTATGTATGTGATTGTGAGTGCAGAAATACATCTTCATAACCATAATAGTTGGGAAAAAGTGGGTCAACCCATATCTTAGTGTGAGAAACTGTCTAAATAAACAAACGCAAAAAGGTCGCTCCACAATGAATACATAAGACTACAGTCATTAGCATACAAGTCGAGATCAAAGGGGCTTCTCAAGTTCAGCACATCACAGCTCTCTCCTCACAGAATCCCTTATCAGACCCATAGTCAAGTACACCCCTCCCCCTCCATCGCTCCATAGCCATCCACCAGCGTTACAGTGCAATTTCTAACTGTAGAAGAAGAGTGGCCCCTCCAGAGTACTAATATGCTGCCATGACAACACAGACAAAGTTAAACTCCGAGCGCTTCAAGTCCACATGAAGCGACGATGATGTTATCAGACATTCAACCCTAAGTTTGGCAGCGGTGCCTCAGGACAGTGTGGGCGCCTACTGTTTATCCACTTGTGTATATGAATAAATAATGAGTGACAGAGCACCAGGGTACTGCTAAAGGAAGAGGGCACGGGTCTACCCTTCTGCTGGCCTTCTGTCCATGCCGGTGTGACGGAGGAAGAACCAAGACGGTCACTAATTGGAGGTGGCGAGGTGAGCTGATAGCACGGCAGGGATACTATGGGTTGTCACAGTGTGTCAAAGTATCCTCATTTCAACTCATTCAAGGATCAAATAAACTCGAATACACAAATTACATATTACATTGGAAAAACACATATAATAATTGTGTGGTGAGAAACTAAAGGCTTGAGATAAGTATAAATACAAGTATGTTTCAACAAAACCATTATTGACTGAACTATATTGTAAATTTTAACTTCACTATAAAATATTTCTTTTTTTTATGTACCTTTGTCATGTCATAATGGGATTTTGATGCAGCTTCAGAGTTCAATTCAACACAAACTACATCATGACAATGGATATGAATACAGAAATAAAACATAAGCTATACCTGTTCTACATTCTCTTACCTCAGCCATAAGTGGGTCGCTCTCTCTGCAGAGTGCCATAGAAGAGAGCCTGTAAAAGAGATGATAAAATGCATAAGCCTGAAGCATCAATCATGGTCACAAAATAGTGTTTCTGTACACAATCGATTATCACGCTAGGCTCACTCACTACCGCGCACACAAGACTATTTCACAACTTCCTTTTTCACTCTCAGGAAAGCCTTGGATATAGGCTCTGGGAGGAGGAGGGGGGCAATTCAAAACATGTGCTACATCTTATGTATATATCCGAAAGTGTCATATGTTCAGATGTTATTTGCCTGAGTTTTTTCACCTATTTCTCTCTCCCATGAATGCCAACACAGTGACTTGTAAAGCTGCTTTTTACACTTGTGTACTAAAAAACAGCTTGAGCCAAACAAACACATTAAATACACAAATGCTGCAGTCTTCGCTGTGTGCCAGTGGTTTGGCTGGTGTATTAAGTGCTCATATACATAGCCAGAGATCAAATACATAGCCAGCCTAGATCTAATATCTGATAAGCATTTTTATGCTTTAAGTAAATATTGATTTTATTTTTATGTAATGATTATGCATAATTTAAAATGTAAAATAAAATAAAAAAATAATTCAATGCTTGAATTAATTGTAAAGCTAAACTGGTCCTTACAAGGGTTGCCAGATCAAAAGACTTGTTTGCCTAATATAGGCACATTGCATAATATGCCTGCATTGTTTCAAAATTAATTTTAATACCTTATTTTAGGCTTGTCTTTTATTTTATAATTTGTACACAAAGCACCATTTCATTTTGCTCACTGAAAATGGGGGGAAAAAGCATTTCAGAATGTCATAGTAACATCAGTAGGAGTGCATGTTAGAGATATTACCTTTAATGAAATTAGGGCCTTTAGTTGACATAGCAAACACATGCAAATTGGGGGTGTGATGCATGTTGACGGCCTGATGTTATTCCTGTCACAAATTCATCTACAAACACACAATGCACCCAGCAGCCCCCCTGTGTGAGCTCCACATCATGACCTCCTTCAACAGAGGGTCAAAGAGATTTTAACACGAAGGCCCTGCATTCCTCCAAGGTGATAATTGCTGTAAGTGCTGGCAGGGGGCCATCAGGAGCAGGACAAACAAGCAGGGCCACTCCACGCTCCCCCAGTGTAACCCTGCTAAACGCGACGCATTACTGGGGCTGTAGAAATAAGACCATCAAGACCAATGTGGCAAAGTGTCACCTATCACATAGAGCTCTGTTTGGTGTCTGAGCAGGTGTTTACGTGAGCTCTGACTCAACCATTAGCCACTTCACATATGCTGCACACAACAAGATAGAGGATCCTGTTTAGATAGGGAGTGTTAGCGGTAAACTGCAGGGGTCCCAAGAACCAAAATGAGACAGTTGAAACATTTACATAATTAATTTAATATTTAAACTATCTCTATCTTTAAATGGAGTACATATTTGCACAATTATGTATTTATGATATCTAAATGACAGTAGTTGTACTTTGTTTAACATCTGTGAGCTCTAACAATAATCTTCTATGTCTACATGTAAGAAACACATTTAATTTTATTTTAATCATTCTGACAGACTGGCCACAGAATATCATTTGTACATGTCTGAGGATTTAGAAACAGAGATCTTATTTTGAACTGCAAATAGGCCATGCATTGTAAATAAAAGTCCTTTGTATAATAGAAAGTCCTGCAAAGTAAAATATAAATACACTTTGGATATGACACATAAGTGCACTAGAAAAGAGCTATGTGACTAGGCGTACTATTGCTGGCCATTGCCTGGCTGCCAAGTATTCCCCCACCCCAAACCCCATTACTGGAGTTTCATGGCTTTTTAGGGCTCTGGGCTTTATCTGGGGATTTCACATTTCCCAGCCTTGCCACTTGACATGGCTCGTCCTGGCTGCCAGCAATCAAGTAGCAGAGGGCAGTGGTGCAGCGGCAAAGTCTTCAGGCTGCACCTTGATTTGAAGCATTGCACATCACAGCAACTGGCTAAGCTTCGGTAATTATACAGGCCACACACTGCCTCCTGCACCCAGCCCGATTTTTAACATACACACCAAACACTGACCTGGCATTAAGAGTGGGCCACATGTGGGCACAGGCACATGGTCATGGGTCAGTGGAGGGTTGGAAGGGGTCTTAAAAATGTGTGACAGAGCCAGTGTGAACATGTGACACTGAAAACTGCACTACTCTTTGACATCCTTGTTTTTTGGGATTTACTAAAATGTTTGTTTTTATTTATTTGTTTTTATAAGAAGAATCTATTGTAATATAATTGTATATAGTAGGGATGGATATGGTATCAGTCCAATATGGTATAAGTCAGATAAATTCATATTGGACTAACCCTAGTATATGTGGAGGGACTTTATTTTAGTATTTTATGACTGGCAGGTGATTGGGTTCTGCATGTAAAAAATAAATAAATAAATAAATAGAATATTGAGTTATAAGCATTGAGAGTAAAGTAGTGTATTTCAGAACCAGACAATACTGTGTGTTGGACTTGACTGCCAACGTTGTTTGTGAGCCTAATTGAGAGGTAAGCAAAAAGTTGCTGTTAAAGTCCCCAATAAACATCCTACCAGTAATGTTAAACACCTGCCCATAAAGCCCAGAGGAATGCAAAATGAAACCAACTGGCAGGGCCTGTCCCAGCGCTCAGTAAAGACAGCAGGATTTGTAATGGCTCTAATAAGGATTATGGAGTCAACCAAAAGAGCCAGGAAGCACAACCACAACTCTCATGTGTTTCACAGGTCACTTCTTTCCACAAGGTATTGTGAAGAAATTCATTTCGGATAATAAAATCTAAAACAAAAATGAAATGTATTCTTGTTATAAGTTTTCCGAAAAGCAGTGGTGGAAAGAGTACTGAAGATTTGTCTTGAAGAAAACAAAAACTGTTGCCAAATTTGTATTTAAATAAAAGTACAGATGAAAAATGCTTCTCAAAGTACTAGTTACTACTTACTTTTTTAACTCCTCTTTAAAAGCATTTTGGCTACATCTCTAATACAAAACTTGTTCAATAAAACTGAATTTTGTCGTTTTAAACTACAATCCGCAACCAGCAAAGATACTGATGAGACAGCCGTGGATTGGGATGAATGGGAATTGTACAGTACTCTGTAAGGTCTTTGATTTAAAATGTAATGAAGAACAATTACATGCTTGAATTCTATTCAATTACAGGTACAGTTTTTAAAATGTTCTCAAAAACATAAATACCTAAAAAAGCAATGTGATACAATTTTTCTGTTTAGACCTAACACAGCCTTGAAAATGGCACCAGAGTTCATAATTTCCACTGTCCAAAGAATTACTGACTGAAATTATTGTGAGTTGGAGGGATCATGTAACCCTGAACTCCCTTTCTCTCCAGGGTACACGGTGAAGGTGAGAGGGGCTTGACCCCAGAGGCCATGACGGAGCCACTGGAGGGCCTCATATGTTCTTTGGATTCCTCACAGTCCTGACGCCTTCCCCTGCTCCACCTGTTGAGAGCCAATAGACCCCCTGCCCGCACCCTTTCACTACAGAGAATATATGGCACTGCTGCCCTCGCTCCAAGCCTGGCTAATTACCCCTCGCCTCAACCCCCAAAACACAACTCTCCTCTCCATGCACCTTTCAGTCTTACTATTTCTACAACAGTGAGTAGATAAGGCTGACCAAGCGTTGGCGTTTAGTGTGGGCCGTCTCGTTCAAGCAGGAGATTAAGCACTGCTGTCTACACGCAACCATGAATAATGAAGCTATCCGTTCAGATAGGCAGGCAGCCGCAATGATCGTCTGCTGCACACATGGGCCAAATGTAAAGGCACAGGATAAGAACAGATGCTCATATGCTAGTGTATGTATTTGCTATGCTTCCATCTTGGTGTAAACTTCATTAAAAGCCTAAATAAGGTAGTCTAACTGTGTATTTTATTCTTGGAGTAGTACCACAAATACAATAAGTAATGTGCACACTTAGCTTAGTCTGATGGATTAGGAGTTTTACTTTGTTAAAACAACAATCCAAACCTGTTTTAACTTTGGAAATTGAAGTGTCCATAAAGTACTTGAATTCATGAATGTATTTAATGACAGAACCAGAGTTTCACCTGTAAGTAGAGTAAAAAGACAAAAGTAGAGTAGATTTGCTCTCAGTGACACAGTCAGCAGGAGGCTGTACCTGTGTGAGGCTGGCGTCATGTGACTGCTGTTGTGTCTGGAGTTGTTCTGCTCCTCCCTGTGAGGGTGCACCATGCGTACTGGACATATATAGATTCCCTTCATCTGCTGCGTGACACTTTTGTTAACCTTTAAGAGGTCTTAATAACAAAGCACAAAGCATCTAGATCCACTTTTTATGTTTCAGAATGACAACAACTTCAAAATGCTAAGGCTTAAATACTTTCAGATAGAAAATTACTAATTACATGCAACTTGACACTCAATTTTTTGCTTTGAACTGGATATTTCTCAGAATCCTTGAATAAGTCATTGTACCTCAAAAACAGCTGGGGAGGCCATAACAGAACATATATGTTTAGAAGTGATACTTTGGGTGCCATTTTGCGCCTATGGCCTCAAAGACCACACCATTAAGTCTTATCACATTCACACAGGCTGTAGGGTAAAGTGTCTTGTCCAATGACACACTTCCACTGACCTTTTGCTGCACCAAACTTCATTTTCTGGCATGCATTTACACTTTTTGTTTTGTTATGTTACTTAAAATTTAGGTTATCTTATGTTAACTTATTCAATATAGTGCTTTTCCATTAAAAAATGACCATAGTTTTATTATACATTACAGTACTTTTTTTTTTTTTAATTAGGTAATTGTTTGTGTGTTTTAGCACCAAAAATTTGATTTATAAAAAGGAAAGAAATTCAAATGTTTTTTGGGGGGGTCCCAAGAGGAAATATAGGCCTCTGTGATAGATGACCATCAACATGCTGATACTGCACAATATTTCAATTTCCTGCTCAGGATGAGGAATTCCAGGTTCGCACAGTGTGAAACCTCATAACAAGTGGCCAGCCTGGTGCCGCAGAGGAGAGAGCAACATTCAAAGGGAACATTCCAAAACCCTCTCAGTGTCAACAACCCTGAGTGAGACAGCGGCTCTTTAGGTTCATGATAAATCTGCTTTCAATTACACAGAATTGGTTTAAAGTAACATCAAACCATTTAAGTTTGTTTCAAATATATTAGGTCAAAAATAATTAATGACATAAATTGTCTTTAGTTGAAAATAGTGAAGCATTTTAACAGCGTCAAAATCAAGTGTTACAATTGATGGCAAAAAGAGGAGCAGAAAGTACAGTAATAGGCAGCAGCCTTCATGTGGCTTGGATTTTCAGCTTGTACTTGCCTGTGAATCAGACAGGGAGAGACTGGCAGCAGTGCAACCTAGTGGTGAGAGACAGGCGTGGAGCAGTAAACTTTGGTAAAATCATATACAGGACGGTATAGTGCAGGTTTAGAGTATAATACAAGAATATATATATAACATGAAAAATGACTTTTGCACAAAAGGTAATTTTCTAACAAGCAGTACTTCTAGAGTCAGTACAACAGTTTTGTTAAAAGTTCGGATGTCCCATCCACAGAAACACATTTTACCAGGTTTGGGACAATATGGAGGGCTTTTCAGAGTGAGGGCCAATTGTGTGAGTTATAAAACCAGGTAAATAGTTTAGCACTACCACAGCTATAGCCCATTTTGCCTTGAAAGAGATTAATAATGAATTAAGGCACCCCCACCTTCTAAAAAGATATTCAAGCATGCTAATGCATCCATTATTTATAGTGTGCACAGAGGCTGGCGGCCACATGCAAGTGGGAGGGATGTAAAGATGAAGTAAAAAGGTGGGGGTCCATCCCCCTGAATGAAACTGCTAGCCTCTCATAGCAAGATCCAGCCATTGTGAGAGATGGAAGCTGGATGAAGGATGAGGACTGGATGTGGACAAGCAAAAGGAGGGGCAGAGGGGCTCTCACTGCCAGACAGGCAGCTCGTGCATGGGACAGGGCCGCCAAGAGCTGTGGGGGAGGGGCGGATTAAACAAATAAATACATGATAAGAAATAATCACACTTGTGAGGGAGGGCATGATGCAGACAAAGAGGCTAAGGGGGTGAGATAAGTCAGACAGGCTTTACTGTCTGCATGTGTTCCTTTAAGACTAAAAAGAAATGTGAGACATGGCAACTTTTTCTAATGTTCTAATGTTCATTTGAGTGCCTTATTAATTCACACTTTCATAGAGAGGTTCATTTTCATCAACAACTGCACACATGATTGCCATCTGATCTGAGATGTAATTGATAGATTACTGTGGTAATAGTAATAGTAGTCACGCTATATTCAAAATTTGGGAATAAAGCTTCACAGAAGTTGAATGTGAAATATAACTATAAAGGTGTGCATGTGACATAGGGCTGAGACATGAGGCTGGGCTTCTTTGGAGCTGAGCAGTATTTAAGGTATGGATCAGAAACAGGCAGGCCATGAGTCTGATAAGATAAAGCAAACACTGCACTGGCAGTCGAGCACTCGATCCCACTGATCCCCATATTAGCATAGATACCCAGTCCTCAGCCTAGCAGGAAATTACTGCTGCTACTCGGGTGACACCCGGGCTGTGACACTCGGGCCGTGACACCCAGCTCATCTCCATAGATATCAGCAGGATGAGAATTATACTCATACAGGGCTATCTGTCTCCAGGCAGCTCTTTTATCTTTGTGTAATCCCTGAAGTTTTCTTCTCATGACCTGTTTGTAGAGAGTGTGATGAAGGGAGATGAAGTGTAGTTTTAGGCATCCCAAAGTGTACTGACATAAGAGCCTCCTAGAGCACTCATGGATGTGATAATGTCTGTGCACATAATATTATGTCTTTCGAGGTGAAGGTTGGAGTCAGGCCTGAAAGCAGGAATGTGGTCTAGCATTACACTTGATTCTAAGTTTTCTAAAAGTACTTCAGATACAGTTTTTCTAAGATCTCTTGTGTCGACACAGCATAATCTGTGCAGTTACAAAATAACTGATAAATGTAATACAGGTTTTTTTTTAGAATTTGGTCTTTTATTCAATTTATGAACATAATCTTTTTTATTTTATTGTCAAAATTAACACTACAGTGATATTGTAATTTTCAGGATCTAGTATCATAATCCATGCATCATGGAAGTATCATTAAAGTTTTAGTATAGAAAGAAATACTGTAGGCCTACCTAGGCCATATCACTTTCCAAATACAACGGAGCCTCCATGATCGCAGTACTGTACCGGCTCAAGGTGGACCTCCCAGAAGTGAACATGCTTGTTGAAACACACAGTCTTTGTTCCCTCAACATACACAAACTGAAAGGTTTTAACACCAAAACCTCAACACACAGGAAACTCCATAAACATTGGAATGATGTCAAAACAACATTGTGAGATTTGATGTTTTTAATTTTCCACTGCTCAAAGTGAAAATGGCTGGTGCAACATTTCCTGCTCCCCTGGTGATTTTTATGACAAATACAACAGCAGCTTAATTATACATGCGACCACCGCCATAAAAGCACAACCATTAACTACCATCTTGTTAACACAGAAGACCTGATTCAAACTGCCAGAGTTGCATTTAAAATCTTTCACTCAGCGCCTGTCTGGCATCATTAACAAAAGAAAAAAATATATGTGGCAATGTAAGAGTCTGACAATGGCGCTGTCAGTAAGCTTTCACAAGAGCAGAACGTTTGACGCTCAAGACACATACAGTTATGTTCCTGCAGACTCTACTACAGTCATTTATGGAGCAGGTTGCAGCACGGAGGGCATCCAGCCCAAAATATCTCTGAGACTATATCCTCTAGCTCTTGGCCCTTTCCACTGACTGGCTGCAGTCTGTCAGGTTACAAACAAGAGTTCAACCACCATGGAGTGGAGACAGCTGTGTCCAAGGTCCCCAGGATCTCACATCCCTCTGACAAGCATCAGAGACATGAGTCTAAAGGAGAGATGCCTCCATATTAAGGACCCCTCGCACTCCTAACAAGAGCCATTTACTCTCCAGTCCAAGGTACAGGTGGATTGAGTACAGGGCACCACATTCAGAAACCCCTTTTCCTTCCACTATCAGACTCCTGAGCAATAGCTGACATATTAGTGGAGTTAGCTACTTAGGTTTCCTTGAATCCTTATATTATCATTTTGACATGCTTAACTTTATCAGCTTTTACAGCACATTACACTTCAAATATAAAATTCACAAACTTTGTAATGAGCTACAGACCTGGGAAAAAGTAGACTCCTTTTCATATATTTGAACTTCTAATATTATTTGTATGAAAGCTCTCAACTATAAATTGCACATTGCAGATGTACACCTCACCCACTCTCACTGACTATGGAAGCACATGCACTTGTATGTAACTAAATAACAGTTACATGTTAAAGGCTGTTTGCAAACTCCACTGGGTCACCTTACACTCATAATATGAAGCTAGTGATATTGGCCAACGAATCGCACTTGTGGTGTTCAAAGTAAAGTGAATTCAAAGTTGGTACTGTCATGAAGTGGAGCGGTCATCTGAATATTTTATGTACTCTCTTTTAATCTTTATTCTTAAGATGTCTCTGGGTTCAGATACTACGCAGTGTGTTGAAGACTTGAATGTAAAACCCACAAAACAGTCGCCTAAAGGCAAACCCATCAAGCACTATTCAGTCAAAGATGTACACTCCTATGTTAAGCAAATGGCCATTGAAACAGTGACCTATGAATAACTCCATTGTGTATCCATTATATATCCATTGTTTCAAGCCAGTGCTGTGCCCCCTAAGTGTCTTTACAGACATGTTAAGAGAAAAGAGCAGTGCCCTGAATGAGCTAACTTAATTATCATAGCTGGGCTCCTTAACATGTCAATAGGTGCAGGGCCTGCATGCATAATGCTGCAGAGTTATTGTGGCAGCCTCTGCCCTCTCACACTAAAGACATGGGCTCTATTGTCATTAGAGCATCCATCTGGATCAAGGCCATTGGAGGATATTTGCACTTCCTCTGTGGTTCAAACTCTTTTTGACATGCAGCAGAAGGAGCAGGCTGCACCACCAGTGAAGGGCCAATTGAGGTGCAGATTGAGCAGAGGGACAGTGAAGAGGGCAGCCAGGAGGGCAGAGCTCCTGTCACATGTGCTGATGGACACCCACAAGGGTGCTGCTGTTGGCCTGCACTTTCAGAGCTCCAATAGAAGCTGATGGGACATGATGAGGCGGGCAACCCAGCTCTATTCTTTTGTCCCTTGGGATGTTTAGGGAGTATACCAATGTCAGAGCCTCCTGACTGCAGCACACTTCTGGTGTCAACAGCTTAAGATATACAGCTGCCCTGTGTTTGGCCACGCTCTGCTCACAAGAGAGGCCACATCTAAGCACTCTGTACACACACACACATTTCACCCATTTCACTGAGCTGAGCATCCCTATATCTGAAAATAACATGTGAGAAATCAAACAGAAACAGATGAGACATGAGTTGTCCTCAAGTCATTAGCACTGCAACCTATGGAGCTCCTTCCTGTATCATGTCTGATTGTACGTACAGACCAGGTGAGAGACATGCCTAGTTGTAAGCATAAATTTCCATAGATGTGGAAAACAGCTCTTCACTTCTAACACTTTGAACACACAGCTGTCAATCTATATCCTCACATGTAACATATATGCTTGTTCTGGGGTGTGTGCTGTGTTGGAATGCTGACAGCGCTCTGATATGAATCTTGATTTGATTAGGACTCTGAGGTGAGGTCCTGGCCCTGCAGTTTGAGCCAAGGCGGGTGGGCAGAGGGAGTCCAAGGGCCAGGCTCAGGTGGCACAGGGGGTTACCTGTGGCCTTGGCTCCAACTTGGACTCATTTGGAACAGACTGCTCCCAATGTGTTCATTAGGTTGTGATTGGGCTGAGTGCAGGTGGGGAGGGCCTGCTCAGCCTGACGCTGAATAGTCCTGATTGTGCCCGGCATAAAACACCATCTGTTTCAATGTGGAATGAGGTAGAGAGACGGCAGACAGGACCACAAAGCTCTAGCGACATCAATTTTTGTATTTGTAAAATATTGGTGGGTAAATGCAAAACTATATATCAATTAAAATTTTTATTTGTTCATAAGAAATACCACAAAGAGACCTAGGAGAATTATACATTTGTTTTCATTCAAAGACAATAACATTTAAGTGTAAAGCATTGTTTTATTGGTGCTTTATGGCACCATGTGTATATAGATTTAGGTCTATATATATAATACTTTCAGACTGATGTTGTTGAGTTAATGTGCCCAACATTTCTAATTTGTATCTGATCACTTGAGGCAAGCCATGGGAAGCAAAAGCCAGAAGCGGAAGAGCATTTGCCGCTGGACTTCTGAAGCGTCTTTATCTGGCTTGGCAGCGCGGTCTTGCGTGTCCAAGCCTTGCCGTGCTTTTCATCCTTTGTGCTGTCCAAGGTGTGTCCAATGCACTGGGCCTTTTTGTGTAGAGGGAGACGACACATCACATTCTGTCCTCTGTCCCATACGGAGGGGGTGCATGTCAGTTTAGGGGGGCGTACAACAGACCAGGGACAAAAAGCAAACTTGTAAAAGGCGGCAGCCTTCAAAGCAGACGTACACAAAAGCTTATAAAGCGTTACTTCATGCAGAGTTGTGCCAGATGTAATTGCAGGGTTCCTGAAGATGGAGAATAATGTGGAATGGTTGCAGCTCCACCCCCAACATCAAGAATCAAGGCTATTGCTAAAAGCTTTAACTGTCAAGATAGATGAGCATAAGTTTGAATAATTCTGATGTGTTATAAAGTGAGTAAATATGTTATCTTAATGCTTCTAGTACAACCCACCACTTGCATGTTAAAGTAATTTTATGCACAGTCTGCTGTACAGAGGCAAACCAGGAGAAATGCACTAAGCGACAAGTGACTTCCCTCCCATTTGCCACAGCATCAGCCTAATGGTATAGGCCCTTTCATGTCTGAACACTGCTTTCTGCAGAAAATTATGTTGATTCATTGTTAATAAGCCTCGAGGTTGGCAGTGTGCGCTCAGCGCCAGGCAGGTATAGGTAGGCTGTGGTTTTCTTCATCAACCTGACTAGTCCTCATCTGTTTCCTGCAGCCTCCTGCTGAGATGGGCCGGCTGTGGAGTGTGCATTGTTAAATGTATTCTGAGGCACAAATGTTGGCCCTGTCAGGTGCAGCTCGTGGGCCTAATGCAGATATACGGGCTCCGTGCTTGTAGTAGCATTTGTTCGCTTTACTGCCACCCAGAGCTGATGGGAGTGGAGCAAAGGGTGGTGTTATCTCTACAGGCCTGCAGATGAGGTTCCCAGTGGAGGGACACGCCTCATTGTTCAAAAGCACAGGTGCATTGTATAGCAAACAAGATAAGTCTTCATCTTTAAGGTTCAGGACATACTTTTAAGACTGAGAACAATCCCTTTCCGTTTTCTGTGCAAGTCTCTCGTCTAAAGGCCTCCTGCCAAGGCACACCAAGCTCACTTGTCTATCTCCACAAGGTCAAGACTTAGATGTCACATAAAGATGTTTTTAGCAAGCTTCACTTTCGGTTTGAAAGTGAAAGTAAATGAGGAGTTCTTCATCAAGGTGACATAGTAGAGCATGAGCACAATAAGAGTATATAAATGAACTTCTATGGCTTTTATCTTTATGGAGAGTTTGCTCAAGGACCCATGTGTGTCTTCTTTCTTATCGTCATGGATCAGAATTCATTTTCTCTACCCTAAAGGCTGTTTGCTCTGTACCAATAGAATTACAATAATCACACAGACCAGTGCCATTTAAAGTGAAAGCAATCAAGTGACATTCAATAATATTAAGCTGAAGTCAGCAGCAAACCTTTGTGAGGGTACTAAAGACTTTTGAAACCCATAGGACACCTTAGCAATGGCGGCCTATTTCATCTATTATAAAGTGCATATAACAGGTATTCATGTTTTTCTACTTATTATTAAAACATAATTTAAGATAAGCCTGTCAAGTAGCAGTTTATGTAGAGAGGTTTAAAAAGCAGGAGGATTTTTTTTTACCACCTGTATTTTTTCTATCCATAGTCAGGTTAAATTAACAGGTAAAGAACAACCTTATAAACATTAACTTAATAAATGCATATATTTTCATTTGACAAGTAATAACTAACAAATTAGAGAAGCTCTGACACCTGTTAGGCATGGTTACAGTATGGATACTGAGTAACACTTATGGAATTGCCTTGAATTATGTCACATCGGTTGAACATGTCTAAAAAGGAAGTAAAAATGTACTATGTGTATGTGTGTATATGTAGTATACAAAAGTAGCAAACTTTAAAAGACAAAAAGGGCCTTCAGCTTGCAAAGCCTGCGTTATGTTGGGAATTTCTCAGACAGTGTGTTCTTCTCCATGTGTATACTGCATTCTCAGGTCACACAACAAAGAATAAGGGCCAGTGAGGAAGAGTCAGAGGTCATGCTATCCCAAGGGTACCATAAGTCTCATCCCAAAACTTGCAGAATTTTTCAAAGGCCTCCTGCAGCCCTGGCCCTCATCAGTAAGTGCCCTGTATGGCCCTGTGCACACCCACACCGGCCCACGGTCTTTTCCAGTGGGTGAGAAGAGAATCAGAGTGCACCACCTGAAGCCCTCCCATACATGACCAACTAGCTCACTGTGTCCAAAAGCAGCCCATGTCTCAGTGGGGGGTACATAATGATGCTGAGGAGGCAGAAACGTCAAGGGGGCAGATTTCATTTTATCCATATTTCACAAAGGCTTTGCACATATCTCCACTGGATGTACACATCAGGTATATTCCAGCCCACAAGAAATAATGACTCACATGACCTGCATGACGCAGATAGCTCAATATTACCCCTTAAATGTGTACATTTAAAAATACTGTTTGTCATTGTCATTCATTCTGCTCTTTCTAATTGTAAGTTGTGATACAGGGATATATAGGGATATATAGGATGCAGCAGTTAATCAGCAGTAACCCACTTAACATCATTAAAATAAGCGCTTTTCTATGGCGTATTGACATCCTGCTACATGAACAGCCAAAAGCTAAAACCAGAGAACAGCATATGTAAGATGGAGTGTTAAGAGTCTGCATACTTCCATCAAACTAGCTAAATGAGTGAGAATGAAGATGTAGCCTGGGATGAGGCAGTTATGCATATATAACACTTTAAGGGTGGGACCTCCTACTGTGGAAAAACACGACAAAGCCTCTCTAACTGAAATACCTCTGGGACAGCTAATGATTAATTAGCTTGTGTCATTAAGTGAGGCAAATGTCACCCCAGCTTCCTGGGGAAGCTGTCACACTATGTACAGCTACACACCACTTTTCCCAGGTGAGAGGAGGGGGCAGCACTTTGTAAATAGACAAATCCTGACATCTAGTGGTGCAATATTAACAACCACGATCACAAGGTTGGATCAATAATCTTTCTCAAACTACTTACTTTGTCAACACACAGTAAAAATATACAATGGCAATATAATTCTCATAATCACTAAAATAGGAAAACAATTTCTAGATTCAACCAGCATTAGAATTGGCCCTTTAGTGGCTGACCTTTGAACCACGCTCTTACAGGTCAGAATGGAAAAGTAAATGGCTCTTAAGTACACAGTTAAAATGTTTTTGAAAAATGCTATTTAAAATTTGCTTACCAAAGAAGTGCGGGTATTTCAGTAATTCTTGTGGTTTGAACAAATCCATAGCATCTAAAGAAACAGATAAATAAAATGCAACTACGTTCATTATTTTCATTTATATTTCAACCTCACTACATCTCAAGATGTCTAATGAGGTTCAGAACTGAATCCTGGCCCACTATAAGGACCAGATCAGGGTAGGGAGTAGAGAAAAGGCCCCTCTCTGCCCCAGGGAGTGGCAGCAGTACTTGGAAAGGCTTAACACACATACACACAGTTCATTCACGTGCACACACACACACACACACACACACACACTGCTGTGGCCTGCCTGTGCATATGCACACAAAAGCACACCTGTCAGGCCTTTCCACTGCGTGAGCAAAAGCAAAAAGGGGTCTGGCCCCACCTCCCGCCTCTCTCTGTATGTGGCATCTTATGTCTACTATATTAAAGCAAACCCATTCATTTCCCACTTTCTCATCTGAAATAATGGCATGAGCAATTTTCACATTTAGGCTAGCAAGGACACATGCCGGCTCTCGCTTTTTCTTTCTGTACTGTTAATGAATGATGTCCAATCTGGACCCCACTGACTGTGTCTAATCCTCCTTAGAGAATTTCCACAATTTTACAACATAAAAACTTTTGCTCCAAATGTAGGTGTATTATCTTTGCCAAATCCACTGGGCATGTACTTAAATCCAACTCCCATTTAAGTGAGTAAAGCCAGTGTGCTTTCTATCAAGAGCTGCAGCCATGGCCTACAGCTTTGCCTCCAGGCCTCTTGTGTCAGTGTACTGGTGTGTGACATCCATTGGCAGGAGGCACCTGTCAAATAGAACGATTGAATTAAAGTGCACTTTGGTCGGGAGTGCTCCCTCTTTGTCACTTTGACCATAACATGTCTTGTCCTAAAATAATTAGACAAAAGCCTTGGATAGTGAAGTGGATGGAAGCTCAATGGTCAAAGGGAGGAACAGTCTGGCTCTGAATAGAATTGTCCCATCTTTTTAAAAAAACAACTATTTCTATGCACTTGAGCCTTGTTGTCTTTTGTGACTATTATCCCTATTCATCATTTGCTTTCATGCAGCTGTGCCCCTCTTAAAGACGCCTTTGTCGTAGCATATAAATACAGGGAATGTGTCCATGGCAGGTAGTCCTTATTGCAAGTTAATCTGCCGAAAGAGCCTCACACAAGTACTTTTACATTTTCCTACAGCTACAACAGGCGGCTCATCAATAGAACACTTGTTGTTTTTGTGCGGCTGATGAGCGCGGTGCATGGCCACTGACAATGACTGCCAAGTGTGGCAAAGGAATCACCTTCTGGGGAAAACACTTGTAATTACTTCTAAAATGTTTGCTCCTCAGAGACATCTACAATTGTGCAGTAAAATGAAAGGCTCTTTTTAGACGGTCACTCCAGTGTGTTTGTGTTTGTTTACACAGATCTACCATTTACCTGCTACATGCAATTGATCTACATATTGAGCGTATTGGCTGGATGTGCTCACATGCATATAGGGGTGGGGGGGAAAATGCTACAGTCTGTTCACTCTTACTCACTTCTCCTATTGTTTAAGGTAAGGAGGTTCTGAGAGAGTGACAGCTGGATTCAACCAATCACAGAAGATGGCTTCATATACCCATTAAAGGCAATAGAAAAATATAAAGTGTAGTCTACATGAATCGTGATAGTTGAAACTGTGGTCTGGTTCCACAAAAAAACAGCAATATTATTTCTTTACCATGTTGCCTATATATATATTTGGTATAGGTCCAGTCTTAGAGACACTGCATCAGTGAAACAACAAAATCTTCTTCACTAATTCAGACAGCATTCATCTGTGTAGTGAATAATTATTTTTGTACTTATTGTTATGAATAGTAACATTATATTCATAAATTAATATCGTATTGCTTCAGAGTGTCAAAGGAAAGCTAAAAATTGTCTAGAAAAAGGCTGCAATTCCACTAGGATTTTATTCAACACTTGCACCAGTTTTTGCAATATTTTTGATAAATTCTTCTTGTTAGTGCCTCTAGAGGACCAGTAGAGGGCGGAAGATGGCAGCTGACGAACAAGGGAAATCTATCATTATACACAGACTATGATTTCATATAATTACAGAGCTTCTAAATACGTTGTATGAATAGTAAGACAGTGATATCAAAGGCAGTGGATCAGGAAACATATTACACTATTAGTAGAGATCCCCCAGGCCTTTGTGGTCTCTGCATTTCTCATTTGCAATCAAAATAGTAAATAAAAGCAGTCTGAGAGCCACATCAAAGGCTTTTTGATAGGTCCGATGGAGCAAAGGCTTGAAATAAAAGTCTAATTTTGAGTGGTCAGTCGCCCTTGTGAGCTGCTGCATCATAATTGGATTGCACAAAGTGATTGCTTTTTGTTTTATTAGAAAGGTGTAAACGGAACAGAATTCATCAGAATAGAATAAAAATGTGCATGTGATTTTACAAGTTGATTTGAATGCTGTATGGCTCAAACAACTAACTGAATTAATTGAAATAATAATGCAATCATTAAGTAATGACTAATCATTTTATGTCTGTCTGAGAAGAGGTGAAAAACTGGACTTGCATCTCCCTCTTACTTGGAAGGAAAAATGTGTAATATAAAATGAAACTCTGAACAGAAAATGGGAGCAGTTATGTTTTGGAGAGCAAGGGGAAGAGAGAATAAGCTAATACAGAGTTTATCCACTTAGAGCGAGTCCATCTATCTATCCATTTTCTTCCACTTATCCGAGAGACGTTGTCCCTCCAGCATGTCCTGGGTCTTCCCCGGGGCCTCCTTCTGGTGGGACATGCCTGGAACGAGGCATTCAGAATAGATGCCCTCCCCTCAGCTGCTCCTCTGGATGTGGAGGAGCAGCGACTCTACTCCGAGCTCCTGTATGACCGAGCTCCTCATCCCATCGCTAAAGGAGCCCCTGGCCACTCTGTGGAGGAAACTCATTGTTGTTTCCGCTTGTTTCCGCGATCTTGTCCTTTCAGTCATTACCCAGAGCTCATGATCATAGGTGAGGTGAGGAACGTAGATTAAGGTAAATCGAGAGCTTTGCCTTTGGGCTCAGCTCCCTCTTCACCACAACGGTCCAATACAGCGACCGCATCACTGCCGACGCTGCACGGATCCGCCTGTCAATCTCTCACTCCATCCTCCCCTCGCTCATGAACAAAACCCCGAGATACAGGGACTCCCCACCCACCCGGAGAGGGCAATCCACCTTTTTTTCTCCATAAATACAATGAACAGAACCAGAGACAAAGGGCAGCCCTGGTGGAGTCCAACATGCACTGGGAACAGGTGTGACTTACTGCCGGCAATGTGAACACAGCTCCTGCTCCAATCATACAGGGACCAGACAGCCCTTAGCAAGGGGCCACGGACCCCGTACTCCCGGAGCAGGGCACCACAAGGGATGTGGTCAAATGCCTTCTCCAGGTCCACAAAACACATGTGGACTGTGAACTCCCATGAACCCTCAAGCACCCGATGAAGAGTGTAGAGCTGGTCCAGTGTTCCACGGCCAGGATGAAAAACCACACTGCTTACGGCGAGTTGATATGATTAATTTCCTTCTGGTAAGGATAAGATGTTCTTCTAGATTATGTTTAGAAAAATATGGATTCCATGGAATCATGAAGGTGACGCGCCGTTACACGCCATTGCTTTAATCTTCGTCTTGGTCATAGTTTGTACAAATTTCATATTCACAGGCCATTTACCTTCAGGGGTTGCACCTTAATCAATTTTATAATGATTTACTAAATGTCTATTTGTCATGGTAAACCCAATTCATGTGCACCATTAGTTTTGTAAATCGGTAACTCGGCAGGTCACTCTTTTCTGTGATTGGTTAAATCCACCTGTCACTCACTCAGAGCATGATGAAGAGGAGGAGTGGGAGGGGAACATTTGTATCAGTTTGCGTCTGAGCATAGATACAATATAATATAGAGATACAATATAATACAGATACAATACAATATAATATAGAGATACAATATAATAATCGCTCCTGACCCCAGACACTTGCGATTGTGTCAAACTGCATTATCAAAGGCAAGTATGTAAATCAGTTGCAGTCTGATTTTCAGTGTTTCAATGTCACAAATCCAGATTCAGGACAATCCGTGTATCATTCGTTTTTCAATATAAAACCAAAAATAAGAAAATGAAACAACAACAATTTCTTCATTATTTGTCTCCAAATAACCATTTTCAGTTTTCGATTTTGTTTTTAAATGAATAATGGAAAAAAACGCATAACGGCCGAACCAAACGCCTGGTCCTAATATCCAGGACTGCATTAGGACTAAAACAGGTCTAAACCAGGACTAAACCAGGACTAAAACAGGTCTAAACCAGGATTAAATTAGGACTAAACCAGAACTGAACCAGGACTAAACCAGAACTAAACCAGAACTGAGCCAGGACTAAAACAGGTCTAAACCAGGATTAAATCAGGACTAAACCAGAACTGAACACAACTAAAACAGGACTAAACCAGGATTAAATCAGGACTAAACCAGAACTGAACCAGGACTAAACCAGAACAGAACCAGGACTGCTGCAGGACTAAAACAGATCTAAACCAGGACTAAACCAGGATTAAACCAGAACTGAACCAGGACTAAACCAGGACTAAACCAGAACTGAACCAGGTCTAAACCAGGACTGAACCAGGACAGAGCCAGGTCTAAACCAGGTCTACACCAGGACTGAACCAGGACTGAACCAGGACTGAACCAGGTCTACACCAGGTCTACACCAGGACTGAACCAGGTCTAAACAAGGTCTACAACAGGACTGAACCAAGACTGAGCTAGGTCTAAACCAGGTCTAAACCAGGTCTAAACCAGGTCTAAACCAGGTCTAAACCAGGACTGAACCAGGTCTAAACCAGTATGGGGCACCAATAGTCTGGCGTAATAACACATTTGCTTTGGATAAGACTTTTTTAGCGACAGACCAACTACAGCCATTGACCTGTGCCGGCCTCGCCCCAGCGACAAATGCAAATATAAGGACTGGATGAAATATTTTAAAGAGAGTCTCCACACATCGACTACACTCTGGCTCACTAGGAAATGATGCACTATGTCCAAAATTCTCTCTAAAATGGATGGGCTGATATGAATTTTTTTAGGCGATATCATCTATTTGTCTTACTGTTGTGGCCGATAACTGATATTTGCCAAGACTTGATATTTAGGTTTAAAAATAAAGTAATTTGCTAGACATTTGTGTAAACATACAGCCATATTACACTATTCTATTTGCATTGTTCCTCATGAGTTAAAAAAAAGACAAACTTGGTAATGACAAAAGGACATGCAGACTGGGGCAACGACCAACAAAAATATTGGTGTCAAATATTGGTAGACCTATCAAATATTAATATTAGCCGACAATGGGACCTATATATCATCCATCCCTACTCTAAACCACAGGAGAGGGTGCATTCACGATGGAGGGAAGAGGCCCATATAACTCTATGGGAGACTTACAGTATTTTTTCAAACTTATGATCCACAGATGTCGAACCTTAGCATTATTTATCATGGATCGGATTCACATTCTTGCCTAATTTTATGGCATTAAGTCCTATAATGACTGATAACAATCACATCTTTGGTGTTGAATAATGGCACCACTTTCTGGAGCAATTGTGAAAAAATACTTTTACTTTTGTTTATTTATGATGACAGGGAAGCCGTTGCATTTTGCACCAGCTTTTGTTTCATGTGGAGACTTATTAACCATAAACCAAAACAACAAATCTGAAATCTGATAGGTGAACAGCAAATTCAAGTGAACACAGTCTACAAGGATTGGTCAAGACCTGTGTGTGTGATTTGAAATAGATGTGGTCCATTTAGAAAGTTTGTTCAAAGAGAATTCATCTTCACACCATGCAGACCACCATGGACCAAAAAGGAGATAAATACCTTATAATCTTGGAGGCTGACCAAACACAGCACAAGCTGAAGATCAGAAGAGTAGATCACATGGCTCAGATGAAGAAACACCATCAGGACCATCAACCCCCAGTTGTCAAATAAAACACAGAGATGGAGAACTTGATCCAGTAGGAAATGAAAAAGATAGACTGAAAAACAGAAAAATTCTCAATATACCATGCTCTGGCACCTCATGTGACTGCAGGCGGCTTTACCTTTCAAGTCTAAAAAGAGGTATAGGGCCATAAAAGTCTGGAAGAAGAGTGCAGGGTAGTCAGCTGGTGATACCTGGAGAGCAGCAGGGACAGGTGGCTATGAAGTGCATTGCAAGCAGAAGTGAATATGTCCCACCTCTAATTTCAAGATTGGACTATAAAATGCTCTGAGAATACATACAAAATTTACAGGAACAGAAACAGTGTCAATCTCTTGACAGTTCATCTGACACACTATGAAGCAGCCTAGCCTCTTTATTCCTGGTAGTGCATCTGATCAAAACTGTGACTACGGGGGTTAGGCCCTTCTTCAGGATTCGGTTCCACACCTGTTATGCACAAGCTCAAGTCGTCACCTATTAACCATGGGACGAGAAATCTTAGGAATAAAATTGAGAGTTTGAAATAAGTCAGACTATTACAATAGTTTGATGGAATCCTATGAAAGATAGAATAAACAGGCATTCACTAACATTATTAAAGTGGTGTATTAATTTACCACAGACAAATATATGTACACTTTGAATATATACTAAAAAACAGAAGGACACAAAATTAGCCCCCACACTACAGCAATGAAAGTATTATTAGAGGCACACATACAGCCACAGACTGGAGTCAACATTAATGAAAGTCACAGGAAGGGCCTCAGACCAAAGTCTTCATTGGGGTCTTTAGGTCCCCCCAGAGTATAGATCCAGAATGCTTCTCTTTTCAATAAAATGGATTTCACATGTGACCTTGGCTGGGTTGTTTTATTTGTTCAGTGCCCAAGTAGGCTATCTGAGGCCTTTTCTGTGACTTTCCTAAATGCCGACATCATCACTCCAATCTCGTGCACATTTATGCTTGAACACAGCACTCTGTAAACAACCAGCATTTTAGCAATGACCTTTTGTGGCTTACCCTCGTTGTGGAGGGTGTCAGTGACTGTCTTCTGGACATCTGTCCAGTCAGCAGCCTTCCCCATGATTGTGTAGCCCACTGCAGACTGAGAAACCATTTAAAGGCTCAGGAAACCTTTGTACGTGTTTTCAGTTAATTATCTGGTTTGAGTGTGACACAGTGATTTCCCAATATTCAGCTTTTTTTTTTTTTTTTTTTTTTTACAATATTCTAACTTTCTGCGACACAGAATTTTAGGTTTTTATTATCTGTAAACCATATTAATAAAAAATGCCAATAAAAGCACTTGAAAGCTTCATGCTATGTTTTTAGATGGACTAGTACTGTACAAAGTGCAAATATATTCAGCTGGGGTGAACTAATTCACCATTTTAGCAAAATTAATGTAGGCCTGTTTATACTATCATAGGAGTCCATCAAACACTTGTGATCTCATGGCTTATTTCAAACTCATTTTTATTCATAAGTTTTTTCTGTCCCATGATTGATCAGGTGACGACCTTGGCTCTTATATAACAGGTATGAAACCAAATTTTTGGTGTCTGAAGAATGGCCTGACCCCAAAACGCCGCATTGTGATGCTATTCAAATCATTTAAACATTGGAGCTCCAAAGAACTGCAGTATAGACAATGTTTTGATGTGACATCATTCTAGGATCCCCTAAACTGAGCTGGAGAACAGGTCAGAATTCTCTGATGACCTGGTTTCTAGTTAATACTTCTGTAATTACTAGATCTGTCCACTTGAAAAACTGTCAGAGGCCAATATCTACTCTGGCAGCATTACATAAACAAAAGTGAAATTACTGAACTCATTTAACTCTACTTTGAGCCAAAATAGCAGGTTTGTGAAGCCAGAGTTTGCTTCATCTGCAATAATGACAACAAGTAGCCTATTGAAAGGAATGCCCTTGCATAGCGTAAGGCTACTCAATATGAACTCTTACCTGTCAAGAGAGAACCTGCAAGTGCTAAAGGCTAAACAGGAATCAAACAAGGGCACATTAGCGCCACTGATGGCTTAAAAGTTTATTGTTGGAAATGCAGTTGTGCAGTTTTTAAATGTCCAGTATTGGGGTTCAGTTCTAAGCCCCAATCTTCACACCACCACTTGAAAAGTGGAATTTACTGTACAGTAGGCTAGTAGACCAGCTTACATTGGGTATGTAGGCCGGGGAGATTTCCTACAACAAAATGCCCGATGATGTTGGCCCAGAACCACAGAACTAAAATCAGACCTGCAGTGTTTTCATGTTGGCTACAGCCAAACCATCCTACTGAACATATTAAGGTACTGGTGGTCTTATTTCAATACGCGGCATACCAAGCGATGATGTGCCTTCCACCGGGGTTACACTGATTTGTAAAGTGTTTTGGACGCTTATTCTCTCGCGTTAAGATCACATGGACGGGCATTTGATTGACTCATTTGTGGTTTCTGTGGAGATGTGAGGAGGGGCTGCAAAGAGAACCTCGAGCCGGGTGGGACTGATTATGGTGTAATCGTGTGATGCATTTGTGCAATTATTTTTAGCCTGATTGCCATGAAGGGCTTGTTAATAGGCTACATCGTGGAGTAGGTTACGTAGCCTGTGTGTGTGTTGAAATGGCCGTGTACAATGGAAATCAAACAGGAGAAGTGCGGGGGTGGGAGGGGGCTGCTAGGCTCCAGAGGCTCTTCATTTTAGCGCAGGTGTCCTTGGTTTGTGTGACACCTCCACTGCGCGACCAAACTGTAATCCGCCGAGGACCGCCGACAGCTCTGGATGATAAAATAATAAAAGCCTGAACTATCTTCTAATCCGAGGGCGAGATATGCTTGGATGAGAGAGCCCCGCCGGGTGAAGACACGTAGCGTATGCTGCCAGAGCCGTGAACACTCGCTGCCATTGACTGGAGCGCAGTGAAGGGAGACAAGTGAGCATCCCCGTACAAAGCGTCGCCTCACTGGCCATGTTAAGGTACAGTGCAATGGTTTATATCGTCGTTGAAGATGACTGGACAAGCGAGCGATTTTCACAGAAAACAGACAAGATATTGTGTCACCAAATTTCTCTTTTCCATCGTATTTTGATCTCAAAATGTGGAGAAGGGCCCGTGTCGCTGGGAGAACAGCAATAACCGCTGATCACAAAACCATCGACCCTCTGAGGATAAATATTTCCAGCTCGGGGCACAGTCTTGGATCACTCCTCTTTCTTTTGTCAGGTCAGGTGAAATGATGGAGGGTGTGTTGGGGACAAATTGGAGTAGCCACACCAAATTGTAAGACTGACTATGATCTACTGTAGGTTATTCAACAGTCCTACACAGAAAAATAAGGACATCTGTTACTGTATAGCCTACTGTATACTAAAGATGCTAATAATAATCCCTTTAAGATGCATTTGAACAGGCTGTTGTAAAATGGGAACCAACCAGACTGATGTTCCCTGGTTGCACACTTTGAGCAGCTCCAGTGAGGGTGCAGTTCTATGGTCCTCAACTATCAATAGTACGGTAAAGATGATATGCATAATGCTGATTGTATGTGTATCACTCTTTGGGAATGTGGTGGTCCTTTTGGTTTTTCAACGAAAACCTCAGCTTCTTCATGTGGCAAACCGCTTTGTTCTCAACCTGCTCCTGGCTGATCTGCTCCAGACCATATTGGTCATGCCCTTTGCCATCGCAGCCACTGTCCCAGGAGTGTGGCCCCTGCACTCCCGACTGTGCCAGGCTTTGGTGGTCCTCCAGCATCTGTTTGCATTTGCAGGTGTCAACACTATTATCGTGGTCTCTGTGGACCGCTATCTGGCCATTATCCACCCCTTATCCTACCCCACACGTATGACCCCAAACCTGGGCACAAATCTCATCATCTGTACATGGGTGCTCAGCTTCCTTCAGAGCACCCCCCCTCTGTATGGCTGGGGTACTATTGACTTTGACCACCGTCTCCATATGTGCTCAGTGCTGTGGTCAGCCAGTCCCTCCTATGCTGTGCTTGTATTCATCTTGTCCTTCTGGCTGCCTATGTTCATCATGCTTGGATGCTACTGGATGGTTTTCAGAGCAGCTCGAAGGCAGAATGCACTGGTACATCCCATACAGTCACAGTCCCTCTCTCAGCCCTGCCCTTCGGACATTTCACACCTCCAGCCCACAGCACAGAGCCAGGCCCTGTCCCAGCTGGCCTGTTCACCTGATGGAGCTCCAACATCCAGGGCGTACCCTGTGCGTGTACGTCACAGGCGCTTCTATTATCACTGCAAAGCAGCGCGAGTGGTTTTTGTCATCATGGCTTCATATGTTCTCAGCATGGGGCCATATAGTATTATCAACACTATATCTATGAGCTCACAAGCAGCTGTGCCCCAGTGGATGTGCTCACTGGCCTTGGTGCTGTTCTTCTTGCAGTGCTGTCTCCACCCATACATTTACGGTTACATGCACCGTAGTGTGAGAAAAGAGTTTTTGGCATTGCTCTGTGGACTCTTTTGTAAACAGGGCCGTCCCAGACAGAGTTCAGCGATGGAGAGCTGCTTCACCACAGAGGGGCGCTCTGCAGCCAATCCTCACCTGCCCAGTCTGGCAGCACGTGTCTTTCCCATGCGCACCTGGGAGGAATGCACCACATCCTCCTCTCCTATTTTTGAGAGGAAGTCCAGAGACAGTCGCAAAGAGACCACCTCAACAAGTATTAGCTCTGAGAAAGAGATAATGGTGCCCAGCAAGCAAAGCACAGACTGATTCATGTTTACCAGATAGAAGCTTTTGAACTGAAGGTCTGAAACTGTTGGCACAGGAAATCCACTTGTAGTTGTCAGTATTTGTTGGTTCATCTAAGTTTTGTTTTGTAAAACATCCTGAATAGTTAAGTATGCAAGTCTGGTATAGAAAAAAGTGGACCTCTTACACTGTTAAGAACAAAACAGAATACAGAAAAAGAAAACCACAAAGCACAGTAATGTTCTGTTACCTCACTGCCCCTCAATGAATAGCATACTCACAAAAGGCACACTGCACTGTTAGTGAATATATTCATGAAAAAACTCAGGGTCAACATTTGTTAGTATTAAAAATGTCATAAAACATAAATGTTTGTTAGTAACACAGCACCTTCAGAAGAAAAAATACATACATCATCACTCAGCAGAACTAGGCTTATGTGACATGACTATAGATCATTGTATTGGGTTTGCTGCCTTTGTCTGTCTTTTTTCACAGCATAAGTAATCTTTAACTAGCATAAAGTTAATGTTATAACTTATAACTTTGGGCCAAAATATTTGTTGGACTTTTTTATAAAATCATATGGCATTGTTTTGTATGTTTTCCACTGCAAGGCACAACAATGCACTATGGGGTATCTTGCATATTACCATTTTAGCAGACAATCAAGATTTGTGTAAATGTGTATAAAAGATGTATTGTCTTGTACCACTCTATATACCAATGCAGGGTATAGACAGATGTGCCAATAGAAATGTTTTCAAATTGAACTTTAAATAATGTTATTTGGCTAATAAAAGTGGCAAGAATCTGTTCAGTGTCTGAACTGATCTTTACATCACAAAGAGATGATGTTGCTTCTACGTTCCAACCAAGTGTTAGGGGTGATTTGCAAAATTTACTAGCACAAAGAAATAGTCATGTTTAATTAGATTTTTTTTATTTGTAAAAAGAACTCCAGACTGCCTGAGACAAAAGGCAGCAGTGTTGTATTTACAGTTCCATAAATGGCTTATAGGGGGATAAGAGATGAGCATGTGTCAGCTGAAGTAATGTATAAATAAATGTGTGGGCTGCGTGTGAACCGGTGAGACATACACTTGGAGCTCATCTGAATATCATATTAGTTATTTTCACAAGTTCATGATAAAGATGTGCTTTTGAATCAGTCTATATGATAGTTACCATTAAATACAAGACAATGGACATGTAGTATAATGAAGCCATAGTTTATATAATTTTGAACTACAATACACCCTAACATTTCAGAAATCTTAGCCAACCAACCTTAAAATATCCTACATATGCTGATGCAATAGTAACAATCTTTAAGCATTCGTACTGTTGCGTTTTCTATACAAGATATTTACACACTTCAATTTATTAACCATAAAGAAGAGGTCATGAAAAAAGAACAGTTAGCTGTAAAAGGAGAAGAGAAGCAAAATACATAACAATTTTAACAAAACCAACAGCTTTCTCTCAGACCCACTGACTGAAAATGTTCATAAAGTAAACTAGCTGGAATATACATTGCTGTTCAAGGCAATACTCTTATTATTTAATTATTGGTCAACTGAACAAAATGTAAAAAAAGAGAAAATAGCAACATATGTTTAAAGCATAAAAAGGACGGGCGCTGCTTTCATGGTCTTCTGCTGATTCGTGATGTTTTCAGTTCAGGCCCTGGTCAGACCATCCACGTGCAGACAGCGCTCAAGACAATGGCTCTTTGATTAATTCCACTTGGCTTCTCAGTCAACCTTAACCACACTGTAGATCTTATTGACAAACCAGAAGCAGGCAAAGAATCCAATGGTACCTGGCCAGTGAAAATCAAGAAATATTACTCATGACATGACAATAACAGGTAAAACATGCAATCAGACATCTAAAATACAATATATAGTAAAAGTTAATATTTATTTAGGGCCGTTTTAATGCTTAAATGTGCTCAAAATTAACAACAATTCCATCTCAGGCATTCAGTTAAGAATATCCTGATCGGTTTATCGGGATAAAAAGGCTTAGCTTCCAGCTCTCTGGGACCATGAAGCGAATTAACAAGTGATCAAAGTTGAGATGAGATCAGTAAGTAATATGGAAACCAATAATCTCTTGGATTATTTTTGAAGTATCAAGACAACCTCGGCAGCATAGTAACTCTATAGGGTACCCATCTGGTTGAGTAACTAAAATCCGCAGATCTTAAGCTAAAATTGCCCCAACAATTTCAGGTTGTTTCAGTTATCATTAGTAAGTAAGTTAGTAAGTTAACTAATGATAACAGAAAGGACAATGTAGGTGTAGTGTGTACTAAACAGTAATTTCTACATACTTGTTCTATAATTGCAGACTGCTGTAAAGTCATTAACTGTTCCACAGATGTTTACAGAGGCACAATAAACCAATAATAATGCTTTTAAAAATAGAAGGGTGAAAGAAATTTGTATGTAGAAATGTAGACCCTATGTTCATATAAGTACAAATTTCTTACCAGTGAAAAGGAAGAAGATCAGTACCATTATCATCGTGTACCCAAAGTACAGAAAAGTGCTGGCTGCACCAATTATTTGCAGTTTTGAGAAGAAATAATGCACAGCATAAATAAACAAATAGACCGCCGTGAAACCACTAGTCAGGAATGATCGCCACCACCAGTGGTAGTCCTAAACAGAAAAACATATGTAATAAATGTTCCAACTAAATACAATAAATCTACGTGTAGAACTCACCTCTGCACAAAGGTGGAAATAGCAGAGCAGGATAGTGGCCTCAGAACAGGTGATCAGAAGAATAATAAAGACCAGGAACAGGAAGCCAAACATGTAGTACATCTGATGAGACCTAAAAGAGGAAGTCGTAATAAAAGTCAACACTCTGCATAGGCTCTAACACATGACATACACGAATTTATTGACTTACCAAATGCTGTTGAGAATGAAAAAAAGCTGGATAAAGATGCAGCCAAACGGTAGGATACCCCCCATCACTATGCCAGGAATAGGTTTAGTAAAGAATGACTGCTCTGGAATCTGACGAGGAATCTGGTTTGTACGCACTGGTTGCTCAATTGCCTGTAAGAGCAGTTACATTTAATCACAGAGCAAATGCTAAGATTATAATGATAAAAGGGAAGATGTATGCAAAACAGACCGGTTTCTTGAATCCAAAGTAGGCTCCAATGAATGTAAGGGGCACAGAAATTCCAAACCACATTGCCAAAATGGCAACAAGCGTGCCAAAGGGGATTGCGGCAGAGGAACCCTCAACCCAGAGAATAAGATTCATCAGGAAGAAGTCTGCAAATACAATGCTGGAGGAAAAAGATAATAAAACTAAATTAAATGCTGCGATATAAACTTTATAAATCGATTATAGTCATCATTTGTTTTATTAGAATAAGCTTATGTTTTAGTAGTCAATGTAACTCTTTATATATTGCCAAGACAGACAAACAAACTACAAACGCATCAGAAGAGCTCACTGTAAAGCTTCCATTTGTTTAGGCAAATGCTGTATTTGCTTTTTGCAGGGGTGTGTGTGTGTGTGTGTGTGTGTGTGTGTGTGTGTGTGTGTGTGTGTGTGTGTGTGTGTGTGTGTGTGTTTGGGATGGGGTGTGTCCATTCTATAAAGTGAGCCCTAGTGTCTGGTTTGAGGTAACCTAGCACAGGTCAGCTGCAAGAATGCTTTCATCAAGTAAGATAAGACATCAGAAGCAGAACAATATTTTTTGTTCTTATGATAAACAGCTTCAAAACATTGTCATTTCCAGTGCAGAACACTTGTAACCCACCTAACCCAATATGCAAAATGATGAACTGTTACAACAGTTCAGGAGCAGAAATAAAAGCACTAAAGTTTCACCGCAGCTTTATCCTGTTCTCACAGGCAGCAACTTGAAAATGCTAAACATGTTTGTGATTTACCGACATTTGATCATTTAAGAATATTTATATAAAAATATATAAACGCCTGACATTGAATGTCCCCACTGAATCTAAATGGATGTCCCAAGTTACGCATGGAGGAGTGCAACAGTGATTATTGATCGAACTGTTCACCTCTTTTTTGAGGGCAGAGCTGTAAAACTATTAGGCAATGGGTTGGCATGTATCCTGCAGGTGCCCAGGTGCCAGCTGCTGATGTAGCATACCTCTGAACCAGCTACACCCTCAGTAATTGCCACCTAAAAGCCTATGCAAACGGGCGTAGTGCTTGCTTAGTTAATTAAACAAGCTCCATCAACTAACCCTGGGCACAGAAGGGCAGTCAGCAGGACATTGGTCTTCCACTTTTCCCCTCCAAAAGCTAAGAAAGAAAAAGGACAGATTTGAGCTCTTTACCAAAGAAGTTTAGCACTGTAATATAATTTTAGAAAAAAAATCTTACTTTTGTAGAGGCGAGCAGAAACGTAGCCAGCAGGAGTACCAAGCAGAACCCACAGGACAACGGCACACGTCATAAGAGCTCCTCGATTGGCTGGCGACAGGAATCCAAGACAAGCTAGGACTAAAAAGGAGCATTAATTACACATAAATTGAGACTTAAACTGTGACATTAAATTACCTAAGACAGCAAATAATTAAAAGGCTTTACTATGCATTATTCAAGAAACCCCTAGATATTCAACATTTGTTAATTAACTTATATCCATATATATAATATCCATCCGAGAGCCCTGATTTGGGGATGAAGCAGTTTAAATAAGGAGTCACAGTGATGGTCATTGTCAAGTAAAGCAATAAAATAAGTATTGTCTTTAAAAAACATAGCGTACACTAGTTCTGCAGGAGACAATCTTCACAGGATTACTCAAGCAGGTATATCACACACTAGCCTCAGAGCACCACATGAGCAGGTGTGGAGATGCAGAAAGAAAAGAAGTCAGTTTTTACTTAACAACGCAAAGGTCCTGAGCAGGGTTTACAAAGCTGAAGGAATATGATGCTAACATGTGAACCCACGAGCGCAGCATAACATGTTTAAAAGATCAGTTTGAGTCTTTAGTTGAAAGTCAGTTTATTCAGAGGTAAAGGTGAGCTAAAAAAGTGCTTACAAAGTGTGATGAAGGTCATGATGAAGATCTGGGTGCCTTGTCCTAAGAAGACAGACAGAAGCATGCCTTTCCTTGGTGGCCTGAACACGTCTCCATGAACCTGCTTCCATCCAGATTCCTCTTGTGCATCCTCCTGAAATGGAGAATGGGAAAAGGTTAGACACCATTTTACCTCTTAACTCCATTAATTTATACTAAAAAAAAAATCATTATAAAAGTTAGAGCTTAACCATCCACCAAGCAGTATTCTGAGAGAGTGACTTGTACAGCAAAGATGAAAAGGTCTAAAAGTTGTAAAATTTGATGGGAGGATTGTTCTACGATTCCAATCGAGCAATGTTGCTGGGTTCATGTGATTAACATCTGTCCGCACCACATTTTACAATATATACAGTGTTTACTTCAATCAGACACCCAGTCTACAGAAGGATAAGCACATAGCTCCACTGGACAGGCTTACATAGGTAAAGGATGACTTTTCCTTCGAGGAGGGAAGCTTTATCAAGTCTGCCTGTAAAATGTAATACAATATATTTACAGTATGTACCAAAAGGTACAGAAGTTGCAATGTTTGAGTCCTTGTGTAAATATTAATTTGCTTTAACGGACAGAAATTTG
Organism: Odontamblyopus lacepedii; assembly: GCA_034769755.1. Classification (NCBI taxonomy): domain Eukaryota; kingdom Metazoa; phylum Chordata; class Actinopteri; order Gobiiformes; family Gobiidae; genus Odontamblyopus; species Odontamblyopus lacepedii. Next base: position 14,777,535 of record CM068355.1, on the reverse strand, counting down.
TTGTGGCCAGAACAAGGGGCATATACTAACTAACGAAAGGATGCTTTGCAAATAATACAGTCATGGCCAAAGGTTTTGAGAATGACACCAAATATTACATTTTCACAGGGTCTGCTGCTTCGGGGTTTTTAGGTGTTTTGTCAGATTTTTCTATGGTTTACTGAAATATAATTACAAGCATTTCATAAACATCAAAAACTTTTATTGACAATTACACTGAGTTCATGCAACAAGTCAATATTTGCAGTGTTGACCCTTCTTTTTCAAGACCTCTGCAATTCTCCCTGGCGCTGTCAATCAAATTCTGGACCAAATCCTGACTGATGCCGTCCATTCTTGCATAATCAATGCTTGGAGTTTGTCAGAATTTGTGGGTTTTTGTTTGTCCACCCGTCTCTTGAAGATTGACCACAAGTTCTTAATGGGATTAAGATCTGGGGAGTTTCCTGGCCATGGACATAAAATCTTTATGTTTTGTTCCCCAGTCATTTAGTTATTACTCTTGCTTCATGGCATGGTGCTCCATCACGCTGGAAAAGGCTTTGTTCATCATCAAACTGCTCTTGGATGGTTGGGAGAAGTTGCTCTCGGAGGACGCCCTGGTACCATTCTTGACTCATGGCTGTGTTTTTAGGCAAGATTGTGTGAGAGGCCACTCCCTTGACTGAGAAGCAACCCCACACACGAATGGTGTCAGGATGTTTGACTGTTGGCATGAGACAGGACTGATGGTAACACTTGCCTTGTCTTCTCCGAACAAGCTTTTTTCCAGATGCCCCAAACAATCGGAAAGGGGATTCATCAGAGAAAATGACTTTACCCCTGTCCTCAGCAGTCCAATCCCTGTACCTTTTGCAGAATATCAGTCGGTCTATGATGTTTTTTTCTGGAGAGAAGTGGCTTCTCTGCTCCCCTTTTTGACACCAGGCCTTCCTCCAAAAGTCTTTGCCACACTGTGCATGCAGACGCACTCACACCTGCCTGCTGCCATTCCCGAGCAAGCTTTGCACTGGTGGTGGCTCGATCCCGGTCCTGGCGCTTGCTGGAGTTTTTTGGGCACCCTGGAGCCTGTTTGGCAACAATTGAACCTCTCTCCTTGAAGTTCTTGATAATCCAATAGGTGCCTGAGGTGACTGAGGTGCAATCTTACTAGCTGCTATAAATTTACCCGTTATGCCCTTTTTGTGCAATGCAATGATGACTGCACGTTTCCTTGCACATAACCATGGTTAACAGAAGTTATTCTAACTAAAATCATGACAGGCCGATCTCTAGTTTTGTCCTCATCAACACCCACACCAGTGTTAAAGGAGGAATCTTTGAATTGATGTTAGCTGGTCCTTTTGTGGCAGGGCTGAAATGCAGTGGAAATGTTCTTTTGGGGATAAAGTTAATTTTCAAGGCAAAGAGGGACTTTGCAATTAATTGCAGTTGAGCTGATCAAGCCTCATAACATTCTGGAGTATATGCAAATTGCCATAATAAATACTGGAGCAGCAGACTTTGTGAAAATTAGTACTTGTGTCTCAAAACTTTTGGCCACGACTGTACATTGAAACAAATTAGTACCGTAAATTCCGGAACACAAGCCGCTACTTTTTTTCTACACTTTTAACACTGCGGCGTGTAATATGAAGCGGCTTTTTTATTTTTATTTTTCATCGCGGGAAAAACATGGACCAATAAAATGAATAAGTAGTTCACTGAGGTCCAATGAAATTGTATGATTAATCACAACTTCCTTATTTCAGTCTTTCTGCTAACCCTCATCAACATGGAGAATACCAGACGAAAAGCATATGATGCAGCTTTTAAACTAAAAGCGATCACTCTGGCAGTTAAAGAAGGAAATCGAGCTGCTGCCCGTAAAATTGGCATAAACGAGTAGATGGTGCGAAGGTGGAGGCTCCAGCAAGAAGAACTGAGCCAGTGTAAAAAGACAACCAAAGCTTTCAGAGGTAACCATAGCAGATGGCCTGAGCTTGAAAACTTTCTGGAGGACTGGGTTAACACGCAAAGAGCACGCGTCGCTGTTTCCACTGTACAAATCAGACTGAAGGCTAAAGCGATCGCTACCGTGGTTTATTCCCAGAGCGCCAAGGTGTGTATGTGCATTTCGCGTGTGTGTGTCCCAAGTGTGTGAAGGTGTGTAAGTGCCTGTGGCGCGTGTGTGTGTCCCAAGTGTCACCAGTGAGCGAGTCCGTCCCCAGAGTTCAGCGGGGGACCGCGTCCGCGGCCCATCCCGGAGGCGCTCCAGGCGGCGGGGACGCAGAAGCGAACCCCCCGCCTAGTCTTTGGCCAGCGGTTTATAATATGGTGCGGCTCATATAATTACAAAATTGATTTTTCTTCATAAATCTGAGCATGCGGTTCTTAATCGGGTGCGCTCTGTAGTCCGGAATTTACGGTACTTTAAAAGTGTATATAGCCATCTTTCCACCTGTAGAATGCATTACCTGGTCAACTTGGTTGTATCTGGCAATGTCTTTGTGTAAGGTTCTCAGCATAATCATGGCAACCATGCCAGACAGGAAAAGGACAATCACAAGCGAGTTCATGATGCTAAAATATAACACAATAAAGTGAGGATGACAAATTTTAGGAAAAGTTACATTTGAGTCATCACTAATTCAGTTTCCAAGCTACTGCCATACCTAAACCACTGGATATTGGTGTGAGGCATGGATACAAGGATATAATCCCATCTTGAAGCCCACTTAATTAAATTGTTCTCCTGCAAACAATTAAAAGCAAAAACTACATCAGTTTACTTCAATACAATCACATTTGCCTTTACCTTTGTATACGTACTTCAAAAGTGACAGAATAAGTATAAACTACAGAGGCATCATTTTCAAACTCTCCCGGGATTTCCATTGGGGCACCTGCTTCACAGTTCACTGATTTCTCATCTTTGTGATTTATACTGTGAGATACAACCCACATTAGACAGAGCATTGAAAAGTAGTATAGTAACAGTTCAGTGTACTATATATTATGATTTATTCTGTTTGGCCAGTTTGTAGATTCAAAAAGCTTAAGTTAACCTTTTTGGCTCCAGGGTTGCAGCTACCAGTCGTGCTCCTCGCCATCCTTCAGTTGTTCCACTATGGTAAATAATTTTAATTTCCACATGGTTGAAAACATAAAATGTATTCTTTTTATTAAACTCAGCCTGTAAAATAGATAGATTTTTTTAGACAAATTAGTCCAAGATATTCATATGATGTAGTTCTTTCTGTACATGTGTCACACATACTCACATTTATAACACAGGCATCTTTTGCTCTACCATCTAAAGTAACAAGACAGCCAATAGGGAAACCTGGATTGCAATACTTCTGCCCATCTTCCACATCATAGCACCATGTCACTGGCATATTGTCAATGATCCTGAAAATGAAAAAAACCTAATCGGTTTGTACTGCTGTCTGACAGGTTAGTCCAGTTGTTCACAACTTTGGCTGTAGTTACCAATGGTGTTGATAGTTTAGTTGCATTCCCATTTTAAGAAAATCTAATCGTGTCGCGTCATCTTGGCTGCCTTTCTTGTAAGTCTTTGTACATACAGGTTGGCATTTTACATCTTGCTTGAAAGTGAACTACAAAATGAGAATATGTGTAAGTTAATACAACTGGTTGAACTGGTTGGTCTTTAACACATATGAAGCACTCACCTTGTAAGGGGACGACTCAATTCTTTCACCAAACAAAACCTGCCCAAGGTTCTCTGATGGTCTCGTTTCATCTTGATCTTTGCAAAAGTCAAACCTATGATAAAATGTTTTAATTATCAGTCACACACACATAAGTAACAATGAAACGAGCGGGGCTACTTACATGTCATATTCATAAGGGAGAACTGACTCTACTGAGTCCAACCGGTTGACGTACAATTGGATTTTTGTCTGTACAATAAAAATGAACGACACAAAATTTAGCTTCTTCATTTCTCGTCCCAAAGACAATGAGTTTGGCATCAGTCACGAAAGCAACGGGTTATATTGCTTATGTTGTAAATAATTTTAACAGGTAACCAGGGTCTCATTACCAGGCTTGTTTTGATATCAAGCCGCGGCCTATACAGCGTTAGCAAGTAACCGACATGGAAACTGATCAGTGTGACAGAAATAAATGCGGTTTCTTGCAACACTGCGGCCTCTCATTGTGAAAATATGTTATTAAACATACCGGACAGTCCTCGGCACCTTTTCCTTCTTCGCAGAAACTCACTGGAGCTAAACCCGGAAGATAAAATCCTGAGCATGAATAGCAGGAGACGAGCGAGTAAATCAGCACGAAACCAAGGTGTATCCGCAGCTTCATTTTTGCGGACACGGTACAACGAATAAGCTCAACCGTAAACGTATAGTGGCCTCGTTTAGAGTGGAGTATAAATGCCAATCTAAGCTTTTATCGCAAAGACACGGATGAAAACCTATCTGCCTGCCTGGCCCAAGTATGGTCGGTGTGACGTGACGTACGGACAGCAGTTCTGTAAAGCGGAAAACAGAAAATAGAGACGTCGCCTTTCAAAATAATAATAACAATAATAAAATACAATATACTGTGTGCTGTAGTTTGGAATGCATAAAATGTGTTGTAAATGCAAAACAATATATTTTATACTATCGATTGGTTGTTTTGAAATACACACAAGAAAGATGAACATATTTTATCTGAGACAAGAAATTAATGTCATGAAGTCACCGTGCATGAGGCACAATGTTTTAATTCTAAAGTACATTGATATCCGGTTAATAACACTGACGTTGCTGTTCTTCTTTTCTACCCGCTACTGTTTGCGTGCAAGTTTCTCTCCATTTCCTTTACAGAAAAAAATATAATTCAAGCTTTAGTGATACAATAGCATTTTAAAATGTGAAATACTGAAAATAAAAATTTGAGAGTTCAAATAGTTTGCACGGTAGGGGGCGTTCTGTAGCAGCTAGACCTCAGACTGCGCGCCCTCCGTGTGCAGAGAAGAAGGGTGTCGTTGTTCATTTTGCAGCAGCGGCGTCGCCAGCGTTTTATTCAAAGCTGCGAAAGGTGCTCTTGTCTGCCTGCTTCGTAAGTACTATTTCATGTGTTGTGACTCGTTGTGTAACTTTTTATGCCGCTATGTCTTCTGAACGGTATAAGTTTGACTCGTAGTTTGCTGGAGGACTCGGTCTGACTAGCTGCGCGCACATTCATCGCCATTTTGCACCTTCTCCAACGGAAAGCATTCGGCAAGGTAATCTCCATTATGGCTGAATGGGCTTTGTTTCAACGTAGAAAATGAGTAAATACACTGAATTGTCTATTTGTATAGCTGTGGTGCATTGACGTTTGTTTTGATATTCGCAGAATGGCAGAAGCTGACCGTCCCGGCAAATTATTTATTGGTGGGTTGAACACGGAGACCACCGAGGAGGCCCTGGAACAGTACTTTAGCAAGTATGGAAGGATTGTCGAAGGTACAAAACCAGTTACAAGTTTCGCCTAAATTTCTTTGGGGACTTAAATTCCAACAGTGGATTAACGCATTCTCCAATTTAGTTCTTCTGATGAAAGACCGCGAAACCAACAAATCACGAGGTTTTGCATTTGTTACGTTTGAAAGACCAGCCGATGCAGAGGATGCTGCCTGTGAAATGAATGGAAAGGTACGCTCTCCTGACTGAACGTATTCAGCTTTTACCTTTTTAAATCATTGCAAATAACGTTTTTTATAACTGTTCTTATTTCAGTCCCTTGATGGAAAGAATATTAAAGTAGAACAAGCTACAAAGCCCCAGTTTGAGAGCTCTGGAAGAAGGGGGCCACCTATGCACCGCTCTCGTGGTGCACCCAGAGGGGGCCGGGGGTCCAGGGGAGGAATGAGGGGTCCGCCCTCTAGAGGTAATTATTAGCTGTGGGGGAAAGTGAAAACTATGAGTCTGTTCATATCCGGGTACTATACCAAAGAACTAGAATAGATTGGAGGAGCTTGAGTAGTCTTAAATGCAACACTTGGGGGGGAAAAAAAAATCTTCCATTGCATGTACATTTTTTGTGTTTGCATGTCCTGACTTAAGATCTTTATATAATGAGACGCACATGGCTTGATAACTCCCACAAATTTAAGCATTTGTATGCTGTGGTGGTTTAAAAAAAATCTGATACAACTGAAGTTTCTATTTAAGCACAAAGGCTGCAGGTGTCTACTTGGTGAAAGATGGCCAGTTATTGATTTTATATTTTTGTCTCTTTTCCTAAGACTATTATGATTCGGGTGACAGTGAGCCCTATTTCAAAGGGATGTCTTCTCGCGGCCCTCCAATGAAGAGAGGACCGCCAGTCCGAAATGGAGGGCCTCCACCCAAACGTTCTGCCCCCTCTGGACCAATTAGCAGACGTAAGTGTGCAAAATAAAAATTAATTTCAAAATGAAATTTAATTAAATCTTTTGTCTTTATTTCAGCCCCAATGTCGAGAGGTAGAGATTCTTATGGACCTCCACCTCGTAGAGACTCAATGATGTCCAGGAGGGATGATTACCCTTCTCCACGAGATGATCACTACAGCTCGAAGGACGGGTACGTTTGCTTGTCAGATGCTTTAAAAGGGAAAAAAAATCTGAGGATACTTATTCCAAAATATTTTTAGCTACTCAAGTAGGGACTACAACTCAAGAGATTCAAGGGATTATGGCCCCCCTCCTAGAGACTACTCTTATCGTGAATATTCTAGTTCAAGAGACGACTATGGTTCAATGTCCCGTGGATACAGGTGTGTGATCATTTTTGCAATGTGTGTTTTTGTATTTTTCTTTTTACAGCTTGTCTGGATATACTAATTTAATATTTCTTTATTCATTTAAGTGACCGTGATGGCTATGGTGGAGGAAGAGAACCTCGTTACATGGACCGTAGTGGTGGGTCCTACAGGGATTCATACGATGGTTACGGTAAGATGGGATCATATGTGTGTAATAGGGTAGTAATTTAGAGGGTTGAAAATATGGCAAAAGTGATCAAATACAGCAGCAAAACTCAAAACCTCAAGTCACAAGAAACCAGTTCTCATCTCCAGTGAGGAAAATGCGATTTAAATGCCAGTGGACATCTTCAGGGTTGCGTTTATTCAAATGCAGTTGAATATTACAGAGGCGTGTACAGAATTGCTTTAATATTGGCATTGCATCAAACAATTGCAAACTTGTCTCCGACCAAACCTGTCATGCAGTAAGTTTTGAAACGACAAGCACAAATATAAAAATTATAGTATCCATCAAAGTAAAGCTCTCGGAAAACAACTGTACCCCAAGTACATCATTCCAAAAATGTCAACATTGAATACATCGATTCACCTCCAACGCTCACTTGGACCTTCCAACGGAAAATGGCTTCTCAGAGCAATGGCATGCTGAATGGAATGGGTAAAACAACTCATTCATTAATTTGCCTCACAACTAAAATATTTAGTGGAGAGAAAAAAATGCACCATTGTGGTACAGCGGTTGGTGCTCGCCTTTTAGCAAGGTCCTGGTTTTGATTCCCAGCCCCCAACCCAGACATGGCAAGGCCTTTCCGTGTGGAGTTTGCATGTTCTCTCCGTGTCAGTGTATGTTTTCTCCAGGTCTTCCAGTCTCTTACCACTAAAACATGTATAATTGTCTCCTCTGGGGCCCGGACTCCCCTGTATAAGGGATTCTGAATCCCAGGGGGACTTCCCTGGTTTCCCTGCTTAAATAAACATAAAAACAAACAAAACAATAATAATGTGTACAATTGCGTCTGGGAAAAACGATGCAAAAAAAAAAATGTTTACGTTGAACCTTGCCAATTACCTGAACCATTGACCCTGCAGGTAACTCTCGCAGTGCCCCACCCTCAAGGGGCCCCCCACCATCCTATGGTGGAAGTGGTGGAAGCAGTCGTTATGATGACTATGGCAGCAGTTCCCGGGACGGATATGGGAGCCGTGACAGTTACCCCAGCAGTCGGAATGACTCGTACGCACCAAGCCGCGAGCGTATGGGCAGACAAGACAGGGGCCCAGCCCCACCCGTCAACACAGGCTATCGCAATTCATACAGCAGCTCAAGTCGTGGCCGTGGCAACCAATCTGATGGAGGAATGGGCCGCAGCAGATACTAACATGGACAAAGCCAAAAAAATACGTGTTTCGAAAAATATGACAAGGCAACATATTGTAGTCGAGTCAGTGGATTTGAATCTTAGTTTTGAAATGTATCTTGACTTTCCAAGTTTTTTATGTGTATTTTAATTGGTATTTTTTTCTTGCAAATGTAATAGTACCGTCCCCAAGTACATGTTTTTTTTGTAATATCAGTGCTGTTAAAATCTGCAGTGCCCTTGACGTCTGGCTTTCCTTTTCTAATAAAGCTTTTAGTTGTAACAACAACTGCAGCTGGTTGTCAATTTAAAGTCATAAAATGGAAAATTGATGTAGTAAAGGTTCTTTTTAATTTTAACCTTAATACTGGCCAAGTATCAAATGTTCTCCAAGATAAAGTGTTCATGTCCAAATGCTCCTCTGAATGGACTCCTCAACCTTGTGCCTGAGGGCAAGCAGCGACAAACCCAAAGACAACAACCAAAAGCAAGCATTTTCAACTCAACTGATAAATCAACAGCTGGTAAGCAAAGCAACCCTTTGTTTCTGATCATGCATTTCTCATTGTCCTGTATACCAGTGCCTAATATTCAAAAGACAACATTTGCCCATGGACCAAAGGAGTTCCTATGAAGGTCAGTCTAAAACTATGATGCTCTGTTTAAGTGCAACTAAGTACAACCAGTCGTCAACAATGTTCTTCAAACTGCAAATTAGAGGGAGATACTTTTTGTCTCTGTCAACTTATAAGAACTGTTTGTTATAGTAAGCCCCCCTTAAGTGGAACAATCAACAAACTTGCAAGTTCTAACACTGAAGATCACTGGAAGAACCTTCATGCAAAGTGCCAAACTTAAAACTGAAGATAAATTGGGTCAAACTCAGGATTTCAAAATGTTAGCATTTTAAATTGAATGCAGTTTTGAACAAATTGTAACATTTGTTTTCATTGCAGGATGAGCGCCTACTAGCCAGTGGTGCCTAGTAGTAGTAATCTGAAGGAAATTAAACTTCAAAAAAGTTTGAGCAGTAATGGTGCATCAACACAGCAGTCTTGGTAAGTTTACGTGATTATTGTTTGTACATGCAGTATTCTAAAATCAAATTGTTTACTCTTTTGTTTTTTAGTTGGCACCCAGGTGGTTTGACATGGAGCTGAAGTGTATTTGTGCTTTCAATCAATGTAGACCATCGGTGGTTTCAATAAACATAATTATAAAGTGGATTGTTATATTTTTTATTACTTAGCATCTCCACGTCCTTATTTGTTAACATAGGCTATTCAATTGTGCATTTGGTATTCATATTAAAGCATTGTGCTCATCCACTAGTAATTAATGTGCAATTTCATGCGTAAAATGTGAGTTAATAACTTGCGTCGGAACTTTACAGTCTCCATATCCTGGAGGCAGGTATTGTGGAGGTTTCTCGGCTGCCAGTAGGGGTGATCATAGCAGTGTGTTCCGCGTCACACGAACCCCCGACGCCTTTTTCCCTCGATCTTGAAGCAGAAGTGCGGATGTGAACGAACTGCTGCAAAACATGTAGCCTGTATTTCACTAAAGATGAATTCAGAGGAGCAGGCGGTTACGTGGTTAATATCATTAGGAGTTCTGAGCTCTCCTAAAAAGAGCATCGCAGACCCAGAGGACTTTCTGAAAACATCGCTGAAGGATGGCGTTGTCCTTTGCAGGCTCACCGAGCGCCTCATACCTGGCTTTACGCCAAAGGTGAGTTGATAAAAGTTGAGTAGAGCTGCACAGTTCAGGACAGGAGCTCGGAAGGGAGGGGTGACATGTAAAGGATGAGTTGGGGACAACAAACCGCTTAAGGCAGGAAGTCTGCTGTAAGTTCACGCAAATGCGCGTTTGTGAAAAAAAATTATAATAATAAAATGGACCAACCGACGAGTGAAATGTTATTAGTAGGTTGGGTAACGAAGTGATAAAGTCCTGCTTCCTGTGAAGCTATGATTCCGCATTCTTGATACAGTGAATGTGGCCCATGGTTTGGCCAGACGACGGGACATTTCACTATCAAATATGTTAATGCACGGTGTCCTGTCGTCGTATATTTACATCTGTGTACTTGTGGCTGCTTGTGCATACAGGTTAGACAGTGATCTGCGCTAAAAACCTGCTTAATGTTTAGATAAGCTTGTTGATAACGCTGAACAGTTGCAAAGACTCATCGTCACTTCCTCTTAAATGTTCCTCTGTCAAAGCGGTGTCAGCCCGGAGCACAAGCACAATATTTATCTGTTTTATATGCATCAAAGATTAGAACCACCACACATTATTGGGCAGAAGAAGATATTAAAATATGATGAGTGGGCCTGAAATGATAAAAATAAGATCAATCCCTGTAAACTGTTGACCTGTTGGTCTTATTTTGAAAGCGAGGGAGCGGATCATCTGAACACATCAGATGTTACTTTTTGTAGTTTTAATAAATGTTTGCATGAAGGAGAAACGAAAAGAATCTACAGTTATTTATTTATACATTCCGGAGTGAAGGCGAATGGAAACTGCATCGAGAGTTTATTGTGAATGTAAAATGGACGCGGCAGTTTGATCCGTGTCAGTGTCTGACACGGATCACAAACCTTAGCCACTGCAATGTCTAATATTTTTTGTTTACTCAGTATTGCCAGGATCCAAGAACTGAAGCTGAGTGCCTGGGCAACATTCGCGAGTTTTTAAAGGGATGCTCGTCCTTAAAAGTAGAGGTAGGCCTAAGTTTGTTTTTGCTCCAGGCTTTGGCCTGGTCGTGCCTTTTGCTCTTTAGCCTGTGCAGTCACAGCTCAGCTGTGTAGTTTAGCTGCTCATGGTGGCACAGACTAACTGCGTAAAGTCAGTGTTTCTCAAATGTTACCGATAAAGATCTCTTTTCAAGTGACCACTGCTTTCAACTCTCTACTTCCTTGTTTACATTTGTTTGCTTGACTAATCTTAAGTGTTGTAGTTCCCGTCCTAGTGCTGATATTCTTACATAAATAATAAGAATAGCACGTGAAGATTGATTTTTATGTTTTGAGCCCGCGGTCTGTGCCACACATAGACCGTGTATATAAGGTGCCACACTGGACACTGTTTGTCTTCATGGCCTCATACATTGACTCACTTTTTGGGATTGGTGGTTTCTTTAAACGGCCAATTGGGAAAGCGCTTTTGCTATAAAAGTGACTCACTACTGATGTTCAGCAGGTTTATTAAGCCTGGGACTCAGGGAGGACCCATTTGGTTCTATACAAAAACAGCTCTAGTCACAGACAGGCAGTGGTCACTGGCTTTTTTGAAGAGAACCACTGTCCAATATCATCTATGATATGGTGCCACATTGCTTTGTTTTGTTGGTCAGAAACTTTTACAGTTTGGACGTTTTCCTCTCGTCCTCAGACAGCTGTGTCCTGTGACTGCACAATGAGCAGTCATACCATTTTCACTTCTGCCATCAGACTGTGAAAGGGGAAACACTTATACATTTGCTATTAATACATATTGCCACACAAAAACTAGTGGGCCATGTGAATTGATAACAAGTACTGACTGAACACAAAGGCTCAATCCGATGATTAATGTAATGTATTATGCAATCAGTATGTATGAATAAAGCAGTCTCATTGAATCCAGCATTGCGGTCATACCCAATTAAACTGTAAATGAGGTCATACTCTACTCCTGAGGATGGTGGTACAACTCCACCTCTATATTTAAAATGTTTTATTTAAAATGTGAAACCTTATCCACGGAAAGAAATGAGATAGCTGTTTGAGACCAAGTCGACAAGCGGTTTGTCAGTGTGTGTGAACATTGTGAGCTAACGGTAAATCCACAAAGCAACTCAAGCTTAACAAAATAAGTGCAACAATAAACAAATCACTTTATTTTTCCCCCTGTTTCTCACTATAGCATTACTGTAGCATTGGGACTGAGTTTATTGTTTTCTCAAAACATCCCTTGTTTTTTCAGGGCTTTGAGCCAGAATGGTTGTACTCTGGTGAAAACTTTAGCAAAGTGTTGACTACATTATTAGCAGTCAACTTTGCCACACAAGGTAAGACATTTTCATCTTAAATAACAAATATATGGTAATCATATAAATGGCCTTGTGTAGTGTGCTGTCGTTGGCCGTAACTGAAGCATGGGATCATTCTGTCTTTACACTGTCAAATGTTTTGGTCATGTGAGAATGTACACTGCAGGCCAAAAGCACACACCATCTCATTCATCTTTTTTTTTTCATGTTTACTACTTCCTACCAGGGCGGGGCAAGTAATTAAATACATTGGATTAATTAATGTTTTTAATAATCAACATTTAGACATTTAAACAAGTCCTAACTTTTTTAGTTACAAAGCAGAAATTAAACAATTGGTAAAAATGATAACAAATGGCAAAAAATGTCATTCTAATTTAATCTATTAAAATTAGATTACATATCTATACAAATATAATTGAAACAGTTTACAATGTCTTTAAAAAATGGACATGGAACTTCCCCTGTTTGAAATATACAAATCCCTGCTCTGATTTCAATTAAAATCATAATCATTCCAGTGTGTGCAAAAAAGTAAAAAAGAGATTTTAATTTTTGCCTATATCGCCCAAACCTGCTTTCTACATTTTATATACACATGGGAAACATAACTAACTAATACTTTTTGCTTCAAACTCTTATTATAGACGCAGTATCAATGTCCTGGTTTTGTAATGCAGTGTGGTTGTTCCTATTTTAGAATCTATTGAAAAAATGACACGTTTCTGTGTGTGCTTTATCTGTTTTATAGACAGTGGTGCTGAGCGGTCATGTCCACAGTCTGGAGTGCCTTCACCTAGTCAGTCCTCATCTTCACACACACTCTCCAAATCTAAAGGCTCTCTCCGCAGACAGTCTAAATCTGTTGTAAGATATTCTTTAACTGAAGTTTGTGAAACTGAACATTGTCCATTTTGTCTATGATTGTATGTTATTCCGTTGTTTTATATTTCCAGGAGATGGGAGACAATGGAGGGAACGCTGGACAACTGATGGTTAAAGCTCGTTTCAACTTCAAACAAAACAATGAGGATGAGTTATCCTTCAGCAAAGGTGAAGTGATCCTGGTGACACGGCAGGAAGAGGGAGGCTGGTGGGAGGGCACGCTTAATGGGAAGACAGGCTGGTTCCCAAGTAACTATGTCCGAGAGGTCAAAACATGTGGTGAGTCTGCTTTAAAAAACTTAATGTTTTAGTGCTAGAAGCATGTATCATGGTTGTTTTATGCCACTAGAGGGTACTGTCTGTACTAATTTGCTCCTGTGCAATTTCTTAAGCAGAGAAACCAGTATCCCCCAAAGGAACTCAACTCACAAAGAATTACTTCAGCGTGGTAATTGTTGATATTGAACACTATATATATTTACCTTTTAAACTACAAATGCAACTCTGAATAATACTTATTTTTTGTTTTATTCTGTGGTCTAAAGGTGGTGCAGGATATTTTGGAACATGAGCGTGAATTTGTAAAGGACTTACAGGTTGTTTTGGGTTCCTACCTTCGACCACTTCAAGCCAGTGACAAGTAAGACTAATGATAAATCCAGGTTCTGTATACTTGTGTGGCCTAAACAAATAATGACTTTTTGCACAGTGCACATGCCAATTTGTGAATTTGTGTTGATGACAAAAAAACATGTGTTTTCTGTTTCTGTTGTCAGATTAAGTCCAGCTGATAGTACAGCACTTTGTGGAAATTTGGAAGAAATCCTGACCTTTCAGCAGGGCCTTTGCGCAGCTTTGGAAGACTGCATTAAGTAATTCCAACTGATTATATTCCTTAACCCTTTCAAAGTTGCTTTAACTGCCTCAAGATGAACACAGGAGTTTTTGGTTTTAGCCTTCCTTTAAACACAAAGCAAATTTATTATGAATTGTAAATATATTGTCTAAATATTGCAGATCATATTATTCTTTATTGCTAATACTTTTTCCCATCTGAAGTGTCTGTTTCTTGTTTAAACCTCAGAGTTCCAGAGGGTCAGCAGCGGGTGGCAGGCTGCTATGTCGCTTTGATGAATCAAATAAGGGCATTATACCTGGCCTACTGCTCTAGTCATCCCTCAGCGGTTTGCATCCTTACTGACCACAGGTTGGCATTTTTTTATTTTATTTTTTATTTTTTTTGCAATTACACTTTAAATAAATCATTGTTTTTTGTAGCTCTTCTTTTCTTTGTTAGCAATGGCTACTTTGGCCACAAGATGTCAATAGATTATAGTGTGAGCAGCAAATATATATTTTTCACATGCATATTTGCTATCATTTAAACTAGCATGTATAGGATTATTTAATTGACTGTAGCTAACAAAATGGCTGCAGAGTATAGAAGTCTACCAGGCAGCATTCTAAGGTTTTATTGCTGCATTGCAGTTTTAAATACAGACAGGAAACCATCTGTTGACAGGATATATATTCACATTGTGGTTTGTGCGGTGACAAGCAACCTTTTTCATTTTTGTGAAGGCTCCTAATTGTAAAACTTGTCATCTGACCTAATTTGCGCCCAAAGTATAATACTGCATCCTTTTTTTATATTAAATGATTTTTATTTTAAAAGTATTTTGTTAAACAGCGATGAGCTTGACAAGTTTATGGAAAGTCAAGGTGCAAATGCTCCAGGGATCCTAACTCTGACCACCAGTCTCAGCAAACCTTTCATCAGGCTGGACAAATATCCAACACTTCTTCAGGAATTGGAGAGACATGTGGAGGTACACATTATTGCACCAACAGATGCAGTGTAATTACTGATTTAACTTTAAACATCACAATTTGATTTCAATCACAGGAGACCCATCCTGACTACCCTGACATCATAAAGGCAACAGCTGCATTTAAAAACCTTGTTGTAAGTCTCACAAATATTTAAATACATTGTATTTTGACAGAGTAGATAATCCTATTTTACAGTATATTTTTTCCATAATGAGTACTTTTTTCCTCTTAAAATGGCTTGCACTGCTCTAAAAACTTGGTTTATTGCTGAGATTTTAGTAGAAAGGCTTCCCTTTAACTGTTCAGGTTTTCCATTTTTGTCTTTTTCAATCTTTGTGAGTAGTGATGTCAAAATGATTGTGTTAGCTGATCATGATTATTCAGGTCATATGATAGTCATCATTTAATATAGATAATCATGAACTTTTTTTAGTTTAAAAATTAAGTCAAATTCAATCAATACAGCAAACCTAAATTGAAATGACTTTAATCTGACTCTTAGTATTACATAATTTTTTCTTTATTATTTAGAAAGTTTGATTTTGTGAAGCTGATGACATATTATAGGAAACATACATACATATTAGACAATGTGAATGTAAAAAATAAGGATTTCAGTTGTTTGTCAAGAAATGTGAATAATTGTAAAATTGTGTCTTCTCACATAAAAAAGAACTCTGACATTCTGAGTGGTGAGCAACCACATGCGCTTTTAGGAATCTCTTAGAAATGTTGTGTGTGGAAAATCTTGCGATGTCATTTCTGAAAGGGAGAGTCCTCTCTATGGCGAATGATGCATGTAACTCCAATAACATTTTTATTTTATTCCCTATTACCCTATTCTTTGTATTGTATGTTATGGCACCGTGCCACAATTATTCACATCAAGTTTTTGTTTGCAGATGCAATGCCAGAATCTGCGTAAACGTAAGAACCTGGAGCTGCAGATCTTGTCGGAGCCAGTGCGGGCCTGGGAGGGAGACTGTATTAAGAGCATGGGGCAGGTGTCCTACATGTCCCAAGTCTACATGAAGAATGGTTCCAGTGAGGTACGATGACCAATACATCTTATCACGGTCTCTTTGGATCTGGCCAAAACGTCTTAAATACACCTGTGTATACTTTATGGTTACTGGTGAATAATATACAAATGCGTTGTTTAGCTGAATATAAAAACAGAAGAGAAACCAGCGTAAACCATAATTAAATGAGAAAGCCCTGTGCTCCCTTTAGTGTGGTTTCTTTGAAGGGGTCGACCTCGGATTTGTGGTAGTAACGAAGTGCAAAAGAGACATTTGGATATGCCTAGTCAAGCTACCGGTTTCCAGACGTTATTTTAAGAATTATAATAAATAAAATAACCTTATTTGTTTCATAACTTGAGTTTTACCGGCATAATATTGTTGGGTTACAGCGTTTCACACTTCACTGACTAAGGGGTATACGTACTGTAACCCACAAGTAGGTCAAATAGATGAATATGACCAGCCTTGGCACATATTTGCTTTACAGGAAAAAGAGGAGCGCTACCTAATGCTTTTCCCAAACATGTTAGTAATGCTGTCTGCCAGCCCACGCATGAGTGGTTTCATTTATCAGGTAAGAAAAGTCATGTCAAAATGTTATTAATTGTTATATAATAACAGATGTTCTCTGTTTTTAATTATACTTTCTCTATAAAGTAGTAATATTGGTTTATTTGTCATAGGGACGACTGCCTCTAACAGGCACCACTGTGAGCAGACATGTGGAGGAAACCGACAGTGTGCAGTTTGCCTTTGATATTGCAGGTAAATCCCCACAGGTCTACCAGTCTTTACATATTTGGCTCCATTGTTTCCTTTTCGGAACCTTGTGAATTGACTAATTTTTACCAAAAACTTGTATTAATGGTAGCGTGAAATAATGTATCTACCTTGTAATACTTTTTAACATATCCCTTTCTAATACCTAATCTTTACTTCCATTTTTTTGCATGTTGGTAAATAGTAGCAGGTTTTACCCAACAAAATGTGACCTATTTTTCTCTGTATATTGCACAGGAAGCATGATGGAGCGTCTTACGGTCTTCTGTAATAGTGCCCTGGAGTTACAAGAATGGTTGGAGCACCTTCAACCTTTTACTAAAGGAATCAGCCCCACAGGCACCATCATAAAGGTTCTACACTAAACAAACACATTTCTTATGAATAATTATATTGTAAACATGTTTGTGCTAGAGAAGACTATTAGGGCAGACATTTTCAAGTGGCTGATAATATTTCTCCTTTAGACAATAGAGGGGAAGTCACTGAGTATAGTGGGCAGCCCCACTCACTTATCTCACCTGGGCAGCATCAGTGCGGCCTCTCGTGGCCCTCTGGAACCTCCAAAGGTCAATAAACCCTGGTCCCTGAGCTGTTTGCGGCCTGCTCCGCCCCTAAAACCATCCGCCGCACTTGGATACAAGGAGGTAGGCACCAAACACAAAATAATGTAGTATAACAACTTGTAAAGCTTTCAACCAGTTGTTCCCTTAAAGCAAGTTTTGATGTAGTTGCCCTATTTAAAATGATGTATAAGTGATTAATCTAGTAATGCTATGGGTGTTTTTGTGGTGATGTTATGTTCACATTGTAATAATGAGTTACTTGATGTCCTGCTCATATTCATAGTAGGTATTGCATGAATAATTTCTCTCTTCCTCTTCTAATTTCTTAATGATCCTATTCCGAGACAAAGAATGGGTGAAGGGTGCATAGTGATGATATTCATCAATGACTCTTGAACATTGGTGTCTCCTATTTCATGCACATGTTCTGTTTTTCTTTTTTCCACTCTGCCCTCTGTAGAGGATGTCTTATATCATGAAGGTAAGGTTAGCTGAACAGCAGTCCTGTTTGTGGCTGAGTGACATGGGGTTGTCTGTGGCATCTGCCTTGGTGTTAAGGCATGTGTTTGCTGTGTCCTCTGCTCTGCTTTTTGTCTGTTTCTATGATTTTTTTCACACATGTAAGTTTACTAAGGCTTGTCGAATGAATTCTAGTAATATGAATTTCATCAGCAGACATATGCAATACTATTGCTCAAATTAAATATAATTATTCAAAATAAACCCGTCCAAATGACAAATAAGTATATGAGATCTGCTCAGGACAGCTGAAACTGTAAAAGATGAACGTGATTATGTCTGTAGACTAATTCCATAAACACACCCTCAGGATTTTTCAATTCTCACTTTTTTCAATGTTTTGACTTCAGGATCAGATACAGGACGACTATGTCCTTTAAAGTTTGAAAATTGGATTTTAAACAGTAATGTAAGTAACCATATATTTATATGGTTGCGAGGTTGATAGAAGTTAAGTTAAGGAATGCCGTGGTGGGACATCGGGCAGCAGGCTGGTCATGCTGGTTTCTTTTCTTTCTCTGATGGCTTTGCTAATTGTAAGTGCCTGTATTCTGTCATCCATTTCCCATAAATAAGTGTAATTTCCTTATATTATTCTCTTAATCCTGTTGTTCATACGATGCGCTTCCAGTTGCTATGTTCTCAGTTGAGAAATACATACACACTTTGTTTTGGCAAAAATACTGATAAATGTTGATATATTTAACTGGAAATGTTCCTACGATAAATTTATATCTTCCAGAATGCCCATTTATACTATTTTTTCCATCCTGCTGTTTAATTGGAAACAAAACTGATCTGATTCACTTAACAAAAGCTGCTGTGGCCCGTGAAATGTTTAGTTTCCATATTGCATAAACCACATGGAAGAGATAATACAACAGCTAAGACATTAGTTTACATATATTATGAAAAATGTCTTGTGATTGTGGTTTTACTTAATCACACTTTAGGTTTTACTGCTAAATGTGAATTTAGTAGCATTAAGTCCATTTGTTGAATACATCTAAACTATAAAAAGAAATGCCAGAAACATCTGTTGTAAATATTTTAAACTGTATTTGTATCTGTATTAGTTTGTTATTAATATTACCTGACTGGAATTGATACAGTGTGCTGTCTGCATTTCTGACGTCTAAGCTCTGCATACACTTTGGCCTGGACCTGCCCTTTAACATAATGTAAAACAAATGAAATGTTTTTAATTTTTTATTTGTTTCTTTAATGTAGGAGTCCAGCAGAAGCCCAAGACCTATGAAAAAGTTCCTTCCTGGTAACAGAAAAAAAGAGCGCAAACCATCAGATGACGACATTCAAACCAGAAAAAGTAGGAAATACAGAAATATTATTTTTGATTTTCACTTTACTTTAAAAATATATATTTTTAGGCACCGTTGCTCTTGAGGAAGATGCCCAGATACTACGAGTGATAGAGGCCTACTGCACACAGGCCAGCCTGCACCAAACCACAACTGGTGAGTTTACCACAAACATTAAAAGTTATTTATTTACACTAGACCGTCTGCATAACACATAAAGATAAACCCATAAATTGCTTGTTTGTGTAGCTGTACGGAAAGAGTGTGTCCCTCAAGTGCTTCTGCCTGAAGAGGAGAAGATCATTGTAGAAGAGATGAAGAGCAACGGGCAGACGGTGATTGAGGAAAAGTGAGAAAAATCATTATACTTTTTACACAATACATATTTTCCCCACGTAAACAAAGTTATTCTGGCAAATGTGAACAAAGAATGCACTATTTTTTATACATTTAATAATTGTTGAATTGGTCAGAACTGTTTCTTGATAGATCTTCAAATGTTTTCCCCCAGAATTTCAACCCTCTTTTTCAGTATGCTCTTAAAGTATGCAAAATTTTCTGTCACCATAAGATCAAGCACATTTCAGTGTTACTCTGGTACTCTCAGACCAAAGAGCGTGATAAACCACTGTCCAAACTTGGAACGGTCAAACTAAAGCCGCTATTTGTGTCACGTCTCTTAAATGCTTTTGAAAATTCTTATGTGATTCAGAGTAAAACATATAACTTACCTGAGGTAAGTAACAGTTTGGTGCTTCACTTCCTACAGAAATCAGTTCTGCCTTTTTTACTTGTAGGCATTTTTGTTGGACACAAATAGACCGTGCTTTTCTCTGATTAGCTGTCAGTCACGCCTGTCTGAAATTGGGGAGACGGGATCTGGTTATAGACCCCACGCGCCTTTAAGTTTTGTCTAAACATGTGGCCAGGCCAAGGAAGAAGCAAAACCACAATTTTAAGATGAGCTTTAAAAAGAAGAAACAAGAACATGAGATACACATTATAAAGCAAAATAATTGTATGAACTTGTATGTAATTAAACTGAAAGTGGCTGTTCTGCTTCTAACCATGTTTTATCATCATAATTTTAAATGTCACTTTAGGAGCTTGGTTGATGCCGTTTATGCTTTAAAGGATGAGGTGCATGAGCTTAAAAAGGTAACCCACATTTTGAGTTGTGAAATAAAATCTTATGCCATTTGACATTTAAAGGCAGCATTGTTGTAGACTTTTCTGAATGTTTATGTGTTTTCTTTGCATGACAGGAGAACAGGTGGATGAGACAGTTTCTGGAGGAGGAGCAGAAGTCTCGAAAGGAGTTGGAGAGGGTGGTCAGGAAACTGGCCAAGCAGAAGAATGATTGTACTTGGGAGGATGGTACCCACTGACCTTCCATACAGCGCAGCCTTAGGGTTTAAAATGTGGCCGTCAGACTGTTTATACAGCACTTCTGTGATTACGACTCCTTCTGGACTATCTTTCCAATGCATGGGGTGACTCAATGCTATACTTTGACTTTATAATAAATCTGCTCCGTCCTCTGGATATAATTTGTGAAAGTCAGAAAAGACAGGACCTCAAATAATCAGGAGCACAACTTCAAATTCCAAATTGACACAAATGTAACATAAAATAAGATTGTGTAAAGTTTGCCAAACATTGATACATTTACATTTTGCATTTACAATTATGTTACATATTACAATTATTTATTGTTTAAAATGCAACAGTGTGATATTCACCTTATTGCTATAGTTTGCTGCCTTTAAATACTGTGGGTTTTGTTTTATAACTGTGGCAATAGCAGTGAGTTCAAATGCAAGTACTGCTAAAACTTGGACTGTTATTCTAGGTTAATTAAGGTTATAACAAGCAGTGATGAATTTTCAGGTTATGAGTAGAGCTAAGCTAACAAAGTGCCTCTCTGAAGTGGTCCACAATGTATTCAATAAGGATCAGTTTAGGGTTAAAAATGCATGGTTTGTACTAAACGGTTTATTGAACTATGTCATGAGTGTTAAGGGACTTGGGTTTTGGGTAAGTATATGTTTTTTGCAGCGGTACAATGAGTATGTGTTTTACTTAAGCCAGCTGATGTTACTCCAGCATGGTTGGTATTTTTGTATTTGACTAAGTAGCAATAAAAATAAAATACCAATCCTCTTTGATAACCAAAATAGGACGGGCATGTTGGGCACTGGCCACTAGTCCTGTGATATCTTTGTGTCCAAGATAAGGTCCTAGATTTCAAAGGTTTGTTACAGCTATACCTTATTGTTAAGCCATTTGTCAGGCACATATTTTAACATAATGTAAAATGTGTAGCGTTTGTCAGGGTTGTGTGACTTTCTTTTTTCAAGTTGTCAGTAATCATGACTGTACAATTCATTTCATTGACCTCACCTCGATGTATGCGCCTACACCTCGCTTTTGTTACTGTTACTGTATCTTTCCCATTGAGTGTTTTTGAAAATGTATTCTATGCAATATTGGAGAAGCTTTTTTCTAGACACACTGTTCTTCGCGGTACACTCTACCATATACATTTATTTTATTAAAATCTAATATAATGAGATGCATTTCCATTGTACGTGATATTTCTCTTGCATTAAACAACCAGAAAAATTTGACTATTTAAATCTGTTTCCATCTCCAGACTGCCCTTTTTCCATGCTGCATCTTTGAACAGAGTTAAGGAATTGGTGGGTTGATAGGTGTAGACAGCTTTGATGGAAGAGCTGAGTCAGTAGCATCCTGTGTGCACCTCTGCACATAAGTTGTGACAAGATTCACACTTTCCATGCACTGCCGCTGCAGCAACTGAAATCAGCACTACCCACTTGAGTAATGCGCCAAGTTCAGCAAAAAAAAAAAAAAGTTCATTCCCCAGAATACTTCACTACACGTACGAAGTGAATTGATTTGTGTTTGTTTGTTTTTTTACTCATCTGTCCCCTTTTTGTTGTCCGCTGTGGGAACAAAAAGTTGTTCTTACCATGGACCAGTAATACCAACTCAGACAATGGGATTTTCAGTAAGCACTGTGAGGCCATAAACCACAAAACATCTGCGACAAAAATTGGCTTTATGATAAATGTAACAATAAGGGATCAACTATAAATATATGTATAAATGTAAACATTATTTACAGAAATAAATTAACAGTTGCAATACTCTGAGATGTAAGTGGTGAACGTCAGAATGCATTTTTCATCCTTTTCTACTTATTCTTGTTTTTTTTTTCCTGGGAGACTATAGACTACTGTCTTAAGCATGCTATACCTTAAACAGCAGAGGTTAGTTTAAAGACAGAAAATAATAGTTAATTCTTGCTTCATCTTCACTGACCTATATTTAAATTCAATAAATAATTATTTACATAACTTAAGTCCAAAATTGATTTGACAGTTGAGTCCATATTTTACATTCTCTATCATAGATTATATAATCCAAAGGTAGTTGCTGCTTCTTCATACCGGACTAGAGAGATGTCCTCAGTCCATATACTCAGCTGGTTGCCTCTTTCCAGTTTGATCACATCTTCTGCAGTGGCTGTGCACAAAGTGGATACTGTGACGCAAAATGCCTCCATTATAGATTTGGGTTTATCCATGGTGGTCTTCCTCAACATCACTCTGTTGAGAAGGGGGACAGAGGAATGACCTTTGGAGAAAGTCACCCTGGAGTAAACAAAGTAGTCTCCGGGTTCCTCGATGGTCAGCCAGCTGCTATTGTAGTAGTTAATGTATGGCTGACTGTATCGACTGTGTTTGAGGTCCCATTTGAGATGTCCAGCTAAAAAAACATAAACTTACTGTCAGTAAAAATAAAGCATACTCATGGAAAGTCTATAATAAAAGAGGTTATTACTTTGGGGTCTGTGTGGCATGGTTGGCCTTTGAAACTTCATTTGGGCAAAAACTCTGTGTGACTCTCTCTTTTCTACATGGTGGCTGTGCTGCTTTAGCATGGAAGACATGGAAGACTCTGAAAAAAATTACAAATGTTAAATCTGGGACTCAATGGGAATCCAGTGATCCATTTTATTAGCACTTACTTTCTTCAGCAGATGAGACAAGCATGTCCTAAAAACACCAGATAGTCAGGTTGTGTGCACATCAACTATTAGACCATAATTGATCAAACAAGCATACTCAAAACTAGTATCACATTGTACTGAAATTGTATGCCAGTTTGTACAATAAAGGAGCTGAATATCCCATACCTGTTTTCTTTGTGGTAGGCCATTCACGTACAGGTAGATGAAGCCCAATATGGACAGGAGCAGATTGAGCAGCACCACTGTGACCATGAAGCGCATGAGGGTCCTGCTGTGACCCTGGGGCAGCATTGTGGTGGGGATGAGCACAGGTTGGGCCCCCTGATGGGAGCTGTGCAGCCGCGGGGGCACTGGCGGCGGGGCCATGCTGCTGTGGTACGTGTTGATCATAGCAGAGCTGGAGGTGCAAAGAGGCTCTACTGGAGTGCTGCTTTAAGATGCTTCACAGTTTTTACGTTTGACTTCCTGGAAGAGATGAAGTTTTTCTGTGCACACACATGATTCAAAAGCTTTCGTATGTTCTTCCTTCCTCTGCTTGAATGCGTGAGTACGTTTCACCTTTGCATTACTAAGAACTCTTCTATTTCCAGGTGTTCTCTCATTGTAACCACACAACAAAACCCATTCACTATACACGCATGGGAAATCCTACAAAAAGCACAACATAAAACTACACATTTAAAGGCAGGAGATAACCAAAAAACAAATACAATTGTGGTATGATCAATCTGAATATCAAATATACTATTTTATTGTTAAAATCTGAGTATAAATTAAATGGGGAAAATATTTTGTAAACTTCCAAATAATCAAGTTTGCACTTTTTTGAGTAATTTTGTAATTATTTCATAAACTAATGAATTTAAATAAATGTATTTAAAATGTTTTAACACATCTCTTTTGGATTGACAAAATATCCTCTAAATATAAAAAATATATATCAAGATATGCAATTACTGTTATAAACAAGATATATACTACTATTAAAAATAATAATAATAAAAATAAGGGCATTTAATAGTATTTTTCACCTGTGCAAGCCAGCTTAGTTATGGTGGGTTATTTACTCAAAAAGAGACAATGTTGAGGTTTCTGTCAAACCAGACTGACCTGGATAGGCTTCATGAGAAATTTATATGGTGCAGTCATACTGAGATTATCACAGGAAGTTAAATAATTAAATAAAACTGGAATTTGGATAATTATGTTAAAAAGTATGATAAGATGAATCACACTCTTAAAGAAGAAAAAAATTGCTTTGTTTTGTATCTAATTATTTTGTATTTGGTCATTATAAACTGCAATATTTCTCTAAAATGCCTTAATAACAGAAATGTTCATGTTCATTGGTTTCCTGTTCAAGTCTTTTTTTTTTTTTATCTCTAGCAAGTCCACAACAGTGTCCAGATATAGGGGGTAGGTGATACAGAAATTTTCTGAGCACTTATAATTAAAAGTAAAATAGTTAAAACTACTCCTTTTTATGGTCTCATTTGAAATAAATCCAGTCTAAAGTTAAAGGAAATAAGAGCTACAGTAAAAAAAAAAGATGGCATGAAAATATTCTGAAGTACAATTTTATGCAGTATAGTGAACAACTATAGTGTGGTATTCAGTCCGCCCCTTATAACAAGCCGGCTGCCACTGTGAGGATCATGTTTTTTGACTTCTCCAGTGCGTTCAACACCATCAGGCCGGCTCTGCTGGCTGAGAAGCTGGCAGTGATGCAGGTGGATGCCTCCTTGGTGTCCTGGATTGTGGATTACCTCACTGGAAGACCACAGTATGTGCGTTTGCAGAGCTGTGTGTCGGACAGAGTGGTCAGCAACACCGGGGCTCCACAGGGGACAGTCCTGTCTCCCTTCCTCTTCACCCTCCACACCACAGACTTCAACTACTGCAGCGAGTCTTGCCACCTTCAGAAGTTTTCTGACGACTCTGCAGTGGTGGGATGCATCAGCGGTGGTGACGAGGAGGAGTACAGGACTGTAGTGGACAACTTTGTCACTTGGAGTGAGGAGAACCACCTCCAGCTCAACGTGATGAAGACAAAGGAACTGGTGGTGGACCTTAGGAGGACCAAAGCTGCTGTGACCCCCATCTCCATCCAGGGGGTCAGTGTGGACGTGGTGGAGGAGTACAAGTACCTGGGGGTGTACTTGGACAATAAACTGGACTGGAGCAGGAACGTGGACGCGGTTTACAAGAAGGGCCAGAGCCGCCTCTATTTCCTGAGGAGGCTGAGGTCCTTTGACATCTGCAGGACGATGCTCAGGATGTTCTACGAGTCTATGGTGGCCAGTTCCATCATGTACGCTGTAGTCTGCTGGGGCAGCAGTCTGTGCGTGAGGGACACTAATAGACTCGAGAAGATCATTAGGAAGGCTGGACATGTTGTGGGGGAGGAGCTGGACTCTCTGGCGGTGGTGTTGGACAGGAGAATGCTGGACAAAATCTGGACTATTCTGGACTCTCCCTCCCACCCCCTCCACAAGGTGCTGGCCAATCAGAGGAGCTCTTTCAGCCATAGACTGCGGCTGCCGCGCTGCTCCACTGAGAGACACAGGAAATCTTTCCTGCCTGTCGCCATCAAACTGTTGAACGCTGCACTTTAACTCTTTAACTCACAAACTACTCAATCCTTTTTATCCTATTCCCTGCTCACACATGTATATAGTCATAAATATGTCACTGATGTAAATAATTTCCCAGAGAGAGCTATTTTATCTTTTATCTTATCTTATTGTATTTAGCTTATTTTGTAACTTGTTGGTCGGTTGCATCTGTAACGAAGAAAATTTCCCCTCGGGGATGAATAAAAGTAATTCTGATTCTGATTCTGATTCTGATAAACAGAGGCCTGTTTAAGTGTGCTGAGGTGCAGTTGTGTGGAGCTAAGAGAGTTCTGTCTATTCAGGAGACAATACAGTGAAATGCTTCTTTGGAACTGGAGGTTCCTCTTCTTGAGCACAATTTGGATCATCTTGACACTTTATGAAGGCCACAAAGCATCTGTAAAACTAAAGAAACATCTACTATCAGATCTAAGAAACAGAAGTATGAGATATCTTATTTCCTCTCTCACCTGGTTGTTGAAGAAGATATAGATGACAGGATTAACCACAGTGCTAAACTTGGCAAGAATGGAGGGCACCAGACTCGCCACAGGGGAGACAGTCCCCGAGTGACCAAACGTGGCAATGAGGGCCATGATGCCATAGGGCATCCAGCAGAGCATGTAGCAGGACACCATGGACAGCACCATGAGCAATATGTGCTGCTCCCTCCGCTGGGCTGACAGGACGTTGATCTTACCCACCTGAAACTCAAGCAGCAAGTTTTATTATTATTATTATTATTATTATTATTATTATTATTATTATTATTATTATTATTATTATTATTATTATTATTATTATTATTATTATTATTATTATTATTATTTTAAACCCTTCACTATGTTTTTATTTGATTATATTTTAGCTTAGGGAGACATTTTCGCTACTACCACATATAAATCACCGTAAGGACAAACCATTTTAATAAAGAATGTTTGCATGGCGCCATCTGGTGGCTAAAAGTGGACACATTCATAGAAACGGAAACTTAAAACAGGCAGCGTGTGATGAAGTTATACTCACACAAAGATTTTATATGTCTCTACAGTGGGGGTGTGATGACTTGTCTGATCATGAGTCAGAGAATTTGCTGGTCTTTTTTAAGCCCATATTTTGAACCAGTTGTGTCCCTCTGTCCTACTGTCTCACACTGAAAAAAATAACTTGTAAGATTTACTAGAAATAATCCTCATAACAATTAGCACTAGCACTTTTAAAGTCAGTTTTACTGCTGTAATATCAGGTACAATTTGCTTGTGAGTATTAAGTAAAATGTACTTAACACCATGATTAACCGTCATGTTACTGAGCAATTGTTACTCAATTTAAGTTAGAAGTCATATTTATGTATATATGAAATATTGTCATAATTAATTTTATTGCTGATGAAATAATTAAGTAAATATGATCTGTCTAGTATTTACTGATGTATAATAAATGGTAAATGGTCACATTTTTATATAGCGTTTTTACACCTTCCAGGCAACAAGGAACCACTCACCCATTCACACACACATTCATACCAGGGTTTTTTTATGTCATGAGTGGGATTCAAACCACCAACATTCAGAGTGGTAAGTACATTTTACTTAATACTGGCAAGTAAATTGTACCTGATATCACAGCAGTAAAATTTACTTTAAAAGTGCTAGTGCAAATTGTTACGAGGATTATTTCTAGTAAATCTTACAAGTTATTTTTTCAGCACACACACAATGAGCTATGTGCATCAGCAGGGCTCTCACTGCAGCTCCGTCACCTTTTCAACCTCTGATTTCAATCCGGGCTTTAGATTTGGGTGGTGTGTCCTGACGTGAAGATTTATTTTAAATATTACAGGCAATCAATTTATTTATTTATTTCATTTTACTCTTATTTGGTAATACTCTGGGATTACAATTATAAAAGATGACATTTTGGATAATTGCCAAGAGATGTAAGTTTCAGTTTTAAATTACTGACCAACCAGGTATAGCAGAAAGCAAAAGATAAGTACAATACAAGTAAATCATAATGTAACCTTCATGTGACACTCTATAGCTGGAGTTGGGTGTAATGTCCCTCTGATATGGTGCAGTCTAATGAGCTTCCGGAAATAGGTGGAAATCAGCTGGAATGTGGGGGCACCATCTGAGCCCCTTACAGCAGCTGCAGGAGTCAAAGCCCTGCGGTGTGGTGCCATCTCCAGACAGGAGGGAGCACAAACTCAGAAATGTGAGTCACCCTTCTTTATATATGAGCTGTGGATATCTGCAGGACACTATGTGACAGGACTGACAGCAAATCAATTCCCTCATTAACTCCCTCAACTGGGCAGTTTAATGGTTGTGCACAGCAGCCTGATGAGTCACTGCCGTCTGACGGGGCCATAACTAGTTACCTGTTTGTCATCGCAAGCTTCCTCATTTGTGGTGGAGCACACATGACAAACTTATCTTGGTGTCCATTATATCATGTCTTCATATGATCTTACCAAGAGAGTCCACAATGGATGTGAGGTAACTTACCCTCTTAATAGCCACTAGGATTTGTCCATATGAATAGACCATGAGCAGGAGAGGCAGCAGCAGGCAGAAGATGAAGAGACACAGCACATATGAGACATTTGCCACTGATCGCTGGTGCCACTGGACTGAGCATGTGGTGCCTGACCCCTCTGGCCCATAGCTGCTCCAACCCAAAAACGGAGGCAGCGTCCACAGTAGAGAATAGAGCCAAGAGCCCAAAACGCAGAGCCAGGCCTGTCTGAAGTCGGACAGGTCCACCAGGGCACACCTCAGGACCGTGGTGAGGCGCTCGTAGGACAGCAGAGCCAGGGACACGAGGGACACAATGCCTCATGTGGGAAAAACAAGTCCAAGTTACAGTCAGTGTTTTCAAAGAAGCAAGTTTTCATCAACTCTTGCCATGCACTTTGGTAACCATCAGTGAACTCTTCAGCAAACTCCACTAATAGGCCTACACTAGGCTGTATTAGGCTGCACATTAGCACTAGAAGTATATTTTACAGGTCTACCCTCCCTAAATAATATAAAAGAAAAACAAAATAATAGGCTACATAAAGCTCTAACATAGTCATCATTGTCATCATTGTCATCATCATGTAGCCTATCAAGTAGTAATAGCGTAAAAATGACAGTTTTTATGTATTAATCAGGTGCTTGAAATATAGAATAATGAAAATGATGTAGTTTATCATTCACCAGCTTTTGCTACAACTCACCAAAGAGGGAGTTGGCGAATCCGTACCACTTACAGCCGACCTCCCCGATGAGCCACCTGCCGTAGAGACTGGCGGCGAAGCTGAACGGAGTCCCGAAGACGCACACCAGCGCGTCGCTCAGGCTGATGTTGAGCAGGATCAGGTTGATGGGGGTCCAAAGAGTGCGAAACTTGGCAAAGACGAGCAGCACCAGAAAGTTACTGACAAACCCCATGACCAGGATGAATCCGAGGCAAACCGCCACCACAGCGTGTCCAGTTTGGCTCAGTCCCACATGGCCCTGCTCTTTACCCGGGGTGTGAGACGCGTCCTGCGGGCTGCTGCTCAGGGAGGGCTGGCTGTCTGCGGAGAGGTTGGAGCCTGCGCGGATGTGGACCACCATAGCACTGAGCAAAGAGGGCAGGAGAGGCGAGAGGCACATGGGTCTGCTGTGACCAGTACGCGTGGGGAAAACCTGTGTGCCCTGTCAAGCTGTGAACACGACAGCCACCCTCCCTAACCAGGCATAACCCTCCATAGACTCTCTCAGCCTTTCTCAGCCTCTCATGTCTTTTTCCCTAAATGATTGTGTAAACAGGCCAAATAATTTCTTCCAGATGCTACCTTTCAAATGGTTAATTTTGTTCTGTGAATCAGATTTACGCATTATTCAAATTTCATGGCATGTGCCGGTCTGATTATGTGACTGTCCAAAAGGAAATTACAATTTTATTATCGACTGTCACGCTCCAGAAGTGCCCAATTTGTCTAGCTGTGTTGTTTTTATTCACTGCCATTGTGAGGTGCAGGTTTTGTTTGCTTGTTTGTTTGTTTTTACCTCAGCATTTTCATCTTATAATTGAATCCATAGGAGATAGACTACAAATGGAGATTATAAAACGTATTAAATTTGTTGTGTACTTCATCTAGTTTTGAAAAGTGCATTGGAGCACACACAGCACATAACCCTCAGGATGCAGTCATTGTCATTGTCTTCAGGTCAGTAAGCGGTCATCAATGCGCACGCACAACTTGAATCCACTCATCCGAGGTCCTCGCTCTCTGATTATGCCAGAGAAAGGTGAGGGATTAGTGCCTGATGCCAAAAAAATTGCCATTTGGCTTTCATTTGTTTTCTTATGATGTTCTGCCAAAGCCAATGTGGGTGAGGGAATGCATAATGTCTGTTTATGGCAACATCGCCATATGTTTGAAAATCAAGAAATGGAGACCTTTAGCATAGCATATGTTTGCAGTGTACATAATAAGTATGTATAACACAATTTCTGCTGATGTCTTTCAATGGAGGAAACTTGCAAATGTTTTGTATAGAGGGAATTTAAACCTGGGCTTTTTATTTTTTATTTTATTTTATTATTAATATTTTTTATGTGTGTATGTATGTACATGTGCAGATGTATGTCTATATTCTATCCTATATACTATATACATGTATATTGTATATGTATGTGTATTCTATATGTTGTATATGTATGTATATTCTGTATATGTGTATTGTATATGCATGTATGTATTCACCATATGTATTTGAGTGTGTATATTTGTTCTGTATATGCTCATGAGGAAATTTTTAAGGTGGGAGGTGCGGGTTTAAAATGAAGAAAAATCTTAAGTTTACTGCAACCTGTATAATTGCAAATAACACTTGAATAAAAATTTGATCACAAAAGATTTGTTATTACAATATATTGTGATATGTGAGCTACTGTGTCCAAATAATGTCCCTTGTGGATCAAGTTTGCCTAAATCTAAGTCTAAATCAAATTATGTAAAATGTTGTGGGCACCATGTTTGCTTTCCCTGGAATGTTTCGAAGAGCTACACTGATGCAGCTTGTATTTACTCAACTAAAAGTACTGTATACCTTGAAGTTATGCATTTCTACTGCGAGATAGATAGATAGGCCGATTTATAGATCCCAAAGGAAATTCAAACAGTGGTGGGGCCGCAAAGAACATTTTCATGGAGACAAGCAGGTGCCAGGCCCTCCACCAGAAAAGTTCCATAGTGCATCTTTAATTTCATAGTGTCGAAGGATGAGTAATAACACGCAAAGGCAGTGTTTACCTTTATCTTTACAGTTGATTAAGCCTATCTCTTCAGCCATATTGATTGTACCATCTTTATTGGCATCCTGGAGGATATTGACCACTGCTTGAACACGTCAGTTGTCAAAAAAAAAAAAAAAAAGACTAAAAGTTGCAGCTTATTCTGTCATTTCTCAGTATTTTTGTTGTGAATGACTAGCTAAACAGCAATAGACCTACCGGTACCTAATTATTCATTATCAATGAGAACAATAATAATAATAACAGTAATGAAAAAACACCCAGTTCAGTTTATAATGTTTGTATTGACAACAATATAGTGAGATACATATCCAATACATGCAAATGTAATAATATCATCAATAACATCATATATTACAGAAGATAAATAGAATCACATTGGGCATTGTTATATTACATTTCTAATTACATAGTTGAGAATGTGTCTGAAGAGATACAATGATGTAAATATAATGTTATAAACCCCTGTGTAAAAAATACAGTTAAACTCTAAATACACACAATATCATTAAAGGTGCACTACATAACTTTTCTGGTAGAGGGTGTGTCATCTCCATGGAGTTGATATTTCTCTAGCATTTATTTCATTACAGGTGTTTTTATAGCTCCAAAATACCTTAAAATTATCTTCTTGTTGTGAGCGGGGTTGATAAGATCTGTGGTCTGGCGGTGTGATATGCTTGTTTCCATGGGAATAGAGCCAAAACTAAAGCCAAATTGTGGAACACTATAACCTAGACAAAGCAATAACATCTCCATAGAGACCAAGGCTCCACAAGATAAATTACACAATGTACCTTTAGGTACAGTTACAATGTATTTCCTATTCACAGTGTTGAATGTTTAGTTTAATACTGTATTATAATTTACTGGCCCCACTCACTCAGGTGGCTCAAACTAAATCCCTTCATCTTGACACAATATCAAAAAGATCAGCAGTGATTTACCGTTGGTATGTGAAAGCAGACAAACAGGTTTACCAGAGACTGTTCCCTCAAGACCTTGTTCCACTTTAGACAGGCAGGTGCTGAGGCCCTGTTACTGGCCAGTCCAAGTCTAAGGGGTTTTTTATTATTTGTCCAGCTGGGGATCCTCATGGTTCTCCTCAGTACCAGTATAAATCCTTCTTATCTGAATGACGCCCTAAAACAAAGAAAATCAACAAACAAAAATGTAATCAACTTTTGGCAGAAAAAAATGAAAACAAATACAGTTTAACACAGTTACTATTTAGTGTTTCCTTACTTTTATATCTCATTATGCACTTATATTCATATACATGGATATAGTGTGCATACAGTCTATTATATAGTGTATAACAGAGTTAACATGCTTAATAGAGCCAAACTGAAGAAAAGTCTCACACATTACACTACTCTTTACTCATTATATTATCACATAAGAGCACTTCATTCCAACTTAGTATTAAATTTATATCTGCCATCCTCGTATTAATGCACCACTGCCTGTTCATTTTAAATAAATTACTGTAATTCTAGTCACCAGTGAGGGCATTTTTTTTGTCTAGGCAAAACTGCTCACTGATTTGTGTTATAGTTCATGCATATGTTTGCTATTTTCAAATCTGACGTATCATATTGATAAGGTGAGGGTTGAATTACCAGGTTCAAAGACAGAGGAAGGGTCCGCTTGTGGCATTATCCAGTTTGGGAGAAGTTCGGTTTTGGAGCTGGAGGTCAGGCTGGTGGCCATGTCTGTGCGGTCAGTGTGTAACAGATTGAGCAGAGATGCAGAGCAGTGCTGTGCTGTTGTACTAAGATCATTAAGGGGCAGTGAGCAGCCAGTGGGGGGCACTGCCGACCCCTCTCCTGTCCTGCTGGGAAACATGTGCCATGGGCCACATAACTCTTCTGCAGGGTTGAAAGAGACAAGGTGCTCTGTTACCGGTTGAACCTGTGGCTCCGGATATGTGTCTGCAGAGGTATTGTGAAAAACTCTGACATCCTCTGTAAAACATAAAATAATCTGTAGGCAATAACGAACTATTTATTTATAGTTTAAATAGAAAGTACCTTTTTTGATCTTTTTGTGTAATTTCTTCTGTTTGCCTGCAGGTGCCTTTGCTTTACTGGCTTTGTTTAGGGCTCGACTAAAGTGTGCATCCACCATACTGCTGATGTCTCCATGAAAATAAGTCAGAATGAGACTCTGAGAGTGCTCCTCCACCTTCACTGCTATTGGATTCTCTGTTGGGTCTTCCATTGGGTCATCTGCCACTAAAATGGTCAAAAATTATTTATTATTTAATATAAGTTTTATTATGTACACTGTTTAAATCACTCTTGTTTTCTCTTGGCCAATAATATAGACACATGCACAGACTTAATATGCCAATTTTTCTTACCTGGTTTGATGTTTGGATAAAGATGACCCAAAGTGGCCCTGTTTGCCAACATGAGGAGAACAATCTATGGTAAATGTATCCGTGTCATTAGTCCATTGGGTTCACACTGAACACTGACTATATGGCCCACAGTGAAAGGGTGTGATACTTCTTGTATACAGACAGCTATGAGCAGAATGTTAACCTGCCAGTTCCACCAGAAGCTAAATGACACCTTATAAATACATTCCTGTAGCTCAAACAAACCTAAATCCAGTTGTTCATATCTTCTAATGGGACTAAAGGAGGTGCATGTAACTATAAATAAGTCTTTTGCAAATATAAGCAGACTCTAAGAAGGTTATGTTAGCATCAGATTGTAGTTTTTATGAATGCACATTTACCAACAGCAATTATTAACACCAGGTTTAAAGTTTTCAGTGGGGGGAGAGACCAGTGTTTCCTCATTAGTACATGAGATCTTTGCAGGGGGCTCTTCAGGTTGAGAAAATAAGTGTGTAAAAGAAGTGAACTTGTCTATGGAAACTAATAAAATACATTATATAAACACACACATAGAGAGAGAGACCAAATTATTAGACAAACAATTTACCTTGAAGTCATACAACCACTCATGAAAGGTTTGAATTATCTATTTTATTATAATTTTAATAATATAATAAAGCTGAATAAATTAGCTTTGTGATTAAAATACATCTTTTTTTTAAGTAGTAGCCATGTTATGTACAGTTTATGTATAAGACAATGGTAAGCTATCTGTTGTGTTCTGTGAAATATTGAGGCCTAGGCTATTAATATTGAAAATATATTGAATATAAATGCCATATCGCATATACATTAGACTTATGGACTCTCTGTGCGTGTTTTCCTGTTAACTTGAGGAATTGGAAATCTTCCTGGTGCTGGTTGTGGGGGAAGAATCTGAATCCAAGTTCACCAGATGTCTCTTTTTGATTTGCTGTACTCCCGTCACTGATTGGGTCCAGTCTGAAAACATAACACAAAGACACAACAGTTTAGCAAAAACAGAATTCTACTGCATTTCCACAGTTTTACTCCATCATCTACCTGAGTAATTGCTGAGTCTGAACCGGCCACAGCACAAATGAATCCTCCATTGTTTTCTTACATTGTCTTTCATCAAACAGTGGAACAAAAACACAAAGAATCCTAGGACAAAGCAGAGCAGTAATTAGACACAAGTTCACAGCACGTTTTTTCACAAACTTTGCACCTTATTAAGTTAACTAAATAGGGCTGCACAATTTTAGAAATAAATGTTATTGCATCTGAACGGCTAAACTAATGCAATTTTTTCAGTAACTATACATTGTATTTTATAATTGTGATTTTAATTATATTGTGGAGCCCTTTAATTAAACACAGTGGTTCCACTTTTACCCTGCAAGGAGTTGAGGATTGAAAACAGATACATCATGACTACCCGCCCAGGGCCAAATGAGAGGAAGCCCATAGACCAGGTGAGGCCCAACAGGACGGTGAGGCTGGCCACTGCTCGCAAGTCATTCATGGGGCTGCTGCTGTTTACTGACGGTTTATTGAGCCTCATGCGCTTTATTTGGATGAGGACCACGATAAACACAGAGAGGTTAGCCAGCAGGATTAGCAGGATAAAGCACACCACTGTCACATAGAAGACCTCATCACTGTTCACCCAGCAGCTAGAGGAACAGAAATGACACTGATAATCAGCTCTTTCTATGTTAGATTGACAATAAAAATATTTGTTTTAATTTTAAATGTTTTTAAAACTTACAAGGGATCAGTGGATTGAAGCACAGTAGTCTCTTGTGACGTGGAACTTCCATAACTGTCTTTGTCAATAACCAGCACCAGGCTCACAATGACCAAAGGAAGACCTGCCCAAAGCAGAATCACAGTTAAACCTTCTCAAATGTACATTTATATGCCTAATATGAATGCTATCTAATATATCTGATATTACATTTATTTACTGTAAAAAACAACAACAACAGAGCATTGTACTGTTGTCTGTTTAAGGCAGGAACAGGTAAAATGAATGATTTTTTTTAAATTTATGAAGTTGCAAAATTTAGACGTGCTAAGCTTTTCTGTTAACTTAAAGTGACGCTAAACACCTAAACTCCTTCCACAATCACATGTCAAAATAAGCTGCTGAACTGGGCAATACCTGAGGACTAAAGGGGCGGGGCAAAGGGTGGAGTTTAGAGGTTTGATTGGTCTACCAGATATCTAAAACATGGCTGCAAATGTCCACAAAACCACAAAAGTGCAGATGTATCACTCTACCTTTTTAACTTGGTTCAGTCCAAATTAAATTTTTTATGTGGAATTAGAATTTTTATTTGTATGAACACTGATCATTGGTTCCAAGTGCTTTCAGCAAGAGCCATCCCAGAATGATGTGTAGGGGGTTCAGGGTGCTACACGTATCAATCTGGGTCAGGTTAGCTATGTACCTCCAAAACAGCAATTGCAATATTATATATTTTTCAATAAATCCTCAGCCTTGGTGTGATTCTCCAGTTTGTTCATGCAGATAAGGGTAAAGCGTCTGTTTTTCAGTGTAAGCCTGTTAGCCCAGCTCCTGTGTAGTCCAGGCTGTACATTACCTCTGAGTCTGGACAAAAATGTCTAAATAAAATGAATAAAAGAATACAATAATGAATTCCTCACCCCATCCAACAGCACAGAACTTGAATATGTATGAGGGCACGTAGATGTTGAAGACTTTAACCAGGGCCAGATACATGTGCAGAGCCTCCAGACCCATCCATGTGAATGAGGCCAGTAGGAAATAATGGAGAAATGCCGCAGTAGCAATACAGAGGCTGTAGTTGGAGAAAGATGAGAGCCAGGCATCAAGCAGGAAAAGCATGCACAAGCCCAGTAGAGCTGCAGACAGGTTAATGAGGATCTTAGACGGGTTGTCCCGACGCAGCTTCCTGTTAGAGAAAACTCCTTTAGTTCAAAAGTAAATTTCACAATCATAAACATTTTTGCAACTTACTCAAAAGCAAGATACGTGAGGATGGTAATGCCAAGGAAAATGGTTGAAATACCACACCCAATGTAGGAGATGATTGTCAGTATTTGAGAGTCAACTTCACTAATGGGAGTTTTGGATACGTCCTGTTAAAACATCATCACATACAAGGTTAAAAATATAGTCTGGCTCCCCTCAGTGAGAGAATAGAGAAAAACAACAAACGGTAGATAATTTGTATTATAACTAGGGATGGGTGTTACTGAAGAAATGAATGTTCTTGGGAGTATCCCAGTAGTGATTATCAGAACATATTTTCTCTAATCCAGATTTAAAACAAATCTTAAAAGTATTATATGAGGTTTAAGTATCAGATGAATGGAAAGGACTGAAAATGTACCCACAAAAGTGCAGAAATAGCAAGTCATTTTCAAATATTCATCAAAACAACATTCACACTACATTGGATCATTTTATATATTGCCCACTTCTAATTCAAACAGAAAAACAGCAATGAACATAACAGCAGGAAAACAATACAACTAACCAGATTGCGGAGAGTCTGTTTTGCACATGTGTGTTTGGCTGTTACACAGTTAATGAACTGAAATGACTCACCAGTAGCACTGCAAAATGTGTGAGATGGTCACAGAGGCATCTGGTC
The DNA here is from genome assembly GCA_034769755.1 of Odontamblyopus lacepedii. Taxonomy (NCBI): domain Eukaryota; kingdom Metazoa; phylum Chordata; class Actinopteri; order Gobiiformes; family Gobiidae; genus Odontamblyopus; species Odontamblyopus lacepedii. Next base: position 14,740,479 of record CM068355.1, on the reverse strand, counting down.
TGATAGTGAGAGATGCTCTGCGTCTCACAGCCCTTGTCGTTCCATCCGCCGCGTCCACCTAAAACACACACAACATGACAAAAGCAGCAAACATTACACTAGGCCAAGCCAAAATAATTAGCTCCAAACCATTGTTCTGAAAATCCCAAAACACACAGTGCACTTTATCATCTGGCTGTGAAGATAGAAAACCAAAATTAATAAATTATATGAATTTGTTTATTTTACATGTTCAATGATTAAATAAATGTATTACTTGTGTTGCTTTTTGATGACTAAGATCCACCACAACTCTTTCTGATAGGTTCTGCACATTGCTATCATTTATACTGGCAGATACAATGTAGGAATTTAGTCTTTTTTCAGTTGTTGAATTGGCTGAATAAGGATCCTATAAAATAAATACCACAGCATCATAAGTATTATAAACACATTGGTAGACACATATATTCCAATACAACCATACCTGAAAAAGTCTGTCTGTTGCAAAGAACTGGAATTGGAGACGTGTTGTATTCTTGTCTTTAGAAAAGAAATTCTGAACTTCAGGTGGCACAGAGATGCTTGCCTTTATGTTTTGAATTTGATCACTGACAAACTTATCATCAACAAAAACCTAGGAATAGAACAAAATTTTGTATATTATCAAGGATGAGATATGTTCATTTATTTTGGATAGCCCCTTGAGATGCATCATCCTTTTTTCAAGTGAGTGCTTAAGGAGATGTTGTAATTACTTTTCCTGAAAATTTAAACACTATGGCATTTAACTTATGGCTTATGTGGTGTATTTTTACTGTTAAAAATACATGGGAAAGCATACATTCTTACAGTGGGGTCTTCATCTCTCTCCATGGAAATAGATAAAGTGGCCAGTTCAGAGAAAAAAGTTGCATAGTTGCATAGTAGTCCTTTGCCTTGGGCTATTGTGACAAAGTCATTACTCATTCATACCCGTTACCTATTTATACCTTACTGAACATTGTGTCCTTGTAGTAGGTGTGAGGCTCTTATCGGGTTATAGAGAGACCAACCTGTGGCTTCAGGTTTGTCGACAGAGAGGATACACCAAATGTGAGGCCACTAAATCCTTGTGTTTCCACGTTGCACAGAGAAAGTGCCACAGATGGAGCAGTAATACTCTCAGCCATGCCCTGGAAATCCAGAGTATCTCCCATCTTTGACGTCAGATTCAACAATCTTTTGAAAGTAATAAATAGCACACAGATAATCACAGTACTCTCATACACAACCACTGACAATAGATTTTCTTCTCTTACACATTGGATATCGTAGTAACATCTGTACTGGAAACAAGAATGTCGGCCATGATAGTCACAATCTCTTTTCCCAGCTCAGCGTTTAAGCCCACAGCCACTACTTCATTGAGCTTTCCCACCACAGTGGTCAGATCATCGGGGGAGAGCTGGGAGGAATTACTCAGCTGCTCATGAACCAAATCCTGGATGGTCTCCACAACCTCACCCGCATTTTCTGACCATTAGAAAAACATAAACATTATTATAGTTCAATAGGATTATACATGCAATATACACACAAAAATCATTCTCACCTGTAGTGACAGTGACATTTTCTATTTGGGGTATGGTCACTGTTGGGTTGCAGTTAGCCATATTAGCTTTAGCCCATTTAGTCGTGTCAGTGCTGATCTCCAGCTTGCTAATTAAATAACGACATAACATTTTATTTTAATTAATTATTTTAAATACAAAAATGTGCAAACACAAACTATTCACTGTGATATAATAAAAATAAATACATGATCTGGCAATTGTCAATTATACCAAAGCCTGTATGCATTTTCACGTGGTGGGTCTTGGCATCTCATGGTTTGAATTTCCTGAGGAAATGTTCTAGCCCAAAAATATTTTCCATAGATTGTAGATTGTCTCTCTTCTAAGCAGTCCAATGGCTCTGGAACACAGTGTGTAAAACTGGTTTATAAAATTAATCATTGCATTTATATAGCGCCTTTCATGACATCCAAAGCACTTTACAGTTCATTATTCATTCACTCCACACTCAGTGGTGGTAAACTACTATTGTAGCCACAGCTGCCCTGGGGCAGACTGACGGAAGCGAGGCTGCTGATCTGCACCATCAGCCCCTCCAACCACCACCATCATTCACGCACACACCACTTTCATACTAGATCAACAATTCATTGATTTTATAAATGAAAAATATATACCTATGTGCTTTATCTTCAGACTAACTGTTTGAAGACTGATGGACTCATTTGAAAATGAAACATTCAGGGTGTTTTCAATATAGTTTTGAACCTTAGAAACATCATTGAGATAATCTTCCTGTACATGGAAAGTACAAGTGTATCTGTTCAAGGAGTAAGGGAGACCTGGTTTTAAAAAGGCCATGCAAGGTTGCGAATCAAATATGGAAAGACAAGTTTTGTTTCTTCACGTACTGTTTTTGTTGTGCAATGTGAGCCTAGACAAAGTGAAAAATAAAAAAAAGAATCAATCCAGAGGCACATATATTGTTTAGTATAAAATTCTGAAATTAAATATTGGGCACATACCAAAGGCCCATTGTAGAGGACAAGATTGCTGAAAATGTACAACAGCACATTTTCAGGTGACACATAAAAGCCGTATATAATGTGTCTCCAGATGGACTGGACTTACCTGGCAGCAGCCTCGGATATTAGGAAGTTCAGAGCTTTCATGGTGTTGCTGTAAATCAACTTGTCCTTCAGCTTCCCCCAAACAACAACAAAGAATTAGAACATTGGATTAAACTGCTTTTTGTTTTTTCAAGGAGCTCTTACCATTGTCTTTATAAAAAGCGGAGGGTTTGAGAGAGACCCGTTTATTCCTAATTCTAGATTCACTCTAAAGAATATGTCAGCTTTGGCTGCAACAGCAAAACACATTTAAAGATATCAAAATATAAACACAATGATCAGTTTATTCAAGTGTTTTTTTTAATGTTTTTTACCCACCCAGTGTTTTGTTTATATCTAGAGGATCCTCTGTTGTGTTTCCAGGATATGCTGGCAGACTTTGCGTTGACGCTGTACGTAATATATAAGACATATATAAAAAACATCATATAATGCTGGGAACATAGTAAACATGCGGACGTACATGTTGAACTGTCTGTGTTGACTGTTGATGGTCTATCTGTCACAGCAGGATATGAATCTACACAAAACAAAGAGATATACGTAATGACAAAAGCTCAAAATGCCCCTTCTCTGGTGTATAAATAAAATATCCTGTTTATTTTTTTTCTACCTTTGACTCTTTGACAAAATTACCATTACATTTTATATAATTTTTATTCATTGATTTATTTCTTGTTGCTTTATCCAGATGCACTGAGTATTTTCTCATTCATGAGGGATGATATGGTGATTGGTGTTGATATGTGACTTTATCTGTTTGTTGATTTGGGGATCTGTTTCTATGGTTTTATTGTGTTCATATTACCAGAATTTACATTATACACCCCTTTCCTTCCTTATCTTGATTTATCATCTGTAGTGGTTCCTTTTTTAGACAGTTTGACACACTGATTGCAGTTCTTCTGATCCTGCAGGTGATAGTACTCACCCACAGATAACACCAGAATACTCTCAGGGTCGGCCATTGCGTTTAGGAAGTCAGAAACAAATGGGGAACTGAGCTTTGCTATGATGTCCGCTTGAACCAGTCCCACATCAGCTGCTGGTTCCACTTTTACAGAGAGCTTGACAAGAAAACTATTCACAAAATAATATGGTTAGATGTTTTGTATGATGTTCCATGAGAATCTAATTTCTTACCATCTAAAGCCGCTGGAAGTCGAGAAGTGTGATTCCTAAACATAGAGACAAAGACAATTCCTGATCATATGTAATAACATGTAACAGGAACCCTTATTATAAAGGCAATAGTTAAGACTCAATGGTTATACCTGCCTTTGCTGTCCATTTAGCATGACTGAATTATTAAGTTGTCTGCATGCATGGCTATAAGGGAACACAAGTAACAATAATGTCAAATTGAAATCTTGCCCGTACGCACCTCTAAACTGTACCTTTTGTTTACAGTACCTTGGTGTGACATAGGTGTCAGAGATAGAAACGTTGCTTGGAAAAATGCTTTTCATCTTTAAAAAAAAACATGCCAAGAATGCAGTCAATCAGTTGTTTGCAGTGTTATATCAAACTTAACAAGATGCGAGTTCATACCCACTGCTCTGTAGCATATTTCAAAAATGTAACAGAGTCATTTCCACCAATATATTGATACAGAGCGTTCATTTTGACCTGGTACCATGACCATTCTGAAAAACAAATTAGCAGTTGTAGGGTTAACATTTCCCATATGTATCACCTGTAGGTCTTTATCATAACCGTGATAGTTATTGTACAGTAAATTATATGGCACAGAGACAAGTCAGCAGATAAGCTCACATGAAGCCGATAAAGACAAAAATCTAAAGCAGGGACACTTACTACAGATCAGGTGGTGGTCTTTTGGAGGAGAGCAGTTGGTCTTCCAGTGTCGCTGGTCCCAGCTGATCACATCTGCGTCAGTGCACTCTTGTCTCTGAAGCTCTTCTTCACTCCATTGTTTTGACCAAATCCTGAACTGACTAATGTCACCAATGAGGCTGTTCCCATACTCTGGTTGCACTCTTTTTCCAATCACAAAGTGAGATCTCCCCAATGTGAGCGTTCCACCTGAGGCTAAATGAGTGGGGCTTTTAGCTTCTAAATATGTAATAGCCTCCTTAGTTCCATTAATATATAATTGCAAATTTTGCTGTTTCCCAGACCATGTGGTGCAGAGTGAGTGCCACTGATTAAGATTTAGTCTTCTTACAACTTTTGTTTCATTTCCAAACAACGACAATGTTAGAAGATCCCCTTTGCCTTGAAGACCAAGCTCAATGTAACTACTTTTTGGAGCCTTGTACACAAACGCTGTCCATTCTGTGTCAAAAGCACTCCTCAACAGCAGGCACACGCTCAGCTCCTCCAGCGCAGGTATGACAGTGTCCGGGCTGAGCTGCCATAGACAGGGAGATGATTTAAACTCCAGCTTCTTACCCCAAAGACTGCTGCTGCTCGCCAAGACCGCTAAATCAGAACAGATAGGCATATTCAGACATAGACACACTTACAGTAGCTAAAATTACATTTTAAATCTTACTTGAGATCTGTAGACATGGTAACTCCGTACATATGACCAATAAAAACAGACCTCTGACAAAATGCATGACAACTAGTCTTGGCTAAGCGGTGATAAAACAGTTTGCTGAAAAAGAAGGACTGTCACTTATCATCTAAGACTGGGTGTAATAAAATATTTGTCTGTACTCACCAGATTACTTTCCTCAAAATAATGAAAGATGCGGTGAAGTACAGTCACAAGTAAAACACATATTTAAACACAATATGTTTTTTTTACAAACTGAAGCCATGAATATGTAAGGTCATGCCTTTATTCCTATGGAAAAAAATGTTCCACGCCCTCTGACCAAGTTACTCATTAATTAACCGCAATAAACATGAAACAAGGAGAAATGTTTAAACATAATCTCTTGTGTGACTTGAGAATGATTATTGTAAAATGAGTTAGAATGAGTAAAACTTTTGTTCAACCTTTCCTCAGAAATGTTCCTTGTCATTTAGTTATCTAGCAAACTTTGCAAAACAATGGTCCACACCTTTATTTGTACAAATCGTATTTCACTGTCACTTTATCACTGTTAAATTACCACAATACATGGGGCTGTAACAACACAAGTTAAAGAGACAAATGATGGTAAACTGAGATCTATGTAGTCCACACTGTAATTATGTCATATTCTCAGAGGCCACGAGCTAATTTTCCCCTAAATTTAAATGGTATGGCATTTAATCATTCAGGAGGGAAGTGTTCAAGGGTATTATCCCAAAGGAAAAACTGCAATTGTTGAACCTGATATTGAATTATCTGTGACTTTTGTGACTATGGTATTATACAATCTACATTTTAACAAGAGTAATTTCACCTGTGCCTATTTCTAGTAAACATTATATAAAATTATGTTTTTATTCGAAATCGAGCCATTGTGAATTTACTTGCTGAAGTAAACAGTCAAATGACGTCCCTATCTATTACTTTTGTTCCCACGTTATCAAAAGTTCAACAAATTTAATTAGTTTTAAGTGTGTGTTGATGGGAGATTATGACTGCGGCAGGATGTTTGCTTCATAAGGCCAGAAGCGCAGCAGGGCCATACATTGTTTACCAAAGACACATACAAATACTGTCACGGCCCAGGTACTTGTGACCGCACACTGCCCAGCAGTGGTCAAGTGGGGTAGTACAAGTAGTTTACGAGTCAAAGTGCCGTCTACTTTAAAAGTGTGTGTTTCCTCTGGACTTACTAGTTTAAATAGAAGCATGGGTTGGGCTCCGTATATCTCTGTATCTCGGGACTCATGGCATCCAGCTCCACACTGACAGCAGCTCCAAATCCAATCCAAGTTCCAACCAGTCCAGGCCTGAGGTAAAGGGAACTTTAAGGCGCCTGGATAAACAAGAACACGATTATTGTTATATTATATTTGCATTAACTAGCACTAACAAACTTTCTCAAATTCAGTTTAATCGTTTTATTTATACCCAAGGGGCAAATTAAAAGGCACAGCGAGTTACATAATAGGCCTATAAGCCGACATAAAATCAGTTATAACAATCCTCATTCGTCCATTCAAGTTGCCTACCAACCTAACAGGACTTTTTGTGTACACTTTATTGTTTTTCTAGGCTAATGAGACATGAAAGGAAAACAGAACCCAAAAAAAATTAGACTTGAAATGGCGTCTACGGTACCACCTGGTGGTTAAATATAAGTATTACAAGGTTAAATCTAAACGCTCTTTCTTGAACGCTCTGGATTTAATCGGCTCGTGTTAACATTTTCACTTGTTTGTTACCTAAATTTTCTTTGGTTTTATAGACTTAACAGGGCATTAGAAATACTGTTCAATAGGCTGATAACTAGACTTGAGTAAAAGATTAGATTTCAATAATGAATGGGATAGAAATGGGATCACTGAGATGCAGTTCACATACATAGGCCATTTATCTGTTTTGTAAGAATAAACAACATAATACTGATAAAATATTAATCTTGTTTCTCTTTCTATGTGCAAAATATGAGAAGGGAACAAAGCATGATTTTTACTTATTCAATATAGGTTATTGCTTGATCCTGAGTAGAGTATAGACTCTTGACTGGTTCTGTCCAGGATTTGTCCTCACTGGCCTCTTGACTCTGATGACAACAACAGAAACATGATGTGGAATTTGGGCCGTGTTCATTAGCCGTCCCCTATAGAGTTTGTTCCAGCCAAGACTCCGGACCTCTTCCAGCGCACGTCCACCAACAGTGTTACAGCAGCTGGCCCAAACCACTACACTCCACTACACGTCCTATCCTCAAGTAGGACACATCAGTGCTGTTCAAGTGACCATTTAAACCCCTGGGGATGTGCTTTGATGACAGTTGTCAATCTGCTACACTCCACCTAGAGGTTGATTTGCTCCAATGCTGCCAAAAGAGATGTTTGATTCAGAAAGTTTCTCTTTAATACTCATAAAACATAGAACAATGAGTTCAAGGCATGCTTTAGGCAATACATCTCTAGTTAATTAATAGGCTTTTCTATACTTTGGGTCAATCATGGGCTAAATAGTGTGTTATATTACAACACAATATCCAAGATGTCTCAAATCATCTACCTTCATGCACTTCCTGTTTACCATGTAAAACAGATGATGAGCCCTTTGGCTAAAGCATGTGAGAGAGACTAGAACAGAGGATGCAGTGTTCAATGTAACAATAAAAGTAGGAGGCTGCAAATTGGTGTTATAGGCTCTCAAATGAAGACACTGCAAAAAGACACTTTCCTTAAGATACTTTGGACATTACTGGTTCTGAAGTATTCAAACTGGTAAGATTATTACAGACTTTTTTGTTTAATTTATATAAATTGTGTTACTTTATAGACACTTGTTTGTTGAAGTGTTCTTAGAACTTTGAACAACTTGTGATTGAAATAACACTATCCTGGTTGGTAGTTCTGGATATAACATTTTAAAGATTTTTTTTTTTCTACTTTTCATTTGCTAATGATTTTGTTTTGCACTTTGCATAGTATAGCCACCTGTCCCTCTCTACCAGAGCCATTTAGGCCACTACCACTCCACTTGTCCCACTTATTTAGAAAATGTCCAACTTTTTCATGGATGCCATCTAGATTATTAAGTGAGATTAGTGTATATAATGTATACATAATATATTTTCTCATAAAAGAAATCAAAACAGAGGCCTTTGGGGTTGTAATCTGTTGTGATTTCTCTTCCAATCTCTGTGTTTTAAGATTGATATAATTATATATATTTGACCATGTTCACCCCTCCATGTCCCACCACATTCAATAAAGTGCCTCTCTCTTATTTTTTTTATTTTTTTAATAATTTTAGTTTTTATATAAACCTATGGGGGAGTCGCCAGAGACTGACATCACTTTTTACTTTTAGGTTACTAAATAAACACTAGAGGGAGTGCTTGGTATATTTGACCCACCAGATCATGTTTCAAACATTGCAGACAAGCTGAAGCCTTTTCTGCACGTGACATGAAGGTTAACTGATAAAACACTATAACAAGACAATGTTATAGCCATCAGCCTATAAAACACTTTAAGTAGGCAATAACAATATGTCACGGCAAATTTTAATTTCATTCATACATAGCCTGAAACTACTGGCCAGTCTTTGCTATGTACATAATTTATCTGTCGCTGATTTATTATCTGGTTATTTCAATTTAAACTGTTCCCAGATTATTTTTTATTTTTTAATTAATTAATTAGTTAGTTACACACAACTGGGTGTCTAAATGTGATAGAACAAACATGGCGGTGTCCTCAGCAGTCACATGTTGGGATGAGGGAACAAACACAACATATTTTATATTAACAATAATACAATACAATACAGTAATAATGAAACAAAAAGTGCATTTGATAGTTAAGAAAAAGATGATAGCAAGGGAAGTAGAGTTTATTCAGTCCAGAGTCCAGGGGAATGTCATACATGTAGGAAAACACTTTTGAGCTTTAGGTCCATTCCTATATTTCAGAGACACATTTATTTACGTTTATGTGTGATCTCCTCCGGAAATGCAGCAGAGTGAGTCTTCTGTAGTTTCACGGTCTCTTTGGCGTCCACGTCCCAGTAGAGCCGAGTCCGGCCCAGGTCCGCCCCGTGGCCCGCCTGTGGTCCGCCCCGCAGACCCGGGTACAGTCCACGGTCCGCCCCTGGTCCGCCGGCTGCGATGAGTTACGCGCCCCTGGCTTAGAAAAAACAGGAAAGGAAAACTTCACAGAAATGGCGGATGGCGCTACAACTCTTAAAGGCTTGCGAGCTCAGATGGGTAAGATTAAACCTGATAAAATGCCAGTTTGGGTTATTTTGTCTTGTTAATGTGACACGTACACGCTACATTTGCGCTGCCAATGCTCGGCTAACCGGGTCATTTGAACGCTGCGTAAACGCGGTTAGCAAGTAGCCGCCAGATCGCGTCTACAACGGTCAGGGTTCAATTAACAAAGACTAAAAGTTATTAATTTATGATCCTACAAGTGGTATTCTTTCATTATTTAAGTTCTCGTCGGTTCTAAGTTTGTTCATCTTGCTTACATTAGCCAAAGTTGTAACTTGTGTGAAAGAGCCGGTTGATATAAAGAGACTGGTCTGACTAACATTAGCTCACAGCGCAACACTTTATGTGTCCAAACAAGACAAATAAGTCAATAATAACCATCCAGCAAACCCATCAGTGTATGATATCTGCTTTGTGCTTGTGATAGGCGTTTCCCATCAGTGTACGTGACGCCAAAGTGACTACTGAATGAATGGAGACTCCATTTGATTAAGTAAACTAACCTTCTATTTTTTTCTTTTAAGTGCAGGCCAGAGCATCCTTTTACTGTTTTGTAGATGTTGATCTGCCTACAATGTTTATCTCACCGTCCATTTAGCAGAAATTATTCCAACTTAGTTTATTAACAGCTTTATTCACGATCATGCATGCTTGAAATGTTGCCTTGTGAGACATTTTAAGGAGGCCACGTCTCCAAAGCGATAGTGCATGGGTAAATGTAACAGTGGATTACTATTTGATTTGATCGATCAGCATTACACTAGTACAGTTATTTGTCGACATATGGCAAACCCCCTCCATTGCCCAGAGAGGGAACATCACAACAATGTCTGACCTGAATTTAAGATAATGCAGGAGGGACAGGCCTGTGACAGGACATTATTTGGTATAGCGACAAGCCAATGCATATTTAGTCTGGAACTTCTGCAACATTACATTTTTGTCTAAACACGGGCCTGATATATTGTTACGTTTCTATATGCTCCTCTGGAAATACAAATGTGTCTGGCTCATTGATGCACTAATTGCTTGCTTTACTTCTGGCAACAGTGTATATTTGACACTGCTCCTCTTCCTGTTCCTAACTTTTTCAGATTTTGAACTGGAATTCTCATCCACCCATATTTGTGGTTCTACAAAAATGTCTGTTCAGTCTAAGTTGCGGATGTATTTTTACTTCTAGTTTCAGATTTTGCATGTTTTCTGCACACGGCCCTGCAGATTCTCTTTCTCTGGGTGAGAGAAAAATTTTGAGTATAATAGAAAAAGATTGGATCTGTACATAGATATTTCCACAAGAATGTGTGCAAGCTTATACAATGGAGGAGTCTGCAGCAAGTCACTCTGCAAGGCTGCCCTGGTCAGCTGTATTGTTGAATCACAAGCATGACAAATATTTCAGAGTTGGTTGAATTTAACCAAAAGAGGAAATGGACCTGCCTTAATTCTACACAAGGTTTTTTGGATCTATGCCCTGAAACAGTTTACCTGGATAAATAAAGGTTAAATAAATAAATAAATAAATAAAATGCTTTCTCTTAGTACTACATGTTTTATTTTCCAGTGATGAAATCCATTAGTCTGTGCACACGCTCAGATTTGAATTGCAAAACAGAATCATTTGTTTGAAGTTCCGACTGGCATCACAGCATTTGAGATTGTATTTTATTTCGCATTATTTACACATGAAGTCTTTTTAAAGGCATAAAATTGGGCCTGTTAGATGAAGGAGAAAGCCTGTGTCATCATTAACTTACTTCAAATAGCTGAGGCTTACCTTTGCACGTTAGCGCTAAGTAATCCCACAGAGGCCTTGTGTGGAGCGTGAGCAAATGAAACTAGAGTAAATATGATCGTGTTTAGAGCAGATTAATGTAGTTTTTCTATTGACTTTTGATTTTGTGCACTTGGTTTGTTGAAATTGACTTAGGCGGTAAATGACGTTCATCCTTGTTTTTAAGTGCTTCCTTTTCAGTGACTGCGGTGTGATCCATACGGATTCGGAGCAAAGCTACATTAGAGTCCAAAGAGAATGCACCTTCTAATTTGAAAGAGGATTGACGTAATTGCAATAGGTGTGTGAACTAGAGAATGAGATGGCAGATGTTTAACAATGATACACATGGTTGTTGTGAGATAACGCAACATTAGAAAATTGAGTCTATAATCAAAGCAAGGTGTAGTGCAATATTGCAAGGGTATTGCTGGGTTTGAAACATATTTTATACTGATAGGGGTAGATAAAAATGAATATTGATAAATGATAATATGCCGATTTTTGGTGTAATGCAGTGAGCTTTTGGGTCATATCACCAAAATGAGGTTCAACATTTGTGAATCTTTTGGATATTTCATAACAAAGTACAGTGTTATCACTTATCACAATGACTATTGCCCCCCATTTGGTAGTAGACCTCATTATAATCTAGAATATGAAAACCCACCAATAAAATTATTATTAGGACTGGTGTGATCAATAAAGACTTTAAATTTGACAAGGTTTAGAAATCGTGTATGTCTTCATCTGTTTGTAGCCAGTGTCATTTTGGTGTCCATCACTACTATTATTTAAATAATAAAATAGGATGATCATTTCACTTATTGATCAGTTGTGATTAATCGATTAACTTGCTTCAACTTCATGTAAGATTTTTTTCCTGGGAAGCATTATCTTTTTCACTAATGCAAGGAAAAATCAAATTATATTTAAAAAAATCCCAATTCTTGTAGGTGCCATTGTCCAAACACGGTTCTTGTTTCTTATTAATATTGGATTGTGTGAAGGAGGCAGTTTGATTTGTGCGTGACGAGGATCTCCATAGTGATGAAGTGATGTGTGAGGGCTCTTTGCATGTCTATGACCACAGCACACCTGCCCCATACAGACTCCTGTAGGCATGAGTCATTCAGCCAGCTCCATCAGCAGTCCTGTCTGTAAGGACTGGCTTCAGCACTGCTAATGAGGCTTTACACAAACTCCTGCTCAGTTACTGCGTGTCATTGATATTTAATATGAGCATAAGTCTAGGTATGTCACAATAATTACTAAACTGTTCAATAAATTAGGCATAAACCGGCACTCAATAGGCATGAAATATCAGTAATATCTTGAATGTTTTTCTGCACAATCTATTGTAGGTTTAGCAGGTTTGTCAGAAGTATCAAATCAAATACAAACTGGTACTAAAACTATCTATCTATCTACCCTATCACTAGATTCATTTGAGCAAGTATCAATATTTCAAAATTATGATCTTTAGAACAAATTAAAGACCTCATACTAAGACAGACCTGGACATTGTACAATTCCCGGGCAACATACGCCCATTGGTTGACTGACCAGCCTGTTTAAGCTAATTTGGAATGACAAAATAAACATTTTATAATTTTACCTCATGCATGGACTAAAGCTGCATTGCTTTTATTTTAGAGGTGATTTTTTTATGACATTTTTTGTAAGGTAGCACACTTTTTCATTGCTTAGTCATAACATAAACTCTTTCCAGTCTTACCAGTGTGTCAAAAATATGCTATTTAATGCTTTTTATAAATAAATACAATTAGTATTATACAGAATTGAGTTGAGCATTTTGGCCCAGGCCTCCACAGTATTTTCTGTTTCTCATGTGGCCCCATGAAAAAAATATTTGCCCACCCCTGTACTAAGATAAAGTACTATTATTTTGTATATGAACATTACCTTCTGTTTCTGAAAAAGGAGAATTTTATCTCCATTATGGTATCGTAATTGGTATCGAGCATTGAGTGAATTCCTTAATATCGAAAACAGTTTGAAATTTTAGTTTTGTGACGCTAGTGTATAGTTTGTAATAATAAAAATGCTACTTAAAGAGCTGATAAACATTAAATCTCCTACTCCTAGCACTGAATATTTTTCAGATTGAATGCATCTTGCACTACGGACCTAATTGGTGCTATTGATATGTTGCAGTGACATCACGCTGGGGGTGTTATGCGCATGTCTATGGTGGAATGCTCAGCGGTAAACATGACACAATACTCACATTAGCAAGCATTGTCAAAAAACTTGAGAAAAATGCAAAATGTTTTTAACCCACACATTTTCAGAAGTTTGATCATTACAAGTGTTCATGGTCTTGTTTTGGAGTTTGTTAACAAAAAAGGTGAGAGTGACTAACTGAAAAACTGCTGGCTAATGCTAGTTAGCTTGTCACAATAATTTAATGTGTGAGAGTTTAACAGCGCAAATCTGTTGTAGTTCAGATCTTTCTGCTCGGATGTTAAAACAGGCTCAGATTAAAGTCTACATTTAAATAATCATTATAATTTAAATGGACATATCTTGCTTATCTTAAGGTTGATGTTTTGGTGGTAATAAAATGGTCTCCAACATTTTTCACATCTGTAGTGGTAAAGTTTGTTATGACGGGCCTTAAGCCGTGCATCACTGAGCTGTAGCGCTGTGATTACTCATTTATGACTTGTGCGTTTGGATGTGCAGAGACGGAGGAGGGAGAGTAATGTGAGACAAAGGTTTTTGACCACAGGCAGAGCAAGGGCAATGGAGATACATGATCTGCTCTTCTCCTCATTAGATCACTCAGCTTTAGGATTACCCACAATGCCGTAGTCTGAGGTCACAGCACTTAACTTGGTTGTTTTTACCCCTCGATCACTTAAAGGTACCACTAGAGTCTTCATAGATTTCATTCATTCAGCAGTTTGTAATTTGCATCATAATATAAAGATCTATTATCTGTTGGGTGTCTTGCTTGAGTTAAAATAGAGAGAGACTGATATCGGTTGGTCGATATTTGCACTTTTTAGCGTATCTAATCTCTGTATATGATATCTGTCTTAAATTTCCAGCTCTGGCCGGTATTTTGTTTGGCCTGTGCCTCATGCAGTTTGTAGTAAAACAGGTTGTGTGTGAATTTATATTAAATTCAAATTAGATTATTTGAGGAAATAATCAAATTTTTATTTTAAAAATCAGTCCTATCTATTGGCCCAGAAAGTAACATCAGTAGTAGGGTTGGGCGGTTATACGGTATTCCGCGGTATCATAAAGTACCAAGGTATCAGTTTCATTAACGTTATTTAAATAAATCTGCATAAGGACCTAAAACCACAGCGCAGACTTCCTCCTCTACAAAGTCGTTACCATAGACCATATCTATGGTCGTTACGCACGCAGCAAGTAAGAAGGAAAAAAAAGTGACTGAACGCTGAAACTCAAGAGGGGACACGCTGAAGAGGAGAAAGTTCCCGTTTAAGAGCGATGTCAGACTTTCATGGAGGAGACGGTAACTACTACAGACCAAAAAAAAGAACAAACAAAAAAAAGAAGAAAAAAACACACTAGCATAGACCGTATCTATGGTAACAACGCGTAAAAACGACACAGACAAACAGGGCTGTGATTGGTCCTCAAACTCCGCTCTACATTTCCGGTACTTCGCTCATTATATACTTTGAGTAATAATGTGTTTAATTCAGCTTTGCGCACATTCGTTTACGTTTTACAGAAACGAACCTTAAAACCGCATGGCTCATTTGCATACAGCATAAGTAGCACTGCCCTGATGCCGATGCGATCCAACCGCTGGCAAAGTTTGGTTTGATCAGGGACTTGTGCCACATCTTCAAATATAATGCTGCTATTCTGTTTCTGAATGGTTTAGGTGCAAGCTATAAAACTATTAATTAGTCACGGTAATACCCTATACCCCGGTAAAATGAGACGGTTTAACGGTATCAAAATTTGGATACTGCCCAATAGGGGTGGGTATTGCCAACAACCTTGCGATACGATACGATTCGCGATACAGGGGTCTCGATACGATACGATTCGCGATACAGGGGTATCCCGATACATGGTCTTCAAGGCAATACGTATCCCGATATTTTACATTACGTAACCTATAATTAAAAAAAAAAAGACAGATGTTTACTCAAATGTTATTTTTATTTTGGTGTAGCGCATCAGTTACAATGTAACAGAAGAAGGCTGTAAGGCAGAAACTGCCCTTGATTAACCTGTTAACACCTCACTTTTTCGGCACAAGTGTCCAAATATGTACCAGATGTTCCAAACTGTAATAAGATGTAATGTATAATAAATAAACCATCTTCTGAAATTTAGGCATGTTTTCTTAAGATAAATAACTAAAACAAGCCAAAAAATTTCGCTCCATGTGTCTCGTGTGCCTTCACCAGTGAGTGTGCGTAAAAGGAGGATCTCTCCATACACAGAGCGCATGGAGCTAGCCTATCACTACAGCACCTCTGCCCCACATGGGGCCCACCGCTGAAATCGTCTTTTCATAGGCTACTCAGATCTGTCAATCATTTCCTGAAAGAACCAATGACTGAAGAGGTTTTGCCGTGGAACTGTCCCTCGGTCATGCGTAATACGCTAACTGGACGCACTTTCGTTTTGTTCCTCAAGCTGTGCGGCGCCCGTAGCGGACGAAGCCTGGATACGCTTGTTTTGTAGCTAAGAGTGTGGAGAAAACAAACATACCCCACACCGCTAACAGGAGCTAAGCGTTTAGCTATGCTAAGGACCAAGAGCGAGAGTAGTAGAGAGATGCGTCGCTCATCCATTCAGACAAACTCGGACTTTCTGGATTATTTCTCCACATGGAATTTTATGAAAAAAACAACTGGATATTCTTTTTCTGTGGACTGTTACGGACTAATTGAGCACAGCTATTCCTGGATTGGACCCGTTTCGGACCGACAGAACCGGCTCAAAGGTAAGAAATGCGATGAATATTTTCGGGAATTATAAATTATGGCTCTTTGGGCTCGCTGTGTGGCATAAAATGAATGATATGGTTGTTTTACTGAGGAATTAAGCTTTCAAACGATGTATAGCATGTCAATATTGGAAAAACAAGAGCTCAAGAAGGCAAAATACGCCCGTGCATTTTGAATTATTGTATATAGAATTAAGTTAGAATTTGGCAAACCTAGTTAAAGATGAATTGTTGGTGCAGTTTGGAAGTTTGACATTCCTAGGTGAGACGGTTGTCGAGTTAGAGCGCGGACAAGAAATTGTCCACAGACAGACGGACAGACGGACAGACAGACGGACGGATAATCAATCGGGAAATCTGGCTCTTGCAGTAGGAGTATGAGTATGACATCATCACATTCTAGAATCGGAATTCCACCAATCAGATTGCAGCAACAGAACTTAAAGACACTACAAAGCTTTAATGTTCAAAGCTCAAAGAAGCAGAGAATGTGGGTTGTTCTCGCTTTCAGCAGCAGAACATTTGAGAAGAGAGTTCAGATCTACGGCACGTAACATAAAAGGACAGAGATGGAAGATAAAAAGACAGAGATGGAAACGATCACAGTTAGCAAGAGCGACGGGCAGGTTTTCGCAACGGGTCGAGCTTTGAAGTGTCCACAGACAGACGGACGGACGGACAGCGCCATAGCATAATACGTCCCGTCTTACACAACGGGCGTATAATAAGTACGTGAATATCTGGCTTGACTTTTTAATGTTGTGTAATCGCCCGCTGGCGGGCGGGTGGGTGTAAACATGCCTTAACAAGGCTGTATGCTGACATGCCGCTACCTTTGATGAAAGTAAACTTAAGATATGGCCTTGACAAGGCTGTAGTGCAGAAGGAATGCTGCCTTTGACAATACGAAATGCGCATTGCAAGCAAGGATCACTTATCAGACGCAGTTTGCTGAAGCTTGATAAATAATGTTTGTTGCGTGTAAAATATCGATACTGACGCCTCCGTATCGATACGTGTATCGCCAAGAGGTCCACGACGATGTATTGATTTTTTGAACACACCCCTACTGCCCAACCGTATTCGGTACCATCGGTTTCTCTGGATTCTAAACAATCTGCTTCAGCCATGGAAAAACGTATCAGTCGATCTTCAGTTAAAATTCTAATCACAGCCATGTTTTCATTGTTAGGCCAAAAAGTGGTTTCCAAAAAGATGCCATGTGTTATCTCATCTGTTACTTTGTTGTAAAATTATATTTGTCGTATTGCGTGATTGAGACCTTATTATTCAGAATGTCTACCTGGGTGAGCAGAGTGTGATCTGTCTGACACAGTGGAAAAGAAGGGAAGAGGTCCGGCTGACTCGAAGCTTCATAATGCTTCATCACATCCTCCTTGTTCCTTCCTGCACTTTTCACTTCAAACTTCTCTTATTTTTTAAATGGAGTTTGAGCCTGGTAAGTAGCAAACAATTCATGTGACGCAGCAGTCGCTGCGTCACATGAATTGTTTGCTACTTTGTATGGTGTGGATTTAAATGAAAATGTATTTCTTTTGTTTTAGTTTAGTTTATCATGCTCGGTACACGCATTACATTTAATTTGTTGTTTGTCTGATTAGTTTTGCCTTGAAATAACTTCAGTAAACTGTTTGCCTGACCAACCAAGACTACACACAAAGATGCAGTCAGGGTCCATGCCCAGAGTACGAATCTGCGTGATTGACAGGCACAGAAATGCTTTGTGCATTTGTTTGTCCTGAGAAGCTGCAGAGGAGGTGTTGACCAGACTGTGGATCCTTGATTAGAAAATACAGAGAGGAGAAGTCTGGATCCCAGAGGCTATAAAGCATTACCATCATACTTTCTTTGTAGGATACTCTGACAAACTGCCTTTGCCTATTTTAGAGGCAATATCTTGTATTTATTTATGGGATTTTTTTCTCTGTAGCCCAAAGAGTAGTTTGCATGAGCTGTGTTTGTGGAAGCTCACAGTGCTGGTCCTAAAGGTGTTTCACAGCAGCCTATTTCACTGAGCTTGTGACAGAGTGCAGTGTGCTGGCTCCAGGCTGCACTGAGCGGGGTGTGCACATGGCTCAATAGCTGAATTGTTCAGTACTTTGAAATCTGTTGGATCTATCTGGTCAGGAAATGAAATATATATTTTAATGAATATATAGCGATGAGTTGCCGTCTTCGGCCTTTGTTGTGATTGTATTTTTCTGCTGTGTTTTGGTTCCAGCTGCTGCAGCGCAGGCCCAGGCTGAAGAGCGGAGAAGTGTCACCAGCACCAGTCCTGTTCCTGCAGCCAACAGTGCCTCTAAAGCTCAGGGCTGTAAACCAGGTAAAGGACACACACTGTCTGTGCCCGGCCCCTGTCTGTGCCCGGCCCCTGTCTGTGCCTTGCCCCTGTCTGTGCCTTGCCCCTGTCTGTGCCTTGCCCCTGTCTGTGCCTTGCTCTTGTCTGTGCCTTGCTCTTGTCTGTGCCTTGCCCCTGTCTGTGCCTTGCTCTTGTCTGTGCCTTGCCCCTATGCCTGGCTTAAACTCACTGTTGGGAGGCCTTATTACAGCTAGTCCTTAGTCATCATCTTATTACCATAACAGGTGACATATCAACACAACACACACTGTCACTGTGTCCACATGCTCCTTTATTTGTCTGTACTTGTTCAGTTATTGACGGTGCCACATTAAGAATAGACGACAAACTGAGAGTGGCAAGAGAGAGAAGAGAGGAAGCAGAAAAACAACAAGGTAAGAATTAGGGGTGGGTATTGCCAACAACCTTGCGATACGATACGATTCGCGATACAGGGGTCTCGATACGATACGATTCGCGATACAGGGGTATCCCGATACATGGTCTTCAAGGCAATACGTATCCCGATATTTTACATTACGTAACCTATAATTAAAAAAAAAAAGACAGATGTTTACTCAAATGTTATTTTTATTTTGGTGTAGCGCATCAGTTACAATGTAACAGAAGAAGGCTGTAAGGCAGAAACTGCCCTTGATTAACCTGTTAACACCCGCACTCGTGTCCAAATATGTACCAGATGTTCCAAACTGTAATAAGATGTAATGTATAATAAATAAACCATCTTCTGAAATTCTAGGCATGTTTTCTTAAGATAAATAACTAAAACAAGCCAAAAATTTAGCTCCATATGTCTCGTGGTGCCTTCACCAGTGAGTGTGCGTAAAGGAGGATCTCTCCATACACAGAGCACATGGAGCTAGCCTATCACTACAGCACCTCTGCCCCACATGGGGCCCACCGCTGAAATCAGTCTTTCATAGGCTACTCAGATCTGTCAATCATTTCCTGAAAGAACCAATGACTGAAGAGGTTTTGCCGCGGAACTGTCCTCGGTCATGCGTAATACGCCGCTAACTGGACGCATTCGTTTTGTTCCCCAAGTTGTAGCGCGCGCCCGTAGTCGGACCGAAGCCTGGATACGCTTGTTTTGTAGCTAAGAGTGTGGAGAAAACAAACAAACCCCACACCGCTAACAGGAGCTAAGCGCTTAGCTATGCTAAGGACCAAGAGCGAGAGTAGTAGAGATGCGCCGCTCATCCATTCAGACAAACTCGGACTTTCTGGATTATTTCTCCACATGGAATTATTTTATGACAAAAGCAACTGGATATTCTTTTTCTGTGGACTGTTACGGACTAATTGAGCACAGCTATTCCTGGATTGGACCCGTTCGACCGACAGAACCGCTCAAAGGTAAGAAATGCGATGAATATTTTCGGAATTATAAATTATGGCTCTTTGGGCTCGCTGTGTGGCATAAAATGAATGATATGGTTGTTTTACTGAGGAATTAAGCTTTCAAACGATGTATAGCATGTCAATATTGGAAAAACAAGAGTTCGCCAGCGGGCAAAATACGCCTCCGTACTTTGAATTATTGTATATAGAATTAAGTTAGAATTTGGCAAACCTAGTTAAAGATGAATTGTTGGTGCAGTTTGGAAGTTTGACATTCCTAGGTGAGACGGTTGTCGAGTTAGAGCGACAAGAAATTGTCCACAGACAGACGGACAGACGGACAGACAGACGGACGGATAATCAATCGGGAAATCTGGCTCTTGCAGTAGGAGTATGAGTATGACATCATCACATTCTAGAATCGAATTCCACCAATCAGATTGCAGCAACAGAACTTAAAGACACTACAAAGCTTTAATGTGTCAAAGCTCAAAGAAGCAGAGAATGTGGGTTGTTCTCGCTTTCAGCAGCAGAACATTTGAGAAGAGAGTTCAGATCTACGACACGTGAACATAAAAAGGACAGAGATGGAAGATAAAAAGACAGAGATGGAAACGATCACAGTTAGCAAGAGCGACGGGTAGGTTTTCGCAAAGGGTCGAGCTTTGAAGTGTCCACAGACAGACGGACGGACGGACAGACGGACGGACGGACAGCGCCATAGCATAATACGTCCCGTCTTACACAACGGGCGTATAATAAGTACGTGAATATCTGGCTTGACTTTTTAATGTTGTGTAATCGCCCGCTGGCGGGCGGGTGGGTGTAAACATGCCTTAACAAGGCTGTATGCTGACATGCCGCTACCTTTGATGAAAGTAAACTTAAGATATGGCCTTAACAAGGCTGTAGTGCAGAAGGAATGCTGCCTTTGACAATACGAAATGCGCATTGCAAGCAAGGATCACTTATCAGACGCAGTTTGCTGAAGCTTGATAAATAATGTTTGTTGCGTGTAAAATATCGATACTGACGCCTCCGTATCGATACGTGTATCGCCAAGAGGTCCACGACGATGTATCCCCGTATCGATTTTTTGAACACACCCCTAGTAAGAATATGCAACTCGAGTTTCATTTAACAAAGTGGACTAGATTAGTGGTCCCAAAGTTTGTGTAGTGGTGTACCCTCTCAGACTTTTGATGTCCAGTTGCATACACCCCTAGGTCATTCTGCATACATCCGGGGTATATTTACAATAGTTTGGAAACCACTGAACTAGATCTAAAGTAAATGCTTTGTCCTGTTGTACAAAGAGTAACATTCTTTTATTCCCCTATCTCGAAAAAGCTCTACGAGAATCCCAGATTATGGAGCGGGAGCGAAAATCTAAGATACAAGTAGAACGTCAAATGGAGGAACGGCAGAAAAAAGTGGAGGGACAACGAAAGAAAGAAGAGCAGAAGCGACTGGCCGCAGAAGAGAAAAGGAAGCAGAAACAGGAGGAGGAAAAGGTGCTCAGAGCTCACATGGACCTAACAAATATTTATCTTTCCACTGAATTATTTTTCATACTTTGAACAAATGAAATTGTCTGTGTTTCCAGGAACACTATAAAGCAGTGATGCTGAGGACACTGGAGCGGAGCCAAAGAGTGGATCAGAGGCAGAAGAGGTGGTCCTGGGGAGGGCTCGACTCAGATGGACAAGCAGGTAAAAGGTTTCAATTTGAATTGACAGTATTTATTAGGATTATTAGGTTGCGTATTCGTGATATCATAAGGTTCTATTCTTCCCTTGATTTGTGGTTAGTATCTCAGTAATTACTGGGCCTTTCCGCAGGAAACACTGGCACAATGTCTGAATCTTTTATGTTATTTTGGAACCTATTTGAAATTATCATATCACATTTTAGAGTGAAAGTAAAGTGAACAAATAACTTACAAATGTGATTTCACAATTGCTTATTTGGACAATATCTTTTCAATTATAGAAAAATGAATTGGTAGATCATTTTGAGATTGACAATGCCAATATGTCAATGTTTTTCTTACCTTTGCTTTCAGTGGAGGTTGTGCATCACCTACATGTAATTGCATTGTACTGTAGTGTTCCTCCCTGAGAGATTTGTATCCCCACAGGAGACTCTGACGCCAGCGCCTCATCTCCAGTAACTATAGTAATCTCCCCTGCCTCTCCAGAAAAGCCCCTGCGGAGTCGACAAGGTTTTATTTTAATAGTTTGGACCGGCACGGGCACTTAGACTTGTACAGTTTCCTCACTTATCCCAACCCTCACCAGTTCTCTTCATTAACAGTGTTTCTCTGCAGCATGAGCTTTGGCCTGGGCAAACCTTATGATTATGCTGGATATATGCACTGTTGTTCTTGGTAGTGTTGGTTTTGGTGTGAAGTGAGACTTGTGTTGTTGGCAGAAGCCTAATTCGATCCAGAAGCATGTGACATGTCAGTGCTCTGACATTTGTTCTTACTAACTCTTAATACAGGAAGTTTCTGAAAGAAAACATGATGCATTTCCACATTAATTGTGTTTCATCTAAACACATTGTTGGGATCACCCCACTTTATTGGGCTATAGGGTTTTGTGTTTGTCCTTGAACTGTATCCCTATTGTTGTGACCCAAATGCCCTCTCTATCCCCCAGCCTCCAGTGTAAACCCTTCCTCCCTTGTTTGTCTCTCCTCCTCCCTCACAGTGGACAACCGTTCCACATCCACCACCAACCTGAAGCAGTTGTCTGAGGCTGGCATCAGCAAACGCCTCTCCTCCTCCTCCTCTGCCCTCGGCAAATCCCCCGATAAGAGTAAGTCCTCCTTAGCTTTGTGTTGTCCTTCCTCTCCCTTTCTCTCCTCACTTATTTTTAACCCTTTCAGTGTTATCCACTGTTAGGTTGGGATGCATTAACATGGGTCATTTATTGTCATTTTGAAGATTTTAAAATGTAAAAGCTGTAAATCTCTCTAATCTGAGGTTATGTTGTTGGTACAACCCAGCTTTAGTAAAATCACTTAAATCAGATTTTCCATTTCAGATTACATCCAGTTGGTAATGCAGTGATAGCCTTATTTTATGTACTTGTGTGCCAAATTTGATTGCTGGGTGTTTCGTCATTGTGTCCCAGGTTTTAAAGCCAGAAGTTCATCTTGTAACCGGTTGCCTAGCAACCGTAATGCTGCACAGGTCACCAAGGAGGACGGCAAAAAACCTCAGGTGGAGCAGACAGGTGCAAAAGAAACCGCTTTTTAACACTAACAACATCATATAGTCTAGCATATGCTAGTCTATAGCATGGTCTAACAAATCATTTCAGACTATAAATTTCAGTTTATTTTTACAGAACGTTTTATCAGCCTTGAATTATTTATTAGCCTTTTGATATAAGTCTTTATGTGACTGGGTTTGGCTTGTTTAGCTATAACAGTGTCATGTGTGTAGGCCGTTCCGTGAAGATGAGAAGCTCCTCCCTTACTCGAGTAAGTGTGGCCAGACCACAAAGCCCTGCCAGTCCTGATAAGGGAAGAACGGATGATCAAGGTGGCTGGCATGAACAATCAACCTTTTTGCCTTTTTGCCTCTGCGTTCAAAACTAGCATGCATTTGCATATGAGCTTGGCGGGGTTAATACACATTTTCTCAACACTTTTCAGTCTCATGGAGACATTACTATTCAGATTTTTAATTTCAAATATCCTCCATCTTGTCTCTTGTCACTTTCCTAAATAATTGTGCAAGTTGATGTGCTTTCTAACATGTTTTTATCCTCAGTCCTGTGTTGCAATGTCTCCTAACCGCATGGTGTCTTTTGTCACAAGGCGCTGATGGTTTTCTTTTCAGACAGTGTCATTACTCTCCATCACAACTAGAGATGCACTGATCCAGCTTTTTCAGTCTTGACATCAATGCTAATCAATCAATACCAGCGTTGAAACATTCATTAAAACCAAATGAAAATAATGATTTAACATGAAATCATGAGTCCTTCACTCTTGCCCACATTACACAGATAATCCAAATTGATCTGGTAAATCTTTCTGAACTGGTCCTGATAAAAGTATTGTTGCATCTCTAATCACAAGCAAATTCACTCTTTCAGAACTAACGGCAACATCTTTCTATTAACTCAATGTTCAATGTATTGTTTTGTCAAATGCATAATGTTTTTTGTGATGAAATTATGTAAATACAGCAATGGCAACATAACCGCTAATTTAAGGTGCCTGAAAACCCACTTACAGCTGCCCATTTTAGTGGAGTGTACAATTTAGAAAGCTTGAGGGTAGAAAAAAAAAAATACACCGCTATATTTTTTATCTGTGGCAACATTCAGCAGTGCACACTCACTTCTACATTCCTTGATAAACTTACTTAAATTCACAAAGCAAGTGTTCACGATTATCACCTTTGGTCTGCTTCTCCCCTGTAATATGGTGTGTTGTCGGTGTGTTGGATGTTCACAAATGTCTCTCCTCCTCAGTTGTTAGTAGGTACACCTCTACAACTAAAGGACCCATTGATTTGACCTGATCATCTAATTCAGCTCTTTATTACTACTTTTAATATACTTATCTTTGAAACTAAATACTCTTCCATGGTGTCCTTTCCCCTGCCAGTGTTAGGATACAGTAAAAACATTGTTGGACCCATGTAAGACTATTTTGATTTCTTGATGCTGAATCTGAATCTATGTTAAATCACATGGTGACTTTTTCAACGTTAACACACTTGTGTTTCCCTTGTCCTCTCCTCCTTTACCCCACTCTTTCTTCTGGGTCTTTTCTTTCCCTCTTTTTTGGGGGTATTTCTCGGCCGTGTAGCTCGCAAGCCACCGGCCGGCCCTGTGGATGAAGGGCTTCTTAGTCGACTGCTCACACCCACCCAGGCCTCACTAGCTAGGAGCAAGAGTGCTGCTGCCCTGTCCGCTGAAGGAACAGATTCTCCAGGTAACATCCACATAGACATACGAGGCGGGAGGATGGCACAGACTCCTGTTTGACAAATTGTTTATAGTTCTAAGTAGAATGATCCTTTTTTTATTTATTGCTGTTCTGCAAACCCTTCTGCTATCTTTCACAAACAGGGTGGTAGAAGTCCATCTTTAGTGTAGGGCTCTGCTCTTGTTTATGTGTGGTACACATGCTAGTCATTTGCTCTAAACTAGTGTCATGTGAGGCTGTACGGTCGGTTGGTGCAGACACATCAGCCCTCAAACTCGCATGCACTCTGTGACTGGACACAACTGTGGATTCTGTAGTAAGAGTTGGTTACTGTGAAATATGTAGTAAGACTTAGCCTGTAGCGCCTGAGGAGGATGACTGCCCGAAAGATTTGTCTTAAGCTGCTTACCTGTGGGACTCTGGTACATCAGAATTATTTCATAGATGGTGACACACACTTGCATTGTTTCTTGGTTGCTTTAGGGGGTCTTTTAATATATCTTTAAAATGACAATACTTTAATAACTGATATGAAACATGGCCATTTGTCAGTTTTTTGTCGCTGGTCCAGTGACATAAAATTGACCTACAGAGAGTTTTGCACATTTTGACCTGTGTATGACTTCTGCTCGTGTCATTTCTATGACTGTTGACAGCTGCTGTGAATGCCCAAATGATTCAGAAGGTACTTGTGGGTAGAGCACAGCAGGGACAGTTCTCCAGGTTAAGGATTATCGGGGCTAATCTTTCAGTCTGACACAGCAGGCTTTTAGCCAGGAGACAGAGGAGGAGATTCCCCCTTTTACTGCTTATCCTGCCCTTTGGCTACAAGAGAACTGTTACCTATTGTTTTTATACTGTGAGGGATCCATTTGCATTACATTATTCATCTTTTACCTAGAAACCTGTTGCCTCTGTCATAAGAAAAGAAGGTTCCATTTGTTCTATTGAAATAAAAACTTTAATTAAAATGTAAAGTTGATGACTCAGAGAGGACTAATCTGCATTTGTGTGTAAATGTGTTTGTTGTATAGATCCTTAACTGAATTTTGAGATCTGTTTGGAGATCTGTTTGGTTATTGTGTGGTTTTTGCCCAGCCCAATCAGACCCATTTAAACCTGCTGCCTGCTTATGATGCTCTATCTAACAAATGGCTTTCTTTTTGTGCTCTTGTCCCCAACAAATGAACTTTCCCACCTCTTTCCATTATCCCGTAAACCCTTTCATATTCCCTTGTCTCTGGCTCCTCCCGGTACATTCCCTTTTTCTCGCTCTCTGCTGCTTTGCTCTTTACCATTTTGCCCCCACCCCATCCCCCCACATGCATGACTTGTCCTTTACCAGACTGTCACCTGTGTCCTCGCTCAGCCTCTGCCAGCCCATTGCACCCACCGCGTGGACCTGTCCGGAGCCGCAGCAGTGATCGGCACAAGAGTGGCATGAGCACTTCTGTGTCCGCCGATGGAGCCCTTGACCATTCTACGGTAATAGTACACTTCTGGTTCAATACTTATTCTGGTACATTTTTTAAAAGGTTTTCCTATTTTGTGATCATTAGCAAAAATGCATCCCAACAGAATTGCCTTTCACTCAAATAAGTGGATGAAGCTGCTAATTTCATTTCAATATATGTGTCAATGTCCATTTGTGTGGTAAGGCGCTAGCTGTAGGCAAATGTCTGGAGAGAAGGGTTTGATAAAGTGTTCATTTATGTGAATCAGAAGTTTAATGGGTTATTGTACAGTCCTGACAACACCACAGCCATCACTGGGCTGTTACTGGGTAGCCTGCGGTGACTGGCTCCAGTGCTCCTCCTGTGCAGCAGAGAAGGCTCTCATTGTGATGGCGTGAGACAAAGGCATCACAGTGGCCTGATTACAGACGGCCTATGCAAAGCAGACCCAACCCTGACCCATGGGCCTAATGTTAAAGACCAAAAGCACCATCATTGCTATGTCATTAACAACAACAAGCTTGTGTTTCTTATAGTTTACGATTAGAGTGAAAATGCACTTTATTCTTTGTATATAACATATAATTGCATTTTGAACTACTGTTTACATTTTCTTGCCTCTGCCTCTGTTAATCTACAGAAGAATAGGCCGACTGGAGCACAGCGTCCAGCCTCCCCGTCCACTTCTACACGAAATCGCTCTCCGTCCCCCGCCCCCAACTCAGCTCCAGTGAGAACCCCCTCGCCAGGAGCAGCTAAGTTAGTAAAACACTAAACTTTGATATATAAGAATTTGATTTTTGAGTTTACAGTTATATTATTTATTTTTTATTTTTTTTCTAGGCATAATTCAAAAGCACGACCCCCTTCACCTGGTGCATTGAAGCAGCGCCCTCCATCGCCTCAGCCTACAATGTCCAAACCTCCACCCATCCAGAAACCAGCTCTTACTCCAACAGGGCCCCCCACCCTCAGAAAAAGAGACTCAAAATCCAAGGATTTGGGCTCTGTCCAGCCTGTAGCTGCCCCATCCCCAGTCTCCAGTAAAGCCAAAGAGAAAGATGGTAAGCAATGAACCGTACTTCTAAATAACCCCTTGTATACTTTTTAAATTTCAGATAAATGAGATGATGATGTATTTAAAATGAAGAGTAGCATTAGTGGAAAATATGGCTATTCAAATAAAACAAAGTCCTGATTTACTTAAAGCAGGCAGAACCAGCAGCACACTTGTGCGTTGGATTACATTTAAATGTTAGTGTTTCATCTAAAGCTGTGTACAGGTACAATTTAAAATGGTGTTGATTCCAGAACAGGAATGGAAATACTATTTGTTTTCATTCTCTGAGCACACAAGAGGGAGTGAGGTGGCACAGCTCAGTTTGCAGTAAATCTCAAAGGAGTTGGAGGCCCATTAACCTCCAGCTGCAGCCACTTCCTGTTTCAGACTTGGGAGCGCCCACATGTGCCACCATCTGGTCAGAGTGGTGCTCTGCAAGTGATTGTGACTTCATTTGTACATCCAGGGCCCTATATTCCGTAGCTGGACAATCTTTTCTTTCTAGGTTTAGAGATCTACTCTAATAAAAAGTTATCCAGTAGTACCAGTAAACCAGGGTTAAACCAGAAATTGTCCCACTAACTCTCCAGTCTTTGTAGCACAGGCCCCTGACCTTAAGTTCTCATAATAAACCAGCAGCAAATATTGCTAAATATTTGTAATTAAACTCCCCATTTTCCGGTATTTAATTTTAAACATGTTTAGCACTTAATTGTTATTTTGTTGTTTTTTAACTATAGACACAAAAGGTGGACCAGGCACAAACTCTGCAGCTGAAGCTGCCAAGATCTTGACTGAGAACCGCAGACTGATGCGGGAGCAGAAAGAGAAGGAGGAGCAGCTGAGGATACAGAGGGAAGAAGAGGAGAAGTAAGCATATTTGTATTCCTATCCTAATATTCATGTATTAATTCACATGCACACAGATACAAATATTTAACTTTACTTCCTCAGAGTCAGATTGGAAGAAGAAAAGCGATTAGCTGAGGAGGCCCGACTGAAGCGGCTTGAGGAGGAGAAGCAACTTGCAGAGGAGCGGAGGATCAGAGAGGAGGAAGAGGCTCGTCAGGCCGAAGAGGAGAGAGTGAGGGCGGCTGCAGAGGAGGCACAGAGACAGGCTGAGCTCCAGAAAGAGAAAGAGGAGGCAGAGGCCCGGGCCCTGGAGGATGCCAAGAGAGCTCAAGAGGAGAGGGAGCGCGCCAGGCAACAGAGCGAGCAAGAGCGCATGGAGAGGAAGAAGGTATGAAGTAACATGTAGTAACAAGATGAAAATGCAGCACTAGTACAGGTGGTAGAGTGTTCGTCCAATCCAACGGTTGCTGGTTCAATTCTGAATTCAAATTCATCACTGGCAGTCAGAACCACAGTTTGGAGGTGTGTTCCAGCTCCCAGAAATGAATGTGTGTGTGCGTGTACGAATAGGTGAACAGGTTCCTTGATGTAAAGAGCTTTGAATGCTTTGATTGTGGAAAAGCACTAAAAATGTGACCAATTACCAATGGTAAGAGCAGAGATCACTAAACATGCTGTTGTGTTTATCCCAGAGGATTGAAGAAATAATGAAGAGGACTCGGAAAGGAGATCAGAGCGACTGTAAGGTTAGTCCACATATTCAATTAAAGTATAAAAGTGTACTCTTAAAACGCTTCTACAAGTGTGCTTAAAAGCAATTTGAGGGCTCTGTTTAACATCCATCCATCCATCTTCTCCCGCTTAATCCAGCTGGGTCGCGGGGGCAGCTTGCTGCGCAATCCTCATAGCACCTGACCCCCCCTATGAACCCCTCTGCAGGTGGTGAGCCCACAGGAGCTGTTTAACATCACCCTTTGTTTTTGTAGAAAGATGAAGATAAGGACATAAATGGAGATGTAGAAGATGTAGAAGTCCAAGACCAGGATCTGGACCAGGACCAGGACTGTGAATCTAATGGTAGGTAAAGATGTATAACTGAGCATTTACATAATTATAAATGACTAATGGTTTTCTGTGGTGTAGCAGACACCACTGAGGCTGTAGCTGAAGCTGAAAAGTGTGAGCTGTCTTCTGAAGAGCCCACACCTCAAAGTGAAGAACCTGTGTGCAGTGTGAATGGAAATCCAGAAACGGAAGACAAGGAGAATAACAACGGTCTGAGCACAGAGGAGCTTCCACCTGACGGGTATGACATCAGTACAACAGTAATAGTAATGCACCATTTAAAATGTAATCATGTGCTAAATAAAAATCTTGGTAGTTGATTATTGACACTACTCCTCATTTGAGCATTATTTGTTTTTGTGCATATTCAGAACAAAAAATTAAGGATTTGTTATTTACTCACTTCTTTTCCAGCCTTATGCCTAAGACTCGTATTGTGGAAGGGTCAGAATTTGTGAACGAGCAGGACTCAGCCATGGTCATCTCCGGTCTCAATGGAAAGTCTAACCAGTGGAGCTTCGAGGGCCTCATTGACCTTAATGGTCACAACAGCCGTCCCCTCATGGAGGCAGAGGACTGTAATCAGGTTTTACTGGACTGTGGTGAGACCCCTGATGGGAACAGAGTTACATTTGAAGACAAAACTACTCCTGTAAACACAATTCATTCCTCTAATCAGTCTATTGAAGCACTGTCAAGTGAGTGTCCACCTCTCTCCTGCACCAACTAACTGTAATTTCAGTTTTGTTTCATAGATACTTTATTTGACCCTGATGTACTCCTTCAGAACATGTAAATGAAATCCTTTGCCAGTTGATAGCATCTTCCTCTGGCTCCGTGTCTAAGCCACAGGAGCTCAAGGAGAAACAGAGACTGCCCCATGTGCTAAATGTGGACCCAAAATGAGGAGGAAAGCTCTGTCAGTATCTGTACAAACGCTTCAGGGAAATTCCAGTGAAAGAGCCCGAGTTTAGCTCCAGGTCTCATCCTTTTTCCACTGTTTGGTTCTGAAGGACTAAATTCCTTTTCTTTGTGATGTTCAAGTTTAATGATATTTTATAATTTTCTTTGTTGGGGTACATTAATGTAACTTATTAATTTTTGCTGTATTTGTAATTATAGTTATTGCATTTGTATAATACCGTTACAGACTACACATTTATCATTTATGTACTGAGGCAATATAAACTAGAAGGATTGATAAATGTACTGTAATCTGAGTGAAGATGGGCTGCAGTCTTCCCGAGTTTAGCATGTGATCTATGAAATACTTGACCAGCTGTTTTCTGCAACAGCCAGATATATGGCCTTATTGTTATTTCGTATTTTCCAATATTTAAACTTGTTCAATATTATATTGTTTGGGTTGTTTAAGCTTCATATGCACCACACTGTACCATCTGCTTAGAGCAGACCCACTATTCACGTGATTCATTTCCAGACTTGATTTTTGTGATTCCTCTTTTGGCCACCAGAGGCTCCAGCAGCACAACTGTTACAAACCAACGACTAAAGAAACCCTGGTGAAGGTGCTTGGGCAGTGAAGTTTTAGCAACTAGTTTCAGTGGGGCTTATGGTCCGTTTAGGTTTTATGTGTTTATAGGCGTATGTTTACTAATGGAATCACTGTACATTTTATAGAACTGAATTTCAACATTTTAAAACTATAAAGCACAATTTCCTCTTTCTGTGAGGTCCACTAGTTTCACATTGTGACAAAGCTGGACACTTAATCACAGTGTTCCAACCAAGTGACATGTTTAGGTTTGTGTGTTCTCCGAGTTCTCATTAACACTTAAGAAATCCCTGTTCACTAGCTGCTACTAACAAACACAGTTCAGCCATTTAAAATATAACTGTTGGTCGACCGATGATTTATGGAAACGCAAGTCTACATATTTAAATGTTATTGTATTGTGCATAGTCAGTATTAGGCCGGTGGAGCCCTGTTGGAGATGGAAGGCTTAGACATGTGTGAAGTTGTGGAAAGTGGGTGTCAGAAGGTAAAGTAGCTGTTTGATTCAGGCCCTGGGTTAGGGCGTTCAGGAAACATTTGTCAGCCATAAACCCCCATTTGTGAAAATAATATTTGCTTGTTACAGCAGGGCTATTGGTAACACTTGATACGTGTGGACCTAGATTTCTGCCTTGTGTGTGTAATATTTTAGCCTTGAAAAATGATCTCAAAGATTGTTCAGTCAGAAGTCTTTAGTTTAAAAAAATCCTCATACCACCCCATTTCAATTTGTAACTAAAATAAAAAATTGAAATATTTGCGCCAATGTTTTCCAAGCCCTCTTTGTGGTTGTTCCCGAAGACTTTCTAAAATGCTGCTTGAACAGATATTGTATGTATTCCCAGCCTGCTGCTTATCAGGGACCTATACTCATAAATACTTTGACTCCTTCCTCTCAACATTACACAAGAACTGTGTCTTAATTAAAGATTATTTTTATTATAATATAGTTAACTAAAAATGTGTCTTCACCTCAGCCTCGACAATCAGTCCACCTAAGGAGGGCACCTTTGAGTCTCCATTCCCCGCCCTGTTTGTTGAGAGGTTAATTTGTACTGTAAATATGTTATTGGAAAAAATCAAACTGTTAACAATAAAGACTTAGAAATTAGAGCTTTGCCATTTCTTTATTTTTGGAGAGAAACATCTGAACATTTTATTTTATACTTTGTGGATTGGCAACATTCAGAGGCAGTGATTCTTTATAGCTGGCATGCTTGAATTCCTGTAATATAGCATCTGTTCTCAAGATTTGGTTTCATTTGTAATCTGGATTAGACAATGTTAATGCACAGCAAAACCTTCTCTTTACATAATGTATACATATGCTTCAAGCTACTGAGTTCTGTCTAAAAATGCCAATCTACATTTAATAAAGCACCCTCAGCATGTTCCATAGCATTACTACTGTTGCCAAGTGCATGATCAGGTTTTACAGTTTCTTCGCACAGTCGGGGCAGTAAATGTGGTCACCGTTGATGACAAAGCGCTTATTGGCCAGAGAGAGGGAGCACCTCTTGCAGTTGAAGCAGTACTCATGCCAGGAGTA
The DNA here is from genome assembly GCA_034769755.1 of Odontamblyopus lacepedii. Taxonomy (NCBI): domain Eukaryota; kingdom Metazoa; phylum Chordata; class Actinopteri; order Gobiiformes; family Gobiidae; genus Odontamblyopus; species Odontamblyopus lacepedii. Next base: position 14,708,089 of record CM068355.1, on the reverse strand, counting down.
CCCCTCGTAGTTGACCACGTTTGTGCCGTGTCCAAAACCTAGATTTTAAAAGCAATATAATAAACACATTAAAGCATATAAAAAACATATGATTTGTATTTAGATTGATACCTTGACTTATGATAGAATCCAATTCAAGTTTTACCATATATTTAAATAATATATAGTTACATGTGGATTCAGCCACCTCCTGGTCTCACCTGTTATCGGGTTCTTGCACCCGTGGCATTTCTTGGCCACATCTGTCTTGTAGCAGTCGACGCAGTAAACATGGTTGTCATGGGAGGTGAAGCGAGTTCCTGACAGAGGCTTACTGCAGGTGCTGCACTTGAAACACTCCGAATGCCAGGGATTATCCTGATAGCTGATGCCTCCAGAGGTGATGGGCTAAGGAAACAGAAAAAAAATCCACTTGTACCACTAATATACTGAACATTGTAACGGCTGATGAACTGTTTTGGTCTGTGTACCTGCTTGCAGTGGAAGCACTTCTTGGCAAACTTCTTGTCATGACACGGAGCGCAGTAGATGTCATCCCCTTTAGCCAGGAAGCTCTGCGTGCGGATTGGCTGCTTACATTCAAAACAGGTGAAGCACTCCTCATGCCACACTTTATGCTTGTACTCCACATTTTGGGATCCTGAAATTTTATATAAAATACTAAGTGACAATACAGTTATTTTGAGCGGAGGAATCTACACTGTGTTCAACCAGACAGCGTTCACGACTGTAGCATGTTACCTGGCATCACCACCTTGTAGCAGCCCTGGCAGCGGTTGCCATCCTCCCTTGAGCTGCACTTGCCGCACATAATCTTGCCATCGTCTCGAGCACAGAAGGACTCATTGGCCAGTGGCTTATAGCACTTGGCACAACGGAAGCAATCCTCATGCCAGTGGCGGTTTTTATGGTGCAGCTCCTGGAAGCAAAATGTAATGTAAAGAGTAAAGTCTGCCTCACTTGAACTGGGGTCTGATTTGTTCATGTTGTGGAGTCAGGCTCTGGGCCAGAGAGAATATGTGGTGATCCAAGACGAGTAGATTGAGTGGGAATTAAAGTAAGTGCTAACTGACCCCTCTTGGACTTACGCATCTTACTTAGCTAAAAAGTGAGGTACAAAACGTTGCTTGTAAGACATTCTCTCTGCCTTGTAAGAAGAATGAATGCTCTAAATGTGGTAAGCACCTTCGCATCAGCTCCGATGGCACGTTTGCACTCAGCGCAGGTGTTGGCACAAAGCTTGTCAAAACACTTGGTGCACACGTGTTTGTCATCCTTCTTCACATACTTCTTCCCGTGCAGGTTGTCCCGGCAGTAGTAGCAGTCAAAGCGGTCTGTCATGGTGGCGCTGACGTAGTGCCTGGGACCTGCCAATGTACAACAACAGAGCCTGGTTTGTCATTGGGTTATTTCAAAACCTTTCACCAAATGCCAAGACATAAAGATCAGTCTGCTTAGGATGGGAAATTAATATAAAAAGACTTAATTAGCAAATTTAATCAGAAATAAGATGATGGCCAAAATCAGTGTATCATAACAGCAGTGTGCAGTGTTGCAAATCAATGGGAAAACACTCACTGCAGGTTAAAATTTATGTATACATACACATCATCCGCTATGTTCAACATTCATAGGTTGACAATGGCTTGTGAATGATAATAACTTAGGGTGATAGTGGTGTGAGAGTTACAAAAGCATTGTAAATTTCCTGTATTCCAAAATGTTATAGGCAGAGGAACATTGTTTTAAAGAAAAACTCTCCATCAACTATACTGAAAATCGGCCTTTCTCAAATATTATAATTCATGAACACATACTTTTCCCTTAAGAAAAAACAAAGATCATCTACAGGAGCATACTGCACGGATGAGGTATGTGTGAGCAGAGTAAAGTGCACTCATATGAGCCTGTTGTCTGCACGCCTTCAGCCTGAGTGACTTTTATCAAGCCCTCCCTGGAAAAGCTTAGACCTTATTTATAGACTTGTGTATCTGTATTATTCCCCCACACAAAGAGCAGACCTCAGACCTGACAGTGTCCAACACAGAATGGAGTCTACATATTCTGTGTGGGATTCTGTTTTTTTGGAGTCAGTCTAAACACAGAGATCTGGATTGCCTTGGTTTGTTCATTCATCAGCATTCCTGTGGTCCCATTGGAGTGGCCTGAGTGGTTTCCTGGAACTGCTCTAACATCTTATCAATGTTGTAGCTGAAAAATGTTCACAGTGGAACAGGCTCAAAGGGGTCAGCCAGACATTACGTAGCCAAATATATTTAAACAATAGGTCGAATCATTCATTGGTAATCAATAAATAATGTGAATATACAATAATTTAAAGGTTGTATATTATGCAAAAATTGACTCATGTGAACCTTAAGACATGTTAGAATGTCTGGAGTTGAATATAGTTTCATTCACACGTGTTTGAGGAACCCGTTGATTATTAGTCTGTCTACAAAATGCTCCGCTCCACCTTGTGATGTCATGAAGTGGTACTTTTTACCTTTAGTTCAGTAGAGATGGGCAATTCCAGGGCTGAAATCAACCAAATGATTCTAATGAAGGTGTAAGAAGTTTTAAAACTCAGTGGAGCACTTCCTGTATTACCACATGACATGACAAGGTGGAACAGTGTTTTCAGTTTGAGAAAAGAACACATCCTAAATATGCAGGGTTTGTGTGTTAAACATGTGTAACTTAAATAAAACATAACTCCAGGTATGTTTGTGATGAGGAAACAACATTATAACAAAGATCAGAAACTAATAATAGTAATATGGGCCCTTTAAACCTATAGCTAATGTATTTAAAAAACAAATTTGAATTTCTGTATCACAAATGAATTACTGTTTCTGATAAACCATATCACTTATAATGGCTCAGAAATGGAGATACACATCTGTTTAAATGAAACAAGTACTCTTTTGTTTGGGGTGCTCTGACCTTCTGCGCCTCAATAGAGACTCTTAAACTGATATAACTCAGACAGCCTGGATCAGAAGTATGTGTCTATGAATACAGTGTGAATAAAAAGTCCTTTTGTCGCCCTTTTATGGCTCTGTCCCAGTGAATTTGAAACATGACATCCATCAGATTCACCGCTGGGTAATAACATTCTATAATGAGACCACTTGGCTTCGAGTAAATTGTTCTTTTTAGAAACATAGTGGAAGTATTTCTAAGTGCAGCTATTTTGGAGAAGTATACACAGCTCGTATCTGCAGCTGTGCATCAGCGATAAAAACCGGGGCATGCCACAGCACTCTCAAATCTGCCCAACTTGGTCTGTGATCAATCCACGCAGTCAATATTATCCAGCAGGCTCTATTTAAAGTACAGTGACCTTCCAGAGCCAGGGGCAAATGGGCAGAGGACCAGTGGGACTATGTTGCTATTGTGGTATGATGAGATTTGGAGACACGTAAAAGCTTTTGTTTTGACAGCTGCCCCCCTGCTCAAACAGCCATGGTATGTGCCCACATTCTGTTCTTTATGGACAGGACTAAACCACTTTAGCCCCACTGGGAAGTCCAGCTGGAAGATGCAAAGGTCAGAGGAGGATCAGATATGGAGGTGAGTCACAGCTATGGAAGAGATGGGATTAGAGGCGCCATGGGAATATCTGATGCAGCCAGCAAGTTCCTCGGTCTACAACTGGATATCAATAGCAACAGCACTACAACAACAACAACGGGTGGGATTAGGATGAATAACTACTGTATTATATAAGATTGTTCTAAAAGTGTTTGTTATACTGTTGAAGTACATATATCATTAATAAAGGGCTTCACCTTATTTGACTCTACAGATTATGTAACAATTTGCCCATAAAATCACATATTCTGTGTGTGACTTTTATTAAGATGTGGTTTAAGACGCAGGTAATATTTAAATTATGTATTTCGATATTGGACAGACCTTCGGCTTGTTGTAATGATATTTAAGAGGGGAGTTGGCATATTGTAGTAGGGTATGGGAAAAAAACGTTTACCTATTTTTTTATTTGCGGTTTTCCTATTCTAAAATGTTATGTCATAGCTCCCGATGGTGGGCAAGAGCCAAATTTGCCATTTGATTACATTGCACTTTGTCATGAAATATCTAAAAGGTAAATTCATAAATGTTGCCCCTGATGATGGCTATTTAGTGACCACTATATTTCAACAAAAATCTCATCCATCTGTATTAAAGATGATTGACTTATGGAATGTTGTGATCATCTGAAACCCAGTAATATTTTCAGTATTTACTTAATGAACATAAACTTTTTAACAAGTACCATTTAACACAAAATAGCCCAGTTTACTCTTCCGCAGTACAAACCTTGCTCTAAAACACATGCTTTTACTGATAGAGGAGTGGCCTGAGCTGATCATTGACCATTAAACATGACTGAACCATCAGTATGTACAGGTTATATGCAGTAATTTCATTTTTATACCCAAAAGCACAAGTGGTTTTGTTTTGGGTTTTCCTGACCAAAACCAGCTGGGAATTAAACATCAATTTTGCAATAACAGCAAAAGCAAAACAACATAAGCTCATATACAGAACACTATATCTATGTACTACCAGCTACAATAAGAGAAGGCATATGTTCAGATACATATATACGAAAATCTAATTCAGTCATTAAAAACGCTAAATTGCTGGTACCTGAGTGCTTGTAGAAAGTCATGGTTGTTCGGGTCTGTTGGCCTGTATACAGAACAATACAGTAGCATCCACAGAGGGTCAAAGCTGCAGACTATTTGGCGTAATATGGGCAGGGGTCTATATACCCTTCTGTGACCCGACCCTCACAACCCTCTGCTCCTTTTTAGGTTTCACATAAGACATTAAAGTCGACAGGACGGGGGACTCTGTGGGCCGATTTGTTGCATTAAGTCCACATTGAATTCCGGTGTAATAACATCAGGAGTAAAAATACCAGAATGATAAACCCACAGGGGAAAGCAGATACCCCCACCACCATCATGTGAGAAATATTGTTCTGATCTTGTACAAATGACTACACTAGGCTGTTATCACTGAACCAAGTAGGCCACTGCACGCTGCCTATCTACGCTGGTATGTACGTTTTGTATTCATTACTGAAACTATAGGCAGGTAATTCAGATTTAGAGGACAGAGTATATTGTTTCAGTGGTGTAGCATATTTTTCTACGGCTCTTAAAAATACCCCATGAGATTCTTTACATAATGATCCGAGATGATTTTGATTTTTGATGATATTGCCTTTTCTTTCAATAATAAGATGATGTTAAGAATAGACCTAATAACTGATGTGGCGTCTACTGTCTACAACTGCAAAGGGCATCTGGTTGTGATTAAGAGTTTGATTTAGTGCATACATTAGGTTTGTCCTGTACTCTGTCACCCAATTATTGCAAACCCACGAGCTCTAAGTAATGGCTGTAATGACCGGGTGGGCTGAGGCTGGCAAAGTTTTCCAGTAGATGGACTGCTCCAGGCTCTTTATAAACCATCTGATGGGAAGATCTTTGTTTTAGTGCAGCTTTATGTGCTTCTTAGATTATAAATAGATCTTAACTAGCATCACAGTACTGTTTATGTTCTGTATTTGTAATTAAAGATGCACTGTGTAACTTTTCTGGTGGAAGGGACCACCACCTGCTTTTCTTCATTGAGAATATTTTACACGGTGTCTGTGTAATCCCTCAGCCGTCTAGGTTTTTTAAAAGAAAATTATATTCTGTCAACTGAAGGAAAGTTTTAGAGTGAAGATGTTTCGACAGTCATCCAAGAGGCCTTGTCAGTTCTGAAGAAGATGAAATGAACAGAACTGAAGAAGCCCCTAGGATGAATCTTCATGTCTTCACTAAAATGTTTGTCCAGTTGACAAAATGTCATTTTCTTTTACCATTTTACAGTAGGGCATTAAACTGGCAATATATAAGATAATAATAAATGCTAAAGTCTGAATAATTCTCAGTCTAATGTATACTAATGTATATTATCAGTTTTCCTTAAGCCTCTCATAATCACAGTTGAATGACTTTACAAAGCTGCTTGTTTATAGTGTGTGACTGTCAGAATGCTGTTGCACACAGCAGCAATGTAGACACATAACAGAGGGCTATCACCTATTGCCTCTTAAGCTGCTAGTGGAAACAGGAAGTCTCTCAGTTCTGCTAAATAATAGAGCATATTAGTCTGTGTAGGAACAAGCTGCCAGTCTGAGCAGTCTAAAGGAAAGGCTGGGACTGAACATGGAGCTCTGTGGACAGAGGATCTGGCACTTGACCACAGGGAGAGGATGTGACAGCCAGGCCCAGAGCACAGGGCCCAAAAGGTCAGGACAGCAGCTCTGTCAACACTGTTACACTGCCCATTATTAAAGGGACTGGACTTTCTTGGGACGAATGCTTTCTGCTAGTCTGTGGCCAAGATAATGATTGATAGAGTTGTGCCAATGTATTTATAGTGGCAAACTTCACAGATGAAAGACAATGATTGGAACAGACAATGCAACAGACAGCCTGAAAAGTGCAGAAACTGTGGGGCTGCAAATGGAATCACAATCAAAACAAAATCACATTTTAAATGGACGGACTGGACTCTGTTGGCAAATTGCAAAGATTTTGAAGTCTTCACAGATAAATGTCTCCCACAAATAACAAATATGCTGTCTTATTCTGCATTGAACTGCTAAATCTGTAGATTAGATCTATACAAACGTGTTCTGAAATAAGATCTTTTATGTCTTTGTCAGTTCATATTCCAGTCTTTTTCTCAACTCAGCTGTGTTTAAAATGTGCACTTTGAACAGAATCCCTAAAATAAAATCAACAATCGTAATGGTCTTCAGAAAAATATCAATAATATATTTTTCCCATATCCCTTGGCCCTAGTAGGTTGTTACAAGTATGTGGACCAGAAGTCATTTAACATAAGTTTGAGTGAATACAGCTTTTAACATCTCTCTCCCCACTTGTACTATCAGGCTGCATTCCCTATTTAGGAGCCGTTCGCTGAGCCTCTGAAATCACATGTGTTTCTTCAACTCACTCATCTCCATTCCTCTCTCCCTTTTGTCGCCTCACTCCATTTAAGAGGATAAAAGACATGTCCAAACTGTTGGTTGGCACCAACACTCCCAGAGGGTTTAGTGGTAAATCTCTCACTAAACTGACACATCACTAAATGTAGTTACAAAAGACATCTTTCCCAAGACATACAAGTCATCTGATTAAAGGCACTGTAAACACTACATGGATGGGTGCTACTGACGTCATTGTTTGGCGAGACAGTTGACCACAATCTCCAGGTTTCTATGGTGACCTCATGGTTTTGGTTTGGCCCTAGTCCAAGCAGACGGGAGGAGCTGATGTACACAAGCAGATCGAAGGTGAACGAATTTAAGAGTTTAACACAAATGCTGTGAATCACACCTATAGTTCATAAAAGGAAGATCAAGGTTATTTGGTTCATTGATGATAGTGATTATTCACGTTACAATATAATCATGAGAACTAAATAATTATGATCATTTTGTAAACACATTTTTATTTGGCTGTTTATGTCACAATAGCTTTATTTCAGCGCTTCAGAGCTGCTAGAGGAGTGGCTGATGCTTTAAACAATGTCACTGTTGGCTCATAATGTCCGTAGCTGTGAAGAATTATTTCATCATGATGATTTTTGTAACATTAAAATTTGATACTGTAACATCCCTGTGTTCTAATCTTAAGTAAAGTACGAGGTGAACATTTTCTTGAGCCCAAAATCTGTCCTATCCAAATACATTTTAAAACTTTCTAATCAGAGTTCATCATTCCACGTACCAGTACCAGTAAGAAAATAGTTATACGTTTTTATGTGCTGAAATAGGGCAGATAAAAAGTATAGCTATCCTCTTACTATGTCGTCATGTCCTCTCATAGATCTCCTGTTTCTGAGCTACACCTGAAGGGTGCTTTTATCTGTGACATCAACTGCATGAGGTAATCTTATGCTGGGGGTATTTTTCTTCTTCTTTTTGTTTTTTTTTTTAAAGTAGACCTAGTTATAAACAGTGTGTTTATAACTAGGTCTAATAATAAATTATAATTTAAAAAAGCAAGACTTACATAATAATATACAGCTCATTATTAGCAAGCACGTAGCTACACAGATAAAGTAATGCATTAACTCATCTAAATGTAGCAGACTGTGTTCAGTTCACCTTTACTGTCAGGCTACATTTGTCTCTCCGGGGCTTTACCTGGAATGTTTCACAATATGGCATTAGACCTCTTCATCTCCATGAAGAAATGTAGTAGGTCACGTTACATGTCTGATCTGTGGAGATTCGACCCGGCTCAAAATAATTGTTTAAAAAATGTTTTTTCTTCCATAAAAACATCTATAATCATATAAGATGCAGCAAAGCAAAAAAGTAGGTGGCGCACCCTCCACCAGAAAGGTTGCCTTTAAGTTAAATGTAAAGTTAAATGTAAGTTAAATGTAATGCCATTATATTGTTTCGTGTGATTTTGCCTTTGCTCCATACTAAGCTAAGCAAAAACTGAGAATGTTTAAAATGCCAAAAAGTAATAAAACTTATTCAAGATCACATTAAAGTGGTCAAAACATGTCCAAATCTATTTCCAAATCAAATCTAAGAGGCATATTAAACACCGTTTCGTCTTGAGTGTGACAGGATCCTCGGACTCACCTCTTGGCGCAGAGGAGCGTGTGTCTGTGCGCAGAGGAGCGTGTGTCTGTGCGCACTGTCGCGTCTCCTCCCTGTAGTTTGAGGTGCGCGCTGTGGCGGCTGCTCTGCTTTAAAAGACTCAGCGAGAGGAGAGGGAGAAAACTTCTGGACCAAGCCAAACCTCTTTAAGACCTCATAAACAATTACCTCAACCAGGAATTTATAAGCAATCAAAAAAGACTTCTCCGCACCCGGGGCTATTGAGAAAATAAGGACAAATAGGAAAGAATAAAACGTGGTGGAGGATCGCCATTCGTCTCCTTGTTTGGTAAAAAACTAAATCGCACCTAGATGAGTCATGATGAGCAAATGCATTACAATATGAAGCTGCCTAACATCACATTAACTCACAAAGAGTGGGACCACCTTGGTTTTTTAATCCCGGAAACTATCTAACCTATCTAATTTAACATACTATTTGATATGTTGGCAAATGCACCTTTGGCAACACTTCTGGATTCTGAATGCATCTGTGAATAGACAAAAGCCTCTGTGACACATTTGAATACATCAAAGCATCACTACACTACTGTTCTTCAGGTGAGTAAACAGGGAGGGGGTTTGTTGAGCCAGGCTCTTTCTATTTCATTCTTTAACCATAACTTTGAGAAATGAAAAGAAAATCTACAAAACTGCGAGGGAATAACCCATGTAAAATTAAGAAAGGAACCAGGGTGATCATCTGTCCCTCTTTTCGTTGTCCTTTAGGTCCCTGTCCAACTGATTTAGAAATGTCCCACTTTTTCATTGATGCCACATGAATTGTATAAAAACATTTAACTTGAAACATTTTTTTAATTACTTACTTATGTTTTGGGTTGTAATATGTTGGCACCTATTGCTATTCAAATTTCTGTGTGTACAAAAGAGGAAACAGTTCCAGTGGTTTAACCAAAAGCACAGGCTTCTGTTTATTGATTGCTGCACACACACAAACATGTGAGTAAATATGTACACATATGTAAACAGTCACAACCAGTGACACAGAGGGGGCACAGCACAAGCCCCTCCTTCTTCCACACAGATACTTGAGCATGGACTCACATACAAAGATAACTGCAGTACAGGTATACTGTTGGAAACACCCAGCACGGCAGGCCTCTTTGGTCAGCTACTTCAGACGAATGTTAGCAAACATGTGGTGGGAACCTGTGCACACAACTGGACTTGAATTACTTTTAGTTATATACTTAGAATGAAAAAGGAACAGATGAGGCTACAGCCCTGCCTTGTTCTCTGGGACAAAAGCATTTACACAGCCTTTTAGCAAGCATACTACACTCAAATTACCTTAAATGTAATTATGGCTTCATGAAACACTGATCATTTAGAAGGTAACTTAATGCAAAGGAGTAAGAGTATGTTTTATGCACATCTTTCCAAAAAACATAAAAAAACAAGTAAATACAATAGACATTAAGACAATTAAACAGAAAAATAACATTCTTTGAAGATGAGTGCAAATAATCAAGCCTTACATTCCCCGAGCTTTAGCGCTTCTGTTTATAAATTAAAAAGAAAGTAATTCTGGGGCATGTTTTAGTCTAGGGCGAGCCTGATAAAACACTTGCTAAACTTCTGCACAGCAGAAGATAATCCCTGTCAAGCCCACTGCATGCGCTCACAATGTCACTCCTGTTTTTACATGCAGCACACAGTGTTCACTACAGCCACTGTGGTACTTTTGTTTCCTGGCTCCTGTCTGCATCAACACTGTGTTACCATGGAGACGTCCTATCAACGCTTCCTGTCCATCCGGCAACAACAGCTGCTACTGAGTGTCCAAATGAGATCACAGCCTTTCCCGTTTTTACACAGTACCATTTCATGGTAATACTTTACTCTGGTTCACATTTAAATCTAAAATTAAAGGACAGAAACAAGTATTTCCTAAAGTGATAGTCACTGTACCGCTCTACAAAGGGCTTTTTGCTCAGAGTCAGCATTCAAAGTTTTGTTTGATTACTATGTTCACAGCTCTCTGTAGAAAATTGTCTATAAACAATTACATTGTATTTTATTCCAAAACTATCATTTTTAGCTTGTCTACATCTTAACACATTCCACATTACTTTAGGGAATGAAGTATAAAATGAAAAAGTAAAATTTGTCCTGGCTACAAATATTACAGATGGTTAGGAATAATATGAAGTACTTCTGCATTTGCATTTGACAATATTGACAAACAAATGCAGAATGGAAATGGCACTCTATCATTTTTTTTATTTTTTTTGTCTCCTAACGACAGCCCTTTGGTCTGCCGCTAGCTTCATCCGTTTAAAAATAAAGTGTCTTTTCCCTCGCTATGTCACAGTCAAAGGTCATTGGGAGAGACTCACATTGCCTGATACGCTGTCTCGCATTTGTATATTCTACTATTTACAGCAAAGTAACAGCAAAACACCACTGAGTATATTGCTATGTATAGACAATGGTGTATTTAAGAAATAAGGAAAAATACCCTAAACTGGCTTGGGTATCAGTTGCCAAGATAAACTACAATTCCCAGGCACTTGATTGTAACCAAATGTACAGTAAAGTCATTGACTGGGTCAGCAAAGGCAAAATTCAATGTCTGAAAACATAAAAGCCCAGGCTCGCAGTTTTCATACAAAGTCAAACAAGCTTCCTCAACATGCATATCAAAGATATAGTACTCTTATAATATACTGTACAGAAAGAAATCAGCTAGTGGCTGGTATTTGCATTTGCACACTAACACATGCAGCTGAACCTTTGTGTAATGCTACAGTAATGTGATCAACACCTAAAGAGTAGCTAATTGTGAATAAACTCCAAAACCATAAATGTATGAAATGAGCATTAATGCCACATAGAATATATGAAATGAGCAGGACAAGAATGAGGTAGAGAGACAGAAATCTGCTGCCAAAAAAATGTGGTAAAGATGCAGGAATGTAAAAGAAAGGTAAGAAAAAGTGCAAATGGTATAGAGGTTGGAAGAATGAAGTCAGGTACTGTTTGTCAGAGGACACTGGTCTCTTCAGGGCGGCTTTCTATCAATTCAAAAGTGTATGTGAGGGTCTTTGAGGGTGGGCTCAGAGTCATCCATGGGCAGTACCAGGCGAGTGCCCCTCATCACCACCTCATTGTCTCCATAGGCCAGCTCACGGTCCAGGTCATCCGAGATCATTCCAGTGGCAAACCCAGCACTGCTCGTGTGCACTCCTGAAGCGTCTGTGTTGACTGTAATGTCCCCATAGGCCAAGTTAATATCATCTGTCAGGATCAGGTCGGAGTCATCATCCTTCAGTTGTTCCTCGTTCTAAAAAAAAAAAAAAAGAACGTCACCATCAAGCATAACCGTGTCTTTTACCCGTCTAATACACCAAGACCAAATTCAGCTTCACTGTATGAGGAACATAAAACATAAATCATTTTTTCAAACAGGCCAATATCATATATATTTCATATATTACATATGAAAGTCTGACCTCATAAGCTTGAGGGCTGGTGAGGAAGCGAGCCAAGGGACCACAGCAGGGGGGCAGCGTGGCCGTGAGAGGGGGCCCACTGTGAGTCAGGATAGGCTTCAGGTAACTGAAGAGGTCAGTGTCAAGGTCATGTCCAGAGTCAACGTAGACATAGATATAAAAACATATGCGAATACCAATGACTGCAATAAATACAACTTACTTAATTATGTATAAATGCCCATAAACCAATAGACTTATAATATAAAAGCACAGAGCGTAGATCAATACATGTGAAGAATGTGCTCCCTCTGCTGTTTATACATGCAAACTACACTACGCATTTCCTACTATACTACTATACATTATACAGCGGTCTTTTACTGTAAAATCTTCTGTATATTTACAGTAAAAACACAGGCATTGTGTATTGAGTCAGTAGCAAAGGATACTTATGGTCGAAGTTATACCAAATCCTAAAAAGCCAAGCACTCTCCTGTTTGGTGCTTCTTCTCTCTGGACCCTCGGCTAAACTCATCTAAAAAGAAAAAGGAGAGAATGAGCTCCTGTGTGATATGTTAATGATGATAATTATATTACATATTTACTCTGTCACTTACTGAGTTATCCTGGTCAGAATCTACACCCACTCTGAAAACCAAAAAAGTTTAAATGTCCTTATATTTACATACATACATTATATTTACATATTTAACATTAACAAATGGAAAACTTACCGAATGCGCAGGCAGGATAACATCTGAGTGGTGCCTCCTCCACAAATCCAAACAGTGAAAAATACTATGAGCAGTGTAGTGGAGAACATCATCTGTCGAGCGTATGTGGCAGTGTCCCTGATGGACAGAGCAAACGTCATGGCTCCTCGCAGGCCTGAAATCACACTTTGTTACAACAGATCTGTTGCTCTGTGACATACAGAATAGGACATATGACAAAGCGATATGCCTCACCTGCAAACATCATCATGTGTTGAAAGTTGGATCTGATCTTATGACGTCTGCCCAGATTAAGCAGTAAAGACAGAGGGTAGATGTTAGCAGCTCTTCCCAGGAACACAGCCAACTGAGAGACAGTGAGTAAAGGAAACAACACAAAACTGCATGTTTTAACACATGAAAGTAAAGCTGATCTACTCCATTGTAAAGGATACAAAAGCTCCAACAATGAACATGGGATTGAAAACGTGGTTTTGGAAGGTGAACAGGGCCAGACCCATGTAAGAGAAAATGAAGTTCTCTGCCAGGAAATTGAGCAATTCAAAAAGCTGCAACATAAAAGAGTGTATGTTATTTTCACATTTACATTTCAACTGAATGTGTGTCACAGTGTCTGTTCAAACACACTGCAGAGTCTAACTAGTCAAATGCAACAGGTTTTGCATTTTTAAGCATGCCTGCTAGGCTTGTAAACACTATGCATTTCTTCCTGAATTGTGTTTTGTACTCGTTTCCAAAGCACAATGTATTGAGCTGACCTGCTTGGTCCTGTCCTGGGACTCAGGAGATAGATTATTGAAGGTGTAGTGGGCCTGAGTGATTCCACAGAACAGCACGGCTACAACACCTGAAGAACAGACACAACAGTAAGCTTCTGTGTGTGACAGTGAGGTGTGCAGGGCCTAAGTCTGTTACCTGTAAATCCACAGGCCTCAGCCAAAAGGAATGTACTCCAGGACATGAGGAAGAACAGGGCTGTCTCCAGCAGCTGGAAATCCCTCAGCTTTGTGAACTTTGTAACGTGCAGACATGTGTCAAGGAGACCAATTACTTTATAACCACCATAAATATGTTATATATATTTTTTGTTTGTGGACAACAAAAATCCCAAAAGGATATAAGAGCTGTGACAATCCCAGTGGCCACTCCCAGAGAAAATGATCCACTGAAGACTCCCAGAAACATCCCGAAAGATTTGAGCAGAGCCATCCCCTCAAAGGTGTGGCTATTGTCACCTGCTGGCTGGTATGCTACTATTGATCTGAAAAATGCCCAATGAGTATGGTAAATGACTTTAATGCAATTCAAGCCTAATCAGTAAGGAATTTGTAATGTGTATCCCTAGGTAAAATCACACAATGAAGGACTTCTCAGTTCACTTATTCAATTGGTGTCACGTTGCCAATACAGGAATAAGGTTAAGTAGAGATGAACAGGTTATCCTTGCCTTAGCACAGGTTTAGTATACGGGTCATTTATAATACTTAAGAGGCCGTGAAAATATACAAATATATCCACTTGGATCACCTGCATTCAAAGCAAATTTTACTCATAACTTTAACAGTCAACATAAAATTCGTGGGTGGAAAATTTGTTTTGTGAACTGGAACAGGCTGTTCAGCAGTTTATCAAAATTTTAAAACCACAGCCTCTGAAAGCCAAATTCTGTGCAAAAATCACTATTCAAAGACATAACTTACGAAGACAAGACAACAGCTACAGCATCATTGAGCACACTCTCTCCAAACAGTAACGCATAAAGATCTGCGTCAACCTGCAGCTCATGGAAGATGGCCAGGACAGTCACTGCAAATGATAGAATATTACTTATCAATGTAATGTGTAACTTCACAGCTAATTGTTTTATGGTATGGAACGTCATATACACTCAAGGTCAGACCGTCTAATTGCTCACAATAGTTATGGTTGCACTAGAATAATTGGTAGTGGCATAAAATAGTATGTAAACAGCATTTTACCGGGGTCTGTGGCTGAGACAATGGCTCCAAAGAAGAGGCAGTCAGTAAAGAAGAACTCGCCCGCCAGTTGTCCAACATGCTTCATGAGTGTCACAGTGCCATACATCAGCAAACTAACAAGGAAATAGAAAGTGGGTATGCATGAAATTTTAAAGAACACACCAAGCAGCATGGATAAGTAAAGAAGCAAAGAAGTTACCCAATGATGAATGCAGAGATTACTGTCCCCAAAAAGGCATAAGCCAAAATGGATCCCATATTTCGAAAGAAGTGCCTCTAAAACATAATGCATACAACAATTCAAATGATTTCCAGATAACATATTGCACATATTTAACAAATTCCATGTTAATTTATTTAACAATAACAAATGCTATACCCTTTTTAGACTGTAGCCAGCATGAAAAATGATTGGTGGAAGAAGAATATTGAAGAACACTTCAGGATCAAAGGTCACCTTTGACAAAGAAAAACATTGGTAAAAATTCCCCATCAAAAGAAGAAAAAAAACTGAAATTATAACTATGTGGCATCAATAACAAAATTGGGACAAAAGTGACCATTTTGAGGTAGTAGATAAGTGGCATAACAATTTTGTGTGTATGAAACTTACCTTGTGCAGCATCTCATTCTCATTGTCTGACACATCATCCACTTTGTTGCCGCTGGAGCTCATGACTCTTTTCAAAGTGTACTCATAAAACTTTCCGCTGACATTGACGAGGACAGTGGCAGGGCTGGCATTAACATTACAGTTCAAAATAATATTGGTACCATCTCGAGGCATATGAATGCCGTACCGCAAGACCACACCAACCAGGAGCCCTGCAAGAAAAACAAGTGTGCATGATTAAGTGGGGTAGTTTAATTCTTCAATCCCTGGATCACCTCCTTCTGTCAGTCCTCATGAAAAGTATGGATAGATAGACTCGAATCAGCTGCAGAATGAGCTGTGTCCCAGAGCTGATCCATCTAAACTATTTTAAATCTATGTTGAGAGACTTTGTAAATATAACTGTTGTGGATAAATGATTGATTGTTGATGATTGATGAATGATTTGCAAATGCGTTCCTTGCATGCTACTGCTCCTTGACCAAGTCATTAAAAGAGATGATCTTAAACTCTGTTATGATTTAACTTTAGCGAGTAGATTATTGATACTTTGCAGTGTCACGGTCACCACGATAGGAGTGTTCATGTATGTCTATGGTGTTATGTTCATCAGTTACCATGGAGGCACAATGCACACATTAGAAAACACTGTCAAGAACCTTTTAAGATTTCTGAAAAACTGTTGTCTAATGTTTGCTAGTTTGTGTAATGTTATTTGAGATCTCACCTGCTCACCTGTTGTGGTTCCAGCTAAATCAGTTTTTTTATGCTCAGAGTGTGTAAAAATAAAGATCAGATTAAAGTTTAACTTGAGTAAGAGAGCTTCAAACAGAGCAGAGTCTATAGTTAGCTTCAAAGTATCAGTACAGGTCTGTTCTGATTCTGAAGTATTTTATGCCCATACGGAGTATGAGGGGCACAGGTACGCACAGGTGCCCTCCTACGGATTGGATGCAGACAATGAGTCAAACAGAAAAAACAAATGGTTTCTGAAAGTGATTACTCAGACTATTGGTTATAAAAGCTGTATAACATCCCTCAAAAGACGCAACTCCTCTGGTGTTTCTCAGGCATACCCCCGCTCTTACCATAAATCATGGCCAACCCAGTTTCATGAAGGAACCTGAAGCGGCGGTGTTTGAAGAGCCAGATGGTGAGGATAGTCAGGGTGAGGAGCAGGATGAAGATGAGCAGGTCTGCGCTGTCCTGTCTGTGGCTCTCCTCTGCTCTTTTCTCCGTAACGATGTTCTCCATAGCACTGTCCTCCTCCTCCTGAGGTGATGCTGCTCGGCAAACACACACGCACACGCAGAGGCTGACCAGCACCAGCAGCCACCGGGGCCCAAGGGCCCTTCGTGCCCATCTGACAATCACAGTAAAGCTCATACCTGCTATACCGCGCTCACAAGCAGCGGTGTGCACAATAAAATCACTACTTTGGCCTCATACAACACACCAACCGGGCAGCAGGAACAGACAGACGACAGCAACAGAGCAATCAATAACAACCCGGAAGAGGAATATGATTTTCCAGAACGAGTATGTTTGACTTTCAAAACAAAAGCAAAATCCTCTCTAAACAAGCAAAAATACCAAAGACAAAGATGCTAGCCTATCTCAAAATATCAAATTTAAATAACTAAATTTTATTCTATTAAATAATCTGCCAAGAACCTCTTAGATTGATATAATAATTTCACTCGACTTTTAATTTGAAAGCTACTACTTTACAAAATAAATAAAACTGACACAAAAAAGTACTTATTTATTAATTGTATACTATTGTTTTAAGGAACGGCAATTTGATGTCAATAATTACAATATATCTTTAAAACAATAATAATACAATTTGCAAATCACAGGTGATGCTCGTGAACAGCGCCCTCTCTCGGACAACAGCGCAGTGCGAGGGTGGCTGAAGTTGAAGCTGAAGCTGAAGCTGTGTTTTACAATTTTCGCTCAAATCTTAAATTAACTGGACTTTTCACAAAACACAAATGCAGTTAGAGTTCGACTAGTTGAAACTGTATTGTTTTTGCAGCACCAAGGATTATAATATTTCTAAAGATGACGTCTAAGATTAAAGGTAAGGTTGTGTTTAGCCATTGATGCTAACACCATAGCATCAACATAGCACCATCTTGTAAACATGATTTGCTCCTTACTTTGCAAAATCTCCAAAAAGCTAGAAAGAGCGAATGTAGGAACAGAGTAGTCAGCAGTTGGCATCCATGTTTTTATGCTAAAGTGTCTTGCATTTTACGTGAGTTTGGTGCCATTTGATTTACGATAGGCTATGGCCAAACAAACCAGTGTGATTTGGAACCTGCTTCTTTTTAGTTTAGAGACCACGCACACGTGTATTTTGTGACATATTGAAATTGGCTGTGACTACGAAAACGATGTCGGTTTTTTTAATGCAAAAGCTAGAAAAACGGATTCTTGCAGTTTTCCGCGACCTCCCGTTTTTCGCGTGGGAATCAAATGTGAAATTAGAGGCATTCATGGTGGAAGACAAATAGGAATCCACATCCACAGGCTTTGCCTAAACCTAACCTGACACTGCTCACTTTACCTAAACCTAACCAGATCCTGACCCCCCACCTAACCTTAACCCCTAACCCCCTTAATCCTCTTAACCCCCAACCAGTCACTAATCCTAACCATCTGACTCTTACCCCTGCCTAACCCTACCCCTAACCCTAACCTTAACGTGACCCCTTTGCCTAAACCTAACCTGTCCGTTCGTGTAGCCACTCCCAACGAAATTTGGTACAAACAATCCTGACTTGATAAGGAAAATGCATTCTTGGGTGTAGTAGGGTCAACATGGATTAAAATGTCCATGCCAGGATCTTTTATTCATTCATTACATTTTGTCCATGTTTTATGTGATTGGGAAACATCCCCAATCATTTATCTTCAGAAGTTTAAGACAAAAATAACTTCTGTATCTTGCACAGAACAGAATTTTATGCATACTGCAAATTAGAGCTGAAGAATACCCAAATAATTCTATGGCAGCAGTCCTTTATTGATTTATAGAAATTAAGCAATTAAAATAAAATAATAATTCCTTTTGTTCTCAGAAACATTAAAATTCAGAATGAATCATTTGCCTGAAACCCATGACCAGCAAGTTATGTCTAATTAGGTACTGTGGTGATTTTGGTTATGAAAATCTGAAGCTTAATGAATGGGGAAGTTTTCTAGTCAGACAGAGTATGTCACACAAAACACATTATCCAGGCCTTTATGATGTTAAATATTTTAGGAATGTTATTGTCAGTAGCGACTTGGCATCATTAATATCGGCATCAGTGTTTATTAGATTTTCATTGTACTAATACCATTTCAAATGTATTTTAACAATACTTATTTACAATGTATTTCTCATACTTTGTGATACTTAGTCGGGAAGGCTGGCTCCAAGAACAAGGAAGATGCACCTTACGAGCTTGAGAGTCAGTTTGTTTTGCGCCTGCCTACAGTAAGTCCTAGCACTTAAGTTACTTAGAGGTGCTCAGATTAGTTACTTCTATGCTTTTATTAATGTTTGTAATTTACCATCACAGGAGTATGCCTCTACAGTGAGAAGGATAGCCCAATCCAGTAGCATGAACATGAAGGACAGACTTACCATTGAACTGCACCGTAAGATATATTCTCATTACAACCTATAACATGGGACAAGTACACCAACATTTTAAAATGTGAACTTAATAATAAAGCCTAATGTTTGGTCTCATTTGCAGCTGATGGACGTCATGGAATTGTAAGAGTCGACCGTGTCCCTTTGGCCTGTAAACTTGTTGATCTCCCCTGTATGATTGAATCACTTAAAACTGTTGACAAGAAGACATTCTACAAAACAGCTGATGTTTGTCAGGTAAAACTATACATTACTTGTTCTTTGTGTACACATGATTGTGGTTAAAATATGACCCAATAAATCTATTCTACCAAATCAAACCCACCTAAGATACTTTATAACATTATTTAACCCTTCTGTGCTAGATGCTGGTTTGTACATTAGATGGAGATCTTTACCCTCCTTTAGAGGAGCCAACGGGCACTGACCCCAAAAGCAAGAAGAAAGACAAAGATAAGGACAAAAAGTTTGTTTGGAACCATGGCAGTAAGTCAACAAAGTCACCACTAATGTGATTTGTTGTACCGCTTACTTGGTATGCCGTCTTGATTTTTAACTATTTTTCCCCTTTCAGTCACCTGCCCCCTAAAAAACACTCGTAAGAGGAGATTTCGGAAAACTGCTAAAAAGAAGGTAATGACATTTTCATTTCTTCCTTAGTAACCACCAGAAGTCTGTTTCTTTTCTTTGTTTTGTTTTTTTTCCCCAGCTCAATTATATATAATTTTATACTATTGTGATGAATTCAATCCAACATTTACATTTAGATAAGGCATTTTCAGTGTAGTTACAGTGTGTGTGTACGAACTCTCATCTGCTATGTTCTTAAAAACAACAACTGATCGGAGCCATATCGATTGGCCCTTCTGTTTTAATCACTAATGTGCTTCCTGGCATGTTGCCTACTGGGACGGTCTGCGTGATTTAGAGAGAGACTGAGAGATGCAGGAGGGCATTAAGATATCTTTAATACAATATGCAATGCAATCTGTCTTTCTCTCTCTTGCAGTACATCGAATCTCCTGATGTGGAGAAGGAAGTTAAGAGATTGCTGAGTACAGATGCTGAGGCTGTCAGTGTCCGTATCCTTCTTATATATTTGTATTTATTTGTAACAAGAATGTAGATTATGCCTGTAATTGTCTGAATGTTTATTCATTTTTCTAACATCCTTGAGAGAATTAATAATATGAGGCTGCTGCTTGAACATGTCACATTTGTCCATCAGATAACAAAAACATTTTACACATATTATATTCAAAGGGTTTTAAAAACATCTTCAGAGAAAATTGTGGTTTACAAGCTCCTGATTTGGACATGACTTTAACAAAGCTTTGCAGGATGGGAGGTCATAGCTGAAGATGAATCCAAAGATGCAGATCAACACGGTTCATTGGGCAACCTGGACTCCTCACCTGGCACCTCAGGACACAAGATGGGACATGGACAAAGTGGTAAGGCCATCCTTATAATTATATTATATTATTATATTATATTATTATGTGATTCAGTTTGCATGGTCTCCACATGCCTCAGTGTAATGTGACAATGTGGTGGTGTCCAGTGTAGGGCTGAAACGATTCATCGAGTTAATCGCTTAAATCGATTAGAAAAATGCATCGATTATTTTTTTTTTGCCTCGATGCTTCGTTTTATTTTCATACGCTCGGCGATGGCCGGAACCTTTTGTGGTAGAGGTAAAGTTTCCGCACGACCACTGCACTTCACTGTACACACAACAGCGCGGCGCCCATGGATGTATAATAAGAGCATAACCTCCTCATCTAAGAGGGAACGTGAGCTGGGTTTAGACCGTCGTGAGACAGGTTAGTTTTACCCTACTGATGATGTGTTGTTGCAATAGTAATAGGGAACACTCCTCATCGAGTGCGCGGTACGCTCACGCCGCATCTCCGGTACGCCGCCCGCGGTACGCTCCGGTACGCAGTATACCATCTGCCAGAACCAGGAGTGCGCGGTACGCTACGGTACGCCGTGCCCCCCGCATCTCCCGTACGCCGCGCACTCTGCGCGTGGATTGTGTCTTGTCGCGTACACTCCGTGGACCGCGCTTCCTCCTGTGCGCCTCTAAACCAGAACTCACACCAGGACTAAGCCAGGTTTAAAGCAGGTCTAAACCAGGTCTAAACCAGATCTAAAACCAGGACTAATCCAGGTCTAAAACCAAACAAGAATTTGCAGGAGTTGGTTGCTACATTTATGTAGTTTTAAAAATCATGACAATATCAAGTAATCCAAAATATTCAGATTACGTTACTCACTTTAAGTAATTTAATTTGAATACGTCACAAACTACATTTTGGGGAATGTAATCTGTAATCTGTAGGGGAACATTTTAAAAGTCACCTTCTCAACACTGATGCTACAACATCTAAACAGAAAGCCCCGTACATTACATCAAGTGGAAAAGAAACCGCGACGTAAGTCAACCTTAGCCCAGCGATAATTACGTTTTTCATGTCCAAAACACGTGTATCTGTCAATGCACGTGGTGTGTACTTAACATGTGCAAAGTAGACGCAACAATAACAAACGATTACTCGATTATTCGAACAAAATAATCGACAGAATAATCGATTACTGTAATAATTGATAGCTGCAGCCCTAGTCCAGTGTATCTCTTCCCTCAAATGAACCAGGACATCAGATTGTTCAGTGAGCTCCAAGAACAATTCCCTGGAATCTCTCCCAGTTAAATTCCCTCCATTTCCATTTCCACTTAATCTGGGGCCGGTACCAGCAGTCTGAACAGGGAGGCCCAGACTTCTCTTTCCACACACTCTTCCTCCAACTCTGGGGGAACCCTGAGGCGTTCCCAGGCCAGACCAGATAGTCCCTCCAGCGTGTCCCGGGTATTACCTGGGTGCCTCCTCCCAGTGGGACGTGCCTGGAACACCTCCCCAGGGAGGAGTCTAGGAGGCATCCGGAACAGATGCTGGAGCCACCACAACTGGCTTCTCTTAATGTGAAGGAGCAGCGGCTCTACTCTGAGCTCCTCCCGTGTTACTGGGCAGCTCACCCTATCTCTAAGGGAACGCCCAGCCACTGTGCGGAGGAAACTAATTTCAACCGTTTGTATCTGCAACCTTGTCCTTTCGGTTATTACCCAAAGCTCATGCCCATAGATCAGGGTAGAACCATAGATTCACCGGTAAATCGAGCTTTGTCTTTTCGGTTCCGGTCCCTCTTCACCGCAACGTTACGATACAGCAACCGATCCACCTGTCAATCTCATGCTCAATCCTCCCCTCACTCGTGAACAAGACCCCGAGATACCCAAACTCCCCCACTTGAGGCAGGGACTCCCCACCCACCCGGAGAGGGCAAGCCACCTTTATCCGGTCGAGAACCATGGCTGCGGATTTATGTTGCTCTTAATATTTGTAAACCAGTCTCAAAGTATGAGTCAATTAAATCTACATGTTACCAGACCAATCAGTATTTCAGACATTTTTCTGACTTGCTTTGATTAGGGAGACAGTAGCTCAGTTGGTAGTGTTTGTCCGCTGATCCGAAAGTTGGCTGTTCGAATCCTGCTCTTGACACTTGAATCACATTGGTAGAATGGTTAGAGTCACTGACCTACAGGTTGGCGGTGCAATTCCAGCTCCAACAGATGAATGCTGTCATTGTGTCCTTGGGCAAGACACTTAACCCACCTCTCCCCCAGTGTCTGAGTACACTGGTGTGTGAATGGGTGAGTGGTACTTTGATGTAAAGTGCTTTGGGCGCCTTGAAAGTGCACTATATAAAAATTTGACCATGTGACCAAAGTGTCCCTTTTAAATCTTTTGAGCTGTATAGAATATAAGCAGTGCATATAAAACAGTAGTTATTTATATGTCTGCAGGAATACTTATCTATAACATAAGTAGCAAAAAAAAATCTACAAATATATAAAAAGAAAAACCAAACACAAATTTATGAAATGACAAAATAGTTTTAAACATTCTTCCCTTAGAGAAAAGATAGCAATGTACAAGTGGCATGTGCTTTGACCCTCTCCTGTTCAGTAGTGTTTTGTTCACTCCTTCAGTTAGCGTTGAAGATTAACCTTTATTTTAAATGTACACACTCACCCTGTCACTCGTGATAACCTCTGACCCAGTACTGTGAAAAGGAAATGGAGCCCACTCAAGCATTTGTTAAGCTCTGACCTTTAAGTTCCCTCCTACCGCAGTCTCCCAAGAAGCTGTGCTGGTCCTTACAGATTACAGGTACAGAGTTGTATGTATGATTTACGTTATAGAGCCAGGCAGATACCATTAATATCATAATTAGTATATTCACTATCATATCCAAGCCAACTCTAAGCTTTGAGTTTGTTTTTGGTTTCAACTTCCTTCTCTCTGTGCCCTACATGAGCAGCCCAGCGCGATGAACTGAGGGAGATCTTCAATGACATAAGCAGCTCCAGCGAGGATGAGGAGGACGAAGGGGACAGACACGAGGATGAAGACCTGAACATCATGGACACTGAGGATGATCTGGTCCGACAACTGCATGACAAACTCAATGAGTCCGACTCTACCCAGAATGAGGCCGATCAGACCAATCAAATAGGTGAGAATATGGCTGCAGGGATTTGGGGAGTTAGTTAGAAGATTGTTCCCTCATCAGAAACATAACTGGAGATGTATTGACCTTCATTCATGCTTGTTTAATAGGCTCTGTGCACAATAGGGCCTGTCATTATCACTGTTAGCATCACTGCTTCCTGTCAAGTTTTATCTATAAGAGGTTTTTGAGGCATTGAACAGGAAGCTGCGGGCGGATGTCACTGACAACATGTTAAAAACTGCACAAATTAAATATTTCACCGGAGATGTCTGTGTTTAGAAAAGGAGATGTTTGTTTCTCAATGCTAATGCTAATGCTCATGTTGAGGCATGATAAATATTATAACACTGCTACAAACTGAAGTATTCTATATATAAAAAAAAAATTGTTTAGCCTTTATTTTAATTAATTATTTGGATAGAGGAAATACAAATAGGTTGTTGGCAGTCATGTTGCATAAACTTTTTTCATGGTTAATTCCCACTGCAAGTAGATGGCACACTAACACAAAATCTAGACGAGGGAGCCCAGACTGATGGAAGGAATATGTGTTTTCTATGAAGTAGTTGCCAAAGCAAGGGCAAGAGCATATTTAAACACTAATTACAATACAAATAAAGCATAATGGATTTACTTATTACGCATTACAATTAGAACATTTTTATACGTTTGTTCCCTCACTGCTTGGGTTTAGGGTAGCGCCCTGTCTTTCATTTGAATCTTTAATACCTGCCCCGGTAGTCAAGAGTACTTGGCATGCCCATCTGGACTTGGAGACTTGACCGCCTGACAAGAAAAGTAATCAAACCTTCCCAGCTTCCTGCCAAAACAGAGGCAAGAAATAATCTCTGCCAGGTGTCTGAACTTCTAATAAGAGTAGAGTTTTTCAGGTCAGTCCTCAGACACACACTTATGTCGACTGTAGCCCGTATTTAAACTTGATATCGCAGCTTCGCCCACAGAGATTCTCACTCTGACAGTCTCTCTGCCTCAGCTCACTGGGCTGACAGGTGTTGTGGCTCAGCGGTCTGGTCTGACAGCTCAATGCCTGTTTATCTACATACATGGAACTGTCACATGGCCAGCTCCAGCGCAGTAGCCAAGCATAGCCTTTTAAAATGAGCCCAGAGCTGGCTGTGTTTTGGCATCCTTCAGAAAATGAATGGATCTGCAGGGATTCCTCTGGGCTGCATTCTACACATTAAATGTGTCTAAGAGGATTAATTCCTTTACCCACCACCAAACTAATTGTAAACATCCTCTGCTCCTGTTTACAATTAGTTTGGTGGTGGGTAAAGGAAGCCACAGGTTGTTGGTGGTTTAATAATTGATAGTTTTGTGCCTTAAACTTTGCAGGCTGCTGGCTGAAAACCACTGACCACTCATAATATGAAATGGTGTCCCTCAAGGTTCAGAAGGCAAACAGTGCTCATGTTGTTTGAGAGCAAAAATTCTTGATGTGACACTTTTCCCCTCTGACCCTGTGTTTGTGCAGTAATGGAATATCAGGTGCAGATCAACAGTATCAAGGCCAAGCTTCAAGAGACTCGTGCCCGAAAGAAACAGCAGGAGGAGCTCATCATGAAAGTGGAAAACCAGGCCCTCAAAGTAAGACTCACAACCAGCCGTACAGAAAGTAGGTCTGTATGTACCCACTAGAAATGACTTGCAGAGGAGCTTGAAGGCAAAAGCAAACTAAAGCCAGATTAATCCTAACACTAACACATAACATAAGACAATATCAATGTTTTATTGTGTTTTATTGAACAAGACTTATAGTTATATGAGCAGCCATGGATTGTGTTGACTCTTGTTGACTGGTGCTACAGAGTGCAGAAGCCCTTTTTCAGTTGTTTTTATCACATGCCCAAGGAAAAGGTCAGCTGTATCTGACTGGCATTCCAAATGGCCTTTCTGTCAGAGTGACATGAGCAGTCAAGGCAGAGCTACATTTAAGACAATCACAATTTAATGAGGCTCAGCATGTCGACTCTAAAAACCTTCTGTCTCTCTTCACAGAACCGTTTCCAGGCCTTATTGGATGAGATTATTCAGCAGGAAGAGCGAGAGATGGAACAAGTAAGATCTTTTCTGTAAAATGCCAGCATCACTCCTGCTCGACAGTGTCTTTGTTTATTAGCTCTCGACATGAATTCTTGTGTTCATTTTTCAAGTGTAGCAATCTGTTCTACTGTTTCTGGCCTTGACCACCTCGAGTGATACAAGCTGGTGTTTGTATGTGACAAATGAAGGCCATAATTTAATGTGAAAAGACATGTTAATCATCATCCACTTACCCTCCTATTACACAGAGGGCAGTGGGACTTGAATCTCACCTTTCCTCTGTGCTCCAACAGCTGGCCTCACTACAGGAGCAGCTGGACTCTCTGATTGAGAAGTGACCAACAGGGGGCAGCCTTATGCCTTGTTCCTGCTCACAGTGGAAGACAGAAGAGCCAGTCTGTCTAAGAATCACTGTTCTGTATTTGTGCTCTGCTCTAATTCTATCATAGGATTGTGTTTTCCCTTTAATCTTTTTGTTATCATTCTCTGCTGTTAGTTATTTACAATGAATAAAAAAAAAGTCCATCCATAGTGATTGTTTCTCTTGTTTCTCAAGTCACACACATATTTTACAGTAATCTTAGTGACCTATGAAGTTTTATAAACCTATGGAAGAAACGGAGGCATCATTTTTATGTCCTAAAATTCCTGCGCTTCCGGAAGGAACTTTGACATTCAAGACTCTTCTGGCACTTTCTTCTCAGTTTCTAAACCTTTTTCCCTTTGGCCTGTGGTCATCCTCTGCTTTCTGGCTCCGTCCTGCAGGAATTGCCCTACCAATGGCAAGAGTAGACTGGGGATTAGCTTGTCAGATTAAAGTGGCCGTCTCCAAACCCGGGCTAATCCTGCCATCTGTCAGAGAGCAGCTAACAGCCAAGACACTCTCCACTGGGCTAATTAGAGAGCCACAAGGACACAACACCAGGGAAAGAAAATAACTTTTTGTGTCTGGAGTGCTGACAATGGAGGACACGTATCTGCTCAAGCACCCAGGTGTGAAGAAGAAGATCCTGGCAGGAGGAAGTGGACCCCTCCC
The DNA here is from genome assembly GCA_034769755.1 of Odontamblyopus lacepedii. Lineage (NCBI taxonomy): Eukaryota > Metazoa > Chordata > Actinopteri > Gobiiformes > Gobiidae > Odontamblyopus > Odontamblyopus lacepedii. The sequence goes on along the minus strand of CM068355.1, from coordinate 14,681,271 downwards.
ACATTTCCCACCTGGCACCAAGGTTAGTCACAATCCTAATTCTAAGTAACATAACTACCCAAACCAGACTTTGAAGATAAATTATGGTCAGCCTAATTCCTCTGTGATGTACTTGCTCCATAGAAAAGGTCTATTTTTAGTTTAGTGAGCCTTTGTCCACATCAGTCAGACTTGTGTGAATTATTCATAAGGGGAGGAAATTATTCTTGTCTGGCCGTACGCACAGAGCTAACATTTGGTCAACCAAATTGCAACATGTTTTTTGGCAGTGTGGCCATGTGTCTCTGGTGCTCTGGTCGTAGAGTTTTCTCCTTCCCGCTCACATCTTCCATATGGCACCAGGCCTGAACACACTGACGAACGTTTCCCTGGACAATGCCAGCAGCAGCAAGCCTCTCCAGCATTACCTGTGTGGCTGCATGATAATGTGTGTCCTTCTCCTTAGGGGCCCATATCGCACACATGAGATTACCATGGTTATACTGACAGCCATAAATACATTTCATTAAAGTGCAACATTTTTCCACACATATGTTTGTCTTACTATCATAATATTATAATATAATATTTTTAATATTATATAAATATGCAAATTGAACTATGTACTGTACATGGCTTTATAATAAATATGGAGCCTGTTCTTACACAGCCCCACACTGAATCTGGTTCATTCTGTAGAAGCTGTAGGCCTAATGACTTTGACCATTTTCATCTCACTATTTTATCTTTCAAATCTCAGTCTTTGCTGCTGCTCATCATCTGTTGCTGGTATGGTGCCTTCTTTTTCATTTTTATATCTTAAAAAGTCCCACAAATTGATTATTGGGACATTTTCTGAAATCTAGCGGTGGCCAATATAAAAGTAATGAAAGACCTTTTAATGATCTACCAAATCAAACAAAACACAATTTAACCAATATCAGTGTGGGATCTCAGAGCAGTAGTCACTACTATGTTAAAACACACAAAACAACTATACTGTATATCCATGAACCAGCATAATAAATGCAATTTTAGGTCTTTAAAGTCTCCAAAGAAATGCAATGAAAAGACATCATCTCTGTCACTTCTACCTGATATAAAGATTTAAAAAAAACATTGTGTTTTTTCCCTTCCTTTTTAGTTGGTGTTTCACTTCCAAACGCTTCTGGACAACTTTGAACGCACCGTTATAGATGACAGCCGGTGTGCAGGCCGACCAGCCGAGATCTTTGTTGGGAAAATGTTTAAACTGGAGGTGTGGGAGACACTGCTGACATCAATGAGAATTGGAGAAGTGGCTGAGTTCTGGTGCGATGCAATAGTAAGTTATTCTGAAGGCACATACACGGAAACAGAATAATAGCCAGTGAGAGAGGTCTAATAAGTCTTTATGAGAGCAAGAGAGCTTATTATCATGCACATGAAGCATGCTCCCAGCCACCTACATCTTTCCTATAATAAACACACTGTACTTGTGTGGAAACATTACCATCCGCAGAGCGCCTTTGTGCAAATGTTGGTCTTTTCCTTGGAGAGAAAATGTTTCATTTGCAAGTAAGATGGTGTCCACTTTTTCATGCGGCAATGATTGGTCCTAGGCAACAGCACCGGGGGGGTGACATGATGAAGTGTCTGTCTCAAAAGTATTATTAGGATCATAGGAAATAATGATGGAAGAAACATGGTTATTTATCAACCAAAGGAAGACCACAAAATTAGACAGAAGGTCAATCTTTATTAATTTGTGGGGAAATGGCCATTACTATTATATTTAAAAGTCTGGGAGGTTGTCTAAAGTTTTCCACAGGACTTGTTTGACTGATTGTGAGATGTTTCTTTTCTAGCACACAGGCCTGTACCCCATTGTGTCTAAGGGTATGCGGTTGATCGCCCAAGGCAAAGACCCCCTGGAGGGCCAGCGGCACATGTGTGGCATGGGGAACCTCTTCCACTACCACTCCACAGGCTTTCCAGAGCTGGATGAGCTGATGAGGACGCCCCAGCCTCTCATTTTCATCATGGAGCTCTTACAGGTAAAATTCCCTAAATAGTGGAAACTTGTCTACCGCAGAGCTGACATTTGTAAAAATAGTTTGGCACTGTCAAAGATCTTTTTATTTATTTATACAGCAGCCTTACACTGGTTTTCTAAAACTCTGTGAGGGTGCTGAAAACCTCTTGGTTTCCTGTCTCCAAAAATGTGAAACTGTGAAATTATAAATGACCCTGAACTAGCTCCTGATTCAGTCGTGACAGTAAATTAACATCACTGTCAGACAAAATTTGTGCACAAGAAGACAATGGCTATTATTAATGCTTGTCATGTCCACTCACCCTCTTCATCCACTGCTATGGCTGTCATCCCCCTGCTGTTTCCAGGTGGGAGATCCCATGTCTTACCACAGGGAGTCCTGGATGATGGAGAAGGATGAGAAGCTCCAGACTGTACCCATCCTACACATGCAGGGCAATGCACTTGTCAAACAGCAGAAGTTTAGAGAGGCCGCCAGCAAGTACAAGGAGGCTGTGCTGCTGCTCAAAACTGTCCAGTCCAGAGTGAGTAGAAGCCATGGACATAATATGAACATAGCATTTAGCTTTTAGGGAGCGTCAGGGTCTATATATGCAACAATCCAGTACCAAGGTCCATATAGTAAGGACACAGTAGATTTAGATTTAGATTTAAAGTAACTTTCTGGAGGTGCCACGTCACATGTTAAAACTATACTTCAGAACATTCTCCATGGAGGTAGACAGAAGTTTTATACCGTACTGTGGACTGTGGAATATAAACATTATATTATATACATACATATGTACACACTACATATAAGTTTGTTGTGAGGGTTGAGGCATCCCAACACTGTTATGTTTGAGTGCAGGAGATGCCCGGTGATATCGACTACATAAATCTGGGCCGCATGATCATCCCTCTGGAGCTGAACTACTGCCAGTGCATGCTGGAGCTGGAGGAGTATTATGAAGTCATCGAGCACACCACCGAGCTGCTGGAGAAACACAAAGGTAATCCCTCCCTCATGAGCAGCCCTTTGACTTTTATCTAACCAGCTATTCAGTTTTTGTTTGTTTGAAAGATAACACAATGCACTGCTCTATATTACTATTTAATACTACTTCTGTAATCTTAAGCCTAGCTGGTTCTGCAACTTTGGTCATTGCTTTAACAACCCATAGTAAGAAATCAGAGATACTATATGCTACATTGACTATGCAAGGAAGGGAAAGAAAAATCTGATTTGTGGCGTGTGTCTAAATGGCCTACTAGCACTACTAGCACAGACAAAAATAGATTCAGAGCAAATGCAAGATGATTTCCATAACAGGGCCCATTGCAGGAAAAACTACTGCTGTGGGAGCTGCAGTTATGGGTTTGCACTAGCTGTTAGCATCATGACAGTCATTCCCAAGAGTCCTATACCTTCCAGATTAATGTAGAGCAGTAATAGAGACTGGGAATGTGGAAACAGTCCTTTGTTCCCGTCCTCTACATCCTATTTCTCTACAATGTTAGTTTATTCTAACTTATACTGTATAAATAATTAAAACATACAAGTCAATGATTAATAAATAAAAATGTGGAAAATGTATTCAGTGTTGGGAATTAATAGAATACATGTACCAAAAATAAAGTAACTGCAGTCAATTTATATTTCATCATGTACGTCAGGCTTTAAACTGCACAATGTTAGTAGTAAAAAAAAAACATGGCTCCTGGGGTGAGTGCATCTACAATTTCTAATTAGTGATAAATGAATGCACAACAAATGGACCAACAAACAATATCATTTAAGGCAACTTAATTTGAAGGTACTCTGCGTATTGAGAAGCCATCCTGGATTCCATCCATCCATCCAATATTTAACAAAATACAGTTTAATGCAGGCATTCAATAGTCTTCCCATCACTGCCAATATGATATGAAATCCACAGGTTAGTTCGATAGACTGTATACATACATGGACATAGCGAGCCTGCTGGCCACTGCATTCTAAATAAGAAGTGACCATGGGGGATCTTTAGGCTCCATCGACTCCAATTGACTTTACATTGAAAAATTCTCTCTGCTGCAGTGAATCTTATCATTTTGGTCTTAAAATGTTCATATTAACCACTCTACATGACGCCGCACTCCCTTAATCTACTTCTTTATACAGTCTATGGATATTTCACACTTTGTGCTGGTCCCAAACCTGGATAAAGGTCTAGCAACCGTGAGAATATGCTTTAAGGAGCAAACTTACTGCAGTTTTACATGACCCAGTATATGCAAGAGCAAATAAATATCTTTCATTCACACACAGCATATATTGTTTATTCTCATTAAGTATAACTGACTCGCAGTAACACAAGGCTGTATGCTGCAGTTGTACAAATACAGTAAGCATGTGGGTGGACTTAGGTTGGAGACTTGTACTGTCATACCCAAGGCTACATGCACATTCCTCGAGGAGCTGGCATACTGTGTCTACTCCAGACCAGAGCCTTATGAATTATGCTCCTCAGCCACAGCAGTCAGCCGATGGCCCCCTGTGTACTATGGATTTCAGATTTATACTCGTATGAGATGGCAACTGCAAAATATGTACGCGCCAATGCCTGCCTCTTTGTCATCATCATCATTGTCACACTTTCTGGGGGGATGTATGGCTTTTTCCGACCAACCTGCATCACTTTCCCTGTGGTTGTTAGCATTGCTCCCATTCCCCATCATACAAATTCTCCTCTTGCTGAAGTCTGCTGCAACGTCTGTGCCATCGCCCCGGGCTACATAGATATCTGTTGAATTTTGGGTTAGATGAAGATTTAGCAGGAAGGTAAATGAAATGCCAAGGAACAGAGAAATTTAGTTAACCCAGTAGTTCAGGATCCGATTTATCTGAAGGGGAAGCATTACAGTGCATATCCGATATGTCATGTTTACGTATTTCACTTTGGCGAGAAAGGCAGAATTACATGGAGCTGAGGATGGCCATGTTTTATCATTATATGCACAGCTCTGACACTAATGACATTGTTTTGTCTTAGTTATTCCATTAGTGTTTTCTCTGTTCTGCCAGATTGTGTGAAAGGTTATTACAAAAGGGCAAAAGCTCACGCCGCTGTGTGGAACGAGAAGGAGGCGAGGAGAGACTTCAACATGGTCGCACAACTGGATGTCACCCTGATCTCACTGGTGCACCGAGAGCTGAGGAGCCTGTCTGAACGCATGAAAGAAAAGTACTGGGAGGAGAAGGAGACGTACTGGAATAAGCTGGAGAACACAGAGGAGAAAAACAAAGATGAAGAAACCCTAGAAACGCCCAGTGAGGAAGTGTGTGAAGATGAAGCAGGTGATGAAGAGGAGGATCAGCTGTCTCAGATGAGTTTGACCGAGGGCAAAGACTGGCAGCAGATGCTCCGACTGGTCATGCTGCTTCAAAAGGAGGGAAACTTCCTGATAACACAGGGAAAATTTAAAGAGGCATCTGAGAAGTTCAAAGAGGCCATAGAATATGTGTACCACCTGCAAAATACTGTGAGTTCAGTTCAATTGTTCAACTTGTATTTGTTTGTATACTGATGTGCCCTTGGGCAAAGCACTTTGTCCAATTAGTTTACCCAAAGGCAACTTTAGTACACAAGTATACTAACACTATGTTTGACTCAAAAGTGAACATCTTTGTTGATAGGTAATGACTTAAACATGTTTTTAAGTAAAGTTAAGTCTTTTTAAAGTAAGCTGTAGATTTCTCCATTATATATATATATATATATAATAGTAGTATCTCAAACTTAAGCATGCCATATTGCAGTAATTTCTGTGAGAACAACATCCATCTGGGTCTATCACGGTAACAAACACATTGCCAGAAAAATCCTCTGCAGTCGCCTGTAAACTGTTATCATCTGTTCTTTTTCAAAAAGCAGAGGCAGCTGAACTATTGTAGGTATTCCGGTAAAGTGAAGAGCAGAGAAAGAGCTAAAAATACCACTATGCAAAGAGTTATCACTGTGACAGCTCACCTGCGCCTCTGCTGTTTCTTTCTTAAACTTGCTCTGCTGCTCCACCCCTCACCGTCTCGCCTGTCACACCTTTCACACACAATCAAGCCCACTGTACTCATCAGCACGCCCCCTGTCATCCCTCATTTCAGTCAGCGCACCTCAGCCATCCTCTATCATTTACACTGATCTACGTCTTTAACTATCACTGCTTCACCTTGTCCATCAAACATTTTGTTACAAACATTACCCAGCTAGCATCCTTTAAATCTTGTGTCCTTTGTGTGCACAGCAAGTAAACCAGAAGGGAGATGACTGGGATTCTCTGGAGAAAGTGCGCCTTCCCCTGGTCCTCAATCTCAGCCAGTGTCTTTTGGAACTGAAGCAGCACCAGCAAGTTGTGGAGCTCAACAATGAGTTACTCAAGAAACACAAAGGTAATTTATAATATAAGGCTGTGAGTGTGTCTGGGGGAAGAAAACAAAAGATGGGATCAAAGATATCTCAGATTTAATATACTTTAGGTGTTTTTTTTCACATTTTGGTTGTAAAAATAATAAGATCTGTTATATGGCCCTTAGCAAATGCCTGCTTTCACGCTGCAACAATCCTTGATCCCTCTGTTTACCAGGGAAATAGCAACCAAACATTGAGCACCGCATTGCTGAGTCTTTCTTTTGTTCCCTTGGCACCCACCCATGGACATCACAGTCAGAAATATATTCACTGTTTTTGTTTCTGCTGCGTCTGAATTATTTATAGTCAAAGCCTGTGTGAAACCGTTTCCCCTTTTCTATTCATTTATGTCTCACCATTAATTTTATTTGACTCCAGCTGACCTTGTGATCCTTGTTCCTTCACACAAATCATTTTACTTCTCACCCCTCCACAGGTAACTTTAAGGCAATCTACCAGCGGGCACGGGCGCACGCTGCCTTGTGCAATGAGGATGAAGCGAGGAAGGATTTTGCCATGGTGGAGAAATTGGACCCCAAGTTCAAACCGATTGTTCGGCAGGAGCTGAAAAAACTAGGCGAGAATGTACGCATCAAGCATTCAAGCCAGAACAAGAACTACTGGGAGATGACACAGGAAAAATGGGGGCCAGATGGGAGCAAGACCAAAGCTGCAAAACCAAAAAAGAATGTCAAATTTGCACAAGAGGAGACCAAAGAAGATCAAATGGCACAAGCTGGAATTGAGAAACTTCCAGATCAGAAAAGAGAGGCTTGTGAGGAGTGTAGGGGAGAGTTAGATAATAGAAAGAATGTTGTGGAGGAAGCAGCAGCTAATCGAGACGCAGTTAAAGATAGTGATCCGATGCCCATCAGCGAAGCAGGCGATAGTAGGCAGAGCAGAGAATCAGAGGGCGATAAGGCTACAGAGAAAGGCCAGTGTCGATCACATGATGCCCCAGAACCAGAGAGAGGCACAAAGCCAAACAAAGAAAGCAGTGATCAGACAGGAGATGGGAGCACTCCATTTGAAATGAGCAGGGCGCAGGGAGAAGAGGCTGGGACCAATGAGGAGTAGTATTTACACAAGTACACAGTTCAAATATAAGGTGTACAGTGTTTATATAGTTATCGCAATACTGAAATTACAAACTCCATTCCAATACAAAGGAAAAACCTTGATACTGTATACCACAATATAATATAAACACTATTTTTAATACAATAAAGTGTAGATTTTTATGTAAGATTGTATTAGTATAGTATATTATTATTATTATTAGTAGTAGTAGTAGTAGTAGCATAGAATTTGTAATATTCCCATGTGATCTTAATGTGATATTAATTCTGAGAATACAGAACAAGACACTTTCTATTTATGTCCTATTTATACTTTCTTTCTTTTAAAAAAAATATATATTTCAGTTTGTTACTACTGTAGTTTTAGATTTGATTAGTATCTGGGCATAGATTTTTTTTATAGCCATAGTATATTATTCTTTACTTTCAGAAAATGTGAATATATCAATTATGGGAAATTATGGGAAAATTGCTTTGTTACGATGGGTATTGAGCTACAGATTGTACCAATTGTTATTGTACTGAATGTTCTACACTGAACTAATCTCAGCCCTACTTCCGTCACATACAAAGCCATATTTAAACAAGAGGACACACTTGTTATAAACTATTTCAAAAGCGTGTGGGAACAAAACACAGATATTGGCCCAACTAATTGCAAATACAAAGTTTTATTTCTGTACACAAAGTAAAAAGCAGCCAGTTACTCACTTATTACAGTATAAATCCTTTCTTTTTCATAAAACTCTTTTGTACATACATATTAAAAACTCCAGACAGCAATTAGTGTTTAAGTGCTGTACATGGACAACAACAGTAAATCAACTAAATCAGACACTCTTAAGTTATTCATGAGGTATATTAATGGTGATTTCAACTCAAAATAAAATATATGATTTAAGGTAGGACAGTGTCATCATATTTTGCCCTTTTATGTGCAAAGTGACATGGTATGATGTTGTGAAGCAACGGGAATAATGATGAGAGCTGTTAGGCTAGAGGGGCCACCGCATGCTGTAACGCCAGTCAATACGAGGCCTTGGTTGTGGGTTTTCTCTTGAGACTGGGCTCTCTTCAATCGCAAAGCTTCAGTCACGCCGCAGGGAGTAGTTTGGTGCTAGGGTATGTCTGAACGCGCTTCATACACACGGACACTCCCTCCGTACAAAGCTCTACATTGATCCCACGTCACAGGAATACATATGGGACTGAAGTCAATGCTAATCTAGATCTCAGTATTAAGATGTTATGCATGTGGACAAGCTGTGTACAATACTGTCATGTCATTAACTAGTGCGTGTGTTTAATTATGGCTAATATTAAATGGAATAAATGTTGACATGCAAGCCCTGTGGGGAATGCTTTCTCTTTATTCACACGTTGTCAGTGTGGCATCAATGGTGTTTGCACAAAAGACGGTCAACAAAACAACACATGACAGATGAGGCAAGTGGTGATTAGTCGATACAGGACAGGTTCTCTGTAAGTTGGAATAATTCAGCAAAGTAATATTATTTTGGGAGTTTAAATCAAATTTATAGTATAGTCAAAATATACATATACTTATATAAATACTTCTTATTCTGCATTTTAGGTTTCTCTTCTCTTTTTCATATATATCTTTTTTTAGATGCACCTATCACAATGAGACTTCTGCTAAACTCTCTTATAATGTTGTATGTAGACTCAATGTCTATTCCTGTCTACCGGAACAGTAGAACAGAATAATGGTACTTGGCCAGATGGTAATGACGGTGTTGAGCAGCTACAAAATGGTTAAACTTCAGTAAAGAGTGAGCGAAGATGAGTTATTTGGCAAACAAATCGCTCTTCTGCTTTTCTTAAGGCTATTAGCATTTGTATTATGAACGGCGCATCACCTTTTCCCACTCGCAAATCTGTGGAACTGCGTCCTTGGGGACTGTTCCCATAGCAACTGTATCAAAACTGAGCAGGCAGTGGAGAGGGGTGCTGAGGAGAAGGATGTCAAATGTGGGCTCTACGTGCCTCAAGCATCAGCCTGTAAATGTAATGAATGCAGCTTTGGGTTTCACGTTCATGTAGCAGAGATCAGAGGAAGTTAGGAGGTCCTAGTTGGAGCCGTGTCTGTCTCCTCTTGATTGTTACGACTCGCACATGCCCATACTCGACTTTGTTTCAGAGCGCTCGTCCACTCGCCCAGACTTTAGCTGCAGCAGGCACATCAAAGTAATTCCCTCCCTCTGGCCCTCAAGCAACAAAAACGGGATCTTTTCTTCACCTTTCCTCTCACTTCTCTGATCTCTAGTCGCTTGGAGCATCATGGGTTCACTGACAACACAGATGAGTTGATAGAACGTATGGGTGCTTACGTGCTGTGTGCACTTCCTCTTCCTCCTGGTGCTGTGTCCTCCAGATGTGACCTGCCTCTGTCAATGAACACAACAAAAGCTACGCCCGGTTTCCCCTAAGAAATGTTTTCTAGTTTAAGGCATTTGTTGACTGTGCTATGTTCATAACAGGAAGCACCCAAGGACCGTGGTGTTGAGTATTTTAACTATTAACTGAAATGACTTGACTATAAGAATAGAATATGAATTTAATTACATATAGTACTGGTCTGTTGAAATGTGTAAAGCAGTACTCTGTAACTTTTGGTGGAGGGCATGACACCTCCATGGAGACAGCTTCAGGTTGCTTTATTTTTACCCACAGGTAGAACAGGTTTGCACTTGGAGTTGACTTCCATATATTAAAAAAATACAAGCAGGTCATAGACAGCTGCCACATTACAGGTCAGACCTGCGAAGAGGTGTGTCTGCTCTCAGATGTTTTTATTATATATATTTATACAACTGCACTTAAACAATAATTAATGTTATTTTTTTTATATTTATAGACTCATTTGGGAATGTAATTTGTACTGCTTTTCCGATGCAGTAAAAACACTAAGAAACTTAAAATGAGACAATAAAATGATTTGGAACAAACGCTACAACAATATCTCCACTTGATTAGGAATGAAGCCTGTGTAGGATTGTATTAAGATGACAGACTTCACCCCTTTACAGTGTCTAAAAGTGGGCTTGTGTTGAGGAGGATTCTGGCAGCTCAGTAGCCTGGAGTTCCTTCCATTTCTTTTTCTTTCTATGGGTATGGCAGGATAGCACCAGGTAAGCCAATGGACTATGCACACAGACATTTGAAATCTCAATTTTTAGCCCACAAAAGAAAGTGGTGCACAACTTTTAGCTTGTCTAAACCCCTGCTGATAAAAGGTTTGTGGTTGCATTTCATTGTCATGTAGAAATCTGCTTCATGGAGCATAAAGAGTGATCCATAAATGCATGTAGCAGCAAGAAAGTGAGAGTACCAGTGTGGTAAAGGGCTCGCTTAGGAGAGGCAGGCGACAGGCGTTTGGAGAGGATTAGAGGAGTGTGTGTGTACTCAGTGAGTGCATACGGAGCTGCTGTGCTCGTGGGTGCTTTTGACTGTCATAAATAAATCATGGTTTTAACTGATGTGGCGTCATCTGCACAAAGCAAATAAGCTTGTTGTGGATGCTGTCAAACTCCTTGACAATGTACCACCAGCCATTTTAAACATGACACCCAACTCCACACGGATCTTCTGAACGTTATGCCAGCAACTTTCCAAAAGTAACAACTGGAGCAGACACATCGGAGAAACAAGTGCGTATCTGTCTTTAATCGTGTCCAGTGAAGGTCCAGTTTGTGCTGTGGGGTGACTCTAAAGCCCATCGACACAGATACTGGTGAGCACAGTGTCTTGGCTGCTCCTTTGACGTTTCCCTGAATTGCTTCTGCTTAAGTTTCCTTTGGCCCATTCATGTGGTGCTAGCCAGGCCAATCGGACATCAGCGTGAGCCTGTAGCAGTTTGTATGAAAAAGGCTGTTTAGTGCACAAGGTTCCAGTGGAGGGTTAGCTCTGTTAGCGTAGCCACTGCACGGTTCGCCCTGACCGTGGGCCTGACCTTTGCTGCAGCCTCGTGGCCTCCTCTCAGAGATTAGACACTTCCCACTCAGAGTTAGATGTGAGAGGTGGTGCCTGCAATAACAAATGAAGAAAAACATTTTTAAAGTGTTTTTATAATAATGAGTACTACAGTTATAACCACCCTTTTTGTCACAGAATATTGAACGGACAAAAAAGCATTGCAGAGCACAATCCACCTGCTATAACTTTTATGTCTACTTTCCTATTAATCTTATTTTCAAAATAGCCTACTACTAGAAGAACTTTTGTCTGTTACTTTTATCTTTTGTACATCCTCTTGATAATTCAATAAATATTCATTTTTACCTGATTATTTTCAATGTATTTGAAAGAAAAGTGCATTTTACATAAAACATTAAATGTGATGTAACATACTGCAGCCAACATCGTATGTGGTCTCATCCAAATTTTACTGTAGAATTTCTTGTGTAAAGGGCCTATACTAGGCTATTTTCTGGCTATGGCTATGTTCTTATGTTATGAGATGGTTTCCCCATCAAAAACATACCTGGAGTTGTGTTTTGTTTCATTCACACATGTTTAACACACAAGTCCTCCATATTTAGGGTGAGTTCTTCTCTCAAATGGAAAGCACTCTGTCCACCTTGTGGGCTCATGTGGTAATACAGTGCTCCACTGTGTTTTTAACCTCCATACACCTTCTACACCTAGAATTATTTGGATGATTTCAGCCGTGGAATTGCCCATCTCTACTGAACAACAGGTAAAAGCAGCTGTTAACTTGAAATCTACTGCTTCATGACATAACAAGCTGGAATGGGGCATTTTGAGCTTTGGAGCAATAAACACAAACGTGTGAATGAAATAAAACACAACTCCAGGTATGTTTTTGGTTGGTAGATACATTATAACATGGATTAAAGCTCATAAAAAGCAACTTTGTGTAATACAGGACCTTCAAACAATTGAAATACATCATTTGTAGCCATTATGTATTTGTAATGAATATATACGGTATAACACTTGCAGCCATGCCATGGGCATATGAGGGTGAATTCATTATTCAATGTTTAGCAGGACTTTCCTACTTCTCCTTTTTGCACCATTAATTTGGCACTTTTTAGCTTATGATTAGCTGAGTTATAATTATAATTATTTTTTGTCACAGAAGATGCTGCTCTGCAAATTGCAAATTAATCAGGAAAGACTGACAAATTCCCCTCCTCCATTCTTTACAAATGTCTCTATCTGGCCTCATTTAGTCTCTGTGCCGGTCCGTCTGAATATCGACCGCCCTGTACATATTTGCACTCGTCTCTATCCTCGTCTGTCCCCACGGTGATGGAGTCTGTCTGTAAAGGTTCACAGTGGCTAAGGCAGGACTCACCGGGCTCGGATGGGAAGACATTTCTGAGCTGTTCGATGACCTCCTGTAACTGCAGCACTGTGTCCTGTTCATGCTCCGGCTCCTCTGCTGGAAAAATATGAGACAATCTTTAAACATGGCAGAGTCACAGAAGCTAAAACTACATAGAATAGCAATAGTCAATACAGATATGTGGAGTAAGCAAGTTTACTGGGTCTCATTTAAGGAAACGCTCCAATAGTTGCTTGGTCCACTCTAACTATAAACACCTACTGTCTATTTAAAATACTTTAGAGTTTCTTTTAAAGTTTTACTTTCTTCTAAGTAATGCGGTTATGTTATGTTTAGCCTTGAGTGGGCTGACAATCTCTTTGTGTGGAGTGAATCTCTAACAGTGTTTGTGTAAAATCCCTCAGTAGTCCAGGTAGAATCCATGGCAAAAGGAGAAATTCTTTATTTGGTCAAATACATTTCACAGCTCATCCGAGCTGCTTCTTCAGTTCTAGTCAGAATGCTGGAGGACACTGCCTTATATCTGGAGCTAGCTACCAAGAAATTACTCTAAAACTAATACCCTTACCTACTTGTTTACAGTTTCTGTTGTTAGCCAGGCCTATTGAAATGGCTCTGAGTGTGGGGTCATATTAGCATAATCATTCAGGGCCATAATGGGTGCTCTAAAAATGTTGTTACAGAATACAAGTTAAAAAGGCCAGTGAGAGTGGAAGCCTTTCTCAGTAATTCCACCAGGGACCCTAAGCTGCTGGGATAGACTCATAAGAATGAATTAAAGAAATGAATGCATGTTGTTGGGAGTGTGAGGGAAGTAGATAGTTGGTATTGTTACAGTAAATTAACATAAATAGATACTTTGCAGTGACGTCACACTTAACATGTGCTCATGAGTACGAGGCCATCTTGGACGGCATGACGTGAAAATACAGAGCGAAAACAAAGTGAAAAGCCCATCCGCAGAGCGCAGAAAACATGTGAGTACATTTAACTTTAGGAAATCATTACTAACACAGCTGTAAATGTAAAATGAAACCATAACCCACAAAACTGTCAAATAAGTTTGTTTTTAACTGTGTGAACCTCTAAACTTTTAGCTAAAAGTTTGGCTAGTATCTATAGCTAATGCAAAAATCCGCTCAAACTTTCATATTTGGACAGATTTCCATCAAACACTGACATTTATTTTACTATCAGGGGAAAAGAAGCCCATGGAGTGATTAAGGAGGAAGAGGTAAGGTAAAACACACATCATTTCATGCATTAAATTTAAAAACACAGTTTGACTATGTCAAAGCTTATATATTTTTTTTAAATTAAAAATCATTGCAATTATATAGCACCTTTCAAGATACCCAAAGTGCTTTACAGTTCATTGTTCATTCACGCCACACTCAGTGGTGATAAGATATTACTGCTGCCTTGGGGCAGACTGACAGAAGTGAGGCTGCCAATCTGCGGCATCAGCCCCTTCAACCACCGCCAACACACCATTTTCATACTGGGCAATGTGGGGGAAGTGTCTTGCCTAAGGGCACAACAACAGTTTTTTGTGACTGGCGCCCCACTGTGGCACTTTCCCGCGGTCTCCCATCCAAGAACTAACCAGGCCCGGCCCTGCTTAGCTTCTGAGATCTGACGAGATCAGACTTTGACAAGCTGATATGGCCACAATATGTACTTGTAAATCACATAATATAAGCCCCCAAACATATGCATTTCATTCTGGGAATACATTATCTGCTTTTTACAATCCATGCATGTTTGTAAAGTGTAAAATAATACTGCCTGGACAGGTCAGATTTAAGATATTAGGCTCATTTAACAGATTTGTACAGACACTGGTGTAGATACTAGACATCTGTCTGTTAGGCCTATCACATGTAACAGTATAACAATGAGAAAACAGTTGGAAATGTTTTATATTCTCATCTGCAGCCTCCTGTATGAGGACACATCACACTGCTGGAGCCACAGAACTGTTGGCTGATGAGATGCTCATGACTCATGAAATGGGTCAAATACAGGTGACAAAGTGAAGCTAACACTGCGCTGAAGGTGCTGACCCAGACTCCTGCCCCTGATTAGGTATGGGGCATGTTACATTGAAAACTGCAATAATAATAAGTAATTAATTATGCTCATATTGAAATCATTATTTAAATTGTGAAAATGCACATTTCTCAAATGCGTGGGATTCCTCTATTAATTTAGCTGTTTTGATTTATATAAACTGCATTTGCATGTGAATGAACATGCTCTGTGAACCTCGTTTTCCTCATTTTGTCATTTTCTTAATGTGTGTGTCATTACAGGTTTTCACTCTGTAGGACAAGACTTTGAACCAATCAGACATAAGGCCCATTCTGCTCTTCTTCCTCCAGAAGACAAGAGTACATCAGACTGAGTGGCCCAAGTACACTGGGTCATGTCTCCACTGTCCACATCCAGACTCACTGAGGAGGAGGTCCAGACTCACTGAGGAGAAGGTCCAGACTCACTGAGGAGAAGGTCTAGACTCACTGAGGAGAAGGTCTAGACTCACTGAGGAGAAGGTCCAGACTCACTGAGGAGAAGGTCCAGATTCACTGAGGAGGACGTCCAGACTCACTGAGGAGAAGGTCCAGACTTACAAAGGAGAAGGTCCAGACTCACTGAGGAGAAGGTCCAGACTCACAAAGGAGAAGGTCCAGACTCACTGAGGAGAAGGTCCAGACTCACTGAGGAGAAGGTCCAGACTCACTGAGGAGAAGGTCCAGATTCACTGAGGAGGACGTCCAGACTCACTGAGGAGAAGGTCCAGACTCACTGAGGAGAAGGTCCAGACTCACTGAGGAGAAGGTCCAGATTCACTGAGGAGGACGTCCAGACTCACTGAGGAGAAGGTCCAGACTCACTGAGGAGAAGGTCCAGACTCACTGAGGAGAAGGTCCAGACTCACTGAGGAGAAGGTCCAGATTCACTGAGGAGGACGTCCAGACTCACTGAGGAGAAGGTCCAGACTCACTGAGGAGAAGGTCCAGACTCACTGAGGAGAAGGTCCAGACTCACTGAGGAGGAGGTCCAGACTCACTGAGGAGAAGGTCCAGATTCACTGAGGAGGACGTCCAGACTCACTGAGGAGAAGGTCCAGACTCACAAAGGAGAAGGTCCAGACTCACTGAGGAGAAGGTCCAGATTCACTGAGGAGGAGGTCCAGACTCACAAAGGAGAAGGTCCAGACTCACTGAGGAGAAGGTCCAGACTCACTGAGGAGGATGTCCAGACTCACAAAGGAGAAGGTCCAGACTCACTGAGGAGAAGGTCCAGACTCACTGAGGAGAAGGTCCAGACTCACTGAGGAGGACGTCCAGACTCACTGAGGAGAAGGTCCAGACTCACTGAGGAGGACGTCCAGACTCACAAAGGAGAAGGTCCAGACTCACTGAGGAGAAGGTCCAGACTCACTGAGGAGAAGGTCCAGACTCACTGAGGAGGACGTCCAGACTCACTGAGGAGAAGGTGCAGACTGCAGAAGACCTGTGGGGCCTCTGGTTGCATCAGTCCTCCCTCCTGCACAGGCTGTCTGCTGCTGTCCCTAATGTGTCTTGATAGTGATGTGTCCATAAAGTTTAGGTTTAACTGTGGTTTATATGATCTTAAAAAGTACGTGAGACAAATCTGAAAACATATCATTTGCTCAGAATAAGTTTATCTGAATGTCGACTTGCTGACTTGTGTGTGTCATTTGCAAACAATCTATTGACACAGAGGGACTCCTTTTCTGAAATTAGCAATACTTCTTGTTTCCCAGCTTTCTTCAAACTGTCACAATTAGAAGAATAGTAATAGCAGAGCAAAAAGAATTTTAAGTAGTAGTTCCCATGACTTAATATATTTCTTGGAGATTTTTAAAGATTAGATATAGCTGCTTACTGGCTCACAGCCCAGTGCGAGTACAGCTATTTCAGGCATAATGTCCGTGCTATGTGTACCCGAGCACAATAGAGCCACAACCATGTGTATTGGTCTGACCTGCGGTTTCAGTGTCGGTGGTCTCCCTGCTCTCTCCCGGATCGCCATGGCGACCTGCCCCAGACACAGGCGATGACAGTGTGGAGGGTTCGGATCCATTAGCCTCCGAGTCGTCTTTGGGCTGTAACAGAGCAAGTGATTGTCAGTGATGGTTTACCATACATCTGACCACCACAGAGTAATTTGGTGTTTCACATCAAGGCACATGACGGCTCTCGTTCCGTGGGGCAGACTTTCTGTTTTTTTGCAACTCAGATTTCTGCTCTTATATTGAGACAAAATCACTTTGTTTAAAGGTCCATGTTGTGTACAGTAGCAACATGTCACCAGTAGAAGGGGGTACTCAAGTAAGGGAAACATGTAGGCACTGGTCCAACATTATTAAGTGTGGGAGTATCAAACATTTTCTTTCACATACATGTCCATGCACATGAGTTAAATGTATTCAGTCATAGTGCAACACATACGATTTACTCACATAATGAAATGATATTTTCACCATGTGTTCTGTTACTTTTATCACAGTTACATAATGCTTTTGAATTATGACTCAGGTGTGACAGCTGCTGATGGATCATATATTCACATCTGTTTATCACTCATGCAACAATTAAGAAATATATTATCATATGTTTATTCATATATTCTGGAGTGTGTGTGGAGAAGGATGTTGGGGCATCCCCGCTTAGTCTGACGCCTCCACAACTAGGCCTCAGATAAAGCAGAAGGAAATGGATGGATGTTTATTCAGTAACTCAAAACACAAGAGAAAAGGATGGAATAAATAATGAGTCCACATTTTAGCATCAGAGCAGTTTGATTTTAGGGCTCTCTTAGACAGAGATATTTGTTTGTCAAGTGAATTACCAGGGTAAAATGTCCATTTAGCATTTGTTACTTTCAGAATATATTGTCATTTCTTACGTAAACCCTTTTTCTGCACAGAGTCAGATGCACCTGTGCAGCTTCCTCAGGCCTGTACCGGAGTGTCCCACATGAGCCCCTGTACTGTACCTGTAGCAGAAGCTCCCTGAGGCGGCGTAGCTGTGACTCCAGCTGCTTGTTGTGGTCCTCCAGGATCTGCATACGTGTCTCCAGACGGCTCTTGTGTTGGCGCAGAACTCGGGCCTCAGCAAGCAGCTCCTCGTCCTGAGCCCCCCCAGTGGGAGAGCCCAGACCCCCCTCCCCCGCCTCTGTCAGCATGGGCACTGACGCTGCCTCCTCATGCTTCCACTTCAGCCGCCTGTACTCGCCCTGCAGCACTCTGGCAGTGAGAGAGACACAGTAAGCTTACAGACATCACTGCACACATTCAATTTCAGGGAAAGTTACAACTTTTTATTAACTTTGAAAACTTAACAGTATTCAGTCAAACTTCAGGATGATTTCCTCCTGGCAAAGCAGAGGTATTGCTCATGTTACGACCAGAGAAAATATTAGATATCTGATAAGTTGCAGAGGATACAGTGGCTGTGTTTTAGCTTGTAACCTCTCTCACATTACACACCAGTTTATATATTTTATTGCACTGTTTAATATTTAAAGAGACATGATTAGTCTTGTCAAACAGAGCAGCAGGAAACTAATGATAAACCATGATGGCATGCAGAGTCCTTGTTTGTTTTCTTTTGTGTATCACTGTTACCTGTGTAATACATCCGCCTGGGCCAAGGATTATTTTTACCATAACTCTGGTATAGAATAAATTCGATTACAGCTCAGATTACCTGCCAACACTAGACACTATTACTGTTATATTGAATGATGTAAGATGTCAAGAACAACTGTGGGTCAAGGTCTTAAGCACCTAAAGGGTGCAGAGCATGACTGCGTGTGCCTGGAAAATGTCACTAATAAAAAGAAGATTTAATTTTACATCATGAATCATTCACTAAAGGTTGCCTCTGGTTACCAATTAAATCAGACGGGGAACTGAATGTGCTCTGTTTACAGAGAAGCTCCAGAAAAGCAGTCCATACATTTCCATTGTAAAGAATGAGTTTATACTTGTGAGTCAGAATGTCAGAATATTTTTATTTTTTGTGATGTAAATGCCAGCAGACATTGAGAAACTTCAGAAGGTTCACAGTGAAAATCAATTCACGTTTTCAAATTTTTTGCTTCAGATTTGAGCATTCAAACAGCAGCACGTTTGAAATTTTCTGTCCTTTCATGTAGTTATATGGTAAAATTTGAGTGTATTTTGCGTATTTAACCGTGCACTATTTGTTACTAAAACTAGGTCTCTTGTCTGGAAGCGCTAACTTGAGTATCCTCCCACCAGTCGTGACTTGATGAGCTGTCCCTGTGATGTACTCATTCCTAAACCGATCCATCCTCATCCCTCACAAGGAGATCCACGACAGTGCTGTGAGCCATGCGTCATATCTGTCACACTCTGGAGCAATATCTATGCTAAGAGAACAGTGGTGAAAATGTAAATATATTGAGTAAATATCTTCATCAATCTAACACAAATCCACAAATCCCAGAATCCTTTTTTCAAATCAGCAAAAAGCTCTGTGAAAAATGAATCTGGTATGCGTGTAAGTAAGCACAAAATAAGCATTTGGGTTTGTCAGCTAGGAGAGGGTAATTTTTTTTGTCTCTGTTTGATTTTTCAGTAGACTTAGGTAAATACGCCACTGCGCTTTGCTGTTTCTCTGGCAATATGTTCTCTTGACAACAAAGACAGACGGAATAAGTTAAGAACAAATTTGTTTGCTTAAAATGCGCAAGGAACAGCAAGACTTTGTTTTGGACATTGCAATTTGCAGTATGTTCAGAGGGCTATGTGAGATTAGGCAAAATAGATTGCAACGTGCAACCACAGGAGGTCAAGGTCAACTTTATTTATCAGCATGTCAACACACTCATGCTGTTTGAGAACACTGACTTACATTCATTTGCTGGAGACTGACACTAACCTTATTACATGACTAATCTAAACCCTAACCTTAACCTATTTGAACCCATATCTGAACTTTAAATCATGTTGATCTAATAATAAAGGATATGCATCATGAGGATGTGATATTTCCATCCCCAGTGGAGGGACAGATTTTAGTCCCCACATTGTGAATAACACCCCGCCCACACATACATCTTAATGGACAGGGCACTTATGCATTAGACCAGAACTTGTGCTTTTACATTAGGGTCAACTGTAGCCTCTGTACACTATATATTATTATTTATGTATGGAGCACAATTTGCATTATGTTTTCATACAGTCTCATGACTTTTAATGTTAGGTAATTATGTATAACTCTACATAATTATTAAATGATAATTTAAAAAAAAAAGATTTCACCAGGAGTAATGTTCAACTGATACCATAAAAGCTTTACTTGAAACAGCTAGAGTATGTTAATTTGAATGGAGGTAACTGCTCCCTTCAGACAATTATTTAAGCCAGTCCCTTACCAGACCCTTTTTGGATGTGGTGAAACATAAAAGCTCTAAAACTGCTAACAGAATTTAACTTTCTTTTGCTATGAATTGTACCCTGACATCTGAGGGATTACACAGATGGTGTATTATTTGGGGCTGTCAACATTAATGCGTCAACGCTTGCGATTAATCACAAAAAAATCACACTAATGTTTTTATTTTTTTTATTTTGAACGCACATGCTCCTCTATCGAAAGCGCGATGGTGACCTGAAAGACGGCGCAGGTTATTAGGTCAGTGATCAGGTCTGTCCATATGGGACTTTAGATAAAACTAAGGTAGTTTGCAGATATTGCAGCGATGAACTCTCTTTCCACAGAAGCACAAGTTTAAAATACCATCTTAAAGCAAAACACGTGTTTCAGCGGCAGCAAGGACGCTACTTGTACACAACAAGCCAAGCACAACAAACAACGTTGGTGGAGTGCACCCATGGCAAGACTACCAGCGATAGAAAAATGTCAATAATATAACTTTTTAATAATAAATTGCATTTTTGTCAAAATATTTGGGTCTTTTCTTGAAGAATAATTAACTGTGATTAATCGTGATTAATCAAAATTCTAAACTGTGATTGACAGCACTAGCATTATTACAGTACATAGTGTTGCTGTGGTCGATCTAAACTCTGGGACGCTCCACACCCTCATGTCCAAATATCCCCCACGGTGGAGTGTTTTACATTAAGTCTGCTCTCAAAACCCACTTTCATTCTCTGACTTTTTACACTGCATGAGTTGTGTGTCTTTTATTCATTTGATTGTATTTATTGTATTTATTGTATATATTTAATGCTTTCTATTTGTTGTTCCTATTTACTGTTTATTTACTGTTGTGTTCATGTGTCTGTGCAGCTCTTTGGAAACTATCACTTGGCCTGTTTAAATCCAGGCTCAAAACGTATCTATTCAGACTGGCTTTTAACACTGAGTAATGTTCTTTTACTTCATTGTTTAATGTTTTGAATGTTTTATATTGTGCCGGTTTCATTGGAAAACTCTTTGGTCACCTTAAGTGTTGTAAAGGGCTCTATAAATAAAGTTTGATTGATGTCATGATTATACATGTGCTATTAAAAAGTGTATTGGATTGACCTTTCTTAGCCCCTCACCTGTTCTCGTTCTCCAGGCGGGCCAGAGTGCGTTGCAGCTGATCTTTGTCCTGGTGCTCGAGTTGGGCCAGGAGCATGTGCTGACAGGGGGAGTCCGGGTCCAGGGCGGGGCTGGAGTGACGCAGGAGGTACTGGTCTTCATCCCTGAGTCCCCCACACAGGAGACAGCACACTGAGCCACTAGAGCACAGCCATAGCAGCACAGAGCAGGGGGAGGGATGGGGGAGGGATGGAGGAGGAGGAGAGCAGTGCATTCAGGCCACCAGCCACCGGGTAAGGAGTTAGAGGAGGTGACGCAATGAGAGGAGACAGGACGGACGGGGCAAAAACACACCACTGCAGCAAGGTCAGGCAAATTATGCAACATTGAACCAAGCGTGTGTCTTTGCAGGGGGCCTGAAAGCTCGACACTACTCCACATACATTACAATCAAAGTATTTTATGTGTTATACTATAAAATTAACTGGTAATTCAAGTGGTAAGAGCAAAAGTCTGATTGGCGCTTCTAAACTTCACGATTTACACTAAAAATGAATGCATTTTCTAAAAACATTAAACATTACTGATGATAATACTTTTTGATTTGTTTTGGATTACATTAGGACTCTGTAGTATCCGTCATTCTGCTTGTTAAAAACATCATAAAGCAACAATGTTTTAGCTGCTGTTAATCCAATTTAATACACTATTTTCCCCACATATAAACAATAAAAGAAACATCTTGTTCTAAAGTAGAAATAGCTTGTTTAGGATTTCCATTAAAACTTTCAACAACCGGTGAATTCTGTTTATGGTTTAAGTTAACTCGAATAATACAAAAGCTACATTAGGATTATTATCACAAAGTCAGGCTCAGTATAGACAGAGTGTGAATGCTGCAAGTCTCCAACAGCAGGACACAGGAAGCACAGCGGTCACTATAGGGTCATGCAGCAGAAACACTTAAAGGCATAAACAGTTATTAAAGGGGCGGAGGGGGGGTTCAGACTTTCATGGTGATGGAAAATGAGCACAGTAGTGTTGCCATAGGAATCAACAATTGAACATATCATGTCTTTTGAATGAAAAGTCCTCAAAATGGTGCCTATAAACAGGAAGCTGAAACCCATACATAGGAAGGATGCTGTGGTGCAGACACACCCTGAAGACACAGTTTAAGCTCATGCGTTTGAAAAGCTTTTTAAGGGGGATTTTGGAGGTAAAGTGTCAATCACTTTTGCCAAAAGATAAGCAAACTTCTAACACGTCTGTAGAGCTGTACCTTTAAAGATGTCCTATGTAACTTTTTGGTCGGGGGGTCCCTCACCTGCTTGTTTCTATGGATAGGTCATTAAACAGCTCTGCCTTACATTTATTCAATTACAGGCGGTTTTATTGCTCAAAAATACCTAAAAAAACCCCCCAAAAAACAGGCATTCTGACTGTGAGCGGGGTCGCCTCTCCACTGATCTGACCTGTAACTTGGTCTGGTTTGGTCTCCCTGAAGATGGAAAAGTTAATTGCCACAGTGTGAAACATTCACAATAACATCTCCGTGAAGAAAAGCATTTGACTGACCCTCTACCAGAAACGTTACACAATTCACCTTCAAAATATAATAGGGATATAGAAAAGTCTATAAAAAAAGATACATTGTAAAACCATTTGATGACGCACTTGCTTTTTTGGTCAAAAGAATCCACTTGAGACTTGAGAATGAAACTCCAACTTAAAATTTCTTTCATAAAACAGTGTATTTCTTTAGCCTTTTTTCAGTATGCCACATTGTACAAGCGCTCAAGGCTGTTATGTATTATTTACCATTCACACAGTGTAATCACACAGAGCTGGTCCCCCTCACACTGGGTCATTTTCATTATATGTCTGATTATTTATGTGATTGAGCAGCCATGCCTCCAAAGTGCAGCATAACATATTACACATAAACAAAGCGAAACAAATGTGTCAAGAGGAGTGCAGTGTGCATCAAAACAGGCCCACTGAATGCCTTTAATGGTAATGAGGGGGTAGTTATGTGTGGGTGGTCATATACTCACAGACTTTCATCAGGAGAGAGGCTATCAGTAAAGAAGGAACAATTCTGGCTTTCCATCTCTGCCAGTCTGTAAGTGGAAAACAAATGCATGCACATGATTACTGCATATTTATGTAAACAAAGAGAATCAAGACACTATGGGGTCAGGGCATTGTTATTACACAAAAGAGAATTGCTTTGTCTGAACTGAAACTATTTTTCACCAGAAATAGAAGAACTGAAAAATCTAATCTGTACCTAATTAAAAGTGCTGCTGTGTCCGAATATAATAAAAACAAGCAAACTTAATGTGTTCAATTCACAGCTATACCTTCTGCTTACCTGCTTCAATTTTGCCACAAATAGTACTCATACTGCTATCTCAACTTCTACTGCGACTTTTATTAACAACAGGTAATTCATTGAAATCATTTGGTATAATGTTACTGAATGCTACTGAAAGATGATGTATCCATGGCAGTGGCGGCTAATTTAGAAGTAAAACAAAACAACAACAAAAACAACTTAGATAAAAAGTGCATACCTTGTATTACCAATTGTATTTGTGTATTACCAGGCGCAAATTAACTTAAACATCTCCGACTCATTGAATACATCTGCTATGAAGCACAAAAGCTGTACAAATGTCCAAAAGGAAAGCGAATACAATTCTAATAAAATACTGGACAGTCTTACAACATGAAGGCAGTAAAAATGTTTATTTGAAAAGTGCTGCTAACCCAGTCCACACTGTGTGTCCGTGAGGGGGGGGATTAGCTGTGGAGCTTTCAGGACCAAGGACAGTGCTTGTGGCTGTGCTCTGACAGTGTGTGGACAGCTGCTCTGCACAGGTTGCTCTGTAAGTGCTTTCACACCACACAAAAAAATGGCATTGGCAAGAACTTCCAACAATTTGTATTAAGCTCACAGCTCACACTGTATGGCATGGAAATCACAAGTATCCCAGTCTCCTCAGTCTCCATCTACATGTATCCCAGTTATATTCTTAAATTCAAGGAAGGTACTGTGTAAACAAACTTCAAAATGCATTTTTCTCTGCTTCCCTTTAACAAGGGGAGACAGCATTTTGGACAATATTCTGTTGCTGTTCCCAGTACTGCATTTTTCTGGACTGAGATGTCTGTTGTCCTTCCTGGGATCTGCTGCAATCACTCATCCAGTTTGTGGGTCACGGCCCCGAGTGCTCCGATCACCACAGGCACCACCGATGCTTTCACCTTCCAGGCCCTCTCCAGCTCTTCCTTGAGCCCCTGGTATTTCTCTAGTTTCTCGTGTTCCTTTTTCCTGACATTGCCATCGCTCAGTATTGCAATGTCCACCACCACGGCTTTGTTCTCTCGCTTATCCAGAACCACGATGTCTGGTTGGTTCGCCATCACCATTCTGTCAGTCTGTATCTGGAAGTCCCACAGGATCTTGGCCCGCTCATTCTCCACAACCTTTGGAGGCATTGACCACCTTGATCCTGGGGTTTCCAGCCCGTACTGCCACAGATGTTTCTGTACACTATGCCCGCTACTTTGTTATGTCGCTCCATGTCGCTTTCCCTGCCAGCATCTTACACCCTGCAGTTATGTGCTGGACTGTCTCAGGCACTTCTTTGCACAACCTACACCTTGGGTCTTGTCTGGTGTGGTAGATCTGGGCCTCTATTGCTCGGGTGCTCAAGGCCCGGTCCTGTGCAGCCAGGATGAGTGCCTCCGTGCTGTCCTTCAGACCAGCCCTCTCCAGCCATTGGTAGGATTTCTTGATATCAGTCACTTCAGTTTTGTTCCGGTGGTACGCCCCATGTAGGGGTTTTTCCGGCCATGATGGTCCCTCCAGCACCTCTTCCTCTGCGCCCCACTGTCTGAGACATTCTCTGAGCACGTCATCAGTCTGGGCCTTGTCACTGATGTACTTGTGGAGCTTGGATGTTTCATCCTGGACAGTGGTTCCCACATGGTCAGGAGCTTTCGTGTCTTATATATATATATATATATATATATATATATATATATATATATATATATATATATATATATATATATATATATATATATATATATATATATATATAAAAGTAGAGTTTGCCTTTTCTTTGCACCAATTACAAGCTGTAACCAACATAGTCACATTCAATTCTCCAAGTGCATGAAGGTTAATAAAAGAATATGAACCATACGACTCCACTGAACTTCACTGCACCCGTACTTCTTTCAGACACAACAACAGAAACACAGAGATCTGTCGTAAATATGATCCAATGGCCTCTGTGCTGCTCCCATATGTACACTAATAAAGTACACCACAAAAGTACAATACAAAAGTAGTGCCCAATGTCAAGAGATCACCCCGTGTTTGAATGTCATCAGAGGTGCAAGAACTGACTATGTCTGTGTGAGTCCACCTCTGAAAGAAGCTGAGGATTTATCTGTGTCTTGTTACTGAGGCCACAAACGCTGACTACTCATAATTTACCTGGCGACACTATTCATCAGGAAGCACCACAAGCCGGGCCAACAGTAAATGAGGGATAGGGCAGTGGGTAATAGGGAACAAGCAATGGGCGTATATGTGTTGTGTGCATGGATCCAAATGTGAAAAGATGTTCAAGAGTGGAGCAGCAGAATCCTAACAGACTTCTAAGAGGTTTTATATTACGTGCCTCTCATCTGTCCGCCATGCCATGTGGAAGTAGGGCCCAAGATAAAAGGGACTGAGTCTCTTTTGCATTGAGAGTAGAGGAGGCGTGGGAGGCAAGGAGGGCAGGAGAGAGAGAGGACAGGAGAAAAGAAGAATCTTCGCTACCCGACAGCAGCAGCATGTGGGAAATGTTCACAAAATGTATTTTATGAATTTCAAATATTTGTAGTTGTCAAAATATCAAAAACACGCAAATGTCGATTTTCATGTTTTTGTGCCAGCAACTCTTTCAACCAGCAAATCTGAAGAAGCATCTAATCCAACCAGACGACTACAGCTACAGCTAGTGACGGCCAATAGATACAAATGTGATTTGACATAAGTTTAGTTCAAGATAAAAAAAAATGAGATTAAATTAGGTTAAATTAGGAAAAAGCATAAACTACTGCTAATAACTACTACTAGTATGTGTGTTAGTGATGTTCCTCAGAGGACAGCTTATTTCAATTTGACCTTGAAGATACAAAATTATGACAAAATAGATCTACAAAAGTGCATTTTTTTCTACAGAAGAAAAGCAACAGAAGTATTTTTGTTCCATTCTATCTTTGAAATGTGGTGAATATAAAACCTCTTATATGCAAACTGGCAAGTAAAGAGCTGGGGAGAAAAAAGAAGATGATTGTTTGTTCTGTGTGCCATTGAGAAGAGATAAAATGGGCCATTTTCATAAAAACTTCATCTGTGGAGCAGTGCTTACACACTGACAGACAGCAGGGCAGAGTCCAAACACTGTTGAGACATACCCTTTAACAGTGTTACTTTCATCATGCATTTTCAACATTGGCTTAACCTGAAGACTATTATTCACCAAGGATACATATAAAGCTTATAAACTGCAATATGAAAGTGGTGATGTTAAAAAAGCAGCAAGAGGTGAACAAACTGGCTAATGTTAAAGGGCCATATTACTGTGGTTTCTGATCTCTGTTATAAAGTTGTTTCCTCATCAATAACATACCATTGTGTTTTGTTTCATTCACATATGTTTAACACACAAACCATGCATACTTAGGCTGCATTCTCTCAAAGACAAAGCACTCTGCTCCACCTTGTGATGACATGTGGTAATACAGGAAGTGCTCCACTGTGTTTTTAAACTCTAGACACCTTCACTAGAATCATTTGGATGATTTCAGCACTGGAACTGCCAATCTCTACACACAAAAGGTAAAAGGAGCTGTTAACATGAAAACTTCATGACACTGTGAGATTTGAGATGTAGACAGACTAATAATAAAGGGTGACTCAAACATGTGAATGAAACAAAGCACAACTCCAGGTATGTTTTTGAGGATATAACAACATTATAACATTGCTTAAAGCTCACAAGAGTCGATTTTGTGTAATATAGGACCTTTAAAATGTTATGGTTATGGTGGAAGTGCTACAAAACATCAAAACATCAGACAGAATGCTAAACAGCAACAAAAACATGAGTGTAACTTCAGTGTGCAACATCTAGCAGTTTGTATTTTGGTTTTAGCAAAAAGATAATCCCTTTGGCCATTTGTGACCTTTTCTTAAAATGAAATCAAGGCCCTTCTTTGTGGATTGTCTTTCTGACCATCAAACCAGCAAAGCTAGAGTTGTAAAAACACACACAGCAACACAAGCACTGAAAAACTTTTTAAATTATTGAGTTTGTATGAAAGAACAGCTTTAGTAGCAGTAGAGTCTTATTTGACCTTATAACATTCCCTGTCAAACTTTGTTAAGGTCAGCCCAAAACTAGTAGATTTCTGTTTCATTAAAATTAAATAAGCCGTCCCGTTGGCACTCTTTTTCATTTATGGTTAATTTTGGCCGTGTCCCCTTATGCCTACGGTAGTGGTATAAAAACTGTATGAGAAGCAGTGAATAAATTAGGGGGAAAAGATTTTGTGATAAAATGGAAAGTCGGGCATGAATGAAGTCTAAAATACATTTGCAGTTTAGAGACAATAGCAGACTGGGATTTGAGATAAGACAAGGACAAGAACGGAGAAACAATTCTGCCCGGTCTGGTTTGCTCTTGGTTCACTGCACACAATAGGACTGTTGGCTATGCTGCCACCACAGAGGGAGCGTCCAGTGCCCCTCGCTGTTTATAGCCTGTCAGCCAGATACTAACCCACAAGGACAGCTCCCAGGTGAACAACCCGATCTGCGCGACCCTAGCAAGCAACAAACAGCTAGCAACACCCAGCCGCCAGCAACACAGACGCCCATGACCCCACCTGGCACATATCCCACTCGTGAACGGCACTACAGCAGGGTTCGCCCAGGCTAGAGTACAGGACCAGAGCCAAATCAATACTTCAATCAACAAGTGGTGGAGAAGCCAGAAGTCGGACCACCTGGACTTATTACCAAGAGGAAAAGAGAGGAATGGGGAGTACAAAAAATGTAGTAATTGCGTATGGTGTGCGTTTGTGTACCTGCTGGCGTAGTGCTCAATGCGACTGTGCGTGTCGGCATGAGGCAGTCTGGGGGATGAGCAGGGCCTGGAGAGAGAAGAAAGACAACATATACTAACATGGGACCCTACTCTAATACTGAATCTGCACTTTCATTTTGTAGTTTCTTCTGAACTTGCATTGCCATTTTTGTAGACCCCTGCATTCATTTGTATTTAACCCAAACATAATTTATCTGATGGTACATTCAATCAATATCCATGTGAGTGAGTTCAGCAACATTGGTTGTTGATCACAAGCAGGTGAAGCAAGAATGAAATGATGCTATAGGATTTAAATATTTTATAAAGCTCTGACTGTATATAAGGTCAAACACTGATAAATAATAAGAATGAACACACACTATTATTTACCTCGTTTACATGACAAAACTGAATAATAACAAATCATTCGCCTTTAAAACTGATTGGGTTCATGTGACATCCAAACATTATAAACTGCTCATAGTTAAAAGCTGAGGTAAAAGGAAGATTCTATACCAAGATTTGCATAGCATACTTTTTATATGTTTATATATTTTTACACTTAACCTATTAAGCAATAGCTTTCCAATGGCTACCCAGAGCTTCTTAGAAAAACAAAACAAAACTGATTTGTGATCAGTGTTATGACCAAGGGAGGGCAAGGTACTATAACGTATATTTTTATCATTCCGTTTCCTTGCTCCCCTGCTTTTACTGCTTTTATAACTATATATTATCTGTGGATATATATAAACATCTCTTAAAAGACAATGGTTTGTCAGGTTGTTTAGGTATCCACATGTAAAATAGGGGTCACTGGGAAGAAAAGGTTGGAAACCACTATGTTAGATATAGACACATGCAGTGCAATAATCTGTGATTTATTACCTACTAAATACTCAGATTTAAACCATAATTTGGCACATAGAGCATGCCCTTTTATAGACTGAAAATATAATTCTCTCTTCTGAACTTGCATTGCCAAATTCCACAGTATGTCTCTCTTCCTGCATATTGATTTAAATGGATCAATTAAAAGTCAAAACATTAACCTTTTATAGAAGATTTGATTTGAAATGCCACTTTTAAAGACCTAGATATTTGGTCTACTGTTTACCCCCTGAAGGGTAAAGAATAGAGCCCTCCATAGACAAACATGTGCATGTATAATGATGCAGTTTGTATGTGGTACTGCAGTGGTACTGCAGTGGCCCTGAGCGCTGTTCGGGAGTGATCTCATTGCACTTGTTTCTACCTTTGGGTGAGACCCACTCATGTGCTCAGAATATTTGCATTCAGCCAGTGCACAGTAGAATATCATTATGGAAATCACAATCAAAGAGATGTCCTTTTGACCCATTTAGCTGAAACAGGTTGGCCAGGTGTTATAAGGAGCATGATTAAGGGGGAAGAGGTGTTGGAGCGGGACTCACGTTTCAGAGGTCTCGACTTCCAGCACAGACTGTACGGGTAGGTAGCCTCTCTGTGGGTGCTTGGTGAAATACTGCTTTGATCTAAACTTGTTCTTCAGAGTCTTGGCGAAGTCCCTCATCTTCTCCCCCGATGTTGTCTGTTCCGCAATTTAACAGATTGAAGGCAGAAGGCAGGGGTCAGAAAACACACACAATTTAAGAATCATTGCAATTACTTATTTCATTTCTTTTACAACAAGTTACTGTGTCAATGTAAAAAAAAAAGGAAATCAATTAAATCTTCTAACTTTTAAGAATCATCAGTTTTTATTTTGACTTGAATACAAATATTAAATCACTGGTTAGTCACTAGTTACATCTTTGTTAAAAGTTGATATTCATATTGTACGTAGAAAAGGGGACCGTGGTAAACGTTAGTATGTGAGCCTAGAAGAAGCTGCTGTGTAGTCACACATAAATGATATACAGCCAGATTATGGTAAAAAAAAATTGGACATCGCATAAGGGCCGACGCAGTAGAAAGATGGCTGGCTGCTGAGTAGATAACTCATTTAGAGCCGCTGATACCAGGAGCTGTATGTACTTTTTCCTAAAGCCTCATATTTGTATTTCGTCAGGGTGCATTTGGCTTACAGGGGTGTAGTACTCCATGATGGGGTAGTGTAACTTCTTTCCCTTGGTTGTGCGTCCGGTCAGAAAGCAGGTTTGGCAGATGTCCACATTGAACTGCTTGAGACTGCGATACCTGTCCACATCCACATAACCAACAGATAAAGGTGATGTTAGTCCAGTGTAAGACAAGCATATGACAGTGGACTCAGAGTTACAATGCATTTGTCAATCACAGGCTGTCTGACAATGCTGATGTAAGTGGCAGCCTTGCGGTGAAATGGACCTCACCTGAAGCCCTTGATGGGGCACTGTTTGCACACGGAGCACTTGGCCTGGTGCTTGGTGGACTCGGCCGCAGCCACGCGGTGCAGGACAGGCAGCCACACCATGGACTGGGGCTCCAGGCTCGTCCACTCCAGGAAGTGAGACACCTCAATGGTGGCTTTCCCTGGGGCCTGAACACAGTGCTGTACATTAGAGCCATGTGGAGGCAGCAGAGGGCATATTTAGAGAAAATGGATCAACCTATATAACAAGGTCAGTGCTAGTGCTAACTTTAAAGACATAATTACCCGACTGAGACAGCAGACACAGGGCTGACTACTTGTGTCTGGGCTCCTCCTTGCTGAGAATTCCAGAAAGTGGGATAAAAGGAAGTAAAGCTAATAAAAGAATGACTTGCCAAGCACAGAGAATCCTTGATGTGCTAAATTCTCATTAAGTCTGCATCAGAGATGCATTAAGAGGTTGATTTCCCTGGGGCTGCCTCCACTGCTCAAGCAGAGCAGCATAATAAATGTGTGTGTGTGTGTGTGTGTGCTGCTCACAGCGCGGCAGGGCATGTGGAGGTGCTGGGCCTCTGGGGATAAGGAGCTCCTCTCTAGAGCTCAGAGACAGACGGCTCCTCACAGGAGGTCAGATAACAACCTCTCGCTCAGCGCACACCTGGACCTGACTGTTCTGCTCACGCTGCTGTGTCCCAAACTGCACTGAGCAGATGGGAGCTTTAGACATCAATAAAAATCTGTGGGATAAACGCTCTGTTATCAAAACACTGCTGTGTGCCCCTCATCCTCTAAACTGCACAACTTTGTGAAATCCAAATGTCTCCACCAAATAAAAGCATTTTCTGTGTATTCACTGTTTCCAAAGTTGACTTTGATCTAATAACCTCTGTGCACTGAACCTTTGCCAAGAGAATCATTGCGAGCGCAAGTTTGCTGCTGTACGCTGATGCAGAGCCAGACTGCAGTGCCAGCGAATGTCAATCATATCTGAGCCAAGTGATAAACGAGCACACGGGTCAGGCCCCAATTCTCACAACATGGATATTTCATCTGCAGCTAAATGCCCTCACATGGAGCAAATGGGTGAAGACATTGATTTAATCAGTCTGTGCAGAAAAACTGAGCATGGCCCAGAATAAAATGTGGCTAATTAGGATATGCCTCAGAAATTGGGGACTTAAACAGATTTAGAGTGGCCAACTTGTGAGAAGTGGTGGTCCGACCACAACAATAGCTTTGTGATCTGGGGCTTTGTGTATAATGTTGGTGGGTGTAGGTGACAGCCTAAAACCCAGCTTCAGCAGCTCAGAGCAACTTAAAACAACTTAATATAGACTTTCTAATTAGCCAAGCCCTCAGCATACCATTGGGTACATGTTTATGATACTTCCAATTTAACATTGCAGACTTCCCCTGGACTAGATATAAAGTGGGTACAACAAGCATCTCCTGGCTCTGATTTATATGCATTAAAAGCAACACAATGAAATATTCATCTGATGTAATGTCTGCCGCTTTGTAACAATCTGTGCAGTCCCTCTTCTGCATTTAACCACTTCAAAAGAGTCTGACTTAGAGCGGAGGACAATGGACTCCACAGATGTCAGGTTCACAAAGACACTGGTGTTTTTTTTTTTATTCCTCACTTTTGTCAAATAAAAAAAACTCACCAGTGTAATTTAAAGTTCAAATACTTACCTTACATGTAATGGTATTGTAGGCAGTGTTGGGAAGAATACTCTTTAGTTACAGAATACTGAATATCTCTCTCTATGTATATAAGTATAGGTATTCTGTTACATGATCCAACTGGAGTACTGTATTCTGAATACTCACAGCACTTTGACACTGATTTGGATTAAATTATAAGGTAAAAACATGACATATGATTAAACCAGCTTTATTTTATCTTTAATAAAGTAGTAGCTGTAGTTTTGTTATCCTGTTTTTATGCATTTATTTATTACAGATTAAAGAAGGAAAAATCACAACTTCACTCACCACAAGAGCAGTGTTTTCTATTTCATTCTCACTGATGCCACCAAATGAAAGACTAACAGTACCATAATACAGTTAGTCAAATTATTCTGAATATATTTTCGATACAGGGTTGGCTTAGTGTAAAACTGCATATTAATGACCACGATCGGTAGAACATGTCAAGCAGTTTGCTCTCACCACCCTGAAGCAGCTGCGGACACTGGGCTCCACGTTACTGCCCCCGAACGCTGCCACCTCTCCCAGCTGTCGGGGGATCTGGATGGCCTCGTGGAGCAGCATGCTGAGGTGCCGCTGGTCTGTGGTACCACCTGGACACGCAACCTGACGGAACAAGACTGCAACCAACCGAAGAAAAAGGAAGAAAATATAGTCATGGTGCTACGATACAGTTAATACATATACAGACATACAGTGTGACCTGGGATATAATTAGCTCTCATGTACAGAGACCACATGTCATAAAGAGCTATTTTGGTTTTAATGCATACTGGATTTGGTCACCATAATGCTTTCTGATTCACTACAAAACAAGAGAAAGTTTCATAGACAGGACATGTCTTAAGAACTCGGGCCACTCTGTGTTTTATTTAGCTACATCAGAATCTGTACCCTCTAAACAGTCCCTATAACCTGAGTTTCAGATTAAACTGTCTTTGAATAGTTTGAAAGGGGTGAATTTTCAGTTCTGGCTTTATGAATTACAATATACAAGTCATTTACATTTGAAGTAGCTCGTCAACAGTGTGTGCGGCTCTGAACTGAGGTGACTGTGTCCTTGGACAGTTACAATGGCACTAAACCCTTTTAAATAGTGGAAATGACATTATTCATTCAGCACAAACACTCCATTAAGACTCTGGGGCCCCAGCTCATGTGGTCTGTTTATGAAGTTTTGAAAGTGAGATTATTAATTCAGCCGCGCCTGCCCTGACACATAATTTCAGTTTTTGAAAGTTTCTGGCAAAATGCAATAAACAGCAAATGAAATGTCATTACAGATTCCTCTCAGTTGTTTCAGTCGAGATAAGGAAACAATTTTCAACAAAAACAAAACATAATGCTAGGGTCACTTTATTTGTTATTTGGAAGGCTGGAACAGTTTTGGCAAATTATTATTCTTTTTTTTAAATAAAAGTTGGTGAATGTGCAGGGAATCGTAAATTATCTCATTCAGTATCAAGGCAAATTGTTCTCATAAATCATACAATTATTTTCTCACCACTCTTAAAGGTGTTACTTTTCTGGTAGTGGGTCCACATCTGCTTGTCTCTGTAGATGTTACTGTTTTGCCTGGGAAGTTTCAAAGACAAGTAATCCATCTTGTCTTTTATAAATTACATGTGTTTCTATGGATTAAAAAAACATGCTTTCTTACAGTGAGTGGTGCCAACTCTTCACAGATCTGACATGTACCTGGTGGTATCATCAGCTTGTGTCCACAGAAATATATCGCCTGAACAGCCAGTCTCTTTTACTTTTTGTTTGAATCCAAAAGGGTCTGGAATCGGTACGGTTTCCACTCGTCATTATAAAGTTTTGTCAGATGTGTGGTTCTGGCTGACCAGGTGAGGAAATATACAAGTTTAATGCCATGCTGTGGAACATTTCAGGCAATGCAATAACATCACCCTAGGGACAAGCAGGCGGTGGACCTCTCTACCAAAAAAGTGCAGCAAGAGCATGGTAACCTCAATTAAATTAAATGCCACTGAAATTAATATATAAATCACTGTCAGATATTGTGAGATTGATGTACTGTGGTTTTTTGAAGTTTAATTGCAACTATACATAGATAGATATTTCTAAAATTCTTTCTGTACATTTATGAAGTTTGTTGAAAGGGACGGTGTAATAGCAACCATATACACCTAAGCCCAGAGAAAGAGTTCAGTCTCACCTCACACACGTATGAACTGATAACCAATGTGTTATCACAGATGGTGTGCCAGGCATGAGTAAACCTGCCTCAGCTTCTCTGTGTTCCCCTGTATCCCCTATCAAATACAAGCTGCTCACATCAGCTATTGTGGACTCAAAGCTCACTCACCGTTTTACCCTAGATGAAAAAGCAGTTTATAAACCATTTCCAAACAGTAAAATCCTATCTCAGCCAGGGTAATGAACGTGGTGACATGATTTATAATGAAAGTCAAATCAGTGCTAGCTGACTCGTGAAGAGGAAAGCCTTAGAGATGTGAACACATGAATTGAGTTTCTGACAAGCAATCCTTTTAAGCCCCCCAGTACACTGTGTATGTACAGAAAGCTTTCTGCATTACAGGGCCCAAGTCATTTCCTCCATTAGACTAAGTGGACGCCTTTATGTTCTGCTGGCATTTACTAGGACTCTGTTTTGCGTCATTGTTGAGGGTTGTGCAGATGCATTAGGGATAAACATCACACTCACATTTGTACTTATCCTGGACATCGGCGTTGCACAAACTCACCAGACCCATCTTAAAACTCAGAACACGCATCTTCCCATTTCGAGGGCTGCAGAAAAGAAAAACAAAATTTCAATTATTTTTCAACAAGTACAACAACATCTAGTACAGCCAACCGATATTATGTTACTGTATAGGCTGCTACATGCAAGTAGAACTAGCTTTCCAATGAGGGTACGCCATCAGTGTACCACCAGGTCCTACATTGTGCAAAATTGGCAATTGTGAGCTTTTAACCATGTTACAATGTTATTACATGATCAAAACATGTCTGGGGTTGTATTTTGTTTCATTCAAACGTTTGAATAATCCTTTATTATAAGTCGGTATATATCTCCAAAGCTCAAAATGCTCGGTTCTGCCTTGTGATGTCAGATAGTGGTAGTTTTCAAGTTAACCGCTACCTTTCACCTTTAGTTCAGTAGAGATGGGCAATGCCAGGCCTGAAATGATTCTAAAAAAGGTGCATGGAGTTTTAAAATACAGTGTATTTTATATTTGAGCGAAGACCTCAGCCTAAACATACATGGTTTGTGTGTAAAACATGTGAAATACAACATAGCTCCATGTTTGTGATGAGGAAACAACATTATAACATAGATCAGGAAATAGTGTAATTAATGTGAATGGTAATTTATGGTTACATTTTTTCAGGGTTATTCAAAATGCCAGTCTTGATGTTTCACGTTGTATAAAAACATACGGTAGGCTATGTACTGAAAACCAGCTCAAGCAGTCCGTAAACATGTAATTAGGACAGGAAAAGCAGCACAGATGGGAGCAGAGGGCTCAAGGACTCTTATCTGTGGTGCAGGAGGAGAGAGGCAGCTGTGGCTACACCAGGAATAATAACTGCAGAGTAGCACTTTGCAATGCTTGTCAGGCTTGTAAAGTGTATTAAAAATGTAAGCCATTATTGTTATATTACTATTACATGGGTCAGAGCGGCACAGTGCAGGTCAATGGAACTGTGAAATCAGGGCACATCAAAAGGCACTACGGGCATTTCACTGAATAGATGTAGTGTATAGTTATTGTTCTAGTTCCCAGATGAACCAGAAATGAGACAAAATAGACCACTTAATGCTACTTAATGCATGACTACATAGACACATAGACTCACGGTGTTGTAAACTGAGGCTATATGAGAGTGCCAAGTAGAAATCTTTATCTCTCTTGCAGAGTTCTTTGCCATGTTCAGATTGCACAGCTCACATGCCAACAGTGAGGGAATGAGAAACGCAGTGGTGAGCAGAAGCACTTGGCAAAAGGGGCCGGCTTATTGAATTAACGTTTGAATCGTTAAGTGGAGAATCATATTCATCTGAGAACATCAGCTCACTGAAGTATAAAATTGAATCACTGCCTTGGAAAGAAGAAATTCAGAGGTTGCTTGTCAAAACCATAACCGGGGATACTGGTAAAATATTGCAGATTGGTTTTAAGGCAGGAACATTAGTCAGACTCGAGGATGGGCCATGGCCAAAAGTGGATTGATGGAGGATAGACTAAAGTTTTAGTGTCAGCATTTATAACTACAAAATTAAATAAATAATTTGCTTCATAACACTAGAAAATAGTTGAATAGTTCTTACTGAAGCAGCTTTCAGGTGGCTTACATCCGGGACAATAGTCAGGTAATTACTGTATTCACACACAAACAGAAAACAATTTAATGCCATATTCATTCACTAAACCTATTTGAGTGTACACGTTTCACAGCACATAAACAACCCATTCAGCTATTATAGTGCGAGGCAGAGCTATCAAATCCACAATGTATTGGACGCATAATCATAACAACTGCTATCTCAAGCCAAATAGAAAATGAGTTCAGTAAAGTGTTTTAATTATATGAAATTCATGACAGACAGGCAGGCATACATCATGTACTTTTTGTTTACTATTACAAATTATGAGCATACACATATAAACATCTATAATATTGGCATTTGGAGTATTTGGAGTTTTTTTTTTTCACATAGTACATGGGCAAAAAATGGGTCCATAAATAAGTATTGCGTCTTGTATTTGGAGCAGTTGAAAAGCACAGATCTATTGCATCATTGCTTCGCAGCTAGAATCATAATGAACTATAGCATATGTGACAGGTTTACAGCACTACTCCTTTCTCGCCATGAGCAGGGACCACATCCTGTCAGCACCTTTTACACACTTTCTGCAGTGCTCCGAGTGCCATCCTTAATATGCACCCCACCACATCATCCCAGGAGACACGTCACTCCTGCACCAATCGTACTATATACAGCACTATAGTCTATATGCACACACAAGCAATAATATGGACTGTGCTCATACCATCATAAATAAACCAAAATGGCCACTCAAATAATCCTCATTCTTATTCACTGCTCATGTTTATTGGAAGACAAAAAGCAATTACAGAAATTTATGCAGAGGATAAAGTCCATGATTGTCTCTCATTAGCAGCCAGTGGTTAAGAGGCAGCTAGCTATTAAATAGGAAGAGTGGGGTGACTCTTGTGGTTTGCAGTGCCAGAGCCCAACACACTCTCCTGGGATGGGACCACACAGTCAATCAAAGAGAGCAGAGAGTGGGAGACTAGCCTAGCATGAGCCACAGTGTAGCAAGAAGAATAAAACTGGCACTCGGCCTGAACATTTGTTAAGTAGCTTTGGGTATTTTTTCAG
This sequence comes from Odontamblyopus lacepedii, assembly GCA_034769755.1. NCBI lineage: Eukaryota > Metazoa > Chordata > Actinopteri > Gobiiformes > Gobiidae > Odontamblyopus > Odontamblyopus lacepedii. The sequence continues at coordinate 14,643,246 of CM068355.1, read as the reverse complement.
AGTGGTGGTAGTCTACAGAGAGGGAACCGTGGATGAATGTTATGGAATCAATGTCTTGCCAGAAACAACAATTATAAAAGTTGACAAACTGCAGCAAACTGTGTAATTCAGAAAGCTGCCATTGACTGTAAAGGTCATACAGTGCAAATCATTAAAAACTGGTCTAACAAAAGGAATCATTGAGAAAACTGACTATGAGAAGAATATAAGGGTAAGATTTGTTATTGGCAACAGTTCTAATGGTGATTCATTCTTAATGACAAAAATACTGGACAAGATGTTTCATTTATGTTTGTGTTAATTTGGTGTTATGGCTGTCAAGACAATTATCCAATCAGAAAGCAGAATGAGCCTCATGAGTCTCTCATTTGGGTTGCCAGTTTCAGTGCTGAAATCCAATTAGTTTTAACTTAATAAATAAAGGATTTAATAAATAAGGACCAGCATCTGCAGCCAATCATGATTCAATGAAGTTCCTTTAACACAAACCTACGGAGTGTACATGTCTCTTTTGAGACTGTAGCTGCTCTACAGAATCTTTACAGTATGATCCTTGGAGCTCATGCAGTGGTTTTAAATAACAAAGCCCTGTTTCTAACACCTTTGCCCCTGCTGTGTTCCATGTGACATATTTTATTAGTTAACATGACTCTAATACAGTTAAATTATGTAATGTATGCAAATGACAAATAATCCCCTGGCTACATGGTGCTGGAGTGCAGGAGTGGGAGGTATTTGTCAGGAGTGTAGTACTAAAGACGGTGAAGAAGTGCTTATGACAGTCAGGCCTGTGCTGTTAAGTATAATGTCCTCAGAAGATGGCCTAACATCCAACAATCTCATTTAGGACAAGGAGAGCTGGGAACATAATCCTCACAAAGCTGATGTTACCTTATATGTCCTGCATGGAGGCTATTGCCTAAACCTGTTTGTTTCAGTGCACACTTTATTTTTTCTTATTTTATCTCACTTCGTATGTGACATGTGAGACTTTTGTGAGACTTTATATGTGTTTTAGCAACATGTCACATGGCATAAATTAATAATGAGCAGAGAAAGATTCCATTAAATAAACATTTGGATCTGCTTGAGAATAAAGTAAAAAGTCATGGTCACATTTTCTTTTCACACACCCATGTGCAGATAAAGTGGGGACAAGACACAGTGACAGCATTCATCTGTGGGAGCAGGATTCAAACTGCCAACGTTTGGACCAGTGGACAAATGCTCTACCAGCTGATAACCTGTGTGTTACTCATCTTCTGGCTGCAGGAGACATGCACATAATGAAACACTTATGAGACTAAACCAGACGCTGAGCTCTTAGCTGTTAGTTAGTGAATGCATTGTTCTTGTTTAATGACTTGCTGCTAAGATACTTTTGTGTTGAAATTCACAAGGTTCTTTGATGACTGTATAAAAATATGAATCCATTCCAACAAGCCTTGATGAATTATGAAATAAAAAGGAGCTTGAAGTTTATTATTTGTACAATAATTTTTGACAGGTACCATGCTGCCAGCCCTGGCCTGGCAACAGAGCTGCTTCAAACTGAAAGACTTTTGTTCACATGTACTAATACACGTGAATAGAGACTTCAAACAACAAATAACTTCCTGAAGCATGTTTCTCACACACATCAATCAATGGTTTGATATTCACACATTAAACAAAGGCAGGAAATAAGAAAAGCTTCTTAGCAAGTACCTAACACTGTATCACAAAGAACAACAGACAACAGGAGCTGTTCAAAGCAAATCAGTGACTAAGCTTAACCACAATGCTTATGTTGAATGATACTTTTTTCAAGTTCAGCATTAAAGTTTGCATTGAAGTTTGTAAAATCACATCACAAAAGTTGAAGGCATCAGCAAGCTACACTAAGGCGTGAGAAGTCCTGGTGTTATTTATTTTCTGCAGAACACCTTTACACATCCAACAACACCAGTGACACTTTCTATATAGAGTATTATCACCATCCTCAGCACACCCACCTGTCATAGACGTTGAGAAGCCAGTTGAGGCACATGTCCACACACAGGGGTATGTTGACCATGACCGAGCGCTCCTCCTCCAGCCGCTCGTACAGCGCTGTGAGCCCATGGATCACCTCCACCACGTCCATCACATGGTCAGGCTGCTGCAGCTCCTGCTCCCGGAACACCTCTGACAGACTGCCCAGCGCAACCAGGTCCACTGCCACAGATAACAGGAGAAATGCAACTGAAACATGGAAAAGCAGTTTTCACAATAAGCTGTGAGAGAGGAATTCTCAGAGCTACAATAAATACCCAGTAGTTTTATAAAGATTGAATTGGTAAATGGTGAATTACCGTTATGAAGTTGGCAACAGAACATTTCAAGGTAATGTCTATTTATTTCCGTGTGAGCAGAATAAAATAGTTAATTGAAATGAAAAAATGGAAGTTACCAAGAATTCCCTCAAAACACTAGAACGCTAAATGTGTGTGCCACTATTTACAACATATATTTACATATTTTACGATTTCATACATGCAGAATTTCATTTTTTGTTGTATCACTCAAGAGATTATATGGTTACAATGTTTACAATATATAGTATATTAAATACAGTATAATAAGCTACAGTCTTACACTTCCAACCCACTTTATTCATCTATGCTTGAGTATGATCTTTCAACCCCATGATGACTAGAGTCTATGAAATATTATTTGACCAACAGAACATAAAGTGCTCCCATCCAGTGAGTATAATTTAAGAACTACCACAACATAAAGGACTATTTCAACCTAATTGCGCAGCACTAGTCATAATAAACCCATTTACTTTATTGCTCATAGATTCATTTCACAGAGCGCAGAAATTGGGCATTTAAATATCTTATATACAGCTAGCTAACCTGCAGAAGCTTGAAAGCATTCCACTTTCATAATTTCATAGTTTCATAAGTGCTCTCCCACTTAGTAAGACAAACGCCCAACTATACGGAGCAGGATCCCTCACCTCCACCAAAGGAGCACGGCTGGCTGAGTTACCTGCTCCCTCTCTATCCCACTTAAGCAGCGACCGCATGATTCAAGAGCAGTGACACAAATCTGATTTCAGCAAAACTAATTTGATGGCCCATCTCTGGTAGTGCTTCTAAAAGCCCCATGCTAGGTATAATTGGATAGTGCGATAATAAGGCAGAGAGATAAGGCTAGTATTCTCAACGCAGGAAAGGAAGCATACTATAATGTACTTTTGACTGGCTTTTACGCGACGCTGCTCAATCATTCATAGGAGAGAGAGTACTGCAGTTATCATTGCAATTAAATACTGTAGTGCTGTCAGCTAGAGTAGAAAACATAGAGAGATAAGAGATAAGAGAAGAGATAAGAGAATACACAAGCAAAACAGTAAGCACCAATGGGATTTTAAATGCACCATATTGGAAGTTGGATGGTGTGGTTTTGTTATTTCGTTATGTGCTGGTGCAGTTGTAGCCTTAGCAAAACTGGGATCATTAAAGTGGAGTTGTGATTATACATTCATGTGTTGAGGTACAAAGCACCTCTGCTTGAAGAACAAAAGAACAAAGAAACGGCTACGCAATAGGATGTAACACTGAATTCTTGCAATGGCAAACTGGACTATTTGGAGTCAGTAGCCGTTAAAAATTATAAATCAAATGGGAAGTCCCAGTGGTATTAGAGCTGGGAAAAGACTGCATCAAAACCAAACAAGGAATTAGTTTGTTCTCTATTGTTGTTTGGATAATTTACTTTTATTTTGATTTTGTGAGAACATGAGTGAAATCAGTAATTGGTCCAGGAGTGGTCCATGGTAGAGTAGGTTTCAAAGGCAGTCAACAAAGTTTTTGAACTTTCAGTTGCCATCAGTTTCAGATTGATAATGGCTTCTGGATGGCAATTTAAAAAAACATTCTTCAAATGACTACCTCTGAAACTTTTTATACCCTTGACAACATGACATACCATCTATCTCTCTGTCGATGTTATTTCAGTTTATTATTTGCACGTCCCAAGACCAAAGAGAAGTGAGCAGAGATGTGCAGCAGGGTGGTGATAAAAATCTACTTTATTTAAGCACCTAATGTAGATATTGTGAGAAATATGCAATGCTTAACTAATTTTGGCTGGCTTTTGCTTTATCGATAACTTTGATTAGCATAGGCTTTTAGCAGTTGGCTATATAAAGACTGCATAGTGGTCAGATCATATTCCCAAAGTAGGGCTGGTCATAATGGATCCATTCTGATAACATTAGATATTATAGTGAGGGGGAAGTGTAGCAGTATTGAAATCCAGTACGCACATCTCAGCACTTTCTGCACCCGCCGCAGCTTCATGGCCGTCCTGTATGCCGAGAACTTGATGTTGTTCAGATCCGCTAATGGAAGGAGAGAGATAAGAGATTAGAGCAAATGAACTGATGAGGGAAAATAAAGCGATCCCTCACATCCGCTCCCTGATGCCATCGAGGAATACACTGTACTGTTTATCACACTATCCAAGACAGTAATTGCACTCGATCTCATATCAACATACAGTCGTATAATGACATGAGCAAGTTAGATGTAGATCTATTTAGTTTGTTGTTGAATTTATGACCACATCATGCCTAGTTATTGAATGCAAATAAGAAAAAACACATACTTACACTTTGAAAACTTTTGAAAACTGGTCAGTTATTTTAATAGGCAACCTCACTGTTAGCGTCACTACTTCCTGTCCAATTTTATATCTAATCATGCTAAAATTAATAAATGTTTAAAGATAAAGCAATGAACAGAGAGCTGTGGGTGGATGTCACTGACAAAATGTTAAATAGTACACAAATCAAATTTGTACTTCAGCGGCAGACACTTGTGTTTAGAAATAGATATGTTTTCGTCTCAATTGGGGTGACCAGACGTCCTCTTTGTCCTGGACATGTCCTCCTTTTGCGACCCAAAAAAATGTCCAGGAGGAATTTCTAAATGAGCCCAAAATGTCCAGGATATTGACCTATCAATTGACAGCTTTGAGTGGGGCCCTCATCTTAGTTTTGGCGACAATCTTTGCTCATCTGATCAGATACGACCATGGGCCTACAATAAGATGGTATTAAACTTATACTGTGCACCTAAACTCTGTCTTCCCCCTCCTCACAGTGAGCTAGTGTGCTGCTGTGCACAAAGCCTATTGCATGTTCAACACAAAAGGTGCTTGCTGTGTGTAATAAATCAGTCATCCCGGTGTGTTCCATAGTAAAGAACGATAAAAACCTTACAAAAAGTTGTCCTCTTGGAACACATAATTTTAGGTTTTTCTTTTACATCTTATACATTTATTTGCTAGATTTCAACTAATCAATTTTGCTTCAGTGGGTACATTTACATGGCCAAAAAAATCTGATCATTTGAGTAATAAAATAATCCAACAGCAGCACAAACTAAATCTCATTATCTAAAACACCATGTGATATGTTTTCCATGAATGAGGGAATTTGTTAATGTAACAGTGGAATTTGAAAGTGAAAGCATAATTTTTACATTAGATTTATTTTTGTCTTCAATCCTTGTCTTTGTTACGTTAAAGGTGCTTTTTGTAACTTCAAATACTTTTGTCTAGAATGTTCACAGTATTGTATTAAACCTTTGTAACTTCCTGGAGATTCAACCAGACCAAGTTACAGGTCAGATCTGTGGAGAGGCGACCCCGCTTGAAGAATGTCAGAATGTTTGTTTTTCGAGATATTTTTGAGCAGTAAAACCACCTGTAATTGAATAAAAGTAAGGTAGATCTGTTTAATGTCATACTGTGGCAGAGCAATAACATATCCATAGAAACAAGCAGCTGATGGACCCCCAACTAAAAAGTTACATAGTGCACCTTTAATATTATCCTTGTTTACTCATGAAATCAGATTACTCACATTAGATTTTGCTATTTCCATTTTAATAATCAGATAATGACCGGATTTTTGGTGTGTACTTAGACAGCCACTGACAGTATCTAGAAATCCATATTGTTTACTGCACTATTCAGTCCATTAAGTACAGTAACAATCCGCTCCCTCAGTCCCCTGCTAGTTTTGGTGTCAGATCAGACTAGCGCCACAACACATCATGGCGTTTCATCACAATCAATTAAAGGCTAAAGAAAAAGCAATCAGAGCGCTGGTAAATTGGGCCCCATAGGTTAATGACACCCCTGCTGCAGTCCCCGAGGTGCTCCAAATCCAGGGACAGTAATGAGCCATGTGACAGGAGTCTTACAGTGAGTGGACAGAGGTTCGACGGGGGCCCAGCAGGGTCTCAATGAGTACGACTATACGAGGACTTTTTAATGGTCTCTTCACTTACCCAGCGCCTGGTACAGTTCTGTCATCTTTGGATGGTCCCAGCATGTGGTCTGGGCTTGGTGGCTGTTAGAAGAAAAACAAAAGAAAAGGCGAAATGAGACAGGAGAAGCATGCGTCACCGAGATCAAGATGAAAAAGGAATTAAATGACCGGGTGAGACAGGTGGAGGAGAGCACAGGTTTGGGGAGTGAGTAAGCTGGCAACATTTCTAAAATACTTGAGCCTTTAATTGGCCGTTTGTCAAAATGTACAAAGGTTTTCTAAGTCCCTGCAGTAGTGGTCCGCCGGGTATCCTGCCTGTCAAATGTTTCAAAGCCTAAACTGAACATGAAACACCCACGCTCAAAAAGGTAAGCTTACAGAAGTTGTTTGTTCAATTACTGCGTCAAATGTTTTGGAAAGCAAAAATATGAAGAAAGAAAAAAGATAGAAAAAAATAACAAAACTGTGTGGTGTTTGAAAAGGGCGACCAGTTACGTTACTACTGCCACCGTGAGGCCCATGTAAACTAATAGGGCTGAAACATTCAAACGTGATTAAGATTCATTTACAGATGATTAAGGAAGATGAATGATCATGATCTCACAAGCAGGACTGTAAAAAAAATAATCATTACAAATAATTCATTAACGGTTGGCATAAAGTGGCTAAGATCAGGTAACACAGTGATAGCAAAGCAACAAGGTTTTCTAATTGTTTGTTCATCCTTTACTAATCCTAGTATTTTCTTTTCCTTTCAGCCCATTAGAGAAACCCAGAAATTAGTATTAAAACTTGATGCACTGATGACAAAAAATGAAAAAAGGACAAATGAGCATCTATTCTGTAGTCACAGAATAGTCTTGATTTAAAGGTCCTATATTACACAAAAATGACTCTTGTGAACTTTAAGCCATGTAATAATGTTGTTACCTTATCAAAAGCAGATCTGGTTTTGTGTTTTGTTTCATTCAAACATGCTTGAGTCATTATCAGTTGAGTTGTTATTATTAGTCTGTCTTTTGTTTGTTTAGTCTGTTTACTTTTGTTTAGAAGAGATTAGCAATTCCACAGTTAAAATTATCCAAATAATTCAACGTGAAGCACTTCCTCTATTACCACATGACATTATAAGGTGGAACAGAGCATTTTCCGTGTGAGACGAGAACTATCGGGAGCCTAAATTTGCAGGGTTTGTGCATTAAACATGTAGGAATGAAACAAAACACAACTCCAGGTATATTTGTGATGAGGAAACATTACAATAAAGATCAGAAAATAGCAAAATATGGGCCTTTTAAATAACAATAAACAATAATAAACATTAAAAACTACTATTGTTTTATTATTGTGGTGTGTATCAGTTATATTCCTTAGTATTGAAATCGAGTTTGTAATTTTATTTTGAAAAATAGCCTATTAATTATTATTAGATTGTTTATAGACCTATTTTTTTCTTTTTAATACTCACTTTTTTAGTTCCTTATACTTACTTGATGTAGTAGGGCACTTTGTTGGGTGAGATGGCACGCTCCCATGGTATTTGTACTGAACCTACACACAAACACAAAGATACTGGATCAAAATAAGCATGTCGGGCAAGAAAGGCCTTTGTGCACCAGGTCCCTGACACAGTGTCCAGATAGCAGGTCCATTCAGAGCCTCTTAACAGTGCCACAACAGGCACAGAAAGCCCAGAGAACAGCTCTATTGTGAGGGCCGTCTGCAGAGTCCGAGGCTGTTTGGCTTGGACTGATACAGTGCAGGAGGGTAAGGGAGGAAGGGTAAGGGAGGGAGGGTAATGGAGGGAGGGTAAGGTAGGGAGAGAGGAAGGGAGGGGGGCAGACTGCAGTGATGGGGACTCAATACAGCATTAAAGAGGGCATACTGCACATCATCAGTATTATGAGGTTCCAGTGCACTATAAAGGCTGTTCCAAGTGCTGTTTGATAAGTTATGCATAGAGTTTGGAGAAAGGTCTAGCACTTCAAGGACAAACTGTAAAAAGAAGAAGATTTTCTTTTTAATACTGAAACACCAAAGTATTTTGTGATGGTCAAAATACAATGTTTGAAAAGACTACAACACTATGTGCTATGTGGCATACTATCTCAAACATCCCTGGGTACACTTAACAGAAATAAATGAGACAGCTAATATTACAAAAACTAACCAGTCATCAATAACTTCTGCAGAGAGGGAGGTGGTATTGTGCTGGTCTGAAAATTGGACAGAGCACAGAAGGTGTATGTGAACGTAAAAGCTGACAGTGTGTGTTTATGCATTAGTGCTTGAGCTCCATAAAACAAGCAGGCTGAGAGAAAAACAAAGCCAAAGCCAGACGCTCCTTCGGGGAGCACTAGTCTGAGCTGGCTCTACACTTTGACTGTTTAAGCTCCACTGTGGCCCCTCGGAGCCAGCATGACAACAGTAAAATGCAATGGGGCTGCCGAGGACACAAACACTGCTTAATCAGTATAAAGCGGCCTGGCTAAATCACATTTGTGCACTGCCTGCTCCCTTCTGTGTAGCCTTTGAAGAGCAGCAGGTACAACGGGGAAAACAAGGCACATGTCGAGCTGCTCATAGGAGACAGTGTCCACTATGACTCAAAACAGTGGAAGAATAGTGGTATAAAAACAAATAATTAACACTCTATGGTGACACTATTTACAGTCTATGTAACAGATTTAGTAACTACTTAATTAAGGAGTAGGACTTGGTATTTATTACAGGCGCTGTAAATGTCTTATAACCTGAAAAGCTGAACTGATTAATTTGAAATAGTTTGCAGTAAAGTCTGAGCATCATAATTATTCATTATTCAATGAGTTTATAAGCCTGTTTCACAACTTTGACTGAACTTTCTGAACTTTTATTCAAAAAGTTCAGTTTCTGAACTGAACTTTAATTTTATAATGAGACAATACCCAGCAGACCTATTTTTGATTATAAGAACTGCTTATGTAATCCATCTGTATTGAGACAACACAAAGTTTGCTCAAATACATGGAAAAAACAGGCATAGGCCCTTTAAATACAAACAAAACAATACTGATTCAATATGATTTCAGCCTTTCTTCATGCTTTATTGAAGCTAATTGAGGTGTAGTTATTATAAACTGTTACCAACAAATCCTATATTTCTACATGATCTTACATTTGTGATACTTATAAATATTATTTTTTTTATTGCAAAACAACTCAACACCTGCTGTATTGTTCAGTGTTCAATATCCCAACTTTTTTAAAACATCAGTGATGAAGAAACATGCAAACTCCATCTGTAACTCACATAGTCACTCACAAGTCATCTTCTATAGACCTTTTTAGAAATACATTGGAATCCGGCGCTTTGGCACAGCATGGTACAGATCAGGGCAACACAAGGCCATAGACTTCAAACTGGCAAAAGAAAAACGCTCTTACTGGAGAGGAAGTGCTGCGATCCGGGCCCAAAGTCTCGGTGTGCGTCCTGGAGCTGCTTCAGTCGCTCCTCGATGGATCCCTGAAAAGACACACGCAGGGTTAAATCAAAAGACGTGGTGCCATTAGCGCACTTCATCACCAGACCCCACAATGGAGTCAGGCAGACCTACGACCACCTGCTTCCTCTCTATTACTTAAGCGCAGAATATAAATGATGTGTCATTTCCCTCTACAGCTCCACTGCAGGACTCGAATGCCTTTGAAGAACAGTGATGAGGAAGCAGCGACTAAGTTAATACAAAGTCAAGCATTCAGTTCAAATAAGGGCACTGAGCCGTTAAGGTTGTGGGCTGCATCATTAAACATACTTTGACAGTGAATTAAGTGAATGGCCCTTACAAGAAGTGACATCATGGTCCTAAATAGCTGAGATCAGTGCTTTAAAAATGCTAATGATATTTTCCTCAGTAAATACAGCATACAGTAGTGCTCCATGAGTTTGTGATTATTTTAATATTTTTCATTATTGCTAAAGTTTGAGTTTTCAACTTTTACAACTCCAAGCTGATCTGAAAGCACAGATGTTATTTTTCTAGAAACATGTATGATCCTACAAATTCATTTAGAATATCTATCTATATTCTAATATTGAAGCGTGTCGATTGGCTGCTGTGATTGGCTAAAACTCAGCTGAAAGTCTCACCTCTTCTCAAACAATATCGATGCTCCCATTGATATTTCCATTCCAGACAGACAAATGTGTAGAGCTCTATTCAGAGTGCTTATGCTTATATTTATGTTTATTTATTAAATATGGGATAGTGCACATTAATCAACATGTGTCAGGACAGCATGTAAATGTGCCGGAGTCACTGTGCAGGCTAATTTTCATCCGTAGTCCCACTGGCAGGTTGATGGCAAGACAAGAAACAGGACATAGGCACAATAACATTCAGTCCATCACACATGACAAAGACATTAAAGATGAGTAAATATTACCGTAATAGTAAACGTATTAGTAAAATAAGAACATGCTAAAAGCACAACAGACACAATCACAATCACACAACAAGACAGAGACATTTGCTGTGATGTTAAAACACATACAGGTTAGTTGTGTTCACATGTCTGATTGTCTAAAAGCTGCTGTTTCACGGATCTACTTAAGCTCTGGATGGAGGTTATGTTCCTTAGTTCTGTGGGGACCAGATTCCACATATCAATTAAACATATCAATCCAGCCTTAGGCAGGTTAATGTACTGCACTTTAGTCAATTGATGGTGTCATATACCTTAATGGCTGTTGAACTAACTATAAAAATACTTTGACAGCACTGACCAGTGTAACAGGATAGTATCTTCAAAAGGGCTGGTAAATTCTCCTACAGGGAAGTTGGGTTAAGATTCCAATAGGACCGGCAATGAGCCTCCAAAGTTAGCCTCATTACACTTCTCACACCTCATTGGCCAATTTCCCAAAATAAAAGTGTGATTTAATTGATTTGTATTAATTTAGAACATTGTAATTGTGCCAGGGAGGACTGTTGCACAATCTATTTGTTGTACAAGCTTCCAAAGCTGCCATAAGGAAGACTAATGACTGAATTATCCTCGGTTGACAAATATTATCAAATCAAATTTAGAAATATGTTCTCATAATAGTGAGGGGAGCCTGGAATTAACAGAGCAGACGACATTTCTAGGATTTACATTTATCATTTTAATTATGAAACAAACAAAATCTGCGCACAAATAGAAAGATTTTTGGACTTAGCTTTGATTTCATATGAAAAGAAATAATAATGACTTACCATACAGCTAAAATAAATTTTTCTAAACTTTAATTTCTAGGAGCACAAGAGCCATACTACTAAATAAAAGTCCATTTGAGCCATGTGCAAACAGCTGTACAATAATCAAAAGCAGAGAGCATGATCAGAGGTTGCAATCAAAGACTCGCGTCATATCTCTCTGCAGCAAGGTCATATGGACAAGTGCAGCCAATTTTGTTCATTTGTGGCTGGGGTTTAGAAATGGCCAATGAGTCAGGCCCAGGAGAATTAAATAGAAGAACTATTACTGAAAAAGATGCAGGAGCAAAAGTAAATGGTGTTTTTAATGCAGACACACACTGAGCATCACATGGCCTTAAAGCATCAAGTGTCCATGTTGAAAAATACTATTTTTTTCAGAATTCAGATGAAAACGTGCTTTGAACATAGTCCTCTGCAGTAATATGGACACATTACATAAGGAACCAAAATGAAGGCGGCGTCCTCTGAGTATGTCAATTATAGTGAGATTTCAAAAGAAGTATTGACAGTAGGTTTCACTTGGAGGACACACCAAACTGATTTGTTAGAGATCACAAAAACAAGGTCCACAACAATGACATCCTTACACAACAGCTCTGTATTCAGTGCACTGACAAAATACAATGGTCACATTTTTGTTGTTATTTTTCAGCTTGGACACAAAATAGTTTTAGCGACTTGAGCTCAGACAAATTCAAGATTATATTGAAACCAAAAAACTGAGACTTGAATATAAATGTAACTATAATCTGAACAAATAGAGTTACATATTTTCCATGGTTTACAATGTCACGGTGTTATATTATCGCAGAAGGCACTACAGACAGGGAGCATAGAATCGGCATCCGAGCCAGCCAAGCTTGCCCACTGCAATGTTTGTAAAGTGACATGTGAATGCAGACTGTGTGAAAGCTGAGGGTGAGTATTTGTAGTATTTGAGCACTACAGAAGCGGCTGAAAGAGAAAACAGCCTGGCCCTAAAGTGAGACTCTGTAATATATGTGTTTGCTCACTTCAGTCTGCTCCAATAACAGACATACAACAGAAGAGGCACAGAAAGTGAAGGTCAGAGACATTATTGTTAAATATGATGCACTTAAAAGTACATATCTTGAAACCGGCTGAAATTTACATTCATTTGCAAAATCACCACTCTAAAGGGCATATTTAATCATAATTATGTGTCATGTCTCTTCAGAGTATTTTAGCAGAAATACAGAGAACTTTGTTTTTGATAAACGGGCAGAGGGAATCACTTTGTGCATTTGTGGACGGGTAAGACGCATGTACATGTCTCTCAACTGGATGTAACTCAAGTTTGATTTTTCGGCTTGGTCCACTATTGTGATGTTTCCACCGATCAACGTGAAGTTTTTGTTTCGACGCTCCAATCAATGTTTCCAAATGCTTTCAGTGAGAGCCACCCCAGATTGATATGTAGGGCTCTCATAGGGCTAAACATATCAATGTGGGGAATTAATAGAGTTCAGCTTTCTGCTCTATGCACATTTTGAGGACTTTTTCTCATTAAATATATTTAGTTTTAAATTGTTAATCGCTGTGGTCCTAATATCTCATCAACTTTGGATAGGGAGAGTCAGCATTGAAGTTCGTGATGCAGTTGATGCAAAGGGAAGGGCATATTTGATTGTGACAGAAATAGATTTAAGCAGTGGTGCTTTGTATCTGACTTTAAGTGAGGTGGAAGTTACGGTGGACATATCCTCTCTACCTCCTCCATGATTGAGTTAAGTTGATTGAATCGCTCTGTCTGTTAAATGTCAGGATAAAGATTATATTAGACCACCAAGAAGGATCGTTCTGTGACTAAAATATGTGATGCTCTAAAGAGTTGGCTTTCTGTGCCTTCGGTATATATTTGATGTCTGCTGTAAACTACTTTAGACTTCAGTGGTCCATAAGCCAGCTTTTTATGCAATTACAAATATGGCTATTTTATTTTCATTTCAATATTACCCAGAAAAGGAGAAAGTATTTTATCTGCACAAGAGTAAAGCTGGGGTCAGTTTTACTATCTGCCAGTGTACCACATCTGGACTACTGAGAAAGAAAGAAAGAGATATTAAGTTTTCATAGAGACAAACAAATATTTTGAATATGTTTATAATAAAAACGGTGTCTCAATTAGAGCAAAAGTCATAGTCAATATTATTTAGCTCATAATTGATACTGATGGATTATTTCAAACAATTACTTCTATGCAGTCAAAATGAACCTGTACAGAAGACCTAATATAATTTATATATAACACTTTTGATTAAACGTGGCCATACCGGCTCGTCAAAGCCTGATCCTGTGAGATCTCAGAAGCTCAGCAGGTCCAGGTCTGGTTAGTGCTTGGATGGGAGACCACTGGGAATTCCAGGTGCCACAGTGGGGCGCCAGTGGCAAAAACAGTTGTTATGTCCTTAGGCAAGACACTTCACCCACATGGCCTAGTATGAAAGTGATGTGTACATGGCAGGACTCCCTTGAAAAAGAGATTAGTGATCTCAAGGGACTTTCCTGGTTAAAAAAAGGTAAAAAAAAAAAAAAAAAAAAGCTTATGTAGATTAAAAAGTTTGCTCCAGGTTTTGAGGAGATGATGTGCGCCAATTCTATATAAAAATACAAATATTAAAAAAACAATATGGCTGTGGATTTTAGAAAATCTCTGCAGTAAGTACAAAAACAAGGTGTCCATTGTTTGTATGAACCTTTGTGCACAGTGTTCCTCTAACATCGCTTCAATAGTTAAAACTCCAGCTAAATTTGCCCAAGTTTAAAGTGGTCAAACTCTATATTACAAACTAAAATCACATACAACAATAACTTAATTTACAAGCATTTTGGTGTGATAGAGTAAAAAACTGAGCCTAATATTTAGTGCTGTCAAAAATATTGCTTTTTAGCAGCGTACATTTTTTTAATCACGAACTAGCTGTGGCCACTGCTAGTAAAGTTAGAAAAACAACAGGATCCGGCTGTAAACAGGAAGAAAAAAAAGTGGTACAAAAGAGAAGCCCTGGTAGGTGCACTGATGTTACTCATACAAGAAAAACACGAAATAAGTCCGCTCCAAAGCATGTGGTGAATTCATGCATACCTTTGATAAGACTGTGACAGAGACAAGTTTTGCAGCCTCTCTCCTCCGGCTGTTCTCACTGCTCTGAACTGTTATTATGTCCATAAATTCACAGAAGAGCGTGCATTGCAACAAGACTCATATCGGCCTCACTATTTAATAGATATTTCTGCCGCTGGACTTCTTTTCTGGTTCTCATGTAAACAAACAGCGCCGTGTCATGATGTCATCACCTTTAGTACAGCAGCGACAAACACGGTCACAAACACAGATGCAATTTTTTTAAAAACATAGCGAACCAATCCACTGTTCTATGTTGATAAGAGTATTAAAATGATTATTCAAGGGACAAAAATGTGCGATTAATTTGAAATTAATCAGGAGTTAACTATGACATGCATGAGATGAATCACAATTAAATATTTTAATGAATTGACAGCTCTACTAATAATACTGTGGAGCTGATTTCATCAACATTCCCTGGGGGTGTGGTGCTAACTGCAGGCTCAGGCTTCATTAGACTTTCTGTGCTTTATTTTAACATAATCTAACAAGAAAGAATAGACTTAGTTGGAACTACAACCAGGGAGCTGATTTGTGGTGTTAAACAAGTCTCTCAGATCACAATCTAGATGGCACAGCCCAACAGTTTTTCAGTTTCTCACCAGTTTCGTTGAAAATACCTAAAACACATTAAAAACACCTAAACACTCGCATTGATCACAGGCTCCTGAAAATGTCGTTTAAATCCATTTTGTATTTTTTCTAGAATTTTCAGACAAAAACTTTTTTGACTGAGTGGGCTAATGTGTGTATTGTGTCACTATGGTAACTCCTAAACATTTCACCATTAGAGATGCATGGAGAAAACCCCCAACGTGATGTCACAATAGAGTATCACTATAAAGGTCAGGAGGCAGAATAGTCATCAGTCAGTCTCGCCTTTCTTTTTTTCATCCATACAAATAGTTGCAGCAGAACAGAGAGATGTCTGAAGACTCTACCTGAAGCACTTTCCATCTGCTGTTGAGATGCTCTAAGGCGCGTGCGTTTTCCATGGACAAATGCACATCGGAAATGGCCAGCTGGTGTGCCAGGTCATTGACGTGCTTCATGCCCTCCTTCACCTGCGTCAGCTCCTCCTTGAACAACTGCGCCCCGAGAGGAACAGAGGAGCAACATGCAGAATAATAAATGTAAAAAAATACAAAAAGCACAGAACATTCACTTTGGATAAACGCCAAAGAAATTAATTATCTACAGAACAGAAATGTAATTCATTACAGTTGTCAGTTCTGTTTTGGAGGTAAATTGGCAGCAACTATGTATTAACTTTCCGAGCCAAAGTGAAATAAAAAAACATATTATAATGGAATTTGTGTTCAAAGGTTAAAAAAAGAAAAAGAATCAACATGCTGTGTTTATTATTAAAGTGTCTTATATATATAGAGAGAGAGAGAGAGAAAGAGAGAGAGAAAGAGAGAGAGAGAGAGAGAGAGAGAGCTAAGTTGTATGTTATACTGGAGGCATCCATCCTAGTTTCCAAGTCAATATTAACCTAAAAAGTCCAGCACATTAATGAAAAGACTGAACTATTGAAAACTGCTGTCCAATACAATTATTAGTACTAAGTTCACCCCAAGTTGGGAATATTTTAAACCTTAAAGAGCTCATATTACGTTATTTTCTGATCCATGTTAAAATGTTGTTTCCTCATCTAAAACATACCTGGAGAATACCGTTTGTATTGTATAGTATTGTTTAACACACAAATTCTGTATGTAAAGGCCGAGTTCTTCTATCGCACAAAAACACTGTCCTGTGGTAATACAGGAAGAGTGCCACTGTGATTTTAAACTCTACTACACCTTGACAATAATCACTTAGATTATATCAGACCTGGAATTACCAATCTCTTCTGAACTAAAGGTAAAAGCAGCTGTTAACTTGAAAACTACCACTTCATGATCCATAAGGTGGAACAGAGCATTTTGAGCTTTGGAGATGTAGACAGACTAATAACAAAGGCTTACGCAAACATGTGTGAAAGAAAAACAAACAAAACACCAGGTATGTTTATGATGAGGTAACAACATTCTAACATGACTAAAATCACACAAGAATCAATTTTGTGTAATATAGGATCTTTAATCTAAGGATTTCAGATTTCTGTAAAACTCCATTTGAGGCTATAAATTTTGCATTGCCATTGAAGTTATCACGTCGGCTATAATTGTGTTTGCCTTAGTTCCTTTCTATTTGCCCTGTGCTGGCTGAGTACTTTCTGTGCATCTTGTTATCAGATTTCCGTCAGCATTCCTCTGTCTGGACATATGAGGGGGATACATGAGGACAAGTGACAGGGCAGGCCCTCAGAGCTGCTGGAACATGTGCTGGTGATGACAGGAGTCAAAACACTGACATGATTATAGTGAAGAGCCCTCAGTCCTATAATGAATGAGACATGCTGTACAATTATATAGAGCAACAACATTGCACTCCATAATGATTGGACCAATGACCTGCCATTTGTTCAACAGTATCTTTTCACTGAGTCTGCCTCTCCTTGTGTTGGACTGAAGCGTCTTGTCAAAGTGTGTCACATCAAATATGAATGCCCTGTATACTGAAGTTAGCAAAACAAACACACAAATGCTATCAAATATTCATATGTGATTTTGAATGCCACTCTTTTGTTGATGGTGTGTTGTGGTATTTGCAAATTCAGTTCAATTCAATGTTGGATCATAGAAGAAATCACCAATGAAATACAGGACTTTGTACCTTGGTGGCATCTATATGGTCCTGAAGGGAGTCGATAAAGAGGTCTCCGACAGGCTCCCATGCATCTCGGACCCCCTCAGCCTGGTCCAATGCTACAGCCAGCTCCTCCATGGCAGCTTGGATCTGTAGTAATCGCTCCAGTGTTCGCTCCATGTGTCTGCAAAAGAGTATGTTTTTTTTTTTTCTGGAATAGATGAATGATTGTTTATGGAAGTACAATGGAAAACTGCACTGGGAAAGGTCATTAAAAATATCTACTCAAAGACATAGTCATCCTGCATATGATCCTCTTAATTTACCAGTAATCAAAATGCCTCCAGCCTCATCCTTGTTATGCCTGACTTCTGATCAGTGGCCTGCCATAGGTGCGGTATACAAATGCACAAGGCCCCACCAGCGATAATAAGATGAATATAAATTGCTTATCATGCAGGAGGCATCAAGGATATATACTGGTATATATTATAGACATTTAATGAGATAATGAGTGTAATAATGCTTTATTTTATTTTTGTGACACATTATTAGCTACTATTTCACTTTTTCAAATAATAAATGTCAATGTGAACTATACTTTTAAGAGCCCCAGGAATCCTCTTGCATAGGAGACCACAAAGCTATGTACAGCAGTGCTACTGATGAATGTCTTCTATGAAAGACAATGAAAAATGGTTAGCATGTCTGACCTGTGACGGTCTACACAGCGCGCTGTCAGCTTCTCCCATAGGTCACTGGCTACGTTCGCCTGCTTCCATACAGATCGACTCACATTGAGAATGCGTCGCCTCGGAGACACTTCTGTACAAGACAGATGAAAATATATCCACTCATTGAAAATAAATGAGTAAAAGACAGGGCAAGAGAGTCAAACAGGGCTGCAGTAGTCTCCAGATGAGTGAGTGCTGGGCCACAGAAGAGATGTGGGTGGAAGAGAAACACTGCTCTCTTTATTATTGATCTAAACAGATGGCCGTGAGGAGTGGGTGAACTTCACTTAATTGGACCCGACTCGGGCACTTCCTGCTCCCAGTGTAGCATGGCTGTTATAAGTACTAATGGGGCAGGTCACCTGCATGAGGGCTGTGAGTGGGAGCACTGGATCACTTCTCCACAGCGGAGAGTACTCTGATATTTTGGCTGGAGCAGCGGTTGGCTGGACAGTGAGGGGTGCAGACCTTTTCCATCGCTCAGGCTCTCCTCAGGCTCCTGGAACGGGTGCTGGGCCAGAAAGGCCTGGGCCGACTCCAGTACTGAGTAGATGAAGGGCCCGCGGGACTTCACATCCTCCATGAAGGCCTGGCAGACACAGAGGCATACTTCAGAACAGCAGTGACAACAAGAGCAAACCGTGTCCAGGAGGCTACCAGCTGCTTCATTAATAAACAAGTTTGAATATAAGCTCAAGTGCTTACACTGAGCAAACACTAGAGTGTCATAAACGCTAACTGCATTGAAAATAGTGCCAGATTAAATCTATGCCATTAGTCAAAGTATAATTTATATGATTACAACATTCTTGCAAAAAGTCACACTGTGCAATTAGAAATTAGAAATCAGAAATCAGAAGGGTTTTTATTGCCATATGAGTGAACAGGTTCACAACATTAGGAAATTGCTGCGGTACTTGGAGCAGAATGTAGACAAAACTAAACATGTAACAAATAAAATAGAATAAAATAAAGTAGAAACAATAAGGTATAATATAACACAAAATTTACAAATTTACAAGAATATAAGATATAATTATAATTATATGTGACCAGTTTACCTTCTTCTCTGGTGCTGAACCCCAAACTATCAGTGTAATTGAAAAGATAATTGAAAGATTAATGTGGGATAAGAACAAATGGGAATGAGTGGAGCAGACTCATTAATCAGAGGATACCTGCTGATATTGGTTTATGAAAAATAGAGGTCGCCATGGCTGTCATTTAACAGTGAGAGGGGTCCAGGGGTTTGCAAGCATTAAAATGGAGCAGGCCAATATTTAAAGAATGTCAAAATGGTTAATTACAGATAATAGTTACACAGTGTTCAAAAGATTAAAAGTAAAAATGTGAGAATATTTGATTATGGGTTTTGTGTGAGAGTGGCACAGTTTGTCTTTCTGTGACCTAAATGAAACTCTCATTAAAACACTATCTGGAGCCTGGAGCTGCCGTCAAGTCACATTTTGCTTCAACCAACGTTCTCGCAAGACAGAATCATGCCCAAATTGACAGTCAAATTGATAGGAAGCAGCAGAGGCATAAGAAGGGAAGAACACCCACATACTAGAGTTCAAAGCTGGTTCATTTCAATACGCAGGCCACCTATAGATCTCCGACAGAGCGCACAGAACCGGGATGTAACACAGGGATTTCTATGGCTGAGTTAAGAGCTCAGAGCGCAACACAAAGACAAATCTACAGGGTGTGATGGTTGGCCAGTCTGTGCTCAAAGGCGGTCCAATTAACAGGAGACAAAGCAGCAGAGGAGCTCGGTGAACACAGCTCCGTATGTGTAAATCATAAAGGCCATGTGTAGTGCAGTGGGGATGCAGCGTATACAGACGCTAGATCAATCATTTTTACAGTAGGCTACAGTCTGCTACAGCCCAGTTCTTCCACTGTGCCGTACAATAAAGCAAAACAAAAATATAACGTATCGTATGACCTTTGTGACAGTCCAGTTACCAATGTCCATGTTCAAGCTTCTATGAAACTTACTTGAGCCAAGGTGGGAATGCACAATATATGACAATCGTACTGAAATTACAATGTGAGTAGGCGCCATAATCAAATCACAAAGACTGCAGTTATTTAGGAAACAGAATGTCCACTGTAAACAACAAAATATTCATTCTTCTATTAGACAATAACTGCTAACACTTCAGTTTTAAGACCACTACGAAGATGCTCTGAAATGCATTGGATTCTTGTATTAGTTAAGACGTTCATATTTCAGTCTCCTCTCAAATAGAGAACAGAACAGAATCCTAAAAAAAAAAATTTAATTGCATTTTTTTTTTCAAAATGATGAAACCCTGTCTGAGGACATCAAAAGAGGGATTGTGTCTGAATCTGAGTCACTACCAAATGATGATTGTGTTTTCTTTTTCCTTTAAGTGGGAGAACATTTCCATTGTCACAGTTTTGAATGTTAGCTGTACTTTGACACGTTTCGTCTGCCTCCTTTGTGAGAAGCGTGATCCAAATAGGCCACTGTGATGCATCTCTTAGCAGCTGTCCCTCGCAGGTGTGGCCTAGCTTAGCGAACCTGACAGGTCGATCAGGCTGGCCACACTACGGAGGCGAGATCGGGAATTGGGTGCACTCACAATCAGAGCATTTTTACTTCTCCAGAGACCACACAATGGGGGGGATGAAAGAGGCAATGATAGCGACAGCAGGGTCCTATTTTCAGTCCAAGTGATTCAAAAGTCAGAAGCCACTGGGATAAAAGTTAGTGTCTCAAGTACTGAAATTAAACAAGGCATGTCTCATTACTTTACCAATATCCTTCAGCATATCTTGTATGAATTCATTTGAAAATAATCGTCTTTGTCATGCATAATAACACAGGAGGTGTAATACCACGGATCTCTCCACTGCTCAAAGTCATTTATTTAGGAAGTCAATCCTCTTATGCTGTAAAGAGATTACAGATTCTGACTTGAGTCCACATTACGGCTGGAATTAGCCGACTTGTGTCCTGTCGATGGGTTACCACGGGAACAGTGTTTTGGTGCATGTTAAACACCGGGACTGGAGCTGGGCAGACCTGATAGCACCCAGCAGGCAGAGTCACGCAGGGGGCCCCCAGTGAGCCAGCCGCTCACAGCACAAAACAAACATGCTAAACGAGTGTAACATTTTTCCAGCGCGAAATTTCCAGAAGAAAACCTGCCTTTCTCCCAACCTCTCATCCTCTCTCCCCCTGCTTTATTCTCTCCATCCCTCTTTAGCAGCTTCTCTGCCCAAAGAGGAGCTGAGCGGTGGATTTCCTGAGCCAGCTGTCATGTTAAAACTTTAATTCCGGCTGAATTTCACACTCACAAGGCGGGGGCTTTGGGTGAGAAGGACATTAAAAGCAGAGGCCTTCAGATCAGATTAAGATATGTTTTGTGTGTGGAATAGAAGAAGTCAGCGGGAGGAGGTGACATCGTCGGCTTAATATGACGTGGATATAATGACCCGAGTGATTAGCTTTATGTTAATGTGACCTGCTAACTCTATCGTCTGTGCCTTCGGGTTTTTTTGTTTTATTTTGCATTTGTGGTCAATTCAATTCAAATAACTTTATTTGCCCCTAAAGGTCAATTAAGAAGCACGCAGAGTAGCAGACACATGAAAACACACATGCACACACATATACACACACACACTTGGACATAAGTAATGCAAAATACTAGAATTAAGGTGCATAGCTGCCTGATGAGCCCTGTAGGGGGTCATCACAGCAAATTAATCACACTGGCTTGTCTAAACCTTTATTTTTCCTGTTGGGCAATGGTTTCTGAAGCTATGATAAGGCGATACACAGGCACAGTTGGACTAGTTTGAGTTTCTATTGTTAGGGACCTGGGTTTGTCCTTGATTAGTCCTCAGTTAATTCATTCACTGCAAATCACGCTTGCACTGTGAGAGCTTAGGGGTATATCTCTGTTGCAACATTTACTCTGCATGTCTTCACCCATTTGTATGAAAGAATTTTACCGACAGTGGCCCAGATTTTATTTTTTAAATTCTTCTTTGAATTTGTATTTATTTTATTTTCCTCCCAGCGGGATTTGTTTTCATTTCAGTTTTTCCTCACTTGTGAGTTCTACAGTCACACCAAATCCCATCCACTGCTCACTCTCCTTCCTCTCTGCAGAAAGCTCCCTATCACCTCCTTTAACGCATCCTCCGAAACCGCACAGACTGCAGCAGCTAGTCCCCACTTATCTCAAACTGCAAAAATGACATCAGAATAAATCCACTTACCATCAATTATTCACATTTCTTAAAACGTTAAAATTCTCTATAGAAAACTAAGATGCAATTTCCCCATCTGCTTTGTTGGTGGAAGTTTTAGAGCGGCTGTACACTGGGGAGGTAGGGAGGCAGATTATAAAGCAATACCCTGCTAAAAATGGAACAGCAGGCACAAGGGACAGGAGGTGATATTAAATAGCTTGTAAAGAATCATTGTGTAGGATTTGATGGGGAAAAAAAGAACAAGAAATGATGCGTTATATAGGGAACAGAGGGTAGATCAAGTGTGACTGCTATAGTTGTACCTTTAATTGGACTGATTTCACACATAAGACTTTTTTATAGCAGTTGGAGGAGGGCAAAGTAGAAAAAAATAACACGTAGTCCCAATACGGGCTTTTTTTAGGGATATGAACTTTTATCTAAGAAAATTAAAGAAAAGAAGAGAAAGTTGGCCGTGAAGCAATTACACATTTGGGTGTTACTTCACTGTAAGATATCAAGCACCATAGGCAGCTTTTAGGAGAATACACAAAGGTGGGATTTGAGATTTAATAGGGAGAATTGCTATAGGCCTTCTAATGTCTTTTGGTTTGAAATATCTGAGAAGCTATTTTCTTCTAAGCAGTAATCAGTTTTTAACTTCCAGACTATAAGAAACATATTAGCTTTCTTATGTGCAGTAGAAAAATTCTTTTTGTAAAATTCTTTAAAGCGACAAACGGGATAGAAATGGCATAACAGTCACCACATATGGACTAAGTAACGGTGCAATTTTCTAGATGAGGCTTGTTGATGGAAAATTTGAATCCATAGCACAAAAACGCAACAAACAGCACAAACACAAGAAAAATTATCATGAAGAACAGTGAAATAAGAATGGCTGGCCAATTTAAGAGCAGCTTTTAGACTATTTCTGTGCTGGGACAAAACAAATGGTTTTGAAAAATGTGTACTGTCTCTTTTAAGCTAATATAATCATATAAAACTCAACTTTCAACCAGGGCTGTAAAATTAATCACAGTCAAATCGAAATAGCAATTTTAACGGATAAAAAATGGGCCAAATATCACAATTCAATATTTTTCCACAATTGTGCAGCCTTATTTTAAACTATAAGGACAGGTCAGAAGGCAAAAAATGTGTGTTTTTCTTTTTTCACTTAATCATATTTCCTCACGTGCGCCTTTATACCAACAAATAAACATGCCAATAAGCCCAGGCCTAATGCTAACTGTCAGACTGATACATTTTCTGCCTTGCTGATGTTGTAAATCTCTCATTAGTGCCCAATCTCACAGAAGCCTAAAGCTGCCGTCAAATCAGATTGTGCCTCATGGAACATATGCTGGATTTTATCATGCCCCAAATGGACAACACTGACTGGCTTCAGAAATACAAAGGACCCTTAATTAACTCTAATCATTTCTCAAATCATCATAGCAGACTTGTTCGTGTTGCTGGATGACAGCTGTTTTCTGAATAAATTCTCCTCTTGGGTGTTTTAAAGTTTGATGTTATTTAAATCTTAGTTAAGCAGCATCCATGAACAAATTAGATTATTACATTGACTAATTCCAGGCAAAGCAACAACATTTCCATGGCAAGTGATGGACCTCCATAAGAAAAGTGATGTTTGTGTGCTTAACCATGATGTACCTCTACTTAGTTTCTAAAGAGACCTTTTCCTGGTTTTATGTTAAGAATATCACCATTAATCTGCTTGTCCACTGCATTAACTATAAGCAGATCACGTCAGCATCAATTCTTGATTTGTGAGAATGAGGCAAAGTCATATGCCCTTTTTGATACATAACCTAGAGGTTACAGGGGTCGATGGCACAGATTGGCAGCATCGCCTCAGTCTTTCTACCCTAGGGCAGCTGTGGCTTCAGTAGATGCATGAATAATGATTACACCATGCCCCCTACATCTCTCTCTTTGTCTTTCTCTCGCTCTCTCCAATTCAGCAATAAGAAGCTTGCACATAGTCATGTTAGGTAGTTCAACAAATTATGCTTTAACTATGCATACAAAATTAAAGTTACTAGCCCATGGCAATACTTTTAAACATTTCCTTCTTTGTGAATTTAAAATGCACTATTATTTTGTGCATGTTATTAAAAAGTGGATGAGGTGCTGTGATCAATAAAGCCTGATATGGTGAGTCGGTGTGTCCTTCACTCCTCAAGCCCTTGAATGGATCTCAAGGCCAATCTGAGTCACTGAAGCGTTACGAGAATTATCTGAAGCAGGAGTAGAGCTACACAGACAACACTGTCAGCAACTCTTGGCCCCAATGGCCTTTCACTTTGAGCCACGCTCGGAGACCACATTATCATAATATTCCACCAAAGAGAACAATGTGTGTGCATTATTCATAGTGTTAAGTATAGCGCCCCAAAACTCAAACTCACATAAAACGCTGAAATACATAGTTTTGGGGTTTACATTATCCACGACTGAATCTCTGCAGGGGTCGACTGAAATGATTATGGTCTGGTCAACTATTTAAGTTTAAAACGGCAGCTAAGGCAGTTGGGGGCATTTCAGTTCAGTTATGAAACTTGCCACACAAATAATGGTCTCAGTCTCGTGTGGGGTCTTATACAGTATGTATATGAGCATTAAATAGGAGCTCCAGTACTCCCCTGAGCTGAGCAAAGAGCCCTTAATCAATGTGAGCAGGTGCTGAGCGGCGTGTGCCTGATTCAGTGCTAATTGTTGCTCCCTGGAGGTGTGGAGTGAGCTGCATACGAGATGTGGACCCAGCACGTACCTGGTGGAACTCCCTTTGGTGCTGTACAGCGCCCACATCGCCACCTATGGGCAGCTGCTCCGACAGCTCCTCGTCTTTGGCCGTCAGCCATTCGATGATCTCCTGGAGCGAGAGCTGCAGCTTCCCGCTATTGTCAGAGAAGGCCTCCAGTCGAACCCTGCCAAGAACAGAGACACATGCTGTCAGAGGGGACACCAGACCAAGCTTTGAACGTGTGACAAAATTATGATTTTCTGTTTAGAAATGTTTTTTTTGTTTTTTCGTATAAGCTTGTATATGACTGCACTGTATATTTTAACATAAATATTGAAGCTATGTGACAAAACAGAGACAAAAGCAGTTTGTGACAAGGTCTGATGAAAAACTTGTTAGTGCCATAATTCCAACACAGAGGCAATTTGGCACCAAAATTACGGCTGTGCAATTAATCACATTTTAATGTTTGAGATTCAGTTATTTTCAAGCAGCTTGTATTTTTATCAGTTTATGTCCAGTAGAGTGACATTAAAAGTGATTTGTATTTGCTTTTAAAATCACGATCAATCAATATGAGAAAAATAAAGATGATTTGTTCTGTCAGTATGTTCTGCCAGTTGAATGAGTGGAAATAGAGCTGTACACCAATGAACTCAATGAACTAGAGTAGGCAGGGAGCCTTTTTGATTGATCAGTGCTTCCTCGAGCAGTATAGATCTCATAGAACTATGGAGAGCCATGATATGCGTGTAAATGAAATGACAACTCCTGGCTGGTATCTGATGAGTGAAAATTAACATGGTAGGAAGCTCAACAACTTTGAATTCAGACCCTTAGACCACGAGTGACACTGGTCACATGTACAGTGCAGGTGCATATTTCAGAAGGACCTTGAATGTGGTGAATTCATATGACACCTTCCAGCCAAATTTGTGGTATCCACTCTGGTATTAGTGCAGCTGGTGCGTGTGGTGTCGGGGCATCCCAGTGTTTCAATTACACAGCAGAAGCTAGCAGATAGCATTTATATTGCATTATGAAAATTACATGGCTCAGTTTGAAAAGCAAGACAACAAGACTGAGCTTGACAAAAGACAACAGCCCGAGTGACACTTTGAATTGAAGGTTAAGAGCCCCAGAAATGTTCCAGTCTTTTCTCATAAGTGATAGCTGCAACCAGACACACACTTGGTTCAAATGACATGGTAATCACAGGAGTGGGGCTGTTCAAAATATAGATTCTAAAATGTCAGGAAATATGCTTATTTATATTCGCTAAAGATAGAATATTTGCAACCCAACAGCTGGTCAGAGCATCAGTATATGTGGCAGCCCAGAGTGTGATGCTCCTTGGTTGTAGTTTGCGCTGCGCTTCATAGTGGGACATCTTTAAGCAGGAAAAGATTGAAAGGTGAAAGCGTGCTTGTTTCAGAAATGATTGGGCTCTCTGTCCATCCTCACACGCAGACCCATGTGCAGCTGACCATGATGTCCCTTAGCCCCCAGTCGCCCCCTGAGTTCGCCATGCTGGGGTAATTGGCTCGCAGAGGAAATGCTTTCTCTGGGTCCTAGTGAAGAAGGCTTTTGCTCTACAACTACAGTGAATCCAGATCATTGTTTTTATGACAGGATCCTGTGCCAGTTTATCGTCTGGCCCAGTGACACATGCTTAACCATAGACACAGTATTGATCCATCGGGAAATTACTTGGACACGTTAGCTCAAAAATCCAATGCAAGACTATTGGATTTCTTAATAACAAATAACAAATGGAATAGTTTTACACTCCAAATATTAGTAGGAAAAATAGCAAAAACTCTAATACAAGATACACAGATGTATTTGTACACATAAAACAAAACCAAATGTATGTAAAAAAAATAATATATATGCAATAGGATAAATGTATAAGGAAACACAATGGAAATAGAAGCTCTGACATGACATGAGGTTATCTACTACATAAGGGTGAGTTGTGTACGGTTTCATGGAGTATGGTATGAATGTCAACATATTTTACTGTGGTAGAGTAGCTATAGGAGCCTGTTGAGGAATAAGCCCATCTGCCCTCTCTTAGGGACAGAGAAACTGCCCTAATAGAGGGCATGAGGGACATGGTCGGTGAAGTCTTAGTCAAATTACAATTATTTACTTTATTCAATTTTATTTCTGAGAGGAGAAAACATGAAGTGAGTTATCAAAATATTTAGGACTCTAACGGGTTTTTATATTTCACAAAGGACATCAATGCTTATGTTTACATAGTAGCAGGCTAACGTGGGTAAATGGTGCATGCACTGTGACTTATTGTAATTCACAAATATTTAGTGACTGAATAGAGCGGGTTCAGAGCTTTTAAAAGAGCACGTCCATATTAGTCAGTGTAGTAAATATTGAGGTACTTATCTAAATTTCTTTAGAATTTAGCAGACATTTAAAACACCCCCTCAAATGAGTATTCCAGTGAAAAAGTAGGCTGTGCTATAAAAATCCTATGAAATTAATACATTTAACCATTGTAACAGAACCCTTGTAAAAATTGTGTCTGGTATAGGTACTCAAAATGAAGTGCTTAAACTCATGGAAAAAGTGGTACTGGTGCATCCCTGTCTGGCTTTTCACTTATGAAGCTGCAGTTTACCAGTACTTCTCTGTTTACATAATAGTTTTTGTGTGAGAGCGTAATCAGTTTGTCTTTCGTCGACCAAGAATTTCAATGTAGTCGACTACAGCCCGGCCACCTATTGTCCGTGAATGAGGGAGAGCAGTTTGTCCAGCGGCTCCTTGTCTCCCATTGTGATAAACATCTCCAGCTCCCAGCAAAACTCTGGCTTTTAGCACATTATCTTGACTGTTGCAAAATATGTGCAGTGCTTTGGAGGCGGTCTAGCAGACTCCCTCAAAGTGCTTGTTTATACTTTTGAACATGTACACTTTTTGGATTCTTGCAGCGCTTTCCACGTTGTATTGAGAAGCTTTTGATCCAAAATAGCAAACCAGACCGGACCTTGGATACAAATGTCCAAGGCTATTTGTCAGAGAACTGCACTTTAGAGAAAGACCCAACAAAGCTTCAATATCCCACTCTCCAACACAAACGCACACCACAGTACAGCACCCTTACCCTTGTTTCCATTACCCACAATGCCAGAGACAAATAGCGCACTGGCCCCTCTGTAATGAAAACGCCAAGACATGAGGAGATTGTCCTCAGTCCTACATGACAGAGCAGGAAAGATCTGTCAGTAAGCATATTGATCTGTACTGATTGATTAACATCCACAGAGTTGCAATTTCCCTATAAAATGATATTCCCAAACTACTTAAATGAAAGTTCAACCACATAAGTAGGTTATTTTAGTCAAAGCTTAAAGGTGCACTGTGTAACTTTTTGGTTGGGGGTCCGTCGCCTGCTTGGTTTTATGGATACGTTATTGCTCTGCCTGGAATGCGTGTGACATTAAACAGCTCTGCCTTACATTTATTCAATTACAAGTGATTTTATTGTTCAAAAATACCTGGAAAAACAGGCGTTCTGACTGTGTAGGGTTGCCTCTCCACAGATCTGACCTGTAACTTGGTCTGATTTGGTCTCCATGATGATATAAATGTAAATACGGTGAAACATTCCAGACAAAGCAATAACAGCTCCATAGAGAGATTTGACACAATGCACTTTTAATTTAACTTACACATTGCAAAGGTCAGTGACGAATGCCAAGATTAGGGAAAGTGAATATTTGTATTATTTAGTAGTTTGAGTAATATTTTGTATGTCTATGAAGTACAGACCTACAGTTGTTTTGAGAAAATTACACAGCCATGAGAAGTATATATGCCTTAATGTAAATTTCTTTTCCGTTTCTAAAGCTAATACCATCAGTTATACGTTCAAGATTCAAGAATTTATTGCCCGTGCCAAAAAACTATTAGTAGTACAGAAGAGTATGAATCAGTGCTGTTTTCAGTGAGTTCTTATGTACACAGCCGCTAAAAAGGTTTTGAAACACACTTGATCAATCCATTTATTATGTTTTAGGTAAGTCAGTGATATATGTACTCAATTGAACTGCCCCACGCCACTGTGACATGTTTCTGTCTGGACAAAGCGTAGCACAAACAGTTCTT
This sequence comes from Odontamblyopus lacepedii, assembly GCA_034769755.1. NCBI lineage: Eukaryota > Metazoa > Chordata > Actinopteri > Gobiiformes > Gobiidae > Odontamblyopus > Odontamblyopus lacepedii. Next base: position 14,613,983 of record CM068355.1, on the reverse strand, counting down.
GATTGGTGTGCATTTGTGCGTGTGTCCCTATCTCCGGCTGCTCGATATCAGCCAACAGGCTTGATGACAATGCCTCAGAAAATCAATAACAATGTACTAATGGGACACTGTGACTGTGAGTGCTTGGCAGAGCACTTCCTGTTTTTGTCCTTAGCACGGGACACTGAGACAGGAAAAAATATCAATCGGTATCAAGGGAACAGAAAATGATGCAAGATAAAATAGGACGACTCAAAACTTTTAGTCATAGTGATAGAAATATGGGATTAAACTTGAACATTAAACTCCCTGAAGACGCTACCAGGCCAAGTTACAGGTCAGATCTGTGGTGAGACGCTCAGTAAAAATGCATGTTTGGAGCAATTAAACTTGAGTAATTGAATATATATAGATAAAAACAGATAAGTGTAATGCCATACTGTGGAACATTTCAGGCAAAGCAGTGACAGTCACTCTTTAGAGACAAGTTAGTGGTAGACCCCTGCCAGAAATGTTACCTTCAAAGGCTCTTTTTTTATCCAACATTTAATTTTCAAATCTCGATCTTGCCTTCAGGGATCTCTCAGGTAGGACAACCCAATTGGATGCTAATTAAAGCTTCTCTGGTAAATAGCAAAGTCAAGAATGAATCATCCTCCCCAATCAGCCCAAAGATTAAAGGACGACGTTTGGAGTGCAGTTCACTGATTATTTGAAAGGGCTGTACCTGATTTATTCTGTCTACAAAACGTGAAAAACAGAACTTGTGTGTCTTAAACTGCAGCGGTCCAAATGTAATCAGCTCAAACCATTCCAAGCGTCCTAATTACCCTTTGCAATCAATATATGCGCTTTTCACAACTTTCAGAGATCAGAGATGGGTTTGGCAATAATGGTAATGATAACAGCTAGCATGCTCACTGCACACTTCCTGATTCTCTGAGGATAAAACACTTTACAAGTAGATGCAGACCACCGACTGTAAAAAGAAGTGAGCTGAGGAAGTGTGACGTCACCCACCACAATGCAGTTATAGGAGATCCTTTGAAGCCGAGTTCCACATTAGGAATAGGAATTTATTTGTGGACGACGCAAAATAAAAACACCAGGATCATGTAAAGTGGGTTAATATGAACAGTTTAAGACCAAAATGACAAGGCTCAATGCAGCAGTTACAGAGAGAAAGCCGGAAGTGGCCCTGTGCTCACTTCATATTTGGAACATATTTAACATATTTGGGTTTACTATGGCCATTTATATAGTCTATGATGCAGACATCACACAGTTTATCATTTCTACCATAAGAGATGCTACAATATACACAGCAAAAACTGGAGGGTTAGAATTTCAGGGTAAGATATTTCAGAGTTGTTTTTATCACAAAAAGTGTTATTTTAACTATTTGAAAGTTAAATGGGGTTCAAGTTGGGGTGATTTGCCAGAGTTGATGTGGTTGAAGTTTATTCAACTTCCCCTAGTGTTAATTTGGCACCTCCCAAACACCACTTCAAACTCCTGCGGGAGAAGACCAGTCTGAACCAGTTTTGTACATAATTTCATCTTAAATAACAAAAAAAAGTGTAAAAATAAAACACCTCTGTGTGTTGTTTAGCTAAATCAGGATAACCCTATAAAGTGTTATCCATTTACTCTCAAAACGTTAATATAATCTTGATTTCAGGGTTAAACAAGAACTTTTGGCCAGTGTTACTTATTTAACATTTTCAAAATCGTTAAATTAACTCTGGAACAGATTGGACTCAGATAAACCCTGAGAAATGTAAATGAAAAATGATTCTGTGAGAGTCCATTTTAACACTTTTTTGCTGTGTACATAGATGAAAATGTGTAGAGCATCCATAAAGATCTGGCTGACAGATGTTGTTTTACATAACACTTCTCTGGGTTGTCTGGGTCGCTCACAGACTTTGATCCCTGGTTGCGTTCTCCTTGTTCTTGCCCTTGCCTGTCAGCCTGAGGACGCGGTGCAGCCGTCATGAAGCGCGCTGAGCCATGTTGACAGACCAGTGTTTGGTTAAAAGGATACAAATGCTAAAGTTGTGTGTATTTGCACAACTCAGGGAAGAGGTTCAGGAGTGAATCGATGCAAGAGTTAATAATATACTTTCTGACTGGATTTGGGCTAGATAAAAAGTTATAGGGTAACATTTGGCATTTAAGTTTTAGCATGCTAAACCACACACTTGAGTACAATTTTCTTTTGATAGTGTACAAGGAATACAAAGAATCTGAGAGGACTATTGCTTTCTTGTTCAAGACGAGAACCTAATCTATAATTACAATGTACAGACTGTTTTCATTTTAAAGCGGGGGTATTTGACTTGGGGTATTAATTGCTAAGTCACTCTTGCTTCAGAGCACTACAGACATTGTGCATTGTGCTTCTGAAGCTACTGCACATCACATCAGGTTTGTAAAGCTGTAGTGTATTGTTTTGTGTCATGCTTTTGTATATTTCTGGAGTATTGCCATGTGAGAGCATGGATAACGAAAACATGTGGGCTGAGCATTGGACAAAATCTTGCAGCTAACTGTAAAGAGGGTTCAAATAGGGCAACTAGGTTATCAGTGTTATGACATGGTAGAAAGCTCCAAAACGTTTTTACATAATACCCCTCTTTACATATTCCACAATATTTTAGAGGTCACTTGTGAAACTTATGACTATAATAGTCTCAGTGATGTGAATTTCACTTGTTTATCGCAACAGAGCAGCTGTAGTTACAGAACTGAACTGATAATGCACAAAATTTGGCAACTCTGAATATTTAGATCTACATCTATTTTGCAATGAAGCTGGAATTCAATCTCCTGAAGGCGAGAAGAGTGTCGACCCCAGAAACCTGACCTCCTGATCGAGCATGTTGAGCACAAATGAAAACTTACACGGCCCGTCTCAAATGGCCACAGTAAAAATCTGCTCAATATCAATAAATGATGTGGTGTGAACACAGCAAACTGCACACAGCACGGGTTGTGTTGGGTTCAGGCTCTTAAGTCACTTTCTGTGTTCTGAGGATCTCCATTGAGAGTCACAAATAACAACACAATGCATGTGGCACTTTCGGGACTATGCAGTCAAGTCGAACTAATATACTGCCTAAAGGGTTTCTTTGACTGCTATCTCTGTGATATTTCAAGGGAATATTTCTTATTGTCTACTTATTTTCAGTAACTGCACATTTTTTACATCTTTGCAAAACTAGAACAGTTTATCCCAAGAGATAGATTAGTACAAGACAAGACCTAGTTTTTGGGCAGAAATGTAGCAATACTTTTCCTGGCTTAGACTAACCAATTAAGTGATTAGTGCTCTTCCACCTCTCCAAATATTACCCGTTTGAACCCGTTTCGGACCAGTGCATCCTTGGCACACACTGGCAGCCTCTCTTCTGTCAGTCTCCCTCCAAGGCATTTGAAGTATCTTACCACCGCCGAGTAGGGAGTGAATGAATATTTGTAAAGGGCTTTGAGTATATTATTATTCACTTATCTCTACCAGAAGTCACCTTGCTATTACTAATTGACCAAAAGTGGTTCAAACCAAATCTAAGCCAAGTGCTCTCCAAATCCATTTTCGTGTTGTAGCTTTAAGAATTAAAATTAGGAACAGCTTCTTGCGCAGGAAGTTAATCCTCTTGTGAGTAAGTGCTATAATTAACCCACACTGCGATGAATCACACTTTTTCATGTGATACTATAATCTGCCAGTGTACAGGCAAATGATGGAGAAAGCCACAGTTGACACACGGGGAGTTTTTTGAAATACAGGATGTGGGTTATGTTTTAGGTCATCTCAAAGGAAATAAAACTGGATGACACACTATATGTTCAAGACTGATAAACATTTGACAGGCGATGTGCTTTTGTCCAAGGTTTGAGCTGTTTCTAAACCCACCATCTCTGTTTAAAGGACGGCCCCTGCTGTAAAATTATTGTAAAATAGTAAATCTGCGTATTATAATGCTATTTCCTCATCACAAACATACCTGGAATTGTGTTTTGTTTCATTCACACATAATAATACACAAATCTTACATATTATTTTAGAGTTTTTCTCTCAAATAGAAACTCTCACCTTCACTGGAAAAAAACAATATCTACGTAAATTAAAATGACTTAAATTGAATCCATTATTTGAGTAGATTCACCTTGACAAGTGAAATGATCTGCCAGTGGAATAAGAGTTTTTTTCTTTTTATTTCTTTTTATTTCTTATTTTAAGTGCAAAAATCTTACTACACTGGAAGATAATTTTACTTGTCAAGTGAATTTTACTCAAATCATGGTAAAACTTTCTTAATCCAAGTCATTTTATCTTGACAAGATGATGTCATGTGGTAATACAGGAAGTGCTCCACTGTGTTTGTAAACTTGGTACACCTTCACTAGAATCATTTGGATAATTTAAGGTAAAAGGTAGCTGTTAACTTGAAAACTAACACTACAAAGTGGAAGAGAGCATTCATTTTAAGCTAATAATCGTTACGTCAAACATGTGTGAATGAAGCAAAACACACACAGGTATTTTTATGAGGTAACAACATTCTAACATGGCTCAAACAATCAATTCTGTGCATTATAGGACCTTTAACTTTGCCGTCAAAACATCTCATTTGTCCACATAATCCCTCTGAAACCCTTTCACTATGGTATTTTCAAAACATATATACTACTTTACAATCTTTGTTTTAGATATAGGTTTAAAACATCCTCTTATCCTATCCTTTTCCTACAGGGATTTCCAGTTAACACTCTGCTGTAGCACTTTGCGTAAACCAGCTCATCCTCATCCATAAAAACTTTATTTGACTCTATAAAACAAGCCTGAAAATGCCCTCCCTGAAATATAAATGGCCTGCCCTATTCGCCTATTCCTTCACTGGTCAGAAGCCAAGGCACAATTGTTCTCGACTTTTGGAAACCGATCAAGCCGAGTCGCCCTGAGCTGTATAGTCTCAAAGAACAGCCACAGAGGAGATGGAATTGATGCATTGTTCTCAAATCCGAATGGCTCTTTGTTTTTATTTTGTGCATGCCCTGATACATACCTAAATAAGTTAAGTTGTGCTGGTCTAAAATATTAATAATGAGTGTAGTCCACAGCCAGGTACAAGACTGTGTTCTTTTGTGTACTGCGTGAGGTCACATGGTCGTCTCTGTCTGGAAATTCATGAAACAGTGCCATAAAACTTAGAAAGAGAAGGATTTTACTTCCTACACTAACTTTGCTCAAGTAAAAAAGCCAAATACATGGGTGGGCGTCGGGCAGTATGCCAAAAATGTATATCATGATTTTCCTAGAGCCCGATCTCAATTTCAATTTGATCACAATTCATGTAAATCTTTATATTGACTTGACTGTCATCTGCTTCTTCGGAAAATTCCTGTTTTACTGTGATTGGTCAGATCAAAACTCACTAATGCGCCGTGGTTGACCAAAGTTAAGGAGCAGGTCTAATTAATCCATGCAATTATGCAATTATAATCTATACTATAATAAAGCAGCAATTGGTCTGATTATTGTAATACTGATTAACTATAACAACTATGATGAATCCTACTAGACTAGACTACTTTTTTTACAACTACGGGTACTAATCTTACAACTATTTTGCTACACTTTATTAAATTCCATATACATTAACAAAACAAAAATTGCAAATTTGCTTTTATTTTTCCCTCTGAATTCCATTATGTGCCTAGGTCAATGTGCTTAAAGGACCTTTATCTCTCTGACCTTCGAGCAGTTTTTTTTTACTAATGGACTAATGGACAGCACTGTATTGGGTAATGGATTCTAACATAAATGGATACAGTGTGTGAAAAACCTAAAAATTGATCAAATTAGGACCTTATGAGCTCACCTACAGTCACTGTAATAAACATTTTTTGATGGATTTTCACAGAGGAGTAATTTCAAGCTTTCTAAGAATTTGTTATTTGTTCCACCCTGACTATGGTGGGAATTTTTGGCATAATAATTTTCCACATCAAACTAATGGCTTTTGATAACAGTTAAGTGTGTGCCAGCACAAAAACAAGAATAGGCTTTTTCATTCGTTGATTTGTTTTCTTTCTAGAGCTTTGGCTTTGTCTACACATACAAAAAAGCAATATTATAAAGGAAAAATATCCAAATATATTTGAGAGAGCTTTATGAAAAGATAACAATAACTATACTTTTGAGTACGGCTGGACGATATGAGGAAAAAATCTATTAAGAAGGCTCCTGGTATTGACAAAATGGCTCCTAGTATTGATTTCCTGAACATGAACAACAGACTTTTAATCAGTGTCAATTATCTCAAAAAATAAAAACATTTTTCTTCTTTACCTCCTTTTCTCCTCCTTTTTGTCCTCTTAACATGGCATAAAGGTCCTATGTTATGCAAAATTGACGCTTGTGAGTTTAAATCATGTTTGATGGAGCCGTCTTGACTGGTTCGCCTGTGTACAGCCTCACGTTTTACTTTGTGTGTTTTAGAGTGTTCATATATATGTGTGTGTGTGTGTGCGTGTGCGTGTGTGTGTGTGTGTGTGTGTGTGGGATTGTTTTTAATCACTGTAAAGCACTTTGTGTTACATTTTTGTATGAAAAACCCTTTATAAATAAACTTTGATTTGATTTGATGTCAGTAACGTTTCTACCCCATCTGAAAGGCACCTGCAGTTGTGTTTTGTTTCATTCACTCACATATTTGCTTAATCCATAATTATTAGTCTGTCTACATCTCTAAAGCTCAAAATGCTCTGTTCCACTTTGTATGAAATGATCTAAATGATTCCAGTGGAGGTGTATGGAGTTTAAAAACCCAGTGGAGCACTCACTTTCTGTATTACCAGTGTGGGAGTGTTTTCTGTTTGAAAGAAGAAAACCTATAATATGCAGGGTTTGTGTAAACACTGTGTGAATGAAACAAAACACAACTCCAGTTATGGTTGTGATGATAAAACATTAGAACATAAATCAGAAAATAGCATAAGGTTCCTTTAAGCTTCAGGAAGGCAACACTTTGAAGACTTTTGACCATTCAAACTATAATATATATTTTTATTGTTAATTATTATGACAACTGTGCTCATTTTCCATCACATTTTTCAACCCACGCATAGTTGACTGCATTAGACTTGTAAAATATTTTTTTTTCTATTTCTGCTCCACTGTTAATGACCACCATGACCAACTCGACGACACACAGAGGCTAACATCAATGCAGGTCAGTCAAACCAATTAACCTCCAGGCCCACAGGTGAAACCCAAATGTGCCGTGAAGGGGCCCGTGGTGAAAAGCTGTGAAAATACAGGCCTCTCCACAACAAATACAGGCTTTTCACTTTGCACTAAACCACTATTGAATATCAAAGTGATTTTCGGGCAGCTGCAGGGAAAAGCAATTTGTTTGAGAGTATGAAGATTGATAGCTACAGTTGGCCACATATAAACAGGTGCACATACACACCTCACATTGTACTGTTACCTCTGAGGCTGTGGAGCTCAGCCTATGGCCTCATCATTAACATGTAATTAAAATTTACAGAGACCCGAAGGAAGTGAAGTGTAACAGCCCCAAGGATAGGTCGAGAAAGTAGGGCAAAGATGCACCAAAGGCCAACATGGAGAGCACAGGTGGGGTAGAGCTTGGGGGAGGGATGATTGTTAGTGATAATTGAACTGTTGTGAAGAATTATGTGAAATCAATGGGATAGTGCACACAATGTGGATCTGACGGTAAAAATATAGTACAGTATGTAATGTTCAGCAGTTCAGCAGTTTTGAACAGGAAATCAGAGGATCTGTTTCTCGTGTTAAACAATTTTAAATCAATATTGCAGTTTAAAAGGAACAAAAATGTACATTAAGGATCTAGGTAAGTTTAATCATACTAAATAAATACTCAAAAAAGCACAATATATTTGCAATTTCAAAGGGTTTAATTTTGGACTTCCAATATTCAATTTGACAGACCAGTGTGTATATAACACCTATATAACATATATAGGTGAAACCGGAAGAGCTTCCAGCATACACACAAAAAAGGACACAAAGCAAAATGTAAGAAGGAACAATTGGGGCAAATACAAAAGCAACACAGAGAAAAATTTGAACAGGGAAACCTCAAATTGGCCAATCCCAGATCACTGCGGGAGGGTTAGACATATCGTAGACAGGGAAACCACAAAAATAATTGGGATGGAGGACAACAAACCCATCTGGAAATGAGCCCACAGGGATGAGGGGGGCCTATCAACTTTCAAGGACCCGGAGAAGTCGGACTGCAGCACAGATGACGCTAGCACAAACATGAAGTGCTTATATAATTGCTTATATAAATCTAAAAGTATTTATTGTGGTGATTCGGCCCTTGAGTCCAGGTGTATGGCATGAATGGGCAGAACAGAGGAAGTTTACAAAGAGCGTTGTTGAAGTGAGCTCCCACAGACAGACACTGGTGTGGGCGCTCGGCTCTGCAGTTATCTAAGATATGCAGCTAATACATTTGTAGCATTCCACAGAGCCACCCACAGCTCCCCTTTGGTCCAGTGGAGACAATTAGACGGCGCTCTCTCTATATATATAGGATAGTGACATTAATGAAGACTTTTTTGCTGGTATTTAGTAATAAGCATATCATTTTACATTCACACTTTGTTAAAGCGAAAGCAAAATCGACTCTTCAGCGCTTGTAACCATACTCGTATCCCCTAACCAGTCTGATTTTTTAAATAATCGCTGTAAAGAACAGAGCAGTGGTCAGGGATAGGGGGTGGGTGCAAATAGAAATTTTATCAGTGCCCAAGCCTCAATCGTAGGACAATACAGGACTACTAAAGTCAAAGTAGATCAGAGTAAGTTAATTATGATGGAGTACAATTATTTCGATTTTTAGCTGAAGTAATTATTAGTAGTTATTCGGTTCTACAGAGCAACACAGTAAGAATGAACATGCTTTAATCTTTTTATCTATGCTTGCTATTTCTATAATGGCTCAGAATATAAACTGAACAAAAGATCTTCAAATTGGTGAAATGACCCACTCAGACTGTTATGAAGTTTATTTCCATACCATTGTTTGAAGTATGAGAGACTCGAATCTGAAATGCGTAAAACACTAAGAACAAAACAAAGAGAGAGTCAAACAGTTCACAGGGATATGACGACTGCCACTGATGATAAATGAGCTTTTCTGTTTGTATTTGACAGCAGGCACTGTGGACAATACAGAAGTTTACTGATCCAATGCAAACAGAAGCTATTAACACATCTCTGAGCACCGGCTGGAATGAAAGTGAAAGGAAATCTGAAGCAATTAACACCCCTGGGCAAATCATGGGTAACAAAAGTGCAATTAGACCACTTTATCTGTCAGGGTGTGATTTAACGCAGCCATTATGAGCGCAATATGTATTTTTGTACAAGATGGCTTTATGTAATTGCTTCATTGTCTTGTCAAATGCAGGAAGCCTAAAGATTAAAAGTCCTTCTCCCACGACCACACGTTTTTATAGACAAGTCACAGATGGCTGAATTCCACTCAATATGCTGCTCAAAATATCTCCTTATTTATCACGAGTGGTCAGTTATTATGGGCAAGATATAGACAAACATATGGCCAACACATGAAAACATGCTATAAATGATTCAGTGTTTGTATTCAATATGTCAGAGTAGTAATCACTCTGAAACCTGCTGTTAGCATTCCTAGTCTGTTCTGAGGCTGTGTTTGCAATAACCAACGTTCAGGGACAGATTTAAAGACATTCAAAGTAGAGCGTGCAAAAATATTGAAATATCTATATTACGCTGCATCAATATATGCGGCTTTAATTAAACATTAGTACTGTTGTTATAGCTATTAACAACATAAACTTAAATATTATACTAAATATTATATGTTTTGAGTAGTGAAAAGCCCTCAAAATGTCATATAACGGGAAGCTGATGAAGTCATAAATATTAGTTCTGTCAAATATATCGTGTTATTAACGAGATAGCGCAAAACAATTTTAATGGTGCCATTTTTTTATTGCAAGATTAATAATGCTCTTTGTGACCTAGTGAACTTTTTAATAAGCTGTGGCCACTGGTAGTAACATCCGAAAAACTACAAGATCCTGCTGTAAACTGGAAACAAAACAATTAGTAAGAAACTGAGAAGTCCCAGTAGGAGGAGGTCATGTACGCTGATGTTATTCATACGAGGAAAACATTAAATAAAGTCCGCTCCAAAACATACAGAGAATCTGTGCTTATCCTCGATAAGGACTATGGACAGCAACAGAAGTTTTGCAGCTTCTCTCCTTCAACTGTCCTCACTCCTCTGCACTGTTATTGTATCCATAACCTAATGGAGGAGCACGTATCGCAGCATGACTCATATCCATCTCGCTATTTAATAGATATTTTATGCCACTGGACTTCTTTTCTCCACTAAAATAGCTCTGCAGGCAAACACAGTCGAACTAACTGGAGATTACTGAAAGTCCCTCAGTAATGAGAACTACCTCAGGATCACAGCACAGTATTTCACCCCACAGTGGGAACTTCAGTCACTTTGACTGTTATGAAGACTTCGCTGACATTTGCAGAGCACTTCATGAAAGTAGCCAGAGTGGAACATCTAACACAAAGTTGTCTCTCTGACAATTGTTATGGTTTGCAATAAAAACACATTTTCACAAAGCAAGTCTATCCACTTTTCAATGCTTTTCAATGAGTATTAAAATGATTATTCAAGGGATAAAAATGTGCAATTAATTTGCAGTTCATCGTAAGTTAACTATGGCATTCATGAGATTAATTACATATTTTACTCAATTGACAGCACTAATGAATATACAATCAGACCATAGATTTTCTACAAATGTAGTGTTTTACACACTGGTTTATTAATTACGATGCATTTATTGTTGCAAAAGTTGAATTATTTTCCTGTGTATTTTTCACATGTTCAGGTTAGAACCATGTGCCCTTCTACAGTAGCACGAGTAACTACTTCTTCAATGGACTCAAACAGATATTTCTTAAGTTGTGAAGAAAACTTGGATTGGCTAGAATGATGTTTGCCTTTATGAACAGCTACTGAGAAAGAACGCAATGAAGCAAGAGCCAATGCAGAAGGAACTGCGAACTACATATGGCAGCTGTAACTATGTAGAATAAGAGCCAAAGACATGAAAATAAAAATTACCAACTGGATTCACAATTTTACAAACAACTACAAACTCATGAGCCAACACATGAGCAGAACAAATAGCTTTCCAGCCAACAGGAAGAACAGGAAGAGCTTTTCCAAAGAACCATGCTTCACATCGTCGTCCTCCCTATTTTCTTTTGCACGTTTTCCTTCCTCATTCTTTGTCCAAACAGCTCGGAGGAGGAAATGTTGCTCCTATATCCACTTTGTTTGGCTACCAACACACCAGATGCAGGTAACGGAAGCAGAGTCACATTACTGGCTAAAATTGCTAACAACATATTTTGATTCTATAATTATATCTGGTTAATTACATATCAAAAGTCTATAGAATTTTCACAATAAAATTTTACTTAATAATATATTTAATAATACTTAAAACCATATGTGTGCCAATCCTAGTGCCTAGAGCACCTTTGCCTTGATATTAACTGATCTGTGTTTCAGCAAATCTCTACACACCAAAGTAGGATATAACCAAAGAGCAATATATCATATATGAGCAACATACTAACACGTTTTCTACTTAAAAAGTCCCTTGTTCTTGTTAAGCACTGAACAAATGCAAGACAGATTAGTTTCACACGGTGGACAATTCAACCAAAGACACCCCCTCCAGAAAGGTTACACGGTGCACCTTTAAGCAATTTTTTTTGTGACTGCAGTACAAATGTGTTTGCTTAGTGGAAGGAAACTTGTTTATGCAATACACTGTACCCTGTTTTGTTGATTAGAATAGATGTATTTCATATTAGCTAAGAAATATTGTTGCTAAAATGTATCTGGTTCTTAGAAAACAGCAGTAGAGTATCATGTGCAATGTATCGATTATCGTGTGCATCACCAGATAAGATAAGATAAGACAGGACTTTATTGATCTCGCAGTGGAGAAATTCACACAGTAGCTCCAGGACAGTTTAGTGCGAAAAAGTGTGATGCAATTAAGATAAACAATAATAATAAAAATTGAAATAATAATAAAAATAATAATATAAAGTGAATAAGTATATGTACAAAATTTACAAAGAGAATTGAAATATAAATACTATATATATAAAAAATAAAGATTGTGGTAATATCGTATCGTGAGTCATGTATGGTATCGAATCGCAAGGGACCTTATGATTCCCAGCCCTAATTTAAACCATGGCATAAGGTTCACTCGATGCATGATAAGCTTTCTCGACATTTAGAGACAAAATGGCGAGAAAGTTTATCTTTTTAAGGGATTCCTGGTCCAAAAGATACAGCGAGAGAAAGCTATTCATTTGAGCTGTTGAAATGAAATACCTGATCTGTGTATTTGAGGCGCTTTACCTCATGTGAGTGGGTGGGTACCTTATATCTTCAACCATCTGCCATAATCCTGCCTGTCATGGGTAGACCAGTTTAAAGGATAGAGGAGTCGGCCGTGACTTTTATTGGAGAGGCGTCTAATCCAGCTGTCACTCAATGCCAGACAGACCATTATAGAGCCCGGCGTCTGCGCTTGTCCAGACATTTTCTCCAGGACCGCATTCACCCTCAAGGTTGGACAGTCTTTCTTTTCAATCATTCTTCCTCTCCCGCCCCACCTATATCCTCTCCCCTCTCCCCTCTGCTGCGATGATTTAATACCAGCTGCCTCTCTACTTTCTGAATCCCCCTCTCTCCTTCCTTGATGAGGTCAGGGAGCAACAGACAACAAACAGCCACTGCGGGCCATTCATAGTGATCTCATTACACAGGGCTGCGGGGGAAATGTCTTAACCAATTTCACAACTATCCTTCCTTAACTTCACCCCTCCCATAATACATCAGGGTCAAGTAAGCAATTAAAGGGGCCAGTAGACTGAACAGGGAAGCATGCTGGAGAGGAAAGAAAAAGCAAGCACAGACTTTTTCCAATTAGGCGTCTAAGGACAGCGCAAATGCTAATTGTTTTACCAAGACAAATGCACTCAAGTGTGACGAATAGAATTAAATCCTGAAATATTGTTTGAATTTGCCACAATAAGAGACAATGCGTTTAAATCAGTGGAGGAGTGTTTCAAATGAAAAACCAAAGACCGAATACATTATTAGGCTTAGTGTTTAACTTCTGTAGTGCACTTGCGCTACTGCCATCATTAAATAAGTCTTACTAATGGGTTTAACCAGAGAACTGCAGGGCCAAGTGTACATTATGGAGCCTAGAAGTCACATGTTGCCATCGCAAAGGCAGAGATGTCCAATGGGACTGTAACCTTAACAGGTCCATATTGAGTTCTTCTCTCAAACAGAAAACCTGGTGATGCCATGTGGTAATACAGTGCTCCAGTGTGTTTTTAAACTCCATTCGCCATCACTAGAATCATTTTTGATGATTTCAGCCCTCCAATTGTCAGTCTCTAGTGAATTAAAGGTAAAGGGTAGCTGTTGACTTGACTTGACTTACTGTGACTTTGAGTAATCATTTATCATTAGTCTGTTTGCATCCCCAAAGACCAAATTCAAACACGGGCTAATGAAACAAAACACAACTCTGGGTATGTTTTTGATGAGGTAACAACATTATGATATGATTTAAAGCTAACAAGAATGCATTTTGTGTAATATAGGATCTTTAACTCATACCAGTAGCTCTCACTGGTTAAGCAGCCTATCCAATGTATAAAAGTTTAGTGTAGACAAGTGGTGTGGCCCAACATATTAAAGCCAAGTTCTGGACTCCGCCAGACTTTACAGCAGCATTGTATTGACTGGAGATTTAGAAATAAAACTTTTATTGAGCATATAACAGATTCTGCCACCATCAAATTCAGATCCATATTCTTTGGAGCCTTTTAGTGAGATTCAGCCATATTCCTGCCCACCACAGTCTATAACATGGTTGTGGAGCTTACCGTATGTTGTGGGACTTGCGTTTGATCTCATTCCAGCACAGGTTCATGTCTCCTGATTGGTGAGGACCGCCCCCTCTCAGTCTCCTGCTCTCTGTTGCCTCCTCCTGGCCCTCACCGTCCACTGTGGACTGGCAAGGCACACAGTGGCATCCCGGCCACGAGGGCCGCCCCGCAGCTGTGGGGACAGAGACACATTAGACATGCTAATGCAGTGCATGATCTGTGTAATGTTGAGTGACATGTTACTGTAGAAAGGAAATGCCAAATGTCAGAGTACGTATACACCCTGCTGCTGACAAAACACAGAGAAAAGTAAATTTCAGAGCTGTCAAATACAACCTTATCAACCGCAAAAGATTTGTCATTTGTCATAAAAAACAGCAGTACAAATATCACTCTTGCACATTGTAGTCTTTATTAAAGTAAAGCCCAAAACAGACTGCCGAGTCAGCTAAACAACACAATCAATAAATCATGAACAGCAGAAGTAAATAATGAATAAGACGTCTTGTTTGAGAGATGAGAGACCTCAGATCTGACACACTACACGTCTGATCCCATTATTCTCAATCATTAAATAAGAGCAGACACAAAGCTGGGGTTTTAGTGTGTTTGAGTAAAAAAAATTTAGATTGTAGATTTGAACCTGGAAGAAAAAGACATGCAAACACATGAAGGCACCGCACAGATGGTTTGGGGGCAGACTGAGCTGGTTGGGTCTGAATCTCGTCTTTTTAGTCATGTCAGATGCTCATATTTGTGTCTGTGCTATTGTTTTGTGCTACTTTACAAATTCACCACATGTCACCTACATAGTTTTGAGAGATTTTCATTTGCAGTGTCTTTTATGTTAAAATTTGCTTTGAAAATTCACCATGTACCAACAGGCCTGATTAAAAAAAACATAAAATAACACAGATTAATAAAATGTGTTGAAATAAGGAAATATTAATAACTAGGCGACACAATACGTTGTAGGTCTTATAAAAAAAAATATTTGGTTGAATCTTTAAGCCAACCAGTTTCTCTGAACTTTTAACTCTTTTGTTGAAATGGGAGAAATCTTCTGCGTGTGAGTCAAGATCAAAGAAGATTAAATTATTTATGTGATCGCTAGACTTGAATAAAAAGCACTAACTTGGATCTGCTCTTTGAAAACCAATTGGGCCAAACTGCACGTTTTGCCTTCAACCACTCTTTTACTCATCCTATTATATAAATAGCATTATAGACATACACAGTGCTGTATCATGGGTAATATTCCTTTAAGCTTCAACATACACAGTCAATAAGAGGCAAGCCAAGTTTTATTTTAGTAGTTTAGACAATAGTTTAGACGTATTTATTTAATATGTCTACAGTTTGTCAAGTTATTTGTTTTCTTTTTTTTAAAGGGCCCATATTACGCTATTTTCTGATCTATGTTATAATGTTTCATCATCAAAAACATAACATGAGTTGTGTTTGGTTTCCTTCACAAGTCACAAACACAAATCCTGCACACTCTGTTCCACCTTGATGTTGTGTGGTAATACAGGAAGCGCTCCACTGTGTTTTTAAACTGCATGCACCTTCAATAGAATCATTTGGATAATTTCAGCCCTGGAATTGCCCATTTCTACTGAACAAAAGTAAGAGGAGCTGTTAACTCAAAAACAACCACTACTTGACATCCCAAGGTGCAACAGAGCATTTTGAGCTTTGGAGATGTAGACAGAATAATAATAAACAGTTACTCAAACATGTGTGACTGAAACAAATCACAACTCCAGGTATTTTGAGGTTTTTGAGGAGGTAACAACATTCCAACATGACTTAATTCACACAAGAGTCCGTTTGTTTAATATATGTAGTTAATACGATTAACTTATGTTCAGGAGCAAGACCACGCCTCAACCGCCCTCGACTCATGAATCACAGCTCACATCTGCCACACCTCAATTTCCCAGAGGCCTATTTATAGCTGCCAATGCCGGAAACCCAGTTCATCCCGAATAACTTGACCCCGCCCTCCCATCCCATATCTGTTCATCTTCCAGACATAAGACGCCTACGAGGGGGGTCCCGTCCTGCTGGGCCATGTGAAGATTGAGAATGTGCCCCCACCCTGAGTCTCAACCCAGCCGACCGCCTCGTCTCCAAATAATAAACACTTTTTGTCTCGCACGTGTTGTTGGCGTGGTCCTTCCTAGTGAAAGGACCTTTAATTAAAATTGTCCAGTGAGTAGGATGTTTTCACGTATTTTATGTGAACATTAAAAAAAATCTCTTTACATGTGAAAATTGCACAAATCAAGATAAATATCTGAAATTCAACTGATTTTAGCAAATATTCTGTTTTGTCAGTGTAAAATACAAACGACCTGAGTAAGCACAACCTTGAAACCTCCTTGTGACAATCAGATGAGAATTTTCGAAGAAACTTTCCAACACAACATCAGAGCGAAAAACTTCACCAAGAAAACTATTAAACTTTCTCCTGCATTCTAGCCTTATCTTCCAGTCCATTTATTTCCCGCATGCTGGCTCGTCTCTCTGCACCTTTCCAGTTTAGGCTCCTCAGACTGCACTGGGCTTTCTCTCCCCTCGGTGAATCATCAGCATCTCTTTGGCTTTGCTTCTGTCTCCTCTCTCCTTATCTCCTCGTTTCCTTTCCTCAGACTGCTTCCTTTGGCGCAGGTGAGCTCCGTCCCCCTCCAGTCGCACCAGCAGCATCCTGTGTGAGACGGAGCACTGAGCCTCATTGCACAGGAGCATTTGAGAGTGAATCAAACCCAGATGGGAGTTTTACATGACAGGCCCATATTTAAGAGCAAAATGGCAGTGGAGTTTGTTTGTTTGAAAATGAAAATGAAGTTGAATCAAGATGAGTGTTAAAACAGAGCGAAGTAAATGAGAGAGCAGCCTATAACCACAGCAAAACAGACAGAGTATAGTAATCTGGGCGATAAAAAAAGATTTTGGTCCACCGATTGAATGATCTTTATATTTGATTCTACTTCTACTTTATTTGTCTGGTTAAAAACAAATATATAATGTTTTTTTTAATATGAATTTTCTGAAACGGAGTCATGTCAGCAGGGTGTGCTCTCTGCAACTGTACCGATTCAACAAAGAAAAGTCGCCCACAGTGTCAATGCCTCTAGAGAATGAAAGCTGTAAGCAGTATTTTTAAATCATGTTTGAATATTCTCTTATTTGTTTTTCATATAAAAGTACAGCACTTAGACATGTCAGTATGGATTTTAGTAGCTATTTTTGCAGGAATTATGAGCTGTTGCTAAGTAAAATACTCAAAATACTCCTGCCAGAAATGTAAGTAAACCAAAAACTGTTCATTAGGACAGTGCAGGAGGAAATACACTGTGTCTGAGCCATTTTCAAACTCCTGATGCAGAGCTGAACAGAGTGTTCCCTGTGGATTTACCAGCTACACCACAAAGTGAGTGTGGTTTACCATTGCAATAGACCTGCACCCACATTTTGGCAATGGAAGTGGGATTGTTCCCCTTTCATTCCGATTCATTCAGACTGATCACGGACAGAAGAGGACGAAGATAAAAACATTTCCAGCACCAAAATGTCTGGTTGTTTTGTGTGTGGTTGTCAGAATCAATATTCTACCGCCGGACTAAAGTTTTAAAATTTTACTCACTGATCGCACAAGGATCTGGCAGTCGGACACCATTTGTCAAAGTCAGCTTACTGAGGAAATACTCGTGATTTTTTTATGATAATCCTTTCGCAGAGCTCGACAAGCCGCTGAGTTCTGCCGTACTTCTGTTGCCAAAATGTGTGCGCAACCAAGCCTACATCATCACTGTTTACTAACACTAAAAGGATCTATAGCATCAATACTTATTAATGTCTCAAAAACAAAATTGACTTTTGTGAGCTTTTAGCCATAATTATAATAATATAATAATAATAAGTTATAATGTTGCTATCTCTTCAAAAACATACCCAGTGTTTTGTTTCTTTCACACGTTTGAGGAACCCTTTATTATTAGATTTTTTTCAACGGACAAAATAGCGGGAAAAAAAATCAGGATCATGTAGAGCGGGTTCATACGAACATTTTAAGACCAAAATCACGAGGCTCAGTGCAGGAGTTACAGAGAGAGGGGCAATAAGATCTCAATGTAAGTTAATGGGAAAAAGGGAGAGAAGGAGCCTCCTGGAGCACTTCCTGTTTGGCACGCGGCAGCTAACGGGTTAGCTTAGTCCACTTATATATACAGTCTATGGTAGAGATGGGCAATTCCAGGGCGGAAATGACCCAAATGGTTCTAGTAAAGGTGTGTGGAGTTTAAAAACACAGCGGAGCACTTCCTGTATTACCACATGGCATCACAAAGTGGGACAAAGTAGTTTCTATTTGAGAGCCCAAATATGCAGGGTTTGTGTGCTAAACATGTGTGAATGAAACAAATCACAACTCCAGGTGTGTTTGTGATTAAGAAACAGGATTATAACAGAGATCAGAAAATAGACTAACATGGACCCTTTAAACTGAATTGTTTATGGCCAACAGAGGTTACACAATAAATAAAAAACTCATACTATTACAGTCCTCTATTTCCATATGCTATGACTTTAGCATTGCAAACAAAAACACACCGATTGAACTGTGTATTACACAAAGGGCATCTGTTACTGTCTACGAGCTTTCCACTTCCCTCAAGCCAAGTCCTAAACACGTTTTATTTACCACCTGTTGCAAACTTGGCATTGTTCAGCCAAGTGAGCCAACAATGTAAAAACAGTATATATATTTCCCTGGCATATCACGCAACACAACACTAGGACGGCCAGATTTTTAAGCAGCTTTTCTGTATTTTACATAAACAAATGACAATGTATGGCTCTCTTTACTGTCGGCAGATTGGTCAAAAATAGGGACACCTGGGACATTTCTTGTATAAAACTGGGACAAATCGCTGGTTTTGGATCAATCTGGTGGGACAGGGGACACAAAACTGTCTGGACACCCTACACAACACCACTGCAATGACTACAGCAAACCCACATTCATGTAAAACTTATAAACTCTCTGAACAATGCATGCACGCTTCATATGTCCTCTACTTTTTGGTCCACTTGAGCTGATACAAGAAGGACATTTTGTGGGCGATATGTGAATTTGAAATCAAAGCCGTTTAAGGTAAAAGATGAGTGGATCAAAGACGCACACTGCTATGCTATGTCAACGCACCGCCGATGCCAATCTCTGAGCCATCAAGATGAGGGCCAAGATATCCGCCAGTAGATATGGTAAAGGATTTTGTCTCATTACCGACACTACTCTCGATAATGCGAAGTACGTACCTTTAACCGCTCGCAGAAAGATGAGGAGGAGGAAAGAGGGAACGCAGACTTATTGAGAAACTCTTGGTCAAGGCTGTGATCTGTCTTCACATCAACATGACCCCAACATTTGAATGCTCGCACTGCAAACACGAAGGCCATCTGCACCCACCCAGCACAAGATAGTCACCAATGGAATATGGTCAATACAATGGCAGTCTTTCAGCAGTGCTTCAGTCTGGTGTTTACACAATTAATAAGGGCTGGAGAGGGGGCATAACAAGTAACAGCGCAGGCAAATAGGAGGCACAGCAGGGAGGAGAAAGGTTATGTGAAGAGATGAACAGACAAGAAGGAAATGAGAGTGAAAGAGTGAAATAAGGACAGTCTGTCAAGAAATAATCATGCAGTACATGGTTTGACAATGCAACACAGGGAAAAGGTTTCATATTCCCTTGCGAACCTTATGGTATTTTTAAGGTGAACAGACAGGTGGCACAAGACACGGGACTAGAGACGTACGATACTATGGATTTAAGTATTTGCTAGTACCTGAAATTAACTGATACCAAAGCAGAGATGAAAACAGCACTGGTTTCCTTTAAACAAAAATAAAATAAGACAATGCCGATCCAAATGTGTTATAAAGCTGTTATTTATCCCATATGTAACTGCTGAACAACTTTGTATAAATACGTATGTAGGCATGCACCGCACATATATACATATTACTTTACTGTCACTAATTCCATGTAAAAATGTAAATATGTATGAATGTTTGATGACCCAAGGGCACTCCGTAACTCCAGTGTCTCGGTCGTCTCTGTGCGGCAGGAGAGGACCAACACAGGTGAATATGAACTGGCTTTAAACTAAATTAATTTATTTATTAGATTAAAAACTACAGCACTTTAAAATCACTGAATGCACTTTAACCTTTACATGCACTTTAGAAAATAGGCACTTTATACCCTGAGTGAATGTGATTTTGATGACTTGTAGAACTGTTTAACTGTTGTTTGTTTTGCACTGTCCTAAATGTCAAGAGACTACGAATGTAAATTAGCTGTACACTAACTTCGGCACATTTACACATGTATTTTTGTACTGATGTTCCTTAATGTGCATTGTCTCTTAAATAAATAAATAAAATAAATAAAAATCAAACATTGTGAGACTTTCTGGGCCAATAATGACAAGTAAATACACTACAAAAAAGAATTTTCTAGCATAGTTAAACTGACTTGAATTAAGTTGATTCATCTTAAAATACCAATTTTTAGACTTTTTACTTAATAAGATGAGATTTTTTTTTTTACTTGTTTAAAGATATTCCATCCTGATATATCTTATCTAGATATTACAACTTATTCTAAGCACTTTTTATATTAAATCAAGCCAGGTTAAGCCTCTTTAACTTCTTTCTCAAGCCAATAAGGTGAAAAATCTTGCCCTAAATACTTGATACTAGTGTTTTCTGCTTAGAACAAGATTCCTATTTCGTCTTATTTTAAGAAAACTTGGTAAGTGAAAATTTCTTACTGCACTGGCAGATCATTTCACTTAAAATAGGGCATTTTTACCTCAAAATTTGTATTTTTTTCTTATTTTTTAATAGTCCTTTTCTGTAGTGTACTCTTATTACAATGATTTATACTGAATGTCCAACCAGGATAAGGGCTGAACCAATATTTGGAAGCCGATATCTCATCCTGTTTTTTTTTTTTTTTCAGTATCAACGCTAATATCCGATATCAGTATCATATCGCTGCAGCTCTTAAGCACTTTTCACCTCACAGCAGAGTTTCTTCCAGGTAATCAAGTTCATATACAGTGTCATATACAGAATCATGCTTTAACCAAGAGTAAAGCATTTATATTAAGGCTAATACAGCATAATAGGTTTAAATGTAGTTATAAGTTGGGCTGTGCAGTTAATCGAATTTCAACATAGTGATTCAGGCATTTCTAGTTCAGGCAAACCTCAGTAAAAGCCTGTGATTCTGGAGGAAGAAATTTGACTATTTTTTGTATTAAATGGCTGAGTCTGTTTGTGTTTATATTTGTTTTTAATAAGATAATAATCTAAATCTAATTAAAAAATCATGATTGATCGGTTTGTGTAAAAAAAAAAACGCCCAGACAAGAAATATGTTTATTATGATATCTTATTCTCAACATTCTGGATTATTCAACTCAACATTAATGCACATTTTGATATGAGTGCTAATATACATAATCTGTACATTATTAAGTAGCATTTCTTTTGCTCTTATACATAATGTTAAACAATATAATGGGGATAGCAGATGAATTTTTGTAGCTTGTCTATTTCACAGTGTCAATACGTCCAATTGTGTGTTCATGTGGTTGTTTTTAATGTCTCATGCTGCACTTTGACCTTTATGCACATGTTTTTCCAATGCATTTTTAAACTACAAATGGCAAATAAACTAACCTAACCTAAGTGGAAGGTTGCGGACATTGAAATACTCTACCTTCACACTGATACTGCCTGAACTATATGAATAAGATCATTCAGCAGATTGAACAGGTTGTGTTCCTCACTAATGAATAGAAATGGAACATATCCAGTCATCATTTTACTAATATTAGACTTAATTATGAGACAAAGAAAGAGGAAAACATAAAGAACTGCCAAAGGGGGCATAGTGTTTGTAAGGAAACCACAGCTCCACACACATCAGCTGCGACAGATGGACAAATTTCACTGAGATGGATCTAATTCTGTTCTGTAATTGTGAATACATCCTTCTGTCTGCCAACCACGCCAACTGCCATTTGTAATGCTTTTACACCCACAATTACAACACTTAACTCAAGTGATAAAAAACCCATTGTGCACCATCCAAAAGGACTAACTAATGCCAAGAATGGACCAGCTGGTTCATAGACTTCATGTACCAAACAAGAATTCTGGGTTTGGGGCTGTTTCCAAGTTTGCAAAGTCTGAGTAAGCCCTGCAGAGCCTGTGTTACAAGGTCTGGGGCTGCTTAGGATTTGACTTGTCATGCGAGATTAACATGTGATATGCTGTGAGTGTGTGTCTGAGAGTGGACAGTGTGAAATGTTCTTATTTTTGACTAATCGCATTGTATAATTTATTACTGTAAATCAGGGACTGCAGATGGAAACAAGGTATTTAGCTATAACCTGGTGCAGAACAGCATTTTTTATGAGCTTAATGTCTCTGTACATTGTTCCTTCAAATAAAGACTTAACTAAACTAAAGTATACTGTCAAAAATGCATCTTAATATTTTAACAATCCGTCTATGTCTTGGTTAGGGATGCACTGATCCAGCTTTTTCAATTCCAATACTGATTACAATACTATAGCTTTAAGTATAAGCTGATGCCCAATATCAACTGAGTGAGACTGAGACTTTCCTTAAAACAAAAATAAAATAAGACAAAACTGAACTGAAATCTAGCTGTTATTTATTCCGATATCCAATACCAGTATCGGATTGGTGCATCCCTAGTCTTAGATCAGGTTCAAGTATCGCAGACATGACATGAAAGGAAAATAAATTTAGCCACAAAAGTGCAGAGATATACAAACAGTACCTCTGCTTGGAAATGTTTATTGTCTAGACTTTTCAGTTCATTACTTCTCTAATGAGCTGTCATTAATAGTTTAAATTATAAACAATATACTTCACAGTCTAACTTCGCATATCTCCAGAACAACAATATATTATGCTTTAATTTGATTGTTGATTTGATTACTTTTTATCTGCTTGTCGACGATTCATTCAGATCTGCTTTTTGATGATTATAATGACCCAACGTGCCTGTCTCCGACTGTTTGAGTGCCATCTGAATGATTCTTCCGCACTAATTTAAAAAGCAGATCCCTTCCTCCTTTATTGTCATAGATTTCCATTGCTGTCAACCCGGTACAGTTACGGCCTCCGAACGGACATTTCATTAGTTTTACCCTTTATTACCTTTACAGTGAGTAAGTAATTTGCCCAAGAGCATGCACGCCGTTTGCACACTTTATTTACATTTACAAGGCGCTTTTAAGAAACAAGACAAAAATAAAGCCAAGGAGTGAAATAAAAGCTTGGCTGACATTAACCTGTACCTATAGGCAGTCTTCCTTGTGAACTGGGCTCTTATTTATGACATCTATAGTGCAATACATAGCGAGATGACCTTAAGAAAAGACGTTATGAATTTGTGAAACCCACTGCTACAGCACTGGTAAGTCGGCTCAACTAGTTATTGTGCTTTTTCCCCAAATCTTATGATAAATCACAAGGTTATACGGAAAATATGAGAATTACCTTTTTGAAGACATCAAATCAGTGACATATCTCTAAAAATCTCTAAATAAAGGCAACCACTGATAACCAGGTCCCACTGCGTTTTGCCTCCAGTACCTAATAATTCACCATTCACCCCACTGCTTTTGATTTTTCATTTCAACTGAAAGAAAAGATCTGGTTTAGAGATTGACAGATATGCTTTTTTTCATGGCCTAATGCCGGTTGTTTAGAATCCAGAGGAACTGATGGCCAATAAGCTTTGCAGATATTTTGGGGTCGATTTTGATTATTTTCCCCAAATTCTGTCATTTAAATTTACGACAAACTCACACGCAGCCGTTTTTGAGCATAGTAGTTTGTGTAGTCATGTTTTGTGGAGCAATTTTTTCATATTTTTGTAGTTAAAAAGCTTTGTATGTATTTTTAGGCAGCAGATTGACCAAAACAAAATATTGGACTATGCTGGAGATTTAAGCCATTATTCTAAAAAGTCAAAATATCAAACAGATAGATTGGCCAACGGATATATTTGGCTATCTCTAATCTGGTTTGTGGATAGCATTGGTTTCAAAAATTGTTATTAAATTCTACTGCTTTTTGAATAATAAAGTTTTGCACAAGTAGAGAGCACAAAGTAACGTGGCCCTTTTATGAATCAGTTTCGATTCAGAATCATAAGGCCACAGGACTTGAAATGACCATTTACACAAGAAAGAATTGCTGAGCTGCTGGAGCTGAGTCATTTCACCCATAGGCCAAATCAAAATCCTCACCAAACGCAGTATGGGTTTTGAAATGAAATACTTACAAAAGCGCAAACTGGATTAAAAACTATTCTTCTAATTCCAACAAAGCTATTACCCACAATAATTTGATCACCATAATGCGGTCCCACGTGTATCATTAAAGAATAAAGGTTTAAGACATATTTACATACGAGTTAATTAAAGTAAACTAGCACAAGTAAACATACATAGGCAATGGTGGAGAAAGTGCTCTTATCATCTCTCACAGTGTGTAACGCTGCAGCGGTGTGTGCAGTGGAACGCCTGCTTCAGAAAAAGCCAATTTACCAAAGCCCCAGTGAAATCCTTTCTAATTAAGACAAGTAACAGCACAGAAGAGGAAATATTCTGTTTGCAGGGAGCATAATGAGGTATTAGAGCAGTCAGTCTAAAATGAATACAAAAATAATGGACTTTGATACTGGTGAGAGGAAAACGTAATGTACTGCTCTTACATACATTATGGTAATTGCATTTTTACAGAGTAGCTGATGCCGACCTTGCCTAACCTGACCACCCATCATACAACCTGTTTCGCATTCAACAAATGTGAACGGCCCATTTCAGCTAATGAGGGCTGTTTGTGTGTGCTAAAAGCTGGGCCGCAGTGCAAAAATGCCATTGAACAAATACAGGTTTTGTGCATGAATACTCAACAGTTTAGATTAGGACAGTTCATCTAGATTGTGGTTTATATGTTATAGACCAGGCCTGTCACAATAACACATTTTGAAGTACGATTATTGCTGGAGTAAATATAGACGATAAACTTTAATACTGAAACTAATTTATGCCACTGACACAAGAAACTACAAGAAAGAGCAGATTTAAAGCACAAAAACTAGTCCAAATGTACAATACTGTTAAAAAAAAGTACATCAACAACAGAATGAAACACTTAAGTTCTTAGTTTGCATCTGTAATCAACCTTTTTACAGCTCAAATCTTATTGTATAGCCAAAAAGTAACCACAAATTCTGCACTGCTGCAAAGAAAATACACATAATAAATACTGATCCCAAAACAATACTGTTCCAGCTTTCATATATTGAACGGTAAGTCGATATCTGAAACATGATAGCAACACGTTGAGGCCAATTAGCAAATACCATGCAGCAAGTCGTGCTATACCCCTTATATTGTGCTTTTTTGCCTGCACTAGTAACTAATACTTGGATTAAAACAGACCAAAGAGTTCATTAATGCGGTTATGAAAGGCTTTGAAGTAGCAATTTGTCACTTAATTAAAAACGGACTTAATCAAGATCTTGTCATTTCTATCCGTCAATGATCTGCTGGTAGGTTTTTAATCGAGAGATCCACAGACAAGTGCCAATAAAACATGTGGTTTTGGTTTGGCGCACAGTTCAGAGCAAATGATTTGTGTTAAGTAGTAACGCTTTTCTAATCTCTGTTGTTTATGTCCAGTTGATTAATATTGAATGAATTAATATTATATGTTGTAGCTGAATATTGTAGCTAAAAATGGCTCCTTAGCAGCGCAGTTGGCAAAGACGTAACAGTAAATATTAAAGCCAGGTGGTTATCCAAATGAATTATACTGGAATTATACCTAAAAACTTAATCACCTGCTTGTCTGGAGATGTTGTTGCTTTGGGCTGGAATGTTCTGCTACAGTGTGCCAATAAACCTATGTATCACCTCAGAGACCAGCCAATTTACTGGTCAGATCTGTGAAGAGGCAATGCCAGTAATAGTGTTTTTTTTTTTTCAACTGAAAGACACACAATGAAAAAATTCTAGATAGATGCTTTACTACAACGTGTAACATTCCAGGGAACGCAATAACATCTTAAACACCTTCAAAACAGCCTCTCAAATAAGTATTCTGATGAAAAAGTAGGCTATACTATAAAAATCCTTTGAAATTAATTAGATTTACTATGATAATCAAACCCCTGTCAAAAAAAATGTCTGGTATCGGAACTTAGTATTGGAACGTACTCAAAATGAAGTGCATGTCCTCATACTTATTTTGGAAAAAGTGGTTTCGGTGCATCCCTAAACAATATTATTTATTTATTTATTTTTTTTTTTTTTTTGCATATCACCCAGTCATACTTTGAATCATTTATAGGTCCACAATCAATCCCAGGTTACATCTGAGAGAAAGTAATCCTCTGTACAGTCGACCTTACAACATAAATTGTGTTCCTACACATCCATGAGAAGGTTACCACTATAAATGTCATATATGTGTTAGGAAACATCACAGAGCAGACTGCAATAACCAGGAAAGTGCTCAAAGCTTGGCAAATGTGGGTGAAAATGAGAGATAATTAGCCTGTAGAGTGCAGTGCGATGTATGTCCTGTGCTAATGATGAACCTCCAGTGTAACAGACGCAGTGTGGAACAGGCTTTAATGAATTCGCCAGTCTATTGCAGCTCGTTTGAAGCACGGATGTCATTATAAAAGCAACAAAAGGTTTCTGACAGAGAGCACAGTGACATTTGGCTCTCAGCTCACCGGCCCACCCTCTCTGGCCTGTCAACCTTGTCACTTCCGATTTGCCGGGGGAGACACTGAAATTCCAAGAGACGGGAATCTGGGTGACAGCATTCCGTCCATTAAAACGGTGACAATGAATAGTGCAGAACATTTTTGCAGCTAAAAGAGAGTGAGAGAGAGGCAAGAGAGAGGTGGAGAAAGTAATGGAATAAATCAAAGTTTGTGGTTGAGGAAAAATTGATGCAGTGCCAATATATATGGACTGAACAATAGCTTAAAGTGCAGAGAACAGGTTTTCATGTTTTTTCTTTACTACTTGGTTTGGCAAAGCTCTCGATTTACCAGTCAGTCTACATTCCTACCCTTGTCTATGGTCATGAGCTTTGGGTATTGACTGAAAGAACAAAACTGCAGATACAAGAGGTCAAAATAAGTTTCCTCCACAGAACGGCTGGGCGCTCCCTTAGGCACAGGGTGAGGAGCTCGGAGTAGAGTCGCTGGTCAGAGGTGCCAGCTGAGATGGCTCGGGCATCTGAACGCCTCCCTCCTGAACGCTTCCCTTGGCAGGTGTTCTAGGTCCCATAGGAAGGAGGCCCTGAGGAAGACCCAGGAGGGACTATGTCTCTGGGCTGGCCTGAGAACGCCTTGGAGTCCCCCTGGAGGAGGTGGAGGAACTGTGCGGGGTGAAGGAAGTCTGGGAGTCCTTTCTTAGATCGCTGCCCCCGCAACGCAGCCCCGGATAAGTGGAAAAAATGGATGAATGGACCAAGGGCGTAGGCGTCTCCGCTTTAGTAGGGACATTATCAGTGCCCCCGAATAAACTAAAACAAATGAAATGACCTTATATTAATACTATAGAGTTTGGAAAAATATCGGAATAAATTTCTATTTTTGTTTATTAAAATAAAATGGCAAATATTGGTAGGGACTCTTTTGTCTTATCCAAATATCGGTTGTGACATGTCCCCACCATCCCTGTGCAAATCTACGCCCTTAGAATGGATGTATGGACTTTTGGCGGGATAGTACCTGCGGTAAATGGTTATCATAGTTGTACACCAGTGCCAGATTAAGAAAATGAATATAAAAATACACATGTGTCTGACAGATTAAAGACCATTTATTTGTATTCACCTATTGTGTGTTAGCATTATGTATGGTTGCTAGGTAACAGTAACAGTAATGAAATTGCATTAAAGTGTCATGAAGTAAAGTTATATACCTCACCAAAAAAAAAAAGTGAAATATTATGAATAATACATAATTCATTATTAATTAATAAATAATAAAAATAAGGATATTATTAAACATGCTTTAGTGTAGTAATCTGTCATACTTTAAGTTGAGGGGTAAAGAGCAGCAGATGAGCGCAGTCTCTCTTTCTCACAGTGAAGAGGGAGGGGGAGGACACGAGGGATATTGAGATTGAGGGAATGTTCAGCCGAAATAGAAAACGCCACATTGATGCTGGGCTAGTGTGACTGGGACATAAAGTTTAATAAGTATGCAATTAGGACAGGCAGAAAGTCATTGTGTAAACAGGGTCACTGGGATCTGTTTGCCTCTCAATGAACACAAATGAAGAGATAAATAATGCGTTTCTCAAATCACTTACAAGCATCCACCAGAACAGCCATAGTAGAAGAAGTAAAAGGAAACGAACGAGAGACTTATGCCCTGTTTATCTCTGATCTTAACCTAAATAACTAGTCGTGAGTAAAATCGATTCTTAGTACGTGCAGTGTACGGTTGAATAGTGTAGGTCATAGAATGAAAGAACCATTTGTTTCCATTAAGTAAAGCTAAGGAGCACAAATGAAGGGATGATGTAAAAAAAACTGGAACTCATCTTCAGAGACCCACATTAACATACACACAATTCCTTTTAACCTTCAAGATGCCCTCAATTTAAGCGCTGTTCATTCTGGTAATTTCACCCCAAGGAGATCCTGTTTTAAAGTCTTATGCAGGGAACAGCAAAGAGAATACACTCGTACACACTGCGTCCTTTGATTAAAAGACAGTAGGATGACGAGGGAGGGGCTGTCCTGACATTTAAGGCTCCAGAAAAGAGCAGGAGACAAAGCAGTATTCTTCACAGTTGATGGCGATGTGTTGTTGTGGGTTTGGAGGAAATGATTTATAGAGAACTGTCATCTGGAGTTTAACACAAAGCTGTGCCTCGCTGTGTGGGAAACAGTCGCATGGAGGACTTGTGCAGACTTACATGAACATACTCATTGTGTCTGAGAGTTCCACTGACCTTGCCCATGATACTTGTATTCTGCAGAGTTGTAATGCACAGAGACAATGGCAGGTTTGGTTAGCTCCCGGCAGAATGCACAGGTTTTAGTCTTTAAAATCACAGTACAATCTGTAGTTGCTTCCTACGTAGCTCCCTCTTTGGCCTCTCAGCCTCACCAACAAATACAATGTTTGGTCAAAGTTATTTCGAAAATGGAAAAAAATGAGAATCGAGCACAAAATAAATACAGTACTGTGCCTAAGGGCTGGTCAGTGAAAACAAGAATTTTCTGAGCAATGGCTTCTTGAATACAGGAGAATAAAGATTCCATAAACAAGCATCGCCTTAATTACAACTTTGAGTGGAAAAATGAGAAGTGAAATCGAGTTTAAAAGTTGAGTCTACATAATACATTTCGTCTAAAAGTTTAGAAAAAAATAAAGGCCTCTGTCGACACTACAACAATGAGCTAAATTCTGCCTTAAAGACGGTGCCCTCTGACCAAGCACCCAGTGATTTATTTACACTTAAACAGCACAACTTTTCCATTCCAGGTTAATGTCTGTCTTATAAATATTTGAGGTGCCACACAGAGCCAGGCAGATGATGGAGATGACTGTTCCAGTTCCAGTGAGGGTGAGGCCCCAGAGGAGAGCGGGCCCTTAATCAACTGTCTAAGGAGACTCATAAAGCATCTGGAAGGGCCCCGTTGGCTTCTTGCTGCGTAAACAATGCCATCACTCTGCCTTCACCCCGAATTAAGATATTAGAAGAACACGCATGCCATTAACATTTGTATCCACACATCCCTATCAGTCATTCTAATCAAGACACTGGGGTGCCTGTATTCATTAATTATATGTAACTGCCATCATTTCAGGACTAATGCTCTGACAAATAAGAGCGCTTTGTTTTTACACCTGCATGGGCACAGATACAGTTTAAATACAGGAGTGGGCAAAGTTGTTTTTCCTTGGATGAATTTTTGCAACTACTTTGTCTGATGGAAAGATTTTATTAGTGTCTCATACAGTAGCATTTTGCAGTTTTTCATACAAAGGAGAAATCCCTCAGCAAAAGGAATAAGTTTAGAACAATGGTAAATGTCTGATGAGACTCCAGAGCAATTTCAACTTGAGCGTGGGTAAGAATGAAATGAGTCTGGTCTGTTTTTGCTTGCTGGAGTCATGATTTAGTTCTGCTTTAGTCACATATGAGTTGTAATGTGGCTTTACCGGGCCCACTGATTTACTCGTGATCCATGAGTCATTTTGGACATCCAGACGAGGAAATCACTACCGACTAAAATGAAGACCGTATCTGAGTGCACCTGAAGGTTTAAGGCTGCAAACCAAACCAAAGGTGTACCCATTTGTAAATATGTGTGGCTGTTCTCAGTTCTCTGTACATGGTGACCACATTGGAGAGGCCAGGAACCCATCTCCACATCTGCAGGTTTGGTCAGGGCGACTAAGCTGAATGATTAGCCTATAGCCTTTCTTGTTGATTATCCAGAAGAAAGCCCAAGCCACCAGACCCGCTGAAAATGTACCTTTTTGCTGTGAGTGCTATAGGCTAACTCAGGCACCCTCTCAAAGAAGTGTCAAAGCTCACTAAACACACAAAACAGTCAAAATCACACATATAGCAGTTAGAAAGTTAACCAAGAGAACATTTACAGTTATATTTGCAACATTAAAAAACATAATTCATCTTTTTACTGCCTGTTGTGCAGATGTCAGGAGTGTGGTTGTTATCATAAAACACTCCCTAAAGGTTTAATTATATCAGATGAAAAATTACAGGTGAAAATTGTATGGTTTCCTTGGATACTAATAATTTTGTAAGCGATAAGTAATTATATGCACTTTAAGACATGTAGGCATGATTAATATATGTACCATCACGACACAAACTCCAACTTTCTTTTTCAAGATGTTCGAAACTCAACATAACACAGAATTTTAAATCATCTGTGTGAATGTATAAGTCTGAAAGGTATTGACAGCATCGAAAGTTTAAGCTATTTATGCCTAAAGCTAATGCACAGTATGTTCTCTCTTGCAAGAAAACTGCACAAGAGGGAACACATTAAATAAAGTATATCTCAGTAAAGTATCTTGGTGTTTGGTGACCTATCAACAACTAACGTGAAGATGGCCTCATTTACCACTAATCTACACTGCTGTATGTACGCTTTCATTCCCTGGTTGCCTCAAAACACTCACAGAGAAATGGTGCATCTTCCATATCCTGTGTATTCCCATTAGCCTCCACAAACTGTCACAAAGTACCTGACTCTGAATGTTTGCCACTGAGCTGAAAAATCGTGAGATGCAGGAGAAAACATGGTGAAATGTGGCATGATGGAGCCCAGGGATAGTTCATAAGGAAAAACTGAGAGGATGTGAAGGAAAGAGCTTAACGCTAATCAACGAGGGCAGGCCCCACTGGAGGATGCACAGTCTCTGAAGGAAGCAGACAGAGGTTTCCAGGAAATTGAACAGCTTAGAAAAACACTTTAAAGCTTATGGAGAGATGAGGGATTCAGATATAAAACAGAAGCTGGCTTGTAATGTGCTGCTTCTATATAAGCACGAATCATAAACACATAGAGCAGAGAGCTTGTTTCTCGTACATATCAGTTATCTTACTTTGATGAATGTTTATTCAACAGTTTTCTCATATTCAGGGAATCCTCCACATCAGGATCATTTCTTTCATGCTTTAAGTCAAAGTTTGGTTCTTTTTTTATGACTAATAGTTTTTCATGAGAAATTTTACAGGGTACAACCATAACTTTTTATTATCTTGTTTTATCATCTGATTTAGGGATAAATCTAAAGGTCAGTACAATATGGTTGCCATCCTGAGTTTTTGTGTTGAGCTTTTATGGCGCTGGACCAACCTTTTGTCTATGGAATATAATAACAAAGTCAGATGGCTACACACGTGACCTCTTCATAACCCAGCCAAAAACCCTTCAACACAAAGCCCTTATGAAAAAATACCAACCTTTGGATGTTTGCATCAGAATGGAAAAGAAATTGTATATCAAATATATATATGAAAGCACAAAAAATATTAAAAATCTCTCTGGATTCTAGGGTCAGCTTCACACAGGTGGATAAAAGAGTAACAACCTTGTTTTTGTTCTAAAAAATAAAAAAACAAAAGTTACATTCCCACAGCAGTCAAAAGGCTTTTGGCCACTGGACCACAGATTTTTGTGTTTCAACATGAGAAATCCCACTGAAGTGGAGTTTGCACTGCTCTAATAGTGCATGTGCCGCCTGAGAGCTGCCAAACATGGCCTGGCCTCTTCACACGCTTTGGCCCAGCTACACTTGGTTTAGTGCATTGAATCACACTTCATTCTGCTCCACTCTTCACAAATTAATGACAGTTTACAGCCAACTGAGTGACACGGTGCAGCTCCACGGCCTTATTTTGAATGCTGTATCAGTCACTTTAATGAAACAATTGCCTGCTCCGTGCTTAAACCATGTCTGCATCTTTTATTCCATTTATCGAACCCGGGCAGAGCTAGCACACTGCTCGCCACCTTCTGAATGGCTCCTTTGTCTGCTTTCCAGCTCACAGACTTTGCAATCATCAACCTGCCTCTGTAGCTGATTTACCAATAATCATAGCACTGCTTGCTCCCAGCACAGTGAAATGATGTCATGGTCGCCTATATAAGGCCTATAGATGTTTGGACAGAACAACTGGAAAATGAAAGATCCCATTGGAAAGAACAGACTAAACAGCTCCAATAAACAATATGAAATTAAACCACCAGCAATTACTAAAAAAGCATAGTAAACGTGATGAAATAAGTGCTATTTCCTGTCTCTACACTGATCTGGATCGATTCAGCCCTAATAATGTTGTTATGTTCCTGGGCAAAACATTAAGATTACAACCCCAAAAATATGGAAGCCTAAAATAATGACTCTAGTGCAGAATTTAATTAATTGGAAACAAGTATGAACACATAGCCGAGTGTGTGTTGTTGATATGTGGTTAAGACATTGACTGTCACTTGGTGTGTGCTGGTGCTACTCCTCCCGCTATTATTACCCCACCCATCACTCAAGCCCACTGTGTACATTATTCATGCCCAAAGAAGTGAGAGGCTGTGACCGCAGGTGCTGTGACAACCCTCTCAATCACAGCACCTCACTACGTCTGCCCCCCCCCACCCTCTGCTCCAACTAAACAACCAGACCCATGCTCCAGAGTAGATCACATCGGCCTCGTCCAAATTCAATGCATTTAAACTCAAAAGGTGCCATGGTTCGAATTTCCCACATCTCAATAACGCATTAGGAGAACACCAGATGCCCACTACATGTAACAGTGCAGTCCCATCAGGTGAGCTGCAGACAAGGAGAGGCATTCAACTGCACAAGTTAAGAAACACACAGGAAAATATTAGGAGTGTGTTGGGAAGTGTGTTCATCCATTTTAGATAAACGGGGATGACAAGCTTTGCTCCCTCCAACACAGACAAGCTTGTGCTGTTTCATTGTTTTGTCTGCTATATTAAAGTGAAAGTAAAAACTCCTTTAAGCGTGTGAGAAAATGCAGTTCTTATCATGTCTGAAAAATAAATAAGTAAAGGAGTAAATGAAATGTCGCACTGCAAAAAACAAAATCTAGTCAAGCTAAAATGTCTTGGATTAAGAAAGTTTTGCCATGATTTGAGTAGATTTCACTTGACAAGTAAAATTATCGGCCAGTGCAGTAAGATTTTTGTACTTAAAATATGAAAATACATCTGGCTATATTTAAAATAAGAAAAACCTCAACTTTTTGCAATTAAAATAAGAAGTAAAATCAAATGTTACTTGAATTAAGAAAAAAACACACTTATTCCATTGGCAGATCATTTCACTTGTCAATATGAATCTGCTCAAATAAAGTAAAATGTTCTTAATTTAAGTCATTTTAACTTACCTAGATATTGTTGTACTGTATGCTAGCCTTTTTCTTTAGCAATTGTAGCTGCAAACTTTAGTGCTAATGTTAAATTACTAGACGCCCCTGAACATCTCATAGCACCTCTGGCCTGCATGTAGAGTCTAAGACAGGTCTGACCAGTTTGGGGGCAAAAATGGTCTGAATTTTTAACTCCGATCTCTCTGTGCATGTAAACCTTGTGATTTGACCGGATTAATTCATGAACAAATCGCAAAAAATAATCCTGAGATTTGGGCAGTGGCAGGGGGCTGTTTTAGCCTGAAGCCTGAGCGCCAAACTTGTCCTCCACAAATAACAAGCAGTGGCACATATTTCAGAGCTCGCTTGTCAACTCCCGCACACACTGAGGTAACGGATAGCCAGGAGTTTTTATTAACTTGTTTGTTCAATTTCACAGGGCCACATAACTCCTACTGTCATCGCACATGCTAACATTTCTTCTGCTCTTCTCAAAGCCATACTGCTCCCACTATGATCTGTATTTCCTGTTTGACGCTCAGATGTGTCTCGTCATCCATTCACGGAAACTGAAGAGTGCGTTGCCGCATATTTCTGCTGACAATGTGAAGACAGAACTGTGAGGCAATTTGCCGGTTTTGCAGCCAGTTATTTACATGCGATCCTTTACTCGCATGCTGAGGCGTTCAATCAGACGGCAGAGCAAGTCAAGGTGAGATGTTGCCCGCCAAAAGCTGTGTAATTTATGACTCAGCCGGTGCTCTTAAGTTCTGCACAGTACGGACAAGTGCGCTTTTGTACATTCATAATCTTGGCTGTGCAGAAAACAACAAACAACGCTTTATACACTTCAGATGTATTATTCTGACAAATACTATAACTCACGGCCTACAGCACAGCACAAGACAACTTCCCCACTATCTGAAATAATCTATACTGTAAAAAATTCAAATAATACAATTTTTTACCAGAAAACATGGAATGATTTTTAGACCAGTGGTTCTCAAACTGTGGGATTAGTAGTGTTGTCCTATTTTAGATCAGATTTATCCTAAATTTAGGTCTGTTATAGTTATATATCTGGATACATGGTTTAAATCTGGTAAATCTAGAAAGGCTCAAGTTTCTTGGGTGGTACTTGGTGTAAAAAGTTTGAGAATCAGAATTAGACACACGCTCTGCCAGATGACTTGAATCAGATCCTGGTACAAGCTTTTCAATGCAGCTATGTAATGTTATGGGAAAAATGGCAAGTTAAAGTGGAGACACAGAATAAAAGAGAATAATTTAAAGGCTGATATAGTTATCTGAAAGTACATCGCTCTTTCTCTTCCAAATGCAAAATTGATTCTAAAAATCTATTGACTTACTGACAAACAGGTATTTTTGATGAACAGATGTTCTTTTGTACATGTAAACACACATCAAAATTCAGATCAGTAATTACTGGGTTATCTGATTATTCTAATCTGATTTCTGATGATCATAGAAATGCCCACTGTCCAACGACTCCTGGGTCTAAAAGTAGAATTCCCATTCCCTTTTCTCCTGACATTTTCAGATTAAAGGTGCATTGTGTCACTTTTCTGGTGGAGGGTCCATCAAATGCATTTCTCCACAGAGATGTTATTGCTGTGTCTGGAAGTATGGAATGAAACCTTTCTATCTTCATGGCGATGAAAAATTTACATGTTTATACAACACTTCCACTTATATGTAAAAATGGTTTGTATGTCAAGGCCCAAATGCTCGTGCTGCCTCTGAGATTAATGAGTGTGTGGATGTGGTCCTGCCTCCTCTGGTCTAAACAGGGATTACCTCCTCTAATGAAGCCGCTGGTACAGGACTATAGCCAGAGGACCCTGTGGCCCTGAACCACGCAATTAACGCTGTGCAAGATTAGCTCCAGAGGTGATAAGAGCCTTTGGAGAGCATCCACAGAATGCAGAAAGAGCAACAATAAACCTAAACACATCTCCTGACATCTGCAGCTATTCAGGCTACAGAGAGACACCGAAAACTGCTAACGCTACACAAAAGATCATTGACTTCCCTACAGCGCTAATGGGTGTAACATGATAGTGGTATGAGGCAGTTCTGAGTCGCATGCACACGCAGCACATGGGAATAGAGCTGCCAGCAAATTTACAAGTACAAATCCCTGTTCTTTCACAGAGGAGATGACAATTTGTTTGATCAGGCGTATATTCACTGGAGCTAAAATGGTGCTCACACGTTGCACACACAATCACCTCCATAATAATGGATCAAATTTAAAAAACACTGGCAGTGGCTGGAAAAGCAGTTCACTTTTCCGTCTCACAGCAAGAAGATCCCAGGTTCAATTCTCAAACATGGGTGGGCCCTTTCCAGATGGACTGTCTGTGGTAGGGCCGTAGTCAAGTAACAAAATGATTAAAGACATGTCCTACCGATCAACTGGTTGACTAAAAAGGGGTGTGGCAAAAACTATTACTTATTTCTGTGTATCTGACCCAAATTGTACTCATAAAACTACAACTGCACAGGGTTTCATCAAAAAACAACTCTTTATGCAGTAAGAGGTACTATGAAACAATGTATTTATACAAAGGCAACTTCAACTTGTGATTAATGAGTTTAATCTGCCTTTTTTTTTTTTTTTTCACAGATACCACTACTTGATTATTGTTCTATATAAATCTAAATGATCTAATTGTCTCTGGAGTGTTTTGGTTTCTTCCCCGTTCCTGTTTCTTCTTCCACTAAAAGCACAATTCTGGTGTTAGGACTCAATTTGTAGCTGCCTTTTAGTAAAAAAAAAACAGTACAGTTATATAATCACGTTAATTATCACACATTTATATTTCACTATGCATGGATTTACATAATCTATGCCTTTCACCTTGGATTAAACTACCAAACTGGGGTATACAGTGCACCTGGTGAGTGACCTAGTTGGTTGAACACAAATGAAAACAAAGAAAACCGTGAGATTGTTCAAGACTCCTAATGTTCTGACTTTTTGGTGCACTCTGTTGCGAGCACACATATGCATACGTGATCACCTCATTCTCTGTGAGCTGAAAACCTGAGACTCTCAAAGCTAATGTATAAGTCATGTCTCTGTAACCCACTTCCAAAGCACAAGCCTCTAATTATTCCACTGAACATTACACGTGTTCGTAAAGTGCAAAATGTGTCAAACTCACATCTATTTCATCCAGTGACAGTACGCTCTGAAGCCGTTCTGTAAAATAATAGAAATCATCCGTCAAATCAAATCAAGCAAAACCAAAGTCATAATATTGTAATTTAAAGTTAATTGACAGCGCCGCTTGATTCAGTGAGACATCCATCATACATGAGCAAAATTAATAGTTCATTTATTACACCTTTTTTTCAAGTCAGGATGGAAAAATGTAGCTTGCTTATTAAAATATTATGCCAGAAAAAGATAAGATTTAGAGCGCTGCATTGCACTCAATAAATTAAATTAGAAATAAGAGATTATATTTTGTTTGGGTTCCTTTAAAACACAGTGTTCTTTACTGAAGCCATCTTGAGGCTTTGATTCTGTTTAAAAAGAGACAATGCTTATGTTTTTCTTTCAAATGCAGCTCAGTTTATGGAATGCAGCTCAATTTATGCCATCTTTTTGTTTCATGCGCACTCAGGAAGAGTGCGGACACTATCCTTGCTTGCTCCTGCAGTTTCCTTCTTTACTTTTCCTTTTAATCAGTTTACCTCCTCCAACACTGAATAATGTGTCTATTTTTGATTTTCTTTCAAGTAAACAAAGACTTTTAAACCATTTTTACAATTTTTAACAAATCATCTGATGAGCCAGCAACATGTCGGGGGAGAGAAGCCAAGGGAATCCTATCTGTGAGCTCTGTCGGAACTATCAACAAGAAATTGAGCTACAAGCACGGATATTTGCTTTAGAAACCGAACAAGGACTTCAGACAACGCTACTAATGATTTCCAGTGGTGAGCAGCAGTTATTTCCAGAGAAGAGGGTGAAAAAAATTCCAACTTAAACCTGAGTGATACTGTGTCTTTTCCAAAACTTGGTACAGACCAAAATGCTAAGCCAACGCAGCGAGTGACAAAAGACAATGCTAACATCGTTATATCACCCACAATAAAGCTAACAAACAGTTTTTTACCACTGTCACAGACTGATTTTGATGTACAAACAGAAAATGAATTGTCATAAAACAGAAACAGTAAAGTTGGCAAAAGAGCGCAGGCAGAGGGCAAATCTGTGCCAAACGTCAAGGTCAGAGATACACTGTTGCTCGGAGATGGGGCTATCAGCGGTGTGAGTCACAGAGGAATCCTGACATGCTTCTATCCAAATTACACTGTTTCTGAGATGACAACACTCCTGCCGAAAGTTTTGTCAACACACAAAGGGATTAAGCAGCTGATTGTGCACGTGGGTGCAGTGGATGTCAGAATGGAACAGAGTGAAGTCTTGAAAAGGGATTTCACTAAATTACTCGAGGAGCTTAATAAAGTGAAGGTTAAGACATTTATCAGTGGACCTCTTCCTAACATAGACCTAAGGAGAAGGAACAAATTTACCCGACTGCTTCAGCTGAACACGTGGCTGTTGAATGCGTGTGCGCTCAGAGGATTCAATACATTGAACACTTTGATCTTTTCTGGAAGCGAAAGGACCTGTTCGAGGGAAATGGCCCACACCTAAGCAGAGGTGGAGTAAGAGTGTTGACGGGAAACCTCCTCCACGCTCTGATCGGCCTGGACAGGGTCCTGTGCAGCCAGCAAGAGAAAAGAGGAATGGGAGAAGCATTCCTGTTGCGCCAACCAGGAAACCAGCCAACGTGTCAGCCCCATTAGCATCACTAACAGCACCACCACTGCCACAACAACCACCTCCTCCTCCTCCAGAGAACAATTCAGTAGCATCATCACCTCCCAATCCCCCAGAGAACAAGTTAACAGCATCACTTCCCCCTTCCTCAGAGAATGAGCCAGCAGACCTATCACCTCCCCTGCCCACAGACAAATCCGGGGTCCCGTTTGCTACATCTACTCCATCAATGGACTCTTCACTCTCCTTCTCTTCTCCACCTTCACCCATGGCCCTTCCCAACCATCTAGAAAGCATCAGATCAGGAATCAAGATGACTCCTCTCCAGGGCTCTACACTAACTTTTTTTTTCAGGAGCACACGTGCCCCTAAGTTAAAAATTTTAGGAGCACAGAAAAAAAAATGGGGGCACAAGTAGGTTTTCGTTTGAACGATTATTACAGTGCAGAACTTACGCACACAAACACCAACCCTGAATAAATTTAATATAAAAATACTAAAGAATTATGACTGTACTTTTCCTGCATGATTGCAATGTTTTTATAAATATATCTTCATTTTATCTGATTAATATTTAGACTTAAAATAAGCCAAACAAACTGTACTGCACTGAAACACTCTGTGGCCCTTTTTGGACCTTCACCCGCAGTTTGAGAACCTCTTCTTTAAGAGAACTTCCACTGGCACTTTACACAAAACTGTTCCAAAGTGTAAAAAGTGGGTAGGATTTTTAAACCTGTATTTTCAAATTCCTAACTGGAGTTACATTCTCTTAGTGGTTTTACAGTGGTTATTAGCCTCTGCACATTTACCAAACAAAACGCACATTGTGACAGATTTATTTGGCAAACTTCAGCCCACATATCACCTGCTCTGTGCCGTAGCTCTGCTCTGTGCGGACACGGACATAAAATTAGTATTGGCGTATTTGATGTGAGGCGGATGGACAGGTGGGATGTTTAACCTGCCCTGTGATGCAGGCTGAGGGTGCGCGCTGGCGGTGCCACACGGAGTGTCCGCGGGCTCCAGCGCACAGGTCCCGCACACCGGTACAAGTTTATTGCCGACAGTAGCGGCCGTAATGAAATATGACCGCACTCAGTATTCAGACCCGAGTCCGTGACGAGACCGAGTCCAAATGCGCTCGAGTCCGAGACAAGACCATGACAAAACTCGCTTTGTTGGAGAAGGAAGTCCAGCGGCACAGGGGAATCTACTGAGTGGTGGGACAGGTGTGGTCCTGCTGCAGTGCGCGCTCCTCGTTTAAGGGGGCGTGGGGGTGTTTTTAAGCGGAGTTTGTGTGTCTGAGTGATATCGCCGACACGCGAGCTCGTGTGCTGGAGTCGTGGCGTGTCGGAGGTGTCGTGCCCGGGCACGGTTCGGTTGCGCACGCGCTGGGCCAGTGTGAGGCGCTTTAGGGGCGATCCAGGCTTGGGCACGATTCTAAAGTCCTAGTGTGAGTGCGCCCCTAATGTTTGATACATTTAGAACGTTTAGCTCATCAGTTACGTCTGTGCGCAGCTCCTTATTGTACTGCAGAAGCACTCGCACTGGTGCGACTGTTTTGTTTTCCTCATTCGCACGGCGAAATATTTACTCGCAAATGCGAGTGAAATGGGCGCACTGTAGAGCCCTGCTCCTCTCACACCACACACATGGTCAGGGGCTCTGACATCAAGTCTGTTGAACTTTTCACCATAAAAAACTGTGCCCATTTCACCAACAAAGGCCGTCCCAGCTATCCCCTCTAACCTTTCACCCAAACCCAAACTTTCCCCTGCTGCACAGGTGAGGGCTTGTTCCTTTGGATGAAGGAACAGGCCCTCACCTGTTCCTTCATCCAAACCCAAACTCTCCCCTGCTTCACCTCCTAAGTCCACACCTGCTCCTTCACCCAAACCCCCTCCCACTCCACCTCCTCGCCTCTCACCTGGTCCCTCACCCAAACCCAAACTCTCCCCTGCTCACCCTCCCCCGCCTCCTCCCAGAGCTGTTATCATCAAGAGCTAGGACGCACAGCGCCTCTGCTGTCCCAGGACATACAGTCATGATAAAGGTAATATCAGGCTGGGGCCCTGTGATGGAGCTATATCTTCAGTTACACCATGCAGACGGATGAACAGAAGGACAGTTAGACTGTTTAATCAGAAATTTAGTTCACATTCCCTGTAAGAAGATAACATCCAGTCCTACTGAAACTAATCTGAAACATGCTGTGCTCAATGTCAGATCTTTATGTAACAAATCATTTTTAATTAATGATTTTATTTTTTCTTTTAATCTTGACTTTATGTTTTTAACTGAAACATGGCTTGACAAAAACACAGGTAATGCAGTGCTAGTGGAATCAACTCCTCCCAACTTCAATTTTGAATCTGAAACAAGGGTCAACAAAAAGGTGGAGGTGTGTGTGCATTTTTTAGGGATCATTTGGTTACACACAGGTTGTCATTTGGGGTGTTTTCATCATTTGAGTATGTTTCCTTCAAAATGGAGCTAAAACAATTGCCCTCCATACTCTACATAGTCATATACAAACCTCCTCAGCACTGTCCAAGTTTTATTGATGATTTTACTGAGATGCTTTTAGTCATATGCACAGATTTTGATGCTTTAGTCATTACAGGTGATTTTAATATACATGTGGATATGTGTGCGACAAAAATTCCAAAGAGCTCAGCGCTGTCCTTGAAACTTTTGGACTGACTCAGCAGTGAGCCCACACACAACAGAGGGCACACTCTGGACCTGCTCATTACAAAGGGTGTAAATATTTCAAATGTCAGTGTGGTTAATGTTGCTCTGTCTGATCATTTCTGTCTTCTTTGACCCAAACCACCGGCTCCTCCTACAGCTGTTCAAAGGAGACACATAAATGGCAACACAAGTGCACTCTTCATGGAAATGATGCACTTTGAAATTGCCTCATGTTCTAATGTTGATGATATGTTGAGCTCTGTGACTTCGAGTCTCTTAAATGTTCTGGACACTATTGCCCCGATGAAGGCTAAAATTATTAAAACAATGACTGTGTCAGGACACAAAAAAGGGAGTGCAGAAGAGCCGAGCGGAAATGGCGAAAGTCAAACCTCCAGGTTCATTACAAGATTTACAGAGAAACGATGCACATGTACAGCCACAGTTTGGCTCGAACAAGAGAGAGGTACTTTTCAGACATTATTGGAAATTGCAGTAACAGCTCTCATGTCCTGTTTGCAACAGTGAACAGATTAACAAACCCTCCAGCCCCACTGCCGTTAGAACTGATTTCCACATCTAAGTGCAATGAGTTTGCAGTATTCTCTAATGACAAGGTTCAGAGCATCAAAAATGCCGTCAATTCCACAATGCAAATAACAATCACGCAGCCACAGAAACACTTAGAGCTAAGTCACTTTGCACCTGTAACTGACAAAACTGTCTTAGAGATCGTTTCCAGTCTGAGTTCATCCACATGCTGCCTCGATGTGTTATCCACTAGATTTCTAAAGTCTGTCCTCCACAGTTTACTTTCACCACTCGCTCACATAGTTAACATGTCACTTCAATCTGGAACATTCCCAAGAGCTTTGAAAAGTGCGGTCATTAAGCCTCTCCTAAAGAAGAGCAGTCTTGATGCCACAGTACTGAACAATTTCTGAACCATCTCAAATCTGTCGTTTTTTCCTTGAAAAAGCTGTTTACCAACAGCTTACTAACTTTCTCCAAATGAACAACTCCTTCGATGTTTTCCAGTCAGGTTTTAGAGCCCACCACAGCACTGAGATGCTCTGATCAAAGTGACAAACAACATCAGTCTGAACACTGATGCAGGAAAAGTCTCAGTGTTGATCCTGTTAGATCTGAGTGCTGCTTTTGACACTGTTGATCATGGGATCCTCTTACAGAGACTAGAGGACTGGGTGGGCATCTCTGGTACTGCACTAAACTGGTTCAAGTCCTATCTAGAAGACAGGAAGTATTTTGTTGAAATTGGAAACTGTGTCTCAGATCACATGGCCCTGACCTGTGGGGGGCCCCAGGGGTCGATCCTGGGCCCACTTTTGTTCAATCTCTACATGCTGCTGTTAGGCCAGTTAATACTCAGCAATAATGTGTCCTACCACAACTACGCAGACGATACTCAGATCTATGTCTCACTGCAGCAGGGACTATGGACCAGTGGACTCACTCTGCCACTGCATCCAACAGATCAGTATAGTGGAGGCAAAACAACTTTCTCCAGCTAAACTCAGACAAGACAGAAGTCATAGTCTTTGGCCCACAGAAACAAAGAGACAGTGTCAGCAGTTACCTCCAGTCTCTCTCTCTAAAACCTGCAAATCAGGCTAGAAATCTAGGGGTAATAATGGACTCAGACTTGAACTTTAACAGCCACATCAAATCAATAACATCTGCAGCCTTTTACCATCTAAAAACATAGCAAAAATCAAAGGTCTACTGTCTAAAGCAGACTTGGAGAGACTTATCTATGCGTTGTCTCCAGTAGGTTAGATACTGTAATGGTCTCTCACTGGCCTCTCCAAACGAGCTGTAAAACAGCTACAGAACATCCAGAACGCTCCAGCTCGAGTCCTGACTCGAACCAGGAAGTACGAGCACATAAGTCCTGTGCTCAGGTCTCTGCACTGGCTTCCTGTGGCTCAGAGAATAGACTTTAAAGCAGTTCTGCTTGTGTACAAGTCTCTCCATGGCCTAGCTCCAAAGTACATCTGTGACATGTTAGTGCCGTATGAACCATCTGCACTCTGAGGACCTCAGGGACCGGCCTCCTGCTGGTGCCCAGAGTCAGGACTAAACTCGGGGAGTCAGCATTTCAGACTCATGCAGCTAAAACCTGGAACAGTCTGAACATGTGAGACAGACTCTACTCTGACTCTGTTTAAATCCAGGCTAAAAACGATTCTGTTTAGCTGTGCATATGACTGAAAGGTTTTCATTTTTCATTTTCCATTCCGCACTCTACTCTTCTCTCTAATTCTTTCTAATTTAATGTTGCATCTCTATTTTAAAATTGTATGATGATTATTTTTGTTTTAATTTGTTTGTATTGTGATTTTAATGTATTTCTTATTCTGTAAAGCACTTTGAATTACTTTGTGTACGAATTGTGCTATACAAATAAACTTGCCTTGCCTTGCCTTGCCTTCATTATGGATTTGATAACTGTCAAATGTCTTTCCAATAGCATTCAAGTCTGCAACGCTTTGCTCTCACTCAGAAAAATCTAACTATTTTGACTGTTATCTAATTCCTTGTATTGGCCAAGAGCTGTAATTTACATCAAAGAAAATGTTTAATATGAAGGAACATACTTAATTTTATTAATGTCTTATGATTAGTTCTGAAGGATGCGAGTGTATTGCTGTTCAAAACACAATGTCCTTTTAGGGGACATTGCTCCTTAAAGCTTTTAGTTAAATTCAGCATTTGTTACCTACTAACCTTGCACACCAAAATCTCATTATAATCTGATTTCTGGAATACAACTGAGTAACTGTATGGCGGTACAGTTGCTCTTTCATTTGGTTGCATTTACAATACTTCACTAAAATCAAAGTAATGCATAACACTACTGTATTACACAATTTTCAACTTGTAGCAATGCTTATGTGGTTTATCAGTCTCTAATAAGTGGTAAAGAAATGCATAAAAAACATTGTTGTGTTTTTTTACACTGTAATGTAATGCAA
Organism: Odontamblyopus lacepedii; assembly: GCA_034769755.1. Taxonomy (NCBI): domain Eukaryota; kingdom Metazoa; phylum Chordata; class Actinopteri; order Gobiiformes; family Gobiidae; genus Odontamblyopus; species Odontamblyopus lacepedii. The sequence goes on along the minus strand of CM068355.1, from coordinate 14,569,357 downwards.
GTATATTTTCAAATACATTTTCAAAGGATTGTCATACACCAGAATACAAGATCAATTCCAAAGTCCATTGCTTTAACCACACATAACTAAGTACATTTTTACAGCACCCTCGCTATCCTTTATATTGTCCAGTTGGAGGCAGTGATTATAAGATGCCTACATGACATAAACAGCCATCTGCCCATTGAGGTAAAAACATTTATGTGTACTTAGCTGCCTATAGTGAAAACAAGCTTGTGTTCAAACTAATAAAATATGATCCAACTGAAAATGAAGGGTGGTTTGTCTATGGGCAGGCTGGCCATGAGAGGGGAATATCCTCAGACACAGATGAAATGTAATTTGGAGCAGAGCGAGATGCAGAAGAGAGGAGTGTAGAGCATCTGTCTCCAACCAAGCAAATGTCAGCTCCTGTTAATCTTATGTGAATGGGGGCCTGCTGACGTGAGTTTAATTTTTACAGTGCATGTGGGCTGGTTGCGTGAGTGCACAGACTGTATAAGGCCATATATTTGCATGAAGGACCTACATTTGCAAAACAGCGCCTATCCACCGTCATCTTTTATCATGGCCCTGACCCATAAGTCACGACTATAAGCCTGCCTGAGCACATAAATTCACCTTTCCTCGAATAACATTGAAATGCAGAAACATAAACAACCCCACAAGCTCAGAGCCTGTGTGCACAGTCCAACAGGGCTTTAAGAGACGAATGACGGGTCATTTACTCATGAACGCACACAGGCATACATCCTCGTCACTGAAACAAATACTACTGCTGTATTTCTCTGTACCGTCAAAAACCTCCATCCCTAAGCAGCACAAATGTAAAAGAACAGGGGAGATTTTATATACATGAATTATAATGGAAAAAAGGAGAGATTTACTTCCTTTGAGTTATTCAGATTAAAAAGGAGGTTACAGCATAATCTCTACCCATCTCTCAAATAAACTTCAGATAACAAATACACATTTAAACACATAAAAGTGGCCCCAAGAAAAAGCAAAGCTTGCCAGCGTGTGACAGGAGTTCAGACAACATATCTTTGATGACACTGCAGGCAGCATTCCCAAAATGGCACTCAAGTAGGAATACTATCAGTAAAATTGCAGTACTGTTTGTAGCACAGAGAACTACTCTGAAGTTAATTTTCTTCAGCCTCACTTACATGCATACCCCATTTAAACAGAGCCAGTACCATAGACTCTATATACTCTATAAATGGACACAGCTAACCCACTACCTCCCAGTGGGAAATGTTCATGGAGAAGCTTCCAGCTCTTTTTACGCCTTCATCACATAATTTTTCTTACAAGAAAAATTATCTGAAGGCTTTTTTACCGGAAAGTTATTGAAAACTTAAACAAAAGAGCTTTTGGACATTGGCTGTCCGAGTGTGCCATGCGTTTTTTTCACTTTTAATTGCTGTTCCTTGCATTTGCACCTCTATAAGAACTTTGGCGTGCGTTTTCTGTTCCATCTGAAGCTTCCAGCTCTGTCAACTCTGGCTACAACTGACACTACATTGAAAAAATTGTCACCTTTCTCTTTGTAACTGCTGCAGTGAGCCATTTTGGTCTTAAAATGTTCGCATTACAAGATAATCTAGTGTTTTTATTTTCGTTATTTTGTCCGTTAATAAATTGCTATTCCTAATATGGAACTTGGCTCCAACTTCGCTCCTACAACTGCTAACCTTGCAAGCTTGATTTGACTGGAGCCGAAAGCTATGAGCGACATCACACTCCCTTAGTCCACTCCACTCAAAGATGCACCACAGTATGTAACTTATAGTGGAGGGGTCTATCACCTGCTTGTCTTCATGGAAATATTTTAGAGCAATAAAAACCCCTGTAAATGAATAAATGCAGAACACCTTTAATGCCATCCATTCCCACCACAACCCACAGAAAAGTAATATAACGCACCTAAACCTGTACTAGATCAAGATTAATTCAGGATAAGAACAAGACTAAAACAAGTCTGTGGCTCAAACCAGGACCAGAGCAGTGTGAACCCACCCATTTTAACTCAAGTTGGCACCAAACTGAACAATTGGAGCTGATTGAAAGTAGAAAGAGCCGTGGTGGAGAAGTGAGTGGACGTGACGTGGAGCATGAAGAGGAGGCTTTGACACTGCAGGCTCTCTGGGGCGTCAGGGGTGGGCAGAAGGGTAAAGCCGTCTTCACCATAGATTACTGGAGCTCAGAGACACAGGCAGGATGTTAAAGGAGGACTTCCCATTGTTTGAAGTGTGGTAATGTGAAGTACTTATCCTCAGTCAGTCGTAGTAGTAGCACATCCGCAGAGGGTGACAAAGCTGACTAATGTACTTCTGTTTAAATTCACTGGGTTGCGCCTGGTGAATAGAGCTGCATACGATCAATGCCATTTTAAGTACGGGTGATAAAATGCATGCATTTACAGGCTTGTTTGTCAGTGTTTGTTTTTATTTTACCTACAGCAAGTATCTTTCAACAGAAACATCTCATGGTTTCATTGGTTCAGACACAACATCAACCAACCAGACACAAAACTATTCTTAATTTAGTTTTAACACACAAAAGGGCGTAGATGTAATGCATCGGAGATCTACCATGTGCAGATCAGCAGCAGAGCATTTGCCCACTAATCTAAAGGCCGGCAGTTCAATCTGAGCGAGACAATGCACACCTTGGCTCCCTGCAGTGTTTGTGTCAGCTGGTATAAGTATACATGTGTATTAACAGGCCTCAAAGCAGGTTCTGTCAGACATTAGCCAAATCTCTCACTGAATCACAATATTATGTTGTATATTAGTTATTGTCCTTCAATGAGTAACATAATTGACAGCCTGTTGCCTGGGTCTAATTGCCACAGAAATATGCCGTGTTATTATTCACAATGGCCATACAGATTATATTAGCTGACTTCATATTTGTTTACTTCTATATAAAAGTGGGGATCAGTATTTGATGTGCGCATGCTCTTCCACTGAACCATCTAATCATTATAATAACTATCATATTATTCAAATGTTATGGTGATGCATACAAAACAGTACTTATGGGAGGGTTGAGAGCAGAGGACGGGGAGACATGTCACAGACTGCATAGTATCCGTGTTATGTTGTTGAATGTAATATGACACAGACGCCATGAACCACTGAAAGATACATAACAAATATAAACACCAATCAGCCATAACATTATGACCACACAGGCAGGCGATGTGTGCAACAAATTATCTCTATAGCCACTCGTTTGGGGACCAGAACTTTAATCAGAGAGAGCCCACAGTACTTAAAATTGCACTATGTCACTTTACAGGTGGAGGTCTGGGCAAAGCAATAACATCTCCATGGAGTCAAGTAGTGGGCAGATCCTTCCTAGAAAAGTTATATGGTGCACCTTATAGTTGATTCCCTTCATTTACTCACCCTAAGTTGTATTTGGAGTGATGCATGTTTGAACAAATTTGAATCACTTATTTTCAAGATGCCACATTGCCGATCAATCCCTGTTTAAACCGCCACGGGCAAACGCCCACTCCTCTGTACTAACTTCAGTCTCCAAGTTTATTTTCTTAATCTCTGATATGCGTAGGATTCAGCAGGACTGTAGTATTTTGGTACAAATGGAAAAAAAATCCACTGCTCATCAGCTCCCATTAGGCACCACAGTTTTCCAACACGGAAGTCACTGGCATTGTTTTTTTTATTTAGTAATTTAAGATGATTATTCCAATTTAAAAAGTGCAAATTATTATATAATAATCCACGGGTGTCATAAATTATAACTATGTAGCAGACACAAGCACAATAGGTCTTTTTTAATAAAAGTTCTCGGAGGAAAGAACAATAGTACAGTTGGAAAAATAGTTTATACTGTGAAACTTTCCGATGTAACGTGGCTCTTATCAAAACAATAAACACCCAGCCATAGTGTGTGTGTCATAGCAGCCTTCAGATAAGCACAAAAGTGATGGAGGCACGATCCCCGGCTGCCACAGTGGTAAACCCAGATGTCTTGGTGCGAGATAACACTTTAACAGACTGCAACTTCAAACCTGATCTGCTTATATGCTGCAGTTGTGACGGGGCACAGTGTTCCCGTATGGCACAACAGTTGGTGGAGTTATAGCTATAGCTTTGAGGCTAATTTCCCTTGGCACTTCCATAATTTGGACACGGGTCTGGGCCCTGCATGTCTGATTGTGTCGTACAGCAAGTGTTTATGACCTTCTCTAAGCCGCCTTAATGTTGTGGGGCTTTCTTGTGATGTGGCGCTCGTCTGCAGCTGAGTCATTGGCGATAAGACCAGGCAGAGGATATTACTTGTGGCGAGACAGTGATTGAATTGGCTCACAGGGTCAAATACACCTAAATGACAATCCCTGTACAAAAAGCCCTGGATGTATTTATTTAAGAGTGAGAAGCAAGGAGTGGGTGGACGCACTGATAAAATGCACTGGAGGGGAGAACAGCACGAGAAACAAAAGAGTCACTAGATCATGTGAGTGATTCTGTGTAGGAAGAAGACCAAATAAACCGATGAAAAGGTGATTCCAGGCGTGTTAAATAAGGCTACAGACGGGAATACTTCAAATGAATAGGAATTCTAAAAATGGATGAGGCAGACACTAAGAAATTTGTTACATAAGTGCAAAAAAGCCAGAAGTGGTGGCAGGAAAATCTGTATCCAAGTAGGGCTGGGCGATATGGCTGAAATCTCTATCACAATATAAGTGTTTTATATCGATCGATATCAATAATTATCGAAACATTGTATGACATATTTAAAATAAGGACCAGTAGGGAAAAATACTAATTTAAACATTTTTATTTTAAACTTAACCTTCCGCTGCATGTGTTACCAAATGAAAATAGCCAGAGACAATAAAAAGGCGCCCGGTGTCCTGTGCGCACGGAGCAGACACATGAATACCGGAGTTTCATAGTTATGCACTGAAACCACACAAACGATGCTCCAGCGTGAACGACACAGGTCACGAATCATACAAGACAAAGCTCCTCACCTGAACAGGGACATCAGAGCACGTACACTGTGTCAGGTGCTCCTCACTCTATGATCCAGGAGCTTTAGTCCCAAACTCCACTGAAAGCTTCTGTGTGCGGTAAATCCTGTGAGTGCGAGGGTCATTTCAGACAGGTCCTAAACAGTGCACTTGAGCGTAAATAACAAAATGAATAGTTTTAATGTGTGCGGGTTTGGGTCGGGTCCCGATCAAAGACTGTATATATTCTTTATACCGACTATGGTCCCAGTATTTGCTACGCACCAGAGGACGAGTGCCTTTGCTCATGCAACCAAGCTCACTTCGCAACAAAGATTTAAAGCAGAGCTAAACCAGAGAGGGCTCCGGCTAAACTTATGAAAAAAAACACAAAAACATTCTATCGAAACGCATTTTGTATTGATCGAGTATGTGTCTATCGAGATACATATTGTTATTGTTTTATCGCCCAGCCCTATATCCAAGTACTTCACAAATATGATTGAGCTGCAATTATCTGAAAACTAATGAACTTGGACATTAACATAAGCCAAATCGATCCATATCAGGATGTAACATAGCCTCAGTGGTAGAGCATTTGCCCCAGAACTAAACGGCTGAGGGTTTCGATCTTAGCTCCAACCAGTACTGCAGTCTGTTGTTCAGCCCTTGAGCGAGGCACTTCACTCACCTTACCGATGTTTGAATGTGTTCCTGTGAGGATGTGATTAGTTATGGTCGAAGGGTCATAAGCACAGATTGAACAGCCCAGCTCAGAGCAGTGGTGGCTACAGGAGCACAATGAACAAGAAATATCGGGCTATAGCATTTTGTTAAGGAATGAGCTGAAAATTACTACCCTGCAGTCCTGAACTTTACTATTAGAACCACCAATATTATGTTGCCACCAAGTTCTACTACTATGCAAAAGTACTGCTGCTATGTATTCATGTAGCAAGTTCAAAATTGGTTTCATTCAGTTTTCTAGAGTCTCCGTCCTTTCTCTGTCATGGTGCACGGTAGATTTGGCATTGGTATTACATGTTCTCTTCATGTGGGTCCGGTATATTAAGTGCACTGGTTTGCTTCAAATGTACTATGAGTGATTTGAGAAAAAGTACCCATGCTCCTCTGAGTATCACCAAACTCAGGCTAAATGTTAAATGAGAGCACACTAGTGTAGATGTAGAGCACATTAGTGACGTTTGAATGACGTGTACAGCATGATTATGTGAGCCTTTCTTTGCCTGAGTGACAAAATCCTTTAAAAATACATTATGGGCTTTGGCGCGGCACCTGGATCTGGAGTGCAACAAAATCTCAGACATTATCAACTCCAAAATAATCCTTTTTTAACCCTCCGGCAACTTCATTTGAGTATGCCGCATGCTTGACTGGACAAAATACCTATTCTCCAAGAGACACATGAATGGCCAAAGATGCAGCAAAATGAGCGTAAAACAACAAACCCCCAAATAGAAAGCATTATGTCTTAAATCTATTGGCCTCATTTTAAAAACAGACAGTCACGTATGGTCTGCATTTTACCCAGCGGTGAAGACGTGATTGAAGTGGCTGCAGGATCGGAGTCTCCCTGGAAACGAGCCAATGCTTCTGTGGCGGCCCCTGCCCCACAGGAGGGAGGGCGGAGGGGGTGGGGGGGCTCAACCTGCGGGAGAGGGCCCTGGATATGAGCAGCTGTAGCAATGGTCTCCTCACGCAATCCGAAACCTGCAAGAAAGAGAAGAGAGTTTGTCTCCGATGTCCGAGTAGTATTGCACATTTTCTTTAAAGGGCCCATATTATGCTATTTTCTGATCTGTTGTGATGTTGTTTCCTCATTTAAAACCTGCCCTGACTTATATTGTGTTTCATTCACACGTTTAGCACACAAAGTCTGCATATTTAGGCTAAATTCTTCTCTCATCTTCTTCTTCTCTCCTCCTTGTGATGTCATGTGGTAATACAGGACACGTACCAGTGTTTTTAATCTCAATGCACCTTCACTAGAATTATTTGGGTAATTTCAGAACAGAATTTCCCATCTCTACAAAACAAAAGGTAAACTGTAGCTGTGAAAACTACCACTTCATGACATCACAAGTTGATGTCATATTATTACTATTATTTTGAGCTTTTGAGACACAGAGTAATAATAAAGGATTACTCAAACATGTGAACGACACAAACACAGAACTCTGGGTATGTTTTTGAGGAGGTAACATTATAACATAGCTTAAAGGTCACAAAAGGAAGTCAGATTTTGTGATAAATTCCAAAAACATCGCAGCTTTTAAAGAATATGAAAGTTTAAGTTGGCACTTGGCAAAAAAATGTGCTTTTTCTCAAAGTAGACAGCATAAAAGATGTTCAGATTTTATTACATTTCATCTTAGGCGTATTCTGACAGTGACTGGTGGATTTGAATTCTAGCCAAAAAATCAATTTAAATGTGCTCAGTAGAGTTTGTGAATTATTATACAGCTAATTTCATACAGGGATGTGCAATGATTTCAAACTTTTCCATCAGATGCACTTTCCTAAGATACAAAGATTTTATTATTACTATTACTTCTACTGCCACTAGGGTTGGGCGGTAATACGGTAATAAGGTATCCCGCGGTATCTAAAAATAGCCACGGTATCAGATTCATTACCGTCATTAAAAAAAATCTTGCCCTAATATAATATTAACTATAATTGATTTAATGCCTAAATAAAGAGTGTTTTTTCAACACTTATGTATGTGTGGTTGTGTTTGTTAATTTAATACTATTACAGTTTAAAACGAATATTACTATGTTATAGTGTAATGTTGCTCTTAAGTTCCTGGATGTTGCGTAGTCACGTGACATTACCGCTCCGGAAGGAGAAGGAGAAGGACAAGACAACATGACAGACCGCGCTGAGTTGGTCCCAAAGAATAACACAACGTCTGCAATTTGGCAGCATTTCGGATTTCGGCCAAATGACAAGGGAGAGCCAGGCAGATCCGGTCTGCACTGTAGATGAGCGAGCAGAAGCAGAGACAACTGCATATTGTCGCGAGCCTGTTATCCCTTCTTTGGGGGAAATCCAATGGAGGCGCTTTCCGTTAATGTCGCGGTTGCCCGAAAATACCTGTGCGTTGTGCCACAAGCTCTCCATCGGAACGGGTCTTCAGCACCGCGGGCAAAGTTGTCAACCCACAACGTGCCCTACTCAAGCCGGAAAACGTGAACATGCTGGTTTTTCTGGCGAAAAACATTCTATAGCTTAATCATTTTATTTTCAATAAGGAGTGGCTTTTTCTGACGACAAAACGGTTCGAAATGTTGTATAGTTGTACTTTTAATTTATTTGATTCATGTTAATATGTTTTAAAAATATACAAACGAGCATTTCCGCTGCGTTCTCATATGCACATTTTCGGTTATGTCTGGTTAGCCTGTTTATTGTTCAGATTTTCTTATTTGATAAGATCAAGTATTTTATTTATTTGATTCTTGTTGGTTTGTTACTGCCTTTGTTATTTAATCTAATTTTTGTTATTTGATAAGCCTGTGAGTGCTGGATTATATAGGGCTGTGTTTTAATTTAATTGATGTAGCCTATAGATTACTGTACTGGAAGTGGGCTTTAGCCCATAGACAATTTGTTATTTCATTCTGTCGGTTGACTGCTGTATTTGCACTTTTTAAACATTTGTTAATAAAAGTTACTAATTTTTAACATGTTTTGTTATGTTTTCAGTATCATTAGGCCTATGTAATGCTTGCTTTTCTGTTTCTAAACGGTATAGGTGCGGACTCCACCTTAGTGCTACGAAGTGTTTTTTTTTTTTTTAGCCTTAGCAACGGTAATACCGTATACCCCGGGAAAATGTGGAGACGGTTTAACGGTATCAAAATTTGGATACCGCCCAACTCTAACTGCCACCACCATTAGCTGTGTAACTTGGGGTAGTAATTATTTTATACTTTCCAAAACATGTGATTCATTACCTGGCCAGTCAGAACCACACACTTTAACAAAACTTTAGAAAGATGAGTAGATCTGTTGCTGTATCCTCCCTGATCTCCCTGATTTCACATGTAAAAAAAAAAAGAGAGAGAAAGAAAAAAACAACATAATGGACTGAGAAACAACATGGATTTTCTCAGAATCAACATTCAAAGTAAAGTATTACTTATCTCGGGTTAAGTACATTTTGTTCTGAATGATACGATCATTTTCAAGAGGAGATGTCTCAAACAGAGAGACACGCTACAAATTAGCAGCAAATTAGTCGGATCGTCTCAAGTTTGGACAGAGGTTTTTCATGCTCTATGGTCCGATTCCAGACCCCTCGAGATTCAAACAGAATGTAGAAGGAAATGGCTGGTCTGGCAACATAATTCATGCATTGAAAAGCTTACATACAGAGCCATGTTCCTGCTACGGTGACACCAGACTTTCAAAGCTTGCCAGTGTTGGTGGTAGATTGAAGACATGACGCTGAGCACAACGTAAAGACCTCCTCCAAGCCCTGGCACAGACACAAGTTAGTGTAGCCCTACGACCGTGTCCCAGTGGGGGTCTGTTTATTATCAGCAAACAGCAGCATGGGGCTTGGATAGACGCTCGGGGACAGTGGGCGCTGGGGGTTTTCAGGGCTGGGGCCACGTGGGCTGAATGCCAATGAGGGTCCAGCTCCTCTATTCCAGCTCTGCCATAACACAACCGTACAAAGCTCCTCTATATCCTGGCCCGGGGGTCTGTAGCCATGTTAACTCCTGATCCACGGCCATCAAAAGCACCTCACATTAAAGGGCCCACATTACACTGTTTTCTCATCTGTGCTATAATGTTGTTTCCTCATTAAAACCAGTCGTAATTGTGTTTTGTTTCATTCACTCGTGTTTAAACAGAAAACATTCAGTTCCACCTGATGTCCTGTGATAATACAGGAAGGGAGGAAGGGGTCCACTGTGTTTTTAAACACCATAGACTTTAACTAGAATCATTTGGATAATTTCAGTCCTGAAATTGCCCATCTCTACTTAACAAGAGATAAAAAAGTAGCTAATAACTTCACTGCAAAAAACAAAATCTAGTCAAGCTAAAATGTCTTGGATTAAGAAAGTTTTGCCATGATTTGAGTAAATTTCACTTGACAAGTAAAATTATCGGCCAGTGCAGTAAGATTTTTGTACTTAAAATATGAAAATACATCTTGCTACACTTAAAATAATAAAAACAAGTCATTGCACTGAAAATAAGAAATAAAATCAAATGTTGCTTGAATTAAGAAAAAACACTTATTCCTCTGGCAGATCATTTCACTTGTCAAGATGAATCTACTCAAATAAAGTAAAATGTTCTTAATTTAAGTCATTTTAACTTACCTAGATATTGTTTTTCCAGCGTTGAAAACCCGCTTTATGACATCACAGGGTGGGACTGGGCATTCTGATCTTTGGAGATATAGACAGACTATTAATATAGGATTACTCAAACGTGTGTGAACAATGAAACAAAACACAACTTCAGGTATGTTTTTGAGAAGGTAACATGGCTTAAAGCTCACAAGACTTAATATTGCATAATATAGGGCCTTTAAGAGGATTAGGCGCCACTGTAAGCGTGTACAATCCACTTTGATACGCACCACTCGGGCCCCGGTAACTAGGACTGCTGAGAAATACAGAGCGTCACATATCCAATAAATCTAGAGGGGTGCAGCGCAGAGGTTGACAGCTAAAGAGAGCTCTCCCTAACAGTTCAAAACACATATAAAAGTTTAATGCCAAGCTGGCAGAAGGCAGCCAACAGTAAGGGAATGAGAAGAACTATTTTCAGAGTGGTAAGGAGGCATTCATAATTCACATTAGAGTTTTTATATTAGTGTGTTATTGTCTTCCTGGTGCTGTCTGACATTCGGAGGTGGCAGTTGCCGAGGCAGAGCTCCCGTGTCAGTTGTGCTCAAGCCTCCTGTGTTTACATGTGTCTGTGAATGACAGGAAAATGCATTGCTCTAATTGACTCAAGATGCTGAATGCGAAAGAGAGTAACTGGCAGATGTAAAAAAAAAAAAAAGAATTTAAAAAGCAAAAAGGCTGTATTTTAAGGAAGCTAATTTAGAGTTCATAAAAAAGCTTCCTCCAAGGCAATAAGACTGTTAAACCAAGTTTGGATATGAAGACCCTTTGTGAGCGATGGGGATTTAGCAAGAGCAATACTAGATCCTCATGGCCTTATTGTAATATAGGTTTCATTCATACATCTTTTCAGTGTATTTTTACTCACAAAAAACTGGAGTATATTTAGCCATGTTATACAATAATTCAGACTGTATAAAACCATGAAATGTCCAATATTATCCAAAATTGACTCTCTGAGCTTTTGGCTGTGTTAGAACGCTGTTAACTCATCAATAACAAACCTGGAGTTGCTGTATTACCGCATGACATCACAAGGTGGAAGGTGGAGGTGGAGTGCTTTCTGTCTGAGAGAAGAACTCCGCCTAAATGTGCAGGGTTTGTTTTAAATGGGTGTGAATGAAACAAAACACAATTCTGGGCATGTTTTTGAAACTATTATAACATAGATCAGAAAATTGTGTAAGATGTTCCCTTTAACAATACCAATAAAACCCGTATTTAATGGTGCTGGTTATGGAGGATAATGACTTGCCTGGTTAGCTAAGAAATATGCATATGAAAATAGGACAATAAAAAACAACAATACAGGACTGAAAAACACTGTGACTTCTGCAGAATCAATGACTTTAACTTTTGTTCATCTGAGGTAAGAGAAGTTTTGTTCTAAATAAGAGATGTTACCTGAGCTTGTTCGTTTCCCATTTGTCGGTGAAATAAACAGATCTGATTGAGTCATGGCTTTTTCATGTTTCATAATAATAATAAAAAATAACACATTTTATTCATGAATGCCTTTCAAAACACCCAGGACAGACAGAACTACGGGTTAAAAAAACATTTAGTTTGGCCTGAGACGAGGGTGATGACCAGAAATAATCATTTCAGTAAAGTGCAGTAAAGTAAAAGTAGTAAAGAACTGTACTTAAGTAAGAATATTAGGTATCTGTATTTTACTGCAGTACTTTTTATTTTTACTTCACTACATTTGAGAGCAGATATTTGTACTTTCTACCCCACAACATTTTTTAACAGGACTGAAAAGTAAATACTTTTTTACTTTTCAGTCCTTCAGTTAGGAAAACAAAAATTAATTCAATTGTTTCTGTTTAACAAAATTCTTCATCAAAATCACTACATTTGAAGATTTATTACCACTCAAAAACTGTGCAAAATACATTTTTAAACAAGTACTTTTAATACTTTACTAAAGTAGATTTTCTATGTGATACTTTTACTTTTACTTGAGTATGGTTTACTGCAGTATCTGTACTTTTTCTTCAGTAACAACTTCTTCCACCACTGTCCAAAGGTAAATAAAGAGTGCTTGTTTTGTTTGCTCCTCTATTAGATAGACATGTGGCCTACATTAACACAACACAAACTAGAAATATGCAGCATAAAATGAAGTCCTGAACAAGCCACAGCGCAGTGTCATCTTTACATGAGCTGACAGGAAACACAAATGAAAACCACAACCACAGAAGTGATAGATCTGCTCCAGGGAAAGACACCATCAAACCACAATGAACACCAACCACTGAAGGCGAGGAACAGGGAAGTGCTGAATGTGGCAAATACAATACTAAGAGCCAATCCATCTGACAGAGCCGGCAGAATACAAATACAGACGTGGGATGGAGCGAAACAGCTAAATTACACTGCTCAAGATGCTGTTATTTCCACATATAAACATGGTGGTAATTGTTATAAATGATTTCTCTAGCCAAAACATGCACAGCAGGTAAAATCCTCCAGCTAAGGTAATCCTGATCAGACTTATCTGGAGATCGGTCCCTGGGTACTGCACTGCGGCGCCCGCTGCTCCTGACAGGTCGACTCAGCAGCACTGAAGGGTGGGTCAAATGCAGAGCACACATTGTGTGGACAATTAAATGTGTTTGCCAATACAAAAGAAGTAATAGACGTGATAATGGACGTGGTAATGATGAATTTTATCATCACGTTGAAAACTTTGAAAAAGAAACAACAAAGTTCGTTAAGCAGTACTGCAGAATTGGTTGAAGTAGCACTATATTGACTGATATATTGCTATCGTGTTTATTTTCTCTTGAGTATCCTTGCGTTTAAGGAATCTAGCCAGAAGAATTAAAAAGGCAGCGTATCGTTTGGGTCAGAGCCAGTCCCAGACAACTGAAAAATAGTTGTTTTACTGTAAATTAATTTGCAGAACACTTAATATTTCAATACATTTTCCATAGAACAGGTAGATTTAATATTAAGACTGTTCTATATAAAGAGCCAAAAGGAGGTCGATTTAGTTTTCCAAAGAGGTTTAACTTATTCCGCTACTCCAAATGCAAAATGTGTATGTGCTTTGTAACGAGTAGAGGAGCAAACAAAACAAGTGTCAGGTGCACTGAACCTCAGATGTGCGTTCTCACTGATTTACCAAGGACTTTGCTTTTGGCCTTTTATTAATCATTCAATAAACACGTCCCTTGAGCAACATCTCTGTGTACTATTGGTTCAGTTAATATGGAGTGTGAGGTTCAGGCTGTGCCTCTTAAGCACCTTGGCATTCATTATTTAGGCTTGTTTTTCCAGCATTTAATGAGGTTTGATGAACACTTTTATATTGACACAGTAGAAAGGTACAAGTAGTGAATGCAAAATATGTGTAGTTTTTTTTCAAGAGGGCGTTTTTACCCAATGAAAACACGGAATATGTCCCATGCTCAAAAGTCAAAAACACAGCCAATCTGATACTGCGTTTGAATGTTCATAGAATTGTAGAAACTGTAGGAAATCTTTAAGTTATCATAATTATTAACTTCTTATTTTCTATCACAACTTGAAGGAAAGATTAGCATTACAATTTTAATCAATCAGTTTAATTAGTATTATTAGTGTAATTAGTATTTCTCTTCATTCTTGCACTTAAAACCTTTTTTAGGCACTGTTCCTGAAACAGCACTCAGGACTGTGCTTTTATAAAGAATTTACTGCATAGACATCAGTGTTACAGTCCAACCATCATCAGCTCTTTACAGTAGAACTGCCCCAAATGGCCAAGCTGCTTTTGTTCATTCATTAAATATGTGTCCCATAAACCACCACAGTGTCTCCAGACAACTCCTGACGATGAGAGGGCACAGCCAACAATAAAGTTATTTCTGCTATATGTTCAACTAGTTATTATTAGATAATGTAACGTTCTCCCTGTGGCACTGGTTTAACATAAGAAGAAAATGTGGGGAAAATGGTACTGTATACTCTATAATTGAAAATATAATCTGCATAAGGGCCATAGACTTCAGCGTAAATTAGAAATTATTTATATTTGGTGGATTCAAAGTGGGACATGAGAGAAAGTGAGCTAAAAGTGTTCAACATGGGACACATGCAGAAAGAGCATGTCTGTGTAAGTGGTCCAATAAAAGAACATCTGCCCACAGACACTGAGTCCCAAAATAAGGCCACCTACTGGGATTTGAGTGCAGTCATTAAGAACACTAACCTCATAATGGCATTACATAAGGCGGAGAAACAATCCGGGCACAATTACAATAATGGATTATTCATACAGTTAGCCATGCATCATGTAGACATGGGGATACAGGGCGCACTGTTTATAGACAATGTCTGTGTATCAGAAGTACATCATGGCATTATGTTTTACCATCCCATTACAGAAAGTTATGGAATGGCGCTTAATAATAAGATTGACTGATCTTTTTTTTTCATGACCGATGGCTGATACAGTCTGCCGATATTTTTGGGCTGATATGTAGGCACAGTTGTGATTGTTTTCCACAAATTATTAAATTATTTAAATTTACTGCAAATGCACCAACAGCCCTTTTTAACCACAAACCTTTAAGAGAGCAATACAGTCATGTTTTCAGCACTTATCTTTTTCGCACTGAGATGCTAAAATAAAGTTTGTGTCTATTTTTCTAGGCAGTTGAGACACAAAAACAAAATGTCAGCCTGCGCTCTAAACATCAGCCTATCTCTGCTTTATTTATTTGTTATTTATTTTGTTTACTGAAGAGACAGGGACAGTGCACATTCTACATTATCCTTAACAGGAAATATGTATTGTGCCAGATTCTAGCCCCTGTAGTCCCTGGTGCAATGTTTTTTAGGTTTGATGGGGGAAACCGAAGTGCCCAGAGGAAACCCATCCAGACACGGGAAGAACATGCAAACTCCACACAGAAAGGCCCAAGCAACCTGGGGATCAAATCCAGAACCTTCTTAATAATCACATGCCTAAAAACTTGCAATAGGAAGGGCATCTGATGCAAAACCTGTGCCGATACGCTAATACGTAAAAAAGGCATAGTTTTTGTTGCTAGGAAAAGTCCATTATTCATTTGTTCCATCAGACATTTCATACTTCAGCTCTATTGTTTACTGTGCATAGTAACAGGAGAAACAGACTTATTCTTATTCCACAAATGACTCCCTTCAGTAACAGTGCCATCTAAATGCCAGGCCCTGACAGATGTATGTGCCCGCAGAGCAGGACAAACAAACTGAGACAGAGGCAAGCTTAAGTGCAGCGCTGTCAGAGCCATGGCCTCTTCTGACACGGACATGATGTATTACTGAACGCTAGCATTTACGCCGCATCTCCTCATCGCTCCCCCTTGTGGCCACCCACTGACCCCAGGGACTCCAACGCCTCCAACATCACATTTCAAAAAGATACAATGCTTTTATATCATTGTGCAGGTTGGCCGATCTGCGTGAATCTCCAGGGTAGATGAGGGCTAAGCCATCACCGGCAGAGATTTTCCTGTGTTTCTTCTGCCAGCTCTCTCCTACTCCTCTCCCTGCAGCGTGTAGCCATAAGAACTTAGTCATATAGCTGCAACGGCATCTTGTCATTTAAATAGGACAGCTCACTGGAGTGCACTTCAACGGCGCATCGCAATTCATCATCCCCACCACTAACCCCTCCTGTCACTTTGAATGCGGTCAAACGCACAGGAGTTTTGTCATCGCAGAGGGCTGTGGGCGTTCATTCAGAAAAGTGTATTTCACAAGCATGAAATAGCTTTTGATTGGAAGGCAATAGGAAAGAGGGTGTGAGGGCATTATTGAATCAAACTTATTGGAACAGACCGGAGATTGAAATCTGATTGGTGATGCTTGCAATAACAGGACATGGTTAAATGGATATCAGTACACTACCAAATCAGGTTCTGAATTTGATTTTTCTGTTTAAGAATTACATTTCATGAGTGGGTGAAAGATGACACTAGCAATGTTTTTTTCTTGCTGAAAACGAGGGTCTAAAGACAGGGGGCGCTCTAGAACAGTTATCCATTTTCTTGTTCCCTGTGAATGTTAGTTAATCTGCTTGACAGACAGGCAGACTGTTTCACTGTTTGATTTTCTAACTTCCTGTTAAATCAACAGTTTTGTTAAGCTCTGCGAGGCGACAGCTGTTGTGATTTTGGGCTGTACAAAAGTAAATTGAATTGGATCTGTCATTTAAATCTAGATCAATATATAAAACAACAGTCCCAAATATAACAGGGATGCTCTCTATCCATCACCTTTCAGTTAGTTTGTGATAAAGAACCTGACCAGATGCACGGGCCGTACATTACCTGTCTGTCACTGGTTCTGCACGGTTCATTCTTTAGACGTTGTTAGAGGGACTGGGAGGAACCAGTGTTTTAGTTTCATGTTTCCATACATGCCTACGGTAGTTACATTTGCTAATGGTTTTGGCTACTCCCTTTTTGAAGTGCGTTATTGATCTAAAAGTGACTATTTTTATTGTTAAATTGTTGCTAATTTGCAACCAATTATAGCGCTAATATAGGTCACGAGGTCACTGTCAGTATTAAGCAATGTAATATATTTTTTGTGATGTATTTTATATTCTTACTAACACATGCATATTGTTATCTGTGTTCAAGACCACACACACACACACACACACACACATATATTTTCTGCTGTCACCATTAAAAACCATTCTTGACTTAATCCAGTCTCCAGATCCTTTAATTGGAATCAACTGTCCAGAATGGCCACTACAATGACCCCAACAGTACTGCAGATATTTAATATCAGCCAAAACTTCTCAAACACGTCCGAAACATGTTCAAATCTGGCTCTAAACACACATCTATTTTGCAGTTGAAGACAATAACGTCGCTTCCCATTTCAATCCCACTAACCATCATCATGGCAATGAGCTAAACTGTGTGACATACTTACATACTGTTAACACTGCTCAAAATGTTTTTCCTGATGGTGGTTTTCAATGGATAGTGGAGCTGTTAAGGACCAAAATAGTTCTTTTTATTTTACAAGCAAGAAACTTTCCCAAATTACTAACACCAGCAGGACTAATATTTCTGCATATGGAACCAAGTCTAATTTAACACTGGAGCTGAAAACTGTGCATGTCACAAAATGGACTACATGAAAACGAGACTGGCATATAAAACACTGCATAATCCTTTTTTAGACTCTAATTTGCTTAGTTATCAATTTAGTAATGTTGAACAACTATTTTTTCTAACCTCAAAAGCATTAACGAGGTCACGTGACCGTTTTCCTTGAGAATGTAAGGGTTGTGTGGGTTTCCTGTGCTTGAAATCCAAGATAATAAAATATTTTAACTTTCTAAACTGGACGAGTGGTTACAGCAGATCCCAGGAAGAACAACAGACATCTTAGTTCAGAAAAGTGCAGTACTGGGAACAGCAAAGATGCTGCACAGAACTCTCAAGTAAAGAAAGAGGTATATGAAAAGATCTATGTCAGGCAAATACAAATGAAAATAAGATAATTTGGGTGCATTGTGTAACCTTTCAGATGGAGGCTCCTTCAAATGCTCTTCTCCATCAGAATCAGAATCAGAATCAGAATCAGAATGTTTTTTATTGCCATATGAGTGAACAGGTTCACAACATTAGGAAATTGCTTGGAGCAGGATGTAAACAAACACTGACATGCAACAAATAATAGAATAAAATAAAGTAGAAAGAAAAAAAAAAATCATGGACATGTCTTTGCTGAGAAAGCCTGAGAAACCCTATGGTTCTGAGAAAGTCCTTCTTTGTGTTATTTCTAGGTAGTACATTTAATTACCTTGTGGTACTAAAATTACTTCATTTCACTTCCATTGTCTGCACTGAAGCTCATTATGTGAATTGTCCGGATGTAGTACTTGTGACAATCTTAAATGTCTTCTTTTCAATTTCTCTCTTTACTTCTGCCTATTCACAGAAAAACCAATAGACAAGTATACCACTTATTTCCCAGTATTATACATATGATTCTAAATTAGTCATAAGATGGGATATTTTTTTTTACATTGGACCTAATTGTTGGCTTTCTCGCATAGTTAGTTACCACATGAGATTTTTTTCTACACATTTTTGGTTGAAACTTTACTTTAAAAAGGTGCATTGTGTAACTTTTCTAGTGGAGGGTCCATCAAATGGAGGTGTGGTTGCTTTGTCTGGAATGTTTCACAGTATTAAACCTTTCTATCATCATGGAAACCAAACTAGACCAAGTTACAGGTCAGATCTGTGGAGAGGCCACCCTGCTCACACTCAGAATGTCTGTCTTTTATGTATTTTTGAGCTATAAAACCACCTAATGAATTAAAGTAGAGCTGTTTAATGGCATACTGAGGAACATTCTAGACAGAGCAAAGACATACCCATAGAAACAGACCAAAAACATACATAGTTCACCTTTATGCTTTATGCTGCATTGTCCAGTTGTAGCACAATCTTAAATGCTTTCTTTTAATCTCTCTCTTTTTCTAACTTTTCACAATATCTATCCATTATTCACCATAGACTGTAGCCTTCTAACGGTACTGTAAATAACCAATATAAGATTCCTGCTTATTTCCTAGTACCGTAAAGCGTCTTTGAGTGTCCAGAAAAGCGCTATATAAAACTGATGCATTATTATTATTATTATTATTATTATTATTATTATTATTATTATTATTATTATTATTATTATTATTATTATTATTATTATTATTACTGTACGTGCAATTTTAAGAGTCTTGGGTTGCTCACATCTGCATAAGTGGAGGCATTAGTGATAATGTGTAATAATTCAACATTATTTTCCAAAAAAGGCGGTTTAAGCCTCGTTTCCATGTTAGACATTGTGTGACATGCGCAGTACTCAGCTCCAGAGTTGACTTAGGCTCTAGAAATGTTGGTCCTAGTTAATGTTAATAATCATACTATACCATAAAAATTAACAATTGGGCACTTTTTTGGTCCTTAACAGCTCCACTAGGAGATACATAAAGGGCTTAATTCAGTCGAAGTGACTGGAACAGGCTCACAATTAAACATTTCAGTAATGACAATAGCATAGTTAAGGAGAATGGAACAGCTCACAAGAACAACAATGTAATCACAAGTAGGCTAAATTGCATCTAAATTCAAGACATTTGTAGAGAAGTGTGAAAGAGGAGTGTGCTTGTTTCAACACTAGAACAAAAACACTGAACACAGACTAAAGATTAAAGGGTCTGTATTACACAAAATAGACTCTTGTGAGCTTTAAGCCATGTTCGAATGTTGTTACCTCCTCAAAAACATGCCTGGAGGTGTTTTGCTTCATTCACACATGTTTGAAGAATCCTAGTTTATTATTCTGAGTACATCTCAAAAGCTCAAAATGCTCTGCTCCGTTTTATGGTGTCGTGAGGTGGTAATTCTCAAGTTAACAGCTACCTTTTACTTTTAGTGCAGCTGCGACTGACAATTCCAGGGCTGAAATTATACAAATGATTCTCGTGAAGGGGTAGGGAGCACTTCTCGTATTGCCACATGGCATCACAAGGTGGAACGGTCTTTTACATTTGAGAGAAAAACCCAGTGTAAATATGCGGGCTTTGTGTGTTAAACATGTGTGAATGAAACAAAACACAATTCCAGGTATGTTTGTGATGAGGAAACATTATAACATGGATCACAGGCCCTTTATTCAATAAGTAAACTCCAATGACAACTAATAGAAAAATACACGGCTGAAATAAATGGCTGTGTATGAGAGACAGATAAAGAGAGCAGATACACCCATAGACCGTATATATGAGTGGACTGAGTGTGACGTCACCCATAGCATTCAGCGCCACTCAAATGAGGCTCCCAATGTCAGGCTCCATATTTGGAAATCCGACCACGATTATCATAGTAACCACAAGAGCCAATCATGATTGAGGTTGATAAATGCGCCGCCGGACTCATGGCAGAGCGGCAATGCGATACTCTGCACCATTCTGCACAGACCACTGTATTTCAGTGATTCTTGAGAATAATAAGGAAACTTTTAGCTTTTATCATCAAACTTTAAATAGTAAGTTTAAGTCAGTTATTTATGTTGTATGTTCTGTTACGTGTGAACAACAATAGAGTCGCAATTTAACCAAATTCACTTTACTTTATGCTAGTTAAGCTTCTCGTAACGTTAGCTATTGTAATTGTTTGAGATATTTTGTCATTTTATTTCAAAAATAGTCAATCGGGGCAGAAAAGCTACTTAGCAGCAAAACGCGCTAGTTGTCAATCAAACCTGTTGCTAACGCTCGGCGGCAGCAACCTCGGGGAATGAAGGCGTCTGATTGGTCCGTTATTAATGTTCATATCTTGATTTAGGAGCAAAATAGCGAAATGAAAAATTCAGGATCATGTGTCGCGGATTCATACAAACATTTTAAGACCAAAATGACAAGGCTCAGTGCAGCAGTTACAGAGAGAGGAGCAATAAGATCCCAATGTAAGTAAATGGGAAAAAAGGAGAGAAGGAGCCGGAAGAGCCTCCTGGAGCACTTCCTGTTTGGCACGCGGCAGCTAGCACTTTAGCTATATCCATTCATATATACAGTCTATGGATACACCCCACTGGTTTTCTGAGGTGGTGAATCCAAGCTTGGGCTGGTTTCTGGAACGCTGCAGCATTCCCGCTCCATCTCTTTCCTTTAGATTGAGGTGTTTGGGGCTGAGTGGGGACCTCACATCACTCCTAGTCACTTCACAGCAATGTCACAGTTGGAAGTTACTGAGATAAAAAACTACAAGCAGCTGGGGCCCTGATCCGGTGGACTTTTAACAGCCCTTAAGAGTACTTGACTTCTCTGTGTTTACCCCTCTACGACAATAAACTTCTACTTCTGCTGAGTTGACCTTTAAAAAGCCAAATTGACTGTAATTTGGCTTTGTCGAGATAACGTTTGTGCTACATGGCTCTAAAACGTTTTGTTTGTCTTAACTGCCAACCATTTTCTAATCTTACATTTATTCATTTCAGATCAATTTAGCGGTAATCTTTTCAATACAGAACAATTAGGAATGTTAATCTACGCAAGAATATTTAGAGTGATTTGCGGTTTGAGCTAGAAGTGCTATTGAAGTTGTACGAATAAAAAAGCCCAGTAATCAAACCCATTTAACACACTGGGGGATAATTTGGGACAACAACTGCGGGGCCAGCAGTATCGCTCAGCATCAGTGCCTGCTCCAGCTAATGCTCTTGAACTCCAGCAAATCTCTGCACACAGAATTTAAATGTTGTGTGAAACCAACGCACCAGAGGATCCAAGAGCAGAATACCAAACAGGGGAATTTGGGAATATTATGTCAAGAAGTAATGTAAAGAAAGTGTGACAGTAGTGTTTTAGATGTGTGGCATGCTTGGACTACAGATGACTAACTATTCACGGGTTTCAGCTTCCTCTTCTGAGACACGTTTTGATGACTTTTTCCCATTCAAATGATATAATATATTCTTTTAAATTGTGGATCGCTATTTGTCAATACTTTACAAAAATGTTAGTCTGATCACCAGAGAATCTCCCATTTTCAAGTGGCCGTGATTGGCAGGTGCATTAGCCAGTCTGGGATGTGCATGGTTGTTTCCTCTCAGAAAAAGAAAAGGAAAAAAATATCACAACTGACTGAAAAACATCTACTTCTGATTTTGATTAATGAGAAAAGCACTAAACTCATAGGTGACCACTGAGCTCCCTCCTTTCACATGCGTCACAAAGAAACTAATTTGATTGTAAGGTCTGGCTTGAGATGCAACAAAGGACGTGGGGACAATACTGATATAAATCTTCATTTAAAAAATACAGAAAGATATTCTGGATTTACAAGGAAAGATCATTATGGCAGTGGTCCTAATTTTTTATCATTCTGAAACCCATGGATAGGAACATTTAAAAGTTCATTGTACACATTGCAAGATAAGGTCAGTGATGCAAACTCCATTCAGGAATAAATATAGTTTGGATGTTTTGTATTCTTGATTCATGCTTATTGAATTGGTAAGGAAATAAGCCATTAAATGAAATATACATTTTAATATTTGTCTTAGTACTCAGTATGAGAGAAATAAGCAAGCCCTTCACATTCCATACAATTTGCGTCTCTGTTTAGATTTCAGGCATACATTTACAATTCATGCAGTCTGTTACATATTCTGAATCTCCATAAAACTCTAGTGTACTCAAGAAGCAAGGAGAATATTCATGCAATACTTAAATAGTGTAGTTTATTGAAGCGTGACATTAAGAAGATTTACAAGCTGACGTTACTTTCAAGGTGAAGTCAAGCAATATCTCTTAAAAGCCTTCGAGCCAAACAAGGTGAAATCTTGTTGTTGTTGTGCCTCCTGTCATCTACTTTATTTTACGGGGGTCCACACAACCAATCGTCTTCTTGGGATTTTTACCTCAAGTGCCCTGTCCAAGTGTGTATCAAGTTAAGTGTACGGCGTATGTTAAAATACAACCACTGCTTCCTCTTTTTGGCTGTGCAGCAAACTGAATGAAGATCTTTGCTCAAAAACTGACATGAGTTTTAAGCTATGTTAGAATGTTGTTATGTCCTAAAACAGGCCTGGAGTTGTGTTTTGTTTCATTTACATATTTTTGAGTAACTTTGTAACGTCATGAAGTGGTAGTTTCTGAGTAAACAGCTACCTTTTGCCTTTAGTTCAGAAAAGATGGGCAATTCCAGGGGTTAAATTATCCAAATTATTCTAGTGAAAGTGTATGGAGTTTAAAAACAGTGGAGCACTTCCTGTATTACCACATGACATCACAAGGTGGAACAGAGTGTTTTATGTTTGAGGAAAAATCAGTGTAAATGTGCAGGGTTTGTGTGTGAAATATGTGTGAATGAAACAAAACACACCTCCCGCTTTGTTTTTGATGAGGAAACAACATTAGAACATAGACCAGAAATTAATATATGCAGGCTTGAGGAATACATTTGGCACATTTTGATGTTAAATGGGACAGATATTGTTAACATTCTTGGTCATAGCTATCAGACTTTCTTAATTTTCTAGCCATTGTGTCCACATCCTGAACATTTGCACATCCTGCTGGGTAGGGAAACTGTCAGGTTGTGCTATAATAAATCAAATTGACAGCCTGCTTCAAGTTAAATGTATGCTCGTCTGTTTCCATCACCTCTCCTGACACAGTGAATCTATAGCCACTCCAACGTTACAGTGGAGACGGAAAGACAGGCACGTACGCAGAGGGTCCATGAGCTTGTCCTCTCCATTGCCGTGTCCTTGCTACCATCCCGAATCGGAAAAGCCTCACGCTACATTATTCATTTAAGAGCGGCAGCCAGATTTGAAGAAAAGGTAAAGACAAGAAGAGTGTATCCGAACTCGGAGAGAGGGGAGGAGGTGGTGAACAGTGCACTCCAGGTCTCGTCCTTGAAGCCAGAGCTGAGGGAAAGCGAGAGGAAAGGGTGGACTTAGCAAATCCAGGTATAACAAAATCAGCAAAGTTATACAGCCTAACCTAAACTTTTACCTTCCCATAGTTTTCTTGTTGGGAAGTCCACTATTGATATGCAGTGGACTTCCCAACAAGAATTAATACAGTATATCTTGCATTTATTCAATGTGGTTTTATAATTTATAAATACCTTTGAAAACATGCATTCTTCTTGTGAGCTGGTTTGTCTCTTCACAGATTTGATCTTTAACCAAGCCTGGTGATGTTTCAGTAGTGATAGATATATTATATAATGCCATACTGTGGAACAATCCAGGCAAGACAATAACATCACCATGAACATAAGCAGGTATTGGACCCTCCACCATGGTAATGGTGGCTAATATAAACGCTAATGTGCTTTAAAGGCTTGTTGAAGCCCCTCATACTGCTTCCCTGCAGTCATACATTCACTCCAGACTCAGTAGCACTATGACTATAAGGTACTACTGTAGCCACAGCTGATGGGAGCGAGGCTGCCAATCTGCACCATCAGTCCCTCCAGCCACCATCACTCACGCACACACCACAGTCATACTAGGCGAGGTGGGTGAAGTGACTTGCCCAAGACACAACGGCAGAACTTGGTCCGAGAGGGAATTAATCCTCCGACCTTCAGGTTTGGGGACTAACCTACTGCTCTAACCACTGAGCCACTGTCTCCCAAATATATATCGCTCCGAGATATCTGCTGCTGCTAGAAGTTCTTGAGCTAAAAGCTACAAAGATGTCTGTATGTTCAGAGAATCGTGAAAAATCTAAGAAATTACAGTATGTCCAAAGACACAGATGCAGTTCATTTGTGAATTTCACTACAGATTTTAAAATATTGTTACTGACATGATGACATGAGCAAATGTTGGTTATCGGTCACAACAGTAAGACAAATACTCTATATATCAGCTGAAAAAATACACAAATTTGAATTAATAATAATTTAATTATTCTAATTATTGAAGAAAAAAAGGTTCATCAAATACTTGCCACCCATATTACTACTTGAGCTACTTAAGTAGAATTGCACCAGCTACTTTAATTACCCTCACAATAGTTATCACTGAAATTCTACCTCAGATATTGCAATTACTTGATCCATGTTATACAAAAATGAATTAGTAAGTACAGATGTAAACTAACTTAAGGATATTATGAAACTTATTCAAACTAATCAAACAAATTACCATTTTTTTGTAATCAGTCAGTTGCATGTGTACTTTGATCAATGTGTACCTGTATTTGCTGCATCTGTTGATTATAAGTTGTTTTGACAAGTGCTAACTCCACACGCTGGCACAGCAAAACTAACAGTAATTTAGATGCAGGGAGTACTCAGCTGGAATCCTCACTTCGTCCGGGAGGAGGAGAAACAAGCAAACGGTGGGGCTGATTGGACTGTACTCATTACTGACACGTGTTAACTTGAACCTGTCTTACTGTTGATGATTAATTGCATGTACAGCTCCATGATGTGAAGAGTAATATTTGCAATACCTTTTTTTTTTTTTAGAAATGTAGCCAGAGCTGTAGGGATGTCAAAAGTATTGAAAATCAAATACTAAATACTAATTGATACTAAATACTCATTTGAGCAAGTATCAATACTAAAATATTCATAGGACAGATATAAACCTTTCCTGAATCTTGAGTATAAAACCACAAAAAAAACAGGATCATGTAGTATGGGTTAATACAAACATTTTAAGAGTTAGAAAAGGTACAAAGGTACAAAGGTACAAAGGTACGAAGAGGGGTGATGTTTTTATTTTTCTATAGAAACTGAATTGGAGCCAGAGTGGATGGAGCTGAAGGCACACCCATGTGAAAAGCACATTTTATTGTCTAAAGAAAAAGTGTTTTTACCATCATGGTAGTATCATTGTGGAGTATCGCCCCAAAAACAAGTCCAAGAAGAATGTCTGTCACTGCTGAACGAGCACTAACATCAGTAACAACTTTAAAACACTATCTGTCTTGTATTTCAGTTATTTGGCCTAGGTCTAAAAATGTGACACAGAAAGACTGAAAAAGGCTGAAAATAATCTCTTTTATGACGTGAAAGTGCCTCGGAGGAGCAAGCCCCAAAAATGCAACCCACGATTGTCAAAATTTGCAAGCAACTCTCCAAAAAAATAAGCCCTAGAACTCTGCACGTATCAGCATCAGTATGTTTGGCTGTTGTCTTTACCTTCATTTCCATTACTTTCATTGTGTCTGTGTCTATGATTGATTTCTCCTCATCATTTCTGCATGTGAGACGACTGGAGAACATTCTAGGCCATGGACTTTTCCATTTGGGTGGGTTGGATAAGATGCAGGCCACAGGGGTAAATGAAAGATTGTGACATGTGAATTAACTGACCGGACCGTGGCACCAGCTCACCACTCTGAAGGATCTGTGTTTCCAAACGAGAGGTCTTATCCGATGACCATGAATGCAGTCAGCCGTGAAGATGTGGCTCTGCTCAGAGACCGGGGGGTCTCTGGAGGGTTAAGTGTGGAGATAACTCACACGCCTTCTTCTCTCGTAATGAAGCCTGTCCTGATATTCAGATGCAGCTGTAAAAGCATAACTCATAAAGCGTTATTGCTTTTTGGAATAAATAAACAAAAAAATCATGTGAGTCTAACTTGGGCGAGCTTATCTTTATTTGCTGTTGTTCATGTAATAATAAAAGCATTTACGTCAAGTGGATCTGATTTTTGTCCCCATAAAAAAGGAGGCAGGTCCCTGTGGATAGAGTGAACAGATTTTAGTCTCCACAACATGATAAATAGCTGTCCACCCGCACGCACCAAAAATACTACTGCCACACTAGCCTTATATTATTTCTTGACATAAAATCCACAAATGTCTTTAGTTTTTTTTTTTTTTTTGCATTACGCTCCTGAATCCCCCAATGAGTTGATATGACACAATGATTAAATTCAGACTGCCAGAAAGTTTATGGAGTTGCCCATATTGGTTTGTTGGTCTTGCTGTCACCTCATCCCTCATGATTCGATACGATACATGGCTCACGATACAATGCAATTATGTATCAATACATCATGATATGGCAATACATGCAGTGGTCGTGTCATAATTTTTATACAATCACAATCCAGTGACAGTATTTGTGACATTTAAACGCCAGTCTCCTACCAATTGGGATTAAACCACTGAGTCAGATCTCTTTTACGTGCCTTTTGCACGGGGAGAGCATGGCCATGCGTCCAGCTCTAGGCTCGTCCACGCTGCTCTTCCAAAGCTCAACCCCTTGCGGCACACCTTTATTTGGTTCAAACAATCCATCATGTCAGTACAAAGCATAGTCAGAGAATACATAGTTTACAACATAGTGAATACATAGTCTACAACATAGTGAAGTATATCATGGCTTTGTTTTACATTTGCTGAGATAAGGCACAAGTTACGATGTGAACAGTCCTGCAAGGAGGGAAAAGGTCATAAGAGGTCACACATCTGGTTTTAGCAGAGATAGTGTTAACACAGGCTCTTTCATCCTCTGCAATTGAGACCTTTTAACTTAGATGTACATTTTTTAATAACCTCATCATTATAAGCATTTTATTCTAACATTTTCCCCCTGTTTATAAAAATTACATCATATAAGATCAGAACATGCCATTTCATTTTATATTAATAACCTTAGCACATGCCATCACAAAAATGTGTAAAATCATACACTGAGGATAATGTTGGCTCTTAGTCATTTTAACTTGTGTTTACATTTGCCTATTTGTGTTCAAAGTCCTGGTTGTCTTCGTCAGGGTCAATTCTGTCTTGTCCTCTTTTGTCAGTGTGGTTGTAGGCTGTGTCACAGTCTCAAAGACAGTTGTTACATTTGTGTTGTGTGAATTGTGCACTCACTACCAAGTCAGGGTGTGTATGTTTGATATGTATCACAAACAATATTGCTATGTGCACCATGAATAGAATCATTACAAATAACACCTTATTTAACTATCTTAACTGGGTGTCATGTGGCTGTCTGACGTCTTCTCTTCTCTCAGACAGTTGTTTTTCCCTTGGGATGGATGGAGCTTTTTCAGTGCCCGAGGGTAACTTCCTCGTAAGAACACCGTTGGAGTGAACAGTTGTTTACCTACTGAACACTCTTGAAGTGGAGTCTGGTTGACTTGAAGTCCTGAGTCAGTGATGTCCTGCGTCTAGGAGGTCCAGTAGTAGTCTAGGCGTTCTGCGTTTGCGAGTTCTCGGAGGCTGGGTCTGAATCTGTCAGGTCCAACTGGTTCCTTCACTTACAGTGCGACTGATGAATCCAGGTTGACCTTTCCTTGACCTTTACTGCAGTAGATGTAGCCAGGACGACTTGATGAGTCCCACCTTGGACTGGTCCTGTCTTCCTCAGAGTCTTTATGAACACGTGGTCTCCTGGTTTTGCCGTGTTGCCCTGTGGAGAAATAGTTCTTTCTGGCAGTTTATTGTTGTTTACAACGTTTCTTGTTAACAGGGTTTTTCTCAAATAGTCAATAAGATCTTGATCAGAGTCTGGTTGTTCTTTTGTCTTCATGAGTCCATGTGTAGCATGTGAAAAGGATGCTCTGGAGTAGGTCTCTGTTGTCTTTGTGCATTATTTTTAATACAGATTAGGCATTGTTTACAAAAAATTTTTTTTTTAGTATTTATTAAAACCTATTGTATTAACCTTATTTCCCCCTGTTGACACATTTGGCAAAGCCTATTGTGTCAATATTCTTTTATTTTCCTGACACTTATATTTGTATTTCTTATTTAGTCATGTTTACGGAATTTGTGTTTCTGTCTTTCTCACTGTCACTATTTCCCCTATGTCTGTCACTTTCAATTTCTTTTCTCTCCCCTTTCCCTCTCTATCGCTCTCTCTATTCTTGCTTTCTCACTTTCTCTCTCACTTTCTTTCTTTCTGTCTTTCTGTCTCTTACTTTTTCCTCTCTTTCTATCTTCCCCCCCCCTCCCTCCCTCTATCTCTTCTCTTGGCACAGTTGACTAGGCCTCGCGCCTCTGCCTTTCTGTCACCTTTTGACCTAGGAGATGGGAAACGCAGGGGAGTGGAGTTTTCTTATCATATGCGGGTGGGGGGCTCTGCTGGGCCTCTGGAGCAGTGGGAAGTGCCCAAACTAGATTTTGGTTGGCTTGTGTTTTCGTACTTCTAATTCTGGAAGTTTTGGATAAAGCCCCATGGTCCTAAACTCCTCCTTTTCTTTTCTTTTTCACCCAATTTCCCATTTTCGCCTTGTTCCTCACCACCCTCTGCCTGTCCTGCCTGTAGAGGGCTTTTTTTTTTTTTCACCACTGTGCTATCATCGCCCTTCGGACGAGACACTTTAACACTTTTACGCTTTTTACTTATCATGAATTGATAGGTTCATCATTAGCTCGTTTAACTTTATTTCATCTAATTTTTCATCAAAATTATATTTTACTTTTCATTTTCGTAGGAATTTGCAACTCTCTGGATAAATTCATTTCATACACCGAGTCTGTTTCTATTTTTACTGTTTTTTTTCTCTTTTTCTCTGCCATGATACTTTGTGTCTAAGTTTTGCTTACTGTTGATCAACGAAACTTCTCTGTGTTTTATGACAAGCTTCTACCACGATGGGCGGTCATAAACTGGGTGTTAATTCACACACCGAGAAGGACGCTGGATCAATTTTCAACAAAACATCGACCTGTGTCCTGAATGAGATTCAACCTTGATACATCTTAACAATGATCAATTTGAATTTCCATACATTCAACAATTCATTCACACACTACAATAACTACAAATCTCTATGTAGTTCTATATAACTTCACTCTTTAGAAGTTAAATTTCTGACCTCAGGTGATATAACTGGATCTGGTTGACCGGGTCCTTCCACGAAGAGGATGCCCCACAGGGGTTGCCGTCGAGAAAAGACGAATTTTTCAGCTCCAGCTGGGTGCGCACACTCTTTCCAATCTCTGTTGTTCATCCTCCAGGCAGAAGTACACCGAATCCGATCGAAGGACCATTATGTCATAATTTTTATACAATCACAATCCAGTGACAGTATTTGTGACATTTAAACGCCAGTCTCCTACCAATTGGGATTAAACCACTGAGTCAGATCTCTTTTACGTGCCTTTTGCACGGGGAGAGCATGGCCATGCGTCCAGCTCTAGGCTCGTCCACGCTGCTCTTCCAAAGCTCAACCCCTTGCGGCACACCTTTATTTGGTTCAAACAATCCATCATGTCAGTACAAAGCATAGTCAGAGAATACATAGTTTACAACATAGTGAATACATAGTCTACAACATAGTGAAGTATATCATGGCTTTGTTTTACATTTGCTGAGATAAGGCACAAGTTACGATGTGAACAGTCCTGCAAGGAGGGAAAAGGTCATAAGAGGTCACACATCTGGTTTTAGCAGAGATAGTGTTAACACAGGCTCTTTCATCCTCTGCAATTGAGACCTTTTAACTTAGATGTACATTTTTTAATAACCTCATCATTATAAGCATTTTATTCTAACAGGTCGATATATTGAACATGATATAGTGCTGCAAAACAACATTTCTTTGTTAAACCACTACATGTGCAAGGTTAATATGAAATGCATTTTAATCATCAAAACAGTATGAACAAGTTTTTTTCACTAAATAAGCAACAAAATTGTAGTGCAGACACAAAAACTGTGCTTAATGAACAAAAAAACAGCAGTCCATGATCACGATATATTTATTTTTCAAATATTTTTGTATACTCCATCACTATATATAACAAAGTACTTCATTGCACTTCTGTTCTGTTCTAAAAATCTTTATTTAGTGTATTTGTACTGAACCCCTGACACAGCCTGTACTTAACCACAAAGCACAATTGCCGAGTGTACAGTTGTGTGCATCAGTTGAATTCAGCATCACCTTTTTTTAACCTATGCTTAAGCATCACTATTCTGGGACTTGTTATGTATTGCTCTGCTTTGTGACCCCCCAGGTGAGAATTTGTGCTTTTATGTGTGCCAGGCTGCTCTTATAAAAGTTGAGATGATACCCTTAGGCACATTTAAAGCCTGTGCTCTGAATCTCTCCATTAAAAATCAGTGGGAACATCTCCAAGGTCTTTGAAGGCTCTTTCAATACGCACCAATACGCACCTTCACAGTGTCCAAATATCTCAATTTTTCATTCATTCTTTGAGCCATAAGGCCAAACACAGTAACTATTATAACAAAGCTTGACCATAAAGCTTTTATTATCAATGCTGGACCCCGCTGATCTTACAGAAGGTCATCCTGGTTTTATTAGCCCTTGGTCAGGCTGAAGCCATGCCCTGGCCATCACTTAGACGGAAAAAAGGCGCCTCTCTTCTTCCTAAGGCTCCTATTATCTGGTGTTGTTATCTGTGCTCCATGTGGTAGTAATGGGCTTTCTGTTGACTCTGTGAGATTGTCATCGGAGTCTGGTGGAGGGGCTACAACAGGCGGTCTCATCTCAGAGTAATATCGAAGTGAGAGGAACAGGTTAATCCGTGGATATATGTTGTGTACAGAATGGTAGAGATGGAACAATGACCTTTCGAAGCTAATGTACTCAAATAGAAAAGCAAAATGATGCAACATTTAGATCATATTTAAAGAAAACCTGTTCTTTACTTCAGGAATTTTGTGTTAAACTATAACATATATAGTCATTTTAAACTGCAACATAGATCTAAAACCGCTGAATAGCTCCACCTCTTCATATTGGCATTTCACCGTAGAAAGCAGCAGATTTTCATTTAGGTGTTTTTATTGTTGAAAAGGGACTATGTGACATTTGTGAACCCGACATGTATGACCCCATTAAAGGTGCACTGCGCCACTTTTCTGGTGGAGAGCTCGCTACCTGTTCGTCTCCATGGAGATGTGATTGCTTTGCCTAGAATGTTCCATGGTATGACATTAAACATAGCAATTCTAGCATCTGTTCATTACAGGTGCTTCGATTGCTAAAAAATACAATAATTCCTTCAGTGAATAGGGGCGACTCTCCACAGATCTGAACTGTAATGTAGTGTAGTGCTGTAACCTGCTTGTCTCCTTAGTGATAGATGGGTTTAATCTATACTGTGGGACATTTTAGACAAAGTAATAACATTTCCACAGAGACAAGCTGGTGGCAAACCCTCCACTAGAAATGTTACACAGTGCACCTTTACAATTTCTACCTTTCTGTCACTCTGCAGCAATACACAGCAATAGATGTGTTTTAGTTTTAACGATATGTTATGTACTGCATTTGTGAAACCTCAAAACTAAGAGCAAATCCATAAATCCACTAAGTGTGTAATGCTCCTGTGAGGACTCCACTGTGCTTTAAACGTGCACTATGTTTGTCTTGACGTCTCAAACTATAAGTGCTCTGTGACTCTGTGTATTTGCTCTACCCAGGACCAGTATAATTGCTTCTCCATATACGTCACCTTTTAAAGCTCATTTACATGAGCAGCAGACAGCTCTCTCCAGCATTGCTACAGGCAAGATGGCCTGTGCTCACAACCAAATAACAGCCAAAGTGAGTATCCAGAGAACTGAGGATTCAAGTGGTGCACTGGGCAGATGTTCTCTCAGCTGGTTAAAGTGGCACTATGTGTGGTTTTAGGTGGATGGGTGAATACTTTCGATTCTCCTCGGAGATGATTGCTTTGTCTCCAATGTTCCATAAAATGGCATCAAACTAAGCAATCTCCATGGAGACATTTTTACGATAAAAGCAGGAGACGGACGCTCCACCACCAAACATCCATAGTGCATCTTTAAAGCAGAAGAGGAATAATGAAAGACCTGGACATTTCCTGCTTCTTCACATCACTCTGTCTCTGAGATGAGAATGGAAACTTGTTCTTGCATCAGCAGCCTGTTGCTAGTAGCAACGCCAATTGTGCCATTTGTATATATTATTTTTTCACTTTTGGTCACAGGTGTTATTAATACCTAGTCCTACCGCCTTTGAAACACAATTTCTTCAAGAAGCAAATGAATGGAAACTAAACAATCATTAAACATGGTTCATTTAAAACAAAATATGTAATGCAAGCATGTCAAGTCACCTTAAACCAACAAAACAAAGGCTCTCTACAAACTGGAGCCCCATATACATCTGAATACAGATAAAGATACACTCAACAAAAATATAAACGCTGGTGTCTGATGAGCATCTTGATGTGGCACACCTGTGAGGTGGGATGGATTATCTCAGCAAAGCAAAAGTGCTCACTATCACACATTTAGACAGATTTGTGAACAATGTTTGAGAGAAATGGTAATATTGTGTATCTGGAATGAATTTTAGATCTTTGAGTCCATCTCATGACAAATGGGAGCAAAAACAAAAGTGTTGCGTTTATATTTTTGTTGAGTGTATATATGAAACTGATTGTGTGTGTAACATACAGTATATTACTTGTGTAGTAGAAAATCTAGTTGGTAGGGTATTTTCAGAGAAAATTGCAACATCAGCTGTTGGCTTAAATTGTAAATTTAATTTCATAGCTTCATTTCACAGCAAACTCCACACTCTATTGCATCTTGTGTTACAACATAAACCATTAGCTGTGAAGGAGGAGAGAGGCTTCAGTGGTGCCAAACCATCTGCACAGTTCTTATACTTCACACTGCTTCAGCACCACTACAGTATTAACTGAATCACCCACATATGCAGTAAAAATATGTCCGCAAATCACTTATTCCTTAAAATCATACTTTCTTGCCAATAAGTCTCCTTTTTTACAGTGTTCTACCATGTGGGATACACAGTAGATCAGCATATACTTAAAGAATACACATGGCCATAGAATCTGTTTTATTCAGGACACATGGACATCCTTAAGCCCTGCGAAGAATAAACAGAACGTATGAAACGTCCATCCATGTTCTATAAATTAGTTTGTGAATAATATCTATGTTCTAGAAATTAGTTTGTGAATAATACCCATCATCCTCCGCTTCCAAAACATGGAATAAATGTCAGCACATTTATTTCTGTTGCTATGGTGTATGAACACGGGCCAGATCCAGCCTCCTCCTCAGCGAACAAGGGCATGAAGACGATGCTATACACAGTGAGCTAATGGCAAATAACGCAGCACACACCCACACTCTTATCAATCTCATGTCCTAATGTAATCCACTGTTTCTGTAAATAAGATCAATGCTGATGCTGCCTTGTGCTTGATGCTTCACATTAGATTCATGTTAGATGGTTTAGTTAATCAGTAAATTTGACATTATAATTATTTTTTAATAAAAATCAAATAATTTATTCATGTATAGCAGAAAGGTGTCTCTATGTTTCACCAATTTGATCCCTCTAAGTAAAATTCAAAAAATCTGCTTGAAAACGATCAAAACACAAAGAAAATGTGACTATACTGGTTCACATAGTCATGAATGGTCTCTGCATAATATTTTCCCTTAATTACACACTCGTTTCACAATTTTATTATTACCAACTATCCGACTACTGAGGATGTCCCGGTTTTTTAATTTGGAAATTCTGGTCACCCGAACCAAGGTTAAGGTTCACTTTATTGTCCCCAAGTTAAATTGGACTCTGCGTTTGACCCATCCCTCACTGCTACTGGAGCAACCTGAAAATATCAGGGGCCCATCTCTAGATCTTGAGACAGGTTCGATCAGGTCTACCTTAGCTGGAGGATTTTACCTATTGAATCAAACAAGATCCTTTATCGGCTGATTTGGTGGGTTTTACAATGGCAGTAAAAGTTTTTGATCATGTTTCATATTCAGAACCCCATTAGAAAATTCACTTACAGCTTTTCCACTGCTAATGCTATCGACCAGTCAGAGTCAATCATGGCCGTCACGCTGAGTAAAAGCAGTGGAGTTTACCCCCCAGCTGGAAGTGTTCGCAGTCTGGCAGAGCGCTAACAGATGCTGGCTATAGGCCCTGTCCTTCCTCATACTCGAACACCCTGCCTTCCTGTGGACTTTTTCTCCCACAAGTCACTGCTTCGTCCGGCAGTGGTGGAATGTAACAAAGTAAAAGTAGTGAAGTACTGTACTTAAGTATAAATTTCAGGTATATGTACTTTACTGAGAATTTAAAGTACTTTTATACT
The DNA here is from genome assembly GCA_034769755.1 of Odontamblyopus lacepedii. Taxonomy (NCBI): domain Eukaryota; kingdom Metazoa; phylum Chordata; class Actinopteri; order Gobiiformes; family Gobiidae; genus Odontamblyopus; species Odontamblyopus lacepedii. Next base: position 14,534,372 of record CM068355.1, on the reverse strand, counting down.
TTTATTTTACTACATTTGATAGAAGGTGTCATAAATAAAATCACAACCAGTGAAAGTATTTGACAATTTAAATGCCAATCTCCTACTTAAGGATTAAATCACCTTAGCCAGTTCTCTTTTTACGTGCACACGGGGGAGCCGAGACGTGCGCTTGTCTAGGCTCGTCCACGCCAGACTCCCAAAGCTCCGCCTCCCTTGGCACGGTTTTTATTGTGTCGTTACAATACATCATGTCAGTGTTAGGTTTACAATAGACAACATGGTCAAAGTATATCATGGCTAGGTTTACATTTCATCAGATAAGCACAGAAATATGGTCTGGGAACCTCAAGTAGAGGTCAAAAAAGGTCACACATCTGGTTTTTTAGCAGAGATAGTGCTGTACCTCATAACCTCTTTAACACAGGCTCTTTCATGCCAAAGGAGCCTGGTTTATATCATTGAGACTACTTTTAGCTTTGATGTACATTTTTAATAACTTCATCATTATAAGCATTTTATTCTAACATTTTCCCCCTGTTTATAAAAATTACATCTTACCTGTACTTTCTACTCCATTACAATTTTGAACAGGACTGAAAAATAATATAGTATATAACAGGTATTTTTTATAATTTAATAAGTATTTTTGTTATAGTTTAACCTGCTGAAAATGTGGAAAACAAAAATATACAAATAAAAACAGCTAAGTAAAAAAGTGACAACTAAATTCAGCACAAATCTTTAGCAAAATCACACAATTTCAAGCTTGATTACATTTGCACAAAATACTTTTTCTCTTTTTGAGTACATTTTTAAACATTTACTTTCATATTTTTACTTAAAGGTGCACTGCACATTTTTTTCTGGCAGAGGGTCCACTACGTTTTTATCTCCATGGAAATGTTATTGCTTTGTCAAGAATATTCCACAGTATAAAATCTATCACTAAGGAGACAAGCAGGTTACAGCACTACGCTACATTACAGCTCAGATCTGTGGAGAGTCGGCCCATTCACAGAAGGAATTATTGTATTTTTGAGCAATAGAAACAAGCCGCTACTTTTTTCCCAGGCTTTGAACCATGTGACTTTTACAAAGGTGCGGCTATTCTGTGGATTTTTCTTCCACCACTAGGGGCGCTCTAACCGGAATTTCAAAAACAAGATAGACGGAAAATTAATGCAAAGAAGAATACGCTACTTTTTATTTAGCAGATATAACACGCACGACAAATTACTAACTGGTAATTATTTTCAAATCCTCACCCCTTCATCATGAAAAGCACGAAGGAGTTTGTATGATGCAAGTTTTAAGTTGAAGGCATCAATCTTGCTCGAGGAAGGAAACCGCTGTAGAGCCCTGCACCCACGGGACCAACACAAAACAGTGCGGCGCGGGACATATTCTGAAAGCTTATTGCGGGCGCGCAACTGCGCGACTGCGCGACCGCACGACGCGGGAGCAGGACTGAAAATTCTGTCCCGCACAGACCTCTACCGTGCTGCTGCATGTAAGCTTGGGTCAAGGGTTTCAGCAAAAATGATTTAAGTGACTTGTGGTTTCACTGCACAGGAGAAATGAAGGTAAATCAATTACCAGTTCTTTTCTGTTTTTGACCTCGTTTTAATCAGCACAGTTGCTGCCGTGTTAAAAGGCACTGTTCAGAAAGAATCTGTTCAGGTACATAAATGTACATTTACAGTACAAAATTGTTCTGTATATGCAGTAAATATTTCATATTTCAACATCGATATCAGCGGCTTATAGGCCGGTTGCGGCTTGTATATACTTTAAAAAATAATAATTTAAATAGATTGGATGCGGCTTATATACAGGTGTGCTCTATAGTCTGGAAAATACGGTAATAAATGCGAGATAGAAATGTCTAATGTCATACCATGGAACATTCCAGGCAAAGCATTTAGATTTTTTCATATTATACTTTTATTTGAGTATTTTAGTTGCCCTGGTATCTGTATTTTTACTTAAGCAACAAAACTGAGTGCTTCTTCCATCACTGGCTTTACGCTTTCCAATGTGCAGTCACTGAAATGTCAATAGTTCAATAGATGCAATGCCTGCGCTTGTCTAAATGCTACAGTTATATTTATACCGTATACCTTTTACCTCCAACATGACATTTTGAGATGAATGATATTTAGGTTTTATTTTGAGCAATGGAATTAGCCGAGGTTAGTAGGGAGAAAAAAAACAAATGCAATCGGGATATTGATTTTTAGCTGGAAAATGGGCGTGCTTGGATCGATTGGAAGCAATAAAGACCATAAATAAGGCGGTATATAGCAGTGGGCAATGCGCCGCTCTCGTGCTTTACAACAATGCCGCCATTTTGCATGAGCTATTGTTGGACTGTGGGGTAAGTGTGTGCTTTTTCCACATAGGTTGAGTTTTTATCCGAATGCCTCAAGTCTCCAGGCCCGAAGCAACAGGAAGAAAAGACCTGTCAATGGTGTCTAGTGAGAGGAACAGAGGAGCATCCACTGGAAAATGACTACCTGTCCTCGTCAATCACTGGACCCTGTGTAATTTAGTTTCTGTGGGAAGAGAGTGAAACGCGGCACCAGCTAACCAAATGGTAATGCTAACCAAAGATGACAGTGAAGAAATCTTCAAATCAAGGTTAAGGAAGTAGACAGCGAGCGCTAATGAGATTTGCAGTGTTGGGAGATGAAAATGTGACCAGTTATTAGACGTAGACAAACATTATTGGTCCACAAGGGAAATGATTTGGACACAGTAGCTCACACATCACAATATGGTATAATAACAAATGGCAAAAATATAAATGGTAATAATAAATTCAAAATAAGTAGCACAAATGACAAGAGATTTGTGTCAAATAAGGCATAATGATATAAATGTATATGTACAAGTAGAAAAAAAAGGAAAAAAATAGAAATATAGTATCTCTGAGCTACATACAAGAGGTCGTAAGGAGAAAACAGTGCAAGGATGAAATAGTGACTGACGTGACAGAAGGTTATAGCTTTCAAATAAACTATGAACACGCATCATTCTTTAGTATGGCATTCTTTCTAGCTATACTATAAAACACAACATAAAACACCATAGGATCCAAGTGCCCTTAATCTTAACCTTTACTATCACATAACAAAAATACAGTGTGAGAAGTTGACAGGAAAAACATCTGCACATTAAGTTCAACTGGAATAAATAATATGATCTATCTGTCATAATAGTTTTATTTAGTGAGGTCTTCTGTGGTGTACTGCATGCTGCGATGACTATACAGTACACAGGGCAAGTGTTGTGCTCAAGCCGGGCTGTCGTCATGAGGTCTCTAGGTTACTACCAAGGGCTTGAGAAAATCATTACTTCCCGTTATAAAATCATACACCGTACAGAGGTGGATAACAATTTAAGTATGTCACATATACATTGGCAAACTCATATTTATTATTCAGCACTTGACCTGAGCAGTAAAATGGTCAGTCCTTGTTTAGATTTACTTATATCTCAGTCTAGCTGTGGAATTCATGTGATTTGATTTTAAACAGACCTACAGCACCTCATGACTCGGACCAGCTCTGAGTGTTAAACTAAACCTGTGTATTCACGTTTTTATTTTTCTAAGCAGAGTTACAGTGTGGGTGCTGTGCTGTTTGAAAAATGATTTTCTGTTTAGATTTTTTAGTATGAAGTTATGTATACCAAGTCAGAAGCGATCTGATCTCATCCTCTCGTTTTAAAGAGCGTTTTACCCTTTAAAACTGTCTTTGGAGGAAACTGGTTTGATTTGCAGATCTGATGTACAATACTCTCTTCGGTCTGAGTCTTGTGAGGAGAGCTCAGGTCAGAACTTCCTTTCAGATTCAGAAAGACACAGTCCTTGATTTGCACTGAGACAATGTATAATGATCAGCCATGGGTGCTGTGCAGAATACGAGGACGGAACAGGCAACCTTTGAGTTAACGGGAGCTTTAATTTATATCCATAAAGTCTTAATCAAGAGATGACCAAGAAAAGAGATAATTACTACCTCAATGACCCATATTTCGTTCCCAGAGTTTAGAATACAGTGATTAAAGAGGACTGGTGGTACTCTTAACCATTAATGTCTCACTTTAAAGTCCAATATCACTGAAAAGCCAGATAGACATAAGCCGTGGATCCTCCATTCAGTGTCTTAGAGATCCCCATCAGTGGCTCTTTTCATTAAAATAAGTAATACAGAGCAAGTGAGGAACCAATTGCGGAAAACTCTGGCCATAAGCCAGACATCTCCAGAAGAATAGACTCCTTCCACTTCCGATTGAGAAAAGCCTGCACAGCACATTTCACACAGACGCTTTGCACAGCGCTGATAAACCATTCTGAAAGGCCAGTGACACAGGCACTGTCTTCAGATATGAGGAACCACATTTTGTCCATATCCCTTATTATCAATGTCCCAAAATGCAACCTACATGCAAAAGCAGATGTGGACTTAAATTATCTCCACACAAATGCTATGGCTATTGATTTTATAATTGGCAAGGAAGGACAATATGACCCTTTTTTCTTTTTTTTTTGACATTTTTGACAGACATTCATTCATGGCCACTTAACACAAAACACGCAATTTCCTCCTCCGAAATCTGACCAAAACCACATGCTTTTAGAGATGGAGGATCAGCTCTAGATGTCTCATTTAAAAAGCATAATGTGACCAAATGATTGAATCTCCATTTTGATTAATTGCAGAGTCCTACTGACAAGGACTGTAATAAATAGGAATGTAATAAATAATTAATCAGTGAGTTGGATGGCTGATGAACGTTCAATTTCTGTAGATTTGCCTTTTTTTCTTGAACGTCATATTCTCAAATGTAACGCAATTCACATAAAATATCCACAATATTCACACACATAAGTCACATAAAATATTACAATACAAACTACTTTTTGTTGACATCCTGTTACTGAAACCCTAAACCAACCCCACACTATAAACAATATACTCGCATTCAGAGGTTCTAACAAAATCTTCTCTCTACACTTCAGTTAGAGTATTATTTGTGATTAGGTCAATTAAACATGACGAGAGTGCACCACAATGGCTCTACAGCCGTGCACCTGTCGGCCCCTGTCACCCCCCCACTCCACTCCTGTCAATGGACCACTTCATTTCCATGTTCCACTCAGGCTTTTATTGAAGGATAAATAGACTACTGCTGGATGAGAGCCTGTTTTATTGCTTCATGTGAGTGAAAATGAGATGGATTATTGAGTCAGAGTACTGTAAATCAAATCAAACATCTCACCTCATTGGCTTTGGGGGATCTGCATGAGAAGCGGCTGCCATTCTGATGAAGACTTCACATCTGGAAAAGGCTCTTAATGTTTCCTGGCGTCATCATCTGAACTGCTGGAGCGCAGAGTGGAGTAACGTGTCCGGAGACAGAGGAGGATGGTTCAATTAAAAGGCACTTGGGGAAATCATCTTCTGCTCCACAGCGCCCCCTGTGTCACCCGCGTGCACTAACTGAGCACCAGGGACTCGTTACGTCCACAGTGAGAGCCAGAAATCAACTAACTAACTACTGAGGAGATGTAGAACTGCACTAACTGGTTTTAGACAGGTTTAGGGTCAGATGAGGGAACACTGTGTACTTTTGTCTAAATATGTTATGGTTTTTTTGCACTGATGTAGGTTTACCTTTACCTTATCTACACCTAATCCATGCCATAAAAACATGTAAACTGCATTAATTATTATCCATACATCCAAAGTTGCTGTAAAATTCCATGTTTTATTCATTCACTGTTTGGTGGTGGTAAGATACTTCTAGTCACAGCTGCTTCGAGGTCGACTGACAAAAGTGTAGTCGTCAGACAGTCGGCACATTAATGTTTACTTACTTGCCTGACCAGCCAGTCCCTTCTACATTCTGTTTGAATCCAGGAGAGTCTGAAAAAACTCAATTTTAACACGGGACGGTACGACCACAGCCACTAATTGTAACGTGTCTCTCAAAGACGTCTCCTCTTGAAAATCCTTGTATCATTCAGGACAAAATAAATATATACTTTTCCCTGAGATAAAGAACAGCTTTGTGCTTTGATTGTTGATTGTACAGAAATCTGTGCTGCGTCTCAGTAATTATGATTTCGTCCAGCCGCCATATTTGTTTTGACACAATGAACTATGCCTCTCTTGGATTGGTTCATCTGCACTGCAACAAAGCTTGGCCAAAATTTAAGACATAACACTTAAATCTATCAGAAAATGACTTAAAGTAGTGAAATTATCTGTCCGTGCAGCAAGCTCATTTTACTTGACAAACTATCTTAAAATAAATTACCTCTAGATGATAATTAAGCTGTCTCAGATCTAGTGAATAGATAATAAATCTGAAAACATGAATAACCTGATATAAGTTTTAAAATCTTGGCTAGATCAGAGAAATTTGCAGTGTGCCCATTGGGGAGAGAGGATACGGCTCCAGACCAACTCGTCTTTGTAAAGTTTTGTCAAAGCGTGCGGTTTTGGCTGGCCAGGAAAGAGTGACAGCACAAACGCACACAATATTTCTTTGTGTCAAGGCAATGAATGGTCAATAAAAAGCTGAATGTCCTGCTCAAGAGCACAGTGTCAGCATGTGCAAGAGACGGGGGGTTAAATTACTAACCCGGGCTTCCTGTCAGCCACTGTCTCCCGTATAGCCAACCTACATGGGGCCTATGAACCATCTTTAATCTACATCTACATTTCAATTACAGACTGAAGCAGGTATAAAATGTGGTGATATTGTGTCTGAAATCCCTTCCTGTTAAAAATACACATTTATTCATTAGTTCAATTCTACATTTAGATCTCTTCCAGGAAACCAAGCAGGGGTTCTGCATCGTATGGTTAGAAAGTTAGATCCTGATAAGATAATGCATAAAAGATAGATAATAACTATTATCACTTTCCTTCTCAGCGTGAGTGCCTTAAAGGGCAACTCCGGCACGTATGAAGCTAAAGTCCATTGCTAGAGGTGGCCGAATACTGTCAGAAGCCAAAAAAGACACAGATCAGTGTTTTCTAGGCGGAGATCTCACTGTGGCAGTGACTCAGGCAACAAACTAGTGTAGTGAATCGCGCAAGTTCTTAACTAAACACGTAAAACGGCAATTTGCACAGAAGAGGCTTAATACCACTTTCTTACCCGGCACGGTGGCTGAGTGGCTAGCACTCATGCCTCACAGCAAGAAGGTTGCGGGTTTGATCCCCGGGTCGCCCGGGCCTTTCTGTGTGGAGTTTGCATGTTCTCCCCGTGTCTGGATGGGTTTCCTCCGGGCACTCCGGTTTCCCCCATCAACTCAAAACATGCACTGTAGGTGTGAAAGTTGTGTGAGTGAGTGTTGGTGGTGGTCGGAGGGACCGTTGGCGCCGCTTGGCTTGGCAGCCGCGCCTCCGTCAGTCTGCCCCAGGGCAACTGTGGCTATAACAGTAGCTTACCACCACCGGGTATGGAGTGAATGGAGCTCTGTAAAATGCTGTGTAAAGCACTTTGGGGACATGTGTCTGTGTAAAGCGCTATATAAATAAACCTTACCTTACCTTACCTTACCCATCTTACAACAGCCACGTGTTTAACAAACAAAACGCTCTGCCTGGCTCACTCATTAGTGTCTGGAAATGTTAGAAAACAACTTTATAAACAGCCTTACACTCAACTCTGTTTAGTCATTGCGAAAGCCCAAAAGACTCGATCGCTGATGTCGTTTCTAATCCCATTTATTTATGAGTGAATAATAATTTTTGAAAAACACTAAAAAATACATTCCCAAACCCTTTTCTTTCAACAACTTTCAGTTTCTATTGTTCTTCCCCGTCAGAAGTCGATCCTCATTTGTTGCTTTTTGCAGCTCGAGCCGCCGCCGCCGCCGCTGGAGTCGGCAGTCGAGTCTTTTGGGCTTTCGCAATGTGCAGTGGGAAATCAACAAAGGTAATGCTAAGTCTGCTTATAAAGTTGTTTTATAACGTTTCCAGACACTAATGAGTGAGCCAGGCAGAGCGTTTTGTTTGTTTAACTCGTGGCTGTTGTAAGATGGGTTAGAAAGTGGTGTTAAGCTTCTTCAGTGTGAAGCAAAGTTGCGTTTTATGTGGCAGTTAAGAACTTGCCCCCATCACTACACTAGCTTGTTGCCTTGACAGACTCACTGCCACAGCGAGATCTCCGCAGAGGCAACACTGATTTGTGCCGTTTTTTTGGCTTCTGACAGTATTCGACCACCTCTAGCAATGGACTTTAGCTTCATACGTGCCGGAGTTCCCTACTTTAAATCTTCAATATACAACAGCTAGTCCTTGGGAGGTAAAGTGGAAAATTGTTTTGTGCCTTATACAACAAAAGTTAAACAAAAGGTAATGTACATTTTGAAAACTACAAATAAATTCAATACTGATTCACCCAAGTGCATTTAAAATATTCAACTTCTTCTAAAAGTAAGGTATAGTGTTCCGGCAAAGGCTTTTACTGTTATTGGAAAAGAATCAACATTTATACCTCTGAGGCTATATAGAGTATAAATTTGAAGATAACAATGCAGATGACTTGAGATGGCAATCATAAAACGTAGAAAGGCCAACAACTATAAAGACAAATGTTTTTATGTCCCCATTTTGGAAATTAAAGCATTGTCCTTTGCAGTTGACGACTTACTGTTAAATGCAACAACATGAAGTAATGAATTTGTGTTCCAGGACGAGACGCCATATCCAAACACCATCACCGGCTTTACAAGCATCTGCTACAGTGACGATTAACGGCCCTTTTAAAACTGTAGCCACAAACTGTTTAACTCAGCTTTAGTTTGTTTATGCCGTTTTCCGGTGATTTGGCGACGTTGTGTTTTTACTACTGCGCACAAGTTTTAATGGCTTTCATATAAAGTGTGGTTTATTTTCGCAAGCAACTTCTGAGAAAAAGGTCAGCAATAGGCCAGTGAGAAGTGCATACACGTGTAGATGGAGATACACAGTGCTGTTGTCAGATGCAAATATTGAAGCAACACCAAAATACTGGGACTGTAGATAACATATTTGACTATGTGTTGGGTTTTTTGAAGAAGTTCTGTATTGTAAAGGATGGGATGGAGTATTCTGCTATCATTATGTTTGTATTTAGGACAGTGCGTGTTAAACGGAGAGGCTATCGCTTTGTCTGGAATGTTTCACAGTATGACATTTAACATTTGTATCTTCATGGAGCCCAAACCAGACGAAGTTACAAGTCAGATCTGTGGAGAGACGACCCTACATATGCCTGTTTTTCTAGGTATTTTTGAGCTATAAAACCACCTGTAATTGAATAAATGTAAGGCAGAGCTGTTTAATGTCACACTGTGGAACATTCCAGGTAGAACAGTGGCATATCCATAGAAACAAGCAGGTGACATACCCCTAACCGAAAAGTTAGTTAGGGCAACTGTAATGATCATAGTGCCCATAACACAAGCAGCAAACGATCAGATAACTTCATTGTCAGATAATAGATACTAAATTTGTTTCTCAATAAAGCTTTTACTATCGAGTTGAGCCAGTGCCTTAAAGGGATAGTTCTGAATTTTTGACATGAATCTGTACGTCCTCGTCAGCAGTGTCGTGCATCAACACTGACTTACCTCCCGACAACGTCTGGTGAATCGAGTTCTTCCTCCGTTTCAGTGCTGATGAAAGTGTCCGAGAAGTTGGCTGGGGTCACAAAAATAAAGCGGTTTTCTTCTCAAAACAATATGTGTTCTAAAGAGTGATACATTTGCCTCACAAAACGTGAACGAAAAAAAAATCAGAGCTCATAATCGCTTGGTACTATTTTCTCTCTGCTCATATCACTGCGCCCTGCCGCCAGGTGCCAGCGGCGCCTGTTTCACTGTGTTTACTGCTCAGAAAGTTCATGACAACATGTGTAATTACGACACCGACGATGAAGACTTTGCCTTTAGCACAGAGCCAAGGGGAGATCTTTATAAACCCAAATATACTGATGCCCAAATTCACCAGATGGAGTCAGAACGGGCAGAGAGAGAGAGGAGGGACAGAGTGGGACAAGCTGAAGCTGCATTTTTGTTGTTACAGCCTGGATAATCACAAGTCTGCACCATTTTTTATATCTTCTTATATAGCTTATACAAGCTTATATATGTATCACTGTAGCTCTCACGTTAGCTCTGTTGCATCACGGCAGTCAAAAGCCTGAGCCCGTAAACACTGCTGAACTACTGAAAAAAGTGTTGGTTGTCAGCTGGAGGCATAAACTGGCAGCAGCGCACAGTGATATGAGTGGAGAGAAAATAGTACCAAGCGATTATGAGCTCTGACTTTTTTTCCATTCACGTTTTGTGACGCAAATGTATCACTCTTTTGAATACATATTGTTTTGAGAAGAAAAACACTTTATTTTCGTGACCCCAGCCAACTTGCCGGACACTTTCGTCAGCACCGAAACCAGGCGGACTCACCGGACGCTGTCGGGAGGTAAGTCAGTGTTGATGCACGACACTGCTGACAGGGATGCCGTACAGATTCATGCCAAAAATCCTGACCTATCCCTTTAAATTGTCAGATGATGTTTCTTAACTTTCACTTTTAGCTACAGACACACCATATGTCCATAGCCTTTAAAGACTTCTCACAGTGAGCGCAAATGGTCAAGTCAATGAGCTTCACACCACACCCTGGTCAGCTCCGCCTGGTGTAATCGCTCCTTTTCACAAGTCCATCACACTTCAGCTGCTCCCATAGGCCCTGCTCCCTTCTGCAAGCCACTCTGACATTCACATGCTATTCGGAGCCATTAGGCCAAGGTCAGCACGTCACTTACATTTCACAGCTCCAGGCACAACCACTTTTCCATGTGAACTATTTCCATCGTTTCCTTTTTTGTGGCGGATTGTATTTAGCTTCAATATGCAATAAAGGATAAAAGGGAAAACCTATAGTTCCACGGAGTTATTTTAATCATCGCCGTTAACAGCATTTATGTAATTAGCTGGCACCACAGGCGGAGTCTCACAACCAAATACTGAGAACATTCTGATTTTTCAGCTCAAAGGAAAGGTGGGAGCAGGGCCAAGGATTTGTCAGTCAAAGGGAGAAAATGAAGAAGATGAGAGAGGAGACGTTTTGAGCCGCAGCCAGAAGAACAGATCTGTGCAAATCCTTTGAAAGACAAGTTCAGGTTCATCAGTTTTATGATGGAGAGAAGGGCGATTCTGACAGGAACAAGACTTCAGGGCAGAGCCATAACTTATTAGAGCTGTCCAATGTCAAATTTAATGGCAAAAACCTTTTGGCAAAGTCCAAAACTGAGACAATGACGACCTATTTAATAGAAACATGATGAATATAAACTAAGCAAATATTTGTGTCATTGCTTTTGAAAATTTTACACAGTATTGGAATTCTGTATATTATTATTATTATTAGTAGTAGTAGTAGTAGTAGTAGTAGTAGTAGTAGCAGTAGTAGTAGTAGTAGTAGTAGTAGTAGTAGGGTTGCACAGTAAAAAATAAATAAATAAATTGCAAATGAAAAAGTCTGCAATACAATACTGGTATCCGATACCAGTGGTGATATCGAATATTTTGATTAAATAAATAATAGTTTTACTTGATTTACTCTCTATTGGCATCTGTATCAAACAGAAAAAGCTGGAAAGGGGCATCCCTATATACGATTCTGTCCACATTGTACATTATAAACAATTCCAGGAGCATTGATGGAAGACTGAAATATGAATTGATAAACCAAAACAAGAATCACAATTCTCTCCAAAAGATAAGGATATTTTGTGATTTGTACAGAATATTCTATTATATCTAAATCTATCTATCTAAATAATTGCCATCTTTGTGATTTGATGAGCGCCAAATGAAAATGCAATTTTGAGTCCTACTGTGTAGTTTAGCCTGTATATTTGTCGTAAAAGAAAAGTGGACACCTTTGAACATTGAACATCTATTCTTTTCCTCATGAAGAATCCCAACTTTGGCTGAAGCTGCACAGAAACAAACCCAAGTTTTTTTCCAACTTTTGTACACAAACAAAACAACAAGTAATTTATAACTCAACATCCCATTGTTGCCAAAGTTTGTGCAGCACCTATTGCTCATCGTCCTGGCCTGACAGTGACAGCTCATTCCTCCCAAAGGTCAGGACATGTTTGTTTGGCAGTTTCGCCTCTGAAAATAAGTTACACTATGTATGCAACTTATACAGGGATAGGCTGGTGTAGTACACCATGTTTTCAGACAATAATCAGTAGGCCTGCGCAATATATATCACAATCAAATCAGAATTGCAATTTGAAATGGCACAAAGAAATCCCAATTTGCAATTATTTAGAATGTCTTCTGTGTGGAATAAAAAATATGGCGTGTTTTTATTTTATTTTTTTACTTTTATCTTTAGTTTTAGAAGTACATTCTTTAGTTTTAGAAGTACATTCAAATGAATTGGATTCAGATTAAATGAATTCAAATGGATTCCTTTATTTGTTTATCATTTCTTATTTTAATCTTCTCTCAAATACTAATGGTCCTGTTTACATTGAGCACTCTGAACATTTTACACAAAAATTGTAACTTTAATTGCAAATAAAATCCTTTTATTTGTTTTCCAAAATCCCTGATAATCTGTGTGTTTTTTTAATTACATTTAAAACTTCTCCATAATTTTATCATTAACTCAGAAGTGGCACTTACAGATGTGTAGATCTGCCTTGATGTGAAACTAGAACAGCACAATCCTCCCGCAATGTACCCATTACATAAGATAAACTTAATAAAGTCACATCAGGTTAACTTGTTCTAATTGACTCTCACACGCAGCATCTCTGTCATTTTAATAAAGAGTCTGAAATTGGTTTATTGCTGATTTGATTTCGCCGCTCTTTACAAGACGGCAACATTTTCCATATTAAACTTGTCCTTCTTGTTAATATATAATGAACAGAAACTGAAATGAACCCACCCCCGTCGGCTTGAGCTGGAAACAGTAATTACATTAGGATAACACAAGCTCTTCATTTGCTTTGCTTTGAGCTCAATGGTTTATATGAAGTCAATTGTGGCGCCGACTGATTACACCCCCAAAGCAAATTCTCACAGCATAATAAAAATGCGTAAAAGTAAGACTACATGATACACACTACCAGTTTTTTGGTTTATTTTTACTACTTTCTACATCTTATATACATAAAGAAGACATCCAGTATACGAAGCAACTAGAGAAAAAGGTGAAATAATAGTGAAATAGTGTGTCTACCTTTTTTCTTTACATCATTCCATATCTTACTTCATATATTTGATGTCTTCTGTGTGTATACATAAAATGAGGAAAGTAGTAAAAATAAAGAGAAAATACACATAATGGTGTGTCCCAACTTTTGACTGGTGGTGGTGTACACTGAGTCAACTAAAATGGACAACCGGCCTCCTTTTACTGGGCTACTCTGAGATACCACTATGCACATTCACGGCTGCCTGGATTATGAAAATTGAACTCTAAAGCAATCTTCACCCAAGGCAAGAATTTCTTATTTTTATTTTTAAATATGCTGAATAATCCTTTGTTACATTTGAAGACAAACTGTGACAGTGAGAGGAGGCGAAATTTCAAAGATAAATTTAGTTTTATGACTTTGCACTTCTTTCCGGGTGTTTTTTGTTTTTGATTTTTTTAGATCGAGGGAACACGAGGAGGAAATTGCTTTTAAATTGCTAGAGAGCTGCTCCCTCTGGACTCCGCATACTGGGACCAGTCTCTATGTAATTAAAAGCCCCAGTTGTGCTCAAAAATGTAAGATGTAATTAGAACATTTAGCTTCATTAACATTTGAAGTCCTTCCCCTCCCACTCACCGCGGTTCAATTATATGCAGCGTAGTACGAGCCCGACGGGAACACCGAGAGTTGCTATAGCGATGACCGTAATGTGTGAAAATCCGAGAAGCAGTGCGGATTTACAAGACAACAAGATACACGCCCGTGGTCATTATGTGTACATGAAGTGACAGATGATATTTTACACATGGGCGGATATTTATGCTTAACGTAAATGTAAAGGAAGCAATTTGCTGCAAAGCGTGACATGGTAACATATATAGCAGATATTGAGTTGGTTAAGATAAGATGGAATTGTTTGAAGATGCATTGACTGTAATATAAGCTGTATGATTATAGAAGACATTTCATAATAACTTTCACTCGCAGGAACAGACCACAGACCTCCCCAAGCACGATCCCTGAATAGAATAGATATTAACTTAAAGTGGTAATCATCTCGGGGCAAATACCAAGGGACCAAAAAGGAATGAGAATATTATTTGGACAAATATTCATGGAATTTCACAATGCGTGTGAAACCCGCTTTCCTGCAGCAATTCTACAGTGATCTATTAAAGATCATCAATAGCTCAATCTATTAAAGCAGACTTATTATGTAATGTCCACTTTTCAGAGCTTTTAAGATGATAGTTTTTTCCTCATTTACCCTCTCAAAGTTGTTATTCGTGCGTGTTTCGTCAATCTTTAATCACTCATTTTCAAGACGCCATTTTGCCAGTCAACCCCCGTTTATGCCCACTGCTCTGTACTTTGTTGAACAATTTCAGCGTCACCTAATCATTTTTGTACAAATGAAAAAAATCTGATACTCGCTAACGTGCAGCTAACCATCAGAAGTGCCGACGACTTCACATCTCTTTGTCATGATGTTTACAGCAACATCAGCTCCCATTGGGCACTGCTGTTTTCTAATGTGGAAGTCACTGAACTTGTTTCTTTTATTAAGTTGTTTTAAATGAATATTGTAATTTAAAACGCGCACATTTTAACATAATGATCCACGGATGTCATAGATTATAACTAAATAGCAGGCTCAAGCACAGTAGGTCTTAGCTCATTGTTCATTTTGGCCAGAATAGTATGTGCAATGGTGTACGTTAAAATATTAAGACTTTGATTAATTTGTAATAAATGTTTATTGAACATTAAAGGTGCACTAAGTAACCTTTCTGATGAGAGTCTGCTACTCGCTTGTCTCTGCGGAGATTTCTTTCCCTGGAATGCCCCACAGTATGGCATTAAAGTGATCTACCTTGTCCAACTACAGATGTTTAAATGGCTAAAACTAAACTGAAAAACATGGATTCTGAGCGAGCAAAGGGTCCCCTCATTTCTCAAGATGTAACTTGGCCTAGTGACACCACCTACTTCAAATAAGTTTCACTAGCAAGGACCACGCCAACAAGACATGTGCGAAGCGAAAAGCATTTATTACATGGAGACGAGGTGGGTCGGCTGGGTTGAGACTCAGGGTGGGGGTTCCGTCTCAATCTTCACATGGCCCAGCAGGACTGGACCCCCCTCGTAGGCGTCTTATGTCGGAAAGCGAACGAATAGGGGTTGGGAGGGTGGGCTCGAGTTATTCGGGACAAACTGGGTCGCCGGGATAGGCTGCTACAAATAGGCTTCTGGGAAACTGAGGCGTGGTAGAAGTGAGCTGTGATTCGCTGGAGAGGCGGTGAGGGCGGTTGAGGCGTGGTCCTGCTCCTGAATCTAAGTTAATCATATTAACTACATTTAATGCCATACTGTGGAAAATTACACATGACCAAATCATCTTAACGGATACAAGCAGGTGCTGGACTATCCATCAAAAAGTTACTTAGTGCCTCTTTAAAACTGTATGAGTAAACATGTGAATGAAACTACTACAGGTATGTTTATGTACTTAAAGTGTTTTCATTCACTCATTCATTCTATCATTTCGTGTGCCTTTCATCCTCTCATGTAATCCTCTCCAGTCCTGCCCACAGTACTCGGTTTTGCCTCTAACATGCAGTTTGAAGATGGCGCAGGCATCTCACAATCAATGGAGACATGATGGCAACTGTCAGCGTCATTATAGGCACTTTTTTGGGAGATGGGAGAATAAACTATGTCTCGGCTCCCCACAATGCTCACCACTTATCTGAAATCACTGCTAGAACGTCACCAGAACATTTTCTGACCGTCTCTGGCCATAGAAACATAGAAACTGTTTTTAGCTGGTCATTTTAGATGCAGTTTGGTGGGATAATACTTTTCTGGTGGAGGGTTTGTTAAATGTGGGAAGTACATTTTGAAACCTAAAAAAACAACCAGACCAGGAAAAAAGTTTTTATCTAAATGTAAAATATAATAGTTTGAAGTGAGTTTCAGTAAAATGGCTAATCTAACCTGTTGCACTTTAAGGCTGGAAATGGTGATTAGACCATGCGGAGCTACCATATGCACTGTGAGGTCGGGGTTACAGTGGGTTCAACTAAGACCACAGAAAAATAGAACGAAAATTACACCAAAACATTTTAGTAAAAGCTGCTAAATAGACAGTTCAGAGCATGGTCAATTGATCCTGAGTAAATTATATGAGATGTGAAAACTGTGAAGACTACAAATTAGAATCATATTGCGAGAGAAAACGATAAAGGGTCCTGTATTTTGGAACACGAAAAAACATCTTCAGAGAAAACTGTGTCTGTTTAAAATAAATATCACTCACAGTTACACAGGAGTTTCATGTTTTTCTTCCCAAATCCATTATCTAAAAAGTCAACTCTCCAATCAGTGATTCAAACTGTGATGTTTTATCACAGAGGAAATTGGTCAATAAAAACAGAGGGAAAGAGAAAACCTAATATAAAATCAACAGCAAAATCCTTCCCCATCTTTTACAAAAATCTCATTTAAAAAGTAGATGCTGATCCTTGTCATTACACTGATTATAATTCAATTCATGTTAATGCTTGTGATGTAGTATTGATATGTTCTATTCAGTTGAAGACTATTGACTGCTGTTACCTGCTGCACTGTACACAAGGACTCAGCGGGAGAGAGGCTGGTTATCTGTGAGCACCACTCAGCTGTTGGGTACATGATGTTATGTGGCTGATCAAAACAGAAGAACTGGCAAAAAGACCGAAAGACTGAGATACAAACTGACAAACTAATACAAAAATCACATTTCAGAACATTTTTTGTACAGATCTAAACTACAAGGTCAGCAGTTTTTATGCAGAATAAGGAAGGATGTTTTGTTGTTTGTGGAAGAAACTGCAATGCTTCAAAAACTGCTGCCTTTGCGATTTGCTAATTGTGATTCGATTGTGATTCATTTTACAGCCCTAATCCAGAATATTTTTATCAGACAGGCAACAAAATAGCACTCATCACGGCTAAGATCAAATACTGCAAATTATGTTGTTCTATGCAAAAAGAAAGACTGCTATTATTATATCTATTTAGTACAGGAGTCATCATGTAGATTTATCCACCAGCCACAAACCAAAACAGAATAGTACACCTATCTATCCTTCGCCCACAGCTAAACTAACCCCGAAGTCCACCTTTTCACCACCTTATTTGAGACTCGGTGACATTCGCATTATAATGTATGGAATATACAAGCCTTGAACTCATGCGGGATTCATGAGGACAAAGATCTGGCGGTCAGTCCCTGCCTCCCTGCTGAGACCGGACTGAACTTGAAAGCATCGCTCTGACACGTGGAGCCTCTATACTTCCTTCGGGGCGATAATGACTTCTTATCTTGCATGCACATTGTGGTATAGCCTTTAGCAATGATTTTGCTTCCAATAGGGCTGAGCTAAGGGAGAAGGCCCCCGGTCCCACAGCCTCGGGAGATGGTGCACTTTGACTGAAAGAATTAGTTTATGGTGATGCACTGTTAAAAGTATATTACAGAAGGCTTATGGGCAGCTACTAAATAAAACACACAATCACATTATTAGGGCTTCAACATGTAATATTACTGTTCATTTATTTAATACAATAAGGCTTTGTCTGTTTATGTGATAAATGCCATATATGAATTTATAATGGTATAGGGCTTACAACTGGTGCAATATTTATCATTACCTGCTAGTCTGAGGGAACGCAAGGGATTCAATAAATCATAAAGCACGCAGTGTATGTGTGTGTGGATGTTTATGGGAAGAGAAGATAAAAAATGTGTAGCACTTTGTGTAATTGAAACATGTAAGTCTCTAATTAATCATAAACATGTTATTTCTTTGGCTTCAAGATCCCACTGCTCGGCATTAAACGCATAATATCTCCATGAGCGCAAGCAGCTGACACCACCGGGCCAACTTAAAGGTCATATCTGTGGAGCAATGCATGTTTTTCAGTGGATTTCTTTTGTGCAAAAACACCTGTAATTAAATGCAAGATAGATACGTTTAATGACATATTGTGGAACAGCCAAGGCAGTAACAACACCATGGAGACAAGGAAGTGGTCAACCCTCTATCCTGAAAAGTACCTTTAGCAACCTTGAGAGGCATTAAAGTGAAATCTGACATAGCAACACTCTAATATTTTTTATAATTGCGTCTAACGTTACAGTAGTAGTTTTGGAGACAGGCTCGACGCACTGCTTGGATATTTGCGTGGTTATACTGGGGCTTAGCAGAAAAATGCGTGCTTGATCTGGTGTGATGTCGTGTCTAATTAGCCCGACTTGCCACGGGCTCATTACTCACGCAGCACTGGGAGGAGGAAGAAGAGGAGGAGGAAGAGGAGAGCGAGGAGGAGGGGGGAACAGGGATGAGGAGGTACAAATGAAAAGGCCACATCGGGGGAGACTCACATCATCGCAGTGCCATCTCTCACCGGGATGGGACTTTGATAAGGGCAAATGCACCCCACTTATAGGACATGTCTTCAGCTTCATCTAGTGCCATAGGAGGCCTGCGCTATTCACCTGCACATCTACTGGAAAAGAACAAAGTATTAAGTTGGGTGCAATTATTTCTATTCTGATATTTTTGAAACTTCATTTGAATTTATTGTTACTATTTATATTTTTGCTCTTTGCTATTCTGTTTATTGTGATGTGTGAGCTGCTGTGTCCAAATATTTTCCTGTGTGGATCAAATACATTTGTCTAAGTCTAAGTCTGAAATAAAATAGTTTTTCATGCCAAAGTGTTGTAGAAAAAAGTGGTACATGGAGTGCTATGTAATTACTGTACTATATTATACTTCTACTACATAGTATTGTAAGCTACACTTATACTATTACTTTTACTTAGACCTGTCACAATAATTACGGTACTACTATAAAGACTTATTGTTCAGTATATAAAAGCTGGAACAACATACTTTGGAAATCAATATTTATTATTTGTACATTTTCTTTGCAATAATAGGGAGATTTGAGCCATTTTTATGCAATACGAGAAGATTTTAGTTGTGGAGGGTTGAATAAATAACTTATGTGGCAAATTTTTGGTTCATTCTGTTATTTATTTATTGCAGCTCGGGCCTTTTAATGATACTATTTGTTAAAAAATAAGTTTACTGCTTTGTGTCAGTGGCATAAAGTAGTTTCAGTATTATCATTTATTGCAATACTTCTCTGTAGCAATATATCGTGCTTCAAAATTTGTTATCGTGACTTCGTGTTTTATGGTTTTCATTAGACATTAGATTAAACATAAATATACTGGGCATGCATTGCAACAGGTTAACAGGTGACCAAGATATGTAAGTTTTCTATCACTGTTTTGTTTTCTGTATTTTTATATTTCTGTATATTTAATTATTTTTACAGTACAGAGCTTAGGAATAATAGGCGGGCTTGGCTTTTTCAGATAGCATTCTTTGTTTCTGCAGTGTGAGCTTGGCAGCAGTCCAAACTTATATTTTCTCTTTGTACAAAAATCTGCTAAAACTACACAGCCACAGTTTCCTGACTTTCCTCTGTTTAATTGAGTTCTTATCAACGTGGAGTTACACAGTCAAGAGCTAATTAAACATGGGATTTTCAAGCACAGACTTTTAAATCACTCAGTAATAGAGACACTGGTGGTATACATGACAATGCATGAACTCTGACACAATAAAACTGCCAGAAGCAAAGGGGAAAATTCAATTTGTCAACTGGACAAAGTTGACAAAGTGAATTCTCTCCTTTGCCATGATTCTACCTGGACAACTAAGGGATTTTACACACAAAAAAAACACAGATCACATCGAGCACCTGCCTCTGAACATAAACATGAACGGTTTGCATCCCTTTAACAAAAAGACGCTCAATATGACATTTTTTTTTGCTTGATCCTGATGACCCAGCTACCCACTGTATGAGAGCATGATTACGGAGTAGGTAAGAGAAAGCAGAATTATCTCCCCCAAAAATATGTACAAAATTGCTAAAAAAAAAAAAAAAAAACGAGCTGCAATAAACAAATAACAAAATGGGCCACTTAAAGGTACTTGTCTTCATGGAAATGTTATTGCTTTGTCTAGAATGTCCAACAGTATGGCATTAAACATATTTATTTCCATGGAGACAAGCCCGCAATGCCTCCAGGCCAAGCTATAGGTTAGATCTGTGGAGAGGTGAGCTCACTCACTGTGGGAATGTGTGTATTTTTGAGCAGTAAAGCACCTGTAATTGAATAAATGCAAAATAAACTCCATTCGCACGAGATTAGATTAGTATTACCTGTGGACCTTAGGTGAATTGTAATAATCGCAGAAGATGCCTCAGATCTTAATCCCGTGCGAATGCTCCATGTCTGGAATTAGTCAAGTAAAAATTCCTCCGCAAATTACTTTATTTCTCCAAACACAGACGTCCGGTGATAATATAAGTCCTGTGTGAATCTGCATCTCAGTGTTTGTTGTAGTAGTGCGCCTTTTCTACCTCTTTCTTTTCTTTACGCATTCTTTTCTC
Organism: Odontamblyopus lacepedii; assembly: GCA_034769755.1. NCBI lineage: Eukaryota > Metazoa > Chordata > Actinopteri > Gobiiformes > Gobiidae > Odontamblyopus > Odontamblyopus lacepedii. Next base: position 14,513,630 of record CM068355.1, on the reverse strand, counting down.
TTTCAATCGCTGTGTGTCAGTAAAACAGAGCAAATTATGAACTTTCTCTTTTATCTTTATCCTGTGCGAATGCGTTACAAGTAACAAAGAGGTGGGGCAGTAATTTGCAAATTACCAAACCTCCCCAGGTTGTACTTATCCCGTGCGAATAGGGCTATAGATAAACTTAAAGCCATACTGTGAAACCTTTCAGGCAAAGCAATAATATCTCCTGGAAACAATCTTGTGGCGGACCCTACCAGAAGAGTTACACCGTGTGAAGGAAGTAGTTAGTTTGCATTGATAAGAAAAGTTATTTATCCAACCCTCTGCAGCTCAGATCTTATTTAAAAATGGGAAAAATCACCAAAAGTTCCCCAGTAGTACAAAGAAAAAGTACCCGTGATAAATATTGACCCCCAAAAATAATTCTTCCATCTCTCATATACTGAACGATAAATTGAAATAGTAATTATCGTGACAGGCCTAGCTTACATTATCACAGAAATCTGCATTAAAACCAAAACACATGAGTCGTGAGCTCCATGTATAATCATTCACATGACACAGGTAAGTGCGTTCAATCCATCTTTGTGCCATTTCACTCCTCTGTTCTACTTAGCAGCACACGCCTTAGAAAAAAAGCTGAAATAACACAATTCCCCTTGACATTTTTCATTTCATCTGTAGCCTGAGAGCTCCCCTTTGGGCCAAACAGATCATTTAATTGTCCATTTTCTAGCCCCGCTCCGCCTCCTTTGCACCAGAGTGAAAACATGTTCAATTTATCACTGTGTTTGGCTTTGGAAACCAGTACAAGCATCTGGTTTAGACTGTGCTGTCCTCACTCAACATCAGAAAGGATAAAGAGAACCTGGAGTGTAAAAGCTGAAATCCTGACTATGTTTAATGGCAGCAGGTTTGCGTAGGCTACAAATGTCCATTGTAATGCGAACCATGGATGACCTTATCTTTGATGCTAGCTGTTGTGCTGAGTCAAACAAAGGCCCATTAGCAAGTCAAATGTGGTCAGACTGTATAATATGGGAGGCACACTATGCAGTTATAGACTGTCACACAAATAATGAATGAGGTATTTCCTAGATCACCTTAGCTATTTGTAGGATTTGGAAGGGTGACATTGACATCCAGACACAATTTAGCCATAAAGACAGTCATCCATTGGCCATTATATTTTCACAAAAGACAAGAGGATGGAACATGTGTTGCTTGTAGATGATAAACCCAGAATTCGAATTTATTTGAAGTAACACCCAATGTGAACTGTCACATCCATGTCTCAAAGGCGCAATGCATTTAGTTTATTTATGTTGTTTTAGGGATGCACCGAGCTTTTTTTCTGATCCCAATTCCAATACTAAAGCTTTAAATATCTGCCAATAAGCGATATGAACCGACACTAGTGCAGGGTCTGAAAACAGCATTTATGCAAAAATAATAAGAAGACAAACCTGATCCAAATGTGTTACGCTGCTGCTATTTAACTAAAGACCAGCTCTGTGTAAATAAAACTTAAATAAAACATAGTGAGACTTTCTGGACCCACTACGACCAGTAAATAGTCTTATTATGTCCTTGTATATGTCCATCGGGAGATCAGATGAACATGTTTGGAAGCCGATATCCGACCCAGCACATTTTTCAGTACTGGCATCCCTAGATGTGGTGAAGTTAAAATAAGGAATTATGTAGTTAATTCATCAAAGCATGAGTGTGAAATATAGATCCTGTAAGGTGTCGAAATGACTCTCCATAACCGTTCATACAGAGTTGTTGTGGGCTCTCCATGTACATAGTAATGTCTGAAGGTTTAATTCTTTGCAAATAACATTTGCATAAGTCGCATTTCTTACTATTTTACATAATGCCTTATCCTACTCCTAACAATTACATCTTATTTCGATCCAAAATGTAATCAGAAAGCAGCAGCCCATGTATTATGATTATGGGACTTGTCCCTTTGGTCTTTTTCTTTGTCCCTTGTAAAGTTGAAACACACACACAAACACACACCATAAACCATTAGTCCATCTGATGAAAACGCAGTCTGCTGTCTTTGAACGTGGCGTCCGGGGACCATATTAAAGCGCACCAGTGAAACAAGCCTGGCCAAATCTCGGGAGTTTTTCAAAAGAGCATGAAAGAACGCACGGATAAAGGCTGTCAGTCTGAATTGTGGCGATAAGTTTTCGAGATGGCTGAGACTTAAATTCAAGCAACACAATCAAGTGTGGAGGAGAGTCAAATAACACTGATATTCACAAAAACTGCCACTACGATAAACCAGCAGGTGCGACTGAGGTCGGCTTATAGTCCTGCCTTTGTCCACATCATGTCCTCTCCAGTTAACACACCACTCTGCAGATTAAACAGCCGTGACTGAGCGACGCAACAATCTGAAGTTCAGCCCTCGTATTTGCAGACCAGAGCTCATTTGCATATATATACACTGAGATGTAAGAATAATGGTCTGTTCAAAGCCTGACTTGGCTTTTTGTATCCGTCAGACTAAGACTTGGGAGTTGAAAGCAAGAGGTTAAAGTGGGAAATGGGTGACTTTGGGGGCACTAATTGGCAGCAGTGTGCAGTTAAGTACTTATTAGTAAAAGTTTCAAAGAGCTACAAATGAATTATAATAGCACAGTGCCAGTGCCACATTTATTTTTCAGACTTGTTGCATGGCTTGTTGTAAATGTTGACAGAATCCTTATTAAAATAAACAAAGATAGCTTGTAGAGATACACCAATATAGTTTTGTTTGGTTTTTTCAAGACTGATGCCGATACCGATTCCAGAGATACCAATGACTGAGAAGCTTTGCTGATATTTTTGGGCCAATATGTAGAGCCGATTTTGATTATTTTCCTCAAATTATGCTATTTAAATTTATTACACACTCATCCACAGCCCTTTTTTTACCACAAACCTGAGCAGTCTCAGTTTGTGTAGTTATATCTTCGTATTAAAGAGTTAAAATAAAGCTTTGTGTGTATTTTTAGGTGTTGGAGATTTAGGCCGAGAGCCAATACACTAAAAAGTCCAAATATTGGTCTGATATATCTCTAATAGCTCACAACAGTAACAAAAGTTTGAGCAAAAATGCTATTATGGTGCAGTAATAAAGTTCACCTAAGACAAGGTAAGGTAAGGTAACTTTATAAGGTAAAGTAAGGTAACTTTATTTATATAGTGCTTTTCACGGACACAAGACAAGTACATCTGAGTTAAGGCTCTCTCACTCACTCTGGGAAATGCAAATAGAAAGCTTTTAGAAAAAGATGCCATATCATGAGCATATTATGTACCAGCTCTGTGTTGAGTAATCAAAGTAACATCTTGTCTGGTGCAACACTACACAGAGGAACAGTTCCTATGGGCACTTTCAGCAGTTCATGTTCATTGTTTTTGACATGATTTGCTGCCTCCTCACTGAGAAATACTTTCTTTATCTTAGCATGAGGTCAGGATCATATAAAAACTGCTCATGAAAACTCAAATTGTGTCTTCTAAATGTGATTTTTTGCAGTATGGATACTTCCTCATATTAATATCTAGTTTTGATATTAGTTGTAGTATCGATTAGTATCTGATTTACCATAAAATTTCCCATAAAATTACACAATTACAAATTACTTTTCCTCACACTTTTCTAGTTGTTTTGCAAGAACCGTAGTTGTAGTTGTGTAGTTGTTGTATTGTGAGTGCAGTTACATGGTCAAATCATGGAGATGATGAATTGTTAGATTTTGCCATGGCCCCTCATGGTCGTCTTTAGTCGACCAAGAATTTCTATAGTCGAAGGAAAACCTATGGAATTCAATATTTAGTTAACAGGTTCACAACAGTCTGGGGTGCTGTTAACTATCTTATACATATCATAGAAAGCCAATTGGGGTTTATTTATTAAATGACAGGTCACAAAGGAGCTCCTTCATTTTACAGCCTTATAGTTCTGGAGCTCTCTTCCTCTTGACCCCTCGGACATGGACTTTCTTCCACTTAGGGCTGAGTCAAAAATCGAAAGATCTAAACTTAAGTTAATGTCGATGATGAGGCGAGCACATTTTAATCGACAGCTGAAGAGATGTCACCGCTTTCTTGTTTAAGTGAAAGCTCTGAGTCAGGGCCACAGCTTTAGGTTTCCTCACATGTCCTTGCGTTTCAAGTTTAAATGTAAATCTGCACAATTTTAGTAAAAGTCTCTGTCTGCCTCTGCGTCTGCCTCTGTGTGTGTGAAGTACCATCTCCCCCTTCGTCTCTCTGATCCAGCTGCAGCTCCTCACCTTTTCTCCTCATCCTCTCCTCTGGTGCTTCTGATCATTATAATCCAAGTTACGAAAGTAAACAGCTATTTTCTCACCATTTAGGAGTGAAATGTTAGACCTGATTTAGCACACGGACATCGCTCGTGTTTCTGTTGATAGCTGAAACGTGCATGTGCATTTAGGTTTAATGTAATTTAATGTACAAACTCATTCCAAACTTTAAATGTGGATTTCTCTAGAAATATTGCTTTTATCAACACAAAATAATATTAATCCTGACACTCTGCTCGTTATGCCTGTGTATGTCTATAAGAAGGAGAAGATCAAATCGCAATTGAACAATCCTAGTTCACACAATGAGTCACTGTCGCACCCAGTGTTTCCCCTAATGGCATCATGCCCCATCCACAGAGACAGATGCAGAAACTGTCCCGGCTCAGGAGTAAGTTATAGTTGAGTTTGTAGACGATAATAAGGTGCATATTAATGCTTAGTGGCACTTTGTAAGTAGACAAAAGGCAGGCTAACATACTAGGTTAAATAAGTCTGTTAGCATCATTTGTTTGACAGATACATTGATGTGTGCACTGTGGTCTATAAAGAGTGAGGTCTGCTCCTGTGATTATTGTGCTGATTTGGCTGGTACTGCATTTACTCAGAACATATTAGTATTGTATGCAAATAATTAAGGCCTTAATATAATCAAAACTTCTGAAAGCATGTTTATAAGATTTTTTTACAGCCATTTAATTGTCTTAAACAATATTAGACGGTGGGATTTTAATTTAAGAGTAAGAAAAATTACAATTAATAAATCTATTTAATATAAAAGTCTATATTTTTCTCAGCCAGTGTACATGATCATGTGATCGCACACATGCACGTACATGGCCAACCTACCCCTGTCAAACCAGAAAACCTAGAGGAAACACTGGAGCACCAACAGAAAAGCAACTCTAAAAATAAAACCTCTACATTTTCAGCATTCCAGACAATGAATTTTGATACAGAGAGATGGCAACAGCGGTGCCAAGTCCAAAGACCTATCTGGGAAACAAAGGCAATGCATGAGGGAAGGACTGGGAGCCATTTTATTTATTTATTTATTTATTTATTTATTTATTTATTTATTGTAAACTTGGGAGACACAGCATGACAACTTTTTGGTTTATCAGAGTTTAATGCATGAGGAACAGGCTTGGAGCTAGCATCTACTGGCATATAAAAAGGTCGGTCTGATTGGAACAAGTCAGAAAGGTCAAGAAACAATCAAATATTCAGTTGCGGTGGATACAATCCGGTCCAGTCTTGTCTTGGATCCTCCACAAAAGTCAACCTTTTGGCTTACACAATGGTGAGTTCAATGACCTGATGCACAATGCCAAAAAAGAAAAATATTGCATTGGAGAAACATTCGAAGACACTTAACATATCACGAACTATTGGATGGTTCTGCATAGCAATAAATTTGAACTCTTAACACTGCTGTTTCCATAGGAACTCAGTCTGTGGGTTAGCAGCAGTAAAACAGATTGCTTAGATACTTTTAAATGTAAGAGTATTAATGCCATGGAAAAAAATCAACATTAAACTATCTTCATGAATGCTGCTTTGACTAAACGAAAATAGAATGACCATGGGCTAATGTGAGATCCTTCCAACATAAAAGGGGTTGAAAAAAGGAGAGACAAATTAACATGGCTGGTGTGTTGTCAGACGGCACTTAATTTTTCTGACTGTTGAGTCAAGAGCAGCTTTGAACACAGAATCTGTCCTTGGAAATGATCTATTTGTCAAGGTGGCTTAAGTGAAATTCAACAAGTCTTCAGCATAATGCCAACTGACTCACTCTCTGATACAGCACTGCATTACTCACAAACTCCCACTTCATGTGTGTAATAGACTTTTCACTAGTTACTCCTAATATTATGACCACACTTTTATGGTATGTTTAGATGGACACAAGTGGAGACTGAAAAAACACTTCAGATTAGCTGCAGTTTGGAAGATTGTTTGCCTCAGTTATAAATGTTTCATCTGCCATTATACTTAAGTGGTACAACAATACTGCAAAAAGCTTTAGTCCAGAATCACTGGCTGTTTACATGCGCCCCAAAGTTTGTTCTGATTTCTGGACCTTTGACATTACTTTCATGACATGCAAACCGCAAAATCTGATGTGAGTAATCAGGGGGACCATGATAAGAAAGAAATCTGACAATTTTGCTTTTTATATAAAAAATAATTTTATAACTAACTGCAGTCACTGTAACTATGTGCACCTCCTCTACGCTTGTCCCTGCTATGGTCAACCAAACGCACGTTTTTGGATGTAAAGGAAACCATAGTACCCACATATATGGCCAAGGTAATTAGAACCTTCTTACTTTGAGCCGAGACCTTCTGCATATTTCTGTGAACATGTTACTGCTTTTCCCAGAATGTTCCACAGTATGGAAATTATGCCATGTTATTCCCACTAACAAGTGGTATAATGAAGGGGTAATCTGTAACTAGTTCACCTGTCAGTGAGCACAATGCTGCACTGGTCTAATAAACTCACACATATAATACAATGTGATACTAATGAAGTGGAGCACCCATGGGCGTCACCAAATGAAGGCCAACTGGACTAATTGCAGCCTGTCACGTTGACCTTTTCTCTTTGATTAATAATAGTTTGCCATTAGGGACCTAAATGATAAAAGGGCAACTCTATATTTGAGTAATGAATATAAGTGGTATTGACCGATTGTCACAACACAAAATACAGAGTTTTCTAGTTAAAATGGGGGAAAGATGTTTTATTGTCTGAGGGAACTCGTATTTCTATTTCATTACTGAATAAAAAGGAAAGCATTCCCACAGTGCTCAATTAGTTCACAACAGGAGGAGTCAGTAATGCAGACAGTCGATTAATGTTTTTCAGATTCTGTGTTTTGAAAGAAAAACTTTTACTGGTGCTGAGAGGCAATGCCAGGCGCAGTTGGACAAAAATCAGTAACATTCTTCAAAATAATATACTACTAAAGTAGGTGTCTAATATTAATACACATTAAAACATCCATCCATCCATCCATCTTCTCCCGCTTAATCCGGCTGGGTCGCGGGGGCAGCTTGCTGCCCAATACTCATAGCACCTGACCCCCCCTATGAACCCCTCTGCAGATGGTGAGCCCACAGGAGGGTGGACAACATGGTCCTTGATGTTAGTTCATAGGGGTTACATTAAAACATGTTTATCAATAATCATTTACCATCCACACATGTATTTTCCTGTGGCTGCTACTCCTATTTGTTACTTTTTCTGTAGTACCTTTAATTGCAAGTAAAAGATTACCTCTGAAAATAACCTAAATGAGAATAGATTAATTTAGCAACAAATGATCAAGGTAGAAAAGGTTTCAAAGTTAGTTATGTGACAATGTTTTTGAAATTGAGACATTGCCACCTGGAGGCCATTTTCATTTGAATCATCTGAATTTCAGAAACACTGTCCAGATTATTCCATTTTACTCACCTCTGGAGCCTCTGGATAAATGGGGGATTACATTAACATTAACATATGACCAAGTATTTCAAGATGCATTTCGAGAGATGCATTTCGAGACATAGTTATTGCCAAGTCCTTCCACCTTGTACAATTGGTTAGAGCATGCCTTATTAGATATTAAACAGTACATTGTGGGGTCATGAACTCTGGTGTGCACTGATGCTAATACATTTTCAAGTTTCAGTTTAATTATGCATTTTTCAGTGCACTAGTGTGTGATCAACAGCGGACTTACGACCAAATGTAAGTGTCTGTAATCAGCTCAAACAGTTTGCGAGTAATTTCATCTAGTAGCAGTGATTTATTAGATGGTCCCAGTCACCAGTATCTGAACAGAAATTATAATCAAAATGAAATTATGTTGTTTCCAGCAATTCAGTAGTTATTTGTAATGGTTACACGAATATAACATCTAATATTCAAAGTGCCTCTTAAAGGAACCTCACTGCATAATGAATAAGGCTTGGTAAAATGTGTCTCCCAATGATTACACTGTTGTTGCACATCTCTTCCCTGTCTACTCCTTTATTAATGTGACTTAGTGAATAAAGTTTTAGCACATTACAAGCAGAATGTGGATACAGCCGGCTGCGGGGGAGACTCGCCAAATAGAAAAATATGGATTTTTATGTTTTGTAATATTCTAAGTCTGTAGCACTAGATATGTCCTTAGGAAACCTGTGGAAATAAGCTAATAATATTGAAATTTAAAGCTGACATTTTCAGACTCATTATGCTTCCTGATTAAACTAGAGGTCATGCGCCGAGGCTACGTCTGACCACATTGTGTGCAGTTTGAATGTCTCCAAGTTGAGCTTCTTGCATTATTATTCATTATCATTAAGTAAAATAAACTATTGTTAAATTTGATATATTTTCCATTCACCTAGAGTTGCCCTGTATATAATTCCTTTGAAGCTCAACTGAAAAACTGGCTCTGGTCAAACCAAACCTGCACACAGTAGGGTCCAGGTTGTGTTTGTTCATACTGTGTGTCTCTTATGGACCTTTTAAGACTGACTGGAATTAGTTGCCTGTGGAGTGTGGACACTGAGCTGAGTGAATGTTAATGGAGTTTTGTGTAGAGGTGACTATGAATTGTGTGGTTGTCTGTGTGATTGTGCAGTTGGTGAGTGTGGAAAATTGTTTATAGGGTCTGATTATTGTTTAATGTAAATTTTACTGTTTTACTAAATATTCCTGATGTATTTTTGACCCCTGTGACCCTGACCCATGGGACTACAGATGGAAATTACCCTTGTGGCTGCAATCTGGCGTGTTTACATACTGTTCATTAACATGCATTGTCCCAATCAAATAAACTAATTCAATTAAATTAGAGTCCCTTGATACTCATTTATTTTTGTCATATTACTTCTTATTGTGCTCACTGGTACTGTAGTGGTTGTTACCGCCTTGTTGTCGTGTGTTCACCTGCTCGACTGTTGCCAAATGTCTCTACCCATCTCATGCTACAGCTGTCCAGTTCAATAAAGTGGGTCTGTATTGCCCTTTTTTTCAAATGTGAATTGGCATCAGTAATTACAGTAACCTTTTCTTCCACATTTACTCATTTCAGCAAGAGCTTTAGAGATGATAGATATGTCATATGGCAGCATCTCCCGCCCTAGTTTTATGGTAGTATTATATTGGTTGCCCTAGTATTATGGTAGAATTATATTGGTTCAGATCAAATCAAAAATCACAGCTATCATCCCTCATCCCCCATTATAGTGTTGGCAGCTAATCTCCTAGAACTCTGCTGCCTAAACATTCATTTACAGCGATCAAACACATTAAATATCTAATTTAACTCACAGACACTGGGTCAAGGAGAAAAGGGCGGCACAATGACCTATTATCAGAAATACTTTGAAACATTACCAGCCAATTATTTCTCCATGCCAATCATCCCACAGGCCCATCTTTGGATGTGGATATGAAAGAATGTCTGAGGGAAGCCATCCCCAGGAGATCAAAAAGTGTGAATTTGAGGAGCGACACCGCAGTGACCGAGGTGCCAGACATAACACTTGGTCCAAAGCTACATCCAGACATGTCACGTTTAATTGGGCCGCATTAGCTGTTAGCACATGTGTCCACTGATGGGATGTGACCACAGCTCTAACCGGATCTGACTCGAGATGCTACAATAACAAAAACCTACAGACGCTCATCAGGAAGGGCTTGGGAAAGCTAGCAAAGCAGCATTAGCAGTAAGAGGAATAGGAAAGCCAGGGTAAAAGCCATTAACTTCAATTAGCGGTAGTATGGCTCCTAAGGGGGGAGGCTGATATAATGTTATTGACCAAGGCCTCGCGGAGATCTGTCCTGTAAAGTTGAATAAATGAGAATCCCTATGAGACAATTAGATCCAGCTTACATTTTAAAGGTTTAAATGAGCAAACCTTTATATGTGGGGCCATATATTTAGGTTGAGGGCGTTTGTTGGCATTGCAGCACTTCAAGCACCTCAGTTTGATTTTACAGTTTCCTCGCATATGCCTCAGATTTATCTTTCGAGGACAGTTTTAAAAGCAAGGAACCCAATAAACTAACAAAACTATCTTCCAAATGACACCTTGACAAATAACAAAAATGTGTATTGAAAGTGTATAGAGCTAAGACTTCAGAGTGGTGACAAATTAGCACTTTTGCCATAGCAATTCAAACCCAAATATTATATCTTTTGAATGGTAAAGAGCTCATATATAATGTCATAATATCAGAGCTCCACATAATACGCAGGTTTAATACCACACCGGGCCATATAGAACCTATAGTACTGCCCCTTAGCGCATGCACCAGAGCAAGGTCCACCTTCAGCGCCCGTAAATAACCGATATTAAACATGTCCGCCGAGACACGCGCCAGACACCAGCCCATTTAATGCTAATAGGCGCACATCGGTTACCAGATTCTAAATAATAGCTCACACTCACCACGGCCAAGGATAGGTACCTGAATTTATGGAGTTAGCAAATTGCTTTTCTATCCACATTGTAGTCCCATTTGTCCCTGGGCCCATCCCTCAACACACAGCGGAGATGATGGAGAGGAGAGGGGGGCGCAGGCTGACTGAGCACACCTGTCCGAGGGCCCCGGGCAGGAGCAGGATGTGGGGGCACTTGACAGGAAACACGAGATATTTTTATACCAGCCGGACCAGGGGTGTTTGGGCTGTGACCACTGGCAATTTAGTGAGGAGGAAATCATACGAAATGGGAAAAGTGGACAGCTAAATGTCTCACTTGGTGACGTGAAGAAAGGCAACATTACTGGCATGGGTTGAAAAATAACACCTTTATAAAAATTCTAGTATATTACAGTTTTTATTTATTTAGGTCCTTTCAGGTAAGGGGGCACTATATGTAACTTTTTGGTGGGGAGAGGGTCCACTACCTGTTGGTCTCTATGGAGATGTTATTGCTTTGCCGGGAATGTTCCACAGAAAAGCATTAAACTTTGGTGATTTATTCAATTTCAGGATTATTTAGCCTGCATTACAGTGAGCTGAGTCACTTCTCCCCAGATCTGACCTATAACTTGACCTAGTGGCACCGACATTTATCTAAAGGCCGCCACACACTACAGGAGAATTTGCCCGATTTTGGCTGTGATTTCGTCTCCCTGAGTTCAGGGAGGCGTGATCTGACTTTTTGTCTTTGTGTGCGATTTTGAAGCTGATGCTCCTCATGTGTGTGTGGTGTCAGTGTCAGATCGTAACCACCAAACACCAGCAACGCAACGGTAACAGCCTATAAAACAGCGTCAGGGGCAGAGGCGTGTCGGACACTAGGGTTGGGCGGTAATACGGTAATACGGTATCCCGCGGTATCTAAAAATAGCCACGGTATCAGATTCATTACCGTCATTAAAAAAAATCTTGCCCTAATATAATATTAACTATAATTGATTTAATGCCTAAATAAAGAGTGTTTTTTCAACACTTATGTATGTGTGGTTGTGTTTGTTAATTTAATACTATTACAGTTTAAAACGAATATTACTATGTTATAGTGTAATGTTGCTCTTAAGTTCCTGGATGTTGCGTAGTCACGTGACATTACCGCTCCGGAAGAAGGACAAGACAACATGACAGGCCACGCTGAGTTGGTCCCAAAGAAAAACACGTCTGCAATTTGGCAGCATTTGATTTCGGCCAAATGACAAGGGAGAGCCAGGCAGATCCTTTAATGTCGCGGGTTGCCCGAAAATACCTGTGCGTTTGTGCCACAAGCTCTCCATCGGAACGGGTCTTCAGCACCGCGGGCAAAGTTGTCAACCCACAACGTGCCCTACTCAAGCCGGAAAAAGTGAATATGCTGGTTTTTCTGGCGAAAAACATTCAATAGCTTAATCATTTTATTTTCAATAAGGAGTGGCTTTTTCTTACGTACAAAAACGGTTCGAAATGTTGTATAGTTGTACTTTTAATTTATTTGATTCATGTTAATATGTTTTAAAAATAAACGAGCATTTCCGCTGCGTTCTCATATGCACATTTTCGGTTATGTCTTGTTAGCCTGTTTATTGTTCAGATTTTCTTATTTGATAAGATCGAGTATTTTATTTATTTGATTCTTGTTGGTTTGTTACTGCCTTTGTTATTTCATCTAATTTTTGTTATTTGATAAGCCTGTGAGTGCTGGATTATATAGGGCTGTGTTTTAATTTAATTGATGTAGCCTATAGATTACTGTACTGGAAGTGGGCTTTAGCCCATAGACGATTTGTTATTTCGTTCTGTCGGTTGACTGCTGTATTTGCACTTTTTAAACATTTGTTAATAAAAGTTACTAATTTTTTACATGTTTTGTTATGTTTTCAGTATCATTAGGCCTATGTAATGCTTGCTTTTCTGCTGCCATTTGGCCAGCGGACTCCACCTTAGTGCTACGAAGTGTTTTGTTTTTTTTTTTAGCCTTAGCAACGGTAATACCGTATACCCCGGGAAAATGTGGAGACGGTTTAACGGTATCAAAATTTGGATACCACCCAACTCTATCGGACACAGAGACGCAACATACAAACTCGGGATATAAAGAAAATAAAGACTTTATTACTCACCTCTCATAAAGTGGTAAATTTAAAGTGCAGCATCTGATCCATATTATCCAAAGAAATTGTCCTCTGCAGATAATGATATCCAGTCCACAAAACTATTAAACTAAGCTAATAATCCAGTTTGCAGCATTCTTAAAAGTAAAAAGGTAAAAGTTGTTCCTCGCATGTGTTTGTTTACGTCCACAGAGCGTAAAGCTGCAGATTAGCGACAGTGACTTTACTTCCTGTGGACTTTATCACCAGTCATTTATGCTTTCAAAATCATGTATCTGAAGTATTGCACCACATTTCACAAATAATAATAACACAGTTTTGACACTTCTAAACTAGAAGTGCAGAGCTCTGATCTTTGAACACTTGAGCGTCTCAATGTGAGTAGTTTTACTGAAGACAGGAAACTGTTGATGTGATGATGTTCACAACTTTATATCCTGTGGTCCGCAGTCATATCCCGCTGCCGTCTTTGTGATCAGAGATTTTAAGTCTCATAAGTTTCTCCTTGTGTCTGTGGTGTGGGCATTTTGTCGCACATTTAAAAATCGTTTAAGACTGAAAAATCCTCTAGTGCAGTGGTTCTTAACCTTGTTGGAGATACTGAACCCCACTAGTTTCATATGCGCATTCACCGAACCTTTCTTAATTGGAAAAATAAAATGCTGTCCATCCATCATTTCCCGCTTAATCCAGGTGGGTCCTCATAGCACCTGACCCCCCCTATGAACCCCTCTGCGGGTGGTGAGTAGGGTGGACATCATGGTCCTTGATGTTAGTTTATAGGGTGCTGGCATGTGTTGAGTTGATGGGGAAAACCGGAGTGCCCGGAGGAAACCCATCCAGACATGGGGAGAACATGCAAACTCCACACAGAAAGGCCCAGGCGACCCGGGGATCAAACCGGCAACCTTCTTGGTGTGAGGCGTGAGTGTTGCCACTCAGCCACCATGCCGCCGTAAAAATAAAATGCTTTTTTCAAATTCAAAACATAGGTATATATATTTTATTGGTGCACACATGTGAATCCATATTGCACATATTTGTCCGACCACTTTGTTTTGTTGCTCCTGCCGAAGCCCTGAGATTGACTCACCAAACCCCTGGGGGTCAATCGAACCCAGGTTAAGAACCACTGCTCTAGTGTGGAGTGGCCTTAACTGTTCATGGTGTAACAAAAGTGTTATTTCATGACAATGCCAGACTAAAAAGAATAACATCTTCATGTAGACGACGAGTGGCAGCAAAAAGAAATAATATACTTTTAAGTAATATGGGTATTTGTTCCTCATTAATAATAATGTAATCAAATGACACTTGAATCTTACTTGCACACAGTCCTTTCCATTGACCTTCACACTGTCAGATTAATTCATTATCATTCTGACAGTTTTCTGAATCTATCTCCCAGCCCACTTCTCTAGCTGTTGTCCTCTACGGTCCACAAAAATGTAAACATGGTAGAAACTGAAGTGGAACAGTTTCAGTTGTGAATCTTCACTAGCTACAATCTTCATGAGACAGTTTATACAAAACTGGTCCACCAAGAAATTGTTAAAATTCTAACTTTAGAAAAAGGTTTTGGAAAGGAATTTTGCTGTTATTTTTTTTATGAAAATGAAAAATGTGTTCCAATGTGCTTCTTTTACTAGAAGACAGTTGATTCCCAGTACATTTTTACTTGTGTTACTCATAAACCACATAAAACTATGGTAAAAGAAACAATTTCAAAAGTTACCAGGTAAATCCAAGAAATAACTTTGCACCAAAATGTCATTAAGTCAAGTCTCAAAGCTTGCCTCTACCAATCTGGCAACATAGTGTAATAAAATGTGCATGTAAATCACAGTGTAACTTTCTGTCTGCTTCATTGAGAATCCAAGGTGACATCAATAGGGTCAGTGCAGGGGTCAGCTGTAATTAAATCATAAATGCTCTCTGATCACTCCACTCCATAGGGCTGATGAGGTCACCACTTGTACACTCCGCCACCATTACAGCAAAGATCCTAACGCTGTCACAAGTGTAATATCAAACTCAGACACTGACCTGGCATCACCTTCTTGTAGTAAAAAAGGCATAATCTTACATGCTGTGCTAGTTCCAGCAGTAGCTAATTCTTAACGCAAGAGTTAACAGTAAACCCTAGGCAGACTTTAACAGAGAATGACATTTCCAGATCGCTTTCCTGAATTAAAAAGAAGAGAATGGAAAAAAGGCACTGTTGGGTCTCATATAAAACTGCAACCTCCACATTACAATAGAAAAAAAAATCGAAATATATATAAATAAATAAAATAGAAATAAAATATACATTAGTAGTTTTATAGTGGAATAAGTTTCTTCTCTATGTTCTGTTGTAAGGCAGGTGGGATGTGACAGTAATTACATACTTAGACACCATTCAACCGCAAATAGGCAGATACTAATGAATGTACACATGCTTGGTGGTGTGTACAGTAATGATGACAACTGCTCTACATCCTAAGATACTTTCACCTTCACGAACTCAAGGTAAGGTATACGTATATACGCAGATAAAGCAGCTCTGCTTGTGTACAAGTCTTTCCATGGCCGAGCACCAAAGTCCATCTGTGACATGTTAGTGCCGTATGAACCATCTCGTACTCTGAGGACCTCAGGAACCGGCCTCCTGCAGGTGCCCAGAGTCAGGACTAAACTCGGGGAGTCAGTGTTTCAGATTCATGCAGCTAAAACCTGGAACAGTCTGAACATGTGAGACAGGCCTCTACTCTGACTATGTTTAAATCCAGGCTAAAAGCGGTTCTGTTTAGCTGTGCATATGACTGAAAGGTTTTCATTTTACATTCCGCACTCTACTCTTCTCTCTTATTCTCTCTAATTTAATGTCCCATCTCTATTTTAAAATGTTATGATTATTTATGTTTTGATTTGTTTGTATTGTGATTTTAATGTATTTCTTATTCTGTAAAGCACTTTGAATTACTTTGTGTACGAATTGTGCTATACAAATAAACCTGCCTTGCCTTGCCTATATAAGGGAAATTCATTCTTTGCATTTGTCCTTGTCTATTCTATGTGTGTGTACAGTACTTTGGCCGGCTGTATAGTTTTTAAAGAGCTTTATAAATAAAGTTGGTATGGTATGGTATAGTATGATATGACCCATCCTTCAACCAGTGCCGCTGGGACGACCTGTCAGAAGCTGTGAGCTACCGCTGTTCAGCACCAAGGGGCCCATGATCTTGTTGCTAGGCTTGGTCAGGAGCGTCTTAGCTGGAGGATTTTACCTACAATACATGTTTTGACTTGATAGGGGAAATAGGAGAGTCCAGAGGAAACTCAACCAAACACAGGCACAAATCATGCAAACTCCAGTCAGAAAGGCCCATGTGACCCAGGAATCGAACGCCATACGACGCAGCAAGAGCAAGGCATCAGACTTAGTTCAGTGGTGTTGTTAACTTAACAGAATTAAAAAGGGATAAAGGTTTACAATAGGAAGCTGGTGGGACTGCTGAAAATGCATAATAAAACATGACCAGCAGGCATGCAGATGGAGAGAAGCAGTGACAATGTAATAAAGGGCCAATCCTGTCTCTCACAGTTACTGAGTATTGTGTCGAGTCTAAATGAAAATACAGTCACATAACTGCATGTTTGGCACATTCACTGTTTATCTGCAAGTCTAGAAAAAGCACAGTCTAAGTTAAACAACATAGTAGTCTAATTTACAACAGGTACTTCCTCAACAGGCTACTTAGGAGCCTACATATAGTTAGGCTGGAGTCCAGTCACTGTCAGTGGACATGACAAAGCTTAACTGAGAAGGTGACAATTTTCCAGCAAGCTTTTGGGCCTACTCAAAGGTCTACCCCCTTTGCCCCTGACTGTGACCAAAGAACCTTAGACTAAAAACGCAAAGATAGGTTACTGAATGTGTGATCAAAGATTTAAGTAGGTCTATACAAAACCAACAGTCAAGACTCAATAGTAGGAACTGGAGTGATGATTTTGGTGTTCAGAGCCCATACAACTATAGAAGGGAGTTGGGGGTGCCAAGTCAGCCTTCAGTCAGTCCCCCACAATTAAGATACTTCATTTGGGAATTGGGTAAACTATCGCGCATAACGCATGGATTAACGCATAGCCACAACTGACCCTTATACTATTCACTTTTCTTCTAATAGTCTATACCCATCACTATTAAAAAAAAAAAAAAAAAAAGAAAGAAAAGAGGTGGTCGCCTAGTTATATCTCTAGACGCGCGAAATCTGGTGTCCAAACCTGACTCTACTCGGTCGGTTCAGCCGTCACACATCAGTCAGTGTCCGCCTGAGGTGACTGAGGCAGAGAAATGACCACTTTATCACACAAGAAAATCAAAATGGGAAAACTTGCAGGTATTTCTTGGTGTGCGCCGGCTGTCTCACCGTGCGTAATGACACTACATCCACTTCTGCCGATTTCATTTCTAAGACCCACATTATTTATTATAGGAGACATGTGTCACTACAGATATTTCACACAAATTACCCAGTTGAGGGTCTCCTATTTTATGAAGAACTCCAGCCCGTCAAAAGGCACCACCACATACAAAAGGATGATACGGTCCCAAACTAACTAAAGCAGCGCGGGCAGTCAGGACACCATCAAATTACACTGGACTATGGAGGGGCACTTAAATCTTAACCCAATGCCAAGCTGTCGATCCATTATTTTGTCCTGAACCTTGACAACAGGGTTAAACAAACAAACAAAAAGCATCTCCGCGTAGACGAGACTATTTTAGTTCAGACTTACGTTATTCCCGCGGCAGATCCTCAGGTTTTAGGCGGTGAACTCACACGTGGGATGGATGTTCGCCATAAAAAGCCAGAAATAATCTACTCCCGAGCAGTAACGCGGCAGACACATGACAGGAGCAGAGGAAAAGTGAGGAGAGCAGCGGCTTCAGTAGCGCAGCGACGAGTCTGAGGGCTTTACATCACGGAGAGAGGCTTAAAGGTGGCTCCGCGCGTTTACATCAGCAACAGTCTCATCTGGAGCATGCGAGCGACAGTCTGCAAATAACGCGCCCCGAAGTGAGGGACGTGAGGAGGGAAACTTGGGCTGCGTCAAGGGAGGAGGGGGGCAGGGAAGTGTGCCAACGCCAACGAACTGTCCGGGGAATAAACATAGTCAGTTTTAGACATACGTATAAAGCACCACTGAATTCAGGATTTGCCAGAACCATAAAATGTACTACAAGAGGTGCTACTAGTGGAAATTTTGTTGTCCCTATGTACAGGGCAACTTTTGGTCAGTCCTCTTTCTCTGACTATGGAAATTGTATTGTATCCAACCAAAAATGCACTCACTGAAAATGTACTGCAATCTTATCTGCATGTAATTTATGTATCTTGTGTTTTTACGCATGCATTTTCTACTTTTTATATGGACAGGTGTTGAAAACTAGCAACTAAAACACTCAAAGCGATGCATCTGGCTTGTCCAATGCTATTGTGATGTCCTTAATAAACATAAATACATGTTCCTTTTTTGGGAAATATTGGTTAAGCTTTAAAAAACAGCCTAAATAAAATTACTATCACCTCTTGATCCTTGGCTGTTGCCCAGTGGTATGGCATGATTAAGACAAGTTTTTATAAGAATTTATAGTCCAAAAAATGTATTGTGGGATATTTCAGAAGTAGATGCTCTTTACTTTTTTTTTTAAACTTCAGAATAACAATAACATAGAACCTCTGATAACCTTTAAATTGCCATCACAGTAAAATGTACAACCGTTTATTTGCTTTAAATTCTTACACTTATTTATTTAAAAAGTGCAAGCGACAATAAGACATGGGAGATTTACATAGGAAAAGTCGGAAGTTAAAATAAGTGATTTAGTGGTTTCAGTCACATTTGTTTTGTGGGTAAAAATGTTTAAAGACAAAGAGACAGAACATCTTGTTTTGTTGTTATTAATATAAATTTTTCTTCGCCACTGACTGTACATGTATGCAACATCAGGGAGCAGAGCATATCACACAAACTGTTAAAAAGACAAAAGAGGAAAAAAATATTTACAACAAATACGCAGATAAAAAGCAAGTGGCTAGAAAAATGTACAAGTCACTTAAATCTCTCGAGTGGGTTGCATCTCCACTGAGTCGTGTCTCTACCGAGTCTGTGTGGACTCGGCATCTCCCTGGCTGCCGCCTTTTTCCACCTGCCAGTTGATGTTACTCTCAACAAAATATTTAAGGCCGTCGAACCCCTGAGAGAACAGAAACTCCAGGTACCAGCTCCATGGCTTAGATTGCTGTAAAATAAAAATAAAATAAAAATTTAAAGAAGACCATGTTAGCTTTTAACACAAGTACTGCAGTTTTTATGGGATACACTGAGGCTAAGGTTGTCATCATGCCAAAGATTTATATACCAAGATAACACTTCATATTAGCAATTTCTTTGATATTCCCATGTGGTCCTATACTAGTTCTAATGAAGCTTAAGGTAATTCTAAGACTATTCAAGAATGGTCCAAATGTCCAATTTATGGCAATAGCTCATGCTCTAGGAACAGTTGCATGCATTTGAGCCCACATCGTGAGAAAATTGCCACAAAAAAAATTAAAATGATGAACTCAGGGATTTCTGCAGACATATCTCAAGTTTTATGATAGGAAAGGCTTTAAAGGGGAGTCAAATGGACACTTTTTTGGGGACGTTTCGACTGCCATCTGGACGTCAATGTCCATTTTAACTGTTGGTATTATTGTCAAAGGATTGTTACAATACATAATTGTGAAATAAAAGTAGATTAAATGTACCTTTATGGAATTGAGGTCCATATCCTTTCTCTTGGGCCAACACTAAACAAAAGAAAACATTGATAAATTATTTCCTCACCAGTGTAAATCTCAAAAATCTCAAAACATCCATGCAGTAGGTTTGGTAGAATCCAAAAAAGGACATGCACGTGTAATATTAAACATGATGAAAACCACCATCTCCTGCAGTCTCCATCAATAATACACTCCCTTTCTGTGTTAATGTATTTTGAATGAAAGACACATTAATAACAAATTTGTCTTCAGTATAAGTCTATTTAGCAGAGTGTACAGTGGGAAAGATGAAACCATTCTTACAGATAGTGGCTTTTTGGTATAGAGCCAACGTTAAACTTGTCTCATACATTTTAATAAGCATTCAAATGAAGACAAAAAACAATCAGTCATTTTTTACTTTTTTATTTGAGTCAAGGGCTTTGGGTGAGCTTGTGTAACGTGGCTATGCATCACAGTTCACAACTTCACATTTATTTATTTATCATGTCTTTGTATTTTAGAGGATAAGGATAGTGTTGCATTGTAAAATAGATACCACAAAAAACAATAAGCCTACCCAATATATTTTATTTCAGTAGCATCATGCATTTCTTGTACATAGCTTTTTTTAACAAATATAACTAAGCAAGCTTGTAGTGTAGTATAAGATAACCTTCTGTTAAGGTGAATGTTCTTACCTGCTGGTGAAAGTCCACAGCGTAGCTTAGAAAGGCAGGGTGGTGGGCAAGGTCAAAGCTCGCTGTGTAGTCGGGGACATTGCTCCTGTGAAGCAGCTTCTCACTCAGCTCAATGCCCATACCCGGCTCAAACATCTTGGCATTCCAGAGACAGTTCACCATCAGCACCACGTAGTGATTAAACTCGCGAAATGTCTGTCGATTGATGTGGAAGGCCTGCTGCAAAATGAAATATGTTAATTAAAAAAAATTGGTTTGTTGCAATTGCAGCGTGCATTTATCTAGCATCAAACGTCTAATGGTATAATGTGTTTCCTGGGACATTTATAATAACAAAGGTTTAGTGTGGAATATTCTCTACTGATGAGACTGATTTGTAAATATTGCATTATTTTAAAATAATGCACTAAAACAGGGGTGTCCAAGCTTTTTTCACTGAGGACCACATGTCTAATGTATTCGAAGCGGAGATTGACTGGTGGTGAATATGTTGAGTCAGACTGCATTTAACACAGACAAAGCAACTGTACCTTTTAATAAGGCATCGAACAATGTTTGTGTCAGAATGCACTTTGACATCTTTGAGTTTACAGAGGTAGAATTTCTAGAAAGGTAGAAAATGTATGTTCATTTGCAGTAGAACGTTCCTCTTATGATCATTTGGGGCCAATGAGGCATGAGGGACCAATAAAAACTTGTAGTCTGGACACCACTGTACTAAAACAATACAAAGAGCTCAAGGAGGCTGAACTACATTATTGGTAAGAAAATACTTGTTCAACTATGTTGAAACAATGAACAATGTTAACTCACCTCTGTTCGTTTCTCCTGATACTTGGCTGAGGCCAGGTTCATCTTATATCTGTTCAGAAAACAATTAAATCCATCAAACAATGTATTCCCCCAAATTTCACTTGCAATATTCATCAGCCATATGTTTTCTTATGAACCTGGAGTCAATTAGTCTACAATTATAGGTAAAAGTTTAGGAGAGTTATAGGGAAGGCTGGATTCTGACAAAAGCAAGACACAGCTTCAGTGTAATCTTGGCTTGTCATTATCATAAATCATGCATTCGATGTAAGTGCAATCACGTCATTTGATTCCAGCTCTGTTCAGCATTAAATATGAATAAATATGACATATGCCATTAAATGTGCTGGGGTTGCATTAAGACCCTAGTACCACCCAGATTGAAAGAGGTAGTCTACCTGTACATAATGTAGGCCAGTCTGTCAACGCTCACAGGGTCCGTTGCAAAGAGTGCTGGGTAAAAAACACCTGGTGGGGGCATCACCACCAGAGGAAGGCCATATTTAAGAAACATGTCACACACCTGCAGGATTTTGATACAAAACGCACAAGATTAGACAATTCTCACAGCTTCATGTGTTTAAATATACACTGTTATGTTGTCTACCGTTTCATAGAAGTCCAAAACAAAGCTGAGAAAGAGTGAATGACAGCCTTCAACCTGAAGTCCTACAGAGGCAAGCCGACCAACAAAATGTACAAGCTCCATCACAGAGTTCTTAAAGCCTGACAATGTAATGTTTCTAAAACAAAGAACACAAAGTCAGTCTAAATGATGCATGTTTTGACTATATTTGATAAAAGTCACTTACATAGGTGTATGACTATTCAAGCTGATGTCCAAGTCGTCCTCCAAGGCATAAACCGAGTGCCATGTCAGCCATTTTAACAGCATATTGTTGAGACACTCCATCAATCCACACTAAACCCAGACAGGGACAACCACACCCACCAAGACACAAATTAAAACTACTCAATCTAGTGTGCATCAAATAAATCTTATCTATATTATTAAAAGCCTTACCTTGAAAAATAGTGAGGATGTAAAGAAAAGCTGCATGAGAGGCTCAAACAAAAGTCGCCCAATTTCTGTAAAAGAATAAAACATTTAATTTCTACAGAGCTACAGTCACTATTAATACTGAAGCAACTTTAAAATAAATGCTGTATGTATAGCCAACGCTGGTGCATTTACAGAAATATTTATTAATGTGTGATAAAAAAGTAAAAATAAATAAATGTAGAGACTTGATAAAGCTGTGTGGTGGGAGTGTAACTTACGTGAACTTGGTATGACTGGAATGCTGCTCATAAGACCCAGGATTTGCGGTCGCATCAGGGCTCCGTCCCAAACATTGAGAAATTTGTACAGAAAAGCCTCGGTGCTGGAAAATCCTTCCTGTTAACGACAGATTACAGATAATTGCTACAGAAAGTAAACAGATGTCTCTGTTATTGAGCAAAATGCGGCTTACCTGAAGAAAGTGCTGCGTAGACAGTAATTTGTCTAAAAACTGCTGGACCTCTTCTGAATTCCGGCGTGCTCCTCCATCATCACAAAATAGGAATTCTTGAAAGGAAGAGGTGCATATAAGAAAAAAGAAAACATAATTTCACATTCAGAGCAGCTTTCCACTGTGAGGTTTCCAGGGTGTGTTTAAATTGTTCTGAGAAAGGAGCTTCTTCTAAGCACAGGGCAAACAGGTACAGTATAAGGTCAGCTCTGGTGTGGACACTCCCTCCTTAAAGAAGATGTCACATGGGTGTTGTCGGACCTTTCTTTCTTTCTCCCCCTTACCTTCATGGAGTGTATAACCTAGCCAGAAGTTAAAGCGTAGGAGGCCAGACTCATCCTGTAAACAGTCCAAGTACTGCAGAGCCAAACTGGAGCCCATAAGAGAACCCATCTGAGCTGGCAACTGGGGATAGAAGAAATCATCTTAATGCATATCTTTATTACACCACAGGAAAGAGAAACCGAGGGTAGGTGGCACATTTACATTCACCAGCTAAAACAAAGTCAAAGAGCTCATCATTTATTTAGTAACTAGCAAACACATGGTACATAATAACCATGGATTTTATTACACTTCTGTGATAATAACATGATATTTTAAAAAGTGGTTCTGGAAGAAACAAAACAATTGAACAATTAAAATATGAACACTGCTTTTGCTCAGAGTATTAATGCACACTCCAATTTTCAGATCAATGCATAGAGAACTTATTAACTCATGTGTCACTGAATCTATCTCTTGATTATTTGTATGTATTGTGTTAGCCTATGGCTAATATGTATGCTTTAACCAAAGCCTTAAATCAGTTGCATAGCACCACCATGTGGTTTAAAGGATTCAACACAGCGTTTGCACCAATACATTGTTGGAAAACAAATTAACCAATTATAGTCATTACATATCTCTATCTCATTACCTCTATTTGGTGTATATTTTCCAGCAGCTGAGCAAATGACTGTATTTGCACCAAAGGGACCAATTTTCTGCTAAGAGAAGACTCAGGCAAAGTCTGTTTATTGACAGCAGGCGCCAGCACAGGCAGGTCCATGTGGTCAAGTTTCTAGGAAAATGACAAAAATAACTCAAATAATGCTGATGACAAAATTACACAATCAGTGTAATGACCACAGCAGTTGGCAATAAGTCAGTCCTAACTTTCTTTACCCTTTTTCGAGATGAAGAGACCGTAAGACTAATGCCGGGGGGAACTTGAGAGCCATTCCTCTTCTGGACACCAATAAGAGCAGATTTCCAAGGAGAATTGTGATTTTTAAAACCAGTCTAAAAAAACAATAGCAAGTGCAACTCAAATGTTAAATGAATGATAAAATAATAATGATCCACAAACTGATTTGCTTTTTATACAAACCTTCATTCGTGATGGGATGGAGAGAGTCACAAACTCAGGGCAAAACACTTTATAAAGAGAAAGTAAATACAAAAGGAAAGGCTGCCTTCCCTGAAGCAGATTAGAAAAAACATGAGCAAACAACAAATTATTTGTTTGTAAAAAATAATAATAATAAGTTTACCAGTTTTGACTGAAGTTCTAGAAGTTTTCGAACTCGGAAAACCCGCACTGCAATAAGAATATTCATAATATAGCTGAAATTGCATTGAACAAAGATAAAATATACAAGTACAACTTACCGCTTTCTTTTTGTGTCAGCAGGTACAGAAGGTGGCATATAAATGGGCACTAAAAAGTTCATATATTATTGATTATTATTGAGAGAAATGTATACACCTACAATAGTTTGGATTGATCATAAAATAAAAAGCCTAAATGTATTCCATACCAGATTTTCATCGGTCACAAAGTTAAAGATAAAGCCATAAACAGCACGGAGCTGATCCTTCGCATCAATCAGGTCAAACATCGTCAGCACCCACTTCACAAACAGAATCTAGACAAGAAAAATTAGGTGTACAAAACACATTGCCACTCAAAGCAGCATGCAGAAAAGACTATCAAACTAATTATTATTATTATTATTATTATTATTATGTTTTTGGTGGGGGGGTCAATAAATGTTACATGCATGTGTGTAAACATGCTAATTTCTATCCACTGTCCCACATTCACTCTTACAAACACACACAATCATTCATCACTCATACAGCAGTGTGTATGTACAATGGGTGACGTGTCTTGCCCAGGACCAGTGAGCCACTGTCATCTCTGGCACAATGTGGCACTATGGAAGTTTATGTAAAATAAAGGTCTGTTGGTCTGGTCATTGTTACCTGTGTGCTGACAGATATTTTACTAATTCCCAGCCAAACCACAGCCCGAACAACAGCCTCCTGTGGCACCACGCTGGAGGGAACCAGGCACTTCAGTATTCGAGCACATGGAGATGTTCCTTAAACACATATTACATTCATGAACAATTTTTTGTGGTAACAAGGGGCAGTCTTGGCATTGTTTAAGAAAAGCTTACCCATTCGACAGCTCATTGCAAATTCCAGCATTGTAGATAGAGCCTCTGGATGGAGTCCTTGACTGTAGGCCATCTTCTCCACGGACACGAGATTTCTTTCAAAATCATCGTTTCCCTGAAGTGGGGTCCCTGCTTTAACTGATACGGAAAACATGAAGGGACACGGTTAAGACAAAGACACGCAATAAATAATGCATTTACGTTATTCTTTTATCTTATTGTACAGTCATAAAAAGGCAATGAGTGATAATGTTACTCTAAGAAATGCATTAGATAAAAGTGGGATTCAAACATCTTTATGGGGCACTGGTACAGGCTGTTAGATACAAACCCACAGCATAACTCGTAGTAAACAAAGCGTTTAGCTACGCAGGCTAGTATTAGAAACGCTGTGGTAAACATACCCCTCTAGTTAACGCATTGTTAGTAAACAAAAACAAGCGCAGCCATTTTGTTAGTGACTTTATATCGCTCACAAACACCCCAGTATAGATCATGTTTACATGGTTAGTCTTACCTTTTCTAAAGTACTGCAGGGCGAGACCAAATGAGGTCTCCGCCTCATTTTTCCTTTTCTCTTTTTCTGCAAGTCTCAGACTTCGGTTAATGCTGCGGTTCGACAAAGACTGATCACTTGGAGACGACTGATCAGAATCCGAGGCTCCTGACAAATTTAGTTTTGCTGCCATCTCTACATTGCTAAAAGTAGTTTTGAGTTTACGTGGAGCCACTGGGCCATTCAAACACAACTCAAATCCTCCGCGCGACCGTTTACTCTGCGCCTGCGCAGTACCCCTCCCCGTTGCATGACGGGAAACGTAGCTCGCTTCTCGGAAAGCAGGCCGCTCCATGATTCAAACTAAAGTCTTAAAACAAAATAAAATGGTAATAAAACAAAACCCGTACAATGTTTATGTACGTACACGCATTTTTAAAAATTTCACATTTTAACAGATCCCAATTTTTTATGAAATGCCAGACGAGTCAGTCAATTTCAAATCCTTTATTTTTAAATCTAGAATTCACAGCAATTTTTTTATTCTTCAAACAAATTGTTATGCATTTTAGAAATTTTAAAGTGTAAGCTTGTCTCATGTAACTACTATGCTAAAATGAATGCTGAAAAAAGTACAAAAACACTGAAATTATATAACATTAAAGACAATTAAAACCAAAATGAGGGTCATAGACTCACATTGACAAGTAAAAGGGTAGATTTGGTTGTTTCTGCTGCACAAGCTAGCAGCAAATGTGAGATAGCCCAAGCTGTGAGTTTACATCTATACCCTAAACCAGACCTAAATTAGCCTACTACGGGGAATTAAGATTCATGCAGACTGAAAAATTAACATTTTTATTATTTCTCTGCCACTAACTGTGAATGTAGTGATAAGTCTATATTCTTAATCATTACAAAATAAAAGCATAGAGTTGGCTTTTAACAGACCTTCATATATTTTTCCTTTAAAAGGGATACCATTTAAATATCATGACATATAACGTGGGGGGAAAAAGGGTACAAAAGCGGGTATAAATTCAGTGATCTGACAGAAAGAGCAATTGGTTTAAACTATGATTGTCCACTGAGGATGTATGAACAATTATCACATTGGGTGCATAAAAGAGTATAGTTCAGATTTTTGATGCATCAAGTTTTGTGTTCAGGAGTAGTTATTTACTGTAAACATATTTTTAAAATCCCATTATTCCAGTCCACAATTTTGGCTTGGATCAAAGTGGAAGACAAGCTTAAGATTGCTTGACCTTGTTTCTTTCTTGGTCGTTGAGGTGTTGTTCTTCTCGGCTGTCTTCTCTCTCTGGCCGGTCCTCACTTTGACGGGCAATCAGAAGTCGACAAGTGAGGAGAATACCAAAAACTAAAGCATGGGCATATCTTTTTAGGGGGTCTCCAACAAGTTGATGAAAGAAGAGGACTGCCAGCATAACCAGCAGGAGCAAGAAATTAGCTACATCCTTTGGCTTTCCAGGCACCAGAGTAAGCACCACACCACAACCAACCTCCAAAGAGCCAATGATCTTGCGAAGCAGGACAGAGCTAACACCAATTTTCTTCAGACCTGGAAGTGCTTTGGCATAGCTCTTGTAGGCTCTTTTCTGGAGAGAGAAAGGGATAAAAACAGTGTTAATAATTTGGACTTGTCTTGAGAACACACCTTTATATAGCACAGTTTTCCCATTTAACTCATGAACGCAAACACAAATCCTCTGACACACTTTGTCATGATTCTGCATGACACTTTAAATGGGCCAAGGCAAACAGGTCAACATCAGCACCAGGGGAAGGTGCATCCCGCAGAATGTGCTCGAATGGGCCGCCATTACTCTCAGCTGCAAATGGATTCAACGATACGGTGGTAGCAAAGGGAACATAAAGGGATAATGATGTTTTGAACTATATCTTGGAAACCTTTAGATAATTTTGCGCGTGTGTAGACAGCAAACCGGATGACCTGAACAAAGCAATTGTGTCTTAACATAGCCCTATATTCGGATCAATGTAATAAATCTAAATATGTGCTAATAGTGGTCATGCAAATGTATGTATGTAAAATCCAAAACACTGGAGCCCATACAGGTGCAGTATAACCTGTGTTTTGCTGTGCACAATGGAAACATACTGTTGTGCATACATGTGTGTGCACGTAAAGTATTAAAATCCTTAATAGTCGTCTAAATAAAAAAAAAATGAAAAAAAGCAGCTCATCTTCCATATCTGCGACTATTTAGGTCAGCGTCTCCGCACATTATTTGAGCATGAAAGGCTTTGGCGTCTGCATCATCACACAACAATGGCTTTTCTACCAAAATACTTGCATTTCAAGCGTGCGTTTACCATCTTGAAACACTTACCATTTCACTATACGCGTCTTTGCTTAGCCTCGGTGTTAGTTTAATCGTTCCCATAAAAACGAAGAATAGACCCAGCGCGAATGAAAGGGCCACGATGGTTATTGTCCTCGGTGAAGCCATGTTTTGAGCACACGAACAGGAGCTCTCTCCCTGATGTGAGAGTCGGAAGGTTTTAGTAAAGATGCGTCAGGGGGATGGGCCTGTGCAAAATAGCGGTGCTGTCCAACTTCCGGTAGGGGGAGACATCGCTTCCGCTCTCTCCACATGGGGCATGGGAGGGGGACATAAGAACTGTAATAAAATACCTCTATATATAATGTATACATGTATAAAATCTCTTATTATACATACATGGGGGACATGGATCTATTAAAATAAGGAGGGGGGCATGGATCTATTAAAATAAGGAGAGGGGACATGGATCTATTAAAATAAAGAGAGGGGGACATGGATCTATTAAAATAAGGAGAGGGACATGGATCTATTAAAATAAGGAGAGGGGACATGGGCCTATTAAAATAAAGAGAGGGGACATGGATCTATTAAAATAAGGAGGGGGTGGGGGGGGACATGGATCTATTAAAATGAGGAGAGGGACATGGATCTATTAAAATAAGGAGAGGGGACATGGATCTATTAAAATAAGGAGAGGGGGACATGGGCCTATTAAAATAAAGAGAGGGGGACATGGATCTATTAAAATAAGGAGAGGGGA
The DNA here is from genome assembly GCA_034769755.1 of Odontamblyopus lacepedii. Classification (NCBI taxonomy): domain Eukaryota; kingdom Metazoa; phylum Chordata; class Actinopteri; order Gobiiformes; family Gobiidae; genus Odontamblyopus; species Odontamblyopus lacepedii. The sequence continues at coordinate 14,484,896 of CM068355.1, read as the reverse complement.
CATGGATCTATTAAAATAAGGAGAGGGGGACATGGGCCTATTAAAATAAAGAGAGGGGGACATGGATCTATTAAAATAAGGAGAGGGGACATGGATCTATTAAAATGAGGAGAGGGACATGGATCTATTAAAATAAGGAGAGGGGACATGGATCTATTAAAATAAGGAGAGGGGGACATGGGCCTATTAAAATAAAGAGAGGGGGACATGGATCTATTAAAATAAGGAGGGGGGGCATGGATCTATTAAAATGAGGAGAGGGACATGGATCTATTAAAATAAGGAGAGGGGACATGGATCTATTAAAATAAGGAGAGGGGGACATGGGCCTATTAAAATAAAGAGAGGGGGACATGGATCTATTAAAATAAGGAGGGGGGGCATGGATCTATTAAAATAAGGAGAGGGGACATGGATCTATTAAAATAAGGAGAGGGGGGCATGGATCTATTAAAATAAGGAGAGGGGGACATGGGCCTATTAAAATAAAGAGAGGGGGACATGGATCTATTAAAATAAGGAGAGGGGGGCATGGATCTATTAAAATAAGGAGAGGGGACATGGATCTATTAAAATAAGGAGAGGGGGCATGGATCTATTAACATGAGGAGAGGGACATGGATCTATTAAAATAAGGAGAGGGGGGGGGGCATGGATCTATTAAAATGAGGAGAGGGACATGGATCTATTAAAATAAGGAGAGGGGGCATGGATCTATTAAAATGAGGAGAGGGACATGGATCTATTAAAATAAGGAGAGGGGGCATGGATCTATTAAAATGAGGAGAGGGGGGCATGGATCTTTTAAAATGAGGAGAGGGACATGGATCTATTAAAATAAGGAGAGGGGGGCATGGATCTTTTAAAATGAGGAGAGGGACATGGATCTATTAAAATAAGGAGAGGGGGGCATGGATCTATTAAAATGAGGAGAGGGACATGGATCTATTAAAATAAGGAGAGGGGGGCATGGATCTATTAAAATGAGGAGAGGGACATGGATCTATTAAAATAAGGAGAGGGGGACATGGGCCTATTAAAATAAAGAGAGGGGGACATGGATCTATTAAAATAAGGAGACGGGGGCATGGATCTATTAAAATGAGGAGAGGGACATGGATCTATTAAAATAAAGAGAGGGGGACATGGATCTATTAAAATAAGGAGAGGGAGGCATGGATCTTTTAAAATGAGGAGAGGGACATGGATCTATTAAAATAAGGAGAGGGGGGCATGGATCTTTTAAAATGAGGAGAGGGACATGGATCTATTAAAATAAGGAGAGGGGGACATGGATCTATTAAAATAAGGTGACGGGACATGGATCTATTAAGCAATGAAAAAGTTGTGAAAACTGTGTGAGGGTTTGGTGTTTGTTGTGTTCCCCCTCTCTTCTGTCTGTATCTGCAGCTCACCAGGGCGTGGCTGAGCTTCACCTGCAGTGGTTCACCTGTGGTTCACCTGCGGCTCACCTGTGGTTCACCGCCGATCCCCACTACAAAGCCCTCTCCCTGTCTGCTCTTTTTGTCAGTTCATTCCTTGTCTACCCCCTTGTCTGCGTCTGTCCGCGTCGTCCTGCCTGTCCAAGTCGTTCCACAAAACGTTTCTAAACCTGCTCAATGTGTGAGGCAGGGAGCCATAGAAGCAGCCAACCACTCTGTTGCCATGGAACCCAAAAACAAACAAACAAATAAAATAAAATAAAATAAAAAATAAATTAAATTTAAAAAAATACACACACACACACACACACCTGGCTGCAGCACAAAGTGTGTAAAGAAGAGCGTATAGAGAAGAGTATAATGTAGAAGACCAGTCTATGGCGGGACAGTCGCCCTCATCCTGCGGCTCTAGCGACAAATGCACTGGATTCAAACATAAACAACTGAAGTCCAAATCTTAGCATCCATTCTACGGTTGCCAATGGTTGCATAAATTTATATAAGGCACAGCATTCGGATTATCTGCCCTTTCGCTCTTGTCCTCCGAGAGAGAAGCCATTTGTCTGCATCTGCACCGATCATCACCGATCTCCACCGGAATTTTCACCGATCTCCACCGGGGTCTCCACCGATCTCCACCGGGGTCTCTACCGAAATCTTCACCGATCTCCACCGGGGTCTCCACCGATCTCCACCAGCTAAACTCAGCGGCTCATAGCAGTGAAGCTAGCGGCCCGCTGCACTAAACACTTGTTTTTGTCCCCACAGCACTTGAACTTCATCAGCTCCAGAGTTCAACAGCTGCATGGTAAACGATTCTTGTCTTTTTCAAATCTTTGACCATTATTAGTGTACAGAACAAAGTTAGCTTTAAAGTTACTACGAGCGAGTATTGCCAACTTGTACTTGGAGTCAGGCACATGAGCGAAGTCATTTCTAGTTAGCGCTAACGGCTAAGTCACCGAACACTGGGAGGAGTTCGGGGAGGCCATGGAGGAGGACTATCGGACGGCCCCAAGGAAATTCTGGCAAACCGTCCGGCGCCTCAGGAGGGGGAAGCGGTCCTTCACCAACACTGTTTACAGTGCGGGGGGAGAGCTGCTGACCTCGACTGGGGATGTTGTCGGGCGGTGGAAGGAATACTTTGGGGATCTCCTCAATCCCACCGTCACGTCCTCCGAAGAGGAGGCCGAGGCTGGGGACCCAGAGGCGGACTCATCCATCACCCTGGCCGAAGTCACTGAGGTGGTCGGAAAGCTCCTCGGTGGCAAGGCTCCGGGGGTGGATGAGATCCGTCCTGAGTACCTTAAGTCTCTGGGTGTTGTGGGGCTGTCTTGGCTGACACGTCTCTACAACATCGCGTGGCGGTCGGGAACAGTACCTCTGGACTGGCAGACCGGGGTGGTGGTCCTTCTGTATAAAAAGGGGGACCGGAGGGTGTGTTCCAACTACAGGGGAATCACACTCCTCAGCCTCCCCGGTAAAGTCTATGCCAGGGTGCTGGAGAGGAGAGTTCGGCCGATAGTCGAACCTCGGATTCAAGAGGAGCAGTGTGGTTTTCGGCCTGGTCGTGGAACACTGGACCAGCTCTACACCCTCCATCGGGTGCTCGAGGGTTCATGGGAGTTTGCCCAACCAGTCCACATGTGTTTTGTGGACTTGGAGAAGGCATTCGACCGTGTCCCTCGTGGTGCCCTGTGGGGGGTGCTCCGGGAGTATGGGGTCCGGGGCCCTTTGCTAAGGGCTGTCCGGTCCCTGTATGACCGGAGCAGGAGCTGTGTTCGCATTGCCGGCAGTAAGTCAGACCTGTTCCCGGTGCATGTTGGACTCCGCCAGGGCTGCCCTTTGTCACCGGTTCTGTTCATTGTATTTATGGACAGAATTTCTAGGCGCAGCCAGGGGCCGGAGGGGGTCCAGTTCGGGGACCACAGGATTTCATCGCTGCTTTTTGCGGATGATGTTGTCCTGTTGGCTCCATCGAACCAGGACCTGCAGCGTGCACTGGGGCGGTTTGCAGCCGAGTGTGAAGCGGCTGGGATGAGAATCAGCTGTTCCAAATCCGAGGCCATGGTTCTCGACCGGAAAAAGGTGGATTGCCCTCTCCGGGTGGGTGGGGAGTCTCTGCCTCAAGTGGAGGAGTTCAAGTATCTCGGGGTCTTGTTCACGAGTGAGGGGAGGATGGAGCGCGAGATTGACAGGCGGATCGGTGCGGCGTCGGCAGTGATGCGGTCGCTGTATTGTGGTGAAGAGGGAGCTGAGCCGAAAGGCGAAGCTCTCGATTTACCGGTCAATCTACGTTCCTACCCTCACCTATGGTGATGAGCTCTGGGTAATGACCGAAAGAACGAGATCGCGGATACAAGCGGCCGAAATGAGTTTCCTCCGCAGAGTGGCCGGGCGCTCCCTTAGAGATAGGGTGAGGAGCTCGGTCACACGGGAGGAGCTCGGAGTAGAGTCGCTGCTCCTCCACGTCGAGAGGAGCCAGCTGAGGTGGTTCGGGCATCTGGTCCGGATGCCTCCTGGACGCCTCCCTCGGGAGGTGTTCCGGGCATGTCCCACCGGTAGGAGGCCCCGGGGAAGACCCAGGACACGCTGGAGGGACTATGTCTCTCGGCTGGCCTGGGAACGCCTCGGGGTCCATCCGGAGGAGCTGGAGGAAGTGGCTGGGGAGAAGGAAGCTTGGGAGCCCCTGCTTAGACTGCTGCCCCCGCGACCCGGCCCCGGATAAGCGGAAGAAGATGGATGGATGGATGGCTAACTCACTGAAATCATCAATATAAACTAATGTTATCTTCGTGTTTAAAGGTCATTAGGCCTGAGATGGTTCAATATTAAAAGGACGAAATTTTGAACACAGTTTAATTTAATTTAGCAACATTTTCGTCGAAAACATTGTTTGATTGTGCCAAAAATGATTGTACGCTAATGCTATAGGCCTATGTACTGTGTTTGTACCAAGTGAACAATCCTCAGTGTAGTTACATTTATGTTTTTAATCATTCAAAGGGCTTTGCTTTCTAAATATTTCAGTAGAGAACAAAATCACAAAGGTACTATTATTGAGTATTTTCTGTTAGTTAACTTACCACAATCCAGAGTATTTTATTTATGTTGCCTGCTGTAAATAAACCTGATGTTTTATTGATTTATGTTTTCCTTCACTTAGTGTTGATTCACATGACTCTAGTTTATGCATGTGCAACAAAAAAGTAAGATTTGAGTATCAATTGCATTAACATTAATAAACATTTATGGAGAGTGCAATAAGTGCACATCACTACCCAAATAAAACAGAAGCTCTGCACACAGAACTAAACATCCTGTAATCCTACATTTGGTGTAATATGATGTCAAATCCTGGCAGCAACACATCCGTCACAAAAGTCACTGTGATTGAGAGTCAAGGATGCTCAGGGCTCATTTTTTTGTCATTTCTGAATCCTGACCTTCACATTTTGAAAGCTAACACTGAGAGCCCATGTCTTTCAAAACTTGTAAATGGGGTCTATTTTTTAGATTGCTGTTTATCCTCCGTCCAATTGCAGACTCCTGTAGTGAGGTTTTGTAAGAAGACCCGAATCATTTTGATGCTGTCTTTGAGCCTCTATTTGATGTAGTTTATCTTTTGTCCAACAGGGCGGCAGGAAGAGGAAGAGGTCTCCGGCGCCTGCCCCTCGGACCACGCGAGCCCGTCGTGGTGGTCCTTCGGCGAGGGGCAGTTCTTCACCCTCCTCTTCCGCTCCCGTAGGCCTGTTCACACCTGCACTTTTCTCTTGTTACAGTGTGGTAAAGACATTTGTGTTAAACCTGTGTGTTTGTGATGTTCCAGGTCCAGAGACGGGACAGCCCCGGGCCCTCCACCGCTGGGACCCCTGCGGCTCCTCAGCAGGTAACACACTTGTCTCTACTAAAACCTGTCTCTTGGTGGTTTAGATTGTCTGTTGGAGTTTAAATGTTTAATACCTTTCCCATTTTTTCTTTCTTCTAACCAAAATTGCACTTTTGTGGCTCGGCAGACCGGTCCTTCTGCTTGTGCGCCGATGAGTTTAACCTTAAATATTCAGTGACACAGCTGTATGAAATGTCTAATGGGTCATGGTCTTTTTTTTTTTTTAGCCTGTTGCGAGCCGTAGCCCTGGGCCCTCCCCCTCTGGCTCCTCCCCCTCGGGCTCCTCTGTGGCCCCTCGCCCTGGTGCACAGGTAAGTCTTATGTTTCTGAATGAAACAATGTGCCATAGATGTTCAAGTCTTAAATTGAAAGAAACCTTTTTCTGTTTTCAAAAGGCCTCCAGGAGCCTATGGCTGTGTAGTGGCTTTGTGTTGTAACGTGTGTATGTTTTTGCAGCAGCCAGGAGAGCCGCGGCTGTCCCTCCCTCTCTGGGTCCATGTGTGGGACGAGGCCCGTTTCCAGCAGGTACACAGCACTCCTCCTGTTGATCACATGTCAAATGGACACACAAAACTATAACGTGACTGTGCTCTGTTTCAGCTCCTTGGGCCCATGCTTCCCAACCTGCACCACATGGACCAGGAGGTTTGGTTGTACGTCTCTGGCCCGGACTCCATGCTGGTGACTCCGCCCTGGGCGTCTGCCTCCACCATCCGTAAGGTCGAGGAGACCATGGGGTCCTTCTGCAGTTTCAGCCGCACCCTCTTCAGCAGCGAACTGTGAGTCCCTACACTGTGGGGTTTAACCACTCATGTTTTTTTCACAGGGACAGGTATTGGTAGGTACTGTAACACGGGCTCAGGTAAGTAGTGCTGTGTCTTTTACTTAACAGTGTCATTTTGAGTTTAAGGTTTGTACCACAGCAGGAGGATGCAACACTCTACTCCACACGGCTGCCCAGGCATCATGTGTGAAGCTCTGGAATGCCATAGTTTACAGAATGCATTTATTCACTACATGCAGATGTTGCAGCCCATCAAACGGATGACCAATGGAAAAAGGAGACCAGAAAGATGTTAAAGTCTGGAGAAAGAGATGACCATTAGGACTCCCCAACTCTGCCTCTCTTCTCCTTAGTGCCTCAGGTAACCAAATCCTACATGAAACCACAGAGCAACTATTCATCATGTACATCTCCTACAGCGCTTTCATCTGATCTTTAAATCTTCAGTCTAATGCAGTGTACAAGTGGACTGTACTGCCACCTGCTGGAGATGCTTGTGGAGCTAAAAGAGGACGAAGATGATAGAACTTGACTGTTTTCATCATGATGCTAATGCTGGAACTGTCACATATCTGGTAAGTTTAGTGGCAGTGCCCCAAAATGTTTTTTGGTTTTGTAGCCTTTTAAAAAAACGACTAAAGCTGTTGTAGTACAGTAATGTTCATCATGTTTTCTTAGAAAAAAGTATCTTTGAAGATGGCTGATAAACCATGACCGGTCCATGGAGCTGAAACACCTGAGACAATGAGGCCTGTCATAGTTCATCTATATGAGCCAGTAGAGAGACAGACGTGTCTGAGTGACTGAGCACATCTGGGAACACGTCACAGCAGCATCATGAGATGCTTCTGACCAACACTGAAGGTACCATCCAAACTTAAGAGAATACATTATCATGTATATCTTCTAATATGAATGAACAACTAATTGTAAATTATACTGTTTTTTCTTCAACAGATACTGTTTGCAAGAGGTGCGGAAACAGACAATTGTGATCATTTACAAGTACTTGTAAGTCATTTCAAGATATTATATTTTACAACAGTGGTAAAAACACAAAGGAAATGGCTGAATGGTAAATAAAACAGATACTAAGATGGTTATCACACTACCACTACTAGATCGATGTAAAAGGGCTCTGGCTCTGAGAGCGGTGCAATTGGGCCGGTGTGAATTCCACGGCCACATTCTGGACCACAGCAGCAATCACCAGGGAAGTGAGCACATGCATATTCACAGGGCTCTGTGTGCGAGAAGCACGTTGTCTTCAGCAGTCACTGATGGCCTCTCACACATGTGTTAGAGGTGAATGATGCACAGTGTGTGTGAACCAGACTGACCCAAAAGTGAAGAAACCAGAACTAAACCTAGTGCACACTGGGGTCGTCCACAGAGCACAGTAACATGTGAAAATAACGGTCTTAACATTTCTGTTATTTTCTCAGTGTAGTGCAATTCTAGATGGTTCTGGACAGGAGAGATTCCACTAGAAGAACGCTACAAGGTTTGTTGGGTAGCTCTTTAATATAGAATTTAATACAATTCTCTCATGGTCATTCCTAACAGCTTAAAATGTTTTCTGTTCATAGATTCATGAATCAGAACATGGACCATTCTGTCATTATGAATGAAGAAATAAGAAAACTGTGTTCCAAGTGTATTGCAGAGTGTGCCCCCAGCAGAAAAGGTCCCGTATTCTGAATTGCTTATAAAAGTTGAGAATATTTTAACTAAATTCATGTTTCTTTTTTTTCCCCCAGTTCATCCAGTGCTGTCATTTGAAAAGTGGACTCTACTGCCACCTGCTGGAAATGCCCTGAAGCTAAAACCAAATGAAGATGAAGAACCTAACTATCGTCATCATGATGCAGACGTGTCTGTCAGAAGGAATTATCAGATATCTGGTAGGTTTAGTGGCAGTTCCCCAAAATTCTCTTTGATTTTGTAGCCTTTAAAAAATAATCAAAGCTGCATTTTTTTATTGACATTTGAGCAGTAATCTGTAATTGATAATGTAATTAATGTAATTGATTTCATCAGACAGTATAGATAAGAGATGTGTTGTTGACTGCGACTGGGAAGAGCTGCAGTTAACGCCACCTGAAGACCGTCTGAAGTTACTGTGGAAACATCTCAAGGTAACATTATCATCATCATATCTATATTCTCTAATATATCACATATGTTAGTTAGATTTTTTTTAACCACACTTTAAATAATTATTGTGTTTTGTTTGTTTTTTGGCATGGATGCCAAAGCAAGTTGACCATGGTGAAGGGAAGATCTTATGTCAGTTAAGATTTCTGTGCAAGACGGCCAGGTGGATAAAATGGACCAGAGTGACCCCCACCTGACAGAACGTGTTAAAAACTGACGATGGTGATGGACAGAAGAGAGAGATGTCTCCATAACAAAAGCTCCAGGTTTGTTGTAACTCTTAACACAATCTAACTTGTTAATTCCAAGCTGATTCAAACTGAATTTCTGCTCATAGATTCTTGAATCAGAACTGTGCTTTCATCATGAGTGATGAATGAGAAAAGCACATTGTGCCCTCTACTGTCTTCTAGTATACTGCAGAGAAGGCCCCTTATGGGAAAGGTGAAATATTCAGAATTGCTTATAAAGATCAACAATATTTTCAAATCTAAAATCATGTCTTGTTTTTTCCCAGCTCCTTCTGGCAAGAGCCAACGTGCAAGAAAAGACGACTACAGTAAAAAGGCTCATGGATGGATTTCATGGGGGCTGCTCTGAGGAGAGGCATCGATACTGTCACCCAAAAACACAAGAGGCATATTTATCAGCATTTCCCTCAGCTGACTGTCCCACCTGAGCTGATGAACATATGAGGGACGTGTTCAGGACTGGCTCTACAGTGCCAATATCAGGAACATGGCCGGACCAGAGTGGTCAGTCGGGTGCTGAAAGATCTTCTACTCCAACACATCACTGTCCACGTCATGGTCCAGGCTGGCTTCAGAGTGGCCACAATCCTGTGTCCAAACTGTCCGACTACAGACCTGTGGCACTCAATACAAATTTTTGGACATTTTCATCAAATTTTGTTGACACATTATTCTTGTTGCAAAGTGCAATTTAATAGCTTCTGATAAAAATCTGTTTGTAGTAACTTTTACTACTTGTAAGAATGTGTTGGAGGATTTTGGACATCAGTATCACAGATACAAAAGGGCCTAATTGACAATACAAACATTTATTTTCCTACTCAAGTGAGGGGATAGATGTTTTCAATAGATATACTAAATTTTCTTCTAGCCTATTGCATATCGAATACAGGTGCTATATTATAAATCGTACATCTATACATCTGAGTGGCAAATTGAAACAAAAAAACATTCATAATGTACATGAAGCAGTGTTGCTGAGGATGAAGGTGTTTATTCAGAGCACATGCATTGCACTTTTAAAGCAGTCTTTTTTGTGTACTATATATTCAAGATATCAGCAGAACTGATCAAATTACATTTAACAAGAGTTTGAACTTTTGAGTTCCAAACCAGGTTCACTATTAGCTCCTGAATCCCAATCTAATTGACTGGATTACTCTAGCATTATACATTTGTTGTGTAGCAACTTTATTATAACCTTATGCAACTGTTCAGATTAGGTCAGGACATTCACTCACACCCAAGTACAGTTTCTCTGAACTGAATTTACAGACATGGTTGCCAATTTACATAAATCTTAATCTGAAATCATAACACAATGTACCTTTCACACAAATACTGTATAACCACTCAGCCACAGAGCCCTGGACGTTTTGGGCTCAGAAAGTCTATTTAATCTGAACTGTTCCCATAGAAACAGAACAGGACGGACAGTGTTAAGGCTCAGGGAGGAGCCCATATACTGTAGAAGAGCCAGGAGTCTGAAACAGCCAACCGGTGTCGGCGGCATTTGTGGGTGTTATTGCATAATATTTTAAACTGTACAGTGCAAACTGTAACTTCAATAAAGCCAAACGGGGAGATCGTATAATTTTGGTTGCTCATTTGTCGCTGAATAAATTTGTTACATTTGATTTCAGCGTCTGTTGAGCTGCTGTTCGTAGACACGTCAAATAGTTGGAATGATCAAAAATAGACAGTGTGTCACTCGAATCAGTTTGCATTTTCGCCAAAAAATATATTCACGAAAATGGCTTAGACCAGTTCAGGAGCACAAGAAAATCTGGATCACTGGATCATGGCTTTGCGAGTGTGGCTGTAGTAACTGGAAACAGGCTGTGGCTAAAGACCGTGGATTTCATCAACATGAAACTTCACAATGCTACAGGAGAGAAACGCCAGGTTCTTGCATCTCCAGAAAGACTTGACACGCAAATGAACGAATGGAAGGACAGAGCACTCAGATGTTTCAGCAGTATGTCTACTCGTCGCCTGCAACTCTTCTGTAAGTCAATAGAGTTTTGAAATTGTCCTCAACAACAACAACAACAAAAAAAACTTCTGTAAAATGCAAGATTTATTTGACCAATAAGGTGCACGCTCGGTATCTTAATTTACAACTAAATGTGATTGGCTGATACAGTTATACGCGCCGACAACAGCCAATAAAAAGGGGCGTTTCATTAGTTTGACTTCCTTTGCTCCTTATAATCATGGATCTATAATAAAAAAAGATTTGATTATAGTTCTATGCTTATAATTCAGGGGAGTTCACTCTTCAAGGCTTTTGTGTGTGTGTGTGTGTGTGTGTGTTTGTGTGTCAGCAAAGACAAGACGAGGAAAGTGGTATAAGTGATATAAAAACTTTGTTTTTATATCACTTCTATCAGTACACTGCAAATTTCTCTGATCTGGCCAATATTTTAAAATTTATATCAGGTTATTAATCTTGTTTTCTGATTTATTCTCTGCTTACTAGTTCTGACACAGCTTCATTCTAGTCTAGAGGTCGTTTATTTTAAGATAACTTGTCAAGTAAAATGATCTTGCTGCATGGACAGATCATTTCACTACTTTTAAGTCATTTTCTGATAGTTTTAAGTATTTATATCTTAAATTTGGCCAAGCTTTCTTGCAGTGTACCATATAAAACAGCCTACATTCTCTAGTTTTTATTTTTGGACATGAAATGTGTAGATACTTTATAATACCTATTAATATTAATAATATAGATCATTGAACGCATAATTAAGTCTAAATTATAATTAAAACAAAAATTATTTGAAAAAATAATAATTAAATAAGACAGGGACATGGATCTATTAAAATAAGGAGAGGGGGCATGGACCTGGATCGTGGCATGGATCTATAATTCCACAAGCATGGGGTTGTGCTCAATGGAAATAAATATCTGCCATGTCTGCTTCACAAGGCATTTCAAGAGAAACAATGTAAGAACCATATATTTCAAAAATGAGCATGTGCCCGTAACTTGAGTATAAGACCTGTGCTGTTGAAAGACAAATTAATTAGGCAAAAATAAGAAATTACCACAGAAATTTATTTGGAAAAAAATGAAAAAGACACAAAGTCACAAAAGGCAAATAAATCAGTACAACTTATAGCTACTTTTTCCAGATTTAAAAGTATGGGCATTAAAATAGTATGGCCAGCACGGTGGCTGAGTGGCAACACTCAGGCCTCACAGCAAGAAGGTTGCGGGTTTGATCCCCAGGTCGCCCGGGCCTTTCTGTGTGGAGTTTGCGATGGGTTTCCTCTGGGTACTCCGGTTTCCCCCATCAACCCAAAACATGCCTGCACCCCTAAGAACTAACATCAAGGACCATGACGTCCACCCTCCTGTGGGCTCACCACCCGCAGAGGGGTTCATAGGGGGGGTTAGGTGCTATGAGGATTGGGCAGCAAGATGCCCCTGCGACCCAGCTGGATTAAGCGGGAGAAGATGGATGGGCATTAATATTTATACAGGTATATTTAATGTAGTTACAAAATAGTTTCAAAACCATAATGTAAGAATCTATTTGGCCTAAAACATTACAGTTCATATAACTATAGGCCTATATCACAGTGCACATTTTGTACAGAAGCCCCTTCATTACACATTGGTTATTCCAAATATTCAGGGATCATTATTTAATATATAAATATATTTTATCCTTGCCCTTGTTCTTGACGTTCCTTGAGGGCCAATATGGCTTTTCGGTAGAGATCTATAAAGAAAAGGGGAGATTTTAAATTTTAAAAAAGCAAGAGATCAAGCAGCCTTTGTACTAGACTTGCATAATTCAAAATGCTTTACCAAATGTCGAGGAAAGGTCCACAGGCTGTGAATATGCTTGAGCCAAATCTTCTGTGTTAATCTTGTTTTTCCTTTTCACTTTAGCGACTTTTTTCTTTTTCTTCTTTTCTGCTTTGACTGGTCAAAAGATAAGATTTATATTTGCAATCAGTTCAGCCATACTTTAAAACTGCTCTGCATTATTTAAATGACTCTACCTTTTTGTGTCTGTTTATCTTCATGGGTGGGTACCTCTGGCACATCCGGTGGGTCTTCTGTGCTCTCTGTTTTGCCTTTTGGTTTGTTCTTCTTCAGTGGGAGGAGGACAGTGTTGGCTTGCTCTCTGTCCTGAATTGTTTCTTCATCACAATTCTCTGCTTCATGTTTACTCACTGTCTGCTCATCTTTTACATCTTCTTGGGGCTTTGGTGGTTTCTTTTTTTTCTTCTTTGTTAATTTCTTTTTTAATGATGTTTCCTGCATATTACAACATTAGTCAGTTTCCACCTAAAGAAAACCTCATAAAATTACTGATAAGTGTCCTCTTACCTTTTGCAACATGTCTCGAATTGGTTGAAGTTTTCCTTCACTCTTTGTTTTTTTCTCTCTTTCCCTTGGCCGGTGGACCTGGCGAAGACTGGACTTGCTGGACTCTAATCTAAAGAAAACAAATTGTTATCTTTAATTAGACTTTTAGTAGAGAACATAAAACTGCAGTATTTAGTGTGTCAGAATTTCTCACTTGTCTGGTCTGGATTTTTTGCGGACTTTCTCAGTCGTCCCCGTCTTCTCCTTTACTCGTGACTCCAGTGGCTTCCTGCTGTCATGGATCACTCTGGCACAAAGATCTGGGTAGTCCAGACAAACTGCCCGCAGGAGCCAACGGAGGCCTCTCAGAGTCTTCCTATCTGACCAGCGCCGCAGGTCCATTAAGGCCGAGCAAGGTTCCTACAAAAGGAAATAAGGGTTCTTTTTTATTTGTATTGTCTATCTGTACATTTCGATTTGTATTTGAAAACTTACAATATGGCACAAAGAACGGCTTTGGTTAACCAACTTCTCCAGAGACAAAATCTCAATTAATTCACTTCCAAGTAAAGCGTTCATTTTGTCCTGTTTATTAGCCAACCTAGAGAACAAAAACAAAAAGGGTCAAATTCATATTGGCAACATTCCTCATATCCACCAATTTGAGGAAATAATCTTAATAGACTACAATATTGTAAAAATATAAACATATGTATTTTTATTTTACATAGAAATTCACTTTAAAAGAATGTGCTTACACCAGTAACGGTTTTCCAGCCACCCTGGGGTGCTTTAGCAGTTCTTCTAAAACCTCTTTGACCTCCTTCATCCGCTGTTTGTCAGAAGAGTCCAATACAAAGATGACCCCATGAGCTTCACCGTAGAGATCTTTCCACCGGCTCCTGGTCTCTGCAGATCCCCCCGTGTCCAGTAGAGTGACCAGGTAGTTCTCCACCCTCAGCTCATGTCGTACACAGCCATGTGTGGGTCCTGCATCTCCTCCATGGGCCTCTGGATGTACAAGAAAATACTGACACTCACTAACACAGTAATACAGAGTAAGGTGAACATGATTTGAATACAATTACAGCATTGACTGACACATCCGCCATTGGGTAAAACAACACCTAGAACACAGGAAACATAGCCCTACCATATCACATTCTTTATATTTCGTTTTCAAGTTACCTCTTAACATCCCCCTGATGGAGGATGTTTTTCCTGCTTTGTCAAGACCCACCACAAGAATAGTCAATTTCCTGCAAAAGCGAAAAATAATGAACAAAAACATACACCAATGCCCTGCAATTTTATAGGTTTACTGTAAACTACCAAATCAAACTACACTTTTTTAAACAACACTGACAAGTCCAACCTGATTGGTTCCTGTATTTTGGAGACCCAGGTGCAGCAGTTGGTGATTAGGTTGAACATGTTGACTTGAGGTGAGCACTGAGGCCACCATCTTTTCCGAAACTGGTGTCTGTGAAAATGATCCACCAATGTACAGTATTATATAATTTTTGTCTAAATAATACCATGAGGCACACATAATTCTGTACTTAAATAATACAATTATTTGAAGCAGCAGATGGGTCAAATTTAGTGGGGCTAAATAAAAACGTGTAGTGTGTCAGCTAAGGCACACTAATCTACTAAAGCCACTTAAGAGTGGCCTGCTTTCAAGTATTGTTAACAGCTGCTGTCCCATTTTTGTTTTGACTGAAGAAAACTCTGAGGTCACTGTATTGTAAACTTTCTAAGTGCAACTAACAAATACATGTCCACAACGTTATATCTTGAGTTCAATAACCCCAACTAATAAGGACTATTCAGTGATGGGAAGAATACTGAAAATGTTTTAGTTACAGAATAGAAAATACCTGCATTAACATGTATTTTGTAACGTATCCCGAAACAGGGTTCAATCAAAGTACTGTCTACTGAATACTTGGAATACTTTCACACAGAGTTGCATTTAAATTATAGTGTAAAAACACATTAAAAACAGCTTTATGTTTGTTTCACTGTTTGTTATGCATTTCTATCACTAATTGTAGAAGGAGAAAACGCACATGCTCACACCACAAGGGCAGTGTTTTCAGATATTCTCACTAAAATGTATTCCTGAAATTTTGGGAAAGTAACATGTATTCAGTTACTTCCCACTCTGGGACTAATGTTGTTCTAGGCAAGAAGTATACATTATATTTTTATATTTATATATATTATATATTATATGTATAATCAGAAATACAGCATAGCAAACTAACATAAGGTAAAAAGATTAAATGAAGTTAATTTTAATGAAATTTTATAATGTAATTATAAACAGACAATACAAGCCACAATACACATAATAAACATGAACATTTCTAGTTCAAATATTTGAAGCCTGCTGATATTAAACTGATTCTTATGCATTACAATTTCTGGATTGAAAAGGTATTAAAGAAACAAAGGTTAATAAATACTCACAGAAGCAAGTCTACGGCCATGCATTTGTTTTGGTGCAGGTCTTTCCTGACATACTGGACTCATCAGCGACTAAACTAATCAGGCTCACAATAAGCCCTAGGTCACCCCATGCAGGAGGAGTCACTTAGGAAAGGTGCTCCTGGACTTTCAGCCAATCACACAGGCCACTGAGCAGTGGATTGATCCTATTGGACAGTGTGGCTGTGCTTTAACAACCTGTGGATGTACAGATTTGTCTAAGAGACCTAAATGTGTCTAGTGGTGGTGTGATGTGTGACGCACTGGGATTTCCATTGTGTTCGTAGCTTTTCAATACGCTTTTCATATTTGATAAGCATTTATTTTTTCATTAAAAGGCGTTTTTGTATATTGTCTGGTTTGTTGAATTCTGAAATGTTTGAAAAAATGTTAAATACTAGCCTATATTGGTTTGAGTATTTTGGTATTGATATTGGAGGGTTTTGCAGATACAGATACTTTTTGATGATATTTGCCACCAATATTTTTTCAGCACTGTCCTAGTCTCTGTGTGTCTATTATTATTCACAGGTTACCCTCACTACATTAGATTTGTCTTTTCCAACAGACTAATGAATAAAAATAG
The DNA here is from genome assembly GCA_034769755.1 of Odontamblyopus lacepedii. Taxonomy (NCBI): domain Eukaryota; kingdom Metazoa; phylum Chordata; class Actinopteri; order Gobiiformes; family Gobiidae; genus Odontamblyopus; species Odontamblyopus lacepedii. Next base: position 14,468,961 of record CM068355.1, on the reverse strand, counting down.
AAATAGAAGAGCAATTATCTTAAAAATATGGCTCTATGTTGATAAATTATAAGTAGCAAATTATTTTATATCCCGTCAAATTTTGTTATTACTTTTTACAACAGTGAAAAGTTTCATATTGGACCATCCCTAGTACAACACACATGTGTTTTGTTATCACAAGCTCAGTCCAGTGAATACCACTAGATGGCATTGTGGATGATGCTGCTATAAACAGCACATGATATCAGTTTAATGTAACAGTGACATTAAGAAAGGTTTCCAGTCTACACAAGCGTTTTATTATGACATATAAACATCAACCATTAGTATTCAATGTATAGCATTATTAGATAAATTAAAGAATTTTGTAGAATCAATGCATTAAAGAGGCCTAATTAAAGAGTGACCAAATAGAGGACTTACTCTAGTCTAAGCTATATTAGTTGGCAACACGCAGAGGTCCGGAAGTAGCCTACTGTTTTGCACAGGCATTGTATCAGTTATCTCATTATGTTATTTAGCCAGGGTCCAAAGCCACTTTCCCCTGCTCTGCTATGTAAGTGCCTTCCTGGCCACAGCAGACAGATGACCCTGACACAAACTAGTGCTCAAACATGCAGGCCAAAGGTGACCACACCCCAAAGTACTGGCTCCATATACCACATTGCACACATGTTTTACAACTGCTGATGCAGCACTTCTGGTTGCATCCACATTTGTGACATTCATTGAGTTGGTAACAATATTTAAACAACTTTGTGTACAGCATAAAACCGATATAATGATAAATAAAGGGGAAGTCAGCATCAAAGGGGAGCCATGGTGTCTTCAAATGATTTTACACAGAAGTCTGCAAATAGACTACTGTATTTAGACTGGTTTATTTTAAAATCTGATGTGGACCAAATGTAAGAGGAAGTGACTGTAGGCCCCAAGTTGTTTAAAGTTCCTATATTACACAAAAGCTTAAAGCCATGTCATTACCTGAGTAAAAACACCTAGAGTTGTCTCTTGTTTCATTCACACATGTTTGAGTAATCCTGTATTATTAGTCTGTCTACAAGAACTAGTAGTTAACAGCTATATTTTACCTTTAGGTCAGTAGAGATTGGCAATTCCAGGTCTGAAATGATCTCTATGAATTTAAGAAAACAGCAGAACACTTCCTGTTTAACCAAATGAAATCACAAGATGGAACAGAGTGTCTTCTGTTTGAGAGAAGAACTCAAATACATAACTCAAATATAGGGTTTGTGTGTTAAACATGTGTGAATGAAACAAAACACATCTCCAGGTATGTTTTTGATTGGAAACAATATTATAACATAGATCAGCAAATAGGGCTCTTTAATGCATAGTGCAATTTCCAGGTTAAAATTTAGGTTAATGTTTAGCATTAGGACACAGTGTAGAGACTAACTCTTAGGGATCTCATTCTTCTTAATTAATGCTAAAAGACAGTGCATAATTGTGATGGCTGGGAATAGTAGGATGATTCAGCATGTGTGTATAAGTGGGGGGTTGTTGCACCTGTTTGTGTAGCTGCACTCACACTACACTACAACAAGGACAAGTCTGGCCTACTAGCCTGAACTAAATATGGAAGCAGTAAACATGCAGCTCTTTTTGCCTGACCTCCTCTACACTTTCTTTTAGGACTCATGTCAAACTCAGCTATACAATCAATTGTTCTATACAGAAGCCTGTTTAGGTGTAACAGGAAAATGTGTTCAGTTGATAGTGGGCATGCTCTCTCTGATCATTGGGGGAATTGTGGTAATGTAGCCTGAAAATATTGTATTGTATTATAATATAGTGTATTGTATTATAATATAGTATTTGAAAAACAAGGGAGTGATCATACAGTCTATGGACTGGCTACAGTAGGGTGACCACACGTCCCTGTTTCCCCGGGACAGTCCCAGTTTTGAGCCCTGTGTCCCCTGTCCCAGCAAATTTATCCAAAACCAGTGATTTGTCCCAGTTTTACACAAGAAATGTTCCAGGTGTCCCTATTTTTGACCAGTCTGATCCCTGCCGACAGTAAAGAGAGGAATAAACTCATTTCAGTCATTTCTTCGGGTAAAATACAGAAAAGCTGCTTAAAAATGACCAAAACACAAAGAAAATATGATTGTACTAACATTGCACTCACATTAGTGCCAAGACCATAACAGTTTTCCTCAATTACGCACTCGTTTAACAATTTTATTATTACCAACCACCACAAACCAGGGATGTCCCGCTGTATATGTACTGTAGGCTACATGCTGTATATGCAGTATATGTACAATATTTGGCAAACCAAGAATATAAAATGTCCTTATTTTTGTCAGCCTATCCTATCATAAAATGTTTTGAAAAAGCCAGTGTGTTTCTCCCAGGTCTCTCCATAGAACTATAACAAGAGCTCCGCCAGCGGGGCAAAATACGCCCGTACTTTGAATTATTGTATATAGAATTCTAGAATCGGAATTCCACCAATCAGATTGCAGCAACAGAACTTAAAGACACTACAAAGCTCAGAGAAGCAGAGAATGTGGGTTGTTCTCGCTTTCAGCAGCAGAACATTTGAGAAGAGAGTTCAGATCTTTCATGAAGACAAAGCTTCAAAGACTTCAAAGCTTTGAAGTGTCCACAGACGGACGGACGGACAGACAGACGGACGGACAGACAGACGGACGGACAGCGCCATAACATAATATCACGGGCGTATAATAAAACCATCCATTGGTTTCTCCCGGTTGTCTCGGTGTCTTTCTGTGAAACAAACCCGTCATTTCCGGTACGTGCTTGAATCACGGGCTCTTGACGCCGCTGCTGAACCAGAAACATCGCTCTGGCTCCTCAAGCCAATCACACCGCAGAAATCCCGCCGACAGCAGCGCTCCAACCTGACACGCTCCACACATGGATCCACCCCAGACTTCGACAGCCTGTGGGGGCTCGACCCGGGTCTCCGGGGCCAGCGGGTGTTTATGAAAGGAGCTTCAGACCGAGTGCAGACTACGGCCGCAGCCGCACCGACAGGCGGGTAGGAGTGGATGTGTCACGGTGAAGTTTTTCGAGGCTGCACTTTGCAGCTGTGATCCCCGCGTACTGGCGGTAGGCTCGGTAAGGCCACGTACTTAAAGCAGCCAAATGTAGGACCATATGTGAAGCAGCAGGTTCATGGCCTCGGCTGAGTCTTTTATACAATGTGGAACCAGCAATGAAGGATTTAACGGAAAGTTGGTGGAGACGGTGCAATAAGTGGAAACATTTGAAGAACTGTGGTTTAAAGTAACTCAGGAGACACTAAAACCGTCTTATTGCTGTGTGAAGGAGCCATGGAGGTGCCCGAACAAGAGCGGGACATCTCTGACATCGACCCCCAGGAGTGTGTCCATCCAGAGGACGACAATGGACTTATGTTGGTGGTCCGCCACAGCCGTGTCCGCCCGCCCTTCAGCGTGGTCCTCAGCACGGTCATCTACTGCGCAGAGTTCATCACCGCCGCCGTCATGTGCAGCATGTACCATAAGACTGACGACCGCATCTGGATGGGCTTCACCCTCACCTTCATGCTGGTCCCTGCTGTGCTCATCCAACTGGCCCTCATCTTCATCCACAGAGACCTGGGCCGGGACAGACCACTGGTGCTCTTCCTGCACCTGCTGCTGCTCGGGCCTGTCATTAGGTAGGCTTGCGCCATGGTCTGTGGCTTGCGCCATGGTCTGTGGCTTGCACACTGCACAGATATTCATACTGAGTCTGCATGACCAGTAAAACTCACATTTTATTTTCATATTATTTAATACATTTATTGATTATAGGCAGGTGTATTAGAGGCAGTGAGCATAATGCATATCTCCACACATTTGGATATAAAAATGGGTTCATCTCTGGTCAGCCACAGCAGAGGCTAAATGTAAACACACACATCAGGTCTTAAGACTTGCACACTGTAGTCACAGCTAACCACAGTGTTGGAACTGAAACCACAAGACATCTGAATGTGTAGTGTAGAAGGATTTGATATTGTTTATACCAAACTGAAGCATATAAATATTGTTTAAAACACAATTGAACCATTTGTTGCATGTGAAAGTTTACAGCACCAAATTAGAAATGTAAATTAAAGCACCATTTCTTGCACTGAGACACCCTGCATCACATGATCCCTTCCCCGAGAGACCTGTTTGTCAAACCATGACTCATAGTAAGATGTTAAAAGACATTTTATTTCATAATATTGCACATTCAAATACACACTTGATACTAAGTCTACACACATGAACTTTGACTTGTAAATAGTAAACCTATGGTGCTGAGTCAATTTTATAAGAGTTAAGTTGTTGGAGGGTGTGTTCTTTCTTTAAAGGCAAAAAAGCATTTGATCAAAAAATGCACTCCACACAAAGCAGCCTCCAGTGAGGTTTGTGTGGAGTGCATAGCTGAATCTTTATTGCATATGTATTTGAACATGGTAATAGCCTGCTCTATCAGTCTAACTCATTTGTCTATCATTTTAAATGAAGCACACAAATCTGCTTTCTCAGCACTGTGGTTTTTAGATCTGTACAACATCTCTGTGATTTAAAGCAGACTTAAACTGAAAGTGGTCCTTTGAATTCCATCTATTCCTGAAAAAAATGATTTATATCTACCAGCAAAAACCTGTGAGTGCCTGTGGGAGGGTTCAATATGTTTATTTTACTTTGTAGTAAATTCACAAATTGACTTATCATTGTTGAAACAATTATTATAAATATAATTGCTATGGGCCATATTGCCCACCCCTAGTAGACAACAACATATCCATACTATCAGCAATCCATCAGAAAAGTGTTTAAACGTGCCTGTATGTCTGGTTATTGATGTTGAGTATTACACAAAACAGTAACGATGTTTGAGAAAATCTACTGTGATACAAATATGTACTTTCCTACAGAGTGTTGTGTGCTTACAATATTGTGGACATGGATATTAGGGGTGTGATGGATATATGAGTGTTTTAAACGGTGATTATATTATTGACACAATATTGTATCATGACATACTGTATGAATATACTGGTGTAAACTGTTTTTATAGAAACTCATTGTATCATCTTTATTTTGTTGATAATTTGAAGGCGGCCATTGCATACAATATGGAATAGTCCTGAGTTACTCTTTGATTCATATCTTTTGTTTTTCCCTTCATAAAGTACTATACTGCTGTTACTGTAAGCGTGTCTATTTCTCTGTAGATGGGAGGTTTCCTGTGTAGCTTGGGGACTGAGATATTGCAGATCTGATAATGGCCAGTCAATTACATCAGCATCATGACATTGTTTTCATACCAAGGATTGTATTTGTTTATTTGGTTCTACCAATATTCCTTCTACCTTTAGTCTCATTGTCATCTTATCAGTCATCTTGCGGCTGTTGACAAAAAAGCATAAGTAACAACATTGGAACTCATAGGAAGGAGATAGTAATTTGCTGAAGGGTATGTGTTGTCACAACATGTCTCCTTTAACCACATAGGTGGGTACTTAATGATTCCTGAGTGGACCAGTTGCAGCATGCAAACATACTTGTCCTGTTTCTCTTTCTGTGCTACAAACGCAGTTAAATATAGAAACAGAGAAGCGGTCATGGTCATCTGGATTTCACTGTGTACCAAACAGCAAGATAAGACTGGGAACTATTTCCTGAGAAGTATGTTGTGGGAGGGAATAATGTAATATAAGTTAAAGCAGTCTGTCTTTGTTACCTCATTTTCATGATTGATTCACTGTACATCTTTTATAGACCATTAGTCGGCATGCTTCTGTCTAACAAACGATATGCTCCAGTAGAAGCCAGAGTATTGATTTTGGACTAGTGCACATCAGTGCTGCTTTTGCTCTGAGTGAATGCAGAATTGGACAGAATTGAACTTGGGGCTATGCCAAGTTCAGCCCATTTTCTTGCCTAATTTTCAGGAAACATTGTAAACAAATTGTGTTTTGCTTTCTCAATCATGCTGCTCTGAAAATGACCTAAATCTGCAGGGACTGTTCTCTTGGTGTAAGTATTTGTGACTTTACTCTGTCAAAACTGGAGCAACCCCAGTTTGGCTCTGTACTGCATTTTCTCTGGACCCAAATTCCTCACCTAGCAGCAATACTGTCCTTAAACATCAAACAGCTGACTGTGGAATGTCTGGGAAATAAACCTGACAAGGATCCTTAAAAACACTGATTCTATTTTCTAAAGTACAGCACCAAATGAAAGATTATTGGGGTTTAAGCTAAAGATAACATTCCAGCTGAGTGATGTGATGTCCACTCCTTTGAGCTCCTGAAGTAAGGCCAAGTTTTAGTTTTCATTTATGTTCTAATACAGCTCTTGTGCAGTCATAATAGTAGGCATTGAGTTACGTGGTGAAAACCAGTACTACCTGTTCTGGTATTATTGGCATATATGGTATAATCTTACAGTTGATTTATTTTCATATGTGTTAAGTTGCAATTTAAAAAAAAAAAAAGTATTTTCATCAAGCTTCTACTCATATTTTCCTCTTACCAGCATATAGGACTCTTTGTTAGTTGTTAGTAGTAGTACCAGCAGTGTGCCTTGAAGTTACGCCTCCCACTTGGAATTATTTACTTGCAAATGTAAGAGACGCACCCTCCAGTTCTGTTGATCCATTCATGCTTCAGCAAAGTGTTTCTTCAGGCTGACCTCTGGTGGCCACAGTAGAAGTCTGTATTCAACTGTGATGAGCAGACTAGTTTAGTGCCTAGGCTCCATTTACTTCCATAACAGTTTTATTTCAGTATGTTGAGTTTACATATTTAGTATCATTCTTAACATAACAATATTTAACTTCTTAGCCAAAAAAATAAGATTAAAATGAAAGCAGTTTTTTTTCTTTTGGTGGTGCAGTTGGTATCCCACAGAGTTCAATGTGTAAAAACCTTAAATAGTACCATAACTTACTGTGCACAGCACTGCACTGCCCTCTGCTGGTTAAACTGTTTTTACTTATGCTCTTTCCTTCTCTTCTCAGATGTCTGGAGGCTCTGGTCATGTATTTCAGAGCCGGCAAGGAGGAGGAGCCATATGTCACAATTTCCAGAAGGATCAGCCTGAAGAAGGGCCAAGGGACGCCCATGGAGTGGGAAATTGGCCAATCAGAACGCAACCTTGCTGCTCACAGAAACGCATTCAAACGTGCTGCTGTTATTCAGGCATTTCTGGGCTCTACGCCTCAGCTGACCCTGCAGTTGTATGCCACCATCCAGGAGAAATATGTCCTCCATCTCAGATGTAAGTAATGCCTTTACATTAATCACAGAACACGTTAGCTTTTTCTTTTTCCACTGTGTTAATTTAATATTAAATCTTAAATTTGAATAATATGACTCATGTTAGATTACGGTGCAAAAACTAACAGCATTATGTTGTGTCCGCAGTGGCTCTGATGATCATTACCCTCATTTCAATCACATATGGGGCTTTCGTATGCAACATCCTGGCCATTCAGATACGATATGACGACTATAAGGTGCGGCTGCGTCCAGCTGCCTACATTTGCTTGATTGTGTGGAGAGGCTTGGAGATAGCCACTCGAGTCACTGCCCTGGTACTGTTTAGCACAGCCCTCACACACTGGGTTATACTGGTGGGAATGTTGAACATTCTCTTTTTCTTTTTCCTGCCTTGGGTTGAGTTTTGGGCCAGAAAAGGCTCTCTAGCTGAGAACATAGAGAAGAACTTTTCAAAGCTGGGCACCACTGTGGTGCTGTGTATGTTTACTCTGCTATATGCCTGCATCAACATTTTCTGCTGGTCTGCAGTGCAACTGGACCTCACTCACCGAGAGCTCATTGAGAGGCAGCAGCGATGGGCCCGTTTGGCCCTGTACTACAGCTGCCGCTTTGTGGAGAACTTCATCCTTATCACCCTCTGGTACTTCTTCAAGTCAGACTTCTATGAATATGTGTGTGCTCCCCTACTTGTTGTCCAACTGTTGATCTGCTACAGTCTGGCCATTATTTTCATGCTTTTGTTTTATCAGTTTTTTCACCCATGCAAACGCCTCTTTAAGTACAATGTCCATGACTGTTTGCACTGTGTCTGTTTTCGAAAAAGAGTGACTTCGCCCGGGAGTCGACAGGCAAAGCCTTCATACTCTAATGCGGCCACTATGGTGTTGATAGCAGAGGACCCAGTGGACAGCCACAACTCGCAACCCCTGGACCCGACCAGTCTACTGGGAGAGCAGGAGACAGCTATCCTTGATGATTCAGTGGATGCTATTTGAGTTCTAAACACTAGAAATGAATGAACAGGGATTTAGGAGTGCAGGTTTTATTTTTTTTTTCTTATGTGCACAGACCTTTATTGAGTCATTGTTATTCACACAATATTATTGTATGTTATGGCAATAGTTGCACACATTAAAGGCCTGCACAGCCTCAAGTACCAAAGAATGTAGCATGTAGAAATATGCAGCCATGCACAAAGGCTGCCCTGAGCGGAGGGCCTGGTAGATCAAGCAGGTGTACGGGAATGGTGCCAAGTGTGGACATCCCCGTTTACAACTTCAGGACTTTCACGGATGGATGCCGTTTTGCACATTTCATTCACTTCACAAAAACATTATCATCTTAGGGCTAAATTTCTAAATGTGATGTTGTGTTGCTTATTCAAATTTAGAATTATACTAATTAGAGAGAAAATATAATATGTGCCTGAAAGTTATTTAACAATTGCATTGGTGAAACATAACCCCAAGTGAGCTGCTCTCACTATGTGCTTTTCTATTTTTGTTAGTGCCTTGACTACTACTGTACTACTTGAAACCTAAATAAAGCCTTACGTCCACCTGTCACTGAATGATGAATATAGATAGTTTCTATATAATAGAAACTAGCAAACAAAAGGTACATACCTTTTGTTTGCTAGTTTCTGTAATAATAGAAAATGAATTAATAAATATTTCAATGTTGAAAAATATTGTTTGTATCGACTTTCAATACATCATCGTCACCATAAAGCATATTTACTGCTGTTTATTTTGGTCTTCATATATGATGAAAGTTGCATCAGTGGGCATACTTGTTTATCTGAGCTTATTCAGGTCATAGTTACGTACATTTATGGTACTAGTTCATGCAATATATTGATGTTAGCGTTTTAACCTTTTTGTCTCTATTCACTCCTTTTAACTTCCTCATTCCAGCTGCAGTCTTGTTTCTCAGCTCAAAGGTCGAGAATGTTGTCCTTCTGCTTTAAAATCTCAGTGACACCTTCGTGGCTTTATTTCCGTGTGTCTGGCAATAGTAATGAAAGATTTATTGTTTTTGGGAAGGGCGGAGTTTTACCTGGACGCTTTAAATCGGTAGAAGCGCTGAAGATGCTTTCAGACTCACGGAGCAAACATGGGGAACTGGATCATCAACAATGGAGTCAGTGCATTTATACTGGTGAGTTTTGAGTTTTAGGTACACGTTGCTGTCTCCGTAGGGAAATGCTTGTATTTTGTTTGTACGCTGCATTTGACCCATTCTTCAGTGCCACTGGGGGACCTGTCAGGAGCAGTGGGTGCCTCTAAGTAGGTCTAAAAGTATTGAAGTGGGTCCGTCCTTCCCGTAAGAAAAAACGCTGATTTTGTGAATTGATAATGGGTTAAAATGTAGCAGCGATTGATAACGCCTTGTGCTGAATTTTTGTGAAAAGCAGCCATTCAAATCATTTTGTTTCTAGTGAAATTCATGTTTATTTGGCTTAGCTTAAAACATGGGACTTGAACTCAAAACCTTGAATCAGGATGTCCTCATTAATGTGTTAAAAAAGTATAGAAAGTACTTAAGTAATTTTCAGTCCAGCCTATGTACAGATAGGCCTACCACATTTTTATTTTACCCGCTACTGCTTATATCAACTTTGAAATTAAATTGGATAATGGGATAAAATAAATAAATCAAGTATTTTTATCTTCCCTTTGACTTTAAGGTTGTGTGGATGGGAATCAACATCTTCCTCTTCGTTTGGTTTTACTTACGTTATGACTTGGGGGAAGAATTTTACTACACCAGACATCTATTAGGGGTGAGTGATGGCTCTGCACCAACAAACACCTCACCATTTGACCGATATATATGTAGTGTTCTTGTTTCTTTCACAGTCTGCTTTGGCTTGGGCTAGAGCTCCTGCTGCTGTCCTCAACTTTAACTGTTTGCTTATCCTGCTCCCGGTGTGTAGGAACCTCTTGTCTCTGCTCCGCGGCTCTTTTATGGTAAGAAATGTATGAATGTTCCCTTCTTTTTCCTGGCTTGAATATTTTGTGCTGCCCCCTGATATCCATCTATCTATCTATTATCTATCTATCTTACACATGATTATTTATTTTGTCAGTGTTGCGGAAGGTCAGTGCGAAAACAGCTTGACAAGAATTTAACTTTCCATAAGCTTGTGGCCTACATGATTGCACTGATGACAGGTGAGATATCCTTTACCTTTTAGTTTACATTCATTAAAGATCAAAAGTTTTTCAAAAGGTTTATAAGGAATCCACTTCTGCCAAATTCACCCTCTTTGTTGTCAATCATCCTAATTGTTCAATTATTAAACCCCCTAATTACTGGAAAATGCTTTTGTCAAACTTGATGTTTTGAAGCTCTGTTCTTTATTTAAATTATTTGAAGAATCATTCCTTTGTGATAAGGTGATCCAGGAATAAAAATAATGTATTTTTGTGAGATTTAGGTGTAGGCTTCTGACAAAAAAACACAAAAGTAACAGGTCAAAAGACGGTGCTTATGTTTGAGATTGGTTATAGGTACATATTTGCTGAGCACTTATTGGCCAATAGTGGTGTTTCCCCGGCCTTACCACAGCATAATTTAGATTAGTAACATTCTTGTCTACTAACTGCGTATCCTCTCAAATATAAACAAACACACCTTTGCCTCTCTCTTCCTTCCCAGCGGTTCATACGGTCGCCCATTTACTGAACGTGGAGTGGCTCAACAACAGCAGACAAGGAGTTTATGACGAACTAAGCACGGCTCTGTCAAATCTGGAGGACACCGATAACACCACTTATCTGAACCCGATTCGGAAAACTGACATTGTAAGTAGTTCACGTTTATAGCCATTTACAACCTCCACCTTGTCTTCCAGTATGTAGTAAAGACTGGAAGTATTCTCCTGAGTAAGAGATTTGAGTATTGGAGATGCATTTTTAAAGCTAGACTATGCAACTTTCCTGGTGGAGGGTCTGCTACTTGCTTGTCCATGGAGATGTTTTTGCTTTGCCTAGATTGTTTGGTATTAAACAGTATGGTATTAAACAAATATATCTCTATGGGGACAAGCAGATGATAAAGCTACAGGTCAGATCTGCGATGAGACGAGTGCTCTCAGTGAGAATGCATGTTTTTCAAGGTATTATTGAAGCACCTGGAATTTAATAAATGCTCGAGAGATAAATTTAATGCCATATTGCAGAGTATTCCAAGTAAAAGCAATAATATCCATGGATAATATCTTGGTTAAGTTACAGTACACTTTATTGTCCCCGTAAAGGATAGTCATTTTTACATTAGTCACGTCTTGTTCTAGGATCCACAACAGATTCCAACCTACTTTGTGTTCACCACCATTGCTGGCCTCACTGGGGTCATTATTACACTCTGTCTCATCCTCATCATCACTTCCTCAATGGAGGTGATCCGGCGGAATTATTTCGAAGTCTTCTGGTACACACATCACCTCTTCATCATCTTCTTTGCTGGGCTGGTTTTCCATGGAGCTGGGTGAGGTTTTTTTAACAGTATATCCATCAGGCATGTTCATGTTATAGCTTGGAATGAGTTTCTTTGAATGTTATGTTTATCTGCCTTCAGACGTATTGTGAGAAGCCAGCAGGAAACTAACCCACCTCATAATGTTACATACTGCAAGGACGATATACACGACTGGGGAGAGCCAGAGTGTCCTATCCCCCAGTTCGCTGGAGGGTTTCCACAGGTTTGTCATAAAGGTTCAAACATACAAGCATTTATCGTTTTACATTTATATCACAGTGCTGTAATATGAGAATCTTTTGACTTCTCTAGACTTGGATGTGGGTTATTGGACCCATGTTTTTGTATCTTTGCGAACGACTTCTTCGTTTTATTCGCTACACTCAGACTGTCACATACAGAAAGGTAACTAGTATTTTTGTGGGGTTTTAAGACATTACACATGCATTTATTGTATTGTTTTGTATTGTATTATTATACGTCCCTATTGTATTTCAGATTGTAATGAGACCTTCCAAAGTACTGGAGCTTCAGCTGGTGAAAAGTGGGTTTAAAATGGAGGTTGGTCAATACGTCTTCATCAACTGCCCGTCCATCTCACAGCTCGAGTGGCATCCTTTCACCATGACCTCTGCCCCTGAGGAGGACTTCTTCAGTGTGCACATCCGCTCGGCTGGAGACTGGACCAACAAACTCATCAACATCATGGAGCAGCTGCCAACGGGAGCCCAGGGACCCAAGTCAGTCCACGTTACTTATTTGTTATTATCCAAAGATTTTGTTGTAATTAAGCATTAGGAAGGCTCTGGGGTTGGACTACTTATAAGGGTAGAGGGGGAAAAAAGAACAGAATTGGAAATTTTGTGATTTTACATTACACTTTCAGCCCTTATCCAACAACCTAGTTTTGTTTGCAAAATACCATTGCAATGTACAACCTTGCTTCTGATTTATGTGATACCTGGTTTTTGCTGGACCAGAATTGTGAAAGTTTTTAGATGTTTCAGCTCAAATTAATAATTGTATACCATATATGCGCTGTCTTTCATGATCATTACGTTTACAAAACCATCTTCTTTAGGCTCGGTGTCGATGGCCCATTTGGCACAGCCAGTGAGGATGTCTTTGACTATGAGGTTGCCATGCTGGTTGGTGCTGGGATTGGAGTGACTCCATTTGCCTCCATACTCAAATCTATCTGGTACAAGTTCAAACAGTCAGACCCAAAGCTGCGCACCAAAAAGGTTAAAACATGATTTCATAAACCTGATCCTTGTATCTGTTTCACAATATTGACACACTACTGCACTTGATACGTGAACAAAACATCTCTTTGTCTTTGTACTATGTGTTTTCTCAGTACACCCATGTCAAAGGTGTGCTATCTTTTTTGTAAAAGAACAATTGTTTGACAAGCTTGTATCTACTTCCTGGTGTAGATCTATTTCTACTGGCTGTGTCGGGAAACCTACGCCTTTGAATGGTTTGCCGACCTCCTCCAGGTGCTAGAGACAGAAATGGAGGAGAGAGGAATGGGTCATTTCCTCACTTACAAGCTCTACCTAACTGGGTGGGATCAAAGCCTGGTGCGTAGTTCAGCAAACAATTATTCATGTCTACTACAATTTGTGACAATGTTAGAATTTTCTTTGTATGTTTCTTAAGGCTGACTTCTTCAACGTCAACTTTGATAAGGACACAGATGTGGTGACTGGGCTAAAACAAAAAACAAACATTGGCAGGCCCATCTGGGATAAAGAGTTTGAACAAGTTCGCAAAGAGAATCCCGCGTAAGTTACAATATTTTTTAATCTAATTTTTACATTCACTAAAGTCATATTTAGGCCAGTGTACACAGCATCACAGGTTTAATATTTTCTACTGTCCTCAGGTCTGTGGTGGGAACCTTCTTATGTGGCCCAGCAGCCCTGGCCAAAGTTTTACAGAAGAAATGCGCCAAATTCTCTGATGTAGACCCTCGAAAGACAAAGTTTTATTTCAACCAAGAAAACTTCTGATTCTACCACTCTTGCACTATTCATAAACAAAAGGCAATGGATGCCCAGTGAATCCTGTAGGTTTTTCTATCTATTGTTTTCAGCCACTACAACACGCCCATGTCGTCAGTGTACATGGATTATTTGAACATAGGCATTCGATTATGTTGGGTGTGGAGGAGCTTTTACAACGGACAGATTATTTATTACATGGGTGATGTTACGCTCTTTAAAGGAATAATTATGACTAGTTGTTTGTATTCCTGTTAAATTTCACTGAGATTAACTTTTTAAAAAAGTAGAATTTATGACATTGGTCAGAAAGTTTCCTTGGTATAAATAGTTTTGCAGTTTGATATTGTGTAAAATTAAATGAAATACAAATTTCATTTAAGGCTGAATAGGGAAATGTCATCTTCAATGTTAAATTAACACCAATACTGTACATAACCATCCACTGTTGTTTGTTTTTTATATTAAATGATAGCAAAATCTGTGTTTTTTATTTTTTATTGGGAAAACGTATTCTGTAATTGGAGAGGTTAATATTGATATACCATAAATTCACAAATGTTGGCTCTAGACAACTGTACAGTACAGACAGGTACAAACAAAATGTTGACAACAATCTTAATAAGCAAAAAATTTCAGCAGGTTTCAATGACTGAAAAAAAAAAGTAAATAAAGTAAATGCATAATAAATGTGGTGTATACCTATATTCATTAAACTTCATATACCTATATGGTATGATCACGGTGCTCCACTGGCCGTCTTCTGAATCTGTTCTTTGAGGATGAGGATGCTCTGTCGCTGTTCTGGGGGCAGCATGGCAATCTGTTCTGGTGTGAGCTGCAGCACTTGCATAATGAGAGCAGCCTATAAACAATGGAGGAAAAGCTATTCATTAACGGTAAAAAGGGGTGTGATACTACTGGATCCAGGAAATAATGAATATTTCCTCCTCACAAGACATTACTGTAAAATGTTACAACTTTTGGTTGTGAGCAGGACATGTAAGAAATGTAAAAACATGTATATTTGAATGACATTCACCTTTTCTTGGTCTTGAGAAGAGACAGGTCCCTGTCCAGGGCTAAAACCTCCTCCGGCCTAAGGGAAAATAGCCGGTGCATCATCAGTGTCTGGTTGTGAGGGTTAATATTTAAAGGAAGATGAAGCCTATTTAGGCAGTAGCAGTCCTTACTGGTCTCACAGGTGGAGGGGCATTAGGACCCATATTGTGAGGAACAGGACCTGGCATTCCTCCCGCCATAGGAACCCTTTGATTAGCCGCAGGCACACGAGCATCCATAGCCCTGGGATCACGACCTAGAGAAAGTTGACCAAAATAAGCAAGTGAAAGAAATGACAAAAATATAAAACAATATGCACGTTTATACTTTTCCTTGTCATTGTAGAACAAAAAGCTTTTTGTTAAAAGATGGGTGTAATACAATATAAACTGTGCAACTACCTCTCGTCTCCATTGGAGGTCCACGAGGCTCCATCATTGGGGGCCCTCGGGGGTCACCCATCATATTTCGCGGTTCACCCATAGGAGGACCCCTCATGTCCATTGGAGGTCCTCTCATCTCGGGAGGGGGTCCAGTACCCATCTGGCCCATGTGCACAGGGGGTGCTTGGAGTGGAGGTGGGGCTCCTCCCATATAACCTCGACTATATTCACACATTGAAGATATAGTTAGTGTAAAATGGATGGTTGTTTGATAAACATTTGTTGCTTGCCTTACTTGGGATCAATCACCTCTCCAGTAACAGACAAGAGAGTTCCACCTCTGGGGTCATTGGGACCATCTCCTAAAAGACCTCTTGGGGGGATACCACCTGGTCCTGAAGGCAATAAAAATAAATTTCAAAAGAACTCATATAGCAATCTATTAGAAAAATCTAAATTGTGATTAGAATTTGAATAGTTGTGCATGTCATCAATAACAAGAGAACTCAACAAGCTCCAATAAGTTTCTAAAATGAACAAATCAAAAGCTTCATGCGTAATCTTCCAAGCCATGGCAAAAGGTGATATTTCTGCTCTCTTAATTTGTCAGTCCTTTCACTTTCTGTGCAATACTCGAAACCCAACCTACTCTACTCCAAGATCTTTGCAGGCAGCTTTTGGGACATTTCTGATGGATTTCAAACATAAGGGGGCTATTTCAATGTTTAGAGAAACCGTAGGCTAAAACAAGCTCAATCTCCAGCTTGGATCGACTCCTGTTTTTACTGCACTTTTTTGTACATTTTTATTCAACACTGAAATGGTTTCAATGGGACACCACATAGGCCTGCACGTGCAGAGCACAGCACATCAAAACAACTCAGCCTTCACAAAATGCAATCAATAGTGTTTTTTGCCTTTTTCATTCAAAATACAAGGAAATATGCACTGATTTTTTTTTATTTTGCAAGTTTTTGTTTTGCAATTTGTATAAGTTTATAGGCTAATTACGAGAAGACTGGCGTCTGAAAGGCATTGGTCATGACTAGCCTGCAAAGATAGTTACCTGATCAGCCAGAACCACACGCTTTGACAAAACTTTACAAAGATGAGTAGGTCTGGAGCAGTCTCCTGTCTCCCTGATTTCCGAGGGCAGGATTGTCAGGCAGACTATTCAATCAGAGAAGCATACTCCATTTGCATCAAAAACTAACATTGCTGCTTGCACATGAGAAACAGTGGGGGATTTTTCCAGAATCAACACTCTAAGCACCCAACTATTACTTATCTTAGATAAAATAAGTTATATATTTTGCTCTGAATAATACAAGAGAAGATGAGAAGATCTTCCACATTTGAGACATGTGCTACAAATTAGCAACTATGGTGGGACTGTCTCAAGTTTGGAAATAGGATTTCCACACTATTGTCTGGTTCCAGGCCCTTCTGGATTTGAACAGAATATAGAGGGGAATGGCCGGTCAGGTAACAAAGACAGTAGACACAAGTGTTTTAAGATGTGTGTGTGTGCTTTTTTTGTTTGTTTTTTTACTGTTTTCTAACAAGGCCAAGTCAGTTGACAAGTGTCCAGACCACAATTGTACTTGTGTACAGGTTTCTACGGTAACCCAGTGTTAACTCCATTTACCAACAATGACGGGACGAACTACACCTGGATTGACTGGCATAGCCCCAGTTTGACTATGTAAAAAACAAATCATGGTCCCTTTCTTGAGGATACACAGCCATATCCTCTGAAAAAAATGGTGTGGCTGTGAGTTTATGGATGGAAACATGCAGGATAAAATCAGCTAAGGACAGTTAGTTGGTAAAACTCAACTTGAGCTGACATGTTTTCATCTCCTGCAACTGTCCTACAACCTCACAAAAGAGGCAAGGGATACAGTGATACCTTGTGGTCGCTCGATAGCAGCTGGGCTGGATGATCCCGTAGGGGAATGCTGTAGATTTCCTGAGCCAGCATTAAAAATGAGAAGAACAAGAGATACTGAAGAAGTAGCGAAGGAACAATTGGGGACCGAAGATTTGACATGCTTACAGATGTGTACAGATGCCCTTGCTGTAGAACTTTCTGTACAATTCTCTTATACAACTTCATAACAGATGGCCCTCCCTAAACATGTAAGATGTCTGACACCATAACATCTTGGCATTGCATTATAACATTAGGGTGTTCTTTTAAGTAGTATTTTAAAATTTCCTTTTTCAATTATCCTCTCCTACTCCAAGAATCAACCGTCCATTTCTTATTTAGAAGTGCCCTGCCCTCTGCTGGCCATTTTGACTTGTTTCTAAATTAAACCAGTGGAGAAACTGCTTTTCTGATAATGTGATTATTGTCAAATAATTTGTTAAAGATGTACTGTGTAATTTTTCTGGTGGAGGGTCTGCCATCTTCTTGTCTCCATGGAGAGGTTTTTGATTTGTCTGGAATGTCCCAGTATGGCATTAAATGGATCCATCTTGCATTTACTCAATAACATGGGTTTTTACTGACTTAAAAACTTGCGTCCTTACTGTATGAGTGAGCTCGTCTCTCCACAAACCTGACATGTAATTTGGCCCTATGACGTCATCAATAAGTGTAATGTCATACTGTGGAACATTCCAGGCAACATCTCCACGGAGAGAAGCAGATGACAGACCCTCTACCAGAAAAGTTACACAGTTAAATATGCAACGCTGTTCTCTAAGTTGAGACTCTTGAGCTACTTGAGAAGCCACTCTGATGTATGACCAAAACCAAGAATTTAAGAATCACCTGGAGGTCCGACAGGTGCAGGCCCTGGCCCAGGCCCAGGCCCTGGCATAGGTCCAGGAACCACACCCATATTAGGAGGCTGCATCATTTGAGGAGCTCCATTGACATGCATCCCAGGCTATTCATGCAACCATATATGGAAAACAATGTATTATTGATTTGGTGACATTTTATAAAAAAGAATGTATAAGACATTTCGCTCATACCACAGGCTGTGGCTGTGAGACTGGAGCATTGGGCTGGGTAGGAGGTGGGTTACCCGCTGGCGCTGCACCACTTTGCCCACTTGGAACAAGGGGCTGGACTGTAGTTTGACGATGAAGCATTTTCTACATATTAAAAAAAACAAAACTTTTTACTAACCATAAAAGGTGTAACATCTGCATGACTAACAAAGGTAGGTTTATAGTCACTTACCAAAGCTATTTCAGGATCAACTATGCGCATAACAACTTGGGCCTGCAATAAAGCATAGGCCAACTGGGGATTCTGTAGCAGCATATTTCTTGCCTCCTGCGGACTATTTTGCACACACAACTAAGAAAGAAAACAATAACATTAGACCTTATAGGGCATATGAAAAAGTAAAATGTAACAGCATAATGAAAACTTTTAATTCAGTGTCAAAACCAAGTCAACAAGTGTGTTGATAAGAACAAAAAGCAGTGTACCTTCATCTGTTTCATTAGCTCAAACATTTGTTCTGGCGGTAAACTGGCGACAGCTCTGCTAATGGATTCTGGGGCTTCTTCTGGTTGTACACTATCCCCATATGGAGACTCGATGATAGGAGCTCCTGTGCCCAGGCCTGTCCACATAAAAGGTAGTTAAATATGTGCAAGCTTTTAAAGTTGGAACCATGTTAAAGAGCACCAACTTTTAAGCTCTTCTTTATTCTTTTCACTTGCTGCATTGTCAACCCGAAGTGCGCGACCACTGAATTCTCTTCCATTCAAGTTGCGCATAGCACTGAGAGCAGTCTCCTGGTCCTGGTACTCGCAGAAGCCATAACCCTTTGGCTTTCCCGTTTCTCTGTCATACACTAACCTGCAGAGTTCAAAACAAGTATTTAAATATGTATGCCAATTTATGTAGTAAATTAACCCAACCATACTGTTACTACATTACATCATAATGTCACAATCAGCAGATATGAGCAAACTTACCTGAAACTCACCACAAGTCCTACTTCAGAAAATATGTCCTTCAGTTGTTCTTCTGTAGCTTCATATGGAATGTTTCCCACTGAAATGTACACACCATAAACACAATAAAATAAAATTAGAGACAAACAAGATTAGTTTGGTAAAGGTTAGTCATTTTATTTTTAAATTAATACAGTTGGGCTCCATAGAAGGACCAAGCCAAGATTCAATGTCTCATTAAACCTAGTTGGCTTGATCAGTGTTCTCTCTAGCCATTTCTATAGTATATACACTTGCAGTAGCCCAAATAGTGACCTCTTCATACAATTTCACAAGTTTTAGACTTGGAACTATGTATACATAACAAAAGAACTAAAACCACCCACCAGTGTATGCTTTTGTCCACTACAATATCCACGTTACAACAAAGCAAATATCATTGCTTAATACTATATGTGGATATGTACACATGATATTTGTAATCTATTATTGCCAATTAATGAACAAATGCATGGTCCATCTTGAATGGCCGCGCTGAGATAAATAGACCACCAGCTGCACAATGTTGTTGTGACAAGGGAAAGAAAAAGTTAAAGAGCAACATGTCTACTTGTATTTTTAGTTTTATTTATTTATTTTGAAATCCAGTTGGCTTTGAGGTTTTATCACAATGAAGAGTGTTTCCCCCCACTAGCTAGGGCTTAGCTAAAGCTAAGGCAAGAGACCATTGTGTCACATGTGTTAGTATTTTTTTAACGCAACATACATTGTAATGCATAAACATTGATAAAGCATCACCACTGACTCACCAAACACTGATCGAAGAGACCGATCAACAGCTGGGTCTCTAGCAGCAGCTGCAGCGGCAGCGGCGGCGGCGGCGGCGGCTACGTTCGCCATTTTGAGACAGAAATTAATGTTGCACCAGGAAACACACAGAACCGTTTCCGCTAAAGCAAAGGCCACACACCGAAACACTTTCCACCATGAGCACTAGACTGCGCTATTTTGCTTACTGCGTTATTGCCTTAATTTTTTTTTTTTTTTACTTCGTCAACGAACTTTAAAATAGGTAAATTGCACTAGCGTTAGTTAAACGTAAGTCCACGATAGGTGCGTTCAAAGGTTAACGCAGGTTCAGAGTAATAACTAATTCACACTTCTGTTTACACTGTCGGCTAAACTTAAAATGAGGCACTATCCTGTGTTCGTGCTGCCACATCATAAACGGTAAGTTTTATTCTTAAACATTCATATAATTCTTAAATAAGGATATTTGTTAACTTAAATGTTTACCTAGGAATTGTGTAACAATACACCTTGCAAAGGTGTAACTATAAACTTTCTTTTTTAGAGAAAAGGTGTGTAGAAAATTGGAAAAGTACCGTCTAATGTTAATATTTATTGTCCATTAATAATCAGTAGTTATGTAACCAAAGTTACCAGAGTTTTCCAGCTAACGTGAAGTGTTTTTACGCTATTAAGTGAATATAAGATGAGTTAGACTCTTTTAAGAGAATTTCTTTTGGCCAATTATTTCGTGTTAGCTTCTGAATTAATCCAGCTGCTCATTATCTACAAAACGACATGGTTTCACTGGGGTTTGAACCCAGGACCTTCTGCGTGTAAAGCAGACGTGATAACCGCTACACTATGAAACCTGTGAGATTATTTGTCTGGACCCTCAGAGCCCGGACATCACTGAATTAAGCCATTAATAGGAATAGTTTTACAGTAATTCTAGGAGATATTAATGGGTGCGTTTTTAATCTTTTTATTTTTTTTATTTTTAGGATTAGGGGTTTGTGAAGACAACAGAACATTTTCACCACAGCTGTACTGTCCTCACTGAGACGTAAAAGTTCTAGTTTGACAGCGAGCTAAACTCTGATTCAATGACGAGACAGATGTAGTTTTCTGATTTAATTATCATCTATTGAATGCAGAGTGAAACTGCAGAAAGAAAGAGAAGAGGAAGAGAAAATACAAAAAATACATTCAGCGATCTCTTGTAACAATTTCACATTTCAGTATAACAAAATTGCTCAGAAAAAATTACTTATTAATATATATAAAATATTATAAAAATAAATAAATATCTCACTGATCCTTTTATATTATTAGGATATTAAATGAGGCTGTCCGACACAAAGAAAATAACCATTAGCAGAGAAAATTTACAGTTAACATAAATAACAGCTGATTACTTTAAATAATATCTTTCTAACTTTGCAATTTCGTCCCCAAGCAATCTTTACAGCCATGAAATTACCTGAATTAAATGTACAAATATATACATACAGGCGTTGCTTCTGTTGGAGTAGCCCTAAGTTTGATATTTAGCTGTACAAGTCCGTTTTGTTGCATCTCTGTTGCCTCTTGTTGCCAACTTTCGTTCTCATCGCTTGGTTTCACACTTCCGGTTCCACGGACTGGTGTGTAGTACCAAAATAAAAGCACAACTTTCGATATAAAAATATATACATTAAAATGAACTAAATAATGCCTAAAAGGCAGAACACTCCCCGCCTAACTTATCTAGGTCACATTAAACATTTTAATATTTCCAAACATTACCATTACTCTATTGTCAAAAGAAGAACAATCTCTGAAATAGGTCTCTTAAAAGTCTTAATGGAACATTGTACTGGCACTTTGAGTTGAACCTCTCGGACCCTGCCATCCCTTCCAGGGAAGACAGCAGTGATCTTCGCCATTAGCCATGTCTTTCAAAAATACGGCATCTCCTTCTTTTACATCTCTTTCTGTCCATTTCCTCTGAATTTGAATGAGTGTGAAGATACTCATGATGCCAGCAACCCCAAAACTCATCCGTGAGTGCCTGCACCTGTCTTCACTGTTTTGGTTTAGAGAGAGGTGGGGGGACTCCCATTTTCTGGGTGAGAATCATGGCAGGGCACAATATCGAAGGTGCTTCTGGGTCCTTTGAGACCAGGACCAACGGTCTGGCACTGATGATAGCGGCTACTTTCCACATTAGAGTGCACAGATGTCATGTGTGAGCTAAATGTTCTCTTTGAGCAGAACAGTGTCCAGGATGCATCCATACCAGATGCCATACCGGCTCGTCAAAGCCTGATCCCGTCAGATCTCAGAAGCTAAGAAGGGCCTGGTTAGTACTTGGATGGGAGACCACAAGGAATTCCAGGTGCCACAGTGGGGCGCCAGTTGCAAAAAACTGTCGCTGTGTCCTTAGGCAAGGCTCATCACCCACATTGCCTAGTATGAAAGTGGTGTGTGTGAGTGTTGGTGGTGGTGGTGGTGGTCGGAGGGGCCGATGGCGCAGATTGGCAGCCTCGCTTCTGTCAGTCTGCCCCAGGGCAGCTGTGGCTACAATAGTAGCACCACCACTGGGTATGGAGTGAATGAATAATGCTCTGTAAAGCATCTTTGAGTGTCCAGAAAAGCGCTATATAAAATTGATGCATCATCATCATCATCTTGAGAGTCCTATTAGCCTTTAACCCGACTCACAGTTCTGAGCATTCAAGAACATTTGCTTTGTGATGTCTGGAACTTTTTGACTCAGCCCGAGCTCTTTGACTGCTGCTATAAAGTTTGTTCCACAGTCAAATCGTATTTGCTTGACAGGTCAACATATTGCGAAGAACCTGCGTTGATGCAGCTGGAAGTATCCAAAGAAGCGATGACCTCGATGTGAATGGCCCGTGAACTCATGCAACAGAAGAGCATTGCCCACTATTTACTTTCGGCTTGACCGGCTCTTGTGCGCCTGGAGACAACCTGCCAGGGAACGGGACACGTTTACTCCTACGCATGTGAAAGGTGGGAACACTTGCAAGCGTCTGATGGCAGGTAAAGATACTATTGGCTTCTTTGTCTGTGGGCACACTGATGAGGTCGTCGTCAATGTAAAAGTGGTCTTCAACGAACTTGACTGTGTCTGCACTATACCTGTGAGCGCCTTCTTGGATGGCTCTCCTGAGTCCATAGATGGCCACAGACGGGGATGGGCTGTTCCCAAACACAGGACCCTGCAGTCAATGATGTCTTTGGACATGTCGTTGTCTCTGTGCTACAAGAATCTCAGATAATTCCTGTGGTCTCTGCAGACGAGGAAGCAGTGGAACATCTGCTTAATATCAGCAAGCACAGCAACCTGGTTCTTCCGAAAGCGGATCAAGACTCTATGAGTGAGTTATTGAGGTGGGGGCCTTTGAGCACTGTGTTGTTGAGAGACGTCCCAGAAGACTTTGCACTGGAGTTGAAAACCACCTGTATGTTATCAGGCTTTTGAGGGTGAAAGACTCCGAAGGCTGGCAGATACCAGCACTCTTCATTTTCGTTCAATGGTGGGGATACCTCTGCGTGTTGGTTCTGAAAGATTTTGCTCATGAACTCAATGAATTGCTCTTTCACCTTCGGTTTTCTTTGTAATGTCTTTTGCAGCAAATGAACACGAGACAGGGCATATTCACGGTTGTTGGAGAGCACTTGGCATTGAGGTCTGAAGGGAAGAGGTGCTACCCAATAATTTGTCTCATCCCTGAACATCTCTGTCCATCAAGTCCAGAAAGATTGTGTCTTCCATAGACAGGCCGAGGTTGTTGTCGGAGCTTGTTTCACAGAAGATGTTTTGTCCCAAAGTCTCTATGGAAACTTGGCAGGGTTTACACTTTTGGCATGCATTCTCAATTAGCTTGATGGAGTTTGTGTGGGTGTGCAGATTGAAGGATGGCCATTTTCCAGAACATTAGTCCTGTATGTACATCTCCAATCAGGACCCACCCCAGGTCTAGCTTCTGAGCGAAAGGGGTGTTGTGGGGACCGTTCACTTGCTGACAGACCTTGTGGATCCTTAAAATGTCTCTTCCAAGCAAGTTCAGCATTTCATTATTAGAATCAAGATCGGGAATGTACTGTGGTAGATACAGGTGAGGATGAAAGCGTGCTGCATTTGGCATTGGGATTCCGGACCGGTCCTTCAGTATTTCATTGCTCTCAATCAGTGGCAGAAATGGCTGAACCATTTTTCCATCAAGAGATTAGATCAGGAAACCTTCAGCTTTGCGGCCAGCCATTTCAAGTGGCCCGGCACAAGTCTTTAGTTTATAGAGGAACCACGGACTTTTGATTTGAACAGTTCAAATAAGTCTGATTGCACCAGTGAGTGACTTTGGCCGTCTAGAATTGCGTACATGTTGGCTGCTTTTTCACGTTGACCGTGGTGATACACTCAAACCAGACAGATCTTTGAGCATGATCTACCTGTTAGACCTGGACCACAAACATGGGTGCACTGTGAACTTACTGTTGTACTAGGGGCAGCTTGTTCCTCCTCCCCGCCATTGTTTGCTGGGGGAGCAGGCCTTGTGAGACTTGTGGAGGTTCACTGATGTGCATTAGTGTTACGACGGTTGCTGTTGCACTCTGAGCATGTTACAGATGCTTTACAATCTTTTGCTAAATGACTGGTTGAGATGCAGCATTTAAAGCAGATCCCATTTTCTTTTAAGATAGTTTTTCTTTTCTCAGTGCTTTTTACTATGAAAGCCCTGCACTTTTTAATGGGTGTGCTTTGTCGTGGATGGGACAGTTTTTGTCGAGTCCCTCTTGCTTGTTTGCTGGTGGTTTTGTTCATGGCTTTGTTTATGTGGAAACATCAGTTTTGTGAACAAATATTTTGCTTCCAAAGGTCCTTTGGGGTGTGTCATGTGATCTCTCATTGCAGCATGAGACTATGAAGCTTGGGTCATTTCTCCATCCTGCCTCACAACAGATGAAACTGGTGAAGTAATCGAATGGAGGAAAAAATCCATTGTGTTCTTCTTTGAACTTTGAGCCGAATGAAAGCCACTTGTCTTGGAGCCCATAAGGAAGTTTTTCGATTATAGGGGCGATGCCTCTGGCAGTGTCTGAGTATGCAAGTCCTGTCAAGTACCCCTCTTCTGTAGCTCCTTGTATCTCCATGAGCAAGTCACCCAGATCTCTCAGCTTGCTGTAGTCTTTGGCAGATATTTTTGGAAGATCATAAAGCTTTCTAAACAGAGCCCTTTCTGTCACTTTGGGTGCAGCATAACACTCCTGGAGTCAGATCCAGGCCTTTTCCAAAGCTGTGTTGGGTTTTCCAGCATGCACAGAGTGAATTCTTTTGATGTGCTTGGCAGAGTTTGGACCCAGCCATTTAATCAGCAGATTCAATATTTCAGTTGCCGTGAGTCCGATGTCTGAAGTGGCGTTATAGAATGACAATTGCCATGCTTGATAACTTTCAGGTCTGTTATCAAAATGGTAGAGACTTTTAGTCACTAAATCGCAACGGGCCAGGTAGCAGGCCAGATGTGCGATGGTATCTCTGCTTGTGTTTCCACATATTCCCGTATCGTTGCTCTTTGTGTTTGCACAAGATTTCCTGTGCAGTGTGCAGTTTGACTTATCTGGCTCTTCCTCAGCCGCTTCCACAGCTTCAGCATGTGCTATGGCTGCTGCTGCCTCTCTTTGAATTCCAAGGCTCAGATTCTAAGTTTGCTTTTCTTAATGGTAGCTCTGCTTCCATTTCAGCACTTTCTACTTTAAGCTTTGCTTCTTGTTCTGCATATTAGGCTGTGCTTTTACGGCTTCTGCTTGCGTCCGTGCGCAGATGGCTGCACATGATGCGGAGCAGCGGAAGCTGTTCATGATATTGGATCCCTTCTCTGTCTTTGTGGCTTCCAACTTTTCCCACTGAGACGTTAGAAGTTCCAGCTTGACAGCAAGCTAAACTGTGATTCAATGACAAGACAGATGTTGTAGTTTTTCTGATTTAATTCTCATCTAATGAATGCAGAGTGAAACTGCAGGAGAAAATACAAAAATACATTCAGCGTTCTCTTGTAACAGTTTCAAATTCCAGTATAACAAATTGCTCATAAAAGGTGGCCTATTAATCATGAAAATAATTAAATGAATATCTCACAGATCCTTTTTTATCATTAACATATTAAATGAGGCTGCCCGATACAAAGAAAAGAGAAAATTTAGTTTATATAAATAACAGTTGATTACTTTAAATAATAACAACATCTTTCTAACTTTACAATTTCATCCCCAAGCAATCTTTAAGCCCATGAAATTACCTAAATTAAATGTACAAATATATACATACAGGCGATGCTTCTGTTGGAGTAGCCCGAAGTTTGATATTTTGGTGTATGAGTCCATTTTGTTGCCTCTCTTTTGCCCCTTGTTGCCAACTTGCGTTCTCATCACTTGGTTTCACACTCACCGGTTCCACGGATTGGTGTGGAGTACCAAAATAAAAGCACAACTTTCAAAATAAATGTATATACATTAAAATGAACTAAATAATTCCTAAACGGCA
This sequence comes from Odontamblyopus lacepedii, assembly GCA_034769755.1. Taxonomy (NCBI): domain Eukaryota; kingdom Metazoa; phylum Chordata; class Actinopteri; order Gobiiformes; family Gobiidae; genus Odontamblyopus; species Odontamblyopus lacepedii. The sequence continues at coordinate 14,442,486 of CM068355.1, read as the reverse complement.
GAACAACAGCATTGTATTTTTTTTTCTATACAAACTATTCCTGTTTGCTTCACCTATTGACATCTGTTTCATCCACTGACTTAGTTGGTCTATAAGACTTTTTTCTAAAAAATGAAATCTGTGTGCTCATGCCTATAAACATTTTCTATCTTTTGTATTGTCTCTCAACCTTGAGTTCAGTATAAATAGTGTAGATTCTCACTTGCATCCCTTATCTCCTATATACAGCTTATGTTATAGGCCCATTTTAAGTACCTGAAAAAGCATTATGTGGCATCTTTAACACAATTTATTTATGAAAAACTCATATTTCAGTTTATTCTCTCTGGCTCAAGCGGTGGGCAAAACAGAAAGATCCAAATAATATCACAATTGTTATTCTGAAGATATGGAAAATTAGAATATGGAGTATATTGTCTATGAGTGAAATAATTAAGAAATTATAACAAAGGAGCTGAGTAAAAATAAAATGGGCAGAAACATCTGGTGCAATCTCCCAAACAGTTGTGAACTCTCAGGAGAAGCAGATGACTTTAGTTACTCTGCAACTCAACAAGTTTACATGAATCATGATCAAATCTAAATTGTGATCTGGCTCCAAGAAAATAGTAATATTATTTTTTTGGCATATTTCCACCCTTAGTAGGGCTGGCCAATTTAGTGATGAAACTAGAATTGTGATCTCATTCCTGTGACGATATGCTTTACTTGTGCTTTACAAATGTTGCAGCTCTGTGCTCAAACCAAGTGAACGAGTGGATTCAACCAATTAACCCTCTGGTTACCTTCAAATTTAGATAACGTTTGTCACTTTAGGCCTTAAAATCCACATAGAATAATATTTTTTCTACTTTCAAACTCAGCCCGATTTTGACTTGTTCTCTACTCATACATGTGCAGACTTTATTTGTTCCATAATTTTTAATATTATATGGCTATTTAGTTGTTAAAGTATGTCTTCGATTTTTAAACAATTGAAAGACTGGAGTGGCTACTACTTGTCTATAATTTATGGTAGAAAATAAATGGCCCATCACTGTGTTTTGAATGGGAGAGATTCATATGAAAAAGTTTCTCACCTTCTGTCACATTTTTCACTGGCCATAAAATCCACATATTTTTAGTATTTTTTTTCTACTTTCAAAAGTCAGATTTCTCTTCTACTCTACACTGAAATGTGCAAACTTTAAAAGGCAAACATTAAAAGGTAATTTTGCCTTAAAAGTATATAATAAGTAAACAATAAAAATGATTCAAAACACTAATGCACCAAATATTTTTCCACCATGAATTTTTGACATATACTAGACTAATAAATTTAGCATTTCACTTACTTCACTTTCCACTTCACTCTTTTAATTTAGAAAATATCTAATTTGATGTTGTATGTTTAATGTAATATGGCCCTATAATGTAAAAATGTACAATCTATAAACAATTTGCACCTCTGTTGGTAGAGTAAAAGTAGATTTGAAAGATAGTTTTGAAAGTAGAAAAAAAAAAATTATCAATGTGGATTTTATGGCCATTTAAAAATGGGGACCCTTGAGAGTCCTGAAGGTGACGAAGAGTTTTTCAGATAAACCTTTCCCATTGAAAACACAGTAATGTCCATGTTTTTCCATCATAAATTAGTGGCATATACTCGGCTTTAATACATTTAGGTCATGTTTTCCACTCCAGCCTAGTCAGTTCAATTTGCACATGCATGAGTTTGGTATAAGTAAATTGAAAGTTGAAAAAAATATTCATATGTGGATTTTATGGCTATTAAAAAATGGGGAGTCCTAAAGTCCCAAATGCACCCTTTTGGTTTAGCCTTTCAACTGAACATATGAGATCAAAAATCATGGTAGCATTTTAAAATTTGATGGATTATTTAGACGATGCAGTCCAAAAGTTTATATTAATAGTTATTTTATTGGTGTTAGAGCAGGGATTTATAATGGGCACGGCAGAAAGGAGAAGGCCTGGAGTGAGTTGGCTGGAGTTAGTTCTTCTCTGATTGCGCTGATATTGCACGTATAGGTGCAGTTTGGGTCTGATTTTACTCTGACTAATTTTTGTGAGCTCGCGCCACACCCCCTTTAAGTTGACTATACAAGGAATCGCTTTAGTCAACTACAGCCCAAGAACTATGTAAATCAGAGGGAGAAGGCGTATGCATTCATTTAGTTGTAAATCTTCTGAGGATATTCATGAGGACGTCTTCTTGAGAGACGTGCGCTACAAATAAGTGGCTGTGATTGGATTGTCTCAAAATTAGACAGTCGAACTCATCACACAACAAACACAGAAAGTAGCCTACAGTATGCCCCAAGATACAATTGGGACATAATCTGTTGATACTTTGCATCTGATGTCATAAGCATTCCCTGGGGTTGTAATGCTAACTGTAGGCTCTGCTCTGTCTGAGGCTATATTAGACATTTAATCTGTGCTTTATTTGAACACATTCGGACTATAAAGAACTGAATTAGCTGGAACTACAACAGGTAAACTGATTTGTGCCATTAAACAAGACTCACACATGAAATTACAGTCATAAGTTAGCTAGCATTAGCCAACAGTTTTCAGTTACGCACATGCACCGTTTTTGTTGAAAATCAGATTCCTAAACACAGCCATGAATGCTTGTATCGATCACCAGCTCCAGAAAATTTGTTTTTAAAATCCAGTTTATGTTTTTTTTCTTGAGTTTTCAGACAATCTTAAGACTTTTTGGACAGCTAATGCGTGCACTGTGTCACCATGGTAACTCTGAAACATTTCACTATTCGAGATACATGTAGAACACCCCCAGCATGATGCCACTGCAAAGTGTCATTCTGTTTTCAGAGAAGTCTATTAGCAGTTGTACAACACAAAATAATTGTGTAAACTAAATTGTTTTGTTTTAATTTTAATTTATATGATACATAGTTTTATAATCCTTATCTTTATAGATCTTTATAGTGTTTGTCTATTTTTAACTTAACTGTACTTCTATTGCTGCTACTGTTTCTTGCTGTTCTCTTTACTGTGCGTTGCAACACTGAAATTTCCCCATTGTGGGACAAATAAAGGATATCTTATCTTATCTTATCTTAAATTTGGCAAAATACCAATGGCAAAATTACAACAATTCAATTTTTTCAACTTTTTTTTTTCCAAAAGACACTCACTTGCACAATAACTATAGGCCTATGTCAAAAGCCACTGTACAAATTACCCTCCGAATGTCAGTCAGCAAAGTCCATTGCTGCAGTCTCCTTGATGAATGTGAGCAGTGGCCATAAAAAAACAGTAATTTTACAAGTAAGTCTTGCAGGTGTTGGATGTTCACGTTGTCTGTGGCTGGTTTATCTGATGTTGTCACTTTTGGGTGAGCTTGTGGGGGTCTGCAGGAGCCTCCTGCGTCCAAAGCTCCGAGTCTCCGCGCAGCTGTATTTAGAGCCTGTTCACCTGTAGGGCTTCCTCGGCGCTAGGACCCTGGGTGCGCGATTTTCTCCAGCTGCTGCAGACTGAAAACTGGCAATAAGGAAAGAAGGCGAGGAGAAGCCAAAATTGCATTCTGAATTCATCTTACTTTAAAACCCAATCCGTGTCCGCGCTGCACGCCATGTGAGGACAACAATAGCTTGTTGCTCTGTTTGCATGCGCTGTGGCTGAAATCAGCACGGAGCGCAAGGTAAGACGGTGCAATACCATGCGATTACTAATAACAAAGGCGTTACGGGCGAGCAGGGGGCATTAAAGGGGGCACTGCACTCAGCTCCCGAGTGTGAGTAAAACTCTTGACAAACTTTGACCTGCATATCTGTATTTGTGCCTCGCATGTGGTATAACGCGGTGTTGCTGGATTCCCGCGGAATTATGCAGAATCGTGTCATGTGTAGGCTATGGAGTCAAGTTGTCTCTTGTCTGTCAAGATGACAACACTAATGTGTTCTCCGCGCAGACAGTCTGTGGATGCAGACGGAGTCCAGACGCTGACACACGAGTACGAAGTGAATTTTGATCACTGCATTTCATCAGCTGACGATGTGTTGAGCCTTTCACCTGGAAAAGAGGACATCACCCGGCTTCAATGGCCGTAGCGCACGCCGTAGTTAATTATATCTGATCTCACCACTGATCACTTATTACATCATTAGAGAAGTGCATAGTTTCCCCGTCCACCACCCGTGCCTCTTCCCAAATCAGGACATTTACCACGTGAACAACGAAGTTGCACGGGACATAGGCTACTCGTCTACATTAAGTATGGCGGCCTAGACAGGCTTGATAACCTCCAATGTGTCTAAATCTAGATCTAGATGATGATCATCAGCCCAACTTTGAGAACAATATTTTGATCTGAGGCCAGGCAGGAGTGCGTGGCTTCAGTGGCTTCAGTGGCTTCAGTGGCTTCAGTGGCTTCAGTGGCTTCAGTGGCTTCAGTGGCTTCAGTGGCTTCAGTGGCTTCAGTGGCTTCAGTGGCTTCAGTGGCTTCAGTCCTGCTCTCGCGGTTGTCATGGTGCGATCTCCTTGAGCTTTTTATATGGCATAACTGCGCAAAGAACAATATTTGGAAAATTCACACCTATTCATCTGCACACTGCCTGGAGCAGACCTTACTGCCCTCTACACCAGAGGGTCACCGGCCGGTTGTCCCGCTCAGACAATGCAATGTGTCAACTCAAGTTGCCGCTCGCTCACACCTCCAGTTTTGCCCTGAAAGTGTTTAACACTGCACCGGCCTCAACTTCAATCCCTTTCCTGACCTCCGCTTTGTTTTAGTGTGTAACATGTTGTCATGTATCGATGCCGTTGCAGACAGTGATGACAGTCATCCTCTCACACTGTCCCTCCACCACAGACAACAGTGGTGCAGTTGTGCCTCCATGCAGAGGGCTGTAGTTCATCTGTAGTTCGCGCTGCTCAGCGGCAGCACAGAAGTAAACAAACTCAGACTCACACACCTGCAGCGTGGAGCAGGGGCATTTCCTCACCATCTAGTCAACGAAACGTCTTTCTTGGTGTAAGGGCTTTGCCACCACATAAAGTACACGGGTAAAAGATGAGTGTGTGTCAGGGGAACCAAGGCCTACTCCCAGTAGGCTATTCTAGTGTTGAGAGGAATAGACCTTGATTTTTTTTTTTTTTTTAAATGAAGTAGGCTACTGAAAGCAGCTTCCTTAAATAATATAACCGCAATTGTGTTTGTGCAGACAAAATATGAATTGTTTTGTGAAAAGGCAGTTTGTGGTCAAAACGTGTGGTTTCTAATACATTTCAAAAACGATTTCATCAAAGTCCTATGGAGTATGGGCTCATCAGCTTTCAGGATGCAGCTGATTGTAGGGTTGCTCTTTTTAATTTGTTTTATTTCACAACTATTCCATCTCTCTCCTGTCCATGCTGCACCCCAGGGCGTCTGAAATACGGTTCATTGACACTGGGCCCGTCCCAGCTTTCAAAACCATAGTTTATTACTTCGTTACCCCGATAAGGCTTTGCACTTTAGCGCACCGTTACACTCCGGTTACGATCCCCCATTCCCCTTGAGCCGCTGGAGCCCGCGTTGCATGCCGGTACCTGCAGTCCTCACCCCTCCCTGCCTCCTCAGCGTCTAATCCTGGGCGTGGATAGGCGAGCACTACATCTCCCATGCGCTCCCCGCTCGCCCCCCTCGCTCTCTCGCTCCCTCCAGACTGGAGACTGGAGATACGAAACGGACCGTCTTGACGACCCCCCACCTCCCCTCCTCCTGTACCCTCCCTCCCTGCCTCCCGCCCCCCGGACTTTGAGAACCGAAAAGCGTCGAGATTAGTGAGCAGCCACGGACGGCAGCGGCGGAAGGCTGGACACACAGTCGGATCAGAGTCGTGCGGTGCGTCGTTCACATGCCATCTGGACGAGCGGTTCGTAACTGTTTCAGCCACTACACAGCTTTTATTTTGCCTTAGCTTTTCAGTATTTAGGAAGCTAGGGAGTATTTGAGAGGACGAAGAGGAGGTGAATGCCTTTCAACGCCGAAGTGGTTAAGTCAGTCCAGCAAGGGCCGAAATGAGGCACGGAGCACTCGCGAAGGGTCGGCCGGGGATAGATCGGCTCTCCGTAGCCTCAACACGTTGAGCAGCGACAGCCTCTCAGACCAGGAGGCTCACTGAACACTTCACTGTTGTGTTTGCCCCCTTTTCGTGGTAGTGCTGACCTCTCCGCAGAGGACCCCGTGTAATAAGTTGTGATCACACCTCCGCTATCTTTGGGCTATTTTAATACTTTTATTTGTCAAGTAAGTCAAGCCGCCCTGCTTCAGTTTCAGTAATGATGATCGGCTATGTGCAAGTGCGTTTGATTGTTCCGTTTTGGAAAGCTGTAAAACGCGTTAGACCACTGGCTCATGAGTGAGAGGATGATGGTTTGATCATGACTTTGCTCTGTACTGTATTTTGTTTGTGTGCCTTTGTACATTGGAGTTGTTGATTCACCTTATCTGCGATGTGACGGATTACCACGATGGGCCATCACGTCGCAGCCCCGAGCATCTGCGACCGAGAGCCGCGAACCGTCGATGTGCGTCTGATCTCGCAACACCAAACTATTTGGATGGATAAATGTTTGAGTTTAGACCACTTTTAGTTTAACCTAAACACCTGTTTCATTTCAACCTACTTTTTATTATTGGAAACATGAATGCGACTTGATAGACTGTGGTGTTCGTGCGTACAGTTCACAGGAGCTGTAGGTAGGACAGTGGTGTGTGGCGATGTGGAAACAGTTGGGTATGTTTGGGCAGTTTTGCCAGCATAAGAATTGTCCCTCATTTTAGGGTGTAGACCTGTATTCACATGTTGTGGTGCTCACTGTTCATCGGGGCAGCTAAATCCAAAGAAGATGCAAACAAATGTATTAATGTGATGCCTAAATCGCAGTCTCCCTCACTGGAGTTTTTAGATTCTCCTGTTACTCGTCTGTCCGTCATATTGTCAGTGGCTGCTTTTCCTAAGATCTCTGTAAACTGTAATAAGTTAACTAATGTTGGTTACAGTTTGACTTAAACAGTTTCATAATATTATTCATTTGTGTACACAAAATATAATGGAAACCAGAAGATTGATTTTTAGTGGCAAAAAATGAGAAAACGTTGGGTTCTGTGAAAATAAAATGCAGTATTCTAGTATTCTAGTTTACTGATCATCAGTCAGTGAATTAACCAACCTACAGACATAGTGAGAACAACACATTAAACACATTGAAAGACGCTATGAAATCTCAGTGAAAGCACGATGGTAACACAGACATCCTAATCAGGCCAGATAAGTAAAATGTAGTTGGTTAATGTTGGTAAATGAATTATCATTGCGTTAAATGGGTCTTAAGACATATGAGATTAAACAAAATCCTTTTGTTCTGTGTAATTAACACTGTACATAATACTGCAGATTACAATGTGTATTCTTTTTTCCCTTTGTGCAGTTCATGAAAAAGTTGCAGAAAACCTACATAAATGATACTGCTATACTCTGAAGCATGCTGGCTTAAAAATACCTATGCAGGTGATTTTTAACATTTATTGGAATTTACTGGCATCTTTAGCCTCCATGCCATTGTTTTCATTAATCTTATTTTATTGATCTTAGGTGGATCCCACACTGATGAATGTTGGGGATGGAGGAACGGTGAGCAGAGAGATCAGTGCTCCAAATAAAGTCAGCACAACTATGGTGGGAAATCCCCCCCAGACACTACCCCCTGAATTTCGAGGAGATGTTACCCTCAGTCATCAGAACAAGACCATTGCAAAAAATGCCAAGACAATAAAAACTAGCTTGGACACTTATAACCACAGTACAGGGCTTTCTTCTCTTCAACAGCTCAGCAGTGCACCTGTGGCATGCTCAGCTCTCATTGCAACAGACAAAAGGCCCGACATCCCTAAAACTAAGGCCGACAACACTGGGGTTTTCTCTACTCAGTGGTCGAGTGGTGTCAAAGTTGATCGAGAAGAATCACTGAGCCCCTGTCGCAGCAACATGACATCTAGTAACCAGTCAAAGACACAAATGCAGTCTCAAAGTGCTCCTCCTGGGTTTCATTGTTCCACTATATTTAAACCAACCCAGTCTGTTGCCTTCCTCCCGTCTGCTAATTTTTCTTCCCTTTGTAAAATTACTCTTCCTCCAGCACTAGGTCAGATTGCAGCTTTGAGAGAAGCAACAGCAAGTCAGTTTCAGAAAAAAATTCAGCCACAAAGCTCTGGTGGGACCCCTTTAATACGGACCTATCCCTATCCTTTCACTGCAGGTCGGACGTCATCGTCTGAAAAGAAATTGGACGCATGCACCTCAAAACAAAAATCAAGCCATTTGTCAAACAAGAACTCTAAATCAGTAGAGCACAGGTCTTTAGCTTCTGTGGTAGCCTCACCAGCTATTGCACTACCAGTGCAGCATCCGTCATTAACATCTCTTGCCCCCACCCATTACACTATGTCCCCAACCGCAGCAATTTGCTGTGGCTCTGCACTAGCTAACCTCGCCTCTCAGGGCAGACTGTTGAACTCCATAGACAAAAGCAACAGTATAGACATGACAACCATAACCCTGATGAATTCAAGTATCCCCCCGACTTCAGATGACCAGGGGACTTCATGCTCAAATGAGTCAAGGGATGTACCACTTGATTTGTCCGCTAAGTCAAAACGTCCTAAATGCATAAAAGACACTTCAGGAAGCCCTGCAATTACTTTTAAAGATGAATTGAATCAAAACAATTTTGTCAATTCAAAGAGGACTTTTTCTTCAACGTTTAGTTCACCTGTGCAGTATCCACTTTTACCTCACACCCACAGAAATGGATCTCACCAAAAGCAATTAAGGGCACCCCAGAATGCCCATATTCTGGATGCCAAACCCTGCTGGTCTAAAAGCTCTTCACAAGACACCATCAAAAATATTCCAGGTACATATGTAGGTGTGGCAAGCCCCATTTTAGCATCAACACTCCGAGGCCAAGATGGCAAAGGGACCTTTGCTGATGAATTTCAGAGTTTTGCAAAGCAGGAGTTTATTTCCATCATTGACCAAGGAGAGCATATGTCCTCAGAGGAACATAAGCCATCTTCTCTGAAGAGTGTCAAAAACACCAGCACAAAAGTCCCAGCAAAGTGTCCCTCCAAAGCTACTCTAACTGTGGCCCAATCTAGCTCTGCAAATAAACAGATCCCTAAATCTGGAAGTGGCAAAATGGCTGTGCCATACCCTCTTACTGTTGTCAGTCCTGCTTGGCAACAACCAGAAGATTTCTCACAACAACCTTTGACACTTCAGAGAAGAAACTCATCAGCATCCCCAAAGAACAAGAACCCTCCAGCCCTTGATGAGTCTAAGAATGCAGACTACACCCTGCCCACCTCAGAAGATAAGTGGCAGAAAATTCAATCTCCTCTGTCTAATCTTGCTTCTATTGTAAAGCAACAGTCTTTGGATACAGCTATGTTTGTAAGTGAAGGAAATGCTAAATCCCCACCTGCTACATCTAAGAAAACCAACAGTCTAGAAAAGTTTAAAAGTAATCCGAATATTCAATGTAAAGATAATTCGGAGTCTCCACCGGTGTGGTCAGTGGAGAAATGGCCCTCAACCTCTCAAAGGGATGTATCTCATGTAACCAAGGCAGTAAAGAGACTTGAAAAGTTGACAAATGTCACCGAGTCTGTGGAGGATCCCAGAGAGATACCGAGCAGTCAAGAAGAACATACAACACCACTAACAAAGCAGACCAGCCTGAAATCTACTATCAAATCCAAAGTCATTGAAAATAATTCATCAGCTGGGAACAGAATGGAGAGCAAACTGGCCCAGGTTTTGGAGGGGGAGATACTGAAGAGGGACAGCAGATCGTCAAATATTTTAACTCCTGGAAAATTGGAGGGGACTGTTGCATCTAATGTTACTGGCTACTGTGAAGAGGGGGGCAACAGCATTGAAAATAAATCAAATGGAGTCAATGATATGTCTCCAAACAAAACTAAAGCTGCGCCTATCAAACAAAAGACAAAGAAACAAAGCCCCAAGAAAATACTGAATTCACCAGTTGTCTCCTCAAAGAAGGCTACAGGAAACGTTAAGAAACAAATTCAATCAGATGGCATACCAATAAAAGCCTCTCCCAGTAAAAAGGTACGTTTACATGATCTGCTTATAGAGCTTGGGCTCGAACGTCAAAAACTTTATATTACTGGCTAAAAACTGGCCTGACCTGCAAAACATCCATAGAGATACTTTAGCAAAAACATGCAGAAAAGTATGTGAATACACTTATCACATACAGTAATTGTGTCAGAATACTTTGGAATTAACACTAGTATTTGGCATCTTAAAATCTCTATTAGTTTAACATTTGACTAACTGAAAAGTTTATGTGTGATGACACTATGCCAAGGTTTTTGTTGTTGTATTTATTGTTTTATTTAAATTGAAAATTATATTTATCTTTATTCAACATATACTATAAATTGCATTTCCCACATGCGTGTTTATTGCTAGCCCTAAATACAATGTTCTTTGCAAGCATGAATAAAAAACAAAGCAATCTTGTGTTGCAGCAAAGTTTGTTGGCAAACCAACTTTCTCAGCATGGAGATGACTTACCAGTGGTCAAGAGCAGTCCCAAAAAGGTTGAACAGCCATGCCTTAAAGCAGGTAAGCAAATTCCACAGAGTAAAAAAAATAAAATGATTGTCTTTTATAGTCTTTTATAGAGATGCACCACAAATGTCTGTTCCATTGCAAATACTTTTACATTGGGTATTCTGTGCTGATTTAGAGCTTGAAAGTAAAGATTTCTTAAAACAAAAACAAAATAAACTGTGCATGGAATTGCAGTTATGAACAAAATGTTGTCATTGCATGCAACATTCACCCACAAACACACAAAATCAAATCATTAAATGGTAAGTCGTTTCATTTTATATAGCCCTTTTCTATTTGTCTTGCGCTTTACGTCAACAGGCCATTCACACGTGCACACACAGACACACACTCACTCACACACACTCGTTGGTATTACATACCAAATGGCATTCATTTCCTGGAAACTGATCCTAATCCTAATTTGAACCTAATCATAACCTTAACCTAAATTAACCCATAGTTTAACTAAAAATCATGTTGATCTAATAGGCATCATGAAGACCTGATTTTTGTCCACATAAATTACAGGCCCTCATGAATTTAGTGTGTATACAATTTTTAAGACATTATTCCAACCTACATTTACTGAACAATAAGTCAATAGTAATTATTATCACCGGCCTAATTGGAAACACGGCAGTTGAAGTGCCCTAGAACACAGTGACAGTATGCACTTGTGGGAGCAAGGCTCAAACCTCAGTTTGTCCAATGGTTTGTCTCATGGATCGGATCCCTTGCCCCATATTTAATCCAGAACAAACGCCTAATCTGGGCATATACAGTATACTGTTTATTTGTGGCATTTTAATGTCTGAATATGACACTGCAGGTGTAGATACAGATACTGTGAATTTAGTGGAGACTGTGTGTTGAGTGCACACATCATGTTAATGGTACAACTTTATTAATATTGATTTATAATACTCTTGTCAAATATATGCCAAGTAAAGTAAATTCAACCATTTACTTGCCATTTAGCGTACGCATGGGTAACTGCACCTTTCTCTGATATTCAAGAAGTCACATCATGGCTTTCATCAACATTTTCTTGGAGTTTTAGATGGCAACTACCGTCTCCAAAAAGCAAAGAGTCCCCTCAAAGCGAATAAAGAAGCTGAAGCGACAGAGCAGCGTGTTCCCAGACTGAGGAGAGGGCGACGGCGGACAGATGAGTCTCGACTCGACCTGTGGGGTTTTGCCACTCCTTCTCCACCACCAACACCACCTCCTCCAGCCTCTCCTACTCCAACTCCACCACAGGCAGCTCGACGGCCCCGAGGACGCCCACGCTCAACTCCTCTACCACAGCGAGGGGCTCAGGGCAAAGGCAAAAACGCCGGTGCAGACACAGAGGGTCCTGTTATCAGGAAACGGCAACGCTGCAAAAACAAGAGGTATCAAACTGGGGATTACATCACTGACAAAGGCAAACTGGATGATGGAGAGCACCGACATGAATCCGTTCTGCACAGTCAAGATCATGACAACGCAGCAGGTAACCCCATTCCTGAATCTTTACTAAGCTTCAACTGTCTATAAGAATTGCCCATAGAAACATAGTGTGCAGTTGTATTGTCTTATTGAAACTAACATAAAATTTTGTAGATTTGCAGAAGTCTTTGAATCCTCCTCCATCCACTCGTGAACCCCGAAGACTTTCACTGTCTCGGTCAGTGTGCTACCAGGAGCGAGAGGAATCTCCAGAGATCACAGACAAACCTTCAGGGAAGAGGAAGTTCAAAAGCAAGCACTTGTGTCCCACTGATGAACACAAGGTAATCCAGTCAACAGCTTGTGAAAGTTTTAGTTTGTAGTGCCCCCTTGTGGCCAGACTGCTGTCATATATTCTGCGTATGGGCAGCTCATTCAGTGTTGCTCACTGGTAATTGAAACTTACTCCCATGACATGAACGAGCATTTAATTAATTTTCATGGTAAGTGCTATTTATAACCTGTACATCTTCATTTTAGATAAATCCTAAGCGTAGTCTGGGAAAGAGAAGTGGCTCACGCGTGGCGGATGAAGAGTGCAGTGACGCTAAAAAAGCAGCCAGCCTTCCAGCATCTCCTAAAAGTTCACCATCAGCTCTTTCTAATATCAATGGTTCAACAGGAAAACATAGTGCCTCAGAGTCACCCTCCAAACGGGCTGTTCCCCCAGAGGTGCGCCGGCTTATTGTCAACAAAAATGCTGGAGAGACTTTATTGCAACGCGCTGCTCGTTTGGGTTATCAAGTGAGTTTTGCAGAATTAAAAAAAAAGATTAATATATAGAGTAAATGCTTTGCTAATACTGAAGAAGTGATTATATTTGCATCAAGCTCTATTTGTCCTTTAATTTTACAGGATGTAGTTCAGTACTGTCTGGAAAAGGACCAACGAGAGGTGAACCGCCAGGACAATGCCGGTTACACAGCACTGCATGAGGCGTCCTCTCGAGGCTGGGTCCAAATAGTTCAAATGCTGCTTAAGAACGGAGCTGACGTCAACTGCAGTGCTCAGGATGGGACACGGTAAGACAGCTGGAAAGCATTGCAAATCCCCTACTAGTTTTACATGATGGTCATGTCAAAGATCAATTGATAACATGTTTGCGACGCAAATTTGACTAATTTGAAGACACAGTTCTTGCACATTTTCCTCTTATTACAATAAAACACAATGACTGCTTAAAAGATCAAATTCAAATATTCATAAACATAATGTAATAGATTCTGTTACTTAAATCATTGAACCATGATTGCAGCAAGTTGTCAACACATAATCATGTACGGTACTCCAGAAAAATAAAACGATAAGAATAAGGTAAGCCTGGTCAGGCTTAGCGTTAGAGGGGTTATTTCTATGCAGAATTTGCATACTGCACCCTATGTCTGGGTAGGTTTTTTTTGGGCACTCCAGTTTCCCCCATCAACCTAAAACATACACAGGTAAATCCATGCATAGGTCAAATCCACCAACTAAAGTAGTCCTGACCTAGCCGAGCTAAAGTCTGGTCCCTGAGAGCTGTGCTGCAGCAGCTCTCTGCTCCTGACAAGTTCCTGGCGCTCTGGTTGAAGAATGGATGAAATGTAGAGACTGATTACAGAGAAGGAATAATGACTGAATAAGTATACCTGAACCACAGAGGTTGTAACAGGTTTTTTCTTTTCTTTTTTTATACATGTTTACCGAGCTCTTTACTGTACTAAGCGCTTTGTCTTTCTTCAGACCTATCCATGATGCTGTGGCTAGTGATAACTTGGCAATCGTCTGGTTGCTTTTAAATCATGGAGCAGATCCAACATTGGCCACCTACTCTGGCCAGACCCCAGTGAAACTGGCACACAGCTCAAGCATGAAGACTTTTCTATCAGGCAAGGGTCTAGCACTGTTTTCTACAATGAGGTACAAGTTTTATTTTCTTATATCCTAGCCATTTTTATTTTATTTTTTTATGCAGAATACTTTACTGATTTGCAAGGCCGAAGTGAGCACGACCCAGGTCTACATTGGGATTTCTACAGTAGCACTCTGTTTGGTAAGAAATCCTATATTGGTTTATTTCATTTTGGGTGGTTGATTGTCCAATTCAGACAAAAAAAATTAGTTTTTGTGTTAGCTCTGTGTGTATAACGCATGTGATTACATTATGAGCATTATTATTAGGAGCTCTACTTTAATAATGTAATTATTTTTTAATATTGCATGATGTCCACTAGAGGGCACTTGAGCTCTGAATCATTGCAAATTCTCCAAAGAGTCCCTTTAACTTGCTTTGTAAAATAGGATTAAAACTTGTTTTGCTCATAGAAACGGAGCAGGAGCCATGCTGGGACTTCCTGCTGTCGGAGCAAAACCAGGATCTGGAACAGGACATGGGTGTGTGGACAGAGAAGGACCATGACAAAGACTGCCTTGTGTTTGAGTTCTCCTCTGAGCCTCTGCTTCCCTGTTATCACGTCCAAGTGTCACTAACACAGGGGTGAGTCTACGTCACATCTGCAGGCACAGGGCCTTAATCACACATACTTCGATAGGTCACAAATATCCAGCACACTTTAAACTGGATGTTGATACTGAGCCTTCTCTAAGCAGTCCGATTTGAACTTTGGCGTGGGTTTACTCACTGTCCAAAAGAACAATAACTTAAGTTATTCACTTATGAAAAATGAAAAATAATAATACATAGTACTAGTAATGGTGAGAGTAAGAGTAATACATTCACACCATTGCTGTTTATTTTCTTCCCATAAAATATACTGTACTGTACTGATGAGTACTGTGTCATATTATTGTAGTTTATCTTAAAGCAACACTGTATAACTTTCTGGAGGTGGTACATCACTTGCTTGATTCCACAGAGTTAGAAAGTGGTTTCACATTGACTGTGTAAAAAAGTGGACTAAGTGAGTGTGACGTCACCCACAGTGTTCAGTGCCGCTCAAGTGAGGCTCGCGATGCAACGGTTACAGGAGCATATCTGGAGCCAGGCACTATGTTATGAATAGGATTTTGATGGACAAAATAGCAAAAAAAAATATTCAGGATCATGTAGAGCGGGTTAATATGAACATTTTAAGGCCAACATTATGAGGCTCACTGCAGCAGTTACAGAGAGGGGGCCAGGGTCAGAAGGAGCTGGAAGAGCCACCTGGAGCACTTCGTGTGAAACCAATACTTTGAAACATTCTCCATGGAGAAGTTAAATTCAATGCCATGCTGTGGAATATTATAACCAAAGGAACATCATTTCCATGGAGACAACAAGAGAGGCGCTGTTCCAGGCCAAGTAAGAGTGAGGTTTGTAAAGATGCAAGCCCACTTACAATAAAGTTTTTTTATCCATCCATCTTCTCCCACTTAATCCAGCTGGGTCGAAGGGGCAGCTTGCTGCCCAATCCTCATAGCACTTGACCCCCCCATGAACCCCTCTGCAGGTGGTGAGCCCACAGGAGGGTGGACGTCATAGTCCTTGATGTTAGTTCATAGGGGTGCAGGCATGTTTTTGGGTTGATGGGGGGGGGAAACCGGAGTACCCGGAGGAAACCCATCCAGACACAGAGAGGACATGCAAACTCCACACAGAAAGGCCCGGGCAACCTTCTTGCTGTGAGGCCTGAGTGTTGCCACTCAGCCACCGTGCTGCCTAATGTTTTTTTAAAGCATCCAAAATGACAGAATGCTTTTAGTTTAGTCTAATTTTCTTCCAAAAAGTTGTGTTGTGAGCACAGACGGTATGCAGAATTGGACTAAGCGAGTGTGACGTCACCCACAGCGTTCGGCTCTGCTCAAATGAAGCTTGCGATGCAACGGTTACAGGAGCGAATTTGGAGCCAGGCTTTATATTATGGCCATATTATTAATAGGCAAAACTGCGAGGAAAAAAACAGGATCATGTAAAGCGAGTTAATATGAACTTTTTAAGACCAAAATGACAAGGCCCACAGCAGGAGTTATAAACAGAGGGGCCCCAATATTCCAATGTCAGTCTGAGGGAGCCAGGGTCCGAAGATGCTGGAACTTGCCGCATGCGAACTTCCTATTTGGAACGTAGCGGCTAGAGCGTTAGCTATGTCCATTTCTATATACAGTCTATGATTGGGAGTCTTTAAGGAGGGGAGGTCAGTCCAGAGTTTTTATTTTTTAATTCCAGATGCCTCAAATCTATAAAAATATATATAGAGAGATATAGAAGAATAGAAATATGTCTAATATCATACTGTTTTATGTATGTCCTGACATTCATTTTTTTTCTTATCAGTTTCTGCAACTGGTTCCTCCTGACTGATGTCTTAAAACGTGTGAAGATGTCAGCAAGAATATTCAGGGCACGCTTCCCACACTTAGAGGTGGTGAGTTTGCGTCATGCAGAGCTCATGAAGCAGGTGTCCGTCAGCCAGGTGAGCCCCGCTTTGGCTTCACGGCACAAAGGTCAGAACAAAGACACTGATGAGGAGGGGGAGGAGGAAGAAGAGGAAGGACATGTGGATCTGGTGAGGTGTGTGCCTGAACTCCAGAAACTACTGGGCTCCTCCATTTATATCCTTCAGGACAACGAGGAAGAGGATGAGCCAAATGAGGACAAATTTATTAACACAGGGAAACTACGCAGCCGGTAGCCTCCAACCAGCAAACAGACAACTCATTTTTTACAAGTACTTGTTTAAACAAGCTTGTCTGCTAAAGGTTGGTTTAATCCCAACCAAACATAATGACTTGACCCCCGCCTATAACCTCTGACCTCTGCCAGAAGGTGATTAAGTGATCACAACACGTAAGGACCTGCACATAGGAGTGGTCAGTACTGGAAAGCAGCTTTCAGGTTCCTAACTATAGGTATATTTGAATACACCATTAGGTAACCTTTTTTACAATTATGTACATGTGAGTGTATATGCATATCTTGCCATCAGGGTTAACTCATTTGGTTTTATAAATGTATTCTTGTGGCAAGGGATGGATTCTGTTTTGGACTTGTGTTTGGGCCTGTGTGAAAGTTATATTTTTGATGGGATGTAACACTTGTTTAAAGGCCAGCTAGGTGAGCTAAACTGCAGACCAGAGGTTTTCTGTCCACCTTCGAGACATGAGCCCTGCAAGAAGAGCCTGTGACGCATAGTATTCAAACTCGTTACTCATTGGCCTCTATGGTTTCCATTAAATCCTTGACATTAGGGAACATTATGTTGTCCATACATCTTACGGAATCAGAGTCAGTCGTTTGTGAAAGTCGATTATGTGTGAGTGTTTGTGGTGCGAGGTGTGGCACAGTCCTCCACTCTGGTTCTGAACTCTTTAGTTCCTGTGGATCTCTGCAGTCCAGTGCACATGCCGTCACGACTGTCCCATCTCCTCAAGTGTTTGGAGAACGAGGAGTGCTTTGTGTTGCAGTGTTTCTTTACTTTGTTTGTTGTGCTTAATTTAATAGTCATTAATATATTTGACCTCTTGTATACCTGACAAGTGTATTGAGACATTTGTATGGTTGGTGCTTCATTTTCAAATGTGCTTTTTGAATTGCTTTGCTCCTATGTTCAAACAGTATTTCAAGAAGGCTAAAAGTACAGTTTTAGTGTACTGGTGCTGAAAAAGATTTTGTGTTGACAATCAATGAAGTTTTGGTTTGAAGTCACAAACTAAATATTTAAGATGAAGAGACTAAAGATGTAAGAAAATATTAAGCTGAAGAAAGCAAGAAAAAAGCCGACTGAAAAACAGTGCAAAGTTTTATTTGATTTTTCTTTTTTTAAGAAATCAACAAGAATAAAGCATGGTTGTGAATCCAATAAGCTTATCCTATGTGTATTAGTGTTATTATTAGGGTACCTTTGTGAACATGGTTTAAACTTAATGATAAATATAACTAAATGCCAGAATATTAAAACATGTGCTAGTCACTTAAGTAAGCACAACCCTTAAGCAGGCTGTAATTAACAGTTAATCATTTTTATACTAGTTGTACCTTGATACCACACAGTACCACACAGACAAGTCCTGTCCTGCTATTCTCGGCAGTACAGCGAAATGTGACCATAATCATTTAACAATGGAGAAACTTGAGATGTGAACATTTGGTACCCTACGATTCTTATGTTCTCAGGACTCTTTCCACTAGAGGGAACCATCTTTCACCTGGCAAATGTTCATATCTATTCATATACTTACTGAGTGAATGTACTTATTATCCAATTACTTGAGCAAAAGTATGCTTGATGAATGAATGACAACCTAATTAAATGAAATATTGTAGTAACATTACTGTTCCTAATGCAATGCATATTTATAGGTTCTAGCTTCATGCTATATGCAACATTTTTGAGGACTTTTTTCCCTTTCAAAAGATCACATCTTGTTTCAAATAGTTATGGCAGCAGTCCTAATATTTCATCATTCTGAAAGCCATAGAAGGGCTACGACAAGTACATGGATTATGATTTCCTCGGTTTCTAAAAGGCTGTAACCGTTGAAATGGGCTGAGTCACTGGATTGAAATGAGGTAGCATCGTAATAGGACATGTTGGGACAAACGAATGCCCTAACCTAACACTGGGAAGTTGAGATGGAAAAATGTTTTTGGCATCTTAAGATTTTGAACATGTGTCATTTAAACCATGGACCGTAATTGACCTAGAAAGATTTTATTGTTGTGAGGCACAAGAACCAGGCAGAGGGCCTCATAGTGCAGCGGGTTTTTACAGTGCACCGGGTTACTGCAGTTCATTCACTTCAAAGGGGGTCACAATCCAAATATATTTTCACTAACATAGTTCATTCAATTTTCAGTTTACTCATAAGCAGCTTTTAGCAGATATCTCTTAGATACATTAGTCACTCTAGTGTAGTTAGTTACTGGATCATATTTCTTTGTATCCAGGAAATCAAAGTTATTACATAATGCAAAGTTAAGTTTTACTAGACCCTCCCATCTCACCAAGCCTCTGCGGGTCTTCGCCTTTCATTGGACCCCTGCTCCAGACCAACCCCTCTCATTGGGCCAAAAGGAGGGCAAGTCTGTACTGGGTTTACTGGCAGACTGACATGGAAACAGGAAGGCCAGCCAGTCTAGAGGAGTTCCCCATTGTTCGTATATGGAGATAGAATATGAAGAGGAGGGTGCGGCATGTTTTCCATAACAACATCCCGTACTGTCGAACGATAAGTCCTGTCTAACCTGCACAACACTCTCCTGTGGGAATAGCTCTTAAATCGAATTAAGTCATTAAAATGAGCTTTTTTGTGTAGCCGTGTGGGTTCAGAGAGGACATCTGTTTTCTTAATGGCAGTTGAATCAGCTTATGTAACGTTCATGTCCTGCTCACTTGCATCTTAAGTGTAGCCTAGATACTTCCCTTTCTTATGTCAAAACAAGTGAACAATTATATAAAATGTGCCACAAGTAGGGATGTCACGATATAACATTTTAGTGTTATGATTTTTGCTGGAAGAAACATCACAATTTAGCAAATATTCACCATTATTGACACAAAACAAGTGAAATCCTTTGTTAAATTTCATCATCACCCCTCTCGTGGCCAGTGTTAGAAAATCAAAGAGTTGAAATAACTTATTTTTTTCTTCTAAAACAGTCAAGACTGTTTCTATGTTAGCTCTTTAACTCAATAATCCTGACATTACTAGCCCCAAGAAATGTCTTAAAAAGTCTTTGCATTGTTGCTCATCAGACAGATTTACCTCTCATGAGAGCTGAGAGGCTTTTGTTGTAAACAGCAAATTAACACTATGGTTTCGCCAACATCCTCATGAGATTTCCTGTTTTCTTCAGCAGTCACCTCATACATTTACTACTAAGACATCTGGTTCAAGTGCTGGTATTAAGGGCCATAAGTTAGACAAACCATTGCATATTTAAATTGCTGTTAGGCCTCTCTCCCCTTCGACATATCTAAATATATCTTTGGAGAAAACAGCTAGGCATTACCAGTTGGATGTTACAGGGGACGGCTCTTGCTTCACAACACTGTGATAAACATGTTGCAATCTGGAAACTGCAGTGATAGAAGTCAACATCATTTCAGTTTTAACTTTTTAATAACATTGGCAAATAAAACCATTCTGAACTGTCAGCTGGTCTGTAATTTAGACTGCAGAATGGAAATTAAAAGTTCAACCACCTCTTATCTGATCTGATAAGAGTGATGTTACTTCTGTTTGTGCTTGTGTTTGTGCCCCACTCCATGCTCACAGACATAATGAGTGTAATAGGCAAGATAAAGCACACCATTAAGATCTGACCTCCCCAAGCTTTGATTGATAGTCACGCCATCACAAATTTGGCCTTGGTCACTAAAATCCTTACTCTTCTCTTGCATACTGAGATGCTGATATTATTAGCAAGTCAAAGCGCACCAAATTGGGATTATTCTCAGACATTTGCAAAATGTCTTACAGAAATATTATTAATAAAATAAAGACATATTTATAAGCATACATTTGAGTCACATTGTTACATGTAATCTAATTTGTTTATTTACATGTCACTTTCTCTTTTATTTTTGATAATGCCAAGGGCCAAACAATGGAAGAAATGGGCAGCAAATGGCCCCCAATCTAGTTTTGCCACACGTGAGATTATCATCACTTTGTAATGAATGTTGAATGCAAACAAATACTAAAAGAAGTGTATTAGTTTAACTGTACATTCTCACTTTCCCCTATGTCTGGAGACAATGCGGTCTATTCTGCAGTTAAACATCAGTGTCATTGTCCTGCCCTCACCATGCAGATTAGATAAAATGGAGCCATGAGCATTGGGCACGTTCCTATCATAAACATAGGACTTTAGTATCAAGACCTCCCCTGGTAGTTATCACAGCTCTGATTAAAGTCAAACCCTAAAACTTTTTCTTTGCCACCAGGTACAAGGGTTCCTCTCACTTCAGATATAGAAGTTTCTGTTTGAGATGATTTGATACTTGTACGTTGGTCAGTGTTTCTGCTGATTTTGGACCCTCGTGTAGTCAAGTTGATGCTCTAACAATTTTTGCCACACAAGGGGGTCTGTGTTTATGCACACTGTAGACATGTTTTTACTTCATGGTTAAATGTAAAATATGATTGCAAGTGCTCACACACATTGAAATATTCCACATTTTCATACTATTGCATGGACGCCAATTATTTATAAACTATAAACTAATTTGGCAATGCATATTTAGGTGGAGATGAGGGGAAGCACAGTGGCGGAGCAGCTGGTAGCAGCGTGTTATGGTACCCTAAATGAACATGTGCTTATGGGAAATCTAATCTCGGGAATAGAGAGACCATGGCCCCTGGTGCCCCCCACCAAAATCCATAGCTGTGTAGTTAAATCTCCTATAAACAAAGAAATAAAATGGTATTACTTCTACTAGCTACTCAAGCTTATTCTGTTATGCTGTGCTGTACTGTTAGAAAATGTCACAGCTCTGGCTCCTGATATTAGCTGTTGGTCTTTGTTTTGATTCCCTTTGCTGCCATACTAACCTCATGACCAGATGCCTTCTCACAATGTATGTGCCAGAGAAGACTGACCTAAATATTGTAATCTGCACAAAAGGAGAGGGACAGTGTGTGTGGGGGAGGGGGGGAGACGCTCGGTGTCAGGCTGTAAGCTGCTCCAGCAGGACCACACACCCACCGGCCCGTTACATAACCTCACAGGAGTAGTATACATTCCTCCTACTGCCTGTACTACGCACAAAGAACGATAATTGCAGTTTTGGGGAATATGATCGGCATTTTGGCACAAGCAAATCAAAAGGGGATTTATATATTAGATGTACATATTTCTTTATTATGGTGTTATTTTGAGTTTCTCAAGTGTCTAACATCTATAGTTCGCCATGCAGAATTCACTATCCCACCAAGGTGATTAGCTTCAGAATTCAAAAACAATTCAAGCTTGAATAATAGGAACTCCATGTTTGTTGAAACTCCCAGATTGAGCGAGAACATGGTGTTCCCAGCCGTCTCCTCAGCACCGAGACAAAAGAGCTGATGCTGATAGTGCAGAGAGAGCAGACAGATGCAGTTTCCACACTGCACAGGTTGGAGCAGAGAGTGTCTAAATGACCAAATGTGGCAGTTCAAATTGTGAACTTTCTATGCAAATGGCAAAACATTATGTACTGTTCAGTAAAAAGTACTGAGTATGATTGCAGGAGCACACTGTACATTGGAACATCCAAGATGTTTTACATAATTCTTGGCTCGGTCTCAGTATTATATGTGTAACCAAAGGGGTTCCTGAGCCGTGCTGTGTGTAAACATGTTGCTGTTGTGGAGATACTGAAACAGAAATGTTAATGATATGAATGAGCGTGCAGGTTCTTATTACTGCTGCAGTACAAGGCACTATTCATGCAGACTGCAAGGAGCTCCACATGAGACCAGTTAGCCTAGCAACCTCAGCCCACAGCACAATGCAGCCAGACCTCCTCCTCACTACTTGTGATTCCTCCCTGTTCCTGTTACCCTGGGTGCACAGTGCCTCAGTTCTTTTGGCTGAAACAATGGTAAGGGTACTCAGTGCATATCTTTGCTAAAAGATCACGGGTCACCCCTCGGTTGGTGAGCCAGCTGATTTGAGGACATCTCTCATACGTCAGCACTCACATCAGGTCAGCTCGACCTGGGTTACAAAGTCATGAGATTTATTTCTGTCTCAGACAGTTTATAGCCATTGAGCAGCATAGAGTGCAGCAGGGGTGGAGAGGGCACTGCCCATGCAGGGAGGGTGCACTTATCTACCACTGGTGAGGTCACGCACACAGCCACATGGTCCAGGGGAGTTGAGCCCAAACCAACCACACAGAGCTCATGGACACCAAAGGATCCCTACACCTATCAAGAGGGGGTCAATGATTAAACTTTATGTCTGCATGTGCTGTGCATGAGTACAAGAGTGGCACACTATGCACGTCTTAATCTCCAGACACATCAGATCAGACATTGTGTTGCAAGTCTACTGCTCGCAAGATATTCAGTGTGACGTGTGTATTCTCACACACAGAAGGCTGATAAACTTATTTGCTCAGTCAGTCTGTAGAACAAACCAAATATTAGAAATGTGCACGTTTAACAAACTTCATGATATCAATGTAAAATAGATAGTCTAGACTGTGTTTCCAAACCTTTAAGGCCACAACTCTCAAATCATAAATTCAGATTCCAATATTTGCAAGGGCAGAAATGAGGTTTAGAATGGTTTACTTGAATAGTTTATCTGAATCTCAATTACATTAGATTAAATACATTGTTATAATTTTTTTATCCTAATCTTGCTATCCCCAGTTCAACCCTTGTGACCCCACTGGTCTCGACAACTACGATTTATCAATACTTGCTTCACTGTAATAAATGAATTTACTTCTTCAGTATAATATACTGTGAATGAATGAATTTGGGATTAGTTTTGTGGATTTTCCTCTTACAATATAGAAGAGTCCAGTCTGCATCAACTGACCAGCTGTTCCTGATTCCTCTGACCCAGTTTATCAAAGTGGGCCAACAGTAACCAGTTCAGTCACTTTTGCATCCAGTTGTCTGGTCCATTGTCAAAAAATATTAGCAGACAGTGCTTTATTTATTTATGCAAACGATTTATGCAAAAAAGCCTCATTCTGAGTTGTTTAATGTTCAAATGTGTTTGCCCTCATTCACTTCCTGGATGCCCTTCACTGTGATCTCTTAATCACTCTCATAGGAAAAAATCTATGCAACCGGATTGGCTGGTCGTGGTGGAGCTGTTGCTAGGGGAGTGGTGTTTGAGTCTCAGGCAAATACTTGGTCAGACAAACCTTTGACCACTAGGGAAATCAGTCTCTTAAAACCTTATCATTAAAGAATATGGTCCTCATCTAGAATACAGATTAAAACATATCAGGAGAGTGACATGGTCAATTGTGACATCAGAGCTTTACTTGTAACGGTCTTTCATTTACTATTATATTCCCCAGCTGAACAATCTTTGGAACCAACTCGATTACAGGTCTTTCAATAATAAAACTGTTCCATGACCATTTAGTTAGCTCGACTTAGCTTTCTTTAGCCAAAGCCCTTCTTAATAAAGACCCTAAGTCCTTCAGCACTAGGATTACCACAGGTGTCCTATATTAGAGCTCCAGTCAAAATCATGAAGCATAGACCTGATGGAAGACAATAGGTTTTCAATTATTTATTTCAGTTTAACTGCAATGTGTTTAAAATATAAAACGGTTAAAAACAACATGTGACAATATCATAAAAGTTCAGACATTTGTAACCACATGGGAGGAAACTGAACAGGGCATGAAGATGACATACAAAAAGTCAAGGCACGCCATGTTACAGCAACATTTAGTGGAAATGACTGCTCAAAGCCATCAGCTCAGCTTTAAAACCTTTAAAAGAGGAGGGACCGAATAACCAGCATTCATCTTTCCCCTATTAGGATCCTTTTATTCATGACCACAGTAGGGTGACATTTGTCAAATAGGAAATTAAAAATAATTGCTTTGAGCTGTGCTTCATCTGGACTGACTCAAACCTCTGCCAAGCACAGACATTGACTGCTGCAAACCAACCATGCAGGCGTCACTGGTTTTAAAAGGAGTTTACAGGGAAATCAGGAGAGCAGCAGGGGGGTCTGGAGTGCAACTGAATTAGAAAATTCAGAGTGGTTGTCCCTATCCGTTCATTGTAACATGTTGGGAAGAATGGGGCCTTCTCAACAACCCAAAGTGCAAACCAGTTCAGACAGGATCGCCCATTATCTCATGAAGTTTCCTCCTCCAATCTCACGCTTGTATCTGTTGGTGAGGTGGTCTGCTTGTACAGTGAGCTTGGACAAGACGGTGAACAGTCCCCTGAGGTGGTAATGAAATTGGTGTTCTAGGTCTGCGTTGTCCTCTAGATGCAGCTCTCCCACGACTGGCTGCTGCTCCTCCTGTTTCACTGCCATCTCCAGGAAGCTGGCTCCTGTGCTCATCTCCCGCTTTAGCAGACCCCATTCCATGTCGTTCTTTATGGACTTGAGCAGCAGGTAGTGCTCGTACATGTCCCGTTGCTTATTGGGACATGCCGTTTCGTTATTGTTAGCTTCCACTTCGCTCTTCACCTGCTCCTCCAGCGGCACGTCTCGCAGCAGGTTTGGCACCATGATGGTCTCGTCCATGTTATTGGCAGCTGCGATAAAGCGGTGCATGACGTTGATGAGAGAGTGCTTGTTGCACGCGGAGTCGCTGTTGATTTGCATCATCTTGAAGGCTTAAGTTCCGCTTGGTTACAGTTTGGCTGGCAGGTGAAGTTAAGGCAGAGCTGATTGGTGGCTGATCTGCACAAAGAATAAACACACTTAACAGCTGCACGCTGCACTGTGTTCAATACCTGCAGATCAAATATTACAGAACAAAAAGAAACGCTTGGTCATTGAGAAAATGGGTTTGGCTTCATAATGCATTAGCACGAACGCACACTAAAAGCTCTGGCTTCCATTCTCCACGGTAGATTTACAGCAAGGCTAAATGTGCATAATGTTTTCAGCTATTGACCAAAATTCAAGAAGGTCCTAACAACCAGGAACAGGAACTGAAAACATTAATCAGAATTTGAGCGTTGATGTACGACGCAGCATTTCGTCATTATTGAGAACACTGGCGATTCATCAGCGACACACAAACACAACGTTGTATGAACTCACCTGGACCACGAGGTAACAAGTTGGACCTTTCCGTGCTCTTAAAACCCCGTTTTATCCAAGCACCTCACACCACCTGCCAGGAAGGAAAGCCGAAATTTTCCCCACCTAACAGAGAGGCGCAATGGTATTTATACAGGACAGCCGGTTCAGGGGCGGGGTCAGGGCACCAAGGACCCGCCCGTTTTAGCCTTTTCTCTCTTCTGATTAGCCACCACAAAACATGTGGGCGAGTCCAACAGCGGCTGATCCATCCTGACCAATCACCGCAGCTGTCAATCAAACACTTGAGGGCACACCCAGGTTTGCAGCCGGACCCGGTGCACTTGTCACGTTTTCCGCTCCGATACTTTTTTATGTCAGCGTCATAGACTATATATGGTTTATATACACAGTTTATAATCAGCGTGTGCATATAAAGACTCCACACGGTGTCCAAACAGCGGATAAATATATTGCACAATACAAATCTCCGCATAATGTGTAGTTTGTTGATGGCGAAATTACTGTTTTCCTTGTGTTTGATTGTGGAGACCGCTGCCCCATCGCTTTGGCCCTGTGTTTCTTGTACTACACTGCCCTCTGGTGGTCAGCAAGAAAAAACTGAAGTGTAACTTAAAAAACTGTGTGTAACTTAAAGCCAAAACAATAACAAAATTGACATACATGTACACTTAAATTGAGGCAGGTAAATACATGGAAATCAATACAAACTGAGGAAGTGGTTAAAAATAAAATCCTTATTCTACGTTTTGACAGATTTATTGTTAGAAATACTGTTTAGGGTTTGGATATTATGCTTGATCAGTCTAAATACATTCTGATGGATATTTTTTGCAGTATAAGTGTTTCTAGATTTGACCAAAGTTTCTCTGAATATTTACAATAATAAAAAAGATGGGGGGTGGTTTCTTCACGAGGGCAAAAGGTGCTATATGGTTCAGTTTCCTTGAATTTGGATATGAGTAGATTTTGTGAATTATTTTCCAATTAAGTTTTTTGTTGTTAGTAATGCAGTATTTAAAGGCATTTGAAAAAACTGAACTGAACTAAACAACTATGTTGCTGGGCCTAATAATAATAACGAAATGAAAGAGAACGAAAATAGAACATGGAGCCAGCAGATTTTTGTTGAAATACAAAAAGTCTTTGGGTCTTGTTACTCATAAAAATAATCATGTTAAACATTTGCGAATGTCCCTTTGAGATATTTTATGGCAAAATACAATGCAATCAGCAGGAAAATCTGTAACTTACCCACAGGAAAGAGAAATTGTCCAGCCTTTCTTACTCATATATCAAAAACTAAATATGTGCTTTGTATCAGTGACATAAAAGGATAACAAAACATATTGGTGTTGCAACTTATTTTTATTGACAGAGTATATATACAATGAGGAGCACACACACACACAGACACTGGGTATCAAAATCGGCTCGTTCTAATTCTGAGTCTTTTTATTTTTCAAGTATTTTACATGCTTAGGAAAAAATAAATGATATTTAACACTGATAATCAAACTTTATGAGCAGACCAGAAAGACACATATGAGTTCTAACAGGCAGCACTCAATATTGGACTAGCACCTCAAACAAATTCAACTGAGTGCTGCTTGATTTAACTAAGGCAAAACCTACTTAACTTAAGATCGTGTCAAAATAAACCACAAGAACAAGACAACAAAGCTAATACAGACAGACACATTGGAAACAGGGGAAAATACAAATACTATTGTAATGCCTTTTGAACATATCCCTTGTGAAATTCAATCCTTTAATTTGACTTTTTTGGTCTCACACACAATTCTCATACTTTTTCCTTTCCCTAATTTGTATTTTAAAAAGCAGCCACTGATGGAATCCCTTTATCTAAAATGCCAGATGCATAAAATCACAGGAGTTTCTTTGAATCCAAATAGCAACCTAAGAACATAAAACATTTTTAGTGGATACTGATTATTGTCATAGCCTGCCTAATTGTGAAAATGAAAATGCAACTCACTTGTCAGAGATCACAGTTAAACCATCTCATACTGGTTATTGGTTATGTATCGGGACAAACAACAGGCCAAGAAAATTCCAATAATCTGTGGGGAAGAGAATTACTGCCTGTATTAGTAATACTTTCAGAATGCGTAATTATACAATGTAAAAACATGAAAACATAACAAAACAAAACAATGATATGGGGTCAAACAGACCTGGAAGAAAGCAATTCCAAAAGAGATCCCTGCAACGATTCCCAGGTTTGCCTCCATTGCTGTGGTCACTTTCAGAAAACAACCCTAGGACAAAAGACAATCCCAACTTGCTGTTGTAGCTAATGGTAGGTATTATTTTGATCTGTGAGTTAATACATACCTCGTTGTACACTATAGCTTTGGCTTTGTCTGGGAGCATTAGAGTCTCTGCAGAGCAGTTGGCGTTGTCTTTGCAGCAGCTTATAGGAATGCCATGCTCTTTGAAGTATGGAGTGCCAATCCAGTCAGTGTAATTATTGACACCACAGCAATGAAGCTGCAAAATTATCAACAAACACAATCAGCAGTCCAGTGACAAAAACTTTACATCACTAGATTCTAATAACAATAATCAATAGTAATAGTGAATATTTTGCACATTTCTGCACAGTTCTGAATGATAGAGCGGTGATTAAGAAACTGACTGGCACATTAAAGATAAATGATTGAAATTGATAAATGAATGATGATTCTACAGCAGTTTTCTAGGAGATTTGATTTGCTGTGAGGAGGGCACCAGACCTAGGCAGACCTGGCAGGCTAGGCAAATGCAGACACATGAGGAGCATGCAAACCCCACACAGTAAGGACCAAACAGAAGGGTATTAAATGAGTTGAGTGCTAACAAACACTATACCACCTTAAAGTAATTTCGCACTGCTATTACAGATAACCCATTCACTGCAATTAATCCATTATTGAAATAATCGTCAATTAATTTAGTAATTGAACAATCGTCAACTTGTCTATGCACAGGCTCCAAAACATGCTGAGAACTGACAGAAGATGTTTTAGAACTTGAACAGAGCAGTAATACATGAAACTGACAAAAGCAACCTGTAAATGCAATGTTTTTGAAACTACACCAACCAAGATGTCCTCAAGAGGTTTCACCTCAAACTTTATCTGGCAAAAATTTGGTAAAAGTCTCATATTCACAGCTTTTCTAATTTTAAATAACTATGTGATTGATCAAATTGAATGACTAGATTAATTCATGAGCAAAATAATCTTTTTTTCATCCCTACACTGGGCACAGCCAGAATCAACATCAGTAGTGTAATGACAAACAAGGGTTAAACTTACAGTTTTCTGAATGGTATCGACAGCAGCGCTTCTAGTGTCTGTGGTGTTGTAGGACTTCACTGCTTCTCTATAAGCACGACCTAAAGTACCTTTAATCTGGACAAATACAAACACAAAAATACAGTTGAATAATTATTCCATCATTTGATAAAATGGTGTTAATCTGCAGTTCTTACTTCATGTCTGAAAATAAATCCTGAAATCCCAGCCACAAGCTCAGCGAGGAAAACCAAAGTTAGAAACATGGCATACTGAAAAATGAAAGCATTTAGAAAAATGTCAGCAAAGATAGTCCAGTGCTTTATTCATTGTTTCACTTGTTCACCCACCAGTTTTAGCATCCATGGACTACCACGGCATGTGGCAAAGCAGCCAAAAAGGCCAAAAATAACAATGATGGCCCCAGTTCCAATGAGAACATATGGTGCATTGGTGCCTTCCTCTGAGGCCAGAGACAGATAGGCCAGGCTCACCTTCCCCGACACACCAACAGCCAACAGGATCACTCCAGTGAACTGGAAGAGCAAACAACATCAATGTGGCCATCTTCTGAACAGCAAATAAACAATATTAATTTACACATTTCATGTGAAATGAAATTACACTGTGGGCTGTGTTTGACAGTCATGACCAGTCTTTGCCAGAGCAGACACTTATTTTAATTATTATTATTATTATTATTATTGTTCCAGTAAAGAGTAGGGATGTTTCTCTCCTTTTCAAAAGCACACCTGGATCAGACCTACGGTAGTTTATCCCAGCATCTTTTTCACAGCCCACTTAAGTCATTGGCTCGGGGGGAGGCATATGGACAAGCTGCCAGGAGCCATAAATTGCCAGATAAAAGCAGTGAGCTGAACTTTGTGTTCACAGCTGTGGGTTCAGTGCAAAGATTAATACCACTAGTTAATATAGAGCTGCGGACTCTACTGTATTAGTTGCAAAACTGAATATGCTTATTGCCAAGTAGGTCTACGTTCAACTATAGGGACCAAGAACTAAGACTCGGAATAAGAAGGGTAAACTGGGATACATTTTTTTCTTTAGGGGACACGTCAGCCCAAACAGAAAGTCCTACCCTTCTGCGATTAACATTTAAAGTAAACTTTGTTTTCATTTCTAACATCTTTCCCGTATTTTGTTCTAAGTCCAAATCCCTGTTTTGTTCCCTCTTGACCACAGTGCAGTGGTTTGGTCTCGGCGCTTCGCCCTTTGTTGCTCTGGCTCTTGTCTCCAGTAACACGTACAACAAACTCACCCAGAAAATGAGGCTGTAGGAGATGAGGAAAGTCTTGAGGCAGGTAATCACGGGCTTCGTCTGAAGCCTTCGAGAGGGAGACGGCATAGTCACTTTGAGACCAGAGACAAAAAAGCAAACAAAAGTTTACTTCACGGAAAACTCCGGCAGGCAGGGTTAAAAAAAGCTTCGGAGGTGAATCCAAGGAAAGGGGGGAAGTGTCGTCACTAACCCACATTCACTTTCCTGAAGGGAAAAAACAAACCAGCGCAGCCGCCACCGACAACAACCTCAGCATGGCGCATTGGCTGTGCGTTTTACTCACTTTAGTACTTTTCAATTTACATTTATTTTAGTTTGACATGTGAGTTAAATAGCAGATAGCCATATAATGATACTAGTACTTTATGTATTTCCTTTTAGTGAATGCGCTTAATTTCATACCAATAATTTGGAAATATCAAGCGTAGACATTTACATTTTATTATATTCTTTAGTGGAAAATTAATAAATTAATTACATAGTCTGTTTTTTGCTCTGTACTATGTAACTTTCCGTAACAATGAATATTAAAAACATTTCTCTATAAATAAATCTTAGATTCTTTTGAGCGTCATTCACGGTTATAACCATTCAGCGCTCTCACGTGCTGTTTAAAAGCGGTCACTATTTGTCATTATGGTTCGTGTTTGTTTGCTTTGTTTGCTTTTGGGCATTTCATTGTGTATTATTTTGAGTTTATGTATTTTTTTAAGCTTCACCTGGCGTTAACTATAATTCAGATGTTTTTGGTCTCTTTGTGCTAAATAATTATGTGTATTCGGTGTCAGTGTGTATGTAGTACTTGTTGGGATAATGTTTTGTTATTGTGTGTTATAGCCTACTCTTGTGTACATTTATGTATTTTCATTTACTTAACAGTTTACCGTCCTATTTATTATAGCATTGTATTTGTGACTACCTTCAAAGTTGTAATAACCTTTTACAATAAGAGTATTACATAAATTAACAACAACTTAACAACTTAAAAACTTTGGTTCAGAGTTATTTAAGTACCATTTTTGAAAGTGAAATTTTGGTAGTTAGATTGTTGTTAAAATAGCTAAAGAAATTTTACATCAAATGTATTTTTAGAAGAGGTGCGGACAGGAACCATCAGCTCTTCCATCCTGAGCAGCTTATCACTGGAAAGGAAGATGCTGCTAGCAACTATGCTTGTGGGCATTACACAATTGGAAAAGAAATCATTGACCTTGTATTGGATAGGATTCAAAAACTGGTGGGTAATTTTTATTCTCTGTGTTATGGTCATATTGTTAAATATATGTTGTACCTTCAGTCTGTCATTAGGCCAAACAGTGCACTGGTCTCCAGGGCTTCCTGGTGTTTCCACAGCTCTGTCTCTGGCTTCACTTCTTTGCTGATGGAGCATCTTTTTCACTATGGCAAGAAGTCAAAGCTGGAGTTCTCCATCTACCCTGCTCCACAGGTGTTCACTGCTGTGGTGGAGTCCTACAACTCCATCCTGACCACCCACACCACCCTGGAGCACTCCGACTGCACCTTTATGGTCAACAATGAAGCCATCTATGATGTCTGCTGCAGAAATCGTGACACTGAGCGCCCAACCTACACCAGTTTGAACAGGCTAATGCGTCAGGTTGTATCCTCCATTACAGCTTCTCTTCACTTTGATGGTGCTCTCAATGTTAATCTCACTGAGTTTCAGATCACCCTCGTGCCGTATCCTCGGATCCATTTCCCTTTGGCCACCTATGCCCAGTCATCTCTGCAGAGAAGGCTTTGTGAGCAGCTGACAGTGCCTGAAATAACAATGCCTGCTTTGAGCCCATCAACCAGATGGTCAAATGTGACCCTCACCACGGCAAGTACATGGCCTGCTGCCTGCTTTTCACAAAGATGTGAACTCTGCCATTGCCTCCATTAAGACCAAGTGCACTGTCCCATTTGTAGACTGGTGTCCTACAGGATTCAAGGTGGGCATCAACTACCAGCCCCCCACTGTGGTCCCTGGAGGTGACCTGGCCAAAGTGCAGCACCACGGCCATCGCTGAGGCCTGGGCTCGACTTGACCACAAGTTTGACCTGATGTACACCAAGCGCCTTTGTCCACTGGTATGTGGGAGAAGGGATGGAGGAGGGAGGGTTCTCTGAGGCCAGAGAGGACATGGCTGCTTTAGAAAAAGATTATGAGGAAGTAGGCGCTGATTCTGTGGAGGGAGAAGGAGAGGAGGAGGAATATTAGTTTGTTAAACTGTTCAAAACTATCCAGTGTTCTGTTCTTTATTTGTTAGAAATGTTTTACATAGATCTTAAGATTTATTGAGGTTTGAAGTAGTTTGAAGGAGTTCTTATTCATACTACATTTAACACTTTTAATGGGCTTAGGAATGTTATTTGAAATATTTTATAAATGGCATTTGTTCAATAAACCACATAAATAAAGGCGTATTGATTTGGTGTCTGCTCTCTATATAACAGAATAATAAATACAAGAATATTTCTACTATGAATCAATCTAGACTCAGAAATCAAGTGTCAGACTAAGTGCGCCCTTACAGCGCCCTCTAGTGGTTAATTTGCGCAGGACAAAAGGGCAGGGGCTTCACGTTGTGGAAATTGTTCTGAAGAGACGAGTCTTATTTCACTCCCTCCGACACGACGAAACGCGGGACGTTTGGGGCGATCTGAACTGGTTCATCCTTTCACACTTACTCTGGAGGACAGAATTTTTAAGTTATTTTGTGTTTTTGTGCTCAGGTTTTATCTTCAGATCTCAACATGGGACTTTTCTACATTAGTGCTGTTTTCACGTTACTTTTTAGAGGTGAGAAAAATCTTTAAAAGCATGCCCTACACGTTTTAGTCTAGCAGGATCTAAAGGATTCACTTCGAAATTAATGTAAGACAGAAAATGTCCTTCTGGAAATGCCTCCTCAGCAGTTCCGTTAATTCCTGATGCGATGAATTTCAGGATGACTGAATCATTACAGACAGACCTCCTCCTCTGTAAACATGCTGCAGACCTCCTGCTGTGAGACCCAGTATTAATCCCTCAGATAATCACGTTACCGCACTGTTATAAAGTTTACCGAGGGCCTGTAAGATGCAGTGTGCGTTTGTCACTTACATAAGATCTTCTGGAAATAAATGCTTTGGTCTACAACCTGGAATGTCCTTTCACATTTTCATGTTTTCTCATTTAGACGCTCCCACAAAACAAGAGGATGTGTTATGTGCTGATGACAAATCCAGGTGTATTTATAAAGGAATGTTACTGAGACTAAGGAAACCGCAAATAGTTGTGCGGATCTGCTTGTATTTGCAGAATTATTTGCATTAGCATCTGTTCATATTAAACATCTGCTAAATGTCATAAATCACACCACTAACTGCTGGAAAGGCTAGAGGAGATAAAAGAGATTACTTGGCTACTGTCTGCACATGTTGGACTTGCTGTGTGCTGTTGCAGTTGGCACTGGGACCACTGAAGGCTACAGTGACTTTGTAGAGGAAG
Source organism: Odontamblyopus lacepedii (assembly GCA_034769755.1). Lineage (NCBI taxonomy): Eukaryota > Metazoa > Chordata > Actinopteri > Gobiiformes > Gobiidae > Odontamblyopus > Odontamblyopus lacepedii. The sequence goes on along the minus strand of CM068355.1, from coordinate 14,408,567 downwards.
ACTTTACTCCACAACTCGACTACCAAGGTATGACATCCACATTGTTTCAACATCTGAGAAATCATTTAAAGCAGCAGCAAACATTCAGAGACCTGTGCCACGGCTAGACCCACACTGGTGCCACTCTCCGGGCCTGACCAATGGGGAGGTGACTTGTCGCTCTCCTCGTGGACCATCCTACCGCAGCACCCTTGGCACCCGCTGTGACATGAAGTGTGACCCGGGATACAGACTCATAGGAAAGGAGTTCATTCAGTGCCTTGCCAACCGCCGCTGGTCTGGAACAGCTATTTGTCGCCGTAAGTCCTTTGAATGCACATTTATAACCCACATAATGATAATAACTGTGTTTTTGTGATATGTGTACAGAGAAGCGTTGCCACGTTCTGCCCCTTGTTCATCGTGGAAGATACACCTGCACCCAGGGCTTTATGGTGGACTCCAGGTGTGACTTCAGGTGTGACCCCGGCTACCGCTTCGAAGGGGAGCACTCACGTACCTGTCTGAAGACTGGCCTGTGGAGTGGGGTCCAACCGGTCTGTTCAGGTACACTGCCATTTTAACCATTACTGTTTAGTTACGCATTTTATATTAATAGGGTCCTTACAATTTCACCCATTACCCTTTATTTTAGGTTACACTTATCGGCAAAAATTTGTATACTTGCCATTACTTATTGATATCTTATTCTGCATAACCTTATTCTGCTGCTAATTAAATATTTGCTAACACTTTCCTATTGATTAACTCTTTATTACTACTTTTTAGCATGATCAGGGTCATAATTCATGCAGTAATATGTCCTAATAGGGCTCTGGTAATAAGAGTTTTAAGGGCTTGTACCAATATATACATAAATAACTTCATAGTATATCAAAAACCTGTTTTAAATTTCATTGTTATTCATGAAGAAAATGACCAGTTGGATCGACAAAATAGTCCTTGTTGACAACTAATAACCAAAAATGTCAATATTTTGTGTGAGCACCATTGGCGCAGATAACAGCTGCATTCTTGCTGGATTGTGTTTATGTAGTTTTGCAAAGTCTCTTTTGTTACTGAGTTCCAAATAGTTTCTAGCTGTTCCCAGAGACTTGCTTTGGATGACACGTTGGTGTCATTTTTGGAAACATTAAACTCGAAAATGTATGGATAGCAAAATAGTTATATTTTAGCACTAGAGATATTATTTTGATAAAAAGATCTCTCATATACTGGTGGATTAACCATTATACAGTAGAAACATAAAAAGATATTTTAGTAAACAGAAATACTGTTAAATTACGGCAGCAGTGGCAAACACCTTATACTGGGTGGTGGTCTAATAAATTTGTACACCACTGTAGATGTTTTGTGTGTGCCCCTCATTGGCTAATCCATCTGTGAATCACCCCCATCTGAAAACGGGGAGATTTAGCAGTGACCAGACTCTCATCTTCCTTGTGTGTATTGTGTGTTCTGGATCCCAGGCAAACAAGAAATACTTTTAAGAAATAGTTTTTACTTTATTTACATCCAAAAATGTCCTAAAGAGCTTTTATCATGAGAGGAGAATTTGCATTTGAAGCCTCCCTGGCTCCACTGAGGACAGCCATGCCTGTTTCACTTGAGCATTAAACAAATCCATATGTGCAAGCTTCCTATTCGTCATGTTCTCAGTTCCAAGTCTTGCTCACACAAACATTCCCCTTTAAGTTATTTGGACATGAACCACTTTTTTCTGTGCTTTTGAAATTATTATTACAATGTTTATTTTTCCATTTGCAGACATGGATCCGCCCAAAATCAAGTGTCCCCGCTCCAGACTGAAGTTTGCTCAGCCTGGAAAGCTGACATCTATAGTCTCCTGGGATCAACCAGTGGCCTCTGATACGGCTGATAAATTGCTTGAGTATGCCGCAGTTCCCTCTTCATTTCTTACACAATTTGCTTTAAACACTGGGCAAATATTACTTCTTATTCAGGGTTACACTTGTCGGTCCAGAGTCAGGCACTGAATTTAAAGAAGGACCCACCATTATCCGGTACAAAGTGCATGATCAGGCCAAAAATAGAGCTGCCTGCAAGTTTATAGTCCGTGTTGAAGGTAAGCCATTGAAACCCACACTGTCCTGTAGTTTTCCATGAATTGTCACTAAAAAACTCTGCAGTGAGGAGATGTCCTGAGCTGACTCCGCCTCTGCATGGCTACCTCACCTGTTCCTCTGATGGAAATAATTATGGAGCGACTTGTGAGTACCACTGCGACGGAGGCTACGAGCGCAGAGGGGTCTCCAGCCGTGTGTGTCAGTTTAACCAAAAGTGGGAGGGCAATCCTGCGCAGTGTGTCCGTAAGTAAAGAACGGATACCCCCTTTGCAGTCATATTTCATCCACCAGTTTTGTTCATGCCATGGTAGAGTTTATGCAGTAGGGCATCTGGTTCAAAAGTGCCTGAAGGTAATTTATTGGGGTTGTGCAATGCAGTGGATCTTTGCCACCAGTTCTTGTGCAATTCCCAAGCCTAAAATAGTGGTCCCCAACACTTTTAATCCAAAAAAACATTTTCTCACTCTCCGAGTACTGCCTAATTTGAGTTATGTCAATAAAATTATTATTTTATTATAATGAATGATTAGATTACTATTACATTTTCTTGTAAATAAGGAAGTAATTTTTCTTGAAAGAATGTTTTCTGTTCAAACGCCTTTCAGTCTCACCTTTTATAAATCAGAAAACAATCAAAGGGAAACACTGGTCTAGAAGATTGTTTACATTTCGCATCTTTTGTACTTCATTACATATTACTTTTCTTTTTTCAGTATAACATATACTTGCTTTTGTCTTTATGTTTAGCTCTAGACTTCAAATCTTCACATTTAAAAACAGCCTCTTCTCTCCTGGACCAGTACTATGAGAAACGGAGGCTCCTCATCGTCTCCGCCCCAAACGTGACAGACCCAGACTACCAGCTGCAGAACATGATGATACAGGTGAGCTGACAGTACAGTGGTTTTCAACAGCCCATTGTGAACGGAAATGACACAGATCTGTATTTTGTCAGACCTCGGACTGTAACTTAGACCTGAGACATGTGACAGTGGTTGAGCTGCTGGGTTCTCCGCCTCGTGAGACCGGCCGCATCAAAGAAGACGTGCTCACAGCCGATGTCATTGACGGTTTAAGGTAACTCTATCACTCCTGACTATGTGCTACAGTTTCATCAACATAAACACACCGGTAAAAGGGTCTCAATAAGATGGCCACAAGTCTCTAAATCTAAGTCTCCAAATAAAAAAATCAAAACCTTCACATTGACTTAAAATGGAAAGAATGAGGTTTAAGCATAAACACAGCTAAAAATAGCAATGGCTTTTCTAAATGATTCAAAATATAAACTCATTCTCTGTGTTTGGGAACAAAAGGTCATCTCAACTTTGCTCCCAAAAGGCAAGTACGTTTTTATGTGTCAGTGACATTATTTTTAACCAGTACTTATGTAATATTGTTTTGAGAACTTTTAATTGTTTTCATTCCAGTTGAAAATGACCCACTGAACTCTTCTATGCAAATAAAAAGATAATAAACATAATGCGAATAATATACATTAACTTAAATCAGTCAGTTCAACAGTTTGGTCACAGTTTTGTACACACAGTAAATATGTGTTATCATAATTCCCCCGATAACTAAAACACTTGCCTCTCTTTTTATTGCAGACAGACGTTTCGGATCTCCAGGTCCTACTTCAGCATGGTGCTTCTGGACGAGCTGGGACTGGACCGGGAGCGCTTCATTACCCCCGTGTCGTCTGACGAGCTTTTCTCCTACATCGACAGCTTTGTGTTGAACGAGGAGGAGAGAGAGCGACTGGAGCGACACAGACACTTCTGCCAATAGTCATCATTTTAAAGCTAAAGACAACCAACAATATCCTATTAAAATGTGATCCTATTTTTCACTGAAGCACGCTGTTCAGTATCAGTAGCTCTTCTGTAACAGGCACTTATACATCAGTGTGAATGACACCAGACAGTGGGGCATTCAGGTCAAATAAATGTTTATTGCACATACTTAATAATATACTTTGGAATAAACTATTTAAAAACATGCATTATTTGTGTTTTTTACAATAGCATTACAGTAACACTACACAAGATGAAATAAGGAGTTAAAATTAAGACCAGTTAAATAAAAAAACTATTTCATAGGTCTGCAATAAGCGCGTCTAAACATGTACAAATAGAATGGAGTGAATATATTAATAGGTGCTGGATTTCAATATTATTTATCTATACTTAAAAGGAAAGTCTTGTCATTTCTTTGGAATTGAAGCATATATACAATTTAGTGTTTTGGCACAGCTCACAAAAGCTCCTGTGGTGAACTTAGTGTAAATTGTGAAATTGTCAAGTGCTGAAGATGCAGGTTTGAGAACACAGTGAAATCAGTTCACGTATTTATGGCACAAAACAACAGCTGACATGTTAAAATCTCTTTCAGAGGAATGTAAGATAATACACTTCCAAGTTATTTGTTTGTTCAAGAGATCTCATTTGTTTTCCTTGGACTTTCCCATTGTAGAGCGCAGTGGAAGAGTGCCCTCTGCCCACGAGTCCGGGTATTGCATCATCTTCTGCCAAAGACTGACTTCTTCTCCAACAGAGTCCATTTGTACCTCTTCTTTTCCTATTTTTACAATTCCTGACGAGGTAAAAACAGAAGGGAAATGATTGTCTCAACTTGTACTCATCGGTTTCAAGACACTAAATTGGATTATTTGCATTTTTACCTTTTCCAGAGCTGAGGCGCACTCCTCCCAGAAATTCATTGCTGGACATAGATTCTCTGTCCCACACAGTCAGCTCAAGGCACATCTCCTTTAGCTGCTCTAAACCCAGCTCTTTGTACACAAATGTATGATCAAAATGAGGATTCAGGTTTTTCTTCGCAACAGGGGTTTTCCGCTTAGTTGACTTTCCTTTAGTTGGTAACAAGTACCTGGATAATAATGAAGAACGCTATTAATGCTAGTTACCATAAAGCAATAACAGAGTTAGTTGTACTGTCATGGTATTGCTCACCCCTTTACAAAACTGTCTGCTGTGTCTCCCATTTTGATCGCTACTAAATTCTTTGCCTCTTTGATGAGAACATGCAATTCCCCGTCTTCAGTCAGATCCTTTTTACCTATACACAAAAGGACACATAAGGAAACACGAAGGCTTTTATACAATTTGTTCCTTATCGTTTCCGAGGTTCCTCCTTACCTTTTAGCTTCGCAGGTGCTTGTGTTTTAGGAGTAACATATTTTAAAGAAATTACAAGCTCCCCTTTATACTGAGCAAAAACTGGCACTGAAGATGTCTGTGAAAGATTATGAAATGGGTAGAATCAGCCAAGATCCCAAACAAGTATTATCTCATCTCATCTAAATACTTTTTTTAACTATTACAAATGTGGCATGTTTAGAAAATAACAATTTACTCTGCATTTTTTTCTGCATATAGACAAAAAGGAAAATGAAAATGTAATAAAAATACACTAAAAATATTCATTATGTCTTCTTAGTACTTTAAGTTCTTAGGTTCTTTTTTAGTAGTAACAGCAGCTGATATACGACACATCCCACCATCAACACCAGTGACAGTTCTGAAGATGGCTCGCAGCAGCAGCCGAAACATGTCAACAAGGTAAATACACTTGACTACATTGTCTGAAAAAAGGACCTAAGAAGTTAACTAACAGCTTAGATTCAACACCCAAATGGTATCATCTTGTGTTTTGTACTGAAAATGTTGAGTGACTAAAAAGAAGAATCTGAATCTGAAATAACAGTGAAAAAACTGGAGAAATTTGTGCATCAGTGGGTCAAGAGAGGTGCTCTGCTAAGATGTAGCCCAAAGATATTATAAAACAGACTTGACTGCTGTACACATGTTTTTGGCAACACTGGCAAGTCCATCATATTCTGCTTTATATATGTAATAACCTTTGACATGAGGACGACGGTTTCTTCTGTTGGGGACTCCAGGTCTCTGCAGTCTAGAGCAATCTCAACTTCACCCAGGAAAGTGTTGCGGCTGAAGCGGCCATGATGCCACACTGATATGAGCACAGAGCGACTGTACAGCTGAGCTCGGCTGATGGTGTACTGGAGAAACAAGAAAGCATAACGTGACAGCAAAGTTTTGTAAATGGTGATTACTGCTCCATACTGTTAGGGCACAGAACATAATATCTAATCTTATGTACAGTGTCAACATCCATGTGGATAGTCTCTAGGTGTTGTCTGTGTTTGCAGTGGCGTAAGGTCCCTGGTCTGGGAGTGTCAGTAAGTCAACAATGTAAAGTCAATAATTAGTGTGAAATGTCATGGTAGCACTTGTACCTTCAAAGTTTCTTTGAAGACTGGATTAACTGTGTGTCTCTTGATGCTGGTTTTCCTTTTGCTCTGACGGGATTTTTCAGGAAGAAGGTAGCATTTGACATAGCTATGGAAGACAATAATATTTTTAATTTGTACAACATGTTAAACAGGGAACAGGATACGTGTTTGACATTTCCTGACTAAATATCTGATGAGTTGCAATTTCCTGTTCAGTTTAAGTAAGCACCCCAAGGATGTGATTATCGAGGCTGTTTAAACACAGCAGCTCCTATCAGCGCAGATCAAAGACGTGTTAACATCACAGAGGCAGAAACATGAGTCTCAGAAACATCCCCTGCCTACAGTGGTTTGGTTAGACACACTTCATAAGCCAAGACACGCACATAAAACTGACTTACAGAATTATATTGTATTATTGTAAAATCTTTCGACATTAATGAGGTTTTAACCATGTTACACAATGTTCCCTCCTGATTAGTTTATTCAGAGTTGTAGTTCAGTTAATTACGGCATGTTTGCGTAATCTGATTCTGGGTAATACATGATAAAAATTTCCTGCATGCTCTGGTGAAATGCCACTCTGAAGGTTTTCAGTTCTGCAGTTTTGAACAGGAAGACAATTAACCTGTTTCAATTATTGAGCCAGAGATCAATAAGATCAATGTAAAATAAGCATCTACACATGTTATAGTTTAATACTGCATAAACAGAATATATAATTTACTCTTTAACACTGCATGATGTTTGACAGTTGATAGTTACGGGTTAGAGTGATGGTGCGATGAGTCCCCGTGAGCCAGGCCGTGACACTCCTTGATGAAGACGTGGAGGCTCTGGGTGTGTTCGTCGTATCTGATGGAGAAGACCAGGTCTCCACTCACCTCCACGCTGTCGTAGTCCCCTGCCTCGCTGTAGATGCTCATCATGCTGCCCAGTGTGCCCTGAAGTGTGGTGCAAAGCAAATATTGATACTGGGATATTGACACGTACACAACCTTATGTTACAGTAGTGTTAGCAAGTATCTTTCCAGGGCAAGACATTGTAGAAAGGTTCTTTTAAGGTGCACTCTGTAACTTCCAGGGTGGGGGGGTCTGTCACCTTTTTGTCTCCTTTATTAAAACAAACAGGGCAAATTACAGGTCAGATCTGTGGAGAGGTTACCCTGCTTAAAGAAAGAATGCATGTTTTTCAAGGTATTGTAGCAATAAATGCAAAATGAATACCAAACTGTGGAACATTCTAGGTAAAGGTTTTCATTCCACACTCTTCTCTCTCATTTAAAGTCTCTCCCTCTTTTTAATTTCTTATTATTTATGTTTTCATTTATTTGTATTGTGATTTTTAATGTATTTCTTATTCTATAAAGCATTTTGATTTGCTTTTTGTACGAATTGTGCTATACAGTGCTAAACTTGCGTTGCCTTACCTAAAGCAATAACATCTCTGTGGAGACAAGTAGGTGGCAGATCATTCCTCTGAAAGGTTACATGGTGCATCTTTAATATTTTTAATCAGAAAAATATTTCATGGCTATTCTATTACAGAAACAGAACTGTTTTATATTATCCATATCCTTCTGTCCATTGGTTGCAGCTTCCAATTATTGGAGACATTTTCAGCACTTTTCACAAATTTTCCCTTATTTTTCATCATTTCAAACTCATGGATGACAGTAAATATTGGTCATTTTTAAGTGGCACACTGGGAGGCTTTTCAGTACTTTACCTTTGAACTCAGGCTGGAGGAGCTAGAAGCCATATTCCTTTTGTGGAAACTAACCAGGCTGTCAATATCTTCATCCTCTTCTTCTTCTTCCTGTTGCATCATCATAATAACTTTGATCATCACAATGTTCCACTCGCATGAACTGAAATCACAAACTATCAACACAGATTTGGATCTTGCATTAACGTGCGCTACGTACTGCCACATCCAGGCCTGGCACAGACTTGCTCCTGGTGATCACTGAGGCTGTAGGAGAATCTGGCTCATCGCGCAGGTCCAGAGTCGAAGTATATTCTGAAAATAAGATAGAGGAGGATGTAATTTTGATCATTATCTTTGTTAAGATTGTACCATGTACCAGAAGTCCTCTGTGGCCGCCTGACACTCTTCTTGAACAGTCGATCAACATCCATCTCAGGAGAGTATCTGTTCTCTCTGATCTCCTAGTGGAAAAGTTGAACATGTTTAACATTTTCCATACACTTTTCTTGCGCTGTCTGGTAACTGTTCCAGATGGTTGCAAATAACAACTGACAGCTGTGGATAAATGCATTCTATTATAAGACTTTAATTAGTATATTTCTATGTCTTGTGTATTTTTATTTTGATGTAATTTAATCATATTCAGAAACTACATGCGTCACTTAGTACATTTAACAATATGGAAACCAGTAAATATACACTGGTTTAATACAGCGGTTACTTTTTTTTTAGTTCAAGGATATAGGGGTAATAACAAAAATATTATTATTGCTATCACTATTTTTGTTTATTGGTTTATTTTAAGCTTATGTTTTTGTATGCAAATGCTTTTTTCTTAAGGCTTTGAGTAAAAAAGTATAGCCGTTTCTATAAAGTAAGAAAAAAAATAAAAGAATGATTGGATTAGCGTCCTCATGCTTAGTTAGCTACAGTGCGGACTGAAGCACACAAGACAAAAACAGAAGCAGCTATATTTAGCAAGACGACCGGTGGCAGATCGATGAGTGCTCGTGACTTGCAACTCAAGAGCCAAAGTGATCAGAGAAAGACGAGGAAAACCAAACATAAGAACATGCATGAATGAAACTTCAAATTTCCAAGTGTGAACCCTTAAAGGTGCATTGTGTAACTTTTCTGGTGGAGGGTCCATCATATGCTCTTCTCCATGGAGATGTTATTGCTTTGACTGGATGGTTTCAAACCCTTCTGTCTTCATGGAGAACAAACCAGACCAAGTTACAGTTCAGATTTGTGTTTTTCTAGGTACTTTTGAGCTACAAAACCACCTGTAATTAAATAAATGTAGTGTAATGTAAGGACACCCAGCCAAAAAGTTACACAATGAACCTTTAAGCAATGTATTTGATGAGTTGTTGTAATATTAGTAAAAAGTTTACATTTTGCCTCCTGTAAAAAAAATGAACTTACAGAGCCATGTTCAGGTTTCGAGCGGTCATCCGTAATATTTATTTTCACTGGCATCTGTAGACTAGAAACACTGGATTCTGCCAAAATGGACTGTGGATGTTGACTCGATTTCCTTTTATTGACATAACATTTACATTAGTCACATTGCAAATTAACCCAAGCCATTATTATTGTTTAACTGAATATGCTGCCCTTGTTTGCCTTTTCCCTATTGGGCTCACCTTGTCAGTTCTGGTGTGACGTGATTAGACTCTGTTGCCGCTTTACTGCTGTTCAAACTTACGACTTCTGCAGACTCTGTGTCACTGTGGGTGGATTTGTAGCAAACATCCTCTCTTGAGTCAAAAGATTCCCTTGAAGCAATAGATCCATACTTTTCACTTGAAACATTACTTAAAAAAAACAAAAAAAGAATTAATTAATCAAAAAACTGCAACAAATAAATAATGCAATACTGACGAAACCTTTTGTGAGTGGCTTCCTCTTTGAGTCTTGGCTGAGAGATGGGAGCTGGAGGTTCAAGAATGACCTGTTTTCTTCTTAATAGCGCTTCACTTGTCGTGTCACGGTTTTTCCCTAAACAAAACAAAAGTAAAAAATATTATATCCAGGATTTGTTGTGCCGAGTATGTTTTTAAGCAGAAAAAATGCATTGTAGCAGCCAAAGTGATGGAGATGCTAATAATTCTGATGAACTGTGCACTGTAATCTGAGTAGACATTGTAAATAAAATTGATACTGCTGTGTTTGTAGTAATATGCTACCTTTATTTTGTTTAACTCCTTTTATGTTGTTCATAATCACATAAATGTAAATGGGACATGGGTAGTATTAGGTCGGATTTCAGATGTCTATGAATATACAGTTTAACATGTTTTTCTTCTGATCTTTAATTATTATGTCTGTGTGTAAAGCAGTATTTCTCTCATGAGCACATTCCAACACTGGAGTGCAGTTTGCATTCCTACACTGTTCCTCGTTACACTGTTGATGCCCACTTCCTCTTCCTGTACTTACTCAGAGCAGGTTTCATTTTAATGGAGCTTCTCACAAGGTCATGTCCAGGACTTGCTGAGAAGCGATTGATCGTCTGATCATAAAACCAATCGCCGGTTCTCTTTTTTAGGTCCCTGTAAATCACAGTTAAGTGGTGCATACAAAAATAGTCAGTCTGTACCATCTCTGCAGTAATAATGCTTACAGAAGTATGACTAAGGAGGCTCTTACGATTCCATGGCACACACACTGCAGAGCCAGGAGCCCCCTGGGCCGACAGGGGCCCTGCAGCTGTGGCAGACATAGTGATGGCACATTCTGCACGTACTGGAAAAGGCCGTGAGTCTGCTCAGAGGCTGCAGGCAGCGACCACAGACACGCTGACTGTATTTTCCACTGCTACGTTTAGCCCCTCTCCTCTTAATATCCAGCAGCTCAGTCTTCAGCTTCCTGAAAGAAGTCATAACAGTGCTGGAACAAATCATTTCTGTGTAATTGTTGGGTTAGCTAAATACAGGCATTTATTAAACTTTGTCCCTAAGCTATTTGCTATTTTTATGGCGTGGTCATCTAGATAAACAGGAGACAATGAGGGCATACCGTATGCGCTGATTCTCGGCCTGGCGCAGTTCTTCATCTCGCCTCAGCACCTCCAGGATCAGCTCCCGCTCAGAGTGAGACAGAAAACTCAGGTTTATGTCAGCCTGAAGCATCATGTCAGGCCAAACGTACAACGAACAAAACCTGCAGAAATATCAAATCAGATTAAAGATGTGATCACTCATCAAATTTTCAGGGTTTTGTGACTGTGGTCATAGCATCTTTCTCACCACATCATTTCTATTGCATCATGTGAGTGAGGTGCATGATGGGGGTCACTGACAGCTTCATATCTGTTCAGGGAAGCTTTGGCTACAGCTGTAGTTTAACACCATTTATCTGTTGTGTGTGTTGTATTATGCAAGTGTGTTGTAAATTTGTTTTGTTCTGCAACAGACACAGAAGATGTGAGCATTTCTTGCTGTACTGGAAACAAATTCCACCAACTTGTTGTGTGGCCATTAATAAATGATTCTGATTCTGATTCTGATTCTGATTAAGGGTTAACTGAGTCAAGTATATAATATATTATGAATGGTATTACTACTCTTGATAAATATGTACTAAGGGTAAACAGTTAGAGGGAGTTAAAATCCCACAGAAGGTCAGTGCCCCAGTGAAAGGTTGTAGGAGCAGCAAAAACAACATCCCATGTATGGTTCCCACCCTTTAAGGATACAGAGAGCGGGTGGAGATCAGGAGTTCATTTATTTCAATCCAAAATTGGATTATCTGTCATGTTCTATCTAAAAGTGTACGCTTCATTTCATCTACTTCAAACACAGCGTGTTCTGTGCACATGGTTAATGCCCACAAAAGCAGAAAGTCATGCAAAAGCCCCTTTCCTCATTGTTTAAATGCCTAGAACCTAATCTAGCAAGACTTTAATACCTGCAGACAGTATTTAACCATTAGGAAATTGCATAGACATAACGCTTACTTGAAGCAGGAACAGTTTAACATTGAAGGTATTTGTGGGAAAGTACAATTTAACACTTATTTTAAATTTACTGGATCTTTTTTGCTTTTTATTCTTTTTACTATGTCTGTAGCTCTACTGCATACTAGACTAGACCTGTGTGCCAATCTCTCAAACCCTAATCATTAAATTACTGAATATTAACTAAAGGAAAAATGTTTCATAAAGCACTCTACAGATAACTGTGGTGGCCTATATTCATTTTCATTAAACAAGATGAGGTTATATCAAAGGTGAGTTTAGCATTTCCCTCAATTAACGGTTTGATTTGGCAACACAAAAGGCTGAACCTTGTATTATTTTGTTGACGAGGAAAGCGGGACGCACCTGTTGTCAGGAGTCGCTTTTCTGGAGCCCGAGTCTCTTCAGCTGAAGTCACCATAGGCGACCAAATCCTGCTGAAAACAACATCGTTATAACACTGTCCGATCACTAGTATTTGTGGGAGAAAAGAGGGTGAAATCCGAGTCCCATCGCCTTACAAGTGACAAGAAGCATATCCGCATGTTTCTCCTTGGCTCCCTCTCCAAAAGTGTTGACTTAGTGCGCTCTGGGTCCCGACGCACCGGAAGATAAGGGAAGTTTGAGGCACAAACGGCACTAGATCCTCTCCACATTTTCCATGACAGGTGCCTTCGTTTTCCACAAAGATTGGACATGGGAATTTATAACCATAAACTACAAGAACACAGTGTAACTATCACGTTCAACATTTCCCCTTCGTTTGCACTTTATTTTTGAGAGTACAATGATATAACTGGAAGTGGAGGTTCAGTCATTGACAGAACACTATAAACTTTATTATCTCAACTTGTTGCTTGGTTTTGATTTAGTTTATAACGTATAAGAATAATATAAGAATGTACTAGAAATGCACAAGAAAATATAAAATAAGTGTGAGTAAAACAAGAGAAGAGAGCAGAGCTGGCGACAATTACACAGAATAAATCATTTTAAATTCATTTCATCATGTCATACACTTTCCATTCTTCATCTGTGTTGTGTGTTCCCCTAACAATGGTCTGCACTCCAGGTCCAAGACAACGTGATGGATGTGAGGAGCATAAGACTTCACATGCTCGATGTGTTGGACGTGTGTCCTCCAGTCTGTCCCAGTAGTGTCCTTTAGGAGAGAGCTAAAGTGTTGAGCTGTGCTATCAGCCCAAACCTGCCATGCTCCTCTGTCATTGTTCTTCACTGAAAACCTCTGAGTGTCACTGTGGATGTCCAGGGAAGTGTCACTATTGGACATTGGAGAAGTAACATTGTGATGAATGTGTAAAATGCCCCCAGTGGATCTTTTCAGCAGTCGACAGGCAACAGGCCAGCCGTCCTCAGAGCTTGGTATGAGGCCCAGGTTTACTCTGTCAGCAACATCACAGAGCTGGAGCTAAGACAACATCACACCATAATCACACTTTTTAAAATTCAGTTTGTGAAAAAAAATGTAAAAATATAATGACTCACATGTCTATTATCCCCTTGGTGGATAGTGCAACGCTCAGAGACCTTGTTTAATTTAAGGTTTTTACGTAAAGCTTCAACAGCATCAGGGTTCCACTCACAGGCATGAACATGAGCTGCTCCCGTGTGAACCAAATAGGGCAATGTGAAATATCCGATTCCTACAGTATACACGGTTATAAAGATCGATCTGTAAATGGCAACAAATAGCCTAAACGTTGTAGAATATTTTACCTGCATACAAATCCACAACAGTTTCTCCTTTACAATTAAATCTGGCAACTCTGAGTTTTTCAGTAATGTTCCCTGATGAAAACATACATTTGGTGACATCAAAATCATACCTGGTAATAAAGAGAAAATGGGTCTAACATAAATAAATTACTTAGATATTGTAAATATTGTGAATAAAGGTTGCAAACTACCGGATGCCATTATCAACATGCGTCACCCAGCTGTGTTCTCCATGAAGCATCATCACAACAGGAGACCTAAATCCATTATTGGATATACAGCTCTTTTTTGCAAGTCGAGCACTTCCAAGCACTTTTGCCACCATGCTCCATAGAGTGCAACCTATAAGAAAAAAGTTTTAAACTACTTAACGACAAAGAATGAACAGTCAATTGTGTAAGTTATACCAAATTTCTCCCATATGGACTGAGAGAAACAGTTGTCAGCAAGTAGTATAAGGTCCCCATGTCTCTCAAACCCACGTGGGAGGTCAGTCCTCAGCTCCTCTGTCCATTCATCCCCAGCAGACTCCAGCAGCTTCTTAAGGACTTCCTCTAATTTATTTCCAACGGTTTGTTTTTTCTTATTTTTAAAAGCCTGTTAAATGAAACAAGGTGAGAGCATTGTCAAATGAATAGTGATTTGATGTGAGTAAAAATTAGGTTTTATATACCTGGGTCCAGACTATTTCACATGTGCTGCCAGATGCCACAGTGGACTGGAGATGCCCCATGTCTAACTGTGACACACTGTTGGGCAAAATAGGCAGCAAAATCGTCTCATCTGTGTCTTTACATAAACGGAAACTAGTGTCCAAAACATGCCGAGACTGTAAATATGTCCTGTAAGAAAACAAGATATCATTCCATGAACATATGAATAAATAAGTCATTATTTACAAACGCTGTGTGTGGGTAACTATTGCGGCAGGTTTAGCACAGAGCACTTTTGCTCTTCCTCGATTACCTGAAATGTTGCGCAAAACACTGCGATACACGAAGACACGGTACGTTTTCCATATTGTAAGAATAACCAGAGCCCAAGAGAAGGTGATTAACCACAGAATGTACAATCATTATTTGGTGTTTCTTCCTGTGATATTTCAGGAGCGTGTTTCCAGTCGGAGCTCATTTCACGACGCACACGCTGTAGCACCCTCAGCTTCCAACAGATGGCGCCACTGAAACGCACCCTCTATATGGGCTTTAAACATGGAAGTATAATAAGAGCTTTTATTATAGTTCTATGGTTTTAAACGACTTTCAACAAACACTAAGCTATTGGAAATACTCACGTCACGTCTTATAGGCCTGTTTTTTATTATCCTTTATTATCCAGCCATCTGACTGTTAAGTAGCCTATTATTGAAGTCTAATTAAAAATGAATTCCGTATGTATATATTTATTTATTTAATCCCTTATAGGTGCCAGCTTAAGTTCTCAGCATTTTGATTTTTCTTCGCTGGAATTCAAACTTTTGAGGTGACAGAAAGATAATAACTTTTCTGGTGGAGGCCATGGATGGCTTTAACAAGTGGATCAAAGCATTTAATAAAACTATCATTGGACCTCTGCCATTTTGTTTGAGGATTTAATTGTGTTGGCTGATAGTTTAAGGAGTGCATCTAACAACTTTAACTTGTTAGACAACTTTTTTCGGGTTGTGGTACTGTTTAATTTGTTCTATTAGTCTTAAAATATAGCGAAAGAGGCTCAGTTACAGTTCTTCACGTCTTGTTCGGCATTTGTGTTAATAGATCTTTGAAGACCCCCGATGTCCAGTTTTTTCCGGTAAGAGACGTAAATTAAATAAACTGATGGAAATATTAGTTAAATAACCTGTAAGGACGTGTAAACACCTAGTTTTTACAAATGTGAAATTGTTGCCCGTCAAGACTCATTTAAGACTAACTCATTAATCTTACATATGGATAAAATGCGCACTTTTATCTCAGTGCTCCGCACACAACCATAGATATGGCCATACATGCCCACACCTCCTTTGAGCGGCCCTGAACGCTTAGTCCACTTCTTTTTATACGCCCGTTCTAAGACGGGACGTATTATGGTATGGCGCTGTCCGTCCGTCCGTCCGTCTGCCCGTCTGTGGACAATTTCTTGTCCGCGCTCTAAACAACTGGAATCTTCTCTCTCCCGTTGCCTAGCAACCGCTGCAGCTGGAACTGTGTGTCACCTTTGAACTTTAAACTTCAAACCTTTGAAGTCTTTGAAGCTTTGTCTTCATGAAGAGGCAAAACATGTGGGGCATGCGCCGATATATATATAAGGTATACTGTATTTGTGTATTTTATTGTATATTTTTGTATCGATCCATGCTGTAGGTCAGTGGTATCGGGTGACCTTACCCTTCACATCTGCTTGGATAATATATTGGTATGCTATGTATCTCAATTCATCTTTAACTAGGTTTGACAAATTCTAACTTAATTCTATATACAATAATTCAAAGTACGGGCGTATTTTGCCCCGCTGGCGGAGCTCTTTTTCTACAGGCTATGGCTCATCTCTATGGTGATATAGCTTAGCCTGAGATATTCCGCAGTATGGCATTAAACTAATCTATCCCCATGGAGATATGCAGATGACTGCCAGATATAGATCTGTAGAGGTGAGCCTCGCTCGCAGTAAGAACATGTTTTGCATGGTATTTTTCAGCAGTAAAAACACCTGTAATAGAACAATGGACCATTAGGCAAAACTATCACATCTCAGAGACAAGAAGGGGACAGATCATCCACCAGAAAATTACATAGTGAACCTTTAAACGGTGCGTTTTAAAATGGGGTCTAAATATCAGGGCAACATTAAAAGAGACGCGTGCTGAATAAAACCACAGGCTAAACAGAACCGTGTTGAGCCTGGACACATGGTCAGAGTGGAGGTGTCTCTCATCTTCAGGAAGACTGTTCCAGATTTTCGCTGCATAAAAGTGAAATGCTGACTCCCCATGTTTAGCCCTGACTCTGGGCATCAGCAGGAGTCTGGCCCCTGGGGTCCTCAGAGGGTGAGATGGTTCATATGGCGCATATGGCACTAACTAAATAAAGACAATAGGCTAATCCAGTGTCGTAGTACACTAAAATATGAGGATTAAGTTGTATTCAGAAAGTTTAAATGGTTTATTTATTGAATTGTTCTTCACTTTATTTTCCCAATAGCGTCTAACTGATTTGGCCAAATGACATTTCTTTCACACGGCCTAGTGAAAGCTTATGGGTAATGTAATATAATCTATTTGTTGTGGGTTTTTGTTACAGCCCAAATACTGAGACAGCTGTTTTAATATAAAATGAATGTACAGTTTGTCGTATGTTGGTGTTTTGTTCCACCTGTCCTGTCCCTTTAAGATTAGACAGTTCAATCTAGGCGTGTTTCTGCTGCCATTGACTAAACGCGACTTCTGCATCTGCGGGAAAAAACATTAAGCAGCGCAAGCGCCCTCACCGCTGCATTTTCTCTATTTTGTTAAGTATTGTACTTATTGTTGTATTAATTTTTTATCAGTGCGTTTTGACGACCTTTCTGGGCATTTTCTGTGAGTATTTGTTTCATATTTCTTCCGATTAGAGATGACATGAATGTCAACCGGTCAAGGTCCGCTCTCCCCATGCAGTCTTCGCCTGCCTCTGGTGGGAAACATCTGTCGCAGGCTTTCGGATGATTTTTCGCTCCCTCCGTGACTGAAACCGTGTTTTTGAGCATTAGTGTTGAAATGACATGCTGCAGTAACACAGAAACAGCCTGGAAACAGCCTGGGAATATCAGGCTACGGATTAAATAAACTGATGATGTGACTGCGACACTACTACGAGAGGAAAATGGTTCACAGCTTTGGTTTTGCGCTCGCTGTTTCAGTATTATTAACTGGACTCTTTGTTTTCACCTAAAAGTCATTTCTATCTTGAGGACATTATTGTATTTACTGAACCCCCCTCAGTATCCTGCGGTAGTCGCTACACCAGCCTCCAGACCCAGACCCTCGGAGGCAGCATCATGTCGGCGGTGATGATAACGAGGAAGGTGCGCAAATGGGAGAAGCTCCCGGGCAAGAACAGCTTCTGCTGCGACGGCAGGGTGATGATGGCCAGGCAAAAGGGAGTCTTCTACCTCACCCTGTTCCTCATCGTGGGGACCTGCTCTCTCTTCTTCGCATTTGAGTAAGTACCATAAATATATCTTATTCTAGCAGCAAGATTTACTGTTCACAGGCCTAAGTGTGTATATCTCAGTAGAAAATATCAAAAATAAATGGGTGGGCCTGCATAAATGCAAACCCTTAAGCCTAATTTCAAATGTGGCCTAAAATGTGCCCATTTTAAACAAGGTGAGGGCTGCATTGTTATATTAGGCCTCAGAGACTCTTCACCCATCTGTAATTGTAAAGGCTGATCCCTCCATACTGCAGCTTTAAAGGAGTTCTGTACATATCAATATTACTCCTTTATGGCATCTGTAAAGGTAACATGATTCTTACAATCAGTGCTCGCTTGTGCTTCCTGACTCCTGTGACCTGTGGCCTACTCTGTGACATATTAGTAACAAACCACCACTGAAATCCTGGCTCAGTAGAGTTACTGGCAAATCTTTCCGCAGAAGAAAATGCATATGATTGATCCCTTGTGGAGATTGTAAATATTTAATGGCTTTAGCTGTTCAGCCTCATATTTGGTCAAAGAAAGGTTCGCTGTGTTGTTGGCCAAGCAGTTCTTAGTCCATTAGTAGTTACCTACATTAGAGGGAATTTCCTATATGATTTTTTGACTAGAAGCGAAGCACTGTAAATACTATTCTATCCAAACTTTTGATGTGTTGGAGCAATAACTACAAGAGTTGATTCAATCAATCATTTGTACTGATTGCTTGTTGCACTATTTGCTCCATTTACCCACAGTGATTTATCAACAGAATATAATGATACACGATCTTGCCACACTACATATGGCCTTGACTGCTGTGTGTAAGCTGATACCAGGGCAATATGATTTAAGGCAGTGTAGCCTCAGCCCTACCCAAGCCCTGCCATATCTTTGCACTGCACTGTTATTGAGTTGAGACACAAGTAGCTGTTGTCCAGTGCGGAGAGAGAGCGGCGGCTCAGATTCAGCGTCGTGGTCGAACAGGGCTGTGTGCGGGCTAATGGCTGCCAGGCTGTTGGTCTACTCCGTTCATATTACAGCTGAACCTTATTATCTCCAGCAGGGATGATATGATATTATTGTGGAGATTAGACCAGTCAACATGGGCTTCTTTTTCAAAGTCCATCTTATCTGACAAAGCATCTTGTGAGGCCCCAGCTCCCCACTGAGCTCAAATCTAAACAGCAGGTTTGCTAGTTTGATTGTGTGACATTGTAATTTTTTACTTTGCTTTTTGGATTGATTTAGGGTGCAGTAACACTTGTCCAGTTTGAGCCCAGTTCACTGAGTTGGTCCTGTTCTAGTCCAGGTTTAGTCCCAGTTTAGTCTCATTTGAATAACAGAGCATTTACATGAGTGAATACTCTGTTAGACACACACTAGGCAAAACCATCTAGTCTTAATGATTTCATTTGGTCACAATTTCACTTGTGTAAATATGTCAGTTGCAGGGCCATAACATTATAGCCATGAATTTAGTTTGACAAGTTTGGAAATTGTGGTTGCTAAATGAATATCTTTTGCAAATAATGCTGATTGATTTATTATCCTTTAAAAGTTGAGTGTTTTGGTGCTGAGAATTCTCGTAATACCCATGTAATCTATTTCTCTATTTTAATTGTAGTTTGGTCGTCATATAGAAGGCAGTCTTTGTACTGGCTCATATATCATTTTTATCACTAGTCATCAGCATAAAGCACAGAGAGCTCTCACTGGGTTTAATTTGTGCTAAACAGCGGAAGCAAGGATCCATAAATAGGGGAAAAAACTATGAGGAACAAATGGCTAGACTAATCTATTATAACAAACAGGATGGAGTGGGTAACTGTAAAGGGCGACAAAAGTAAAAGAGCCCCGGATGCAGGAGGACATATGTGGTACCTCACTGGGCCTTAGCTCTTCGCAGCTCCCACCCTGTCTCTTCACCAGCCAATGGGGGGCAGCGCCTGGTCGCAGCTAAACAAGCAGTAACATGATTTATGCCCACTGAGACTAGATGCTCCATTTACAGTGCGCTTTGTGCAGTGCTTTGTTCTGTGGAAGGCGCTAGGCCAGCTATATCACTATAGAAAGTTTCTCCATATTTTTATTATATTTGCTTCATGCTATTTTTTTTCTATTTGAGCCGTTTTGTTGTTTTATTTAGTTTATTCATAATTCTGACTCC
Source organism: Odontamblyopus lacepedii (assembly GCA_034769755.1). Classification (NCBI taxonomy): domain Eukaryota; kingdom Metazoa; phylum Chordata; class Actinopteri; order Gobiiformes; family Gobiidae; genus Odontamblyopus; species Odontamblyopus lacepedii. Next base: position 14,388,465 of record CM068355.1, on the reverse strand, counting down.
CCTGTACATGTGGACATAGTGACGAGTGATGTAATCAGTAATCCCGTTTTAATCCTACTTACAGAAGACAGACATTTGCTGACATTTCGTCTCTTGTGTGGTATTTAAATGTTGCATAATGAAGAGTCTGGATGGGTTTTAGCCTTAAACTTAATGCACATGTGTCAAAAAGAGACAATATAATAAACATATAAGATACTACATAGAAAACAATCTGTATTCTTTACTGAAATGTATTGAAAAGAAAGTGAATTCTCTATTTTCTACAGTGCTTATGAACTTGGAAGAAAAAGGCCAGCGAGTGCACATGTTTCCGTACATAATTCATTGATGCCATGATTCGTGCAGGTTGACAACATCTCACATTTGTTAAATATTCATAAAATCACAAACGATGATGAAAAAGTCCTGAGTCATAATGACGTTCCCATGTAATCCTGGATAGCCCCATGACCTCATTACGAAGAAATTATTGTAATTCAGTGCAGTGTTATGCTTTTTTTTTTTCAATTGAAGTCTGTTCATGGTGTTAGGGGAGTAAAGGATTTGTCATTCTTATGCAATTCCTACAGTTATGTTATCTGTTTTGCGTTTAGCTGCTCAGATTGTATTTATACTGTGTGGATTAGTCAGTCCCACTGAGATTAAAAACCTTTTCAAGTTAGTTCTGGCCAAGATGCAGCAATTACATAGTTACAACATACATACAAACAACAATAAAATTACATGGATCACAGGTTAGGAAAAACAAGTGCACATTACTGAGGCAGTCTGATGATTTCAGCTTGGCTTTACAAGCATTTAAGGACAAGCGCTCAGTCAGTTTCCAGCCTTTGTGCAACATGTTCCAGGCAAACGGAGCTGAGTGGACAAAGTCCCGACGTTTTTGCGGGTATAAGGAACTGAAAGCAGCATTATTCATTTGATTAATCTGATCATTTTTCAGAAGTGTGATCTGCGCTGCTCTGCACAGACTTTATATAGTTCGAATAGTTAAGACATTCATTGTGCTGCTTGCGGATCCTTTTGGTGTCATAATAAAACATTTCATTCTGTGTGAACACTAACAGCCCAAAAACCTAAGTACATTTCTAAAGGCTTTTAGAGCACAATACACATTTTCATTATTGATCTTAACACTATTTCATTTGATAATTGAACTATCATAGAAGTAGGCAGGATGAGGACAAGGTGCTCTGCTGTTGCTTGACCTGATGGACTTGGAGCTTGGAGCTGATTGAGTGGAGTTTGTGATGATGACCACACACGCGCAGCACCTCCCCGTTCCTATGCACCTCAGGAAATGGTCGCACACAGGAAGGACGCGAGGGGCTGATGGGAAGAGACGATAGAGTGTGCCTTCAAATACCAAGAAGTCATCATTATGGGGATTAGACTGCATCGACAGGCTGCTTTCCTACTCCTCTGGCCGACATCTCTGCACCACAAATAGTGCACGCATAACTCACAGGCCTGTTGGCTGGAAACTGGCATCGATCTGAGCTCTGCAGGTTGTTGTTTCCATTAGAGTGCAGTAGGAAGTGCAGGAAACGGCTCAGACCGGTCCAGCAGGTGTGTGTGTACATGTGTGTGTGTGTTGGCCTCAGGTATGCTGTCAGACTGGAGCACGTGGAGGGGAGGGCAGACAGGAGTGGTTTGTACTGTGTCGTGTGTATAAAAACAGTATCTATGGTAGAGTATTGTTTGAACCTTAGATGTGTGGTTTGTGGCTGCAGCATGCGAAAATAGGAGACAATATAGACCATGATCCTTTGCTCTATTACAGAAATTCAGTTGTCTACTCTTTGTTGGTTTCAACCTCAATGAATCATGACAGCACAAAAGGTTGCCATTTTTAGATAATTTTGGTAGCATTAAGTTTCCTCCCTACAGTACACATCATTTTACAACAAAAGGTTAATATCAGTCATATTTGGATATACTTTTCATACCCATCAGTCTGCTACAAGCAAATAAATTATTTTTCACAAATCATAATTATAAAAACTATACTCTAATATTCATAATGTGAATATTACTTTACTCTAAACCAGGTGAGTCCAAACTTTTTTCATCAAAGGCCACATATTAAAAACAGATCAGCGTGAGGAGGGCCGATCGAGGGTCATAAACTCAGTGAGTAATTCAAATCTGTGCATTTATAACAGGTTTCAATGACCCACCAGACCTTTGTTCATGCTTAGACCCTCAAAAGGACATACTAAATCTGCTGGATCAGAGTTCAAAAACATGCACTAAAAAGTAGTACTTGCGGTAGTATGGGCCAATTCACCTGGAAGAATTTGTTCTGAGGGCCACAGTTTGGAGATGCCTGCTCTAAAGTGTTAAGGCACTTCTGCTTGTTGTAATACTATAGCATCTGTTGATATGTGATACTATTAAAAGTCCTTGTCCTTATGGAGCTCATGACATCCCAGAAAACTGTATCGACTCTGGCAGGTTCATTGTGAAACATACTGAAAATAGCACCTCTGCTTTAGTGTCACTACGACAAATGAGTTTATGTCACTGCATTTTCTGTGTAGGATGTGTCACTCAAACCTTCTCTGCCAAGCTGATGAATGCAGATACATTAGTGTTTAGCGTAAAGCGTGTCTTCTCGATGTGATGGAAAATAATTTGCTTTATAGTCCGTATGCTTGAATTATGATGGGTGTGTTGTGAATCTTTGTATAGACATCCAAGTGAGAACTGAACACAATCTCAAGTTTTAGTTTAATTTGTATGAAGTCTGTAGTGGAACATTAGTGATGCATTATGAATAGAAGCAGATCATACAGAGTCAGGTTTTAACTATTCATTAGCGGATGCAGAAGCCAGGGCCGCTGTTCGGTGCTGTGCAGTTGTTATTGCTCTGGGCAGACGGCCTTGTGCTGAAAGCCTCAGTGATTTTAGACTCTAGGTTTAGAAAATGTCTCCTCTCTCGCCCAGAAGGTGAGAAGACTGTGGGGATCTGCTTTTTATTTTATTGTGCTTCACCATCAATAAAGTTCATGACCTTACACTTAATACAAGACCTTTTTATATTTTTATTTCTCTAGTTATAAACGCTGCACAGATGATCACAATATAATAAGAATCACAATTTGAATGGGTTTAGTTTGGTCCGTGTACCATTTGTTCTTTTGAATTTCAATTAAGAAGAAAAATAATAAAATGGGAAAACAGTTTGTTATTTCATTACAGGTATTCTGTTTTAGTGTCAAACAAAAAAACAGATTTCAACCTCTATTTCCAATATTTAATTTATTTTAAATATTTTAATTTTAACGTTTATTTCAAATGACACCAATGAAAAAACAGTCTAGGTGCCTATTTTAATTTTGATATTTTATTCTCTCTGAAAAATCATTGCAGTTTTGTGGACAAACATGTCTTCTTCTTTTATAGCAACATGTTTACTTTCATGTCTTAAGTAATTGTTGAACTACATGACGAGAAACAGGTAGCAGCGAGGTGATAAACCTTTGTTCATTTGACACTGAATTCACACACGGTGCGCTGAACAGCATAACTTCAGCATTGTTCTTCAGTGTTCTTCATTTTTTGGCTGGTGAGACTTATACTCCGGAGCGATTTATAGTCTGGAAAATGCGGGTAATGAAATATTGTATTTTTGTATCTTGCAGGTGTCCCTACCTGGCTATCCACTTGTCCCCTGCCATCCCAGTTTTCGCAGCTGTCCTCTTCCTCTTTGTTATGGCCATGCTGCTGAGGACCAGCTTCAGTGACCCTGGGGTGCTGCCTCGGGCTCTCCCAGATGAAGCCACCTTCATTGAGATGGAGATAGGTAAGATACATGATTACTGCATTTCTACAATAGGAATAAATACTATAATGCCAGTGAAAATACTTTCCAGATAACTTCACTTCTCTTTAGTTAGTTACACTGGAACTGAAATGTCTCCACCAATTTCTATAACAATTTATCAGACTAGATTTTACCATTGCACCTTGGTTTCACCTCCAAAAGTGTTTCGTCTATGGTGATAACAATGCCCTGGCGACACTCCCTTATCTTCAGCTATTCAAATTTTAAGTCAATAGACCTCAGTGGACCAGTTGTGCAAACATGCTATTCCCCAATGCATTTCTTCTTTTACTTTCTGTGTATAATATAAGAAGTTAAAGCTGTCATTTTGTACTGAGCAGGTGGGATTATAAACAGTCTACCCCCTGCAGAATATGAAACAAAGATGGTTATTTGCTAGGAAACAAGCAAACAGAGTTGTTTTTATAAGAGCATTTTATACCCTCCTTCCCAGCGCTCTTTTGTGGTATCAGATATTATTGGTTATAGCCGCTGTGCATGTGTGTGTCAGAGGCGTGTAGATCTTAAAAAGGCTCTGAAGTCCTTTGAGAGTCACTTCTCTCATCACAGCTCTGACTCACATATGACAGAGACTGAGGCTTTACTGCAAAGGATAATGACTCAAACATATACCTGGCTGCTATGAGTTTAGAGATGATTTATTAGTTTGTGTATTTTATATTTTTGAAATTCAGTTGTCTAGTCTTTATTGTTGTCAACCTCAGTGAATCATGACTCGACAAAATTTCATCATTTTTAAATCATTTTAGTAGTGTTACGTTGCTTCTCTACAGCACATTTTACAACAAAAGGTTAATATCACTGTGCAGTCATATTTGGATATACTTTTCATACCTATAGGTCTGCTAAAAGGAAATAAAATAATTTTCACAAATCATAATTATAAAAACTACACTCTAGTATCCATAATGTGAATATTACTTTACTCTAAACTGTTGGCACTCCTGGTTGTTGTAATATAGCATCTGTTGATTTTTGAGACTCTTTATTTACTTAAGTATTATTTATTTTTCCATTGTCATCATCTAAGGCTGTAACCAGACATTGTTGGTCGACTAAAGTTTTGCCAATTAATCAACTAAATGGGGCATGGAATTGGCAAAAGCTCTAAAAACTATCTGATTCAACAAAATATTTGACATAAGTGCACAGACTAGATAAGAAAAGTGTAGTAAATTGTATGTTTTTACTTTTTATTTCTGTTGTGGTCTGTATAAATCCTTATTATCTAAATTAAATAATGTATCTACAATGATTAATGGTAGACAAAAGGCCTACATCCTTGTTATATTATCATTAACTCTTTATTTGGGACACTCCCTTAGTCCATAGATATTAACACACAAACATACAACAGAATTTTTTTTTAAAGTGTGTGGTGTTTACACTGTATATCATTCATACAACTCTGTCCGTTTAGTTGAGCTTTATATTTTGTGGATTCATACTGCTTTATTAGTTTGAATGCATTTTAATAGCATTTTAATAAGTGCACTATTCAGCACAATTTTTTATGTCCGCCTTTCTCTTCACCTTTTATGTGCAATAGACTGAGGCACTCATTCCCTGAACAGAAGTAGTCATGGCTTCCCTTTTTAGTTTCATATTTTACATTCCCCTGACAACTGTAAACCTGAAATAGCCAGACATACATCATTCACCGCCCTAAACTGGGTCACTTGTAGCCTTCTGCGGAGTAACAAAAAAATTACAAAAATCTCACCATTCACCATCCACGGCGCTTCACTCCGAGCTGTTAAAAAGCGTAGGCCCGGAGTGTCTTTGTTATTGCTGCAGTCAGATGTAGGCGAGCTAACAGAAGGGTGAAAGAGCAGGTAGCATGTGCATAGTGACTGCAGAGGGACGGTGGATGCTGCTGTGAGGCTGTAGCCTGTTAGACACTGGTCCCACGGGGGGATGTTAATGTGAGTACAAGCTTCCTCCTGGAATATATAATACCACAGCAGACCGAGCTCCTCCAGCCCCTGAGAGCCATTATCCCCCAAGATGACTCACTCATTCTGCACTGTCTAATCCTCCAGACACAAATCCAGCAGCTGTTTATGGCCAGGGCATCCATACAATACAGATCACCTTTAGATTTAGTTGAATACTTTGGTAGACCGTCATTTAAACTAAGGCCCGACCGATATGGATATTGTTGTTGCCAAAAATGATGCAGATAAAATGGGAGTTGGTGCCGATAGCCGATATAATCACCAATATATTTATGATGCAAAAATTCACTGTAAATCTTCAGTTGTTTAAAAAATTTAGGTTTGGCTCTGTTGGATTTTCAATTGGGTTTATTTAGGCAACATTTATTGTTATTCTGCCTCTTTACGTCATATTTAAAGACAGTAGGTCGACCTGATGGCATTTTTGTATGATATTCTAGCCAGTAAAGAAAGTACTGTAAGTAAACTACCGCTGTTAGCTTTTAGCGATAAATGCGTGTGTGCCGCGGTAATTAATGATATGCTAAATGCCGATAATTCACACTTCTTTTTACAGCTCATTTACATATCAGTGGTGTCCAGTAACATATATACAGCCACTATAGTCACTTTACAGTCGCTAATAGAAGAGAAAACAGCCTGTTTATGTGTGCGAGCTACAGCAGCTAATCGCTAACCAATGAGAAAGAACCAAAACGAGCTTCAAAACCACACAACACTCAGCCTCACACAGGCTCCTCTCAGATCACAAGTCTTCACTAATAACTGTCCTTTTAATCCAAACTCAAACTGATCGTCCGTAAAAAGAATATAATCTCAGTGTTGTGCACACATAGACGTATATGTGCGCACATGGATCTACGGCTGCGGATGTAAATAAGCGCACATGGTGATGCGTTCAGGGGCAGTATGGACACAGACAAATGACTCCGCAGATAAATACTGATGTGGCACCACATATTAGGACATTTATCTGTCTGTAAATTGGATTAAATGGGCAGAATATAGAGTCTAAGCTTTATAACAAGGTAAAATGTCCATGCATAATACCGGTCCATATCGGGAAAATTTTGCCCGATCGTCGATATGTTTCCAAGAGCCTATATTGTCTGATAATATCGACCAACCGGGCCCTAATTTAAACCATCAATTAAATAGCAATACAATGCAGATAGCAATACAATTTAATAAGATTGTTGGAATATAACACACAAAGTAGCACATACGCATTAGGGTTGAGCAATATATCGGTTCCAGTATTTGTATCTAATCCAAATCCACTTTTTATATAGCACATTTTACAAACAAAACAGTTTCCAAAGTGCTGCAGAGAAATAATAATAAATAATAAAATGAAGACAAACAAAAAGGTGTGAAGCAGCCGATAATGTAATAAGGGCCAATAATGTGAGAACTGCCGATAATGTAATATTTTTATGTAATAAAGCCAATAATGTGATAACTTGCCAGTAATGTAAGAAAATGCCTGAAACAATAATGTAATAACATGTTACTAATAATGTGATAAGTTATTACATTATCAGCTGGTTATTAATTTACAGTTATTTCTTACATACTGTTCCTTTAAATGATATTAACATATTATTACATTATTGGCAGTGTTTTTTTAAACTGGCCAATAATGTAATAACTAACCAGTAATGTAATATGTTACTACATTATTGGCATCAGGTTATTACATTATTGTTTCAGACATTTTCCTACATTACTGGAATGTTATTACATTATTTGCTTTATTACATAAAAATTATTACGCTATAGGCAGTTATTACATTATTGGCCATTATTACATTATCGGTGAATTGCTGAAATTTGGTCATACCAGTCCTAAATCAACAAAACCAGTAAAATTAAATTAAAGCAAAGCCATAACAATCATAAAATAGCAGCAAAATAAGTCTAATAAAAGACACAGAGGACCAGGCGAGCCAGTATCAGCCAGTGGATATCTTTCTGTGCCCATGTGTCTTTCTGAACAAACTCATGAGTAAAAGTGAAAATTGAAAAGGGTTATACGGCTGCACAAACATATAACAACTTCCACAACCACAGATGAATGTGTTACTATTTTGTTATGAAATGTTAATTCTTGATCTTTACTTCAACTTAAGATAAATTTGTAGGTATTGCTATGGTTATTGCTCACAACAGCAGGCTAAATATCGGCTATCGTTATCAGCACGAACATGCATTTTGACCCATCTCTATTATATATCCAGCAATCTAGTTTTGGCAGTTTGGAAGTTGGGATGTCTACAAATTTTAGTGGAAAAGCCTCAGAATTTAACGATTATTCTTTAACAGTGAATTCCTCACATTTTCTTTCATTCACATATTCTCACGTATCTTTCCTTTTCTGCGTGACCAGCTTTACGAAAATAATGAATAATAAAGTAAAGTTGACGTGACATAAACAGACACTTTATGCTCACTTTACATTTAGGTAATATTAATGACAATATTGCGTCTAAAACGGTCTGCTTTATATGATTATATTATGTGACCCGAATAATACCGATAACTGTTTAAAGGTGCAGTGGGTAACATTTCTAATGGATGGTCCGGCACCTGCTTGTCTCCATGGAAATATTGTTTCTTTGTCTAGAATGTTCCACAGTATAAACTAAGCCTATCTATTAGGAGGCAGACAAGCAGGTTACAGTACGCTACATTACTGTATAATTAAGATCTCCCCTATTCACAGAAGGAATTCTTGTATTTTTGAGCAACAGAAACACCCATAATGAATAAATGCTGGATGTTTAATGTCAAACCGTGGAACATTCTGGACAAAGGAATAACATGATCTCCATGGAGACAAGCAGGTAGCGGACCCACCATCAGAAAAGTTGCACAGTGCACCTCTAAGATGATAATCTTGACATCTGCATTCAAAAACCATTATCTTGTATTTTGATGGTAGTAATATTACATAGCAGAATAGGAGAATATAAATGTTTTTTAGTTTAAGATCTATTTGCACGGGATTAATTTTACCTGTGGACTTTTGGTGATTTGTAATAATCGCGGAGGATGACTGAGATCTTAATCCTGTGCGAATACGCCATGTCTGTAATTTGTAAAGGTAGAAATTGCGCTGCTAATTACCTACTATATTTCTCCAAACACAGACATCCGGTAATAATACTGGTCCCGTGTGAATCTGCATCTCAGTGTTTGTTGTTGAAATTGTGCGTCTTTTCTATCTCTTTCTTTTCTTTCCGCGTTCTTTTCTCTTTCAATCTCTGTTCCTGTGTCAGTAAAATAGAGTAATTTACAGATTTTTCTTATCCTGTGTGAATGCGCTGCAAGGAACACAGAGGTGAGGCAGTAATTTGCAAATTACCAAACGTCCCCAGGTTGTACTTATCCCGTGCGAATAGGGTTTAAGGCTGCTGTTGTTTACATGATGTTTTTTTTATTTTGTCGACTGAGAGCTTGTCTATTGTTTGTTTGTTTGTATAACAGTCTGTGAAACACTTACCCCTTGAGGACCTTATAGTAACTCCAATAAAATAAGTTCCTAAGAATACATTTACATGTACTTTTACATTAGATTGAGTGGTGGGATACCACATTCATGCCAGTTTTATATTGTCAGTGCTTTTAATGTTTTAAATCACTCCATTTTGTTTCCTCTGAACAGGCCTTAATGTATCATCAATTTCCCGAGTTGTATTCTCAGAAATCTTTTCAGAAAAAGAGACGCATTACTGTTCTGTTCCATTAACCCCCTATCGCCCTTTATGGTATGTTCCAGTACATTTGCAGCCTGCTCTTCATTAGCTCGCCTCACTGTGCTCCAGACCCCTGCTGAGTAACATAATGGCAAAGAGGTAAATGTATGTAGGAAGAAGCAGTGTGTATATCACTGTTGGGTTTAGTATAATAGGAAAGAGCACTCATAAATTCAATTCAGTAGCTCAGTTCTGCTCAGACCCCAACATAAATATTGTATTGAGTTTTCAAGGTCCACCTGTGCAGATTTGTACCTCATTTTCTGTCGCCGTTGTCAACACTTACTCATTCTTCACAAAATATGCAGGAAGGAGCCGCCAGTAACTCCCTTAATCCAAGGTCTAGTCCATCAGACAATGAAGTTTATGTATTAACGATAAAAGTGCCTTGTGTGTTTTATTCAGAGGCTGCTAATGGAAACGTGCCACCTGGTCAACGCGCCCCACCGAGGATCCGCAACGTGCAAATCAACAACCAAATCGTCAAACTCAAGTACTGCTACACCTGCAAGATCTTCAGACCCCCGCGGGCCTCGCACTGCAGCATCTGTGACAACTGCGTCGGTGAGGGAACAATGGGGCTCAAGGGTTTGGTTTATAAAGAAAAATCTGAAGAAAATAGCTTGTTGAGGGCCTTGAAATGCCCTTGAAATAATGAACAAATTGTTTATTAAGAATGATTCCGGCTTAGTAACTACTTAAACTCACAATATGTAATTTAGCTAAAAAATATATTGTTTTTTTTTTCATAGTGCTTGTTTTTATTGCTCTGAAAACCTACAAAAACAGGTATCAATGAACCTGATTCTTATTTGACCTGGAAGAGAGCCTCCTCCTGTTTGTTTCCTTGGAAATGTTTTAGCTATAATCTTCCACAGTATGGCCTAAAACATATCTATCTCAATGTAAAATGTTCTGAAGAATGGTTTTCAACTTCACTTTTCTTGGAACCATGCATGGACACGCCAACTCCAGAAAGTTTAGGGCTAAGGAGTTAGGGTTGGAGCATAAAAGTCATTGCTAAGCCTGAATCATCCTTAACAAACTATTCATTATGAGTTAAGTCTTTGTACAAATTTAATTAAAGTGTTACCGCTCCATTTGGCTCCTGATCAAAGCATTTGAAGCTTAGAAGCTGGCAGGTGTTTAGTTCAAAAATAGAAAAATTTGGTGAAATAGCTTTTATTTATGTCCTAACTTTATTTTGAGAGATTCTTTTAAAACTAAAAATGTCTTTGTCTAGCTCCATTTGGCTCATGATTAAAGGAAGTGTTTGAAGCTTATGGACTGACAGGTGATATGGGAGCGCACAGAGGCAGCTCACAGAGAAGTGCTCAGTCATCCTGAAGGCTGCCATTTCTTTGTTCAAATGCTGTTGACAGGTTCACTTTAATCTGGTGTCACCGAATTCCCCAGTCACTTTTTAATATAAGATTATACTCTGTGATTATATAAGATAATATAGGTTGAAAGTACAGCCAGTTTTATTCATAGACCAATTATTTTTAACTAGCTGTTGTATGTTTGAAATATAATGATTTTAACTTAACACAATGTCATTTTCACTTCAATGTATCTACACTGTAGCTCAGAACAAGCAACTACATAAAACAACTTTGGTCCAAGTATCACAGTACAAATATAATTATGTTGCAGAGCTGCGTGGTGCAGAGAAACCATAAATCATGGCTTTATTGAACCTGTCTATATGTTATCAAGGTCCCGTCCAAATGAGAGCAGAGAAAGTAATGACATAAAGGTCTATATTTAGACAAATTCAAAAGCAGTGACACATAGGACAGTTTATTTTGGTGTAATTTTAACACTGATGTATAACTGATCCAGATTTTCTGTCTCTTGTGCCCAGACCGCTTTGATCACCACTGTCCCTGGGTGGGCAATTGTGTGGGCAAGAGGAACTACAGATATTTCTACCTGTTCACACTCTCTTTGTCCCTGCTCACCATCTACATCTTCACCTTTGATATTGTCCACGTGGCTATGCGTAAGTAATACTGTCTCAAACACAGAGCAAGTTCAGATTTGAAAATGTTAAAGTGGCTATGACAGGTTTAACTACTCACTTACTAAAACACAGTTAACCCTCCTGTTATGTCAATTTGACGTGTGTTTAATTATCCAAGAACCAAAAAAAATCCTAACAAGCATTATTAATATTTCATTATTAACTCCACTACTAATTATTCTATCAATATTTAGTGCAACGATGTTCCTTACCTCTAACAGGTAATGGTTCAATTATGACAATTCACTCGTTTTTACTTAAAAAAATATATTCAAACTCTTTTTAATGTTTCACCACTTTATTACCTTGGAAAGACCAACATATAAAACATAATAGTTTTACACAGCATAACATTTAAATTTTGTTTTACATACATGCACTGTTTGTGAACCGGAAATGAACAAAATCGTAATACAACAATGCAACAAACAAGCAGTCGCAATATGAACAAGGCGTGCGTGTGTGTGTGTGTGTGTGTGTGTGTGTGTACATCTGTACAGCACACGAGTAACATGTCATCACACTGTGCCACTGTGCCCCCCACACCCCCTCCAGCACAGGCCGAAAAAAATCTTTTAGTTATTATACAACTCTTCTCTAAGTCAATAAGACCTACTAAGCTAATGAATTGTTGACTGACGTTTGCTGGGTCTTGAATTTGTGTTTTGTGGTAGGCGACCACGTAACTGCCTGGATGGCCTTGTGTCAGTGCTGCCCGATGCAGCGCGTCTTTCAGTGATGTTGTTCATGGGTGTTTTTGATGAGTGTGAGGTTGTTGTTTAATGTTTACAATCAGTGGCCTTATTGTTAATAATTAGCCTAATACTAATAAAGAAAAACGTGTTTGATAGCATTTCTGGTGTTTGACTCCACTGCATTAAAATAGTTTTCAAATGGCAGTGCCCCCCCTGCGGATGACCCACGCCCCTCCAGTAGATGTGCTCTGACGCCGACTCTGCTCAGGCCTGGCACCTTTTCCTCTTTCTTTTCCCCTCAGCAGCAACCTATAAACACTTTACTTATTGTGTCTTTTTGCTGATTCCAAGACACACACAACATACTCTCATACACTTATACACCCACACACACACACGCACACACACGCACACACACGCACACACACACGCACACACACATGCACGCACGCACACACACACACACACACACACATGCACACACACACGCACGCACGCACACACACACACACACACACATGCACGCACACGCACGCACGCACACACACACACACTTAATTACTTCCTTACCTCACACACTTAGTGTGTGTAGTACTTAGTGCAGTCCTCTCCTGAATCCCTCTCACTGTGGCTGCAGCGGGTGGGGCCCTGGGCAGGTGCTGCCTCCGTTGTATGTGCGGTGTCACAAGTGCCTTCCCCAGCTCCTCGAGAAAGATATGCCTCTTGTACAGCTTTGACTTATTCCAGTCAGCCAAGATCTCAGTCCAGATGACAAATGTGTTGTAGGCTGATACATCCATCATGTTATAAAAGATGACCAATGGTCAGCGCGCAGTCATTCGTTTGGTGCTGTTACTTGTACAAGTTGTCTACCCCCCTTTGGTGGCATTGTAATCAAGGATCATGGTTGGTTTCTGGTCCTTTCTTGTGCTGATTTCAGCATTTTTGTGCACGGTGCTCATGAGCACAACATTTTTCCCTTTTTGTTGCAGTAAGACACTAGGGCTGTGGTGTCTGTGAAGACAAACATGGAAGATTGAGGGGCCCTGTTCTTGATTACCAGCAGCTCAGCAGGGAGTTCAGCCCTGTTCTTTTGATCAGTTCTGACCGTTGTAAGCTTTCTCTTTAGAAGCTCCTGACCCAAGTTATAATTTGTGAAAAAAATGTCCCAGGTTATGTTGTGTCCCTTGAGACCCTGTGCCATGTTGAGCACGACCCTTGTGCCCTGATTCTTCTCTGAGGCTCCTCCAACCGGCTTTCCCGTGTAAACTTGCATGTTCAATGCATAACTGGTGTTTGCATCACATGCTGTCCAGATTTTTATCCCATATTTAGCTGGTTTGGGAGGCATGTATTGCCTAAATGGGCAGTGACCTCTGAATGCCACCAGCCTTTCATCCAATGTGATATTAGGGCATGGGTTATAGAGTAGTGGAAGTTGCTCTACCCATTTGTCCCACACTGTCCTAATAGCTGCCAGCTTGTCTCTCTCCCGTCTACCAGCCCTTGTCTCTTGATCATCAAATCGGAATACTCTGGAGGAAATGTGAAAAGTCTCCAGAGACATTGTGGCTCGAAATATAGCCCTGCCTGTCTCTGCATCCCACAGAGTGGCTGTCGATTCATCCTTCAACTAACAGACCCCAGCCAGGATGAGGAGCCCCAGATATGCATCTAAAATGTGTTTTGTTCAGCTCCTTCCACTTGTTCCCAAAAACATGCCTCTTCCTATTTGGCACGCAGCGGCTAACAGGTTAGCTTTGTCCATTTATATGTATGGTCTATGATTGAATCTGCATGACCAGCTCAAAAACTTGATGTCAGTCACACGAGTGGGCCCTGGCACTGTCTTTATTATGTTTTCTGCAGACAGTTTTGTCTGACGCATATTTGGGGATGAAGACCACTGTATTTCACAGTTTTTTGACATGAATGTCATGCTTGGAGGAATAGGAATAGCAATTCCCTCATCTGGTTCAAAATAAGAAAAATTAGAATCAGAATTTAGCTCAATTTAGCTCAATCTTCAGAGACATCCTCCTCTATTTCACTGTCATGATCAGTGATGACTTCCAGAGACTCCTGGACTTTTGCTTCTGCTGCTCATTTTGTAAAGTCTGCCTGACTGAGAGTGATGTTGGTAGGACTCAGAATCTTTTACATGTTTTGCCTCTCCCCTGTTGCGTGTCCACTGAATGTGGGTGGAGTTTTTTTTTGTGTAAATTGTGTCTAATTTTTGTGTAGAATTCTCCCCAGTGCGATGTTTTACAACATTCTACTTGTACTTGTCATTTTTAACATTAATTTGTGTAAAACTCTAATTTATATTTACAGTAGGTATCTTCCCTCCAAATTAAGTCATAATTAGGGAAACATCAAAGCCTGTCATACCCACTATATGCTCCCATATAAACAATCATGAGTGGAAGCGAGGGGTAAAAGAATGTGCTAAATCTGTTACAAAACTACTAACCCTTATGTATTTTGTAAATAAATATTAATGTCACATGTTTCAGTATTGAATTTTACCTGTTTATTTTTCAGGGTCTGTGGTCAGTGGCTTTCTGAACACACTGAAGGAAACACCTGGCACATATCCTTTTATATTAGCTTTGTTGCACAATATGGGTTCTATATCGTTCACATTTGTCCTGGTTTGAGCCCAGAGACTTGATTTGGTCCTCCTCTAGTCCTGGTTTAGTTCTGGTCTGGTCAAGATTTACTTCTGAGTCCAGTTATAATTTTGATGTGTGATCCACTGAGTAACCTATGGTCTGTTACTTCATAATTTGCCCTGTCCTTTGCGCCTCCTCTTTGTCTCATTTCCCTTTTACTGTTCGTCAATGTTTAATCTCTGTGTTGTCACGTTCTAGCATTGATAACCACTAAACATCTGCTGCTGTTTTCCTTAACTGCTCCTCACTGTCATTGAGCTGTTGGTGTGTTTCTTCACCTTGTGGTCAGTAGTGGGACTGACGGGCTTCCACACTTACCTGATCTCTCTGAACCAAACGACCAACGAAGATGTAAGTGCATTTCAGCTCACAACAGCCGCATTAGTCACATCTGACACATCTCTGCCGCTTTGCATCTTGTTTGGTTAACACTACAACAATGAACTTTTCACTGTACCAACAAGTGCACTGATGGCTTTAGCTGCAAACGTCAACAATTAGACTTAGACAAACTTTATTGGACCACAAGGGAAATTATTTGGACACCGTAGCTTGCACATCACAACATATTATATTAAAAAAGAGAAACAATATTAATGGTATTATAAATTCTAAATAGCAGAAATAGCAAGAGGCTGGTGTCAAATAAGGCATAATTATAGAAATGCACAAGTAAAATAGAAATATGGTAATAAAAATATATTTCAGCTATATACAAGGGTGAGGAAAAACTGTGCAAAAATGATATGATTCATCTTAGGGTAGAATTTGAGCTTTGAAAAGCTGAGCCCCCCCCCTATTTTGTCACAATCACAGACTGTATATATGCATGGACATAGTTAACCTGCATGGCCAACGAACAAGCCGCCACTCTCCAAATAGAGAGTGAACATGGCGCCGCTTCCAGCTTGACTTTCCCATTGACTTTACGTTGAAAAACGGTCACCCCTCTCTCTGTAACTGCTGCAGTGAGCTTTGTCATTTTGGTCTTAAAATGTTCATATTAACCTGCTACCGGTGTTTTTATTTTCCTATATTGTACGTAAATAAATTCCTGTTCCTAATATGGAAATTCACTCCTATAAGTGAGCTTCATTTGACTGGAGTCAAACACTGATATCACACTCCCTCAGTCCACTTCTTTATACAACATTTTCAAATCCAAATCAAATCCACTTTATTTAGATAGCACATTTTACAATCTGAGCAGTTTCCAAAGTGCTGCACAGAGATAAAACAAAATGAATGCTAAAATTTGGTCATACCAGTCAATACAATACAATAAAACCAGCAAAATCAAATTAAAGCAACACTAAATAGAATTAAATAAATAAAATAAAATAAATAAAAGACAGAGGACCACACACAAACTCACACAGTGTTAAAAGCCAGAGAATAAAAGTGGGTTTTAAGACGAGACTTAAAACACTAGAGCGTTCCACAGTTTCAAGTACTCGATACCAATTTTGACACCACAATGGTAAAAAAAATGCCAACTTTTTTAGATAATATAATGTAATATTTGACAGAAAAGAGTAGTTTTATTGCCCTAATTTATGTGATTTTCTTCAGTACTAAAGACAGCATTACCACCCAATGACATCGAGTAAAGAAACTAAACCGAGGCTTAGGCTTGATTTCAGAATCAGTGAACTCAAGTTTATTGTGATTCTAAAATTGCAAAAGTTTTTTGCTGAAGTACATTTAGACATTTGCCCAAACAAAGAGCAGTATAGTGAAATAAAAAGGCTGCCTTTTTGTCCTCTTAAACTAATAGAATTACAAGAGAAATGTAGCCAAACATTGTACATAATGTCATAATCTGTCAAACAGGAAAGCTTCTCTTCAAATGCTAATGGAAGCAATTTTATGCTCTGAAATAGACCGCTTATAAAAAGTGCTTAAATGGCTTCTTTTATTCCTAAAATAATTTCTAAACCCACTGTGCGTGTGAGGAGTGAGCTTCCCGTCTGAGGCTAAATGAGGGGAAAGTATTGATTTGTTGAGCACATTAGCATCGAGTCACTGTTTAGTCACTGCTCCGAGGACAGGGGCCTGATGGGAGGCTTTGGACAGTTTATGCCAAGTCTCTGAGTCTGTGTATAGAACTTCAAAGGCCTGTGTATTTTATTGAGGTATTTGTGAGCCTTCGTCTGACAGCAGGGACTCTCACACTAAGCAGCAGTGGAGGTGCAGGTCCTATATGCCTGAAAGCTACTGCGTGCACTCATACTTTGTAATGATTAATTTATAATCCCTCTGGTTGTGTCCTGTGGGATGTTGGCCTCATTTTTGTACATTTAATCAGTAATGAAGCTCACTGATGAGCATACACAGTGTGACGCTGCTGCAGGAGTTGACACAATGGCTGTCAGACCCTCTGCTTCAATATCTGTGATTGGACTAATAATAGATGCATCGATATCTGCAGGGCTGGGCGCGCCGCCAAAACACTGCAAGGAGGGAGAGGCAGGAGAGGGGCTTAGCATACACACAGTGGAAGTGGAAAACTGCAGCAGAAAATGCTGCCTAAAAAGAGGCTCCTGGAGGGCTGTTGCTGGGCTCCATATGGCACATGCTCTGTACACCGCTCACACAGGCTACAGCACCTAGAGCTGCTTTGACCTACATTTCACAAACCAAAGTCTTTCTACAGTGAGTTCTCCACTCACTCCACTCCAGAGCCACTGGGTCACTCGGTGCATTCTGAGGTGACTCGGTACGGCTGAACTGAGCATAAAAACGCCTCTTAATAATAGTAATAGTCATACTAGTGATGGCAGTGTGTGTGAGCTGTGATCACTCTCTGTGGTGTCATTGTGCTTTTAGGTTGTTTCTGCTAAAACCACAAGTCTGTGTACTGTGTGACGAGGCCAGGTTAACTATTCATTTATGTCTACAAATAAGAGTGGGCAGTAGTGATACAAATCTATATCTATATATTTATTGAGAGTAGAAGATTTTGGCAGTCCAACAGAAATGTGCCAAAACAATCTTTTAATGTAGTGGTTTACCATAAACAATATACATTTTAAATATAAAGATATACAAATTTACATGTTTTAATGTCTGCCCCTCTCAATGTTGAGATACTAAAATGAGGAAGAGAAAAAGAGATAAATTGTTCAAAGGTTGAATGTAGCATGTGGTTTTCTGGGTTGTGGCTAAATAACGGCTGTATTCATCATGCACATGAGGTTTTCTATCTTTAAAGACCGATTTTGTTAGATTCTGTGCGGATTAAGCAAATAAAGCTGGATTCATGTCAGGCTCTAATTAAAGGTCCTGTTGTTAAATTGTACAATAAAACAGTTTATGGTTCACCACCAGTACATTTGTGACGTGTCAGCTACTGTGCTGTGTTGTCTTTAACACTTTTTGGTAGATATGCATTGGTCTTGAATATTGTAGTCGATGTACACATTGTGATGCAGAGCTCTAAATGATCAGTTTGGATGCTTGTAGTAGACCAAATTCAAACCTGTGGGATATGGAAAAAACATTTGAAATAGACATGAGTCTTTTTGTCTGCTAGAAGGACATAACATGGAAAAACAGATGTTTTGGTAAATAGGTTATTCACGTTGTTTCCACAGATCAAAGGGTCGTGGTCAGGGAAGAACCGCATCCAGAATCCATACAGTCACAAGAACATCATCAAAAACTGCTGTGAGGTGCTCTGCGGGCCCACATATCCTAGGTAATCATGCGCATGCTACAACCACACAGTGTAGATTTCACCATCGCATATTGTTCATTTCAGTAATTTCTTGTTTTACTTTAGCGTGTTGGACAGAAGAGGTCTGATGCAGGACGATTTGGCGGCTCTTCCCTCGGCTAACAGCGATACTGCACCACAAACTACAGTGAGCCACATCTACTCTTTTTAATGGGATTATTATGGGACAAACTTAAGTAACTCTCTGGCTTTTCAAATATTTAACAGCGCAAGAAGAACGGAAATACATTTTAGGCCATTAATGCAAGAAATTTTAGACATTTTTTCTTAAGTCTGAATCTTGAAAACAGCAACAGTAAACTGGCTTGAGAGACAGCTGTTAGAACCCATGCCTTTTATTATTTCTAAATTTACACATAGTTTTGAATACAGAATTCAGTTTTCCACTGTTGTCGGCTTTAATGTTTACAGTCCAAAACTCAGTGCAAACTCTAATTTTAATTTAATCTAATATTATATCTAGAATTGTTATGCTTTTCAGTCTGATTATGCTTTTGTCTAGGCATGCAGTTTTGCTCCTCTTGGCAACTCTTAGCAGCATGTCTTAGCATCCTGTCCTCTGCCCACAGAAAACCACAGCCCCACTCATCCCAAATGAGCACACTCCTGATGAAGCCAAGGCCAGTGCTGGCTCAGCAGCAGAGAAGAGCCACTCTCCCAAAGAGGAGCAGCCGCCCACCACCAAACTGCCCCCACTGGCCTCCCCGGAGACTGACGCCGAGACATCCATCGCCAAGGACAAGCCCCACTAACTTTATCAGGGGGCGGAGTCTGTGTCCTTGCCCCGCCTCCTCCAGTATCTTGCGCACTCAGGACATAAACAGTTGAATAATTGGTGTGCGCATCACTCAAACCTGTGTGAAGTTGGCCCCTGGTCAAACGCAAACCTACACAAAAACTATGTCAATCGTTTGTGCTTCGTTTGTGCTGTTTTGTGCTGCAAAAAGTTTTATTTGTGCTGCTTTAGTTTTTGAGAAATTAACTATTCTTTTAGGTCAAATTGAGGTCGGCCAGTCCCCCAAGATGTTTAACCCCAATTTGACCTATAAAAAAATGGTTAATTTCTCAAAAACTAAAGCAGCACAAACAAAACTTTTTGCAGCACAAAACAGCACAAACGATTGACCGTTTTTGTGTAGGTTTGCGTTTGATGGAGGGCTAATTTCGCGGAGGTATCACTCAATCACATGGTAACACAAGAGTACTGCAATGGCTATCTTTCTACAGAGACCTCTTAATCAAATATGAACTCTTATGGAAAGATGGAGGACATGATGGGACGTCAGCTGTATCCTGTTTCCTAACACTGCATGGATAAGACTGTGCTGGATACAACAAAAACAGGTCCTCCTTTGGGACAGCCCATGTGACTGTTGTCCATTATTCAAAATTGCATAGTAATGTGTATTGTGAAAGTATAATCGAGCCACTGGCAAAGTTGTTGTTTTTTTGTGCACATATTACATGCTCTATGCAAATCACAAGGAAGCTGAGTGTTCATAATGATGTCCAGCAGGGGGCGTTTTAAGTTATTGCTGCAGTCAGTGCTGTCATGAACTGATCAAAACAGTCCTTCCATTTTGATACTTCAGTTTGATGAAAAATATAAAATCAGGTGACCATTGGAGTGTTAGTGAAGACTTTCATGAATGGCAGACACTTAAAACAGTGCCTTATAGTTGCAGTTGCACTGTCCAATGCAACTAAGATCCACCACCTGTTCAATACCAGTGCTCAGTCAGAGTAAATGGCAACATTATACAGTTTAGTCCAGTGGCTCCTTCGGCTTATTATAAAATACAGCTGGCAGATATCATCTTGGTAGAGTCAGTTGTGTTTCTCCTGGAGTGTTTGAGTATCGTAATGTTCAAATCGAACCAGTGATGCCAAAATGCATTCTCTGTGGCCTGTTACTGCTGCTGAGAACCACTGATCTAAACTAAAATCAAAAACATACATTGTTAAATTGTACATAGTTTATAAAGTTGTAGTAGTCTTTGGCCAATGAGTGAAACAGATCAGCGCATGTTTTGATATATTTACAGCCAGTGTTACTTATGACGTACACTTCCATCTGCAGATCTTCCTGACAGAGCTCTGTCTCTTCATCCATGTCTTTCACATCTCACTCAGCCCCTTTTACAGTTATGGAAGTTATCCTTTAGCTCACAGCAGAGCCGCTGTCTATTCACACTGAGATAAACAAGGGACAGAGAAGCCACTTAGACTATAAAGATATTAGCTGGTAGAGAGAGTTTGTATTAGTGCCTGTGTTTTGTATGCAAGACAGTGTTTGTGAAGTATTATATCAAGTAGAAACCCAGTGTGTCAATAGTATTGCATCACTTTCAAAAACACCCCAGATATTTCACAATTTGAAACTTCTTCAGAATTGAAAAGAATTGAATTTCCAACTAACCAGAAAGAAAAAGGAATTTACCAAGTATTTAGCTGCGCTATGTATATAAGTATTTATACAGTTAATGATGAGTTATGACTGGGGCTATGTTTCTGAATGGACACTGACTGGTTAAAGGCAAATGGCTCCAAATAATATTAATAATGTCTAATGTATTTATTTTAATTGTGTTTTCTTTTGTGTGTAGATGCTTGTCATTGGTCATTTTAGCCAAAATGTCACTCTACATTCACTGATCAAGTTTACTTTTTGCATTCAGTTTTAGCTGATAGACTTTAAACCAGTTTCTTGTCATGTAAATTTTTCACGTTTGTGTGGTGTCAAGAACTGTAACACATTTGAATAAAACTGTTCATTGAAGTCAGCACCCAAACCAGTTGTACCTAAACAAGAATGTAATACTGTTAAAGGGATATTTTGGAGCACATTTAAAGGGATTGGTAAAGGATTGGTAAACAGTGTAGTGCCGCCTTGTTGTGAACAGACCTGAATGCTCTGAAATAATAACTTGTTGATCGAACTCTCCACCTTTAGTCTCAGCACTGTGATTCTGTGTACTTCATCCTATTAAATTCACTTTTACATTATCAGTGTGTGTGTAAATGAATGAGAGAGCCTTCGAACCAGGGGTCTGAAATAGAAGGTTTTGTAACACAAGGACAGCCTGCAGCCCATAAGTGGAATCCAACAATCTGCAACACTTGTGAAGAACTCTTGTGTTTTTCATATTGTGTCACTTTCTACACGGTCTATTATTGGAGTGTAAAGCACAGATGGAGAGATCACCTTTTACATGAACAAATGTTTACAAACCAACTAGCGCCAATGATCGTGCCAACTATTGCTGCCTTTATCGGCAAGGGCGGCTTGGTTGTCATGGAGATGCAAATGGTGCAGGTTGATGGTTAATATCTGTAATTTCTGGCCCTATCCACACACGACAGAAAACACAAACTAAGGTGAAATCTTTTCTTCTGTTTATACTGATATTGTTGTTTGTTGAAAGGACTTTTTTGACCCAGCCCCTTACAAAATATAAATATATGAATTCATCAAATTGTAAAATGTGAACCACCTTTACCATCATCCAAATTTCAGAATATTTTCATTTATTAAAAATGACAAGACAAGAATATGTTGTTAAAACAAGCTATTTACAGCGTTGTTTCATCACCTTTCTCCTGATGCAAGTTATGACACCAAAATGACACATTACAAACTACGAGGCATTTGTTTTTCATTTATCCTTGCTACATGTTTTTACCAACTCTGGTCAGTAAGATAAACAAAAAAGGTACAATGGTATGGTGTGGCATGACAATGCATGTTTTTTTTTAACACAACCAGCCCTCTCATAGTCCCAAAATTGTGTTCTTGGGTTTGGTCTGATTTATCCATCCTCCTCTAATATTCACACAGGCAAAAACACATATATTTAACTGATAAACGAGTAAAGACGTCGCTCTTTTTACATTGCTATAGAGTCTGTTAATGTTGTACTTTCTAGTACCATATTTATTTGTGCTATCGGAGAAATGTTAGGCCTCAGTTTGTTTTTATGGAGTAGAGCCTTTCTTTCACAGTCTACGATTATTAAGTTGATTTATCAGTTCAGATCTGAGTCATCATTCAGTGTCAGCTCCTCTATCTGTCCCTCTATGGTGGTCTCGTCTTGCACTGTGGGGCTTTCCTGTTCTGGTTCTGGTTCAGACAGGTCTTTCTCCTGGTCTGGGGAGTTTTCTGCTGTTTCTTCTGGGTTTGTTTTAGGTTTGTCCAAGTTTTCTGAGCTCTCGAAACAACCCGAATCTCTGGGCTCCTTCGTGTCCTTCACGGATTCTTCATCCTCCTCCTCTGACTCAGCTACAGGAGACAAAAATAACCATGTTTATTCAGACAAAAAAGGGAACTCTACAGTTGTCATCGTCCTTAAGCATTTTATTAGAATGTACCTCAGTATGTTTTATTTAACAGTCATATTTTGTCTGTCAAACACACTTTAAACCTACTGACACTGAACATATAACTGCACTTACAGTCTCTGCAGAGCTCTGTGGCGTTGAGGATCTTGCTACGTTGCTCTGGGTCAGTTATGTTGAGCTCATTGAGGTGAGACTCTTTCAGACCTGTGAAGTCCTCCAGGCTTTGGAAACCGTGCATGGACAGCAGACCACTCAGCTCCTGCAGGCACACGACAGTCACACTGTCATCTCAGTTTATGGGTGAAAGAAACATAACGTAACAGTATAAAATGGGCCGATCCGCATGAAACTAAATCTGGTTCAAAGACTTATGTCAACACAAATGAACAATGTTTTTTTTTAAATAATTTTGATCATTTTGAGGGTATACACACCCAGGACATTAATAACAAAATATAACAAAACACAAAACAAGACATTACAAGAATACAAGAATATACTAACACAGACAAAAAAAAGGAAGCGAGGAGGTGGGTCTGTGTGTACTACAGAGCTTCTCAATACAATGTTAACATGTGTGTGTTACATTTTAGGACTGTCACATCATATTTACAAATCAAATAAACAAAGGTAAAAGTTATTATTCCACATTAGTTTTAGAAGCAAAGTTATAAGATTAAAATGATCTGAAAGTACTTTAAGCCATAAGATTAATATTGAAAGTTTGTGGAGCCAGTCCTGAACAAATAATACTAACGTTTAACATTCATGCACCCTAAAAACAGTAAATCTCCTATAGTTATACAGGCCCCTGCCCTCCATTTGAGATTCTTCTGTGCTGTATCCTTGGCCCTGATCATTTTGTTTTGGTCATTTCGAATTAGGAAGGGAAACCAGTAAAAGCATTTTCAACTTCCATGTAATCAGCTTTGGACTGGATCAAATTCTCTGTGACATGACAAATTTCGATTGGTTTTACTTTAGGCCTGATTATTAGAAGAATGTTGGAATGTTGAAAAGATAAATGCAGAATCTATACCATATTTTACCTTTCCTTTCAAACTCACTGTGTCCTATCATTTCAACAGAAGAAAAACATTTATTTTGTAATAGTGAATAATGAGCCTCTCACAGTGAGTCCGATGCTGTCCAGTATTTCTTCCAGACTCCTGGGTTTGGCTTTGCTCTTGGTTTTCCTGCAGTTGCGCTGTCGTCTTATGGTGGCGGGGCTCTCGTCTGGCAACAGGTTGACGTAGATGAACTTAAAGGATCCCACCTTATTGTTCAGCTTTCCCGTCCACGTCCCCACTGGAGGCTTCTCTATTATGTGGATTATATCTCCTTTCTGCAAAAGTAAAGCACAATGATCAGACATTACAAATAAAAACAACAAAGGCCGATAAAACTGAACCTAATGGGATGAAGAATGGACCAAAGCTCACCTGTAATTTGAGCGACTCCACGTCGTAAGGGCTTGGGGTGAAGTCGGTGTGCACTACAGCGCGTCCACAGAAAGGCCCGTTATAGGAGCTCTCCTCCAGTCTCATACTGTCCCTCTGACTGTAGCCACTGTCCAAGCTCTGCCTGTCACTGTCTTTGGGGGGGACAGAAATACAAGAAGGATTAAGACATTTTTAACAATATCCTAATAGTCTGTAGAGCTTAAAGGGCCCATTTTCTGATCTATTATGTTGTTTCCTAATCAAATACATACCTGAAGTTGTGTTTTGTTTCATTTATACATGTTTAACACACAGACCCTGCATATTTAGGCTGAGTTCTTCATAATCAAACATGTGGGAATGAAACAAAACACAACTACAGGTATGTTTCTGAGGAGGTAACAACATTATGACATGGCTTAAAGCTCACAAGACTCAATTTTGTGTAACACAGGACCTTTAACTGAGATAGAGACCAACTATTTGAATGTGAATATCTAAACTGAGATTATTGTGAAGACTCACTGGCGGACAACTGCCTGGTGGGGCTGGGTACAGTGTCCTCGGATTCTGTGGAGCACACGGATGTCCTCTGTCCCAAACTCAGATCTGGGACAAAGTCTGGAGAGATGGGGGACAGGTCCTCACAGCTGTCAGCCTGAACAAAACAATATCTGTTCAAATATTGATCCTCATAACTCATACATACATACACAGCATTCCCCATGTGCCTATATAGTAGCCTGAAGAAACAGCCTTTTTAGTCGAGGCTAATGAAAAGCACAGGAAATAATATTTAAAGTTGTAGTTTCCATCTTTGTCCTCTAGGTAGCGTCAAAGTATCTCTTTTCTAAGCTCTCGTTTTGTTTTTCTTTTAGTCTGATCTTTACAAAGACCATGTTCATTAATTATTCCTTACTCCTTCCTCTGCCAGGGCCTTCTGCACCATTTTGGACGTTTTGCGGGTCATGGTGCGTGAAATGACGTTGCGCCATTTTTTGCCCAGTTTGATGCCGCTTTTCCCCACATCTGCGACCTGCGCTCCTTCTGCTGACTGGAACAGAAACATACAACAAACATTGAGCGTCTATGTTTTCAACACAGCCCTGACTGAAAATGTGCTACGAAGTCTTTCTTATTCTTTCGTTTCAGGGTTCTTGTGGTAAGTGGCGCACACATTGCTCACAACCACAAAGTCCTGTGCCAGGTGCGCAGTGCACATCTGCGCAAAAGTGAACCTGTTGCACATTGTTCTGAAACAGGTGCTGTGATATGAGGTGGGAAGTGTTGTCTGATGAGAAATATGTGATCAAATAGTTGCTGTTAAAAGTTCCTGTTCAGTGAATGTATGATTAATAACCTATAGTTAAATGGTTAGAGTTAAATATATTGTAATATTTTTAAATATGCAATCAAGAATAAAGATATTTTGCATCTATTCCTGTACACTGTACACTGAAATGTCCCCATTGTGAGACAAATAAAGGTTATCTTAAAAATTTAAAGTAGAAAGTCATATCCACACATATTCAGCATTATTTATTGATAACTCTGAGCCTGACCAATTCATCAGACTTAGGCTGGTTGACTAAGATACTGAGATCTTAAAATACTGGCTCCAGGCTGTAGAACAGAAAGAATTAGAAGAGAACATACAGGGAGCTAAAGAAAGACATGAAATCAAACAAATACAAATTAATGTAATTAAAAAGAGCATTTCCTTCAGTTAATACACCTCCTTGCTGGTGATTTTGAGTCTTGTGAATTTATTTGTATTTGTTAGCAGACAGCGGCTCTGTGCTTGGCTGCCTCACATAGAGGACGTCCTGTGTCCTGTCCTCTGGGCTCATGCAGCAGTGACTTCCTCTGCTTTTTACATATGAGTCTAAAACTTCCACCTATGTAGAGGAAGTCACACTTCAGTCCATAGACTCATAATGACATGTGCAGGGGGGTGGGCAATATGTCGCATCTTTTCAGCTACAGACAATATGCCCCCTTGTAAATAAACTGATGCAACAAGAGTAGGAAGTGACACTTTTAAATACAAAACCAAAAGTAATTCAGGAAAACAATCAAACTCACCGACTCCTCCAAAGTGAATTCTTTGTCCAGAGCAATAGGGGACGTGGGTTTGTGCTTCATAAAATCCTTGAAGCTGTTTGACCTTTGTAACGTGAGCTGAAACAAGAAATACATTTATTAAGGACACATATGACAACGACATCATTTAACACCATTACTCCACAAGGTGATGGTGATGCCCAGACCAGATGAAAATGCATGTCCTTCCTTTGTCTGAATGCATCAGTGAAGGTCATAAATGTTGACACAAATGGTACACAGATGTACAGCTGCAGTGTATAGTTAATAAGTATAACATAAATAATGGTCCATTTACTTGTGACCCTAAAGCAGAAGTAAGGTAGGAAGAAAGGTATATTTTTGTTTCAAAAATTAGATAGTCAATAGTAAAATTTTACTTCACTAATGCTGCATCTATGTATGTTATTGTTTGGTATGAATAACAGGCATTTTGTTTTCTGTTATCACCAAGGTCAAGCATTTATGTGGCCATGGCTGAGTGGCAGAGTAGAGCCTTTTCTCACAAACCCAATAGGATTGAAGGATTGATCCCAGCTCTGACCAGTGCATACTGCCAATGTGCCCTTGGGCAAGGTCACTGACAGGAGCCATGCTTACCACGACCATGTGTTGAGTTTATTATTATAGTATGACTTTTTAGTGATTAAATGGTGGTTAAATGTATGAGAAAAGTGAAAGAAATGTGTCTAATTTTCCAGCTTTATAAGCAGCAGTGGAGTCATAAACAAACCTCGACTTGCAACTGTATTGCCTCTTCCATTTTACACGGCTGTTGCTATCTCACTATTCTCACTAAAACCACAGGAAACAGACAAAGCTTGGGCAACTGCTGTCAACCAATTGTTGCACCTCTGCAGCTCCTGCCACTGCCTCTGCACTCTTAAAATGATGAAACCCCTGCGAAGGGAGCCTATTCTGGCTAATGCTGGTGACTCAACATAGCGCAGAACTCCGCTTCAAAAAGCCACAAATGATTCCAGTTGAGTCAGTCAGGCGTCAGAGCCTGTATTCAGAGAGATCCTTGTCAAGAACTGTAGGTCAACAGTGGTGAAAGTGTTGGGGAACAACTCTGGAGCCTATCACATGAAATGTCCCCGCGCCCCCAGTTTATCATTGTACAACACGTACTCCCCAAATGTAACTCCAGCAGTATATGAATGAGTACACAAAACTTATGAGTACACAAACTTATTTTATACATCACAACTTCAACTCTATACAACTTCAAACCACATCCTGTTTATTGAACCTGCAAAACATCAGCTGCACAGCATGTTTAGCTGATGTTCAGATGCAAGAAAAAAATACCTTAAAAAAAAAATCCCTTTAAATGGTTACTGTAGATTCATTATATTGTCTAGAAGGTGTATGTACTTAAAAACAAACACCACTCACCTTTTTTTTTTGCGCCTGCTCCTTCTCAGATGCATTGGAAGGCCTTCTGCGCAGCATTGTTTTGGTCCCTTGTTCACTGGACCTCAGAAAAGAACCTTCTTTACAAACTCCACTGATACTCAGGCCTGTCTGGTCCCTAACTGCCTTTTTGGTGTGAAACAGAACAGAGGAAGGCAGAGCTGCGGCTGGTGACTGAGCAGCCGAAAGAAGAGCAGAAGCTGAAAGGAAGTCACATGGTCTGAGAGACACCAGGGAGGTTTTAACTCTTGTTTTTGGTAGTGCACACTGAGGTAGCTTAATGCGTGTAAGGGAGTTTTATAAGAACTGTGGTCAGGGCTGTATGCAATGAACAGAAAGTAACATCTGTGCGATTAACTTTAGACATCGATCAGCTCCCTCCTCCCCTTCCCTCCACATCAATAGTTCCACTTAAAATGTGTTTGCACGTTAGACAGGCCTCTTGTTCACTTTGACCTTCAACATAGTTTGAGGTGTTGACATTTAGGCAGGTTTTTTTAAATTAGTTTTTTTAAAATGTTTTTTAAAGTGTGTTATAAAGTTGCTTGGGATCTTCTGTAATTATTCATATTTATTAAGGAAACAAAGTGTAAAAAACAGACACAGACTATCCTAACTGTAGTTATGTAGAGTGTATGGAAACATTGGTGGCAGAGGCGAAAAAGGGAAGTACAGAATAAGCAGCTTGTTATTTTAGTGGGGTAGCTAACCACATGATAAAAGGATGGACCAGTTTAGTTTCCCATCAGTTGACTAAAAGTTGTCATCAAATTTGATTTGAAAAGACAAAAACAAGTTTGAGAATTTGTTTACATGTATAGTAACCTCAAAACCCACTGACAGCTTCCTACAGAAACTAACCACCTAGAAAGCAGTGATTACTACAGGAAGTTTCTGTAAATTTGAGCTTTTTGAAAGCTTTTTCATAAAATTTCTAGTTTAACTTAATCACAGATAAAGATATGGGAAGTTTGTGTTTGTTTCTACATTGTATAAAATGTAGATGATGACAGAACAGTATCATGCAGAAGTAGAGCAGTTTACTAAACAATGATCTCAGACTTTACTTCCCCTTTACTGAAAGGCCTCTTGACCATATGTAAAACAGATAAATATGAGAATTTGGCCATGAGAGTGGGCTGTATCTGCCAAGGATGGTTGACACCTTTCAGATGTGCTGACAGTTCACTTTAAGAGTGTAAAATAGTCTTTCTTTGCCGTTTAAAATCTTGTGCTAAATGAAGGGGTCTCTCATTTTTCTTTGATGTTGTAATATGGATCGGGATATTTATTTTTAACAAGGAAACTCATGGAAAAGGAGGAAGGGCATCTCCCATTGACTTTTCCCCTTTAATAAAGTTCTTCTACAAATGTAAAGCTCAAGCCAGTTTTCAAAGAGCGAGTGAGAGGGAGAGAAAAATGAAACTCACTTCCAAGTCTTTAAAAACTTTAATATAATAGTGGGTCTTTAAAAGTTCAGTTTGAAAACATCTAAAAGTCTTAAAATCACTAAGAAACATCAAACCTTCCACTAAACTAATCATCCTTATTTAGGCTGAAAACACATCAAAAGTAGAAAGTAGCTGCCTGTTTTTAGCAGACACTGCATAGATGTATGCTTGGAGTGCAAATCTGCTTTAACAGGCAGGGGGCGCTCAAAGGAGTCTTTGGATCAGAGCAAACATCAAAGTGAGGAGGGACATTGAGGAAGAGGAGATGTTTAATGAAGATGCAGTGTCTCTGACTGATGTGGTCTGCCTCAGCATCCAGTCCTTCTCTGCCTTAAGATTCTGACGATCCAGCTCAGGCCCCACCACTTTCCGAATGTTTTCATAGTAAGTGTCCAGCCACTGGAGCTGAGGAGAGTTTGCAAAGCATTAGATTACTCCATGTAAATCACTGTACCCATGGAAGGGAATATGCCACAGTGCACACTAATGACTTTTTGCTACTTTCACTATCGTCTCAATGTTAGCGTGAGTACACAATGACATAAAGTAATGACTTCACTTTCAGGTAAACTAGCTGCTGTGAGTCTCACCTGCTGTGGGCTCAGAAGTGAAGTGTTAATCAGTTTGCGATCATATGGCACCAGAGACACGATTTCAAAGGTCAGAAAATTGTGGCCAAACTTAAAAAGGAACAAGCAGAGAAAAAATTAGAATTGCATCAGGGTTACATTTTGGATCTGTTTGTCATCTCACCTTTGTTTTTGCAGGCACAGTCACAGCAACGTCTTCAATCCTAATCCCAAAATCGTTGTCCTTGTAGTAGCCGGGTTCTATCGATGTGAACATGCCTGCTGTGAAGGGAATGTTGTTGCTCTGAAAGCCAACAGGCCCTAGAGAAAAGAGCTAACTTCATCATTTGATTTTTTTTTCTTTTTTCATTAAATGACAAACATTATAAAAGTATAATTCTTACACTCATGAACTCCAAAATAGTTCCCAACACCGTGACCTGTTCCATGGCCATAATTCAGCCCCACCTCCCATAATGCTTTACGGCCCAGCATTTCCATATTTATACCTAAAATAAAAATATAAATGTTCATATAAATATAAATGCTCATTAATTTGCATTAATTTGAGATGCAAAGCCACCTTGTGGTGGTGATGTGAAATGCCATATGAGAGTGTTCATACAAACCTCTAGTTCCAGATGGAAAAATGGTGCTAGAAAGTTCGATTACTCCCATGAGCACTCGTGTGTACGCCTCCTGTAGTGTGAGACATAACACATTGGGTTATTGTAGTATTTGACATGTGAGCAGAGTTAATTGTGTTTCATGCCTTTTGCATGGCTGTGGGTGTTCCCCAGTGGACTGTTCGTGTGATGTCAGTGGTCCCATCTCTAAAAGGGGAAACATGACTCATCAGACTGAAAAAGTGAAAATGGAAAATGTGTTTTTACTCACAGATACTGGCCTCCAGAGTCTAACAGGTACATCTCATTCACTGTCAGGTTCCTGCAAGTTTCATTTGTAGGACTGCAATAGAGGCATATGTGTTCAGAATGTTGCACCCAGGAAGGAGCATTGAGCTGATGACAACAACAAACCTGTAATGAGCAAGAGCTGCATTTGGGCCACTGGCAGAGATGGTCTCAAAGCTTGGGCCTCTGCTGTCCTTTTGTTTTCTGAAAACAACATTTTTACTCTGAGAAGTATGACAAAATCTAATTACTATCTGATCCTGTGATGATGCTATTTTGGTCGCAGTATTTAGTGCTCTATGGAACTGGCGATAAATTATCATTTTTACCACTTAAGAATGTAGTGGTGTTAAATACAAAACTATACGTATGTACAAATGTTAAACAAATGGGTTCCCCATGTACTGCATGTTCTGCTATGTTTACTTACCTGCGACAATTATTTACATATTGTGCTGCAGTCAGTTCTGTCTCTGTTCCTTCAGGCACGGCCTGTTCCAGCCACATCAACAACTGGATCACAGCTATTGCATCCCTCACCTGCACACACATAAATACACAAACACACATGACAGAGTGAGAGTCAGAGACTACAGCAGCAGCACTGGCACATCACAGAGGTCATAAGACGTCTTTGAGAAAAGTAATGACTGCTTCTAAATGCAAGTGCTCACTGAAGTGTTCAAGCTTTTAATGAGAAACATCTATAAAAGTCTTTGCAGTCTGTCCACATTGATCTTATAGAGTCAACTGATTTAACTGGACTGTTTGTGGGTCTGCGTCTATGGGACATACATGTGCTTCTCTCAGGATCCGCTGCTCTGTCTCATCCTTTACAGCTTTTGTGGTCAGCACAGGGGAATATGTGGAGACCAGGAGCTTGTCCTGAAAATGAAAATAAGGAAGTTTGTCAAAACATCATTAGATTGAATAGAAACCAAAAAGAATTACCATTAATAAATTGTCAGACCAACTCGATATCCTTTGTAAAAACTACTAAACTGAAACACTTGCTGCACACACTTTTGGCCACAAGAGGGCAGTCAATGATAGGCCTACAGGATACCGAGTTTAAGCTTGATTGTGCATAATTGAACTCACTTTGCACACAAACATATCACAGACAGATGGAAAGCTAAAAGAAGTGTGATAATTTTGCATCACACATAACTGTGACTGTTTTACATGTGTGTATCCTCTGAGACCTGTACCTGTGGTGTAATAGTCTCGTAAAGTGCGTAGTTGGTGTACTCTGTCCCGATCCACACTTTGACCTGGGGCTTGGTCACATACTTGCGGACCTCGGTCACCACAGAATCGTAGCTCAGGATCTGCACACAGAGCGGCCCTGCGCACGATGTGTCCAGGTATTTCTTCAGTTCATCAGTCACCCTCTCCAGGTGCAAAAACAGTCTGTGAACATTCATTTTAACTCAAGTGCAATGGTTCTGCTTGATTGTCAAACTATCCAAATTCATATCATGCCAATACCATTTTGGAGTTTGCAAGTGGCCTTTGTAAATTGTATAATGTGAATACATTTAACAAACACAGACTTGAAAACCTCAGGGAGATGTTGAAATTATTATTTCTTTCATCAGGGCAATGGAAGATATTTCAGGGTTAGATGAATTAGATTAAATGAATACAGTCTTGAAGGACTGTCTGTAATCCAGAAAAATAGTCTTACCGGATTTCATTCAGAGTAACAAATGTGTAAGAGTAGAAGAAGGGATTGTATGGGATGTCATTGCCTCGCATATTGAACAGCCCTAGAGAGAGAGGGGCACAGATTACGACATCACAATTGAATGACCACATCTTATTTGCATGATGGGAACTAACTGGAAACCATTTGATTTTCCATCACATAGATTTTAGCAATGTTCCTTTTAGAATTAGACATCAAGGTCCTGTTTTGTCTGTTTTGAATAGTCAGCTTTGAATTATGGCAAATAGCTATTTCCTCCATGTGGAAATTAATTCAAATGTGGGAAACATACATGACATCACTATTCAGCAGACATTTTACATCTGTTTTGCATTCCACGAAGTAAATAATATGTTTCTTTGTACAAATAATCGTATTTGTTACCCATTTTCAGATCTAACGTGGCCCCATTTTTTTGGGATGAAATAACATGATTAGATATTTATGTTTTACAATTTTCAGATAAGAAATTGAAATTTAGCTCTAGTACCAACAATGATACAAAAACTGTTGAAAATTACAAATAATGGATGGCAACTTTCACCAATGCGAACAGTTACAGGAGCGACTCTGGAGCCAGCCTCAGTGTTATGAATAGGATTTTTTTTGATGGACAAAATAGCAAAAAAAAAAAAAAAATCAGAATCATGTAGAGTGAGTTAATATACATTTTAAGACCAACATGATGAGGCTCACTGCAGCAGTCACAGAGAGATGGGCGACAAGATCCTAACAGGATGTGCCAGGAGGCACACTTCCTGTTTGGCACACGAGGGCTAGTGCGTTAGCTATGGCCACTCATATATACAGTCTATGGTGTTACCTATTGGACCTTATCCTACTTGAAAGGAACATTGACATGGCTTTTCACCTTAGTCTTTTCTTTATATTTTACATAAGCCATTTTCTGTAGAGACCATCCGTAGTTCTCTTTATTAAATCATCTTGTATAACTCAAAGAGCCACTCACATGCAGTTTCATCCAGCGCAGACAGAAGCACCGCGGTGGGCTGGTTTGGGGTCTCTCTCATTTGCCTCCTGACGTCCTCCACTTTGTCCTGCCAGGTTCTTTCTGTGAACAATGAGTCAGACGTAACACAAATATGGGTTTTATCTACAGACAATTCCAGCATCTCCAGTAAGAGCTTGCAAAGTAGTGGCTTTCTAATACACTGAGCGCACTTCCAGTAACACCATTACTTTTGTGGAGTTTCTGTTTGGTCTGGATCAAGTCTCTTTATTGTTCCAAAAAGACTAGAGATTGTGAAAATCTGCATTAAATATCAACTTTGAAGCAACTGTAAAATGTTTTTTTCCAAAGCAAATGTATATTCAATTACACATAAGCATTTCCTAATATTACACTCACCAGGTATTTTCTGGAGGTTTTTATTTACTACATTACATTTAGTGACTTTAGTGACTTTAGTGGCATTTTATTGCTTTGCCTGGAATGTTCCGCAGTATGGCATTTAACTTATCAAGTATTTCCATGAAGACAAGAAGGTCCACCAGGGCAACTTACAAGAAGAACTGTAGAGAGAGACGATCTCACTCTACGTGAATACATGTTTTTCAATTTTTTATCAGCAACTAAACACCCATAATTGAATAAATGAAAGGTAAGAAGTTTAATGTCATATTGTTTAACATCTCCATAGAGACAAGGAGGTGACAAACCCTACAATTGAAAAGTTAGAGAGGACCTTTAAGCTTTATGGTGATTTTGTAGGTTTAGTTTGTATTTTTAGTTTTAGCATTTAGCTCTTGCTCATCATTTTACATTTTATATATGCTAGGCTACTTATGATCCATGTTGACTTAAGAGCTGTTACAATGACTAACCACCCCAATAATTCACTTAATATGTCAGTGGTCATTTTGCCTGACTGCTTATGTTCAGATTGCTCTCCATTTGTTCCATTTGCCTGTTTTGTGACCGTAAACAAATCGGCGTCTAGGCAATTTCCATATCTGCAGTGCCGCAGTCTCAAAGTTAGTAGTTCGTATTTAAGGGAGTTATAAAAACATAAATTGATGCTTAATGGCTTATAGCTTTGTGTGCACTGTTCACCACAAGATAAATGGCACCATAGCACTACAGATTCATAGACCTACGTATGATTCGGTCCGGCAGCCAGATCAGCTTGTCCGATGGGATGGGAGGTCTGTTGGTCCACACCTTATCGACCAGGTTTTCTGGGTGCGCCTTGAAAGTGCGATTGTCCGATTCAAGAATGATGGAGAACTCCTCATACCTCTCTGTAACAAGGGAAATGGCAGGTGATCACGCTGAATGAGCAAAATGAATCCAGAGCTAACAGACAAAAGAAATCTATAGAGTAGACTCACTGAGAGAGAAGAGGAAGGGGTCAAAGCCGATCACGCCATCTTTTGGGACCTCCGCAAAGAGCCACTGGGTAATCGAGTTAACGGACACTGAGGAGAAAACCACAGCAAGAAGGATTAGTTTAATGCTGATCTGATCAAATGTAGTTAAATGTGTAAGATGATTGATGAGCTTGCATTTATACTGAGTAGAAGAATACAGATAAATATGAACGCAAGGACCGTGGTTGATTGATCCAAAAAGATGATATGGACAACTCATTAAAAACAGTTCGGAAGAGTTAAAGTTTGGCACAGAAGCCTACATATGAGCCTAATGATAATTTATGGTCACATAAATAAATAAAGAATGGTTTAGATTCCCACAACGCACCTGAATGAAGTATAAAGACGTGTTTTATGACAGATGCATCTGCATACAGTGTTTGACTGGCTGATAAGTTCGAGTGGTGATGCTTTTGTATTCTATTTAAGGGGGGTAAAGTTGTCTAATTTAAGGTTACAACATTTTGTAGGCTATGAGACAGTGATGTCTTTTATCTTTTAACTTGCCATAGTGACAGAATAAATAATAGTTTATTCATTTACAAAGACACTACATTTTGGAAATCATTTATTGTTAGTTCAGCATTTTCTGCCTCCTATTTTCTGGCCGAAATATTATTTTAAAGCTTGCGGCACACTGGATTTGTTGGCCTGTAACCCTCTATGACTAGAGTCTGTACTTTTTCAGCTGATTAGATTTTGAGATGCATTTGTTGCCAGCAGTTGACAATAACAACATTAAATCTTATCTAGTTTTTGCTTGATGATAATTTTCACAATAGATTCTCTGTATGACACCAGTCTGCTTATCATGAGACTAGATCTGGTATGTCCGTATCAAGTATTTTCATATCATATCTGAATAGCCTGATGGCACTTCCATTTATGCATCACATGTTGTCATAAGAACCCCTCACCATCTTTCTGCAGCTCCCAGTTGCAGTCCATTTCTCGCTCGGCTTGAACCCAGTAGCGGCTGTCTGTCCAGAGAGCAGCTTTGGTTTTTGTTACCACTGCAGTGCCTATGGGCAGAAGAGAGACAGCAGATAATAGTGACAGTGAATCACAAACACTTGTAAATGTCAAAGTCCTGCTATGAGGCGTGACTGGGCAGCTAAAACAGTGCGACTAATGCGCGTGGGGGCACAAAAGGTTAGAAGAAAACAGCAAAGATGTGTGGTGCTTACATAAACCATGCTACCTTCAATATTATCATTCCACTAGAGTACAGTGGTGTCATATACAGTTAAATATTAACAACTCACAAAAAGAAGCTACACACAAACAGATAATTACAGTCCTATCAAATGAAGGACTTTTCACTCTGTAATGAACCGTTTCTCCATCGAGCATGAAATGAAATAAAATGGTCATTAATTCTGAATTGAACACATAAAGGGGCTTAGGACAAGAGTCGTCGAGAGAAAGGCCTGAAACCAGCGCAGTTTGGATATGGGTTGAAAGTTGTTCTGAATATGGGGAGTTGAGTCACTGAGAGGAGGAAGACAGAAAAATAAGATGAGCA
This sequence comes from Odontamblyopus lacepedii, assembly GCA_034769755.1. NCBI lineage: Eukaryota > Metazoa > Chordata > Actinopteri > Gobiiformes > Gobiidae > Odontamblyopus > Odontamblyopus lacepedii. The sequence continues at coordinate 14,351,898 of CM068355.1, read as the reverse complement.
CTGTACCCGATGAGCCTTTAAAGCCGGTCATGAAGGTCATCCGAGCGTCACGTGGTGCAATATACTCACTCTGGAATAGAAATGGCAAACTATAACTAATGCATTGTCAAAAATGTGCTTAGATCTCATGCGAATTCATTATGAAGCAGGCCGGGTTATGTACCAGATGAGCGTCAGTGCCAGGGATAATGTATGCATTCATGTTCAAGGGGAACATTTTCTTTCGGAGCTCCTTTAGCTGAAGAGTGCTATCGACAGCTGTACTTGGGAGGTACTGCAAGAAGATGCACAAAAAATACAGTGGTGTGTGAAATTGTTAGGTAAAGAAATTTAGCATTTTACTCATTTATTAATTTGACAGGGACATATTGCCCATTGCAGAGATGGCTAAAGCTCATTTGTTCCTGGGCAGGTTAAAAGATTTCTTTGATTTTAAAAGGTTAAGGTATGTAGCCTGAGCTCTTAGACATTTAAAAAAGGAACTACAAACTATATTTACAACTGAATTTTGGATGAATACAAGTTTCTCTTTCTTTGTATTTGGACAGGCCCTGCCTCATGTTAAAGAATAAACTGCAGAGGCTGCACTAGCACTGATTAATCATTGACTGTGGGTGTCAAGATTTTGATAATGAGTATTCAGTTCATAGAGTCCTTTTATATTTCATTTCCTACTTGTTTTGGTCATAAGATCTGATAATCCAAATGGCTCATGGTCATGTGAGGCATATTCTGTTATTAAGAACCAAAATACCAAATGAAAACATCAGCAAGCTGGCCATCATACAATATACAATATAATTAAGAATAAAGCACCATTAATTGTTATCAGTACAAGCATTATTTGATTTGAACATGTTTACCTTCTATCTTTATGTAAGATGGTCCACATTTATTAGATTTGAAATGCAAATGGTGCGTCCCGTCCTGTTAATACTCTGTAAAATCTCAGTAGCCAATCTTGAATAAGACCTAGTGCAGTCTCTGCAGCTCCGTGAGTGAATTTGGCGCTCTCATGAAACATGGCCTGTCCATATAGTGAGAATGAGAAAAAACTATACATGTCCTCTATGTGGAGATGAAGGCAGTGGCAACCCAGGTTCAGAGCGCAGGCCACACACCCGACCTTTAAACAAGGCACTTCTAACTCAAAGTACATATTTTGGCTGAGGGATAAAAAGTGTTTCAAATAATCTACTAATCCCCTAACATTTAAATTTCTTTAAATAACTCAAGATGGTGAAAGCTCTCTCAAAATGGTACATGTCTTCAAACAACTACCAGTCCACATGTATCAACTTATGTTATCTTTACCCTTACATTTTTAGCAAAAAATATATATATACTCTTCTATATTTATCTTCTGTGCATTAATTAAAAAAGATCTGTCACAACTATCTGTGTCAACTATCTGTCTACACCACACTATAATCATTAACAACAGGCCATAAATATCATGTCAAATGAAAAGTACTCACAGGTGGAGAAATGGAGCAGTTCCTCTCCGTGCCCCCATAGCCAGCAGTGAATCCTACCAACACAAGGAAATCTTATAGGGCACGTCTCAACTAAAAATCAATGCCAAGCCTTGGAATCACTTATCATTCACATTGTGTAGAGGGCACTTGGCTCGTAAGTGCACACCAAGCAGAAGGGATATTAATCACATTAAGTGAAACATGTCAAATAAGATGACAAACAAGATGTGTAACTAAATCATCCAGTACACAATATGTTAAGAAGCAAAGTGGGTAAGACAATGAATGAATGAATTACAATTGCATACCTTTAAGGGACCATATCCTCACAAAAACACAGTACAAATGGCTAAGGAAAGAACTAAATCTAAAATACAAGTGATAAGAGTAACTTTTTACCTGTTAGCGCTGCAAGAGTCGTGGCCAGCAGCCAGGGAAGCATGTTCTCCAGCTCCTCGTGATGTGGTAGTAGCAGGTGCTCCGATGAGACGTATAGGAGAAATATTGTGGGTGTGTGGTAGTGTGTCAGTGTCTGCTGCCTATGAAGTGCATGACTGTCCTCTCTGTCTCTTCCCCACTATCTCTCCTCCTCCTTCTCCTCCTCTTCCTTTTCCTCAGCTGCAGCTCACTATCAAGATCCCACTGGCTTCCTGAAACTCATCTAGTGAAAGTGGCTTTTGGAGGTAGACCCCAAGGCTAATAGGCACATAAAAAAGAAAAGGCACTCTGGACAAGCACCTTTGTGTCTGTCTGTTTAATATGGTGAGGAGAGTTTAAAATGTGGCTGTGGTAAAATCTGACAAGCAGTTCTGTTTATGGATTACACATCTAGAGATTATGGGGGCCAGATAATCTTAGAAACCATATAAACCACAGCCTTCTCAAATGAACTCTCAAATGAACTCCTCCTATTCAAACTACAGTGATGGCACTGGAGGACAAAGTCAGGAGTCAGACAATTTGTTTTTCTTGTCCTTATTTGATCTGATATTTAAATACATGTTTGCATGATCTATGCTTTAAGATGAAATTGAGTACTGAGAATGAGTACTGCATTGAATTGTAAGTATTAGAACTTTTTCAGAGAAGAGGCCCATAACCTTGTGTCTGTTTCCCAGCGCAGCAGGTGCTTCCTCAGAGCATCAGGGTTTGTTCTTAAGATCGCTGTGCACTCCTGTGGGATCTCTCAGGTGTTAGACTTTAAAGATGACTGCATTAAACGCCTCATTTGGTCAGATGTTGCATTGCTTATACAGCCAAATAAACACCAAGCATCTTCTTTACTTTCCATCATATATATTCATTGCAAATAAATTTGAAAAAGTCCTATTTTTTTTTTACTTTATTATGAAAGAAAAATAAATGTTGATGTTTACACAGAGGGCAGCTGTACTGATTATATATGGTGCAATAATATTGTTGGTCAACAACAATAATAGCTAATTGCTTTTGTGAAGTGAAGTTTATAAAACCATAAAAGTATTTGAAGAAATGTATGTTTCAGAGGGACCACTAGAGGGCAAACACGGTCTATGTTTTATAGCCACAGATTGTGGTAACATACAAATATATATATATATATATATAAATACTAGAATGTCTCAAAACGCCTTAAAAAATGTGTGTTTAATTGAATATTACCCAAACACACATTTGCAGTAGGCTACATGTGATTTCCTGTCCAAACCTTGTTGAACGATAGTAACAGCTGCACTGGTACAAGGTGCCAATACACTAAGATTTTGAGAAAAGGATTTAGCTTCCCATTACAGACAATGTAAGGTTTGTTTGACTTCCTTCCTGAAGTGTGTATATGCCAAATGCAAACTGTCAGATATTTTTTTTACACAAATTATAAAGTAGTGACATTATTTGGCATAATATTCTTTGAAATAATATGATACTGTACTAATGCCAGTGAGAATACAGCATGCTAATTGAACTGAAAGAAGTTTATTAATCTCCTCAATTACAGAAATCATCCTAAACTAATATAGTAATCATATAATCGTCCTCTGCTCTGTACACAGATTCTAAAACATGCCCTGTGCTCACAGATTTAGTATGTAATTGTACTCAGGATAGCCTCAAGGGGCCTTTCTGTATGATCTAAACAACTAATCAACTCATTTTACACAGTGAAGGGACATGCAGGTTATAACTGCAATTGCTAACATTTTGTAAATTGGTATGGTAAAAATAGAGGTGGGCAAATTATGAATATATTATCAATATGGATAATTTTGTGAATGTTGTTTTGAAAATGAAAATGGAACATTAAAATTATCAAGTATAATATGTGTCATTTAAAAATGCTGCAAAAAGAGCAGATTAAAAGTCAAAATGGAAAACTTTGTTCCAAATAAGTCTTAGTGAAGGTTCAGACTGGGGTAGCACTCCTTTGCTCTGTAACAGCTTTGAGCCTCGTCACATCAGTCCACTCCCTCGCTCCTGCTTCAGCCTTCACTCTCTCGTCACCGCCCTGTAGCTTCACCTCCTCCTTACCTGCCCGTCACCAGCCCGTCACCTGCCCGGATCAGCCTGCTCATACCTGCCTATCATTCCTCCCTCATCTCATCTCCTGATCACAGTTCTGCAGGCACTTTAAAAGAAGGTTTCTCTCATCTCCACTGAAGCTTTCTAATCTACTCCAATCCTCCTTCTCCCCATCTCCTCCTCAGTGCAATCAACTGTCCCCAGGTTCATCGCTCTCCAGCACCAGTGTCCAGGCTCTGGGATTCTCATTGTCCCTGCTGGGGTCAATCGCTCAATATGTCTGACAAATTCACTCTTGTGTATTGCTAGTCTTTCCAGATTGAAATAAAAACATAACTGCAAAATTAGTGCAGAAATATCAATCTAATCTCACATTTGTCTGATACTTAAAAAAAAAAACTTCAAGGAATTAATCTAAAGACATTTTAAAACACTTATTACTATTATTGGGAGCCTCATTAATTTATTTTTACCATCATGCTCCCTTCATAGTAAAACTGTGCATTATACATGCTCTTGGTCGGTTGCATCTGTAACAAAGAAAATTTCCCCTCGGGGATGAATAAAAGTAATTCTGATTCTGATTCTGATTCTGATTCTGATACATTGTATGTACACCCTGCTGATCGGTACTGGGATGTGCTGAATTGAGGTTACGCATACTTTCTTGTATTTTTATTATGTGAGGAGCTGGGCTATAGAGCTAGCGCGTTTGTAAAAACTGTAGAAACACTGCTTACTGTGGCTAGAAATGGGAGATAAAATGTATTATTCTGCTTAATATGACAATCCAGGGATTATAGGGATCAGGAGAACATGCATATTCTACAGCAAGACTCGGACCAGGATTGGAACCCAGGACCTTCTTGCTGTGAGGAAAACATGATTTTCATTCTCTGAGTGTTTCTAGATTTCACTATTTAGGGTTTGACAAAGGGTTTCATATATTTTGAATGGGGAAAAGTACTCACAAAATCCTTCAAATCAGGAAGGATCCATTTGTCTGAATAATAACAGAGATGTTCCAAAAAATCTATATATCGTGATGCATAATTTTTGATACAGTATAAACAGAATGTGCATGTGATGGTTTGACAAAGAAATACAGTTGCAAAAATGCATTTGTTCCTTTTAAAACTGCTGTTTATTACAGTGTCGTGTGCAATATATCCATTATCACATGTAACGCCATCTTGCGTCTTGCCATCTTATTTTTTTGTATCGTGAGGGACAAATCTTTGTGAGTCGATGCAAACATCTGGCACTACAGAGAATGATTCCAGTAATAGTCTATGTCACAACCACAAGGGGTCAGTAGTGCTTAACACATGGCAGAGTGAGTCCTTCAGTGGACACCCTGTTCTCCCTGTGTCCATTACAAGTGCATTCATTCACAAGCAGCTCTGTGTTTATGTCTAGTGTTTATAATCAGCTGTATTTCCTGTGTCATCGTTCGGCCGCACTGCTGTCGCTCTGAGGAGGCCACAGTTATGGACCTGTATGGATAAACGGTAGCCCTAGCAACAGCGTTCAAGAGGGAGTCAGAGTGGAAAGGCAGGGCACCTTCCACATCTGCACTCACTTCATTATAAAATCATTAGATAGATTAGAAGAGATTCAGTGTTTGCTTTGAGTCAACTCTCAAACCAAAGCGGTCCCTTGTAATGACTGCGCAGCACGGTTTAAACAATGTGGAGGATTATAGCTCAGTAAACATGGAGCGAGTGCATCTTGGGTGTTCCCGGTGCTGTTTAGGATTGATGGGAGTTGTAGTCGTAACACGCATTCCCATGTATCTCCAAGGAGCCTGCGATATTTTTAAAGTGCGTTAATGCCTGCGATAGATTTTTGGGGTTTATCAAGCAGGTATAAATCACATACAGTTCATCAGCAGACGGTGGAGGCCGTCTCCCAGACATCTCCGCTCTGTTGTAATGTGGTCCTCTGAGGGCAATACTGTAAGTCAGAGAGGTGCATTGTAATGAGGAAACTATGAGACAAAGGATCAGACAATACGTATGCAAGAGTAGTACAGGGATAATTCGTAGCAGTCGAGCAGTGGTTTGGAGGCCCCTGTACCTTCTGTCACGTTTAGTCAGTAAAAGCATTGGTTTCTGTATTAAATAAACAGCTCCGATAATGCTGGGGTCACTCACTCTGAATCTTTGAGCTGCCTTTGTTTGCTGTGGCACGGCTGAGCTCAAACTGATTACACAATACACACACACACTATTGGGCTGAGATTGCAGTCATGTAGTGCAACAGTTTTTTTTTTCTTTCTCCAACATACAAAGGCTACTAAACAAACAAAAATTAAAAATTCAAAACCAAGGAGTGCATGTTTTTTAGTACTTAGCTGCAATATGTTTCCTCCTAACAAGTGCTTAGATAAAGCTGAGAGATACACTGTGTTTGTATTACTTTCTTTCTATATTCTCTTTTTACTTGTACGTATGCATTTATATAATTATACTTCATTTGACACCAGTCTCTTGTTATTTTTGCTTTTTTAAAATGTATTATTGCCATTTATATTTTTGTACTTTATTATTATAATGTATTATGTGTGAGCTGTGTGTGTCCAAATATATATTTTTTCTTTCCTTGCAGATCAATAATGTTTGTCTAAGTCATAATAAGGCCTCTAAACTACCCTTAAGTATTTTGCCATTTAATTAAGGCTTCAGTTGTATGTGAATGTTTTATGCTTATGTTGTTTTCATTTTTGTATTGTGAAAAGGACAAAATACAAAGTCAAAGAAATAATAAACCTAGTTATATAATCAATGCATAGCCTGTGGTTGCACTTCTACAAAACAAAAGGCCTACATAATACAAAAGTTTGTGTTAGTATTGTATGTATTGTATTAGTATTGTCTGTCGTGTTAGCATTGTCTGTATTGTCTGTAACTTGAAGACTGTAATCTTAAATTGCAATCAAAATGAAGTCATTCACTTCATCATAATCCAACTATTCAATCAAATACATCTTGAAAAAATCTGTCCTTAGAAATGTAAAACAGCGCTTCTTAAATTTTATGACACAATACATAATTTTGGGTGCTTTGTCTGGGAGTAACACTATCTCTCATGTGTTGACAGAGTGCTTTTAAATGGGGCTGAGAATCCAAGTGAAACCAGATTGTTCAGTGAGATACAGGCCGCAGCAGATAATACGTGTAAATCAGGCAATGCTCAGTCAGGAGCCAGAGATTCACTTTTAGATGGGAGGAACACCTTTTAGCTTCCTCTTATAATTACCGTATCTGTAAAATTCCACTTTGAAAAGTTCTTCGTCGATGTTTTGCTTGAATGGGCAGAGGCAGTTCAGGACACTGCGCGGCATCGTCTGACCCCGGCTCCTTGGGTCCACTGATAGCTCACCTCAGGTTATGTTGGGTGAAGTCATTACTTATTTATATATAAAATGTTTCGCTTCTGTTTTCTTTCACTATGAACAACTTCTGACCTTTTTTCTCACAGGGATGCTGGAACTTCAGAAACTAAGCTCCACTTACTTGAACTTCAGGTTATAGGGCTAGAGCTTTTGTAAAAACTGAAGAAACACTGCTTACTGTGGCTAGAAATGGGAGATAAAGTGTATTATTCTGCTTTATATGACAACCCAGGGATTATAGGGATTGGGAGAACGTGCATATTCTACAGCAAGACTAGGTCCAGGATTGGAACCCAGGACCTTCTTGCTGTGAGGAAAACATGATTTTCATTCTCTGAGTGTTTCTTGTTTCTTATTTTTGAGTGCTCATAATTTCTAGAATCTAAAATTTCACTATTTAGGGTTTGACAAAGGGTTTCATATATTTTGAATGGGGAAAGGTCCTCACAAAATCCTTCAAATCAGGAAGGATCCATTTGTCTGAATAATAACAGAGATGTTCCAAAAAATATGTATATCGCAATGCATATTTTTTGATACAGTATAGATATATATTGCCGTAAAAATATTGCAATGCAAAGCAATGTTATGGCAGCACTGTAATTGTGTTGCTTATTATTAAATGTGTATTATAAAAGTATTGTATTTTATAAACAGAATGTGCATGTGATGGTTCGACAAAGAAATACAGTTGTAAAAATACATTTGTTCCTTTTAAAACTGCCATTTATCATATATCCATTATCACATGTAACGCCATCTTGTGATATTATTGTTTTGTATTGTTTCATTACAATGTGAATCCTTTAACTTTTCATGAACTTTTTGGTCTCCACTGAGAGTCTACTGATAAAATGAGTATGAAGGAGATTCAAAGGAACCAAAAGTGTCTGATCCAAAGCAGCGAGCCCACTGAGTGAAGGGGTTTAAAGCAGAACTGCAGATAGAGAAATGTCAGATTTGAGGTTGGTCAGTGGCACAGCTCTGAGTGCACCTGTCCATCAAACGGCCGCACAAGAATGAGGAGCTGCTTTGATGCTGCAGTGGTCACATGCCGCCAGTTTGGCTGGGGTGAGCAGGAGAGAGTGAGAAATACTAACATAAGTGGGAAGGTCATTTGAATCCAGCCCATTGAAAGGTGGAAGGCGCCTCTGATTCACTTAGCTGTAGCCCAGAGTATAACCTCCACACTTGAGCTGGTCCAATCAGCAGGATTAATGAAGAGGTATCGTGTTTTACAGTACAGCAAAGCATGGGGCTCGGGGGAGCAAAAGGTCCGGTCTGTAATGCCTCATGTCTGTCTTCAATAACGTAATCGACGCTAAGGCACTGACATCCACTGCAGAGGCAATTTGTACAGCTTTGAGTCCTGCTCCTTAACAAGACCATCACATGCGATCTGCTACTTCAGTGAGCCCTCATGAATACAGTGCAAATATAGCATTGGGGAGAAGACGCATAATGCTTAAAGTATTAGAATAAAGCCACTGAAATCCTTTGAGATAAATGAGACTAACACAGGAATGATTCATTTATGATTAATAACGAAGCTGTAACCATGAAAGTAACAGTGATGGAGACCAGAGGGCAATAAAAACATAATGACTTCCTATGATAAAGATCCTACGCCACTTAAGACTGAACGCAAGGGAAAACTAATCTATAAAATGAATGAAATATATTTTATTATTGTGTCTTGCATACAAATATACTCAGCCCTTTCATAGGCTTATAAAACACCACAAACAAAATACAATCAGTTGCCAGATGTGTGTTACAAACAGAAATTGATTGATTTACACAAACCAGCCGGTTCTTCTGGCTTCACAAAGAAATGATGCCAACTTATAAACATTAGAATCAAACAACCATTTCATCTTGTGGTTATCATCACACCAGAACATATCAAGATCTGGATGAACATTACATCAAACAAAGGATTTCTAAATGCATTATAAATAGGTCAATACAACAAAAAATTAGCTTTACGTTCCATTTCTCCCAACTCACACAAACCAGAGTCTATATGACTATATGTGTCTATAAAGATTGCATGTATTAAAGATACACTGTGTAATTTCTCTGATGGAGAGCACGCCTTAATCATCAGATCAGTGGAGAGGAGAAGCTGCTGAAAGTAAGAATGCATGCTGTTCAACGTATGTTTGAGCAATGAAAACACAAATTGAATAAATGCAATATAGAAATGTAATGCTGTACTGCGGAACTGTCAAGGTAGGTAGCGAGAAGGTAGCATATCCCCACGAGAACGGTTACATCTTTAAATTACACAGAAAAATGGTATATAAAAAGGAGAGAAAGAATGCTGGTCTGTCTGTGTTAAATATGAGAGCAGTTCATGACATGTCCGGCATCGCATGGTCAGGCTGGTTTGGAAACACATTCATTTTGGTTTGTTTGAAAATTGTTGCAGCCACAATGTGGGGAGCCATTTTGGGAAATGAGATCAGGGCACATTCTGAGGCTATATACAATAACCACAGCCGCTACAGATAAAAACTACATCAAACTTGTATTTGAGGATTTTCAGCACTTTTTTTCATAGGAAATCTTATTCAGAGATCATTCAAGGAGATTCTTCTTCAGTATTAGGAAGTAACTGAATACATGTACCAAGAATATGTTTCTGAATACTAATTTTGAGTAACTGTATTGTGGTACAGTTGCTCACTTACTTTCATTTGGTGGTATTCAGAATACAGTTCCTTGATCACACAGTTTAGGCTTCAAACTATACTAAATTTGTGAAAAACTCCTTTTTTCTCCTTCTCTAATTAGTGATAGGAAAAACATAACAAACAGTGCAACAAACATAAAGCTGTTTTTAATACTCTTTTGCATCTTTACACTACAATTTATGTGCAGCTCTGTGTAAAAGTATTCAGAATGCAGTACTCTGATTGGACCACATATCTGAATATGTTACAAAGTACATTTTAATGCTGTTATTCAGTATTGTGCATTTTCAAAGTATTCTTCCCATCACTGCTCCCTCTTGAGGTGATGGGTACATTTCTCTTACACATAGTGGTGTGAGCAGATTTGCATGTCATACACAGTGTCAAATACCAAAGTGCTGAGGGAATAGCCCCTCTTGTATGAGGGCTGGAGTATACAGTAGATGTGCTGCCATCACAGTTGTGTTGATAAAGGCTGTAGTGAGTGTATGACATGTTAACAGTTAGCAGACCAGAGCAGAGGGTCTGACTAATCCCCAGTTATCAGCCTGTGTTGTGATGGGCAGAGGGGACCGTATGTGAAAATACTGCGGTGTGTATTTGGGTGCGTGCATGTGTGGGCATGTGCTCTGTGATGTCCTGATGGTGTCTGATATGAGTTTGAACAAGAGGCCTACTACAGTAGAGGTGTGTGATCAGAGTGTGTGAAAAACATCCATGTGAGCCACATTACAACCAGAAGACAACTGGAAGGGACAGTAAAAGCTACGAGAGATTTGCCTCTTCAATGAGCACTGATTCTCGCTGTACTACTATTACTACTACTACTACTACTACTACTACTACTACTACTACTACTACTAATAATAATAATAATAATAATAATAATAATAATAATAATACATTTTATTTATTAGGCGCCTTTCTGGACACTCAAGGTTGCCTTACAACAACATAAACAAGTTAAATACTATTAAAACATACAGTTAAAAGCCTACAGTTAAAGTTTGCACAGTTAGAGTACTGTACAGGGCTAAAGGCTGAACATTTACTAACAAATGAGTACAAAATAAGTTATTTTTGTTGATGTCTGGACAGGTAACACACAAGAATCCTTTATAATTTAATGCAGCATTCTCTAACCTTTTTTCTCAGTTGAGCTACTTGTACAAAACGAAAATGCCAGAGAGCTACGAGTCATAAGAAATTGAGTATATATAAGAGCCATGGCAAGAGGTACAGTTAGATGCTTATAAAACATAAACAATTACCCATTTATTAGTGCACAAAGTTAGGAATTAAAATGATACACTGCATTAAGCTTTAAATGAGGCATTTAATGACTCAGATTTTACATATTCAGCACAATACGGGTAATTCAGAAACCCCTTGGTGAGCTACTTGGAAGGGGCAGGAGCGCTCCCAGTAGCTCCCCAGTTACAGGTTGGAGACCCCTGATTTAATGGATGCATTTGCTTAGAAAATACACATTGCTAGTTTAATTATTCTGAAGTTACTAATAAATGTGACATAAAATCCTCTGAGGTGTCACTCTACTGTCACCACTCCAAAACACAATTCCACTGCCCCTCATTTAAGAAATATGAACATTTATATTACCGCACATAAATATTTAAAGACATGCTAAAAATCCACCAATCCATAAAAAAACAACTACTATTCAGAGAACAAAAGCAACACAATGGGATTGTTGGAGTGAAATTATTGAGAGACGTGTGATTAACTTGGAGTCAAAAATCTAAATATTATTTTCCAATCTTTAAAATGACATGTGTCTGATATTCAACCATAGAATGATTACGCTTTTTGGCAGATCAAATCATCAGATTAATGAATTTGGTGTTGTTCCAGTTACATCATAAACTAATTTCTTTTTAACATAAATCCCACTTTCACTCTACAAAAGGTTGGTCCAAAGCCCACATATAACAAAGTCATATTTATTTAACCACAAAATAACTCACATATTTGATTTATGAATATGCTATTGGTAGCTATTATACCATTTATAATAAAAACTGACTCCACTTAGTAAAATCATTAATCTAGAAAAACATCACTTATAAACATTTCAGAGTTGGTGGCAGTGACAAACACAGCCCTTTGGAGAGAGAAAATGAATGTAAACTTAAAGGACGACTTTAAGAATTGCATTGTTTGATTTGGTGATGAAGGTGTGGGTGGAAAATAACAACTTTGAATACAGTTGATGAGCGGCTCCAGAAATAACTGAGACCTAAGGCAGCATGAAATCAACAACAAGGCAGCAATCGCTGGACTCATCTAACCCTCCTTTGACTGAATACATATTTCACATTCACAAAAAAGAATGTACTACTCTTTCAATTAGTGTCATTCTCCTTAATAGTTGCAAGAAGTTTAGTATCAAACGCATCAAAGCAGACAGTCAAAATAAGTAACAACAAAACAAAAATATGGTTTGTGTACGTCACATAAAGTTGTGGGGGAGACAGATTATGATTTTAATTTTATTATAAGTATCTTTATATTGGAGTGTCTTAAAGCTTAAAGGAGGTAATTATAATATACTGTGAGCTAATGTGTCCAAATAATTCCCTTGTGGGTCAGTAGTTTGTCTAAGTACCCAAAGATATCTAGACTCACTGCACTGTGATTGATGAAAGCCACTTGTCACTAACTCAAAGCGTGATGGCGGTGGACCACGGAGGACTGGATGCATTAAATAGAAAAGCAGTGAACCACAATGTGACAAAATCACCAAAACAGGAGATAAATTTGAAATCAGGATTGAATTTTCATTGCCACATCCTTTTTATCGCCATATTGCCCTTAATTGAACTGACTTTCACCTTCTTATAATGGCTAAGAGCTGTGGTATGCAATCCCATACAGAATCATTTAATTACTACCATTAATAAACAATCAAGGCCGTATAAATTAACATTCGTGTTTCCAGTTAGAAGTTCAAAGCAGCATGAATCCACAAACAATGCTGTACAAGCGGACTTCAGCTCACTTCCCTTTTGGCTGATATTCTGGGCCTCTTAATGACCTCTGCCAAGACCAGGAAGGTATTGACTTGAGGGACTAAAAGAAAACAGACAAACAAGCAGGCGGTAGCACAATAAACAGGAAAAATATACAGAGGAAGGCAGCTGGGTCGAGTGCACCGCGCCTGCTCAGCTCCGGGTCACACTCCGCCTCGCGCTACTGTTTCCTATTGATTCACAACAGCTTCCTCACTTCTGGATATCCTGTGTGTCACTTCATCTGTCATTGTGTTGGTGCCTGTTTGCTCATGCATGCCTCTATGTATTTCACTTAAGAATCCAGTCTATTTTCACCATAGGATGTTACAGTGTTGAGGAAGAATGTCTTTGTACTGAGCAACATAATAAATGGACATGTAAGCTGTTATTACACATAAGGAAGTCAGAGTTTAACCTGTTATGACATTTAAAGGTGCATTGTGTAACTTCTCTGGTGGACTGGTCTGTCTTTCAGATGTTATTAGTTTGTCTGGAATATTTCACAGTATTTTTATCTTCATGGAGACCAAACCAGACTAAACTACAGGTTGGATCTGTGAAGAGACACTGCCCCTCACAGTCAGAATGCCTGTTTTTCAAGGTATTTTTGAGCTATAAAACCAAATGTAATTGAATAAACCTAAGGTAGAGCTGTTCAATGTCCTATTGTGGAACATTCCAGGAAGAGCAGTGACATATCCTTTGAAAAAAGCAGGTGACGGACCCCCAACCACAAAGTTACATAGTACACCTTTAAATTATGATGTGAATGTAATTTTACTTAAAACTGTTCTATACTTTTTATTTTATAGACAGAAAGATATGCAGTCAGACCTCAGACCCATAACAGTAAAGCAACATATTACTATTATCGATTGCTCAAAACATACTGACATTCCTTGTGAAAATCCAAACAGCACACTATATTCACAACATTTTATGCACTATACTCTGAGACTGCATTAGCTGGGCTAATGCAGTCTCAGACATGCCTTTATTTGGGTTTGAAAAACAAATGGGCGCAGCAGCTTGATTAGCGGTGGATGTATTAAACTCCCAAAACAAATCCCTAATCATGGATAAGAGCTTGATTTCTAAATTAGCGACAGCAGGTTGGAAGCAAACGGGGAAAAATCTAATTAGAAATTACTGGAAGCATCTGCTTACTGCTAGGTTAATGAGGCGCACTTCTGCTGTAAGCGGCTACAATCAATAGTTCTTATAGTAATGATGGATCAAATGACTGTAGTATGTGCAGCGAGTAAGGGCTGAATCATGAACCAGAGAGACATTACATTTTACGCTGCTATAACAAAGCTTTTCATTGGGTTTATTGTAATGGATTGGATTACAATGACTGCAGAGCCAGAAACACCCCCATTGCCAATATAGACTATAAACCGCATCTATCATTTACTTGCACCAGAAAAGTGCGTGTAAAGGTAATGACTTATAGAATATTTACAGTAAAATCAAAAAAGATATTTGTCATACTGACTCAGGTTTGACAAATGCTCGTTTATCAAAGTGAGGATCTCTGGAGCGGCACAGTAATTCATCTCTAATGCTTGTGTGTTGTGACTGGAGCATGGGCGGAGATACAGGCAGAGATAGCAGAGTCACGCTAGTTTCACCAGACGTTTACAAGCATTAGTATCAGATCAACAATCTCAGGTTTAAATTAGGTTTTAATGAGGTACATAGATCTGCCCATGCCATTGAATCTGTTTTTGAGTCTGTCGGTCTTAGCCTTATACAACATGTAGCATTCTCAGTCAAGTATCTTCAGAGTGAAAGTTACATCTGGGTGGCGGTCACAATCTTTGCATCAAAAACATTGTCCTTTTCTATCATGAACCACTCTTGGATTACACCGACTTGTAACATTTGTAATTAACGGTCCTAATACAGCACAGACCACACCAAGATAGTTACTAACCTGACTAAACAGACATCAAGGTTAAATGCTCTTTTCACTAGATTTGACACGGCAGCTATAAACAACACTTGATTTGACATTCACTCACTGTGCGCTGGCCGGTTTACAACTCACCAACCCAAAACATGCCCAGGAGTCTAATACTCCACCTGGGAACTCCTGACCAAAATCCTGCTCCCAATCAGGACCTGGTCCCAGAGGGGAAAATGCAGAAGACAAATTTCCTATACTGGGACAATAATGGGAGTAATTAACAGAAATATTCTAAGTAATATTTCTTTCAAAATCACATAAAACATAATGTTGTCAAGCAGAACATAGTGCAGTCTGTTCAGAGTTTATCTAAGCTTTTCCCCGGCTTACGACTTAAACTACTGCTGTGTGATGCTTGTCCACACAGTCAGGAGCTCATAAAAATCTTGTGAAAAGATTAGTGCGGAGCCTAACTTGACCCCTGACCCCTGAGAATAAGGCTGCCCGCGTTCAATAGCTTAAACCCTTCCCTTGTCCCCACAAATTCCTCTTTCCTTCTGACACTTGTAAATGGGCTCTAGTGTTGCTCACTACGACCCCATTACTAGATGAAGAATCCAGACAGGCCACCTCATATTACTTTATGCCTGGCAAACAACAGTGAAAGAATGGAAGAAAGATTATGTTTCTAACATCTATATAAACACACTTGATACATAAAGGTTTATATAACAACTTTGGATAAAATGAAGTCTTTTTAACGCCAACTTTTTCTGCTTGGCAGCCTCCATTCTCACTCATGATGAAGGAGCCCAAAAGCTTATAGAGAACTGTGGAGTAATTTCATGAATGGCATTGCATTAAGCAGAAATCCAACACATTTTGGCTAGAGTTTGTACAGAATAATAAAAATACAATCACTGCACTTGCACTTGGCTGGAGCTGTTCCTTTGCTCTGGTGGGCTGCTTCGATTTATAGGATATTTGGTCCACATTGCTGTTTCTCGAGGCAGTGATCTTAAAACCATTCTTGGATGGGGAATCAAATGAACGTAAGTGTGCTGTGCCATGCCGCTGTGACCCTGCGGTGCAAGGCTTTTATGGGTGTCAACACTGGCCAATGGAAAAACAGCAGATCTCCTCATGCACGCTCTGACCTCAGACACATGTCACCCAGCCTCACTCACCTCCATCCAGCGGCTCTTATGACAAACACTATTTATAGCTGGAGCAGCATACTGTTTATTATGGCCTTTCACTGTACCTTTATCATACATTCGAAAGCAATTACACCAGCCCGCATTTCCAGATTTTATTGCTGTGAAAAATGTTATTTTAGCCCTAAAGAAACTGTCAACTCCTGTCAGTCTGACAAGCCAAGCGTATCATTGAATGATGAATAGAGAGAGACGATGAGAGAATCATCTGTATTCATGATACATTTCAAAAGGATTATAAAGTCTTTTTTGTGAAGAGTTGTTTTACAGGCAGCATTGCTAGAAGAATTTATGTAGATTAAGACAGGCTACGCCTTTCTGTACCAGCATATATGAAACATGGGGCATTTTAAGGACAAATGGGACTAATGGAATAATCTTGACATCATGATCATGATAAATGAAAAAAATCACACAATTCTATCAAGCAATTACAATGCTGTTCTATGAACTACTATGAACGTTATGCATTTTACACTATGTTCTACAATAGAATCTTCTGGATGACTGTACCATATGTGGCGTGAGCTCCCACAATAAAATGTGAGTATACACAGGATTTAAGAGTTTGGCATCACTTCATCTGGAGCAGTACACTTTTATCAAAGCCAATATTATTTTTTCTCTTACTACTTCATACACTCACTGCTGCCATTGATATCATTTTGCAAACACAATGTAAACAGGCCCTATGCCCAATGTGGAAAGCAGGTGACCAGAGACTCTCTGAGGATCCATCATTTCAGTCTGCTGCCTGTTGATTCATTATCTCAACTTGAAGTCTCTACAAATACAACAAAAATAAGTAGAGTTGCATTGACCAAATAAAGCCAGGTCTTCATATATATCTGGTAGGGGGCCATAGGAGCTCCTCTCACCACTCTGTGAAGAGGGGTTAGGGGAAAAGGGAGAGCTGAGACACTGTCCTGCTGAGCTGCTGCAACAGTCCACTCACACATGCGCTTCCTGATTGTATGTCCGAGCTGTCAGCGGAGCTCAGACGTCCTGCTGAGAGGAACATGATTTCGGCTTGTGCAGAGGACATGTGCCGTGACAGAGAGCGATGTTCAAAGCAGAGGAAAGTATGCTCCCATTGAAGTGGTAGCATTTTATTATGCACAAACATGAGGCCTTTATTCATTTTACATATGGAGTTAAAATGCATTTCCAGACTGTTGACTGGAAATGCAAAGTGGAAAAATCAACAGTGGTGTAACTATTATATTTAACTTTAAAAAATTAAGTAAGTGTCGAAAGCTGTAATATTTTCAAAAGGATATACCATAGCCACTAAAGGCAACTGAATCCAAACAGAGGACCCACTTATAGATTTAAAAGGTGCTTCAAGTTCTTATCAGATACACATGTAGAGAGACAGGACGCCAGTAGTCCAAAAATGCCAAAAACAGGAAGAATTCTAAGATTAAACATGGAATAACATAGTGGTGGCATTCATTCATTTGACATTTGACTTCCTTGTTTATGAGCCTCTCCTTTGGAATTTCTGAACCGTTACAACCCATACTAATGTCTAACAGTGGCAATTCATCATGTACAAGCCATCAGAGTGCTACCTTCTGGCCTTGGACCCAACATCATAGTCAAAACAAGGAAGCAAAACACAATGGACCTTAAGTATATGGACTCTACAGGTGCTCAATATATGAAGATATTAAGACTTTGTTTATCTCAAACAATGGTTGAATTCTTGGCTCTCCTGGTGGATGTACTGCAATGACCAGGTAAACATTCCTCATGTTTCCTTGCTGCACGCTGCGCCTCCTGTCACCCGCATAGTTTCCAAACAGCACATCCTCAGCAGTGGTGCAGAGGGGATTCTTGAGTCCTGAAGACGGCAGGTGCGAGGCTGAGGCGGACTTTCCAAGGATGTCAAAGTGAATGGAGGACCCGTTAATGTCCTTCCCCTCCCTCCAGAAACAAAGAGAGAAGAATGCTGGAGGATGCCTGTCGACACACTGCAGATGGAGAAGATAGGCCTTCATGAATAGGGTCTTGATCACTAAGCCCAGATACTGTAGATACTGGGGGCTGCCTGGGCCTTTTTCATCCGTCAAAAGCACTGATGGGAATAACAGCGGAAAAAATAAATGCCGTTACTAATGGCATTACTTTTTTCAAAACGGGTAATCTAACTAATTACTTTTTCTATCGATATAACACCGTTACTGTTGACTGTGAGTTACTAAAGCTTCTCATTTGCAGTGAGATGTGTGTCTAACTCCTGTGAGTAGTGTGTGGCGTGAGTGTGTGAATGAGCCCGTGGAGTAGGGCTGATTTTAAGAAAAAATTGAATTGCGTTTTTTCTGACAGATATATTGCGATTTCAATTTCATCCACGATTTTTTTCAAATCAAGTTTCAGTGAACATTTGCAAACATCACAGAAACTTCATACCTATCCATACGTACATAACGTCGTAGCATTCAAACACTAAAGTCCATAACTCTAATGAATGACAACCAAAGTCAAGAATTTATTTCAAATGTCGTCCTATTTATTATCAGGAAACATGTTGTACACAGACAACAGTAAGTGCTTGAGCAATGGCTGTTATTATAACTGAAGAACTAAAATAGCATCTATGTCTCAACTTAAAGTAAACTTAAACTTTTCCCATCTACAAAATATGTCAACATTAAAACAGGAGGGTCAATCATCGATGGCTCAGCAGCACCAAAATATTATTGCACTTCTGTAAAAAATATAACAGTTTAAATAAATTATAGCAAATACAGTGAACCCCTTTTTTAAACAAAGACTTACACCACAAGTCAGGAGTAAACCAGGACTGAACCAGGACTAAACCAGGTCTAAACCAGGACTACACCAGGACTAAACCTGCCACAGAGATGCCACCTTAACGATGAAGTGATGCGGGAAACACTGCATGTGTGAAATAGTTGACTAAAACAAAACCTGGGTCAGTTAGGAGCATTAAAAAAAGCAGCTTTGACGATCCCAAAATCTTGTTGCCTGAGATCGCAATTTTCGGTCCAAAACAATAGATCGTTCAACCCTGCTGCGGATGGTTAAGTGAATGAGAGTACAGCGACTGGAACGAGTTAGGGGGCAAGTGCCTTGTCATTTACATGCATTGCAGCAAATAAAGCCACAAAACTCTAGAATAACAAACTGAAGTGGTTATTGGGCTCACGCACTCACAACAACGGTGAGGTTTAGAACAGGGAGTTAAACCCCGAGGGACGAGCGGCTGCTGCAACCCTCTGGCCCTGGAGAAGAAGACGGTTCACCCGTGTGTCCTCTGACCACGGTCCGAGGACTGAGACAGGAACACATTGAAGTTGTCATCCGACTTGGCTGTCTGTCATATGAAAAAACTGTAAAGGACTGTGCGTGATTTGTGCGCCCCCGGTCCTCAAAATCCGCCGTAGGTTGATTTACAGGCGCCCTCACCCCCCACCACCGGTTCTCTATTTCCATGCTGTGCTACATGACATGTACATAAACGGTGTCATAGGGGCTGTGGCCGTACTTTTAGGGAGAAGTAACTAGTAACTATAATTAATTACTTTTTCAAAGTAACGTGCCCAACACTGGTCAAAAGTAAAACACATTTCAATGTCAGATTCATCCAATCTCAGTAGCTTCTTAAGTTTAATATGTGCAGCAGAAATGTAGTCATGAAATTGAATCAATTTTTGGAGTGATCACTGCATGTTACATGGCTGCCTAATTCAAAACACATTTTAAATATTGCCATGGTGATTGCAGTAGATGGGCTTGCATGAGAGCTGAAATTGCACATAATTGCTCTATCTCGGCTTGAGTGAATTCTCTAAGGGCTTAAAAGGCAGGGAGCAAACAATGAAGAGCTTCTGCAGAAACAAGAACAGGAAACAGCCATTTTAACTGTGGTGACATCAGGGAGTCACAAAAACCATTTGGGTTTTAGTCCTTTATACAGTGTACCGGTCTTGCACAGCTCTGTAGGATATTTTTGGCCTAACTGAAAAGCAGAGAAATCAAGTGTATTCTTATGATCGTAATGTATTAATGGTTCTCCAACTTGTGCACTTGAAAGTCACTCTTTGTTTCAAGCTCTTGAGGGAATTATATGACACATTTTCCACATTGATTTTGCTGAAGTCCAAAGAGGTTTTTTATTTTTTATTTTTTTATTAAAACCCTTCCAGTGGTTTGTGGAGGAAAATACTCATAAAGTTTTCACTGTGACCTGAACCAAAAGCAAATTGGTGAGGAAATTTTTATTATTTAACATTTTTGCAACAATTAACCTTTTGAGATGACATTTCCTGGGACAGTAATTGAGAATAACTTCTGGTAGTTTTGCCCTGTGAATTTTTAATCAAGGCCATAACTTAAGTGTTTTTCCGGATCCATTTTGAGAGCAAACAGGAGCATTTCCACTGGTCACCATGGTCACTGCAGTGGTCTCAGCTGGCTTGTCAAGGTGTTTTAATAGGCCTTGTTGATGGATGACTCCATTACTGTACCCCAGCATGCTGTGTCACCTCCGGCTGTACGCAGCACAGCAAAACCATCCCTCCCAATCTACGGATGTTTTCTTAATGCTAGGTTTCAAAAACACAAAAAAGTCTGAAAACCTCAAATAAACAAAGCTATCTTCAGCTGAAATACTTCCTAAGGATAAGAGAAGCCACTGATTATACATATGTCTAAATGGTGACGCAAATGTCCAGAAATGTCAAGACGCACATCCTGAAGAACATGTCATGGAGCACAAGTACTGACAGTGCTTATGTGATCAGTTTATCCATGTGTTTAATAACTACATTTCGTTTTTCCACTGATCTAGTTTGCTTTTTCAATCATTTTCGTGTCTTGTACTTACGGTGCTTATGTGATCAGTTTATACATGTGTTTAAGAACTACATTTCTCTTTTCCCGTGATCTAGTTTGCTTTTTCAATCATTTTCGTGTCTTGTACTGCAATCTTTTCAACTGGACTCCAAAAGAGAGGCTTTGGGGCAAACTATTGAGGGGATAAATTTGCACTGCAAATGGTTACTACTGAGATGATTTCTACTTTCTTTAGATTACATGTAATGAACGTAGTTATACATTCCTAAAAATAGATAACAAATGTCTTTTGTCTTTTTATTAAATGTTGAACTGGGAATATTTTTGTTAACAAGTAATGAAAATAGGGTTGAGTACCAGTTGTAATCTCTTCTTGTATGTAAACGTGGATCATGTGAAAAGTCGTGAGAGCCCGAGTGATCCTGACTGCAGCTCACCATGCTGAAAGGCAGTCAAGCAGCCGTTATTCCGTTTGAATATGTTTTTGAGTGGGGCAAGTAAAAAGAACAAGGTATGGACCACATCAAGGTGCTCCCCCATAGCCGTACCGCACGCTATCTCAACCACATTAGTCAAGCTCAAAAGACTCCCCCCACTCCTCAGCCCAAGACCAGTGAAGATGGACGAGCGCCAGGGAGGACGACGAAATGCAGATAGAAAAAGAAAAAAGAGCGGCTGATTGAACGTTGCAAGTTTTTTGAGAGAAGATACAAGCTCTTGTCTGAAGCAGTTCACTAATAAATCCCACGTGTGGTAGACTGTGAGGTGTTGAATCTGGAGGTCGTGACCTTTCTGGCCCCAGGGCAATGTAGAGATGTGTTGACCCATGAGAGCTGGCAACTCCGTCACACAAAGTTAAATCTTACATTCATTGTGCTGTTTGAAATTCAAAAAGCAATCTAATTATTGGCACTCATTTTAATGCAGTATTCAAACACATTGACAACTGGGTATATGTGTTTGGCCGGAAAATGCAAAAGGCTGTTCCAGATTGATACAGGTCCAAAGTCAAACATCAGGGGTCCACTGACAAGGGTTGATAAAATATTTACCGCTTTACAATGAATTTTTTAACAGACAAAAAGTAAAATTAACTAAGGGGACAGGATGAGTTTGTTTGTGAAGTTTAGCAAAAAAGAGGAAACACAGAGGTTAAAAGGATTCAAAAACTTTACTCAAATATCTGCTACTATTTCGCCTTTGGTAAGAAACATCACCTGAGGGAAAGTTCATTCAACTTGCTGATTAGACCTGCAGTGAACCAAGGTATGAAGCTTGGATAAACGTAAGCAGAAAAAATTACCTCCTTGCTCAAGTGTGATGCCTAAAACAACATGCTCTTAATGAATTCCTTTAGGCGAACGCAGCAAAACAAACATGTAAATTAGGATGAGACGCCAGTTTCCTCCGCCAATTATGCCTTTCATTTAGCTTTAGTCCAGTTTGTTAATTTGGCCAAAAAACTGTCACTCAGGTCCCAACGCAAATCACGCCACATAAATCAAATATTTTTAAGCAGCAACATGTGGTTTCATCGAAAGCAAACCCCTGATCTAAAGTTAAACAATATTATAAAACCAAAACGGAAAAAACTAGAAAAAAAC
Source organism: Odontamblyopus lacepedii (assembly GCA_034769755.1). Classification (NCBI taxonomy): domain Eukaryota; kingdom Metazoa; phylum Chordata; class Actinopteri; order Gobiiformes; family Gobiidae; genus Odontamblyopus; species Odontamblyopus lacepedii. The sequence goes on along the minus strand of CM068355.1, from coordinate 14,329,239 downwards.
GACAAGATTTTTTAGCAGAATCCTTAGTCAAAGTAGTGTAGTCTGTCATATGTACTTCTACTTCTTCTAGTTCAGCAAAAATATATTTAGGGCCATGAAAATATGCCATAAAGTATCAACCAGGCATGACATCCCCTTTTTACCATTATGTCACGCTTAAAAGAAATCCAAGAAACTGCCTTTGAATATGCGAGACCATTTTTCTCAATAATGGCGTAACATTAGAACGAGAGAAGGGACTGAGTGGGCAGAGCTAACAGTTCATTTAGACATCTCATAGTTTTAGGGTAAAGTTAAATCAGTCGTCATAATAATTTTCCTTCTAATAAAAACAAAAAACCAAGGAAAAACAAATAGTATAATTTTCTATGAATGCATCCATTGTGATGAAAACAAACCATCCATAACAGGAAACTATTGTTCAGTCTTCACTCATGCCCTAGTTCTTTTTCCCATTATCAGGCTGGTTCTCACATTTACAGCCTTCTGCAGACAGAGGAAGTGGTGTTGATGTTTTATCTGTGTAAAGGCTTTTTGTTTTAGGGAGAAACATGAGAAATGGTCTTGTGTTAAAGCCAGCTGAAGCCTTGAGCCCCGGAGCACCTGTTTTCTGTGTATGCCAGCTCCGCACAGTTCCCTCCTGCTCTGCCTGACACCTCTTATCTGCAATTCCACGGATCCTCTGTCCTGGATTAATCCCATCCTGCCCAGCGGGAAGTAGGTGCCAGCAGGCCACAACTGTCCGTATCAACTCAAGTACGGCCCGATGATGACTTCCATATGTCGTATCACTCTAGTGGCTTGTTCCACTTTAAAATGTTTTTCTTTCCATCTCTCATCTCTGGCTCTGTTTCGCTCTTTAAAATGACCTGTGTGGGGAGTGTGAGGTGAATGTGGTCGAGGGTCATACGGAGCACTAGTTAATATGTTTCAACACAGAGTAACTTGAAGTGTTTCTTTGGCTGAATGATGGTAATGAGGTTAAAGACAGGCGTGGGCTTAAATGGTCAAAAGCACGACAGAAGATAATTTGTATGTTCGACTGCCCTCTGCGTCTGCTGGGGCTTCAGAATTGGACCCGTGGTGTGATTTCCCACCATAACTCCTCCCTCCATTAAGTGTCAAGAGGCGAAGCCGTCTTTGGGCCGCCCTGGGGACTTCATGACATGGCTCTATACCTCGGTATGGTAAACATGAACTAATCGGAAGCTGAAAAGCCCTCTTTGACATTGCAACACTGGGAGGCTTTTCCCACTTGACTGACATAGGAGCATACTAATATTCCCAACCTGATTATAATCCCTGTAGTCGACCTCATTAGTCAGGCATCCTCACTGAACCCTGCCTCGGTAGGGTCTGGGCGCTGGGCTGTCACTCAACACCTCTGTCTTCAAACAAAGGCCATAAGGGAGAAATAATCCAACTCCGACTCGAAGGAGCACACAAGGAGCTGTTAGGGGATTTGTGCAGACTTAAGCATGTATGTATGCACACACTTATGCTACACAGTTCCGGACTCTAATTGCACATTTGAAATAATTAAATGAAACAACGCATGAAAAAGGTTTTTATTCAATTAAAGGTGCACTAAGTAACTTCTCTCATATCTGCCAGATACTTATCTCCATGCAGGTGTGATTATTTGCCTTGAATGTTCAAAATTTCCAAGGAATACAAGCAGGTAATGCCACTAGGTCAAGTTACAGGTCAGATCTGTGGAGAGGCGACCTCACTCACAGAATGAATTGAGGCATTTTTGAGAAATAGAAACAACTGTTATTGAGAAACATTATTTTAATGTTATAATGTAGAACAGGCAAAGCAATTATATATCCAAGGAGACAAACAGGTGGCTGACACTCCACCAGAAAAGTTACATAGTGCACCTTTAAAGATAAAATGAACCTTAGCCTCTATACTGCTCAAAAGTTTCAAAGTGCAGCGCATGAAAAATGAATCTCTATCTTTCAGTAACTCACATTTTTCATCAATCATTTCTAGAAAGTTTAGAAGTTGTTGTCTGTTGTCGCAAAGATAAACCCAAACAGTGAATCTACTATTGTACTGAGTTGTGTGTGCAATCCTGAAAGCAGGCTTCACAGATCAAAACAAAGTAACACATGAAAGTCTGCTAATTGAAGCCACTTGCGAGAAGAACTGCGAGAAGAATTTGACAATAGAAGACAATGTGGAAGCATGGAGGTAGTTTCATCGTTGAAAGGATCTCTGTTTTCTCTGGTCTCTAGATATTTTTTATTCATATAACATGTTTTATTATTGCTGCTCAAATAAAAAACACATTTTCCCCTCCTTAAACCTCCTGTATGAGCCCGCACACAAAGTGATTCATTGTATATAGCACACACGTTAATGCAAGTTAACACGGCTACGTTCAGGTTCACGTCCTGAAGAATGCACTAAAGCCTCCTCTTTTCAAACTGCAGGAATCGGCTGAATTCCATGAAGTTCAGAGCCTGGACAAAGGTTGGACAGGGGTTCTTAGCTGCACTCTGGGAACCTTGATCTCCATTCATCCTTGTTCCTATGTATTCACGACTACAAGCATCAGCATCACAAGGAACATGATTTTAAGGGCTGCAACATGGAGTGAAATACCATCCTATAAAATGACGCTGGCTTCGAACAGTGTGTCAGTTCAAAACACAGAGCTGCCACTGTGATTTACGGCGAGCTCACTTTTCCCGAGGGTGACAGCAGAAACAGAGAAGAAGAGTGATTCGGCCCTTTGTGGGGTCCTCTCATAAAAGGCTGAATGATGGGACCCCGCTGCTCTCATAACATTCCTGGGCTGTTTGGGTAACGTAGACAAACAGAAAATGATCTGCCAGTTACGCATTGGTCCTGTCACCTAAACACTGGTGCCGTTGAGTGTCCTCCCTGTTGTCTTGCAGTGTTTTCATGGGAAACTCACACGGCCTGACAGTTTTAAAATGAAAGGCGGACAAAAACAAACTGTTGTACTAGCGCAAATTCAATAATGCCGCTTCTGTACTCTATCTGTAACCCTATAGCTCGGCAGTATGTGAAAGCCCGTGCCAGACATTTTTCTTTTGAGAGAATACCACACACGAGACACATCGGACAGACAGGAGACAGATGGGCAGTTGGAAGGAAAGTGATCTTGTCTGGGATTTTTTATGCGCTTAGGATGTATGCATGTGGTAGGGATGTCAAGATTTGAATGTTTTTGTGAGAGGAAACATCATGACAGCTTAAAGATTATTCACGATTTTTGACACCATGAGCCATGACCAAACAACTGTGAAATCTTACATTTTCTTTCATTCACAGTGTCTAATACTTTGCCATTCCTCTACACGTGACCTGCTTTACGAGCTCTAACTTTCTGAATGATAATATTAAGTTATTGTGGCTATGCTAATGTGAAATACCAAAATGTAGATACTGTGGCATGGTGGGCAACTCTTTTGTGCCTGTGCTCAACAATGAAAACTGTCACCTAACCTGAATGCTGACACCTTAGGCCTTCAACATGCACTTTGTTATTGGCTCCAAATCTCACTAATTCTTCCAGAGGTACTAGAAGAGTAGGATATATACATGAGTGAAACTGGCTTGTCATGATGCATCATTAGTCAATATGCTCTTGTGTATTTCAGTGGGATGGGGACGTGTGAAAACCATTGCAGCGTTTTGGTCCAGGACGTGGAAAATCTCTGTGCTATGGCTACTAGACGCTGACTGAAGTTTCCTTATTTGCAGTGTGGATTTGGACAATTACATAATTAACTAGTTAAGAGGGATCAACTGAACTGAAGATTAAGACCACTTGCGAATGCAATACTTAAGATTAGAAAAAAAGACTGCACACTAACATAATGTCTTAAAGGCAGATTGAAAACAAAGTAAGCCTCATTACACTGATGTAAAGCTGACAGCTGTGAATGAAGCAGCAGTGAACAGTGAAGATGAAGTACAGACCTTCTCCAAAGACTCTCTTACAATGATCCAGACAGAGTGACCTCTGGGGCATGACAAGGAGACACGACAAAGAGTCACAGAGACTGGTCCCATAGACAGTGTTTGATCGCATTTTATAAAGGAAAGAAAGCTGGGCCATTCCAGGTCTATATGGTCTCTATGTACCTTTTCACTACACGTCCATGATTAAGGGAAGTGAGAATTAGTCATCACCTTTTAATATAATGCACACACTAGAAGCTAAATGTCATAATCTATGGGGGAAAAATGGCAAAAAAAAGTCACTGTGGATGATTTACTGACATTCAAGTATTTAAATTGACCATAAAAAATAAGTTTTAAAAATGACATTAGTCCAATTATAGTTTTAGTTTCTGATACAGTTTTATTTTTATGGCACTTACCTTTAGCCGTGCTGACACCACCTAGTGCCTCCACTCAATTTCATTTCTCTCCAGCGACTTGTCAGGAATCGCAATACACTTGGCGGTTTGCAAGTACACTGGAAGTTTTAGTATCAGTGAAACGACGTGTTGGCCAGAACCAACCAGAGTTGCGATAGCAGACTGCATACGGTATACGCACACACCCAAATAGCAGCAATTGGTTAAATAAAAAATCCTAATGCTGTGAGGTCAGACGATTTCCACGAAGTGAAACTGGCTGAATCAGGCTAGTTTACCTTATGCTCCACTGAAAATGAACAATGCTCAGATGACCAAGTGCCCTTGACTGAAAAATACTGTGCACAAATCAAAAGGGACTGACCAGAGAGAGTCATTTTTGGTCAAATCTGCTAATACTACCAACAGAAACCAAAGGGCTTTTACAGGTGTGTCCACATCTGGAGCAGCAGCTGCACAAGGCAGATGGATGCAGTGGAAGTCCTTATTACCTTTCACATCCAACCATTAATCTGGTGGTTTCAGGGGTCATAAGTCACTCCTAGTCCATCACTGACATGCTGAGCACACTATCACACACAAACACGCACACATTCATACACACACTCACACACACAGTGAGAGACCTGTGATGCTACAGAGGCAGCCACGCATGAGGAGCCAATCGGATATTTTCATCAGAGGTGCACTGCCAACAGAGTGGTCAGCTCTGACAGCTCAGTCAAACTGCTGTAGCTGCTGTAAAGAAATACTGTCTCTTCACATCACCATCACATTTTTCTCACAAATACTGACAAAGGGTTTCAAAGACGTTTACACTCAATTCAGTTGAAACAGGCATTTCAGGTTAATGTTTTATCTTATTTTGCTGAAATACATAATGTCAAACATGCCCTGCGAAGCGTCACAGCACATTATTGCTATACATTGTCAGAAAAAACCTCCACCATTTATTGTCTTATTTATTTAGTAGATATAAGTAGAATATACTAGGCACAATAAACAAGTCAAAATATAACCCCTGATGACAAACATGAACAAATCATATCTATTTACTAAAGACTTAGATTAAAAACAGGTAAGTCTAGTAGTCAGTTTGCTAGAATCCTCTACTGTTGCATATGCATCACTTATCGGCCTCAAAACCAGGTTGTGATGAAGGTACAGCTTGTTTGCTCTGCTTTATAGGCAGTGGAAATCCACACAAACTGTCCCTTTTAATATCTGTTTAGGAACCAATGAATCTTCTCAATGAAGTTTCAATGTCAAATGCAGCACTCCCTCTTGGAAAACTACCTTGTCTTGAGAAATGTGATACAACGTCAAAACTGAAACAGAACAATAGTAAGTTACTGTAAAAGTAAGATTTAAAAAAAAAAATTTCCCTTTAACTCAAAGCAGGTACACGTGAATCTTGGGATATTTGATTTTTAAACAGACATAGTGTAGTGAGAGTAGTGAGAGTACTGGAAATGAACCTTTTGCACTCCTAACTGTTGACTCCTAGTCTATATATATATATATATATATATATATATATATATATATATATATATATATATATATATATATATATATATATATATATATATATATATATATATATATATATATATATATATATATATATATATATATTAGCGCTATATAAGCGCTTTGTGTTGCATTTTTTGTATGAAAAGCGCTCTATAAATAAAGTTTGATTGACTGATTGATTGATTGATATATCTGAAATCTTATATTGACCTGCCAACAGCTGAGCAGGAGAACACTGGTCAGGATGCCACAGGTGTTTTTTTTGTTTTTTACAAAACTTGTTCATAAAGATTTGTGAGATAATTTTCCATGACATGTCTATCTGCCCTCCACTTGATGTTTGTCTCTCAGGGCTTCCTGTAGACCATTATCATTCTGCTTACCAACTCTTCTGTTCTGCCTTTTCACCTCTTTCTTCTTTCATGTCTTTCTCACTTTCTGTTTTGCTGGTCACAGTCAGAAACCAGCCAAGTGGGACTTGGTCAGTAATTGGAGTCTCTACAGTGACTGCCTACAGCACAGCTCCAAACGATGCACCGGGGAGGCCTCCCAGGGAAAACTCAATAAGCTCTTCACACTTAAGCGTAGTCATCATTAGAATTTTCCACTGTTGTGAACAGTGTACTACTTGTTGGCGACACTTCGGAGTAAGATAAAAAAGACAGCAGGACTAAACTGTTTTCTTTCTTCTCACCTCTATTTTAATCCATCCATCGTTCATTTCCCACAGCACAGCTTTGTTATTTAAAGTGGGTCAAGGTCCTTTCTGTTCACAACATTGTTTTCTCCTCTCCATCATCTAGTTGCTGCAGATCAAATAAAAATAACCACTCCACAGAAATTACATTATTTATACTCTTTTAGTTCCTTGTCCGTGCAGGTTGAAGTTTCAGAAGAAATAGTGTCTTGTATAAAATAGCAGGTTTTAATCCCCGTGATAGTGAAGTCAGACCAATTGAGTAGTATCACAGTATACGATATAACTTTGACCATACAAAGTGTGAACATATTCAATATTCATTAATTACATTTCTGCTCAAAGGAAACAAGAAACTAAATAACTAGAAAGTTTAGCTCTGTTATTTTGTCCTCAAAACCACATGTTTACAAAGCCTCAGGATGCAGGCGCACAGGCTAACATCCTCTGCTGTCACAGAGATATCAACTAAGCTGCACTTGAGTAATACTGTGCATTAACCTGCAATGGCTCCATGCCACTTAAAGGATTATGTGCTTATTTCAGGGCCCACTGGACACTGGTCTCCAGGCATACACAAAGTGTTAAATGCATAAACTGGACTCCAGTCAGCAGTACAGCAGTACCATGGGGCTGTTCTGCAAAGGCCCCACTTCCCTCAAGCTGACAGAGAAATATAACAGAGCACACGTTTTGTGTGAAGTAAAAAGGATGAAACAGAAAGAGTCCAAAGTGTCTCTCAAACACAGTTGTGCCTCTGAGATCTCCCATCAGCACAGGTACAGCTCTCTGAAGACACGGTTTACATTTCAAACTTAAGACGCGGTTTCTGGAATCCACCATGTTGAGCGTGACAGGCAGACCACACCATGAATCATGGCTGTTTGCAATCATTTCCTGATTAAGAGACGCCTCTCACACCTGGTAAAGCACACAGCGTCCTGACACAGGCCGAACTGACACGGTGATGAATGAGGAAGTGATGAAACACAGAGGTGTACTGACCCCTGCACACCCTCTGGGGTACACAGCCTCTGGCCTTGGAAAAATATCAAGATGATGTAGCAAAACTGCAGAGACAGCTACATGCAGCTCCATTATGGCTCCTTTATTCTAGGGTGATGACAATGTTTTGTTCTTTATTAAACAAAGAACATGGAAGTTTGACAAAAAAAATACACAACGTAATTTTAATTATTCAGGGAAACAGGCCAGACATTGCTGGCTTAAAGAAAAGCCCATGTTATGGAGGAAAAATTAGGCATGAGGACTTGGCTCATCTTCACCAACTAATGGTTTTGTGGACATCTCATTACAACATGACTCAGCGCTTTGTGTTCCTCCAGATAGTGAGCCAGTGGTTTCCTGATATGTTTGAAACATGTCACCTCCACACCCACAATTAATGTTATTTTTAGAGAATAACCTGAAACTGTCCGATAAAGCACAATAAAAAAACATAAACACAATAATTATACTGACGCAAACCTCTATAAGTCTCACTCTTTCATATCATTCATAATGTCTTGGAGAAGAGCCCCTCTTCAGTCTGCACCAATGTATCCTTTAACCACAAAAGCTGACATTAATCCGCAGGGTAATGTGGACTTCCTGTGGCTAATGAAATCTGAAGCTTTTAAATGGCTGAACCTAATGACACTCTTTGACACTTTTGAATGAAGCAGCCATGACTGCTGGGACCCAACTAAATAGCACACAGATGGCCCACACCAAACTAGAGTCCACCTACCTCACAGAGTGGCCCCGGGCTGCGTCATGTGATGGGTACCTGTTTCTGCATCACAAGGCTCAGCTTTACTTTAATCAGCAGCAACAAAGAATTGAAATTAGGTAAATGTTTCAAAGGCAGGCTTTCCTCAAATTCTCAAGAAACAGATCTATAAAATCTACACATGAAAGTCATTTTTTTCTCTCACACAGCTTGGCCTGACACAATAATTACTATATTAACTTTGTTTGTTTGTTTGTTTGTTTGATTCTTTGTACTCGTGAGGATTATTTTTGGTAGTAGCACTAGTATTAGATTTGAGCTGTAGAAGGTCAAGTAAAGTTACTTTCACAAATGGTACCCAGACAATTGCTGGATATAAAATGTCAGAACACTCAGCAATGACCCCCATTCAGTCCCAGAACATTGTTTGGTCTGCTCTGTTCACACTTTACCTGAATTTGACTCTCTGTGCTCTTTCAAATAGCAAAGCACTGCTGCATTTGTAATCAAGAAAACCAAGTGATGTTCTTCATATTTTAATGATACAGTGCATTTAAGAAAAGGTTAAGTGGGATTCTCATACCTTAGGGTTATTATGTCAGTGGCATAATTTCAATATTATCGTGATGTTTTTCTGCAGCAGTATATTGCACTTCAAAATGTGTTATTGTGACAGGCCTACACACACAGCAAGTCACAGTGTGAGCAAAATGCTGTCAGGAAATGAAATATGCACTCTGTGCTTCCTACATGTAATCTAATATAGTGTTGGTGTATATGAAATCCTCCTATTGTACATGCATTTCTACATGTACACCCCTGGGTTATCACATGGATCTAACACTCATACTCCAACATTACGTATGGATGCATGTCTCAGCTTTACATTACTGTTGTGTATAATGTTTATTTATGATGCCAGGGAATAGAGCGTTTTAAGCAGCGTTAAATCAGGCCAGACGTCTGTGAGCTTGTCGCAGCTGGAAGCCAACATGAAATTTGAAACCACATAATTGCTGATTTGATTGCTGCAAATCTGTGATGCGTGCACTCTCTCCCAAGCCAAATAAATCAATTAATTTACACAGTGCAGGAGAAAGCGCTCTCACATGGACTTTGTGCAGCTTTGCCGTCGTGAAGAAACATCTGCAGAAAACAGCTCAAACCCACATCTTTGTGCAACAAACAACTATCCCCACAGCAGCCCACAGAGCCGAGCCCAGCTGCTGCCAGGGGAGACGCTCGGTGTGAAAACCACTTTAGACTGACACAAAGCCCCACAGAATGGGAAAGGAGAGCTTATTTCACACTATGATATGGCAGAAATGTTTTTACAATGATGTGGGGACTTTCGCAAAGAACTTACATTTTACAATTCACTTCGCACATTTTAAACCTGTAAAAGACCATTTAAATATAAGAAAACTAAAAATGTTTAAAGGGCCCATATTACGCCATTTTCGAACCAATGTTATAATGTTTCCTCACCAAACACATAGCCACAGTGTTTTGTTTCATTCACATGTGTTTAACACGTAAGTCCTGCATATTTAGTTCTTCTCTAAAAACTCCAAACACTCAGTTCCACCTTGTGATGTTATGTAGTAATACAGAAAGTGCTCCACTGTGTTTTTAAACTCCAAACACCTTCACTAGAATTATTACTATTATTATTATTATCATTTCAGCCCTGGAATTGCCGATCTCTGCTAAACAAAAAGTAAAATGTAGTTGTTAACTTGAAAACTACAGCTTCATGACATCACAAAGTGGAACAGAGCATTTTAAGATTTAAGCTTTGGATATGTAGACAGATTAAGGATTATTCAAACATATGTGAATGAAACAAAACACAAATTCAGGTATGTTTTTATGTTTAAATCTCACAAAAGTTATTTTAAACAAATGTAATATAGGACCTTAAAATGAATAACAATGTTTTATAAACTGCTAAACTACATAATATGCTAGACCCGTGGTCTGTATAAAAGAATTTAAGTATCTGCAGAGAATATTATCTCCTGTAAGACTGTGGGTTATTATTTGCTAAAAACACCAATTCAAATTTCAATTTCAATTTGATTGCCATTCAATTTCCAATACTATAATGAACCAGTGAAATGTCTGTGCAACACAGAGACTATATATAGAGACTTCACCATTAAATGTTTCTGTATCTCTGAGGCGGGAGTGTGTTGCAGTGTTGGGCACAGAACATCAGCCATTTATTTTCTAGCACCTCTTCAGGCAAAGATTACTGGAGACATGATGGAAGCCACGTGTTTTGTTTGGCACATTGACCAAAAATAGACCGATAGGGGATGGGGGCTTTCCATGGTTGTGGTTGAACAGTTGAGTCACAATGTTATATCATGTTATTTGTTGGGACAAGATTCAATATGGATCACCACAAAGTAGTTAGTTTGATGTACCAGCATCATTATCTTCAATATAAAGCAATAAAAAGCCACAAGGCAGCATTAGCAGTCCACCCTTGCTTAAAAAGAGTGTGAGAGCTAGGAACAAGTTAGTTAGATTTGAATGCCTACTTCCTTCTTTCATGTTTTTAAAACTGGATAAATTTGTTTAAAATCAAACCTTTTGCAGAAAATAGAAGTATAAGATTAAAAGTGTAAATTTGTATCCTTTATGAAGCAAAAGTTTCAGTATTTCCAGTCAGAAGCAGTGGACTAGATGTGGCTTATATCTTGGAGTGCTGTGATGTTTGTGGCATGAAAGACGCCTGTAACATCTGAAACCTGAGGATGCAGAAACGAGTGCCAACATACGGTGCAGGAATACCAGCTTGATCACCAAGGTCATGGTCTCATCTGTCGGGATACAAGACTTTCTAGAGAGGTTTCAGCGCTAACTTTAAATTTGCTTACTAAATATTCTCTCAACTATGATTTAATACTGTCAATAATTACTCCTTTAGAAGGATTACCAACACATAATTCTGTAAATAATGAAATATTTCAGCATTAAACTGTTGATAATTAGTTCCAAATAAATTGACCACAGTGAAAATGTGTGAGGTTACATGTTGACACCACATAAAAGTGGCTGCAGTGTAAACAAGTGAAATGATGACAAGTCTCTGTGACTGGGTTTCTACATGTCTTATTATAATCTGTGAGTCACAAGAACGAACCCAGATGAGAGCATAACGCAAAACAAAGTCAGTAAAGTAAGAAATATTGGCCAGTGTTTCGAGATAACATGAAGTGAAACACAATTCCCATGAAACAGAGAAAGTCTAGTTGCTACGTAACTGAAAGAGGTCAGGCGTTTTGTGTGAGACGGTTGCTTCACAGACATCCATTTATCAAGTCCTGCCAACGTCCCAAAAGTACAAAGGAAACTATATCCTCCAGCAGCTCCGATTGCCTTTCAGTTTGTCTTTTTTAAAAACTCTATTCAACACCGCTGTATTTTAACTTAATTAAAATAGTCATGTGACGATGACAGAGATGTATTTCTTTCACACTAAATGACGGTGGTTTTATGTCACTGCAAGAAGACACGCCATGTTTGGGCCTTATTTAGGAAGTGTCTAAGGCAGATTTTTGTTTGTTATACTTAATCATCCATATTAGATATCCATTAATGGAATTCTTTATATTAAGCACAAAGTCGCTTAATATAAAGATAAATTAAATACGGCCTGTCATATTCACCATCTACCATATGGTTTATTGGAACCACATAATATCTCCTCCATTTCTCTCTGCACTCATAACTTATATGATAACGTAAAGTGGAAAAATAAACCAAACATGTTGTAAATGCTTATTCAACCTGATTGGAGTCATGATTCCTGCCCTCACAAAAATGTAACACGACCTCCACCTTTTAACAACAGTAATATTAAGAATAGACCCATGTTCTCTATTGTAAGGTGCTTTCCATCTGCACTCCATTGAGGCTCTTATAAAAAGGCGTTTAATAGCTTTGTAGGCTCATGTCGAGAGTTGCCCTCTACGTACCCCGGCCTGGGCAGGTGGAAGCGGCAGCGGCACACATAAAAACCCAAGAAATTGTGCTCAGGATCCTTCCACATCCAAGTCTACCATAAAAATAATGTCATTAATGAAGTTGCCTTCTCGTGCCCTTTGCTTCTCTTTGCCTAGAACAATAGCAGCTGGAGCAATAGTTACCAGATCTGCCACTTAAACTTTATAGTCTGCGCGACCATGAATAATTTACTTTGATTGCACATATCACAAAAAGACATGTTGAAACGCTGGATTGTGGAGTTTTCTTCTCGCAAAGAGCAAAGAGAATATGAAATAGAGTAGGTGACAAGACATCAAAGGGAAATTTTACAGATAGATAAGAGACAAAGGAACTGTGACTTCAAACCCCTGCCAGCAAGTCTCCACATTTTTCACCAGTAACCCTTACCTAACAGTAGGCATGAAATGAAAGAAGTCTGCTGTTGTGACCTGTAAAATAAGTTCACTTTTGTGAAAATCAACTTCTTTAAAATGTTGCTAAATTATGGAAAACGTGTCTTTACAGTGTTTGCATTTATTTGTCTTCAAGAATCACATTGCTCATACACCTCATAGAAATACTGTTGTTATGACAGATGTTATTAATAAAACAAATGTAAATCATGTTTTTATATATATACCTATACATCTTCCATTCTCTAAGATAAATGTCAATGAACATCATGAGACCATTGTCTACATAACAATGGCTCATGTGATATGTGTAAGCATTTCAATCATTCAAATATGACAGTGCGGGATATAGAAGTCACACATGTAAGTCGTTTTGTACACATTGGAATCATTATTTTGTTCTTTCTGACGATAATGTACATTGATCCAACTCTGAGAAGTGCTTTTCTGCCCATAAGAAACCGGAGAAGAAAAGTCAGAACAACACAAACTAAAGGGGTTTCAAAGATGTCTCTCCTGAGCATCTTCTAACTTGTCTCTAGGTGGAAGACATGAGTGAATTTAGTGAAAGGTTCATTGCATTGGGTTCCACCTGACGTTGATCTTCAGAGTCTTCTGTCCACAGCACAGACCTGGGCTTTGTGAGCTCTGAAAGGGCCTTTCAAAGACACCTCATGTCTGTTTTCAGCTTCTGTCCTCTGCCACACAAAACATTTGCTTATCTCTCATCTGTCAATTCACATTTCTCTGCATCGGTGTAAGTCAGCAGGTCCAAGCCGAGGCACGCTCAGGCCTTCCTCCTCAAATCAGCCCCCACTTCAAACTGGCTGCTTCCATAGGGACCACATCAAGCATTTATAAACTCCACCTCTAAGACTGATAAACGCCATGATAAAAACAGAAGTTCAGAAGGGATAGCCTACCTCTTCTTTTAGAATCATTTTGATTCTTTGTTACAATCAAGCATGGGTGAATGATCATCACCTTGGCTGTAACTTAAAAGTCCCAGAAAAATGGTTCCCTCAAACAAGTACAAGGGAGTGTGTGGAACTGGCCTTTTGCCACAGACTCGTCCCTCAGTAGCAGAGTCCAAAACCTATCAACAGGACGAGTAAAGAGCACAGGTGAGGAGCTGAGCGCTGGGTGATGTCACCTGCCACATCACAAGATCTGAGCCACTGATTAGACAGTAAAGAGAGCCAAAGCACCCTGCTGAATAGCCAACCCGTATATTTGTTGTTTTATTCTATCAGAAGAGAATCTGTGTCTGACTAGCACATGAGGGTCTACTCACTGTTTTCATGCTTTCATTCCATCACTGCTGTATAACAAAACATGACCTGGAGAAGAGTGTAATTTGATTCAATATTTCTATACCTCGTTCGACCGATTAAGGTATATTTTTTGGTTAAACATGCCTTGAATGATAACAAATATATATTGCTTTGACAGTAAATGTACACGTTTGTACTCCATACTAAGGCTGCTCGATTATGGAAAAAATCATTATCACGATATTTTGGTCAATATTGAAATCACAATTATTCAAACAATTATTTTTTTGTTACACAATGCATTTATTCAGCATTTCTCTCAAAAACACTTTGTTATTGCTAATTTACGCAAAACTTTAAAAGTGAAAATAAATATAGGCTACAAATATGTACCTTAGAGCAGTTTTGTGATGTATAAAAACATAAAATTAAGAAAATATACTTTCAACATGAAATAAGGCATAGAAAAACATAAATGTATCCAAAATAAACTATTTATCCAGCTGTTCTACAATCTCTATATTTAAAAAATTAAATAAATATACATATTTATATAAAAAATATCCCAAAATAAACTGTTAAGCTTAAGGGCGCATTCACACTAGAACTAGAATCATGCCGTGCTCAAGCACGATTGCTACAGGTCGTATGGCTGTTTGTTTACACACCACACAGTAGAGCTAACACTTTCAGCGGAGAAAAGAAGTCTAGCGGCATGAAATATCTATTAAATAGTGAGACAGATATGAGTCCTGTTGCGATACGCACTTCTCTGTGAGTTTATGGATATAATAGCGTGGAGTGAGGACAGCCAGAGACGAGACCAGGAGGAGCGGTGAGGACAGCCAGAGACAACAGTGCAAAACTTTTGTCTCTGTCACAGTCCTTATTGAAGATAAGCGTGGATCCACCTTTTGTTTTTCAGTGGACTTTATTCACTGTTTTCCTCATATGAGAGACATCAGCACACACAGATCTTATAGTAAAGTCGTGGGTGTGCGCGTACATGAGCAACCGTGCCGTGCTTTGGAGCAACCTCCTCCAACAGGGCTAAAATCCCAACTGGGCTGTGCCTGGGCACGGTTTGATTGCGCTCACACTGGACAAACGTACCCCGCTATAGGGGCTCTGTGCTTGGGCACGGTTCTAAAGTCCTAGTGTGAGTGCGCACCTAAATTGTTTCAACTCAATTATATGAGTTTGGAGATCGTTTAACACACAAATTGAAATCACGATCAAAACTCAATTAATTGCACAGCCTTACTCCATACCATGCATATGGTGAAGAGCAACTTAATAAATGAAATGAAAAATGAAAAGAAGGAATTCACTAGTCTCAAAGTTCAAAGATATTATCATATGAGAAATGATCATTAGACTGGACATCCCACACAAACAAAGCTCTTAGTCCCAGTGGATCACTCCTCAGGCCTTTAGAGGAAACGCTGCAGTGAACTGTGATTTAGGGCCACATAATCAAAATGCAATCATTTTTATTTGGTTGTATAGGATACATTGGATACACTTCCAGGTTAACTGGACAAGTCCAAGGAAGAAGAGAAGGTAGACAAGTCTTTCATGTGTATTTATGCTATCACCTCCACTTTCATCACACTCCCCAAAAAACCTGGAACAACTGACTGTGAGTGCCACAGAACTATTAGCCTGATAAGCCACACTCTGAAAATCCTTTTGAAAATACTGATGGCAAGATTAAGAAACAAAATATGACCAGAAATATCAGAAACCCAATTTGGATTTGTAGCTAACAAAGGAACAACAAACGTCATATTTACAATGACCATGCTAACAGAGAGATGTATAGAAATGCAGAAAGACCTTTACCTATGTTTTATTGACTATTCAAAAACATTCAACAAAGTGAAACATGAAGATCTGTTAAAAATGTTGAATGAATTAGATATTGACGGTAAAGACCTAAGAATCCTGAGCAATCTCTATTGGAGACAAAAAGCTACAGTAAGAATAGACGAAGAACATAGTAAAGAAATATCAATAAGAAGAGGAGTCCGACAAGGATGTGTTCTGTCACCAGATCTTTTCAACCTATATAGTGAAAACATACTGAGAGAAATTGAAGAAATCAATGGAATAAGTTTGGGTGGACACAATATTAACAACCTGAGATATGCAGATGATACTGTGTTGATAGCAGATTCAGAACAGACCCTCCAAAAGTTGCTGGATACTGTAGTAGAAATAAGCACAAATAAAGGACTAGCATTAAACCTCACAAAAACAGAATGCATGACAGTATCTAAGAATCCGAATGCCCCCACATGTAATATACACAGTCATGGTGTACAGGTCAAACAAGTGAATCAAATCAAATACTTGGGTTACTTGTTAACATCTGATGAGAAATGCACTAAAGAAATATACAAACGCATAGCAACAGCCAAAGTCACCTTTCAAAAATGATCATCAATCATGACCAACAGAAATATCAAGATAGACACCAAATACAGAATATTGAAAACATACGTATGGTCAGTTCTTTTATATGGCTGTGAATGCTGGACAATCACCAACAAGTTAAGGAAGAAACTGGAGGCAACCGAAATGTGGTTTTTAAGGAGATTATTAAAGATACCATGGACAGAAAAGAAATCTAATCAAGAGGTGCTGGAAATGGCAAAGAAAGAAAAATCTTTAATTAAAACGATAAGAAAAAGACAGATGAAGTTCATGGGCCATGTCTACAGAAAAGGTGGATTGGAACATCTCAGCATGACAGGAAAGATCGAGGGGAGGAGAAGTAGAAGTCGACAGCGAGAAACCTACGTAGACAGGTTAAACAACTGGGCAACAGCAAAGACACTAAACAACAAATAATTCATGAATGCCTCGAATGAAAGAGACAGATGGAGAGCCATGGCCGTCAATGCCTGTTCCAGACAAGACACCTCATGATGATGATGCTATCACTGTATTTCACGATGGAGTTCAGAAACGGTCAAACATTAGGGAAGACAAACTGTCCAAATAAATTAAATACAATACTTTATCTTTGTCACTGTATTCTAGAGCAGAGTTTTAATAGAGAGTTACTTTATAACTCATGATAATTTAGAGATACTAGTGGAGTAAGGGACCTAATTGTGTAGGGCTAACCTTTTGAGCCTTTGACCATGTTATGTTATTTCTTCATCATTCATTCTTTAATTTGAGGATTCATTTATGAATTAATTTATCCCTCTTATAGCGTACAGATATGAAATTGCACTATTTGACAACAGCTATTGTTTTTAGTCTAATTTAATCTTCTTCACAGATTAAATTCTTGAACTCTCTACTGGGATTTTCTATACACAAAAATCAAGACAGAGTTAAAACCTGTAACACAAGGTGAAATCCAAGGCTAAGATGTCCAATGAGAGAAATGTGAATAATGCATAATAGATAATAAACACAAGTGGCCTCTGGGGAAGATCAGATTGGTTTAAAGACAAAGACAACAGTGCTCTGGCTCTCTGGCTCTTCTCTCATCTCTAGAGAAGACTTACACTTTGAACGTTTCAATGAAGATGTCAGAATCAAATCTCAGAGACTAATTAGCAACCATCACCGAGCCAACGCACAGACAGATATTTACTCATTAACCTCTGTTGTGTTTGCCATTTTAATAAGTGTGCAGAGGCGGAAGTCTATACTTTGATTCAAGAAAAACAATTATTACATGAGAACCTGCCAGTGTTGATTCAATCACTGAAACAACAATACAAACAAACATCCTTTTCATTATCGCTTCAGAGAGCCCGATATGGAAGCGGATGGTAAACAGGAATTGTATTAATAGCAAATTGTATAAATAATGTAGAAAGTATTCAAGATCAGGAGACCGATTTAGCAAAAGGCCACCTGATAACAAACACCCCAGCTGTGAGCATTTCCAAAGGAAAGTGGCACAGAGGATTTCGGAGAGATAGCCATTTTGTCATCTGTGGACAGCTAGTATCTGAAGAATGTCTGTTTCTTGTTACGCACTAAGCTGCAGTCTGGGAAATTCGTCATTGCCACCAAAATGACCAAATTCCTTCATCAAGCACTTCCTGTAAACATCCAAGTGTTTCCTGCCTGTGCTGGAGTAGAAGAGCTGAGGTGACTGGTCTCTTCTCAGAGCTTGATGTACAAGACAATCCTCCACTGGCTTATGCCAGCGTCACAGCCCACCGTCCACTCACACCATCTGCTACAGTTTCATTACAGGCTTTGCTTCAAGCTAAGACAATTAAAGCTAATAGAGTGCAAATGTTTGAGTCCATGTTGCCAATTCCACAATGTCTCGCATGTTTTAATCCATATCCATAAGACATTTTAATGGCTGCCAAATCCTCGGCAGCATATTATCACAAGCAGCACCTGGGTTCAGCACGTTTGGGGTCGGTTTTTGGTTTAATCACACACTCACAAACATTAGCTGTGAATGTTTAATAACTCTGCAGGCACTCATCCACACTGAAATGATTCCTGAATGCAGGATGGATGCAGAATGAAACTGAAGTTTGATGGCCTAAGTACTAAGTTGGATGGTTATGGCATTTATCCTCATATTTACTGGAGGAAACATGTGAGCTTTCTATCACTGTGTACATGGGAGAGATTCTTTAAAGGCACTTGGGCGAATTATCTTTCAGCTAAAAAAAGGACAGGCTTGGATAAGCATCTTTAGCCCTTGGGCTTGACCACCACTGAGGTGAGAGGATTGCTCCACACAAAATGAAGGCTTCAAGTGCTGCATGTAAAAATGGAAGGTGCTCTGGTTGTTGGATCTCAAGTGGGTGGCACAGACATGTTGCCCTCTGGGACCGGAGGCATATGGGAGACAATAGGGAGTTGTGTGAAGCAAAAGCTCTGTAGTGCAGGGTCATTGGGCCCCTCTTCCCAGGTCTGCAGCACTAAAGTCACTGTTTAGGGACAGCACATAGAATAGAGATCTGGGATGGGGAGAAGGGGGTCTGGATGTTGTGACCAAAGGCAGTCCATCCATCATGTGTCACTGGGAGCCTTTAGGGACTTCTTAGACCCAAAATGAAGTGGCACAAAAACTGCTCACTAAATAAGACTGTTTGTTAGTTAAGTGGTGACAGGAAATGTAAAGAAATACTCTAGTTCAGAGTAGGAACATGGTAGCACTGTAGATGACGACAGAAAAATCAATCCATGCTGGTTTATACAAAAGTTTTAAACAAACTTATCTGTCCAGACAAAATTCCCAGCTTGGGGCACACAGAACGGTGTCGCCCTGAAGTTTTTCTGTGGCTTAGAGTGATAAGAAAACTTCACACAGTTCAGAATATGCAATGCAACCTTTCCTGTTTATTGTGTGAGAAAATAACAAGTTGGCTTCAGGGCTGCAATATGGTTGCTGCTTTTGTTCATGAAAATAATAAAAGTTTGTGAAACAAAATGAAACAAATGACTTTGGGCAGAGGGAAACAAATATTGTATGCTGTGGACCTGGGCAGACTGATAAGTGATTTCCTGCGGTTCCACCTTAGTGTCACAGACACTAACTTCAAACAGTGCTCATGATTTAAACTTGTCTTTGGTCAGAGTTTTCAAATGCCAATGGTTTAAAAGAGAGATCAGTCAGAGCCACAAAAACAGGAAGGCACAGACCTCACCTTGTTCCTTCACTTCTTTCATCTCAGTTTCCCTATAAACTGGATTCAAGAATACAAACAAGTGCAGCAAGACCATTAGTTTAAGTATTATAACAAAGCTAAACTAACCAAGCCTCACCTCCACACTCCTCCCCCTTAACTCATTTACCTCTCTCTCTCCTCTCTCTCTCTCTCAGGGCATGGTCACAGAAAAGGGGTGGAGAGGCTGCTGGGACGGAGGGGGTCTTTTCCGTGACCCAGAGTCAATGATACATAAGCCACATGACCAAGTAGTCTCATTATCCAGAACTCATAGGCTACAGGCTTCCAGCACATTCAGGTCTCCTGTGAACTTGGCTGTATAAGGAAAAAGCAAGTCAGTGGGAGAGCTTCAGTCTTGGAGTAACACATCGAGATACAACAAGGCATTTAGACAAATACACAGGCATTCCCTGGACAGTCACTTCTCTCTCACTGGGAGCAAACAGTCTCTCTCTCTCTCTCTCCCTCTCTGCTCGCTCAGCTGCTCGCCCTCTCTCTCGTCCACACACACACCACTACAGTATATCAGAAGTGACGAGCGCAGAGCCAGAGGGGAGTGCAGAAATGAATGTGA
Organism: Odontamblyopus lacepedii; assembly: GCA_034769755.1. Taxonomy (NCBI): domain Eukaryota; kingdom Metazoa; phylum Chordata; class Actinopteri; order Gobiiformes; family Gobiidae; genus Odontamblyopus; species Odontamblyopus lacepedii. Next base: position 14,308,978 of record CM068355.1, on the reverse strand, counting down.
AGATCCTGACGCTGGTGATTGTGCTCTTGGTGTCTCTGCTGTGTTCTACCAGTGCTGGTGAGTACTGCTTTGTTGCAGCTTATATCTTTCTATATCCTTTTATTTCTCTCCTGTTTGTCTTTGGCTCATGCAGGCAGCTGTAGTTGATCAGTTACTAGGCATGGTTAGCCTTGTGTGGGCTCTAAAAGGCAGAAATATCTGCACCTGGCTGTATACAGTACTGCACTGCAGTGGTTATACTCTCTAATAATGTACTGCCTGGGCTTTTCTGGTCAACTTCACTGTAGCTTCAAGCTTAGATGTATCCTTTTTGTGCCTCACCTTCATGGTATGACTCTGTAAATTAGGGTTAGAATAATAGAGGTCTTTATGCTAATGTGAGTAGCAGTATATGGGAGATGTTTGTGGCTGTTATGAAATGTTAAGATATGTATGGCACATGTTCAGGGAGGTGGAGTGACAAATGGAGAGAATCTGATTAATTTATGGCTTGATGTATTCCCTTTTACCAGGAGCTCTTACATGACATGGAGTAGAGCCATACAGCACCCATATGTGCAGGTGTGCAGTCTAAGCTGAATGACTACAGTATTTGTTGTATTCATGAATGAGGAACACATATACCTCATATAGGTAATGTGTATAGGGGTATTCAAAAAGCTTTGTCATAGTAAATTAATACAAGTACAAAATAAGTACAACTTTTTGTTTAGAACCATTACGTTGCGACCATGGTTGGATCACTGACACAGACAAAATTGTGTTGGCTTGTCTAATTTCTAAAAGCCCCATGGGTCAAAAAAGAAGAGAAATGTGGCGCTGACCACAGTTTAGAGAATAGTGGACGGTCCAGAGATGTGATGCAGGTATCATTGTAGTGTGAAAAAACAACACTTAAACCTGTGTAAATGTCTGGGGCAGTCATGGGATTATCACCTACCTACCAAACTCAGCAGTCTGGACCTATACAGAGCTGCCTGTGTGTTTTCTAAAGACACAACCCACTGGTCAGAGCTGTTGTCAGTGTATGTGGCCTAAGTTCAGATGCTGGTGATATTGTGTTATTTCTGTTGGATAGGAATCAGTGTGGCATGCTGTGTTGAGTTGGTGCTGCTAAGATGCTGTCCACTCTGTTTATCGATCACTAGCCACAGCACTCCCAGTTCCCATGCTTCCAAGCACATCCGTTAGAGTGACATGCTATTTTTGTCTGGTGCTATCGGCACATGAGTAAATGGGAAGCAATTATCTAGAATCATGGTCAGTGTCGTTTTTCACGCCCTGCATGTGGCTAAACATGTTCCTCGCCAGAAAGCCCTCCACGCCGCAACAGAGATGGGGAAAACAAGGCTGCTGTGCCTTGGGCTTTCAGAGAGCTGATCTCCCTCAGTGTTGTTCCAGTCATGCTGCTTATGTGCTTGTGTTCCCGGCTGCTACTGTAGTACCACGGATTCATTGACAGAGAAACGGAAATCGAGAAGGAGAGATGCAAGTGTGTTGCAGCGTTACTGGGTGTGGGGAGGGATGCTAGCTGGATTGTCTCTGCGTAGCACAAGCCTCTGCTACAGTATGCGCTGTCGCGGGAAGGTGTCGGAAGAGCTCCGCATGTAGGCAGTGGGTGTGAAGCCTTTCATCTTGAGACAAACGCTTTTCCAGTTCAGTGGGCTTTCTCTCTTAGGCATCTGTGTCTGTGGAAAAGGCACACAAAGCATGTAGCTGCACTGGCACCTGTCATTACAGATTTGAAGTATGACATATCAGGGAGGGGAGCGGAGGTCCTGTTTATGGACATAACTGCTCAAATCAGTGCAACAGGCACCTCACCTCAGCAGTCATACTCATATTCAACATCAGTGCTCTTTTGTCTGTTGTATTAGCAGTCCTCTTCAATTATCCATATTTGAACAGTACTCCGGTTCAAGAGCGGGCTCAGGCTGTAGACATGTGGTATTCATAATTCACCTGGAGGCCGATTGCTTGCCTTTGCTGTGTAACACTTACCTCTGGTGTTTAAACAGTATTTATTCTATGATCTTGTTCTATCACAGTCCCTGAAATCAAAGGTAGTTTTCTACAGTGTGGAAATATTCTTGTAGCCTTCACCATGGGACACACAAGATGAAAACAATAGCAGCTGGCTGAGAAGCACACATACACACAAACACACACTTTCCCTTAGATGTATACAGGCATACAGGCTGCACCTGATTGGCTGAGAGCTGTATAGGTAAAGCCCATGTGTGATGCTGATGGCACAGGCACTGGCATGTTTGGAAAGGAGAGATTTTATGATTGCTGTCAGCAATGCAATTATTCCATATTAAACTTTTATGTACTGTTGGGGCTGACGCCAAAGGTACCACTGTAGCATGTATAATCTGCAGTAGAAGGCCTAACATGACACTAACTCAGAAGTTACAGGTCCGGCTAGGCTACTCATTAAAATCTTCTATAGACCTCAAACACCATTTAGGGTGTCCTGATTATTTAGTTAAACCAACCATAACAAAGAAGCTTTTAATCATGACTCGAGTCTTTGGGCACTAAGTTGTTTTTGCAGACATGATTATGGTGGCAGTGTGGAAAACAAAAGCAGCTAAACTATTCCATATGTCCAGGCATAACAAAATAACACTGGGCAATGTATAATGTCAAAATAGAAAGTGGGACGGTCACCATTCATGAAACTATTACTATTACTATCAACATACACCTATACATCAAAAGTGACTTTTATTAGTTCTGACATTGTATAACTTGCATCTAAAATCAGGAAGTTGTCAAGAGAAAGCATAATGGGCTTTAAAAAAGATAAAGCACTATACATCTGTATATTATCCAAACTAATGAATCATTTTCACATAAGAAGTTGGAGTTAAGGAAGAGACAGAGGAAATGTTTCATGTTTCATTTGTTAGGGATATAAGGCTAACCTTTGGGCAAACTCTCCAGGGAGCTGGACTGTTGAAGACTTTGGCATATGTGACTTCTGGGCTGATGTGTAATGTAATTCAGAACCCTTTGAATGAATAAATCTACTCACTTAGATCCTCTCTTGAGAGCAAATGCAGTGAAGGGAAGAAAGCAAAGCAATGGGGGTGGGAGGGGGGTAAAAGACGGGGCAAGGTACAGAAAAATAATGGAGGCGGTCAGGAAGAAAGGCTATCTGAGCACATAGGGTTTTGAAACCTTTTCAGTCATTTCCTTCTGGCAAATTACTTTTCTAGTGTATATTTTTTATTATTGTTGTTGGTTGAATTTACAAAGGAATAATACAAAATGCAGGCATTGGCGTAACCTTAATGTTTGGACAGTGGGCAGGGGGGTCCCGGGTTAACTAGCCCTCGTAAGATCAGCAGACCCTATCCTGAAGCCCAGGGCTCTCCTTACAACTTAATCAGGCCCAGATATTGTAGAAAAAAATCTCTGTTTTCCTTCGATATTAAAGTGATTTATGAGTCTCTCTTTGAGCATTAAGTGGTACATTTATAGCAGTAGTCTTGGCAGACTCCTGATCGAGATGTGAGTGGACATTTTTATGAACAAGCTGCCATGCCACAGAATAAATATTGTTTTCTTTGAGTATGCAGGTGCTTTAATTACTTTCATACTCAATTTGTACAAAAGAAGGACAAACAATATATGGCATCAGCCTAATGCTTGTGAGATGTCATAAAAGGCAGCAGGTCCTTCTTCAGCAGCTATAACATGAACCAAAGGGGGAGGGAAATATAATGTAAAATTAAATAAATATGCTTTACAGTATTAATGCCATTAACGTCAAACCTCTATAGGCGCCATCATGGATCAGTGATATTTCTCATGGCTAAAAGCTCCGCACAGCTGGCTGTTGTTAGGCTGCTCTAAGTTAGACATGAGATTTGAGAGCTGTGACGACTGCACAGTGGGGAGAGCGACTGATGGCATCCAAGGATTGAGTAGATAGTGGTTCATTCAGAGCCTCTGGGAACAGCTTGGAAATCATACTTATTATTAGTTATGGGCTGTTTTATTGCTCCTTTATCAGTCATTTTTACATTCAATTGATGCCACAACTTAACTCTGTGCCATAAGAATGCAGTATTTAAGGTGGACTCAGCCTGGCTTTGATCATAAATGTAACATGCCCTCAGAGATTATTTTACACATGCAGACCTGGGCTTAAATATTGACCACTGCCTAATAGCATGGGTCTCCTTGACTTCCTGGATCACTACATGGCCCCTGGCTGGGTCTCTGTCTCATAAACATATGTGTACTCGCCACTCAAAACAAGAACTATTCATTCACGCAGAGTTTAACTTTAGGAAAATACAAAACAGTGTCTGCATTAAAAGCTAATGTCTACCCAAGTATGTAAATCTGGAAGATCCTAGTCATTTACTGTGTGAATTCCAAAAAAGTATTAGCCATAACCATTTCTAATTACAAGACAAACAAAAGTGTAGCAGGAAGAAAACATCCTGGCAAAAGCAGTGTTAGGAACTTTACACTGGAAGCTACTGGAAGCATGTATGTGACGTAACTGAACTACAAACAGTGCGCAGGAGTACCAGAGTCTTGTTTAGTTGGCTATTGTTTTGAATGTGTGCTATGTCTACTAGTAGCAGCCTGATGCAATGTTTGCTACTGTTTTCCATTAATAGCTGTGTCCTGTGTGTGCTTCGGGGAGAAGTCATGTCCCCTCAGGCTTTAAAAGCTGCAGTGGAGCCTCAGTAGTGACGTGTCTATCCTCCTTCTTCCTCACTCACTTTCTTGCTACATCTGAAATGGAAGAAGATACGCAGGTTCACAGCATGGGGAGTGATGACTCGGATAGGGAGAGGCTGTTTCACATCTGATTAGCGTGCCCATGGAAACCACCAGGGTTGGAGGATCCCTTTGCCCTTGACATCTAGTCTCTAGGGGCCAGGGCATCAGTTGGCAGCCTGCCCTACTGTACTGGAAATGAGAATGTAGACATGCTCAATGATAAGCACAGTCTTTCAAGAGCAGAGAGCCCATCCAACCAGTGACCTTCTAACCACAAATTCACCCCGTCAAAAGAGTGTGAGTGTGAATAAAACAACAGGCAGTCAAGTAGTGCGGAGCTTCATTAGTGGTCTGAGTGAAGCGTTGGCCCTTTGAACTCACAGAGCTGTGATCACTGCTTAGTGTGTGGCCTCATCATTTCAGAATAAGAGACTCTTGAGTACAGCAAGAAAATACATCAACTTCCAAACATTTTAGAGTGTGTTGAACATTCTGTTTAGTATAAAAAGTCCTGCTTTTTGGGGATGGGCGTACCAGTCAATGATGATCAGCATGCTCTACCAGTAAAACATCTGACTAGTCGATGAGATGTGAGATGGGTGAGTAAAACCTGATGCTCAGGTTACTTTAGTGGTTACATTAAGATTTTACTAAACTGTTACAATTGCTGTTGACACTTCTTAAATGAATGCATTGTTGAACTGTGCCAGCCAGGTGTTACTTTGACTTGAATAAAACGTATCTAATACTGAATAAATATTACTAGTAAAAGCAGATTACTTTAAGTAATAATAAGTATACTCTGACTCTGTTATTCCGGATGTATCAGTATTTTAGTTATTCTTAGATAACAGTATTTTAGTTATTCCAAAGCCAGACAACTCAGATCTATTTCAATCTGACTGTACATTTGACTGTATTTGACATAGCTTGTGTATTATTTTATAGATAATTTTGTAAAGCAATGTTGTAAGCTGTGGTTTTATCATATTGTCTCATATATTTCTTGTTCGTTATTTTGTGCCAAATTTACAACAGCTGATCCACTCCAGGTAGCATATGCATAGTGTTTTTTTTTTTTTTATGTAAATTACGGTAGCATCCCTTATTGGGCATGTTGAATCCAAATGTATCCCTCTTACAAAACAACTGAATATTCAACAATATTTTCCACAATAACATCATGATAAATTACAATAGAAAGTGTAGGTAAAACAACAAAAACTATTACTATTTGTTTCCTCTGTGAGGTTTACAGATAGAAAAGCTGCATTCTGTTTGTCACAAGCCTGGCATTATCCAAGCAAAACAATGCTGCATATCAAACAGCCCCCCACAGAAAAGACAGCTCTTATGACCCCCCTCTAGCACCACTGGAGTGGATCACCCAGAGGCCAAGTGCAATGAAACAATGCAGGCTCAGTGCAGCGTCAGAGGACTGATCAAGGTTACGCACATTTGTGCAGTGAAATCGGTAAAATGAGAACCTGTCGGAGTTTAGCTGACAATGCAATTCTTCTCTTTTCAAATGCAAGTGCTTTTCATAGTGGGTGCCATGGTAACTTGGTCTGAAAGTCGGCATGCAATTGGTACCAGTTTCTGCCAAGGCCTAGACTTCTACTGATTAGGCATGTGAGATTTGTACCACTACATGTCAGATTGTGAGAGCTAGGTCAGGGCCATACTAAAGAATGTGGCAATGGCTAATAACGGGCTAGCTAGCATCCCCAAATGATGCACCGATGGGCCTTGCATAAGAATATCTGGCTTGTTCTTGCAAAATGAACACATCAGCTAAATATCCCAGCGTCTCTTATGTGCTTATGTTGCAGCACTCATTTCTGTCGGTGGCATGTCTGTCTGAATCTTTGGATATGAAGGGCATCTGTGGTTATGGTGAGCTGAAGCTGCTCAATGTTTAGTGAATGAAGCAGGGCGGCATGCGATGGAGACAGCAGGCCTGCTCCTCCAACGTCATGGTAATAATAACCATGGCTACACACACCAGGGCATTTCTCTTCCTCTTCTCTACCCATAACTTGAAATTATCACCCCTCATTAATAGACTGATTTTTTGTTGTTATTGTTTCTAATCTTTTTTCCAAAATTGATGATTAGTACAGCCAAATACTACTGATAACTTACTGGTTTATGATCTACTTTAATTGTAGGGCATAATTAGAGTGTGCTATTGTGAAAAGAGGGCAGAAGCTCTAACTAGGTCTTTAATGTAGTCCAAGTGAGGAATGATATAACCAAGTGTTTTATTCCAAAGTTATTCAGCAGTTACTTTAACAAATAGGGGGATAAGATGATTAACAAGACATTGTATGAAGACATGAGCTTGCTTGCATACATACAACTGGATAAACTTTTAAATGACCACAGTGTGTCTTTTTCATGTTGTAACTAAATGTCTTCGGCCAGTTACAGAACCTACCTTCGCTGCTGCTGATGCTAGATGGCGGAGCGGCCATAACTTACATTTCATTCTGGACATTTTGGTAGTACACACATAACTCTGGCTTTACAGCTTTCAGTAAGCAGTTAATGTCCTTTACTCACAATCTATTGACCAACAATAGGTGATATAATGCTGCAGTCTGCCATCTGCCATGATGAACCTGGCATAAAATCAGAGGATGGACATTATTCTTTTCTGGTGCTTGGACAAGCGCTTAGAAGATGCATCGGATCTGCAGAATCAAATCAACAGTTTATCTTTGGCTATTAAAGATAGATTACAATCCTCATCACAGGAAGCAAACAAGTAAAACTACTAAAACTGTCATTTATCATAGCCTGGAAACTAGCCATTTTCTAAACAACTACTGTGCATTACCACAGATACCACCCTATACACACAGCATCTCCAAACCAGGCGAACCAGCTACAATAAGGAATTAATGTGAAAAAAGATAAAAAGTCATGCATGTCAGAAAGGCATGTGTGTATATTTTTTATAAGTATTTTATTATATATGTTTTTAAACATATGGTACTGCATCGCATAAGCACATGGACATACATGCCTCATGGAAAAGGATCAAATGGGATAACTGGATAAAAAAAGAGTAGATCTCATCTCAGGGCCTTAAAATAGTGGAGATATCTTCTGTTTATTAAAGCACACTGTCAGATGAAAACCTGCTCTGTCTGCCACCTATCATAACATCTTATGCAACATGTGCATACACAGTCTTGTTAGTGTTCTGTGTACCTGTCTCCTCACAGCCTCCCAAGGGTTAATCTATGCTGTCAGAGTTATCACTAGTGTAGGGCTTATTTTTAGCAGCTTTCATTACATTTTTCGATCTTGCAGTCAGATTGGTTGTGTGTGTATTTGTCAGAGAAGGTTCTGCCTTCGAAGCTGGTGCTGAGCTGTAGCGGACAGCTTGCCATGGCAATAGACATCTAAATTGTCTCATTATGGACCAGGGTATGACAGGCTGAGCCATGCAGCAGGATGGGCAGATGAGTTGTGTGTGCTGAAGTACAATTACTTGGCGGCGTGTGTGTGAGTGTGGAGTAGTATGAGTCCATGTAAAGAGTCTAGTCTATCTACAGTAGCACTGAAGTTACAGTAAGTCTCAAATGTCAAGGAGCTGACTCCAGAGTGGTTACGGCTAAGGGTGTTTCGAGGCCAAAGGGAAGCAGGGGCCCGCTTTAATACTAAGCTTTCAAATCTGCTCCAAAGTAGAGCGTTTTAACAGTTAACCCTGTGGATTTGGGTGAAATGAGCCGAATGCCTCAGAATGTGTGAACGTCTCTCATTCAGTCTTCCTCTGCAACTATAACAAACGGATCAGATTAGAGTTTCACAGGGCAATGATGGGCTTTAGATGCGGAAATATGCAAGCAAGATTTTTCCTGGAAAAATGAATGAGTCCACTGTTCATGGATAAGTATGGTGGGTAATGTGAAGCATATCAGCAAATGGAACTTGAAAAAGTATTTCAGAGATATCTAAAAAAAAAAAAAAAAAAAACTAAGCTGTTTCCACTTTTTAATGTAGTGTTTAGTTAGTATGCCAGCAGGTTTGTTTATGTAGCCGGTTGTACTGACACTGCTCACTGCTCTAAAGAGGGCAGCAGCATTGCTTTCATAAGCGGCTTGAGAGCTGCTGTCCTCAGTACACATCCTGTGTTTCTCACCTCACTAGTCAACTGGGAGACTTATCTTAAGCTGCAGACTCACCCAAGCCCCAGTAAACCCAAGAAAGGTCATTATCCAGAGATTCTAAAAATGGTGCCAGTATTTCTGACAAGAGCGGAAACCAGAATGCCAAGACCCCATCTGGGTGAGGTCAATGAGTTGTTTGTCAGTAAATACCCTCCAGTCATTTGTGATTCCTTTGGGGAAAAAAACACTTTTTTTGAAGTACAGGTGGTTTGAGATCCAGTCTACTAATATATGTAATGGGGTCTTTAAGCATTTGGACATAAACTATAAAATAAATATTTTAAAAAAAATTATGGTAAAGCGAATGAAAAAACAACATTAGTGTCAAGATTTGCCAAGTGGAGTTCTTTGAGACTGTAAGAGGTGAAAAGGTTATAGAGACACCTGAGGTGGACCTAACCATTTGGAAAGAGGGGCTTAAGGGGATCAGGACACAGTTATTGAGAAATGACTGAGACCATCTGGGATCACTCTCAGCACACATGTGAACTGCAGGCCTGTGCCTCAGACTCACTGCCCTCCACAATCTCTGCCTGTGTGCTGTAATCTCAAAGAGAGTGACAGAGACATGAGACACCAATGTTTAGGTTTGTCTTTGGAGCGTTTGTTCATTTATGCTCACTTTGAAAGTGCTAAATTGATGAATAGCATCATTGGGTGGGCTAAAGGAGGCCTACAAAAACTGTGGAATGTATTTACCCTGTATTTACCTTGCTGCCTGATCTTTCTTCAAGCATGCTCAGGATTGGATCCAGACCAAACTGGCCGAGGGTGCATCTGAGTATGAAAGGGGTGCAAACTCTTTTATAAAGTGTCACTATTCCAAGCACCTACAATGAGGGTGCAAACTATTTTGAATGAGTTTGCAATGTACTCTTTTGCACCACTGTAGCAATGCACCCTTTTACATCCAGGGCCTGAGCATTCTGCTGATAGAGTAAACTAACTTTTGACAGTTGTTTGTTTGTCCCCCAGGTCCCATGGCCTCCACAGAGCATGGCAGGGAGTTGGAGGAGACAGCCACAGTGAGAAAGCTGGTCCCACCAAACCCAGTGCGGACCGGTCAGAGCCACAGACCAGCCGGCTGGAAACGGAGACGTCCACGACCTCGTCTGTCCCACAAGGGGCCCATGCCGTTCTAGAGCAAAGTGAGTCCCCATAATGCAACATACCTACAGCCTTATTAAAACACAAAACGACACTTACTTTGACCTGACGTTGCTGGTTTGTCAACCAACAAAGCACACTCTTGTAGGTAAAAGACATTCAGGGAGAATTTCAACATACCGCAACAATGATGGGAAGCTTTCACAGTTAATGTTAGAGATGTTATTCTTGGATTCAAAAAATGAAAAAAAAAGTTTTTAGATTATTTGATCCTGGACTAACATAATGTGCTGTTTTCCTATGTGCTTAAAACATCAAATCATAAAAATGTGTTTATTACTAAACGTAGTTTGACTTAATTTATTTTGTGCACAACTTTGAGCACAAAGTCATAATGCAATAAAAACAACATTTTACCTGTTTTTTTCCTGTTTCTGACCACAGTTATAAAAATCAGAAATAAACATACCTTGCATGGGTTATTATTTTTAAGGGTATATAAATATAAAATATATGCATGCCAAAGGACAAATATGACACTGTGTAAAGAAGGAATGTTCTGGAGCCACAGACACAATATCCCTGCAGGAGGTCCACAACGCTGCCCCACAACAGTGCTCCATAAATTCAACAAAAGACACCAGGCTGGAGTGAGTGCCCAGCTGTGGTTAAAAATAGAGCCAACAATGTTTTGCAAAGCTTTAAGAAATGGTACCAAAAGGAAGATAATTATGTATCACCATTGTTTGTTTTTCATTGTGGGTTCTTGTAAGAAATTTTAAAGGTGGTCAAAATCTTTAGTCTAAGACTAAAAGAATAATGCTACACTGCCAGTTAAAAGTCCCTGGTTACTGCCTTAACAGTGCAGAGAAGCAAATCCAGGAAGTTGTGAAGCTCTTCAAAAGTGAGGAACAGCACTGTGTTCACAAACACCACTTAAATTACAATGAGTACCTTTCCACTTTGGCTCTCATCAGTCTGACAAAGTTCATTAGGTTCAAGGGATCTTATTAAAGCGAGACATTTGAATACACTATTCTCCAATCAAGGAAATCAATAAGGGAATTTACATTTTCACAAATTACACTCACACAATTATATTTTTAAAGCAGAAATCCAAACAACACTGCATCTATGACAAAATGTTGTTTGCTGACACTACTGCCTGCTGTTTGTATTTCACTTCCGTAACAATGAAACCAGTCACTATATGCCAGCAAAGTTTGACTTGTTGTCACATGCTCCACATGTAAAAAGATTTAAGAAAAAGATGGTGAATGGAGTCATCTTTTGCAATCCACACAGATGTGCATTAACTGTAGAAGATGACATGCTGCACAATATAAATGAACTACTACATAGCTTTGTTAAGCCTGATGAATACAACACTGAAATCAAAAAGTCAAAACAAAACAAAAACAAACAAATCAATCACATAAGGGACACTTACCTGAGCATTACTGCACAATAAAAATATTCTCCTCTTATCACTCCAGAAACCTCACTGTGGTGCAGCAAAACTATGCAACACCAATCTCAGGAAATTATCACAGACCAGCAAAAAAAAGCCAGGGAAGATAAAAGAGGTCCGCATAAACAAGGAGGGCCCCTCAGGCCAGTGATAATGCTTTGCTTGTGCTACAGTGTTTTTCTTACTCCCTAGTCTGCTCCTCTGTCAAAGGGCGTGAAATCTGAATGTTACATGTCTAAAGAACCTCTGTTGAACAATCAGACCATCCGATCAGACAGTGTGCCACAAGGATGGAGCTTGGGGGGCAGTACTGTATGAGCGGAAATTGAAAATCCTCTTTCAAGCATCAAATGACTTCTATGCATGCAAAGACCATGTGCTAGACAAAACAACTATGATGGAATGTACATATGTCTACAATACTGACATATTTGTTTGGATTGCATCTGTATATTGTAATGTTATACATTATGATGTTCCTGTTGTTTTGTTTTTTGCAGACACTGCATTGAGCGCCCTCCCCAGGCTCTGATTTCTATGCTCTTCCTTTTCCTTGGGGGGGCCTTGCAACAAAGGGCCTTCGCTTGCCCAGCCAGAAGAGTGATGTCCATAGCACATGCTGGTTCTTCAAGCAACTGTCCACAAAATAATCAGGACAAGACGCTCACCCCCAGCTCTACGAGGCATGGGGGGCAAGGGGAAGGGGGGGTGGGGGATATAGAGTCCGAGCTATCAGAAATTATTCCTCTGTCTCTCTCTTTCTCCTTCTCTCACTCCCTTACCAGTTATCTGTCTTTTCCCTGGCATTTATTTAATTGACATCAAATAGGCAAATCACATCCATCACAAACACTTTGCATGACATGTGGTGGAGAGGGAGCCCTGTCCAAACGACCAGAATTGGAAAGCTTCGATGAGGCGTTTCCAACACTCAGATTCAAGGTTACCTCAGCCGCTGACTCCATTGCTGTGTAGCTATTGTGCTTTTACACAAGTGAGAGAGTGCTGATCATGCAGAACTGCAGTGTTAGTCTAATTTCACGAAGACACTGCTGTGAAAAGGATTTTTTCACATGCAAAAGATAAACTTAAGACTTTGTGACCGTGGCTTTATCATCATTAGAAATGGTGCTTTGTACCTCCTAATGACTAATGTCCATTTAACAGTGAGGCTGGACTCAGAAGAGAGCGCACAGTGTATTCGGAACTATTTCAGAGTAAATAAGTCATTTAATTAGGAGATACTGTAATCCAAATCTATTTTGGTGTGTCTGTTCTCATTATCACCTTAGGGGGTTAACTGATGTGCTCAAGGTTACTGTAACTCGTCCCACCTTGGAAGAGTCCTTTGACCCCAAATCCCAATCCTGTCCCCAATCCCCAGCCTTCTCACAACACTGCTGCCCTGTGCAGCTGCTCGACGCGACTGTTAACTGGCAGACGTCTGATCCACTCACAGACCAGCCTGCCTTTTAATAAAGTGCCAAATAAACCCTCTCCACAATGCTGCCAGGAACACAGGATGAATGGTTAGGGACAAACACATTACCTCTTGTTTGACGTCTTGATACACTGACACAATATGCATCTTCTAATGTTGCAATGACTAATAAATATTACACAGCACGACTCCAAAATTAGACCAAAAACAGTCTCGATGTGAGTGGAAAGCCTAGTTAATACAACACCAATGCTCTGGCTGCTTCAGCATAAGGCTGGTGACCCTATCACAGACTAATGCTATGCCTTTCCATCATGGAATATATTACTGTTTCTGTTATATATGCGTTTATCTACTTTCTTTTTCTCAGGGTCTATGATTGAGGCATGTACTAGAGGGGTCTATTTTGTGCATTTATTTAATAAACTTATTTTCATATACTGTTTTCCTCTCCCTCTGTGCATAGGCCAGTATAGTGGCGTCTCTAGACTGATTTTGTAGTCCCAGTCCTATCCCGTATTGCTTTGGGTACAGTTGCCTTTCTTGTGCACAGCACAGGTGGTCGTGGCTTTGATCATTACACTCATTAAATCCTCCAGTTAATCTTTCTCAGATGGATCTCTCCAAAGCTGGCCCAGGCCACTTAGTCTGAGCTTATTGTTAAATTGGCTTAGACTAAAACCACACCCTTCCCCCGGGTTAGATCTCAACCTCTTCTGATTTTACGTGACATGCAATTTGTAAAACAAATTTAAACATTGATAAATTGCATTCGGGTCAAGTGTGAAATTCAAATGAATGTGAAGAGGTGAATGCTCCTCAATGTTTTAGCCAAAAATAAACAGCCAGAGTTAGACTCACAACATCCTTTCCCTCTCGCCATATCTCATGCAAATATTATTATAGGCAGTCTTCTCAGTCACAGCATGAGAAGCTATTATTAAGAGAGCATCAGTACTCACAGTGGTAATCTATGCCGCCAAGCCCACCTTGATTAAAAATGAATTAAATCCTAAGGCACTGTGAAGAGGAATAATTTCAGTTCCACCATTACTTTTTCATTCGCTCACAGACAGAGATGTAGATTTCATTAATGCTGGTTGGAATGAGACAGCTTGGCCCAGGTCGTCTCATGTATTATTGGAGAAGCTTTGGAGAAGGCTGAGCATAAAGGCTCTAAGCAGGAGCTGGGATGCTGGAGTAGACTGGGGCAGCACAGGGGTTCAAATCAATGTCCCGTCTCAGAAGTAAAGAGTTAGAGCAACGTCTGTTTTTCATGAATGTATACGCACCATCTGTACCAGCCATGCTGCCCTTTCAGAGACCAGAGCAAATCCTAAAACTGTTTATACCACACAGTTACCACACATTCAATCTAAAATCCAAAGCCAAATATCCCATGTTTCCAAGTTAGTGTCTTTTAGATGTGGTTTTGCTTAAAGACTCTGTTTGGGTGTGCAAGGTTGCACTTTTGCAATTCCATAATGCTGCTGGAAATGGTTGAAATGGTTTTCCAGTGTTTGTGACAATTATTGTCTGATTCTTGTCTAGCTGGTTGTCCAAAGCTTTCTTTAAATACAGTGGAAACACTGTATATTTTGTGGATGTAACAAAATAGAAAAGTAGTCTGCAGCACAATATGTCGTGGACACGTGAAAGCTTTCAGGCATTCTTCCTTGTTGATTATGGCCCACAACCCTCCCCGGCACATCAGGTTAATGGGCCTTGTGGTGTGGAAGGACAAGCACATCCAGGCTCAAACTCAAATGGTAAACCAATACATTATGCTTGTGGAGCAAAACCATTTTGCTTAATGGTCTTTTCCAGCAAGGCTTACGCTGGGCAAAGTTTTCCTATTCCTATTCACATTTCCTCTTCAGTTCCTCTTCTCTGTGACATCACAGGGCCTGAGCAATGCTCCTATGCACTTGTTTCCTGAAAAACCATGTTTCTGAAGAAATTGACCATTGGCCAATTGTGTTGAGTTTTCTGAGTCTGAAAGCATTTGGCTGGAAGTGTGTAAAGATTGGGGATAAGCAGGGACGTAGTGTTACAGGTGAAGACAAGAATAAGCTAGTAGCATTCAGCAGAAATTACTATCCAGTCTTTACTTTCCATATATAAACAATACAGAAAGTTATTTTTATGGTTTTGACATTTTGTCAAACCATTAACCTGAGAAAATCCTTTGAAGGAAATTGTACTATTTCACTATTTGTGGAATGAAATTCTTGTTTCAACACATTCCATGATTGTAATTTTAATTATCTGAGCTAATCAAACTGCATCTGAACGGAGAGACACAGTGGTCAATGCAGAAGCACGTTTATAATACATTGACACGTTTCCTCTGGCTAGACGATACCCAGGAGGACTAAATTTGATCTCTCTTGTGAAAAGGCTGATCTGTCATTATCATTGAAGCTTCAATATGACACTTCCTTCACTCACAGGAGCATCGGGCCCTGGCCAAGATGACGACCCATTCTCCATCTGAGTGCCACTGTGTCCCAGGGGAATCCTGACTCTGTGCAGATGCAGTCTGCATTGCACCAGTGTTATAGGTCTCCAGCAGAAAGACAATGTATTAATCCTCAATCTTCTTTTCTGTTCATGATGTGCGCTCATATTACTCACCAGGCCAAATGTACAGTCCCTGTCTCTGTTTTTGGTGTTGAACTGGGCAAAAATAAATGACATAAATAAATAAATAAAACAAGTGTATCAGAAATGGTTGAAATACTGTGTACATATTTGAACTTTGGTTTCTAATTTATAAAAGATAAGCTTTAGCTCTTGGAGTACTTATTTTATTTTTCCTTTCATGCGTAGCTTTGTGTTTTTTATTTTCTATTTCTGTAAAGTGTGTAAATATATCTTTATGATAATAAGTAATATTAAAATCTTATTTTAAGAAGTCATGGAGTCAGGTGTCTTTTCTCAAAGTGAGTACACAGTGCAAACATAGTGCTGGAGATGATCTCCACATCTATTTAAAACACTTGGCTACTGACAGGTCAGCTTTCCAGGGCTTATAGTGCATACTAAGCATGAGGCTCTCTAATGTAGCTCAGCTGCTGAGCACGCACAGACTTCCATGTAAACAGTCAGAGCATAACTGTCAGACGTGCTTCCCACAAATATCAAGGCAGTTCAACTAGTTACAAGAAACTCAAACAAATCAGTCAAGAAAAAGAATTAGAATCCTTAATCAAGCAGCACAATCACGGTGCAGTGAGCGCTAAAGGGTCCTTGATTTTTTTTTTATTGTAATTAAGTAAACTCTGTTTTGCCCCAGTAAAGATACATAAAAGCAGATATTGGGGTGAAAATTAGACCTCTGTCTGCAATCTGTATCTGGCACTTACAAAATTAAACCATTTTACTAATGATGAGCAAAATAAAACACAAAGTAGTTGGTTAATATCAATATTAGGTCATAGATAAAGATGTCAAAATCTAATTTTAGTGTTATGATTGTGAAAAAACATATAATGATGCAACAGTTATTCACAGTCATTCAGTCCCCTTAAGCCTCAGGCCCTCCTCACTGTGACTGTATCCGTTAATACTTGAATGGTCGATACAGTAATTATCATGACAGGTCTATGGTATGGATGTATGACAAACAACAAAACATGGGCAAAAATGCCAGAACATTTGCTCCTTCACTGGACCCAAAAAAGGCCAAAATGTACATGGTTGTGCAAAAGAGCAGTGTTTATTTCCAACCCACTGGGAACATTCAAGGAAGTGTCTGGTTAACACGCAGTACTGACAAGGTAGACCTGGTTCTTAGCCCTAAAACGACGCCGAAGGTTATATCATCAGGCCTGGGTCAGCTGCGTAATTGGACGTGGGGTCACCAGGAGGAGACGGAGCGTGACAATGGCGCTATAGGGTTACAATTTGGAGCCGGGCATTGAAGGCAGCCAGTGAGGGTTTTCCAGCCATCCAGGCACCCCCCACGAGTTCAAGGTTCATCTGCAGAAGCGGCACTGGCACCAGCCATGTCTGTCCTGCTTACAGCACGAGTGAAAGCTTCTCTAATACTTTACAAAGTAGTAGTCTTTTCTCCATGAATTTGTGTGGGTGTGATACTGTTAAACAGTCTTTATTTTTAAAAATGCATGTATGTTTGTGTCAAAACAATCATGGTGGCTTATGAGAAAAAAAATAAACACATGGATTGGGAAAAAGCACAGATTTCTGCAGAGTCAACAAACAATGCACTAACCTCTGTAAATCTAAGGTAAAGAAGAATTTTGTTCTGAATCATAAAAGGAGATTTCTTCCGCACACAGAGGCCACAGCCAGGTAAGCAGAAGCAGAGCTGTGTAATGCATATCAGCTGTGTTATACCAGCAGGTCCCAGCCGAGACATAAGAGGGATAAGAGACTTTGAAATAAACAATGTGCGTTCAAACGTACATAGATGTTCTTGCACTTGGGCCCTGCCATAACAAACATTACTGAGTGCAGTGTGGAGCAGTATGCAAAGACAATGATGACACACACTGACCTATAATTGCCAACAGCAGAGTTGAGGGCAGTGATTGCCTGTCTTTGGCCTAAAGATGAGAGTCATCATGTAGTTACATCAGATCACTGTCAGATGTCCCTCTATTTCTTACATTTCATCCAATTTCAAAATAATTCCTGGCAGGTTCACTTTTAATACAATCTGACAAATATAAAAATGAAAAAACCTCTTACCACTGAAAAGCTCAATTTTTGTGGTGATGTCCAAGAAATTCTCTTCTGCCAATACAGATTAGCTGAACTCTATTTAAACCATAATAGCACATTTCCTCAAATCACTGCCAAAGCTCCACAGTTTAACGAGCTTTTGAAGATGCTCTAGAAAGCTGTTCCTATTAGGCCGTCATCCAGTTTGTGATGTCTTAATGCAGGTCAGCTCCCAGACCTGCAGCTGCACAGAGAAAGACAGGCCGGAGACGGGGGAGGGGGGTTTGCAATAACCTCAAATCAGCACCTCTTCTTCTGCCCGCGCTCTTATCTGCTCACACAGCCAGCGCAGAGAGTACAGCCACAGCCAAGCTCTCCTGGCATCTCTTCTCTCAGCTCACACACCTCTGTGCACAGCCAACATGCAGGGAGCAGCAGTAGCCACAAGCACTTTTAATTGGCCAGCTGTCTTAATGGTCAGAGCTACTAATTGCTTCAAAAACAGCCAACAGACGTTTTTCCAACAGTTGCCCCAGCCATAAAGGAGACCGCATTAAGAGGTGTACAGAAAGTCGATCGTATGCAACGCTTACACAACAACGCCTGCCACTAACATTCTTTGAGACTAGGGAGCACTTTAATTTGAATTGATTTTATTGCATAAAGCCATACGAAACAGGTTGGAAAAATCTATTCTAAGGAAAAATAAGTTAAAGGCTTACCCTGAGATCAGTTGTTACCTACCTATAAGTGTATATACAGTGCGCTTTCATTCTTGCATCCGTTGTGTAGGTTAGTAGGTGACAGTTTGGACCATAACAGCATACCTCAGCAGTACACCTGATGAACACTGACCACAAAGGCCCTGGGCACAGTGGAGATGAGTCAGGACGGCCACCAGACATGAGGAGACAGCCCAAAACCTGCACAGATCACAAAGCGTCTCATTGGGTAATGGTATTCTGTGGTTTGGGATGCTAATCATTTTACCATAGCATAATGCAGGTGAACTGTCACTGTCCAGCTGTCTAACAAGAAATGCAGCAAAGAAATAAAACCAGGCTGCAAAAGTGACCAAACAGTATAATATTATTTATTTATGTTGCCCATAACTTCCATACAGCTTAATGGGATATGATATTAAAAGCTATAGACCTACATGAACAGTGAATAGGTTTGGTCAGTTAAAGCACAATTTAATTCATTAGGGGAAAA
Source organism: Odontamblyopus lacepedii (assembly GCA_034769755.1). Taxonomy (NCBI): domain Eukaryota; kingdom Metazoa; phylum Chordata; class Actinopteri; order Gobiiformes; family Gobiidae; genus Odontamblyopus; species Odontamblyopus lacepedii. Next base: position 14,290,122 of record CM068355.1, on the reverse strand, counting down.
CACGCAAAAAACACTGGAAGAATGCAACTGTTAGCAGTCATGCATTAGATTAAAACCAATACCATTAGTTGTGCAAAAAATGTTATTATGACAACACATTATTGTATTATTCATCGCTGCAACTGCGAATTTAGGTTTTTTCTTTTGTTTTTGTTTTTTTTTGCTTGGCCTAGGCTGTGTTCATGGACAACATGAACGCTAAAACTGCTAAAGCTAATGCAAAACGTTTAGCACAAAGAACGAAACGGACTTTCATTGAAGTGAATGTAAATAGTAAAAAGCAGAGGATGTTTACCATGCAGAGCTCGCAGAGGCAGCTGTAGTTCTGTGGAGAGTCTGTGGCGCAGACGTGCGCACTGGAGGAGCCCATGTGCGCGGTGCATGAAGTGTACGGGGACAAGTCAAACTGTGGATATAATATTATCCGCTTATTTTTCATGATTATGGAATAATTGTGCATAACAATTTTATTGTACTGATGACGTCATGTTTTTATGCTTTTTATGCTTTACATGGATGATGTTTCTGTTTTATCTGTTAGGCTGCGGCCAATAAGCTTTATTATGTAGACTGTTGTGCTCAGGTTATATTGGCTTGACAGAAAAAGAAAAAGACAGACAGCTTTGATTGATAATTATCCTCTTTGTACGTGGGTGTCTCTTGGACTAGATGTTGTTATTTCCAGAGAAGCTTGTGAATGTAAATATTGGGCCCAAACCTGCCCTGGACAGAGCCTGTATTAGATGCCTGCAACAGTACAGGGCAAAGCTCAACATGACAACCTGGCCTTTTGTCATGACCTCAGAGGGCTGAGCTAAGAACACTCTTTGAATGATTTGGATCATTTTCAAGCCAAGTTTAGCCACACAGGGCTTCCTCTTCGACAACTACTCCACTCACATAAACATGACCTCAGTTAGACTAACAACGGTATTCCCATTCCAAAGAGACTCTCTATAAAACCAGAGCAGCACTTTGAAAATCCCCCAACTATGTCAATGCCAAACATATGGGCTTGCTGAGACTTTCAGTGGCATGTTCCCAGCCTTACCTTAAAGATAAATTATGATTTGTATGGTTGGGTAGGAGGTAGGTAAGCACCATGTGTTCCTGTCATCATTGGTTCAGAACAAGCTTACAGCCTCAGTCGTATCCTGCTTCTATTTCCTGACAGGTTATGCAGCGGTCTATAAGTAAAGCACAGTTTCTCAGCCTTCAGGTCTGCAGTAATCCTTCCTTCATTATGCACAGTGAAACAACATAGAACGACATATGACAAGCCTTATCGCCTTATCTTTTCCATTTCCCATCATGTAACCCCCCTTTCCTTGTAATACTCGATTCTTTTTTACACGGAGGAAATAAAAATGTGAAAGACATCCAGGAGTAGAATTAAAAAAAAAAAAATCAATAGCAATACACCACAGTGCAATTCAACATTAATGCAAACTATCCAAGCTATCCCACTATCATTGTGTGGTGTTTTATTGATGTAGTAAATTTATACGACAAGTTAATTGTAGTTGGACAAGAGTTAAAATTGTAGTTGGACAAGAGTTAAAAAGCGGGAAAACAAAGCAGTAGCAGTTATGGACAGTCATGGGATAATTTGTACAAATGTTGTATTTTTTGTCCTTTTTTAAATTGTTATAATTTTGAGTAAGTATGCCAATTTTTGCTTCAACTTTTGTTATGACCTTCCCTCTTTCCATCTGTGTTTATTCAACTTCCATAATGTAAACATTTGAATTCTTCACCATAAACAAAATCTTTCCATTTCCAGACCCATTTTCCTTGACCTGAAACAGTTAGGTGTCTTTTTACTCCTTTATACTTCAACACACAAACTTGCCCATTGTTTGTGCGATTCGGTGAAGGTAACATGGCCCCATTTAGTTTACTCAACGTCCACACCAGTTCTTGAGTCACAAAACATAACCCAGGGGAACTACAGTGGGAGACACAGATCTGTCACTCAAGGTTTGCAGTGTTCAGAGCATACAGGGTCATTTTGAATTTGGATTAAACGTTTTGATTGAAACCAGCCTTCATTTAAGATTTTAGAGAATGAGTTATACAAATAGCATTCTGATTAACTCTCTGATGAGGGACACATTTAGAAACAATTCTTCAATGTCAGCGGAAGCAATTAAACCAGCTCATGTACAGTAGACCTGTGACGTGCTGTTACAGTAAAAGTGCTTTGTGTTCTGAAGCAGTTAGACCACTTTTTGTTTATAACTTGCACTACATAGTCTTATATATTGTGTGGCTATAAATCACATTGTCATAAATCATCTTCTGGTCTGTTCTAAAAAGAGGCCAGTGCATTTCAGTGGCTCTTTCACTTCCTCCAGGCTTCAGTTTGTATGTCAGTCAGTGTGGGGCAAATCACTGCGTAATGGAGGCCGAGGATGTGAATGAGAAACATGTTAAACAGATGAACTTGTGTGCAGCAGATGTCTCGCAATCAGATGAGGAAAACTGACATTGATGTTTCATTCTGAAACTGCGCCACACGCAAATGATTTGACAAAATAGTTTAGTCATTGCGACATTATCTTTCAGTATGGTAATATAGCCTTCATTTGAACTATTGCAGGTAATATTATTGAAACAGCAGTCTTCATGCTCATTTTTGAATTTATGGTTTGATGTATTCACTTTAGATGGGGAAACTGATATGTTGTCTTTAAGGGTGGGTTTGCACTTGTACAATTAGCACATTAGAATTCAAACAAAACAATGAACTTAACCTGTACTATACCAGGATTAAACCAGGACGACCAAACCATATTTATGTTAGGACTAGCAAACACTGGGACCAAAAACGTGTGAACCTATGACTCAGCTTCTCAGAAAAGCTGAAAAGATTGTTCAGAACTATACCAAATAATCGGCCTTCCCAAATAAATTTTAAGAATGAAAAGTTAAAATGATGCTGCTGCCACGTCTCTGTGTTTAGTTTAGGCTATGACATGATATGCAGTGCTCTTTCTCCAGATATATTTCTTTCTTGTTAATTCTCTTTGTCCCCATGCAGGTGCCTGTAACAATCTTTCCTAAATTTAATTGCGTCCCCATTTTCCCTTGAGACCACAGTTGTTTATGTGGTTGTCATGGTGAACAGTGAAAGAGCATCTGAGGTGTTGCACGATTCGCGTCACCTTCTTATTAAACAGCCCTAGTTGTGTCAGCTGCATCCTCACCCCTGGGTGGGCATGGTGGTTTGGGAAGGAGGACGATGAGTGCCAAATAAAGATGACATTTATTTAGACATATACTCCTATTTCACTTTCAGCAACAAAGGAAGTAATGATAGCGTCAGGATTTGATGGAAAATAAATATTCCCGTTGAGAAGACGTTCAGGAACTGAGATTGTGTGTATTATTGCATGCATATGAAGGTTTGTGTTTCCTAAATCAACATTAAAAATAGATCTTCTCATAAAGACAGGCATAAACACATCAACGTGGAGTATAAGATTTCAGTTTCTAATGTTAGCAATTCCCGGGACATTGTTGTATGTATTGTACACACAGAACTGCAGGGTTAAAGAAGGGTTTGGAACTATCATCTTATTATTCTTTCTTCTTCATCTGCCATTTACATAGGGAGCTTTTGGCCTTCAAACTGTTGTGACTTCAGTATTTCAAGACACGTGAATGTCATCCATCCATTGCCTGAATGATCACAACACTTAAATGTGTTGGGACACAAATGTAGATACTGATATATTGAATTTTCTATAATGGGTTACAAAGAAGAAGTTTTAAGCATGTAATAAGATACTTGCTTAAGTACTCTTCTGGAGAGAAACATACCTCCTGCACATTTTAAATATGGTATATTTCTGTATGTCATAAGATTCCAAGGACACATGCTAATGTAGGCCTGCTCTTTGTGCTGGTACTGAGAAGGCATCTTATAACACTGAATAATGCTGCTAAATCGTTGGTGGGTTTCAATTTGCCAGTTTTCTTCTGTTTTAAAGTATAGAATGACTTATGTAAACAACAAAGACTTCAAAAAGGTGCATACAAATTAATATTCAAGATTGTTTATTTGTCATATGCAGGTTCAACACAAGGTCTACAGTGTGATGAAATGCTTAGGATGAGAAGAACCGTTGACTCGCTAATATTCAAGAGGTACTAATAGCTGCAATAAATAGTACTGTTAAAAAGTGTTTGCAAATACAAGGGAAATAAGTAAACAATATGATGTTAAACGGGCAATTTGAAAGCATTCACAGGTAAAGATAGTAACACAACAGTTTGCTCCTCTGAGGCCACAGTTGCTCTGGGATGAAGAGATTGACGTTCATCTTGTAGACTTCCTGTGTGGCTGGAGTGTCAGACCTCTTGCTCCCCAGACCCCTGCATGAACACAAGGATACCACTCCAATTAGCCCCGTTAACCCTTCATTTTTCACCAGGTCTGGACTTGGGAGTCTGTTAGGTCACCCCTTCCCGTAAGCCTGTGCCCCCCTGTCCTGGCAGATCCTAACCCCGGTGAATATTAAGCAGGCCCGAGGAATGCCAGCACCAAATTGGCCGCAGATGTGGCTGGTGAAGTGTTTTGTCTGCAAACTGAGCTGTAAAGCATCGCAGGTTTGACAACTCCTCTGTTGGACCTCTGAGGTGAAATGGTACAAGGGCAAAGGATCAAAAACCATGTAATGCCAGTGGGTGGGTTTCAATTTGAATCAATTTTGAATGTTTAAAAGTCTGAAAAATTAGGAAAAATAGGATGAAGAGGATTTTGTGTGTGTGCTTTTTTTTAATGGTCTGCTAAAATTGAAAGTATACCTACTAATTTGTTTTTTTTGATGCAATAGTTTGGGTTCACACAACGTTACATTCAATACAGACCACAAAACTGATTTTAAAACCAAGCTGTTAAACTAGTCAAAGTTTCTTAAAGTAATATTCTAAAAATTGTGCTGAACTTTGTGCGTGAATTTAGCCTTATTTTTTCCAATGAAACAAAATGTTGGCCTAAAATCAGAAAATACACAATTCTTGTGAGTTGAAAAAACTTTAAGATACAACAAGATTCATTTATATGAAAAATGTATGACAAATTCCTGAAGACGAAGGAAAAGGTTTGTGGTTTTCTTTGTTTTTCAAAATCAGCATATTTATCTGAGCTGGAAGTCCCTGACCTTCATCTGAAATAATAAGAGCCTAGAATCTGTATGTATATTTGGCAAGTTTGATAAGAGAAATCCACAAAGCAGTCAAACAATACTTAATCATGTGGGGAAATCTATGATTAAACTTATGGGTAACTTGTTTAACACTGGAGTATAATCTGAAATGAGTCCATATGCAGCTGCCCTAAGCATGACACGGAACGCTTTATGTCAACGCGGACACATCTCACCTCAAGATATGGAAGTCATGTCAATTTATATACAGCCAGATTGCATTTTAATGTATGTTATGTTACAACTGAAAAACCTACATGGGGTTGGGAAATGGAAAAGGCTGCTTACCTGTCGGTGTTGAGAGGAAGCAGGCCTGAGTTGTCTGTTGCCGAGTAAAAGATGAATGAGCAGTGCACAAAGAAAATGATTTGCTAGTTTGTTCCAAATCCAGAAGCAGTCGGGGCTCCAGGCTACAACTGCCCATAAACTGTGACACATGTGATTTCTCACTCCTGTGCAAATTATGCTCATGGTCTGGACCACTGCAGCTCTGGAGTTTGGACTCTGGGACGAAGATGGAGAGACTAATGTGGCGATGAACAAGAGAATGATTTTAACAAATATTATATGGTTTCCATCAACAATGTATTTATAATTCTAAATGTAAAGCCTTGTAATCAATTGTCCATTAAGTGTCACAAGTGTTACTGCTGCAAAACTAAAAATGTATTTATGCAGTATTACAAATCAACACGGGAAGAAGAATAGCTGTCACTTATGAGAGAAAATTAGTTCATAAAAATTTTATTTAAAAAATGGTGAGCTCAAGATCTTCTTCCTGGTAAGTTTTTGGATGATTGCCAATCTTTGGGGAAGTCAGAAAATGTGTAGAAGTACAGTATGCGTGTATGGTAAGTAAAATAGGATAAACATTGAAAAGCATAACAAATGGCCTTCTTCCCCCTATCACTATAACTTATATGCTGACATTTGTGTTGTAGGAATTCACTTTGTCAAAGGGGGCTTGACCGTTCACCACACAAAAGCAGGAACAATCATCTAAAGTGCTCATATGGGAGGACCAGTACGTGATATGATTTTTCTTACCTGATAAGAAACCATTACAAGGCCCACAGTACATGTAAGATAAGTGCAGGGAGCAGCTCGTTGCCTGACAAGGTGAAGCTGAACATGGGAACTACATTCAGGGGTGGCCAAAAGCCGCTAGGCCCGGGCTGTCCGCCAAGAAGCCAGAGCCAACGGTCAAATCCGTGCATGCTCGACCCTGACAATAAAGTCACTATATCCACGGAGACGAGAACATCTTTTAATGGGCTTTGAGCGATACTGCCAGAATACAAATCCCTTTTCTTGTGTTCCCTGTAGCCACAACTGTTATCCGCTTTGGTGCAGTGTGCTCCTGTGAGGTGGGTTAATTAAACTCTTTGGGGCAAAATAGGGGAAAGTTGCATCGACTTTGGCTGGCGTGAGGAGTCTTGTGAAATCAGCTTTACCTTCCACTGCTCCATCACAAGACGCTACTGAAGTGCCTGCCAAGAAATACAGCTCTGAGCAAAAGAGTTTGAACTCAAGTATGCTGTTAACGGAGTCCTAGTGTGCTTTTTATTGGACAAATGTAGCTGTATGATTCAATAATAAAGGATTTTTGTTTGTAATGGATTCTATATCACTTATGAAACTTGATTGTTTTGGCAACTTCCGTACCAGATGTGGGTACAGTCCTAGAGTTTCATTCAGCTTTTTGGGAGGTCAGATTTATGTTCCCACAGCTCTATGTCCCCATATTTGTTGGGTTGTAAAGTTCTAGTTAAGGTAAGGGCCTGGTTTTGGGATTCTGGTTAAGGTCTGGGCCAGGGATACAGCTGGGCTATGGATTTATTTTCAGAAATATCTTTCAAATGTAAGAAAACAGGGCTGTGGGATCATAGAGCAGTGAGAACATAGGTACCTTCTTGTCTTATTAGAAATATCAAGTTAAACATAAAAAAGGAAAACAAAATTAACTTTCTATATTTGCTAGTTTTCCTCCAGCCATCTACAAATGCATTTCTATAAAAAAGTGCATTGCCAACAACAAAATCACAGTGGGTATGTTTCAGAGGCCGGGGTGTAGCATGAACTATTGGACATAGGTATAACCATTTTGATGGGCCCTCCCTACATATTCTCCAAATGAAAAACGCAGTTTCACAGACTTTATGAGGAGCCCCTTCCTGCAATGGACCCTGGGTAAACACGGTCCGATTTCTCCCCTCAGTCCAACGCCCTTGCTCAGAGGTGTTTTTGTGCCTCTGTTGATTTTATTGTACCCAAGGCCTTTTGTTCAGTTCTGCAAAAGTACCAGAAATCCCCTCATCAACTTTCTAAAGATGTTGGTTGAAAGATAAGCCCGGTGATGCTGGGATTGTTGGCCACCTGCTTTGGGACAGACGTCAGGGAGTGAGGGGTAAGTTTGGGGTTAGTCCTGTCAGCAGATCCTCCGTTACAGCGGGCCAAAAGAGAGGGGCTGTAGATACAAGGAGGGCCCTAACTGCACTGATGACAAGATGGCCGACTGTAAGAAGCACGGTCACACTACCAGTATTTTTTATAGCAAAAAGCGTGAAATGTTGTAAAAATCTGACATTTTTCCTATGTATAGTGAGATGCTCCCGCAGTGGAATTTTCATCCTTAGAAAAAGTAAAGGATGTCCACTTCCGAGTACCCTTAGGCGCGCCATTTGTGTCTCTGGGGATAGGGGCCCCGTAATTTATTATGCGTTCCCCTCTTGTTAAGGAAATACTTTCTCAATAGCTCCCTCTCCTTTGTATATTTGTACTGTTCTTATTTTGTTCCTTGATTCGACCCTGCGCTCTCTTGTTTATTTGCTTTCGAAACAGGGGGACTGGTTGGACATGTCGACACTGCCTTGAAGAGACTGTAATAAATGACTTATGTCCTGGTAAAAGACAGTGTTTATTTGTGTGGGTGAACCTGGAGGGGTAAAGGTATTTTAGAGGGACCTATAGAGGTAACAGCTGATCAGGGATAGCATTACCTCAGGCTTAATCTGATTTCACTAGGTGGAACTGGAGCAGTGTGGGTATCTTCAATTCTTCTGTGCAAAGTCAGGGGATGGATGGTCAGTACAGAGATAAAAGGTTATTCAAAATGTATACAATATTTGATTTGAATTGTATTACTCAAATAAATGTTTACAATTTTGCAACTTACACGGGTTCAGTCTGTTATGCTCTCCATTTATCCTGACTTAACACCAGCATTAATTGTTATTACTTTATATTATGATGCGTGAGCTAATGTGTTCAAACAATTTCTCCTGTGCATCAAAAAAGTTGCTAAAACTAACACTGTAATGACTTGATCCTTGGTTTGATTCAGACAGAACTTGTACTAGAGTCACTTGTACTTCTGTCACTACAAGCTAAATATCACTTACTTCGCTGTCAGTGATTAAGTGGCAATCTACAAGAGACATAAACATACTCAATCACAATTTCTATCACAGAGGATTACACGTTATTTCCACCAGCTTAAACCTGAACAAACCTAAACAAAATGTAAACCTAAACAAAATGTAAATTGTGTTTTACTAAATAGTCTTCTAGTTAAGTACTTAAGTATTTCTTTTCTGGTTTTGGTCCACACTAACCCCATATCGTCACGTGCTGATGAGCAAACCTTTCATTTATTTCCAGCTCTGACTTGTGTTTGTTGGTGTTGGGCAGACTAGCGCCTTCGCCCTCCCCCTCCCTCCCTTCTGTCTCATCTAAAACGACATGAAAGAAAAAAAGAGGAAATAAAAAAGCGCGAGCTATTCTCCGATCAGTGGTCCATGACTCAGCTTTTGAAAGTAGACCCTCAAAATCGCATTGTGGGTGCTGAAGGGCCAGAGCTGCTTTAGTCCTGCCCGGGGCCACCCCATGTCACAGGCCGGCTCATAGGTTAATGTGCATTTTACTCAGTTGTCATGGGTTCTAGATGGGGGCACAGGGGCACAAGGTTCCGCACTTTATCAGGCTCAGAGAAACACTCCATTGTCACGTAAGAAAACTGCTCTTTAAAGGTCCGATATTACACAAAACTGACTCCTGTGAGCGTTAAAGATGCACTATGTAACTTTTCTGTTGGGTGTCAGTCATCTTCTCATTTCATATGTCATTGCTCTGCTTGGAATGTTTCACAGTATGACATTAAACAGCTCTATCTTACATTTATTCAATTACAGACGGTTTTATCGCTCAATGATAACAGGCGTTCTGACTGTGAGCGGGGTCGCCTCTACACAGATCTGACCTGTAACTTGGTCTGGTTTGGTCTCCATGAAGCTCTTGTTGCTGTAACCCTTGCAACCCGCTTTCATCATGGTTTAATGCCACACTGTGAAACATTCCTGACAAAGCAATAACATCTCCTTGAAGAAAAGCATCTGACGGACCCTCCACCAGAAAAGTTACACAATGCACCTTAAAGTCATGTTAGAATGTTGATAAATCCCCCGAAAATATATCTGGTGTTGTGTTTTGCTTCATTCACACACATGTTGGAGTAATTCTGCATTATTAATCTGGCTACATCTCAAAATGCTCTGTTCCATGTTGCGATGTAATGAAGTGGTATGTTTCAAGTTAAAAGCGATATTTTACTTTTTGTTGAGAGATTGACAAGGGCTGAAAAGATCCAAATTATCCTAGTGAAAGTGTATGGAGTTTAAAAACACAGTGGAGCATGTTCTGTATTACCACATGGCATCACAAGGTGGAACAAAGCTTTTTATGTATGAGAGAACTCAGCCTAAATATGCAGGGTTTGTGTGTTAAAAATGTGTGAATGAAACAAAACTCTAGGTATGATGAGGAGACAACATTGCAACAGATCAGAAAATAGCTTTAATCCACATGTGAGTTATTACTTTTTTAGACATATGTTCACGATTTGCATAATGGCTTATAAAGGGATCATAGACGATTAAACTAGTGCTGTAATTGTTTTGGCTGGAGAGAAAAGTGAATTTTAAATAGGTTATTTACATTGTTGGTGAATTTGCGATTACTGGCCACAAAAGCTACGCATGGAAAATGACTCTCGAGTGTTTTCAGAAGAATGTAATAATGGAGCACAGATTTAAGCACATACAACTAAATATAGCAAACAGCTGATTTTTATGAGATCGAATAAGGTAGAATTTAGAAAACTGGCTAAAACTTTTATTGAATGATAAACATATTCATGGCTTTCAGTTATAAGGCGCCAGTTTGAGGACGGGTGACCATTAAAAAGATATGGTTTGATAATTGTCAATGCTATGGCAACAGTCCTAACTTTATATCATTGTGTACCCATGTATTGGAAAGCCCCAAATTGGGAAACAGTTATACTATTATGTTACTTGGACACTAAAGATAGCTGCGACAAAAGATCATGTCAAGTGTTCTCCAGATGAAAAAGTAATTATTAAATGAATTGTTAACGCTGTGAAGTAATAAAGTCAATACACAATTAATTAATAATTGATAATAATAACAACATTCCATTATGCTATTCATAATTGTAGCTTTCCCCATATTCTTACATTTGCAGATGTGTTGTGTATGAAAATAATGATAGTTTCATTACACACAATCCTTCATCTTCCCATTGGGTAATATTTTAATGTTTACTTCATTTGTCTTGGAGATGTCGCATGTTGTTTTCCCACCTACATATGTGCAAATGTTGTTGACCACAGTCTAGTCCAGTGTGTGTGTCCAGCAGGATGAATGAGAACACAATGTTTTGAAGCCAGGGCACTTGGACTGTGTTTCTGTGCAGTCTTTATTAAGGAGAGCTGCCTCAGACACATTGGCTTCCCCCTGCATTGGTCATGCTCCACGTCGGGACAATTACAGCTCCAGCACAGCCCCTCCTCACGCTGCAGACACTGAGACCACTTATATGAACCAGGCCAACCTCTCATCACCACTAGTTCACAGGGTGTATCTAATCTTATCTGAATTGCTATTAGCGGCATATTTCATCTTTATGACACAGCCTTGAGGCCTTTGAGGAGGGATAATGGTTGGGAAAGTACAAAAGTGAGGAAATTGACTCAAAACATTCTTATTAATATATTGTTTGCATTGTTTTACGAGAGTGATTTATACCAGCTGTTCTCAAATTGTGTAACTTTTGTGTTAAGGATTGATCTTGGTTGAGGCACATTTTAATCTAATTTCAAATCCAGTGTAGTCCATCTGCTTTAGGCTTAGATTAGTTCTGATTGACAACAGAGTTTGACTTTGTTGAATGCCATTCTGTGGGTTTAGGAATATTTGCACAAGTCAGTAATTTCACTTATTTTAGTCTGTTTATTCGTTTTTTAGTGGTGAGGCATGGTTCGATCAAATATTTTAATAATCACAAATTATAACATTCAAAAGTATCAATCAGCTTTATTACATTTAGATTGAAAACTAAGCCAAATAAGACATAAGCTTAAAGAGCAAATAAGCAAAACATTTCAATATAATATAGAACCAAGCACTCTTATAATTACCAAAACTCGTGGAGAAAGAAAGGCGAAACCCAACAGAAAATTCCAGGTGCACATTCAAGAAAATGAGCTCTATGAACCATTTACAAAACAAACACTTGGAGGCAACTTGAATTTATGACTGTATGTGTAAAACAAACTGCTGTTAGGGAAAAGAGAGAGCTGTCAGTATGTTGGTTAACACTGGCGAGGGCAAGGGTTAAGAGTAGTAATCAGGCCCTGTTTGACTGATGGATCAGGCTCTATCGTAGCCACAGTGACGCTTGGAGCCACAGAGCTTTGCCTTACCTCTTATCTGCTCAGTATGTCACAGTGTGTGACTCCTGGAACAAAAACTGGACAAAACTTATTATGAACCATATCAGTGGGTCTATGTAGATAAAGGCTCTTGAAGAACATATCACTAGCAGGAGTTTGATGGACACACAGTCATGGCACCACACTATAACAGACCTAGACAGATGCATGTCTCCCAGAGTTTAGGGGTCATCCACCGTGGCCCTGTGATCAATGACCCGGCTTAGGTAACCAGACATGCTAATCTGTCATGCTTTTACCTTAAACTATTGCTACGTTTATTAACTGCACTGTTAGCTTAATGCTTGTGAAGGTGTGTTTTGTGTTATTTTTCTCTTGACGTTTTGTGGGACGTGGTATTGAAGTTTCGGTCAACAAAGCTAGCGCAGCTCGTCAGCACAACTCACAGGATACACAGTCTCTGCTCCTCTTCCTCCACCAGACTCCTGTGCAAAGGCAAGAGGGAAAATGCCTAAATTCTGGATCAAATTGTAATGGTCATTTATGTTTTCAGATTGTGTTATTGTAGACTGCAGTGTAACCAATATGGCAACATTCAAAGAAGAATGAATAGAAGGTCTGAAAGCATTACTGACTGCATAAAAATATTAATGCAAATATGGTTGATCAACCATCACAAATACATAATATACTTTAGCTAAATTATCCTTAGCTTTAATCTTTACATTATCTTTATCCAACTATGTTCTGTAGCACTTTGGTCAACCTGTGTTGTTTTTAAAGTGTGTTATAAATAAAGTTGCCGTTGTAGTTGCAGTAATTTATTCACATCTGGGTGTTCTCACTTATTGAAAGATAATAAAGACAACTATTTAATTGCTATCTTAATAAAATACATTAAATACATAAAACCCAACTGTTATCAGTAAGACTGTGGGCACAGCACAGCTCCATTCTGTCAGGTGTAAATAGGCAAGTGATATGACAAGCTTACATTAGCCATGAGCATCAGCCCAGACGCTGTGAGATGCTTTCACAGGCCATAAAGCCCCTGCTAATGGCAGCCAGGGTCATTAAGGCTATAGCGTGCAGACACTTGAGTAAAAATAAATGAGGGACATTTTCATTTCTTATTCATGCTATTAATCACGGATGAAAAAACCTAGAGTAAATAAAGAGAAGGACATATTGACCAGGTGCTTGTCTGTGTTTGTTGTGGTGCATCTAAACAGTGAATATGAGAGTGTTTGCAGAGGCTGCAGTGGACTGGTTCTGGCTTTAGTCCAGCTCAGTCCAGACAGTGAGAGGTCCTGTTTATGCATCCTGATGAGACTATAGAGGCCCAAATCTGAGAGGCCCGGGGGTCACACTGTGGGATCATGGGACAATAGCAGAAGGACTCTGGCTGCAGGTTGACGTGCGTCACTCCACATAGCACAAAGGCAGATGGTTAAGAAACCTCATGTGGCACAAGTCGTCTTCAAGGTTAAATACAGGAAACTGTCTCATATTCAGAAGCTGTTTCCTGTGACCCTGTGATGTCAGCCTTTTGTTTGCTCAAATATCTTAGTGTGGAGCTGGCGGATGTCCAGATGGAGCTGACAATATTAGATACACAAAAGGAAATTGTTTTTACACAAGTCACTTTTGGGACCATAGACAATGATGCTCTTAGTGCTCTTATCTACTCACAGGTATCAAGAATATCTCCTGTAAACATATGATGTAATGAAGTCAAGCCATGTCACAACGTGTATATGGATGTGTGGCATTTCCTTAAACAATCTGCTGTCCCTCTTTTCATTTGACCCTGGACAAAAAACTCAAATTTAAGTACAAAGGATTTTTATAGGCTTCCATTTACTTTCAAAGCCATGGGTGGGGGTAACAGGTCAGTTTTGATTACTACTCATAATCATGGAGTGTTTTTGTTGGAGCGAAAGGTGAGTTCTGGTCAAGCTGCTGAGTGACACTCCCACTAACAATTAATTAAACGAAAGAGTTATGATCCTCCCATAGAATACAGTCAGTATGGTAATATTTCACGGGTCATGGCTAATAATGACAATCTGCAAGGGTATTTTAAAGAAGGATAATGGAGAGAAGTTGACCCATTTTAAAGTAAATGCAGTATCCTGATATCTAATTACATCAAATAGTATTTTTTCTGTTAGTTTCTTTAGACATAATTTCACATAATGGCTACTTCCTTAATTGAGAACAAACATTTGTCTTGAAATTCAGACTGAATCATTTATTTTTCCCTAAAAGACAACAGTGATCAACAGACACATCCATGTATATAGTTATAATTCTTTGTTCTATTGCCACACAGGCTTACCTGAGTGTTAGCCTAATCCAATGTAATGCAATGTGGGGGACTGTAGCACAGTTGTTGACTCACCTGTAGGCACAGATCTCCATGTCTCGGGCCATCTTTTCCCTCAGCAGCTCCCTGTAGTCCTCACACTGCTCCTTCATCTGAAACTGCAGCTCTGCCTCCTGGTGCTTCATCTCGTCTACAGTGCACTGAACATGGCCACACAGAGCACACACAGAGTACACACAGAGCACAGGCACAATGGGAGATTAAATGACAGAATCAGTAGAAGGCAGTGGTCCATTACATCCTATGATTACTACAATCAGTCCCATCTCACCTCCAGCTCAGCAATCTCCTCGGCATACGAGGTCTTGTTTATGTCAACCTGATCCTCCAGTTCCTCATTGTACTTCTCCAATTCTTCAAGCTCCTTTTGCATCTCTGAGACCTTTAAGACAACAAGCAAATATTAAAGTTAGTGGCCACACTGGGTTGTCAAAGCCTGATCTTGTCAGATCTCAGAAGCTAAGCAAGGCCAGGTCTGGTTAGAACTTGGATGGGAGACCACTGGGAAAATCAGGTGCCACAGTGGGGCGTCAGTCACAAAAAAACTGTTGTCGTTGTGTCCTTAGGCAAGGCACTTCACCCACACCCACCCTGTAAATAATGCTCTGTAAAGCGTCTGTGACATATGTCTATGAAAAGCGCTATATTAATACTTACTTACTTACTAAAATTCCATACAATCACACAGGTTAAGTGTACAAATAACAAAATTAACACAAAAATATTTTTCCCACTGTTAAATTGTCCTGTGGTGAATAATTTAACAATGATCATTTAGCCGTCAGAGCCAGATGGGGATCTATGCATCTGTGCTCATCTTTCTATGAGCTCATGTGATCCTGTTTTCACAACCGGACCAGGACTTCAATTAGAACTGCTCTGGGAGTTTGCTGTTCTATACTGGATACTATGGACCTTAGGATAAGTTCATACTTGTGTTATGCTTTCATTAATATCGCTAAAGTCACCTCTGCAAGGGTCAGTAAATCAGTTTTGTATGCCATAGGTGAACTATGTGTAATGTGTTGGATGTTCCAGCAGTAAAAGTATTTACTGCTGGAACAGTAGATATTATTTCAAACTCATTGAAAAGTCAGTGGGTAAATTATGCACATTTTATGCACTGTTGAGTAAAATGGCAATAAATTCTGCCCAGCGCACACTAGTAATCTAAAAGCCAATAAAGTGTACATTGCTACTGTATTCTCTAATATATGTGTATATACACACGCATGCCAGGCCTAATTTTACTGCAGTCTGTTTGTTTGGCCATGTTGTGTCTCTGGAAGAAACTAGTCCCGGGGCATCCATCAGGCAGGAGAGGGAGGAAACAGAGCGCATCGGGCCGAGCTGTCCGTTGGCGCAGGAGTTGGAAGAAAAGTAGATGATGTGTGGACCGCGCTGTGGTTGCTGATGTTTATTTAAATAGCTGAATGTGGGGCTGGAAGTGCAGTAATGAGAACCAAACCCTCCTGTTTGTAACATGTGGTCAGGTGACAGCTGCGGCTTGACCACGAATGCACAAGGTTAGTTGCTTTTTTTCTCCAAATGGCGCCCGGGGAGGTTAGCTGTCACATACCGCTGTAACTCCTGACGACTAACTTTAAAAAGGCTATTTATATATTTACACTTATAAGACTTGATGAGGGTTTATTTCTCCAGTCTGCGTCATGTGCAGTTTTGAAGGTTGTAAAATGCTGGAGGCAGTGTGTAGGGCTGTACTTAATAACTGCGGACAGGGAAGGCAATAAATCCAGTCTGAGCCTCTCACATCTCTGGCTGAAAGTGTCTGCAGAGTAAACACACTGGTCAGCGGGATCTTCCATTCTGTTTCTCCACTGTCACTCACTGTTCTCCGCTCCCTCATCCTGCTGTGGGAATCCATTCATTTTCACCATTAAGGGCTGATTTAAGGGCTGATGTCTGAAGCAGAGCCATTTGCGGGTGGAAAGACCCCTCTTGTCTTGGTAAGTAGTGAGGTGGGATAAGTGTTATGGGAAGATCTAAATCAGCTTGTAGTAGGGGTGGGCGATATCTCGATATTTAAAATATATCAAGATATTTTTGAAACTCGATATGAATTCTGACATATCGATATATCGCTATAATGCTTATGTTTATTTATGGTTTCGCCGCTTCACTTGTTTTGCCTTCTCTGTGCCCAGCTCACCCGCGCTCGCCTCCGCTTCCTCGCTTTTGTCCCCTGAGCTCCTCCGCGGAGCCCAGAGCTGGTCGCGGACTAAACCAGGACTAAACGCGGCCGCAGAGCCCGGGGCTCGGCCACGGACTAAACCAAGACTAGGACCAGGGCTCTACAGTGCGCCAATTTCACTTGCATTTGCGAGCAAATATTTTGTCGTGCGAATGGGGAAAACAAACAGGCACCTGTGCCAATGCTTCTGCAGCCACAATAAGGAGCTGCGCACAGACGTAACATGACGAGTTAAACTTTCTAAATGCACGTTTCCCAGCGAGAGCGCAACCACAGGACACCTCCGACCGTGCACAACTCCAGCATACGAGCTCCGCGTGTGGCCGATATCACTCATAAGAACAAACTCCGCTTCAAAACACACCCACGCCCCCTTAACCGAGGAGCGCCTTGCAGCAGGACCCACACCTGTCCCACCACTCATTAGACACCCCCACACCACTGGACTTCCTTCTCTAAAGCGAGAGCTTTGTCTTGGTCTTGTCTCGGACTCGAGCGCATTTGGACTCGGTCTTGTCACGGACTCAAGATCTGAATACTGAGTGCGGTCATATTTGTCACAATGTGCGTCTGGTTTGGTAAAAGTGCAGAGACTAAACATCACTTTAAAACAAGAGAATGTAACTCCAGTTTGGAATTTCAAAATACAGGTTTAAAAATCCTAGCCCCTTTTTTCACTTTGAAGCAGTTTTGTGTAAAGTGCCAGTGGAAGTTCTCTTAAAGAAGAGGCTCTTAAACTGTGGTGAGGGTCCAAAAAGGGGTGCAGAGTGTTTAAGTGCAGTACTAAATAAATATTAATCAGATAAAATTTGTTTTTTGTTTTTGCAGTAGTTTGGGAGGGGGTTATTTTTCCTGTAAAGATATCGAGATATATATCGTATATCGAGATATAGCAAAATATATCGAGATATATTTTTTGGTCCATATCGCCCAGCCCTAGCTTGTAGTACAATTTACAGTACAGAAAGTATACACATGATGGCCAATTGAAACTCAAGTATTCTCTCTGTCTTAATGCCTGTATTTGCTCACAAGGACCAAAACGCAGGTAAATTTTAGAAATAACAAATAACAAAGTGTGCATTAGATTTTGCTATAAACTTATAAACTAGAAAGCTGAAAATGTTCAATCAATCAGTCAAACTTTATTTATAGAGCGCTTTTCATACAAAAAGATGCAACACAAAGCGCTTCTAACCAACGTGTGTTGAGTTATAAAAGGCCCCTACTCAGTTTCTGTAATAATGTCACAACTTATCTGTTGAAGCCAGTCTAAAGGGATCAAACATGAACCCCATTATAAAAAGGTTCAAACTTTCTTTTATTCCTGTGCTGCGAAATGCCCGGAAGAACAGACGTGTTATTTCAAATTGTGTGTTGACCTTTTCAGACGGGGGGAGAGAGACGAAAGCCCACTCACCAGAGCCTTCATTTCACCGATATCCTTTATCTGAGGCGGGCTTTTGACCTTTGACCCCGCAGCTCCTCCAGCTTCCAGTAGCTTTCCATCATCACTGCGGACCATGGCAGAGGAAGAAACTCCACATTCATACTGCAAAGAAAAAAAAGCATCCTAGAGAATGGTGGCAATAGTTTTTGAATTCTCTATATAATCATCAGGAAAGACGGTACTGACAGAAATTCAAGCAGAACAAGTGCAAGAGGAACCAAGGACTTTTAGATGACTTCCTCCACAACACTAGGATAAATGTTTAATAATATAATAATCTGGATTAGTCAATAAAATAGAACCAGTGTCTCCACCAGTTGCAGCAGGGCTCTGGGAAGGCGGCCCCTAGTCTGATTACACCCTTGACCTTTGAACTGGATAAACATCGTGAGCATGGAGGGGTCAGACCCGGTGGAGCAGAGATTTGACCCTAATGTGCCACCTCTGCTCCCACATTCACACATACAGGAAGGCAAAATGGAGGGGCTGATTCCAGTGATTTTACTTGTGTTGAGTTAAGAGATACAGAAAACAAGTGGACTTGTTTTAGAGTGAGATTTACATGTGGACATGGCTGGTCTGTTTAAGAGATGGAAACAGTGCTGTGTTACAAAGGGGAGGGTTCTGCAGGTCGCTGATTGAATGTCCGCCTCAAATACCAAATGTACTCTTTTCCACACTATTCAGAACTGATGAATGAACACTACGTATGTTAGCACGCAGATGTGATTTCACCCTGAAAGACGACTCGCACAGTTCCATCTGTATGCAGGCGATGCTGTGTGAAACATTGGCCCTCCTGACATGTTCATGTGTTTTATGCTACACTGTGCTGTACCTGAAGGCTCTCTGCCAGCTGGCCGTAGTACTCCTTCACATCCAAGGCCGAGGTGATGTCAGGGATGCCAAAGTTAATGGCTGCCACTGCTCCTGTGGTCTCTTCTGCAGGCTCCAGCAGACTCACCACTGCCTACTCAAACGGTACACAAACATAAACATTCACATATTAGGATGGGCTCTTTGTACAACACACCTTTGTGTAGTTAAAAACACTTTTAATGACAGAGCATGAACTGTCAGCAGGTCCAGTGTTTTTGCTAAGAGGCTGTAGCTATATGTAACTGCTGATAATAACTACAGATGATAAAACAAAGAGAAGCTCTGTTTTCATTTAGTATTCAGCCGCACTTCCCGGACCGTGAGTTATTGAGCGTGTCCCAGAGGAAGTGTGTTAAACACTGGGCGGCCAAGCTTTGCAGAGAAATGCGCGGCATGATGGAGATGTGGCTGCCTCCCTGGGAACAGGGAAGATTATTTCATACAAGCTCAGAGGAAACCATCTGAACCCAGTATGTTCTTGTCGGTTTTCTGATTAAAAATGTTTTACACAACTCCAGGGATTTCTTATATTAGAGATTGATGATTCAAACTACACTCAAAGCCATACTGCAGTTACAGCTGGGGTTGGTCATTACAGCAAACATATCTAACAGCACCTGTCTATAAAAATGGTTTCACTCTGGCAATATCCAAAGATCAGATTTGAAATTGTATTAAACCTGACTAAAAAACTCACAAAAATACTACAGCATTGTAGCATGATGTCTAAGGTTGATGATGATCAACCATTTATCATGAATAAATGGAATGGATGTGATAATAAAGATCTAGAGCAAAAATTAAACTTATTTAAAAACCATTGTACCACTTTTTCTATGGCACTAAATTTGCATTTATCTGGCTGCAGAGCCTCATGACCCCCTAATATGGTTTAAGACTAAATAGTGACTTAATCCTCTCCCCATATGTTAGTGTCAACAGGGCTGTTTTGGCTGCAGATCCTCAGAAAGGTGAGCGGGGTCATCACAGCTGTGTTTGTGACCGGCGCCGGCTTCTCTCCAGTGCTCTTTTCTGACCCAATATTTAGAAACTTTACGCCTATAAAATATTTCTGTCACATGGGGCCACAGTGTTAAATGCAGCCCCTCTCTCACCGTCTCATGTTGGCCCTCCATGTTGGCCAGCTGCTCTTCGTAGATAGCCACTTGCTCCCTCAACGCCAGGCATTCAGCAGTCACAGCATCCACGTCCTGTGAAATCAAGTTTACAAGCCAAAAGAGAAGGTCAAAGTGGGGCTTACACTGATGTAATGAACTACTAATAAAATTATACACTAATAAAAGCAACTTTTTTTCCAATGTTGGTGTACTTTAGTGCAGGTAGCCACCGCAATGCAGAGAAAAAAGGGAGGAGAGGGAGGCTTCCAAAGGCTAACTAGACACAAAAGCTCTGTCCACCAATTTATTCACCAGCAGGGGTCCATAGCACATCTACTCTTAAAAGAAGCGGATTAATCGACATTGAATGCAATTACACAGTGGAGATGGGATCTGTTGGACCCATGCGGAGCGGGCTTGATAGTCAAGTTGGGTAGTCGCACTAGGTGAAAGGTTTGGTCTGAATGACAGTAATGCTACTCTGTCAGCGTGGGCAAAGTATCAACAGGCTTTATGAACTTCCAGTGGTTAAATAATCTAAAATAAAAATAGCTCTCCCAGCCCCGAGGGGTTACACGGTTTGTCTCGAGTCTGAAGCAGAGGGGTTGAATGGGGAATGGCATCTGGTCTAAGCAGAGAAATGAACTGATCCAAGAATTATATGAGGGTTAAATTCTTCATACTGTTTTGTCCTCTAAACAGGCTCAAAACTATCTAAAAAAAAAAAACAGAGCAGATGCTAAACAGGCTGACACATATTACAAAAAAGTGCCTGATTTTGCCTGTTTAGTACCAGTGAGATTACTACAAATAGCGATAAATGGTAACAGCCACACACATACACACAGTTACACACAAACATATGCACGTCTGTCTCCTACAGTTGGTAATGAGCCTGTGGGCTGTGCAAGATCAGCTCATCTGCTCTGCGCTCTTTCCCACCATGTCATGTCATCCTCCACCTGCTTCCAATACCGATGTAGTGCTCTCAGCCAGAAAGAAGATTATAGACTGTAATACAGGCCGTGTTACATCTGCAATCCAGATATTAAAACTTCCCTTGAACCACATGAATCTATACTTGCATTAACTGAGAGGAGAGGTGCCGTGGACTGAGTACAATAAGCAGGAGCAGATAAAGGCATAGTGAAGTTATGATGTAGGTGTGCAGGGGTGACAAATGTGGGGCTGCAGCTGATCTGGAGAACAAGAAGGCCTGCTGTTGACTCACAGTGGACTCTATGAAGAATAACTGTACCGCCATCTAGTGGTACAAGAGCACAATTAAAAACAAATACGTAGTTGGTTCGTAGTTGGTTCCTTTACTTGGTATTGCTAAGATATTTGTTATATTTTGTTACTTTGCACATTATTTGTAGAAGGTCCAGATATAAAACAGATTTAATATTGATAATGTGTGGCTTTCATTGGGAGTAAAGTTAAAGTTGGACTGAGACAAATCAACCTTTTTGCTCCTGAACTCTGTAAGTCTAATTGATTCAACAGCAGTGTCTCTAGTCTTTTCTTTCTTTCTTTCTTTTTTTTTTTTTTTACCATTTTATTGCAAACAAGTTCAAATTGCAGATGTGTTGAAAAAACTGAGTGTGTGCTGCCCCCAGTGGTCACTACATTTCTTACACTCTCTTTCAGTCACCCGGCCACTGTCCAGTTTAAGGCGCCTTCCCCAAAAATGCACTGATCGGACTCTACCACCTAAGCCATTGTTACATACCAACTAGAATAAAAAATACAATATTACATAATTATGTTATAGCAGCAGAAAGAACAACTAGATTCTGTAAAGTAAAACAGTTTTTCTTCCACTGCATTTATTTATGAATTGTAATTGTTTATTTTTATGTATTTAAAGTAATCAGTAAGGTTGCAGTATGTTAAGTGCAACTTAAGATACTTAAGATCTTACTTCGTAGTTATAGTACTAAGACTGAGTGCAGTGTAGCTGATGTACCTCTGAGACATACTGGCGCTCTTGCTGGACCAGTGACCTCTGCTGTGATGTCTTTTCACACTTCTCCTTTAGACGCTCCAGCTCTTTCCGCAGTATCTCGCTGTCACACAGAATCTCATCCTAAACGCACATACAGATTATTGCCTCTGTGATGGATCACTCTCTACTGTGAAAAGCAATAGAGACAAGGAGATGCCCGCATGCCTGGGCACATGAATGTGGATTCCCATGGAGTATCTAAGTGAGAGCCTAATTTAGGCATGCCACCGCCTATGGAAACAACCAGTGCCCTACCCGCTCTGCGCGCAGCCTCTGCACCACTGCGTCCAGGCCAGACTCCGGGCCAGACTCCGGGACAGCCACAGTGGAGCTAAAGGACCCCTCAGTTCTGCCCAGTCTGTCCTCCAGATCCACAATCTGACATTCAAGACATTCATTTTCCTCCTCAAAACAATGGGCCTGGAGGGGACACAGCAGAGGCATAAGACAAGTATGGACATTATGATGACCACTTAAAATAATCCGTTCACCCTCACCAGTTCAATAAGCTTGACCAAACGATCATTCAGAGCAGCAATGATTCCGCGATCTTGGACAAATCTGTTCAGACCCTCTTTGTTTAGTGTTCTGGAAGCTACAAAGTCCAGCTTGTCACAATCGCACTGGTCAATAACAGCATTTCTGGGGGAAGAAAAAATACTTATGTTTGCATTTAATAGGCGTTGATAGGTTCAGTAGTTGATCGTGTTCAATATTTAATGATCCATAGGAGCCAGATATAAAGACAAATGGGAAAGAGAACACTGACCTGGCGCGGTACTGTCCCGCACACTGCAGACTGGCCCCTCCACTTCGGCCCCAGCCCTCTTCAAACAGCTTTCGGTATGAAGACACTCTGAGCATGGCCATGGCTGTGAATGGACTCACTCTGGTCTAGTACCACAGGCAAACAGTAACAGCAGGTCAGATGTGAAACTTTTATAATCTCTGGGAATAAAAATTTGGCACAGAGGTGAAGGAAATCTCACAGCTCGATTAATAGCCCAAGTATAGAGTCAACATCAGCCAGGAAGGATTTTACATGTACATGAAGAGTGAGCTGTCGAAAGTCAAAACCTGTGTAAAGGGATAAAATCTTAACACAAATGCAATCAGCTACAGCTAAAGCAATAAGTTACATAGATATTTATTTCAGTTAAATAAATTAAAGTTACAAAAGTTGAAGTGAAGACAGTCTGGACACAAAACTACACGGTCACATCATCAGGTACAATGACAAACTACAAAGAATAATAATCATGACATTGATGGCATGATGGTCGATGAGAAAAGACTCACAAAGAGATGCTTAAAAGGTGAAAAGACTACCCAAACTGACTTACAAGACCCAGATGTGTTTCAGATGAACCGCTTTATCTTTGAGGTGCTTAGAAAATTATCAGGCTATTTTTAATTGTAGATACCTAGTGATCAAGTACATTAGACAATATAATAAGGCTGGAGATGAAAGAAAACAGAAAAGTGTGATTGTCAAAAGGTGAGTTTAAATTAACGTACACTACATCTCATTTACAAATGTTAGTATGCAACAAAAAAGTTAAGGCTAAATATGTATAAAATAGACGGAGAAGTTATTCCCAATTTAGCTAGCTGTTTTCACTTGAAATTTAAATGAGGGCACAATTGTTGCTGATTTTAGTGAAATGTTTTTTTGATTAACTTTTTAGCATTTGAGGTGACAGACACCAAGAAAAGTAAACTTTGACAACAAATAAACAGTACCGCTTCATTGATGACACTATCACATGTCATGACATTGAAATACTATGTACATCACTGCAGACTCAACACAGAGGAGGTCTCAACTTGGGCAATAAGGAGTGTTTTGAATTACATTAGTGTGAAATGGACTCTGTAAGGCTGACAATTTACACAACTGCATCCACAAGCACAGCAAACATTTAGAGTTTTTTCCTTAATAATGAAATAAGAACAAGTAAAACATCCAGGAGACTTAACTTGACGAAGCCCTAAATGGATTTGCATAAATAACAGATAAAAGTACAAGAATGATAAATTATTGGAGAGGTTTTGTGATGATTGTCAAATTATTATTACTGTTTAAAAATGATATATTCTGCCAAAAGCTTTCAGCAATATTCATTCTACTTTAAAAGCTTCTTCCTTAGTGTAACATTCTATGAGCAATATCCAATAGTGTTTACCCACTCAAACCACTCACTATTTACAATGAATTTAGGCAAAACCAAAACAAAGCAGTTCTAGTCTGGAGGCACAGGTCCTTTAGATCTTCTGAAAGTGCATAGGCATCAGTTTTAAACCCCCCACCAGGCTCCCAGCAGCACATTCAGCCTTAGCAGGTAAACTTTAAGGTGATTTCATTACCAAAACACCACTACTGAAGTCAAACACGTGAAAGGTGAATGTACCACTATCAGTTAAAGAGACACGGTGCAAAATAAGGGTACTTGTTTTGGTTGAAGGTGATAACTTAAAATGTTCCACACAGTTCATATTTCACAGCAGTTTCACTCCTCCTCTCCAGCCATGAGAAAACCCAAGATAAAATCAATGCCTTTCTGACGGTCGTGTGACGTCTGCTTGCCCACGAGGTTGGGAGGGGGCCGGATCAGGAGGCTGGCAAAGAGTGTAGCTGAAACGTGAAATAACAGAACGACATTAAGCAGTGAAAGGAATAGTTGCAGCTAGACATACAATGTCACAAGTCCATACCCAATAGATTGGCTGTTAGGTTGTTGTTGAGAGAGTGTTTGAGGAGCTCCTTCAGGAAAGCCATCAAGTAACGAAACACATTGCGATGAGCCCGTGGCAACTGAGATATTAACTGAAGAGTAAAACAGAAATTGTTACATTTTGCACTATTTAAAGAGGAACTCCAGCACGTTTGAAGCTAAAGTCCATTGCTAGAGGTGGTTGAATACTGTCAGAAGCCAAAAAAGGCACAGATCAGTGTTGCCTCAGTGGAGATCTCGCTGTGGTAGTGAGTCTGTCAAGGCAACAAACTAGTGTAGTGATGGGACAAGTTTTTAGCTTCCACGTAAAATGCTAATTTGCAAAGAGGCTTAATGCCACTTTCTAACCCATCTTACAACAGCCACAAGTCTAACAAACAAAACGCTCTGCCTGGCTCACTCAGTGTCTGGAAACGTTATAAAACAACTTTATAAGCAGCCTTAGCATTAGCTTGTTGATTTCCCACTGCACACGCAAAGGCCCAAAAGACTCGATCGAGGGAATTCTATTTTTTTGAAAACGCTAAAAAAATACATTCCTGAACCATTTTCTTTCAAACAACTTTCAGTTTCAATTGTTCTTCACCATCAATAATCGATCCTCACTTGTTGCGTCTGGCGGCTTAAGCCGCTCTCCGCCGCTGGAGTCGGCAGTCGAGCCTTTTGGGCTTTGCCCCATCACTATGCTAGCTTGTTGCCTTGACAGGCTCACTACCACGGTAAGATCTCCACCGAGGCAACACTGATCTGTGCTGTTTTTTGGCTTCTGACATTATTCAACCACCTCTAGCAATGGACTTTAGCTTTAAACGTACTGGAGTTCCCCTTTAACCCATGACGACGCCAAATTTAAAATAGTCCTTGCCTGTTTGCAGAGCCGACTGTCATGTGAACACTCTAGGCACCTTTGGTAGAGTTCATAACAAACCACTGGCTCTGGTAAAGCCTCCAAGAAAATCAGCAGTGCTTCAGCTACAGAGTGGTTACAGCCAGCTACAGACAGAGTTAAAGAAAAACACTACAACAGACATGAACAACCTGAAACATTATAATCAAACTAAACGAATAAGGATACGGACAATGTCTGGAATGCTTGTGTCCAAACAGTCAATGATGCTCTGTAGCTCTTCTTGTAAACCAGGTGTCTGGAAAAGGTCCTCCTAGAAAACATGAAACATCATAAACAGTTAAATCCAATTAAATCCATATTATGCCTGAACCAATACATTTTCCCCAATAGTTGTTACCTGATCACATGACTTTGTAAACAGGTGGTTGACAAGGATCCAGACTTCTTTAGGAATATTCAGAGGCCGATCGTCACCATTTCCCCCATCCACCATCAGAAAATTCACCTTGGACTTTTCCTGATATAATAAAATACTTTAGTATTTGAAAATGAATACAATTGAAAAATGCCTTTCTCTGTTGCATGATATAACATATTAGGGCCAGAATAGAAGAAAAAAAAAACACAGTAGTTGCAAACTGGAGAGAGACTAACCTGGACTTTCTGTATGTCAGACAAAGAATTTAAAGTAAAAGTAATTACGGGTATGACAAACTCCACATTTTCTCTTAGTAGTAAAAATTAGAGTGTGTGTCACATAGTATTAGACACACCAATTGCAGCTACACAAAGATCCAAAGATTTTCTGGGTGAATGACCATAAGGAATTATAGCTAAACCAGTATTGTGTGTCTGGGCAGAGATTGCCTACACTCACGGCATGTACTTTACTTTTATTATACGTTAATTTTAACCCGGGAAGTTTACCCTTGAACAATATATCTAATCACACATTGACAGACTTTACCAAACAACAATAGATCCAGATAAAGCGTTTAATATTTGGTGCTATAAAGCAATTATCACTTTGGTTAATGCTTTACCTTGTCCA
This sequence comes from Odontamblyopus lacepedii, assembly GCA_034769755.1. Classification (NCBI taxonomy): domain Eukaryota; kingdom Metazoa; phylum Chordata; class Actinopteri; order Gobiiformes; family Gobiidae; genus Odontamblyopus; species Odontamblyopus lacepedii. The sequence goes on along the minus strand of CM068355.1, from coordinate 14,263,465 downwards.
TGTAGCTGTCCTCGCCCTGAGAGAAGTCAGCCCACAACCAGAGTGACAGTCAGAAATGAATGATCAAGCCAGGAAAAGGCGATGGAGAGAAATAAGTAGAAAAAGTGAAAGTGCAAGATGCCATTAAACAAAGAATTCAGAACTTTAAACTACAAATATGGAAAATTGAAAAGTAAGAAATCTAGGAATAAAAGGCTGAATATTGATACTTTGCAGTGGCATCACGCTGGGGGTGTTCTACATACATCAAGATGGTGGAGCAGTTACCATGGAGACACAATGCACACATGGGCAACACTGCAGAAAATCAATTGTGTGAATTGGACAAAAGTTTTTGATCGAATATGTTTCGCAGCTCATTTAAGCTGCTTCTTCAACTACCAAAAAAAGCTTTAAAATAAGTCTGAAAACTCAAGAACAAATACAAAATACATTTAGACAACTCATTTTCAGGAACCTGTCATCCATATGAGTGTTCATGGTTTGGGTGTTTGGTTTTCAGCAAAAAAGTTAAGTAATTAAATTAAAAGCTGTTGGCTAACGCTAGCTAGTGACAATAATTGAGTGTTGTTTAAGAGCACAAATCCTGTCTCCTGTTGTAGTTTCAACTAAGCAAGTTCTTTATGGACAGATTGTGTTAAACCAAAAGGTCAGTCTACGTCTAACGTCAGTCTACTTGCAGTTAGCATCACATCCCCAGACAATGGTGACGACAGCTGCAAAGTATCAACAAAAGTCACATTGAGTCATAAAAGTCCTACAGAAGCAAGGTTAAGAATGAAAGTATCAAGTATAAGATATGCAACAATGTATGTAATTATATTTAACTTTGGAAGCCCAAGCAAACTTCCATGTTCCTTAAGACACCATAGCCTAGACCTAAAAATATACGGAAAGATAATACATGCTGTCCCATTTTTAGATCGTCTTTGAGGCCCAGCGAGTTTCCCAGAAGTGAGCAGGTCCTCACTTATACCAGCTCATGATTCACAACTGGAGAAATACTGTTTTACTAATTTAGAAAGCAGCGTGTTTGGTTAAAGTTGCTCACACAAGTTGCCAATGCTCTCACCAGGTCAATGAGTTTAGTGATAGGAATCTCTCGGATGGGCTTCTTCATTCGACACAGGGTTTCCAGCGAGGTCCCAAAGCAGCTGGGCAGGTAGTTGCCAGAGATGGTGATGAAATAGTCTTTGCCCCGGTCCAGATGGAGCACCAGAATGTCCTCAATAGAGTCCTCCCCGGAGTTCAGCAGAGTGACTGAGTCTTTACTCACATATACCTCCAAGTAAATCTCCAGAGTCTCACCTGGTCAAAAATAGACAGCAAAATTCAAAGTTATTACAATGTTCGCAGCCTGTGATCTTTATATTGACCGAGGGTGAGGAGTTACTTATCGCAAATACACAAACATAACTGCAGTAATTGTACTTTGAGTAGATTTTTAAGCATGTACTTATAACTGACTACAATTGCCACCATGTAATTTGGTCCTTTCTACACATACAAAGACACAGAACAGCACTGCTCGGTTATACTGCATGTGGATAGCAGTGTAAAACCTACTATAGATCATGCAAAAAAGAAACAAGTACTTTGAGTGATATTTTTTATGAATACTTTACACTTTTACATAAGTATAAATCTGGCAAACCTCACTTGCACTTGTAATCGAGTACATTACAATTGTACATGATTAGAATTTGCAGTAATCTTTCCACTCCTGATATTGGTTCTGGTTCAAATGCATAGAAAATGTGTTTATTGCTCAAATATGGGCAAAAAAATAAGAAATTACTTACTAGGATCCAACAGTCCATCACTGGGTTCAGCCCGGAGCCAGTTCTTGCAGTACTGAGAGTCGTTGAGCTTAGGGATGAACGCAAAATGGCAAGGGACCTGCCCATCATTGGTTATCAGAAAACGTTCCCTCTGAAGCTGTCGGAATTTCACATTCTCAAAGGTAAACTGTGGGATTTAGAGTGGAGACCGCGTTAAAAGTATTGTTCATTAATGTATGTAAAATATGTTCCTCAATTTTACATAGGGTTTCATACTTCTCTTCTGCTCAGGGACACAGACGGGAGGAAGTCATTCTCCATTCTGTCCATTTCCCGAACAATCTCCTCAAACACCTTTTTGTGCCGCTGCTCATCTACCACTTTGACCTATGACGCACAAAAAAGTTACACGTTTGTATTAATTATAAGAATAAGAATACTACGGGCCATAGATTGAAGATGTATTTTGGACTATTATACTTGATTGCATAACTCCTTACTCCTATGCTGAAGAGAGAGCTGACAGGTTTATGGTCACTCGTCTTCAGTTCCATGTGACTCCTGTATTTAATCTGCTTCACACTGCTGCCCCTCCATAGGATCCTGTCACACCAGGCTGGGACACGGCACTTCCCACTGTGGAAAATGAAGAGGTCAGCTGTTAGTCACACATACACCACTGCTGAGCTCATATCAGAGTCCTTCTACTGTAGTCTATGAAGGCCTTGATAACAATAAATCAGATTCAGTTTTACCTTGAGTCCCAACGATCCGTCTTTGGGTCGTACTTATAGGTTGGAAGGAAATTTATCTCTCCCTCCAGGAAGTCAGTGAAGGCTCTTTTGGTTGATCGCTGGATATTTAACTAGAAACCAATTGATAAACATAAATTCCCTTGCTTTTATACTTTTGATATTTTTATTCATTTTATTGTATTGATGCAATTCCTCACCTGATCAACTTCCAGGAGTGTTTTTAATTGATTTTTAGCTATATGTCCTTTAACTTCAGATGCATCATACATAAACAGACGATAGTTCAAGTCCCCAAGCCAGATAACAACACTAAACACAAAATAAACAAATGTTCAGAATTAAATTAAGCCATCAAGTATCATTTTTTCAGTTATAAAATATTAATATCCTCCTAGCTCTAAAAATCCTACATTACTCACTCATGTTTGACAATATTGAGCAGGGGTTGGTCCAGTAAGTGGAAGGTCATACGCGCACATATGTCTTTATAGTCCTGGTTGCGCCGTTCAAAGTCTTCCACATGTGCTGCTAGATGTGAATTCACAAAGCAGAAGCTTGTATTGTGGAAAACAAACCTTATGGCAACACCTCCTTTATTCCCCTATAAAAAGGAAAGAATAAGTATCATTTATTTGGGTAAAAAGCATTCATGAAACAGCTGATACCAACCATTTTTCCCATAATTCCTGTGCCCACATGTTCAGCAGCAACTTCTTTGATGTGATTTAAATGAGACTTTTTAACATGCACAACCAGCATCATTCCTACAAGTCGAATCAGCCGAACCTGTTGGGAAGACAAATAACTATAATCTTGAAACTAATATTTTCTTACTGAAAGGAGACTTGCTAATTTTGTTATTCACCCTTTTATATTTTCCTTTGGGATGTAAACTCCTCTCCACAGCATCCAACCACAGCTGTTCTTTAGAGGAATCCATGTAGAAGAAAGCCTCAGTGCTAAGGTCAAGTTCCTGAAATCTAAAACCAAAAAAGACAAAAAAATGTCTAATGGTTTAGAACAGTGGTTCTTAACCTGTGTTTGATCGAAACCCCAGGGGTTCGGTGAGTCAATCTCAAGGGTTCGGCCGGGGTCAAGACACACATCCAACTCATATGATTCGTGATGACACGCCCCGTTTGGCCGTTATTGGCTGCAGGAAATTTTGTGCGCACAATAGTCTTGTGACTGTCATGACGGTATGTCGTGTAATTTCTTTCTTAATATTTTCCCTTCATACTAACTATGTCGAGCAAAAAAAGAAAGTGGTCGGACGAATATGTGCAATATGGATTCACATGTGTGCACCAATAAAATATATATACCTATGTTTTGAATTGGAAAAAAAAACATTTTATTTTTCCAATTAAGAAGGGTTCGCATATGAAACTAGTGGGGTTCAGTACCTTTAACAAGGTTAAGAACCACTGATTTACAAAAAAAGTACTTAACTTAACAAATTACTAACCCAAGTGCATAGACATCGGGAGGATCTGGATCACAGCAGAGCCATGCCTCTAAACTGCTGTCTGGAGACTGACCATTGACGTTCCATGTACCTGTAAAGAATCTAATGAAAACACAATTATTGTTATAATCAAGTAAAAATATGAGACACGGTGTAGATTGAATACTCATACCTGAAGTTTTTGAAGTCCACATACTCGCTTTCTTTTTTCATCAGCCTGTGTTTGATGACATATTCGCGCTGCCCTGCCTGAGTCGAGAACATGGCCTGTCTCATGCTGTTTGAGGACGGACTGTCAGACCAAGAGGGCGATCTGTCCACACGGTCAAAGCTTGATAGAAATTTGTGGAAAGGGGCGTTAGATTTTTTATAGTGACATTTTTTATTTGATTGGCTTTTGACTCACTCAGGGCGGGTGTTTGCGTAAAATTCTTTAGTCTGTAATGAAGCAGATCTGTCCTTGGTGACTGGTGGCGGAGGGAGAGGGTTGGTTGGAGAAAAGGTGGTCTTGCGAGGAGGGAGAGGAGGAACAGGGGGAGGGTCTCTGGTGGCTATTAAACGATTCTGTTGGTTTTTCTTTTCTTCTACCTTAAGAGTGTGGTTATTGCTGCTGTCAAAACCAAAGTCTGAGGCGAGTGCATGAACAGGATCTGACAATGTGAAAACAAAACAAAGTGTAAAAAGTGAGCATGTGTTGTTTAGAGGCCATATATTCAAACAAACCTGTTTTTTTCTGTTGGGTTGAAGAGTTGTTGAGGTTGGGCAGAGAACTGTTCTTTCTTGGAGGGCCAGCTCCAGAGTTCACTGAATTTGAAATCTTACTTCCTCTATGAGGAGGAATAGGCACAGGACCTCTCGGGCCAGCTGGTGCTAGTGGCTCCATCACGTCTGGTTTTACAACTTTAGATTGAACTAAAATTTAAAGTATACTTTCAGAAACAGTGTTTATGTGTGTGATTTTGTATGACGTTACAATGTTGTGACTTATTTAATAAGGATGTTAGAAACAAACAGTGTAATCCTCTCTTTAAGATCAAAGTTACATAAGGATTTAAATGACTGAGATTTCACCTTGTTCCTGGGCACTCTTCACTTGTGTGAGAAAGAGCTGGGTACGTTCATCGTCCTGAAGTTCTAAAAGCAGTTCAGGGCTCTTGTCTCCTTTGACTCGAACTCGTACAAAGGCTTTGCAGGCACATAACACACATATTTAGTTATTCTGAAAGCACAAGGTAGAAACATAGATCCTAAGGCTGATGCTTATGAATTCCTCCAGAAGGCCATGGTAACTCATGACTAACGCCTGCGGCCACATACAGAGGCAGACATTTGGCTAAAGGAAAGGCCTGTTCAATTGTTAATGCTGATTAACAAAAAGGGCCGAATGAGTGATTGGTCAATACCATTTATTATAAATCAGTGTTTCTTTGTTGTTCAGCCAAAGACAAAAATGAATACTTACAATTTGCAGAAAAGTCAATTAGAAGAGCCTCTTCTGCTTCTGAAAAGACAAACAGCAGAACATAAAGGCAAGGTTGGTGGACAAATGTTATATCTAGGGGTGGGCGATATCTCGATATTTAAAATATATCGAGATATTTTCGAAACTCGATATGAATTCTGACATATCGATATATCGCTATAATGCTTACTTCTGGTTTCGCAGCTTCGCTTGTTTTGCCTTCTCTGTGCCGCGCTCGGCCGCACTCGCCTCCGCCTCCTCGCTTTTGTCCCCCTGTGCTCCTCCGCAAAGCCTGGAGCTCAGACGCAGACTAAACCAGGACTAGGACTAAACCAGGACTAAACGCGGCCGCAGAGCCCAGGGCTCGGCCGCGGACTAAACCGGGACTAGGACTTGCATTTGCGAGCAAATATTTCGTCGTGCGAACGTGGAAAACAAACAGGCGTATCTGTGCCAGTGCTTCTGCAGCCACAATAAGGAGCTGTGCAGAGACGTAACGTGACGAGTTAAACTTTCTAAATGCACCTGCCCAGCGCGAGCGCAACCACAGGACACCTCCGACCGTGCACGACTACAGCATACGAGCTCCGCGTGTGGCTGATATCACTCATACGAACAAACTCCGCTTCAAAACACACCCACGCCCCCTTAAACGAGGAGCGCCCCGCAGCAGGACCCACACCTGTCCCATCGCTCAGTAGACACCCCCATGCCGCTGGACTTCCTTCTCCGCCAAAGCGAGAGCTTTGTCTTGGTCTTGTCTCGGACTCGAGCGCATTTGGACTAAATACTGAGTGCGGTCATTTTTCATTAAGGCCGCTGCTGTCGCCATTAAACTCATACCGGTGTGCGGGAGTGTGCGGGGCTTCTCTCTGCAGCCTGTGCCAAATGCCAAATAAATCTGTTTGTCATAATGTGCGTTTGATTTGGTAAATGTGCAGAGACTAAACATCACTTTAAAACAAGAGAATGTAACTCCAGTTTGGAATTTGAAAATACAGGTTTAAAATCCTACACACTTTATTCACTTTGAAGCAGTTTTGTGTAAAGTGCCAGTGGAAGTTCTCTTAAAGAAGAGGCTCTTAAACTGTGGGTGAGGGTCCAAAAAGGGGTGCAGAGTGTTTAAGTGCAGAACTAAATAAATATTAATCAAATAAAATTAGTTTTTTTGTTTTTGCAGTAGTTTGCAGTAGTTTTTTCTTTACAGGAAAAATACCCTGTATTTTTCCTGTAAAGATATCGAGATATATACCGTATATCGAGATATAGCAAAATATATCGAGATATATTTTTTGGCCCATATCGCCCAACCCTAGTTATATCTATTACTACCACATCTATGTTTTGTTTTATACAATTCTACTAACTAGATAGATAATGGAATAAATAAGCATTGTCACCTAATAAGAAATACAACAATATTACATCTTAAAACAACCTACCCCGAAGAAACTCAAAATTGGCATTGACAGGTATTGAAAGCTGGGCTACTGGTCGAGAGACAACAGCTTCAGGAGTGGCCAACACACACAACCTGAATGAGAGAGGCACAAGAAGCAAAGTTTAAAAGTTAAGTCCCGAATATAATGCACAGTTGTCGGAGCAATCTAGCAAAGAAATGAGTGTTTCTTACAGAGGCAGTTTGTGGTGAAATAAAAATGGCAACACATGTCAAGTATTAAACAGGTTAAAACATTAACTGCAATGTGAGCTGATGAGAGGTTAATTTTACATGCACATATAGCATACATGAGTGTTGTCTTGTGTTTAAGAGAACTGCTAAAGCTCTACTATGAACAGAGCTGTTATGTGTGTGGGCAAAGCCATATTTTAACAAGAGCTCTGCTCTGTGCAGGATGCTCAGCAAAGTGTGATAACAGTTGGAAACAGGAAAATGATTCAGCCCTTCCACATCCATATGTGGCAGAAAGTTCCTTATACTTGCTTCTTTCACAGAATCTCGTGCCAGTTCTGCAGGTTACGTTCTTGCTTAGCAGTAAAAATATGTAACATGTATGCAACAAAGTGTGTTAAGCGACTGCACAAATAACACGCTGTATGACAGTGTGTTATTTGTGTCAATCAAGCACTGGTACGCCAACTTGTGTTTATGGCAGCCTGGCTTTGTCACAATTACAAGAAATGAAAAGACCATGCTGTATATGTTTTCCATAAGGAATACAAATAGGAACAGCTGCCACTTGACCATCTATGTAAACTAGAGGTTTCATATTGGCTCCTGAACGCTGCGTGGCTTTAACACAGTTAGCTAAGCATGGGCTTGTGCATCCATGTGAGTCTAATTATGGGCTAGGGTTTAGTAGAGAATTCTCAATAAAGGGCAGAGAATAAGTTGGTAGTGAATATAATTGTGTTGCAATGCAAGCTAGAGTACACCTCTCTGAAACTAAACAACACCGATATCTTAACGCAAACCAGTGTACAGCAGTTACTACCTTATTACTGTGAGGTTTATAAAATATTATGTACTCACAACACCAATTTGAACTGTGTGTATGTGAAGCTAAGTGATACTTACAAAAAGTGACCAGAGCGCTCAATGAGAGACAGTAGTCTGGGCTCCCTCAGGCCTGACCTCAACTCCTGACCTCTCACCGTGTGAACAGTGTGATCAAGGAACAATATGACAGACATGGAGATGTGTGCACCCCTTCAAACCAGGTTACGTCCATGTGAAGCAATGGAATTAATATTGTGCATGCAAATGTTAAACTGTGAATATGATTTAAGAGGTAGACGGCCAAAACCATGCAAAAATAGACGATTGTTTAGGAAATTACAGGATAAGGTAAGCAGAAAATCATATTTATTATACCATTTAGTGGCATAATATAATTCACACACATAAACATAAAGACACTTGTGTGCATGTGTTTGGTTCAACCAATCTTGAGAGAATCAACTAATGCTATGCACTTGTGATATGATTTACCATAATACTCAAATCAATCACACGGATAACGTTTGCTTACAACAATATTTACCTGCCATCATGCTAAGATTAGCCAAGACATCAGGATTGCTACATGTGGCTTATTATAAAAAGGATATTGCGAGGCACACTTCGTCGCTTATCCCAAAGCCCACAGATGAATCCATTCTGACCAAGTCTACACAGATAGCGGTTTGTAATAGCGCATAGCGCTCAGCACTGAACGTCAATTTAATCCAGACGTGCCTCTGAGAGAAAGTTAAATCCCCACCCGGCGAAGCAGCGGCCTTCCGGGGTGCCAGCTGTTAGCCGCTGTTAGCCTCTGTTAGCCGCTGTTATCGCGTAGCTTTAGCCCAATGATGCTAAAATTCCACAGCGTTGTTCTCGTTCTGCTGCTGAAGGCGAGGTTAGGTGTTCAAAACGAAGCTCTAGATCGTCGATACCATTCTCAAACCACAGCATTCATCGTATTCCTCTAATCCCTGTTGGTTTAAAAACTACATATGGAACAGTTTGTGACATTTGTGGTCCGCCTCCTAAACTTCACAGGCTCTAATTATGAAGTACACGGCGCCACCTTGTGCCCGGGGGCTGAAGTACACACTGCATTTTGTTCATGCATTTCCTTTTTTATACTACACAAGGCTACAATTGAATTATTTCTAGAACCAAAATTTTACATACTCTCACACAGAGCTGGACATTGAGATGCACCAAAACATAGAGACCCAAGCAGCCAACAGGCTAAAGAACATAATTTTTTCTAGTGCAAAATTCACTTATTAGGCAAGTGGGTATTTTGATCATGATTTTTATGCATATTCTCCGACTTCAAGCTGTATAAGCTTGAATTCTTATTGGATTTAAGCATATTAGGTTAGCCTGTGTGTTTGTCTCACGAGAGGCTATGACCTTAAGAGATCAACACCCTAAATCAAAGTGTGCAGAATTATTAGGCAGCTTCTATTCCTTCAGAACGATGCGGTACTTTTGAAACTGCAAAGATATTGGGGCGTGATCACATAACCATCAAATGCTTTGTTGAAAATAAGGACAAGGTAGGGTACTGGTATGGGCTGGTATAATTAAAAAATAGCTTGTTGGACCTTTTTGGGTTGAAGATGGACTCTAAATTAACTCCAAAACCTACTGCCAGACTTTAGAAGACACGTTCTTTAAACAATGGTATAGGAAAAAGTCATGGAGCCTGTCAGTTTCTTGATCTGTTGATGATCGACTTTTTATGCAGTAGCAGTAGCAGTCCCAAACAAATTTAAACAAATTTTGGCCTTTCAGAGTTAGTTAAATCTCTTTTTTGTCCCATTTTTCCTGAAGAAAAGAAGGTGTCTAATAATTCTGCAGACCTTCATATAAGGTGTTGATCTCCTTAGGCCACATCCTCCGTCTTTAGACACTTCACCGGATATGCTTAAATCCAATAAAAATTCAAGTTTATACAGCTTGGAGTTGGGGAATGTGCATACAAATCATAATATGGTCAAAATACCCATTTGTCTAATTGTGCACACATTGTACAAGTGATGTCTTTGAAATATAGGTAGGTAAGATAAATAACTGGGCCAGGTCTCAAATCACATATAGTATAACCGTTTAAATAAAACTGTAGTGTATTTAAATATATATCAGTATGTGGAAAGAGAATGTCCTCAGAATGGTCATTTTATATCCCCTCGGCTATATAAAACAAGGCAATATCTGAACTAAGGTTGAACCAAGTGCTAAATACACGAGTTTCTAACATAAAAACATGGATGTCAATGAGTCGACTAACAGTCTGACACCCATAGGTATAAATTTCAGATTTTGCCACCAGCGTATTTGGAAATAACACGGAATACAATAGAATATTATAAGTTCAGGCTTTAAGAAAATATGGCATTTAGTGAATTATATACATTGACATAATGCATCAGTGCACTTGAACAGTTTGGATTTGGGCTTCTCGCTTAGTAACAAAAAGAAACACAAATGAGACAATGCTGAAACAGTTAATGCATTCAATGACAGCAGATCTGGCTGATATCCACAAAAATGCTGCAAAATGTTTTAAATGTAGCATCATATATAACATTTTTTGGCACAAACACAATTTAGAGTAGTTCATATTTCTGAGTTACAAAAAAAAATCATATTACCTTAATTTACATAAAACGATTAAATGATTTAATTCTTTGAGCATATTGCCTCTAAACACAATAAATATAACATTTTATCTCACAACTTTTACAAAATACTTAAGGTACTAACAGTGCATTTAGCAGGCTCAACTCAACATAATTGTTGTAATATTATAGTTTGTTACTGACACTGGCTTCGATTACATGTGCACTCAAATCTGATTATCAGAGTTTTGAAGACAAAAGATTATCAAAATGAAATGTAAACAAAATCATCTGATTTCTTTCTGATCTAATTCCCTGATCATTTGCATCAAATTGTGCAGTTTGCATGCCCTTTAAGCATTTTTAAGGAACAGAAATCGGATATCAGATTTTGGTGAGCCTATAACCGCAGCCACTTACAATTACAAGAATAAAATTAAAAAAGTGGTGTTTTAAAACCTGTATCAGCAGGAAATGGAGTTGGGCCCAGGGACAGACCAGGATCAGTTAGTGCATCAGTAGTGCATTCCTTACAAAACTATTAGCAGCAGCAGACCTCAGGCTTCTTAAGAGATTGAAAAAATATATTTGATAATATTTCACTCAATTTAAGAGGTTTTATACATTCTGTCACTTTTCAGATTGAACAAAAAGTTGCAAAGCTGCCTTGCTTGGTCCAGTCCGCAGTTAAACTTGGCTCTCGTGGCACACAAGTCCTGGCACTTGGTCACACTCAGGTACAGTAATATTGTCCATGGCTGCAGATGCAGGAAGTAGACCAGGTCCCAGACTGGGTACTCTGACAGTACAGATACTGCGCTTTGGCTTGTATTGGGCCCATATTCCTTAAACAATATATTTTTACGAGATGCTTGTTTTGTGCTTTTACAGCTGAAGTCATACTTCTTAAGACCCTGCTTTTCAGTGACTATTGCTTGTAATGTAGTGCAATGTTTTCAGGATTCCTCCAATGCAACAGGAGTTAGGTTGAGAAACAGTGCCAAAGACTTGTTGGAAACATCACATTCAGTGATGTGTTTTTGTCCATTTGTTGAGTCTCAGATTTCATTACATCAATAACAGTCAGGAATTGGTCATACACACTTTTCAATGACAGCGACTCCTAAAAAACAAAAACATAATTACATAACATTTTTCAATCAAGACAAAAATGGTACTATTGTCAGAACTCTTAACAAACCCGCATAACTGCGCCCATTGCTCATATTAGTAGGAATGAGGCTCCATTTATCAGTTGCTGGGTTGTAAAACTCTACGGAGGAGAGGTTGCAGGAACCATCATCTCCACCAATCACATAGAGATGCCCATTAATGGCACACACACCTGGAATCACAGGTTTTCTTGTGAAGACCATCATTCAACTCTGATCAAATACCCGAATGCGGCTTTCTAACCTGCGTTTCGTCTGCACATGTTCATGTCACAGACCAGCCTCCATGTGTTAGTCTGAGGGTCATAAACCTCCACACTCTTCCTGACCAGAGGACCATCATGTCCACCTGCCGCATAGAGCTGACCACCCAACACACCCACACCTGAGCAAAGGATTACAATGTGAAGAGGCAAGAGGTAAAAGTTTAATAAGAGAATATTCTGATGACGTTCAAAGGATTGAGATACCTGCTCCACTGCGCCTTGTGCTCATGTCTGCCACATAACACCACTGGTCGGTCACAGGATCATATTCTTCTACTGTGCTGAGACATTGGCGTGATGCCCCGTCATAGCCTCCTACTGCATACAGCTTACCTTGAACACAAACAGCAGATGATTCACGGAAAACAACATAACAGAAAGTCAGCATTATCTTACCATCCACCACTCCAACACCAACACTGCTGCGCCTGGTGTTCATTGAGGCTACATAACACCATGTGTTATTTTTGTAGCTATAAGCCTCAACAGTGGAAAGGCCTGAAGATACAGGAACATTGGTAAAACAAAGTCATTGCTGAGCATAAGTGCATCTAAAAAATGAATAGTGTTGTTTTACTATGCACCTATGCTTCCATTGAAGCCACCCACTGCATACAGCAAATCTCCCAGTACAGCAGCCCCCAGTGTACTGCGCCTCTCCTGCAAGCTGGCCACTGCACTCCATTGATCCAGGGCTCCATCATAGACATCAACTGTTCTTTCCCTCAGAGAGCTGTTGAAGCCCCCAACTGCGTAAACGCGACCCGCCATAGAGACTACACCTGCATGCACACACAGATTGGTAAATATTTCATTACGCTTACTCAAAGAAAGCTAAAGGTACCTGCTCTACAGCGTCTAGATGGTAAGTCAGCAACCTGGTACCATCTGTCCTCTTGAAAATCGTAGCATTCAACACTGCGGATGGCTTTTGGTGCTTGCCCACCAACTACGATCATTACCTAATAAAAGGCTCTACTTAACAATGTTGTTTTTCCTTGGTTCTGATTCAGTGCATTTCTGTGTACCTTGGGAATGCTGATTGGAGTTCGTGGCCGGGTCCTGTCTGTCTTAATAAGGTGCCGCTGGTCTGCGGGCAGCAGATGATATTTCATCGCTTCTATAAGAAAATCTTTACATGTGTTGTTGTTTTTTATCAGTGCCTCTTCTTCCACAATCTGAAACATACATTTTAATTTATATTTGCTGTGTAACATACCATTTCCTTGTTTATGTAAAACAAGGATTTACCCTGCTTTTGAACAAAAATCTGTGCAGTTTTGTGCAAATAAAACAGTTTACCTGAACAAGATAATCCCTTGAAAGGAGTGGGAGTCTGACATGTTCCATGAGTTTTGACATATACTCAAGACGAGATGGTTTATCATGTTTTATCCAGGATATCATTGCTTCAAAAACCTAGAAGACAAAAAGACTACATTTCAGGCTTTACAAGAGTATGCTATCATACTGATGTAGATGCATAGTCACTTTCCAATACTGCTAAAGTGCACCAAACACATTATTACATGTCTAATTCTATTTGCACCCAGGGTGCCAGTAAGAAATCACCATAACAAAAAGGTGACAGACTTTACCCCCTCTAGTTTCAAGAAAGACACCACACCCTAGAACTTAAATAATACATGTTAAAATTATTCACACTTAAGAGCCTCTTAGTGGCTAAAAGAGCGGTTAACATATGTTAATTAGGTTAAAATTACCACAGGAGATGGGTTTTTAATATAATTCAATTTAACTGTAAACAGATTAATGACCCATACTTCTGACACAGTGGTATCTTTTGTCCTGGAGCAAAACAAAGAAAATGCACACAAAAACATTGATAGAAATGCTGAATTGTCAAACCTTCTCCTCAGTGGAGACAGTTAGTTTATCACTGGAGATGAGGCTGCAAACCTGTTGCAAAGACAGACTCAGAAATTCTTCTCCTTGCACAACTTCGGAGAAATGCTGCTCTAGTAGATAAAAAATACAGTATTACATGTGATAATAAAATAAGCTAATAAGATGCAATAGCAAATCAATTCTATGCCTGATTAATTATGTAAACTTACCAGCGTATGCATGGGCCTGGTTTAAAAGTTGTGTACATGTATGTAGGTCAGCAAAGGCTCTTATGCCCAGACAGTTAGAAGGATGGAGTTGTGACTGAAGAAACTCACAACAAACCTGCCGTACGTCCATGAGCTGCAGCAGGCTGGCAGCTGGCAACAACACCTGAAGATCAGAGGCATTTCAGAAACTCAATATAATACTGGTACTATACAGTCACAATAGGGATGGACAGCATACAGTATAGCAAAGTTAACCTTTTTTTTTGTCCTAAGAAAATTTTCCACATATGTGCATAATCTAGTTGCAATTTTACAACATCCAGATCGTATCCCAGCTCTAACGGTCACAGATGCTAGATCACATTTTAACTTGTTCATAGCATTTTATACTTTACATCAACTTTGATACTTGATCTAAATGAGTGGCTGTACACAGAATCACCGTGTTTCTAGTAGTTTTAGTACAAAATCAACTAAAATGTTAGCTAGGACATGGAGCTGTAGTTTTGAAATATCACTTAAGTAAAATGTAAAACATAAAAAAAAATCAAGTTACTGTTAAAAAGGGTAAAATACTATGCTTCTCAATTAAACATACCCTCCATAAACAGTGGGAGGATTTCCTTCCTCTCTTCATGCACATTTCCTGAACTAATAATCAGAGGAAGTGTTTTGCCTTAAGATTCATTCTAAGGTTCATGTTGATGTGTTCGTACATGACGATACCACAGCTCAAATCGTCTCTTAAAATCCCTATTTAATATGACTTGACATTACAAAAATATACTGGTTTTAGCCATTAAAATGTTTTATGCTCAATTTTGAATACTAAATAAATAAATAAACCCTACTGAAACCAATACAAAAAATATAAATATATATATTTCATGAGATACCTGAACATTGTCTTCTGTAATCTCTATTTCAGCAGTATATATGTAATCAATCAGTTTTTGTAGGGTCAATCCATCTACCTCTTGAATCTCCACCTGATGTGCTTTGCTCTCACTCATATCACCTACAGACACAGACAGAGTAAAGATCCTACAGTGGGCATACACTTCCATATGATATGACACTGTTCAGCACCTGTACCTGTGAACATGGCACAAAAGTAGGGACTGCAGGATGCGAGGACCACCCTATGGGCTGGGACTTCAGTGCCTCCTGCCATAAGCTGAACATCACACAGCTGCTTTTTACTGTCCAAAAACATTGCGTACAGTTTAACAAGTTACACAGTGAAACTGAAGACTGCTGAGTGGCCACATAGTACAATGATTTAACAACCGCAAACAAACCTTCTCAGCTCGTTCATCAAATGAAAGGCTTTCCTCATATGGGTTTGGTTGAAAGTGTGCATCCCACCACTTATCATGTCCTCTTCTGAATCTGTGTTGCAGGCTGGACGCTGGGAGGCCTCCAGACTGGACAAGAAAGTATGAAAAACTAAGCCTGGGGTTACTTTTAAGCCCTTTTTCACTGATGCAATGAACTCAATTTGCTCCAACTAAATCACTATAGCAGTGCAGATTACAGCTGTAAATATCAGGATGGATAAAGTTACTATGTTATCCTTATTATTTTAACTTGAGTGACTTCTTGCGATAAAGACGAAGAATAAAACGAGACGTTGTAGTAAAGCGTCCACTTGAATTGTGTTTTGAGCATCTTGGCTGGAAGTTAACTTGGCTGCTAGCTTTTAGCAGTGCTAATATATAACGATACACTTTTAGCAGCGGCTTTGATTTTTGTTAGTTATGTTACGGACATTGTTTTAGATGTTATGCTCAATCATATATAATTCGTTCAATGTAGTGAGAACAGCAACATTTTATTCTACACTAAACTGGAGCTCAAAAAACAACTTTGTGCATCAGCTGAGTCGCAAAGGAAGCTAGCATTAGCTTGTCTCGCTAACAAGGAGGGCACGCTAGTCGTGTTTGATTCATCGAATAATATGAATAATATGAATGTTTACACATCCATCATGTCGGTAAAGCTGACTTTGCGTAGTGTTATCAATAAATCCACGCAGTACTGCTTATCCAACTCACCCCATAGTCCCACCATCATCGTCCATCCTCACGGAGTCTGCTCCACTGCAGACAACCATAGAGGAAACCAATGCAGCGGGACCTGCCAGTGTCTATTGGTGTCATGAGTCACTTTTTAGTGCCTCAAGGGTGCAATCATTCATCATTCTTCTAAAAATCTAGCTTTGATCCCTATCCAAAAACATGTTTTCTACCACTATCCCGTGCATCCTTCTAGCGTTACTTTCTAAAGAATCTGAATATCTACCATGTGTCAGGCCATCTTGGCATCTAATATTATAAAATTAAGATATAACTGTATATTAGACTAGTGATTTGAGATCATATGCATGATAAACGTGTTTCTCTTGAGTTTGATGGAACCCATAAAATGCCTTAACTGCTGTCATTGTATTTTGACACAAGGACATATAAATAACAAAATTCAATTGAAAACATTAAAAACTTTAATAAAAGCAGAATAAAACAGAATGTGAACAGAACATGTTGTATAAACAATCTAAACAATAGTCTGCAATGGGACGGTAAAGAGAAAATAAATTTACATGAGTGAAGAATTCACAAAGTTTTCAAATTAACACAGTCATGTCCCACAATGCCAGACACTGCCACCAACTTTACTTAAAAACCCTGAGTTCATGATGCAACATTAAACAGATCAAGCTGGTTTGTGGCTCAACAAACCCAGTGCTAAGTTGAGAAGCAGTGACTGACTGATTTACGGTTTTACAAATAGTTTCAAAGTAAGTATTTCCCCAACACAACACAAAATAGGACATAATAATACACAATTCTTAGTAATAAAGTCCATAATGTGTGGAATAGGAGGACAGATGGTGTCCAGGTGGGGGCTCCAGGGATTCAGAGGACAGTCATTCATTCAGTGTGGGTGATGGCCTCCCCTCTGTAGAAGGAAAGACCCCCATCTTCCCACCTGATGTGTGTGATTTCAGTTCATCATCTAATGAATCCCCCCCAAAACACAGAACAAAATCATTTTTAATAACCACCACCAAACCCAGCCCCCCTGCCGTAACCCCCAACAGAGCCACCACCTCTGTTGTACGGAGCTGCACTCCTGTAGGAATAATTGCCCCCTTTTATGGGACCATAGCCGGAGGCCTGCTGTCCATAGCCGTCCCCAAAGTCCCCGTTGCTGTATCCGCCTCCCATATGATTATCGTATTCACCGTAACCACCGTATCCATCGTAGCCGCCGGCCCCTCCGTATCCTCCGCCGTATCCGTAGCCATCGCCGTATCCACCGCCATAGCCTGGGCCGTAGCCGCCGTAGCCACCACCCCCTCTGCCGCCGCCATAGTTCTGCATCCCTCTTCCCCTTCCTCTTGTCTTAGTGGCCAGCTCCTGCTTGGTCTGGGCCTTCTTCGCTTCCACTTTATGACCTTCGATATCGTGGTACTTGGGGATTGCGGCTTTCGTGGCGGAATCGCAGTCGCAGAAGTAAACAAAGCCGAAACCTCGCTTCTTACCGGTTTGCTTGTCAGAGATGATCTCGGCCTTCTCAACCGTGCCGAACTGTGAGAAGTACTGGGTCAAATGTTCACACTCAATGTGGTCTTTGAGGCCACCGACGAAGATTTTCTTGACGTTAGCGTGAATATCAGGGTTGTTTGTGTCCTCCCGTGCAATGGCCCTCTTCAGCTCAACGGTGTTTCCATCGACGACATGTGGCTTCACCGCCATTGCTGTGTCGGCCTCCTCCGGCGTAGAGAAGGTTATAAAGCCGAAGCACCGGGAACGGCCTAGATTCTGGTTCATAACCACAACACAGTCCGTAAGGTTCCCATACTGCTGGAAGTACTCCCGGAGGCCTTTATTGTCAGTCTGAACGTTCAGACCGCCAACAAAAAGCTTACAAAGTTTCGACGACATATCTGAATTTTGCCTGAAAGCGCTGGACGGAGATTGTCCCTCTCTTCTTCTTCAATGAAAGACGTTAGGGCGGGACGTACGCTCGATCGCCTTCGTAAGACGTGTCAAGCGCTGATTGGCTGTGTCAAAAGATTCACCGCCCCCAATCGCTCGCTGATTGGCTGCGGCCGTGGCGCTTTCAAGGCAGGGGGAAACGCAGTTTCGTTTTGAAGAAAGCGTGGTCTCTGTCTTCGAATTCATTCATAGTGCAATAAGAGAGAAAACAAATTTTACATTTAAAAATACAATATGGACACCAGTCAGGGACTAATTGTGGTTAAACAATGCATCTGTCAACTTAAATGATAAAAACACTAGGTACTAGGTGTAGTAAATAGTACATATTAGCCAAATATCACATTTGCTTAATTTTTCCCACAAATATTGGATGATTAATCCTCATGATTTTAGGTTTCGACACAAAATATGTACAACATATATTTTTTGCCAAGGACACGTTGGAGCATGCAACAAAATAAACTCCAAACAACAATCATAATATAAAAAATATGAATTTATTATAAAATGAGAAATCCTGGCCAGCACGATGTCCATAAACATTGCCTACAAAGGAATGAAATTTTACTTGTTAAAAGCAACAACTTTGAGAAATAGCTTTATAAAAGTGATCTCATAATCCATATATATTACCAGCGACAAAATCATGAGGTTTTAAGGACTTAAAACACAAACAAGCTGCCTGTCCTCCAACTCTTACATCATTACTTTGCAGATCTTATATGTTACCATGTGCCTACATTCCCAAACCTGGAACAATGCAAATCCAAACTAAATTTTATTTAACTACTATTGCCACATCGAGATTTTTAAAACATGAAAACAACAAAAATCAGGAGAATGGAATGTCTTTTGTTTTTTTTCCTTTTTTACTAGGGGTCTAAAGGATCATTTTCAGAGAAACTATGATGAGTAGACCTTTGAAGAGAATGCCTTACAAATTATAGAATCAAAATCCCAATTTTAATAGTTACTGAGCTAATGTTTGCATTTCCACTGGAGACTATAGATCCCATCCCCCAAAATCTAACTGTAATTTACCAGCTTCTTACTTAAACTGGGTGCCAAGATCTTTTTTTTTTTTTTTTTTAAAGCTTAAATTGCAGAGATAATTGCAATGATTGTCCTTAAAATTGCAATTGGATATTGTTCTAAAGTTTCTCAGCCTAATTATAAATAAATGTATATTCATGGTTTTCAGGGCTATATATATATATACATTTTTTTTTTTAAGATTTTGCATATGTCTTTGTTATAGCAACAACACTATAACAGGTAAAGATTCTCACCAAATCTTTTGAACAAAGACTCATTAGCTGAAACCCATGAATAGGCCCAAACCTACAGCTCATATCTTTTTTTTTTTTTTGTATGGCAATACCATCCACTTTTTCAATCAACTAGCCAATGGAAAAGTTCATTTATAATACAGTATTCTCATGTCATTTTCATACCCTCCAAATTGCTTTGTTATATTCATGTTTGTTTGGGGTTTATTCCTTACACTTATGTTTTGGGTGACTCGTTGACCAAAATATGAATATTATTCTCTTAAAAATATGTACCAGTTATTATACTGTTTCTATATTGAAGGAAGTCAATAATACAGAAGAAACCACACTAAAAAAATAATTTAATTCACAAAATAATGCCCAAAGTACCATCTCCCTAAACATTAACCAAATTGGTTTAGTTTAAGAAGCAAATACTATATAAATTCTTTACATTAGTTGTTTTGAGGCTTGTCGTTCAGAATCCCTGTAACATGGACTTCACCTGTAGTGAAGGCGGCATATTCCCTCCATTTCTTCGTTGCATGAAGACACACCCCGCCATTTGCAGAGTGATGCCCTGTATCCAGGTTAGCATAGCAACCTGGGAGAAAAAGAGAGGCAAAGTGAGAAAACGAACACATGTGGGAATACTGTGCGGACACCAATGTATTTTTAGTGTCCCCTTTAGTTCAGGATATAAGGTGTGAACATACCCATCTACTTTATTAGCTAGATAAATCGCAAATAACAATTTAATAACTGTAATGGTATAATAATTTGTGCACCATCTCAAAAACAACACAGAGTGAAGACAGGTTGATTTACATACCTATATTGCTGGATGTAGATATCCTAAAGAGATATTTCAGACTCCTATCACAATCGACCCCAGGTAATCAACAGGGTCCTGTAGTCTATAAAAAACTGCTACGGCTATTTTGGCTGGTGATAGCCTACTGGAATATGAGTTAGAACACCTAAATATAGGGAATAATAAAAGGTAAATAACAGCCCTCAAGTCCACATAAATATAATATACAGGTATAAATCAAGCAAACCCTTCCAAGCCTACATGCATTGGCTGTGGGTAGACTACTGGTATACATGTTTCACCCACCTGAAGTTACGAATAAACTGTTGAGATTCCACTTAACTACTAATTCAAAGGTGATATCATTTATATTGTAAGACCTGTGAAACAACTTAGAAGTCTGGTTAAATAAGTAAATAACTAAGCTAAGTGGTATAAAGTTTTATTTAAAATGAACATACATAAGCAAGTAGGTAAACAGGTTTTGATCTCCAGACAAAGTATACAATATACAATATATCTGCATGGAACACTAACAATATTTTAATCTACACTATGTGAATGGAACAGAATATGGGGTGAGAAGCGATCCTGCTCCTGTCATTTATATCAAATAAACCAGTGTAGTGCAGTCAAACAAGTTGAGGTTGTAGAACATAACTAAAGGTTAAAGTAACATGCTTGCCCATACTGATACATTGAAACCACACCAGGAAACAAAATCTATACTACTTGCTTTAAATGCAAATATTATAAAATAAAAAGAGCTTGTCAAAAAAACAACCCTACGACGAAATGCAAAAACAAGTGGCGGCAA
Source organism: Odontamblyopus lacepedii (assembly GCA_034769755.1). Lineage (NCBI taxonomy): Eukaryota > Metazoa > Chordata > Actinopteri > Gobiiformes > Gobiidae > Odontamblyopus > Odontamblyopus lacepedii. The sequence goes on along the minus strand of CM068355.1, from coordinate 14,242,498 downwards.
AATAAAATTCACTATAAACGACGCCTACCCATTGTAAGCGTATATACATAATAAAAAGGGATCGTTGTATTGGTTTGTGTCCTAGTTGAAACGGCAACATCTGCTTTGTCTACCAGGTTTTGGGAAGTGACCTTCCTACCTGTTTGGTCTGAGGTCTTCGTTATCATTGGGGCTCTGTCACTTTCTGCCGTGGTTTCACAGCAGAAGCCCCATTACCGATTTTGGCTTGTGGAATCCAGATCCCGGGTAACAGATGGATGAAGGATGGGGGTGGGGACAATCGATTTCCCATTGTCTCTGACTTAATAGCCACCACCGTAGCCCCCCCTGGGGTATCCGCCACCACCACCCCCTCTGCTGTAAGGAGCCGAGCTTCTCTGGCCCCCGAAAGGTCCTTTCATGGGGCCATAACCGGAGTGCTGCTGACCATAGCCGCTGCCGAAGTCGTTGTAGCCGTTTCCACCCCCATAGCCACTGCCCTGGTCGCCGTAACCACCCCCGTACGGGCCTCCGTAGCCTCCATAGCCACCGCCATAGCCGCCGCCATTTCCGTAGCCGTAGCTTCCGCCGAAGTCTCTGCCACCGTAGCCATTTTGATTGCCCCTCATCATGCCTCCGCGGCCTCGCACTCTAGGAGCCATAGAGCCTCGTGTCGCCTGCATCTCCTGCTTGGTCAGGGCCTTTTTCACCTCCACTTTGTGATTATTGACCGAGTGGTATTTGACCACGACACACTTATCGGCTGCATCATGGTCGGTGAAGTAAACAAAACCGAAGCCTCTTTTCTTTCCAGTGTCTTTTTCAGAGATGACTTCGGCCTTCTCTACCTCGCCGAAAGTGGAAAAATGCTCGACCAGGTGCTCCACTTCAATGTCTTCCTTTAGACCACCGACGAAGATTTTCTTAACCTTGGCCAAAGCCTCGGGTCTATTGGCATCTTCTCTCGCCACAGCTCGCTTTAACTCGACGGTGTTGCCGTCGATGGTGTGCGGCCTGGCCGCCATCGCGGCGTCGGCCTCCTCCGGGGACGCGTAGGTCACAAAGCCGAAGCAGCGGGAGCGCTGCAGCTCCTTGTTCATCACCACGACGCAGTCGGTGAGCGTACCATACTGCTCAAAGTGTTTGCGCAGCCCATCGTCGTCTGTGTTGACGTTGAGGCCTCCAACGAAGAGTTTGCAAAGCTGGTCACTCATTTTTGAGAACAAAAGGATTAGTAGAGGCTAGAGACCTAAAAACGAGCTCTTCTCAAAATGGAGGATGAAGAAAAGCGGCTCTGCAATAAATACTGCGCAGCAGTGACGACTCTTGTCTCCGCCTTTTCCGCCTAGCCTCGTTTTTATACGCCCGCGATAAAACGGGACGTATTATGGTATGGCGCTGTCCGTCCGTCTGTCCGTCCGTCCGTCCGTGGACACTTCAAAGCTTTGACGTCTTTGAAGCTTTGTCTTCATGAAAGATCTGAACTCTCTTCTCAAATGTTCTGCTGCTGAAAGCGAGAACAACCCACATTCTCTGCTTCTTTGAGCTTTGACACATTAAAGCTTTGTAGTGTCTTTAAGTTCTGTTGCTGCGATCTGATTGGTGGAATTCCGATTCTAGAATTCTATATACAATAATTCAAAGTACGGGCGTATTTTGCCCCGCTGGCGGAGCTCTTGTTTACTTGAGAGGTTGGGTTTCGGCTTAAACCTCTGACGTTTAACCCTTAAAATATCACTTTAAAATAAATAAATACAAGTCGGTGAAGCTCACATGGTATAGTCTTCAAATAAGGAAATGCCCTTTCTTTGTCCATGTAAATGGTTTGCGTGCAAAACTGAGATGAGTTATGTCAATGTGATGACATTTTATGACAAAGCGTTATCATTTTTACAAGGAATTTTTGTTTTATTTATGTGGTATATAAATATCACTTTTATAGAATCCACACGGCACAAATGAATAGATAAGGTCTTACGGACAGGGGACAATAGACGGGGTCACAGTGGCTGTGCATTGTGGAGCAGGAAACCTAAAGGGGCAGATGGTTCCCCCCAAAGCAAGTAACCCCATAAGGGAGGTTTCTTTGATCAAGAGCCACACATTAGAACTCAGAGCCATAGAGTCTGGTCAGTATATTACAATATAAACTGCTAGTTGAAGCTGAGGTTATAGTGGTGGAGGGTTTATACACTTGTAGTTAAACAGTAAGTAGCCTCCTTAGGCCAATAGAAACTGGCCTGCAGGCTTCATATGGTTCTCAGCTACAGTTCAGATACCCTCACCATAGATGGTCAACCCCCACAGCCTAAACCAGACAGAGCCTTTTGAGAACAAAGAAGAGTTTTCAGGTGAAAGACTAAACACTTAAATTACATTTTCATATCAACAGAGCCGCAGTAACCTGTTTAGCATCATCCTTCCAGACTTTGAAAGACAGTGTCATGTAATTTTGAATAACAGAAGATGTAAATGAAGAAGCACAACATCTCTTTTCACTTAAATCTTTATGAGACATCTGCCCATGAAACAATCTAGTCTACCAACAAACACAGGACAGTCTTTAGCTTGCACAAAACCACCAAGGACACACATAAAGAAACTTGTCGATATAGAATAGTCCAAACTTAACAAGTTAATAAAAAAGGAAGCAGCTTTGGAATGCTCCATCATCTTTCAAGTCAAACTACCATCTGTGCACAACTTAAAACAGAATTAATATTTGAAAGGGGTTAGACTTAGACCAAACAAAGGATAGTTTGTAAGACAGTCAAATGACTGAAATCTTTCTACAGTTGTAGGTTCAAATAAATGCAAAATAAACATTTCAAAGATTAGTCCTACAGAATCTCTTAGAATAAAAGACAACAATCTTGAACATTAGAAATCAAATTTAACAAAAAAGGAAGACTAAAATGCATTGAAGTACAAAAATCCCCCCATTCAGTATTGCAAGGATTACGTTCTTATTTACACAAGGGTAAGAAGTACTGACTTCCAAAGCCTACGTTGTTTTAAGATTGAAACAAAGTTCAGTCGGTTTAACTGTGTGGCCCTGAACATTCCAAAATTTACAAGCAATTATCCACCCTTATTCTATCATTTACACCCAAAAAAAAGCCTGAAAATGGCTCTGTTGCAATCATAAAATAAAGTAAAAATGGAATCAGTCGAATCCACCAAAATATAGCATGCAGCAAAGAAAAATATTCCCCTTACATTAGGTCAAGATATCCAAATTGTCTTCACATGTTATTATAATTACTTTAAAACATTTCTGGAAAATCTGCAAAATCTAACTTATTTATTATTGTGTAATTGAACATTTATTTTTCCACAGTGTCCATTATTCTACTATATTTTTCAGACAATACCGATAATCCATGTATGCAGACAGACTTTCAAACTTATGTTGTAGAAAAATGGCATGGAGGAAAATCAATTTCAAATACGGCCAATCTGGAGATGGCTGAGGGCTGTTAATGGGGAAGGGCATTGGATCACAGCTCTACACGCGGCTTTCTGAGAAGGCCTTGTCACAGGTGAAAGGCAAATGGCTGTATATGATCAAAGGGTCATCCATGTGATCACATTATGTAGACTTTCTCGGCCTGAGAGAAATTGAAGACTTCTTTGGTTCTGGGGCACACCACTTTGTCATCTTGGCGAATAGACAGAAGCGACTAAAAGGATGTAAAGATAAACACAGGTAAACAGTGCTTATTGTTGTGACTATTTGGCAAATTAAACTTGGTCACTATACTCACATTGTACCCATAGACATATCCGTTAGGCAGCATCATGGGAGGATTGTTTTCATTCATTACTTCTCCTGAGATCTTACACACTAGTCTGGAATTGGCACAGTGAGCCATAGGAAGAGGCTGGGCCAACTTGTTTAAAGATTTACTGCAGACTGGGCAGTCTGGGTTCTTTGAGGTGCCATCTTCCTTGTAGCACTGTCTGTTGCATACAAGTTATGGATATGTTTTCAAAAGCATAGTTTTAAAAGTGTTTGGTCCATATGTAGGCATAAAACTTGTGTGTGAACATTTAAGAAAATGGGGTGAGCAAACAACTGTACAGAGGAATTGAAAGGATACGGTGTCTTAATGGCAGAAAGACCAGCCTGAAGAGTGATGGTGAAAACAGAGTTATTTCCCAACTGGTGAAGTCTGTAGTTGTCATAGCGGAACTGCTGGATCAACATCTTCCAACGAGCAGGATCCAAAAGATCCTATCAATATTGGGAGGGCAAAACACATTTTTATTGATGATGGGTATGTGTGGGATACATTTCCAAGAAACTAGCTTGATTTACTTAAGACACCAGAAAGTGAAAGCAATGTTTGTTTACAAATGGCTGTTTAGTGGGCATGTCCTGCCTTTCACACTACACATTAACAGTTGTCTTCCTGTGAGATCTCCTCACCACCTGAGTAACTGTCCAGCAAATGGGAATATGGCCTTGTCCCTGTGGAGGCCAGTTGTGCTACTGAAAATGATGACGTATGCTCCATGACCTCCCAGTCTCACTCATTGGATTATTAAATCCAACAAATGCTGACATGACACCTAGGAAAATGCCCATCATCAATGCCAAAAAATCCACTGATGGAATGGGGACCTCAGGTCATAATGTAATCGCAGTACGTATACAATACTTATGATTGTCTTAGGTAAAAACAGGTGGCAACTTTTTGGTCAAGCTGTTTTTTCTTTTTTTTTTTCATTAGACACTTACACTGCTTACACTTTTTGAGACATCTATACAGTTGTCATTATTGTGTTGAACGATACTCAAGATGCATAAAACTGGCATTGAAACGTGATCAAATCAAAGAGATAGGACCAATATTCCTTTGCTGAACAGTTTTAGATCAAAATCAGTTTTAGATCAAAATCTGAAGTAGCATAAGAGAATATATACTCGTAATATTATTGAAACTATCACAATTTGTATAACATTTTGTTATGGTCTTGAAATCTAGTATACTTTTTTTATTGCATTGAAACAGAGTTTGAAATTGTATTTATTTATTTAGTTTTACAAAATTAACATAAGTAATTTGTCCCAAAACATTTGGATGCAAGAACCATGCAGCGTCCTTGTTTCAGTGTATAATATAAATAAGTTAAGAAACGCCATCTAGTGGCCTATTTCAGTTCCTACAACACTATCTCAAAGCAAAGACAGTCAGAATTATTCATGAAGATTTTCAAATATGTTCACATATTTTGATGATAATACATAATTGAAGTATTGGGGAAAATAGATAAACATGAAATACAGACATAAATATAATGCATTTATATACCTTATAAGGAGAAATGTGTGTATCTGATGGGAATGCAAGCATACCCATCACCTGCCGAACCTCATCTAGCTGCCCTCCTTCTGCTTGGCTGAAATGTTTCCGGGCATGTCTAAAGAAAACCAAATGATCCATACATATTTAGTAGAGCAGAGAACCTTTACAATGTGTTTGGCATCATTCAATGTGTGCACTTGTGTGCAATGTGTGCATTTCTCACCTGACAGCATCCATTCGCTTGTTTTGTCTGATGAGTTCAATAAACTCCTGGATTCTGAGGCTAAATTCAAGACAACTCTGGAAAACAATTATTAGTGTGAGAGCTCACTAACCAAATATATATACTTCTTAGTTACACAAAATTTTACACATTAAGTGAGTTCAACTTTTCATTATATTGGCAAGGCGGGGTGCCCTGTCAGTACAATGGTAAGCGAAAAACAGGGATTATATACAAATCTAATAGGTATCCCATGCTACTTACAAAGACAAATTTTGATAGATTTTAATGCTTTAACTGACAAGTACAAAGTTGAAAATTAGCTACCTTCATTTTACGAAGACGAGACTTATTGTCATGACACCAAGCAAGACAGGTAGCTGTCTCTTGCCTTTCCAAAGATTCCTCCACCTCTTTTGCTGTGAGAAACATCTCAATGTTCACTAGATCCTGCAGAGAAACAATTGCAACAGATATTAATGACAGCGAAAGTGTTTTGTATTATTTTAATTAGAATTTAAAATAAGATTATCAGGCACCATGCCAATGTAGAAAAATCCTGTGGCCCATAATCTATGATCTACTATGCCCTTGCACAGTAAATTATAATTCACTTGTAACATATTTTTTAACTATGGCTGGGCAAAAAAAATCACATTTGGACTGAGTCTGATTTGTCCTCGTTTATGAACTTTTATGAATAATATGAAGAAAAATAAAAATGCATCTTTTTTACCATATTACCAAGCCCTAATCATAACCGTTTGGTGATATGAGCATTTTGTTTCGCCAGTACAGTGGTATCAGTTCGTCACGTGAGATCCCTAGTGTCCGCATACTGGTATTGGGGAAAAGCAGCTGAAACTGTGGAGCTCTACCATTGATACAAGCCTGAACTACCTCTATATCACTCTGCCTAGCCAGTTTAACGGCTGTGTTGTAGTAGCCGCAGCGCAGCAGATGCTCCACCATCATGCGGTCCATGCGCTTTTTCTTCCACAGATTGACAGAGGCGGGCTGGTCACTACTGTGCTCCTTCAAATGCTCAATGCGACGTTTACACAGTTTAGCACTCTCATCTTCTGCCTGAATGGACTCCGCAGCCTTGGTCATAAAAAAAAATTTATCACAACGTTCACAATGCAAAATTACCACATTTTGTGTTAGTACTTATGTGTAGTTCCTTACCTTTCTCTTGAGAGCACTAAGTTTCTCCACAACACCATCAAGTAGAGACACCACAGAATCCACCACTGGAAAGCTGCTCAGGGTTTTTTCCAGCTCTGCAACCACCATTGTGACGTGACTTGTCTCTCGATCTATGTTTTTCTGAGCTGCTCTAAAGCGTTTGTTTAGAGTCTCATAGGGCACCTGAAAAATATACCACAGAAAACGTATTTGATTTATAATTTAGATCTGCATTTCTCCATTACTGTGTGTAAAACAGTCAGAAATCACAGTTATCACCCTCAATCTGCAGAGCTGTCTCCAAAGATATAAAGATATAGTTACAACAATGTCTCAAACTGTATGAAGGGATGAAAAGTAAATGTCATTAAGTTTGTCAATCTGAGTAGTATGTAGCAACAACAGTGGATTTTTGTAACATGCAATTTACACGTATATAATATTAAGACATATATTTAGACTTTAACTTCTTAAATGATTTCAAGATGGATGGACATTAAACAAAATGGCAAATGTGATATGGGTATGCTAATACAATTGAAATAAAAAAAACAAAACAATAAAGATGCTAACATTTTGATGATATCTCCATAATTACTGCAGCAAAACGACAGGTCTATTCAGAAACCAAATTGAGAAATGAATAAAGGGCTGCCAGGTTTTGGAAAACCCAGATTACACGGAGTACTCACGGCTGGTTTTATTGTACGACGCGAACAGTCCAGACACATCTGCTTTGGGCTGTGGTGTCGCAGTAACATTATGTGCAAAGGGGACAGAGCGTGTGTGCGGCACTGGCATGAGGCTCAACAGTGCGTTTTCTCACTGGCCATTTTGAAGCTCTGACGGTCAGCAGCACATGATGACACGGCTTTAACCTGAAAGCCCACTTTGTCTACTTTGTACCGTAGCTCTGCAGGGCCAGGTTACCCATCAGCTAAAGAGGCAGCTGCAGTTCAAAGGCTTAGGGCAATGCATAGTACGTGAATTATCTATGTCTAAACCTTGTGTTGCAATTAAAACGAGACGCGATACCGACAGTCACATATTGAATACCACTCATTGCCAAGCTGTCCACACGAAACGAGCGACCATGTTGTCGTGCACTGCCCTTTAATACTGTGGTTATTAACAACCTGATTAACTACGCGCATTTTAAAGTAATACTTGATAAACTACAACAATCGCAGTGCAGATAATATATAAAAGAACCCAGCCTCATATTCAACTACATTTTACATCATCGTTTTATGCAGAAAAGGAAAATACAGCAGCTCTATCGTCCATACAAGGCGTAATGGCTCCCTTAATGTCCATTCGCGACATTTGGCAATTATAGTCGCTAATCTACACGCATCCCCCACATGTTTCAGACAAATTAAAGGTTAAATTTGTGTTGTCACTTCTGAAGGTCGTGTGCTTTGTAAACACAACTCGCAAACCAAGCTAAGATCAGTTATCGCTTACCTTCCTCTCAACTTCGAGATTTCTGATTTCTAATTCACATTTAACACAATGTATTTAAAGCCAATGTACCATTCACGCAGACATACACTAATAAACTGTCCGAATTCGTCTCTGTGTGGGCAGTTTTACCTTGAGGGTGGGATATTCTTGGACTTTGAGGGCCATGGAGAGTTGAGCTGCAGTCTCTTGCACCGCCATCTTGGCTCTGTGCTTTTGTGTTGTTGTTTTTTTCCATCTGAGAATATGGTGCTGCTCACTAGCGCCCTCTATTGACATGGTGCCACGGCTGGTTGTCACAAACAAAGATTTTTCTCACCGATTTTATAAAATAAGAAATTGTTTTATAATGATCACCACAAAGCTTTAAAAATGCCATATTATTAACTTAGTATGTTTTATTGCAAAAACTCTAACACATAATAACCCACTTTTGACTAGGCTATTTTATGTGAGATTTAACTCAATATTTTCATTGTAATGTAAGAAAATGACGATAAGGTAAGAGCTTTGGTTTAAAAATAGTATGGGTGTATCAGTGCCTAATTTCAGGCATTCTTTTGCTACAAATGAAGAGTTATTTTTGCATGTAGTCTACTGTCTCTGTCCGTCTGGTAGGAGACAAGTCCACCCGTGTAGATACTGTTCTGACTGCAACTTATTGTCTGCATAAATCTTAGATGCTCTAGAGCAGGGGTGCCCAAACTTTTTTCATCTAGGGCCATATATTAAAACACAGAGCAGCATGAGGGCCGATCGAGGGTCATAGACTGGAGGTCAAAACAGTGAGTAATTAAAATCTGTGCATTTATAACAGGTTTGAATGATCCTCCAGACCTTTGTTCAGGCTTAGACCCTCAAAAGGACAAACTACATTTGCTTGATCAAGGTAGATTTCAAAAACATGCAGTAAAAAGTACTACTTGTGGTAGTATGGGCCAATTCACCTGGAAGCCTGAGGGCCAAAAACAATTGGTCTGAGGGCCACATTTGGCCCCCGGGCCATAGTTTGGACATGCCTGCTCTAGAGACTACGTCACTTTTTGCACATTTGAGATACATGCATAGGCTGGATGCTTACAGCTGAATAATTTGAATCTTGTCACAACAGTTACAACTTAATTAAATGTCGGGTCACATGGGCTTGTGCATGTTTAAACAGCTGATGTTCACCCTATACACGTTCACATGAAGGCTGTGATTGTGTATGTATGTGTAAATGTTTGATAGAAATAGCTCCAGGTCGGGCTGCTGTCAGCCCTGATAAGGCCAACAGTCTGAAGGCGTTTGTGGGCACTGCTGTGCAGCAAGCCTTTACTTTTGCTGAGAAGAAGCTGAACCATTAGACACACCGCAGTGACTGGAGGGTATGCTAGAGCAGGAAGAAAGGAAAACAGAGTGAATTTAAAAAGACAAGAGAACAAAGAGGAGCTAGGAAATAAAAAAGAACAGGAAGAAAGAAGAAAGACAGGGGAAAGTAAACTGCATGTGACAGATGAGAGATGTGCAAACAGATAAAGTACAACAAAGTGCTCAGCAGCAATGACAAATCATTACTAGTCACAAATCACAGCACACAACGCCAGCATATTATACAAAATGGTATGTCTGTATATATGCAATTATATATATGCAAAAAAGCACCAGCCAGAATCTCTATATCTCCTTAAGACACCAAATAATCTGTGTTTATTTTTGAGGGAAAATAGCTGATGGACCAATGATCAATAATAAGTGTTGGCACTAAAGTTGACTCGATGTAATTAAGGTAAATACACAAATTTCCTGTATATTCCTGTGCATTATTCATTCACTCCACACTGTCGTGGTAAGCTACTATGGTTTTATTTATCTATTTTTATTTTAAGATCATGACAATAGTTACAGGTATGCAATATTTACAGCTACATGGTAAAAGATGACACAAAAGGTTTGATTTGTGTTCTTACAGAGGTGTTTATACAGACAGACACACCTACATATTCACAATACAGTGCCAATTGTAGCTCGAAGGTGAGTAAGAAAAACTTGAACCACAGCTGCCCTGAAGCAGACTGATGGATGCAAGGCTCACACACACACACACACACACACACACACACACACGCACGCACACACACATGCACGCACACCCACGCACGCACGCACATGCACACACACACACGCACGCACGCGTGCACACACGCACACACACTCACGCACGCACATGCAGACACGCACACACATGCACGCGCACGCACGCACACACACATGCACACGGACGCACGCGCACACACACACAGCGACAGTAGCTCAGTTGGTAGTTGGTAGTGATCCGAAGGTTGGCAGTTCGAATCCCGCTCTTGACTTAAATATCATTGGTTGAGCAGTCAGATCCACTGACTCACAGTTGACTGGTGTGATTTTAGCTCAGATAGATGAATGGTGTTGTTGTGTCCTTGGGCAAGACGTTTAACGTACCTCGCCCCCAGTGTCTGCGTACACTGGTGTACGAATGTGTGTGTGAATGGGTGAGTGGTTCCTTGTTGTAAAGCACTTTGAGGGCCTTAAAGGTGGTATATAGAAATATGAGCATTTACCATTTACATTCATACTATGAATGTGGGTGCTTTGCCTAAGGACAGAATGACTGTGACACCTGATGTTCCTCCTTTCCAAGTACTTGCTTAGCTTCTGAGATTTGGTATGGCCACCAAGCCGGCTACTCTGAAGAGAGTAACAGTTACAAAAACCTGCATGACAGACAAGTGGATATCCAAGGTTAGCAGTGTTCATTAAGCTGCACTGGGCCCCCGTAGACATACTTTTTTCTTAACAAACAGTATTGTAAAAGTAACAACTGTTATGAAAAACATTAATTCAATGTTTCCAACAATTAAAACAACAAGAAACTAGAGAAATAAAAGGGGTTCAAAGAAGAGCTGGAGAAGGCCTGGAAACTGAAGGCATCAGTGGTGCCCGTGGTCATCGGAGCACTCGGGCAGTAACCTCCAAACTGAAGGAGTGGTTATAGCAGATCCCAGGAAAAACATCAGACTTTTCAGTCCAGAGTTCTAGGAACAGCAAAAAACTCTCAAGCTCCCAGGCCTCTGATAGAGGACCTGAGCTGGATGAGTCCACCCGCTGAGGGTGAGGAAGAGGTTTTTTTTAATTATTATTATTATTAGTATAATGCCAAACTGTGAAAAATCATACAAAGCAATAACATGTCTATAAAGACAAGCAAGTGGACCCTCTGCCAGAATGGTTACATATACCACACATTTAAGTCAATTAAATATTAAATACGTTTTGAGCTCAATTTACTTTAAGATCCCAACAGCCCCAACATTTAACATCAGACAGAAATAGATGTAACTGTATTTACAACTCAACCAATTCTGACTGTTCCATCATAACCATGTTGTAAGTGCTACTGAATATTGCATATTATGTTTTTGTAAAGGAATTTTGTTGTTTGTGATGTATCGTCTTATCTCTTAACAAACTGATGAGGTCAATAATAAAATATTCTGAAATTAAAAATTCAGATGCTGTCAAAGATAAACTTTTTGCACCATGTTTATTAAATATGTAACATTATACATTGTATTTTAAAGATCATATGATATAAACCACCTTCTGTAACAATGAAATTATCTGTGGATCCAAGGTTACTAAAGGGTTTACAGTTAAATAGGAACAAGCATTGCAAAAGCATTACAAAGCATTACAAAATGATCAGCATTAAAAACAATTATGCAGAGTCTCATAATTAAGTTAGTACATTCTCTAACAAAAATATTGTAATTGCAAACCAAACTATTCATAGGCAGTTTGTATTTAAAAGTACAGTGTGTCATTTTCTGAAGGTGGCATTTCACCTTAACATTTCCATGGAAAAAAGCAGGAGGAAGCCGTCCTCCAAGCCCAATGAGTCAGGTGTGTGCAGAAGCAGTACAGTAAACAGGGTTTTATTAAACATGCTTTTATTTTTATTTTTTGAGGGGGTGTGAGGGCTAAAAAGTTACATATGGTGGCTTTTAAAACAAACATTCAAGGAGCATTAAAGTTCACCTGTAGAAACAAAAACTCGTTTTTCCTCTCCTCATTGTAATTACATAACTTTTTTTCTCCTCCCAGTCCTCCTTTCAGGAAACAAAAGCTGAATTCTGTCCGCCCTTTGCCCCTCCCCATTCCTGTTTTCTCTTTTTCACACACTCTGCTTTTCTCTGCTGTATCTTCCCTCGGATATCTCTCTTTACATCCTTGTGCCCCTGCCTGATTGTAACACTGCTTTCATTCTCCGTGTGGGTACTTTTTTTCGCAAACCATGGGTAGAAGGACTAGAAAGAATTGCTGTAACAAAAAGTGAGAAGAGGAGAGGAAGGGAGCTTGAGATAGGGCCGAGGGAGGGGTAAAGCAGATCGAGAGCAGGCGGGCGAGCGGCAGGCAGGAGGGGGAAGAGAGAGAGAAAAGAGGGGGAGCACATGTGTATGCTTGTCACTAAGGGGCTGGGAGAAGGACTAAGGGAAGCGAGGTAGCTGGCCATAGCCGCCATATGCTGACTGGATTCCTGTTCATGTGTGCTGCGAGAACACTGCAGTTTGCGTAGTGCGCTGGCCGGCCGGGGAACACACCATGGGAAGCTCACATCTCCTCAACAAAGGCATGCCTCTAGGTAAACATGTCGGCTTTTATGTGGTGTGTGCGCGCCGGGGACCTCTGCATGCATGTGTGCGCCTTCCAATATTTGTGAACTAAGTGTACATTATTCTGCCATGCTCTCCCCTCCCCCTCCCCTCTCTCTCCCTCTTCGTCTCCTCCTCTTTCTCCTCTTAATTCTGCCAGTCTATTATCTTTCACATCAGCCTTCCTCACACCACACCGGAATGGTTAGCCTTTACTCCACCTCCGATCTGTCTGCATGTGTGTATGTGTGAATAGGCAAATATCTGCTGTTGAAGCCTGTTCAAACACATCCATTTGTAGAGACAGAAATAGATCTCTACTCACTCTCCTTCCAGGGCTAGCGAGGACATGACACATATTTCCTTTTCATCGTTGGTCAAGAAAAGAGCATTTACACATTTAGAGGAACTGGGACATGTGCGCAGGAAATGCGCAGGTGAGGGAGGGATGTGATTTGAGATATGGGAAAAAGACTATTCCAGAACATGAGATCAAGGTAGGGTGGCAAAGATGCAAGGGAGGGGGGTGGAGGTTTGGGTGTGGAGCAGGAGGTGGGAGGGTGTGAGCAAACATGATGATGGTCTGTTTTCACCTGAATGAGAATTTCTTATTAGACTTATTAGTTTCTGAAGATTGCTCATTCTGTGATGTCACCAACAGGCTGCGGGGCATGTCTTTAGATGACATCAAAGATTAAACTATTATATTCCTCCCTATTTCAAGAACTCCATATCCAACTGAACTCCTCAAGTCCAAGGTCACAGGAAATAAAGGCTATAAATTATGAGTGAGGAGGCATTGCTCGCTGTACATTTTAGGATGCAAAACACGGGATCCCATCAGCAGCTATATTGATCTTGTGATTGTATCAGTTTCAGCTCCCTGTAAAGAGTGCTGAAGCTTTAAGAGCTGTTAGAAAGTGCCTTTGTCAGTCCCTGTGATTGAAAGGCTGATTTATGCTTTAGCTGAGAGAGGCTCTGAAAGACGGCATGTTTTATCTGAGCATTGAGGTGTTTCAGAAGTGAAATATTACATTCTGTTTGTCAAATCTCATCAAAAGGCAAAAAAGTAGGGCCGTGCAATTAATCCATTTTTAATTGGGATTGGAACTCAATCAGTTCCAATCGTCAGTGATATTCTCAGTTCTGTTTGATGCAGTCCACAGTCAATCCTCTGTCAGTACAAGCATGTGGTTTGGAATTCAGACTTTGGAGGATTTTGAAATTTGACATTTTTGTGTTAGATGTCACTGATTGAAATGTGTGTAGTTTATGCCCAGGAAATTAATATTGAACATTTTTGTTTTAATATGACAAGGAGTGCTATTTTTTAACATATTGGCCAGCCTTAGCTACCAGACTGATGCAATTAATGATCGCCATTTAAATCCTAAACACGATGCATAAGAACTTTGTAAGGAGATAATAGAACAGAGACTGCATAGATAATTGTCTATCAGCCTTGTGATGAACTGGCTATATTGCCAATAGCAGCCCATGTAGCAGTACTACACGTTGAACATATGGAAGTACACGTTCCACTGAAGAGACCGTGAGTAAACTAGTACAGAAGAATTATGATGTCAACAGACCATAGAAATAACAGGCTAGACAGGGTTGCATCCCAAAACAACACTTTGGAATAAGGCCATAATTACCATGTGATCCACAAAGACATTATAGATGTTCTGTCATTTGTGTCATCAGTTTGTCTTAAATCATTTGGTAGTATGTAGTTAAGTAGAAAAAGCTTGGACAATACTGATAAAGCAGACACTACTCTGAACAAATTTAAACCTATTAAAACCTGCTAAATATATGATCCACTTACCTCAAGAGTCATGTCCCTATAATCTATTAAACATTAAGAACCCAGTTCAATTGAAATGGTAACAGACCCCAGTATATAACAGCTAATCCGCCCACATACAGTAAGCCTGTTAAAGCATTCATAGATCTTTGTTCCCTAATTTTCAACAGTTACTAAATCACAAATGAAAAGATCAAACGTAATATTCATGTTATATAGTCACATGTATGAAGCAGTAAGTCTTTTCTATGGCTGCTTGCTTAGCTAAGTATGTCTTCATAATTCTATTATACTGTATAGTTTAGTGCTTGGACTGCCTCACTGTGGGATTCTATATGGTTTTATTGAATTATTGATTCAGGCCGTGGCTACATTATTCATTGTGATTGTTGCATCAAATTCTATAGCTAATCTTTCACTTTGCATTTTTCCATATAACACGAAGATAAAGGCAATGTTTTGTAATGAGTAAAGAGAGCGTTATTGTTTCATACTGGTCTTGTGTGGGCACCCTGCTTCCACACACTATCTAGCTCACGTCAGCCTGCACACATCAGAGAGGGAGCGCACACTCCTAAATCTTAAAATGTAGGTGGGGCAGTGTGTGCGTGTACAGAGGAGGTTCTGCTGATAGATGCTTTCTGTCTTCTCACGTTTCTTTCCTGGGAATCGACTGCAGCCGGGGAGGGAGTGAGGCCATGTGAATGAGCACAAAGCAAAGCAGCCAGCTAGAAAAAAAAACACTACAGATCGGACAGGGCATTTTTCAACACTACTTGGGAGATATAAAAAGCTGGCAGTAGGATTCAACAATGCAATTATATGGGGGAAAATGAAAGAAGACGTGTGCCCGTAGATAACAGTAGGGTGAGATTCATCCTAAAGACTAAGCTATCAAGGCCGTGTAGCCACATGCCAACAGAGTCTGTGGCATAACAAATCTGCTGTGTTGGGCTTGATGGCTGGCTGCGTCGCCTACGAGTGTCTGACTTATCACAGGTGTCGCTTGCATAGCTCTTCTCACTTCCCCCAGCTTCTTTCCTCTTTAGATTTCTAAAATAAACACTATGACTGCAACCACATAGAGTGTGTACTTGCAGATAAAAAACAAGGTTCATTGTGTTTGATCTTTTCAGTAAGCATTAGCAAAACACAACAGAGTATGAGCTATAGGCAGTCTTAGAAAAATAACATTATTATCTAGAAAATTCTAGATTCACTGATTCTACTGATGTTGTGAAAATCTGACATTTACGTGTTTGGACATATTTGTAGCTATAAACCAACCTCAATAAAAAGTAATGTTCTTGGCTGATCTACTTTGTAATATTGCAAAAGTGCACATACATACCAGTAGTTCAAGTGTACTTTAGGTTGTGTCCTTTCTCCTGTCATGTTTATATGAAAATAAGGACTTGCATGTTTTGGCACATAACCCAGTTCAGATTTGGCAGCTGTCCAAGTGACAAAATACTGCACTTCAACACTGTCTGGGTTGAGTGACAGATCCAAAATGTTGCTTAAATCCTCCAGGACCAGTTCCAGCTGTTCTGGTGTCAGTGATGTGGGCCACCTGTGTACTGTCCCATTCGTACACTGCACTGCCAACAGTCAGTAGCAGATGCTTTTTCCATCCATTGTCAGTCAAATTTTCACGGCATAATTTCAGCCTGATAACAAAGGGATTTTATTCCCTCTTCACTTAGAATCCTCTTGAAATGTTAAGATACTTTGTTATGAGGCTCATGTTGGGTAAAACGTTCAAGTAGCAAGTTAATATGTCTGTTTGTCTATTAGCAAAGTAGAAAAGCATTGAAAAGTTCATGTACTCTTGAACTTGTCGAGACCTCAGTAGTATATCTTAACTGTTGTG
This sequence comes from Odontamblyopus lacepedii, assembly GCA_034769755.1. Classification (NCBI taxonomy): domain Eukaryota; kingdom Metazoa; phylum Chordata; class Actinopteri; order Gobiiformes; family Gobiidae; genus Odontamblyopus; species Odontamblyopus lacepedii. The sequence continues at coordinate 14,225,979 of CM068355.1, read as the reverse complement.
GGAGGAGAGCTATTATATTGTGTGATAGATAGACTCACTAAGTTAAAAGAACAATATCATAATTCAAGAGCCGAATAGGAGCTGTTTGCACACCTGACGCCGGCAGCTGTCTCCAAACTGATAGAAACACAATGTGAAATGTGTTTCCATTAACAGAAACAAATAGAGCTCCCCACGGTCTAATTTTCTCTATTAAAAAAACTCAAATACACACAGAGCAATAAACTTAAACACACAGTGAAATAACCTTCTGCTTTTTGTAAAACATAAGCAACTATAAAATGTAACAATAAAATGGCACTGATCGTAACTATACTGATTAAAACACAGAAGCTATAAGTTTAATGTAAAAAATATTATGAAATAATAATTAGCGTAACTATAGTTTAAGTAGAAATCTGTAGGAAACTTATAGATCCACAACAACGGATTAAGACAAAGTTAAGTTAATTCAAAACAACATGATATTCATAGAAAGATTTGAAGGCGATAGCTAGTTTCTCAGATGTGGTATTCAAAACAAGAGAGGATTAAGTAATTACAATGAAGCGCTCCCACGCACTAACGTTGAGTAGGAGAGAGTGACAGAGACAGTTTGAAGTGTGAGAGTTTTATCACTACCACTAGTCAGCGGCAGTTTAGGGGCTGGTCCTTTCAAGGTCATGCATGAGGTTGGAATGATAGTTATTTCCTCCCTCAGCAAAGGACGTGTAGTAGAAATATCAAGAATTCCTCTAGAAAATCTCAACCACGCCACATACCACTTTCACTCACTGGAGAAATACTGTCTCTTAATAATTCCACACAACATGGTGCAGCGGCTTGAATGTGATTTCACATCTAGAGCAAAATGAAACAGTAATGCTGAGTGTGCAGTGCTGTGTGGTGCAGCTGCAGTAGGAAACTGTTATTCATGAACATATCTGATTTGCAATGGACGCCATTGAAGCCTATTTTTGTGCTCACATTGAACTCCTATTTCTCAGTTATGCACCATTGATGTTGTATTGACGTGTAAGTGCAACGGCCTGCAGGCAAACCCTTTTATGGAAAGCTAATGTTTTACTAGACCGCAGAGTGCATTGTTAGCAGGATTTAAGTTTCACCTTATTGGTCTTACAGTGCTGTTCGGACTGAGTTATCAGATCAAGTTACATGCTGTAATATGTGGATAAGACAACAACACAGAAATTGGGCACTGAGTGTTAACAAAACCCCTGACCACAAACATACCTGGAGTTGTGTCTTGTTTCATTCACACATACTTAACACACAAACCCTGCATATTTAGGCATATTTAGAGTTCTTCTGTCAAGCAGATAATACTCTGTTCCACCTTCTGATGTTATGTGGTATACAGGAAGTGCTCCACTGTGTTTTCAAACATCATTTGTTTAACATCAGCGCTGGTATTACCCATCTCTACTGAACAAAAGGTAAACTTGAAAACTACCACATGACATCACAAGGTGAAACAGAGTGTTATCTGTTTGATATTTTGAGCTTTGGAGATGTAGGCAGTAGTAGTAATGGTAGAAGTAGTAAATGGATTACTCAAACATGTGTGAATTAAACAAAAGAACACATGTATTTTTGATGAGGCAACTGCATTATAACATTGTTTAAAGCTCAAGAGCATATTTTGTGTAATATGTGACATTTTACTTCAAAATGGCAATGACAATAGAATACTTTTAGTAATAATAATAATAATAATAATAATGTATCAGATTTATATCGCGTTTTATAGCATTATTCATTCACTTCATACTCAGTGGTGGTGCTACTATTGTAGACACAGCTACCAGGGGGCAAACTGACGGAAGTGAGGCTGCCAATCTGCACCATCGGCCCTTCCAGCCACCACCATCACTCACACATACAACACTTTCATATTCGGCAATGTGGGTGAAGTGTCTTGCCTAAGGACAGAACAACAGTTTTTTATGACTGGTGCCCCACTGTGACACTTGCAATTCCCAGTCATCGCCCATCCAAGTACTAACCAGTCCCAGCCTTGATTAACTTCTGAGATCTGACAGGATCGGACTTTGACAAGCTGGTATGGCCATGTCACAATACCATAGCATTACTGTAGTACCGCAATACAGCATTTGTCAAAGACTGTGTGGTATATAAATTAATTCACCTTTTATTACCTACACTTCTCTGTTAAACCAAGGTCCACACTCATTGTAGGGTCATTTGTTGAATCTACTTGTTAATTGCCACTTACCCTTGAGTATGGCCTTAGCTGCTCTCTAAAGAAATGGTTTTATAAAGCTCACTCTTCATTCATTTTCTTACTTGTCTGCTAACCTTGGATCTGGTCAAGCCACGTCAAACAGCCCACTTAAGCTGTAAAATATCCCATTTGTGTTAAGTGCTTAAATGTTGGATACAGATGTTTTAACCTTGTCCAGTCGTTATGGGTCACTTACTAGTTCATTGCATCACCAACAGTATAAATACAGAACTCCCTTTTTACACTTCACTACTAAAAACCTAATGTTTTCAAAAACCCAGAAAACAAAGCTGCAAAAGTTTTGTCATCTTCTCATCTCAGACACTTGGCTCCAGGAAATTCTTCAAGACCACACTACAGTCATCATAGGAACTGCATCAGCCCAGAGCACATATTATGGGATGCAGATTAGGTCTCCTTTGAGTCCAGCGGCAACTCTCACAAGTGACAAACAACTGATGATATGTGACACTTGAGCAATGCTGGAAGTCAGAAAGTCTTTTTATACCGCGAGAGGGACGAAAATACTCTTGGATTGAGGATCAGTCTGTTCAGCATCCAAGTGCTGCAGACACACGACACAAGCCGAGAAAGAGATATAAACAGAAGTTGATGCTTATTGACAATAAACACACTTTGACATTGTACTCACCAGCTTTAGATCAAAGCAAACTGGGTCACTTTAGAATATAGGAGACTACAATAACATTTCATCACTCTTTTTAGGTATCAGGCCACCCATCATGAATGGGCCTATGCACCCCCGCCCCCTGGTGGCGCTGTTAGATGGACGTGACTGCACAGTGGAGATGCCAATCCTCAAAGATGTAGCAACAGTGGCTTTCTGTGATGCCCAGTCCACACAGGAGATCCACGAGAAGGTACGCTCCACATGATTTTTTTATTTTCTAACTGGGCAATATAAATCTTGCTGTATTTACAAATTATGAAATCGAGAATGAACAAGCCTAGGTCAGTGTATATTAGTCCCTGTGGACTGTAAGTGGGTCTGTGTGTCTGGCAGGGTTATGTCTTGTTCTGGGTGGCTGCCAAGCAGGCCCTCTCTGTGAGCACGCTCAGTAGACCACAGCGTGGGAGAAACAGATGGCTTTGGCTCAAACACCAAACTCTTGTCCTCTTAGTAAATGCTGTCTAGTAAGAATCATCATATTGTGTAATTAAACAGCCTTTACAGAAATAATCCAAACATGTAAAGAATATAATATGCTATATGTATATTGTTTAATCAAACAAATACAAATTGAATAGTGTCAGAAATTGTCTGGCAACACTAACAATAAACTGATGTGTATTAATTTAATCTTAATATTATTAAACAGCACATGAATGCATTAAAATGCAATCAGTGAACTGACTATATGACAAAATGTAGTTGCTCAGTGTAGTAGTGTTTTGGACAACATCTTTGACACGGTGTGTGCCCAGGTGCTGAATGAAGCAGTAGGGGCACTTATGTACCACACCATAACTTTAATGAGAGAAGACCTGGAGAAGTTTAAGGCTCTGCGCATTATTGTCCGCATTGGCAGCGGCTATGACAATATCGACATCAAATCTGCAGGAGAACTGGGTGAGAGCACAGCACACTCTCTCAACATCAGCAGTGATACTATAGGATGTATCAGGCCTATATGTTCTTAATTTTTATTTCTTGTATCATATTTCATTTAATACATTTCATTAACAGTAGCTGAAAATTGTAATTACATATTCATGAGTGCATGGCTTCTGTCTTTCTTCAAACCAGTAGCTAATCCTGTTGTCTGTGGACTGCAGGCATTGCGGTGTGTAACATGCCAGCAGCATCAGTGGAGGAGACCGCAGACTCCACACTGTGCCACATCCTCACCTTGTACCGACGCACCACCTGGCTGCACCAGGTTTGTTAGAATGAGAAATCATTACAAATAGTTATTCATTGTAAAGTACCGAAGCATTAGTGAGATCTGAGGCTCTTTGTTATGTTAGGCTCTACGAGAAGGTACGCGGGCCCAGAGCGTGGAACAGATACGAGAGGTGGCATCAGGAGCAGCCAGGATCAGAGGAGAGACTCTCGGCCTCATTGGTCTTGGTGGGTCACAAAATGCCATTGTTATTAATATTGTATGAATGTGGTGTGTGCGTGAGTGTTGGTCACAGGGGATGATGGTGCAGAGTGGCAGCCTCTTTTCCATCAGTCTACCCCAGGGCAGCTGTGGCTAAAAGTGTGGAGTGAATGAATAATGCACTGCAAAGCAATTTGGGTATCTTGAAAGGTGCTATATAAATCCAAAGCTTCATTAATTAATTAACTGATATTATTGAGTATATGGCATACTATTACAGACTATTACATTACTACAAACAAACCTACTAATATATAATTGGCATTTTAGTTCAGCCAGTTACATGAGCAGATTAGGGAACATCTTATCAATATCATTCCTGTCCCTATGAAGTCTCTTCAGCAATAAAAAGAATCTAGATGAGTGATAACTGCAGTCGCTGTTGTCCAGCTGTCAATAAAAACACAAAACTGATTGAGCAGAAAAGGGCAGAGATCAAACTTTGTGGAGAAATCCTATGTTAGCTGTTTTGCACCACTGAACGCAAAAGTGTGTAACAGTAAGAAAGAAAACGTGTAACATGCCATTGCAATCCCCTTTGTAGGTCGAGTGGGCCAGGCGGTAGCACTGCGAGCCAAAGCATTTGGCTTCAATGTGATATTCTATGACCCTTATTTAGCCGATGGAGTGGAGAGATCACTAGGACTACAAAGGGTCACCACACTACAGGTACACACTGAAAATAGTGCCCACTTGACTGTTAGCATATTTAATGATTCTATTACCTGTACTACAAGGTTGGATAATAAGGTTACCTGCGTAGATAATATTCTCTTTACCACATGTCTTCTTTTATAATGTAATAAAATGTAATTGTCTCACAATGAGTGTTGTCTCCCTCAGGACCTGCTCTTCCATTCAGACTGTGTTTCCTTGCACTGCAGCCTCAATGAGCACAACCACCATTTGATCAATGACTTCACCATCAAACAGGTAACATACAAACTCTGATGTCGAGATGAAGAGAAAAAGAAATCATTCTTGTCTAATTATGAAAACATTTTTGTGAGACAGATGCGTCAAGGAGCATTTCTGGTGAACACTGCAAGGGGGGGCCTGGTGGATGAGAAGGCCCTGGCCCAGGCCTTGAAAGAGGGACGAATACGAGGAGCTGCACTAGATGTTCATGAGTCCGAGCCCTTCAGGTAGTCAGTGGAACAAACAGTCAAGTGTGAACAAAATGGTACAAACAAAAGATTTCTGTCAGTTTCAGCCAGGGTCCACTTAAGGATGCCCCCAACCTCATCTGCACCCCACACGCAGCATGGTACAGTGAACAGGCTTCGCTTGAGATGAGAGAGGAGGCAGCCAGAGAAATCCGAAGGGCTGTCACTGGTAAGACTAATGCACTGATATTTATACAGTGTTCTGTTATGCAAAGAAAAAGGCTCAGTGAAAGGATGACAACAATGCTTTTCCATTAGAGCCTATTTGAGTACAAACATAAAGGCAACAAAGCAGGCACACACATCTGTTAAGAAAACTATAGAGCTGTTTTCATATGAACCCAATGCGGATTTTAAGACGCTACATACTAAATCTAGTTTATTCATTATAGAGTGATAAATGTATTCAACATCAGCCGACCCAGCGGCCTAACAGGTTGTTTGTCAGTTCTTTTGTGTAGTTTTTCATGTATAAATGTATCTTCATGGACAATTTACACAACTTGCCAGTAGTATTAATGTTGATTTTTACTTTTGGTCTCCAGTTTCCAACAACAGATGTGGTAAAGTTTTTGTATACACAAAGAAGCTGCCTGGTAGAAAATTATTTAAGAGGGTCTCACATCTGTATGGATTATGCTGACATTCCCCTGCGTAAGATGTTCAACTTGAAACTTTTCTTTCTCTCACCTGTTTAGGTCGTATCCCAGACAGTCTTAAAAACTGTGTGAATAAGGAGTTTCTTTCTCAAAATAACCATTGGACAGGAGTGGACCCTGCCACAGTCCATCCTGAACTCAATGGAGCTTATAGGTAAGATCTCCAGCATGTTTATATGCAAGAGCACACATATTATACTGCAGATTTAGCCTTCACTAAATTTCTTAACTTCCTATTCAAGGATATTGGTGCATTCACATTTCCTAGGTATTTCAACATTGTAGAGGCAATGGCTCCAACAGTTACATCAAATATGTGTAGTGTTTCAAGTGTTTTGAATATAAATAAATACAAATTCAGTCAGTGTGTTTAACAAATGAAATTATGAAATCTATGTACAACCTCTGCTTTGTGCTATACCTCCTAAATGTTCCCATTTGCCAAGTGGTTTTGGCCTGTCCTTGCAGGTACCCCCCAGGAGTGGTGAGCTTACCTGCTGGAGGGCTTCCTCCCACTGTTGAAGGCATTGTGCCCAGTGCAGTGCCCATCACACACACTCTGCCTCCTGCTGTCACTCACCCTCCACATGCACCATCACCAGGACAGAACACTGTCAAGCCACCAGAGGGAGACAGAGAGCAGCATCCAAATGACCAACTGTAGCTACCTTCAAACACACAAGCTCAGCGGGTTGTCTGGTGACCAAAAGATCTGTGCATGAAAACAGCAGCAAAGATCAAATTGACAACTTGTTATCTAACAGTGTCAGATCCCAAGATGTCAAGCTCCAAGATGATGATCCAAAACCAACTTGCAATTTGCTGCAAGTAGACTGTTTACACTCCAAAGAGGAGAAAGAGCAACACATGGAGACACCCGGAGATATTACTTTACTCAGCCAGAAGATACAAAAAATAAGGGTCAATGTGGAAATACTGGATTTAATTCTGCCATCTTAAGACTGTCCAAAGTTATAGGGGCATATTTCATGTCTCCTCTTCACGTGTCACTTCCTAAGTTCATGTACAAGTAGTAGGTTATGAAATGAATGTAACCTGTTTGTGTACAGTTAGACATGCAGCAATGAAATACAGGTCATTGTATTCAAGTCTTAACAAAAACCATGGGTGCATTTCTTCTATGTAGCCACACTGGTTTTTGAATACAATATCTGATTTTAAGTGTCCCTGGATTAACAAGGCCCCAAAAGAGGCAGCTTTTGCACACCTTCTCAGGAAATTAAGTTTCCGCAGTTGGTATTATTTGTTTAGTTTTTTTTTAAAGGATCATTTTTATGCCACTTAGTGCTTCTGTTTTCTACCTGCTTGCCTTTGTTGTGTCCTACAACATTAGAAGAATAACTTTGTCCATTTGTTTTGGTTAAGGAGCATGTGATTTCGCTCTTGGGACTTGTGTGTAAATGTTTGATCCAAATTGTTGGACTGTGGGAGGAAAGGTTAAGGTCACAAAATGATGTGCTTTACAGGATTTACAGGATAAACAAGATTGGTTACATAGTTACAATTATAAATACTTCAATCTTGAGACTAGGGCTTCCTCTACTTTTGACAAAGAAGAACAGGTCAAGGAGCAGTTTAGGACAAAGGCAAGGATGACATTTTACCTCACATTTCTTCAGTCTATTATTAAAACTAACAATATACATTTCTGCTGTAAAACAACACTGACTTACTGAAACCTAAACTGCACTTCCTGTTTGGTTAAAAATGGTTGAGTGAAAATTCAAACAAAATAGTTGAACTGAATGGTTCTGCACAATGTAACAAGACAAATATAAAGTATTCCTCTGAAATGGGTCCAGCTTGAGTATACCATTTAGCCACCATCTGTGGCTTCTGTGTCTATGTGTACATATGTACTGCCTGCCTGTGTCAATGTGACTTGGTTGTATCTGTGTCTTTAAAACAGCTCTGGGAGAGGAGACGAGGACCAGTGGGCGCCAAAGCATGTTATGTTTAGAAGACTGCCATTATAAAACACTACACTTCAATAACAGTAATGACATTTTATGCATTCAATGTGTATGTGTTCAACTCAAGTTTAGTCTGTTTTGACAACATGACAGTGCATCCTGGTTCCACTTCTCCCAGCAGCTGAGTAGTAAAACAGTTTGCTGTTGCCTACCTAGTCTTGTTGGTGAGGTAGTATGTGTAACAATCAGGGATGGATATTTCATTGGCTCAGTATTTCACAAGTTATGGAATCAAAGCATCAGTGAAATTAATGCATTGAATACTGTTAGCCCCAAATCCAATACAAATATGAATGTAAAACTTTGTTTGAACATTATTGATAAGCAGCACTGCCCATAGAGATAACTCATATAAACTGCATTCCTCATTCAAACCAGTGTGTGCCAAGGCAAACGTGTCAAAGAACTGCATGAAATTCTATCCCTGGAAGTAACACACAGTCCACTGTTGCCTACTTTGGTCCCCTTTATAGTTAGGTAGTAGGCGTAGCAATATACAGTATACATATTATATTCTACAGTAAATATCATTATTTTTGGTCAAGATTGACAAACTGACAAAGATATGTTTGTGACTGTATGCATTTGTATGAATTATTTTAAAAAATAAACTGTGGAAGGTGATGTGTGTGTCTAGGGAGTATTTTGTTGTAGGAGTCACTATTTCCCAGAGACTTCCACATGATGGAGCTAGTAGAGTTTCTATGCTGAATGGTGCAAGGCTAGGCTAAGTTAGGCTAGTTATGTACATTGCATTAATTACTGTAATGTATTTCCAAGCCAAATATATTCATAACATTCATAAACAGTTAGTTGAAATTTATGGTGTAAGTAAAATAAGAACTTCATCATTTTGAGTGGTTCAGAATTTGGTGCTATTTCACACCACTAACTTCTGACATTAAATATTACAAATTAGTTCCATTACCTGTCTTTGTCTTTGCTCATACACTTATTTCCCTTTTTAATAGAAAGCACTAGTTGATTTTCATTCGCCTCTGTTTCCTCCATTCAGTATTACTCTACACCAGCTGGAAACTCAGAGTCAAGAAAAACCTCAGGAAGCAAATGGAAATCAGATGTAGTCAACAGAAATGGGCAGACATGATTTAGATGAAGTACAGAGACCTCCAAAAAGCTCCAAGAAACTGGCTACAAGATAACATCAGATCAGGATTTCTGTGTTATAGCGATAACAGCAATGCATGATTTTAAGTAGTAAGAAGAGTGAAGTAGACCAAAAACCTGTGTGGTTAATGCCAAAACTAGGTACAGACAGATTTAATGTTATGGAATGTTAGATGTTTTGATTTCAGATCAGGTCTTGTAATATTATTTTCTCTGAAACTTCTGAAACTAATTTGTCTTTGTATTTCATATGCAGCTTAGTGTCACAGAAATGTCCAAACTGACTTCTCAAGGGTGTACACAGGAATCTCATAAAGTATATACATATGTTTTTTTCCTCCATTTTATAGAACACATAGAACATATATAAAGATATAAAGAAATACATAGAGATGGAAATTAATAATAAAATTAGTTCTTTCATGACAATGTACTAAACTGTGTTTGCTATCTTGGTCATGGTTCAGATGGTTTTATAATTTTACAGCAGGCCTGGACACCATACTGGTCAGTACTCTGTCAGTGCAGGAGGTGTTGATTGTGTGGGTTGTGGTTCAGGCTCTGGATGAGGCGGCTGATGATTGACATAAAGGAAATGGATGGATTTTCGCACTTCCTTAGGTCTCCGCTCACCTTTCCTTCAACATGGTCTCGTGCCTCCCTGACATTTTCAGCTTTCCTCTCCTCTCAAACTGGGTGCAATCCAAACAGAGGCTGAGAGGCTAATTATCTCCATAAACAGTGGAATACAGTGGCGGTCCAAACTCGGAGAAGGTGATGCACCGCACTGGGAGCAACAGCAGACTGTTTGTTTCCTTTTGGGTGTAGCTATTCAATGGACCTACACTTTTCACAAGGTCTTTCCTCTCAGCCAAGGAAAATGTCTGGCTCTTAACAGACACCAGACATCTGCTTGTAAATGTTAACAACTGTAGTTGCCAGGAATAAACTAAAGGCTGCAGCTTAATGCCAAGTTTATTAATCTACTTTTTCATTCTATTACAATCTATTTCTATGTAACTCCGAACATCAAGAGCACTTTCCTCATTTTTTACAGCTACACAAATACCAACCAGGATCTACTCAACCTTGACCTGCAAAAGTAGATTAGCTATTATCTTCAAGATGAAAAACCCACTTTTTGCCATACAGTATTGGAAGACATTGTAAAATATAAACAGACACCTGGAGTGAGCCTACGCTACTGGAGAAACCGCAAGGAGTCAAGTGAGAGGAGAACTATTATGAGAAAGACAGCTAAGGACACAAGAGCAAGGAGTGCAAGAACAGGAAAAAGGAGACAACCTGAAAAATGAATTTCAACAACCCACAAATGGCTTTACTTTACAGGTTTACAGTTTTAGCACAATTTATTCCTATAAATCAAAATGGTAATTCCTGTGGCAGCAATTTCAGGCATTCTAACTAAAAGGTAGATAAATAGATTCACATACGGGCCCATCATTCATACAAATTCTCAGTGACATTACTAAATAAAAAAGTTAAGTTTCATATGTGAATTATTTATAAAACCCCCATAATCACACAAAAATATCCACGACTGATCTTGTTTTCAACATGAACTTCTAGAGCCCATTATTGAGTCAAGGAATACAATACATTAGTCTCGTCATTCAGTTACATTTTCTTCAGTTGTGCAAAATGAACCAACTTGTGATCTCACATGGGCAATTTCCAAGAAGTGTTTAACCATCTGCATAAACCACAAGTGCTATCACAGAACAAATTAAGGCCCATTTCTGTGGTTGTAGCAAAGATTGAGATCTCATAGCCTAATTTTCTCAATGATGTACACAAGAATCCTTTCCAAACACCAATTTAAAAATCATGGTCATCTTTTTGCCCAAAATGACCTCACACATTTGACTTTGTATTAAGGGTGAATATCTTATTTGGTATATTTATATTTATTACTTTTTACCAGGTTTTTGCTCAGCACTACTTGAAATTGTGCATAACAAATAACAAATAGCATAGTTTTATAGTATAGATAACTGTTCGGATTATTTCAAGATTGTTTTTTAAAATAAGCACAAAGCAACAAAAACGCATAACATAAATAATCTCCATCCAGGTTGGTATTAGGAGTCGATTCCCACTTGCCCCTTTACATCATCACAACAAAGTGCTGCAGACTGTCAACCCCTTTTATGGATAGGCACAGATCGCGCTGGCGCAATGCTGTTGAATCTTGAATCTATATATTATATACAATTAAGGAAATCAAATTGGAAAACAAAGTAAGTGAAGAGCAGTGGGTGTGTATCATAGCAATGAAAACAAGGGTCGATCAGAGCTATGACATATTGAATACAACTTCAGGTGGGTAAATAAGAAAATAATTGTAACATTAAAAGCTCTAAAAAGTACTTTGCATAATAGGTCTCCTTTAAAAAAGAAACAAATGGCAGGAGGTGATTTTTAACCCAAGCACAAAACCTCAACAAAAAGCAGCACTACACAAAAGTCTTAAAGCTACATCATGATTTAAGAAAACCAGATAGCAGCAAGGGAAGACACGAGAAAACCATCTTTTGTTCACACTGCCTCAGGCTGACATCGCTGTCAGACTTCAGGCTTTGCAGGTTTACATCCGTCATCATTTTGTGCGTAATTTGAGAAACGAAGGATAAGAAATCCTTTCACATAGAATGCAAGGCAGTAACTGGTTGCACCTATGAAAACAAAAAAGGGACCATCAAGACGTCAGAGGAAGAGCTATAGGAAGAACCGGATTACACTGTGATGGTAATCGCTTTAAAAATAATCCCGGTCCTTTCACAAAACCATGCCCATCTGCAAGTTAACAAAATGGAGAAGTTATGCGTGTATTCCAGTGACAGCAAGGTTTGGTTGCAGCACAGATGTTAAAGTAGAATTAGGGTCAATGGCGTAGCCTTCACCAGAAATAACCCGAAACAGTTTTAACAGTTTAATTATCCTTTTGCACTCTAATTTAATTGGTCAATAGAAAATAAATGCTTTGACATTATTTGACCCCTGATTCCTTATCAAGTGTACACGACACTAGTGCAATAGGGCCATGTGACTTGTTCTGCCAACACACAATTACTGCGTAACTATTTCCCCAAAAGGAACAGTACATCCCTGAAGAGAGTGGGACACATGAGCTGATCATGGAGACTGATACTGAAAGCCACCAGATGTTTACTTTGGGGTGTGTACACTGATTTTAATGTAACATAGCCCTTTTCAAATAGTCCATCCTTCCTATTATGCAATATTGCAGCAAATTTATTTCCCAGGACACCTGTCTTATGCTTCAGAGGCAGTGTGCTCTCTTTAATCTCACAGGGGAACCTGTGTGTATTTATCAACCAGACTGTTACAAAGGGAGTCCCTGTTTTCTTTTCAACACAGTCATATTTTAATATATTTCCTTCTCTGGTCATTTAAGCTCTAAGTAATTCATTTGACAGCTGGACAGATGTCTTCTGATTCCACAGTCCCCAAAGGTACAACAAACACAAGAAATGAGAACAGTCCATTGTACTTTTATATATCTGTTTATTGTCAATTGTTACATAAGGAACAGGTAATAAGGACCCACAAAGATGATTTGTATTCTGAATTTTGTATTACACCCCTGCATATAAATATATTACAAATAGGAAACTGAGGCAGCAAAGATGCAGAGAGGATGAATGCCACCCAAGCACTGACAGTTGTCTGGACATTAGTCCGATGACATGCATACAGTGTAGAACATCCCAAACTTCCTGGAAAGCAGTCAGGCATTGGCAGCACGAGCAAATCTGTGACCTAAGTTTTCTTCTGATTTCAGAAGTATTGGGTATTCTACATGGAATTTCAATTCAGCATTTCAAATCGGTTTTCCATTTCCATTCATCATGTTGTGGTTGGGTCATCACAGCATCTAGGTTTCCTTCAAGGAGTGCTTTAGATGTTGCAATAATTGGACATGTTACTTGATGGGGAAGCCATAGTTTAAATAAAATAACACAAATTGCAACAGCACTGGATATCAGTTAATGCATTTGACTTAACTGATGTTGTTTGATTGGAAGCAGTGGCATAGCCATGATGTGATCATCATATCCATGATTTTGCCCAATAGTGTGATCCAAAGGCCGACCAAACATAACAAACACAATTACAGCACACAGCAAGGCTCTCATCCAATTAATAGTAACAGCAGTAACATTCTTCTACTAACACTATGTATGCAACTTTATAGTCACGTCCCACGAGGTTTACCCAACTGCTCATGGACCCAAGGAAGACTAGAGGCACATTTCAACTGGCTCTTTAAAGCACTTATTGGTGGTTAGTGGCCGCCTGCATTTCCATGCTTGACATGGGTTGTCTAATACGTGACATGTGACGATATGTCATCCAAACATAACAAATGTTTTCTTTATAGATCTAAATCATACCCAAAATATACTTTTTGAAGCCAAAAAGTATATCATGAAGCCAATCTAAAATAAATCTCATAAATGTGTGTTCACACCAGGTCTAAACTGAAGTGCGGGACGGGTTTGGGTGAGGCGTAGGTCTGCGGAAAGAATCCACAGTGGTCAGGTGCGGTTTTCAGGGCATTATATGTGTCGGTCTGCGGCAGGCAGATTTGTAAGGTAGTACCTTGCCTGGACTGCTTTAGACCCCTAAATGGCCTGGTACCATTCACTTTAGACAGTGGAAACACTTTAAGAACGCACCAGGGTAAAAACACCAGATTAACAGGCCTCTGTGTAGCACTGTAATGAATTCCACACATCTATCCGGAATGGCTTTCACTGAAAGCGATCAGGGAAAGGCAGAACGTCCAGACAAATATTTAAATCTGATTGTTCAACGTTACAAGCCGAGAAATCTAGATCCAGTTGAAAGGACACAGCTTTTACCTTGTGCATGTTTTAAAAAAAAGTCTGTATTGCTGCTAAAATAGGATAAAATAAGATAAAATAAGATATGTTTATCTGTGTCACCATGCTGGCTTTGGTTGGTTTGGGTGCTTCACTTTTTACTTCTGCCCACTCCACAATGCTGCCCTGTGATTGGTCTAAACCACTGGTTAACCAGGCAATTGCAACAGTGGGAGCTGGTGCAGATACGTGATACTTATATGAGCTCATAGATCGTGAGAATACATCTTGTTGGCAAGGTTACTAAAAACATCTTTAGAAAATCTACCAAAATCCATAACTTGTTATCAAAAGCTTTCACTCAAGTTGCAAGCCTCTCTATTGCAGAATATGGTGTAGGCATAAGTAGGTGTTTACAATGGACACATTCCAGCCCACACATGGAAGCACAAAGCCAGGTGTTTCTGCAAAAGGTGCGTCACACAGTCATATACAGTATCACACACGGGCACAGTATAGCTACTTACAGCTATCCACTTGACACATTAGAAGGTTACAATTTAGTTAATAATATAGTTTTGTCTCACCATGTATGACATTTTTGGAAATATTATAAAATACTTGTTCTGTGTCAGCAGCTCAGCCCCAGGTCTTCTTCACACCATTAAATGATACGTCCTCCCTTGAAGTAGAACTCCTATAGCTAACTCTAATCAACATAACATACATGTTTTGTTGTCCAATGGTTTATCATCAGATTGTTTTAATCTGAAAGCTAACTACTACTGTTATAGTGAAAGGTACAATAGAGCCAAGAGTACTGTTCTGGAAATTGGATTTCATTGGTTTTGCCTTTTTGCTGCATATGGTCCCTGTAAATCATGTGCTTTATACCTCCGGCCGGGGGTTCACCACCTCAACACTGGGTGGGAGGACAGCATGATGGGAAAAACATTGTGGGATTTCACTTTAGTGGGTCAGAAAGTGAGAAAGAAAATGGAATAAAATGGCAAAGACAATGAGATTGTTTAATAGAAGCAAGGAGAGCCGTCTGCTGTCGATGAAGAAGCAAGACACACAGCAGGAGACATATGACGGAAAGATTTCCATTTCTTATTGCGCACTCTTCTCTCTAATTGACTGTCTCTCTCTTAATTTTATGATGATTATTTATGTTTTGATTTGTTTGTATTGTGATTTTAATGTATTTCTTATTCTGTAAAGCACTTTGAATTACTTTGTGTACGAATTGTGTTATACAAATAAACTTGCCTTGCCTAAAATATTGAAATACAGACACAGGAGAAGGAAGGAAAAAAGACCACAAAGACATAAAACCACAGAAAACCACACCAAAATACAATGTCTCACAACCACTATAATATTTTGCAGCCACAAGCAGGAGTAGAGCCAAATCGCGACCAAATTAATCAGAAACCTATTCCTGGAGTTGACATAAATTAGGTCAGGTGCGGTTTTTAAAAAAAAGTCTTCTATTCTTACCTTTTCAGAAATACAAAAATAACAAAACATTACTTCAAAACAGATTTTTAAAATATTGCAAGAGATTAAAAGTCTGGCAGCAAAACATTGTACAAACTATAATGATACAATTGCTCAGATCATTTAGTACGATTTGAGACAATCAAAGAACTGAATAGCAATAGTTTACTATTTGCATTTTCTGACTGACGAACATCATAGTTAGTCATGCTTTTACATGTAGAAAATGGCTATATTTTATGACTCCATTGGACCTATCATCATCTACTTATTACTGCAGAGGATGATGATAGCTCTCACCGCCATAAATTCAGTAGCCTTTTACTTTGTCTTAACACAACAGTGAAGGAGCAGTCCAGGTGCCAGCTGTGATGAACAGCGAGACGCACAAAAACGGCCAACTCAGCAGCTTTGATTTCCTAACAGTGAATTTATACATGTTGTGTTTTAATACTCTGTGGTCACCTAATAGTCTGGACCAGAACTGTTCATCCATAATTCACCAATATAAACTGCTTTTGTCTCGACATCTAATATTGCCTTGTCTAGATGTGGTGGGCTTTGATGATTGATGGCACATGCGCTCAGTGTAGTCATTTACAATAGTCATACTTTCTGTAAGGTTTATTAGAAATTCACACATGCAAAGTAGTAGTTTGACCTGCAGCTCACAGTGTCACAAAAAGAGCAAATGAGTGCACTTGCAGATTGCTCCTACACACAAGGAAATTATTATTGAAAATCAGGGTGATTGCAGCACCCGAGGGACACACTGTAGAGTCAGGTCATTCAAAGCAAGAAGACCAGCTGTGTGAACGAGAACGTTATACTGTATTCAAATTTGACTTAATACAGTATTAAACAAGTTAACCAGTCTTTAAAAACTTGTGTACTTGTGTAGAAAGGAAGGAAAAGTAGTAGATAGTAGTAGTAGCTTTCCACATTTAGTAGCCTGCTCAGTCCTTGAAAATCTTCAGAAGACATACGAGACCCCTGTGTACTAAACCATACAAACTGTAGCAAGGCAAGACACCAAACAAACAAACGACTAACTGAGGTGAACAACGCCACGAGGCAGTTGACTCCAACTGGTCTCTATGGCAACTCTGCCCTTTAACCTAACATCAACAAACTAAGATATTTTGTTTACCGACTGACTGCAATTAGGTTGACATATGTTGGCCGCTCGGTGGCCCTCACTTTCCGGACATTAACTCACCGACAACCCCATCACTGGAATTGTCTTCAGTCTCCTTTCACTGTAGTGATGTTCTGTTCAAATAATGTAACATACAACATTGTCAAATGTTTAAAACGAGACAAGGAAGTTGTTTTGGTGTAGTCTAACTGATTTTTCCAAGTTCATTATGTAAGCAATAGCTAGATGTGCATTTAATAGCGGTAGAATAGAAGAGTAGCTGTCTTACATCCCCATTGCCAGCTTCTTCCACAGCTGTGACACGTGCCAGTCTAACCTTCTCCACTCTGACTATGTTCACTGACCTATATTCAAAACTTTCCTTTCCACATTTAAGTATTTATTGCTTTCCTTCTCAATATGCAATTTGGACCACTGCCTACAAAAACATGTGAGTGGGTTTCACATCTTACTGTGTAAATATAACACAAAATGGACCAGTGCTCCATTGAGATACTTAAAAAAAAATGGAGCATTTATGAAATTTAGACAAGACACTGAAGTCAAGACATAAGTGGAACATTTTTATAGTTGCAGAAATTCTGTGTAGGAAGTTGGTTATTTTCTAGTAATTAAGAATTCTAGAAAGTTGATCATAAAGCATGCAATGTATTCATGTTTTTTAATATTTGTACTAAAAGAAGAAAAATCTTAAATTGCTTTCTTTATTTGAAATGTCTATAGCTGTCATGTAAACTATAACATGTGGGTAAATAGGCTGGAAAGGCGTGCTCATTTGTTTGTAAGAAACGTGAGCATGTGGAAATCATTAGATGTGGGCTGATTGAGCTGCCATATTTGTGTGTTTACACGTGAAAGTTTGGAGTGTTGACTGCAAAGCGTCACACCTCCAACTTCAACACATACTGCCTCTGTATTACCTGCCCTGGCTGAGACACAACACAGGATATGTTATCAATGCTTCCCAAGGTATGTTTATCCCTCAGGGTGTACAATTAAGGGGCTTTCTTGCTTGTTTGTTGGGGTTTGGTATTACTTTTTGTAATTTTTAGTTTTTTAGTGCTAATTATTATGATTTTTAAATTGTTGTTTTGATATATTTTGCTATTGTATGACCAGTTGTCAGTTTTTGTATGTACAATGTCAGTGTATATTATGAAGCCACAGTATGTAACTTTTTAGCCATAAAACAATTAAAATAAAACCATGTTTTTTTCATTTTGTTTGTGTTTATTGCACTGTAAAACAAATAAAACATGCATCCTTACTGTGAGCAGGCTTGCTTCTGCACAACCCTGACTCTTATTTGGCCGTATCCTGCTTGTTTCCATGGAAATGTTATTCCTTTGGCTATAATCACAGTGTGACATAAAACATATCTCCATTGATTATGTTCCAAAATATGGTTTTTAATTTCTATTTGGATATGTGCAGGTGACGTGCCACTTCCAGAAAGTGGCTTTAATGAAATAGGTTATAATTGCATGTTGTTTCATCTGTATCTGTATTATTATGTTTATTTTTTACATACATGGGGAGGTCTGACACAGTGATGTTAAAAAAATAAAACAGATTGACATTAATGCAAACAACTCTGAGATTAGTGCTGTTCCGAGGCATTGTAGAGCAGGTGAATTGTGTTAAATCATGTCCAGTTCTTATCCGATATTGCATGTATGTGTATTTGTTTAACCAGAAAACCCTGATAACCTCTGTCAAGTTCACATCTAAAATGTTGAAACCCAGCTGATCCTGCCTGTATGTATAATTTATGTACACTGTATTTTATTGTTATGTCATACTATGGACCAAAAGTTCTGTGTTTAAATGAATGACTGATGTTTATGTAATGCAAAGATGCTTTATTGGGCTACTGAGAGATGTTTGGCTACTGTATTCAGATGTCAGATGGAGAGCAGGACCCTGACGTGCACCCAACACTTGGCTGTGCACATGAGACTGTAAAATACATTAAGAAGTTAACAGGCCACTTAGAAGCAACAGGGCTGACAGGGAGATCTGTTTCCAAAGGTCAGACAGGTGGGGCGTAGCCACTAATGAACAGATATCAAGGAGCCCAAGTTGGAGAAATGAGAGGGAGGAGTGTTGAGGGTGGAGGGAGGGAGCGGGGTGCATGTCCCGGCGTGCATAAATAGGTCGAAGCACTTTCGGAACTTTGCAGTCACTGTTGCACACAGCCTCACGGAGCACTGCCCTCCCCCCTCCTCACCTGCTGCACTCTGCTTCTTCTGCTGCTACTTTTCCATACCAAGCTTCAAACAAGTGAGTAATTTATTTTATTAATTGTTACTACTGCATGTTTAATTGTTATGGTACATCAAATGTCAGTGTATGCATAAAAATAAGTCTAAGTCTGTCTGTTTTAATCTACAATCCCATTATGATTAAACTCACTCAAGTTGAAACATTTTGTGTTTGTTGTTTCCATGTCTTCCCTCTCTTAGGTCTTCTTCCTCTTCATCACTTTGCATCTATCTCTATTATGGATCCTATCATTTATTCTGAGGTTGTTTATCGCCTCATCCTGACGGTGGCAACGCTGGGCCATGGAATTCTGTCCATGCCTGTCCCCACTGACATACCCATTTGCACAGCTTCAGAGCCAGCCCAGTACAATCTCACCTTTACTGGGAAGTGGAGCCAATCAGCTTTCCCCAAGCAATATCCTGTGTACCGCCCCCCTGCACAGTGGTCTAACCTGGTTGGTAAGTCAAGAAAAAAAGCGTTTAATCCTACAATTATAATCAATTAAATCCTTTGCCTGCTTCAACTCGTTCCTATCGTCATTTATGCGCTTTTAGGGGTAACCCACAGCTCTGACTTCCACATGTGGCAGCGTAATGACTTTGCCAGCAACGGAGTGAGGGAGTTCAGTGAGAAGGGAGAGGCCTGGACCCTCATGAAGGAAGTGGAAGAGGCGGGAGAACGCATCCAAAGTGTTTACAGCATCCTCTCTGCGCCGGCTGTTGTGGGAGGAACCGGCCACATGAGCACTGAGTTCGAGGTGGTGGCCAGGCACTCCTATGTAAGCCTTTCTACATCTTTGCTGTATTTTAGATACAGGAGTAAGTATTCTGCCGTATTTACATGTTGTTGCCATCTTCCTTGCAGCTGTCCTTTATTGTGCGCATAGTTCCCAGTCCAGACTGGTTTGTGGGTGCAGATAGCATAAGTCTGTGTGATGGGGACCAGTGGAAGGACAATGTGTCTCTGGAGCTGTACCCTTATGATGCTGGGACTGATAGTGGTTTTACCTTCTCTTCCCCCAACTTTGAGACCATTCCACAGGATAAAATCACAGAGGTTAAAACTTTTATATTAAAATCTATCTGATGTTGCTTCCTGAATCATAAATTAATGCTCCTGTCTTTTTGTCTTTTTGTCTTAGATTACATCTTCTTTTCCAAGCCACCCCGCCAACTCATTTTACTATCCCCGACTACGGCACCTGCCACCTATTGCCAAGATCACATTAACTAAAATCAAGAAAAGTAATCAGATCATCAATCTGCCAATGGAGCCCACCCAGTCCAACCAGCTTCCAACTGGAAATGAGATCGAAGAGAAACTAATAAGTAAGTCAGAAGACAAAGTATCTGAATACTAAAGAGTATTTTGGATGTGCTTTGATTACTCAAATGAAAGTATTTAATAATCCTTAGAGAAAAGCTACCTACAGCTGCAATTAGACTTAAATTAGTTCTGAGCATCAGAAAATACTACTGGGACATCTGGTACAATCAAAAATGGGGGGAATCTGTCAAAATAAATGTTTTAAATGGTTAAAAATGATTATGTTGAACTTCCCATATGATTGTTAGCATTTAAACTATGAAAAAAACACACAATGCTTACAAAACAATGCATGATTAAAGGGCAATACAACAAGAGGCAAACATAAACATCTCATCTTTAACCAAAGTGATAACGTTTTTTCAGTTGATACAGTATAAATCTGTCTCCTAGACAACATACATCCACAAACAGATGAATGAGCCAAAATCAGATGAGGTTTCCTCCTTTAGTCCCTGAGCAGGTCCTAGCTCCTCTCTGCTCAGGTTTATCTTATTTTAATGTCATACCACACCACAAAACAGAATGTCAATATATTGTCATTAATTATTATAAAGAACTTTAATAAAATTGCTCTGAAGATCAAAATTTGCATAGACGTATTCCACCTCTAGTTGGCAATCCACTGAGCCTCCACCTTCTGTCCTCTGTTATTCAGCTCAGTCTGCAAAAACAATCAGCTGTTTGTAAAGCTGGCCAAAGAAATAAAAGCAGACTGTTACACAAGTTCAGGGGTTATGGCCTTGTTGTAGCTTATATATAGGTCAATAGAAACCTATTCATTAAATACAGGAATGGTGGCAAGAGCAAGGAAATATGCCTGAGACTGATCATCTGTTTGTTCACAGATACTCCATTGGACTGCGAGGTGTCAGTGTGGTCTCCCTGGGGCTTGTGTAAAGGCAAGTGTGGAGAATCAGGTGTGCGGCACCGCACTCGCTATGTCCTTATGCACCCAGCCAACAACGGAGCAGCCTGCCCTCTGCTGGAAGAGGAGAGAAAGTGTTCCCCAGATAACTGCTTATGACTAAGCCAGGAAAAGGGGGAAAGTAAGGAGAGGAAAGTCAGGAGAAAAACAAAGGACCGAAAGTCCAGGAGAGGGCGAAAAAGACAAAGACAAGGCAACAGTAAAAGGTCTGTTAGCTATTTGAACGTAGAATAAATCTCAAACAGTGACTACTGATCCAGGGTCACAAGTCATGCCTCATAGAGAGATACACTGACATGTGTGTGATGTGATGATAAATCCTGAAAGATGTAGTGTAGCAAAACTGCTATTAGACATTTCTTCAGATTGTAAATTATACATGGTTGGAAATAGGAGAATGACACAGGACACGTGGCCAAAAAGCCCAGCTAAAGGTTTCTTCAACCCTGTTTAACTTCTAATACACATTTTAATGATTTGTATGTTAAAAGCTGTTAATGTAAGTAAGCTGTTCTATTTTTTGTCTTTCTTCACCAAAAGGCAAAATGCCAAAATATATATTAATGACAGGATTTTACCTGTTGTGTACAGTCTTATTTCGAATACATTTAATTTCAACTGAGGTTAACATGTTTGTAAATAAAAAATAAATAAAACTGAAATGCGGTGAATAGCTTTCTGTTAATGTTAATAAAGTTCCCAATAGCACTGAAATGACACCTGCACCTACACGCTCGTAGATGGAAGAGAATGCATTCGGCATTGGCTCTGAAGTTCTTCTAATGTTGAAACTAAATGATTTACGGAGTGCAAAGAAACCACAGTCAACTTCCTTACCCTTTCTGGAGTCCCCATGTTGGGTAGGATTTGCTCTGATGAGGTGTGGGCCATAAAATGGATAAAGCTGATCACCAAGTACTTACAACTATCCCACAGCTTTTGATTTACATCATGACCAGCAAGTAAGTGCCCAACGTTTAAAGTATTTGTTTATTCAGTGGGATCAGGCAGTCTCTTGGGTATTGCTTACTTTTCTGAAATACTGTTTCTACTGTTTAGGTGTTTCAAACAAGATCACGGAAAATACAAATGTGATTATGTGAGCATCACTTATAACTTACCTTTTCAATTCTAGTTGACTACTGTATTGTAAAGTGAACGCAAATGACAACTATTGCACAGCTACAGTTAATTTGGCTACAAGTGCAAGACATACTGAAAATACATTTAAACCATATGGAACCAAGAGACATTTGATATGTCTGATATTCACATTAAGAAGTGACAACTATTGCAGATGCGAAATATGACTTCACTTCAGAGTTCACAATATGAAATGATCTCATCCCATCAAACTCATTTTGACAAAACTCCAATATGTCCACATGAGCTAAGAGATGGAGTTATAAGATAGAGCTGTAAAGTAGCTCTTACTTATAAGTTATATGTCTAAACATCAGACTCGAGAGAACAGTGAATAAATAATGCACCAAGTTATAAAAAATATGTACATACTGTAGTTCAACAGCTTTACAAGGCAATTATAATATGCTGCTAGCCCTGATGAAAACCACATAAAGGTCAAAACACGTTGATATGTCCCTGAAAAAAGATTTTTAACCTAAAATCAGCCTGCCTGGTTTTATTACACAGCATTATCGAAATGCTACAAGGGCGTTTTATATATATTATAATATTTTGTTCATATTCTAAAATAAGTCATAATCTAAGAAGGACATGGGCAGATGTAAATAAATGACTCAGACTATGTGGTTACTGCAAGACAATAACAAAAGTCAAACATTTTGGTTATTCTATATATTGAATCAAAAAAGCTGTCAATAATAGACTGCTATTAATAACACTTTAACAGCATCTTTCATGTTGGCCACCATCTCAGTTTTACGAGTTGAATCTTGTGACATTACATGAAATCCACTTATTGCAGTTTTATGTCAGCCTTCAGATAAACCCGTCAGCACACTGGCTCAGTGACTCGTCACACTTTGCAACACCTGCTTACTTCTCATACGTTCTCACAACACTCTGTAGTACTACTGCATACCTCCTCAAATATTTTTGATATACTACTTCATAGCTTTGTGTGAACGAAGAATATGGATTTTCAATGTTCTAGCTTTCTTGTTCTGTGTTACCTGATGCTAGCAGCATCCATGTATTTTGAGCTTGGAGAGCAGGAGGAAAAATGTATCATCGACGAGGTTCCTGAAGACATGCTTGTGACCGGTAGGTCCAGTTGAGATCATGTGAACCTGTTAACAGAAACTTGTATGAATATAGTTTGTGTAAATTCATAAACTGGCTGACACAAATAATGAAATAATGTAATTAGTGATTAATTTTTGAAAATTGTCCCTTAAGGTTATTTCTTGTTGGAGCCTTGGAATGTGAAAGCGTTGAGCCATTCTCCTCACCTTGGTGTAACTGTGACAGTCAAAGATCCAAACTATGAGGTACTGAACACGCTTTTCTTTCTCCAGTTCTTTCTTTTTTACACTTTGTGTTTTGTGCAATGACAATGGTACTGTTAAAGGTGCACTATGTAACTTTTCTGATACAAGTTCAGCACCTGGTTGGGTCCATGGAGATATGCTAAGGAGATTGCTTTCCCTGAAATGTACACAGTATGGCATAAAACCTGCCTTTTATGTAATCATAGGTGTTTTTTACAATAAAACAATACCTTGAAAAATATGCATTCTACTGTAAGGGGGCCCACTTCTCCACAGACCGGACCTGTAAATTGGCATGGATAAGTTTCATGTCATACTGTGAAAAATTCCAGGCAGAGCAACAAGATCACCATAGTGACAGACTCTCCACCTGGAAAGTTACATAATGCACTTAATGCACCTAAGCTTTTTTCCCTCCAATCAGTGGCAGGATCAAATCAAATGCACATGTCAGTGTAATACACTGTACCCTAATTTCACTGGTTGTGACCAGAAAGGAAGCTCCATCTAATTGCTTTGCTTTACATTAATGCCATTGATGAATATATATATATATATATATATATATATATATATATATATATATATATATATATATATATATATATATATATATATATATATATATATATATATATATATATATATATATATATATATATATATATACATATATATATATATACACACATTCACTCTATTTTTTTAGGTTGTGATGTCCAAACGATACAGTAAATTTGGGAAATTCACGTTCACTTCACACGCCTCTGGCCCGCATTACCTGTGCTTTCAAACCAACTCAACCAGGTTTTCTGTATTTGCTGGAGAGCGGCTGGTGAGCTTTACACTTCCATGAAAAGATGGTAAACATAAGTGTACATGTCAAATGTGTAACGTTTTACTTAATGTGCAGAAGCTACACTTGGATGTCCAGATGGGTGAACACTCAATTAACAGAAACACAGAGAATACAAAAGACAATATGGAAGTTCTGGAAAACAGTCTCAGTCACCTGAGAGATCAAATGGTGTACATCACCAAGCAGCAGGAATACCAGCGGGTATCATGATTTTTCTTTTTTTCTGTAAACCTGAGAATGGTCTTGTTGCAGTAAAACTAGTATTTTTTCTGTTCTAAACCTGTGCCGTACCCTTTAGGAAAAAGAAGAGATATTTCGCCAGATTAGTGAGGACACCAACAGCAAAGTCTTGTGGTGGGCAGTGATCCAGATGTCTATCCTGCTGGCAGTGGGCTTCTGGCAGATGAAAAAACTCAAAGATTTCTTCATCGCAAAGAAGCTGGTCTAATATGTACTATAACATGTAATAAAGTTGTTTGTGAACATTTAAAGTGTATTTTAAGTTTGGTTTTAGCCTGGCTGAAGGATAAATCATGTCTATTTCTGTTTTGGATCTTGTTATTTCTTGTGGTAAAGCCACAAACAAAAATGTAAAAATGTGCTGGTATGTTTTTGTAAGTTTCAGTGAAGTGAGAAATATTTCCTCCTCCTTTCATTGGATTTTCATGTATCCATAATGCCTCATGTTGAGTGATGAGTGAAGCATGCTGAAGCAATAGAGTGTCACACTTGACTTTGAATGTAAAAAAAACACAAAAAAAAACAACTGTTTTTCGATGTGTACCAAAACAAAAAACTGTGACTTTGAGGTGACTATTCATAATGATAAAATTTAAACAATCAATGAAGTTAAATTATCCTTATTCTGGATGAAAATGTCAACACAAAATACTTAACAAAGAAGATTAAAACTAGTCTCAATTACTTTAATTTTATACATAAAAAATATTAAGCTCCAGACTTCAAAACTATTCATGAATGAATGAAATTGTGAGATTGTGAAACTGTGAAATTTTTTAACTTTGAAAATTTTACCAATTTTAATCATCTTAAATTATTTTTTTAAGTGTCTTAACTCTGATTTACCACTGAATTCAGAATTTCCAGGACCTTAAACTACACACAGAGCTACTACAGGACAACTCTTGTAACCAATGGCAACAAATTTAAACGTAAATTAAAATTATTGGGTTCCAACTGAAAATGCACTGTATATTTCTTATCTGTTTGTAATTTATGTGTCTGTTTTTATGCAGGCATTTTATATTTTTTTATACGGATAGGTGTCAAAAACTAGCACACTCAAAGCTTGTAATCTGTAGCTTGTCATAATAACATAAACAAGTAAATGAGGCTGAAGGAGATCAGGACAGTCACAGCTACACATGACGTGATGGTGCGCGCCGTTGGTGTCGTTAGCCAAAGGTTATAAGGGCAGCTAAGGTAAGAAATAAATAGATATCACTAAATATCAAAATATCATCAAAATAAAAATATGCTGAAGTTATATTCTGAAAACGATGAGACCTTATGTCACCAAATGAAACGATAACACCCAGACTTTGTTTTTGAGTACCTGTTAGCGCATGTTAGCTAAACTAATGTGTCATAAATATTAGCTTGGAACTAAAATCACCCCGGATTACTCGTGGTTGGCTTTAAGAGAACAACTTGGGGCAGTTAAAAAATAACACTACCATTTTAAATGAGTTTTAGGTAAAAAACTTAAACTTTACATTGACGATGAGGTCTGGATGGTTTTCTTGACATAACCGCAGTGGCACTTCTGATTTTCCTTCGCAGGTGTTCAGATGTCTTTCTGGATTTGTTGCAATCTCTGTTTCCACTCTCCTGGCTCTGACCGCAAACTCGCCCTAACAACATGTGGACATCTTATTTGCAGTGGTTGTTTTCAGAAAGGTAAAAGTTGTATGCACATGCTGATATAGCGGAACTAACTTTTCAACTGAGAAATAAACTTTTAACTTAAGTCTCCAGAAAACATGTGACTAAAGGGAGACATCTATGGGACTTTGCGGTTATTGCATCAGTAATTCATAATTTAATTTAACTTGGTTATAATAACCTTCAGTAAATTGAGTTTTGGTTGTTACTGACATTATTTATTAGAAATTGCATACACAATGCTGATGGATAGTCACTGATATTATAGAAATGTGCCCCTTCTTTAGGTACCCAAGGAACTTGTCTAATATGCAGTGCAAAATGCCAAGTATCCCCTCTTTCTGACAAAGTAAGGATCACATCATTAACATATCTGTATTATTTTTAATTCTTTATTTTAGTGATTGAAACTACAAATTAAACAAGGGCAACGAAAAGTAACTTGTGCTTACTAATGTGAGAGGCACAAAATCCTTTTGAACTGACCTAAATTTGCCCTAAAAGTGCTATTTTCACAAACAATGGGCACAAATGAGCAATTGTTTACACATTATATATTGCATAATTGTTCATTTGCATGTTGCTCTAATTATACATTCAAATCCATTATGCAAAGAGTTACTTTTTCAATAGCTCTAAATGTGTAGCCCTCATTTGATGTAAATCAGATCGCTCACAATCTACCATTTTACTGAGATTTGAATACTGACCTTTTTTCAGAGCAGCTCTGAGGTGAAAGTACTGTTTTCTGATATCAGTTCTGTTGCCAGCAAGCACTTCACAGAAATCAGCAAGGTTATTGCCAAGAATTATGTATCTAAATGAAATGCTTTAGTTGTCTTCTTGGCATTTTATATCCTCTTATTTTGTAGGTAATTATGTTCCAAGCAAGACATAAAAAGAGGCTACTGACATATTACCAGCAAAAGGCAAGGATTTTATTTAATCCAAATGTTGTTTGTTTTTTTAATATATGTATATATAGATAAAAACATAGTTTATTCATTTCATTTTAGAATGAAAAACTTGAAGAGACTTTAGTCAAGATGAAACAAGAAATGCAACAAATGATGAAGTATGTTTATATATGTTATATAATTTAATTATTATTTTACTTTTATATAGAATCTAGAATAATTGTATTTCTTTTTCAAAGGAAGCTAAATGAACAGAGTGCCTACATCAAAAAGTTGGAAAACTTATTTCAACATCAAAGGTAATGTTATCACCTGACCAAGAGACTGTCCTAGTAAAAATATGTTATAAAGGAAGTTACTAAAAATAGAAGCAGCTCCAGATGTTTAACCTTATCATACACTAGGTGTCACTCTTGGCCCAATTGTTTCTTACTAAAACTAAAGCAGAGAAGGGTTCCACTGTTTTTATGCAGGGGCTCCTCCTCTGTACAGCACATTAAAGATGAAAGCTATAATACAGTACGAAAATAACACTGTACAATACTATAACCTCTCTTATTTCTAAAGAGTATTTTATGTTTATTCTTACTTTAGATTTATGTCAGTTTAAACTTGTCTTTTCTTAGTACCAAAGCTTCAGTTGCTCAAAAGACCCATAGTTCCCGAACTCTTCATGGAAGTCAGCCTGGTAGCTAATCGATTCCTGAAATAATCCAAACGTGTTCATTGATTTGACTTGTTGATTGTGATTGTTGTTGTTCTGATTACTTGCAGTCATGCACATCCCTTTCAATTCTCCCCTGACGTATTCAGTTCACTCCTCAAATGGCATTTTGTGAGTAGAAATGTACTTTTGTATACTTTGATTGTCACTTTTCTGTCTTGTGTGGTTCCTTGCTCCTTTTTCTGCCCCCTCTTGAGCCTCCTTCATGCCCCAAACCTCATAATAGTGAGAGTGTGTGTTGAAGGTATTGCACTGTACAAACAAGCATTATCTGAGGTTCAGCCCAATGTCTTATGTTAGCTTTAGCTGCTGTACAGCTTTGCCATGCCCTGGAGCTGTCTATACACACACCTGAAAAGCCAGGCTTTGCTTGGCTTTAGTGAGGAATCCCTATTGGGTTTCCAGACACAGTATCGATTTTATATTGCAAATATTGTTTTGGCATCTATGACGTCAGATATTCTAGTAGAAGTACACAGAGTAGCATTGCACACTGTAATAACTGTCATATATATGTCATATGTGTATATTTAGATCTAGCTAGTTCAAGGAACTTGTATTTTGTTTATCAACAGAACTGAAAACATGGATGTGGATGAAACAAGTTTGTTCAGAAAAGTAAGTTATTACATGTACAAGTAAATGTTGAGCCTGTGACAAGCTAAGCTGCTGTATTCTGACTGCACAATAAGTAAATAAAAGAAAAAGAGCTGTGCCAGCCGCCGTCCCATTTATAATATTACTATGCAAATATTGTATAATCTAAACCCCTGCAGTAGATTTATTTCATGCAGTGTGTTCTGACAGAAAAACACAAATATAAACACGGTTTTCATTTCAGCCAAGCAACGCTCCGAGACTGTCCTTAACTAGCCCTCCGCAGGATGGGCGCATGGGTATGGGCCTCTCCTCCTGTTGTATTAATAATGGTATCCTGGCAATTCTACGCCATCACCGTGTTATAGCATTTTTTTTCTTCTTTTTATTGCTCAGGAACAATACCCCACAGAATCTCCAATCAAAACATGTTGGCCAACCATTCTGCCAGCTCAGCCTCAGTTCGGTTTGTTGAATTACAAAACACATTCATATGTTGTTTTTTATAAATGCCTCTATGAATCCTATATTGAGTTACTTCAAGAATATTGCTTTATGCTGGGTGCACACATTTAAAGCTCACAGTTGTTTTTTCAGTCGTTTTCAGACAACACCAATCACCCCTGAAATTTCATTCGGTTCAGGATGGAAGTCCCCCATCTTCAAACCACCAGCCAGTTTCAAGCATCCTTCTATGTCCTCTCTAGTTAACCTTCCTCCATAACAACTGCACATTGTTCAGCAATCTTCTTTTTAATGATTTTGGACTAACCTTAACCTGTATTTGTGGTAATAAATGTTAATTATATGAATACAATTTTATGTGTCAAATCTTATTTTACAGTTTGATTTGATTATTTTCTTTTTGTCATTGTTATCATGTTAAAAGTGTTGATAAAGACAGCCCCTCAGTTTAATCAATTTTGTAGCAAAGAGTAGATGTGTGTTTTTAGCTGACAGTTGTATGTAAGGCTGCAAGTGTCTGTATGAGAACCTGATATCACCTGAAGTCATCGCGGCGCAGGGCTGATGTGCAGAGGCGGGTGGCGGGCCAGCCTGATGTGTTCAGACAGGTAGATTCTCTTTTTGTCAAGCAGCATTTTGCCTCTATTGTCCCCTGTTGTCAGCATGCTGAACTGTGTCTATTGAAAGGGGCTCAGGTGTGACTGTGTGTGTGTTCTGGGTGTGTGTTCTGGGGGGAGTGCGCATGAGGGGCAAGGGTATTGTACAGAGTCAGTAGGCCTGATCCTTCTTTGCACTCCAGCGGGATTTAAAGCTGTTTCCTGTTTTTGAAGCGTCCACTTAGAGAGAAATGGCTCCCTGGGGCAGACCAGGCTGTCATAGTGTCTCATATTGAAGAGGAGAGGACTAAATTATAATAATGTCCAGTGAAAATTACCAAGGCACACTGACCGCTTTGGGTGTGATTATGCAAACAGAGCAAACCTTGCACAATAATCCACACTGCACAGTCACGTCTATTGACTTTACCCCATGCACACTCACTTTCTGTCACACTCGGGCCATGGCTCCAGGCTGTACAAATGAGGCCTGCCACTTCATAGAGCTAAAGAAAACTATTCTGATGTCACTGGTAATTATTCAGCAGTGTGTTCCCACAGCTTGTCAGTTCCCTCCCCTGTCCTTAATTTTCCTTCTTCATCTCCATCTTTGTGTGTGTGTGTGTGTGTGTGTGTACCTTCCTTAATCTGATCCAGATTTTACACTTTGTCAGTCTTGTACCTTTGGAGCAGTAAGTGTAATCCCCTTTGGGCAAGACACGACACGAAGTAAATGATTTCACACCAGAGTTATTTGTCTTTCTTAGGAGTGCTGCAGGCTTCAAGTGGAGGTCTAGAGACTGTTACCTATGACCTTCTCCACTTTTTTCTGTTAAACATGTAAATTAAGAGTACGAAAGCACACACAATAAAGCATAACAATTACGATACACTTTAAAACCAGCACATATCTGTAAATCTACTTTCAGTGTGTTAGTCATTAACCTCAAGTTGTGACCCCCACTGGGCCAATAAATCTCTGCAGTTTGAGCAGGTTTTGCCTAATGACATTTCCATGTTTTTGCGAAAGAGATGTTAACACAGAAGTGAGGAAGCACAATTAGTTGGTGTGCTGAGTGATTTAGTAACCAGTGGGAACAAAAATACTTTACATGAAAGCAGATATCACAATAACTGACATTTCTTGGCATCCTTAATGTTAAAACAAATTGGTCATCTTGGTAAGTCATTTAAAAAGAAAAATGAACACCATATTGCATTAAAAACACAAGTCTAGGAGATTGTATTTTTTAGAACTAAAAAATGCAATGACTTAAGCTGAAAAAATAATGTGCTAGTGTTCTGGATGGGGGCCCAAAGTGATCTAAATGTATCATAAAAGAGTAAAACATGTAATATGACTTGCATTTAAAAGTGCACTGTGAAGACGGTGACTTTTCCCTGGGCGTGACTGCAACCTGCTTGTGAGATATGTTAATACTTCTCCTGGAATGTTCCACAATATGGAATTAAACTTTGCATGATGTTCAGTGGCACATTTTATTGGTAAGATACACTGAATTGCAGGCACTCTAGTTGTGAGATGACCTGCAACTTGGCCTGGTGGGGTTACTTGCTTGTCTGCATGAACGTAGACAAGATCAGTGCCGTACAGTGCAAGCAGGTGGACTCTTCAACAAAAGTTATATATTTTGCACCTTGAAACACTATGCCCACACTGGACATGTAAATCAAAATGTTACCTCTCAGACCTGCGTACTACATACATACCTGAGTACCCACTGACATCAACAGTCCCAAGAGTCTCTGTGGACATCGGCACCGCAAAACAAACTGTGCTCTTCCCATCTGCTAATTGTCTATGGAGGAAACCCACAAACCGATGAGCACACGGCGGCATCTTTAAAGCACAGGAAAAAGCAGTGAATGAATGAATCAATAGGGGAGGTTTTCAGTCAAAGAGGAGCAGGTGAGCGTGTGTGACAGCCAGGAACTCGTATTCTCCAAACACACAAAAGCATCCCACATGTGAAGGCAGGCCAGGCGCAACGCTTTGAAGAGGCCCGGCTCTCTCCATCTGTCCCATACTTGAGTGATGACAGTGGAAATACTCCCCAACTTCCTTATCAGTTCTTCTTTACCCAGACAAACATTTTACTACCTCCCTGGACAACTGGACTATAACTTTCTTCTCCTACCCACTCTAGTGCACACACTTTGCAGGATGTAGGGGCAGAGAAAGACAACAACCAGTTTAATAAGCCTTTGTCATGGCTCTGTGGTAGTCTTTAAAGGCCTTGGCATCCCTTTCTTTAAAAAAAAAGAGTCGGTAAACATTTGCTTCAGTCCAATGCAGAAAGAGAGTGAGGGCGGGAGGGCGGACACAGGATGGAAGTCTCTTGTTCAGCCCGGTTTTGTGTTATTTTGTTTTCTTAGCTTTAATGGCGGCTTTTGTGGCTATGCAGAGGATGAGCGGACCGAGAGAGCTATGCAAACACAAGAGAGATTCAGTGCCAGCCAGGTGTTTCGGTCTCTGCGTGCGATTCCTACATTTATTCCTTTCAAAAATGCATCTGTGCACACAAAACTCTACTATGCATCGCTATGTTGATCTATAGCTGCTCTTTTACCTAGTGCGTCAGGCTGGTTAGGAGTGGTGTTGTCTTGCCCAGGTGTGTGTGAGTGTGTGTGTGCTTTAGTGTGTATGCATGAGTGTGTGTGTGTGTGTGTGTATGTGTGTGTGTGTGTGTGAGAGAGAGAGAGCTCTTCATGGTCACTGACTCCATTCACCTGAGCAGGCTTTCACAGTCTAAAGCTAAATGCCAGTAAAAAGCCTCTTTGGACAGCTTCTCATCAACACCCACCGCAGCTGCTGTTGACTCACGCCCAGGAATCTTCTCTATAGACACACCACAATTGGACTATATACAATAAAAACATATAAAGAAGAAAAATAAAGCATGCATCCTCACTGTGACCTGGCTTGCTTCTACACAAACCTGACTCTCAGTTGGCCAACTTACTTGGCTCCATAGGTTTCCACAGTATAACATAAAACATATCTGTCTCCATGGAGTGAAACATGGTATTGTGTGGTTTTAACTCAGGGGTGTCCAAACATATTTGAAGCAGAGTGTAACAGTGTGAGTCTTTGAAATGGGTAAACAATTGAAAAATTTAGGACTGTATCATAATGCAATGTGATGTTATTGTGTAGAAAGAGGTAGAAATACAGTTCAAAATATTGCCATATGGGCCTATTCAGCAGCAGGCCAGAGGGCCAACAAAAACTGGTCTGAGGGCCACATTTGGCCACTGGACCACAGTTTGGACTCTCCTGAACTAAAGGGAAAATAACACAAATACAATCAATATTTTAACTGTCGGGTTTTTAACATTCAACAAACAGGATGCAGCCATGTTGGATTTAACTCCGGATCTAACTCAGGCTCTGAAATGTTCTCCAACTTTCCAAGTAGAAATTTCGAGATGGCAGAGCATTACAGTTTTTATATAAGTTGAAACTCTAAAAATTCAACCTCCAACAAACTACCTAGGTATCTGTATGCTGCTATGACAAATCCACATATTATTTGTGAAACCCATGAACTTTGGACAGCTCATTTCTTGTTGGACACTGCAGGCTACACACACACTTAGCATTAGGGAGAATCAGTTCAACAATCATGGCTCAAAAACAGCATTTTTTTTCTTTTACAGATACACACACAATGTACTACCTAGATTTCTGTGCGTTTTGACCAAAGAAATTACATTAGCAGTAGTTTAAATGCTTGTGAAAGAGACAGGTTTTCTATGTTAATGCTAATTTTTGATAGAAAACTTTGAAAGTCACCGAATAAATTTTAAACAACTGATATTTCCATAACCAGATTTTCACCTGTCTATGGGTGCACTTTTTGAGTGAAAAAATGTTGTTTCTTTGCTATCATTGCCAATTAAGATTAACTTTTCATTAAATCTAAACAAATCTAAATCTAACAATTCATAATCAAATATTCTGTCACTGAATTACTCAAAATGGCACCTGGCAGTAAACCCATGAACAACAAATTCAAGATTCAGTTTGAATACATTTAGAGGGGGCTGACGTACTTCAGTAGTCATCTTTTAAGACTCCAAATGTTCTATCCTGTTGTTGTGTTGTTGGGCAAGACACTTCACCTGCTTTGGCCTCATAACACATAACTAAAATATACTGTACCTTGTGGCTGTCCTGGATTCTCCTCATGATGACATGCTGTGGATGTGCCTAGTCTGTCAGCAGCTCTCTTTCTCTCCTCTTCCTCTTTTCTAGTCTCTCCGTTCAGTCTGTTCATCACAACCTCCTCCTCCCACGCTGCTTCTGACCTCAAATCAAATTCACAAGAAAACATTGTTACACAAAAAGTAGGAAAATCATGTCCTGATAGGACAAGAATGAGAGATGATGTCAAGGATGCAAACCACCACGCCAGGGAAGTTGCACATTTTGACCAACATTATTTCAGTTTCTTATCACATTCTAGCAAAACGTAATCTACCCCAGCATTCTTTTCAAGTATAATTAAATTCTTGTGTTTGTTTATAGGAAGTGAAGCTGGGAAGATTCGTAGAAAACCTCTGGGATTGAAGGTCTTGGCAAATCCCTGTTGCAGGTCAGAGCTATTGAGGTCTGATGGTTTTGCAATCATTTCAAAATGGCAGAAGGCTGGGAGTAATTCTGCCTCTGAATCTTTGCTTGAAATCACTTTGACCTTCTTGTCCATCAAAGTGCTGTGTGCAATTTAGTTTTGTACTGTAGCAGAGCTTACAGATCTAACCCACATTTAACATACATGTAAGATGAAACGGATTCTGTAACGTGTTTTAGATGGGGTGCATTTGAGACAGGCAGGTGGACACACATGAATTTCTCATTCACGGTAGAAAACTCAGGGTCACTAATTGATCTGAAAGTGCATGTCCACAAAACTTACAGTCAAAGTGATGAAACATACATACACTAGATGCTTCTTGAGGGTACATAAGCAAAACTGGATCTGCATTTTACTGATGACATGGCTTACATTTTTGGGCAAACAGGAAGAAATTATTTTCCTTTGGCTATAATCTTCCAGAATATGGCAAAGAACTTCTTCAGTACTTTACTTTTGAGGGGCCTGTGAATTTGCACAACCTGCTTAAGCCAGAAAACGATATGGCAGGCAGAAAACTTGATGGTGAGTTGACCAGACTTGTGATTGAAATGAGAGCTTATCAGGACCCCAAAGACTTATAGCTTTTGCCATCGTCTTCGTCCAGTGAGTCACAGAGACAGAGAACAGGCCTTCACACTCTGCATCTGCACGCAATGCATGTCCATCTGTCAACTCTCCACACAGACACACTGACAGACAAAATACTGCTCTGACAATTGAAGAACTGGAAGTATTTAGAACAGAAATGTACCTTAAGGAATCTCAGAGAAAAACTACTACTTTTGTAATGTATTCATAATCGAGGACAACACAGATAAAAGAGCACAGTTGTAACTTTTTAATGGCACCAGTAACAGGATTACACTTGAGAGAAACCAAATTATAACCTAAATGACAATAGACTGTACAAGATTGTCAAAACAAAGATTAAATTGATAAATTTTTGTATATTTAGCATGTATAAATACAGTATCTTACATTGACAGGGTATTTGTTACATAGCTTACATTCTGACTATAAAACAACATGAACACATGCAGTATAATGCCCAGGTATATGAAAGAATAAATTAGACACACATTTGTTTGAAAATAAAATGGGCTAATGGTGCTAAAGTTAACAGTATGGTCCAAAACACTCATAGGCTACTATGAACTACTCTCGTGCCATTTTCATAGCAGTGGTACAGAAGTGCACAAACCTGGCTAAACAGTCTGTGAATGGCAGTCCTTCAGCTTTAACACACAAACTGGTTTTACACGTGAAATGAATGAACAAAAGAAAGATTTGTACAAGGAAAACAGTGGCATAAACTGGAATTGGTAACAAACCCAAATGTTATAACAGAAGAACATCCTCCAGCTGTTGTGAACACATGTCTGACATAATACATGAAGACAAGACAACTGTTTATGCAGCAGAGTGTTAAAGTAAGTGTCCATAGATAGATAAGGATAGAAAGTTCACTGTAGGTTCCTCTTGTCTGTGATTAATTAGTTGTCAGTAACTTAATCCACAAATATTTTTGCAAAATAAGATCAGGAAAGTTGGAACTGAGGAAACTTTCTTTACATCTTTACATTCTTAAACAGAGTTAAAACATAACTGCAAATTTTTACTTATTTTTGAGAACTTGAAGTTGAATCAGTCTTAAACATCGATGGCATTAACGCATTTTTCTACAGGATTGTCATTAAAAATAGGCTGAATATATTAGTATTACTTGGATTAATAATGGTTCATTTAAATTCAACATTGTAGTTTAACATTACAGCTATAATGACATGTGGACCAGATGGAGATTTTAAAAACATAAACTATGACTTCACCAACAGCATTTACACCTGGTACATCCTGGTGCTTACATCTCTGGACACAGTCAACACTTTTTCAATATGTAGTGAGCTTTAACGCCAAACAGCTGAGGCCGTAATCTTATCTTGGCGTATTGTTTTACACAGTTATTAAATAGTGGTCAGACCTATGAGCGCACACAGGAAAATCCACATGGACACCTGGAGAACTGCGAAAGAAGAAGCCCAGAGTCTCAAAGAGGTTTTGACACCAACAAAGACAGAATAGCCAAGACAAAGAGCACTGGAAAAAACAAACAAGCAAAGCACAACAAGCTACTGTACTGAGGTATGCTATTTACAATAAAAAATAATAGTTCTGTACATTTATTACATTGGTAAAAATAATTTGGCACCTTGAAATGGGAAGATTTAACAAAATGATGGCATGGGAATACATATGTTAGAAAAAATATCTGTATGCATGTTTTTAATATAACAACACTGCTTTTTTTTTAAAAATTGGGAGTGCCACGATTTTAAAATATGAAAAGTACGCAAAATAAGCCATGTATTTGAATCTTGCACGCTCTCTTCTTTTATATAAGGAACCATAAACATTTTCCTGGCCTATATAGAAAAAGCAGGTACAATGTGAGCAGCACCAAAGGGCCTTACGTCCCATCTTTATGTTACAAAGTTAAAGATGAAGTCCCCCTTAAATCTCTGAATAGATGACCAGAAATATGCGACCGATCCAAGAACAATCTGTAAAATCTGGAAGCAATTGTTTCCGAGGCACTGCATTCACCGCTGCACGGTCCCTTTGCGCTCCGGGGCTGAGGAGGTTAAATGGCTGACGCGAGGTGAGAACTTGAGTCCTCAAATGTCCAGAATCCTTTGTTCTCACGTCAGCTGGGATGTGCCACCTCCAGAAGAGACTATCACTGAGTCAAGTCACTAAACACAGAAAATTGTAGTAAAAAAAAAAAAAGAAATAAAGAAATTATTTCATTTCTGCTTCTGAAATGGATCTGCTAAGGGAGCGCTGACTCTCCCCTGCTCAGTAACTCATTCTGACATCTCTTCTTTTTCCACCCAGTGTCCGTGCAGCAGCTGTACAGAGCGGCTGTTGGCCCTCATCTCTTTCTGGGTGTAGATTTAGTGAAGCTTGTTCTGTGGTTCTTATGGCTCGGTTAAAGTCCGCCTGAGATATGCACTCTGAAATTAAGCTATTATTTTACACGTTATACAGCATTGTTCCTTAAAAATGAGCCAAGATGAAACTGCAGGCTAGATGTGCTATAATTAAAATCTGCTATATACACATGTATTTGAAGGATTGTAGAATTACAGCTAGTTCTTTTGCTAATTCTGAGGGCTTATGGTGGCTTTTTTTGTACCACAATGAGCTGTAAAAAGCTTGTTGTTACTTTGAGCTTGATATGCAAATGGAAAGTTGCTTGAAATAAGTCTTTATATTGTATTTGTACATTCTTCATTGCTGGGTAAAAGGTTCACAAGTGGCTGCAGCACATTGAGGACATATTGTGTGTTCCCTTATCTCTCCATACACTGTAGAAATGTGGTAATCCTTTTGCTTTTGGCAGTTTGTTGTGAGTCTGTACATGCTGAAAATGGCACAGTGAGCCTCCGCACTGCTAACACTGGTAGTGAATGTGCTGATGTTGATGCACTTTCCCGTCCACGTGTGAGTGTGTGTGCGTGTGTATGTCTGTGTAAATTTTCGGGTAGACCTTGGGAGCTAACCCCGTGCCGCCCTGTGTAAGGAGCAGCTGCTGATGAGCGATGTAATCCTCATACGAAACGCAGTCTTTATCCCCATTGGCCGGCTGCGTTGGCAGGGTGGGACACGGTCGGTCGCGGGTGGAGGCGGGAAGGCGCTGAGCTGCAGGGAGTGCGGAAGAGGAAGAGGAGGAAGAGGAGCAGGTGCGCTTGGACTGGCAGAACCACAGGAGCGCTGTGCCCAAGATAAAGGCCACACCTGCTGGGATCCCAATGATGACGGGCAGCGGCAGACCCTGGGATGTGGTCGTGATCACGGGAGTCATGGGAGGCTTCACATCTGAGGTGCAGACACAAAAAGAAACAATATATCACAAAAGTATTGATACAGTAATACTGGCTGAGGCAATAATCAAAACTGTAAAGAACTAACTACACCAAGGTTCTCCATCAGATAAAATGCACAATTTTAAAATAAATATATAGTTTCAAAAATATATATTTTATTAATGATTTTTCTTACTAACAAAAAACTGCCTTGATATAGTCCTGGTTTTGTCTATATTTGTTTTATTTTGACATTATTGAGAGAAAAATTATATTAAAATATTGCAATAAAATTGATCTTGCAGTTCTTAACAGCCACATTGCATATTACAAAATGTTGTAGCCCTACTTTTGAGTATGTTAATAACTTTTTCAGCACATTTAACTCCAATGTGATTTGATTATATTCTGTGTCAAAATTGTAAGTATTATAGGATAAGTAATGAATCAGTCTACACACAATACACATTTTCTTAATGAGAA
Organism: Odontamblyopus lacepedii; assembly: GCA_034769755.1. NCBI lineage: Eukaryota > Metazoa > Chordata > Actinopteri > Gobiiformes > Gobiidae > Odontamblyopus > Odontamblyopus lacepedii. Next base: position 14,187,059 of record CM068355.1, on the reverse strand, counting down.
AATATCACAGTTTGATTCAGTATTACTGAGTGAATGCGACAACTACTTTACCTCCAAAAGTCAATGATTTCAATTCACGTTACGTCACATCTCTGACATTGGGTTTTATTGTCGTCTCACCTGGCAGCACGGTCAAATAGGCGCTCCTGAAGCTGTAGCCCATTGTATTGGCGCCCAGGCAGATGTACATGCCAGCATCTTCCTCTTTGGCTCTGGTTATGAGCAGCTTGTTCAAATAGGAGCCATCAGGACGGGACCACACCTCCCCAGTGGGCAGCACCACGAAGCGATGATCTCCAACCTTGTGTTTTAAACAAACGCAGGTTAGAGAGAGACCAGTGAACAGAGGAGAATGAGTGGGTGCAGATCATGTACCTCTATAGTGGAGTTGAACTTGTTCTCATCTCCAGGCTCCACTCTTTTAAGCCACTGGATGACCGGTTTGACATCACTACGGACCTTACACTGAAAAGAAGTCGTACCACCGTAGTCCACAGTCGTGTTTACAGGATGTGTACCAGTCAGGATGGGTTTGGAGTTGGTACGCTCTGCAAAAACATATTCAAAATAAATACCTATGTTAAATGTCATTGTTCTCAGAAATTTTCAAAAATACCACTATTATATGAAAGTAAAAATCTTGACATACTTAAACTAGTTTCATTTTTTAGCCCCTTCATGTATTTTGTCAGTCCCCATACCATATACTACACACAAACTATAAAGTATTAATATTGTGACAGAAAATGTAGCGATGCACTGATGCAGCTTTTTCAGTTCAATTCATTAGTTGCATTCACTGTTCTCATGATTTAAAATATATATAAATTATATTTCATATACTTGTGTCCTTGTGAAGGTGTAGTTAACTGTATTATTAGAAGTAATTATTGATAAATTGCAATATATCATCCAGTGTTTCAGTATCAGGATATATTGTGTTATAACAAATCGTGATGTGCATATCATGATATGTATCGTATCGTCAGACTCAAGGCAATGCACACCCCAGTAAACAGTCTCATTATATAGATTTATATGTCAAACCAGGATATCGGCTGAAATTATATTTTATGGCTCATACCTAATCCAGCAAATGTTCTTGAATTGTGCCGATATTCCGTACTAATATCAGTATCAGTGCACCCCTAAATGCTGAATCTATGCATTTCTGGTGGACCCTATTGCTAACTCCAAAGTAAAACATATGTAGAGTTATAGTAGAGTTATACACACATCCGAACAAAGATACTATTCTCCTTTCTCTTCAGGGTCTGTATGTCTGAGCACCTGTACTTAAATGTAGACCAGATGTGGTGAACACAGTCATAGTCTCTCTTGCTTTATGCAGCTAGGCTCTAAATCACCAATCCTTCAAATACGCTTTCGCTGCCCTCCAATACAACCTAATATATTCAAAAACACTCACAACTCATCACTGAACACATTCTGGTCTTAACAAAAAACGTTTCAAACAACACCTTTTTTAGACTCCAACCACAACTGGCTTGACAACAAAAGGCTTACAGAACATTCCTTCCACTCCTCACCGAGGTTCACTGACAGAAAACGTGATCAATAAATGCCACTGAGGGGGAAGAATGACTAATAATTTTAACCTTACAATGGTGACCTTGAGTAACAAATTAAATAACACAGAAAATACTTTAAAGCGTAGAAATTATCTCTGTAGTGTTGCATTACAAAATACACTGACCAGATTTTCCAGAGCATAATGGAATCAAAGCCTGATATCTGGCAGCAGACTGTGCCAGCAAATCATTGAAATAGGCTAAAAGCTAATTATGGTGTTTTCAGTCATATGATCTTAAATGTTTTTGCATAATCACCTTAATGTGAGTTGCAGTGGAAAAATCCTATTTCTAACCTCAGCTCTTTGGTCCCCACAGAACACAGTATAATTTATGTTATTGTTTGGCCAGCAGGGATTTCTAGTGGAGTTAGATATAACACTAATACATCTCTGATATGCAGGATAACAAAAGGACTCTGGGATGTGTCATGGCAGAAACAAGCCAAAAACATCCATAATGCGCATATATTAAGGTTTACTTATGTTTTTCTCACAATGTTAAACAACCTTGTGCTTTATAAGTCAACAAGAAACAATGGTACACTTTTTAGTTCACAAAACATTCACATTTTTAGTAAGTCCTGACAAAATATGTTTTTATTTTGGTCTGTAAAGGTGTCACACCAATAAAACATAAAATCGTATCCTATATACTAAACACACAAGTTTACCTGTTTTTCTATACACTGGCATGTTTATAACACAAATTTGTTATTGAATGTTCCAATAACTCTTCGCCCATTTTTTTTCATCCACTTCAAAATGATCTTATATTATTTTTGTCAGCAAATGCAGTGCAGTGTGTAACTCACGTATGACTTCCACTTTGTAGGTGGCGTTGATCTCTCCCGCCCGGTTGGACACTTGGCAGGTGTACTTTCCGCTGTGCTCTGGAGTGAGGTTCTTCAAACTCAAGGTCCACTTCTTCTTCTTGGGCTCTCCCACTGCAGCCGCCCTGCTGTCCTCATCCACCAGGGGCCTGTTGTCTTTGAGCCACACGATGTCCGGACGCGGGTTCCCACTGGCCGTGCACTTCAGACGCACTGAGCTGCCCACGGGGCGGATGATCACGCGCTTCCTCATCTTGGCAGGCTGGGTGAAGCGAGGGCGCACTGTGGACAGGTAAACGAAAACATATTCAAATTCAATCATTCTGAAAAGTTATAAAAGAATGATACGCTTTACTTAAAGTACTTTCCTTAGCTTTAAAAACAGTAGTTCACAGTTCACTACTAAGAAGAGACAGAGAGTCAGATCTACTTTGAATCAACTTTACTTTGTATCTGTGAAACATACTGAATAAGTACAAATAATTATAGCAAGATAGCAGAGGCAGGTAGTACTAAGTACCACCTTTTAAATGAACCTGTACTTTTTTGTAATTTCTTGGACCACTACTTTGTACTTGAGTAGTATAATTTTCTTGTAATGTTACTCTTTTATTTATTTATTCAGTATTTTATCAGGAAAGTAAATTGAGAACACATTCTCATTTGCAACAATGCCCTGGCCAAAATGCAGCTTAAAACAGCACAAGCAGAATACAAACACTCACACTCACAATCAATCATAATATGAAACAGTGAATCATAACATGAAACAGTGAAGCAGATGAAAGATGTAAAAGTGTTCACTGATCCTGTAAAATACTCCAGTTTGAGTAAAAATAGACAGAGGTAAAAACAAAAAGTTTTCAAATCTGTTGTAGGTTCCAGTCAGTTGCTGCAGAGAAGTGAAATGAGCCAAAAGCTGTGTGGGCTTTAGGAGGAACCATGTTAATGTGGCTGCTGGGGTGGACTGTGCGGCTGGAGCTGTGGATATTTAACAGTGTGCTGAGGTAGGGCGGGGTTTTACCAATTAAAGACTTAATGAACGATAACCAGTGGGTTTGTCTGTGGGTGCAGAGAGAGCGCCCCTTCACCAGGGAGTAAAGTGTGGAATAGTGGCTGCTGAATCTGTGACAATGAGGACGGCTGCATAATGAATCACATGGAGCTTGTGAAGTTGTGTCTTTGATGCTTATCTATAGTCTCTGTAATTGAGCATCTCTTATTTGAGCGACGATAGTGAGTAAATCATTTCCAAGACATTATTATTGTCAATTTCCATGTGAAGAAAACTTGAAGACATTTCAATGGCTTGACTAGGCTCAAACGGCTACAAATTGTGGATAATCACTTCATTACAAATTGTATCCAAAAACAGTTATATCTGTATTTTTGCCATTCAAACTACAGGCCACTTTCCCTTTTGGTGTGAATGAACTCAACAGCTCCTGGAGAACGGGACAAAAGGCCAGAACAGAAGAAGTTATTGGTGGAGATAAGCACTTTGCGCGGCAGTTTTATATTTACAAGCAGTGTTCTGTTCTGTGTCTTCCAGGGGCTACTAGGGCTGAACCGATTGGAAAAGATCGAGGAATTCATCACAAATTCTTATGTGACACTTTTATTAGACGTAAAGAGCGATCAAAGCTATGTTATCTGAAAAGTCTGCGACACAGAAGGAGGCTGCAGACATATTTCAAGCCTGCTGGGTTTCACGTTCTTATTTATTTATTTCTACAAAGGGGGAACCATTTGAAGACTGAGGGGCTTTCTTTGAGGGGCAAAATGTGTTGGCCTTAGAGGGAGAAAGAATTTATTAATTGTTAGTTTTTCATCAGTATATTTTTGTTCATTTAGAAGGAGTCTGGTATGTTTCTTCAGAAAACAACGTGCACAAAGCAAACATAGGCTTCAGCGATGGTATTTTGCGACCACTGTGGGTTGCAAGGCCAAACTAGGGTAGGACAAATAGACTATATATTGAAGAGAGATTCAATAATTCTACTATGCCTGCACAAGCTATATCACAATTTTCATCAGGACAACAATCTCAGTCACACATATTTGACCGTGAAGATTAACATTCTTGCAGTATGACTTCAGTATTGACAATGTGCAATGCTCTGAGTACAGAATTAAAAGTTTAGTACAGCCATATGACATTTTTTGCTTTCTTATATCTCATATCGGTAAAATGTAAAATTATTTCGCTGATTTATAGTCATTCCATGTTACAATTCATAAAGCCATAATAAACCTGGGTGTTAGCATTTGTATTTGTTAGAAAATTACTGTGAGGAACTCGATATATATCTTTAGCTTCCTCTCCAGAGACACAGATGCAATGCTTTAATGCATCAAATTAATTTTCTGCTCCATTGAAGATTATCACCGGTGTGGAACTGTCCATTACACTCCATGAAATCCACTCTTTTGAAGTCCTTTACAATCCAATCAGTTGCGCTTTATGTGTGCTTCAGCTACGGCTCTTGTTATTTTCTGTAAACATGCTCTCACAAACTTTTTTACCCGTAGCATGATTAGACTTTTGGTTTAGACCGGATGAAATCACTGCCCAATCAGTGCCAGAGAAAGTATGGGCTGGTGAAACACATGGCAGAGTGCCTCGTAGTATAAACAACGTAATTGGCAGCAATAAAGTTAATAGTTCTGTTTGAGACACAATCTTTGAGTCACTTCCTCTTGTTCCTGACACAAAAGATTACGGAGACTGAGTAGCCACATGAGAACACTATTAAACATATCATTATTTTCCATCAAACCAGCATCTTTAGGTAAAAGCTCTTAAATAACATAGCATCTTTGATTTTGTCCAAGAATCTATTTACTAACCAGGCTCCCATAGTAAAAGCAGAGACCCAACATCACTTTAAATATCCTGAGGTAAACTGAATCCGCATCATGAGCTCATAAAAAGACAGATGGTGACAACACAGCAAACGTTGATTCAGCCATGCAAATGCTTTTTTATCTACCATCAAATGCTTTGCTATTTCTCCGCTTTTAAATAAACGAACTAACTTAACCTTAAGCTCTGTCCAATATACACTATTCTTTTAAGAACACAACACAATCAACAAACAGTAAAATCACATCAAAGAGAAACAAGTGGCCAATGGGGAGGGAGGAGAGGAAATCATTCACGGGAGCGCTTGATTTTACAACCTTAACCACAGCGGATAGCCATCAACCCGGGCGATAAATCTGTACCCAACTACTGCTGTCCTTTAAAACTGGTTGTTTTTCTGGCGCTAAGAAAACAAGCAAGTTCAAGAATTATGAGTCAGGTTTGAAAATCATCACATCCTCCTGCTGACCCTAACCTGGGCAGGACAACAAAACAAACACACTGTGAGTCTCGCCTTTGTGCACTCAGAGCTGGAATAAGCTACTGGACTTGTGTTGAACTGTGACCACGTCGATTGAGATGGTCTATCAGATAATGAGAGGAGACGAGTGGATCAGGGTGACTGAAAAGCGAAGCGTGAGTGATGGATTTTTCTTTGGAGGAGTCCCAGGTCACGGTGATCTAGCGCAAGATGGTGATTGAGCTTAAGGTACAAATTCAGAGTGGGCTGAAGGGATTGAAGTGAATAATACTTCAGGTTTAAATGACTGATTCAAACTGGCGCCCACAGCAGCTAATCTGAGGAACTGGTACAACTACTAAGGAGATATAAAGGAAAGGTTATTTGAAGTGAGGGGAAAAACACTAAAACAAAGCCAGAATGGATTGAAGTCAAAACAATAAAAAGTGAGAGCGAAGGCATATGGAGAGGTGCAGAGAAAGAAAAACAGTTTGGAGAACAGAGCACTGAGGCCAGGGCCATAGAGGGGGACCAGAGGTGAGAGAGCCCAGAGGCCAGGCTTGTTCAGGGTCTCGGGGGCCACTTCAGCGCCACACTTCACAGTGTAAAAATACTACTGACCCTTTGGCTGGCCGCCTTTGATCACACACACTGGACCTGTATGTGTGTCTATAACAGTGAGCGTGTGGGAGAGACACACAAGGACGTCTTCTACAATGATGCGACCAAACAGATATTTGAAATGTGAAGTCATTTTGGCTGTCATCCAGTTTACAGCTAAGGGAATCGTTTGAGAAGGGAGAGTAATCTTGTTGGCTGGATTTGAAGCTTGCAAATCAATTTTGTGCTTATCAGTAGCTGCTTCATATATAATGGACAGAGAATATATAGGACATTTGTATTACATGCAATGAGATACAGAAGCAAAATGCTGTGGGCAAAGTCCACTGTTGTTACCGCAATGACAGATTAAGTTAGTTTGCTAATAGAGAACAAATTACATCCAGTGATATGTATAAAATGAATCCTGTTGTCATTAAAGGGTATCTTGTAAGAGCAGTCTAAAAAGAGATCTATATAAGGAATAGTGTGTGGAGTATTTGTGTAAGCACATAAAGAGCTGCTCCAGAGATATTTTGCTCGCTAGTATTTAGAGGAAGCACTGAGGGCCAGTAAAAGAAAGACAAGAGAATAACAACAAGCAAAGACGGAGCGCTGACGTTCCATGACAGAGGGGTCCTGGGAGACAGCGAGGGGGCAAAGGAAGGAATGTGTCCCTCCAAATCACACCTCACACAAATAGACTACTGCACTGAGTCTCAGCCAATTATCTGGGCAAACACCTCCATACACTGTGTATACTACCTGGTCTGCTATTGAGCATGGCCATAACATGTTCAAACTTCGGTATATTCATTAGCATCATTGTGCCTGTTTGTGTCCTCACCGAGTTTCCCAGCCAACTCCGGGACATTTTCAGACCCTCCACTGGTAGGACCTGCTCCACTTCTTGAACTGGAATCATCTAGAAGAACAAACAAAATAGGGACATAAGTGAAAACGTACATGAATATGAAATTACACAATTACCCTTAAAATTAATAACTAAATAAAACAACAAAGACCTATAAGAATATAGTAGGTATTTCCAAATCTATGTCATATGCTGAACTAAAACGGACTGATTTATCTTTCGCAATCAATCAAATATTTTTCTGCCATTCTCACTTTGAACAGTTTTATGGCCTAGCTGTGTTTCTCTCACTTCCCTACGGACTACAGATACATACATCTGTTAAAATATTCAAGCAAAGACCTCTTTAAAATGGATACAGTGTGTATGTGGGGCCCCCCAACATGAATGAGGGCAGCCTATTCACAAGCATATAACCATATCTACATGAATTACAAAGAAAGGTTACATCACAATGAACCCAAAATTAAAACCAAAACCGGATGGACTTTATAAAAGAACATCATTGAAAACAGCTTCAGACCACCTGGAGAAAGTCTGTGGCAGTTAATTACAAATGGATATGATTACAGATGCATGATGGTACATATGTGTGCAAGTACAGGCTAAGACCACCTGAAAGCTCAAAGTGTTTAATGCAGCGCCAAATGTCTTTACAGCATCACTATTTGGGAGATGGAATAAAAGACGTATTTGAAATGCAAATACAAGCATGACCTGCATCCTCCGGGTGGTATTAATAGCTGGACCTGCGTGCATACGTGTGTGTGCGTGTGACGGCCCCTCTTTGGGTGTGTCTGCGCATGTAGGGGTGCCTGTGTTCTGGAGTTACTTAACTAAGTGGTAACCTGAGGTGCTGGTACTCCTGTTGCACCTCCCGCTGCCACATGGACGGCCTGTTCTAGGAAAGGCCAGGCGTTTGAAGCTGAGCGGCGAGTGGGGACGGGGCAGTGATATGGGGGTTTAGCACTCTCAGTCAGAATCCCTCCCTGAGGTCCGATGTGGGCCAGTAACGTAGCCTGGCAGACCTCCTGCAGTACAGCTAACAGAGGACCTGCTCAGCCTCTACTGTACATACACTGTGCATGTCTTGAATTTCATCATTTTTGTGTATACATATATGTATGAATGACTTGTATATATGTGTGTATGAATGACTAGTTCACTGAATGAGATAAAGGGGAATGTCACCCTCATCTCTCCATCACACGACTCTGCGGTTACCACCTGACGTCTTACACCTACAGCACAACATAATACTTGAGACTCAACAGAAACTGATTTACATTTTGAAAAAAGATTAAAAGGCTAAACAACTCCAGCTTTTCCCATCATCAGAAATGAAAACTGACTTGTGTGAAATTAAAGTTTGGAGTGGGACCAGGCGAGGAGAGCACGTCAGCCCAGTCAGTTCATATTCATAACATTGAGAAGTTATAAACTGCAAATTTACAAGGTCAAATAATGATCAAAAACTTGGATCCATGTCCTGAAAAACAAAATCTGCTTAAAGGTTGTGCCCTCATATCTGTAATCAAAAGTCTATTTGCAAGATTTCATTTGTGCCAGTAAATGTGTTTTGCCCCTTTTTTGGTCTAGTAAAAACTGTTGTGAGTTCAAAAAGTTCAAAGTGAGGGGTAGAGGTATTGCTTGTTTGGAACTAAACACACAGCGAGAAGTAAACAGCCTCCTGGTTTTAACAACCAACACATTTTTGCAGATTCTTTAGTACCATTTATTATTGATATATTGACTTTTCCAACAATTCAGTTTCTCCAAACACAAGTTGGTGCCGTGAAGTTAATTATTCTAATGTTCTGCTTTGTGTCACTATAATTTTCACCATGGTTACGCTCTGTCTTTTTGAAAACTATACAGAACATAAATCATCCCAAACCCTGTTCAACTTCTTTCAATCTGCAGGAGGGAAAAGACTCAACAGCGCGCTACATTTCACACATTGACTGCCCGGGCACTCCTGTGTGTATTTGTACAACGCTTTCTTTTATTTACCTTAAGGTCTGCGGCAGAAGAGTAGTAGTAACTGGATAGGAGTATGCCGAAATCTGGGTCCGAGCTGTGTGCGGGTTTGGGGGCCACTGTTTTGCTAAAAGGTCATGTCCTTCTAGGTTTTAATATAGAGACACTGGATATGTGGACAGAACCTTCATGTGCATGCGAGGGGCACAGTTAGGCGTGTTTTAGAGTCTGTTCCTGCTAAGTGTAGTCAAGGCAAAAAATGGGAGTAATCTTGTAAGTTTGCATATCTGTCAAAGTGAAGCATGGCTCAAATCTGTGCTGTTTGTCCGAGCACTAACCAGAAAGCCCCATACATAATGGCTCAACTTGATAAAAACGTCACTAACTACCACAAAGCAATATGTTTTTCTTACACTGGTAAAAGAGCAAAAAACAAAAAAGTGGTTCTATATAAAATATGGACTGAAAAATGTATGATTTACCCAAAACGAGTTTACCAAGTGCTACAAGTGGTTTGACAATAAAAAATAATAAGAGAGAGTTTTGAGAGACACATGTGATTTAAAATCCCATTCATCAATACTGTTCTGCTGGAATCCATTTTTCCCAAAGCTTGGATTGTAACATAGTGCAGAATACACACAATTTGTCCTTCACCAATAATTGCGTTTTGAGCACTGACCTAATGTTACAACATCATTATAAGTCCATAAGAACCTTCTCTCAGAAAACAATACAACCACACAAGTTTACATGCATCTGTCAGAAGACCACTGCTGATGCTGTTGCAATAAATGGGATGATTATATGTTGCTGCCAATCACAGACACTAGATCCTGCGCATTCTTCAAATCTCTAAAAACCTCTCCTCGGCCACAGTCATTCTCCTAAACATCCCCACAGACACTCCATCCAACAATAGATCGGACAAATTCAATATGGTCTTTGAGTATGTGATGTAAAACTTGGCGTGCTGGAATCATCAGGATGTTATCAGAGTTACAGTAACATGAAAATGGCAAAGGAGAAATTTGCCAACTGGACAAAAGTTCTCCTTTCCCCTGGATTCAACCTGGACAACTGAGGGATTTTACCTACACCTTGAGTAACATGAAAAGTAAAGTGAGTATATAAAACTGTGATTTGACAAATATTAAAGGTGCACTGTGTAACCCCTTGTCTTCATGGAGATGTCAGTGCTTTCCCTGGACGTTTCTAGGTCATGTCATGACTCATTTAACTAGTCTATCTGTCATCTATTAAATAAATCAAGTGCTAAAAAGATACTTTTAAACATGCTTTTTCAGTCTGAGCTGGGTCATCGCTCCCCAGATCTGATCTGTAACTTTGCCTGATGGTATAACCAGGCTTGACTCCCTGGATCATTTTAATTAGCATTTTTGCATTTTTTTTTTCAATATGCATTTTTTGGAGCTGATATGGTACTGATATAAGAGGATTTGGTGGTGTCAGTAGCCGATATAACAGCAGATATATTTAGTGATGTTAAAATTCACTCTGACTCTTCAGCTGATTATAAAACCTAGATTTGACTTTACTAGATTTTAAATTGGGTTTATTTAGGCTACAGTTACTTTTATTTTGCCTCTTTACAGTCATATTTAAAGACAGTAGGTCTAATGGCATTTTTGCGTGACATTCTTACCTGTAAACAAAGTAAAAACTACAGCTATCAGCCCTTAGTGGTAAATGCGTGTGTGCCGCAGTAATTAATTATATGCCTCAATGCGGATCATTCACACCTCTATTCACAGCTCATCTACATATCAATGCAGCTCCAGTAACATGTATACGGCCACTATAGTCACTTTACAGTTGGCCAGTGGAAGAGAAGACAGGCTGTTTATGTGTGATAACTAACAGCAGCTAAGTGCTAAACAATGAGGAAGAACAAGCTCCAAAACCGACACATTTACAACACTCACTGCTCACACAGGCACCTCTCAGATCACAAGTCTGCACAAATAAGTGTCTTTAATCCTGACTCAAAACAGTTGACTTTTACTTATAGTATGGTGGATCAGACACAAGAGCACTTAAAGCCAGTGCTTCAGTGTTGTGCACATGGATCTATGGTTGCGGCCTGATGTATACAAGAGCAGTACGGCATCACAGACACAAATTACTCCGCAGATAAATATTGATGCGGTGCCACATATTAGGCCATTTATGTCTGTAAATTGGGTTAAACTGACATAATATAGAAAGTCTAAGCTTCATAATGAGGTATAACATGCCCACATGGACTATCAGCACATATCGGTAAGATTTAGGTCGATATGTCTCCAAGTGCCCATACTGGCTGATTAAATTGGCCTAGTCCTAGTTTTAATACCATACTGTGGAACTTTCCAGGTAAAGCTATAACATAAGTAGTAAACTTGAGTCTATATCTAGCTAGTGTTTCAAACCAGGTCCAAATTGAGATCATCAGAAATACTGACATTGCTATATTCAGAGCAGAAAAGTGAGAGAAGTGCCCAAGCGTGCACATTTAAAGCCCACGTGCACTCCCTCTCCTAACACACACACACACACCTTCTCACACACGTCACTGTGATTTACTCTCCCTCCTGTGGCGAGGCCGTGTTGCCTTATGGAAATCATTATAAGTTGTGTTGCTACACCGTCCTCCATTAACAGCATGAGGGAGACACAGTGAGAGTTAGAGAGAAGGAGAAGGAGAGTGAACAAGACGGGATGTGACGGACTTCGGCAGAGGTCAAGAGGGAGCGGGGCCCACATGAAAGAGCTGCTTACAGTCAGAGCGAGGGCCAATGCAACGGGGCAAGGCGACAAAGCAGTGAGATTTATTATGAACATCTATAGAGCAGACAACTCTACATTACAGTTAACGGCCCGGCTGTCAGAATGACTACAGGAACTAGTCTGACGGATTAACAGCTCTCATATGTGTAATACTGATAAATATATTCCCATTATGTCTAGGCTTAGTAGTTTCCAGGTAAAGGCTGTTATTTACTGGAATATCTCAGTACAACTCATCATTACTAAATAGCAGACACATCACCAACACCTGACAAACAAGTTTTTCCTTAACTTTTTTTTTTGCTCTTGGACTAGATCAACACAACAAACATTTTTACAAGTGAAACTTTACAATGCAATTTACTGATGTAATTAAACATAGTACCACTTCGGGCTCAGGATCTGTGAGATATGACGAACACACGTCAACCATTCACTCACAATTGTTTCCAGCTTTTCCAGCTATTAGCTATTTAGTCCTAAGTGCTTTGGGGGGAACTAAATGGACTTTGGAGTGAATGTATACACTTTTTATGATGTTTGGCAAACATTAAGCCCTGAAAAAAGGAAAAAGTGACTATTTTTACACAGCAAAACACTGCATTATTATTCTGCTACATCATTGTTAATAAGACTTAGTGAACTTTTGGACCACATGGCTTTACCACCGCAGGGCTCTAAGAAACAAAGGATACTTTATTTTAGATGTTATTCATATTTTTTTCATTCATAAAAATTGTCAAGATAGTTTTCCTTCCACTCTCGTAAAGGGAAAAAACAACTGACTATTTCAAATCTCAAGCTTTATTTTTGCTTTCATAACCTTGTGTCCACTCAGTCAGCCCGAGTGCTTCTGCTTACGTTCGCAATGAAAACTCAGGGTGTATATTCTGAAATCAGACAGAGATGGTTGGACTTATCTACGCTATAATCCCCACCTTAGCCCGGCCCCGCTCTCCCTTTCGACACAGTTCCTCCTGAGAAATCAAACAGAGCTTTGATTGGGTCGCAGACTAAACACACGCCGTTTGAGCAGAAACATTTTGGATGTCAGCATCGCAGGCTGAAGAAACAGAGGGGGAGCCCAGGAAGGGGGACCCGAGTGCATGCATATATAGTTGTATATTTGTGGATGTGTGTGTAACTTTAAGCAGAGTTTCCTGAAGTCGAGGAGAGTGGGGTTTGATCCTGCGCCACGAATGGGCTCACGGCGCTAATTACAGCCACCTGCATGAGCCTGTGCTTTGGGAGAAAGACTGTAGCTTTGTAAGAGCACATACGTCCACGCAGGACTCCAACAAAGACCTAATGTAATGTCATAGCTGGAAGGAGACAGGCCTCCCTTTTCAAACCCTCAGTGAATAAAAGCAGGCCTGGTACGTGTCAAGCTTGTTATATCCACTTTGTCCTTGACCAATGGCATGTCCGTGTGCGTCTGTGCAGCTGTCAGTCAATCAACGGCATCCAGACCTCACCAGAAGATATCCCAAGTTAAAACCAGCGGGGAGAAACTATGAGGAAAGGAATTTTTGGTTTTTTGAAGTTTTTTGTTCAAACCTCACATACTAGGGTGCTATGATGTAAAAAATCATATTAAAAATGAACAAAAAAGCTTTCAAAAGACAAACGGTTAATAATTGCTATTTAAAACCAAAACATAGTAACTGGCATTAAGTCTGAACTGCAAAAAGCTTAAGATATAAACACTTAAATCTATCAGAAAATGACTTAAAAGTAGTGAAATTATCTTGCTGCAAGGACAAATATCTTGCTGCATGGACAGAACATTTTAAGTAAGTGTTTATTTATATAGCGCTTTTCACAGACATATGTCACAAAGACACTTTACAGAGGATTATTTACAGAGCATTCTCCTTACCCGGTGGTGGTAAACTACTGTTGTAGCCACAGCTGCCCTGGGACAGACTGACGGAGGCGCGGCTGCCAAGCCAACCGTCCCTCCGACCTCCACCAACACTCACTCACACTCCACTTTCACACCTACAGTGCATGTTTTGGGTTGATGGGGGAAACCGGAGTGCCCGGAGGAAACCCATCCAGACACGGGGAGAACATGCAAACTCCACACAGAAAGGCCCGGGCAAACCAGGGATCGAACCGGAAACCTTCTTGCGAGTGCTAGCCACTCAGCCACCGTGCCGCGGTGACAAGTTATCTTAAAATAAACTTCCTCTAGACTAGACTTAAGCAGTCTCAGAACGAATAAATAGATAATTAATCTGAAAGCAAGATGAATAACCTGATATAAGTGTTCTTAGTCAGATCAGAGAAATTTCAATGTGAACTCTGCTCGCACACAGAAGATTGGTTGCAAACCTCTTGATTAAAAAGACCCAAGCATTTAATCATATGGATTATAATTCATGATTGATTAGATTTTGTCATATTAAAAGCAAACAAAAAGGCTTTCAAAAGACACATTTTGAACAATTGCCATTTAAAACCAAAACATAGTAAATTGTCTTTTAATGACAGAAGATTGTTGCTAAACCTCTTCATTAAAACGACCCTGGACTGGAGGAGCGAATTTGGCATCAGGGCAAAATCAAACCAACCAAACTCTGTCTGTGTTAGCTTGTGACTGGCCAAAATCGGTTTAGAAATATCATACTTGCCCCTGAGTATACTATTGATTTGTACATCTTGAAATACCCTACTCTGCTACCACCCATAAGGCCTACCAAAACTAATATCCAGTGTTTGTCAAGGAAGCAGTAAAATCCATGCAGTGCAGTTAAAATGAGGTGTAATGGCAAAAGTATTGAAACTATATAATCACAGCTTGACACATCTGGCCTTCTCGCCTTTCACTCCTCAACAATGTAACAGTCAAAGATCCAAAGAATATATTTGGATTGGGATGAGGGTCAGGCAGTAGTCCGAGTGTGAGAGGGAATAAAAATAATGCCATTGAGAACAGTAAAGCCCCAAAAGTTGCCAGTTCTTCCAGACAAAATCCTGAAAAGTCAAACGCTTCCAGGTAACTAATTCAAGCCAGATAGCACTGATGTAGCCAAACCTGCTCAGCAATAAAATTTTGTTCCAGGATGTAAAAATTGCCACCACTGCAGGCTGAAAATACTTCCAGACTTTTCGCCCTGGGACTTTTATGGATTCACGGTATAGTTGCTCACTATCCCCTTGTCAAACTACTCATCTTGTCATCCAGGAACATTCACCATCACTTAACATGTACTGTCTAGAAGGCGCAACCACAGCATTAGCAGATGTTCATGGGGTTGTGGCCAAATAAGCTTAAGTTAATCAGAGAAATGTGTTCTAGTGAAAGGCTCTAAGTGGTTGGTGAGACTTGGACCAAGTTTTGATGAGGTTAAGGATAAAATGGAGACAAGATCGTAAAATGTAAAATATGCTAAAAGTGGGTCTCACTCTCAGAAGGATTTGAACTTTGGGTGCCAACACAAGATTACGCAGGCTGAAAATCATTGAAGAGATTCACAATCACAAGAGAATTACAATTGTGTGAGCTCAAATGCTAAGTAGACCACACACAAGTTTGCTCCAAATTGACTAAATGGTAAAGTACATGTGTGTTTACTAGAGATCGACTGACGTGTATTTTTCATGGCCGACACTGATTGTTTACCTTTGTCTTTATTTGCCTCTGATACCTCTGCCGATATTTTTGGGCTGATATGTAGAGCTGATTTAATACATTTCTAAATTATCAAAATTAAAATTTTGTACAAACTCATCCCCAACCTTCTGTTACTACAAACTGTGTAGAGTCCAGTGTAGCCACATTTTTGCAGTACCCTCTTTAGGGAGGAGAGCTTTATGCAAATATTTGTATGCATATTTTTAGGCTGCTGGTTGGACCCAACAAAATAGGAGCTTCTGCTGGAGACATATGGTCGATAGCTGATATGCTAAAATATACTGGTCTATGTATCTCCAGTGTTTACTCTGTGCTAGTAGTTGTGTTCTGAGACATCCTCTGTAAAATGCATGTAAATCATTAAAAAAAGGACTGCACACTTAACTCCAATGTAATTACAGTCTGTGGCCCGCTGTTGATCTCTCTTATATGGTGAGGTGGATTCATGATCTATTGTTTGACATAAAGAACAAATGATGTCAGCTACTAAGAGCTACCTGAGCTGTCTGTCCATATTAACTTCAGTTTAATTGCGCAATGGATCGGAAAGCTTTCTGACCATGGCCCCAGACCTCTTGGGGAAGCAGTGAGGACGGCACATTTTTGCAGGCGCGATAAGTAAAGTATCATATTATTCCGTCTTTCAGTGTTTGAGCAAACCCCTAAAGAGCCCCACATTGAATTGAGTAACTTAGAGAGAGGAAAGAGAGTTTAAGTGTGTTGCATAAGGCTGACAAAGCACAAATCTAATCCCCAATCAATCTCCATCTGATATTATCCAAATACACAAGATGTGATTAACATGCCACATTTTTATAAGGCGTTTATAAGTCCAAATCTGTTTTCCAGAGCTCTGCATCGTCTCAAACCCGGTATATTTACTGATACAGCGGTCGGGTGGGCACGGGCCATTTACCCTTGGCGGTCACGTTTAGGTTAACAATGAGGTCTGGGTTTGGTTATGATATGAAAAATGTTGAGAAAACCCTGCTTGTCCAGGGAAGAACATGGTCTTTGTCAAAGCATAAAATATCAACAGAGCAATGAAACAACACACAGTCATGAGGCGAGCCGCTACGTACACTGGCTCATAAACGTCACTTTCTGATGGGGTTTATAAGTTCTGAAAACATACAGTTAAGGATCATTTTTCTCCGAGTGCATATTTATAAAACAAGAGCATCTGGCTTTGTTCAGTCTGTTGTTTTAGTCTTCAAAAGTAAAGTAGCTTCATGGCGTTGATTCTGTCTCTTTTGCTAACATCTTTCTCCACACACAAGTGCAGTAGGCTGTGACAGGGCATTCATCCTCACATGTGCAGAACATCTCTCATCCCGGGCCCTGTTTTACATCAGTGTTCACACTTCATCCATGGTGCAGCTGGGTCAAGTGTGGAACACAGACTGAGGTTTACCTTAAATGGAGACAATATGGATGCCACGCAAACACGCAGCTGCACCTCAAGGCCCTGACCAGCACCTGACAGATTAACATCATGGGGGCTATCGACTCAAGGGCATGAGTGAGTCACAGGAATTAGGGAATTACTTCATGTCCGCTGCACACCAGGGGGCTTTGGGATCACAACTGTGAAAATTGTATGTTCACCTTTTCCATGTTTTTATATAATGGTCTATCTAATGCTGAATTATCAAACCACAAGTAGGCCTGTCATGATAAATTTTGATTTTACGGCTTAAATCTTATTGTACAGCCAAAAAATAACCAAAAATGATCTAGTTGTAGAAAGAAAAAGTACACACGATAACACTAAACCCCAAAAATACTGTTTCAGCTTGCATATATTAGTAATTAACATGACAGGCCTAACCGCAAGTTAAATATCAGGCAGGAATACTATTACGAGTCATTTATGTTGGCAGTGATATTATTCATGTGTCTCAATTGAAATATATTAACTCGCCGGTCACATCATCAAATTAGATTGTCGACACAAGTTTCCGCAACTCATCAGGAGGTAAAGACAGATTTGGAATGACTTATAATGGATTTGCATAGACTTCAGTCCGTCTTTGTATTTTCATGATTGCCAATGGTCATGGGCAACTGTGCATATGCCAAGCCGCGAACATACAAATGCAATATGCACATCAAAGTCCGGGCCGCCGCTATCTGCTGCCCCCTGTATCATGTAATTGTGCATGTGTGTGTATTTATAAGCATGTTCCTCCAGCTGCTCTGTGTGTAACCCTAGTAAACATCAAGGCAGTGCTTTTGCTTTGCTGAATTAACGAATCTCTCACATCCACAGCCACGCGCCGCCTTTGAAACGCACACCGCCGGCCTCGCCTCGGCACTTTGAACCCTCAATCACCTCCTCCTCGCACCAGCCCAACTCTTCCCAGTATCGAATTATTCTTCAGTTAAATATCTACTCATTAGTATGTTGTTAGTGCTCCACGGATTGACCCTCTACTCAAATTACATTACCAAATTCATTTTCACCATTTAGCAAGACGCTCGCAGCTGTTGAAAACCATGGGAGATGCTACGTTCAGTTTTTTCTTTTTGCTTTTCCCATCAGTGACAACAACAATAAATTGCACTTTTGGCTGGGCAGATGTGGATTATATGTGTGGAATATGTGGACTACAGGCCTGTCACTGAATATCGCAGTAAATAATAATAATGGGAAATAAAAGCTTCTGACTCAATCCAAGGAAATCCATTTCTAAATGTAAAAATTTGTTTATGAAAAAAGAAGCTGCTACCAATAAAATGGAAGTCAATGATTTGACCTTATAAAAATGCTAATTTGTCGCTTCTAGGGCCAAGAAAAGGTACACATGATAAATATTAAAAACCAAAGATATTACTATTACATATTAAATTTTATATCTCATCTTCCCCATTGTGGGACAAATAAAGGATATCTTATCTTATCTATGACAACTAAGTCAATATAGTAATTATCATGCCAGGCTTAGTAGGAAAGGATATATTTGCCATGGGTTTGTTCACAGCACTACTTACCTAGACTTGAATAATAATTATACTGAAGGAAAACTAAAAGCTAAAAAAAACAACATTCTTTTTCAAAGTAATTACAAACATACAGCGTACTTTATCTACATGCCAAAAGTGGATGCACCTTATGCGGGAAAATGCTTTAATACTTTACAGCCCTGGTGGAATCAATTACACATAATGATTGTACCTACAGCCAATGTATTCCTAAACTATCTATGGGAAAGGATGTTGCAATATGAAAATAAGTTACAACGTTTTTCCTATGGTGATAACGGATAATGTGACATTAAGTGTTAGATCTTAGGAGTTTAAACCACAATCAATCTGTCACCATTGTAATGAGAGAATCCAAATTAAAGATGCTAGTTTGTCCTGGGGCGACCCTGATAGCAATTAGCTATTTGCTTGGAGAAAAAATTTCCTTTTTGCATACATAACTGTTTTTATGAATTACCTCCACAACATGTTTAGATGTCACGGTGTGCTTGTTTAATTGGAGCTACGTGCTTGTTCTGTCTAACTTCAAAGTAGCTGGCACTCTTTCTACTGCGCGGCTACACGCTGACAGGTTAGTCTTTGATGAACAACTATTTACAACAATGTAAAAACCAAGCAGCTCATCTCCAAGCGCCGCCAGGCAAAGTTTCACCATGACTCACTCGGGTGCGCGCTTTGTTTCACGCTTGTTTGTTGTATTGTGTTGATGCCTTCTTTTCTGTGGGTTAAAGATAATAAAAGCTTTGGAATGCTCTATTCCCGCTTGGCCAATGCTGATAGTCGTTAATGGGACTTTATTTTTCTGGCCAGGTAGATAATTAAATAAATAACAGAACTTTTAACTCAACAGGTGCACTGTATGTGTATGTGCATGTGTAACAAAAAAAAAATTGGCAGTATATAACAGGAAGCTAGTCGAATTAGAAATGCTAGAGGGAAGATTGAGTTAATGAGTGGGATTATGTCATTATTTATACGGCTTTGCTGTTTTAATGGGTTTCTAATGTCTGAGGATAATCTGCCAATAGCGTTCCTGTCAAATTATTTTCTCATCTCACTCTAGCTACATCATATTTCGGTTATTTTTTTAAGAGCAAAACCAGACACAGAGGCTAACACTAGATGTCATGACTTATTACAGTTTACACACTGGCAGAAAGAAAAATGTCAGCTCGTGCGGACTAACTTGTCATAGTGCTAAGCAAACATCACACATATATCATTATAACGGGAGGAATTCAGAAATCTTCTGGTTTGGCCACAATGGCAGTGTGTACGAGTATCAGTTTTCAACATGCTGTCACTTGGATCAAACTCTGGGCTGATAGCACAGGCGCCGCATAACCATCACATTGTTTGTATAAGAACCATGGGGAAAAACCACTACATGTCTCTTCTAAAAATACAGCAAAACATATTGTTCATGCATTTGTGTGAAATATAAGGAGGAGGAATGCGGCATTACAAGTGTGCACATGCAGACTCTCACCTGAACAAAACCCCGACTTATCTCAGTGTCTGGCTATCATTACACCTCACCTTTTAAATTGTGTTGTAGTCTGGTTTATTAAATATACTTAGGCCTGTTAGTATCACACAGTTTAAGTTAATATTTAAACATTTATGAGATAAAAGATTCTTATCAATCTCACGGAAATGATATGGCACCAGAGTAGCAGTTGTGTCTATGGCTAACAAAAGGATGTTGTGGTCACATTCTGTTACAGCACCAGCGCTGGGATGTAGAACTATGATAACAACTTTTGATAAGAGCAACAAGTCTTTCCATGTCTGCTGCTGGGAACACACACTATATCTTTGAAGGATTTTCCATAGCAGCGTGCCGGCCTGTTGTCAGGTGGGTCTGTGAAAACCAGATGCAACTGGTGGAATCTGCAGAGTGACACAAAGACATGGAAGGGGAATCTATGAGCATAATTCCCTCTTCACGTCATCATTAAGACTTCAAAGCGGGGTGCAGGCCGATACAGGGCTTTTCAGCACTGACACAAATGCATTCTTATGGAGAAGAGTAACGAATGAGAGAATAACAGCAGAATAAAGGAGGGGGAGGAGGGACATTGCGTGTTAAAGAACCAGTCCTTAGCTTTGATGATGGAGCAAGAGTGAAGCGGTGAGGAGCAGACAAAAGTTTCTAAAACTTCAAAAGAAGCCTTTTTGTGGCCCAGGTCCGCTCTCTCATTCTGCTGGATTCGTCCTTTCTTTTCTCTCTGTCCTCTCTTCAAACATGTCTTTCCTAATTGCCAGGCCTACTCTGCCCTTCACAGACTCTCCACTCCTCTCCAGGTCTTTCAGCGGGGGGCTGGCTACAGTGGGACGGCCTAATAACCCGCTCTGATTGGGACAATGGTGCCTGCGGGGCCAGCGACAAATCCCAGCCCTAATGAGAAAAGGCTCCTTGAGTGAACAAGCAGCTCTGTCAATGGATTGCTCTGACAGACTTAGAGCCAGGGGGTGGGGCTGGGCTGTACTGTGGGTTTTTGGTAGTAAGCCCCGGGTGCACTGGCCCATGTATGCATGTGATCAAGACATACTGTACAGTGATAAAACAACATTGGGCCATGAGATAAAAGATGAAAAAGGCGTGCAGATCAAAGAAGTATGTTTAGTATTGTGTGTGAAGCAAAGCGTGTGCGTGCCTGTGTGCGCACTCACCTCCTGAGGGGAACAATAGTGAACAGCACTAATCCTACACAGCATATAATGGCCCCTAAGCTGTCTATTGAGCAGTACATAGCTCCCCTGCTAACTGCTGTGATCACACACAAATGCGCAGGCTCGCTCATTCAGACTCTCTTCCTTCCACTTTTACTTTAAATACTTTGATTTCATGATTTCTGAAACCTTTGTATTACTCTGTTTTTGCCTGTTCATTTACAGGCATTATATCTAAAGATAATTTAAAAATATAATAATACGCCTTGATACTATACTATAACAGAAAGACAGCCTTTTAACAAAAATATGAGTAGTATATTTTCAGAATTCACAACTAACAATCTGTACTTATCGGTAATTAACTCCTTTCCACATTCTTGTCCCATTCCCAGGATGTTAAGCAGCAGTGTTGGTTACTGCACTGATTGGGTTTTGGAGAAGTAGAGGTAAAGTAGGACTAGGCCATTGATGTAGTCTAATGTACGTGCCAGTAGATGCTTATGTCCATTGCATTTACATGTCGTTAGTGTGGGTTTGTTAGGAGCAGATGGGAGTCACTGTGCATTGTGTCTTATTCACATTTCTCTAACAACTGGTGAAGCCTTTTGTTGAACCCTTGAGACCCGTTTCTGCCCACATATTTAACAAAAGCTCCTGATGAGCAAGAAAAATCTTTAAAATGTACTTTGTACTTTGGATATGCAATAGCTAGGAATCTTACCCAATAACTATTTTTGCATTTCTTCTATTTCTATCTAAAATAAACTGAGAATCTAACTTCAATCTCAGGATTAATAGTAAAGGGGGATCCAAAATTCAGCGTACGACTGTAATAATAATTAGTTATCTTAATAATCCAATGGCTTTCACTCCCATTTAGAGCTTTACTTTCCCTCACTTTCTTCATTTGTGGTTTGCCAGATTAAACATTGGCTCATTGTGTCTCATATCTCTTCTTCTTATACCCCCTCTGCACACCACCACCTCATGTCTCTCAGCTTTTACTGCTGCTGGTCACACACTGAGCATCTAGCCCCTAATTATCTTAAACAAACTGGAAAACATGCATCACTTTTTAAGATAACTGTCTTGAACAGTTTTTTTTAATTGAACCTTAATTTTAAAGCAATGATTTTAGTCAAATGGACCAAACTGAATGTTGCTGCAATTGTTATTTGCCCACCGGGCCAAAAAACACACAGAATATAAAGGAAGACCTCATTGTAAGTCTAAGATTGCCATGGAGTAAAACAATATCTTTTTTAGACTTTGTTAGCAGCTGACAGATGATATGAAGGGAATTTCCGACCACAATCATAATTTATGTGAAATGATACAAAATGTGAATTGTCTCAACTGTTTTATAAAGATTACATTACAAAGCAGTCACCTTGGAGACAAAGTAAGGGTTCATCAAAAAGTAATTTAGAGAAGATACTTTTGATTTGAGGTGGATTGGGTCCCACGCGATGACTGACAGATGGCATGAAGTGGAGAAAGTGCAGACGAAGCTAGCAGAAGGTCTTTAAGGCCCATTAAGGTCTAGGAGAGCTTGACTTGGCATGGTCCCATGAGCTGTGGGCCATATTGACTTACTGGCACACACATGCACAAATGTCAATGGAGCATGAAGCCAAGCAAGGGAGGAAAAGGAACCAGGAGACCTTTAAGAAGAAAAACACCATCAGAGAGAGGGGAAGTAGCTGCAACAGGCAAAGAGACAAAGTAAGTGGAGACTGAGGATTCTGGGTTCAAGTACCAGCTTGGGTCAATCTGCTCCATTTTATACAGCTCTCAAATCCCTAATTTCTGTGAATGAAGTTAGAAATGGCTTCAAATACATTAAATAACAGGCAATACTAACAAAGTGGGCAATTTGAACTTTTCATTATGTAGTAAATGTATGAATTTTGCATCATTAACATCCAGACTCACCAGAAAATACTACTTCATATGGTTAGTTAGATAGTTATAAGTTAAAGATACAAAACAGAACATGTCATCTACACCAGGCAAATAAACATACAATACAAATACATGGGGTATACAGAAACATTCATATTTGGAGAGCTGTATTTGAGAGATGGGCTAAATTTTCCTACACCTCATACTCCGGTGTGTCCACAACCTTCCTGTGGCTTCTTTACTGAAGGTGCAATTGGGCAGAACGAGAGGATGTGGGACAGACAGCCATGAAATGGAGGGTTGGGCCCCTGAGGAGAGGGTGACTGGCCCTTTGTCAATCTGTGCATCTTCCTCCACATCTGTCTTCTGTGAACCATTACTATTATTACTGTGTTGATACAAATATGGACATATAGTGAAGAATATATGGACTTAAAAGATGTTTTTCTTATTTCTTTGGTGGAAAACAGCTTGAAACCTGACTCCAATTTTACTCCTTCCATATGTATCAAGGGTTATAGCAACTGGACGTGCCCGGTCTCACACACCAGCATGTTTACATCTGCCTTTTCAATAGTGCCACCATAATATCCGGAGCCAAAGTTGTGTCTGGACCCAGCGACCAAAGCAAAGCAGGACATCTGATAAAGTACAGTTTAAGGAACCAGGAACGAGCCTTCTTTCAGATTTCATTCTTATTTCCTGCACCTGTTTAGAGTCAAAGTTTCTGACTGGAGTGACTGCAGTGACTGTCCCGCCACTGGTATGTGGTTCTAGTTAGTGCACATTTGGGAGAGAAGGAAATATGATGTGGCATTTACAATATTCTTTGGCACTGCTCTGCTAACCGAAATACTCACTGAAAAATGTAATGACTAAAACATACTGTATATCAATAGAATTCATTTTATAAAGGGAAAATAAGTTACTTGGATCTTGTTTTTCTTTCATATATTTGAGGTACTGGCAACCGAAGCAGAAAAATTAGATGTTGTTTCATAGAGACATTGAAACTCATGGACTTCATTCATGCATTTGAACTTACCATTATGTAATCATTCAATGTACAGTGCCACAGTAAATACAAGCAGATACTGAGCTGAAATCCGAAGGGAATTGAACTGCCAACCTTGATGTTACTGGCCAACCCACTGTCTGGGCCATGAAGAGCGTGTTGTAGTTTTTGGCAAAGGGACATAAGACAGCAAAAATGTGAGGTGATTTTATAATGTTGTACTTATTTTTGGCTATTGCTCATTTATGATGCACATGACACTTAAAATGATCTTATAAAACATTTTAAGTTTTGGTTAAAAAGGTGGTAAACAAAGGTGATCAAACAGACTCTCAGCAAGCTTAACAAATCTTTATGTAATTCAACAGTGGCCTATATTCAGCAAATGTTTATCTCAAAACCGCATTTGACAGAGCCAGACTAAACAGACAAAAGTTACTGAGTGTTTTGATGAAAGGCCATGTTAATTCCTGTTACAGAAAAATGCTCAGTTCTTCAAAATTCTTAAATAAATTCTTTAAGAAAGAAACGGCAAAGAAATGTTCTGATGATGACTCTTCACTCTTCAGTCCAAAGTCAACAATGTGTAGGTAGGGGCGTAAACCAGCCGTGATTTGTAGGTTACGCTTCCAAATAACATCTTTTTTATGTTCTGTAAATTATGCCTTGGACCCCCCGAAAACATCCCTGTGAGGCCTCCAACATTCAGCGAAACATCAACCGAGCGGTGCCTCCAACCCGCGGAGATACAGCGCCGGCTTCACCCTATGCATTTTTCTGCCATTAGTGAAAAAATACTGCGTGAAACTTGAGCTGGAGGAGAGCTTAAATCTGCAACACACACACAGCGGATTCAAAACTGCATGGCATTTACCGCTGCGCTGGACGTCTCCGAGTACATGTGTGAGAAAGAGTTATTTGAGATTTTTTAAGGGGCCAATCGCACACTCTTGTTCATATGACTCATGGCAATTAACTGTGGAACCTTGGCCACCTTTACATCCTCTCCAGACCCGGCACCAGATATCTCAATTAAAAACCCGGACATTTGAGATGCCAGAAACACAGACCTGCAGAGATGATGTAGGTCTGCAACCGGAGCTGGTGCGTTTTTGGGCCCGGAAGACAGCTGCAGTTGCACACACAGTCAGTTAAATGGAGTAAGTGCAGAGCCTGGTTTTGGCTTTCAAAGAACAACTCACTGTACATTTCAAACATGAGAATGAATTGTATATTTTGACTTAGGTTCTGTGTGATGTCAGTGTGTTAGAGGAAAGCACAGGTTATTGAACTTCCCATCATGACTGGACTGGCTAGGAACGGCATAGCAAAATATGGGAAAA
This sequence comes from Odontamblyopus lacepedii, assembly GCA_034769755.1. Taxonomy (NCBI): domain Eukaryota; kingdom Metazoa; phylum Chordata; class Actinopteri; order Gobiiformes; family Gobiidae; genus Odontamblyopus; species Odontamblyopus lacepedii. The sequence goes on along the minus strand of CM068355.1, from coordinate 14,161,495 downwards.
ACTTGCAGCTCGAGACACAAAACTGCAATATTTAAAACTTTTTTTGTGAAGAACAGTGCAGTGAAGTGATATTTCTGCACTTTTGTTGTTAATTTTACATCCTGTTTACATTGTGTGACACTTTAACAAAGACAACAGGTAATTTCTGATATAACACCACCTGAATATCAGATCGAGATATGAATTTTTGTCAATATTGTCGACCCCTATTTGGTACTATTGTTATATATAAGTTAAAATGGACTTCATGACTCTTGGCTCTTTATAAGAATAATCCGTAAAGTCTTCACAAGCCAAAAGCTGCTGTTCCGTCTGGCCATTTTCTTATGTCAACACTTCCTGCAAATCCTGATCAACACAACTCATGTACAAGATCATTTATTTAAACATCCACTACTCCAGGTTTGATCTCTTTCTCTTTGTTCTCCAATTATGAACAGATGTCAGGCGCTACGACTGAACTCTTGAATCAACACAAATGAATGCAACGCCTGTCTTAAAAAACATCAGCGTGTATTGATGAAAACAACATTAGCCTCAGATGCACACCGTCAAAGCCACGCAGCCTTTGATATGAGCTCACTACACTAAACCACTTCCTTCCTCCACAACTTCCCTGCCCTGCTCCAGACACGCTCCCTTTGTCATCACATCTGCTTCGGACTATAAATCTCGTATCATTCACTCACATAAAGCTAGTTGGAAAATCAAACAGCTTAGACAAAGGAGTCAATAGAGAGAAAAAAATAAGAAAGAGAATTTTTGCTGGCACCTCGTTTCTGAAGGACAGTGTTAGCCATACGGATTTTATAGTGGTCTCGTAAATCAGTGCACACCAGTTTGTCTGATCTGTTGCAGTAGCTGGAGTTGATTTAATATTAAAGATTTTTAAAGGTTTTGGCCCCCGAAAAGTACTCTCGTCTTTGTCAGTTTTGGTCTGTCCTAATTCCAACACTGGTGTAAAATGTGCTCAGTACTTTGCCGTTGCTAGGGGTCTGTTGTTTTCAGTGAGCAACAAAGTTTCAGGAGGAGATGCCATTCCTCTTACCTGGACCATGTCAAATCAACTCAAGGGGAGTTAAAATAATAGAATAAAAACACATCTTAATTGGGCAACGCTCTCACGGACTTGAGGTTGGAAACAAGACGAGCTGAACGCATGCCAATCAATACAATCAAAAAACAGAAATATTTAAGGAATCTGGCAAAACTCTCCACCGCATGGCACCGTGGCAGTGAACACATGCATTTTGGGGCAATCAAGTACTATTACTTCAGGGAGAATGCTGAGAAAACTGTAAAAATATTGATACAAATTAAAGCGTGGTAGGGAAAGCTGAGCCGGGAGGGCGAGGAAAGCAGGAATGAGGTTGAGATTGAGCGCTAATAGGAAAAAGGTGTTAAAGATACCTCGGGTTTGAAAATGAGAATGAAGGACAACACAATGCAGGTGTAGCCTCATTACTGTGAAATGGAGCGGTCAGTGAATAATCAGCACAGGACCACACAGGAGATGAAAGAGTGGACGATGAGGACAGACCAATGCGAGTGGAGCGGCGGTAAACAAGACCATGATGTATGATGAGTTACCGCAGAGGAAAGAGGGAGCAGTGTTTCCATGTTAGAGACAACTGGACACACGCTGTCACTCATTCCCATCATGCTTTCACCGTCTTTGTGCATGCGGACCACTTCAGCTATGAAAACACCGCCCCCATGCTAATTGCCTCCCAGACAAGATGCTGCAGAATAACTGACCTCCATCTTACACAGAGGACATCTTTACAAATTAAAACATTTAGGGACTGTGGCTAGTCTCATTTTTACTCCAGAGGGGAGAAAACAAGAATCTTCATTAATTAATTAATATGTAAACTATATTATTCTAAATGTGTGTTTATATTAGACCCTGTAGGACGAAAAGTCAGAAAGTTAAAAATGTCCTTGGGTAACAGCACGTTCTATGTACAGTAAACTTTCAGTAGAAATAACCTTGACTGATCAGTGATTATGTTCAGTACAAACAATATCAATGAATGCATTTGCACAGTACAATTAGAGATTTAGCTGAACTGAACCGACAAAGCCCTGTGCCTCCTCTGCGGGTTTCCCCAGTCCATTGTTTTCACAGCATATGTATGTGTGTAAATGCAAATGTGTGTGAATGAAGGAGGCCCAGAGAAGGGGGTGCGGCAGCTGTCTGCCTGGATGACCTCAACGGCAGCTGTTGCCCCCCACCACCCTGCCCTCCTGATGCCAACGCGCCTTTGAAGTGAGGCTCAGCACCAATGCAGTTTTGGATCACATACCGATAATGATTACTGAAGAGTCAAACAACTGTCCTTTTCATTTCCAACTCGTCTATTTGTCCCACAAATTCTTACAAAAATATCACTGTGACTGCATCTTGGATATGGACCAGAATACAAGTGAAAAGCAGCTGTAAAGACTTTCCATGCTGTGAACCTGATACAGTGAATGAATAATGATGATGGGTAAATATGGGTAAGTTTTCAAGTACAAGTATCTTTTAATTAATATGTGAAAAAATGTACTAAGCAAGTGGGCAACACCTGACACTCAGCCAATTATGAATAATATTACAGGTACACGTTTAGTACAGCAGCGGGCAGTGCAGATCAGAAGCCTTTTACTCGCACTACTCTTTGAAGAGCCGACAGCGGGCAGGGAGAGATACTTTAGTCAGATTCTCTGGAACGCTGCACAGCCTTAATCTGTCTTTTGGCATCCAGTCGACCGACTGAAATCTGACACACACAGAGGCAAGGTGGCATGTGCACAAACACATGGAAAACCGCACACACGCCGCTGTGGAGGCCTTTGGGAGCAGACAGTCACTGACACACGTTCGTCTCTCCAGGTATTTTGTTTACATGGGTAAGAGTGAAGGAAAGCAGCTACGTATAAATGCCAGGACGGAAAAATACACCCGTATTTGAAAAACAAAGTAGTGAGGGGTCCAAAGGGCCACACACTAAAGTGGTACGACTAACACATGATGAATGGGCCCAGTCAAAATAGACTAAACACTGATAAGTTAAAGTTCCACATTCATAAAAAAGCATAACAAAAGCAGTTGTGATCTAAACATCTGCGTCGTAGCAACAGATGAAACTTTATGTGAAAGGACCTTTTATTGTGTTCAGTAAATCAACTCTCTGTCTTCTAATCTTTTATCTAACTAAACTGGAGGAAAAGGGTTGTTGTGTTTAGACTTATTTTAACTTGTTCACATATTCATTTAACATATTCCATTTGACCTACCTATAACAATGAGTGTGTAGTTGATGTTGACACTCCCAAAGCCGTTGGTGGCTTTGCAGATGTACGTTCCAGCATCTTCAGTCTCCACCTCTTTGATGCGCAGGCCCTGCTGTAACACTCGGAAGCGTGTCCAGCCACTGTGGATGTTACGGCCGTCTTTGGTCCACATGATGAGTGGCGGAGGATCTCCTTCCACAGGACAGGGCAGCTTCATCGTGCGACCCAGACGAATGCTCTGCCGATGGGCTACTCGCTCTGACACTCTGGGGGGACCTATAACACAAGATGCAAAAAATTTGTCATTTCTATATAAAATGTCTTTTCTTCATTTAGGCTTTAAAACCAAATTTGATTTTATTATCTGCTATTCTGGTTGACTGTAAATGGCTGGCATAAACTATGAGCATGATACAGGGTCTTCACATACATTCAACAGATTAACTGATGCACTAACAATAATATGGTCAGACTGGACAGACTTCTACTTCTTGGTAAAATTGTGTACAGTATATGATTTGTATAATTTGAGATCAACAATCTTACAAGTTTTGCAAGGGGAAATATGTATCTAAAATCTCTCATAATGATAGATCTCTCATGTGCAGCCTCGTCTCCACAGAGTGCTAAAGCATATTAGAGTTGTAGGATCAAATTCCTATTGGTCTCTTGAGTCAATTCACCCAGGATACAAAGGTTAATTGTGCAGTTCCAGACCACTGACTTCTGCACAAAGTCATCTTATGGTCACGTCTTCACTTTGACAAACTTTATATTGTTCCCACTGGCTTATTATCAGCCGAGATGTCATGTTGAGTCAGAAAATCAGGTGTGACCCGGATCGCTCGGTAGCTGCTGTACTGTGAAACCTCACACTAGAAAAACAGGAGACTAGAAAGCTGACTGATTGACTGGGAAAGGTGGAAGGAAATTGGACCGTGATGGTGAGAAGTAGTGGGGTATCAGGCGGGGTTCACACTGAGATAAGAAAAACTATTGAAGAAACAAAGAATGTGCATCATACAGTAACGGAAATTTGGAGAGAAGTGAACCAAAAGGCTAATGGGCCAATTAAAATTATGGGCTATGATGTTTGCCTGTTAAAGGTGCATTGTGTTTTTCTGGAGGGTCCATCTGAATTGTTCACTGTATGATATTAAACCTTTCTATCCTCATGGAGCCAGAATGCCTGTTTTTCTAGGCATTTTTGAGCTACAAAAAGCGTCTGTAACTGAATAAAAATATAAGGTAGAGCTGTTTAATGTCATAGTGTGGAAAAGTTCAGGCAGAGCAGTTGCATAGCCATAGAAACAAGAAGGCGAGGAACAAAAAGGGCAGTACAATATATCCTGAGAAAAAACTAAAAGCAGGTCTATGAAAACAGTGGATAAACAAGCTTGTATCAGGTCATGTCCTCAAAAAGTTGAGATTAGGATGTGTGGGGTTGTTGTGTATCTGCTAAATTCAACAGAGGATTTATAACTAAACAGGCAAGTTATGAATATTGTGGTTATGTTGAAATGATTCCAGTGTCAGTCTGTGGTAATCCTTTTTTAACATATAGACCCTCTCCAAAAGAAGATTACAACACAGTAATTTCAGCTCCCCAGACGGATTTATAAATGAGGTTAAATGTATGGCAAATACATCGTGTAGAATATAAAACGTTACAGTAGCCTTGTACTATTTGCAGTCCTGGCAGCCCTTGTTTTAACAGGGGAGCGGGAGGTGGACACAATGATGGATGGAAGAAGGTGAAATGTGTGAAAAAGACATTAGTCACGCAGAGGTATTCACTGGGCCTCCCTTCTCTCTCCTCGTCCTCTACTCCTCTTCTCTCTCTACTTTCATTTTTTCTCTCTCCTCTCCAGTCCTCCCTGTTCAAAGTCCTGGGGAGTGCGTTCACTTGGTAGTATGGCTTTCTCATCAGACACAGGCAGCTCACTTTTGCTGTGTCTTTACTACTATGTCTCACTCTTTATGACCCATATTCAGTCGACTTTTAAAGATACATCCTTCTTCCACTAAAAACCCTAGACCACTTTTTTTTTAACCTGTCTTGGTTTTATCATCAGTTTTGACTTTTGCATTTAGCTATAAAAGGCTTTCACAAGTCAAAGATGTACCCTGACCTGAATTTGACACCACATACTCATAGTAAGGGATAAATGCGCTATCTATATCAAAGGTGCAGGGGCGAGGGGTCCGCTACCATGGAAATGTTTTTTGTTTTTTTTTCTGACAATTTTCCGCAGTATGGCATTAAATTTAATTATAATATAATGTTTTAATTGCTCAAAAATGGAGAAAAACTTTCAACATCTCCATGGAGACAAGCAGGTGGCAGACCTTCCACCAGAAATGTTACATAATGTATCTTTAAACCATATTTAAATCACACTTTTTATATGTTTAGCTTATATTTTTTTGTTACCGCATCGTGGCTGAAGTTCTCCTATCCTCCAATGATATTATAACATACAGTTGTGCTCATAAGTTTATATACCCTGGCAGAATTTATTAGGTCATTTGTGCAGTTTCTGTTGTCATTATAATTTAAAAAGAGGAAACACAGTTGTTTGATAATAAATGGCTTCACCCAAGCACTAACCATGAGTGAAAAAAAAGGTTTTGTGTTATCATTCATATTCTCTGAAAGATGGCCAAGAAATCATAAATTCGGTATATGTAAACTTATGAGCACAACTGTATATATAAAGTTTTATCAAATAGCCTCTGATCTTATAAACAATGCTTAAAATAATTCAAACATGTGTGAATCAATGGTGAAGGCCAACCCTAGTTTTTAAAATGCCTTTCCAATAGAAAGTGCAACCATTGTTTGTTGAGGTTTCACATTTTCTATAAGGTCAAGTTGACACTCGTTAGCAGCCACCAGCTCCCTTCTGTTGACCCTACGTATACAAATGCAGAAAACATCCTGCAATGAAAATCAGCTCCAAAAGCACATCCTGTTTTTATCATTGAGGCTGTAATTTCTTTTCCCTAACACAATAATTCCTCCTACTTTCCTGGCATGCCCCATTCTGCTCTACCTTAAGTGTTCCCAGTTCCACTACCCCCTGCCCAATCCCTTTCCTTGTCGTCACTTTTCCCCTTCTTTCTCTGCCTCTCCTTTTGCTCCGCTCTTACTCCCTTCTTTGCCCTGTTCAAAAAGTCGTCTCCAGAGGATGGCCGGAGCGAGACCTCTGACTGAACTTCTAACCATTCAAACAGTTAACCTCTCCTACGCCTCCCGGCTCCACAGTTTCCTCCTCTCCTGGGCTCATGACCTTCACAGCGTCTTTTAAAATCTCTCTCTCGGGGCTGAAACTAAAGTCGGCAAAAAATATACTTGTCTTTCATGAGCGTCTATGCGTGAACTTTAATTTGCTTGGTAAGATGTTGGTTAGTAAAAAATGGTACCCAGATCCTGATCAATACCTAAACTAGTATTAAATAACGAGGATAATCATTTCAGCAAATGTCAATACTGAAAGAATTCCCATAACTATGATAGGATTTCCTGAGTCATAGTTATAGAATGATTTTGATATTAGAACCACATGGTACTACAGGATAAATTACATTTTTTGTGTTAAAATTGTAGTATATTGTTATAAAAAGTTATTTTTATTGTCCGGCATTGTCCAGTAGTCATTTTCTTTGGAATTGTCTCGTAAGAGCATTTTGAGTTTTGGAGATGCAGACAGACTAATAATAAAGGATTACTCAAACATGTGTGAAGAATATAAAATACATATCCAGGCATTTTTATATTGTGATAAGGCTATGAGGTACATCTCTATTAAGTTATACAATAGTTCTGGCCTCCAATTGTTTGCTTCAAATCTGCTTAGTCCATTTAGTTACCTTTAATGGGCTCCCCACAACAATTTGGCGCACCTTGGCGGCTGTGGTCTTTGCAGATGCCTCGCACATGCACACTCAGGCATCTTCCATATAAGTTCCCACACAGCAGGGTGTGCGTAGGTTAGCGTCTGCTGTTTTGAAGCTTTAATGACAGGAAAATGCAGCCAGCCCACGTCAGACCCACTACTCCCACTGAGACTTCCAGCTCAGATCTGCACATCCTCTGGTAGCTACAAGTGTCTGAAAGCCAAAGAAAGCTGGCAAGAATTTACTATATACACTACATTCCCTATATTTGACAGTTACTCCCCAAACAACCGCAAATGAGTGATACAAGATGTTTAATTTATCTGTTAATTTTCAGCAGGCAGAGCAGAGCAACTGGGACAACCGCTCATGGATTTGGGATTTAGTCAAAAGCTCAGGTAGTTTCTTGCTTTAAAAGTTGCTTTGGTATTTAAGTCAGATGGGTGTAGTATGAAGTCTTACTCCGGGTTGTTGTTGGCAGGGAAGAGAGTCTGGAGAGAGAGGGGAGAGCCGAGGAATGCTTTTGATGGAGAGCACTTAACAGCGGGACATAGGCTGATGTACTGCACGAGGTGGAGGTGTGTGTGCGCACGCTGGGCCATGTATCACATTGTACGCTATAGTCACAAGACTGAATGAAGACGAAGCAGTTGAAGACTTTGACAGGAAGATTAGTGTAGTGGAGTTCTATGCAGATTGCGGATTAGTCAGACAAATGGTGTATCAGGTTTGGAAATGCCGATGTTGTAGGCTAATTGCTGTTTTTGTTGGCTGACATCAAACACATTCAATCAAAAATGTATTTTGCACCGGGTATGGAGTGAATGAATAATGCTCTGTAAAGCAGGGGTGTCCAAACCTTTTTCATCAAGGGCCACATATTAAAACACAGACCAGGGTGAGGGCCAATCGAGGGTCATAGACTGGTGGTCAAAACAGTGAGTAATTAAAATATAACAGGTTTGAATGATCCACCAGACCTTTGTTCATGCTTAGACCCTCAAAAGGACACACTACATTTGCCTGATCAATGTAGATTTCAAAAACATGCAATAAAAAGTACTACTTGTGGTAGTATGGGCCAATTCACCTGGAAGCCTGAGGGCCAAAACAACTGCTCTGAGGGCCACATTTGGCCCCCGGGACATGTAGAGCATCTTTGAGTGTCCAGAAAAGCGCTATATAAAACTGATGCATTATTTTAAAGGTGCATTGTGTAACTTTCTTGGTGGAGGGCCCGTCAGATTCCTTTCTCCATATTGCTTTGTCTGGAATATTTCACAGTACGGTATTAAACTTTTCTATCTTCATGGAACACAAACCAGACCAAGTTACAGGTCAGATCGATGGAGAGGCATCTCTGCTCACAGTCAGAATGCCTGTTTTTCTCGGTATTTCTGAGCTATAAAACTACCTGTAATTGAATAAATGTAAGATAGAGCTGTATATTGTCATACTGTGGAACATTCTCTGCAGAGAAACAAGCAGGTGACGGACCCCCAACCAAAAAGCTACACAGTGCACCTTTAATATGATGTTATTTAGTGTTTTCTGTGGGTCCCAAGAATGAATCAATTTTAAAATGTTCTTTGAATACGTATCCAACATAAAGCAAGTGTAAAAGCAAAATTATATGAGGATCCCGGAAACATAGAGCAAAAGTGTGATATGCAATACTATTCCAAGAATTTTTTCTATGATCAACATTAATATATCCTAGATAGATGCTTTGCACACAGAATATTCTTCTTTCTTTGTACTTCCAAATTCCAAATTCAAATGTTATTTTTTCATTTGCATTTTAGCTACTTCCCATGTCCTGTTTGGAAAGTCAAATAAGAAGCAACCCATTTCATCCTGCTTCCAGATCTTAATCAGTAATTTATTCAAAGTAGGACTTAGTCAATTCCATGTGCTCCAGCCATCCTTTCTTTTGGTCAGAGCACAAACTCACAGTTGTACCTCCTCTTCAATTCGCTCTTCACTCACTAACTCAAACTTGAACTGCCTGTTGCTGCCCCGAGGCGAGAGGCGAAGTGTCGGCTGCATTAAGTTGTCTCCTCTCCCATTGTAACCCATCCACTTCCAGGCCGTCAATAGGTCAACTACAGCTTGTTATTCTGTCTTGACAGTTAACATTGGGCCTGGGGCTATTGGGCTGAGTCTTCAACACTGTTTCAGCATGTCACACACACTTCTACGGAGTGCACTTGTCTCACTTCGGCACAAAAGAGAAAACCACAGTATTTCCGATGGCAAAAGGATTTCTCAGCTCAAATATTCGGATATTTATGTACACCCAACCAAAACAAAGTCTGTGAATACCTTTTGAGCACAAGTAACATGTCAAAGATGATTTATTCCAGCTTCCTTTCCCCAGCGCTTATTCCTCCGTTTCCTTAGTCCTTTTATTAGAACAATAATTGCTGGTTGTATTGTTCCCGCCTCCTCTGTTCTGCCCGCTACACCTGCTCAACAGTTGAAAGATAAAGGAGAAGCCTTACATAATTAGGATTACAAAAAAAATAATACAAAAAACTTACCAAACAAGTTGCGTTAAGAACATGTCTACTGGCATATGCTAGATAAACGCAGATGTTCTAAATTAAATGCAAGATATTATTATGTTTTGTACTGAATGAAAAAGGTGCCACACCTTTTCAGATTTTTTATTTGAGTTCTAAAAGCATGAAGGAATAATATCCCACCCTTGTCAAATCAGGAAAAAATGAGCATATTCAAGGCTGTCCAAAAAAACATTAGGAGCAAAGTTTGTGGTTATACCAATGTGCTGTTATAATAATGTGATATATAAATGATGTGTTCCAAAATACATAGGAGTTAAAAGGAATATTAACAGGGCTTAATGTAAACTCCATTATGGAGCACACGTAAGACTGTCTGTGGAAGACCTTGAGCCCATTACATAAATACAGATTAAAAGAAAGAAGGCAAGATTCAGGTGTACAGGGGAAACACTTGGAGAGATGGATAAAAAGTGAAAAACTAATCCAACAAATAACTACCTGCTCTCATTTAGGGATTTAGCAGTGCTCTGCAGACCTGACCAGACGTGACACATTAATGACTACTTTGAATAATAGTGTGAAAGAAAGTGCCTAGGCTTAGCCAGCAAAAATAAAGCACAAAGAGCTCACTATAGCAACACTTTTAACAAGCACCTTGTTTTGCCCTGCAAACAAAGACTTTAAGTTTGTGGCTGTGTCTCCTACAACAGTTAGACTTTCTCTCTCATGATGAACTGTGCAGACCTTGACTATCAATGGTCACATGCAGAACCTCAACTTGTTTTTGTTTACTGAATGTAACTAAATAAAATCCACACAAATAATCAATGAACAGCCTTGTCCACAGCTTTGTCCACAGCTTTGTCCACAGTTCAATAAATTAAAATAATTAACATTCACCTACTAGTCACCTATTTTATTTTTTTATAGTTTACATTGTATTTACTATTATTATTCATTCATGTTTTATTCCTATCACTGAAGCAAATTCCAACTTTTTGAATTCTGCAATAAAACTTTTCTGATTTTAATTGGTTATTTTAACTAAGTGAAGGAAATCATGTAAAACTGACGTGCATGTTAACATAGACATGTAGAGCATAAAAATGACTGCACAAGTATTGCCATAAAAACGGTTATAATTCACTCCATTTTCAGTTATAGAAATGTCCAATATAACTGTAAAAATACGGTAAACAGAACTAAACTGGGCTGAGGGGCCAGCAGGTCTTGAAAGTAGGTCAAAGTCCAGAGGCACAGTCCCATTAAGTATCAGTGTGGGTCCTTCCTGGTCAAGATATGGCCAAAAGAGGCTGGGTTACATTTAGGACCAAATACGAGCAGACACAGACAAGCAGCAGGCACTATGACCCCCAACCGATTACCAACAAGTCCGACATGCTTGGTTCCCTTCCCTTGCCATTTGGTATCTACTATAACAGGTTACTAGTCCAAGATTTACAGTTGAGGTATTTAGAGGATCTATTTTAAGGGTGCATAAATTAAGAATAGACTTTTCCACTGGCGGACATGTAAACAGCTCAACTATTTTACCCAACCTTCACCAGCGACCCCTTGTCTATTGCTTGTAAAGCTCAAAAGTCAGCCTCCAAACAGCAGCAGGGGCAGGTGTTGTATGAGTGGTATTCTGGGTCAATTCACTTATTCGGTCAATGTCAAGTCGAGTCGAATGCAAATTGGATCAGACAAGCGCCATACTGCATGATAACCTTAACATTAAGTCAAGCATATTTGTTGAATGATAAGAAATGTATCCCACTGTGTCCTTAAACCTAACCTTTATCAGGTCTGTGGAGGCAGACTCAGTTAGTTATTAACAGGGGTGGTAACACACAGTCACAGCTCCACCTGCTCTAAGCGCTCTGGTGATAAAGAGGTGAGTGTGTGCTATAAGGAGTCGTTCATATTGACACAATGCATATAAAGGAGGGCAGCGATTACAAACACATTCAATAACATAATATAATAAAGAAACAGCACATTTTACAGCAGCAATTAGAGCCACTTAACCTGAGCTATATTTTGTCCATATCCACATGACACAGATATAGATAGTTAAAGGGATGGATCATAGTTAAAGAGAAATAAACATTTAGCGTAAATCAAAATATCACCCTAACTTCTATTAGGTTAGGAGTAGTAGTGAGTTAAGTTAATCCACAAAGATTCGGATGTCTAGATGTCGAGTCGAGGTTTATATAAATATAGGAAGCAGACACAGAACTAAATTTAAGACTAAAATAAAATAAGACAAATTATACAACTAAAAATGGACAGAGCTTACTCAAAATGTATAAAAACTAAAGCTAAACATACAATCGAATCCTTTCTGTACGCCACATAAACATAACGTTAGATAAGACTATAGCGGAAACAACTGTCAAATCATAATTGACATGAGTGTTATTTTTTCATTTGTGCTTCACCACCCCACGCATTTCCTCTGACCCACTGCCTCCTCCTCCTCCTCCACCTGTGAGTTTTCTGCTTGGTTGGGTGGGGAGTCCAACATTCCAAGCATGCACAGAACATACACAGTCGTACCCCTCTCCCACATTCCTCACCAATCCTGAGCCGTGACTAAGTCCATTTGTTCAGCTCAGGTCAGTGTCTCATCAGAAAAAGACTGGGGATTAACCCAGGGAGGCCGGCCTGGATGCATTTTAACTTCTTCGGTTATCTCCCCTTGTTGACTGACATCTCAAAGTCTGGCTAAGCCTAAAAAGAGATGAGGGCCGCTACACATGCAGGTAAAGTGGTACATGAAGACATAACAAAAGCTATTGTCACTTGGCACGGAGACAACAGAGGTTAATATAGCTGAAGATTGGCAAGATCAGTCTATTATTACTGAAGGTTAAGCTTCAAATAGAAAAAATAACAACCCAAAATGCAAGCACTGACAAGTGTATCAATAGTGGCTGTAGGCCTGTCACAATAACAAATTTTGAAGTATATCTTGCTGAAGTAAAAGATGATAAACGATCAGATTGAAACTAATTTATGCCAAAGACACAATAACCCAAGAACAAATGTAAACCACAAAAAATATTCTAAATCTACAAAAGAAAAACATGAGCTGCAATAAATAAACAGCAGAATGAAACACTTTAATAATTAGTTTGCCTCTGGAATGAGTCATAGTTTTTAATTCAACCCCAAAAATATATACATATAATACTGGTCCAGCTTTCATATATTGAACGATTGCTCGATACATAAATGGCCTAAGCAGCTGTAAGTAGAATTGGGTATCATAGACTAAAACTTACCAAATATCACACTTTTTTTCAGTAGTAGCTTCTGAAAATGTTACACTGATGAATCATATATAGTTTTATGGTATAGTTAATGCAAGTATCCAAGTTCGGATTCAGATGCCTGTAGGGGTGTAACGACATCAAAGTCTCACAATACGATTTCATCACGGTATGAACCTGACAGTATGATATTTATTGTGATATTGTGGGAAAGCTCACAATATGGTGGGGAGGCTCACGATATTATGATATTCTACACAATAACAAGACTGACATTATAAAATGCTTTGACCAGTCATTTGGTACATTGAGGATGTAACGATATGCAAATCTTTCTGTACAATATTTTCACGATATACATCTTGATATTTATTGCAATATTTTGTGGAGGCTCACAAAACTGTGAATATGCTACTTTTTCCTCTAAAATGCCTTCACACGACTTAATCCAAAGAATTAATATTTAAAATCTTAGAACAGTTTTCTTCATGTAGTCTGCACTGAAACAGACAAAAGGATCATGGTCAATGTAGTTCCCTCTGTTTTGTAGCTATTTCTGCATCACTATTCATTTAAGCAAAGACACTTGTGATTCAATATAATGTGATGGTCCACGATATTATTGTAAGACCTTTGACGATACAATATCACAATATTTCGGTTATTGTTATATCCCTAGATGCCAGTATAGTAAACTGCAGTGGGGGTGAAAATAAACACATAGTGCCAATCAAATTTCCTTCAGGGTCAAAAGGTTTGGCTAAATCTAACTTAATTGAGTGAATGTACAAAATATTACAGTTTATTAAATACTATAGGTGTGAATCCAGGCTTCTGCACAGTTGTGGTTAAGGATAAGTAAGAGTTATAGAAGCTAAAACCTGCAGAGAAAACAAAAAGAAACAAAAAAACATCAAAGTTTGATTGGGCAAGGATCAGCAGATACATGTGTAACTAAAATATTCTTGGTCTGTGTCCAAGACTGAGGCACAAAGATTGACAAGACGAGACAGAACCAACTGTAGAGATGATCTATTGGAGAAACCACTTTCATCTTACACAAAAGGTCTTAGACATCGCAAGTCATATCCCAATCATAACAAACATTTTCAAAGATGCTTTTAGTAATTGTGTAAAATGCCTTGTGTATATTTGCCTAAATCTGATGGAGAGGCAGAGTGAAAGATTTGTCACAATATTGTTGAATTCACTGCTAGAAAATGATTGTTTAGCTTTTGATTCATCCGGTATGAGAAAACATCCTTTCCTTGGACCCCTCCTATAAACTACATGTGCGTGTCCCGAAGCCGAGCAGTCGCCATGATGCACAGTGAGCCAAGAACAGAGAGCGAGAGGTGTTGATGGAGAGGGGACATTCGCTCACACAAGCTGCTCCAAAATACCACCTGAAATAAATCACTCACCGTGTCACTTGTACCTGTCCGAGTGCACTAATCTCCAGTCTCTCGTAGTGTGCTTTGGTCATGTCTTATTCCTGTTTAGGTTTCAGTTTGTGTCTGCTTTAATTACAGTGAGGTAATGCCCAAAAGTTAACCCCAGGAAAAAGCACAGCATGAAAAACTAAATAAATGAAAGAACACATAAATATTGAAATTGTTTGACATATTTAATTTATCATGCCAACATTTTCAATACGGCAAAGATGGCCGCTGCGCCACAAACAATGCAAGTTTCCTGAAGAACAAAACATGCTTAATTTCACATGTTTTGCTTGAGTTAAAATTATGTATTAGCTAATCAACACACAATGTTCAACTTTCACTTTTCCCAGGCACATTTGTTACACCAACAGCCAAATATCTACAGTTCTACAAATGGCTACCACTTGTATAACTCTGATCCCATTTAAAATCTACACACATGAAGTCCAGCGCATTACAGCCACGTTGTGTTAACTATAAAACGTACACCGCAAAAGTTCCACCTAAAATCTAACTATCCTGAATGAGTGCGTCCTAGTTTGACTCAGCCTCTCCATTTCCCACCCAGTCCCAGTGCCTTTGTAAAACGTCAGACACTGCAGTTAAATCCCAGAAAGCAGTCCACAAGTACTTTTGTTAATTAGGCGTGGAAGAATAGGCCTGTTGTGTCCCGGTGTGATAATGGTGCCAGCACAACAGAGGGATTACCAGCGGATAATGTATGCTGAGCTGACCAGTGTGACGAAGCCTGCAGAGGGGAATAATGAACCCAGCAAACACGGCCACACCACAGCGCTGCAGGCTGTACTGTTATATCTATCACTGTTACTGCTATTACTGCATTGGCTCTTTAATGAGGTTTGGTGTTAATCGTCATGGTAACTAACAAGAGTCCATCCTGCTTTTGTCCAGGGCATTTCCAGGGCACTTCCTGTTTTATACAACATTTTGAGGACTAATCATATTCAGTTTGAAAATGTTAATCGTTATGTCAACTGTCAGAATTTTTCAATACCAAATATATGAATAGGCTCTGGTTTAGAGATCGAAAAACCAACATGGACCAATTAGTTGTGAGCAGAATTACATGTGAATCGTTTAACGCAAACCTTTGGTGCTTGCCGTCAGTTTTATTGCGTTTGGATCGATTGAAAATGTTACCCCGGCTGAAATGGCAATGTCACAAAAAGCAGACTTTCCAGCAGGGAAAATATCATGTATCTTACTTCTTATTTCTGTCAATAAGCGTAACAGTTATGACCAATAATCATTTCTAGGCAGACGTGTAAACAACCACAGTCTGAATGAGACTTCTGCATTTGCAAGTCAATACAAACGGGTCTACCAACCTAAAAATATGAGTGTCCACACAACAGTGAGTGTGTCCCTTGTCCCTGTGTTTTGGACGCCCACCCCCAGCTCTCTCACAGCCCTCTCACATTCCCTCTGCAGTATGGATTCCACATCGACAGCTGGCACTGGGGAACCATGGCATTTGTCTGTCCCTCTCATGTGTACGCTATGCTTTCAATTTCATGCTACACTTTACCATAGACTGCATGTCACCTAGCACTTTTTGTTTAGTTTTTTTTTGGGTGTAGCTACAGTGGGAAATAACTTCAGCCCTCGACATCTATTGTATATTTAAGTATAAAATGGACTTTGCATTGACTTTACTTATGTCAGTCATTATTATGTTTTAACAACAGAAGCTCAAAACAGCTATTCCCAGTGGCACTCACCTTAACATCCTGCCTGATCAGCTTCAACTTCCTGGGGTCATAGGTTACCTGTACACCTCATAAACAATGACAAAGAATGTCCCTGGCTGTCCATAACACGTCAGTCATGTTTAATGGGGGTATTTCTGGTTGCAGTTCTTTAATTTTCAAGTGATTCTCTGAGGTGCGCTCACTCATATTTGCCCCTGGGAGCTGCACGGCCCCTCACCAAACCCAATCTGACAGAGTGGAGCCCAAAGAAAACAAGGGTCGCTGTCTCCTGTCCCGGCTATCACCTTTCAACATCTCATTTGTAACGCCATCAGGAATAACAGCTGGAGACTGTGGCAGGGGAGAAGGGGGCTCCAAGGGGTCTGCCAAACATAAGGGGAGAGGCAGCCCCAGACAAAGAAAGTGGCAGAGGAATTAAAGCACAGAGGCAGAGAAGACACAGGGCAGGGACAAAAAGGCACACACATCAACAGATATGTAATATTAATGCTAGTAATAGAGCTGTACAACATACAATGCTGACAATAGATGATAATGTTATAAAATATGAATATGTAATTCCTCTATCCCTGCATATGTCACAGATTGCTTGTATTCCCAAATCAATTTAAACCATCAGAGTTTTAAAGCATAAAGCAACTAATCACAAACTATGGGGTATTATACATTGTACCCACATGTAAAGTTGTTTTGTCTTACATTAGTCCAAAAATGTGTGTCATTTTCAAAAAAAAATTTAAGCTATATTGTATTAAATGTTAAGAAATAGTTTACTGTGCTTGAGTTTGTTAGTTACAGCAGATGCATTGTGGCACAGAGGCTACATCATTAATATTCTATTACTCTAAAGTGCTAAGATAAGCTATAACTGATAAGCCTTGTGTCGCTGCTCATTGTGGCTAACACTGCTGATAAAGTGCCTTTTATAAAGCCCTAATTTCACAGCTCCTTATCAGTGGGGCCGGAGCCTTCTGTCATGTCCATCTTTGTGACAGAGGTCAGAGAGGGGGACAGAGCAGAAAACAGCAGATAAACCAGTGAAAGCAGAATGGGCTTCCTGGTGTGTTGTTATAGTCTCCTCCAGAGCTGGCATGTGCTTTCTCTGACCCCCCTCTCCAGCCCCACACTCCTGATCCCTCCCCTCTCTGCTGCACGCTGCCCTTTGACCCACAGTGCTGCGGCGCTGACCAAACATACCCCAACCCCACCGAGAGCACAATACGGCAGTGTGGCGCCTGCTCACAGGGGAGAAGGGCTAGAGGGGCCGAGGAGGCCACTGTACCACAGTCAGACTCTACTCAGGGAATTGTTCAAAGTATTCAAATCAGTGCAGTGTAAAAGATGTGTGAAAAGTATTTTAATGTATTTCTGAATTCAGCACTGGGCCATAGATGTAATTTGTGTATCCAGATCCCTATGCACTTCCTCAAATAGGGATTTCTTTATTAAAAATAATCTCTCTTATTTCTGTAATTGCTTTCCAATTTCCCATAGTATGACATTAAACATATTTATTTTCATGAAGACAAGCAGGTGACACCACCGAGATAAGTTACAGGTCACATTGGTCAAGAGGCATCCCTGAAAAGAGTAACTTCATGCTTTTCAAGGTATTAGCATGACTGCAGTTTAAATTAAAGTATGCCATACTGTTCCATTCCAAGCAAAGCATTAACATCCCTTTGGAGACTAGCAAGTTACATACCAAGTAACATTAGGGACCCTTTAACATCATTCCTTTGCACAATAATATAATTTATGTGACAAACTCTGTCCACTTTGTTTTCCCACCATTCCTCTACACAGCTTGCACCTCGCCCCCTGCACACAAATCCAAATTTCACATCATGGTGACACCATCATCCCCCACAGCAAACGTCCAGACAGCTCCATTACTACCCCACCATTAGCAAAGTCAAAGCAAACAGTGGCTTTATCTAAATGTGTCCTAATAGCCCCTAACATTAACAGGCCTTGTAAAAGTCAGAGCCGAGTATAGTCTGGTCTGGAGTAACCACCTCTTGCATCATCTGTCAGACTGGTTGCATTTTGTCACACAACACTGCGGTGATGTCACGTGCAAACAAAGCACTTGTCACTTTTAACATACAACATAACCTGTCTGTACACTGTCAAAACAATCAGTCAGGATTATAAATGTACTTCAGTTGATGAGAGACGGTTATGGTCTGCTTCTGGGTAACCACTAATTCAAGTAAGTCAACATTTGGCTCGGACACAATAGGGTTTAACAAGGGGGAACTAACAGAGTCATTTGTTCCATTTGGAGCCCCTCTTTGTCTTTTAATCACTGTGTAATCAGGACACACGCAGCACACAAGCTCTGCACTGACTCTTTTATTCAAGAACAAAAGGAGAACAGAGGGCAATTAGAATATATAAACCTTCTATAACCTCATAAACCATTTGAGGTGACAGAGCAAAGCTTGTCTCAAAGACAGAGCTATGAGCTTATGGGACAGAATATACACTAGAGAAGTCTACACAGTGTACTGTGTATCAGTGTGGTATTGGTATTTTCTTGATCTGTTTCTAGTCCTTTTTTAGTTGAGGCTTTCATTTTAGGTTCACATATTTTAGACTTGGTTTAGGCCTAATTTAGTGCTTTGTGATAGTTTGTTCTTGTACACCTGCATTCGTAGGGGTGTCTTCCTGGCTTTGAGAAGTTCTTTTTTAAACACCTCTAAATCTCTTTTAAGACTGGCATCAAAAATAAAGGATTTTGTACCCCGTTAAAATTTCTGAAGCCAAACATATTCTGTTAATGTGAGACTGCTGGAGAAGCTTTAGAGAGCCCCTGTGCTAAAACAAATATGGGCATGGCTGACCTCTATTCTTTTTGGGTGAGCGGTCAGTGGCCCGGCCTTCCTCCCCATGGGTCGTATAATGGCTATCGGCATGTCAAATGGCATTTACGACGCCTAGTTGTGACTCAGAACACATAGCAGCAGGAACAGCGCTTGAGCGATCTCTGCCTATTTACAATGAGGTAAACTTGTGTGTTTGAGCATCTGTCTGTGGTATGCACTAGTTTATTCTACAAGGACTTGAGATGCGCTCATTCTCTGCCTAAGCCCCTGCAGTCTTCCAATAAGCCCGGCTTCTTCTGCCACAGCCACCACAATGTTATGGATTTCGCAGAGTAATAACATGGTTAATCAGAGCTTAACTGAGACAGCTTTCATTTAGAGCACAGTGTGTGGGCAAATGCGCTGCTGGAGAGGAAGGACTTTAAATTCATATTACGTCTGCAGCAGCACATCTCAGTCGTGCGACACATTTACAATATCACATTTTAGTGTTTTGATTAGTTTTAATATTGTTAAAAACTACTGATACCATTACAACATTGAAATCATTCAGTTTCTTTCATTATTTTTCTCAAATACATTGTCATTCCTCAAGTATGTCACCTGGTTTATAAAAACAATCTAAAAACAGACTTTTTAATTTTATTTTTGAAGTACAGAATGACTTGAAATGACCATTTTTGCTTCTAAAAAAATTATTATTATTATATTATTATTATTATTATTATTATTATTATTATTATTATTATTATTATTATTATTATTTCATCCTTACAATCATATTGTGAACAATCATGATCATTGATTAACTGAATTATCTTGACATTCCTAATTACAACTAGCCCATTATTTTAACATTTGGTATTTGGTTCACTTGGCACAGATAACTTCGAGCAGCCACAACATTTCTCAATCACAGCTATGTTAATAAAGAGTGCATTATGTGCTCACAATGTAAAAATAGCAAAAGTGATTAAACTATAAAGCTCAAATTTCCCCAAACTCAGCTACACCCCAACCATCAGTTAGTGTTAGTTTGCTAATTACATTCCCCGGTTATGAGAACGTGAGACAGGAAGTTGCTAAAAAGCTGTGGTGCGTGTCTGTGTCTATATTTGTCATTTTATGGTGAGTATTTCTGACCGCTATAAGTTTAGCATCTGAGTGTATGTTTGTTTATGCCTCCTTTGTACACATACAATTTGTAGCACTGTTGAACTTCTTCACTGTGCCTCCTTCTTTGTTTTGATATTGGGTGGTCTATAGCGTGATCACCTGGAAGGCATTAAAATGTTTAGGAAGAACTGTATCATGGAGCCACAAATGCGAACCTGTGCGCATCACCCCTCTCTGAATAAACAAGGGAACCTCCATCAGCATCTTGGAAAGACAACAAAGACCCATCAGAGTGAATAAGACTCATTCCCACAAAGTACAGATCGCCGCTTTGCCATTCGTTCCATAGCATCTGATCCACACATGCTTAAACATCACATGCTCCAATTAACCTGTACACAGCTGATATTTTAGTATTGGCTTTATCATGAGCAATACTGAAAGGATAAACACAACTAGTCCACACTTATCACATAATGAATTTCACAAGGCCTTCCCAGATTGTTTGAACAGCGGACACATGCACGTAGTATATAGTATGGATGGTATCTTTTCAAACTTTGCGGGTGGCTAACTTGGGTTAACTCTTGAAACAGATGAACTAAAATAGTCCTACGTTGACCTTCAGATTTGAGCTCTGTGCTGTACAGTGAAGAATGCTGGTCTATCAGCTGCTCTGTCTCATGCCCCAACATACACAGACAGACACACAGAAGCCAGACACTCATTCAACACTGGGATTGCGTAAGCGTTTGCACTGGACTTCTTCATATCTCTGTATAATATTTTGACTTTCTTGCCGTTTTATACTTATCAGAGAATCTTTAGTAGTCCAGCAATATGGATATCCCAATGTTGCAACGCAAAGTACAAGAACAGCAGGAAAATAGAAAATACGCAAAAATAAAACAGTTAAAAATATACTTAAATCATAAACAATTCAACTAGAATATTATAACATACTTTAAGATTAAAAAAGCCACTGTGCAAGTAAAGTCAAACTATAAGGCTCATGTGCAATAAGTGGTTATATGACTATGGTTATGGTTAATACGTCAGTAGAATAAGTGTATGTTTTCAGTTGCTTTCGATCCATGAATGTCCTCAAGTGTCCTTATGGCCTTAGGCTTATGATTGTTCTTTGTTTCGGCAGTTGCCACAGTAAGCCCACCTTCAGTTAACATTATTTTCTCTGGAACAGCACAGTAGTCCACACTAATATTAATTGTACTCTAAGGCAGTTCAAGTGAAGTGGAAAATGGTTGAAGCCAATGAAAACAGTCAGTTTCTCAGTTTATATAAATATTGTTTGAATACAGTTAAGTAAAATGGCAATAATTGTGGTCTATTATTTCTGGTATTATCTATCATTACTTCATTAAAATGCATTGGATAAATGGATGGATTAATTTTGTTGATCTGAAATTACATGTAATGCCCTGCATATGCCCCCTCTGCACTAATTGAATAGCATCTATCAAATCTAATGACAGGCAGATAGAAGGTAGGATATATTATTCAATAAGGAATCAAATGATCAGCAATCAACAGTCAAAGATGACAGATCAAAACCACAAAATAACAATGACATGGCAGCCACTGTACTCAGATAACTTCCAGCTGTATAATCTACATATAATTCATTCAACTGATATAAAACAGACAACAAAAATATCTGCTTATGCCTTTTAGAAATTCAATACGGATTTAAAAATAAGCCACTGGGTTTCATTGTATTGTGAACTCCATATCATCACATGAAGAGCCACAGTGTTTAAGTGTTTAATGGAATCTGTTCTTTTGTAACTCTTGGCCTCACTGCTCTTTTCTGTCCACATCTTTACCTTCTATCAGAGCACTCCTTATGTAACTGTGCCTCATAACCACATGATCATAATCATAATAATCACTATTATTAACAGAATTATTATTGGCTATTACTGAAATAAATGTTATTAAAAAAGTCAACTTTGCAATGAAATGAGGTGATCTATCACCTCATCTATCATTTTAAGTAAAATGGAATTGTTTTTTCTGAAATGTTTCCATTTCATGTCAATTGGCCATTAGAGATTCCCCTTAATTGCCCAGCTTCTGCATCAGAATTCCAACATGCCAATTGTAACTGGCTGTTTGTTTTTCTCACTATTGTCTTTTTCAAACACAGCCCACCTCCTGTCACTGCACCGGTCCCCCTGACAGAACCCTCACTGCAGAACACGGGGGGGAGGAGGAAGTGCTGTGGCACTGCACAGCAAACATCCCTAATAGGCTAATCTAATCTCATCTCTTTGCGGTCTATGGCTCCGTGTTTACTTTCTGCCCCGTGTCTGTGTGTCCCTGCGCTGGTTTGGCTTCGCTTCACTGAATGCAGCTTTGTTCCCGCTGAAAAGTCATCATTGGTGTGATCTGGGGAATGGGCGCCAACTCTGCAACCGTCTGCCTGTTGTGCTGCATGCTGGGAACTGTCCCCATCTCCACTGTACAGGCCACATCCTGAGCCTTGTCTCATAATGGAATGAGGCGTCTATTATACTCTACTCTGAACCATGAGTTGTCAAAAAAAATCTCTCTTGCACAGCGACATAGCAGTTAAACCAACCAACTGTACACCGTCACAAGAAATTAGAAATACCTGTACTTTGTATTTTGATGCACTGTTAAAATGAATTCAGGCAAAAGAAAATTACCTCTAGCTGCGCTGGACATCAGAACCATCTCTAACACCAGAAGAAAGACCCAAAGAAAGTCCATTTTAGATCACTTGAAGAAGAACACTCAGCCCTTTCTGAAATGTAAGAGAGGAAAAGTATTACAACACATACAAAAAAATCAACACTTCATGTTACGATACATTCTCAGTATTCATAGTTATTATAACCATAAAACAACATAAAGCAAAGAGGAACACACAAAAATGACCCTACACATGGCACACAATAAAAAATTAACTAGGGCACCCACTTCATGGCTTCAGAAACATATTACAAATATCAAAAGACATGGATTACTGCTTGAACCCAAGTGTGAATCCCTAAATAATCTGAGCGGAGACTGGACCTATTATTATTCTAATAGATTTATTCTGACCACCTGTCAGAATGTCTCTGCTTACAGCAGTTTTAATCTTTCTGCCCCATCAATTTTCCTCAGGCCCATACCTTACATCGTCACTTCTTGTTCTGTATCTTTGAACTACATCCACCTCTCCTCAGAAGTGATATTACTATTTCGTTTAGACACGTTTTCCGCTTTGTTGCAAATAAATCCCAGCATGAATGGAAAAAAGTATTTTTGCTATATTCTGGTTTAGTTACATTGTTAATGTGACAGATGTTTATCAAAATATTTATCAAATGAATAAAATAAAGCAAAAATCCGAGTAAATCACAATGGGTCACTTATGTTATTAAAGTATAACAACAACTATTTGTTTATTCTCACAAGTAATTGTAACTGTAACACTGTTATTAATGCAGCATAAATGAATAAAAAAAACACCTAGTTAGATCAATTAAAAAGTTCACTTAGGCTACGTAGTGAAGTTACACGAATAAAGTTTACCTTATATTTCCAGAAATGATGACAACCTTGAAGTTCTTCACCAGGTGACCACACGCACCATGCCGTGAAAGTCCACCACACGTCCTCCTCCTGTGCCCTAACTTTATTTCCCTAAACTTATTTTACGAATTAAACGCTAAATAGATCGCAAATTACATAAACGCGCGTCTCTCGCCCAAGCAAAACAATTACTTGAGTAAAATCAAGAGGGAAAAAAATATACAAAAGAGAACATAAGCAAGAAAAGCGAGCGTGAGTCCAGCGTATAAAGTGAAATAAAACGGATAGGTCAGACACGTGAGCGCCGTAGTAGATTTCTGAATGACAGTCCGCTTACCACTCCGCGAGAGAAGATCAACACAACACAACAGCTTTATCTTCCCTTCACACGCATTACGTAAAATATTCGGACAGCACAGGCATGGAAGGAAGCCCAGGGGTTGTCCACTTTGCCTCCAGCAGCGGTCCACAGTCCAAACTTGAGCCGCAGGCGAGAAAGTAAACTCCGACGACGGTCAGTCTCTGCGAGAAACTTTGCACCAATCAGAGCACAGGCCAATCAACCAGGCTGCCAATCAGAGAGCAGAATGGTGCTGCACAAATGCGGGGCTCAGATTTACAGATTTATCACATTTATTAATACACATGACAAAGATTATTCGATATACGTAATGCAAAAATAAATGCGGTATTAGCTGAAGGGAGGCGTGTGCACCAGAATAGGATGCATGCATTGCTTACTCAGGTTTAATTAACGAGTCAAAACTACAATCCAAACGATTTCAGTCACTTATTTAGTGTCCTCAAGGTCAACTGATACGCAGCATATCGGCTGATTCGGAGTTGGTTTATTTACCTCTTATATTATTAAACATTTTGAAGTGTAAGCGAATACATCTTCCTCAGAGAGGGTTTGAGGCTCTGGTCGGATCTGCTGTGAAGCAACACTGCCGCCCTGTGTCGCTAATGCAACATTTCACCCATTCCTCATGTCGGGTTTCAGCGCAAAAGAATAAAAATGAGTGAGCAATTAAAATTGACTTAAACGTAGGTCACATAAATAAAGGACCAGGTTATAATGTGTTTGTGTGTATTTTATTTTTGTTGTTGTTGATGTTTGTTCTTAAGATTTTCGTTGCAATGGTTTGACTGAATTATACCAACGCAGGCCTATAATTATGGTGAAAATACTGACTACATGTGATGATACAGTAAGATAGACCTACCTACATGTCTCAGACACGACGTCTTTCAGCCCAGATTTTCTCACTAACAGCGCTATCTGCTGATGATACAAAGGTTAATCATTTCTCTGATTAAAGGGCAACTCCGGCACGGTCCATTGCTAGAGGTGGACGAATATTGCCAGAAGCCAAAAACAGCACAGATCAGTGTTTTCTAGGCGGAGATTTCGCTGTGACAGTGAGTATGTCAAGGCAACAAACTAGTGTAGTGATGAGGGCAAGTTTTTAGCTTCCACGTAAAACGCCAATTTGCACAGAAGAGGCTTAATACCACTTTCTGACCCATCTTACAACAGCCACGAGTCTCACAAACAAAACGCTCTGCCTGGCTCACTCATTAGTGTCTGGAAACGTTATAAAATAACTTTATAAGCAGTCTTAGCATTAGCTTGTTGATTTCCCACTGCGCATTGCGAAAGCCCAAAAGACTCGATCGCAGATGTCGTTTCTAATGCAATTTATTTACGAGTGAATTATATTTTTTGAAAACGCTAAAAAAAAACATTCCCAAACCATTTTCTTTTAACAACTTTCAGTTTCTATAGTTCTTCACCGTCAGTAGTCGATCCTCACTTGTTGCTTCTGGAGGCTCGAGCTGCCGCCGCTGGAGTCGATAATCGAGTCTTTTGGGCTTTCGCAATGTGCAGTGGGAAATCAACAAGCTAAGACACTAATGAGTGAGCCAGGCGTAGCGTTTTGTTTGTTAGACTCGTTGCTGTTGTGAGATGGGTTAAAGTGGTATTAAGCATCTTCTGTGCAAATTGGCGTTTTACGTGGAAGCTAAGAACTTGCCCCCATCACTACACTAGTTTGTTACCTTGACAGACTCACTGCCACAGCGAGATCTCCGCTGGGGCAACACTGATCTGTGCTGTTTGTTTGGCTTCTGACAGTATTCGACCACCTCTAGCAATGGACTTTAGCTTCAAATGTGCCGGAATTCCCCTTAAAGGTAATTTAGGTCTGTTGGCAATGTCTCATAGCACAATTCTGCCTCAAGGAGGCCGACAAACATTATTATTTAAATCTGCTATCGGCTAATTTACTTTTTTTGCTACAATCATAAGCGGCATGTTGGCTGAGTGGCAACACTCAGGCCTCACAGCAAGAAGGTTGCGGGTTCGATCCCCGGGTCGCCCGGGCCTTTCTGTGTGGAGTTTGCATGTTCTCCCCGTGTCTGGATGGGTTTCCTCCGGGTACTCCGGTTTCCCCCATCAACCCAAAAAACATGCCCGCACCCCTATGAACTAACATCAAGGACCATGTTGTCCACCCTCCTGTGGGCTCACCACCTGCAGAGGGGTTCATAGGGGGGGTCAGGTGCTATGAGGATTGGGCAGCAAGCTGCCCCCGCTACCCAGCTGGATTAAGCGGGAGAAGATGGATGGATGGATGGATGGATGGACTACAATCATCTGTCAGAAAGAAACAGGCCTAGTTCTTGAATCTCAGAATCAGGCTTTCTGGTTGTTTTCATTATACCTTTAAAGTTTTGGGAAATAAAAGAGAAATAGGACTGGGATAATAAAATATGTGTTGTAAACATCACGCATAGCTTTTATAGTGTGTTGTTAACCAAACGCAGGTCTTGGTCTACCTGTTGTTATTAAAGGTGAACTATGTAACTGTTAGAATAAAATGCTTATAATGGAGTTATTAAAAATGTACATGTGGTTAAAAGAGTTCTTTGTTAAAAAGGAATGCTTTGAGAGACCAGATGCATGACCTCTTATGACCTTTCCCCTCCTTGCAGACGGTTCACAGGTCGTAACTTATAGCTTATCTCACAAATGTAAAACAAAGCCATGATATACTTCACTATGTTGTAACCTATGTATTCACTATGTTGTAAACTATGTATTCTCTGACTATGCTTTGTACTGACATGATTGATTTGATAAAGGAAATAAAGGGACGTGCTGCAGAAGGAGGGGCAGGAGACCTGGGATGTGAATGGCCGAGTAACAGGCAGACATCACCAGCTCCTCCGTGGCACGTAAAAAGAAAAGACTGACTCAGGTGCTTTAATCTCAATGGGGTAGAGACTGGTTTAATGTAAAACTGTAAGATTTATCACTGGTTTGTGATTTTATTCCATGACAGTAAATGGTCCAGTACGAGCCGGATCGGTGCTTCTGCTGGAGGGTGAACAACAGAGATTGGAAGAGTGCGCGCACCCAGCATTGAGCTGAGAAATCCGTCTTTTCTCGACGGCAACCCCTGTTGGGCATCCTCTTCGTGGAAGGACCCGGACGACCAGAACCAGTTATAGCACCTGAGGTCAGAAATTTAACTTCTAAAGAGTGAAGTTAAGCAGAACTAGAGATGAATCTAGTATAGAGTATGAATGAACTGTTGAATGAGCTGTTGAATGGAGATTCAAATTGAACACTGTTAAGGTGTATCAAGGTTGAATCTCATTAAGGACATAGGTTGATGGTGTGCTGAAAATTGATCCAGTGTCCTTCTCGGTGTGTGAATTAACACCAAGTTTATGACCGCCCATTGTGGTAGAAGCTTGTCATAAAACACAGAGAAGATTCCAGGAGATCAACAGTAAGCAGACCTAGACACATAGTACAACATGGCAGAAAAAACAGTAAAAATAGAAACAGATTCGGAATATATGAAGCGAATTTATCCAGAGAGTTGTAAATTCCTAAAAAAATGGAAAGTAAAATATAATTTTGATGGAACTCTTGATGAAATTAAATTAAGTCAGTTAATGTTGAACTTATCAATTCATGATCAATTTAAAGGAAAGACAAAATATACACCTGGTAAACAGGTAACTACAGCTAGACTATGGATAGCAGAAAGTAAAAAGCGTAAAAATGTTAACACTAAAAAGACAACTGCATTAGCTGTGTCTCGTCCGGAGGACGATGATGGCACAGTAGTGCAAAGGCGCCCTCTACAGGCAGAGCAGGCAGAGGGTGGTGAGGAACAAGGTGAAAATGAGGAATTGGGTGAGAAAGAAAAGAAGGAGGAGTTTAGGACCTTGGGGCTTTATCCAAAACTTCCTGAAATAGGAGTAGTACGAAAAAAACAAGCCAGCCAAAACCCATTTTGGGCTCCTCCCACTGCCCCAGAGGCCCAGCAGAGCCCTCCACCCGCATATGATACAAAAACTCCACCCCCCTGGCCATTTCCGTCTCCTATATCACACCGTACCAGAAGTAAGACAGAGATGACAGGTCAAGGTAAATATGCCACAGACCAGACATGGCTTCAAATAGATTGTCCCACGAAAGAAGAAGAAATAGCTGAAGGGTATCCTTTAATTTCGCTCCCAGACCCGCACACACAGGGGGCAACGATACAGGTTTACAGACCATGGGCTGTAGCAGACATAAAAAAAGCATTGGAAGGCGTTACTAGAGCTGAAGCCAATAGAGACATGCATTTCAGACTTAAAAGATCTGATCAATTCTTATGGCCTGGACGCGATGGAGTGTCAACGAGTTCTAATGTTGCATTTAGGGCATAAATGGGCTTTAGTTAGAGGAGATTTTGACCCAACTCAAGCGCATGGAAATGGAAGACGTGTGATTCCCGCAGCAGAAATAGTACCTGTTTTAGACCATGCAAATGGAGTGTTCGCTAGGATGCGTACACAGTTTCAGCGTAGAGCAGATTATAATAAAATCCAAAACACCAAACAGAAAGATGGGGAAACGGTGCAGGAATTTCAGGTCCGAATGACAGAAGTGTTTAAAGCAAACAGTGGCATCACAGAGAATGCAGATGTTAATGGGCCTTATCAACAACTAAAAATGGCTATATTAGGAGGACTTAAAGAACCAATTAAAACTGGCTCCAAAGACGATTTAGGCTTTCCTACAGCAACATTGACAGATTTTATGACATATGCAATACACGCTGAGGGTGTAGTGCAGAAAAAGAAAATGCAGCAAGCAAACAAAGTGCTTATTTCTGAATCAGGAATAGAGACGATGTCTTAGAAAAAAAAGAAAAACAATATAAAAAAGCTGAACAAAGATACAAAGGAAATGATAAGCAGGAAAGAGATAAGGAGGAGGGCAGATGTTTTATATGCCACAAGAGAGGACATCTTGCTAGAAACTGTAGGCTGAGAGGAGAAGATAGTAGCAGTGAAGGAGAGGAAGAGAATGAAAGAGAGAATCAAAGACAGAAGCCCAGTAGAGCATGACTAGATAAGAAATACAAGGATAAAATGTCAGGAAGACAGAAGAGGAAAGTAATAAACCAAAAAGAAATACACGTGGCTGAAAGACCTATGCCTACATGAAATACAGATTCAAAATAACACAGGAGAGGAAGAAGATCCCCAAAGTGCAGAAATGTATCTGTCATTTAATGAGATAGATTACAGGACGAAACCAGAAATGACGATTTATAGAATGGGCAACCTATGTTGTTCTTGGTAGACACAGGTGCAGAAAGAACTGTTATGAGAGACACAAAGCCATTTACGCCTCAAATAAAACTATAAGAATTATTTCAGCAAATGGCAATATACAATCCCAAAAATAAGTACCCCAATAGGGTTTAGTTTGACAGCAGCAGAGCCGAGACTACAGTTAGAAGTAGTATTATCACCAAGATGTCCACATAATCTCCTAGGCAGAGATCTAATATTAATGTTAGGTTTAGCATT
Source organism: Odontamblyopus lacepedii (assembly GCA_034769755.1). Classification (NCBI taxonomy): domain Eukaryota; kingdom Metazoa; phylum Chordata; class Actinopteri; order Gobiiformes; family Gobiidae; genus Odontamblyopus; species Odontamblyopus lacepedii. The sequence continues at coordinate 14,131,932 of CM068355.1, read as the reverse complement.
GCTTCACGCCAGAGTGGGACGTCTAATGATAATCAAAGCAGATGCCCTGAATTACACAGGGGTCCACCCCGTTGAGAGCACAGGGGCCCTCCACGATTGGTGGAGTTTAGATCTCCCAGAGAAGGATCTACAACAAACTGCTAAATCACTGAGAGAGATAGCAGAAGGGATGATACAGGGGAGTATGACAGAAAAGAAAGAGACGAATTACATTGTACACTTAGGTACAAACGCACCCCAGGACCAGACCAACCCTATAATGACGAAGTGCACAAATTAGGTCCCCAAAGGTGATCTTACCTTACATTTATGCCAAAGATGGGTGTTCCTTCTGTGACATAAATGTAACTGAAACTGTGACTAGACTAATGCAGTCCCCATACACAAGACACGTGTCACTGACAAAAGGGAAAAAATGACGAATGGAGAGACAATGCAATAAATATGAGACATGTACGCTCAATTACAGACTGACTGAAACTGAAGATCCTAGTGTAGAAAAAAAGCCTGAGTACTAGATGGAAAAGGAAAACTACATTATAGAGTGACAACAAACCACAGACACATTTGACAGAGGAGGAATAGACTGTGAAATATGACATGTAGATGCAGAAACATTCGTGCTAACTCCAGAAGAGAATGAAGCTTTAGAACAGATCTCACAAAAAGTGTGGAGCACAGGCCCAGCAGATGTAGGTCTAATGCATGGTGCCCAACCTGTAAAAATCACAGGCAAAACTGAGTTTAGGCCAAGAATTAAACAATATCCCCAAAACCAGATGCAGAAAAAGGATAGAACCAGTAATAGAAGATTTAAAAGGCAGGGTAATAATTCCATGCCCAGAGGCTAAATGCAATACACCAATTTTTCCAATAAAAAAGTTCCACCCTTCACTTCGTGGAGAATGATTCAAGATCTACGTGGCAGTAAATGATGCAATGCAACAGACTACGCCAAATGTGCCTAATCCGCACACTTTATTAAATTCTTATTAACCCAGAAAGCAAATTCTTCTCAGTTATAGACTTAGCAAACGCTTTTTTCAGCATTCCAGTTGCAAAAGAGAGTCAAGATTGGTTTGGATTCACTTATAAAGGCCAGAAATATACCTTTGCTCGACTCCCACAAGGATTGGCTATTTCTCCCACAGTGTTTTCTCAAAACATTGCAAATTGCCTAAGTGGTTTTAACCCAAAAATGATAGCCAAATTATTGTCTATGTAGATGACATCTTAGTGACGAATGTAGATCAGGAAAAATGCAAACAAGATACATTAGCCTTACTTGAATACCTAGGCCAAACAGGCAATAAAGTGAGCTGTGATAAATTACAACTATGGAGAAAAGAAGTGAAATATTTAGGCCACAATCTCACTTCAGAGGGCAGAACCATCTGTGAATCAAGAAAAGCAACCATTTTAGCTGCCCCAAAACCACTCACAAAAACAGATGATGTCGCTTTTAGGCCTCTGTAATTATTGCAGAGCATGGGTTGTAGATTACGAGAAATGGTCCGACCTTACAAAATCTAATTTATGAGACTCCAATGACAATGACAGATCATATACATTGACAGCAGAGGCAGAAACAGCCTTCTGTAAATTGAAACAGGCATTGGCAACTACCACTGTACTGGCACTTCCTGATTACACAAAACCTTTCATTCAAACATGTGATACTCGAAATGGGTTTATGACTTCAGTGTTAATGCAAAAATATGGATCAAAACTAAGACCAGTAGCCTATTACTCAAAAACAATTAGATCCTGTAGCTAGAGCCACACCACCTTGTGTACAGGCAGTGATAAGCTGCTGCAATGGCCATACAGGAGTCAGCAGAAGTGGTTCTGTTTCACCCGCTGACCCTTAAGGTTTCACATACCGTATCAGCGCTTTTAATGCAAACCAATATGGCATTTTTGTCACCTGCACGACATTTAATGTGCATGACAGTGCTATTATCACAACCACACTTAACCATAGAGAGGTGCAGTGCGTTAAACCCTGCCACACTCCTGCCGGAGGATGGGCAGAAACACGATTGCATAAAAGAAACTGAAATAATACACAAACCCCTGACCTGACTTACAAGATACTCCACTGAATGCAGGTGCAATAGTATTTGTTGATGGCTCAGCAAGTAAGAACAAGATAGGCCAAAATCAAGTAGGATATGCCATTACTACTATGGATAAAATTTTAAAACAAATGAAACTACCTTCAAACTTATCAGCACAGGCTGCAGAATTAATATCAGTCACGTGAAGCTTGTAAATTGTTCAAAGATGAAGAGTTGACCATATGGACAGATAGTCAATATACTTATGGATCAACACATCACTTCTGTACACAATGGGCCAGAAGAGGTTTTAAAACATCCAGCGGCAAAACAGTGGCACATAAAGTCCTACTAGAAAATCTTTTAGAAGCCATAAAATTACCTAAAAGGCTAGCCATCTGCAAATGTGAAGCACACAAATCAAACACAGATCCTATCTCGTAGGCAACAGATTAGCAGATACCGCAGCTAAAGCTGTGGCACAAAGCACACAGATGTTACATTCAGAAGAAATAACGAATCAAGACGAAAATTTGTTGTTAAATTATCAACAAAATGCTCCCAAATCTGAGAGAGATGCCTGGATAGGGAAAGGAGCTACAATAAAAATAACCTATATGTAGGCCCTGCTGATAAACCATGGCTACCAAAAAATCATTATTTAATTGGCTTGTAGATTGACGATGGACTATGACATGTTTCAACAGGGTGTATGATAGATAAGGTGGAAAAGCATTATAATACAATAGGCTATAATAAATATTCAAAAAATATTTTTAAACAATGCCTAATCTGTATTAAAAATAATGCACATGGACAGATGAGAACTAAAAGAGGAGCTTTCAATCCATAACATCCTTTCCATACACTACACATTGATTTCATTCTATTAACTTAATCTAAAGGTTTAGAGTATTGTCTAGTGATTATAGACGCATTCTCCAAATGGGTGGAAATATTCCCAACAGCTAAACCGGATGCACTAACGGTGGCGAAAGCAATATGCAAGAGCATAATTCCCACATTTGGCATTCCAAAAGTTATAAGATCAGATAACGGAACCCATTTTGTTAATGAAGTCATCAAGCAAAGATAGGGAGAGATTTAACATAGATCTGAAGAGACACTGTGTATATCACCCACAGTCAGCAGGCCTAGTGGAGAGGACGAATGGGACAATAAAAAACAAGTTGGTCAAGACAATGAAGGAAACCAACAGACCATGGCCTGATTGCATTGAACTAGTTAAACTAAACATGCATATTTTGCCAGCAGAAGGACATACGTTGAGCCCATTTGAAATATTATATGGAAGACCATATACTATTCCGGATTTACAATTAAAGACAATAGATCAACCAGACTCTGATCAAGATCTTATTGACTATATGAGAAAAACCCTGTTAACAAGAGATGTTGTAAACAGCAATAAACTGCCAGAAGGAACTATTTCTCTACAGGGCAACACGGCAAAACCAGGAGACCACGTGTTCATAAAGACTCTAAAGAGGAAGAATTGGACCAGTCCAAGGTGGGAGGGACCGTGCACTGAGTCATCTTGGCTACACCCACTGCAGTAAAGGTCGAGGGCAAAGCCACCTGGATTCATCAATCACACTGTAAGTTGAGGAACCAGTTGGACCTGACAGATCCAGGCCCAGCCTCCAAGACCTCCCAGACGCAGGACGCCGAGATCTCCAAGACCTCCTAGACTCAGGACATCTCTGACTCAGGCCTTCAGAGAACGCCTAGAATACTCCTAGACCAGGACTCCACAACAAGAGTGAGCAGTAGGTAAACAACTGTTCACTCCAACGGTGTTCTTACGAGGAAGTTAACCTCGGGCACTGAAAAAGATGACAGCTCCATTCATCCCAAGGGAGAAGCAACTGTCTGAGAAAAGAGAAGTAAAACAACCACAAAACACCCAGTTAAAATGGTTAAATAAGGTGTTATTTGTCATAATTTTATTCATGGTGTACATAGCAATAATGTTTTTGATATATATCAAACATACACACACTGACTTGGTAGTGAGTACACAGGTCACACAAACCAAATACAACGACTCCACTGTCTCTGAGACTGTGACACATCCTACGACTGAAATGACAAAAAAGACAAGACAGAATTGACTCCAAGTATTGATGCATAAACGATATATACTTACTCGTAGAGAGAAGTGATAAATCCACATCAAGTACATCACATACTAAATAATAAATGGTTTAACCTCATGAACATAACAGCATTAACACCTTAACATCACAAAGGACTGTTATATCTGTTCCCTTATCCTCACCATGCCAATGAGGTACCGGTGTTTACACCTGTCCCTCTTCAGCTAAAGACATGTTTTGTGCACTGGCAGGGTACTGGTCGATGCGAACGAAAGTGTTAAACTGCCTCTATGTGATGGTTATTTGACAAATGCCTCAGACTGGAGGGATCCAGCTAAGTGGACTGACAACACTAACCAGACCATATGGAAAGGGGTCCAGGTTAGAAAGGGGCCCGAGTTCCCGGACTGACAGTGACCAGAGAGAATGTGACAGGGTTTCCAGTGGGTGGGGAACACTGAGGTCGTAAAGAAGCTCCCAATCCTCGGATGGAGAACCACAGCCTATAAGGGGGGGCCATGGTATGCACTGCCTCTTACCCACAGAGGTAAAACAGTTGGACCCACAATAGGCATATTCACATTTAATTTGACGCAGGTAGCTAAAGACCTAAACCTAATTGGGCTGCCAGCCGACTGGACTAGACTTAATGTACCCATCTGGGCCATTCCAGCTCCTGTAGGAGCGGTATGGATGTGTGGGAAAACTGCTCACCTCATCCTGCCACCAGACTGGTGTGGAGGCTGTTATTTAGCTTCTCTCCAACCAACAGTTTTCCAATTAGTCTCAACTGACCAAAACCCGCACTACAACAAGGTAAAAAGGGCATACACACCGCCAAAGCAATCTAACACCCATACCCCACTGATAAGTGGCACAAGAGGGTTTTTTATGACACTCTTGCCAAATTACGAACAGCCGATCTCGGAAAAAGAATGAACGACGTATGGTGGGCGTTAGAAAACATAACTGGTATACTAGATGATATTAATACTCAACTGTGATGATCCAGAACGCAAAGCTATGAGAGAAATGCTGATGTTACACCAGCTCTCTCTAGATTTTCTGTTTGCATCAGATGGAGGAATCTGTACTAAATTTGGTTCTGAACACTGTTGTACCTTTATTCCAGACTCTGCTGGAAATTGGTCTGAAATACATGACAGAGTTTCCACCCTCAAAGAGGAATTGGCTCAAGCTAAAGATCAGGGAGGAAATTTTGATTCATGGTACAGTTGGTTTGATATATTTGGCCGATACAGGAAATTGGCAGCAACTATATTAACCTCCTTAATAATGTGTGCACTTTTGCTTCTAGTGTGTGGATGTTGTTGTATTCCAATCTTCAAAACACTAATGCAAAAGTCTATTCAGAGTACAATGACCTTAAACAATGAGGAGTTTCAACTTCTCTTAACAGATACCTTAACTTTTGACTCTGACAAGGACAGCCCAGACCTAGACTTTGAACACAAATAGACAAACTGAAACACAGGTAAAATGACTAAAAGCCAACATTATCCCCGAGTGTACGATTTTACACATTTTTATGGCGACATGTGCTAAAGTTATTGATATAGAAGGCTCATGTTCTGATCTTATATGATGTAATTTTTATAAACAGGGGGTAAAATGTTAGAATAAAATGCTTATAATGGAGTTATTAAAAATGTACATGTGGTTAAAAGAGTTCTTTGTTAAAAAGGAATGCTTTGAGAGACCAGATGCATGACCTCTTATGACCTTTTCCCTCCTTGCAGACGGTTCACAGGTCGTAACTTATAGCTTATCTCACAAATGTAAAACAAAGCCATGATATACTTCACTATGTTGTAACCTATGTATTCACTATGTTGTAAACTATGTATTCTCTGACTATGCTTTGTACTGACATGATTGATTTGATAAAGGAAATAAAGGGACGTGCTGCAGAAGGAGGGGCAGGAGACCTGGGATGTGAATGGCCGAGTAACAGGCAGACATCACCAGCTCCTCCGTGGCACGTAAAAAGAAAAGACTGACTCAGGTGCTTTAATCTCAATGGGGTAGAGACTGGTTTAATGTAAAACTGTAAGATTTATCACTGGTTTGTGATTTTATTCCATGACAGTAACTTTACTCTTGTCTTTTCCACCACCTGCCAATAAACAATAAAGATGACATAGCATGATAACATGAGGAATAACAGCATAACTTCCAGGGCAAATAAACCAGAGAGAATAAAATATCAAAATTGAAATAGGCAGGATGACTGTCTTTTGATTGGTGTGATTTGAAATAAACTTTAAATTAAATATGGGAAACAAAGGTCGAAATCTGTTTCTGTTTGTTTGAAACCTGAAACGGAATAATGAAATAACTGTTTTCCCATTTTGTTGTTTTTCGTTCTTAAATGAAATTCAAAAGAATGAATGGTACACAGACATACCAAGCTAAGTTACAGGTCAGATCTTTTTTGAGTCATTTCAGTAATCAGTAATTTAATAACTTCAAGATAGATAGGTTTATTGTGATACTGTGTAACAATTTAAGCAAAGATATAACTCCATGGAGATAACCAGATGGCGGACGCTCCACCAGAAAAGTTACATATTGCCCCTTTAAGTAGTGTTGACTGGTGGTGAAGTGTGAGGAATAGCAGAGTATTGTCTATGGCTGAGATCCAGTTCTATGGCTTTAACCACTGTGTTTTAGTTCTGCTTGTCCAACCTCCCCCGATTTTGACAGGAGCCTCCGTGGCCAGCAAAAGGCAAGCTGCACATTTCCCAGGATTCAGACGTATGACTCCTAAGACTCATGGAAAAAACACCTACCCTCAAACCAAAATGTGAACAATCGAGATTTGGGCCAGTAGATGGTAGCAAAGTATAAAGGATGCAGAAAAAAAGCTTGGTGTAACCTATTTAATTTGCAAACTTAATGCAGAGGCAATAAGCAGCATCTGTCAAACCACACACATAGATGACTATTTTGACTGCTAATTTTCTCAACATATTGAAACAAAAATGTCATATTTGATGATCAGAATTTGAGTAACTTGTTAGTGATAGCCTAATTGGTAATCAAGAGACTATGAAAAACAAGGTTTTTTTTCTGGTAATAAATGTTTAAAATGCCCTTTACAGTGCAGAAACTCTAACCAATGCATACTGCAAACTTGTACCACTCAAAATAAATTCAAGGCTAAAAGTCAAATTTGTAGCAAGAAATTTCTTCACTTTGGGTCACCAGCACCCCTGTGACCAATGCACAACCTAAACTGACTAACTGCGCATATACAGGTTTATAAATTGCTACAGGGAGCCAAGTAAATATGTAAACACGGGAAGGGGTGGGGAGTCCACGCTCTAAATACCAGCACCTCATGGGACCCCTTAGCCCCCCGTACCCCCTTCCTAGAAAACATGTCTGGTTGAAAGGAATGAAATGACAAAGCTGTTCTGATGAGTATTTAATTTCTTAATTTCTTTATTTTTCCAATGGAATTGTAAGCCTATTCAAACACAGTTAGTCAACATTTTGCACTTTTAAATTAGACAAAAGCAATCTGATTTAAACCACAGCCAATTAAAGGGACAGGAAACAGTTGGAAAGGTCAAAGCACTGAATGCCTTGGCTCTGAAACCTGTTAACTCTTTTAAAGGGATTTTTCAGGGGTCACTCACTCATCATGCTTTTCATTATGGTGCCGGCGCAGTAATGATTTCCCATAGGGTTAGAGTTGGGTTGAAAAAGTCCCGCTGTAAAATCCATAGTCAGTCCATTCGGTGACACCTGGTGGCCCCTGGAGGCACTGTAAGAAAGCGCTGTTGTTTTCATTTGCTTCTGTCTGTGTTTAGCTCTGTTTTCTTTAAGCATAATGAAGGTCAGAGTGTGGCACTCCATGAATAGCTCTGCTCTCTGTTGGGGCATGCTTGTTTTCATTATTAAAGTTTTACCCAGCTTCAGTCAGTGCGAGGGGGCATTTATATTTTGCAGGCGCAGCGAAATGTCACGTTGAATCTGTAAGCTTTGTTTTCAAAAGGTCATAATTAGCCAGTAGTTTTGAAACAATTATGCCCAAAATTGCACCAATTTCCCTCCGAAGAGAAAACATAGAATTAGTCTTTTGCAACTGAACGGTGCTCTGCCTGTGTGTGAGACATTTGTGGTTTGATCTTGTACCATTCTTACTCCCCAGTCTGGTATCAAAAGTATTTCAGCTCTGTCAACAACTTAAAGCAGAGTGAATGTGGCCTACCAAGCTTTGTCTAAACAGTTGTTTCGGTGGGACAGTTTATTAGTCTTATTTGTGGCACTATCTCAGGTAATTACCCATTGGCAGGCATGTGGACACTGTGCACACAAGGGAAATTAAATACCAGCTGTCGCTAAAATAGAAAAGTTGCTTATTATCTCTACCATCCCCAAACCCATTAAAATGTATTCCAAAAAGTAAACTGGCCAAAGAAAAAAAAGAAATAACTTTTTATGTAACTCTTTTGCAGGAACTGGACTTACGATTTCAGAAAATTGTGAGGAGTATTTTCCACCTTCAAGTTTATTTATGTTATATTGAAGTATTATGTTTACAGATAAGATGTTTGCCATTCGAATTTCAATTTGGATTCATTCTGTAATATTTTAAAATATTATTCACATTTTGACACGGTTGATGTAAAAGAAGATTATAATTTAGATGTGCCATATGTTATCAGGTAGAATCAGTGTATGAGGTTTTCGACTTGCGTGTTGTCTGGTAATTTTGATTTGACAGCACTCTGTATGTTTTATGTTGTTGTTCATAATATCCATGCAGAATATGGTGTACATATGTGTGCTTATGGTAATGGTATGGTGGTCTCACCTCAAGTCTGAACTCAGCGTATATATTGCCACAGGGAGGGTTGGCCATTTATGGAGGAATTCTGTAATTTTGAAAACTGTGGTTAGAGTTTCACTCTTTTTAACAAGCTAGTTTGGGCACTGATAATGGAAAACGGCTGCAGTGAGCGGAGAACACGAAAGAGAGATTTGGCCGCCCTTAAATTCACTTCCCATTTCTCAAAATATCATTTTTGTAGTGTGGGTTTAAATTATCATGTATGCACCATTAAACATGTCTAAGGAAAGTGAGAGAAATTCAACCAAACTATGGAGTAAGTCAGACCAAAATTTGAATATTTGTCTGTAATTGTTTTCCATTCACTTGGGGTTGAATATCTTGACTCATTCTCCTTAGGTGCCCTGTTGTCTTAAACATCTAAACTGATTGCTCAAATATGATTTACATTTGAAGTGCCAATCCTTTATCTTTTTTAATGTGCGCTCCAACTCCTACAACACCTGTTTGCCCAAGTCTATATTTTTCATCCAAATAAATCAAGTTAAGTGCATTTTTTTATGGCTAATCCTCAATTTTTTACTTAAATTCCAATGAATATACTGCAGGCAATATTTTTGAATCAGCAGTAATGTCACAGCATTGTTAGTTGTTGTTTATTCCATGTTTGACCATACATTTATGAAGTATTTGGTCTACAAAACAATGGCTGTGTTACAATTAGCCTGCTCCACATCTGGATGCAAGGGAGCTGACCCCCTACTGCAGCAGAGCACTCACACACCTCCATATATTATACACTTCTGCTGCAACCGGGAGAAGGAGGGAGGAGTGAGGGGGCTGGGACTAATGGGAGATATTTAGTCCAGACTGGGAAAATAAAAAGTCAAATGTAATGGAAGCAGCTGTGAAAGCACAGAACAGTACAGGACCGAATCTGAGGGGCACAGAGGACTGCCACAGGGACTGACCTAATTTAGGGTCAACCACTCCGGTTGGGCCCAGGAAGTTAAAAGTATGATGTCACCTGTTTTACACCTCATCAGAGCAGGTTAAAATCACATGAGGAACATTTTTATACCCTATGACATACAGATTCAAATGGACTATTATAGTTACAATTAATCGCAATTAGTGCAAACTACAGTAGCCAAACAGTAGGGCAGAGATTTAAGAAATAAGTTAAGTTATTATTAAACATTAAGAACCAATTACTGAATATTTCCTTGGGGCAAGCAGTTTGCACAGTGCTATGATCCTGATTAAGAAAATGCATAGTTCTCCACAGCAATACCCACTGATGTATACAGTATTACATACATTAGGTATCGTCTTCATTCATTTTGACTGAGAGATGTGATTCGAGCAATAAAATATTATTGGTCTTTGTCAGTAAATACAAAATATGAGGATGTAATTGTGATGAATATCTATTGTTATATCTTGATATGTGAGGTTTGGGTACTATACCATTCAAACACAACACATTTTACACAGCACAGGTCATTTCTAGCTCTTCACACTCTGAGGTAATGCAGGTTTTACAAGCTCTTCACTCCACTGTTACACTACTGTAACAGTTACAGTCACAAGCTCATGTTCAGCCCAGTTTCTCTCTCTCTAAAAACTGTGGTATTCTGTTATTTCTCAAACTCTGGGTGAGGACTTATGATTTGGCAAAAAACTAACTGGAAGATGTGACTGTCCTGATTTCCACATGTCTAGCTATTGTCTTTTTAAGCAATTGATTCCTGTTACTGGCGATGGCAGGGCAGAAGATGAAGTGTCTTGCCTTAGGACACAACAACAAAATATGCATCAATGATTAAGGTTAATATGCAGAATAAGTTTGACTGCCAAATTTAAGTGGTTCATATTTGGCTCATAAGGTAAATGGGTTCAGCTCATAAGACTGATAAATTTGAATATTTCTTTATTTGATTTGACAAATCTTGATTTACTAAACAAACCTGTCTACTCTGAGAAGAGAGATTAGCTAATCCTTTTAGCCTACTGTACTGTCCCCTGTGTGCGGTTACACTAGCCCTATAGTAAATCATTTATCAGTGGGACCTAACAGGCTGTATTTATGAGCTGATGCAGGTCCACAGGAATTCCACCTTATTACAATAACAATGACTTATTACCCATTACTTTTTTACACTGCAGGTTCACATGAAAGTATATGAATGTAGGTGAAGTCATACACAGACCCCCTGCAGAGTACCATTAGTTTTTATACCGTTTACCACTGCAGCCAGGATCTAATCAACTGATTTACTGCCTTTCAAACTTTTTTATATTGCACCCAGACTTCTATTATGTTTTGCTTTGTTTTATGAGCCAGTTTAGGATAATAATTCTGCACACTGTTAATAGCATACATTGTTCTTAGGTGATGGCTATGGCTTGTTTTAACTTTAAATTTTTTGAGCTGCACTGCTCTTAAAAGTGGTTTGAAAATACGCATTTATTTGGAAAATTTTTTAAAAAGTATATATATATATATATATATATATATATATATATACACACACACACACACACACACACATATATACTTTTTTACTTTATATATATATATATATATATATATATATATATACTTTTTAACTTTTTTTTCCCAAATAAATGCATATTTTCAAACCACTTTTAAGAGCAGTGCAGCTCAAAAAATTAAAAGTTAAAACAATATATATATATCTAAATCTAAATTTGCAGCAGATCCCAGGAAGGACAACAGACATCTCAGTCCAGAAAAGTGCAGTACTGGGAACAGCAAAGATACTGCGCAGAACTCTCAAGCTCCCAGGCCTCTGGTAGAGGACCCGAGCTGATGAGGGTGAGAGAGACCAACCACCGTGGAAGGTGAGAAATGCGTTTTTAAAATTATTTATGTATATATATATATATATATATATATATATATATATATATATATATATATATATATATATATATATATATATATATATATACACATATATATATATATATATATATATATATGTACCCCAGGGTCTCAAGGAAGAGCCGGAGAAGGCCTGGAAGGTGAAAGCATCAGTGGTGCCCGTGGTGATCAGCGCACTCAGGGCTGTAAGGAGTGGTTACAGCAGATACCAGGAAGGACAACAGACATCTCAGTTCAGAAAAGTGCAGCATGGGAACAGCTAAGATACTGCGCAGAACTCTCAAGTTCTGAGCTGGATGAGAGTGAGAGAGACCAACCCCCGTGGAAGGTGAGGAACACATTTTATATATATAAAATTTACACTACAGCCCAACAGTTTACAAGGCCAGGTCTGGTTACTACTTGGATGGGAGACCGAATATCAGGTGCCACAGTTGGTCACCATTTGCAAAAACTGCCGTTATGTCCTTAGACAAGGCACTTCACCCACGTTGCCTAGTATGAAAGTGGTATGTGCATGAGTGATGGTACAGATTGGCAGCCTCACTTCTGTCAGTCTGCCCCAGGGCAGATGTGTACTTATAGGAGAAAGTAGTCAGGCCAAAGACAATCACCAGAATGAGCAGATCTCCCCTTTCAATACCCCTTAACCCTTCCCGTGGACTAACCAGTTCACAAAACACAGGGTTTTAACATGAATTTATTAAAACAAGTTTAAAGGTTAACTTAAAAAAAAAAACTTTACTTATCACCATAAAGCAAATTCTACAGATGGCTATTACTTTATTAACTCATAAACTCAGGAAAACAGGAAATAAACATACAAATGATAAATAATGATAAATAATGGTTCAGATCGAGGTCACATGATGTCCAAAAGTGTATCAAGAGCTATTTATGGCACAACCAGGAATTGCTCTGGTTTGGCCCGCGAATGTATCTATAATTTCTCATCAGTGTTGGGCACGTTACTTTGAAAAAGTAATTAGTTATTGTTACTAATTACTTCTCCCAAAAAGTAATCGCGTTAAGTAACAATTGCGTTACTTTTTTTGGGGGGGGGAAGCTACAGCCCGATGACACGTAGCAGTGCATGGAAATAGAGAACCGGGGGTTGGGGGGTGAGGGCGCCTCCAAATGGACCCACGGTGGACTTTGAGGTCCAGCAGGCACGCAAATCGCGCACAGTCCTTTACAGTTTTTTTTTTGTTTTGTTTTTTGTATGAGAGACAGCCAAGTCAGATGACAGCTTCAGTGTGTTTCTGTCTCGGTAATCGGTCCGTGGTCAGAGGACACGGAAAACAGTCTTCTTCTCCAGGGCCAGAGGGTCGCAGCAGCCGCTCGTCCCTTGGGGTTAAACTCCCTGCTCTGAAACTCACCGTTATCGTGAGTGCGTGAGCCCAATAACCACTTCAATTTGTTATTCTAGCTTTATTGTGGCTTTATTTGCCACAATGCATGTAAATGACAAGGCACTTGTTCCCTAACTCGCCCCGGACACCGGACTCTCATTCACTTAACCAGAAACACACACACACCCCGACACACACACACTGATACACGCACAGACATACACGCAGACACACACACGGACACATACACATAGATACACGCACAGACATACACACAGACACACACAGACACATACACAGATACACGCACAGACATACACGCAGACACATACACAGATACACGCACAGACACACACACAGACACACATAAACACATACACAGATACACGCACAGACACACACACGGACACATACACAGATACACGCACAGACACACACACAGACACACACAGACACATACACAGATACACGCACAGACACACACACGGACACATACACAGATACATGCACAGACACACACACAGACACACACATACACAGATACACGCACAGACACACACAGACACATACACAGATACACGCACAGACACACACACAGACACACACAGACACACACACAGATACACGCACAGACACACACACGGACACATACACAGATACATGCACAGACACACACACGGACACACACATACACAGATACACGCACAGACACACACACAGACACATACACAGATACACGCACAGACACACACACAGACACACGCACAGACACACACAGACACACACAGACACATACACAGATACACGCACAGACACACACACAGACACACACAGACACATACACAGATACACACACAGACACACACAGACACATACACAGATACACGCACAGACACACACACAGACACACACAGACACATACACAGATACACGCACAGACACACACACAGACACACACAGACACATACACAGATACACGCACAGACACACACACGGACACATACACAGATACACGCACAGACACACACACAGACACACACAGACACATACACAGATACACGCACAGACACACACAGACACATACACAGATACACGCACAGACACACACACAGACACACACAGACACACACACAGACACACACAGACACACACACAGATACACGCACAGACACACACACAGACACACACAGACACACACACAGATACACGCACAGACACACACACAGACACATACACAGATACACGCACAGACACACACAGACACATGCACAGACACACACAGACACATACACAGATACACGCACAGACACACACACAGACACACACAGACACATACACAGATACACGCACAGACACACACACAGACACACACACAGATACACACACAGACACACACAGACACACACACAGACACATACACAGATACACGCACAGACACACACACAGACACACACAGATACACGCACAGACACACACACAGATACACGCACAGACACACACAGACACATACACAGATACACGCACAGACACACACACAGACACACACAGACACACACACATACACGCACAGACATACACACAGACACATACACAGATACACGCACAGACACACACACAGACACACACAGACACATACACAGATACACGCACAGACACACACGGACACATACACAGATACACGCACAGACACACACACAGACACACACAGACACACACACAGATACACGCACAGACACACACACAGACACACACAGACACATACACAGATACACGCACAGACACACACAGACACATACACAGATACACGCACAGACACACACACAGACACACACAGACACACACACAGATACACGCACAGACACACACAGACACATATACAGATACACGCACAGACACACACACAGACACACACAGACACACACACAGATACACGCACAGACACACACAGACACATACACAGATACACGCACAGACACACACACAGACACACACAGACACACACACAGATACACGCACAGACACACACAGACACATACACAGATACACGCACAGACACACACACAGACACACACAGACACATACACAGATACACGCACAGACACACACACAGACACACACAGACACATACACAGATACACGCACAGACACACACACAGACACACACAGACACATACACAGATACACACACAGACACACACACAGACACACACAGACACATACACAGATACACGCACAGACACACACACAGACACACACAGACACATACACAGATACACGCACAGACACACACACAGACACACACAGACACATACACAGATACACGCACAGACACACACACAGACACACACAGACACACCCACACATACACGCACAGACACACACAGACACATACACAGATACACGCACAGACACACACACAGACACACACAGACACATACACAGATACACGCACAGACACACACAGACACACACACAGACACACACAGACACACACACAGATACACGCACAGACACACACAGACACACACACAGACACACACAGACACACACACAGACACGCACACAGACACACACAGACACATACACAGATACACACACAGACACACACACAGACACACACAGACACATACACAGATACACGCACAGACACACACAGACACACACACAGACACACACAGACACACACACAGACACACACAGACACACACACAGATACACGCACAGACACACACAGACACATACACAGATACACACACAGACACACACACAGATACACGCACAGACACACACAGACACATACACAGATACACGCACAGACACACACAGACATACACAGACACATACACAGATACACGCACAGACACACGCAGACATACACAGACACATACACAGATACACGCACAGACATACACGCAGACATACACAGACACACACACACACAGTGTCCCAGGGTCACAGTCACTCACGCCACACACACTCTATGCACATGGGAGTTAGACACACATCTCACTGTAAATGAGTAGCTTCAGTAACTCACAGTCAGAGCGTGTTAGTTAAGTTAACGGCGTTATAATGATAGAAAAAGTAATTAGTTAGATTACCCGTTACTGAAAAAAGTAGCGTTTATTTTTAACGCTGTTATTCCCATCACTGTTTCTAATAAGAACTTAGTAGATCTTATTATACTTCCATGTGTGAACCAGAGACGGCGTGAAGACAACAGGTAAGGAGCATGTGGGCGCGTAGGTGCCGAGTGCGCACCCTCGAGTGCACTAGCAGGGAAATGGAGTCCAGGCAGAGGGGAATTGTGGGACACATATGTGGGCCTGCGGGGAAACAGTCTACCTGAGCTTGGCTCCACAAAAACAGGGAGAGAGGGCGAGGGCAGGCCAGAGGGCGCTCTCCCACAATATCAAATAACATCTTTTTTGTAATGGTCAAAGAGTTACTACTTTGAGTGTATTCATTACAAGTTCATGCAGTTTTCTACCCCAATTTCTATGCACTGACTGTCCCTACATTCACATTCACACTCACCGGACAGAATGTCTTGCTCAAGGACACAGCAGAATTATGCACAGGCTAGTCCTGAGATTGCACCTCCTGTCTATGCATTACTGGGTGAACTCTATGCCACTGAGCCACTATTATTGCTACTAGTCAGTGAAAGTATGTAAAAGCACCTTCACTGTTTTAAGAGAATATTCTAGACTTATTTTACTGCAAACCGAGGAGCTCCAAGAGAAATAGTTAAAATGGTTAGAATACAGACTTAATAAAATGTGTAATTGAAAAGCGCTGACTATTAACCCAGTTGATGATGATTTTATGGACAAATAGTTGACTTCATGAGCCATTTGTTATCATTACCTCAGCCCTGACACAGTGTGAGCTCAGCCTGCAAACTCATTCACAGTAATTAGACCGAGCGTCACCCCTGGCTATGCGTTTTTGGATAACTGAACTCTCCTTGAAAGAAATCATGACATATGCACTTGGATTTATGTTATTTGTGTTTCTCTAATTAGGAGTAAATCGCATCGAATCCTTTTAATGTGCATCCACCATGGCTCTTGAAGCCGCCGTGCTAACATCTGGGTGTAATCTATTGTTCTGAATTTGATAATCAGCAAAACAAGGGGAAAAGGACGTGAACTAGGGGAAAGTGTGGAAAAATAAGAACTTAAAATATGTTTCTCTTGGTTGGACTTTCAAAGCTGCCCTGAACAGAAATCTAAATTAAATTAATTGATTTGAGGATTCTTCCAGAAATGTCTCAAATATCAAGTTTGTTTCTTTATTCGCTGCAATCAAGGAATTCAAACAGAGAAACAGGAAATTAAATTAACATCATAGTAACCATGAAGCGTTTCACTTTGAATTGTACTCAACTTTTCTTATGATAGTTTGTGTTGCATGGCCCAGTCTCACCTTTTCCGTAAATCAACATGATAAGAAAAGTATGCTTATAATACGCCAACTGAGAGCTCTATCATCGGATGCATTAAGAAACAGCAAGCCAACATTTCTTGAATTTGACAGTAGATATAAACTATCTAAACTTGGGCTGGGTGGTCGACTGCCAAAAGTTGATAGATAAAATTTTTGATAAACAAATGAATAAATATGTGTCCACTGAGCAATGCCAGTTAAGTAAATCTACAGAGCTATAGCATCAGAGAGATTTTTTATTTAATTTCTCAAATATATAAAGTTGAAGGTTAATTTGTAGAAAATTATTGTTGTAGTTACTATATTGTACTTTTTGTAGTGTCACTGTAAGAACACACTATGGAACAAATGATTAAAATGATTCAGGCTACTTATTTACTACCCTAACCCCAATTCTTACCCGATCCATCCATCTTCTCCTGCTTAATCCAACTGGGTTGCGGGGGCAATCTTCATAGCACCTGACCCCCCCCTCTGCAGGTGGTGAGCCCACAGGAGTGTGGACGTCATGGTCCTTGATGTTAGTTCATAGGGGTGCTGGCATGTTTTAAGTTGATGGGGGAAACTGGAGTGCCCGGAGGAAAGCCATCCAGACACGGGGAGAACATGCAAACTCCACACAGAAAGGTGACCCGGGGATCGAACCCGCAACCTTCTTGCTGTGAGGCATGAGCGTTGCCACTCAGCCACCGTGCAATTCTTACCCCTAATTGCTTAATTAAGCCTGAATTATTCTTAATAAACTATTTGCTCCGGATGCCTCCTGGACGCCTCCCTCGGGAGGTGTTCCTCGCATGTCTCACCGGAAGGAGGCCCCGGGGAAGACCCAGGACACGCTGGAGGGACTATGTCTCTCGGCTGGCCTGGGAACACCTCAGGGTCCCCCCGGAGGAGCTGGAGGAAGTGTCTGGGGTGGAGGAAGTCTGGGAGTCCCTGCTTAGATTGCTGCCCCACGACCCGGCCCCGGATAAGCGGAAGAAAATGGATGGACGGAACTATTTGTTCATTATGAATTAAGTCTTTGCTCATGCTACATTAAGGCTAATAAGGTATTGTTATTATTAGTAATACCAAAGGTTTTAGTGAATTGCAAAAAATAAATAAAATAGAAAAAGGAAAGAACAAGAAAATAAAAGTAACAAAATAATAATTTTAACATACCTGGTGTATACAGCAAATTCTCTCATACAGTATTTTTTAAATCTGAACTAAAACGTACAATTGTGAAACCTCTAAACTATTCCACTTAAATGGTGAACGCATGAATAATGGTGAGCCCCTGCAGGAGGAAGTTGTTTATTAGTGTGTTTATCCTGGATGTGGGGGTGACTTTTCGTAAATGAAATAAAGCAGGAACATTTTCTTCTTCTGTGGTCTGTATCACTCAGCACAGAGACAGGTCTGCGTAGTGTGACGTGTACACTCCACTGTACTACTCAGTGAAATATGGTTCTACATACTCCATTTATTTGTCTATCACATGGATTTAAATGTACTGTATGTCAACTATGGAGTCTGTGAGTGGAACCGTTCCAAATAGTTTCACAAACGCTAGAGATAAAGACTTGAATGTGAGCCAAATGATGTAGAAAGCTGCTTATGAGCTTCTTTTCTGCCGTGGTGGAAGTGCTGTTAGTCATGTTGACATCTCCACACTGAATAACTCTGGAGAAGTGGGCAGAGGAGTCATCACTCTCACAAACACTTGGCTGTATAAATGTTTTGACAGATGAGTTGACTTTTACATATCAGAATACAAAACAGAATATTTGATCTGCCGAGAAAACAAAATGTGCAAAATGAAGGCCTTCATAGTGTCATTTTTTCAAGTTATTTTGCTTTGATTGTGACCTTGTATAATACCAAAACTATTTGCTTTCTGTTTCTTTTGATCTTGAATGGTGTACAACAGCATAAAGAAGACAACTTTCTCAAATGGTGGAACTGTACAGCATGGCGATGTTTCATTGTGTGTAGTGACACTTTTATAAATAGATTATTGAGTTATTAATAATGTTTTAATCCATGATTTACATTTTAGGATGATCTATTTAAAATATTGACATTCATTTAAAATCAAATATTTAAAAGAAAAAGACATATATTTCATTCACTCACTTTTAACAAACAAACCCTGCATATTTAGGCTCTAGTTCTTCTCTCAAACAGAAAAAACTCTGTTCACCTTGTGTTGTCATGTCATAGAAGAAGTGCTCCCCTGTGTCTTTAAACTTCATACACCTTCACTAAAATCATTTGGATAATTTCAGCTCGGGTATTGCCAATCTCAACTGAACTAAAAGTAAAAGGTAGCTTTTGAAGGGATGGAGATGTAGACAGCCTAATAATGCAAACATGTGAATGAAACAAAATACAACTCCAGGTATGTTTTTGATGAGATGATAGAACAACATTCTAACACAGCTTAAAATTCACAATAGTAAAATTTGTGCAATACACAGAGCTTTAAGCTGGCCCGCCCACACCCATCATCATCACTGTTTGTTTTTTGGACCACTTCTGACGCCAAGAACTTTGGGAGATGTGCTAACAACGTGCTGTTATATCCTGTATTTCAGAAACGTAAAAAATTTAACTGATGGAGTTCCAAAAATGCCTGGAACAATAAACAAAATCCCAAAAGTTATCCTCTAATTCCCTAAATCATAAAACAGGCCTTGTTTGATGTTTTCCAAGATGACACTGCTCTCCTCAGTAATCCGAGGACTTGATTGAAGACACTGGATTGTTGTAATGTTAGCTTGGGTGACCCCTCTAAGCATTTAATGAGGAAATGACTGCCACACTCTGAGCAATTTGTGGCAATTCGTGGCTGTGGCGACGAGGGAAGTAGGTGTATCATCTGTCGTTTAATCAGACCAGGCCTCCCGGAGATCGGGGCATTGTCTTTCAGTGATGTCACCTAAACCTGAGGAATGTGGTTGAACTGTGGGAGGAATGAACACGTCCATTTACGTGATAAGTGAACAATTACCTGAGGTGAAGCAGGTCTGCTCCCTAGTGCTGGTCCAACTGTAGTGTAAATAAATGGTTAATGGTTTGAAGTTGACCTCAAATTAACCTAACCCACACTGTGTAAGTCTGAGGTCACCAGGGCACTGCTTACCTGACCATCCAGAACTACACGCTTTGACAAAACTTTACAAACGCGAGTGAATCTGGAGCCGTATAGTTTCTCCCTGATTTCCGAGGGTGTGATTGACCGGCGGAATAACCAGTCATAGACGCAGGCGGCGTTTGCATCAAAAACACACATGGTGGTTTACAAAAAGTGTGTGTGTGGGGGGTCCGTAACAACAGTCTTGCGAAACAGTACACATTTTTACAGAATCAACAGGTCATCTCAGGTACTAGAAGTTATATATTTTGTTCTGAATGTATGAGAATTTGAGATGTCTTTTGCATTTGAGAGGCACATGCTACAAATTAGCGGCTGTGATTGGATCGTCTCAGGTTTGGACGGAGGTTTTTTACACTCCATTGTCCTGTTCCAGTCCCTTCTGGATTCGATCAGAATGTGGAAGGGACTGGCTGGTCAGGCGAGGGCACTGCAGGTAGTAAAATCAGGCAGTTGGCGAATTCAACTTCGCCTAGCAACTTTAACAACTTTAACAAACTTGCCTGTATATATGTGTTATAACTTGATGTTGTCAGCACATTTGGAGAAAGCAATTCACTTGACATTGCAAACATCTTTATCAGGTGAAGCTGGCTTTAACTCTTTTTATGGTACACCCCCCAGGAAAAGATGGTTTATGGGAAATGTGGTCTTAATTACCAACCACACTGTTAGGCCTACTAGTAGCACCTTCACACTACTTTGCCAATACACTTTATGACCTTAGACACCATTGTTCTTGTTTTTGCTGTTGCATGCACTTTGGGCTTGGATGCTTCGATCCCAGAGTTGGCAGTGCAAATGTATGAGTAATGCTTTTGCTTCCCAAACTTTATTGTTTTGTGAAGAGCGTGGCAGGTAACCCCCAGCAGCCAAAACAGTTGCAGAGAAAACTATGTTACGATCACATAAGTTAGATAAGGAGGTTGCACAAGGTTAACACTAAAGTTAACACCGAAACTGTCGTATCCCATCGGGTTCGGGGTGTCCTCACATGTCCTGCTTGTTGTGCGGTGCGAAGGGGGGGCACTTTTGTCTCACACTTTGATAGTCATCCCTCATCTTCATTCTATACTTCCAATCACTCCATTGTGGTTTATGTGGGGGGCAGCTGTAAAAATCATTACAAGTTTGGAAGTGAAGAGGCTTTAAAATGTGATTTTTGGGGGGTATCTGTGTTCAAACCAGGTTCCTGTCCAAAACTGACAGCTATTTAACAGGCCGAGAAAGTGCAATGATCATAATAAAAGAGCCCTGAGGAATTTCCACTTCTTGCTTCTGTCCTTGTGGTGAATGGGAAGTGGTTTGTTGCATGTTAGCTATGAATGGTACAGACAGATCATTATGCTGTCAGGAGTGGAGAGCTCGTGCTTGTGTGTGGAATTAGCCTAAGCATTATCTGTCGCTGTTTAAAGAGACTATACCGTAAAAAGTCAAATTTGTTTTGCAGATATATTGCAGAAGCAGCTCTTAGGTTCATGAGTTTATTATGTGCTGTTTGCCTCTATAAAGCATTTTTATAGTCCGTGAATCAGTAAGTAATGGTGGTGTGATAATATCATGCTAATTGTTGTTAGCATTACCATGACAGCAAAACTACAACAGAACATTGTGAAAAGTGAGTATAAAAGAAACAAATTCTTAAACGTTATGCTAATAAAGTGAATAATTGAGATATATGCGCAGAGAATATGAGGAATAACTTTGGAATGAGGTTAAAATGTATTTATTTATTTTTTGCCTATGTTTAAGAATGTAAAAATCAGGTGCAGATCTTTTAACTGCATAGTAATACACTGTATCTTGGTTCATTCTAGGTAAACTCTTCTTTAAGCCATTTCACAGAGTATAACATTGACATGATTTGCATGGTCCCAGTGGCTTACACTTCAAATCACATTCTGGAGGTTTCCCCACAAGACATCAGTCTGAGACAGGCCCCATGAGAATCAGTGAGATCCCATAAATAATGCAGCTCTCAGACTCTGGCCTGACGTTTGGGGGCTCTCTAATGTTGAACAAATGGTACTTATGGATACAACAAGCTTAAAAGAAACCTACAGGGATAATTCTGACAGTTTTACTCACTTATGATATTAAACTTGCTGTCATTTGGTGGTGAATTTTATATTTATCTAAAATGGTGTAGTTTTTTTGTTACTGATGAGAGATTTGGGAATTGCACTCAGATCTATGTATTTGTATTTCCAAAACATTACTACACTACAAAAAATGAGATAGATTATTGATTTCTTGTGTGTTCAGAGAAGGGAAGGGTGATTGTTAAAACCGAGCTGCCTTTAATTCAACCTTCCTTCAGTTGTATTTCCTCTTATGTAACTTATTAACTATGTAACTTTTATATATAACTTATTAACTAACACCAGAAATAAAATATAATTGTAGCTTTGCCATTTTGGGTACTTTTCCCTCAGTGCCGTGAAATCATTCCTCTGTAAGCCCACAGTTCTTAGTTAGGCCCATGGGCTTGAATAACACACCCGGTGTTATTATTATCAGAGTGTCAGTGACTTTCTTAGGCTCGATACATGGATTGATGGAGGTTTTGAAAGCCCTAAGTCACCATTTGTGTGTCTAGTTCTGAAAAATGCACTTTTCTTGCCAAGCAGTCACAAAGGTCTGACCACGCAGACCCCATCAACGGCCTCCTCTAAGACTGATCAAACAGGGGGAATGGGATAACACGCTGTTTTCAAGACCTACTTTTGGAACTCTGGTATAACCCTAATACACAAAGTACAGGCTGAATTACTGCCCTACAGCTATTCGTATAGGATCTGTTTATTCAAATTCACTTTCCCACATTAGTCCCTGGATCAAGGCTGCAACATGGAACTATAGAGTCTGTTGAGTATGGAGTCTATTCAGTGTTGTAATGCCTTTTTCTTTTCAGGGGATTGTGCTGCTGTCAGTCAGGGGAATGCACTGAGTTCTGTACTGTGTGAAATTGAGTTAGGATGTTTCATTGTGCCCCTGGTGTCCAAGACAAATTTCTCAATTTGGAGACAATAAAGACTTATCTTATTGTGACCCATGGTACCCTTACGAAACAATGTTAATACTAAAAACAATAACAAAATACAGAGGATGTCCTTTGTAAAATCAGATGTGGGTACAAATTATGTAATTGCAATTTATTAAAAGACTTAAAGAGCAGTAAAAAATAAAAATTATATATTACTATAGAAAGGAAGCAGCAGAGGAAACACAAACCCTCCTTGGAGAAGGGCTCTTTTAACTTGAAAATGTTTCAGTCATACCTTAAAGACCCCAAACTATATAAGTGAGAGCTCACCTCTCACCTGGGTTTGTCCTTGTCCCGTGATGAAGGCTGTGCAATGGCCCAAGAAGCAATAAAAGTTTTTTTTAACTCTATACAGATGGAGCACCTTAGGTTTTTGTTGTCAGATTTTCTACACATTTTTGAGATTTCACCCCACAGACAACTAATGAAATATTTACAGTTTATTTAATGCTTGGTAAGTTGAGCTTCACCAAAATAACCTTCTACCTTTTAACAACAAAGAGCTGTGAAGAGAGTCCTTCCTGTGCTCTGTACGGCGGGGCTTATCTGGTGTATTTATCCAGCCCACATCCAACTTGGCCTGGAAGCTGTAGCCCGGTCAGGAATTCACAGTTGTGACAAGGTTTATGTTGGCCCTACGGCCTGAAACTAGAGCAGTATGCTTCGATTCAGGCAAATAAATCATCTAAAGTGAGGGATACCGCACAGAAACATAAACAAATATCTTTATAATACCCTGTTTTTTTTAAAGAAAATCCATTTTGTTATCTTCAGAAGTTGAGCCGTTATCCAGGTAGCAACACTAAAAATTCACGCTAGCATCTTTGATCAATTTATAGTTGAAAGATAAGTGGAAGATTACATTCCTGGTGTTATTATGGTTTGTCAGTGATGCATTTCCATTTAAAAGCTGTATGGGTCACTACATTTGATCTCAAACATTTTAAAGAATAATTGTAAGTAGTTTTAATTTTTTTTATTATTATTTTAAAGTATGATCCACAGGTGCAAGACAAGTGCTTTCCAAATTCAACTCATCTGAGCAGATAGTGAACTGACTAATCCTGTGCTAATGGTGCTGAACTGTTTACACAAAATCTGAAAAAGGAAATTAGTCACAGAGATTTGAGTGAGACATCACTGAGCAGGTGTTTTCAATGCAACACGGAGCAGATTGTTCTTTTACAAATATGTAATTTACGGATCCAGACCATGACTCATAATGATCATGCCTATAATATATTTCAAATGTTTCACTTTTTCATTCTCCCCTCCACCCATCCTGTATTTTGACAATAGAAGCAGTCAGATGAACGCTGTCCAAAAGGGAAAAAGTGCCTGAAACCATATACCATGTAGTGGGTGAAACATCATTACATGTGTGTAGGTTGTAAATGTTAATAGAAAGTATCATTAACTCAGTGTGTAGGCTGAGCGCTGTGGTTTGAGCCTGACTGCGCTGGTGCTGCTGTAAAACCAAACCGCGGTCTCACTGTGCAGTCATCATGTAAAGCTATGGACTCGCCTCCGTTTAAGATCATTAATACAATATTCCAAGATGTACAGTATGATGGGAGAAAGCCCTGAAACTAAAAAGATATCAAATCTGAATTGGCTTTGTATAATGTGCTGAAATATGACAATAAACTTTGCAACATAAAGTGGAAAATCAGTTTGACTAGTCAAATCAGAAATGTGGCTTCCATCCTCTTCAACAGTTATGGAGCACTACTGTGGGGCCAGGCAAAGTCTTTTTCAATTTCCAAGTTTGCACAATTTCTTCCTCTGACTCAAACTGTAAAACCTCAAGCTGCTGACGACCACAAATCTGATCAATCCATTTTCAGACGCAAGAGATATGTAAATTACACAGGTTGAGGACTGAGAATAATTATATTCTTAATGCAGGGTATCCAGGAGTGCAAGCAGGAAAAGCATCTTAAATTCAGTTCTCATGAGTGTCCTAAAACACTTTTATTGACTTTACTCACCATAGTATCTGTGCTTTTCATTTTCCTCCCTATATTCCAGTGTAATGTGTTTTGGCATAGCTGTATGGCCATGACACCGCTGCGTAGTAAAATATGGACCAGAAGGGCATGGTATTGTTTGAATGTTTCCCGAAGGATCATGGGATTGACTGAGAAGGCTGGCAAAGTGGTTAAATTACAGAGAACACTGCACAGACCTCGTCCTGGGGTGAGAGAACATTCACAAAACAAATGATGTAGCAACATTTAGTGTTTTTATTTGAACCACAAGCTTATGGCTGCAGCCCGGAGGAAGTGCAGCGGAGTTCATTTATGGGGGTAAGAAGAAGAATGTTGGCTGCGTGATGCCATATCCTCTTGTTTTCCATGATGTAAATTACTACGACTATTACCTTTTACTGAAACTACATATCTGAATTACACATACGCAGCTCATTATGCTTTTTACTGATAAACAACTGTACTGTATGTCCACAGGCCCAGAAGTTAAAGCTCCACACATAACAACATAGCAATGTAGTTCTTATGAGCCGAGGCTTCTGGGTAATCCCAGCAGGTCATGCTGACTAAAGATTGTGGTGTATAATAAATTGTAGTCGTCCGAGAACTGGAAGAAGAGGCATGATGCAGGAACGCAGAAGAAATTAATTTACTCTTACTTAATTTAGGACTCGGGATTGAGAGAACTTAACCCTCAAGGCAGTGTGATACTCTATAGTATATAGTATAGGGTTCCAGTCTAGTACGGTCCTGGCTATGCTTCCATTGTAGGGAGTATTATACAGTACTCCTGATAGCGTAGGCCAACATAACAAGAACTGCTGATACAGATTTATATCAGACTGTAAACTGGGATCAACAAAACAAGATTTTTGTTTGTGTGTACATGTTGCTTGCAATCACACATGCTTGTAATATTTTCTTTTGTCTTTTCATATGAACTGCTGGAATTGATCTAACAAAATTCCAGTTATAAGACAACTTCTCTACCCCCTGTGAGACAGTGTTGTACCAAACCCCCCTTGTTTTTAACTCATTTTACAAGAGATCCTATTACACAGAGGACCTTTTTGAATCAGTCATTCCTGTGAAATTATATTGTTTAATTTTACAGTAAATTTAATCCCAATTTGACCCACTTTTCCCTCTTTCCTGATCAAACGATAATCTCTGGATCTGTTGACATGTCAGGGTTAACTCGAAGCAAAAACAAAAACAAACTGGATTTAGATAAGAATGGTCGTGGTCCTGTTTGTGTCTATAACTGGGGCCATATGATGCTACGGGGGAGGCCGGCCTGCTGCTCGCATCTGAGGAGAGTTTCTTAAAGTCATCTACCCATGTCACAAGCGTCAGGCCTCTGCTGTGGTCGAAATCAAACACCCCCATCTTATCTGTGGTAAAGGCCCCCTCTCATATACATGCGCTTTGATCATCCACAGGAAAGGCCAAGAGGGGCGGCGGTGAACCCATTGTGGCAGAGGCTACACTGCAGGGCCTGTGTTCAAAGTTATGCATTCAGTTTCCTTGATATTTTTCATTTTAGTGTTTATTTTGATAACTCAGTATAGTAACATCATCATCACTTGCGCCTGCTTTGAGAAGGCTATGGTGTAAAGTTAGCTGTCCGGTACATGGCACAGATTGACCTTCCAGGATATTGAAGGTCACAAGGTCAACTCCTACACTTCCTCTTGGTGCTGTGTTCAGGGTCCACATAGGCGGTACGGGAGACCTAAACTAAGTCTACAGTTTCTGCAGACAGAGGCCCATTTAGTGGTATGGTGAGTGACAGCTGCCACTTTACTGTCAAGACATCATTCACAACTTAACAGGACGGGCTAGTGAACAAAAGAATGATTCATGCGCCTGGATCTACTGATGTTTTTTTTTTTTTCATAAAAATATATATAGTCAAATATTATGTTTGCACTGGTTTGATTTGAAACTGTTAGTTGCATTTAAAGTTGCTATTGCTTTGCTTTCCCACAGTATAGCATTAATATGATCTATCTTGAGTTCATGCAGGGTCACCTCTTCACAGATCTAACCTGTAACTTGGCACCTGCTTGTCAACATTAGATATGATATTGTTCAGACTGTAGTTGAAGCAGCTACTTACTTGAGTGGCAATATATAACCTTGAACTATCGAGATTAAGGAGCAATTTTACTGTTAAAATATATAGAATCTTTACAAATCAGGCATACTGCTTTTTGACATCTACTTACCTCTCTTGCTTTTTAAAAATCCACTTCAAATTTTGAAATAATTCTGTATTATTTTTGTAGACTGTGATGTACTGTATTTTCAGTATATTTAGAACATTTTCCCTTCTTGATTTCTCCTCAGCGTCGCCTAAACTTATCCCAACTGCTCAATGTGGATCAACTCCAGACTGAGGACAAGCTGGTGGGAGGTCTGCGGGGCCAAATGAAGTGGCACAGTTAGTAAAGTAAGACTTAACTAACTGGTATGTGAAATATAACTGAGATGAAACTAAAGCTGTTTTTATACGGGAAATGCACGGTTTGGACGACGTGTGATGAGTCCCTAAGCTCCCAGCATTAAAGCCGAAGGTTCAACACTTGTACCAGATGTACCAACTGTATATCATATCAAGCCGCTTTGTACTGGGTTATCATCACACCCTGGACGGCCGAGGACTTCGGTCTAACAGGGTCCTGGGATCGGACAGTAATTGGACACAGGTGGACTCATGTGACAGAAAGACAAACGGCCCAAATGAGGAGCTGTGCGCTGTTTGAGGTGGCACCATGAACGCATACTCCTGCTTCAGACCCAAACTCACATCTGAAAGTAATTTTATAGTGTAGGTGTGTGTGGGGGGTATTTATCACATTATGGGAACTAAAATCTGTTCACACACTCACATCATGGGGACCTGTCTCCATTAAAAGGGACAAAAATCAGATCCACATGTCTTGAACATCACAAACATACTGTACCTGGAGTTGTGTTTTGTTTCATTCACACATCATAATCTTGCATATTCAGGCTATTTAGCAGTTCTTCTCTCAGAAAGAAAACACTGTTCCCCTTTGTGATGTCATGCACTAATATAAGAAGTGCTCCATTATGTTTTTAAACTCCATACACTTTCACTAGAGTCATTTGGATAGTTTTAGCCCTGTCTACTGAACAAAAGGTAAATAGTAGCTTGAAAACTTAAGCTTCATGACATTACAAGGTGGAACAGACCATTTGGATTTTTGATGAGGCATTCTAACATGGCTCAAAGCAAGAGTCATTTCGCGTAATATAGGACATTTAAAATGTACGTATATACGGGTTAAAATAGGTTAAGGTTAGGGTTTGGGTTAAAGTAGCAATGGTCATGGTTCGGATCAGGAAATGAATGTAAGTCAGTGTAATGTCCCCAAGAAGTAGGGAAACCCAACAAGTGTGTGTGTGTGTGTGTGATTTCAACCCCCTCTGCTCCAGGACGGTCCAGGGAAAGAGGTAAAAGAGTGATGCAAGACGTGGAGGTAGGTAAGCGATTGGGGAAACATTAGAGGAACGCCAATTAAAATCCCTTTTCTGGGGCTTTTGATGGAATCCCCGGCGGAGTGGACTCAAAGAGGGATTAATCACCTGCTCCGGTCCTTCTGAAACTTCTATGGTCAGACTCTCTTATTGCCTCTCCCGTTCGCCTGCTTTTCTTTCCTTACAAGTGTGTGTCATTTCCTCATTAATATCCTGGGAACGGAAACCAGTTTGGACTAAGCAGAGTAAACGTTAGTTCTATCTCGGAGTTTAAACAAGCTCTGAAGTCCATTCTTTCTCCTAACTTCTCCAAACTATTCCTGAGATTATCGCTCAGTCTCACCTTCATACTTGCCCATGCCAAAGTTTACAGTTTTCTTTTGGACCATACAATGATCAGTGTTGTAATGGGCAGCCGCCAAGCCACGACTGGTGCTCCTGTTGCCGAGTGGGCTTGTTATCAATGCATATGCATTGTATTACAACCAGTCATTTGGATTACATTGTGCTTGGGAAAGCTCTAAATTACATGGCGTTGTGTTCAGAATGAATAGCCCACCACACTACAGTTGAGACAAATGACTTTACTTTTGCTACTCCAGGCAGATTTTTTTGCTAACACTGCTTTGAAACATATAATTTTGTCCCAAACTCCTGGCTTTTAAAAGCAAAGCACAGAGAAATCTAATAAGACACTTTCAAAGGGGCTTTTCTGCTGCTTCGTCAAACAAATCCAATTTTTTTTAGCGTTCCCATCGTGTGTGTGGACAAAATTCCAACTTTTGAGCTCAAACTCACTTGTCTCTGTCTGTCTGTGAGCAGATTTCTTTTAAAACAAATATGTGAACAGTTCCTGGATATGCATGGGTTTCATCACTTCCATTAATTAAGACACTGACTCTGAAAACTCTGCTTACGTTCATGTCTCAGTCACCTTTTGGCTCAAGAACAAGAGCATCTGCTGTTACCAACATGTGATCTTATAATCATTCGCACACTGACGAACTGCATTTAATTCCCGTAAAAGTGAATAATAACCTGACAGTCTTCATTATTATCATTACCATTGTGATCTTAGAGACGGAGAATTCACTGTGTATGGCCAAAGTGTGGAGTTATACCTGGTCATTTGTTAGATGTAAAGATTACCCCATCAACACCACTCAATAAAAACAAAACTTTGCTTCCTGTGACCTCTTGTAGAAAGGCTTAACTCTGAGTGAGTGTGGCTGCAGTGGGTGTTAATCTGACAGACTCCTGAAAGAAACTAAACCTATAATGTCCAAAGCTGAAATTCAACCAAAACATCACAGAAAAAACTAAATATGTAGCTTCGCTAATAAAAAATGTAATCCATTTGTTTTTAAATACAGGATCTATGCTTTCATACAAAACATTAGAAAAACTGTTATGAAAACAAAAAAGCATATGCACCATTTAAAATCATAGCATGTAACTTTTTTGACCCCCCAAAAAAGACAAATATGAAAGTATATTTTTTCATTATGTGTTTCTTGCACTGAAAAACACATGTCCTTACACTGAGTGGGCACGTATCTCCACAAACCTGACTCGTTTTTGATCTGGACTAAGGCTTCCTCCTGCTTGTGTCCATGTTGTTCCATATTATCCAAAATGAGAAATTGATGTGAGGCTCTTTCTGCTCTGTGATTGAATAATCGTCTTGAGAACCAAAACCCCAAATTATAACATTATAAATGGAACAACATGTCCAATTAGAATTAGCATTAGAATTAGCATTGGAATTGTCATATGAGTAAAGTTTTGTACATGTTTATCTCCAATACACACACACAAAGACTTTGAAGGTTTTTGTTTTTAAATATATTCTCATATGTAAAAAAAAAAAAAAAAAAAAAAAAAAAAAAAAAAAAAAAAAAAAGTCTGATTTATGGTCTGTTGCTTTGGGTCCATATCTCAACAGATCTAAAAACCTTTTAAATGTATCCAGTTTTTTTTAAGTAGTGCTTCTGATAGTCTTAGCAGCAAGCAAAGCAGACACACATAAATCTTGGGCTGTTTAGACTGCATATTGTATATTATATGTTGCACGTATATTGTTATAGCTTTTTATAATACACATGTTAATGACTGCAGATTTGTCAGTATTATCCTGTGCAGCTCTGCCAATTGGGATTTGGATTAAAAAAACAAACAAATGATTTAGTGAGAATGCGTCTTTGTAGAGGGAAGATGTGGGTTGGTGAACACTTTGCGTTTCTAGCTTGGGCCGCTCCAGCAGGTCCTTTGAAGATTCGGCTCTCACTTGGGAATTGGGAATGGCTTGTCACAAATCAAAAGGCTCCTTCAAATGTGGCCAACAAATGCAGACTTTGATTGTGTGAAAACAAAAGATACAACTGTGGTCTGAACCTCTCAAGGCCCACCGGGCAGATGTGGAACACTGTTTTAAATGGTAAATTGTGAGATTTGTGCAGTGAGAATCAAAGTATTGTGCGTAACCAAAATGAAAATCTGAACTATACACCAAACATTCTCACTGTTAAGATCCCAGCATAAAGAAGTGGACTAAATATGACATCATTCATAGTGTTTGGCTCTAGTCGAATGAAGCTTACTGAGGCCGGCAGTTATGGGGAGAATTTGGAGCTGAGTACCATATTAGGGATGAGAATTAATTTATGTATTTTTGTTATTTAATAAAACCACCAGGATCACGTAGAGCGAATGAATATGAACAGCAACAGTTACAGTGAGAGGTGTGACAGTTTTTAAATACAACGTGCATTGGAGATGAAGTATGCTCACTTCTTATTTTGTAACGAGGATATTTTCTCAAATTATTTTCTTTAAACATATTACTATGTGATTCACTAATATTTATGTTGCATTTTATAGAACATGTGGTCTATTGAGTCTAACAGACTTTACAGGCTGCAGTGAGTCTGTCTCCATATGGGCCTCAAGTTCAGTCCGGCGCTGCGCATCCTGTTATGATGCCAAACCCATATTTGGACATTTGGAGGGCATTTCTAACCAAATTCATATTAATTTTCTATGTAAATGAGCATGGAGGTGGTTGTAGCTGGGTGTTGGTAAATTAGGTGCGACAGGCTCTCTTCATGCTTACCAGAAGATGTTGGAAACATGCGGATGACGACTTCCAGTGTAGTTACCGACACTGGGCTAGGATTCTATGCACTGGGCATGTAATAAAACCATGGATTCAGCAGCAGTGGTCTTCACAACCTGGCAGAGCTTTCCATGAGGGACAAGACTCTAATTACAATTTTGATGTCACCTACAGGCAGCTGGTGTTTTTTTTTTATTTTTTACAATGACCTCTAGATGAAGAAATCCAGGCCATTTTTTTCAGTTTTCCCAGATTTTATCAGAGTTACTACAGCCAACAGAGCTCAAAGGAAGTCGTCATCTGCATGTTTCCAAATGTCTTCCGGGTTTGTGACGTAAGTGTGAATAGAGCTACTGTCACTTCGAAGGAAGGAATTTGGATGCTTACAAATGCTTTGTGAATCTGGCAGTTCTCTCAGCATCTTCTTAAAGTGGAAGTTATGAACACTTTTTGAGAAAAGATTAATGAATGAGGCTCAATGTCTTCTCTTGCTTTTAATTTATTCAATTAACAAAAGTAAAGCTTGTGTAATCAGACTTTAAACACTAAATGGAACGGAACTATTCTTATTTCTTATTATGTCATTTTTTTCAAGTACCTATGACACACAAAATGGCCACACATTTTAATATCTGCTGTAAAAACAAGACTGCAGTTTGATACTGGAAGCCTCTAGATCTACATCTGGCCAGTCTGGACACTCTTCATTCTCAGTTTAGCCCTTCAACTTCCTCACAATCCCCTCTGACCACAAGATCTACACTTTTCCTCTGTGCTTCATCCCTGTCTCACCTTATCTGCTCTACACCCTCCTATTATTACACAGCCCTGTTATCCTGCTCACTCCGTCCAGAGCTCTAGGTCCAGATCCAGATCTTCTTAAATGTTTGTAGCTCACCCATTTTGTTCATCTCCTCAGTGACCTTAGAGAACCCCTTCTGTACTTGAATGCCATATTTACTGTTGCTTTGTCAAACCTTTATAACAATTTTGATAATTGGGAATTTAAATAAACTGACAAGCTTTGGTGAGATTGGATACCAGCCCAGTAAATGTCGTTATATAACATTATTATAGAAAAACATTCAGGTATTACAGGGAAAATAACAAATGGACAATGGATTCACATATTAATTGGGCACTCACAATTCATTTGTGGCATGAATTCATTGATGGTAAAGTGTTTGGTAAAAACATTTGCACATTAATTATAATTATTGACATAACAATTATTAATAAATTACTCAAGTTGTGGTAACATGAATGGCATTCTGCACAGACAAAAGTTATTTTGAACCACAGTGCATAAAAACAAATCAATTCTCTCTCTCCTTCGTGTTTCATCATTTCCCATAAGCATCCCTCCACAGCTCCAGTCCAGCGTCCTCACGGTTTCATTCTACAGAGTTTCAGTGAGACCAAGAGCAGGTGCTTCTCATTACATTCATACACGCACATATCCTAAGTGTAGCAGCAAACATACAAACTTTGAAGTGCTCAGCTTCATCAGATCCAAACCGCAGGAAGTGAGATGGCGGAGGCCAGATAAGGCCTCTGCATGAAGCCCACAGTGTGGAGGCTGGCTCCTGGGGAGGGCTGTGGCCTGTGAGCAGCAGGCAGCCATCTTTGATCTTCTGACTCCAGTGTCTCAGGCTCATGGGGTTTAACAAAACACACACTGGAAATTACAGCACACAAAGATTTATTTAATTATGGCACAGCCAGGCTCCCATTTTTCACGCAACAACTCCAATGTGTCTTAATTTCAGAAGGCTAAATAAATGCAAACCCCATGTCACATGGCTACATGCTGCTGTACACAGGCCTCATATGAGCGCAGCCCAAATCCTTTTAGAACAGGGTATACAACATGATTTCATCTTTGATTTTCCACTCACCGACTCTGTAATCTGGCACAGGCGGTGCACTGGACCATTCATGCAACAGTTTATGTGAATTATACAAAACAAATAAGGCAATATTAAATATTACCAAACAACTTGTCCAAGCTCATTAACTGGCTTATGAAGGCAGATGTATTCTTATATTGAGCTATAAACATTATAATTATACAGTTTTATTTCCACATTGTTGGCCAACTCTTCTATTGCACTTCCCGGTCTCATTCCCTGCATACCATTTGGCCAGGTCAACAATGCATAAGGCTTTCCTGTTTTGTTTATTAGACCTTACATGGAATCTCTTAAATTGAGGGCCCTTATTCACAGCATTGTATTCATATTTAAGAGTGGTTTGTTTTTCATTCTAAAGCTACGAGCTGAGCCTGGTACAAAACAAACAGCCATTGCACTGTAGCCTAACCCCGTTGAGCCACAGCTCAGAAGGTCAGACCCTCTCACATGCCCGGTTCAAGTGTAATCTTGTGACCAGTGAACAGCAGGGGGAAAGCATGGGGAGAGCAGGAAAGAGGAGGGGGTCACGCTGGTTCAGGCTATGGGTTTATGTGGATAGCTTTATATATATATACATGTGTGTGTGTGTGTGTGCGTGTATGTGAGAGAGAGTGAGAAAGAGAGAAAAGGGCATATTTATGGCCATCCCTGCTTGTCTGTGCTCAGTCTTGGAAGCGAAGCATTGCCAGGCTTGTTTAGTACTTCAATGGGAGACCAGACAAGAATATCAGTTGCCACAGTGGGGCAGTGGGGCAGTTGTGGTGGTGCGCTGTTGTGTGTGTGTGAGTGTCGGTCAGAAAGGTTAGCAGCCTTGCTACTGTCAGTCTGTCCCACGGCAGCTGTAGCTATAGAGTGAATGAATAATGCAGTCTGAAGGCTAAAGTTAGTCTAAAGTCTAAAGCCTCTTTGAGTGTCTGAAATCTGCCATATAATTCTAGTGCATCATCATGTGTCTTTTACCTGGTTTTCTAGATTGTCCTCCTGTGTGAGCTGTCTGTCTAAGGCTCATGTTCCAGGTAAAAACAAACAAACAAACAAACAAACACGCACACACAAAAACAAAATAACTTCACATTACAGAAGTAAAGATCTTGTTTGTTATGATTTTTGTTTGATTTTTACTTTGAAAACACAACCTCATTGATTGTATTAGTGTTATAATATTTAGACAAATTGCTTCTCTGGCAAGCTTTGATTAATTCTCACAAGTTGTGCACGTGAGTTTCTATAAGTCCAAAGTTCTAAGCACAGCAAACCTTTTTTTTCCCACACCTGCTGTCTCCATGGGCATGTCTCCCTGAAGCTGGGGCTCTGCATGTTTGTAATCATATCTTCATAAACGGAGCAGATAGCATCACAGACAGAGATCTGTGAGTGGAAATGAGACGCTGATCGACTAATAGCATTACCCAAGATCCCCCAACACACACACCTACCCGCTATAGGATCAGGTAACAGTCCAGTCATCCACGCTGGCAATTCAACAAATCCTAGTCACTTCACATCTGTGTCAAGTGTCTGAACCAGTGCCTTGTGTTTCATTATAACTTCAATGCTATTTCCAGGAACAATCGCTATAATAAAGCATAACAATAAAACAATTTTAAGAAGGGTTATTTTCTGGAATTTGAACCTTCCACAATTTGTTTTGCAAGACTCAAAGTCAACAAACCCGATCCGGTGTTAGAAATGGAAGATTGGTCATGCTTAATACCCTTTTGCGAAACTAGCCCGTACTTGTAATTTAATTGAAGGCATAAATATAATTGTCCAAACATTGACACACAGCCTGGTGCGCTGCTTTGGCCCTTTATATCCGGTAGAGATTTATGTCTGTTTGGGTTGGCTTCATGCTCTGAGTCTGACGGATCTCGAGGTGGCAGAGAGGAATGCCTAGTACACACACACATACACACACACACACACACTTATTTTCATATCCAGTAAAAGCCAAAGAGGAGAGCAGCTTTTGTGGGTTTGTTGTCTTTGCTCACCAGATTGACGAGGTGTGTTGTTTAAATGGTGCTTCTGGCTCTGCACCTCCACACTGATATGAGCAGCATATCATCAATGTGAACAGACAGGAGGAAAGGATGGAGGAGAGATGTAGGGAATAAGGAAACATGGGAAATGGTAGAGTAAGGTAGAGTAAGTGCAAAGACCACATCTAGAAGTGCTCAGAAGCTCAGAAGGTTGGTGCAAGACCAAGTATGTAAAACAACATCATATCAATACAATACAACAATATTTTTTTTCATGGATGATGAACCAATTAGAAACCTTTATAACCTAATGTGAATTCTTGCTCTTTTGTAGTTCATATATTATATATAGTATATATAGTATAATATGTTTGCCCTACACCCCTAGGAACTCACATCAAGGACCATGACATCCACCCTCCTGTGGGCTCAACACTCACAGGGGGGTTCATAAGGGGGGTCAGGTGCACAGAGGACTGGGCGGCGAACAGCAGCCCCCACGACCCAGCCGGATAAAGCGGAAGAAGACGGATGGATGGATAATATGTTTGCCTCCTACTTTGATTGCAATTAGCACACCATTTTTCTCCTTTACCTCCATAACCATTTGTTAAGCTGGTCATCTATGTATCATCTATTGTTGATAAATATATATATTTCATTTTATTCCACAAAATATTTAATTATTTCAGAAATTAGCTAGTTCGTGCTGGTAAGATTTCTGGTTATTCAGTCAGTGACATTTGAAAATAAATAAATAAATGAATAAATGGTCATTGCCTTTGGAGCACATGTCTGTACAGAAAATAGTTTTTCTTAAATTATCTTTCAAAGCTGGTGTGAGGCTGCCACTACTCTAAATGTGTGTGTAACAGAGCCATATTCAAACATGAGACAGTGAGGGCTTCTTCAGCAGCACAGAGCGACAGGTCCGTTAGCACAGGCTGTTTTCTTTCCTGCATGGGCACTAATGATTGTTCACTTATCCACGCTCACATGTGGCTGTTAGTTTGCCCAGTGATTACATTATATCACTGTCAGTGTGTAGAGAAATATTGACCTTGGGCCCCGGCCATGTGATCACGGCCCGGGTTCCTCTGCCTGTCTGAGACTGTTTTATCTCCTGCATAGAATCAACAAAGAGAGCCATAAGGTTTGACTGTTAAGTTTATCTAGTCATGGCTTATTATGGCATAGTTTAGGCTTGAAATGATTTAGATTTATTAATGTGTAATCCAGCTTTGAATAGGTTTGTCTTTATTTATGACCAGGAAAATCAGTATATGTTTTGGCATGTGTACATATATAACTGATATTGCTAATTTTCTGATAAGCAAAATGTACATTATATTACACCAAGACTGATGACTGGAATATTTCTAAGGATTATTTTTCATAGCAATTGAGCAGTTCAAAACTACTTATTCCATCTTTTGAATGTGTAAAAGTCCTCAAAATAGTGCCAATAACAGGAAGTTGAAACCCATAAATTGAAGATAGTGTTTTACTGTGAGTATTATTAGTAGTAAATTAATCACTAATACAGAACATGTGTAAAGGTAATGGGGCTGCTTTTTCTTACAGGAATGGAAAAATTGATCTAATTGCTCAAACATGTAGTCCACGATATACTAGTTCTGTGCAAAAAATCTTCAGAGGTTACTTTACTTGACCACAAAATGTATCCATCTCCCTCAGAACATTCCAAGAACCATCCTCAGATATAGTATATGGGCTGCTGTTTCTTTGACTAAATGGCCTGCAGCGCTCCAACCCAGGGTCAGATTTACAGATGTGCTCTCTCCTAATCAGTGGGCCAGTTAATGCACGCTTTAATGAGCTCCTATCCTACAGCTTAAATCAAACAAACACAGTGGTGCCCAGCCATTATAGATAGTATATGCTCCTTATGAGTCCAAGAGCTGCAGTGAGTATAATACTTTTATGCCTCTGGCCGTCTTAAGTGTTTCCAGATCTCTCAAAGTGTTAAATTAGATCAACAAAGGGAGATGTGCGAGGGGCACTTGAGAAGAATCACACAGAAGCGGTAGCTTGCCATGTGAAGGTCATTTTGGTTTGTGATAATCAAAGTTTCACATATCCACTGTCATACAACTGCACAGGGAACATGCTGAAGTTATTAAAGTGGGTGAGGAGAAAATATATGTACAGTACATACAGTCAAAATGTACAAAACAACATATGAACTGTGAATCCCATATATAGGTCTGTCAACCAAATACTCTGCTTTAAAAATACTGGTAAGGGACAATGGAATCATATTTAATAAGTTTAATGATTAATTAATTCATTGATGCTTTAACTAACCTGGATTTTTTAAACATTTGAAATCTTGATCAGGTCCTGAATGAACGGGAGGAAACTTCATGTTAGAACATTCGAACTCTAGGCCCCATGAGTCTCTGTAATCAAACCTGGGACCTTCTCACTGCTACGTTACAGTGTCATCCTGAAAACAGACTCCACATTACAGTAAGGAGCATATAACTTCAGTTCAGGAGTAACGTCTGTCTCCTAAAACCCTTACATCACACAGTTACAACAGATTTTTCTTTGACCTTTGAACCTAACGGCAGAATGGAATGGGTCCTGGATGTAAAGTGGTCTGGCTTCACACTAGAATAAATCATGTTGTCGTCAGCCTTCACAGCCCTTTCCAAAATAAAATTATTATATATTTATTCTAGCACTCTAAGCAGAGTTTAGCACACCCCACTAAATCTTATGCACATTGTTGAATAAATGTAACTGTGATATGAAATAAAACATGCTACTGGTGCCACTCTAGGCCTGTCCTCGAACATGCGCCTTTGGCTGATGATAATCTCCAGCCCTGTGTGTTTATGTGCATGTGTGTGTCAGTTTGATATTGTAGTAAATTACACCATCAATCAAATGCTATATGAAAGTCCGAACAAAAGAAAAAAGTCCACATGAAACAACGAGGCTGGAGGAACATGTGGCTTGGTTTAAATGACTATTTGTCAAAATACGACGGCAGGGACTGGACTGTGTTCTGCGCACTGTGGACCGAACATAGAAATGCAGCATAAAAATAATCTGTTCGAAATGAGAAAATAATGTTCACATCAACTTCTGCAGAACGGCTGTCTTAACATGCCGTGAAATATGGCAATAAATAAAACTGCTGTATCTTGGTTTCTTCGTATTTTGCAAAGACAATCTGCCTTTGTAAAGCATTTATTCTGTACTTCCATCAATCCACTTGCAAAAGTTTAATCAAAAATGCAGTCAAATTGCAGTTTTAATACAACCTGTTTTTTATTCATATTAACAATGATACATCTGAGCATTTAAATTTTAAAATAGTTTTTATTTTTTTTATTTATTTCAATATTATTCTTTTTTCTGTGTTACTAAAAACAAAATTGAATACAACTTATAGTGTGCCAAAAAAAATGTGCTCTTTCCTTGTGTATTGGGGTAGAGAAAATTGTGCTATGTACCATTAAACGTATTTCATGCAAAACCAGTCACGGAGTCATCAAAAATAAATAAAAAGATGGGACCGACTTCAAGCGCAAGTTCTGAGGGATGCATGTAGTATGTGGAGGAATTCCCCGCTTCAGCCCAAACCCTCTTCCCATGTGGACCAGTGTAGCACAATTATGGCTGTGTGTACACATCGAAAGCGACATGGTCTGTTATGATAGCTCCCTTTAAGAGTTTTGCTTTTTCCACCCTGACTCTTTCTCTAACTGTAATGTGTACACAGTCTTTGGAGATAATAGCTTTGCAGGGGCCATGGTGTAGTTGTAAGCCAAGGATCTGTCTGGCCTAAGGATCCATGAAACCACACACACTTCCATGCATGTAAAGGGATGTACTTCATCACCGGTGTACTCCAAAGACACAATTACACACTCAAACAGCTACAGTCCGGCTGCACATAGAAAACGCACACACACACACCTCTTCTGTGCAGGTCCATCGTGTGCCATCAGATATCACAGTTGTTAAATAAATACAGGAGGCCCAGTGAGAAATGTTCCACCAATTATCCTAAATCTGTCCATAAATGTGAGCTATACAGGAGAGGAGGAAATGGAAGATGGTGAGAAAAGTGGACCTATGAAATAAAACGCTAACTTTAGGAACTACTTGAAAAGAGTTACACACCTCTACCCTACCCTATCTACCCACAACACATACAGAATGAATTTATTCACTTGGATTAAGCCAAAAATGCACAATAGGATAAAGTATAATGTTTGACAAATGCAGTTCACAAAAGCGTGCCATATGGAGGTGGGTAGTACTCACTTAAACTCAAGTAACTTTGTGAGAAATGTATACAGCTCTGAGCAGGCACCATAATGTCTACTACTTGAGTACTAGTTTCCCCAAAAACTTTTTAAAATGTATTTTTACAACTACATGAGTAAATTTTGTGACCATTTTGAAACTGAACTTTTCTGTGCATACCCACATCTGCATATCAGTTTGTATCACTAAAACACATACATCTACTGTGTGAATACAATGTCTGTTTGACTCTTTGTATTGTCCATCGTCGGATTAACATGTAGTTTGAAAGGGAAGTGTGGTGGGAGTGATGTTGCCTGACAGCACCGAGGCTCGCCTGGATCTACAGCAGACCTGCTGTGCTTCAGGCTCGGCATTTTAAGCCCCTAATCCTGAGGAGTTTCCACTCGTCTTTGTGTATAATGGCTTTTCCTGCATCACACTGCTATTCATATTGTTCCATGTCACATTCTATCGGGGATTAGAGCATTTGTAACAATATTATAATCTAATCCAACATGTCCCACACTGTGATTCTGAGTCATACATCATAATTTATTTATAGGGCTCCATATCCAGTCAAAACCAACAGAAAATTATTTGTACATTATGACTTTGTTAATAATTAAGATAACTTTGTATGTACAGAGTGGAAGTGATTTTTAGGCAATTAAGAAATTGCAAGTAAATAAATGTAAAAAATTTAGAATGAAAAAAAAGGAAAAGAAAAACTTTTCCTGCTTTAATAAACAGAGAACAAGAATTTAGTTCAGTTCACTTTGCGTTGAATTAATAGCATAAAGTGAAAGCGAATCAAAATGTGTGAATCTGTTGTAAAAAGTGTATAAAAATTAAAACATATAATATTATATGCTGATATTATATAATATAATATTATATGCTGCTGCTAAATTGTTTTCTTCATGTACTTTTTTTTTTAACGCCAGTGCCTCCCACAGTGCACAGCCTGCAGCGGGCAGATCTCAGGCTAGACCAGGAAACTGCCAACAGATTTAATGTCCCAGCACCAGGGGATCGCTGAGGAGCCCACAGGGAGAAAGAAGTGAAGCTGCTATTGATCTGACGGAGCAGGATCATGGGTGGCAAAGCTTATTCTCTATCACACCAGGAGCTAAAGCTGGTCAATTTAGTTTGAAGTGCAACGTTTTTGAGAATGTGCTTGATTATTGAAACTAAAATGACCAGAAATTGTGGGTATAAAGAAGTGTTCAAAAAGAGACAACTCATAAATCATCAGAGGTGAGTGGCCAAAAGTTGTACTCAGGTAAAAGTAACATTACTTCATATCCTAAAACTCCAGCAGAAGTACAATGTAGCCTAGCCTATTTGAGAAAACTACTAGGCTATTGAAATAAGAGTAATGTATAATTTAAATTAGACTATTAGACTATGTCATATTTGAATATCATATTTAATGTTTAATATAATCAACATAAAGCTTTTGTTACTTGTAGAGTTACTCACAGAGGGAAGAGGAACCACAACTTTTACTGAAGTGAGAGTGCTGTGACTTCAATTAAAAGTGGGGAAAACTGTGGGGAAAACAAAACTCGCTATATGAATTTAACTAAATCGTTTCAACAAATACAACAATATTTAGTGCCCTACTGCATTAGAGAACAAGTAGCCTAAAGGCAATGTTT
Organism: Odontamblyopus lacepedii; assembly: GCA_034769755.1. NCBI lineage: Eukaryota > Metazoa > Chordata > Actinopteri > Gobiiformes > Gobiidae > Odontamblyopus > Odontamblyopus lacepedii. Next base: position 14,089,571 of record CM068355.1, on the reverse strand, counting down.
GTGTCCGCCAATAGAGGGCAGTATTACTATAACGTGCAAAGGGCACCAGGTCCAAATAAATCAATGCTGAAGAAGTATTTATCCTCTTTTTCTTCCTTGAGAATCGACGAAATGCACGTGTGAGTATTTTCATGTGCAAAACTCAATGAGTTTAGGCTCCTGTGGCGCTATTTGCGCTATATTCTACCTCCTACACTTTACTCGTACATTTCCTTTCACCCACTTGAGCGTAAGGTTAACTTAAATGTAACATTGTCAAATGCTTCGCCTATTTCTCGTAATTTTTCTTCTTACCCATTCATCAGCTTGTTCCCCACGGACAATAACGCATTAGAGAAATGACTTTAAAAAGACATGAACCACAACCAGTATCACCAGACAGATCATTAGCATGATATATGAGCCATGCAAACCAGAGAAGATGGTGGGAAATAGTTGTAGAAATGTAGTCCAAAACTTGTTTTTGTGTGGGAACGTTTACGCTGTACGTAAAGATAAGAGAAGAGTGAAAGTTTGCCGGCTCCTGCTCCACTGCGCTCTGGTGACATCACAGAGATAGAAGTGAGTGAGCGGAGTTTTTTGGGGGGGACCTAACTTCAGCGCTACTTCCAGTACGTGCCAGTGTGCGTACGCGCCTCCGCTCTCTAAACTTTCTTCCCTGATAACTTTCACTTTTTTCTCTTGTATTCCCTGGCAGCGGAGGGATGGTCTTTTGAAGGAGAGGTTAAACTCCAACGACTGAACATTTTTCACCTTGGAAACTCTACGTGACGCACTGATAACTTTGCGCAGGAGCCACAGTGTGTGAATGGGGGCACTTGGGGAGACTTTTACGCATCGATTTAACTGACGCAAACCCTTTCCCCTTTTTCAATGGCCAGGTGGCGTTCAAAGGAGAATCTACAACTGCGTGTTAAACTTTTGTAAACTTTTTTCAACAGCGGACTTACAGCTTATTTTACCCACTTTCATCGCTTTTTGGAATCGTGTGCTTTTTAACTTGTGTTTGGAAATAGCTGGATACTTGGATACGATGCCTGGGAGCGGACAGGAGACGCGGACATCGCTCTGCTGGCTTCGGGCTCTTGTTGCCGCGCTGCTGCTGTGCGCCGTTGCCGTGGATGGATGCCCACACAAGTGCAGCTGCTCCGGCTCACATGTGGACTGCCAGGGGCTGGGCTTGAAGACGGTGCCCAAAGGGATACCCAGGAACGCAGAAAGACTGTAAGTAGACTTTTTTATCTCACAAAGTTTACCCTGCCCTGTTAGGTTATCAACAATCATCAGAATACTTTCAACAACATTTTAAAGTTGAGTTAAAATGAATTAAAGTAACTGTGTAGCACGTGTTGAACAGACTCCAGTCCATTTTAATGCAGTTGTCAGTACAGCTTTCTCAATAGCAAAACTTAAAATTAATTCATAAATAATTTTTTATTGATTTAGTCAATTTATGTTTTAAATTGGCTTTAGACACGACTTCCCTTACTGCTTCTAAACCATACATGCTTTGAATAGAGTATGAATAAATGTAACAAATCCAAGAGTTCAGAAACAGTCCTGAGGCTAAGGGCATTGGTGTTTTAACAGGGGTCAGACTGAAAGATGAGAAAATGTTCCTTAGATACTACTCCACCTCTCACCCACTGCTTTCACAACCTGTAAATTATATAAAGCCAACAGCAAATCTCTCTAATTGGGAAATGTTTTGAGTTATCCGAGTATTTCCAACCTGTTGACTGTTCAAATTACATATTCTTCCTCGCGGCATAGGCAGACTTCTGACTCTTCACACATACATGCACACATCCCTCAAAACTACCCGCACACTTCAGCTTTAAAACCCACACTTCTATGGCGTTAAGGTATGGAAGTGATTATGCATGATAATGGGGCTGAAGAACGCCAGCGGGGGACCAACAACAGACCTAACACTGAGACAACAAACATAATCATTGGAAGTGGGGGCTGCACTGGCATCTGTGTGTGTGGGTGGGGGGCTCTGATTGGCTGATGGGTTTTTTGGACACCGGATTTGCATCTGCTGTTTGTGTTTGGAGTGTGAACTATAAGCAAGAGCGGATCACTTCCCCGTCCCAGTAGGATTAGGTGACCTCCCAGGACCTGCGAGCTTTACCTTAACCAATCCCCGCAAGACATTTTTACACCCAAGCAAAATAAATAACCGGTGTAAGTCAGGCGAAGGGGTCCAATACCTCGGGCTGGATGTCCCATGGGTGAAATATTTGGGGGTAGCAGTATCACCGCCCTCCTGCTGCCCCCGTAAAACTATGTGTTTTTGCTGCTCTGATTTATCCAGGTCAGTGTTGTAGCTGTGAATTTGACCAGCGACCTCTCTGTGCAGATATATTTTAGTGAGTTAAAGATTGAAATATTAAAATGGATGATATTTCGGTGCAAAAGGTTACAGAGCGAACTTTTTGGCAAGGAGTAAAGAGTGATAAGTGTTGTTACCCACAGCTGTAATTTGGAGTTTAGCATATTTATAACACAAGCATGATATAAACATTATGTGTCTTTGTGCAAAAATGCTGTATTGATTTGTGTATTGATTTTTTCACTGAACAAGGCCTTTAGAATACAAAAACAACTCAGTGATGTGTTGACAGTGGATTTGTAAAGTTGTTGCCAAGTCATGTTTAAATAAGAACTTGTGTAGGATTTTTGATGTAAATATCTGATTACTGTCACTGTCAAGAGTCTGATCTGTTTTAGGTTTGTAGTTGTGAGAAAAGGCTGCAATCAGAACATAACGATAAAAGATAAGGATGGTAATAGAACATTCGTGGGCAGAAAATTTAGTAGAGAAAACATGTAACACAATTCCAATCCAGCTACAGTCAAATGCTATTTGCTTGTCACAATACACAAATTTAAAACTCAATTTTACATCAAGGAATTCACTCAGTACTTGATACCGATTACAACAGCACAATTAAGATAAAAAATACTCCTTTTTTAGTAACAGAATGTGATAATGCTCTCTTTATCTTAGCACAAGGGCTTATATTCACTTAAATACAACTCAAAATGATACTAAAATTGTTCAGGAAAGTTCAAATTTTGAAAAGAAATTGTGATATTTTGCAGGATATTTGCTTCATTTTCGATATTAGTTTTAGTATAGACTTGCAATACATTTGACAACCCTAAGTCCAGCTTTACACATTTATTTCTGTTTGTATTAAAATGTTCTCGTATCTGAAATTTACAGTAGCTGAGAGTGTTGTTTGTAAAGTTTCTGTTTGTACCAAAAGTCTCAATTTATTACCATTGTGAGACAGACTGGGATACCGTGGCAGAGATCTATACTCTGAGGATGCTAGTATTTAGTCTTTTTCTTGTTTTGTGTCTTTTATAGTCTTTGTTTAAGTTTTTCTCACTTTAGCACACTACTGTAGCTCCCTATAGGTTGTTTTTTTGTAAAGGGCTATAACAAAGTCTAGTTCAGTTGTGCTGTAGGCAGGACAAATCCGGTGGGTCTGTCGACTTCGTCCAGAATTCACCCCTTGATCATTACCGAGGCACATGTGTAACCAATAAAAGGGAAAAGAAAAAAATACTTTGTTTTACTAATGCCCAACATTACATTTTAATAAAGTGGAAGTTGAGAAAAATGACACAGTTATTTAACATGGAGTCAGTCTTGGAGGAAGGAAGTCAATAAGTGTGGGATCCTGTCAGCTTAGAGTGTGGAAAGCACCCGGTGTGTCCTTTGAATTGGCCATAGTCCCATTGGTGTGCCACATTGTATGACTTTAAGTATCGTTTCCCAGAGTTCAGATATTGGAAGAAGAGATTTGACATTTTTCTTTGGTTTTAAATGCCACTTATTAAAATCTTGTCTTGTTTATGTTCAGGAAATTAGTATTGTAGTATTAGTATAGTATTTTTTTGTTATTGAAGGACAAAAAAAGGACTAATTAAATCAAAATGAAGCCACATCACCCAGCCCTTTATTTACCTGTTTGAACTTTTTATTCACCACTGTAAACATAACATTTGAAAAGATTAAAACACATAAAGATTACATCAGGCCAGTCCCTTCATTAATGTCCTGCTTGGGAAGCCACTTGAGTGGAGGAGAACTGGCTCAACGTTCTTTGATTTTCTCCTGGGTCCAATCCACACCTGCCCTCTGGAGACAGCCCACTCACTCGCGGGTGTTGATTTTTGGAGCGCCAGATTCCAAACTGTTGTCCCAACCGCTGCGATGTGTTGGGAAATCGAGCGCCGGAGGACATGAATTAGTCGTAATCAGGACATTAAAGTGTGTACCTCATTATGTCCCCTTTACATGTGTTTCTGTTTGAGGATTTACCTTACAGCCAGCTCCATTCATCAGGTTACAGTCAGTGGTGTACCAAAGTCTTTGAACAAAACCAGACGGATCAATGTGCGAAATTATATTGTAATTTATAAAATACAAGGGAAGAGTCGCAGCAGTGGTCACTTTTTGCAATGTCTTTGAGAGTAGGGTTTAGTCTAGCAAGGTTTTATGTTGAAATTGTTGCAATGTTTTTTACAGTATTGTGGGATTGTGTATTGTGCAGTAAGTTAGTGACAAGGGTTTCAAAATGACTAGACTAGACTAAATTTTTGCGGCTTAAAACACTCCTGAATGAGGTGTTGAGTAGTAGTAGTTGAGTCTTTAGGACAGGGGTCACTAACAGGCGGACCGGAGTCCAAGTCCTGACCCAGACGCCATCCCATACGGAAACTGGACCTATAGTTATTACTTTTCATTTTGACGGGGCGATTCAATTTTAAGTGGTAACTACAGCTTTTCTCTAAACTTTAAGGCAGCCACACACTATAGGAGAATTTGCCCGATTTTGGCTGCGATTTGCTTCTCTCCGAGTTCGGGGAGGCGTGACCTGGCTTTGTGTCTTTGTGTGTGATTTTGAAGCCACTGCGCTCCTCATGTGTGTGACTCTGAGCTGCTCTGTCAGATTGTAACCACTAAACATCAGCAACACTACAGTAACAGACAATAAAACTGAGCCCCAGGGGCAGAAGAGTGACAGACACAGAGTTGCAAAATGCAAACTTGAGATATAGTGAAAATAATGATAAGGCTTTATTTTCCACCTCTTGTAAAGTAGTAAATTCAAACTGCAGCATCTCATCCTCCGCAAAATCGCCACAGTCCACATAACTGCGCTATTCATCCAGTTTGAGGCGTTCTTTGAAAGTAAAAAGGCGAGATAGTTCCTCATGTGTGTCTGTTTCCATCCACACGTGCACGGATTGAGGTGAAGCAGATTAGTGATAGTAACTCTACTTCCTATGTACGTTATCGCCAATCCTTCATGCTTTAAAAATCACATATCTGGAGTATTGCGCTACATTTCACTAATAATAATAACAGTTTTGTCTTGTATCTAAACTAGAAGTGCAGAGCTCCGATCTTTTGAACACTTTAGAGTCAATCAAAGCGAGTGGTTTTACTGTAGACAGGAAACAGCTGACTCGATCACGCTCATGACTTTATAGCCTGTGGTCCGCAGCCATATCCCGCTGCAGTCTTTGCGATGGAAGATTTTAAGTCTCATAAGATTTTCCTCGTGTCTGTGGTGTGCTCTTTTGGTGGCATGTTTAAAAATAGTTTAAGATCGAAAAATACTGTAGTGTGTGGCGGCCTTTACTGCACTGTATTAATGGACCAAGGAACATACAAACCAATCGTGTGCGAGTTAAGCCACCTATGTGACGCTATCAAATCTGTGCATTCAAGGCGATCACAGCTCTGAATACAGACACTCAAGGTGCTGCTATTTTTTTCTGAAATTAAGCAGTTTGTTTTAAGATGCACAATTTAGCCATTTTAGTTATTTTCTCTAATTCATTTTAAACTGCAGCCCTATATCTAATGTAGGCCTGCCCTACGGTGTGTTTTAGTGTTAACAATAAATTTTGTTGAAATGTTTTTAAGTTGGATTTTTGTTGATCTGACAGTCTATTGTTCATACATTTAGACATTGATAAAACTAGGCTACTTCTGTATCACAATCATCAAGTGAGATATTATGATGTATGGGACTTCTGCTTGAGGAGATTTTCTCTAACTGGACTTTCTCAAATTTTAGTTGAATACCCCTGCTTTAGGACAAACCCAAACCCTAAAAACAGGGATCTCTATCAACACCAGTATTAATTAAATTTAGTCGTCACATCTCACCTTCTACTATCATAACACAGAACGAATTTGAGATCTACTAAAGTACAATCACATCTCACTGAAATCTTTGCTCTGTATTGTACTTGCCTGCTCTCTCCAACATGATTTATGTGTCATATGATTACATATTGGGCTTTTGTGTGTATTTGAATGAGCCTGGAAGTGGGGAGCCTGACTTGGGCCAACTTTACACAAGCGAACTCTCAGTTTAACGGCCTGCTCTCTGCTCGCTCCCTGCCGCAGCTTTGAAATGGTTTGGCAACTTTTTTTTTACAGCCAACACTTTTTATTTTCTGCACCACCTTCTTATCTTAATTAGGCTCTTGTGCTTTTTACTTAACTCCATTGCTACCTGAACATTTTTTGAGTCCACCTTGAATAGTACTCACCAAAATTTAACCAGGAATGTCTAGTATTTCATCCCATTTAGCCTGGAAGCCCACTACAGTGCCGTAATGTGTATGTTTTTAGAGGGGATACGCGTGCACTGGTTGCTGCCTCTGGCTCTTATCAAAACTGAGTGTTGATTGGTCAGTAGACACTAGAACCACCACACCCTCAGCTATGAAACTGCATTCCATAATAAGGCTGTAATCTGGATGAAATTTTAGTTTGACTAGTTTTTAGTAGGTATGCATTATCTTTTTTCCTATTACCGAATGAAACAGTATAGTTTTAGAACAGGAGATGCTGCATACCAAATGATAATAGATACTGTAGTTGCTTTCATCATTTGTATTGCTTATAAGGCATAGTTTGTGGAGTTGTGCTCCCACTGGTGAATAGAATCCAACTTCTAAGTGGTATAAAATGTTTTTCTAATACTAGGCATAGTGTAGATCAGTTTAGTGAAGTCTGCATATATTGGGCAGCCTATCCCTATCCACATTGCAATCCACATCTCAAAAGAATATAGAATTCGATTTTCTTTTCAGGTGGAACTTACCTGGATGTCTGAGGGATTACACAGACAAGACACATTATAGTAGGTATTTAGTTCCTGATTCAAATTGCATCAGAAACAATGAGCAGTAGTGTGGTATACATTTTTGGCTTTATGTCACAGCCCACAAATGCATGAAGTCATATAGTCTTGTAAACAACTGGCGCCCGTAGCCAAGCACTCTGATAAGTCAAAGACGCTCTCCAATCCTTTTTGTAATTCCCATAAAGCAGCACTGACCACACTGCACTGGGTTTGTGCCAGGCTTCATAGAAACCATGGGAGCTAATTAGTTTTGTTTGTATGGTATTCTTCTTGCATGTATATGCTGAGAAAAAACACTGGTTACAGTTGAATTTGAGCCATCATCCATCGCTTTATCGTGGCTCTGATGGTGATGTAATACATGTGAGGAGTTATTGCTAAAGCAGACAAGTCTAAACTAAGAGGAAAAACCACAATGAGCTTGCTGTTTTCATGCCGTCTCTTAATATTATCATCTCGCGGTGGCTTTGGTGCGTCCTTCCAACATGTTTAATTCGGTTATGGGACGCCAATTGGCTCTACTCAGGATAACCAAAATTTAGGCTCCAATTCTAGGTCAGTGGGTGATGTTCTGTTGCACAAATTCTCCAGTGTGCGGGCACTTGACCTTTCCGTATAATGACATGGAGTCTGCCAAAACAGCAGCCAGCTGGCACTCACTGCAGACACTGCCCTTCTGGGAAACCATAGCAAAACTGGAAGTTACTTTTTAAACATCGACATGCTGACAATACTAGACACAAAACAAGGATGTGCTCATAGATACAAATGAGAGTCGAGTCCACATATTTAAACAGTGTGCGTATGAGCTGTTTTGGTAATGAACCCCAGCCCCCTGATCCCTAAGTGTGCCCACACTGTGCCAAAACCAAAAAGCCTGAATACTGTAATTCTAAACTTAACTCTGAACCTTAAAAATATCCCCAAGAAAATGAAGTTTTATTACATAGTCAGATTTCCTTTTGTAGTTTGCCTCAAAGTGTATAAATCTTGGTTCCCAAAAGTGCTACAATTATTGAGACGTTTTACAACAGTTATGTGGGTATTGAATCACTGGGCACCAGAAGTTTGGTAGATCACTTAAACTGCTACTCCTAAGTAATTTTAAATATTACAATTTAATAATGAACAAATTATGTCTTTGTCTCTAGTAGTTCACAAAAATGACAAAACCAGGGAAATAAAGCTCATTTATTTTCCCTTCTAATGCCACTTATATAGAACATAAAGAGGAAGATTTATGTTTCAAGTTATGGATATTTGAGTAAATTTGGTCCTCAGGAATCATCATGTAGAAAGCAGCTACATATTGACTTAATATAGTATCCTGTCATTTGTAATGGGTTGTAGAACTTTGGCTTGTGTGGGGACAAGTCTGAAAGTAGCTCAAGTCACGATCGACCTCCTGTGACTCTGTGCTGTAACAGAAGTTCTCAGAGCAGTGCACACTGAGCGAAAATGTGTGTGTGGTGAGGAGCAGTGGCAGTAGTCGTTTGATGTTAACAAGCACTGCCACTGTTTTGTTAGGCTTCTGTCACCAAAGCAACACATTATATCGATTCTGCAGACTTTATTTGTGACTGTGGACTGTGGGAGTTCATATTTGTATTTTCAGACTAATGTGCTCCAAATTGCCAAGCTGTAGTACAAGATGTCTTCTTTCAAATGTCATGGATAAAAAAATAGACATGCATTTGTTAGGTAAACTGGTAAATGTCCATATTGACTGTAAATAGTTTTCTGCCACTTTCTTTTTGCACATTTCTGATTAACCTAAGGCCAGACAAGTAACACATATTCGTATATAATAAGTAAGTAATTAACCTACATTATTTGGATGACTAAACATTTGTTTTGCATCTGTAGGTTCTTTATATGAAACATATTATTTTGCAAGCTATCTCCATTCCTTTTTTCTCACTTAAGTTTTATTTGAGGAAGAGGTGCTCTTTGTGAAGTGGTCTCTAAGCTGCCAAATGATGTTCCCACTCCTCTCCTGACTATTCACTCTCTGTACGTCAGTAGTGAACGAAAACGAGACCAATAAACTCAGCCAGAAGACTCAGACAGAAGAGCCGCACATCTCTGTTGTCTCGTGACTTGCATGTTCTCAAGCTTGGTCTGCTGCAATTACTAAAACTATTCCTATGTGTTTCATTATTTTTCTTAAATAGAACACAATAATACAGGGACTTGACCAGATAAATAAATACAGTGGCTGTGGTTACATGTGCACTCAAAATCTGATTGTTATCAGATTTTCTGAGTTATCAGACCATTAAAATGATTAGCAAAATCATCCGATTTCTTTTTGATCATGGTCTCTGATTACTCCCACCAGATTTTGTGGTCTGCATGTCATTTAAATAATCTTAAAAGTCCAGAAATCAGATAATAATCAGATTTTGGTGTGCATGTAAACAACTTCAGTGATGGGAAGTCAATAAACAAGTGCTTAGGCTTGGATGATGCATGGTGCACAAGAGAGCACTTCCTTGTATGGACAGAGTAGGCCTGTCTTGGTTAGCTCGCTCTGGGAGAAGTATTTTATGACCAAAGATGTGTAATCACACAAACAAATATCTTCACTGTTGTTATTTTCCTGACACGTGGTTTATAGAACATTTAAGCTATGATAAGATTTGGGGTCATTTTAGGGGTAAATGCAAAGTAACCCTGAGTGTTGTAATGTCATGTAATGGTGAAAAGGCATGAGGACGAAGTAGAATAACATGTTAAGGTTTTATGTGGGAGTGCTAAAGGATAGATTTGAGCAAGTCCATAAAAGTTGTGATGAGAACATTTTGTTTATGAGACGAGGATGGAGAGAGGGCTGTACCGAGGCAAATGATTCATTATGTAGATAAGGACAAGATCAGATAATGATTTAGTCAAATAGTCTATTACTGTAATAATGACAGTATTTCTGAGAAGCATCCAGGGCCCACACACACGAGAAACGATGTGCTGTTGATCAGTGACTCACAGCAGTCCTTTGTCTCATTCCCTCTGTGGGCCCAGGAAGAGTTTGTTTTAGTTATACAAGTGATACTGCCAAGTGTGGTTTTATGTGAACAAATGTACTTATAAAGCATGTTTTGGTTCAATTCACAAATTATGCTTTTGTAAGGGAAATACTATTACATCTTGTGATAAGCAATAACACAGTAAATGTGTCTATCCTCCACTGCCAAGATCTAACTGGGTCTAAATTAACTTTCCGATGATAATACTTAATAATAAAAAGCTGTTTCTTATAATAAAACAATAATAAAAATATAATAGAGTTTGTTTTGACATTAGAGTTCAGCTTTCCATCACTGATGTCCAAAAAAGTGCTAAATACCCACGATGCATCCTGTCTAACTTTGAAATAGCCATGATACATCTGTTTTAGAACTGATTTTTCCATGCTTGACATCAGATTGGTGGCTGGTGATTGTATATAGAATATAATCTCTCGATCATGTAGTGATGATTGCTGTGTATCCCTGTGAGCAGTTTGGTAATAACCAAGATTTCGCTGCCTATTAACATCAATGTGACACAGATGCACCAGAGCAGCCACTGGTTACACAAGAAGCCAGTGTTCTACAAAACTGCCCAAACTTTCCAAAACGTGTAGACTCCTGTAGACAATACACGGAGGTTTGACCGGGACAGAATGTGGCCTCTTCTGAATGCCTGCCTTCTTCACTTCTGGGACATGTATCCAGTTATGCAAGATTGGTTTGTTATACTTGGCTTATAGGAATTAGTTGGGGGTTGGTGGAAAAGACAACCTTTCTTTACCAATCGTTCCATCTATATTTTATTTGATTGTTCAGATAACCAAACTTGCAGAGTGAAGTGGGTCTGGAACCTATTCAATAAGTCTTCCACAGATGAATCCAGTACCCAATCATAGTTGTATATGAAAGAAGCAGCAGAAGTCTGGACTTAAGTAAAGTGCAAAGTTTTTTGACTAGACTGAACGATTCGGGAGAAAATCAAATTGCAATTTTCCTGGTAAACTTTGCGAAAAAAGCAGTATTTGCGATTTGATCACCATTTCATTAAAAAAAATCGATTACAGACCAGACATAATTTAGTAAACCAAATATTACACATACCTTGTGTAAATGAGTACATGAGTTTACATTTCACGATTTTCATAACAACGTACCCACATAGCAGTTTTGCCCTATTCCATTCAATCTCGTTGGTTCGTTCTGCCCGCTTGAAACCAGGGTAATTCTTTATGTAAAGCAGAAAAAATGTAACTTGACTGACCTAACTAGATTTGAGCTGATTGGTCCTGAGTGGTCTGAAGGCATTACAGTCAGAAACACTGCTTTCAGAGCAATTCTTTTTAAGTTCCATCACTGCATGTCAGGCTGGTTAAATAAAATGGCCAAACGGCATTTCATATGGGCACAGAAGGGCCTAAACGGGCTCTTCGATGGCCCATTCTTCTGGTGACAGACGACGTGTAGCACTGGAGGAAAAGGAAGAAGGCAATTAGGATTCTTTGCGTAACTGGGAGATTTACAGAGCCAAATGGAGCATACCTATCTAACACACAAGGGCCAAAGTCTAGAGAGAGGGAAACGTGGGGAAAGTGGACCGTACATGGGCTTTGTGGAAAATAGCAGCAGATAAAGACAGGAAGCCAACGCATTTAGAAGTGAAGCATTGGGTGAAAACAACAAAGGATGAAAGAGCTGGAGAAGGATGAAGGGAGAGTCTGAGATAAGGAGACCCAGGACTGATAGGAAAACAAGAACGATGTGGAAATATCACAGTTTAGAAATACCGCATGCATCAGTTAGACCAGGGTTTTTCCAGATCTGATGTGCTCCACTTTCTGCTTGTCCTCCTAGTCCTACCAATAAATGGCACTACTCTGATTTCCAGATATTTTCTGGAAACTGGTTTTATAAGTTTGAGAACCAATGAGTTAGACTGATATGAGCGTGTATTGGTCAGGGCAAGGCTATACTCAGAAGCATTCTTTTAATTTAACCTACTGTGTACAATCTATTATGTATTTAAAGACAATGTATACTCAGGAGAAGTGAAAAGTGCATTGCCCTGTGCCCGATGATATCTATGAGCTCTTCCATCAATGCTGACGTTTGTGGTTATACAATTTGTCTACCAGTAGTTACTTCAGTCCAAATCATATCATAAGCTCAATGTTAAGCTAATTAGAGCCCAGGCAGAAACCAGACTACATGGTTCGCTGCTCTCTGGTCTGGGGTGAGCTGAGGTACTAGCTGCGTGTGCAAGTGTGGTTTTATGCAATATTAGTTGACTTCACACCTGCTGTTTGCATTCCTGCTCCCTCCTCCAGCCCCAAGCGCACCTCACCTCTGCCTGTGATGGAAACAATAAGAGTAAAAGGCTTGTTAGTGCTCTGAAGGCCAGCTGCTCTGTTAAATTTAAGGCTGAGTTCATCTTTACTGCTGGGTGGGGAGGACAGCGTGGTTCTATGGGCCAGGTGTACACGAGGGCTCCTGATCTAAGCTTAAGTCATAGGGACATGTAACCACTGTCTTGTTTCCTATTATAATTTAATATTTTAACTTTTTATTAATGCTACACACTACAGAGTAATGTGGTTTGTTTTGGCTGTTGTGATACATTATTGGTGGTCTTCTTGCGTTATTTGTTGATCTGTTTTGCAGTTTGTAAAGGTGTGAGGAGTCACATCTTGACACCAGGTGCATTCATGTGTTTGTGAGCTAACAGTGACTTCTACAGAATACAGAATTTGTCAGTCTTGAAGGATAATCTTATCTAAGCTATCATGTCTATTATGGGGTCATATAAGTTGAGATTCAACGTGAAGACTGGTAATTGTTTTAAATTATTTTTTAATTGTATTTTGCTAATGTGCGAAGAGATAAACACTTCATTCCTGTTTGAGAGTGTTAAGTCTAGCCTTTCTTTCTCACCGTGACACTGTTTACACAGCTCTGCCAACAAGCTTCCTGTTAAAGTGCCCTCAGTCTCCCTAACCCCTTTCTTAACCACTTATGTTGACTTAATGAACATGTAATGAATGCGTATATTTTCACAAGTGCAGATTAGTTATCCCAGCCTAAACTGTTCCGATGCTTTGACTTTCCAACAGGGCCTTGGCTTGAGCGACCACACCACACAATAATGAGGGATATCCCCGTCATGCATTGCACTTTATGAACCATTTTGTTCATTACTTTTTATTCCTCAATTTTCACTTGTAACTCCCCGGGCTTTCCCCTTTTTAGAGCTGTGAGATTTGGGCGATGCCACAAGCTCCACCTGACCCCAGATTTGTTTGTTTGAGGCAATGTTTCCATGGTGAGAAGTTTCCACTCTCAACAAGAGAAAGATGGAGATAAGGAAGGAGTGATTAGAATAAAAACACGAAGGATCGGAAAGAAAGCAGCCATGCGTAAAAGAGAAAAAGATTGCACTAAGAGACAAGAGAAAAACAAGGGGCCAAGCATAGAAAAGGAATTTAGTCAAGTGTGTGACAGATAAGATGGCAGAGATTGGTGAGGGGCGATGTAGAACAGGGAGATTAAAAGAGGAGGAGGATAAGCAAGGTTACAAAGAAACAACAAAAGCATGAGATTGTACTTTAACAGGATAAGTTACGCTCCAGGTCGTTTTTCCAGAGGGGCCTTCATTCATAAGTGAAGTGGGCTCTCTGTAAAGTGAATTCCCACCGGTTATGTTTGTCTAACAGGGTGTTTTTAAGGCATATACTGCATATGGAGAACTAGTATTAGACTTTCACCTGACCTCTGTGTTATACATGCAGGAACTGTCAGCAGACTACCCACATGACTGACACTCTTACAAGAGGCATGTCTGGAGATGGTCCAATGGCATGATGTTTAACCATATACCATGTCAGTGAAAAAAAACGATATAGAAAAAGTGTACTTGTCATGCACAGATTCTGTATAAATGCAATGTTTGAAGTATGAATGATTGCTGGTTGGAGAGGTTGTTGTAACAGAATAGCAGCCGCCCTATCTTTAAACCCTAGGGCAGCTGTGGCATCTAAAGCACTTTAAATTAACCGGATGAATATTGACTATATGACTACTATTTATTTTTAATAGAAAAGAAAATATACAAAAGGATGTGATGAGAAAGAAAAGTTATTGAATTGGCTCAGAGTCAAATTCATATCTCTTTAAAACAAGATAAACGACTAGAGACTAGAGATTAGTCTGGTTTTGATATTTTGCGTAACTTGTGTCCAGATCTGTGACGTTGAGGGAGAGGTTTGTGTGAAAGTTGGTCAAAAATCTTTCATTGCTCTGTATTAGATTTCAGGATGTCAACGACTGATTACTTGGAAGTCTGCGGAGAGATGACAGATGAGCAAAGAGGATGAAAAGGAATATGTGGGATTATGGACAATTATAATTCAATACATGTTTTGGGCAACACTGTCTTAAGAGTTTAGCTTTAGTCAAAAAAGAAAAGTGACTTAACAGAGCAATAGAGGCGCTTTACCACCCGGACCATGGGTTATGCACATCACAGGTATCAAACTTACCCGTCAATCTTGCATTAGCAGGACAATTTATTAAATACAGTTTTAAATATTATATATACAATCAAAACTCAACTAAGAGCTTTTACAGTCATTTGTCTATGTGACTAAGAAACCTTCATCATAACCAACTCCAGAACGCGTACATAGGTGTAGCAGTTGTGTAGTAATTCTCAACTCTTGTTATAATTTCATAGATATCTCCTTGCTGCATATTCTTCATGTTCTTCATTCTTACTCATTGGAAGTGTCTCTCTCTGTTCTGCCGCTCCTCTTATCTGTCATCTACAAATTGAACCCCTCTTTCCCTTTGACCTCATGTGAAGAGCATATTTACTGTTAGTTATAACTCAGCATTCCTGCCCTATCTCATGTCGTCATACGCAGTGGCTGGGAATGGTCTAGAAACTCATACTATTTGACCTGTCGAATCTCCCTCAGACACTATTTGCTGCAGTGGAACATTTTTAAGGACCCAGGATCCGGAGTTAAGCTTTGGGGAAGTCTGGCCAGTCCTCCCTGTCTTAGCCCTGGTATGGCTCTTATTAGCGCTCCTTGCCATGGCAGATTGGAGAAGCCTTTTGAAACCTAATATGGTCTTAAATCAGATTTATAAATGTTTAGGTGTATTATGAAAAACACACACGCCGGCCGTCTCTTGGTGTATCCTGACTGTTTATGTGAATGGGAGTTTGGGGGCACTGTTCTCCTTTGTGTGTTAAATTAATGGGAAAATTGTGCACGTTGTTTGTCTTGCCCTAATTCCTCCAATGCGACAGCGTTTCAATAAACAGTGCATGGTGGAAGTGGATAGAAGAAAGTCCCAGGCCACCAGTTCATATTGCAGTATGTATACAGTGAATGGTGCAGTTAAAACAGATTGAATAGCCGCCAGGAAACATGATAAGTTTTTAAAATGATGGAAAGAGAAGCTCATTTTGGCCATTATTTTTTCTCGAGAGATTGTTTGCGTTGTACCAGACATGTGAAGTTCATTGACGATAGAGATTCTTGTATGTTTGTTGTTACTATTCGGTTAATGATCTGTGGGTTATTGTATGCCATATGGGACACTTTCAGAGTTGATGTAATAATTTGCCAGAGAAAACAATTTCAAATGGTTCACGTTGCTCCAAGCCATAATACATTTTTTTCTTTTACAAATAATTAGTCTGGCTCCTGTTTTCAAATCCCCAATGACAGAAAAAATGAAAGTAACATCCAGCCAATTAGGCAGGGATTCACTGAAGGTTTTGCATAAAGTCCATACCCGTTATAGATAGACTGATATTAATGGTTTATATTTTAACAGACCTTTGCGTGAATGGGGATTCTTATTAAAGGTTTTTCTAGTTAAAATAGGATTTTGCTTAAAATGATGACACGATTTTTCTTTTACAGTGACTTAAACCGGAACAATATCACAAGAATCACCAAAGTGGACTTCTCCGGCCTCAAAAACCTCAGGATTCTGTAAGTCACTGCCATAAATCTCTCCTTTTTTGTCTAAACATTCTACTTTTGCATCTCCTTGACGTTTTTACATGCACACTTGACATTAAAGGTTCACTATGTAACTTTCCTAGTTGAAAATCTGCCCCAATCTTGTCCCCATGGAGATGTTATTGGGTTGCATTAAACTCCTCCAGAGAGAGAAGTAGGAATGCACCGATATCGATATTGGTATCAAATATCGGTGCCAGTTCTTAAAATTTTTGCTGGATTGGATGTTGGCTCCAAAATACCAGTTCTGCTAATATCCTGGTTGGCCTAGAAATTTATGTAATAATAACACTATTTATTGGTCATTTTTGGTCCAGAAAGTCTCATAATGTTTGAGCTTTTAATGCAAGTTGATCTGTAGTACTTTAGAGATGAATAACAGTTAACAGTTTTTTTATTTTTAGGAAAATGAAGTCTATTTTTAGTCCTTGAACTGGTATCGGCTGATATCGAGTATCTGCAGATACATAAAGCTGTAGAAACAGAATTGGGAACTAAAAAATATGGATTGGTGCATCCCTAGAGAGAAGTAGGTGACACCCCCCGCACCAAGTTACAGGTCAGATCCATGGAGAGGCAAGCACTGTCATCATATACTGAAAAACACAATTAGCTTAACTGGAGCTTAATGGAGGATAGATAAGAGTAATGCCACTGTTGAACATTACAGGCAAAGCAGTAGCATGTCCATGAAACAGGTGGGGGAAATGTGTAAGATGAATCATTTTAATAATGATAATACCAGAAAAGTCTCTGTATTGCTCCTAACACAGTGAATAACTTCCTCTAGATGTACAGAAATGCACCATGACTTAAAAGAGTCTTTAACAATGTTTTGGACTGGACATAATTGAATCTTGTGTCTTTACAGCTCTGGAGGAAGTTTAGTGTGATGTTTTTATGTGACCACAATCAGTCCCACATTGGTCCCTTTGAAGCACGGGGACGGTCTTTTCCTCTGATTAATCTAATCGCATTAGTTTGGTAAACATTCCTATCCGCTTTCACCACCTCTCAACACTGTGACTCATCAGGTTTAGGGCCCAGTTAACACAACCACAATGCAATGGGAATGCCTCTGTCAGGTACGACCAAACCCCTCTTAATGACGCTTTTTCCTTTATTGTAACCTGAATTCATTTTTACAACAACACACTTACCCTCCTCCAATGTCACAAAATGCTTCATGCTGGCGCCATTAAGCAAATACTACATTAACCTTAATAGGCCTGTATACTGTATGGCTATAGGCTAAATAAGTCTATAAAATACAGTTTCCTATCTGGATTCTGAGTATGCTAAATTAAGTGGTCTATCCAGGGACTCAGATTTCCAAATTACTGCTCATTTACAAGGTCAAACAATGTGGTAATCTTAAAGGACATGAACTAGGCCTGGAAACATTTTGAATTAATGGCGAGATTAGACATATTTCTGTACTGAAATGTTTATGTATAGGATTAAACATCTCAAAATTGTTAAAAAGTGCTATAAGTGTATTATATCAAAAATAACTTTCCTCTACTTCAGCTTTTTACAACCCTTTCTTCAAAACTCAATATATAAATCTGTTTTATAAGCCACACTTGAAAAAAACATAGATGATGTAGCCAGAAGTCCCAGAAGGTTGTACAAGTATCAGTTTTATCAAAGCTTTTTGGTTCTCCAAACCCAAATATTAATCCAACACCTCACAGCTAAAGTTCAAACTGTCATGTCTTTGGAGAATATTTTAGGTTACAAAGCCAAACCCGCACAGCAAGATTGACCACTGGATGTTTCAAGGCAAAAATAATTTTCAGAAAGTGACTTGTTGATTGCAGACTAAACAAAATGGCTGCCAGGGTCTGGGTTAGGATTCTGCCGCATTAGCACCGCGTTGACCTTTTACACCTCCTGATGTTACACCGGTCTGGCTTGTCAGATCTGACTTGGGTCCGTAGTTTTCAGATGTCCGCATTGACTCTTAAGGGCTCTCCTGTGCGCACTCTGCTGTGTGTGCATGAACCGTAATCACTATAATCACTGTTGGCCGTACGCTGCGCCTCTCTCCATTTTAACCAGACCAGCAGATACAAAATACACCAAACCAGCACGTGGAAAGAAAGCCAGACTTGTTTGAGAGTAGTTAAGCCCATGTTTCACTAAAAATATGTCAGAAAGCATAAAGAACAATCAGATTAACAAGCTGGTTTTACTCAAGCAGTGGTATATTTTTGAGCAGTACTTTCTTTTTGCTTATTACTTTTAAGTGACTGAGTGTAAGATCCTCCATAATCCATTTTTATAGTTCTTAAAATACACATTTAGAATCTCTAAGTGAAATATTTAACAGACTGTGAAAGTGGGGCAGTGCAATTAATCACATTTTAATCAAGATTCAGTCATTTTTAATTGTCAATGATATGCTTGAACAAAAAACATGATTAATTTTTTTTGCTATATCACCCAGTCCTAGTAGTCTATTTGTAGCGTAGTTGAAGTTGTAGTAGTAAAATTATCAATTTAATGTGATACTGCATCGTAAGTATTTTGAACTGTCATAACTTTTACTTGAGTACAGATTTGGAGTACTTATTCCTCCACTGAAATGACCACGCTTGACATTCCTGGTGTTTCATGTGGCTGCTGATAAACGGCTGTGACATTTCCCTGCGTTAAATCTCCACACTAAAACTGGCTTGGGAAACAAAGTGTCTCGTCTGGGAAAGTCGTAGACACATTTATGTACACTAAATTTTGAAAAATGCACATCCCACGGGAAACAGGAAAGCCCTTCATAGGAAAACCTTGCTTCTCACCATTAACCTAAATCCGGAAAAACGTAGACAAACTTTTCACATTTGACACTTCTTGGCAGTCCATATTTCATTTATCATCAATCAGTTGTGGCCCAAATGGATTAACCAATATAAAACAAATTCATATTTCACTTCCTTTTATTTATAATAGCAATACTTTTGCATTTTTGAATTTTCAACCTACGTTCACAATGTCAGAATTGCTGTACTAATAAATTCCACATTATGCTGTGATTGCAACATTGAGCGGTTTGAAATCTGAATCATATTGTGTCAAATATAATCTAGTGCAAGCTCTCCTCCAGGCAATGCTCAAATTGTGTAATCCCATACTAATTTAAAAATACATAAAACTGTTTTTGATAATGTCTTTTGGCTTCATGGGAGATGAATGTGTTTTCTCTTATTTTATGTGAGCTACAAGTAAAGTTAATACAGACTGAAGTGTTTTCTTTCTAAAACACAGTCCCGAGCATGCAAGGTTAGCTCAGAGGTAGTGATATCATTGCGCCTTTTTAAAATCACTCTTTTAAAAATGTTGAGGGAATTATTAGCCACAACACGCCCCGTGCGAGAAATCAACATCTTTGTCTATGACTAATGGCTGATATAAAAGCAATACCTCATCTGCACTACATGCCAGTGTTGACTGCATTCACCATGTGTTTGGCTCCACATCTTTAGGCTTCTCCTTCAATAAATCGACACACTCTTGATCCCTCGATTGGTCATATAAACTTTGATAGTTACTCAAAGTCTTGACTTAGCCCTATATGGCATTTATATATATATATATGTATATATATTTGTAAATTGGTGTGTGAGTATACAGAATTTGATGGGCAGTATAGTCAAGCTATTCATGAATGTTTGAAAACCACAACATCATTATTAGTTATGTTTATGTTCGAGGAGTGAACTCATATATGAGATGCTGCAATATGATCCATACAGCAATTGTAGGTTAGAGAAAAACTGTGAAATGTCATAACATTTCAGAAGTAGGTTTGTATGTGCAAACAGATTGCAGAGTAATCCGTCAAAGCACGCCATAACTAAACATTATCCCTTGAAGACGCTCATATCTAATGAATTAACATTTGGCCCTGTGTAGTTTGGTTTCCATGCTCACTCAATCATTTTTCATCTAACAGTAACATCTGTGTTTCCTTACAGTTTGATCTCACAGTTTTTCCTATTTTATAACTGTGGAAATTGCAGTACTTAGATACAATTAATACATAACTGCTACAACTAGTACTATATTGATATACATTCACTGGATTTGTCATTGGGGTCAAAATGAAAGAAGTATAAGCCACACTTGACCATATAAAAACACACTAAGAAAAATATTTAAAAATACCCAAAATTATATCAATAATGGATATTTTATACGTTCAAAGTATTGCCTTTCCTTTGCTCATGAGATGTCAATCCTAACATCCGCAGACAGTCTAACATAAACAAATGCATTTGCCAAAACACTAGCTCTTCGTCTGTCTCCTGTCCCATCTGGAAAACCTTAGATTCCACCCATAACATGACAAGACAGATAATACACAAGTACAATAAGCATTACATTGTGAACTCTGTTACTAAGCCAGTATAAAGATAATAAGTCAATATTCTTTGAAAAGTTGAACGAGGGATGGGTCTTCTGCTGTTTGTTTTGGATGTGTATATAGTGACATTCATGAAATTCTGCAACCCGGTGCTCTACGCCAGAAACATCTCACTGCACACTCAGCTTGTTTATGAATCCGTCCTTTAGGAAACTGTCTCCCTCAATGTTTGAAATGTGTCTATATCCTTTTGGCAGGCAACGCACCACCGGAAAAATCGATTTGTCAGATTTTGATTCAGTCTTTTTTGTATCCTTTCAATGTACCTTTACTGACACAAAAGAATTTCTTATTGTGCTGAACTAGTTTTCTGATCTCTTTTCTTTTCTTTTTTATTTTGGATTCAGTCATCTGGAGGACAACCAAATGAGTGTTATCGAAAGAGGAGCTTTCCAAGATCTCAGACTTCTGGAGAGACTGTAAGTATATTTTGACATAACATATTTTTCCATGTGCCATTCGAATTTTTCCATTTGGATACCGTATATTGCGGTATTTTGTCTAAATTCAGAGCCTGGATAAGCAGAGAGGCTTGCATCTGATAGGTAAGGCCATAATGTGAAGTGAAGACCTGTAAGGCAGATAGAATTAAGTAAATAGATTTGTATTCTTTAATAAAATGTATTAAATTCTAAATATTTCAACTGCATCAACGTTTAGGAAAGTACTGAACATGTTTTAGGCAAGGCAAGTCTATTTGTATAGCACAATTCGTACACAAAGTGCTTTACAGAATAAGAAATACATTAAAATCACAATACGAACAAATCAAAACATAAATAATCATCATAAAAATTGCTAGTGTTAAATATGTATGCTGAGTGTTTGCTAAATTAAACCAACAATATATTTAGCTGTCAAAGTCTAGACATATCCTTTTTCATATCCTGTTGTTACTGATTTGAGTTGGCAGTAAGTACAAAAAATACATAAATGTGAAACTAAACGTGTAAACGAAGCCGTCCTCTCCCTGCGTCATGGTTTACTTCCTGTACTGTCATAAGATACTAGCCCCCATTTTACCTGGATGCTCTGCACTTCACACCAGCCCTCAGAATCTGGTGGGTTCCTCCTCCTCTTTGGGCCTATGTGTTGTATGAGCTCACACTTAGGCTCCAGTCAACAGAGAGAAGTGTCAGCACGCACACAGCACCCTACCACACACACACACACACACACACACACACACACCTGCATGTTTACTGCGTCCTGTTAGGCCCTTCGGGGAGGGCCTAGCATGTAGACACGTTCAGTGCTAAACATAGTATAAGTATGTGTACCTTTTCATTCCAAGCTTTCACTGCCATTTTGTATTTCTTGAAATTGCTAGTGTTAAATATGTACGCTCAGTTTATGCTAAATTAAAACAACAAAATATATATGCTAAATTAAAACAACAAAACATTTAGCTGTCAAAGTCTAGACATATCTTTTTTAAATTTAGCTGCTTTTTCAGAGCCCTCGAACAATTCCTGTCTGAATTTCTTCATGAATAGCACACCGTGACTACTAGTACATTCTCAAGATATTTGATTTAGTTTAATAATAAATGTATGTTTAAAGTCAGCAGATTTCTAAGACTTAACAGCAGTGGTGAGTAGTAATATACCCTTTTACTATACCGGTACTAGAGTACTCTCAGTTACCTCTACTTCTCCCTACCTTTAGCCTCCTCATGTTAACAGTGACATAAAAATACAGAATTTTTGAACGTTTTAATTGCTCCATAAAGTATTCCCAGCACTGCAGGACCAGCTAGGTGTAGGAGCTGCAGCACATGTCCACACAGCTTTAAGTGTGTCTGGAAGAATCTCTTTGTCTTTTGTAATGTGACTAGGAATGCTTCATGGGGCTTTAAACTGATGATGCAGCTTCTTGTAGTCCGCCTTGTAATCTGCTTCAGTCCAGTGAAACTTGTCCCTTCAGGGCACCAGCATATGTACGTTGTAGAGATCCCACATCAGACAGCACAACCTGAAAGGCGACGACCCACTTTTATGTGAAATTCCTCTTCCTTGCTTATGTCAGCTGAGGTCATGGGTCAAAAGAGTAAGGGAACTACTGCTAATGCTGCTTACTAGTCTGATAATACTCCTTACCAAGTCCTTTAGGTGTTTTAGTTTGTGATAGTGAAACGTTTCTAAAATGCTTAGCTGACGCAGCGTCTAATGTCTTGCCTGTTAGGGTCAAAGGTCATGGGTGATAGGCTCCGGTGCTGAGTCTGCGTGATTTATGGTGCTGCTATGAGAAAAACACCCTGCTTAAGTAGTCGTTCACTGAGGGGGAGAACGTTTAAGTCAAAACATAAGTTATAAAGCTTTTTCTTACATGGGTCAAATGCCTGCCTGATTTCTGCACCAATTTCATTATTTTTTATCATTTTAAAACATAATTTGGCCTTTGCAGCAGTGCTTTTCAAAAATGATCACCTAAATTATTCTTTTAAGACTAAGGATTTGCCTTTGTGCTCAAGTGACTCATACTAGTAATACTGGCCCAGCCCACCTCACACACACTTACACTTTAATAAGGGGTCAATAATTTTCACGGGTTCATACAAATCTAGCACACAGGAGTGAGAGACCGGTTCTGATTATCATTATCTGTGGGGTGAAAAGGTGGGTGTCTGTATCTTCTCTGGCTCAGATCTAACTCTGTGACCTTGGACCTTTTGCCCTCCTTAGCATCATTTGTTCCCTTCGGAGTCATGTTTTGAGCATTAGCAGTTTGATAAAGTTTACTCCTACACACCTGCTCTCCTCTGTTGTATTAAAACATTTTTATGGCTCCAGATTTTCTATAAAACAAATAATAAATCTTACATTTTCTTACTCATCACATCCCCAAAAGCATAAAAATGAATGAAAATATATTCTGCTAAGACTGGTCCTCTCTGGAGAATACTGAATAATTCTCAAATCCAATGTTTGAACTGTCTTCTTCAACCACAGCAAAAGGATGTAAGATGAGATGCCTTTGAGTTACTGACCAAGTGCACTGAATAACTATAGTTTATTCGGTTTGGTTTATTTGTTATTAAGAGCCTTGAGTTGAGTCGTATTCCCCTGCATCAGCACATCTGGAGGTTCAGGGAGGACAGGGAACCTTAAACCGTCTCCTCTCTTTACGCGGAGGTCAGAGCAGCATGGTGATAACTTGCTTTTTCGTGCTTACATCACAGTGCCCCCTTCGCCGTCAGATCACATGGGCAAATGCAGCGTGATAACCTGCGGGTCATGATCACAGCCTTTCCCATGAGTTCGACCTTTGACCCCATAACCTGCTGAACTTTGATGTTCTGTCAGTGGATATAGGAGAGACAAGACTGATTCAGGTGTGCTGCCTGATCTGAACGGCCACTATGAGTATGTCTACACTAATGAGTTTTCAATGTAAGGACAACTCTGCCTGAATCAAATGCCTTCGTTAAAATTGTCAATTAAAATGCAAAATTTACAATGGAGTGGCCTACTAGGAAAGTTTTTTCTGTACAAAGTTTCCAAAATGTCAGGTTTTATGTTCGGTTGTGAAGAATAACAGCTCTTGGAGTCAAAAGGAGACCACTGTGGACTGTCTGCACCTAATTATAAAGCGATTTATTGTCCAATAATCAAGAAGTGCTCTTTAAGCATGCTAGTTGTGTTTAGCTTTTTGTGTGACAGCTTCTGCAAGTTGTGAAAAACGCTTATAAACTCAGCAGTAAGTAGTTAAGATGCTAGGATTTGTTAGGAAAGTGAGGAATAACATTGGAACGCTCCTACTAGTTTACAGTAAACTAGTTACATTTTTTTAGTTTTTAGTTTAGTTTTTAAGTAGAAATCAGATACAGCGTCTTTCAAACTTGAATCACACAATATTCAGTGATAATGGCTGTTGCACAGAGAGACATCTGGGCCTGGTTTTAAAATTCTGAAGCCTATATTACTCTTCCTATATCTATACCTGTATCCATTTTGTTTTGTCCTGACCCTGTCTCTTTCTCCACAGTCGCCTGAACAGAAACCGTCTTCAGTTCCTCCCAGAGCTGCTCTTCCAGTCCAACCCCAAACTGGGCCGACTGTGAGTACCATAAGCCATGCTTCCTCATCCCTCTTTACGTCTATTCCTCTTTCCCTTCCTCCTCTTTTGATGTCTGTTATACGATCTCACGGCAAAACACAGCCACAGTGGGGCTGAGGGTTCAAATCCCGCACAACCAGTCACACCACCGCTCTGTGTTGTGCTTTGTTAAAGGTGTGTGATTTTGAATGGTCAACGTGTGCCTGGAGAGAGTGTTTTACTTGGACTGCTGTGGAATTTTTATACAGGAATATTGAGATTTCCCATAGTATTCCGGGTGTATAAAGAGGTCACAGCAGAGTAGCCTTCCGGTTGATGAGTTGTTTTCATTTGACATTCTCACACATCCTCTCTCTCTTTCTTATTTGGCCCCACATGACCACACACCCCTTCTGCTTTCTCTCCTCGCGGCTATTTCTCTGTCTACACTCCCGTTTTTGATTCCAGCTTTTGTGTTTTGGGATCCTCGGAGAGTCTTTGTCAGGTTGGGTTCAAGGGTGACACACCTTCTGGACTTTATGGCTGTTTACTTTGGGCAGCCCTGAAGAACAGCACAATGTGGAACTGAGAGTGTGTTCTTGTTTTATTGCTCTGGCCCCAAAGTGTCAGTGTGAGGACCAAAATGGAGGTCATACTAAAGTTAGCGCAGAGGTTATGACTGTGTGCACTCTGACCACACTAAACAATCACTGTTTCTCTGGAAAAGGTCTTTTTGTAATATATTTTAAAGCACATTTCATTTTATTGCCACTGCATGCTTTCAATTGTACCATGTTATTTTAGAATGAAACTGTATTTTCTCTGTATAGGTAGAGCACTTACCTACATATGGAAGCTTGTGCTTACTTTTCTCACTCATGTACACATTTGTTGCCTTTTTAGGCATGACGCTATATGAATGACTAAGTAACCAGTAAAGATAAAAAAGGGACAAAGCAAATGTGTCTGTTTTGGGGTTTAAGAAGTAATGAAACCAAGATACTGATCAATATTAAAAGAACAATGTGACATTTCCAAATTAGATCCATTTCTGAAGACAACTACTGTTACTTTGTGTTGGAAATTATATTGTTCAAAAGTTTTTTTTTATTTTTTTTTTTACAATTATTATTATCACTGTCCAATCAATCCAAATTGAGTGTGAAATTGACAATTTGTGTGGCTTGAGAATATATTTTCTTTGTTCAAAACGTTTGTGGACTGGATGTTAATTTCTCTGGTTTGGCAACTGCTACAACTTCCTACCTCTTTTATAAGAACATGAAACCATTCTAGTCGACACAAGTGAAGACGTGTACTGCTCTCCAAGGACCTTTTTCACGATTATACAGCAATTGTATAGTATTAGTCGCACCATTCATTTTATCAGGGAAATCGGGTATGGACTGTTGGAGTAATAATAGTGGTCCATGAGCATAAATCAGCCTGTAATTCTGGTGCCACTCTCTCATTGTGAAAAGCCACAAAAAGATTAAATCTGCTCCACAGTGGGGTGCACAGAGGAGGTCAGATCTGGACAGACTGAGTGTTTCATATGTTTGCGGTGATGTGAGATGTATGACCGATGTCGGCTAACTCACATGTTATGGCTATGCGCAAATTGTCCTGTACATTTAGTGCTGCTCCCAGGATCTTAAACTCTGGGGTGAAAAGAACACACATGGACAAGTTATATAGAGATAAACATTACAGCTATAGATTACTTTTTATTGGTTTGTTGCTTCTTAAATAATTCTACCACTGTGTTTTGTGTTTGACTAAATTCTCTGGCCTGCTTGTGGCTTGTACTTGTTGCAACACACATTACACAAGGAACACAAATGCAGCATATGGAAATATCAACAGATAAACTTAGAAGAATAGAAAAAGCAGCTGTAAAAAGTTGAGCTGCACTTCCGTTAAATAGAAGATTGTCAGTTGTGTCCTTGGGCAAGTCATAAGATAGTGAATAACCATGTAATCAAAGCAAAAAGTGCTTGCTGTTGCATTGTCATCAATCCTGCTGTTACCAAAGCTAAGCCAGCAGTCGGCCAGATCCAAATGCATTGCCCTGAGCAACTGTTTATTTTTAGTGGATCTCTGCTACAAAGCTATACCCAGCTGCTTCAAATATATAAAATGTTGCATGATTTTAAAATTAAAATTCATGATCTTTTTGATGTAATTATAATTGGAAAGTTTTGAAAGTTAGCATTTATAACACATGTAAGTTGACACCAAATGTTCTCTCTACAGATCCCACTCTTTCTGCTGTACCACAATGAAAACATGGCTTACTACTGTACTCAGCTTACTGTCTACTGAAACCTCTAATTGTTCTTGATAGTTTATATTTATCACCGGCTTCAGTATAGATCCCAATAGACAACTCCTTTTGAGAATGGAAAGGCTCAGCTTGTTCCAAACTTAACATTATAAATCTCGTGTTCTTTATATCCCCTGTTTGCCATCAGCACAAACTAAATTACAGTGTCTGGAGTTTCCTGCTGCTTTCCTTGTTTTTTTGTTCTACTTTTTTATGTTTTCTCCCTAATTTTGTGTTTCTACCCAATGCATGGCTTGCTTTTCCCTGCAAATGAAGGCATTGCATAGACAAGGCAATGGGGTGTTCTGATGGGCCATAATCTCAGCGGGAGGGTAAGATGGAGGAGACAGGGGGTTTTGCTGGTGGCTTTTCTGGTTTGGGGTTCGTAACCTTGTCTTCTGTCAACCTTGGTTAGGTATTAAATGATGGTAGTGCGATAGGAATTACCTCTTAACCCTCCTATTAAAGCACTGTGGTCTGAGGTTTGGAGAGGGGAGAAGCTGGACCACGTTCTGGGGGGAAAACCAGGCACAGATTGGGCTGATTTAGACCCAGTGACTGTGGGAGGTGAGGGCAAGAGGTATCAAACAGGATAACAGTTCTCACCAGATCTTACTCTGATCAGAAAGAATCTCATGTACTATTATATTTTATAATTAAGGATGTATCAGTTTATTGCAATGTACAATTGATGTCTCCAATTTTAAAATAAAAACACAACATTGCTACTTTATGTGTCTTTGAGTTTCCAGAACAGCTCTATATAAAACAGATCCATTATTATTATTATTAATATTTATTATTACTGGCGTTTGGGCCAGCTGCAAGTTTGTTGTATAAGATTCAGGATCATGGATTTCCAAACCATGATTCAACCCCCTAAATCTTGTCCAATGCAAATCACATCTGGTCCCCCATTATAATCAGATTTGTCGTCTTTTGTTGTAAACAAAAGTTGACTGTAAAATTATAAAAATAATTAAAATGTGATTACTGAAGCAGAAAACAGTGACACTGTTCAGAATCACAGATGGAAAAGTTGGCTGTCCAACTGCTGGGACTGCTCACATGTCAGCTGACACATCTGAGGAAGGTGACAGATGCTCAACAAAACATGCCAAGGTAAAAAAGAAAAAAGACCACACAAAGTTATCTAAAGAAAAGACAATGAGTTTCATTCATGTATGAAACTTTGTGCTTTGTGCATTCCTAATTGAGAAGTTAGAAACTGCTGACAAAGACAGATGGTTTTTGGGGAGGTCAGAAGGGTGGATTAATGCTCTGTCACAGATGAGTGGAATGATAGGACTTTTGTGGGCTCTGGAGGCGGAGGTGCTCAGTAGGGGGCTGGCCAAACACAGATACTGGAGGTGAAGGAGATGGATGTTCCAGTGAAGTTTGTGGGTTTGGGGTTTGCGGTCGTCTAACTCTTACAAACATACAGCAGCTTCTTCAAGTCCATTTGATTTGTGTCTTAAAAAGCACCATTCTTAATCCTGCTCACTTGGAAGTTAACCCGTAGCCTCTTGTGCCTCCAAACACCACAGTCTATCAGGAGGTTTGTTTTGCTAAGTAGCACATCTAAAAAAACACAGTGTATGAAGTTCTTCACAATTTATTGTTGGATGTTCTTGTGTCTATTGCGCGTACACATCCGCCATCTTTGCTTTATTGCCAGATCGTCATGAAGCAGCATCTTCGTCCCATTATAGGCTCTCAGGTTACAGCTGATTGGTTTGCAGTTGCAGTGCGAGGAAGATGACAAATGAGAGCTACATCAGAGTGGAGAGATATTTCCTGCTAACCGCTGGAGCTCTGCATAGGCCTCTGCTGATGAATATTACATAATGGAGAAGGAGGATTCTGCGTACAACATTTATGAACGCACCGAATAAAAACACTGTGACGCTGCTGGATAAGTGATGATTCTGCATTATGTCTTACAGATGTTAATGGCTCAAAGCTGCAAAAAATTTGAATCGACATCTTCCAATGGACAGATTTTCAGATAAGGAAGTTCACAAGTGGCTGGAGCTTTGTTCTGGAAACTACAGCCACACAAATTATGAAAAAGTATACGGACTTGAACATGTGGATCATATGCTAATTCCATTCTGGGATCATAAGAAAATAAATAAAGAATTACCCTATAGCCTTGTTGCAGAAAGAGAAATGTTAACCAATCTGTCACCAATCATCCCCTACCCCCAACGGTAACTTGGTCAGCCATGCTAATTCTCTTTCCAATCTAAACACAGAATTAGATGAGGCCTATAGTGTTTTAAGTCAACCTTCCCAAGGGTGAAACTAAATCCCAGATCCAACGTTAATTGAATAAACATATCCAATTACTTTATGTTATGTGCTACATATGAACACTGTTGGATTGGTGTATAGCCAATAAAATTGCAACGGACAATTAAAAGTGAGTAAAGGCCAACTATACAGCAGCAAGGAACAATAACTCCTAACATCATTTTGAGTGCATGGTCAATGTTGTTTCTAATATGTCTGACTTTGCCACTCTCACCACATTAATTATGAATAAAAGTTAGTCACAACTCCCTTTTCAACTCAACCTATTTGGTCATATTACTAGTTGAGACAGACAGAGACTTTGTTTTATTGGTCTGTGTTTTGGAAAAATAAAAAGAATGATGACTTGCCACTTTTAGCCACTTTCATCTGCATCCTATTCTTAACTCTGCTGCCGTGCTCCGTCGCTGCCCTCACCACATCCCATAAATGGGTCTCAGCAGGGACGTTCTGCCCATTAACTCCAGCCTAAAAGGGTTTTGTAAAGCTTAATGGAAAGACAAGCAAGTTTGTGTCTACAGGGGCTCAGGTGAAGGATTTCTCTGAGTGGTAAAAATATCTGCCACTGGTACCATGTTCTAAAATAGTACATAAGTAAACACGCATGGCATCAAGAGAGCAAAACAGCTTGAAGAGAAAAAAAAGTTCATTCAGCAATTTAACATATTTAAGCATTATTTATAGTATCTTCTCTGCGAAATGTATTCAAGTATTCAAATTATGTCCAAGAATGTGCAAAGCGGTGTGATAAATTTGGATATTCATTTTACTTTTTCATTTCTTTAGTAGAAGTAGTTCTAGTAGTCTGCAAATATGGATATTAAAATTTAACATCAACCCAGAATTAAGCTGTCAGCACATGCAGATTTGCTGTAGTGACCTAGAAAATGAAAACGTTGGTACAGGCACTACTTGACATTTTACATATTGAAAAACAACAATATATAAGTGATTTGAGTAATGGTTTCAAGTTACTTTCCTCCTCTGACCAATAAACAGATCACTTAACCTTCAAATGTATAGGACCAATGAGTAATAGTGTGGCTCAAACCCCCTTTGGCCTCAACAGTAACTTAAACATGGCTGTGTTAATGAAAAAAGGGAGAAAAGGAGAAAAGAATGAATTTGGATATTGGGCTGGATGTGGGGAGCAGGGGGTCATTTGAGATGTCTTTTCCTCCTCATTAAGTTAATGGAGAAAGACGAGGAGTTGGCCTTTAATCTTGTCTAATTGTCCATTTAGAGGCGACTGCCATAGTTTACCTGCTGGAATGTTATGGTTAGTGTTACAGGAAGTGGGAGCGTTCTGTCCAGGCTCTGATTGGCTGCAGGAGGTGAAGTCCTGAGTTGTGATTGGTGGAAGTGGTCCATAACCAGTCAATCTCACGTGTGTTCATTATTAGTACTTTTTTTTCAATCATTGACATGCTTGTGGTGCATTTTTGCTAAACATAAACAGAGCCAATAGCTTCCATGTTTGTGTTTCTTGTCAGGAATAGTTACATTGTTTTCTTGTCACCGGGCTCCAGGCTTTTTGTTTGCCTTTCACGCCATTGGGATCTGGCAAGAACCAAATACAGTTTTACATACAAGTAGACTCCAGCGAGCAGATCTCTCACACCACATCCTGCTGATTTAGCACCACAGGATCGACATGTGCGGATCTGTGTATTTCAAACTGCACAACCTTTCAAATAAAGAAAAGGGTCAGTTGTGCAAAACTGAGCCTAGACATTTTCATGTCTGTATTCGTGACCAATAGATACAATGGCATAGTTAACAATTTTATATTTGTATTTGTTTAGACTTTATTTTCCCTTGTTTAAATTTAGACAAATTTGTCTGAACTGTAGAGGACAAGTGGGCAACTGCTTTGCAGCACTCGTGAACCTTTTTTTGGATCGTATCCAGTTTTTTGGCCAGAGTTGTCTAATTATCATACATATACATATACATATACATATACATATACATATACATATACATATACATATACATACCGTATTTTCCGGACTATAAGCTGCTACTGTTTTCCCAGGCTTTGAACCATGTGGCTTTTACAAAGGTGCGGCTATTCTGTGGATTTTTCTTCCACCGCTAGGGGCGCTCTAACCGGAATTTCAAAAACAAGATAGACAGAAAATTAATGCAAAGAAGAATACGCTACTTTTTATTTAGCAGATATAACACGCACGACAAATTAGTAACTGGTAATTATTTTCAAATCCTCGCCCCTTCATCATGAAAAGCACACGAAGGAGTAATGAAGAGAAATGAAGGTAATCAATTACCGGTTCTTTTCTGTTTTTGACCTCGTTTTAATCAGCACAGTTGCTGCCATGTTAAAAGGCACTGTTCAGAAAGAATCTGTTCAGGTACATAAATGTACATTTACAGTACAAAATCGTTCTGTATATGCAGTAAATATCTCATTTTTCAACATAGATATCAGCGGCTTATAGCCCGGTTGCGGCTTGTATATCTTAAAAAAAAAGTAAAAAATTAAAATAGAGTGGATGCGTCTTATATACAGGTGCGCTCTATAGTCCAGAAAATACAGTATATATATATATGTACATATATTTACTTGTTTTACAGTTTACATCAGGGGTCTCCAACCTGGAGCTCAGGGGTCTACCGTTAGCTCTCGATGCCATTCCTAGTATCTTACCAAGGGATTTTTGGATTACGCCTAATGTCTTTAATGAGTATAATTTTATTAATTAAATGCCTATTACCATTGTACATGGATTATTTTGATGCGTGACTTTGCACTCTAAAAATTGGATAATAGTTTTTGTTCTAGATAGGCGTCTAACTGTACCTCACTGAAGGCTCGCCATGGTACTTATACTGCATTCCTTGTGACCACTAAAACTAGTAGCTCTCTGGCATTTTTGTTTTATAAAGGTAGCTCACCAGAGGAAAAAAGGTGGCGACCCCTTTACATAATCTGTATAATCTATAATATTTAATTCCTGTATTATATTGATTTAACCACTGCATTAATATTAACTTCTCCCCTGAGCCTGAATGTGACCAATATTACTACACTGCTAGCATTATAGAGTATAGACACCACATGGTTTATTCTACTGTATCAGCCCATTCCCAGTGTTGGAAAAAACAAAAGAAAGACGGATAGCTTTACTTGGCTAGGTCAGCTGGATGAACAGGCGTTTACTGGGTCCTTTGACGGAGCTGTACCACAGAGCCCATGTTGGTTTCTATTTGAACTGAAGCTTAAAGAAAGAAAAACTTGGGGACCAAACTGGTGAGCCTCTAAAATAAGGCAGCTCTCAGCGGCTTGTATGAGGATGTATTTCCCACAGGCCAGACTGCAGAGCCGCTCGGTCCCAGGACATATTTAGATAAATACACAGTGTGGAGATACACGAAAACCAAAGCTAGAGCAAATGAAGAAAAGGAAAGAGATAAAGGGGAGAAAAGCGATGAAACACACCAACAAAATGTGAATGTGTGACAAATACAAATGTGAGAGTTTTATGAGATCCCAAGATGTTCATGCTGTGTGCGGCAGCTGACTGTCTTGTCTGAGTATGAGTGGCTTTCTCTTGCTGAATATAATATAGTGTTGAGCATGATCCAATTCGAACAATAAGCATGTCTACAATCCTTGAAGTATACATCAAATTCTTATATACACACATTTAGTTTTTTCCTTGAGCTAGCCAGTTTTGCCCAGTAAAAACATAATAGAGCTTGTGAATTCTAATGCCTGTTTAGCTGAGCACTATACAATGCTTTTAAAATCCACAACACTGACACCTTTCCCATTCGCTCTGCTACTTCTACCGCTCACAGTGCACTAGCTCGCTGTGGGGTTGCAGCTTGTGAAAAGTTCGTGGGAGGCTAGGGGATTGTAGTTTTTTTTTATACTGTATAAAGTATTTTTATATGTTTGCAGCGAAATAGCACAGAGGCTGCATGTGGTAGTAATTTAGCCGCACAAATGAAGGTGAAGGCGAAGTAGCCGCGGTGCATTCAAGAACATTTCCCTTGACCTGTTTATTTTCAGCACTAATAGCAGTGTGTGTTTTGTATGTTGTCTACCCAAGACTTAACGGAGACAGACTGATTGAGCATAATGTGCTTGGATTTGTCTACAGTAGTGCACTCATTCATGTCAAGTCAAGAGAAGCAAACTTTTCCCTTATTTACTTAATGGTTAATGGTTTCTATATGTGTCTGTGTATATAAACCAATATATACTGTATTTTAACACAATTTGGGCCTACATTGTGGCTACACAATATATTGCAATCAAATCAAAATTGCAATTTGTGTTGGTGTAATTATGTAATCTCAGACTTAATGAGATGATAGAATGTCCTCTGCAAACAACAGAATATCAGATAGACCTTGTACCTGTAGACTTAGAAATGCTTGAGATTAATTTAGCAGTTCATATTTCTTCAAATGGTCTTCCTGGAGTTGTTACAGTGAGCACTCTGGACAGAATCCAACACATATTTAACACATATTGCAAATCCAATTCCAATAACTGCAGTCAGAAAAATCTCAATTACATTTTTTTTTCAAACTCTTGAAGCCTTAGTTTACGTGAAAGCGCTAATCAAAAACACACCCTGCTTCTTGAGAAAAACAACTTGGGAGTGGAAATAAGAAGTTATGGTGGTAGTGAATCAGGAGGTGTAAGTTGAGAAGGGACAGGTAAAGATGTCACTGATAAAACATTTACTAATGATCTAAGTTATAGACCTACTGACTTGCCATTTGCCCCGAGCGTGTGACAGTGTTGACGAGTGGGTTTCAGTAGTAAAAACACAATGGAACCGAATATGCATTACACTCCATCACTGACAAGGCTTCGACCGCTAATGCCTCTCATAATTATGATCATGTGTTTTAGATAGAAAAGACAGACGCCCCATGGCCCTCAACTTTTAGCCTTGCAGTTCAGTGTCAGGGTGCAATGTTCTTTGTTATACATTTCTAGGGTGCACATTGAAATAACTTCTGCTGTATGTCACACCTACGCAAGGTCATTACAATTCAAGTCCTGTTTTTGTTGCATATCTGTTGTACTCTATATGGACATTCTAGGATGGTTTTCTTCCTGCAATTTATCATCCTTTGCAATGTCCAAACTTAATGGTCTTAGTGTATGTAGTGAGGAATGGTAGCGGTGGTAACCAGATATACATATAACTACCCTGACGGTGGGACCTGAGGGTGTCTTCAATCTCCTCCTGAGTTCTCGGAAGTTTTGTTTTGGGGTGTTTTACTACCCCGTGTCAAGTGAGCCTATACTGAATGTAAATTGAATCGACAGGGGAGCATGAGATGTCATTATGACCAACTCAGTATCGTAGTAGTGCTAAGTATCCCTTGTGTATTTCAACATAAACCTGCTATTTTTCTAAGTATTTATTCAGTGACTATAGTCAAACTTTCAATATTCGTTTTTACATACAAATTATTGTGACTATTACAGCTTAAATATCTGTTTTCACAAACAAAAATAGAAATATGAAGTTGATAAACATGATGCATCTTATTAAACAAAATCAATGAATACATACATGAATAACTGCCCTGACTTGTATAGTGGATTGGGCAGTGCAGTGGGAGGTCTGCGTAGCTACTGCAGTATTTGTTGAGAGTTATTATGGCTACAGTGACCCGGCTGAAGCTGGCTAACATCAGGCACACGGCTCACACGTGTGGGAGTGTGTGTGAATATATGTGTGCACCACAGTGATTTATTCTGTTTAAGTCGAGTCTGATTGTTACAAATGAAGCCAAACTGTTGTTATTGCACTGGTGCAATCAGAGGTGGACACAGTCAATACAGGCTCTGTCTGTGGTCATCAGACACAGAAACATGCACTCTCACAAACAAACATGGACCAGTTCTGTCGAGGCATCCATCTATCTTCAGCAACACGAAGAACACTTACACTGGAGTGATGTAGTAAATAATGGTCAAAAATAAATACTTAATAAGAACACATTTACATTTTTAGACCAAAGTAATTAATTTGACTTCTGACTGCAATTAAGGTGCAAATATGAAGGAATAGAATTGCCTGATAAAAGTTTTCACACATCATAAATACAAATGTGGCTAATGGAAGCTGCATAATGCTACTTCACGAAGGTCACTTCTGTTTCTTTTGTTGGAAATATCAGGACCTCACTCAATACCCTGGAAGTGTTTTCTTCATGCAAATTCCTGAAATAGCAAAGCAATCTACTACATGAAACACTGAAACACTGTAAGTCATTCAGTTCATGACCACACTGAAGTAAAAACTTGTAACAAAGAGTGTATTTAATGAGTGCTGCATTGTGCTTTTGGCTCCTAGTAGTTGCACTATGGGTCAACCATAAGATTGATTCTTTATCCTCTCCAGTTCAGTGCTGTGAGATATGAATATATAAATGTACTGGCAATGACCCAAGTAGAAGAAGAGTTCCTGTTAGTTCCAACCAGTCAGTTCAAATTATGTTAAGCATGTTGTTAATAGAAACACTGGGAGCAATTAAATAGGTCTACTCCAGTGCTTGCAATGGGTCATCGGCTGTTGGCATCGAGCCATAGTTAGTCTGTCCTCTTAACTTCATAATTTCTGCATAAAATAAAATATGGGAATACAGAAAAGCATAAAAGAAAACCGTTCTGTAGAATGCTCCTCACCGTGTAATTGAAATAATAAAGGTCATCCATCCAGTCACGTTTTATAGTAAAACGTTTTGTTATGCGGACATGTGGTTTATGTTATTACATTCTCATTGTTAGCTACTCAGATTGATTACATCATGAGCACTAGTGCAGATTTCTTCTGTTTAAAAGTTGACCTTTTAAAGACTGCATATTTAACCTTTCTCTTACCCACAACTGGGCCCAGATCCATCATCAGGGATTCAACAGACTAGGCTATTTTTACTATAGAAAAGTGGACATTACTATATTAACCCAACATACAGGATTCCCGTTTTACATTTGAAGCTGTAGCTTAGCTTTGGATAAATCAGTAGTAATGATAACATATGCTACATCACACACTGTGGTGCAGATTGTGGCTTGTGTAAAGATAAAAGAAGCTAGGAGATATTTCAGTGCAATTTAAAGTTATTTAAAGTTATTTTAAAGTTAAAGCCAAAATAGTTATGTATTTCAGTTAAAGCAAAAAAGTGAGGGTACGGCGGGAGCAGTGACAGTGAAGGAGAAGAGATAGGGAAGTTCAGGAGCGAGCAGGGAGCCAAAAAGAGCCACATGAATGAGTCTCTAAATACAGAGCACCGCAAAGCCACTTAAAAACCTGTGCAGATATTTTTATATGCACACAGAAATCCACTTTAACACTGACTTCCAGAGTCTGCTGTTGTGTAACACCAGAGCCTCCACCTGTTACATGGCAAAACTGCAGTAATGGGCTAGTATTTGTTATAGTTTAAAACGCATGTCAAACTGTGTCATATCAGGCCAAAGGATCTCCCTAGTTCAAGATCTGTTTACGGCCCAGACCCGTGCCTACCCAAATAAAGACATGTGCTCTGGAAAAAGGGGTAATTTTGTTATAAAAGGAATGTAAAGATCATTTAGACGATGGAAGCAAATAGAGGAGGTTTATTTTGGGCTTGAGGAAGATAATTAAAGATCCTAAAAAGCCATGGCAGTTTGTATATGTTGTTCAAATATGGATGTACAAACATGAGAGGTTATCTTGTTTAACTTTGGATTCTTCTCACGACAGAGTCTTCAGTACAGTGTTGTAAATGGTGTATGTATGTGCTTGAGGGATAACATAATAACATAATATTAGCGTGTAACAGGCTAAACAAGTATGGTAGAAAAGTGCATCTTGTCTAAACACAAACAAAAAACATGAGCCCATAATAAAATTCTTATTCCCTTTCATTTTTCCATGTCTCTCATTTCACTTTACATTACAAAGCAGCAGATGTAGAGTAAACACATGCAATGGCTCAGTGTGCTTTGTTGAAGTTATTGTTGCTTGCTCTGACTATTGCTACTTTCATGTGGTCGCTGGTGCACAATATGCTTCAGAATTTCTCAATGTAAAATTTTACAAATAGACTTGCAATACAAATTTTGTTGTTGATAATTTTTATTCCTGTATGTATCCACACTAGCCTCATCATGAAGGCTAAACACTGGTCCTAGTGAATATCAGAAGCCAGATGAAACAGGCACATTCAGCCGACAGTAAAAGTGAGCTGAAACTTGGCCCTGGGACAAGTACAGCCTACACAGTGCTGACAGGCTGGGGCTGCGGCTGCACTCACATTGTTCTCTGTAAACTTGTCCCAAACGCTGGTCACTTTTACAAGTGCGACCTCACGCTCGTGGTCTGACCTCTGACCCCGTGTGTGCCTGAGCATGTCTATGAGAGGTTAGTGCCGCAGGCAGACTGCAGGGTACAGTAGGCTAGTGTTAATCCCCAGCTTTACCCCATAAAGACTAGTTCTGTTTGAAACAATAGAGTGACATCACTTATTCTTTTAGCTCAGATTGGGATTGTGTTTCAGTACTCACATTCTCATTTGTAGCTGTGAACTTGAGACAAATACCCAAACTTAGTCCTGAAAACAGTTTTTCAGTGGAGTAGCTATAAACAAACATGTCAGCTCGCTTTGGCTCTAATTATAGCATCACTGTACAATTAGCGTCATTATGGAAATTCTAAACCATGTGCTGTGATCCAGCGTTGAAATGGTGTGACTGAAAAAGAGGTCACAAGGATTAAATTTACTCAATTTGAATGGTTCACCACAAAATGATTAGTCTACAATATTTTAGACATTTATGAAAACCATATCCAAGACCACCGCAGTGAATGATTACCGTGTTGATGTTATTATATTGTCCTGTAGGGAAATGTGTGTTCTGCCTTTGACCCAACCTTCACTGCTTCTGGGGCAACCTGTCAGGGGCAGTGTGCCCCACAGTACAGTGAGCAAGGTGTGGTCAGGACTACCTTAGCTGGAGAATTTTTATCTATTGTGCATATTTAGCTTTTTCCATTTACTTAAAGTCATCTCAACTGCAAGTGTACGTGTTTTTGCCGCAGAACAGATTGCCTGCTGCCAGTCTAAACAGTAGTTCTGTGTTTGTTAAGCATGAAATAAACAGTAATTGAACCCTTCATTAAACCCTTTCAGTTGTTTTTGCGTAAATATCATCTCCCATGTGTTTGTGCGGTATCTATTTACTCTGGTTACAATAACTGGACAGTGCCGGTGGTATTTGGCCTGAGCAACAAAAGGACATTGAATCTGTGTGAGAGAAAAAGACAAATAAATGGTGCCAGTGGGAGCCGATGATGATGATGGCAGAGGGGCGTTTGATGTGTGGAAAAGTTTGTCTCCACCGCCGAACATCAATAAACACGCTCTGCTCTTTCCAGCTCTGGCACTGCAGAAATAAACTGTAGGGGCAGAAAAAATGAGACACATAAGATGAAGCCAGGAATAAGAACAAAAGGATGGACAGAGAATAGTTAACTTGCATGCAATAGTACAAGTATGGGATCAATTTCAAACTCAAGCATCACTGTGCAAAAGTAAGAAACAAGTGGTGGTGATTTGGGGGGTCCACTGCCTGCTTGTCTCCAGAGATGTTACTGATAATGATAATGATAACACCACAATATAACATTAAACTTATCTATGTTGCATTATTCAATTCAAGGTGTTTTTATTGCTCAAATATACCTTGAATACCTTGTGGACCTCTTCTAAGGTCATTGTGCCCAGACCTGTACTGCAAACTTTGTGTAGTTTAGAGCTAAGGAATAATATTGTCAGTTCTTTTTGCAATCAGCCCTAATGTAAGACTAAATAATTGTTTTAGATTGATATAGATAAATACAAGCTAAAATACATAGTGAAAAGGGCATATAATAGGTAGAAACACATGGCTCAGAATAAATAATCTGGCTAGCAAGGTGTTGTAAATGTCTGGGAAGGACAGACTGTGTTGCATCTGGAGGAAATGAGTTACGAGACACAGACAAGACGAGTCAGAGAGATCAAGAAGCAAAGGGGGCAAGTGCAAATAAATGCCAGCAACATTAAGCAGGGACGAGAGGGTGAGCAAAATAAACGTGCACAGGCGTCAAGTGGTGCTGCAGCTACTGAGGTCCACACCACCCACAGCCTCAGCCTCTTTCATGTGGTCATCTCAGGGCTGATGTCACCAGTCTCTCCTCCCTGCCTGCTTCTAATGGCCTGCTGGAAGACATTCACTTTGGGTAGGGGATTACGGAGCAGATTTGCACCAGATTTGTCCATTGCAACAAGGAATTTAGGCCTTTGCTATAGGTGCCAACTGTTATCTTTAGGGCTTGGAGAGTAAATTCTTTTTGTACAATTACCTCACATGGCTTTAGTGAGGGTCTTTTAAGTGGATGTCAAGAGTCAAGTCTTTCGTGTCAGTTTTAACCACTTGCTAGTTTAATAATGAGATCCTTTGTTAAAACCAGTGAATTGTTTTTACCCATATATTTTTGGAGCCACCTACGGCAAATGGTTTTAGTTCTCTTGAAAGCGCTATTGGAGAACATCCTGGCCTGGTAATTATGCCCTCAAACTTGTTGTTGGCAGCAGTGCTGTTCACTGGCACTATACTGCCCGGCACATTACTTTATTGGTGCAAGACTGGTTATAATGATAAGTGGCTGAGGAGACCACGCAATGACCTGAAGGTAGTTTATGTCACCCGGAGGTTCTTGGGCGGAACACTTACTTAAATGCAGCCATGAATGTAAAGTTTGGATGTACATACAAGTTTTTTGTTTTTCTTTGTGACATATTTGGCATTTTTTCCATATTTGCTGTGAATGAATCGCAGCTGAGTCACTCTGACATATGGTGTCCATTACTGTTTGGTCTTGAAGATGAGCACATGCTCTGCTAATACAAAAACACACAAGTTACACATAAAGTGCCCCTGAGGCATTCACCCACATGTGCTAGTCTTATATAATATAATACTAACGTATTAGTCCTCTATTGCTCTTTTTCAGACGCTCAGTGTCACTTTACACTTTGGTGCATTATACATTCACTCCACACTCAGTGGTGGTAAGCTACTGCTGTAGCCACATCTGCCCTGAGGTAGACTGACAGAGGCCAGTCTCTCACGCACATACCACTGTCATACTGGCCAATGTGGGTGAAGTGTCTTGTCCAAGGACACAACAATAGTTTTTTGCTACTGGCACCCCACTGTGGCACCTGATTTTCTTAACGCTCTCCAGTCCAGGTACTAACCAGACCCAGCCAACTGTCCTTTTGACCCATAGGCCATATATATGAGTGGTCTAAGCAAGTGTGACGTCACTCACAACCTTCAGCGGCGCTCAAATGAGGTTCCCGATGCCATGGCTACAGGAGTGAATTTGGAGCCAGACTCCATATTTGGAAATCCGACTGTGGGTATCATAGCAACCACAAGAGCCAATCATGATTGAGGTCATTAAATGTGTCGCCCGACTCATGGCAGAGCGACAATGCGATACTCTGCACCATTCTGCACAGACCACTGTATTTTGGTGATTCTTGAGAATAATAAGGGAACTTTTAGCTTTTATCATCAAAGTTTAAATAGTAAGTTTAAGTCATTGATTTATGTTCTATGTTCTGTTACGTGTGAACAACAATAGAGTTGGCAATTTAACGAAATTCACTTTACTTTATGCTAGTTAAGATTCTAGTAACATTAGCTATTGTAAGTGTTTGAGATATTGTGTCATTTCATTTAAAAAATAATCAATCGGGGCAGAAAAGCAGGAAGGGGACTTATTTAGCAGCGAAACGCACTAGCTGTCAATCAAACCTGTTGCTAACGCTTGGCGGCAGCGACCTCGGGGAATGAAGGCATCTGGTTGGTCTTATTTATGTTCATATTTTGATTTAGGAACAAGATACTGAAATTCAGGATCATGTAGAGCGGGTTCATACGAACATTTTAAGACCAAAATGATGAGGCTCAGTGCAGCAGTTACAGAGAGAGGGGCGAAAAGATCCAAATGTAAGTCAATGGGAAAAAGGGTCAGAAGGAGCCAGAAGAGCCTCCTGGAGCACTTCCTGTTTGGCACGCGGCAGCTAGCACTAGCTATGTCCACTCATGTATACAGTCTATGTTTTAACCACAAAAATGAAATGTACAACTATTGGGTCTACCTACTGGTATTTAATATTGAGTACAGAATGATTAATTAAATATATACAGTCTATGTCAAAATTATTATGGCCAGTGTGACTAGAGACACCATTGACGTCACAACCTCTCAGTCCCAGAGAATCGTGGGAAGGAGGAGAGACTGCTGGAATACACATGGTCGGTTTCAACAGACCACAGAGATGCCAAAGATTAGAGTTTGTATATCACTTCATGGGCTCCTTGGCTGGGGCTGTCTGTCTGTGTGTGTGTTCCTGCTTGTATAATATTTTATGCGATGACATGTCGTAATATCTTGCATGGCAAACATGAGGCCATTCTGATTTTAATTAGCACTGTCTCGTTAGCACAGAGAGATACGCACTGCTCCGTGAAACGCCTCGGACCCACCACGCTCATATATGGATCAAGTTTGAAGTGACGGGAATAAGACTTTGAACACACACTTAGGGGCCCCTGTACCCGAACTCTTTGAAACCATTGCCAAGTCTGGAGTGGCAGACAAGTTGCTGTGTAAATTGTGTGTCATCTAAAACATATCAGTGTGGATAATTACAGGCTACAGCAGGGCCAAAAAACATCTGCTCGACCCAGTATTTTTGACTATTTTTCTAAGCAACCATCAACTTGATTTGTTTTTCTTTCTTTCTTTTTTTTTTTTTTTAGGGGGGGGGGGGGCTTCTGCGATTAAAATTTTGGGCCAAACGTCCTTTTTTCCTTCCTAATTGAAAGGTTTACTTCTTCTTTGGGACATCTGGTGACAAAGCTAACAAAGGCCTCTCCTGGAGTTGGCACGCAATGCTATGCTTAAGATGTGATTTCTGTTGAACTTGGCTATCAAATATGCAATGCAAAACTGGGTATTCATTTCTGAACACAGAGATTTGAAAGCAAAGGATCTGCTTTAGCGCCTTGCTGTCCGTTACAATAAGTACGGATGATCAAACTGAGATGATATTTCCCAGTATAAGACAGTAAAAATGATAAGGATCTTGAAATTTCACAACTGAAACTGTAATGCATTTTCTGTCATTATGTTGAATGTGAATCTGGATTATGTTCAAGATCAGTAGCCTCTCACAGTGTCAAGGCCATAGCTTGAAAAAATATTTTTCCTTTTGTGGCACCAGGAAGTAGGACTGCACCAAACATTAAGTCTTCATGTTTGTTTAGAATATGTGTTGAACCCATAGACTGTATATATGAATAGACATAGCTAAAGCAAAGTGCTCCAGGAGGCTCTTCCGGCTCCTTCTAACCCTTTTTCCCATTGATTTACATTGGGATCTTATCGCCCCTCTCTCTGTAACTGCTGCACTGAGCCTCATCATTTTGGTCTTAAAATGTTCGTATGAAGCCTCGACACATGATCCTCAATTTTTCATTTCACTGTTTTGTTCCTAAATCAAGATATGAACATAAATATCAGACCAATCAGACGCCTTCATTCCCCGAGGTCGCTGCCGCCTAGCGTTAGCAACAGGTTTGACTGACAGCTAGTTTTGCTGCTAAATAAGTCCCCTTCCCGCTTTCCTGCTCCGATTGACTCTTTTTGAAATAAA
Organism: Odontamblyopus lacepedii; assembly: GCA_034769755.1. Classification (NCBI taxonomy): domain Eukaryota; kingdom Metazoa; phylum Chordata; class Actinopteri; order Gobiiformes; family Gobiidae; genus Odontamblyopus; species Odontamblyopus lacepedii. The sequence continues at coordinate 14,046,474 of CM068355.1, read as the reverse complement.
ATGACAAAATATCTCAAACAATTACAATAGCTAACGTTACTTGAATCTTAACTAGCATAAAGTGAATTTGGTTAAATTGTGACTCTATTGTTGTTCACACGTAACAGAACATACAACATAAATCAATGACTTAAACTTACTATTTAAAGTTTGATGATAAAAGCTAAAAGTTTCCTTATTATTCTCAAGAATCACTGAAATACAGCGGTCTGTGCAGAATGGTGCAGAGTATCGCATCGCCGCTCTGCCATGAGTCCGGCGGCGCATTTAACAACCTCAATCATGACTGGCTCTTGTGGTTACTATGATAATCGTGGTCGGATTTCCAAATATGGGGCCTGACATCGGGAGCCTCATTTGAGCAGCGCTGAATGCTGTGGGTGACGTCACACTCACTTAGTCCACTCATATATACGCTCTATGGTTGAACCTGCTAGTTGACACAAACACATTCAGAAATCCATTTGTTGTAACGCTTCTGGCTTTTGACCTGATTCTTGACATTAAAATGTAAACTGCAAATGTAACATTATGTGTCTGACAAAATGCTATTATATCTGCTATTGTATAACATAAATATTTTTATATTGTTCAGCTCCACTAGGAAGTAAGAAATCTACACTGGCCAGAATCATAAAGATCTAAGAATTGTTGCAGTGTTGAAGGAGTCGGTTCACAGTCAACAGGAGCATAAATCACAGCTCTTTATATCCTTTGCTGTTTTCCCTCTGCTCAAATATTGTTGCCAGGGGCGGACATCTCAGAGAGTTCCCAGGTCAACGACTAAATGGTGTCGTCCTGACATCGCACCAGAAATATGTCCAGTCACACACAGAAACATGCGCTCTGAAGCAGATGGATCACCTTAAAGAAGACTCTTGTCGTGAGTTATGTCTCACACAAAATGAATGCATTCTCACAGAAACAAGTAGACATTTTTGTGTCTCAGCTGTTTGAGTTAGGTCACCCCGTTCCCATGTGCGGTACAAATAGAGATGCATAATAAAATCAGTGACACTTAGCAGAATATTTCCAGCACTTTTCCTCTGTAATGAGTTCTCCGCTGTAAACAGTGTAACACTCACCGCTAAGTAGTACTCACTTGTACTGAGGGCCTATTAACAACAATTATATACACAGCGAGTGCTTTTTAAATACGGAAACTCAAGGGTTTTCCACCAATTCTGAAAGCAGGCTTATAAAGGGGAACCTCCATTGGTTTGGCTAGAAGTGCTTTCCACAGAACTTGAAGAAACAAAATATATAAACAAACAAGTGGTAGAATTCCCCCAAATCTACATAAATCAAATGTCCGCTACTTCAGAATATCACTCAGAGGTAAAATTAGTGCAAGTATACTTTAACTTTTAGAGCACTGCAATATATATTTGACAAAAGATTAGCTCCATGCCAGGACAAATTTTGAGAGAGCGTGGCTTCATCATTGTCCACTTGGTATTACCCAGTTATTTCTTGCTACTTACTCCTAATGTCAATAGATAAAAATTAAGTATATTAATGGAGGACTTTAAAATGCGTTCTTCAAATATACATGCTGTACTTCTTTAGTTGAATAGTTTTAAGTTGCCCTTGCCTGGAGCTACACTGTAAATCATTCTTCCTGTTTGAAGTGCACAGATAAGTGCAGTTACAAATGCCTTAAAAGTATCCCTTGATTTACACAAAGAGATACTTAGCACTAAACGCTTCACTTTGAGGTCTGAAATACTTAATGGCCAATAAAGGGGACAGTTCTCCTCCTCTCTTCTCGTATCCCTTCTCAAATCCTTACTTTGCTCTAATCCTGGACTTCCACTGCACATACACATACAAACACTCTATTAATCACTGGGCTAATTTGGGACCCAGATGCAATAATGGTGACTTGAGCTGCGTTTTGCCTGCGTTCCCCTGGTAAATAGACCATCTACCTTCTTCCGGAAAATGGCAGATGAAAGAGTCCTTGAAGAGAGTGCATTAATGAAAACTGCTGAGTGAAAACTGCACTATAGGGCGCACACACATGCACGCACACACACTGACACACTATACGCACCAGATCGGAAGCTAGGGGAAGGAGGTGGAGGATGGCTAGCATGCACATACGTTTACATTCCAATATTTAACCTGCCTTTCACACACGCACACCTGAATGCGGCACTGAGGGGGTTTCCTGCCCTTCTCAATGGGTCAGTGAGCAGCGCTTGCAAAGGCAGACTTCACTTCTCCTCTGCCTTTGTTTATTCTGTGAGCATGCTTTGGTTTTTCTGTGCGTTTAGGTTGATATTTTGGCGATAAGGAAACATTGATTCAAGTTGCAGCAAGTTTGAATGGTTTAGATGAAATGAATGATGGTGACTTGGGTCAGATGATTAGAGCAACTTGTCTTTGGGTTGTTGAAATCTGTTTTTGTTTTTTTTATACAAATGATTAATAAAAGACACAGTTGATCTCAATACATGTCCATTCAAACCATCTTAAAACACAGTTTAAATTCTAGTTCCTCACAAGTTACAAAAATACATTTCTCATTCATTTTTCCCATAGATTTTCTGAAAAATGTCAGAATTGTTGAGCTCTAATTGTGTAGTTATTAGGGGTGTAAGAAAAATCGATTCAGTGATATATTGTGATACTTAATTGCACAATTCTTGAATTGATTTAAAATACATCTGAAAGATTTTTCAAATTCATTAGTTGCATTAATTATTGTCATGATTTTAAAAAAGTTAATAAATTATATTTCATACAATTTGGTTCTCGTGAAGGTGTAGTTGACAATATTATTAGAAGTTATTGATAAATTGCAATATATCATCCATTGTTTTAGTATTGGGATCTATCGCGATATATCAAGTTGTGGCATGGATATCATGATATGTATCGTATCGCCAGACTCAAGGCAATGCACGGCCCTAGTAGTTATTCTAAATTTGTACGAGCAATGAAGGGCCTCAACAATTATTCAGAGGAAACAAATGCCAAAGCTTAATTTAAAGATGGTCTCAAATTAGAACAAGAAGGGGTTAAGTGAGGACTAGTTTGTGGCGAAGAAGTCATTTGGTGAAGCCACTCATTATGACAACTCTAAATGCATCCCATAATTACTCTACACTTGATTGGCCTAATCACAACTTTGGAGTTACTTACCATGGTAATCAAATCAACATGAGCATCCGTGAAAGACTGTATTGTAACTGCAAATGGCAATGCCAATTGTTTACATGAGGCTAGTTAAAATGAAATGAAAACAGTTTTATGCTGCTTTAAACACCTCCTTTATGTTTCTTCCATAGCTACAGTTGTGTATTATTAAAGAATCTGATTCCACCACTAATTGTATGTTGTAAAAAGGCTCTTGCCTCATCACTTCAATGACTTTCCCTTTACGACTTTACGACTGTGAATAAATAAATGCTTTCCCTTTGGTTGGAGTGATATTCCAGGATGGTGTCATAGCTTTTGGGTGACATTGCTTTTGATCGGTGGGTCAGCTGTGAGTGGGGCACAGTGGGTGTTCTGTCATTACAGCTCTCATAAACCTTCTGTCTGGATCCTAGTGTTATTTCCCAGTACTCGACTTTGACCTTTTGTCCATACGGAGCACTATTGAGGCTCTTGGTATATTTCTGCGTGAGAGGCTGCTGTCAGTTTTCATTCTCTCTTCGTTCACTGATGGAAAGGTCAAGGCAGAAGTGCTTAGAGGTGACCTACTACAATTCTAAAAAGCTGGGATGTAGAGTTAAACGTAAGTATGGTATTTTGTTGAGGATATACTTAATGACAGTTAAAGATCACTGCAATAAGATTTGATTAACATTACATTGATAATCTATACATATATGCACAGTGTTGCTGTCTTCCAATAACCCTTGTGCTGCTCCTGTGCATTGTGCTTCTTTACTTCCTTGACTCAACCTGACAGAGCTCCGCAGGCTTAGGTGTTCCTCAAAATTGGTCATGCACCCTAAGGTCAAAGGTGAAGAGCAGGCAGCAGAGCAGACGCCAGGAAGGTAACATATGACTCCCATGATGCTCTAGTCCAGGGCTGACCCAGAAGAAGCCATTTGTTGGTCTTTGACTCTAAGACTGACAGGGTTTAGACACATAGATATACATATGTGTATTGAATGGGTCGCTGTGTGCTTGGGCGTCTGTTCCGCCATTTTGCCCGAGCGCTCCTCCAGCTTCTTCTGCTTTGCCATGGACTGGAGCATATGTGTAAATTGACTTGACTGCACAAGCAGCTCTGTGCTTTGGGATCAGGGTGGGCCTGTGATTTGTGAACAAGAAAACTGTCCATCTTATGACTTAGTAACACTTGACACTTGTGAACGGCAATTAGTTACCATTTCAACAAAATATGTAAATGGTAGGCTTGCATAAATCAGTATCATCTAACTTTCTCACTTTCTAAAATGAAGGCAAAATCCAAGATGTCAAGATGAAGAATGGATTATTGAAAGACACTAGCTGGCGTCAGTTTCTTTGGAATTGAAGATGGTGTCTGTATGCTTAGTAGAAATATAACATTTAAGTAATCTAATCCTGTCTATCTGGAGTTCTTGAAAAACAGTAGAGCAAAATTGATTACATTAAAATATTCACATTACTTGACTTCACCACAAAGTTTAAGCATTGTCAGAACTTTTAAAGAAGGTAATTTTAAGATTTGTTCTTTAATCCCAGAGCAGTGACAGCTCCGATATTTTAGTGTCATGCATTTTAATATTGAAACAATAGTGCAGATTCTTCCTGGCGTATAAATATTACTCTGTGCATCTCCTCGTCTCACCTGTCTGTCAGTTCAGGTTACGCTGCAGTCTCTTCCATGCTGCCGTCTCTGTGGACTGACAAGAACTCATTTCTCCTGACATTTGTTTTCAATAAAGAGTCATCCTTACTTTTCCCTCTCTCAGACCTGCAATAAAAGCATTAACCTATGCGCTGGTGCTGGATACTACACCTCTTTTTGTTAGTTTGTCCTTTTGGCATCTCGCTCTCATCTCTAACTTTCCACACATGTTTCTGCCAATGCATTATTACTTTAACATACATTTGTGTAACTTTAAGCCCTGTGAGTGTTTACTTCAGAGGAATGTGTCAAGACTGCATATCACTGTATTATTTGACTGTAAACAAGGGAAATAAGGGGAGTGCGCGTGTTTTTAATAACATCTGCTCATGTTTTACACAAAATCAGTATTGAGTAACCCTAAAAGTTTCTTCTTTGCTAGAACGTCTTCCTGTCAGTTCGCCAGCTCCTAACTCTCCCTGAGCCCTCTGTATTAACTGTAAAGGGCACAGCTTTGGTAACTGCACGCATATATATCTTTTCTGTTTCCTGTTTGTCTTTCTCCTCATCCTTCATTCAATTCCCTCTGGACTAGCACACTTGAACACAAACTAGGGTCTTACAATAGTAGTAAAACTGATTTTCTCTTCTATATTTAATACTACACTATAATATTGAAAACTATAAACTAAATTTGGTCAAGTACAGATGTATAAATAGGGCTGGGCGCTATGAGGAAAAAACATCTCCTCATATTGATCGATCTCAGTTTTTGATTTTGAACTTTATTTTTTCTTTTAAAAACAAAATTAAAATTGCTCTTAGTATTGATTACATGCACATAAACAACAAACTTTTTAATCAGTGTCATTTAACCCAAAAATAAATATATTTTTTTCCCTCCAGAGTCTGAACTCTGCTCCAAACCACATGCTTTTACTGACAGTGGATTAGCTGTGGACCTCTTGATCCAAAAGTCCCTAATTATTTCACTGATGATTAGACATAACTGGATCACGATCTCTCAATCTTTCGATTAAATGCCCAGCCCTAGTTGTAGGCCTAAAAGCAGAAAATCACAAAGATCAGACCACTGTGTGCTGTCTGCATCTTATTAAGAGTTTGCATGCTTTATTGTTAGCAGTGTTGTGATGGCAAAACTGCACTTTGGCCTTTAAAAGTTATAAAGTGCACTTATAAAGTCATTGCAGTGAATAATTAGGATGCTAAGAATGCATTAGGAAAGTGAGGAATATGACTGGACTGCTGAACAATTTGTAAATTCTGTTTTTCGCCTTTAAGTATTTTCGTCTAAAGGCTATGGAATGGGATGCCAGAAAGCATATTCTTACAGATGTTAAGGATTATTTCAAGCATATTCAAAAGCAGTTATGCATTTATTATAATCAAGGGATTTGACTGAATTTTAATCTTACATAATCTTAATAAATAGCAGGCCAATAACTTTACCTGTCTCTGCTTTACGTTTGCATATGGTCTTTCTTCTTAGAGGCCTAGCAGCTGTGAAACCTGTTACATCAATGCGGAAGAGTCTCGGGTGCAAAAATATCATCAATTCTCCTCCACTCTTTCATCAGCTGACCTCTCTCTCCTCTGTGCTGCCTCTTAAAGTAGTGCCTGTGGTCACTGTGTATGTGTGCGTATGTGCTGGCCAAGCGACACTCTTACAGATGCAAAGGAGTTTGTCGACACCACTTGGCCCATGTGTGTCCAATTCAATAAAAGCAGAGTGCACCGGCTGTAGAAGCATTTGATCCCATCGCTGGAGATTAATTTATCATTTTGCTAAGTCGTTTTAAAAGTGCAAAGCAGACCTGAGCGCTTTTCCCTGTGGTTGATCAGTACATTAGCAACGCAGTGGGAGATTCTTAGTCCTTTTCACAGAACAGGTCTGCTAAGCTCATTTGCAAGACCTGTCTGCATACTAGTACTAACTGATTAGGGAACAGACCATTTCACTGGGTTGCCAATACGTTAGGGTTACTCAATTATGGAATAACATAATCAGAAATATTTGGGTCATTATTGAACTCATATGATTTGAATACTATTAATGAATACTTATATACTATTTACTAGTAATTTCAGTAATTATAATTGATTAGCGTTACGTCCCCAGGCCTCCAGTTCTTTGATTTGTGTTGTGTGCTTTAATTTCTTGTTTTGTCATTTGGATTCTTGCTGTGTGAGCCCTGGTCCCCCCCTCACCGCCAGCCTCCTCCCCCTGTTTAAGAAGATTCTGCTCACCTGTTCGGGGCTGCAGGTCTGTGTGGCCATTCTGCCATTTTCTGTTTGTGTCTCATTAGTGTTAGTCTAACTTTGTGTGAGAGACACTAGTTTAGTTTAGTTCTGTTTTGTGTCTTTTTAGTTGTCACTTGATTCTGTTTGTAGGTTTAGGTGACTTTTGTTTAGGGACATTTGTGATTTTGTTTTGTTATGTGTCCCTTATTCTGTCACTTGTTTTGTTTTGTATAGACCTACGTGACCCGTTTAGGCACAAAACGCGTTATTTCAGTCCTGTCATTTTGTTTCTTAGTTTAGGTTATTTTCTGTACATATTTTAGCCTGTTTTGCTTAATTTACCTCGTACATTCATTTTAATTAAATTACCTTATTTATTCCATTTTACATCTTGGTTATTTTGTTACTTCCCGGTCCCTAGCAGAGCTGGGTCGTAACACTGGACAGGTTTTTTGCGCTTGATTTTAAGCAGAAAAGGGCCATTCATATTGGAATTCAGCTACAGTGCATTTTGATTAGACATTTTTTTGTAATTGATCAGAGGAATAATTGACCAGCCCCTATGGATAATAAAATAGCTCTATGAAGTACTGTATATCCCTCTAAAGACTGCATTACTGACGGCTGTGTGCTGTGATGGTGAGGGACTTTTTGGCCTAAAACAGTTCCAGTGACACACATGCTTACATTCAGATGGATCAGAGCTGAGAAAGAAGACCTCCTTTAAGTCTTTGTTCATGAGTCTTTGACACCTCTTTAAGTAATTACTTAATCCACAAAGCAAAAGGACAATAGAGCAGTCATTTTGATCAATCTTTAAAAAAAAAAAATCCTGTCAGAGAATGTCACTGACAACTTGAAAATGAGTACCATGTTTGGTTCGCTGCCCTGAGACTGAGACTGTGACATTTTGGTGCCATTTTGCTCAAGCACTAGTTGCTTTTATGCTGACTTGGATCATAATAACATTTAATTTAATTTCATGTATAATTTATTTTTCAGAATTCTAACATAAAAATTCACGTGATATAAGATCATGACTTTGTGAATAATAACAATAATGGTGTTGCAATTATTGAAAGTACATTTTTAGTTGTTTGCCATAATGAAGCTTTGCCATTGACTTCAACCAACCCTGTGAGTTTATTGCCTCCCTAAACCCGCTTGATACGATGCCTGTCTTGGTCTTGGCATAATTGAATTTCCTGTTGTGTGTCTGTCCTTATGTTGCTATGGTGTTTGAAAGCTATACTTTATGAGCTCAGAACAAAACAAGTTAAATGACACAGTTTGCAATCGGTGTGTCCTGGCAGCCTCCCCAACACCACCACCGCTGGCCCAGCTGGAGAGAGCCTTCAGCCATTCACTAACTTTCTCTCTAATCATAGTTTTCCTTTGGCTGCAAATAGGCGGGTTGGGAAATCTATATGAATACATAGCTTAGGCCCGTGCTGCACCGCTGGCTTGATGTAGCATTTTTTGAACCTCCCACGCTCATACAAAGTGAAGGAAATGCGAACGCGCTACACGGAGTCGTATGCTGCCCTTGTACTCACCCATGATCAGACCCAAACCACATTGCGAGTACAGAGAGGAGCCGCTCGCCCACAGCTTCCTCTCGCCGCTGTCCGCTAAACACACACACACTGCCGGGCACCAGCAGTCGATTTGGGGAGCGAGGCTAATTATGCATCTATGTTTTCATAGCTCATACAAGAGATTGGGTTTCCATGCAGCTAATGGCCATCTTGATAGAGGATACGTTTGAAGTGAGTCCAGTTCCTTCAGAACATGCTCAGTGGGATATATGAACTAAATGATCACGTATTAGGCCTGTGAGGAACAGATTTTGCCAAGTGATTTTTTGCCACACTATATTTGAAACTGGCTACATACAGGGTTCTTGTGCAGCTTCTTCTCTAATTGCAACCCAAGTATTGTTTGTACTGTAAATACTAATGATTCTAACCTTGCAGTATTGCTCCAGAAAATCCTAGGTTAAAATATTAGGAAATGGTTTTAAAAAGTAAGAACAAATGCCACTTGCCTTATTTCTACACTTTGTTTTGCTTTAGTGTTGGTTGTTTCCATTATTTTGACTTTCTGTATGTTCCCTTTCAATGTCAGTATATTCATCAGTAGCACAATGCACAATTTATTCTTAAAATCTATTTGTAAATGAGATGAGGAACATGACAGTAAAACAAAACATTGAGCATTAGGAGCTTATTTTTCTTTTTAAACAAATCTTAGTGTTCTGTCATTATACCATTAACAATGAAAGGCTACATTTTTACTAACTGAACTGCCGATAGCTTTAACTACAACAGAGACGTCCATTACCGCTGTCTGTTTTTGAACTAATGGTCCACTGCAGTGTCCACTCAGTCCATTAATCATAATTCACATTTGCTCCCATGTTCTTTTCTTCTAATAAATGACTTAACTGAAACCAGACTGAAAAACAGCGTTATCAGAATACATTGTTCCAGGCAATACAAATTACCTGGTCTGTGCATCTTTCTATTTTGACTATTGGACTGAATTATTTTTTTTCCCTCTCCCATTCCCACTTTGCTCTGTATGTGTCGTCATATATTATGTTTCTTCTCAAAAGTCTTACATTTGCTCAAAAGCTTTTTGCTCTTCAGAGAGGGAGTGCATTTCATTTGACTTGGAGGCCCCCTGTGTACACTCCTTCAGCCTTGTGTCTGCCTGCGCTGCTCCAACCTCCATGACCGCAGACTGACACCTACATTTTAACTGCGCTCTAGGTACACTGTTGTTATTGCAAAGGTAAGTTATGGTTCTTCGCGCAATGTAGTGGACTTTTCACATTTTTCTTTGTCAATTTCAACATTTTTAACTTCTGGAAGCTGTTCTAGCATTTGACCTTAGGGTACAGGTGTTTGTTACAGACTTGTTGCACTTGTTCGAGCTGTAGGAGTTTATTCCTGTCAGGAGTACTTAGCATTATCCTGTTGCGCATGTTTTGCTTGTATACGCAAATATATAGAGAACAGGCTGGTACAATTTTGCCATCTTTCAAGTTTACAAATCAAGGGGGATGTTGACAAAAATTATTCTGACATTCCTGACAGTAATCACATGATATTTTGGTAATCCAACAAAAATGTGTTAAAACCTGCCTTTCAATGTGTTGTTTGATGTTTGTTTTTGTTTATGCATAAGACAAATATGAAAAAATGACCCTAAGAGTGGAAATATTTCACTTACATTGGTTTGTTCCATTTATATTTAAAATTTTCTCTTTTTGCACACACATAATAAACCCACTATTCAAACCTCGAAAACCACATTCAATTCAATAATGTCACATGCTGTCCACCTGCATCTTCATTACTGTTGAATGTTATAATTCCAATACAATTAGCATGCACTAGCTTGAGTCTGTGTGTGGTGGCAGCTGTGTCCGGGGCTGCCCTCTCTCAAAGCCTATCTTGTCTGAGCCTCTGTAGCGACTGACAACAACATGCCTGCTAAACGACCGGGAAAACTAAGTACCCCATTCTCTGTCACTCTCTTATTCTCTCCCTCTCCCATCCGCTCTGTGGCTGTGTTTGGTTTTGGTCAGAAGGACTGCAAGCTGCCACCGGCTCTGTTTGAGTTCCCCAGCTTTTAATGAGCACTTACTAATCGCCTCCTACTTTCTTCTAATACCGTCTGCGTACTTCTGGTGCCTTTCCCCTGTCCTTCCATCGAGCGGCCATATTGTCTGGTCTCCACTGTTTACCAGCTTAGCCTCTAATCCCTGGACAAACTGCTGCCGCTAATGACTTTCTCACCGGATGGGCTCATGGTGGACCACAAGCAGAGCGGACATGGGATACTTAGGGATACTTAAAAGAGGATGTCTAATTTTTTTTCGTCTTATTCTTTGATTCGTTTTCAAAGGAGCCGATGCCAAAACAGAATTTCTAAAGGTCTGGTCACAAATTCCTAATTCCTCATCTTGCAGTAATGTAAATAAAAGCTAATTGTGAAAGGCAAATGTGAAAAAGCAACAACTTTACTGTATAATGGGCAAGAGAAAGCAAGTATCAAAACTGTCAAAAAATCTAAACAAAAACCTATATGCTTGCATATATGTGCACTATATAACTTTTCTGATGGAGGGGCCTCCACCTACTTGCTTTGCCTAGCTCTTGAATGTTCGACAGTGTGGAATTAAACCAGTCTATCTTGTATTTAATAAATTACAAATCACAAAAAATACACTGAAAAACATGAATTGTTACTTAGTATGGGCTTGCCTGAGGAACTTTCCAAGCAAAGCAATAACAACTCCACCAGAAAAGTTATATAGTGTTATTTATCTCATTTAATTGTATTTGATTATCAATGGCATTGTACAAAAAACATTTATTCCAAACTGAGGATGAACATTTAGAGTGGAATTTTGCCATTTCATCTGTAATCTTTTATTAAGTGATTACACAAAACACACACATACACACACACACACACACACACACACGCACACACGCACACACACACACACACACACAAAAGCTACACTCCTAGAGGTAGTATAAAATGTAGAAACTCTAATCTTTAAGAACAAACCTACATCAGTGCCAGTGCTTTGTATGCAGGAAATGGAGAAGTACAGATTGAGGTATGCAGACTGGTGCAGGTAGACAGACAGCAGAGGGGCCAACAGGTAGCGGCTGCCCAGTCACGCATGACCCTCTGTGAGTGCGCGTGTGGATGTGTGCACGTGACCTCTGACCTTGGGCGCCCTGCAGGTGTGTGTCTGTGGGCAGGGCTGTATCCACATGCACACACTCGCACACACTCGTGCACACAGAAGAGGCATTCCACTCTGTTTTGTCCGGGAAGGGGACAATGGAATGGCTTGTGGAGACCTACCAACAAGCTAAAGCTATTATAATGGAGGGTACAACTAATTTTTGCAACTATTCAACTGGCTTGGACCATGTTTGTTTTCAGTGTGCATCCTTGACCTGAAAGTCGGTCACTGACTTATCAAATTGTAAAATGATATAGGAAAGAGAACTGATGAATGTGGAGTTTGATGTCAGTTCATTCATTGACTGATGCAGAAATTAGCACATTATTGAACGAAAATGTCAATTTTGTTTTAAGATGCTGTTTGTGAACTTAATGCAATGTATTACATTACTGTTCTGTTAATCTTATGCCTATTTCACTCAAAAAGAAACCCTTTTCTCACAAGAATATCCACTTTTTTACATCATGTGATTTGGTTAAGTCAACAGTGTGGTGCAATTGCTCATACATTTAGTCAAGCCATTACGATTAGGTCTGATGAGCAACTTTAAAGATGCTAAAATCTGCTTCGCCTTGAGCCATTGCATTAGATCAGGAATGAAGACTTTACGATGGAGGTAAACTAAACAACAGTCTGAAGTCCATTTTACTCTCCCTGCCGCAGTTTCACTAAAGCCATTATTAGTGTTAAGTAACTCCCGCTGCAGGGCCCACATCTCTGAGCGTGACCGTAAACATGTGCATGCCCACGGACGGCAGCAGACTCCAGAGGAATCCCAGCAATGCCAGTCATCCTTAACAGCCAGGATCTCTGTCTCTCTTTCTTTCTCTCTCTCTCTCTAACTCTCTCTGCCTCTCTCCGTCTCTTTCTTTCTCTCTGTCTTCCTCTCGCTCTCCAGCTCTCTTTGTCTCTGCATCTCTATCTCCCTCTTCCTTTCTTTCTCTCTGCCTTTATCTCTCTCCAGCTCTCTCTCTCTTTTTTCCTTACTCTCTTTTGCGCTCTCTCTGTCTCCGCTCGTCTCTCTCTCTTTGTCTCTCTCTCTAGCTGTCTCTCTGTCTCCCTCTCTCTATTTTTCCATCTCTTGTGTTTGCGTGTGTGTACAACATCCTCAAAATCCCATCGTTTAGTGTTCAGATTTGAGGAGTGCGTAGAAATTCTAAAGAAAGCTATTTGCAAACTCTCAAAAGAACATTGCACAAAGTTGGTAGCTCCAAGTTTGAACAAAGTCAGGCCCACTTGTTTGCCTAACCGTTATAAAGTTTTTTGTCAATATCTTAAGTTTCTGTTGACGTAGAGTAAAATGGGTTTGTGTTAAGAGACAAACTCAGTGTCATCCACCCTTTCAAAAATAGCGTCGAAACAGGATCAGTTTTTAATCTGGAAAATATTGCATGCAGTCCATTTCAATAGCTTTTGGGAGTTAACTGTCAAACATCATGTGATTCTTTATGTGTTTTTTATTGAAGAATTCAGACAGACACACAACTCTGACTGATGACAGCACATTTTGCAACAGACTATAAATATAAGAGACAGTAATTTTTTTTCAGTAATTTATTAAAGACTTAAAAAATAAAAAACGGATGTTCTTTAGAGGAACTGCACTAGCAGCATTGAGCCCTAGACACTTTTGATGACATGAGAATATGCTGCATGCAATAGATTTAACCATTGTTGTATTATAAAGGTACACTAGGGATGCACTGATCCAGCTTTTTCAGTTCCGATACCAATATTGATACTTTGACTTATCTGCCGATACATGATATTAACCAATACTAGTGTGGAGACGTAAATTGGTTCTTATTTCCTTAAAACAGTTAACTTATTAAAAAAGAGATCCAATTGGGTTATATAACTATTTATCCTTATCCAAAGCACTACTTAAAGGGGAACTCCGGCACGTTTGAAGCTAAAGTCCATTGCTAGAGGTTGGGCTTTGGCATGCGCAGTGGGAAATCAACAAGGTAAGGCTAATGCTGCTTATAAAGTTGTTTTATAACGTTTCCAGACCACTAATGAGGGAACCAGGCAGAGCGTTTTGTTTGTTAGACTCGTGGTTGTTGTAAGATGGGTTAGAAAGTGGTATTAAGCCTCTTCTGTGCAAATTGGTGTTTTACGTGGAAGCTAAAAACTTGCCCCATCACTATGCTGGTTTGTTGTCTTGACAGACTCACTGCCACAGTGAGATCTCCGCCTAGTAAACACTGATCTGTGCCGTTTTTTGGCTTCTGACAGTATTCGACCACCTCTCGCAATGGACTTTAGCTTCAAATGTGCCAGAGTTCCCCTTTAACAGCTTTACATGAATAAAAGTTCAAACATTGAGACGTTTTAGGCCAAAATCAGTCTGGAAATAGTCCTATTATATCCAATGAAAGACCCAATCTGGATATAACAAACTTTTCAGTATTGGTGCTGATATAAAATTTTTGTATTGGTGCATTCCTAATATACGATGATATCCTTTTGAGTTACATACACATTAATGCAAACTTACATTTACTTACATTACATTTTTCTATACAGATTTGTCCCATGTCCTTTGGCTTTCCACATCAAAAACACTGGTAAGGTCATTTATCTTAGTGTATTCAAGTGAAAACATTATCTACCACTCATTCAGTGCTTGACTTTAGCGCAGTGATGAAACGTGACCCTGGTGAAAGTTGGTCTTACTCATTTGCCCTCTCCTCTCCGAACACAAAGACGAGCCTGCATCTCCTCCCTCAGTGTTGCGTGAAAAGGAGGAGGTAGACACACTTTTCTTGTATGGGCCCTTTCTACGCCACATATATCACCCTGTCCACCTGAATAAGCTTAGGCGTGAGTGTGGCATTAGTGGACTATGTGAAGCGTAGGTGTCATAGCATCATGGAGCTCCACATTCCAGCGCATATAGGCTGGAGATAGTCCCCTCTGACGTTCACTCTGCGTGTTTCTGTGAGGGAATCCAAGGTGTTGTTGTGTGAATATGTGACTATATGTTTGACTTTCTCATACTCAGTGCTCTCCAAAAGACACAGGGATATAAAGCTGTCAGGTCGATGCAGGACAGAGGTGGCAGAAGCTGTGAATTAGTTTTATATCCTATAGGAAGAAGAGTGTCAATGTAAAATGTGTGGGATCTGGAGACAAATGTTGGACATTTGAGGCAAGAACATAGAATATATGTGGGTTTTAGTATGATGAACTGCATTCATTTGATAGAAAGTAAAATCAAAGTGACCCAAGAGGGACAAGAGGGAGTAGACAATCAACATAATTTTTTATTTACGATTAAACATTACCGGATGGCACTAGACCAGCAGTTGCTTATGGATTGAAACAGGAGCAGGTTAAAACCATCAAACAATTGATTAAGGGAAATCATTTGAGCGATGAAATGTTCA
The DNA here is from genome assembly GCA_034769755.1 of Odontamblyopus lacepedii. Lineage (NCBI taxonomy): Eukaryota > Metazoa > Chordata > Actinopteri > Gobiiformes > Gobiidae > Odontamblyopus > Odontamblyopus lacepedii. The sequence continues at coordinate 14,031,248 of CM068355.1, read as the reverse complement.
AATTTGGTGAAAATGTTTGGAATAAAAACACTTATTGTTTGTCTCTTCTGAATAAAACCTATTATTCTGATGCTTTATGCTAGCAGTTGACCTTGACATAAATATTCATTTCGCTGTTGTGTTATGAATTATACCAAGTCCAGAAAGCTATGAATCTGGCTTAGGGATGCTTGTTAAATCCATGTGGTTGGCTATGATAGGTGTCAGTTTTTCTTTTGGTACGCTTACAGCAAACCCTCATTCCCTCTTGAATTGGAATGATTTGTTGCTCTCACATGTAGCCCTGTCAAGCGGCGGCCTTTTGGAGGATGACATAGCGTTTGACAGCCAATACATATACGCAGATTTCACTTAAATGCAACACAAATCCCCGCTTAGGGAGCAGGCTGGAAGAGGATGAAGAGAACTTGTCCTGTAGCATAGGCCGAAGCAGGAGGGCGAGAGGGGAGAGCAGTGGAAATGTGGGGCATATTTCAGTCAGCAGTGCATAAAGGCCAACAGGATTTGGTGTAACCCAGACTGTTTTCTTTTTAGTTTGAATGAGAAGTCATCAACCCAAAACATGTTGATTGCCTATAGGTTGATCTTTCTGCCAGTCACATTGTCAGTGTACAGTACACTGTGCCAAAAGTGAAAAACTTAATGTACATCATTACCTCAGAGAAGGAAGATTTTTGCAGCAATTTCTGGACCTTTCTTTCCTCCGGTATCAAGATAAGATAAAAAATTATATGCAAGATTGAGATTTGAAGCGAAGGTCATCAGGAGGCAAGGAAAAAATGTACATTGATCCAAAAAATGTATTTCAATTGGTTAGCTTTACTGTCTTCTTCACACTTCTGGTTTATTAGCTTGTTGTATTGCAGAATAAAACAGAAACTCTAAATAGCCCATGACTTTAAGCAGAATGTATGCCTTTGCGTGATAAGGCATTCACTCTCATATTACATCTAGTTTCCCTTAGTAAATATGCATACATTTTAAGTGTTACATGAGTATTAAAAATACAAATGCTTTTCATCACTTGTATTTGTCTTTCATGTTCATTTATTTTTTCTACCCTTGAAAATGGTCCAGAGCTTCCCTCAACATTAATTACAGTTTTCCTTTTACATTAAAAACTTTTTATTAAAGGACTTCCTGTGCCTTGTTTCATTATTGGAAACAGCCCCAGCTTTTGTCTGCTGGACTTCCTCATTAGAGTTACACACACCTTCACTGCCGGCTGGGCGGGCCTTAATCGATTTGCACTGAAGCCCTCTGTAATTAAACATATAATAAATCAGGCTGTGTTAATGAGAATGGCTGGCTGTGACATGCTTCGGACTCGGCATTAATGGTGGGCTGTGACCTTTGACCCATGTCCTCCCCGACTTCAGCATAACTCCATGTTACAGCAGTGACCCATTGTTACCACGCTGCCCTGGGCTGTCCCACCAATCACAGTGGAGATGCCGTTGCCGGGCGGATGTCTGAGCACTCTAATAACAGCCTGCCGCATCTAATTTATGATTGCTGATTGGGCCATTGGAACAGCAGTGGGCCTGACGCATCGGGTCAACTGAGCGATCTGTCTTTTTAAAGTACTTTTATCTCTTCCTGGAAGACAGGGACAGTCATTTATACTGCCCGGACGGACAGCAGAGTCTTTGAAAGGGTACACGCACTCTTAAAATGCATCATTTTGAGTTTGGAAAGGCATTTTTAAGTGCAATATATCTGAGGGAGACTATCTTAGTGTTTATCAACAAGAGGCCATATGTTTCATGTTGGTTCCAGGCTCTGGTGCATTAAGCATCATAAAAAATCATAAATTGCTATTATCCAGGTGTATTAGCTCCTGGCTTGATGTTTAGTAATTTCGTTGATAGAGGCTGTGGAGGAAAGTCTAAATCTAAAAGTATAAGTTGGTAAAGATATTGTATATTGGACAAGTAAGTCCACTTGTTTTGCATTATTGTGTCAGTGAAGTAGCTAGACAACACAATTCTGTATTCATGTTGTTGTAGATTTGCTGTTTGGGCAGGATTTTTTCCCTTATTATTTGTTATACACTGCATGTACACATTTTACCAGCTCAGTAATATCAGCACTGTTTTCCTTCAGCTTTGCTCAAATATATTCAGAAACAGTGTGCGACACACTCTCAGTGAATACCAAGAGGCTTCCACGTCAGTGGGAGGTGAAGTTATTATGAAGGATGCTACGTTTGTCTTTTCCAGCTGAGCGGTCTGTGTCGACCATGTGCAATTGTCCTTAAAAACTGGGACTCCAACTTCCTCCTTGTCAAAGTCAACCATACCAAGACAACTTGCGACTTCAGCTGTCAGAGCTGCTCTGCCTTCTGCTCTGAAAACCTACAATTGGACACGCGCTCCAGACAGGAGCACAGACTGGTAATCTTACATTGTCAATTCACATAAGGTTTAGTATGGTCTGCAAACTGACTGTAACACATGAGCGCTTTGTTATTTTAATAATGCACTTCTATGGCACTACTGAGGACTCACTAAGCACCATTCCTCTCAATATGCCATAGCCCTCTTAGACTGCAAGCTTTTAAGTGTCAAGTTTGTAAGTAGATATCATTTTGAATTAAAATCTAGATTATTCATGAAATAAATAAACTAAAAGAATCCTATTGTAACAGGTAATGAACAAATTGTTTAAATAATACAATAGTAAAGACAAAGCACTTATCAGTGGCCACTTGTAAAATTATTGTATTCAACAAGTGTATTGAGTGCAGTGACTGACAGATTTAACCTGGCTGTAGCCACACAAAGCCTTCTTAGATTACCAGCAAACAAAGAGCATGAGGTGCACAAAAGCCTTTCAGATGAAGGTATTTAAGGGCAGAGGAAACGTCCGTCAGCGGCAGGGTTTGGGGACTATCGCCCAGATAAAATTCTCCGCTCTCTCTTGTCCCCCTAATCACTTCTCCTTATCACGGCCCGCTACTTTTCTGTTGCCTCTTCTTTTCCGCTAACCACTCTTCTGCCTTTATGTCTTATCTGCGTCTCGAGGCTTCCCTTCTCAAATATTTTTCTTCATCATGTCTTCCTTCCTCTCCGTGACATTTTTTTTCCTCCTAAGATTTCACTTTTGCTCGTCCCCCTTGGCGAGACATTGTTGACGTTGGCCCTGGTGTATTTCTGTTGCAGGGCTTGTCAGTGAATGACAAATGGCCCTGCGTAGCGTAGCGCTGCATAGAGCTCAACGGCAGCTCTCACTTTCCATAAACAGTTAATTGTAACAGTAACACAATGTGTGAATGGGAAGGTTCAGGCCAAACGCTGATGTCAAGTGAGTAATGTCTCTCACCTGGGCAGCATCAACAATGAAAATAAGGAAAGTTAGAAATGGTCTTGCAAGGCTGTTTTGAAACTTGGTCCTTTGGGAGTTGTGTTAACATACATACAATACAATTAAATACCTTTTGTCAAGTTGATTTTCCAAACAAACATTGCAAACAATTTCTATGTATTTTGTTCACATCTTGCAAAGCAGTCTTTTACTTGTGTTAAACAGATGGCTGACAACAAATATAACACATTTTGATATTCATTTTGCAGAGTAAACTCCCCCTAGACTTGAAATAAATTGATATTTCAGGCTAAGAATCATTTTGGAAAGCTGTAATATTCTGTTTAATACATCGCTTTTGCAAAAATGTTCCTGGAAATTCTGTTAACAATAACACATCAAACTACAGGGCTTTTTTGGCACTCAAAGATGCTTCACAACACTAGAAAAGATTTGATTACGAATACATATGGCCTTATTCATTTCGCAGTACATCTGGGCAAAACTTTTCTTTATGTAAACTTTGTCCCTGTTTGTGCTTCTCAGTGCCCTGGAAGACCACAATCACTTCCTGTGCACCCCGGCTCCATTATTCTGATAGTGAGACATGCTCCACTGTTGTTCTAAGTAATCAGGTCCTGACCTCATCCTGTCTGCTCTGCTAATATTACCGATAAGGCCTGCGGTGTTTGTTTATGAAGGCATGTCAACCATTTGGATCTTAATTAAAACAAGTGATATGCAAATGGACCCTGTGCTGTCTTTGAGTTTGACCTTTGACCCTTGGTATGATCCACTTGGTTTAAGACAGAAGAAGGAGGTGAAGGGAGGAGAGCAGAGCAGATGGGAGTGGCTGATAAAAATGTGGGTGACATTTTCGGGGAAGCTTCCCATACCATAACACAAACACAAAACACACATGCGCACACAGGCACATGGAAAATGACAGGTAGATTTCCATAACGATCAGAGCAGACACCGCTTGGGGAGATCTGGCCCGACTGGAAAACTTTAACCCCTGTCATGTAGCAGTTTAGCCTTGTATCCTTTTTTGTTCCCTCTCTCCTCTGTACGTCTCATTCCTCACTGTTATTCTGTTTTTTTTTCTGTCTTCCTCTTGTTTCCAGGCTGTCTGGGAGAGCACTTGCACCTGGTCGTCTTGTTTTATCTTAGACATGCAGGCACGCAGTCACCACACACACTCACCCCGTACACTGCACCGGACATCCAAAATGTCTAGCCGGTAACTCTTTGTAATTACAATTTTATGAGCTTAATCAGTTTAAATGAAGTCACATTATTTGCCGCCCCCAGCGTCTTTAGTCACAGTGCACTGATTTACATGATGTTGCAATTGTTATATTCTTGTGAACTTAATTACAGTGACACTATGCGATTAGAGGCATAATGCACCACCTAGCAGCTCCAGTCAAGCCAAGTAGGGATACACTAACATGCATGAATGAAATATTATGTGAAAACTATATTATAGCATGACTAAAAGTTCAAAAGTTCAACTCATTTAGCTTAAAGGGGCTGTATTACGTTATTTTCTGATCTATATCATGTTGTTTTGTTTCACTCACACATGAGTTCTTCTCTCAAACAGAAAACACTCTGTTCCACCTTGTGATGTCATATGGTTATACAATAAATGCTTCACTCTGTTTTTAAACTCCATACACTTTCACTAGAATCATCCCGATAGCTTCAGCCCTGAAATCGCCAATCTCTCTTGAGCAAAAGGTTTTGAGGAGGTAACAGTGTAATAACACTGCTGAAAGCTCACAAGAGTCAATATAGGACCTTTAATACTGGCCTAGTTTGTTTAAGTACAACCAGATAGCTGATCACTGTGAACTAAAGACAAAAATGTGACTCAGTTTAAGTTCTGCCAGTTACAAGAGCATTGATATGAACCTACTCCCAGCTCTTAATACTCGGAGATCTTAAGTATTAGCTACTGGTCTTAGGGCCAACAGCCCCTTTTTGAATGGAACATCAATATTGTGGCGGATTAACACTGTAGCTGTAATTACTCCACTCACTTGTCATCACACACTCAGCCTGCCGCTAATACTGAACGCTTAAAGACGAGGAGATTTAATAGATTAGCACTTTCATTCATGCCCAGAACAATTTCCGCTTGATAATAACCATGATCCAGTGTCTTAAACAATAAAGTAACATGGACAGAGATGGAAGGAGTAATAAAAGCCGCTCACTTATCAACATTGCGTTTCATTGTAGTTTAATTAAAAGAGTTGAGCCGGGTGCCTGGAGAAAGCTATCTAAAAAGGCTGTCAGAGCAGTCACTCATCCGAACGCTTGTGTAAATGTGCAATGGTTTAGAACAAACAAAAGGCAGAGGTTGCTCAATCCTCCTGTTTATAATCAGCCCAGTAAACACATAGCTTTATCCAGTGCTCGGTTCTCATAAGAATGTGAATCTGATACAGGCTCTCTTGCATATGGATGATTCTGATTGGATACAAGCAGAATGTATCCGTAGATTAGGCTGATTTTAAATGAGGGAATTCTCTTTGTGAGTCCAGAACATGGGTGGCACAATCTGTATTTTGTTTCTAGATTGTGCAGGTGGTTGCTTAGAGCACATTGTTTGATTTTGTTGGGGTTGAACTCGAGGTTATAGGAAAGCCCTTTTAGCTTTTTTACAACATGAAAGCGCTTGCTAAATTTCTCAAACTTGGAAGACATAAACTTAAAGGGCAGATACTACGCTGTTGTCTGATTTATGCTCTAATGCTGTTTCCTTATCAAAAACATGCCTGAAGTAGTGTTTTGTTTCATTCACACATGTTTCACACACAAGTCCTGTATTTTCTGGAGTTCTTCTCTCAAACAGAAACCATGTGAGGTTAAGTGGTAATAATAGCGCTCCACTGTGTTTTTAAACTCCATACACCATCACCAGAGTCATTTGGATAATTTCAGCCCTGGAAATGCTACTAAACAAAGTAAAAGGTAGCTGTTAACTTGATTGATTTTGATCTTTGGGGATGTAGACAGACTAATATTACAGGTTTACTCAAACTCCAGGTATGTTTTTGACAAGGTAACAACATCATAACATGACATAAAGCTCACAAGAGTCAATTTTGTGTAATATACTGTACGACCTTTAAAGTATACCCAGCCCCCTGACACACACTGATGCTAAGATTGTACACTGCAAATTTCTCTGATCTGGCTGAGATTTTAAAACTTATATCAGAGGTTAATCATCTTGTTTTCACAATTACTTACTAGTTCTGAGATTGCTTAATTCTAGTCTTGAGGTTGTTTATTTTAAGATAAACAACCTGAATTATCTGTCCATGCTGCTAGTTAATTTCATAACTTTTAAATAATTTTCTGATAGATTTATGTGTTTATATCTTAAATTGTGGCCAAACTTTTTTCCAGCAACTAATTGCGCAACCCAATTTTAGTTTACTTGTGGTTACAGACCTCAATTCACTACTCGTTATCAACTATAAAGAACTAATTTACTTGTTCCATACCACATATGACCACCTCTGCCTGACCATCTCTGCCCCTTTTCCTTTCTTGCCTTATCTTCCCATGATCGCTCTTCACTTTCCTCTGTATGTCTGTCCTGTCACTCCCTCACTCCTCACCAGCTGCAGCTTGTTCACACTCAGACCCTTGGTGGACCATGCCCACACACCCACACACACACACACATACATACATACATACATACATACATACACACACAAGAGAGCTTATAGATGTGGCTGCTGGCTGATTTGTTGCCTGTTAGACTGTAAAACTCAGACAGCACACACATATTGTCACAGACTCGTTCCCCCCTCCCTCACCTCACTTCCACTGGGCCTTTTGTATTGTAGTGTATAGTCATATGTCGACTCTTGGTTAGATTTTGTTTCTTATGGTTTTGGTCACATTGCTGTTCCCCTCCATCTCTCAGTCTGGTTTGAGTTCTCGTCTCGTGTATCCTTGGGGCATTCTAACTGTTGAAACGTTTGGTCCATTTTCAAGCATGTTTGTGTGTTATGAGAAAGTGCGACATTTCCTAGACCCTGCGTGAAATGAATACAGTTTTCATACTTGACGGATGTAGATCGACCCGCGTAGTACACATCGGAGCAGACGCTGTGAGGTCTCAGTGATATTAGTTGTTGTAAAGAGGCTGCTGCTGAAACAAGCCAGCTCTGTGATCCGACATCTCCATAGGGAATATGTTTGGCCTTTTTATCTGCATTCGCTCCTTCTCTCTTTCGTATAGCATTTTGGTGGCGGGGGTAAAATGCAGAAATGCCTCATGAATGTGTATGGAGAAATGAGAACCATATGCTTTCCCTTTCCAATGAAAACGTTGGCTTTAGGGTGTAACACACACTCGGAGACATTCACCACATAGGAGTAAGTACCACTGACACACTTAACCAGACACACATACACGGTACTATTTAAGGAGCCTACTGTAAGTGAGCATGTATGAGACCACACTATTATTTTAGTGACTGTGCTGAGTGACTGTCGCTTTGTTCCAGATAAATGTTCACCACGTCTAAAAATCCAAAAGGGGCTCAAACTGAATATGTGCTGCAGCTCTAACCACATGCAGCACAGAACGCAATATTTATTTGAATGTAAATGTTAGCATAGTCTTTGCCCATTCCCACATATGTACAGAGGCCAAGATTACACAGACGTTAATCAGAAATCTAAATTAAACATTAATACAGTTTAGTTGACACCAGAATCAAGATAACATTGTTAATAGGATTTCATTTAGTTCAATTAAATTTACCCTTTGATTTTCTCAAACTTTCGTAGCACTAGAATTGCTTTTACGCTTCACAATACCATGTAAAGAACTCAAGATATAGGCTTCTGTTAAGGAGGACGTTGAAACCTATTCAAACTAATTGCAATCAAATGTTGATGATGATCCAGTTGAGAATTACTTTTTTTCCTAAAATTTTTTATATTTATGTATAGAATAACACAAAAACATGTATGCTGTGACATGTGCTGTTGTGTAAGTGTTCACCAAGACTTGGAGACTCATTGGCTCCTGTTTTTTGTTATTCTGTGCGGCCATCTTGACCCGTCCCTCAGTAGCACATGGTCGTTGGCTTTTCTCAGATGTGATTGTGAACAGGGTTCAGCAGGCCACACTTTGACACATCCATTTGACTGAAACTGCTCCTCCTGGACTTACCTCCTCTCTTTCAACTGCCCCGTGACATTATCCATCAGAGATATGGTCCTGCTCAGGCCATCCATAACAAATGCACACACATTTTATCATATTATGTCAAATTTTGGCATCTAAAAGAACCAAGGACACAGCAGGGCAAGGGACTAGCAATGACCCCTTTAAGAATAATTTAAATGATTGCTTCAGCTTACAAAGCCTGCATGGAAAGTATTTTGACAATCCCATCTTAATTATTCTGAGTAAAGAAAAAGTTAAAAGTTTATTACTCCTAACTTTATACACAGTAATATCCTGAAAAGTGAAGGGAAATGTACAGATAAGAGGGAAGCTGAAACTTCATTCTCAAAATGTTAAGCTTTTTTGTATTTGTATATATCATATACAATAAAACAAAAAAAGGAGATAGGAGAGATATTTATGTTTCAGGCAAATGCTTCCTTCATGGTTTGAATGTTTTTGCATGGTAATGGTAAAATATCATTTGAATGGCTCCTCACAAAATTCTTCAAATCAAGGAGGAATCATTTGTCTGAAACCCAGGAATTTTGAATCCTTTTGTTGATGCAACAGTCCACAAAAAACAAAGATACCCCTTGAGTACTGGTTGTCCTACACTGTTTAGACTATTGGGCATCTTTTCCAATGCGTTGGAGCCAGAAGTCTTGGTCAAACTTCACAAACTCCGATGGTGGCTTCAGAAGTGGCCCGGAGGTTTGGATGACCCAGACACCTAGAACATTCTGTGCTCTTTGATGAGGGATTCCTGGGGACTACAGGGCAACTGCAGCTCCAGGCAGGAACACACACACTCAAAGCTAAACAAGCACACATCCACGCTGGACTGTGGACACTTTGAGAAATGGATAGCTGTGGGCTGTGGTCCTGCAGACAGACACACGGACACACAGGACGTGTTGAGGCGGGGAGCAGATGGAAGCAGGCTTTGATTGCTCTGTTGACCTTTGACCTCAAGGTGAAAAGGTACCGGAGGGTTCAGCAACACAAACACACACAGGGCCTGGTTTAGTTGCAGCCTGCAGCGTTGTGCAGTGAGAAAGCGACACAGAAGTGTGTGTGCATCTGTGTGTGTCTCTGAGCATGTGTGACTGGAGGGTCACATCCTACTGCCTCATGGAGGTTAGGATCACAAGCAGCAGCCTGCACTTTGATCTAAGTGTGTGTGTGTGTGTGTTTGTCAAGCCCCCAGCAACATCCCTCTGTTAATGTGTCATTCTCAGATTGGTCAGCTACAACATGACAGGACAAAATCACATTGACAAATGTGTCAATGTAACTGTGAGGGCAAGTGGCTCACGTGGTGTGTGTGGTTTTACAATCAGTGTATAGCATGATTCATGCAAAGCTAGTTTTTTATGCCAGGCCTAATGAGACATCTTTGCACTGATGTCATACAACAGTGAACTTAAAATGTATGCAGTTTTTTTGTTATGAATTTATTTTTATTACCAATAAAAGTATGAAAAAATAGTATTCCATAAACAATTATGGTTTTCCACCAGAAGATGCATTATATTCCAAATCCAAATCTTTTTCCCGTTTCATAAAATGCATTACATCTTTAATTCTTCTGCCAGGACAAGTGCAATATATTTGTTTGGTTCTTTTAATAATTCAGAGCTCTGAACACAGAAGAAGAAACCCATCCATAACATCTCTAAACTGTTTAGTAACTGTGCTCCTGGCTCATTCTTGTGGAGGATACACACACACCAATTACACAATTGTGTCATCACAAACAAAATGGCATTTTATCCCAGCAGCCAACAGGCTCTGTACATTCCCCCACATATGGTTCAGACACCATTATAAACAATGTGTTTTTGAAATTACCAGGCCAAGAATGTGATACTATGTCTCTCCACGGACTGAACCAATTTAATTGTGGAGTGGCGTAATGAAAACAGCCTGTTTGTCCTTGTTAAAGAGGCCGAGTGCTCCCCATCGGCTGACACTCACAAACACACCGCTGCCCCACTGTTTCACGTTTATTCAACCGAACAGCAGAGCTCCAACTAACACTAAAGTTCACTTCATATGACATTCTTGACATGACTTGTATTTACATAAAACATAAATACATTCATATGCATAATCTCTTCAACTCATGGTAAAATGTGGCTGTATTAACCAGCACTGCTTTTTGTGCCTATAATGAAACAGAAATGTTTAAAAAACATTCAATCCCCATTACCTTTATTTCAATCAAACCTTTACTGGCTTTATCAGATGTTATACCCGGAGTGTGTTACAGTGTTTACAGTCCTGCCCCTGTTGCACATGGATGTTGTTTACCGGCACTGGCCTGTTAAAACCTGTGTATAAACGTTATGCTCCCGTCTGCTCCTCCGAACTGCACACATCAAACAGGGACACTGGTGTGGGACTTTATGAGACTCTTTGGGACAGTTATGGATGACACAGAGATCGTTCTGCAGATGTGACCAAAGAACCAAAGACAGAAGATTTATGAAGCATTCTGACTTTTATTTATAGGCTAAACTGAGATAAAATTGTTGTATAAACTTTTATGGCCATTTCTGTGTCATTTGCAGTGACTCAGCATTGCAGTTTGAACAAACTGTGAATGTTTTTCCCTCTGTGCTTCTTTGTGGCAATCCATTCACAAACATTTACACAGAGGAAAGCTTTCATTTTATTTTTTCTCTGAACTGTCCTATCCTCAATCCAGTGTCTTGTCCAGTATCTTTTGTTTATTAGTTTTATTAGGTTGCAATAAAGCTGTAATCTTAAAATATTTATATTAGAAGTTGCAATGATTGCTGAGCCAGAACCAAAAAAAATACACCCACATAAGTGATTAATCTACTAATTTTAATGATTTGATGATGAAATAATGTTGCTAAGATATCTGAAAATACTGTTATCAAACAAAGTCACTCACCCCTGACTTTCCCTGACTCAGTCTAAGGAGGGGTACACCAGGACAAGGGCCAGTCAGCTGTGGAGTGGATAGACACATGGCAACCATTTATGTTTACATTTGTTCAGTATTAAATTATTCACTTAACGTAAGCATGTCTTGGAGGGTTGGACGTAACTCAAGGGGGCATTGAAGCACATGAAGTAATACGATTCTTTAAAATGTAGTGAATTCCCCAATTTTTACAAACTCGGTCAAGCTTTATGTCCTCTGCTAAGTAATGTTAGCATAATTTTAGCTCAGTGTGTCTTTCAGCAGCCCTGCCCTCCAGCAATAAGAGTCTGATTGGGGTTTTTCATTCCACCTCTCTCCATACTCTGTCATTAGTGTCATTTCACTAATGTTTGACTAAAAATACCCGAAGGACTGCCCTATTAAAAACACAGCAGCCCAGTGTTAATCGTCTTGAAACACTACACCGCCTTCTCTCCCTCTTCTGTCACTCACTCCTGCCCTCCGCTCACTTCTAATACTCGCGCTTGTTCTCTGTCATGTCACACGCTTTTTTGTAATCTCTCCTGAGTCTTATTACCAGATGCTATCAACCTTGTTCAATGTGTCTCAGTATTCCCTAATGCTTTGGCTAATACAAATTATGTTATGATGTGGAGATAGGGGAGAAAGGCCTATGTGTATTTGAAGGAGCTTTTTGTGAAGGAATTTTATGATCCATGGTAGTGACTTCAAGCAGACTGACCACTGCATACACGATGGACCATTGGATTTTAATGTCCTATATACATACCATAGATCCTTAAAGGTGCAGAGGTAGACAAAAGGGCCAGTAACTAAGTTCACGCTGTCCTGCTTTAAACCCAGTTAACTGCTGTTGTCGTTTTGGTTTGGTTCTGTCTTGGTTTAGTTTTGGTCTAGTCCAAGTAAAGTTCTGAGTTTAGTTTCTACTAATGTTTACTCTCCATTTTGAAGTGATGTATGCGTGAGCAAGTGTGAATGCGCCATTAGTATTTGCTTGTTAAAACTGCGCTATGTAACTCTTCCAGTGGAAAAGTCGCCACCTGCTTATGTCCAATGAGATGTTATTGATTTATTTGGACAGATTGTTCCTGTTGTATGGCAGGAAATGTGTTTATCTTGCATTTATTTATTAAATTACAAGTGTTTACTGCTTAAAAATGTATTGAAAACATGCATTCCTACCGTATAAAAATATTTAATGCTTTACCGCCAAACAGTCCAGGCAACTCCTTGAAAACAACAACAAATTAAATAGTGCACCTTTAAGTACTATTGCCTTAAGTAATATCGATTCTTTTGTAACATCCTATTCATTATCCTGTACATGGGATTTAAGAAGCTCTGCCAGTGTGATATTCTAAGTGCATTACCCGAGCACAGTGTTTTTTTTTTCCCCCTTCCGTTTTAATTATAGACTTTGCTGGAATAGTCATCCTTGAGAACTATGTTGATTTATTGTAGGCCAAATTGGATGATAGTATGTGATTAGAAGCAAAAAAATGAACTTCCTAAAAATTGTATTTAATTATAGTGGACTGTTAACACCCACTTTTTTGCTATGGTTTTCTTTTTAGCACTTTATTTTAGTCTAAGCAAGCACTGAGATGGTTTAAATCTTCCTGTCTTGTCTATCACAGCATATACTTCAGACTTAGGGTGAAGTTTTGGTTGAAGAAATCTTGACGACACGTGAAGCCCTCAGAGTCTAGACAGCTGTTCTCCAGATGTCGCGCGCCCGGTCACGTCTTAAGCACATTTGTTGTCTTTACAGATATGGACATCACAACCAATCTCCTCTAACACCACTGACCACTCCACCCCTCCCTATGTCTGATTCATTAAAGATCTGACCTCCAACTAGATACTGAGAATGCAGGAAGGTTCAAAATGACTATCGCTCTTTCGCGCTTGATCATTCGCTGCCCGCTTGATTAGCCCCGATAATATTTCAGCAGTGACGTAAGAATCACAACACAAACATTAACTGTGCCCTGCGGAGTTTGCTTGTAAACAGCAGATACATTTCACGGTGTCTTTTAGTGTCTCTTATAAACCTATGCTACAGGTTTGCAGGCACTAAAATAGCTTTATAGTTAGACGACACGATATTTGGAAAACATGTGAGATGTTAATGCCAAAAACTGTTTATAATACTATGAATATGAAGGGAAAAAAAGCAACTGAACATAATATTGAGCAATTATACATTTTGGCTTCAACGTCAAATTGAATTGCACTATCCCGTGACATCCAGGCCTGAGGGCAGTAGTGGAAATTGGACTAAGTAGCACTGGGCTGGGTACTGTTTAAAGATACAGTACAGTACAGTTTTCAGTATAAAAAAGGTAAGCTACTATTGTTACTGCAAAACAGTTGGTACCAAAAGCAGTACATTTCTTTTTATATTCTTATTTGTTATTCTCGATGGCAAATGAAAAATACTGTTCAGGTATTGGTATCGAAAACCAAGTAAAAGCAAGTGGCATTTTGTTGCAGGTATCCATACAAATGTAAGTGATGTTCTTTTTATTTAGTAACATGGCCCAGTGATGACACAATAAGTCAAATATCTCCTTTCATTTCTGTGTGCTCACTCGACCACCTGGCCAGTCTATCTCTCCCCCCACATCCCATCTGCCTGTAGACCAATTTCTCTGTCTATACCTGACTGATTGAGCTGTATATGTAACTCAACACCCATCTGTTTTGTGTAGGCACTTAAAACCAATACGGACCAAATTAAGCGTCTTCACGCTATGTTTGAATGACAAGTCCAGTTCAGTGACCAGACAAGAGGACCAAGCTCTGGATGTGATGTGGGGGATTCAGAAACATACAGGCACGATTAGCCTATATTTCATGCTCTGTCAGTATTGATAAAAGAATCGGACAATACAGAATTCATAGTGGTAAAATGTAATAAGTGTAGTACTTCATGACCAAATCTTAATGTTAAAAGCACTTAGAAAGCAAAAGGTGAAACAGCAACAAGTTTAGTATGGTAGGGATACTAGTGGAACTACTCAGTCACAAGTTCTGCTGCCAAATTTGTAAGCATGAAAAATACTACTCAAAGTACTAGTTACTTTTACACATTTTTGGTATAGGGATGTAACGATATCCAAATCTATTGATATCCAAACATGATATGCATCTCACAGTATGAGAGTTATTGTGATATTTTGTAGATGCTGACCAGATTTTGAATATGCTACTTTTTCCTGTTATTTCTTCCTATAGTCTGCACAGAAACAGAGCGAAGGTTTACTGTAATGTGTAGAGGGCTTATTAGAATATGTCACTTTGTGTTCTTCTGCACATGTCTCCTGCAGAAAGACCCGCTGTCCTATGTTTTTCATGTCAGTGTCTTGTAGGATTTCAGCAGATTTCAGGCTCCCCCGGGGGCGGGGCTAGGTGTGTCTATCAGGTATGAGTGGATGTTCGGCTACTGAAGTTTGAGCCATTTCTTTTTGTCATTTACACACTCACCTGCATTTAACATATATGGGTCATTAAGACGTATCCCACTCACTAATATTAATTTAGCATCATAACTTATTTTATCACACGGTGATAAACTGTTTTAGTGTGCTGACAACAATGCTAATGATGCAACTTCATGTTAACCTCACAGACAGCGGCGCTTTCTGCACTGCATCTGCTGTGTTGATAAACAAATAATCCATCTATATGTATTTTCCTCCCTATTTTTTAGCTATTGCTGTACCATAACAATGACTTTGAGCAAAGAGACATGTAATTCTATATATTTTTTCTGCCCATGATATTACTGTGAGATGATATAGTACTACAGTATTTCAGTTATTATTATATCATTATTTTGGTAGCAATATAGATCAGTCTTTTACGATTGGTTATGTGCTGGTTGTAGGTGTAGAAAGAAGTAAATGTGAGTGGAAATGGGAGTGTGAGGCAAATTTTACCCACGTACAAGTACAGCTTTATAACTTTTCCTCTCTCTCCTGCTGCTTAGCAATAGTGACAATAGTAATACTATACTGGACTGTAATTAGAATCTATTTACATTTTACTGCCAACTCATCCCCTTCTACTTGAGCAGTGTATTATTACATGTACTTGAGCAGTTCTTTATAATTAAAGAGTAATCAATTAGTTATAAACCTTGTGACTTCATAAACCACAATTGATTTTCTCATCCAATAGGCAGGAACATTCTCGGTCTTGTTAAACCCTCAGTAAAAGTGTAGTCAATAACACAATAGTGCTTAAGGCTTGGCTCGTGTCGGCCATCTTTTTTACTGTTGTGTTATTTTAGCACGTCATTGTTTCATTTGCTTTTATAGACGGGGATTTCATACGCCAGGATTGTTCATACGCAGCTAATAGCCACAGAACCACAGCGAGGTTACTTTTATGTGGCTAGGGCGGCAGGTGTTACATCTCTGGTACTTTTACACACGCAATATTGGAACGTTCTAAAGGGATTTAATATAGGTCAGTTCTAGTAAATTTGATGTGCAGGTAATCAATTTGTAGACTGGCATATGACATCATGCAGGGCTAGAACTTTTATATAGCCATAAAATTATACAATTAGTTTGTTTTTCACGTGAAGTTCTGTTAATGCACAATGTCTGCATTTACAGTGAGTTTTAAACTTAGTATAAAAGTGCACTCTGTAACTCTGTAACACGCAGGTGACACCACCAGGCCAAGTTACACATCAGATCTGTGTAACGGCAACACAGATAAGAAAGCATGTTTTTTTTTTTGAGCCGTAAAACACCTTTAAATAAAATAAATAAATGCAAGATACATTAATTGAATGCATACTTGCTTAAATAGAAAAACAAAATAGTACTTGTAATTCTTTTCAGTGGATAATACCACATGCTTGTACTGCATCTTGTAGATCAGCAGGCCTTCCTTTTAAGCAAACCCACTGTCCTACATTGTGTGTGAACGCTCTCTGAGACACTTCCTACAAAAGCCCTTTTTTCTTTGTGAGAATTTTTTCATCCCCAGGTCGTGTCTGGTAGTGATCATGCACGCTGATGGCTTCAAAACAGGCAGAACTAATGCAGAGCAGAGGCCGAGCTGTGATGTCCGCGGCAGACGAGAGCCTAGTTAATACTAGACGCTCTGATGCGGTCAGGAGATGAGAGAGATTGTGTTGAGGTAATTGGTCGCCCCGAGAAAAGCGAAGTACGTTATGGAGCACGAGAATGAAAGAGCGACAGGAACAATGTAAATATTTGTGCGCTGGAGGTGAAGTCTGAGCGTGTGCGCGAGCTGCATTCTGATTGGCCATCGGGTTCTTATTTCATGTACCATAGACAACAGCTGCGGCGGCACGGGATTCGTTCGCCTATCCATCTACCCCCCACTCCTTAGAGATCCCTGCTCTTCCTGCCATTCATCAAAATATTGATAAAAACACGTAGCTCTCCTTTTATTTCTCCACAGACGATTCATGTGCTGGTCCGCTTAGCCCCTGAGAGGGTTATTCTGGTTCCTGTCATCCGTTCCTTGATTCATTTGAGTTCATTTTCCCTCCATCATCTCTGCCTTTAGCATAGACTCCCATCTGAAACACTACACAGATGTACCCACTGAATTGTGATCATTTGTCAAATAAGTTACGTCTCTTTGCTTTTTATCAGTTCTACTCTTTTCATCTCACTACTTGCTACATCTCAGTTCTCACCGCAGATTATCAATGTCAGAATCTGCCATCCGATTGGACCAATGTATCATTCTGATTTTCATGTTTATAATGGCTTTTCTGGTGGAGGGTCTGTCAACTGCTCATGTCACAGTTATTACATTGCCTAGAATGTTCCACAGTATTGCATTTATATTTATCTTTCTTTATGGGCCAAGCAGGTGACATCACATGTTCAAGTTGCAGGTCAAATCGGTGCAAATACAAGTTTTTGTGGTATTTTTGAGCAATAAAAAGACCTGTGATTGAATAAATGTAAGATGGATGAGCTTAATGTCAAACTATGAAACATTTGAACATCAAGGCAAGCAGGTATTGGACCCCCACACCAGGAAATGTGAATTATTTTTTAAACTTTGTGCTGTTTGAATTGTCAGGATCATCATTTAAAAGTTTGATGTACTCCAATTACCAAAGTCACTGTGTTGTCCCTGTGGATCCTCAGTAATTTTGGTCATAAAAAGCTTATAGGTGATGAGATGTCTATAAAAATGACTCCTCATCCGTTTTGAGATAATTGCTTCGCTGTGGGCAGAATAAACAGGACTAAAGCAACATTTGTAGGAAATTGTCAGTAGCTGTCAGTAACAGACGTGAACAAGCAAACTTCTCCCGACACTCTGACAGGAAAATGGCCAATAATGACACACACATACTTTTACCATTATAGATACCTTATAATCTAAAGCTCCTATATGCAAGTCTGTAATCCATATGCCAACACTGCTCCGTCCTTCAGCCTTCATCTGTCCATTTTAACCAACCGTTTATAGCCAACTTTTAATATTATTCTGCTTCATATTAAAGTAGCTGCGGTTAAGTGGTGGGTTTGCTTTTTGTTTTTGCTTTCAGCCGAAATAGCAGAGGTTCACAATGACTTGCACATGTTAACAGAGATGAGGGAATGATAGAAAAAGATGAAGAGGTAAAATGAAGTTTGGTATCATGGAGAAGAGCCAGATAGATGCATGGTGTACATTGAAATCAGCGTGTCTGGGGCTAATGTAAAAAGCAGGTTCTTATTATATCTGACTGTTCTTCACTCATCAGTCTCCACTTTTGATATAAATTTCATATAGTTCATTGGCAGGAGAGTGTTGCAGATATATCCGCTGCAGAGCTTTCTGTCTATTGTCACTGGGCTCTCTCCTCAAACAGTCCTCTAGACAGGATATTTGACATTTCACAAGCTTACATAAAACATATAGCTGTTTATATATAGCCCACCTGCCTTCTTTGATTTTGGTTATTGCAAGAGAATAAAAAGGTTAAAACAGAGTGGTCAAAAGTCAACTCTGAACTTTTAAAGTAATGCTGATTGTCAGGATAGTCACGAATTCAAAAAGAGTATGGATTCACACCCTGATCTACACCAGGTTTAGTTATATAGGCTAAGATGAATCATAATCATATAAAGTGTGAACATAGTAGAAGCAGTACAGTGCAGTATTAGGAATAACGGTAATAGTGGTTGAGGGTTGTTTTAGCTAAAAGCAAATACCTTTTATGACTTCAACACTGAGTTTTGAGTATATTCCAGTACTAACATATTCCTCATGCAACACTGAATTTTTTGAGTCGTCAAACAGTAAATGTATTCCTCCCTAATCCTTGGACATGTGTTTGAGTCCTGCATTTCCCATGGACTGTTTTGTGTCCGTGATGACTCCAATCTGTCTCCTCCATCCTTTTATCTTTTTCTCCTACCTCAAATTCTCCTGTGTTTCTTCTCCTTCAGACTGATCTCTTTTGACATATCTCTCAGCACTTTCTTTTGTGTCCTTTTAATCTGATTTCTTCGTCCGCACCACTGTATCCTTATAGGAGCGTGTGCATGTGTATGGAAGGTGTAAAAATATTAACACGTCACCACAGCCGCCCGGACTCGTGCACATTGATTCTGATTAGTAGCAGGTGTTGGGCGTGTGTTGAAAAACACACACGTACAGATCTATGCCGATGCAGTGATAGGTGAGATTTATGGTCCTGGAACACTGGGCTGCTGCAACAACATACTTAGGCCCTCGGAGATAACACAAGAGGCACGTAGTATAGGGCATAAACAAATAAGGGGGGAATTCTTGACTGACATGGCTGGCTTTGCGATGAAAACACTTCTTATGGAAACAGCACTATTTTTTGTTGAGAAAATGGGATGCGTTAGGTTCCATACGTGTGGGCTGTAATTGCACCTGAAATAGCATTCTTGCAGACAGGAGACACTAAATCTTAATGCCAAACTCAGTCTCTCATGTGGTTGGTGGCCGGATCATTAATTCTTTAATCTACTGACAGATGAAACTGAGAACAATATTGCGCATAATGTGCTTCTCTTTTAATATGGTTTCATACAAAAAGGATTGAAAAGCAAAAGTGAGGTAGGGAGAAATTATGGTGGTGTCAGACAGACATATGTATACTTTTTTTTTTAATTAATCATTGCATTTATATAGCGCTTTTCATGAAACCCAAAGCACTTTACAGAGCATTATTCATTCACTCCATACCCAGTGGTGATAAGCTACAGCCACAGCTGCCCTGGGGCAGACTGACGGAAGTGAGGCTGCCAATCTGCACCATCGCCCCCTCCGACCACCACCATCACTCATGCACACAACACTTTCATACTAGGCAATGTGGGTGAAGTGTCTTGCCTAAGGACACAACAGCAGTTTTTGTGACTACCGTATATATGTATTATCTTTAAAATAATGGTCATAGAAGTATTGTGATCTACTATTTGAGCTTGCTGAGGCATAGGCTTGGTTTACGTATAGATCAGTCAACTCTTCAGCTAAACACATTTGGAAATGGTGAAACTGGAATCTAACAAAATACTGGCTTGATAAAAATCTTCTCATATTGAGAAAATGGCTCAGGTCATCTCAGGGCTTTTAAGTTTCAGTTTGTCCATATGATCACTGATCAAACTATTCCCAGTTGTAAATAGAAATACAGTTATAAAATAAATTTTAGTTCTCACAAATTTTTTTATTTTCCTCCTCATACTCCTTATAGATTCACTTGATATTCACTTTTGTAATGGGTTTTAATTGGTTACCTAATAAATGTGTATAAATCCAGCCTGCACAAATGTATTATAAAAATAACACTGATGGAACACTGTACAAACGGTTTTAAGTGCACTGCTGCCACAGTGCGTTGCACTGCCCGCTGCTGCAGATAGACCATTAGTCCTACTGTCAGGAGTAATTACTCCCTGTGGACAACCCTCCTCTGCCCCAGCACACACAACCACTGGCTTTTCACTTTCCTCTGCTTCTATTTGTTACCTGCTGCATCTGTCTATACCAGAGCACTATATTTAACGGATGGCTTTTTGTCCATCCCGCATTTGCTATAATTACTCTTCTGTCTCTCAGTGCAGTTGGCCTCCCTTTGTTTAATGATGTTGTTTTGCCACAGTTTCAAGCATTAACTTAATTCAATAATTGATGAGAAGATAAATAGCAGTACATTCATACAGGGAAATTATTGATTTTTTGCTCACACACACAGGCAGGCTTGAGTAATAAGTGAATGCATTTTTGTTAAGGGGGGTTAATGCAGTGGAACAGCTTCACTTAATGTAATGGACTGTATGGGGTGGGTGCATAGATCTGTGAGAGTCAGAAGACAAATGATGCGTGCTCATATTTATGTTGTCTGTCGGGAGCACTGAGTGTCCCAGCTGTGCGCCTCATATGGCCATGTTTCCATATAAGGAGGTGGGCTGAAATGTGCCTATTGTGATAAAAATGCTGACTTGACATGACTGCCTATATTTAAATGCGAATCAATGTCCACACCATTATATTAACTTCAAATTAAACTATAAAAAAGTTTTTGGGGACAGTGTATGTGAACCTAATGAAGCTGATGTTTGCAATGAGCTATGACAACACAGTCTCCACTGATCAGCTATTGTTAATTGTATTTTCAATTCTAGTAAAGTTATGTAATTGGGTATTCTGTACTTAACATTTGGGACTGAAAGCAGTTAGTTATTCATTTTTTTGTGAAAATATTTTATATACTGATAATATTTTAATAAGATTATTTTAAAGTAACAATACTTCTGGCAAATTCTGTTGATTTTGGACTTAAATGGAAATTTAACTGGACCGTGTTGGATCAATAAAGCCTGCAGATTTTATGGCCATGTAAAACAAATAACACAATGGTATCGTCATTACAGTAAATAAATTACAGTACATGAAAACGTTCATAAACATATCAAACGAACTGACACAGATCCAACTGTTTATTTAGCTGTGAATACTGTAACGATATTGAACCTATAAACTGAGATAAGAAGTTGTAAAACTTTGGAAATGCATTTCTGTGTCCAGTTTGGAAACAATGAAAGTGAGGGATTTTTCATAGACCAGTGGAAAGTTAACAATTAGTGCGTGTAATGATGCGGGCGGTTTGTTTGGTGCTAAAGTGAGCGGGCCTTTTCTGGCTGGTTAGTGTTGGACTATGTGGGAAATCTCACAGACTTTGAAGTTTAGGGAAGAAAGTAAAGCACGGAGAAGAGAGGAAGTGATTAACAAGCTGCCATTTAGGGTTAAAGATGGAGACTGTTAGACGACTGTTCAATAACATGGACGTGGGTGATTTATTTATGTTTACTATAGCACTATGGCTGTTCAGCACAATAGGAATAGTTTCATATTATTTAATGGTACATTGCACATCTTGTCTGGTCTAAAGACTGTCACCTGCTTTTCTTCATGGAGATGTTATTACTTTGTCTAGAATAAACTATAGATTAAACCTATGTAGCTCAAGGGAGACAACTATAGGCTACATTACAGGTTAGATCTGTGGAGAGTCGCCCCCATTCACAGAGAGATTTATTGTATTTTTGAGCAGTAGAAACACCCGTAATGAATAAATGTTGGATGGATATGTTTAAGTCTTACCATGGGAAATTCTAGGCAGACATCCAGGAGATAAGTGACGGACTCTCCACCAGGAAAGTTGCCCAGTGCACCTTTAATATTATTTTATATTATTTGGCATATTAAAACAGGTTGTGTCATGGTTGGTTTAAAGATGGACCTATAGATTTTATACTCTTGGAAATTAGTGCATGTATTAGTGCTTGCCAGATGTAAAAAACCCACACCAAAAAGTTTATCACTTTCCATTAAAGACTGAAATAGTCACGATTTGAATCAAATTATCAAATAGATGCAACGTTATTGTAACAATTAGCGGGACAAGAACAGTTTTTAAAATAATATTTATTGACTTTCAAGTAGCATAAAATAATGGTGCTCAAAAATGTGAAATTGTCCGTGATTGTTCAGAATCATGTGAAGTGCGAATCTGATTTTATTCTCTTTGAGGAAGTCCTTTTTCCTGTAAATGCTCTATACAGTTTTGGATCCCAGTAAATCACGACGCTGGACTGGGTTAAAGAGGGAATACAAAATAAATCTATCATGTTGGTTTAGTTGATGTAGATTGATTGTCCTGCATTGGGGACTAGACTCTCACACACTGACCCAGACACATAGTTTATCATGTGTTTGTCGAGGTCCGATGGGGAAGAGTGGAAAGTCTGGAATATCATTTGGACTACAGTGTGTGTGTGAATTGGCTGCTTGCCCCATCCCACTACCAGCCACAAGGTAAAGGGGGGCTACCACTTTAGGAAGACCCCCTTGAGGCCATCCCGCTGTGGGTCATCTTAAATGCCCCGCCTTCTACTTCCCCTACTTCCTGTTCACTTCCTGTTCCTGTCAGACACAACCCAGGCGCCCCATTCATTTATCGCCATTGGTTCTAATAGGAGCCTCCTGCCTTTCATCTGGTTCCATCCACTGCGTTATTTTTCTGTCTCTATGTGTGTCTGGTCCCACTATAGCTCATCATTCTTAATTGGTGTAATTAACCTGTTGCCATGGCGATTAACCTGGCCCACGAATCCGTTGGCGTCAAAATGACAAACAGATGGGAGCCCTATTGCAAACACACTCACAACAGCCACTGACAAAGAGAGATAGTGGCACTGATTTATTGGACGGAACTTGAACAACATTAGGGTGGTGTGGGCCAGGTACTTAGGCTTTGGAGGGAATCTTTATTTGTACAGACTATGCTGCACATGTTGCCATGTTCGGAGTCCTAAATGCATCCAAAATGAATTATGTTGTACCTTGTACAACCTCCTGACACCTCATCTCATGTTGCCAGCCATTCATAGCTTCTTTTTCTCAGTTCCCTCTCAAGCATTCATAAGAATGCACTTTCTCTCCCAACTCTTTTCTGCTCCACATCCATTGCAACAGTCTATGTAGGTTTCTTGTTTTAGTAATATTATTTGAATCAGTGTATAATGACTTCACATATTTTTTTTATTTTTATTTTAACTTTTATTTAACCAGGAAAGTCCCATTGAGATCACTAATCTCTTTTTCAAGGGAGTCCTGCCATGCACACATCACTTTCATACTAGGCCATGTGGGTGAAGTGTCTTGCCTAAGGACACAACAACAGTTTTTGCCACTGGTGCTCTACTGTGGCACCTGGAATTCCCAGAGGTCTCCCATCCAAGTACTACCCAGGCCCGTCCCTGCTTAGCTTCTGAGATCTGATGGATCAGGCTTTGACAAGCCATCGTATCATCAATGGCCACTTTTGATTGTCATCTCTTTTCACATCTTCTCATTGTTGTATTGTCATCTAAATCTATTTCATATCACACAACCTATCACACAAATACCCATAGAATGATCAAATTCCATGGATATTTCCCGGCTCATTTTCTCACGTGTTGGCTTTTTAGTTCTATTTTTACTTGGAAAAACAAATGAACACATAGTTCCTATACCAGTGCTTTATAGGAGTTTCCCAACCAACTTAATCAGTAGCTTGTTTTAGCTTATCAACCCACAAACACATTTAATAAGTATTGGGAATCCCCAAGCAAAGGGCAAATGAAATGGACTGACGTTCACAGCCACGGCCCTTTCCATATAAATGTTCAATATTGTGATAATAAAAAATACCAAGTGTGTTAAATAGACCACGGTTAGAGGAAACATTCAGTAGGCTTAGAGCGTTTCTCCATGTTGATACAGCCATATTTTCTTTGTTGATCTTACAGGTATTTCAATCAAAGCCAGTGTGGGAATAGGACTTTTGCTGGTGGAAAGTCAGCGCATGGAATCCTGTATTAATTTTGTGTGGATTTAGTGTGTCACCGCCATAGTTTTCCTGTTGTGCTTTTTGTCAGTATACTTTCCCATGTGGACAATGCAAATTAAAGGAGTTGTCAAACAGGGTAATCAGTGGTGCATGATGTGGGCTTTGTTTTGATTATTCCCTGCTGTTCTGGCCAATCAAGACATACATTTTGTTGCAATTTAAACAGTCAGAGTTGTGGGGATGCAATTTTAATGTACAATGAATGGATTAAAGCCAATTTATGTCAGATTGAGCAGTCTTCTCCATTGTGAATCCTAACTGTCACAGACATATAAGGGGCAGAGGTGGTTAGCATCCTCTCTGCTCTGAAATCAGAAAAACTGATTTTCTTTATTGCAGCAATTTTACTGTAAAATCTCTGGTAATTTCCAGTTGCTGAATGATTGATGGACATACTTTTGAGCTGTTAGATAGTAATGATCTTAATTGATTTTATGTACCCTTTATTATGCAACGTTGCTAATCTCTGTGCCTTTTCATTGCCCCTCTGGGATAAATAAAGGGATTGAAGTGAATTGAATAAATTATTACACTAAATGAAGCCATTTGCGCACCTTAATATGTCACTTCAGTGTTCCAAAATTTTATTCCATACCAGTAGCTAACAACAAAAGCTTGCAGTTTTTTTGCAGTTTTGTTTACATTAGTGAGATTCAGTATTGTTTTTGGCATGTGACTGGCAAGACGGATTGAAAGCAGAGTGATGGTAAGGGCCCGGCAGGTGGAAGGATAGACTTAGAGAGGCTTTAACTTGATGAAACGCAGGGCACCATTAGTCTGCTTTTGGGTGTTCCGAGTGCGTACGATGATGTGATAAGTCGGTTTGGGGACAGTTTAATGGCTGTTGGAGCAGCTAAACAGTGTTCCCACCTCCTCTATGTTGTGCCTTGCCCACATCGTCCAGTCAGCAGTGCTCACCATGACGAACACCAGGACATACTTATGAGTGCTTTTACTTATGCAGGGGGCAAAATGGCTAAAGTTAAGATTTGCAAAATGGCTAAAGTTAAGCTTTGCCCCATGTTCAGATAATGCTAAAAAAAAAAAATCATCTAATTTCTTTATATTTCAAGCCAGTGTCATTTTGAGTTTGGAGTCTATGGCACCACAACCCAGTTTGTATTCCTGAAGTATTGCTGGGGTTCAGATGACATCACAGCATTCTTTAGGCCATCCATCCATTTTCTTCCGCTTTATCTGGGCCTGGGTCACAGGGGCAGCGGTCTGAGCAGGGAAGCCCAGACTTCCCTCTCCACACACACTTCCTCCAGCTCTTCCGGGGGCATCCTGAGGCATTCCCAGGCCAGCCAAGAGACATAGTCCCTCCCGCGTGTCCTGGGTCTTCCCTGTGGCCTCCTCCCAGTGGGACTTGCCTGGAACATGTCCTCAGGGAGGCGCCCAGGAGGCATCCATAACAAATGCCACCTCAGCTGGCCCCTCTCGATGTGGAGGTGCAGCGGCTCTACTCCAAGTTCCTCCCGTGTGACTGAGCAGCTGTCTCTAAGGTAGCGTCCAGCCACCCTGCACAGGAAACTCATTTCGACCGCTTGTATCTGCGATCTTGTTCTTTTGGTCATTACCCAAAGCTCAATAATATTTAATACAGAAGGGGGAAGCAAAATTTTTGATTGTTAAAATGCAGATTTTTGTTGTAATATAGTAAGTTCCAGGAACTAGTCACGAATGGAAATGATCAATGGTCAACAATTGTGAATTTACTCATCATGACAAAGTATAGTTTAATCAATTAAATAGGAAATTCTGACTCTTGCCTTCCTTTGGGAGTGTGACATAATCACTTTCTTTAATCTGAAAACCACCAATACCTCGCTGAAGGCATATTTCCTTCATATTTGAGAGAACTATATTTCCCTTTATTTGCCCATACGTCCACATGATAAATAGATATGATCTAAGCCATGTCACCAGCTGTGAATTTCAGTTGAGATTTAAAACTGTTCTCGCAGGGTCACCTTGGAGTGTTTGAGGTGGGTCTGGGGTACTGGGGTGATGACATGCGCTCATGTGGAGGTGTCTGGAGGGAGCCAATGCACGTCATCATGGGTCACTATGAGAAGAAACATCCAGCGGGACAGTCAGGCAGATAGGAAACAGACTCTTAGATAAATACAGACATCCTTGTTGTCAAGGTCTCTGCGCGTGTCCCTGCAGCACTTTCACTCTCTCACACACACACACACACATACACACACACACACAAGCCCTTATACTTTTATACTACAGCTGTGCGGAGTGTGGCACATCTGGAGAAGTGCCACGGTACACAAGCACTGGTCCCTGTCTGCTTCTTAACCTACTTCTCCACTCTTCTATTTCACTTCAAATGCTTTGCTCTTTACTCTTTGTGGGAATGTGCTTTTTCAATTTAAGGAGCACAAAATCCTATTACATGTAGTAATATGTTTATGTCTGTTTCATCCATGACTGCCCTTTTATATGGATATAGCTTTTTCCCAAAGTCACAGTCAAATAACTTATTTTTATGTCAATGGAGAAACAGCTATAGTAATACTGGTCCACCTTAAAAGATAAAAGAAAAAAAAATTGACAGTTACTGAAATGATTTATGTATACATATATTTTGATTGGAATCGTTATGGCTCATGAAATCACAAATTTTAAGTATATTTTTCATGCTTACACCCATTTCTATGCACATGTGGAAATCTTTAAGAACCAGCATATGTATGTCTATGTCTAAGCACACTTAATCCTATGCCCAATTAAATCTCTGACATCACTGCTTTTTATTGCTTTTCCCTCGAAAAACAAATAGCCATTTTTATGCCATTATGTTCTGACATCCCACAATACAAGCATTTGTTTAACTATTTCTCACCATCAAAAGCAGAGGCTGTGAATGAAGTGTGCTACCTGTCTGTCTCCAGCAGGGTGCGCTGTGTTGTAGTGTTTCCAGCACTCTTTGATGCGCAGTGCATGGGGGGGGGGGGGGGGGCACAGGTGGACAGTCCAGACTCCGCACTATGAAGGAGGGTGCGTTTGGTTCGCTTTACCTCACATCCCTCAGGTCAAACAGCTGATGTGCGGCCATGTCTGGTGTCTGTCAATCATCTTAACATCAACAGGACCAGGGCTAAAACAGATGCAGCATCCCGGTCATGTGACATCCGCCTGTTGTTTCCCCTGCTGTTTGTCTTCCCTTCCCACATTATAGTAAGTAGCTGTAAGCTCACATAAGCCTTAACATGTAAATATGAAACACAGTTCTGCTATACTGAGCACCACTGATCCCTGAGTTAATTCAAACAGCATATGTCTCTGCCTTGTATGGATTCCTGGGATTTGTCTTTACTTTCATACAGTCTTCCCTGCAAACATGTGTAGTGTCATGGAATACTTGACAAAGAGTCAGTTCGCTAAATATCTTACAGACTGATATTCTTGCAAAGTTCACACAGCGAGCAATTGAGCCCAACTACGCCTTTATGGTCCATAGTGTTGTAAAGTCCATCATCTTTATGTCTTTGAAGAATACAAAGCTTTAAAAGTGGTGCGCCCTGTGCCCTCCGCTTCCTGACATTTTATATGGGTCATTTTGCCTTCCTTCCACCCCAATAAAACATCCACAATCTAAGATGTCAAGTTTTTAGGAAATTTGTGTTATGTGTAGTCGGACAGATTTTTCCGTGTAATAAATTTAAAGAAAATATATTTTTCAGTGACAACCTTAGCCACATTTTAAGATATATAATGCCCAGACATATTTTCAACGACTATAGTGGTATTCACTTTACTAAAACCAATAAATATGACATGGATGTGTGCTAAAAGCAGTATTTTCAGAACACTTTTTTTTTGTCTAAACCTAAAATATCCCAAATATCTAGGGCTAACATTTGCAGCTAAAAACTGTCTAGCACATTCATATTGGCCACAGCCCCAACTGTGAGGAGGAACAAAAGCATGTATAGATGGACTGATAGCTTCCACACTGCACAGCTAAATTACGGCATAAGGAAATGAGTCGCAGAACGAGCAAAATGACATAAAAGATAAAAGCGGGTATAAAGAGACAGAGAAAGAGGCACGGGGGATTTCCAGTGAACTCTATAAGGGCCTGGGCATTAAATAAAAATGATTAGATCAAGGTGACGTAGCTAACGTTTGGCAGAGAGACAAGACTTCACAGGCTACTGATCTCCCTTGGCTCAGCCCTATCTGTAAAAGGCGGCTTCTCTTGCTCAGCGTAACAAGGTTTGTTTCTAATTACTGTATGTCTTTCTTTGATTCTTGGCCCCATATTTCATCATGTTACTGTACAAAGATCTAGATAGAGATGCTTTGTAAAGGATGGGAATGGGAGACTGTGTAACCTCATTCACAGCTGTAACAGTTTCTCTTATGCAATATTTGTAATTGGTTAAGAATGGTCTGTCAATGGATTTGATTTTGGGTTGCTGTATCCTTTGCCAGCTACACACAATATTTCATTCACCAAAACTTCAGTTGCGCATTTAGTTAGTCATTTATTTACCAATGCATGCATGCAATGAAGTGATTCATTACACTAGTGAGAGTTTTGTTAGCTAGCATTCAACAAAACATGATGTAACACAAATCCGCCGGCTAGGTGGTCCTGACCAAACCGAGCTCAGGGAGAGGAGTTCCCAAACGCTGCACTGTGGTCACCCACTCATGACAGATTGCCCCCATGACATGGAAAGAAGGAATTTTCCTCTCGAATCACAGTGGATCAATAAGGGATGGGTAAAATGCAGATACTGAATCATGTTAAATTAATAAAAGGATACCTGGGATCAAGCCTGCAATGCTCAGAGGCAAGAGTGCTACCTATACACCACTGCTAACAAACGTTTCCGCCATTTAGAGTTTACTTTACAATATGCACATATACAGGGCCAGCTCCAGTGTAGTCACTATAAATTACCTAAAACAGCAGCTCTGGGATCAAATGCAAGTGGAGCATGGTCTTTTTCATGGATTATAAAAACAGGCAGAATGTTTAGCACTAAAATGTATGGCATGGTGAACTCAACCGGCTGTGCTTGAAAATCTCCCATTAAATAATGTCATAAAATGTAAAGTAGTTTATATGAATTCAACCTTGTCTTCTTTTCTCTTTCGATCCATGAATAAACCAAATATAAAATGACAACTTTCGTCTGGTTATACAGTGTTCTGTTACCATGGTTATAAAGTCCTTGCTTTGACCCCTGGAACATTTTTCTAATACTTAAAAGTTTACTGATTCATTCTGTTTTATGGATCCGCTCCAAATTGAAATGGTTCTTGGCCCATGTCCTCACATTCTATTAATTCTTGTTCCATTAGCAATAGCTGTTTGTTTAATCCATGGAAAAAATGCACTGGTCTGGTATGAGAGGAATTAAAAATAAAGTTTGGTTACGAAAGAGAAACAGATGCCGAAAGAAGTTAAACACCCTTATTATGTGTCAATTAAATGTCTGATTGAAACATTGTTGGTGTTTAAAACCTAACACTGCTGACAACTTGGATGGCAACTTAATGATGTAAAGATGATTAAAGGCGTTGCTCATTAGAGACAGAATGTTGCTATTTATTTTCCAATTTCTCCTTCTTTTGTCTTGGTCGTAACGCTCTGAGGTCAGTCCCAAACATGTCTGCCTGTGTTTTGAACCTCACACATCATAAAGTGGTTGAGAAAAGATGTGGTTGCCAGGCCAGATCAAAGTGACCCGTGCCCCGCAAAATAGCAGCGCATTAACAGACAAGCAGACAGACACGTGTGGGCAGAGACGGCAAAAAAACCAAGAAGCCTGAGTTTTTTTTTTATGATGTAATACAATTTAAAGAACTTGTGTAGATAACAGCGTGGGTGTGAGGAGACAGGTATGAAGCCAGCTAATTAGTTGAGAGGATTAGCCCACCGATGATTGCTTTTAATTAGTCTTTTGTTCCAAAGCTAATCATTGTTTTCTGCCTCACACGCTCTAGTTTCCTGCACACACACACTTGCTTGTCATGAACGCTCTTGATGGGGTTCTTTGATTTAGGTCCAGAGTCACGTTCACGTTAAAAGCTTCTAATAAAATTGTAGCATAAGTAGTCCTAAACGCTCTACTAATGCAACACTATCTCATAAGAATCTTTTAGTTCAGAAGATCCCAGTTAATGCATTACCCAGTTCAATTTGCTTGTTCTTCGTCTGCTGATATTTTTAAACCAATTATGTGTGTAAAACTCTTGTGTGCAATCATAATTGGCTACATTTTCTGGGAACACTAAGTTACCAATTTTCTGCGCAATTTTCTGCGCCTCCTCCAAGTAAATTGATTATTTTTTTTAAAAGTATGTTCATTTTTCATTATTTTACGGTGCTACCGTATCTTCAAATTCAGTACAGTCTCTCTGAACAAAAAAGAAACATACATTTTTTTCCCTCATATTGATTGATCATGATTTTTATCTCATTAAAAACAAAAAAGCTTCAGTATAAATGTCCTGAACATAAACAATGCAGACTTTTAATCCTTGCAGTTTATGAAAGAAAATGTCAAATTCACTTCTCCAAAGTCTGAACTCAAACCATATGCTTTTACTGACAGAGAACTGGCTTTAGATCCCTTGATTAAACAGAGCCAAGCATATCATTGACAATTAAAACGACTGAAACTTAAAATGTGATCAATTGCACAGCCATTCTCTGAAATAGTTTGTCTAACCAACTATGATGAGAAAAACTAAAAATAGCTTTTCTAGTAGCTCACAGTCAAGCTTCCTCATGCATAGTTTTTGTAACTGTGTGTGAAGGTTGACTGCTCCCGGGGCCTTGACTCTGCCTCTCGGAGACCTTCTGAGCCGATCAGGAAGTAGGCGTGCTCAGCCACTCGTGTCGTCTCCTTGTTAAGGTGGGCTCTTATGGTAATGAGCCTTGGGAAATTTACACTAACGAGTGTGTGTGCACGCTGCAGCTAAGGTCACACGTGCTGGAGCTGAAGAGGCCAAGTGAATCCATCCCTTCTGTCCGCTAACTATACCAGCATATGCCTCTATTTAAATGCTTTGTATTCTGACTCTTCCCTAGCATTAGCCACACTTCGCCACAGCAAGTGTGTGAGTTGTGGTGGAGTGTTTTAGTTTCAGATGGCGGGGCTGATAAGATGTTCTGGAGGTCAGCCAGGTCCCAGACTTGGATGAAGCATGTGTGTACGTTACCATCCTTGGCTCCATCTCCTGAGCAGTGGGTGGTTTGCTCATGTTTTTACATCCTGTCTCCTCCACCACTCGAATTATATCTTTACAATAAGAATTGCATTATTCATGCCACACTTGTAAAATGTAAAGATATGTAGTAAAGAGCAATGAAAATGCAGTTGCAGTAAACTCTATTACTAAAATAAAAAAGAAACACAGAGTTTTAAGAATCGCAACATCTATCAAAAATGGAAACAATTTTTTTTTGCAAAGCCAGTGGATGTTCAGACAAACCTACAGAAACATTAATTCAATCAATCATCGATTTGAAATCCAGTCTGTATGAGCAGTTAAGTAATACATGTTGAAGCCTGGGTTGAATAGTATTTCAGCAGTGCAAGGCTTTCCTTACAACTCAGCCCTCGATCTTTGTACTTTTGATCAATTTTAACACCGCCTGCAGTTTTCCTCTTAAACCATTTTCCCTCGCCCTATTTGCTAGCCCCATCTTCCCATCTTTCTGCCTCCCAGTTTTCCCTCCCTCTCTCTATGTCAGTGTCACCACCTCTTTTAATGGGTGTCACCTGCTAGAGTAATGGCCAGGGCTCAATGTGCCATAGCAGTAATTTAACACTGTCACACACACACATATACGCACACATGGAGGCGCACACACATTGATGGATCACTCAGGGGACCATAGCAGAAGTGCTGTACACTGGACGGTCCAGCGTGGATATGACACTAGTAAATTAGACTGTTGTGAGGGAGTGTGCACAGCTAACCACACTACTTCTTTGAGAGCTCAAACGGCTTCCAACCAGCTGCTTTGGAGGCAGGCAAAATTTGTGTGCCTGGGCTGCCGATTCATTATTTTTGGACGGAAATATTAAAGCAAGAAGTGGCATATAAAAGCGTGATTAATGACGTCTTAACTGGGTCGGGCTGACAGGGCCTGTTCAAGAAAGCTTTTGCGGATCATGAGGCAAGGTCAAAAGCATTAAAAGTTTCAACTAAGTCAGCATAATGACAGAAATATGGCCACAAAGAGTTGTTGCATCCAATTCTGGAAAGTGCAATATAATTCTTTGCTTAGAGATGAAATGTAATCCATGTTTAATTGCATGTTTCACTAATAAATTTCTTCTCACTCAAACAGCCAGCAAGCCTGACGCTGAAAATATGTTTGGCCATAAAATGAAGATGGAGTGGCTTAAAAGGGATCTGTAGTGATTGATACTGATGTCCTTTTATCATTTTATATTTAATTCATTTCACTTTAATTACTCCACAAATTGCACATGGTTCATTTGACTAAGAAGTTCTTGTCTTCTCTCTGTTGTTGCCTAGCCAAATAGTGGCCCATCATTATGTTATCCATATCAGAATAGAAGACCCTATTCCTCCTCTTTTTCTTTCTCCTTCTGTTCTGTGACCTCTTCTTATGTCATATGATATTATTGAAAACAGCGTATTCCTGGTAATGCTTCTTTTCGTATTCATATGCAAATGATCATTGATGTTGTGTCCTTTAATAGTGATTATAGTAATCATAGAAAAATACAGTATGTGAGAATTATCACATCACCAGGAGAATAATAATCATTGTATCATATTGAAACCACAGCGAGGATTTGTTTGAAAAGCTCACTTTGTTAATGGAAAGCCCAGGGTGTAGGATGTCACACTGTTTGACTAACCCTGGTATTGTGGCCAGTGTGTTGCAGGAAAAGACTGGCACAATATTCCCAAAACTGGGGCAACCATTATTTGGTCTGGCAGGGGTTCCCCACTTCATGTACTGTAAGCCGTGAGTTGTAATGTAGGTGGTCGGGAAAGCGGCAAATCACACAGAAAGATCAAAACACGTGCGATCTTTGGGTCATAAACACCAGCGCACACAACGTCTCCACTTAAAAGCAGTGGCATGGAGGAACAGAGATGTTTTATGTTCCTTTTCAACACCTGGTTAGGAAAACGAGACAAAGCGAGCCCATTTGGAAGCAGGAATGGCGATGGAGAATGGCTGCCTGGTTACTTTTTGCTTCCCATTTGATGCTTGTGTACCATGCAGTCATTATCGGCATTGTGAGCAGTATGCCTCGAATGGCACGACTTCAGTCACTCCACACAAGTGCTGAGCTATAGCATATGTGCATTGTTCTGTGTGCTCCCATCTACTTTTATGGCCTTTAGTGAGAGTATGTTGTTTTATAGTGCCATTGTATGTGTAATACAATATATAATACAGTGGGATCATGAAGCTATTGCACTGGTGAAAAGATTAAACCCATTCAATAAAACAAAGCATTTTCCACAGTGTATAACTGAATGAAATGTAATAGTATCTACTCTCCATCATTCACAGTTTACTCAGACACAGTCATATTAGATTTACAAACACCAAGTTGATATAAGATACGTGTAATTGATTTTATGCATAACTAGCCATAGCTACATATGCACATACTGACTGGCAGTCAAATTGGAATTTAACTGAATTGCAAGAACCCAACAAGTTGCATTTTTCAGCAGGATTTGTATTTTGCATTTTTGTTTCTTAAATCAGTACTTTATAATCTTTCAGTGGTGTGGTTAAGTCTTTGGTTTCCCTTAAACTTCCAATAATTTCATTGTATTTAGATTGCTGTTAACTTAACCCCAATCCATGTGACTATTGCTACCATTTTATCTAGTTTTCTGACAAAACGTTACATCTACAGTATAGTCAAGACTGTATATTAGCAGTAGTGAGAAACCAAAAAGTGAGGTGAAATACTTGTGCATTATTTAGACTGTGCATACGCTTAAAGAGTGTGGCTGCTCTAAATGCTTTTAAAGCCCTTTGACAGCAGAGTGACAGCTGAGGAAGATGGATGTATCTCCGAACACCGACAGTGGGGGACCGGTAAGGCCTGGTCCGATAGCATGGAGGGGACACCTGCTGACTGATAGGCACTTGAGTCTATGGGGCCGTGGCTTAAAGAGATGAGATGACCATATGTGTGTCATAGATTTCTTCCTCAAATATGTTTCCATAGCAGCCGTGCAGGGCTGGACAGAAAACAGAGACAGGCCCTGAGCTGCGGGACGTTAAGATGGCGTCCAACTAGCACTCATCACCAACATCAGCTGCTGCTCACTCTTTGTTTGTTCTCCTATACGTGCAAGACAAGCTCTGGTGAGTTGTAGGGTTATGGGATACAAACTGTTTTCATTCAGTTCAGGGCCGTTGCGAGATAGGGCCAAAGGATAACAACAAGAATAAAAAGAAAGCAAATTGTGATATTCCAGCTTTGTCAGGTCATGCCATATTTTCAGAGAAATCATGATAATATCTCCTCATATATTCTGACAGCTGCCAGGTTCTAACAACATGAAATAGTAAATATTCCATATTTTAGTGGAGATTACAAATCCTTTTTACATTACAGATACAGACATAATGTAACATTTTGCAACAGAGAGCTTCTGGGCAAACCTCGATGTGGTTTTATACTAATATCACACCTTAATATGTTGAAGCCATATTTTTGTGTTTGTGAGTTTGCCATGGTCTGTTTGTAATAACATGTGCATATCAGCAACAAAACACCTTTCCCATTTAAAGATGAAAGTTATTAAAGATGGAATGTGTTGTCTCAGCATGGTGTAACATGTCACGCTTGTGTGTTTAGCATTCAGACATGAAAAATACATCTTAGGGCAACTATTTGGCCAACTGGAAAGACTTACTTCAAGACATGTGCAGTTTTATCAACAGAGTAAATGTTTGTGCATGCAAGTGTGTTTTTGTGCCATCCAATCAAAAGGACATTGAGGTGTAATGAAGACAGTGAGCAGAAGCCCTGCAAATTAATTTAGTTTGGACCAAAAACAACACGCAGACTGGAAACAGTACCATGTGGATGCTTTTGATGCAAGTTAGAGGCTTCTTCCATTTTACATATTTTCTAAATTCCGTTTTATGAAATGATAAGAATCAAAATCCCCTTTCTGACAAAAATACAACCACATCTGGAAATGAGATGAGTGACGGTATCGGCCCAATCACGGTGCTTAGATCTTTGTTTGACAAACTGTCACCATCGTACCACATTCAGACTGGATATAACAAAGTTATGTGGTCATTACAACAGAATATGTTCAAATAAAGGTCTCTTTCATGTGGATGTGTTTGTGCATATGCCTCAACTGATTGGAGTGATACAGAGAGGATGATGTATAGATCAATAATGAGGTAATGCATTGTGGTTTTAAAGATCTGTTGAACACTTAGATTTATTATATGTATTTATTAAATTTAACTGTGCTATTAATGGTTATTGGTTTGGATGTGTACTGCCCTACAAATGCTCTACAAATGCAGAATTTCGTATGGCTGTTGAAACCAACAGCTGCTGTCCAGGAGGTCAAATGACCGACTTGTAACATGACAAAAGAGCAGAACCTGACTTGTATCTGGGTGTGTATGTGAAAAATATGGAACACCTAGGACTCTGTATTACCAAGTTTCTCTGTAGCCAATAAAAACAATCTTTGTACAGAACACTTTATGTATGGAACATATGTTACCACTCATCCAACACAGAACATATGAGGAGGAGATTTAGTTTGCTGGACCAGTAATTTCATCTAACTGTTTAGGCCCATTATAGACAACACTGAGAGAGTTTGCTGTGAGCTTTCTGTACAGTCAAAACATTTTCAGAGATTTTCGTCTTAACTGTGCATCATTTTTTAGGTCAGCTGTCTCACATCCTTTAATACAAAAGTATTTTCTAGTATTTGAAATAATTAATTCACATTTCTTTCATCTTTGGGGTCAGAGGTGTGGAGATTATTCAGCAACTATGGGCCAGAAATGGGTTATATATGAGACATTTTATTGATGGAATGCTAACACAGATGCAAACCATTCAATCTAACTTTCTTTCACACAAGCCAGTTTATAGGCACCATTTCACCTGCACATAAAACAGTATTTATTTGAGTTCCTATAGAGAACCCAGAAATAATGGAGGACATGCAGACCTCACTTTCATCCTGAGAATTGCAACCCACAGCCTCCCTGCTGTGACATGGAATCACCCACCACTCCATTCCTCCCCCTGTTCTTGTGAATGACTGTCAAATGTTCATACTTGAAACAACAGAACTGCTGACTCTGACCACCATTCAAAACCATTATCAAAGCCGGACCACAAACACAACAACACTACTGCTTCGCTGCACGCCTTCCTGGGAGATCCACACCCCGCCACATGTCCTCTTTATCTGCGTGAATAGATAAACTCACACACACGGTGGTCTGGGTGAGATCAGCCGCGTCTGTCTAAAGAATTTTCAGCAGCACATTGAGAGATGTTCTTGATCGAGAGCGGACATCTTGGACCCATTGGCTGGCTGTGATTTTGGAGACCGCAGAAGCAAACTAGGGGGGAACCACATTCTCACACACCAACTTTTCTACTGCTCGCTTGTAGTTTAACAACTCAGATCAAAGGGGGGAGCTGGTGATGAAGCAATGTGGCAAGAGAGGAAGAGAAAGTGAGACAAGGAGGTTGGAAGTGGAAGTAGAAAGGGCAACATGAAAAGATGGTAAGATGGATGAGTGTACCGGAGAAGACTAATATTAACTGAAGAAAGTGCTGAGCATGTCATCTCCCTGCCCGAGATGTTAACCCCTCACGTGGAGATGAAAGAGTTGTAGCCTGGTCCTGTCATACAGAAACAATAAGACACACTCGCACCGTCACCAAGTACCATTTTCACACATAGATACATGCATGGACTTATGACTTCCAGATGAAGACATGCCAAACTACTGGGCTTTGGCTTCAGTGTGCATGGTTCTTTGCAGGATCTGTATGGGTTTGACTTTCAAGACCAGCTAAGAGATTCTGTGTGAGCAAAGGTGTATTTGAGAGGCATGTGTGGAGAGGTAGAGCACATGAGCCAAAGAAAAGGTTGTATATAAGTATAGGTATTGGAATAGTTCATCTCAAAGTTTGTTTCAAAGCTGCAGGCATCCTACTCTATTAGCTGTATCACCTGTGATGCATTTTTAGGGTTGATAGGATTAATCTACGATAATATCCAGTATGTATAAATATTGTGGTGGTGTATGCAGATCTTTTCCACTGTGTAAGTCTAAACGGCACACTGGGCTGACTTAAATGAGATACTGAAAAAGGGAATCAAAGCAGGAAATAACATAAACAGTGTATTGATGTGTGTGGCAGCATGGGTACCATAAAACGGTGGTATATAATAATTCTAAAGATACAATAGAATGTAGTTCAGTGTAGAACCTGCAGGCCCCTGCTTTGGTATTCCCGTCTAACCATATGCAGCCCATAAAGGTGTCAGACTGGGACAGCATGGGGTAATCTACAGTGGGACATCCCGCTGTGGAGTCTTTATATCATTTCTCAGAAAGCCTTTTATCCAAAACATTGGACAGCGATGACTTCAGGTGATCTGTGCACATCTCGAACTATCACCAACACTTTACAAAAGGGTTTATTTATCAGTTAAATGTTCGTATCTGCCATGGAAAAACACTTGAATTCCTTCAATCACTCCCTTATTAAAAGCCCATCATCTAAATTACCAGTCATTTCCATGTGAAAATAAATAGTTAAAGGAAAAAAACAATGCATGAGGTCTTGTTTTTTAAAGTGCATAATACCGTACAATAGAAGGCAATAGAGAAAACACATCACTAGAGTCATAAAAAGGCAGGAAACACAGCCACATTAAAAAATCATAAAGCTGTGGAGAGATTGTGGATTTGTTGCATACTTTCATGTTATTTATTTATAAGCGTCAGCTGCCTCATAGTCACGCCTGCTGTCAGATTGTGTGTTGCCCCAAACTCAAACCAGATTTCTGGAAAGCTACGAGGTGTAGGATATTTTCAGGGTCCTAAAGGAAAGATTGGATCAAGAAGGCGGAGATTTCATGGTTTTTGGGTTTTTTAGCTGAAAAAATGACTTTGAGGGTGAGTGACAGCGAGCAAGCTTTAGAGTCTCACCCTTCAGTCTGCCCGAGTGAGATCAACTACTGCAACAAAGATAATATTTTTAAAGGCTAGATTACTTTATTGGCAAAGTTCAATAAACATGCACGGCTTGATGTTGAGATGGCTCCAGGGCAGAACATCGTATTTTTCTTCAGTGCTATAAATGGGAGTAAAAGCAAGGACGTGCAAAAATCACTGAGACTTGTGAAACTGGGGGCTTTGTCTTGTCTGTTCTGTGTCTGTGTGATGAGTTTAGTGAAGCTTGGGGGCTCTGCTGTGGTTAAAGGGGAACAGTAGGAGACTTTTTCACTCTGATGTGAGGTTCTGACTCACTCTCTGGGCCTCTTTATTCACTGTTCTGCTTATGTTTTAGTTCTTTGTTCATTTGCACTCCAGCTTCTAAAGAAACAATTCTGTAAGCTGTTGCTAATCATCTAACTTGTACAGTTGTTTTCCCATATAGGCCCTGTGATTTATTTATTACTTCTCATGAAAGGTTGTGGATTCAGTGCCCAGTTATTGGCACTTTAGTTAGAACACAATATTTTAAGCAAATTGCGGAGCTTCTTACTGAACTAGAATAGTCAGTGGTTCGTGTAAGGCTTTTCAGTGTGGAGTTTGCATGATTTCCTCTGGGCATGCCGATTTCCCTCATTTACCAAAAACATGCACAATAGGCAAAATCCTTCTGTGGTCCTGGCCAAGCCTATAGCTCAAGATCTGGGGGATGGGCGCTGCACTGAGATGCCCACTGCTCTGACAAGTTGCCCCAGCGGAGTTGAAGGATGGGTCAGATGCAGAGGACAACCTTCCCTACAGAGACATTAAAGTAAATCTCAACCTTAAGCTCCTGTGCGGACTTGACATCTTCTTATTGTGCCGAGGCATGTTTCTACAATTTCCACAAATCAGGCTCTCAGACTGGGGTCCCTAATCAAGAGCCAGGGACAGCATACTCAACCTTACCTTATTTTACCTTCTCTAATTACTAACATGCTGCAGCGTTGTGGAATGTTAGCGCCTGCCAGTCAGGTCACTAAAGGACATGAGTAATAAAGCTGTAATGTACATTAGACATATATCGACAATGGATTGGAAATTAAGCGTTTATTTTAAAAGACGTTTTGATTGTTTGGAGGCTTAATGACCTTCATGAAAGACACTGATTCTTATGGGGTCTACATTGTATCCAGGGTTACAATTCACATGTGTGTAGATCCTGGATCACAGAGCAGCAGTGAGTGTTGGCTGGAGTCAAAGAGTAATGTTTCTTTTGATGGAGTTTGTTTCTGTAACTTTGTCCTAAACTCACACTTTGTAGAGGTAGCCATTTATCCCTGCATGTCCGCACATATAAGTTGTCAAAATTTGTCCATTTTGTGAATTTATAAGATCACTCCGACCGCGATCCTGCTTTGATTGCTATTACTGGCTCATAGTTTGGCACACTCTGAACTTGTAAAATTATGGCCTAAGTGTAATGAAGGTTTACAAAACTCAATATAGGAGAATTTATACGGCCGATGATATTTTTCCACTTTTTGCTAAACTTGGGTTGTTGTAGTGAAAGTAGCCAAGAGAGCTGGCGTGGAAGGGGGTTTTCACCAATAACTTCAAAATTGAACCGCAACCAAAGGGAAGTCTAATTATATCAAACACTATAAAAAAGTTTGGTAAGAGGGAAGGAGAGCCAAATTTCAAAACTAAATCAATGTTGTATATTGAGAACTGCCAGAGGAGAAGTTGCATCCAACTGTTAGAAGTTAAAAGGGCAAAGTAGCGGTGCCTGAACTAAAATTATGTGAGTAAACGTTTGAAGGAAACACAAGTGCTCTGTTTGGATCTGAAATAAGGTGCGTTTAATTACCACTAGTCCTGAAATTTGGGCCACCTGGAAAAACAAATTGATAAATAGACCCATGAACATTGGATAGCAGTTGCATTAATACGAAGTGATTTTGCTGGGATGAAGTAGTGGCTTGCCCTCACTAGCAGGCTCTCAAGTGGACATGTTTACTGTTCCATAGGGGACAGTTAAAGCTTCAGGAAGACTTGATTCACGCGTGTTGCAGAAAAATGAAAATGCCCTCTAGAGACATGAAAAGGTGATGAATTAATATGTGATGACTTTATTAAAGCCTCATATTATTAAAGCTCCTCTGCCGGTAGGTCAATCCTTGTTAATGCAATTACGCGGTCTTTGGAGTTTTCACAGAAGCATTAAGCTATTGTTTTTCTCTCCCTGTAGGTCAAAGTACTGTACCATATGGTTTAGATATTCAGCCACATTGTTCTGCCTATAGATTTTACGCTGGTATAACAGAATATATCCTGCTTTTTTCATGATTGTAGCTTTTTCCTATTCTGTACTGTAGGTATATTTAAAGGGCCCATATTACACCTATTTTCTGATATGTGTTATAATGTGGTTTGTCATAAAAACAGACCTGGAGTGTGTTTTATTTCATTCACAAAAGCTTAACACACAAGCAGTGCATATTTAGGCTTAGAGTTCTTCTCACAAATGAAAAATACTCTGTTCCACCTTGTGATGTCTTTATGGTAATACAGGAAATGCTTTACTATGTTTTTAAACTCCATCCACCTTCACTAGAATCATTCGGAATATTTCAGATCTGGAGTCGCCAATTTCTACTGAACAATAAAAGGAAGCTGTTAACCTTTAAGTATTTTGAGCTTTGGGTATGTAGACAGATTAATAAGGG
This sequence comes from Odontamblyopus lacepedii, assembly GCA_034769755.1. NCBI lineage: Eukaryota > Metazoa > Chordata > Actinopteri > Gobiiformes > Gobiidae > Odontamblyopus > Odontamblyopus lacepedii. The sequence continues at coordinate 13,989,929 of CM068355.1, read as the reverse complement.
TTACTCAAACATGTGTAAATGCAACAAAGCACCTCCGGGTATGTTTTTTTTACATTATTTTTTACATTATAACACGACTTAAATCCCACAAGAATCCATTTTGTGTAAGATGGGTCCTTTAAAACAGGACACCCAGGTTTAGTGAAGCAGGGAGAAGGGGTGACCTCTACTGATATCCTGGGACAATGCATCGGGTTATGATGTAAATGGATCATATATGCCTACACTTAATCATACACTCAGCCGACACGGGGCAAGTGTGTGCCAGCCATATGGGACATGCGGAGGTCGTCCATTCATTTTCCATAAACACACACTATTACCTCCTCGTTCCTTTTCATCCTCGCGTCCTCATTATCCCACACATATAGGCTTCTTTATCTCTCCTACACTGCCTTATTGTCTTTACCCCCCTGCTCTGTGCCTTGGCTTCTCTCCTCCACCGAGGGGCTCCCTTCGGCTTCGGCTTCTGCTCTGCGTGCGTTTGTTTGATTTTGCTCCCGACGTATAAATCAAGCGTACCTCGTGTTGTCATGGCTACTGGGGTCATGCTTGTATTGGGCTGGTGGTCTGACCCTCATGTCGTTCGGACTGTTTGTGTTTAAAGTCTAGCTGGATTACGGCACTGGTCGCTGGCTGGTGTCACAGGGTGCAGTGGGACTTGTAGTAGGTTGTAGTACTTTGTCATTGTAGCCCTCAGCCCATGTCTGTATGAAGCCTGGCTTTTTCACGTACCCCCGCCAACCCCCTCCACACCCCCCACCCCTCTGTAAGTGACTCTGAGTGTTTAATCAGCCCCAGAGGATCCACTGAGGGCCACGCTCTTACAAAAACACCACTGTATATCTTTAGTGCAGGGAAATTAATTTTCCACTTGCCGTAATGGTGCCATACTCTGGGCTGGTCTCCCCTGGTAGTGATTAGCATTTAGGTTTCGTGCAGCACTATATGAATGAAGTCAGGGAATTTGCTATAATCTGTGGTAGACAAACATGAATATATAATTTTTTTTTAAATTATTATTATTACGATAACAATTTTCAGACAATATTACGGCAATCCAGTATCCACTTCAGTAAAATGATTCACAAAATTGCAGAACAGTCACATACCCGATTTGCTCTTTTAGCTTCCTTTTTGAACAAGCTTTCTCTGAAACAACACCTTTGATTGAAGATAAAATAATCCGCAGAATAAATTAAATAATAGTATTACAGAGCCATTTCAAATCTGCTGGCAGTGCACTCCAGTTCAATTTACATTCAATAGACCCTTTAAAAAATATTATCTATTCCTAAATATATCGCCCATCTCTAATCTGTGAATAAATTGTATTTGTAATATAGTTATATATACTGATGGGTTAAAGGGATACCAGTTATATGTTAAGGCTAGTAACATTTTAGTGATTCAGTTCAATTTCAGTTTTTTATTAATTCTGTGTCTTTTTCTAAGATACACTGGTAGCGGCATTGAATTAGATGCAGAATTACTGATCCAATCTAAAAAAAAAAAAATAAAATCTTTATATTCTTTATATTTTACACTTGAAGTAATTTTATTTGAACAATACTTTTATAGTACAAATTCTGTGCAGCTCTCCCATCTCAGTAAACAAGCTATCCTTTACTGAATGAGATTACATGTGGTTTGGCCCAAATGGCTTCATCTGTCTCCAGGTAAACAACCCTGCAGTTAGCCGTTTGACACAGATGATATTTGGGGAGTTATGGGTTCAGAGAGAGGCCTTATTGAAACGCCCACATAATGTACACACACATCCAGCATTCACTTAACCTATTCCAACTTGCCATTTAGCTCCAATTAACATTTACACAGCCCGATATATGAAACGACTCTGCGCATCCTCTGCTCCGCTGCTGCAGTTTTTCCAGCAGGTCAAACCACACTAGCCACCTCCGCTAACTGAATTTCTCCCTTTGACTTCTATGCCTTTTCGCTATGGAGGAGTCTGTTACATTTGGCAAAATAATGTGTAATTTCACAGCCCTGGAACATTTAGTTTTAGCATAAATTTTTGCTGAGCGGAAAAAGTGTAGATATTCTCACAGATGTATACCAATGTTTGCAAATAGAGCCAGGAGCAGCCAACGCTCTATTCAAAAGGAAACAATAGTCACAATAATTACATTGTTGAACTTGGGTCAGACTGCCCTGGACACAGTAATTGGCTGTGGTATTTAGCAGCACTTTTGATGGAGGGTAAAATAATCCGCACAATAAATTAAATAATAGTATTACAGCGACATTTCAAATCAGTTGGCAGTGCACTCCAGTTCAATTTACATTCAATAGACCCTTTACAAATTTCTGAACAAAAAATTCAAAATTCATGACTGGAGGCAGCTGGAGGCAAAAGGAAATGGAACATAATGTGATTTCAATGGGGAAACTGGGCTTAACTTCAGAATATTTTAAAATATGAAAATGCTAAGCATCCAGATACATGTGAGTGATATCAGAGCCCAGTTAAACAACATTTACAATTGTGTTTTACATGTTTATTTAACAAGATGTTCTTTGTTTATTGAACAAGATATTATCATAAACACTTTTTGACAAAGACAAAAAGTTTGACAAAGAAAAAATCCAGATTTTTAGGTTTTACTGGACAAATACTTACAGAATAGTTGAGCCCGTGACAATTTTTCACTTCATCCACAGATATATTACACATTTCATCATAAGTTGTACTTTTTTGTACTTCATTTTGCCTCCCCTTGCCTCCATTTCAGAGTTCTGAACATTCGGATGACATACACAGCTACACAGGCCTGGTTATGCGTTTGCAATTATTATTGTTTGAATTAGTTACATAGAGTTATGATTATTAAGTAAATTAGCTCTGCAAATTCTAATAGAAAATATTTTCCAATTACCTGAGTAAACTGTGAAGGCTTAATTGTACCACACAACAATTTCAACCAGTCAATAAACCAGGTCCAATGCATTGATTAAAATATTCCAATTCCCTGCTATGAATGCATTTTGTTGAGTCATTGTTTGTTTCAGAGTTATCGCAATCTTTGCGTCACATAAAAACATACTTTTTTTTGGTTTTTGGTAAAGCTTCTACAATGGGATATGTTTAACTATTGTACTACATAACTGCAGTGTTAGTTGCATCCGGTAGCCACGGTGTAGCTGTCAGTGTGAGTGACCGTTTATTTCCTTCTCTTGTGTTTGGGCGAGAGGACAGATGGTATCGGCGAGCTGGGCAAACAAACATACGCACACACCCCCACATGGACACATAGACTGGCTGAAGCTTGGGGCTTGGAGGTGCAGGGTGCAAAGGGATTTCCTCTCTTTGGCACAACAGTCACACTCGGTAGATGTCAGGCTCCAGATAACAGAATGTGTTTATGTGTGAGCTGACAGGAAACGGTGTCCTGTTCGGCATGGTTCACTTTCACTGATTTGATTGAGGAAAAGCGATAATAAACTTAGTCTGGCTACCGCTTCCTGGAAATACCCAATAGATGACTTGCTTATGAGCATATGTATGCACACTGAAAGACTGGTGGCTGATCTGATTTGTAAAATAAAATCACAAGAGGTTACAAGCAAATTCTTTACGTGAGTGATTTTGGTTACACGTTCAATGGAGAGTGTCGCATCCAAAAAAGCAATGCCGCATCAATATATCTATATTCCAATAGCTGCATATTGTGGCATCATAATCATGCCAACTTGTTATAGAATGCATAAAATACAGACGCATATTGGTTACGAAATTGACTGAAAAACAGCAACATTTTATAAATACAAACACATTTTTTACTGAAATAAATTGGTGTGCCCTTGGCTGCCAGATTCAGCTAAAAGTCACACATTTCACAGTTCCCTGACTCTGTAGTGTGTATGATATATATATATATATATATATATATATATATATATATATATATAGATATAGATATAGATATAGATATAGATATAGATAGATAGATAGATAGATATAGATATAGATATAGATAGATAGATAGATAGATAGATAGATATAGATATAGATATAGATATAGATATAAATAGATAGATAGATAGATATAGATATAGATATAGATATAAATAGATAGATAGATAGATAGATATAGATAGATATAGATAGATATAGATATATATAGATATATATAGATAGATATAGATATAGATGTATATAGATAGATATAGATATAGATATATACTGTAGTATAATGTATTCTTCAAAACATTTGCCAACAGACCATGACATCCAGTCAATAAATTAACTTCAATTTAATTTTAAAAACTTTAAAGAGCACCCATCAGAGAGAACTAGGTTGTCCATACATCACTTATTGATCGCAATTAGACATTCTCGACAAGATAGATTAATGAGAGAATGTGTAATGAGGCTAAGCGTTGTCAAGTGAGAAATGGTGCTCCGTGATTCTGCCTTTAATTCACTTTTTAAAAGATGGACAGGTGCCTAAAAATATGATGTCCATACAGTGTAGTCTCAAGGAAACATTGTGTGGTAAAAGGAGAGATTAAACCAGGGTTGAGTGGAGGATGAGGTGAAAAGGGCAGAGGAGACAAGGAAGGAGAGGACGAGATGAAAGGAGCAGACAGAGGAGAGGAGGTCCCCCACTGAGATCTCATTTCCAGCTTTCTGATAATACTGCTCTTCTTCTGGCCCTAATCTCTACATGGCGGAAATGACAAACACGCAGGCAGAACCTCTTGAGGACTAGTGTGGACAAACAGTGTATCCACAGCCAATGTTAAAGCTCTGTAAGTCTTTACAACATTGTACATTAAAGGTGCGCACTCCTTTTTACACTTTACTTCACACTCTGGACTACGCGCACATGTGTTCCCCGCTGGGAGCCTATTAGCCTGTCCATATCACAGGGCTAGCATAGTATAATGGTTAACAGATCTATAGATATATGTCTTTCTTCTTTGTGGTGGGATAAAAAAGCAGAGATACAGAGACTACATACATTGTGAAGCAAAAAGCTACACAACAGGTGCGGAGGGTGTGACATACAAGAGATGTCTGCAGCATTTGGGCTTTTTGGTTGTGTAGTAGCAAAGATGGTGCCAGCTCTGGCCCTCATCAGTCTGCCTAACGACCCAAGTGCCACTTTGATTCATGTCCAGTGGTGACAAATTTGGAGGACATTTAGTGGAGAACTGGGAAATTACGCCTTAATCTGTCTGAATTTGCTTAGCTCGCTGCAGAGCATGAAATATCTAAAAGACAATGTACAGTGCAAATGGAGAAAAAACAGTTTTATGGACTAAATAAATTGTTGACCTTTAGTGAGTGATCAGTCAAGATAGGAATAGACTGCAGATATTGTTAGCACTATTGGCACTTCCCAGCCCACACTTCCCCTGCAATCTGTGCACTGATAGATGCTGAAATCCAGTAATGTTAGGCTAAAATCTAGGCCAGTGTACTTTTTTGCATATCTAGAAGTATTAAACAGTAGTGGTAGTCTATAAGTATTTAATATTCAATTTCAGTATGTTATGCATGTATGTTTTTCTTTTACATATCAAAGTATTTTTTTTTCCATTAGCACTAAGACAAGCTTGCAGTCTTTTATCTTTGTTGGACAGCAGAACAGCACCATCTACTGTCAGGTCAGGTGTGAAAGATGAACAGGTCAAACCTTTACCTGTTGGGTGGAGACTTGCCATTTTTCAATTACACTTAGTCTAGTATACCAAACACACTGCTTTTTAAAAATTTTAACATTTTAGAATGACCTCCTCTCTTCTCCCTCCTCGTCTGCGTTCCCTCATCTGCAGCGTCAAGAGCCATAATGGCTTCTTGATTACCTCTGCGTGCCTTTTGCTCTGAATGACTAAACATGCTTATGATTTCACTTATTTGAACTGTACATTACTTCACAGCGCACATGAGCCAGACCCTCTCTATAATTTGCTGTAATTGTGTAAACCATGGTGTAACGTTGTGTTTTTGTTGTCAATCTTTGCTGCTGCTGTTTCAGATCTGGGCCAAAATAATGCTACTTTGACGATATTGTATGATTCATGGAGAGGCTTGAAGTACACTGGAACGGATGTGGCTTGAAACCTTTTGGGCATAAGTCATTGGTGTATACGTATTCCTCCTACATGTTTCGGTAATGTGCCAATAGCAGTTAGCGAGCGCTGTATGTTTTGGACCCTTGGCTGGGTGTTGTGTTGATGATGTTGCTTAGATACAGTAATTTGCTGGGGTCCTGTTTACCATCAAGATAATGCAGTTGCCATGCGGCTCTGCTCTGTTTGTCTAACTCATAGTGGATTGTTGAGGTTTTTTGGTACACTTTTTGGAACACAGTTGATACCACCGTGGCCCAAGGTTGATTTTTCAACCATTTAAACCATAATGATCAGAGGCATGTGAGTCATAAAAAATGATTACAAATAATATAATATGATACAGGGCCATTTCATTCGATCTGACATAGTGCCGTGTTTCTTCATGCATGGGGAGGCCACCCAGTCAGAACAAGGTGAATGCAGTGTTGTGATTGGACATTTTCACCAGTGCCTGGACTAAATTAAGACAATATTACATTTAGACAATAAAATCACAAGACTGACCTCAAAACTAAACAATAGGCTCTTAGATTTCTTGAGAGAAAGTGGTGAACCAGGCTTGGATTCTTGTTTCATTCACATTTAAATCAATCCATTATAAAAAAAAAAAAATAGTTATGCGTATCTGAAGACTATTGAATAACAGTGCAAATCCAATACATTCCCATAAAATGCATAAACAAAACAAATTCCTTGACTTGCATAGGCTGTATCTTGTTGGGGAGCATCAAATGTGGTCGTCACCCATGTTGCTGAGGTAAAGACGTAAAGTTGTGAAATTAGCCTGGCCTTGTAAAGACTGATGTAGTTTTATTCTGGAAAACATTAACAGTCTGGCCCAATTACCCCGCAATGGCTGCCTTCTGCGTGTGTGTGTTTGTCCGTGTGTGTGTGCCCAAAAATGCTGTTTCTGTGTGTCTGTGTGTGTGTGTGTGGCGGACATACGTCATGTGTATACAGCCCGTGTGTAAATGTATGTGCGTGAATGAGAGAGTGGAGCATGTGATAGCAATATGTGCTGATTGTGCTCTCCTGGGTGCTGCCCTCTCCGTGCCTCCACCCCAGGTTGTTTCTCTAAGATCACCTCCCATCCACAACATGTCCTTGACCACTTTCCCCTCCGCCTTATGTGGTCCTTCTTCTGCTTTGCATTTGTTTAGCAGACTCTTTCTGGGATTTATTCATTTATTGTTGCCTTGGTACAATGTGTATGTGATACAGGTTAAAAGCTTGAATCTTATTAGCACACATTGTGGTTCATTTTTCTTACTTCTAAGTTGTTGCTCTGAATGATGATATTGATGATATTGGCTGTGGTTGCTTTATCACCTATAGTATACTGCATACATTTTCACCTGGTCCCTCCCAAAAGTATTTTTTAAATTGTATATTAAAGGTTTTTTTTTATTTTTTAATTTAACCTTTATTTTTCCAGGTAGGTCGGTTGAGAACCAATTCTCATTTTCAACGACAACCTGGCCAAGAGGCAGAATATCATACATAACATACATACACAATAGACAAGAAAGGGCCACATCAACATAAGACCATTCACACTCACTATTTACATTATATACACACGTACAAGACACTATTTAAAAGCAGTCGCAATGATCATAGACTACAGATTTTATTGTGTTTGTGAAAGTAGATAAGGGCGGGAGTGTTTGGAGTTGGAGTTTTTTGTAGGTCTTACATTGCAAAAATTACTCTTGTGAGCTTTAAGCCATGTTATAATGTTCTTAAATCACCAAAAACATACTTGGATACTTATACTTATACATACTTATGTTTTGTTTCATTCACACGTTTGAGTTTATTATAATTTTTTTCTCTTCAAAGCTCAAAATGCTCTGTTCCTCCTTGTATTGTCTTTTACCTTTTACAGTTTGTTCACTTTAGAGACGGGAAATTCCAGAGCTAAAAATTATATCCAAATGATTCTAGTGTATGGGGCTCAAAACACAGTGGAGCACTTCCTGTATTACCACATGGTATTAGTGAAATAGAGCGTATTCTGTTTGTGGGAAGAACTCTAAATATGTGGGATTTGTGTGTTAAACGTGTGAATGAAACAAAACAAAACTCGAGATATGTTTTTGATGAGGAGAACAATAATACATAGATCATATAGGCCTTTTAAACACAATGAACTGTAGTTAATAATGGCCATAATGGTGATGTGAGTGCTATATTATTTAATAGAGACAATGAGCATACTTTAGTGTTGATTGAACAATGCCAATGGGACAGTCTGATTTCAGCTTTATATTGAATAGTCTTTAAAGTACTTGCTAATCTTTATTTTAAATCTTCATTTCCGTTGTTAAGCATCTTCACATTTACTTGCCTTCCGCTTCCTTCTGTGTCCTCTACCTCTGATGCCCTCTTCCTCTCTCCCCTCCTCCTTCCCTCCCTTCCTCCTACCCCGCCCACGCCCCCTCTCCATTAGCAGATTAGATTTAGTCCCATAATGCCACTGGGCACTATGATTTTACCGGCTCTCATTACTCCTAAATCATCTTTCACTTCTTCCCTCTCATAGCGTTCTGCATGCACACACTTCCTCACACACACACACTAACCATATGCCATATGTCTGGACACCTCTGAATTAGTGGCGGGCTTGTGATTTGCGATGCGCTGTGATTAGATGGGAGGGGTAAATTTGGTTCAATTCCGCTCTGTCCACATCCATTCTTAATTCGTCTCCCTTAAATTCCCCCGGGCATGAATGATTTTCATATCACAATGTTTAAAGCAGGCTACACACTGTTAGACAAGGCATATTTTGGGGGTGAATTCTGCTGCAATGATGGGGACTCCAGAGGTACTGCGATGAAATTTATATGAAAGATGGTGTAGAATCCTCTGTAAATCAAAGAGACACTGGAATTATGGGATATGGGCTGTGCAAAGTGTACACAGCCAAGCCAGAATACCTTATGCTTAAATGGAATACAGTTTATAATACATACATTATACTTTCTACATATTTTTTATGTCCAATAGCAAAATAAGGCTCAATTCTATCACCTGGATAAAACTATTTTTTTTTCTACAAACTTGTCCAGTTGATAATGATCTTTTGGTATGTCCTTATAAGGTCTTAGGTCCTTATTTGCCATTTTTGTATCTCGCCTTTTGCATACCTTTGTAAAAGAGAAAAAAATGTGTGTATTACTGTTGCTTTTCTTATTATTTTTTGTACCATTTCTTGGTTGTGGGTGAAAAACACAGGATCAACTAAGCCAACATGCTTCATTCAAAGTGACATTACCATTCAAATGTTCACAAAGACATAGAGGTCTACCTAATAATGTGACCAGCAAGTGTACAGACGACAATGATCTTGAAGCAGACGGGATAAAGGAGAAAGTGAAGATTGCCTGTATATCCTGATGCATGTGCGTGGCGAGTGCTCATTATTCCTGTAGTGTCAGCGTCTCATCCTTTACTATGGCAGCCGGTGAGTTAGAAGTAGTTTGGCCCGTGTGACTAAACTGCTGATCACCATGTCCATTTTAATCACACTGCGACAGCTGCAAGCACATTTACAACATTCATCTGCGTGCAAGAGCCACCAGAGCACATGAAATACACCTCAAGATAATCGCACAATTCAAAGCAGAGAGCGTAGGGTCAAAAATCATATGGGACACTTCTATAATGGGACTACACATTGTTGTCTATAGAAGTGGTTCTCAAAGTGTACAACTTGTGGTATGAAAGCTCCGCTCAGTGCTTTCCTCTGTAGTTCTGTTGGCTTAATTTAGATTCAATTTAATCCACATTTGGCTCCTTTGGGCAGGTCTTTATTTTGAACTAATATCGCAGTAGAGTAGTTTGAAGTAGATGTGGTTTAGACCTAGTTTAAACAAAGATTAGTTGTGTTTTAGGCCTGGTTTATATCTGGTGGTACACAAAAGGCTAAATATTTTCTTAGGTGGTATTTGAAATGAAAACATCATGTGTAGCCAAATGAAATAAACAATTTCATTTGTACAAAGTATAAGAACAACAGTAGAAAAATAACAAAGCCCCCCTTCCCCAAAATCCCATCTGCCTGCCCTACCCCACACAGGCCTTTGAAGTAAATGCATCTTTTGTGTTGCTGCAATGATGAGGTTCAATAACAACTGACAATACTTTTTTTTTATCTTGTATTTTAATTTTTTTAAAGTGCATTCATAAACAATTTTTATAACAGCAAATAATTTCCAACTTCATGCAGGCCTAACTGAGGCGACTTTTAACATCACTGATCATCAGTAGGCCGATCCAAACCAACAGAGCAGGCTTAACATTTGTAATCGGTGCCAAAACTGACAACACCTGATGGCTGAAATCGGCACGTGTCTGGGCCTTATATTAAGCTCTACCGCTGTTCCCCGTACCTGGATTGGGGATCCAGTTCTTCATCTTGTACCGTCCTCCGAGCACCTTGGTCAGATTGGTCCAGAGGCGCCGTCTTCCATGTGCAGGTTCCAGACAGGGACGAGCAAGACCAGTGTGCAGTGGACTGGGTCTGAGCGGGTCCATGCCGTCCTCTGTGCGTTGGTTCTGTGTGGGGAAAGTGAGAATGCACAGTGGAGTATATGTCTGTGCTCAAGGACTGCTGGTTTGAGGTGGCCCAAAGCATCCGGACAGAAGCAGACTGGTTTGTTATATCTTGTTGTGAGCTGGTTCTTCCCGGGGAAAGCACTTCTCAGGCCAAGGCACCTAACAACTCCCCACTCCAGCTCCTTTGAGCCCGGACTGAACCAGAGCTGCTCACGCTGGTTACATGATGTTGTGGCAGAGGTGCAGTCTTGGATCCCGACCTGGTGAAACGTAACTTTAAATAATCAGGATCATATTTCCTACATTTTTTGCTGGGTCCTGTCTCCTCCCTTGCTGCTGATTTCTGTTGAAATGGAATCATAAAACGATGCATTTTACAGCTAATACATTCACACACAATTACCGATATCAATGCTGCTGCAGATGTGTACAGATGTGGACCGTTATTTTTTTTTCGCCTGTGTATCGCGCCTTCCCAGTGACTCTTTGGTGCCCCTCAGGGGAGGCGGGCCTCACCTATTGAAAACCTCTGATCTAACCAGAATAGTCATTTTAAGAAGGTCACCGTTTAGACATTAGCCTTGAAATATTTTGCTCTTTCGCTCGCTAGTAATAATAATAAGAATACATTTTATTTATTAGGCGCCACAAACATACGATTAACATTTTAAACAGTCAGAAATGAATAGATTTACTACATCTTCATTTCCTCTAATACTAAATGTCAAAGGAGGGCTTTTTATTACCCCCGGCCGTGCCTTGATGTTAAGCCCTATTTGCTTTTTAACCCACATTTGACCACACAAATTAGTCACAAATCCATTTCCTGCACCTGTCTGCCCCATTCCCCTCGGAGCCCAGCCAAAAGCCTGCAGGAGACCCACAATAGCCCAGAATCTGGATCCACTCACTCTAATCTCTCCTCCTTAATGGGCACACTGCTGCTCCGACACACCCTACTACTACACACACTGAATAGAAAGCAAGAAAAACTGCCCCATAGCTGCAGGTGCAATCCCACTTATCCAATAATATAAGTGATTTGGAAGGAGGACCTTTGCACTGCTAACGAGTTTATGCTAACATTCAAATGCAGGCACACGTTTACAAACACACCGTCTGCCCGCCCGTTAGCCATGACATTAGCCACTCACTGCTACTAACCAGATCACGGCTGCGCTAAACAGATTAGGGCCTGGAGACGACATAGCAACCATGCACACAAATGCCTTTTATATTTCTTTGGTCTACTGCAGCCTGGCTATCTCTCTCCCTTCCACACACATGCACTGAGTGGAGGAGTCAGTGCCCGCGGCTAAGAGGCAGGAGCCAGTAGCTATTGTAGAACACAGTGTGTCAGAGGAATTAGCCAAGCGCTATAGAGAGGCAGGATGACAGTCAGCTCTGTTAGGCTTCACAATCACTTAAGTTCACCAACTACTTTTGGACACATGCAAACGACTTACTCTGCTCATGTTGATGTTTTCAAGCTTTGAAAAGAGCAAAGTGGAATGCTGAAAAAACAAAATCTCCTTTGAAATTAATTTAATACACAAAAAACATATTTGAAAACTAGAAACAAACTAGAAAAGCTTCAGATTTTGTGCAGGAGAATCAATTACAAGTGCTTCTTATTACGTCATTTACTTTTGCTCTAAAATAATTTGTACACATATTCTTCTCATCCCACAATAGCATTCCAATACCAACAGTCATAAGCTTTGTTGCAGTGTAATTATCATTCTTAACATTTACAGAAAATACCCACAATCATTGGGCATTTTGTTTCAGGCAATTTTTATATCACATTTCCTGCATTCTTTAGTTACACAGGGGCAAGGGAACTCCTACTGAAACTCCTATTGTGAAAATGCAGTGATGTCTGTCCTTTCTGTACCGGGGAGCCTATTATGTCATTGGTACGGCATAATCCCTCAGGTTTTTGCTGCCTTCACTTCCAGCTAGGCCACCTTGTTATTTACTAACACACTATAAAGGTCCGTTGCTCTGGCCTTACACACTCCTTGTACATGTTTTCTTGTTTGGTCCTGTCTGTGCTTACAACTATGCACATCATCTTTCTTTCTTTTTTAGCCACACGGGCCAGTGGAGGCACCTATGTTGTTGTGTTGCGTTTCCACAACCCAGAGTTAATTGGCCCCGCGGCAAAATGGCCACTCGGTAACTATAGCAACGCTGACCCACGACGAGACCAGAGGCGAAGTCCAGCAGATTTACCTGTCCCACACAACGGGGTAGAGTTGGCACGCTCGCATATATCAACGAGTCGCCGCTTCTATCCAATCTGCTAATTTGTGGCGTGTTATTTATGGGTGCCGATGTGCTCCCCAGATGATAATAAAACAAAACTGCACAGTCAGCAACATTGCACCTTCTCTACAGCACACCCCCTACACTTGTTCTCTCCCAAGAAACTTTTTCGTATTTGGCTTGAATCCAGCTACGGCAATCTCTTTTCACTTATGTCCTTATGGATCATAGTCAATGATCCACGCAACATATTTTGCAAGCCAGTAAAGTTTTCTTAATGCAGATGTAAATATGATCATGTGCGCTAAATGTAGATGATTTGCTCTAGTGGTTATAAATGTAGAAGAACTCAATATTTTGCAACTAATTAGTGAAAACTTTTACTAGTTTACCTCTCATAATCCAGGTTTATCCTCACTGTTCCTCTTTTTCCCCCTCCCACATCCAGCTGTTTTGAAGCACCTTGCGTTCTTATAAAAGTTGCCCTGCCATTTAGTGTACGCAACCTATAATCTTTTATTTTTATCTTTCATTGCTCAGAATAACCTCCCAAAGTGTCTTTTGTTTTCATACAAAATCAGGATAACAGCACTTAAGGCTGATCACATAGCAGTATACCAGTTTATGGGGTCCTGAAGAACAGATCCTTTTAGCCAAGGAGCTTAACAGAGTCTAAATCCTCTGTAACACTAAATGCTTCAAATCCATTTTTGTCTAAAGAGCCATTCCACATTCAAGAGTGCTTTATTATTCTGAGGTCATGGGGTTGTCACCAGTGAAGTACATCCACTTTATTTATGTTTATGTAAAATTATGCAAAGACTCAAAAGCTGTCAGCATTTTATGTCAGGTGCTTTTCATGATGGATTTTGACCTATGATTAACTGTTGTCACCATCTCTTCGTGATTATTAATAATAAATCCAGTAGTGTTTCCAAAGGTTCTAAAGAACAAGGTGACTACTGAATTAGCTTGATAAGAAGACGCCAAGGCTGTAATGATACCTCAATGGTAGGAAAGTGGAGGACCCTTTTAAAGTTTGCCCCAAAGCAGTTTGACTTGGAGTAAAGTGATTGGATGTGTCTGCCAGATAGTTATCCCTGCTTTCCTTCTCACACATTTATCATTTTACTTTATGTCCTCACTACACCCTCATAAGCTTTCAAAGTTATGAGCTTTCTCAATAAAACATCGGAGTCAGTTTGAACCAAGCTTTTAATCCTGCTAACCCTTACTATTTAGTTAGCATTTTCTGTCTCTGCATTGTTGTTGCATTGAACTGAGCATTTAAAACTGTTTTGTGGTGTTCACAGAATAGTCAGAAAACAGCTAAGATTGTGAAAAATCTTGAATCGGTCGGCCTATAGGATCCTCTTCTAACAGTTCTTCTATGATAGATTCAGTCTGTTGTCATGTGACATGGGCAAACAAGATTGTGCTAACTCAAGGTCCCTAAACGCTCCACTAAACTACTTTAGCTGTCGGCCCATTTTATCAACTCTCTGGCCCCTCCATCTATCCCACTAAAGCCTGGATGTGTCTTTTGTTGTGCACTGGTTAATCCTGCTTCCTCCTCCTCCATCTATCTCCTCTCTGTGTGTTCGCTATAATGCCTCCTCTTGATCCTCTGCTGCTGGAGTTTTATTAGCTCCATAAATGTCCCTAAGAGCTGGCGATATCGCTTAGCCAAAGCACTGGAAGCAAAAGGAAGAGCTAACAAGAACTGTAGCTGTGATTCAGCATGCCCCCCATCTATACAGACCATTCAAATAAGAGAAACAAAATGGCGTCGGGGACATTAAAGTAAATTAGCCAATAACAAATGACCATGCCTGCTCTAACCTCACCTCACTTTTTTCTGTCTCTGATAGTAACTCATCTAAATTTGCTGGACGTCTTTTGGGCGGGGAGCCAGAAAAGCTTTTATATCCATAAAGGCCTATGGATCACAGAGAATTGCATTAAGCTGTCCAATTTAATTACAGTATCGACAAAACATAATAGATAGTTACAGGCGTGCGCAGGAGTATGGGGAGAAATGGGGAAGAGCACAGCAGAGGCCCAGAGAGAAAAAGTGCAGACAATGTCCATTTATAATGCTGATACAGAGGATGTAAGAGGAATACAAGGGTGTGTATGTAAACAGGATGTGTGAGGACCCAGGAGACCTTTTGAGAGTGCTACGTTTGGTTTTGAGTCTGCAGCTTCTGAATCTAGTATCCACAACTTGCCTCGTACTTGATTAATGATGTCGCAATATCAAATTTTAATATTACAATTATTATGAGAGGAAGCATTATGATTTTACAGTTATTAACAATTTTGTATCCCATGAGCAAACGATCTTATCAGCCGTAATTCTCAATGCCTAATGCATCATTGTGTTTCTAGTATGGGACCAGTTACTCTGATATAAACATCATGTAAAAAAAAAAAAAAAAAAAAAAAAAAAAGACTTTTTAAATTAAAATCATGAAGTGTTTCTAAAATACTTGTAATACATGTAATTTTATGATTACAATATATTAAGGCCTTGCATAATCACCATTAACCAAAGAATTGGCATCCCTGTACACGACATATTTTATTTAATAATAATAATAATAATAATAATACATAACACTTGTATAGCGCTTTTCATGACACTCAAAGACGCTTCACATAGATCAGGACAACTAAAAACATATCAAAGAAACAGAGTAGAAACAGTGTTGGTGAACAGGGAGCTGGATGAGGCGGAGAGGGAGCATTTATAGTGTAGACTGTTCATGCATTTTCCTTATGAAATTGGAATCTTAAAATGTCATTCTATGTGGATAACATAAAGGACTTTTGCTTAAGTTTGCGATTCATGTCATTTTAAATAGAAAGGAAATGAATGAATTTTCTGTACATTTTTAATTACACTGTCTTGCAATAACTAAATGCAATAACTTTCCATTTACTTTGAACCTACCTATACCTATAACAGAGTCTGATTGCAGTAAAATATCTAAGCCCGCAGACCACTTCACTACGTCTACTTTATCCAATGTCACCCCACTGCTTCAAAACCACAGTTAGAAAAGCTTCTAGAAAATCTTAGCTTGTCCCATCTCAGGCTGGCTCGAGTCTGACAGCACCGCGTCCCGTTGGCTGTGATCAATACTGAGGGGCAAGATTTTTATTCATAAAGCGCCCTCTTAATTAAATCATGTGAGGGGAGCAGAGGGAGGGGTGAGAGTGGGGGGCACGGAGGACAGACGCTGGTGAGGAGGGGTTACGAGACAGAGCAAGGGCACAGAATCAAACGAGAAATTACAGAATTACAGACACAGCAAGAAGAAGGCTGGAACATACCGCAGTTAGTCATTCATCTGAGTATTTTGCACTGTATAATACTTTAAATGTGTACTTGATATATACAACATGGATGTGAGTATATGAAGTGTAATACAGAACCGCATAGTAGCAGCTGCTTGAGTTTATTCTTATCTCACAGTTGCCTTTAAAACACGAGTGATATGAGCCTGCCAGGAGTCGATATTTATTACTCTCTTTATAGAACAATATTAAATGCAGTTACAGCCCTCATGAGAAATGGACAAGGGTAAAAGTACAATAGAAAGAAAGGTTAGTAAAATAGGACAAAAGGGCAAAAGGCAAGAAACTGTGTCATTCACGTTTCAAATGCAGACATAATTAACAATGTGTTTAAATAGTTTGACCAGAGTTAGCTACAAAGAAACATATAGTTACATATATAGATGCTAAAGAATAATATGGCATATTCATGGGTTTCAGCGTCCTGTGCTAAACATTTTGAAAACTTTTTGCCCAATCAAAAGATCAAATATTTTGTTCAAATTGTTTATAACTGAGGTTGGGATTGTGTCGTTAATAATGTTAACTAACTAATAATGATAACTGATGAGACAATGATAAATGATACGTGTTTTCACAAGTAGTGACCCTGCAGGTTTATTGGCTAATACATCTCTCTGGATGTTTTGATCAAATATGGCAGATTTTGCTAACAGCGGTTATTTTTTTTGACATTCCTGACATCCCGAGCTCTATAGGGTGTCTACATGTTGTATTTCTAACTTAGCCCGTCTCCCCAGAAGCACGCTTTATTGTGTAATACGGCTTGTGTGAAAGGGTTAACGCTAATATCCGTGCAGACTGACCCCGCTGCTGGTATTATTCTCCTCACATGAATAATGGAACCCAATATGGAGTAGGTGATAGCTGCGAGCGTCCACACTAAACTGGTATAACCTCAAAAAACACACACACGCCCTGAAGGTGAAGCTAACTGTCATCACCACTCCCTCCAGACTCAAGACAATGTACCCAGAGAACAGAGGCCTTTACTGGGGAAAACTGGAAGCAGAAGTGGGGGGTCCGTGCGTGTCGAAATGGCAAAGTCTGGAAGTGATTTGGTCAAAATTTAATCAATTATACAGCATTTTGAAGCCACAAGAGAACAACATTTTCTTCCTCTGCTGCTGGTTTTACTTGACCTCATATTTTGTTGCCTTTCTGAGTTGTTCTTGTCACTTTTGTTGTCCAAAGCGTTTTCATTTTAGCCACTGTTTGCAAAATCGCAATAATTTACAGAATTTGTCATCCTAATAGAGCTGATGTATTATTCAAACAGCCATCCGTCGTTTTAATAGAATTTTGGGAGATTAATTGCCCACTGCTTGAAATGTTGTGGCAATAGAGAGCAACCCAAAAGCCTAAATCTAATCATTGCAATGTGGAGAAATAGAGGTGCATTGGTGTGCAAGCCATTTCACTAAACAAATGAATATCATGTCCACCTGTTATTATGGTTTATGAGCCAGTGTCCTTTAAGAGGTGGCAGGCAATCTTCTGCCGGTAATCGCACAGTTTAGTATTCTGTATCAATCATAACATAAGTGGAAGTCGCTGTGAAATATCCGTGTTTGTAAATGTTTGCATTGGGCATCTTCTTTCCTACTTTTAAAATTGATGAATGAAAATATCCTATAGGTGTCACAGCACTATCATCTTACTAGAACATGCAATATATGCGCTCACAAACATCTTAGATTGAAAATAAATGGTTGCTTTTATTTACATTATATCTATTATAGGTTGTCACATATAACAGATATATTTGAAGTTACAATAAGATATGGCTGTTATACATTACAATACAAGAAACTGTACTGCACCTTAAGGAAAAATGATCTCAGACTCAACAGCATTTGCCACATTTCACATTGAGGAGAACAGACAGACTTAGACTTGGACAACTTTTATTGATCCATGAGGGAAATTATTGGAAATAACAGCAAAGATTCAGTATAAATACATTCCTGAGGAGAAAATTCAAAAGTTTCATAACAACAATAACATGTTGCAAGTTGCATCAATTATTTTGCAATTGTGTTTACAATCATCAATCATGGCAACCTCTGTGACAAAAAAAATCGAGTGAAAAATAAGTGAGTACAGAAAAAGGAATCAATATTTATTTTTTTGTTATTTTGCACATTCAGTTCTATTTATCAATACAATTTGTTGCCATCTGTTAAACGTTTGGCCTTTTGTTCTGCAGCTTTACCACAAGCACTGGGCATAAGAGCTCATAGTGTGTGTTCTTATTTTCAGTCCTTAAGCCTATACAATGCCAGGCGCATAGTTTTCCCATCAGGGCCCGCAGAGACGAGACGTGGAAGCGCTCTCATCTCTCGTCAAACAAAAGGAAGCAGCCAGAAAACACAGCTCTGAATGGGGCACGACCAAAATGATGAAACCTTGTTAGTCTGAGAAAATGAGACTGTGTGCTGTTTGCTTTCCAAACACGACTCCCCAATTAACATTCAGCATAATGACAGTGCAGAACAATGCTGAGGGAACGCTTCCTCATGTCTGAATGAGGAAGGATTAGATGACATCACTGAGTAGACTTGCTTATGTGTAACTATCATTGGAGGAGAAGAGGACTGATGACGGACAGATGATGCTTCGCCATGAAAACCAGCTTTAAATAGGCTTATGGTTTGGATTGTATTTATTTATTCATATGTTTCTAACTTTCTATTAGATGTGATTGATGACTGGAGCTAAAGCTTTTATGGGGTGGTCTAGAATAGCGGTTTTCAAATGGTTTGGAGCAAGGAACCCGTTACAAAATAAAAAACAATCTCAAGAGCTAAACTAAAAGAACTAAAAAATAGGAATAACCAGGAATAAACCAAGTACACAGTAATAATAATATTTTTTATTTGTTTTGCACTTTATATTTCAACGAAGTGCTACAGCAGGTAGATTTCATAAAACACAATGAAAAACATGCAAAAGAAAGAAGCACTCCATATACTGTACATACAATGTTTTTTTATCATAAAGTGTTTCAGTAAGGCATTTTTAAAAAATGTTTTAGACGCCTTTTAAAGGACTGGACACCCTGGGGAGCCCTCAGGGACTCTGGGAGGGGTTACCACAGGTGAGGGGCAGCTGCCTGAAAAGCTCTGTCTCCCATAGTGGTGAGTTTGCTCTGAGGCTGGTGGAGGCAGTAGGTGGAGGTGCACTGGAGATGTCTGGAGATGGTGTGCTGGGTGAGGCGCTCACTGAGGTAGGCCGGGGCTGTTAACATTCACGTTGATATGTGAGGAGACAAAGTTTATAGTGGATACGGTAGTGGATGGGCAACTAATGAAGTGACTCGAGAGCACAGATGCGATATGGTCATACTTGCGCCTCCTCCTCAGGATCTTGGCTGCACAATTCTGAATGTGCTGGAGCTTCAGCAGGCTCCTGATATGGATTCCGAAGAGGAGGGCATTGCAGTAAGGGAGGGGCGGATAGTACATATTCATTGGATCATTTCAGCCCTGGAATTGCCAATCTCTACTGAATTAAAGGCAAAAGGTAGTGGTGTACTTGATAACTACCACTTCATAACTTCATAAGGTGGAACAGAGCATTTTGAGCTTTGGAGATGTAGACAGTAATAATAAGTAATAATACAGGATTATTCAAACGTGTGAATGAACAGCTCTAGGTTCTATGTTTTTGATGAGGTAACAACAATCTAACATCACTTAAAGCTCACAAGAGTAACTTTTGTGTAATATAAGACTCCTCACTACAATAAAATATATGTGATTTTTCTCAAGGACCACCTACATATGACCCATGCCCTTGTTTGAGAATGACAGGTCTGGACAGTGACCAGTTAGTTTCAAGACTGACTTAGAGATGCATACAGATAGACAGGACCTTTAACACTATTTTTGCAAAGAGACTTATATTCAAAGTGCATACGTTTCTTTGACAAATGAAACAAAGTCAAAAGTAAACAATTTCTCACAAAAACTTTTAATCTGCTGAAGTTCAAACAGTGCATGGGTAAAAAAATAGGTGTATGTTTCCCCTCTCCGCAGCCTTAATGTATTGTAATTAGTGTTTGGACATGTGCTAGCGCTGCTGTTGATTAGCCGTATACATTTACTCTGCAGTGGGAAGTGTGTCCACATTGAACCTGACTGGCAGCACAGGGCCGTGATTAGCTGCTCTGATATTTCATACATGTCCTCCTCTCGGTGTAATTACATTGTGCTTGGTGAACCCTGTGTGCCTGCCAGCCCTGCCTCTCACAAACAACACTAATAGAGTTAAGGCTGGGCGCTTGTGTAGTGTCAGAAAGGCTTTGGCTCATACTATAGGGAACTGCTGGGGTTGATACATGCACTGCCACTGTGCAGCAACAAACAGGGATGATATTGAGACAAAGAACTACATCAGAGTTGTAGCCAGTGAGAGTGAAGTTCAGTGTTCAGGGTGAAGAAACTGTCACGGTGTCAGACAGTGACTGTATTATATATTTAAAGCCCACAGACAGCGTTTAGCCACAGCTAGACTCAAATAGCATGTTTTATTATCTCAAAAACATAGAAAAACACATGTCCTTCCTGTGAACTTTACATCTCCAAACCTGCCCTTCACCTTTGTCTCCTTGTTTTTTTATTTCACAGGATGCTATGTAACATATCTTCATGGAGTATATTTTTTAATTTCCATAAAATCATGCAGTTGATTTTTTTTGACAGAATTTTGAACTGTGTTTAATTTAACCGTATTCCTCCTGTTAAAAATCCCACTCATTTGAACTATACATGTGCAACACACTCTTTACTACCTTCTTCTTCTTCTTCTTCTTCTTCTTCTTCTTCTTCTTCTTCTTCTTCTTCTTCTTCTTCTTCTTCTTCTTCTTCTTCTTCTTCTTCTTCTTCTTCTCAGTATCTTCAGCTGTTTTTATGCTTACATTTAAAAAGAGTTCTGCATTGTCCATGAATATAAATGATTTCCACTGAAAGGAATACCTGGGATGCATGTATGTGGGAAATTTTTTTATACAACAAAGGACTTTATTTTCATTTCTATAAGGCGCTATTCGAAATGTAAGAAAATGTAGCTTGGTTTGTGCGTGTTCTTGAATCTGAATGAACCCCGTTACCTTCAGTGAACATGGTATATCTGAACATTATCTCCGGCTTTCTTTCTGTGCCAGTGGCTTTCTTTTCTCATCATATCTACACTCACACATACACATGCAGTGCAGTGGATGTATGGGCTTGTGCCAGCTATATTCCTGACAGATCTTTGTGTCTTTGAAGCTCTTCAGTTCAAATTGTTTCCCTGATCATAAATGTCACTTCATCCTCTGCCTCTCTCCATCTCCTTTTATTCGCCGCCTTTGTTGGGTAATTGTCTGTGTGTGTTTACCGTGTGCTTGTGTGTGTGTGTGTACCATAGATCAAATGTTTTCTTGGCGCTCCCTGTTTGACTCCCTACATCTTCCAGCTTCTTGGAATACCATCAGTAATGTGTGTCTCTATATCTCCATGTGTCTGCGCAGAGACCTGAGTGAGAACCAGATCCAGGCTGTTCCCAGAAAGGCATTTCGTGGGATCACCAATGTCAAGAACCTGTAAGTACCAATACCAGCTCTTTATCCATGCTTATCTTGTGTACCTCCTGTTCAAGTTTACCCCATTCACTGAATACGCTCTAGATACACTGATACAAAAACTAGCACTTTTTTCATTGGTCTTGGTGCCTTTGACCTAATCAGAGCTTCCAACTTGACAAACTCATGCTTTTTCTAACATTTTTATAGACCCTTTTAGGGCAGAAGTGATAAAAAGCTGTGTGCACATTTTGGCAACGGAAGTGGCATTGCTCCCCATTCATTCAGACTGAACACGGACAGAAGAAGACGGAGATAAAAACATTTTCAGCACCAAAATGTCTGGTTGTTATGTGTGTGGTTGTCAGAATCGATATTCTACCGGCGGACTAAAATTTTAAACGTTTACTCACTGAGCACACGAGGACCTGGCTGTTGGACACCATTTGTCAAAGTCGGCTTGTTGAGGAAATGTTTGCGATCTTTTGGCGATAATCCTTTTGCAGAGCTTGACAAGCCGCTGAGTTCTGCCGTACTTCTGTTGCCAAAATGTGCGTACATCCGAGCCTACGTCATCACTGTTAACTAACACTAAAAGGGTCTATTAACACAAGGCTCATGTTTAACATGAACACAGAAACATGGACTAATGTATTTTGTACCTTGCAACAAAAAATTATCTCATTTCTGGTAACATTGGTCTTTATATTGTCTTAAAACACAAACTCCCCACTTTACACCCCGTCCCTCTCTCTCTGTCCGGAGAGGTTTTGTCCCAGCATCAAGCGCTCAATAGCTCCCTGTCATTTATTCATGATGTCCTAATCACCAATAATGTGATCGAAGGGCTGACTGATCAATGTCCGTCGTCAATAACACACATCAATGCCCCCTGATGCTGCAGAGAGGAATCCTGGCAGACTCCTGGGAATGAGCAACACGCACTATGCTAAACAAGTCGATACAAGCGCTCAAAAGACAGCAAAATTCAGCAATACCGTGTTTTTGAGGGAGGTTGCACAAATTTCTGTAAATAAGAAAGTGGGGTTCTGGAGATGATCACAAATGTAGTGTTTTCTGGGTGCTTTTTCAATATGGCCGCCAAAGTGCAAAGTAGATTATTACTCTTAGGTGAAATGGAGCTGAGCGGGGTTATACTGAGTGTGGTGAAAAGAAGTGAGCAGGTGCTCCTGGATCAGCTCCAAACCTTTAGCTCAGGTCAGACTGCGTGTGTCTAACTGACTCGGCCCCATCACAGCGGACATAAGCCAAACTAAAGTCTATATGCACCACCTCACCTCAACCTGACACCGTCTCACCACATGTCCATCAATGACAACCCCAGCACGCTCTAACTGTATTTAAAGTCTTAGCAGGGTCTGCGCCTGCTGAATATATTTCATTACCTGAAAAATGATGGTCATGTTTTGGTAAAATTTTATAGAATAGTCAATACCTTACATGATCCTTTACAAGAGTCGACCACATCTTCTGTTTCCAAACTTAACTGTACTTTTAAATAGTTCAAGATGGGTACAATTTGAAAAGTATTCACTAAGTGCCCCTTAGAGCTCCCTAAGTGCTACTAAAAAGCGTATTATCAGATAAAAGAGAGGCACACAGAGACATTCTTTTGACTTGAAATGCTTTTTTATTTGTTTAGTTTCACTATTTGTCACAGCTGTTAGGGATGCAAGTGTTAACCAAATCCCAAAACGCATATTTGTCAAGCACATTGGACAGAACATTTAAGACTCAGAAAAGAAGCAATACAAACAGAAAGAGTACTCAAAGAGCCCATCATTTATATTTCACATTTTATTATAGGCTACATTTTTGTCAAAAGTGTCAAAGTTATGTAGTTCATTTTAATCCGCAAACTGACAAAAGTTTACAAACTTGGTTTATTAGTGCAATTCTCTTGTCCTTCACATTTTAACACCTTTCTTTAATGGTCTCCCACTTCCTGCCAAAGTCTTATCAATCAAAGCTGACAGTCAAATAGTCTGTGTCTTCAGTTAAAATGTTTTCTGCTAGATTGCTTTGACCTACAAAGTGAGACGTCTTACATTTGGCTCAGGGGAGGGGCTGAAATTAGGAGTGACTCAAGCATATAAAATCATTCAATTCTTCTTAGGACCATTAGTGTTTCAAAGCACCTCTTTCCTCTCCTCTGTGCCTTTGCTTTCTTTAGAGTCAGCAGTTTTTCCTCTTCTTTTGTTATTTCTCCATTTCAGTTTGCACGTTGCATTCACTTGCTGTATTTTATTTATGGCTTTTAGGCTGCTCTACAATTACTTTCTGTAAGATGAAACTTCCTAATCCTAATAAAATAACATAGTAAGTCATAGAAAAACTTTTCCATTAGATATTTATATAATGTTTTTGCCATTTAGAAATAGCAGTAAAATTACAAATACCATTGTGTTTAAATGTTTAAGGTGATAACAATAATCCATGCTAATGTAGAGTCACACACAGCAATGGATTATTTGCTATTGAAATTAGATATTTGACTCAGGCATAGCTAGTATAGGTGACACAGAAAGAAAATCTACAGTGACAAGTGCCTATCATAAATCTCCACTCTATACATCATATTTATTCTCATATTATTCTACTATTTGATCATTTTGTCCAGGAATTGCTCTATACTTTAATTACTTCCAATCCTCGTCATTTCCAATAGCCAATTTGTAGTATGCCCTCTCTACCTAACCACTAAAGTGCACTTCCTGTGTCCTGCTCCCTACATGCCCCGTGGATTTCCTCATTCACTACCCCTTCTCCCTAGTCTCCTCCATCGCTCCATCCTTCCCTCCATTAGACAAGGTGACTCCTGCAGTAAAAGGCTCACCCTCCATTATAGCAGCCGATGAAAAAAGCCTTCATGACATTCTGTCCCAAGTGGACACAGCATTGATTTTCTCATATGTCTCCGTGCCTGCCTCACCCTGGCCCGATCCC
The DNA here is from genome assembly GCA_034769755.1 of Odontamblyopus lacepedii. NCBI lineage: Eukaryota > Metazoa > Chordata > Actinopteri > Gobiiformes > Gobiidae > Odontamblyopus > Odontamblyopus lacepedii. The sequence continues at coordinate 13,965,094 of CM068355.1, read as the reverse complement.
CTCAACTCTCCGGTGCACCCAAAAACCTCCACTCCTCCTCAACCAGTCAGAGAAAGACACTGTAATCATACCTTTACTTATGGAGGTTTGCACTGTTCATTTGATATCTGTTCCATTTTATAAACAAAACTCTCTCCAAAGTAAGAGGTAATTATTAAAAAACAATACTAAAAACAAACCTGATATGCACGTTTTCAATTTTTAGCTCACAAGGCTTGAAGTTATAGGAGCGAATTTGGAGATTTGGAGTTAAATATCAGGAATAGAAATGTATTTATGGACAAAATAGCGACATCAGAATCATATGGACATTTTAAGACCCAAATGACGAGGCTCACTGCAGCAGTTTTTACCCTATTAACTTTTGTTTCACTTGCATATGTAAACCTTTTTGCTACTTTGAGACAATCTATCCAGAAGTTCTTTTGGCATTTTTATTGGCTCTGTCCCTTTTAAAGTTTTAATTTATTACATTCCCAGCTGTATTAAGGCAGCTGAATATCATTTTCTACACCATTTACTTGCCCATCACATGTGCCATATAATAATGGCCAGACTTACTATGGCGAACAATTGCAGTGAAAGGTCTAACTGACTCCAAGACTAGGTGTATAAATCTAAACCTGTCGACCTGTAGCATATACCACATCAGAACCTCAGTGGCTGCGGTTCCCATCCTCACGTGCACACACAGACACACACCTGCATGCACATGGATCACTATCAGATTGAATGCGTTGCTCAATCTGCCAAGAAGCTGGCACATATAATTACCAGAGCACTATGCTAACCTAAGCCGACAGTTCTGCCATACATCCCTGCGTGTCTGTGCGTGTGGACCCCAGAGCCCCCTCCATACATTTTGCTGACTTCTGCTCCTGTCGGCTACTCCAACCCGCCCTGTCTGTCAATTATACAGGGCGGAGGTGAATGCGCTGTGACAATACAAGGATCGCAGCGCAAAGTTCACATAGTTTCAAAATGGTTTATTTGTCAAATTGCATGTTGTCTTATTGAGGCTAATCTTATGTCATTGGTGGCTACATAACGCAATCTGTTCATATCTTGTCCGGTCATGTCATGTCTTGAGAATCATACATTATACTAATAGCACCTGCACATCCAACAGCACACCTCATCATCATGTCAGTGTCAGCATAAGTATCACTATCACAAATTATAGATGCCCTACATTGGATCAGATTTGGCAAACCTTGCTTAAAACCAATCCTTTCTTGTTTGCGTCCTCATATTATGCCTAGTCCTCAGTCTGTCTCACTTCCCTGCTCTATTTTATTGTACTAAAAGTTCATTTCCCCCCTCCTGTGTCCAGCCAAGCTCAACATTTCCATTGTAGCTTTAGGTGTTTGTATAAAAATGTGTGTTGAGCAAATGCAATATGTGTGATTTGTACCAATATTACAATTGTGTATCAAGTTCCGGGGAATGAAATGGAATCCACCCCATGGCTTTTACCTCTTCAGCGCCCTCCTTACCTTCATTGTCTCCTCTTCCTCATAAAACGCCCCCATGCTTCACGCTCGCCTACCCACAATGCAGTGCAGCCGGGGCTGTTTGTTTGAGTTATGGCCGCCGCGCCTTAGAGAGAGGTGAGAACATTGTGTCGTCTGAGCCACAGCGTTGTGCAGCAAATGTCCACACAACCAGTTTTTAATGCACAGCTCCAGCATCAGACAGGTAAAGGCAGATATACATCACACTGAGAGGGAAACACTCTGATTAGAGATGCAAGTTTTATTTGAGGTGTCTGAAATTAAAGGTGAGCTTGAATGATGCTTATTTTCACCAAGTGTTGCTTTAATAGAGCACAGAAGAAGAAAAAAGTCCTTTAAACTATTATGTCCTTGTGTGTGTAGTGAAAATGTGGGACAGTCATGTTTCACTGGTAAGTATTGATATCAGATATTTGTGGACTTAATAAAAAATACAATCCCTTACTAATAGATCTATAAATTAAAATGGTTTACTTCTTGTTTTACAATATAAATAATGCAAGATAGAATATTATTTAATTCAGTGGCTAATTTGGCCTCAAACATGTATTTTATAGAGTTTTAAATGCTCTTTGCATAATATAATAATACAGAATATGCCAGTTCCATTTTTTCTTCATTATGTATTCAGGCTTTTTAGCACAAGGCCTCTCTGACAAACAGATTTGATTATTTCATCCGAATATTTAAGCTGCTTGAACTCATTTCCAGCAGATAAAGAATCATTTATTGAAGTATAGTGGATACAAACAGAGCCAGTGCGTTCATCTTGTCCCTTCATTAATTCCTCAGTCAGTGGTGGATGCCCACTAATGGACTGGTACACAGCCACACATGGTCCTATTGTGTGTGTGTGTGTGTTCAGGTCCAGATGGCAGCGCACACGAGCACTGGCTCACTCTGCCAACAGACCCTATGATAGACAGGATTAAACTAACTCACTAATTATAAAGAAGATTTCATTTGGGACTCCTCTTTTATCTGCCGTACCAATGACTATGCAGTGGACAGTGGTGTAGCCATACCAGTCATGTCTTTGCTAATCAGCTTGTTGGTGAACAGAGCTGTCAGAGGAGCCAATCACAGCTCACCTGATACAATCATTTACCGTGGAGGAGCCTCAAGATGAAGAACATGATCGCCAATACCAATTCACCACTTACTCCCAATTGAGCTAAATGACAAATGTGAGCTTTCTGAGGGGAACTCGTACCCTTGAAAACGATCAGACAAAACTCCATAAAGTCAGGACAAAAGAGGTTAAGACACTTCCAATCAGCTAATTTTGCATATAAAAGTTTAAGATAAGCTTCCACACCAGCTTCTAACTTGCACTACAAGAGTAAATATGTCATGGATTACTTTAATACGTTTGGCCGTGGTGCTGCACATTCCTATGCACACAAAGCTTCAAAACAGAGAATATACAGAGAAGGCTGCCGTAAAAGCGAAACCATGCATAGTCATGTGTCGGTACGATCCTGGGCTTGTATTTTGGGCCACTTCACAGATGCTTTGAACAACAGCTCCGTCAGACCTTACCTTCCGCTCTAGTACTACTTTAATGATCATTGGTCCATCTTTACAAGTCACGCTCAATTAATCAAATGCAACATGGGCAGCTAGTAAACAAGTTATACTGCCCTTAACGCAAATATATTGCATTGCATCAAAGAAGATCAAAACATCTCATCAGTCTTCCTCAGCCTTTACAAGCCCAAAATAATGATGTTTCCAAGTGGAGATGGCCTCTGGGAATGAAATTGTTATTTACTATCTCAAAATGAAAGCATGCCAGTCTGTAAGCACTTGCAGCTGGTTTGTAACCGGTAAAAATGCTTGAAGAATGCTTGAAACGTCCTTTTTTGCGAAACCATAAATGAACTATTTCCTTATTTCAATTACCATTGAAATGTACACAAGATAGAGATATTTTCCTATACAAAGATTATAAAAGTTGTGTTTTCAATAGCAAGGCATATCCTTTAATCTAGTCACACAGTCAACCTATAATTTCATATAAAGCCAAAACTTTATATTCTCAAAAAGCCTGATCCAATATGTGGCTGGATGTGAGGTGAGTCCAAAAATGAAAGCAAATCCGAGACAAGAGAGCAACGGTGTGGAGGCAGAAATGGATTATGAATGGGCAGATGTTAGGAACGTGAAAAATGGGTCTGAGACAAAGAGAGGAGGAACCAAAGACAAGGAGGCAAGGAAGGAAGGATTAGGACAGTGGGGAGACAGATGAGATGGAATAGGACACGGATGATTCTGGAGCGTTTTGTCCACTACTGTCTGTGAGGAAACGCTAACTGGACACGCAGGACCTTTATGATGTGTGTGCGCTGCACCTGTCTGTGTGTGCAGCGGCCTAAATGCCATTCGCCGCATCTCAACGTGGTTAACTTGTGCCCTTTGTGGAGCTCTGTGTGCAATCTGTCCGCCGGGACGAGATGAAGAGTGGCACAGGAGGACTTGAGGTTTGGGGTTGTTGGGTTCATCAGAGGATGGAGGGATGGGATCGGCCGAGCAAATTAAAGTAAAAGCTCAGGATGGATGGGACAGGAGCGCGGGTGCATGTGGGAGCCCAGCAAGGGAACGAGGGAGAGGAGGAAGGAGAGGAAGGAGAGGAAGGTAGGAGACGGGAAGAGTGTCGTGACTGGAGGTTTGATTTACGGAGGCTTTCCTTTTAATGAAATTGTTTCAGTGACAGAGCCGGTAAAAGGCCCTTAATGGATTGGCTGGCCTAATGTAATGAAATTACTCCCTCTTTCACTACAGAGAGAGGGGAAAAAGAATAAAATCAGAGGACATAGGAAGGGGGAGGAGAGGAGGAGAAAATGCAATTAATATTTACAGAAGAGACAAGCGGGGTGGGCTGCTGCTGTGTGCGCTCTGAGCTGGCCAGTGCTGGCTGGGCATGCGGCAGGGGAGCGAGGTGATAGGCTGAAGCAGGAGCACTTGAGCTCAGCTCTCCACACTGCCCTCTCCCCCATCCTATCCTCGGGCAGCTGCTCAGGTGAGATCAGCCTTAGCCACTTAGCTTGTGGAGCTAAAGGTTCCCCCAGTGTGAGAGTGGCAGTGAGGAGTCCCATACCTGCTCAGCCCGGCTGCCTCTCTCATTCACAGTGCAGTCTTACAGTTAGTCCCTCCCCTGAGCGCCTCCGCGGACCTGACTATCTCTCTCTTCTCTCGTTTGTGTGTCTGTGTGTGCGCTGCAGGCAACTGGACAGCAACCACATCAGCTGCATTGAAGATGGAGCTTTCCGAGCGCTGCGCGATCTGGAGATTCTGTAAGTAAAGAAAGCTCTCCTCTCTCTCCTCCTCTGTCTCATGTGTCTCTTGTTGCGTCTCTGATCCAGGACTGTCCTGGGCTTCTCCCTCTCTCCTCTGACCTTACTTTTTATTTTTTACTATGTTTTATTCGTACTTCTTCCTCCTGTGTCGCTCACATTTTTTGTCAATGCAATTCAAAAAAAGTTAACTGCTTTCATTTATAATGTCATTTTTACGTATAGTCTCACAGTCTGTTGTACATCATAATAGTGGTTGTATGAAGTAGCTTGTCGATTCATTGAATGTGTTGTCCTTGACATTAAAGGTACTGATTCAGATACAATCAGAAAACTGTGGTAGGCATGTGAGCCCCCTGCTGAGTGCTGTGTGTGTGTGCGTGTGTGTGAGGCTCCACATGTGCACACAGAAGCACACAGGTCTAAGCTCCAGCCTCTCGTTTGTCACACAGTCCTATTGGAGCCGCTGCTGCTGCTCTCACTTGTTGTGTATGCTGCCGGCGCAGCGTCTGGCACATGTGGATTAATGTGTCCACAGGGGACACTTCCTGTTGCACAGAAACACTGGCACTTTGCAGCACCTGACAAAAGTACTTCGGAGCATCTATTATCACGCTGCAAAAGCTGCACTCATTTTTCACTCTATGTTGCTAAGAGATGGGATGTGAGCGATGCTCATCATGATATACTAAAAGATGACAGAAGAGTATTTATTAAAATGCCTAATCCTGCTTTAGAATATTGTGTAACAGTAGAAATGGCTCCACTTTGCCACTGGCACTGTGCCCTAGGCTCTCTGTGAAGGCTTATAGGTTATTGCTCGTTACAATGAGGAGGCTTGTATTTTCACTGTTGCAAATGAAGAGTACACTGTTAATTTTTTTTGCTGTAGGAGAAAAACTACTATGACAGTGACAGTGATTTGAGTTACACTATGCTCATTACAAATGTTGGAATCAAACATTTGTTTTAATAAATTTAGCAAAATGATGATATTAAACATGAATATGGATGGAATAATACAGTACAAGTACAATCTGCACAGATAGTGTACAGTATGTTAATGGGAATCCCATTGGCACATGGCTGGTGCAGTGTAGCCCTGTTTAATGTGTCCACATGAATGATTAAAGAGCAGAGAATCCTGGAGGAAAGGCGTCAGCACTGAGCTCTGAACACTACAGAGAATATCTAATTCTACAACATCCACACAACTACCTCACAATATGTGTTTCAGAGTATCCCACGGTATGAGGCATTATTGTGTATGCCCGCAGTTATATTCGTTTAACTTCAAAGACCATTTACAATCAGCCTCTTTCTTTTCACCTTCCAATTCCTTTTGGCAAACTTGGCTTTTCTATTCCCCTGCCTTGCTTTCACTCAGCGCACAATAGAAGTGATAGGGGGCAGATAGCGGGGGATCAGCGGTGCGAGATACAACATATTAGCAATTCATAAGAGTCTGACAGCTGAGTGCTTGGCCCGATTTACAATTCACTGTAAATACGGAGCCATTCCCATTCACACAGACAGTGACAGCACACAGTATATCCAGTGGAGATGACGTTTTAATAAATCCAGGTGTGTGAGCGTGTGTGTGTGTGAGAGGCCATTCTGCTGCTCAGCTCATCTTCATTTGGAGTATCTCACACGCACACACACTCACATTAAGATGGAGGCAGCCCCATCTGTTCATTTCAGGGGTTGATTTCGTGACCGCATTACCAAACGGGACAATACAGTGAGCCCTGGTCACATGACTGCACCAGCAGGTAGCTGCGTGGCCATATGTGGACAGAGGAGAACCGGCTTCTTTAATATGACCTTGAAAGTTTGGCTCTTTCACTGGAGAACATTTGGTAAAGTAGCGTGTTTCCGTGTTTTAAGCACTCCACCAGACTATTGATATGAAAACACTGGTTGGCAGAGAGAAACAAATAAAAAATAAAAAGCACCACATTTGCTTCAACTCAAAATTCTGAATGTAAAGTTTGAAGTTGGTGGTAATCTGGCACAAATCAACGGGTAAAATAACTTGTACTTTTGTATTTCATGGTTATTTCAAGAATTTTCAACCTTGTTCTTGGATTTACATTTTTTTTTATGCACTTTTAATTTAAATGTATTATAATTTGACCATCTGCCTAATAGACAGAGGGGAGGCAAGGACTTTTAGAAGGTCATTGTAAAGTGCTCTGATTATATTTCATCATAGGTTTTGTTGAAATTAAAAGATTTATTAAATTATTCATGCACAGTATTCTCTATAACATGTCCCATTGTCCAAGCAGTAGAGTGTCATCTTTGGCATCCCAGCAGCCTCTCTGCACCCCTGTGGAATTGGTGAGTGCGTTTGTGCATGTGTGTATCATGCTAATTGAAAGAAGTGCAGCGCCCCGTGTGTGCCACTAATGAATCTCCACATTAATGAATCTAGTCATTTTTAATTAGCTACTGTTTGGTGCTAGGCTAGGCTTTATCTGAGCTGGTTAATGTGTTTGGTGGGAGCGGCACAGAAGAGGAGGAACCATCTGAATATCGGGCCACAGAGTTCGTTTTCTAAAATTGGTTAGCATTTTGTAAGTGACAGAATATTTCCTGTTAAATAGTTTGTCTTATCATGTAGATTTACTTTGGCGTTGCATCATTTTACAGCAGTCAACAGCGCCCGAATTAAGAAGAAAAAATCGGAGTTTAACTTTACCTACGCAAAGAGATTAAGCCTTGTTTTTTTAGAGATATCACAGTAAACTTATATCTCACAAAAACATGCATTCTTACTGGGAGCGGTCTTGCCTCTCCATAGATCTCACCTGTAATGTGACCTGGTGGCGTCACCAGCTTTCCTCCATGGAGAGAGATAGGTTAAATGCTAGGATGTTAATTCGATATTATAAGTAGAATCAATATGACTTTGTAATCCCTCATTCATCCGGGAGTGGTTCAGGTGATCACAAAAATGACCACTGTTGACCACCACTGTTGAAACCACCTCCACATTAATCTGCGTGACTGTTAAAATTATCCCAGAATCATCTATTCACTCGTCTAAGATCCACTGAACCAAATTTTGTCTGTTCCTTCACACTCAGTGCATTAATTCTCACACCAATTCCAGCTCAGTGTCTTTAAAGATACCAGATGAACAACTTAAAAGTCCTCTGCGTTCGCTTTGATACTGCTCCCCTCCTATGCGTCCCCTGATAGTCCCTCTCTCTCCCCTTTCCTTTTCATCTGTACTGCGATGAAAGTAGCATAACGCCATTGTAAAAGTGCACCACTTCTTACTATGATTTATTTAGACCTGAAATGCCTCACACTTACTATCCGTTCAAAGTGGAGCGACACAAGGCAGATGTGGTGGGTGGTGGTTTGTCGGCAAAATGGAGAGAGTGAGAGAGACAGATTGTAAAAAAAAAAAAAAAAGCAGATTTCCTCGATATTATTTATTTATAGCTAGAGCCAAGGAGAAGCAAAAGACACATAGGATAAAGCAGGGTATAGCTGGAAAACATTGAACTGACAAGAGAGACATGCAAAGATAAAGGTGTAAGATGAAAGAAACTATGTGATAGTAGAAAAGTGCAGTGATAGAAAATGGATTGAACAGATCAGAGTGGGGAGAGCAGGGAGGCATTAATTATTGATGGAACAAATGTCTCTCTGACTGACTCAATTTGAAGCTCAGTTGTTTCCAGACCGCCTCTGCTGTCAGACAGAAAGATACGGGGGTAAGAACCCTCACAAAGTCATTATGTAATGGTCTGTTTAGTCATAATAAAATATACACTTGGAATATCAACTTTGTACACCAATTTATGTTTACATTATTATTATTTTTCATCAGTGTAATAGTTTCACTGGGAAAATTAAACTAAATGAAAAGTATTGACTCAAATAGTATGAAGTATGTTTTAAGGGAAATTTTTTTAAGTAAACCTCTACTAATTTAAACATATGTTTTCGCAAAATTCTGTTGAGTTGCCAAAAAATCTTCAGATTTTTATCAGTAACGCCCACCCCGAATTAATTTACTTTTGATCACTTAGGCCAATACCAATTTAAACTTCTCAATGCATATTTAAAGCAGACCTATTATGCAAAATCAACTTTTTAAAGCTTTTAACTAGTTGTTCCCCCTCATTTACTCACCCATAGTTGTATTTCGTGCATGTTTGAACAATGTTTAATAGCTTATTTTCAAGGCGCCTTATTGCCACCACTACTGCCATAAGCCCATTGCTCTCCGCTTTCAGTCTCCAATTTTATTTTTTAATTAAGTCGTTTCAGATGAATATTGTGTTTTAAAATGTTCAAATTCTAACATAATGATCCACGGGTGTCATAGCTCATAACTATATAGGTCTTCTTTAAGAAATGCCCTTATAGTAAAAATACATTTGTAGTTGCCAGGACATTTTGCCTCATAACCTATGAGTCAAAACCAATTTAAGCACCATGATACATTTTTTAGAGTAAATTTACATCAAAATGCACTCATCCATCTGACAAAAGGACAGGGTGAAAGTACCTAAGAGTAAGTCAGTGTAAAATGTGTTAAATTGCTTCCAAACCTTGATAACTACGCTAACCACTGTGCTCAACCGTTACATGTTTAATTCAATAAAATGACAAGAATGCGCCCACACAAGATTCAAAACAACTTTTAATCATGGCCACAGATATGCAGCCGTACGGATACTTTCTCATGTAAAATGCAAACAGATTGCTAAGATGGCCTTATCATTTTCATCATTAAACACCTATCAGACTCAATTTAGTGTGCACAATAATCCTAAACAAGTAATTCTGCTAATGGAGGGAACGATTGAAGTGTGAGTGTGAGCATCCAAGTGCTCATTGTAACACTAAACAAAAAGATTAGTTCTAATTAAGCGACAAGCCCAGACTTCACAAAGCCTTGTAAGCCCAGTTTGTCACCAACAACTGGAATTTAGATGCTCAAATCAAACAAAGGACATTGGTTTCTCTATTACAAGAATCAAAATGTATAGACAATTTGGGTTTATGGGCAGAGCTTCACTTAGTTTGTCCAATTTCGAGAAACAAATTCTTTAAATTCTTTAATTATCTTATAATAAGAATAAGAATAAGAATAATCTAGTAATGAGCAATTAACCTTAACCTCTCACCTGTAAGTCCTGACAGCACAGTATCTGCATTGTCATTGCAGGATAGGACTATTGCCTTGAGACATGGTGATTGCTTGAGAATATGTGTTTTTGCTGTTTTGATGATATTTGTGTAGAATTGATCATAACCTGGCCTACAAGTGCTGAAAATGTCATTTCCATTTTTAAATGCAAAAATAAATTTGATTTTTGTTGCTTTTTGTGTTCAAATTTGTAAGTTTTATGCACATGGGGCAAGTGGAAATGTAATTTTGTGATAAAAAAGTGTTGTTATATTTGGCAGAGGATTTCTTTTGTTTGGTTCCTCAGTATTCCCTCTCTGTGTAATCACGTTAGGCAGATGGGCGGCATTCCTCCTGCAGAGCCTAGTGACAGTGTGTGTACTCGTGAGGGCTCATTTAGGCCTCAGTGATGGAAAGCCGTACACAATCATCCTCGGTTGTATTTCCATGTCGGATTTTAAGCATGTGATGAGCTGTAGTCATGGTCAGTTACTCCTGTCTTACACTTGGCTCAAAACCTGAGATCAGATGGGGTGATGTCCTTAAGGTACCTACCTTGCTTAACAGTACCTCCATTAAATAATTTGTACATGATAATTCGACTCTCAAGGTTACAAGTCCCAAAAGAAAACAAGTGTTAGAGAATCAGACAGCTCTATCTCCAGCTTTCACATTTTAAGATGCTTAGCTGGTTCCTAAGAGCCATACCCAACACATTTGTCCATAATGCTTTTTTTTTTCTTACCCACAGGCTTTATTGGACAGGACACTCATAGCGTGAAATGAGGAAAGATGTTAGAGACATTCGGCAAATGGTCAAGGCCTGGTAGAATCCAGATGACAGGAATAAGTCATAGAGTTTCCCTTTAACAGTATGATTTTCCTCCTCATCCCCTCTGAGTAGTCTAAAATAAAGCAGCTTGGATTCCTAAATTTGCCTGGAAATTACCATAAACAAAAAACCATTGAAGCCATTTAAGATTCCTTTTCATATCTTCTGAACCATGGCCTCGCATTACTGCAGTTTCTAAAATCTGCTCTCCTCGCTAATGCCCCTTGATTGAATTGCTGTTAGATATTGCCCCCCTTGTCTTTTGTTCTGTGGCACTCATTTGTGACCTGGAACATATCTGGCAAATCACAAGGGCAAACCAATCATGGCTAATGCCCTCCAGCATCTCAATCAATAAGACATAATCTATATTAAAACACTTACCAAATCACTAACAACCGATTTGGGATTCGCCCGCTACCTCTCTGCGTGTCTTCGAATGAGTTAATCCAGTCAGCGCCGGTCTGCCAGGCCACATCATGCTAAATGATGGATCCCCATGTGATGATGAATGGTAATTTAGATTTAACATAACTGGACTAACGAGCACGCTAATGACTGCAAAGCTAGCCTGGACAGCTCCGGCTCGATGGGCCTGCCGCTTCGCATCCAAATGAGCTGGGGAAAGGACACCCTTGCAAAACATGGACAAGTGGCCTAATAAATGCGGGCAAACACAATCATGAAATCATAACTAGTTTGGGACAGGTTTGAGCACACCCACAGTGAGGGCCCTGTGTGTTAGGTGCTCCACTAATGACTTCACAAGTACTAGAGAATATGAAGCTGATTAATAGATAATTATTCAAAGGGTCATTTTCAAAGAGGTGAATTAGATGCAGTTTTTGCTCACGATCTCAAAGACATTTTTTATTATCCAGCCCTCCACCCCTTGACGGTGGAGATGAATAAAAATAGGGGATGAGTGCTTCATCATTTGGAGTATAAATACGTGTTATCACTTTTGTAGGGAACTCTCAAGCATTATCTTTAAAACACAAAATTTGACTGCATCGTGTCATCACTAATTTGGGTTTTAGGTCTTACTTTGAAACAAAGTCGTACAGACTGTTTAAAATAAACACATTTTATTTATTTATACATGCAAGAAGGTAGGTTATTATGCATTCACTGGCTAATCTTGAACCCATGACCCATTTGTACAAAATATGGGGCACCAGTTAAGTCATTATTGCAGTGCTATTCAAATGCCTTAATTTTTATATTGAAATATATTAGGTTAGCACATTGGAAGTAGAAGAAAATGTAAATAGAGCATCTTATCTTGTTCCTTGTAGCGTGACTCGAGGCTATAGTAATTGGACATTACCATTATAGATTTTTACGTGTATGTTGTGTGCTAGCTCAATACAATCAGTACCATCAGCAATCAGATAACACAGCACCACAAATTGCCAATATGTGTTCATCCAATCTTTTAATTTAAATGGATGTTCAATTCCACCTGTAAACACCAAAAAGAAATTGGCTGTATGTTATGGATCAATTCTAGTAGTGGGGTACAGAAACGCTAATGTGTGTAGCAAATACAAGCCAGAGTGTTAGGGGGGTCCAGCAGGTGGGCTCTTCTTCTTCTTCTTGTACTGTTCTGCTGATGGGACACAAAATAGGGACACACTGGGGGGAGCGAGGATGAATTGAGTTTGAAAGATAGCGCGAGTCAATGAAAAGCAGGTCAGATGTCATAGCTATAGCTGGCCCTCTGAATTGAAATGAATTGCATTTCTGGGAAAAAAAAAAACTGTCTGGGGATGAAAATGAAGGGTGTGACCTGGGGAGACAGATGGAAAAAAGTATGACAGAAAAGTAGCATTACGACGACGCGGCCGTAGAGACATGAGAGCCACGTGCGTGCTCACAAGTGCTCGAGGAGGCGGGGCTGGAAAGCACTCTAAAGAGCAGAGGAACAGCTGCATATTTTATGAGTGCTTTTTGAGGAGGGTGTGCCACAGGGAGACATGAGAAGTAGATTGTGTGTTCATGTGTGTGTGTTCGTGTGTGTGTGTGTGTGTGTGTGTGTGTGTGTGTGTGTGTGTGTTGCTGTGCGTGTGGTGCCGGCCAAACCAGTGAGTGTCATAATTCATAAGGGAAGACAGACAGTTGCTCAGTGCACTGGAGAGAGCTGCAAGGTGACTTTGCCTCTGCCTTAACCCTCCCTCACACATATTTCACAACAATTTCCTTCATTGTTTTGACATATCTTACAATTTTTTATAGCTATTTCATCTCATACTTTAATATACATTTTAATAAAATTTTAATGCTCATTGCTTCATGGTAATCATCCTTAATTATCTGTATGAGCTGAGCATGACTTCACTTTGAAAAATCCATTTACTCTTATTCTCTTATTCTCACACATCTCTTATCAAAAACACTTCATTAAAATCAATTCTTTGCAAATTATTTTTCAATTTACAAATCTGCAACAAAACAGCAGAAACACAGTGAGGCAGTGAGGATAAACCTTGTAAACTGCAGGTATTTCCACCTGCTGAGCTTGACTTTCGCTCTCAAACTTCATCCAAAAGCAGGTTCAGTACTGAGGCAGACTTACGGACATTCAAAGGTTATACACAGGTTGACAACAGTTGGGGAAATTATAGTATGATTAGCTTTTGGACAGTATTCCAGTCTATATTGAAAGAAAAATAACAAAATATTTTACTCAAGTATTTTTACCAGCTACTTTTACTTCTGTTATAGCATTTTACACCCTTATTTTAAAAGTAGTATGCTGAAAGAAGCCCATACTCTTGAACACTGAACAGAAAGTTTAATTCAAGTCTTGTGTAGTTAAATGGCCGCTTGTGTTACTTGTGGCATGTGGAAGATCAGATAGGTCACAACAGTCCAGTAAAGATTTGTGATTTTGGTTTGACTGCCCTCTGTAGTCCGCATCCTGGCAACAGGCAGTACTCAGGCTCCAGCATAGGGGCAGGTATGTGGGAACGAGCAGAGAAGCACAAGGGGGGTCAGGGTGGGTCAGCATGAGGAGAAGGCATGCAGAAATGTACCGAGAGACAAGATGGGCTGTCCAAAGTAAAGTGAAGAGTAGTACTAGTGCAGTGAACAGTGAACAGGTGATATAAGTGTAGAAGGTAAGCCCTGTCTGCTGAAAAGAGCTCTAAGAGTTTTGACTCCTGTTTTGAAGCAACTGATTGTGGGATATTTCATTTGGCAGACATATTCAATAGGGCATAAATGTATTTGAAGTAATTAAGGTTGGATCCTGCACACATACATACACAGCGTAATGTGGTTTCAGCTGGTTTCAACATAAGTGTTCATAGATACTTTAGGTAAGCAAATCTTTTGATGTTTTTATGCTGGAGGGCACTCAGCATTCAGGTGTATTTCCACCTCATACTCTGGTGAAGTGTGAACCAGAGTTATTGAATACACCACTGAAAAATACTAAGTGTTATTAAATAGAAAAAATAAATTAATAATAAATTAAATTATAAACTAAATTCTATTCAAGTCCATTCATTTAGAAATGTAAGTAATGTTTTCTGCTTAACAACTAACTAAATGAATAAGTGACAGAACCATTAATGCAGATTTTTCTTTTTGAACTGTACTTGAAATTGAAGAAAAAGAAATCACAAAGTGCCTAATCCAATAATAATCGATTGTGTGCGAATCAGACATTGAATGACTAAAATACATTTGTTTCTGACTGCAGTCAGTTATACAAACAGATCCTAACTGCTCAAAATACACTCAAACCACAGTTTGATTCTTAAACCATCTGACGCTCATTATTGATGTGTCTGAGTTCTGATGTCTGTGAGTGGCCAGTGCAGGTACAAGTCAGAGAACTGCTGCACACACCACCAATCTCCTCACCCCACTGGACGAGGAGGCAGGAAGGGGCAGGGCTAAAGGGGGAAATGAGGTGAATGGAGTCACCCAGAGCCAGTGAGTGAGGCAATCTGAAACCTCATTTGTTCTCATTTAAGCCGAATTGTCTCATCAAGTAGATTTTTCTGCTCTGCCTGGCCTCTGTGTTTCTATATTAAACATGCTTTAGAGAAAAGACACACACTCCCCAGTGCCAAACCACAGAGAAGTGTCCAACGATGATGGTCCTCTGTCTGTGTTTACTTAGTGTCAGCTAATTTGATTAAGATCAACATCATCATTGTGGTTGTGGGAGCAGCTTGTGTAAGGTCACGATATTAGTTTCACCACTTCAAAGGCGTGCAAAGATACTTCGACTTTGCATCTGGTGAAACTTTGTGCCAAGAATTTTAACAAAGCTCTGGCTTTTGTTCTCGAGGCAATGGGAGACGTACCCACTGGCCTGATGAAGAAAAATGCAAACACTCATTATTATGAGTTAATTGTAGCAAGTGCAGAGAAACATCTTTTTCCAAATCTAATTATCAGCCAAGAAGCAATATTCGATTGCCAACACTTAATTTAGTAAATGATCCTATGATCTTACTGATTGATAAGGGTCAAGCTACTGCATTTAAGAATCTTTAATGTATCAGCACTTTACTCATTACATTTTGTTCTTCCATTTAATGAAATCTATTATTAAAGCACTAATAATAAATAAGATAATAGTTCAGCTGCAAAATCTTTTCTAATGATGTATTGTGTTATATATATTTGGTTCTATTACTGCTTAGCCCAGGATCTGGTCAGGGAATACCTTAGCTAGTAATTATCTCAACCCTTAGAGCTTTTTCTGCCCTGCTTGTAAACAGTCAAGTTTTCCCAGGGCGGTTTCCAACGGCAACACTGTGGAAATGTCCATTTTCTTGCGGATGAGAGTCTTTGGTTGCTCAAACAACCAAAGTTTATTACAGCGGCCTTCTCTCGGACATACATCCACTCACACACTTTTTTCAATGTAGTGACAAAAGAGGACAAACAAAATGCACTGATGTTTTTCACGATGACGTACCGTGTTAGCTCGGTGAAGAAGGCAAGGAAAGCCTGTGGGAAAGTTCAAATATGAGACGATAGAAAGGCTAAAAGTCTATTCACCTCGGCTCTCGCTGGTCTATAAAGGTCTGTAGAGCTTAGTGCTTCAGTCAACAAGGTCAGGAATCACTTCAGCTCTGAAATCAGCCAATTAAAAGAGCACAGTGACGGCCAAGGACACTGGTCTGTCTGTGAGACTGCTCCTCGCTAACTTGAAAATGTCTGTGCAAGTTTACTATGATCTCATTATGAAGTAACTTACATGATGCATGCCGCAAAAAGTTGTTAAGCACACTGCACTGAGAGCCTGATCTCCAAGGAGATCCCATCCTCATCCAGTTTATACTGCGATTTTGTCCTTGAGTAAGACATGCTATTCCGCTTGCCTTAAGTTTTAGTGGTTGTCGCACTTGCAAAAACCTCTCCATGGTGGATTGTAACTGCTTTAACTTGTAACTAGTAACAATTGTCTTCAGGTAATTTAGCTTGAACTTGTAATTCATTAAATGTGTAATGTGCCTTTTATTCTTAGCAAGTACTACCAAACCTTCGGACAGCTTTGAAAATCCAATCTTTAATCATTTAATCATTCGGATGAGTATTTCTGAGGATCTGAAAGGACACACCTATATTTTCTACAGCCCACTGCATTGTGCCACTATCTGCTGACAGTCTACTACCTGGATCACTGCCTCTCAGTCCTGACTCAGCCACACACACACCGTCCGCCCTTTACAAAACACCCACATCCGTGCATCTTTTACATATGTACAGCCCAGTTCAGCGCAGCCTTCTAAATGATACTATCAGACTGATTATCCAGACGGGATTGTTGGCTTTCAGAGACTCCCATCAGCCGCACAGAATGAAGGTGCGAAGGGTTAAACCAATGCTGTGATTGAAGCGTTGGAGTGCTCATAGCTGGGCACTTGCCTCCTCTTCAGGAAATAATGAGGCCTTAGGGAAGATACCGAGGGCCCTTCACTCAACTCAAAGACTCTTTTAGGCTTTTCATTGTTGCCCCCTTTTCACTGTCTGTGTGGGAAAGAATCTAGAGGCTAAAATTTCTCTTCAAACTTGTACGGCAAGAAATAAAGTGTGGAAATACATGCTTTTTAAACTATCCATTCTTGCTGGTTAAATTTGAAATTCAAGAAATTAATTCAAAAGTTACTCAACAATGTACTTTTGGGGACCCAAACTATAATAAAATGAGAGGATTTGTTATTTATTGTAAATGTAAAAAGAGCTTTTAAAGATGCACTGTGTAACTTTACATAGAGGGCATAGCACCTGCCACACATTTTCAGAATCAGAAAGGTTTTATTGCCATATGAGTGAACAGCTTCACAACATTAGGAAATTGCTGTGGTACTTGGAGCGAACTGTAGACAAACACTGAACATGCAATAAATAAAATAGAATAAAATAAAGTAGAAGCAATAAACTATAATATAACAATATAAATAATGTAAACTATAATATAACAAAAATGTACAAATGTACAAGAATATAGCAGTGCAGGTAATGATCAGTGCAAAACAGGCAGGTGCAAAAAATACAGCACAGGGTCATGTGACTGAAACAGAATGGGGGTGGGAACAGCCTTTTAATTTTAATGCTTTTCCTGGAATAATCCACATTAAACATGGCAACAAGAGCAAATTACAGGTTAAATTTGTGGAGAGGCAATTCTACAAACTTGTGAATTGATGTATTTTTGAGCAATGAAAACACTTGAATAAATGCAAGATACTGGAGATAAGTATAAAGTAATGTTGTGAAACAGCAAAAAGCAAAGTAATCACATCTCCATGGAGACAACCAGGTGTAGTGGACCCTCCACCAGAAAAGGTAAGTACAAACAAAATACTTAATTCTTGTAATAACTCAAAGGGGTCCCCAGTTTATCTAGATGAATGCTTTGAATAACAATGAGCTTTTTCTCTCATGCACTTCAAAATAACATCGACTGTAAACGCCATAACCCCCACCCACAGTCACTCAATTTATTTTCCACCAAATAACATTTCACATGAATCTTTCCGATCAATATATTTCAATCATTTCAGTGGAATTTCAATTTGCTTCCTGAATAGATTCAATTTAGAAAACATGCGTGTCGCTTCATCTTAACCTGACAACCTTATTAACCACAGGCTTTTATGTTGACTATTTCAAACATGTTCCACTACAGTATATATAAAACAATCAAGCATAATATTATGATTAGTGACAGGTGAATGGTTGGGTCTCAGTCTGCTACTGGGAAATATGAATTTTAATGGAAACAACACACAGTTCACAATAACAGGCCAGGGGCAGTAATCCTTTGTGGGTGGTAGATTGTAAAATGTACAGTTTTTTGTTTTAGTTTTACATTGTACGCTGCTATTTAAAAGAGCAGAAGTTGGCATCATCATTAAAAGTACATTAGCGACGATTCAAGATGACAAAATGGCTTATACGACTGCAAATAGTAGACGGTATTGATGTGTGAACGGTGAAATCTATTTTAACACGTGTGCAGCTGTAAGTGGGGTTATGAAAGTCCCCGGTGGTGTGTTTGGTTGGTGGTTTCATTTCCACAATGGACTATTGATTGGAGAGAGCAGAAAAGGTCTTAGCGTGCCGCCAGGACTTCCCTCAGATTGAGACATCAACAGAAGAAAAACTACGACATAATGAGACAGTTGTGGCGTAGGCCTGGATACAGCAAGATTTCAACAGATTCTGACCCATGAAATCCTTTTTGTGTGTTGAAATATTTCTAAAGTACTTGTGGTGATTATTAGAGAATAATTGTATTGACCCAGAAGTCGATACAGGATGTTATCGCAGTCATAAAGTTACATTGTTTTGTTGTGTTTGAGTGTCTGAGGTAATTCTGTCACTGTATTGATCTGTGTTGGATAAGGCTGATTGAGCATAATAGAGCGTAATACAAAATCACTTTATTTATCTTTATTACTGAGGCACACACCCAGGGAATGGCTGAAAGGTAATTTAAACAGTGAGACATGTGCTCACCTGTTTCTGTTATTGTTATCATTACTATCTTTGTAGCTTTTAGTGCCTTTGGTTGGTTGCAGGACTTATGCAGAAGCCAGTTTAACTTTTTTATTTAACATTTGACTAGTACAGTCTAATATTTGTATTTTCAGCTTGTTAAAACTAACATATTTCTTCCATTGCAAAGGGCCGTATAGATGTGCTATATGGTGCAAAGCAACTTACCCTGCATATTCTTGAATGTCACATGAAAAGGTTAAGTGGTAGAAAATGAATGAAAGTGTTTGGCCCAAACTTATTAAACTTGTCTGTTGAAGTAAATGTGCTGGGGTTGTGTGCATGTGTGCGGTGAAGTGATAAAATCAGTGTGTGTATGAACTGCAGGCACACACACAGATAGCATCTCCCTGTGGGCTCTTCCTAAAGACTCTCCTCCATCACTGACTGCAGAGGTCTTTTTACTGCACCAGGAGGGACCACTGCATTATAGATACACACGTGTGCAGCGCCACGCTGAGTCAGAGTACACACACATGCACGCATACATAGTAATGGACAAGCACTGCAGACCAGTGCAAATTAAACAGAAAGGAGCGCTGAATAGGCACTTTGTTGGAACATTATGGGCATGAGTATTTGGCCTACCTTTGTTTTGTTCACGGTAATATAATTTTAACAATAAAATGTGAGCAGATTATTTCAATATAGAAAAATCTGAGGGCACCTGTGCAACATGTTATACTCGCCAACTGAATACTTTTAAAGAGCAAGCTTGTCTGTGCTTTATGGATATCCACATCTCAGAGAAATAACAAACTGTAGTAATTAAAACAAAAAAACTCCCAGAAAATATAATGTCATATTGGAAAGTGCCGTGAGTGAGCTAATCACAGTACACAAAGTATTTTCCTGACCATAAAAACTCAGTGTTGAAACATTTGTAGAAGAGGTTTTGAGAGCTTTGCCAATATTCCAGTTTGTGCTTTCACAAAGGAAGTCGATTATAGTGTTAGGGGATGTGTCAGGGCTGCATCATTACAAGGGCTGGGTGCAAAACCAGTGGAAAGAGCTCATTCCAGCTGAATGCTTGATGTGAGAGTGCCACATATCAGGATAACTACATCCAGGATAACTAGATCCAAGAGAGGCACACACCAGAAATGACTGCTCTACAACTACTTTTTATACCGAAATGAACTATTTTGAGTTAAGTAAATGGTTAACTTAGGTCCCTTTGCCAAAAAGTACACATTCATTAAAATCACTTCATCTTTAAGTGCATAGGGCAGCGTAAATGAATCCGGGGAGAATGGCTGGAGTAGAAAACATAGTTGTGGATTTCTAAAAGTTGCTTGTAGTATTTGTCTTGGCCTTGGTCTGTCCAGTCCACGTTTTATTAAAGCAAAGAGACGTGCAGCGAGTTTGAACAGGAGAATAACTGACAGAGAAATTGTAGAGGAAAATTATTGTTATTCCACTATTAAATTATAGATTCTGTGTGGAATCGTCTCTGACAGGGCTGGACGGGGCGGCACTACCGAAGTGTGTGAAACTCAATCTGTTGGACAAGGCCAGGGCCATGGAGGGAACACTAGAGGAGAGTCCAAAAACAAGGGAAACAATACAAAGTGTACTCTATTTTAGGAGCCAGTGTTAGAGAAAACCTTCCAGTAATTAGGATTTGTGGATGTGATGGTGGTGAGTAGTAGGCCAATCAGAGAAACAGACTGAAGCAAGCCAAAACTCACAACACAGATTGCTAAACACAAGTTTCAGTTTCCTGGTTATAGACACCATTTTGGGTCATTTTGACCATTTACATATTATGTGACCTATGAATGTGTAACAAAGTGATTAAGACTATTGACAAAAAAAGGCCATATAGTTGCTAAATACAGTCATACAGAATAAACATTCACATTCAGTGTAAACACTAACAAAGATTTAATTAGTAAAGTACTTCATATGCCTATTAGTCATTAATTTCTGGACTCTAAACTGCCATATTTTCTTTTCTGTGTTTGTGGGAAAAGATTTTTTTAGCTTACATTAATACTATCCATCTTTCATCCCTCCTTGACCTTGTTATTGTCCGTTCAAACATATTATCATTTGAATAACGACCTGGTCTCTCTTCACTCTGCTCACTCTGTCTTCATTCTTCCGAAAACAATCCGTTGTTGAAATCACAAGGTTTTTGGCTGATGTTAAATAAATACGCTCCATGTTTTATCCATTTAAACTAATGATCCGTGAAAATTGGGCAAAAACATTGTGCTGCTAGTGACTTGTGTAAGTTGGCTTCTGTGATCTGACAAAAAAAAATGATACTGTGTCAGAAATTTTACACACTCCACGCTCTTTTATTAATACTTGCCATAAATATGTTCTTCTAAAAATAGCTTGGCAACTAAATATAGTATCTGATTATATCTAAATATAGTAAGCCTCATATCAACAACATTTTTAAATGGTTAGTGCATTTTTGCTTTTTCTACATTTTGCTTTACTCTCTTTTAAATTACAATGCCAGATGTTGATGAGGGGTGTGTTACTGTCAAATATTGGATCTATTACAGGGGTTTCTGTTGCTAAAAAATACCCCGAAAAGCATGCATTCTTGTAAGTAGAGTCGCCTGGCCACAGATTCAACCTGTGATTTGGCCTAGTGGTGTCACTCGCTTTAATGCCATACTGTGAAGCATTTTAAGCAAAGCAATAGCCTCTCCATGGAAACCGATGCAATACCTTATACCAGAAAAAGTATACAGGAGTGCACATTTAAGTATTAAAGTATTCAATTTACTAATCCAAAAGGTACACGGTAAATACATAACCTACTACACTATACACCTATTACTGTAAAAGTCACATACAGGTTTGAGTCCACCCACAAAACAAACTGTAAATCACATGTTTTCTCTGTTGAAAATTTCATGAGCCTGTGTGCAACTTAGTCTACTGGGATGTTGCATTTTCCTCCTCCTTTTTATACATTTCTCTACCAGAAGCTTTCCTGGCTTGTACTCATCACTCAATGCAATCTGACCCCTTGTGCATTGCTTTGGAGGTGTAACTGTTTTCTGCATCTCTCCTCTCTCTTTCTCTTTCTGTATCCCTCTGTCTCTCTCTCCCTCACTATTGGTGTACATGAAAGTGCAGTGAATCAATAAGCATTGTGTTTCTTCAGCGTGGGTATGATTGTGCTTTCGTTGTAATGACAGTCTGCCTTGTTCTTCATTCCACTTGGGGTCGATACTACATATGATACACAGGAGTAGTTTATGAGAGGCCTAATAGCTAGAGACAGTGGTGACCCGCGCCTGAGCTGGAGATGTAAGGAGTTGTCCATAGTGGGTGCCCACGTGGGTGTGTGCATCAATAAATAATGAGTTAAAACTGTCGGTGATGAGCAGCACACTGGAGTCTCCCTGCAGAGGAGCTCAAAATGCACTGGGAGCTTACACTTTGAACGAATGCTCTACCTGAATAAAGTGCTACAGATATAACTACAGACAAATGTTTGAACTGTGAAAGACGTGCGGACAAACGGCTTGTGAAGAAATATTTGCTGTTGAGCTGTAGAAACACAGGATTATGTGGTTGTAAATACAGCTTCTCGTGTGATTTCAGGTCTGAATGATCTAATTAAACAGCTAAATAATTAGTATATGCTTTCAATGTGGAACTTTTTCATCATTGATTTTAGAATAACAGGAAACTACAGTATGCTACCATCATGCCCTTTCTTTTCTTTTCTTTTCATTTCTCTTCTCTTCTACACCTTTTATTGGCCATATTCTTAACAATGTAATATTTATACATTTGAAGTAGTTTTGTTGGACACTATTTACTTGATTTAACCTCAACAAACATTTATAACCAGTATTGTTTTTAATGTTTTTGTCTGTCTTTCCACAGCACTCTCAACAACAACAACATCAGCCTCATTCCTCTGTCCAGTTTCAACCACATGCCCAAGTTGCGGACCCTGTGAGTACTTCCCACCCACCCACCCACCCACCACAACCCCCCTCAGCCCTCATCCAGTGTGTCTGAATGCTCTGCTGGCTCTCAAATGCCACTGTGTCACACTGCCTGGCCCTCACACCAGTCCTGCGTGTAATCTCTTTATCGCACCATTATGAAAGAGCCACTCCGGCATTGTCTCATGACTGCTAACAATCATGCGGCCCTTATTCCCATGTTCACATAGCCACATGCGGAGAGATGGATGCACAGAAGAGGCTATGCATGTTACCACACACACGCATATAGGCTCTTAGCATGAGTAATACTAACCTTGGTAATGCCACAAAAAAGCTCTGGTGGGGCTGCACAGCTCAGCCTGCTTTGACTCATTAGAAAACCTCTTCTACTGATGTCAGCACATTACACAGATACAAACACTTGTGGGCTAGGATGACCCCAGTCCTAATCATCAAGTCCCATTAATAGAAATGATTGTCTTCGGTCTTTATTTTGGTTGAGAATCAGACCGTTTCCAAGGTGATGGAACAACACCCCCAGGAATATGTCTAATGATCCACTAGGAGCATGCAAAAGGCACTGGGTGCATTCCCTCCAACCACATAGACTTGACTTGTGCCAAACCATCTACATATGAGGGTTTCCTTACCACATCACCAGAGTGTGGTCACACACCCCCACGCACTGCTTTAGAACTGGGGTCTTCTAAAGAGGCATTCGCACACACATTGGATAACTAGTTTATGAGATTTTTGTTGAACAATAATGGCCATAAGAAGCTAGTCAAAGGGCAATGTCTGTGATACTTCCTGCTTGTGCTGCAACTGGGGTGGCAGACAGAAATCAGGTGTTTCCAATTGGATTCAGGCGGCACTTCTAGCAGACAGTTGCCAGCAGATTGAGAGCAGAGTTACCAATATCCAATATCTTTTAATCAGAAGCTCTTGTCTGCTGCTGTATTCTGTCAACACTGACTGAGGTTCTCTGGTGATTTCTCCCCTTTTATTCTTGCTGTTTCTATGGTTTCCCTTATAAAATATTCCTCTTTTGTCCTATTTTTCAATTCTTTTTTTTTATCTCCAGCATCTTATATTGTATTTATTGTATCTGTGTTCACTATCTTCAATATTGTTTCCTTTTGGCCAGCTTGCTTCTGTAGCCCTATGGCCTTACTGTGAAATGTACGATGGTATTAAAACAGTTTCAATTCTATTTTAAAATGGCTTCGTATAGATTCCCTTAGATGTTTTTTTAATTGAAACAAGGAGCTAGTCTTTGGATACAAATATATCTAATATTTCTCCACTCAGTGACAACAAGGGCAAATTAATAACGCTATTGGCTAAAATCGCTTCACCTGTACATGTCTTCAGTGCGTGGGAGGAAGCACAAGGTTCTTTGACAAAACCAGAGGTAACATGGGGTGGATGAGTTCACCTATGGAGAGTTTACACATAGCCTAAGGATTAAACCCTTCTTACTGAAATGTAATCTCTAACCACGATGTACACCTGTTCCAAATATAGTCCACTGTATTTTTGCAATCCCATCTTTTAACCAGAAATCATATTACTGTTTTTGTCTTTTATTCAAAAGCATACAAAAATGAGATTATGTCTCCTGCCGTGTGGATGAAAGCTGTCCTCATGGTCCCCCTCAGGCCTCGCCACAAGCCGCTGTCATTCACCATAACATTATATGCTCCAAGTCACCTGCAACAACAAACAAATGGACTCACTCTAGCACACATACACTAGCTGTGCCTGTAGACCCCCTGTCTGCTCCATTCTCCCCTGGGTTTTAATCCTACTTGTCAGTAATTAAAGCTGAGCCAAGGGTGGGCTAGGATGTGGCTATCTCCAGGCGGGGCCTTGACTATAAACTGGATTTATAATGGGAGAGCGGTATTAAAACTCACTGCCCCCGCTGCTAGCATCAATGAGCCCATCTCAGTTCCATAACAGGATTTGTCCTCTGCTTTATTACAAAGGGAGGCCTGTCTTCTGAAAGGGTAGATATCCCGGCTGGCGTATAATACGCTGACAACACATTCTGCTGTTGGTTGCCCTCTCTCTTTTCTGCTCGGTTTTGGATGTGGCATTCTGGAGCTCTTAAAGTGGTCCAATCCACCTGATGCTTCGGAAATAGATGAGTCCATTTAATAGGGTCACAAAGGGGAAATGTCGTATTGTGAGTAAACATGTCACATCCTAAATGAAATACTAAATACTAAAAGTCTCCATTTGTCAGTACATAAAACATCCACACACAAATGTCAGACTGTGTGTGTGTGTGTGTCTATATATATATATATATATATATATATATATATATATATATATATATATATATATATATATATATATATATATATATATATATATATATATATATATATATATATATATATATATATATATATATATATATATATATATAGTGTTTAGTGTATACACCATAAGGTGTACAGGTGTACAGGTTAGAGTGCTTCAGCCCATAAAAATTCAATTTTTTTAATAAATGATATGAATGAATTGTAATCAGTTCCCAATTAATTCAGTAGCAGTGTCAGGAATGTAATGATATTTAAAGCACTGCAGTCATTATTTTCTTATTGTATAATTCACATGGACAACAAGTGTTAAGCAACAAGTGTCAAATGCAGTTATCATTTTATTCCAATTCCTTCCAGTATTTCTTGACCTCCTCTCTCCTCTCCGTCCTCTGTGTTCACTCTGTGTGAATGGGCAGTGTTTGCTTTCATATTGTGACAGACCTCGGGGAAATGAGTACCCAGAATATTGCAGTGTGTACCTTCTCTTGCCACTGGTAGATCCCTAAGCTATGTACATACAGACAAACTGATGCCAGCCAAAGAGATTCCCCAAGTAGTTTAACATAAGTCACATATTCCATTCTTTACGTTCTAGGCGTCTGCACTCCAACAATCTCCACTGTGACTGTCACCTCTGCTGGCTCTCTGATTGGCTACGAGCCAGGAGAGGGTTGGCCCCCTTCACCCAGTGCATGTCCCCCGCCCACATGAGAGGCCTGAATGTCCCGGACGTCCAGAAGAAGGATTTTGTCTGCAATGGTGAGCTCACAAGATGGCACTCACAATTGTATTTAATGTTCATTTTAAACTACATTTCCAGGCGGTTCTATGGGCTGTTATTATCACAGGAAGTAATGATGTCATGCCTTCAAGTTATGGTTATAATAAAACAGTCTAACTTGGCTCTCATAACATTTATTCAAACAATGCTCTTAAAATAAAGTCTTTCACTTTTTGTTGGAGAGGCCATGTATAATGATTTTCTGGTTTCCAAGGTTCAAAGCAAAAAGTAGGTTATAGTTGTGTCAAAAAGAAAGACTAGAAGCACCTGATATTTGACCTTTATCAATGCACTAGTCAGATCTTGCAATGATAGTTCCCTGATTTAGACAAAAATTCTCTGTTCAATTTCACTATATATTTGGAGGTATTCATTATGATATTCTCTAAGCCTCAAGGCCCATATAAAATATCTCCATTGTAAAACTCATTAAAGAGAATTATGTATTTATGTCTGGTGTGAGCACTTCTGGTCTGAATGTTTTTTTTGTTTTTTTCCGTACAGGATCTAAACAGTAAGTTGCATCCAAATGAATAATTTTATGCTTAGTTCATTCATGACTTTATCTTTAATTTCAACATAGCGTTATATTTTGTGTGTATTAAATTCAGCATAGCCCACTAAACATTTCCACACTATAGCCGGATTGTTTTCAATTATGTGAGTCATTCCAGTTACATTAGGAACATTTATGGCAGATTTCATGCTAGCTTATGATGTAGCCATACAATTAAACCGAAAGGCAATTATTGTATAGAGTATTGTTATCCTGAGCTAAGCACCATATTCCTAGAGACAGAATTATACTTGTAAGGGTGCCTGATCAGCCAAAAAGCCTTGTGTGAGTGTGGCGGTGTTATCAGCAGCTGATAGAACAGGCCGTGTTTATAGGCGTCTGATTCAGCTCTCTGTGCTAATAGACTGTCAGCCCACACGCTCTTTATTAGCCGTTAGCTTCATCTCTGCTCTACCCTGGACCTCCTCTGACTGCTCCTGCCTCGGTGCCATTGCCTTGTCTTGTTTTTTTCACCACCAGCCCCAGTCCTCTTTATCTAATACACTATTCATGGCCCTGTTCTCAAGCCATTTGTCCTCTTTATCTCGGCCTACCTCCTTGCTGGACTAATTTCCTGTTTGTTACGTCTTACCTGGTCTCCTGAAGTATCTAGAGCTAGCTTTGCTCAAACTAGTTTTCAATTGAATTTTTTATGTAATTTGTAGTATAAAATGTAAATGTATTCATAACGAAAAACAGAAATATTGATGACTTTTTAAAAATGCGGACACAATATTTAATACTGTATATGTTCACCATATCCTTACAAAGAACTGTTGAGACTGAATTTAGCTTTGTTTAATGCCGTCAATTCATGGTAACATTTTCTCTCTGTCATTTATTTCTTTTATTATTTTCTATTATTTATCATGATACGCTGTCTTGCGGTTTTGACATACTAGTTTAGCATAAAAGCAAAACGAATTTCTATGTCAGACTAGTGTCACTCACAGTGCTTCACATCCATCTTTCAGCTTAATCCCACTTTCATTGTGTCAGATCAGTTCCTTCTTTTCGGCTTAGAGTTTTATATCCATTCTGCTGCATGAAATCAAACTCAGTTCTTAGTGTTGTCTTGTCTTCTTGTAATTACAGTCTGATATACCAGAATTACTGCTATATTACCAATTTTTTTATTTGATTCCTTCATGTAGCTATGTAGAAACAAATGAATGTGTAGTGTAGCAGTTCAGACTCTGATTGTTTGTCTTGAATAGCCCATAGAGCACCAGCCTGCCCCTCATAATGACTTGCAGATCTCCATTACTTATTCCACTGTGTACCTCCACAGGTCCAACTCAGACTGAGTCCAAACCATGTCTTCCTCCTGTGGCCGTGTGTCCACCGAGCTGCAGCTGCAACAACAACATCGTGGACTGTCGCCGCAAAGGTCTGACGGAGATTCCTGCCAACCTGCCAGAGGGCATTGTGGAGATGTGAGTCATAATCAAGGTTTTAACCAAAAACAACACAGTATGACACCAGTTTACAGCTTTGTTTCCCTGTCGCAGAGTTGTTTTGGTCTTTGTTTTTTTCTTGACTATGGATGCATTATATTTAGAAATGGAACAATGGAGTAAGAGTAATGTTATTTCAAAATTATTTTACCAGAGCAGAAGTACAAAGTGGTGGTTCAAGAGTTACTAAAAGAGTAAAAAAGTATTTGAGGAAACTACTCAAATAAGACTAATGGTAAAAGTAACTGTCTGTATGTAGCATCTCATTTATATTGTAATGTTACAATACAATACAATACAATCAAATACATTACTCAAGTAAAAAAATATAAAATGCCTGGACCCATTTTTAAAAACTCAAATAAATTTAACTGAGTACCATCCAACTGTGATGATGTTAACACAATTTTCCATGTGTTGGTCTTAACTTTAATTATCATCCCCCGAGGCTCTTTCGTTCCCTCTGCCACTGTCTGGTCCACCCAGCACAGTGGGATGTGTTTGATATCCATATTGATCGGTGCTCTGTTTGTTTGGGTAGAGGACAGCTGCTTGATTGCCCTGTGCGTAAAGGAGCAATTCTCCCCTGCAATGCTGCACCACCCCCTGATAGCTCCTCTGCATAAGTAATAGATTCACACACAAAACCCCCTACACACACCACTTTCTTTATTTACCTTTACCTCAGTCAATATAGTGAAACACACCATCCACATATGCATTCGATTGCCAAAGCATATCCTTTTTGTAGTTTGTTTGGTTTCTTTCACATCAGATCTACGCTAATAAATGTAGCAGCTGCAGCCCGAAACAATAGGCCATAATAGGATGATGAATTGTCAGTCCTCCTGTGTCGACAAAATCATCTTTCAGCATGCTCATGGCAAGGATCACTGCCAAGATTGTGCAAGCATCCATACATTAGCAAACAAGACTATATGTAGATTGATACGACCATGTCAAACGCACAAATGTGGTGTTACAACAAAAGGCTCCAGGCGACAGCAAGATGTACCTGTGCGAGATTGTTGTCAAATCTATCTCCCATTCGACTTGTCATTTCATCATCTCCAAGACCGTATAGATTTTTTGTTGCGTGCAAAACTATCTTTCCCTTAATACATACCCTAAGTGTCTTTGCCCTCACCTTGTAAAAGAAGGCAAATATAATTTCTAAGCTATTGTGTGTGCAGATTGTCTCAGTCAATATCACTACACACTCTTTATTTATTTTGACCTCTTCCTCCAAATAAGATCTTGTTGATGAGTGAGGTGAATGAATTGAAAGAGGGATTTGAGCCAAAATACAAAGCACCTTGGAGAGTGGAGTGTTATGCCAGGGCTACGTAAGCACTTCATTTCAACTTACTCATGATGGTTGCACTCAAATTGAGGCAGTAAATGTAATGTGACTGGAATGAGAAGACCGGTGTAATCAAATGTATAGGTCTATATGGAAATTTTGTTAGCTGATGATCGCTAAGTTTGTGACATTAAAATGGTTAATACTTTTACTGGTTATCAATTTATTTAAAACTCTTTGTATGTCAACTAAAGATTAAAGATAAAAGATAAAAGCTACTTTGTTTTGAGTAACCCCTGCTCCAGAAAAAAAATAGAATATATAAACCAAAAAAAAATGAAACTAAACCTAGTTTTAAAAACTACTCTTGGACAAAACAAATAGGAGACACAAATTATTTATTTTATTATTGATTATTTTATTATTTATTAAGTATTTTTTTACACAGTATTCATTTCTGCATGGACATGGGTGTATTGTATCGCCTACAGTTTTCTGCCAAACAAGAGGTCATCATGGCAGGTCACCCTTTTTACAAGCACACACTTATTTATGCGCCACAACTGTTTACCACATAATATCACAATAACACGTTGATCCTACACTTTACAAACCGTATTGATTTTTTCTCAAAGCTAGCAGGAGTATTTTAAGTGCTAATAGATGTAACCAAGGACACCTCCAACAGAATGCATGGGATGGAGACTAGAGGTCACGCACGGATTCAGGACATGGTGTTGACTAAAGAGGAGCAAAAAGAACAAGAATGGCGGATTAGTTCACATTTATCATTCTGACAGATGACCCTGTGTCTGGCCTTGGGACCTCACCACATCTACTGTTTCTTCAGTTTTGTCTCCCCCTTATATTGCACGCCATAGTCTCCTTGCTACTACTTAAAAAGAAGGAGACAATGCATACGCGGCATAAGTGGAACGTGTGGGCCAGAGCATTAAGGCACTTCCCTAAAGTAGCCATAAAGATCTATGAAATATTATAGAGTAATTCAACCAGGACAATGTAATAAGTATGCAATGTCCAGGGTAAGTCATTAGTCCCTACTGGTACTGTAGCATTAAACACTGACTAGGCATAATCCTGGCTGTGCTCCACAGAGTGATATAATGCTATACTTCATGCCACAAGATTTCACACGTTCAAAATGCTGTGAGATTACTGTCCCAGAAGAGCACAGTATCATTTTCAATCAGTCAATATAACTTTATTTATCTCCGAGGAGAAATTTGTATTCGGTATGGGTTAGGTTGCATTATAAAGCAGAATCTATGTTTAAAAGGCCAATATTATACTATTTTCTGATCTATGTTATAATGTTGTTTCCTCATCAAAAACATTTAGCACTTTGAGATTTCATTGAAATGTAAAGTGCATTACAAATAAAATTTATTATTATTATTATTATTATTATTATTATTATTAAAAACATTCCTGGAGTTGTTTAACACACAAACCCTGCATATTTAGGTTGAGCTCTTTTCTCAAATCCAAACATTCTGTTCCACCTTATGATGTCGTGAGCTAATACAGGAAGTGCTCCACCTTGTTTTTAAACTCTATACACTTTTACTAGAATCATGCATAAACCCAGTCCTAGAGTTGCTGATCTGTACTGAAAAAAGGTCAAACTAAGGTAGCTGTTAACTTGAAAACTATCACAAGAGCATTTTGAGCTTTGGAGATCTTGACAGACTAACAAACCAACAAACTACTCAAACATGTGTGAATGAAACATAATATAACAATTTTGTATAATATAGGACCTTTAATCATCATTTGGAGTTGATGGTGTGTCTTTTATTGTGGGATTTATGTCTGTTTCACCCAACTATAACCCAAAATATATTTTTAAAAAACAGGTGGTTATAATGTTTTGCTTAAACTTAGCCTCAGGAACACTGTGGTCTCATCATGACTATATACTATGACAATCCAAATATAATTCATACAAAATTACAATTGCAAAATGAAAATTGTTTCGGAACCATAGCACCACTGCCAGTTTCACCCACTTTTATGTACAATTTATGCAGCAAAACGTTTCATTATTTTTGACTGACAGCATGTCTGATAGACAGTTAGTTTTGCCTGGAAACATTATTTACATTGCAGCACCTCCTGGACACTGTGGTCACATCCATTTGGTGCATGCAGGAAATGGAAGTGGTCAATGGGCCAGATTTGGTTTGTTGGAGTTGAGTTTTTCTCACAGTAAAAGTCCCCTGTTTCTGAAGAAGGCCGGTCCTACATAAGCTCATTATTATTGAGCTGAAAAATCTCACTCTATATTTCACACAGCGCGACCCAGAGTGACTCCTGCTGTAGCGCAAAAAGCAATCCGCCCTAAATGCTGTAGCTATTGTAGGACTGGCACCTTTTGATCTCCCTGCTCCACTGGGGGCTGTGGTCTTAAGTGGACTTTGTACTGGGTGTAATGAATATTCAAAAGAAAGGGTTTATTGTTGACTTTTCTCATTCATTTCAACCTCTGACTCCATTATTTTTCATTCTCACCAGCCGTTTGGAGCAAAACCTGATCAAAAGTGTCCCACCAGGAGCCTTCACTGCCTACAAGAAGCTCAAGAGAATGTAAGTCTGTTTCGTTTAATAAGTAGCATGAGCCACACAGTTTCAGGGGTAACAGAGGATATATAGATGCAAATGACCCTAACCATATTAAATATTACTGGTGTCCATTGATTTGATTTCAACAAGGATGAGACAAGTTTATGTTGATTAAATGTGAAACTGTAGATCCTGCAGTAATACTGTTTTTCATTGGAACATGAAGATGACAAAAGGACTGGATTGTTTCTTGGTGGATGATCTTATGAATGATCTTGGTGGATGATCTTGGTGGATGATCTTTTGATTTAAGACATTTATGTATTAAATATTGACTGCAATAACATTCAGACATACCAGTACAAACTAAATAGTAAAAAGTAATAACCTAAATTATTTAAAATGTCTGTCTTTTATGTTTGTACATTTTACCTAATAACCATCCAATAAGGCTGAAGTAGTCACTAGCAAGTGAAAAAGTAATAGGAGCAATAAATGTTTTAGACCTTGTGCAATTACTGGAGTTCTCTAAAGTCAGACATACTTGTCTCCAATGTAAGAACTGGAAGGTGAGAATCTTCTGGTGTGATGCAGACTTTTTTATAGACTGAAGCTTGCCTATTCTAAAGACATACTCTCTGCCACACTTCATCTCTTCACATGATGAAAAATGTCAATTTCTTGCAAATGTTAAAACGCCAAACTTGTGTGAGCTTTTAAGGTTACCCTCTACCCTCTACTCTACACTTAGCCACAGATGGGGTTTTTAACCTAGACAAAAGCCTTGAATAATGTATTTTGCAGAGTTACAAGTCCATGACATGAACTGCACTTAACATAGCTCTGCTGCCACTCTCCCTCTTCCCCGGCGCTTCCCTGTCCATCACACTGCGGCCTCATTTACTTTACATCCTGACAGTTTTTTACAGTGCTGTCCCCTTGCCTTGACCTCTGCTGATGTATCCTCATGATCATTTGTCACACAGTTCACAGTAACTGTGTATTGCAGTCATGCACTCATCCCCTCTTTGTGTCTCTCCCACAGTGACCTGAGTAAGAACCAGATTTCTGACATTGCTGCTGACGCGTTCAGTGGCCTACGTTCCCTCACTTCACTGTAAGTATATGACAAGCACTGCCAACTGTCATGTCTGACTCGGTCACAGAAAAGTCTAGAAAAGTGGCATTTTTAATCAATTATACTTGCATACAGACTTTATAAACTTTATTGATCAATGAGGGAGGTAGGAAAGTTCTACCTACAGATTTGTATTATGCAAGTAAATAGTATAAGAGGTGGGGTAAGTGATACAATGCTGAGATAAATAATTATGTGTATTATAGTAAGAATTGTCCTGCATTGTTTATCAAAGTAGTTAATTGTACCAATTGCCATCTATCTTCTTCCGCTTTGTTTGGCTGGGTCCAATCCTCATACCACCTGACGCCCCACAGAAAGGCCCAGGCGACCCAGGGATTGAAGCCGCAACCTTCTTGCTGTAAGGCATGAGCGTCAGCCATTCAGCCACCATGCCGCCGATTACTAGTTGCCTTAATTAAAATAATAACTTATCACTAATATGGAGAACGGGACTATTTCAGTGTATCATATGTGCTACTGTAGTAACCAATAGGATAACAGAAATACAAGGAAAATGTAATTGAAATGAAGCTTTATTGTTACTATTGTTAAAAGTTAAAAACTCTGAAAATGATGGTCACATATTTTACCACCCATTTTGACATTGCTGCTGATGCATTTAGCGACTTTGCTTACTTCACTGCATGATAAGTCATGTTACCTGTCATGTTTTATGAATGAATACAAATATTCACCAGGAAGTCATGACATTTCTGGACATTTAACACACAAAATATTGGAGCTGTCCGATGTTGACACAAGGCTTCGTGTTTACAATTATAAGCCATGTGTCCATGCGTCTCCGAGGGCGACTCAGATAAGAACATGAAGGACAGTTTAATTTAAATCAGTTTGGAGCATGGAAATTAGACAGGCAGACAAGAAGGGCCAGACAAGGTGAACTCTGCTGAACATACACAAGTCAGCAAGTGCCCTGACTCCTGCTGCAGAAGCCAGCCCAGCGCTGTGCCGCAAAACATAAAACTCCTGGACTGAATTAAATACCTGCAACGGAAATAAGGAGATCGACTGTAATCTCATAATCACACAAGAGCAATGGGCTAAAACGTTGTTACTGGGGAAAAAAATCTTTATTTCTGTGCCCTGTGGTTTTAATATTCAGACCATAGGTGGGTGTCACCTCCACTAACAACTCAACTTTTGATTGATTCGTTTCATCTGGAACAAGCAATGACTGTAAACACCTTTCTGAGTTTGGAAACAGTATAACAGTATGCCTTATAAAGAAAGGGACCCTAAGAAAAAAAAGAACATAATACATTTAGAAAGTATTATCAAAAAGATTCCCACACATGTAAATGGATTTCAGAGATGTTTACACTGGATGCCCTTTCTGTCACTATCAACCACAATGGTTTGTGTGAGTGAAGTTTGTTGCCCAGAGACTCAATGGCAGGAGGCACTTTGGCCGAAATTTAAAACCAAGTCCCCTCTGATTGGAGGTCCAGCTTCACCACTGTCGCCTCTAGCAACCAAATAATGTTGGAAATAAATAACCAGGGCAAAGCATTTTTTGTTTACATTCTCACTTAAAGGTGCACAATGCGCACTAGTGGGAGTACCCCACCTGATTGTCTCCATGGAGACAAGCTACAGGTCGAATCTGTGGAGAAACAAGCCCGTTCCCTTTAAGAATGTATGTTTTTCAAGGTGTATATTAGCATGATATACATTTGAACACAACAAGCAGGTGAAAGACCCATTACCAGAAATGTTACATCTGAGAATAGAAATGACTGAACTACTCGAAAGGTTTATAGTAAATCACTGCAGTACCTGAAAGCACACTGTATGGTGGTGTAGGTAAACGTAAGAAAACTCCTGATTGATAGTGTTTTGTGTTCTTGCTCTGTCCTGTGCAGGGTGCTGTATGGCAACAAGATCACAGAGCTGCCCAAGGGACTGTTTGATGGACTGGCCTCCCTGCAGCTGTTGTAAGTACTCTCTGTGCACTCTGTACTAAACCTGTGGATAGCTCTCTGCACACTCAAGACAAAGGCAAAATACATTATTTAGAGAACATTGAGTAAAACAAACTATGCATTGTATTATGTGGAACAATTCAGATGTAGATGTTAGAAATGTCTTTAGCCTTAAGCAAAGTTTGTCTGTCATTGCACATTTTCAAACCTAGAATCCAACAATCTTGTAAATTCATGAGGATTACAGCAGATGGCTTGCAATGCAAGATTGCACTAACATAACATTTACCACATTGCCATATTCTGAAGCACTGAACAATTTTGCTCTCAAAGTATATGGTCCTATTTTTATTGATGTAGAATATTTTGTTTTAAGGGTTTGATAATATTGTATTTTATTGAAAACATGTCAGATCTTGCACCACTTTCATTGCAAAAAACCTGGACCAACTTTTATTAAAACTGAATTTATTAGAGCTATTTATCTTCTCCCGTGCCTTAAAGAAAACACCTTCAGTAGGCAAGGGTCTATTCCCTTATCTGTGACAATGTTATCAACATCCTGAAGGCCTATTTCTTGCTACATATTGCTGTGCAGTGTTGTATAAGTAATTTGACACGCGGCACTCACAGGTTTTGGTATTATCATTACTGAACAGTAGCAGCTCTGGTATGGTCCCTCCTCATGCATTAACCTTCCATCTGCTCTGCAATGTGTGTCTGCGGGGGTCTTCACTAAATGATCAATTTGAATCAAAATGGTGCACTGAGGTAAAACGTGATGAAGAGTTGCTGTTTAATTGTGACTAGTACTCACAGTGCAGCAGTTCAGAAGAAAAGAGAAAGCTTCCGACTTCTATAATGGCTAGATTAGTGCTATACGTGGCATATGGTGCCCAGAAATGCCGCAGTCCACCACAGAAACAGCTAATGCTCAGGTTTTTCCATCGTAAAGGGAAGTGAGGCAAAGAGAATGAGGATGAGCGGATCTTCCACCAAACACCTTTTACAGCAGGCAGAGGCGGGTCATTAGGATGCACGCTGGGTAGTCCCTCACCGGGAGGGGGCAGCAGCGTAGGCGGGGGTTAAACAGATAGATGGATAGTGAGGAGAAAGACAGCCCGTGTGTGATAAGGAACAAAGTCAAAGCAGCATGCATAGGCAGGGAGGTATAAAATATGGTTTAATGTCTGAAATGACATCATTATTTTCCCCTTTTAACTCTATGCACATTTACATACTATTTTATGCATTCAGATTGATATGTTCCTTAGTGATACAGTGTAATGTTTCAAGGCAAGTGCATCAAAGTGTCTGATTATTTTCTTCCGTAATTCATAGTACAGGTACCACACTATACTAGTCTGGACAAAATGATTGTAATTGCAATATTTATGATTCACTGCATGTCTCAAGAGATAACCATCTTCTTCTGAGACTCCACACTTCTTTGTTATTTGTTACATTCACCTGTCACTCATGCAGAACTCTTAACTCTGGTTCATCCAGTAGGAGGTGTGAGTGGGAAAAGTATGTGTTTATGACCATAGGGCTGCATTAAAAGGAGAAACACTGTACAACAATATACGTAAATCACCAAAATAGTAGTACATTGATCCTTTAATTTGTTCAAGGTTTACTTCACTCCAAAAAGTCCTGCAGATACATGTCTTTGTCTCTTCTTTGAAAAGCATTTAATATTATGATGATGAATATTCCACCCCTACATTGCTGTCAGGTATTCATAGCCAATTGCGTTCAACCACACAGTGTAATAATTGAAAAGCCTATTGTGTTTGAGCAGTAAATCATGCAGGACATCAGCTGTCATGGGCGAAGATGTGTTTATTGCTTTGTATAGCTACCAGGCCGCTCTTTATTATATTGTTTGCACTGCTTTGTTTTTAGTGATGCAGTTTGAAGTAATTAGTTCCCCCGGTGAGCAGACTAATGAGGCGTGAATGTGGCGCAGAGCTGGGTGTGTGTCTGGGTGACGTACCTGTGTGTCTGTAGGGAGATTGGCAGGTATTTATCACATTGTTGTGATGAAAGTCTGTAGATCCACTCTCTTTATGAACACATGTCTTGTTATGGGGTCAAAGCAGCTTAGATAAAAAAGCAAGAAGCACCATTAAGGAAGTATTGATTGTGTGCCAAAGTCTAAATCTCAATGGGCCCTTCTGGTTAAATAAAGTTTAAAAATATATAACAATAAAAATGGACTTCTGTTGGTCATCATAGTGCAAGTGGTGCTTGTGGCTTTATAAAATGTGAGAACATGCAAGATCTTCTCAATCTGATTTTAGGCTCTAATATAAACCAAACATAAACATAAAAGGGTTTAGTATATAGTTTGCAGTAAAGCCATGGACTCTTGGGTGCAACAGCTAACAAAGTGCAGATACATTGCCCTCTCCCTGTCATTTACCTAATCCCTCAATCACATTTCTCATTTCCCTCCTCCATTCTGGCTGCCAGCCCATTCCACTAAAATGTATCAGTCCAAATTAAATCTTCACCTGTCCTCTCTGTGTTTCACTCTATTATTCCATCCATCTACTGCATTCTTATATTCTGTCTCAGCACCCAAAGTAAAGCAGGATATTTCAATTTCACCCAATAGCAGGTATTTACAGTTTGAACAGAATAATATCGGGTCTAGGATCAGTATATGTCACAACAAAATTATAATAAATGAAGAGAAGGAAACATATTGAACCAGCTTGGTGTATTTTTACAACATTATTCCTTATGCATTTTGTATGTAAGAAAAGAATAATAATTCAGTTATTCATATGGATGTGTTTCAGGTTGTTGAATGCAAACAAAATAAACTGCCTGCGGGTCAACACCTTCCAAGACCTCCAGAACCTCAATCTACTGTCTCTCTATGACAACAAGCTGCAAACCATCAGCAAAGGACTGTTCGCCCCACTGCGCGCTATCAAGACTCTGTATGTATAATATATATTCATGATACTGCAGTTTGCTTCAGCCGTTTTGCTGTGTTTCAAATTAGAATTATTTTATGTGCTTGCTAATTTTTCTCAGTGATGACAAAAGAAAAGATTGAGCAATACACAGTCAATTTGCATGGTTATGATAAAATGTTAATCACATTGTTATTATATTAGTTTTTAATGTATTTCCTCTTTTGACCTCTTTAGAGCATTATTTTTCTTTGTGAATTGTGACTTGAGAGTATAAACTAAAAAAGAACATACAATCTATAAGAAAGTCTCAAATCTGATTTTGCAAAATGTGTTTATACTAGCCTCACCCTGTCCCAGTGCCCACATACATGATCAGAATACTAACAGATGTCCATTAAATAGCACTAAAACACACAAAGCATTTTAAAACAGATTGTGCAGCACTAGTTGATGTGACAAGACATTGTGTTCCTAATTGTTTTTTAATTGGTCTGTTCCTTTGTCTTGTCTTGCAGTCACCTGGCACAGAATCCGTTCATGTGTGACTGTCACCTGAAGTGGCTGGCTGATTACCTCTTTGACAACCCCATAGAGACGAGTGGAGCGCGCTGTAGCCATCCCCGAAGACTGGCCAACAAACGCATCAGCCAGGTCAAAGGCAAGAAGTTCAGATGCACAGGTAATTTTAATAGCGAGCTTGCTCTCATATAGCTACCTGTAGGTTATTTACTAAAGAATAGGCACTGGCTGGCTTAAAGGGCTTATATTCCACTCTTTTCTGATCTATGTTATAATGTTGTTTAATCATCAAAAACATACCTGGAGTTGTGCTTTGTTTCATTCATAACAAATCCATCCAACAGGATTACTCAAAACGTGTCTGAATGAAACAAAACACAACTCTGGGTACGTTTCTGATGAGGAAACAGCATTATAACATGGCTTAAAGCTCATGAGTTAATTTTGCATAATAAATGACATTTAATAACAATATCACTACTACATACACCTGCATTTAGTCCTATATTAGAAGTGCGAGCCCAGCATACACATAACTCCACAGCCTATCTCTGTGGTAGAATAGAATCACTGTTATTTTCTTTGATACGAGCCGCGGGTCTCACTAATTACACTACAGGCCCATTCACTTCACTGACACAGCACAATAAGTACCTCACCGGGGAGCAGTGCAGGCTGTGATCGCCCACTTGTGTGAGTGGATAGATCTATATGAATACATACACTCCCTAGCCTCACTGTTTCTCTCATACCTTTTGTTTTCAAATGGGTTTTATATTGCGCAATAAAAATGCTTCCAGACACATGTTTTGTTCAATAATACACATACATTAACTTAATTAGTGAAATCATCGTTCCTAATTGGTCAATAATGCAGCAGAGGAAAACAAAGATAATAGATACACTGAAATTAATATGATTAAACACAGAGACAAGTTTTGGCTGTGTTCTTTGCTTGGACCCTTCCTCTTTGCCGTACCATGCCTTGCACCTCCTCTTCCTCTCTGGACATGTCTGGACATATGTTGGTGGGCAGTTCTTCCTGTGTGGATCTGTTGTCTCTGCTCACCTGTATGGATGGACCCCGCCCCCTGACTGACTGCTGATTGGCTCAGCTCACTGATTTGCCCCGCCTTCTTCCTGTGTGGACCTACCTTCTCTGTGCAGCTGTCTCTTGTGCTTGATCTAACCATGTGGCCCCGCCTACTGTGAACTCACATGGTTCCGTCAAGCGCCAGGGACCGCCCGGCACACGCCCACCTGCATTTCCTAGCTAATCACAGACCTGGGACTCTTGGAGCGTTATATTTTTGTACAGTGATGGAAGTATATGATTTCAACACTAGTTATACTGGTGGCAGGGCCATGAAGGCATTGCCACTCAATCAGGTACCTGCTATTTGCCTCATTACACACACATAGTTGCCTCTCAGTATCTGGTTGCATCATTCCTTCTCTATCCATAAATAAGCAGTGACATAGTAAGGCTTTACAGGCACATAGCTGTAATAGAGAGACAATATATATGATATAAAGTTTCAATTTTGGATTTAATTGTTCGTGTATATAACAGCATTAATATGTTTATAGAAATGTGTTTTCTGGGAGTCTTTAAAGCAAATAATTGTACCATATGGCTTTTGTGCTCTGCAGGTCAGGAGGACTACCGCAGCCGTCTCAGTGGAGAGTGTTTCCAGGATTTGGTGTGTCCTGAAAAGTGTCGCTGTGAGGGCACTGTGGTGGACTGCTCCAACCTCAAACTGACTCGCATCCCCGCTCA
Source organism: Odontamblyopus lacepedii (assembly GCA_034769755.1). Taxonomy (NCBI): domain Eukaryota; kingdom Metazoa; phylum Chordata; class Actinopteri; order Gobiiformes; family Gobiidae; genus Odontamblyopus; species Odontamblyopus lacepedii. The sequence continues at coordinate 13,924,999 of CM068355.1, read as the reverse complement.
TATACCGGAACATACCACTGACCTGTAAGTCACCGACAGCTGGTAGAACCTGTACTGTTTGCAAGAGGCACTAGTTTTTCAAGGCTTTTAAAATCATCAGTTGACTGCAGCTTATACCACTTATTATCAGTGACTCAACTGTAGAGATTGCAGGACCATCTCTAATAAAAACTCAGTTATTGAAATAGGAACAATGGATGGTACAATTTACAGGGCCACTTATTTCTGGGAATTCAATTTACTGAAAAGAACATTCAATTCAAGGTTTTTTAGTTTTTTTCTTTTTTTAGATTTTTTTTTACAACTTACAGAGCTCTCTCCTTGTCCAAACGTGGACAGTTCTTCTTGAGCTTTGCAGATTCTGTGGGGAGAGTCCACAATCACATTGCAGACATGTCTGAATGTGTCTATGCACTGGTCTTTAGAGTGGCATCATGCTTGTCACATTTCATTCTGAGCTCCTCCAGCTAAATGTGTCTCAGCAGCCATTTCTATCTAAGCCTAGTCCCCATGGAGTCATCATCGTGTCTGGAGGAGGTTCCCACACTAGAATACTGAACAGTCCAGCGCATCAGGCGTTTAACCACCTGAATATGGAAAGAGGATTGTGGATGATGACACAATATAGAAACAGCATAATCTCCTGATGTGAATAGGTTAACACATCTGTATGCATCAATATTCGAGGGTGGTGATAGATCAAGCAATTCCAGGATGATGTTTAGTTTGTGAAAAGGGCTTGCTTCCTGAAACCACACTAATCAACCTCAATTCCGGTCTGTTATTCACAGGCAATATTAAGCATGAAAATTTGATACACTCATTATTCTGAAAATCTTCAATCAATGCTAGCATATTTTTGCAAACAGGAGCATTGGATAAAATTATTCAGTGACAGTAGAGGACCTGAAACTAATCTTTGAGTTTCTTTGTCCAACATATTAGAGAACAAAATGCCTACTTGTTGTATCCTCTGCCTTTTGGTAATATATTGAATGAAAAATCTTTGCCTGTTATTGGTTTTCTTGATTCATGAATTAAATGTGATGTTTTGCAGTTAGTAAAATATGGTAAGGGAATTGTGGAACAATTTTGATGGACTATAAGTTGTTATATAGTTGACTATATATGTTTTTAGAAAGTTTGTAAGCCAGTGTATAGCAAAACTAGGCATATGCAGCTGTACAATAGAGGATCACTGCAGCATGGAGCGGCTAAGTAGTTGTCAGTGAATTACTTATAGGCATTAGTAGTGTAATGGTGAGTTCAACCCTGTCTGCCACATTAGATAAGTACTAATGTCAGTTGTGCATACACCATTTAGCCTCACTTTCAGCCTAGATTGTTGGTCTTGCATCCAGAATTCTCTCTTGCATTTTCCCTGCGTCCACTCCCAGGGTGCATTGTGTCAAGCAAAAATCTCGGCTTCGTCCTTTACGCCTGGTTAGAGGGCACATCAAGTTTCGACTATTTTCAGCAGCAGGTTTTTGTTGACGATTTTTCTTCAAGAACAGCCAATGGGGTTTCTTGAAGGCCACACACTCAGTCATCCTTGTGTGCCCTATGTAACCTGCCTTATCAGGGGAAATCAGCAAGGACCGGGGCTCAGCTACAGGCTTACATATATATATATATATATATATATATATATATATAGATAGATAGATAGATAGATAGATAGATAGATAGATAGATAGATAGAGAGAGAGAGAGAGAGAGAGAGAGAGAGAGAGAGAGAGAGAGAGAGATATTCAACATAAATATTAACCAACAAATAAGGATCTGTACTGTTATATGTTGATTGCTGTATTTTCATGTACATAACCTAATACTGTGGAGAAGTGGAATGATCTCAGTAGAACATTGTCCCAGATTGACTTTAATGGCTGTGATCTGTCCACCTGTATCTCATCAAAAAAGTGTCCCTACAGCTAAACTTTCACTATCTCCCTTCACTTTTTATCTCCATCACACAAACACCCAAAGTGCACTCTTTTAGGTGCACCCTTTAGTACAAATTACCTCAATAAAGCAGATGTCGACCTCCTATCTCCCAGACTGTTTTCCCTTGGCTTGGGGCAGTTTGTGTATTGATGAGTGCATTGAAAAGATTCATTGTTTCTCTTGTATTCGACATCTCTCCCTCCTCCTTTATGTGTTTTACTCTTTGTTTTAGTGCAACGACTAAAGGCCGCCTTACCTCACCCACAGCGCCGCCATGTTTTGGGTTCTGCCTAAATGTGTGTATGTGATGGAGTGACTCTGATTTTCTCCATTTCTCTCTCTGTAGGCGGTTAAACGACAATGAGATTGCTGTTCTGGAGGCGACAGGAACATTCAAGAAGCTGCCAAACTTGAGAAAGATGTAAGTATTTCTTCAAAAGCAAGAAGAACTGGAAGAACAAGAAAGCTAGTTAAAATGTTGACAAAAAACACCAGACTGGAAAATTGAATACAGTAAAGCCCTACTGTGGAACATTCCAGGCAAAGCAATAATATCCCTATGGAGACAACCAGGTAGTGGATCCCTGACAAACAACAGCACCAGTATATACATTATAGACACATTAGATGATTTTTTTTTTTCATGCTTGTGAAACCTGTATTTAATACCAGTATTTTTCCCCCTACTTTTCTGAATTTTAAGCTCACTGGAGAGATGCAATCTGACCTCTGATCACGGTTGACTCTAAGGAAAATTTAAATTTGTTGAAGATTGAAGAATAGGACAAAAGTTATTAGAATGTAGAAATAAATTGACATGGCGATAGGCAGAGAGGGTGGAGGCAGGTGCAAAGTGGATACAGCGGAAGTGCATATTCATTGTAAATGGAAGATGGGCCTTCAGTTGAGATTTACAGTCAAGCCTTATCAGCATCCTCCTCTAGGTGAGTGCATGTGTGTGTGTGTGTGTGTGTGTGTGTGTGTGTGTGTGTGTCACTGCCAGATAGAGAAAGACACAGCAGAGACTTGTGCTTGATTTATTGGAGAGGAAATTGCTAACCATCTAGCAGTGTCACTGACGATATAGATTGGCTAGCACTCATTTCCATTTCGCTCCCCTCAATGCTTTCTCTCTGGTTCTTCCTCTTTGCAATTCTACCCCCTATCTTCCTGCACCACATCCTTACATCTGTTAGTCTTAATTTTACTTGTGTCTGGTGAACTTTACTTATTAATGTCAGTATCAGAATGTACAAATCGGCAGTTTAGTTTTATTAATTGTTGATTGTGGTGTATAAAGCTGTCCTAATCCTAATGTCACAACCATGTCTTTTTTTTTTGTTTTTTTTGTAGTAACCTGAGCAACAACAAGCTGAGGGACATCCGAGAGGGAGCGTTTGATGGAGCAGGTGGAGTTCTGGAGCTGCTGCTGACCGGGAACAAACTGACTGGGCTTCAGGGACGCATGTTCAGAGGACTCACTGGCCTCAAAACACTGTGGGTCTCTTTGTAAATATGATTATAACAGAACTTTCTATATACAATTTTATTTGATTTATGCAGTTAAAGGTTAAGCTGAGGATACATATAGTTACCCCTCTGGTCAGACCAACCATCATAAAAGGCTAATATCCAGTTAGGGCTTGTGCCATTGTACCAAATCTGCAGCTAATGTTGCCTGTTTATCCTCAGTAATGACAAGCTAAATGCTATCATGTTTATATATGCCAGCTAATGACTTGGTAATGGCATCAGGACAGTCTCTGTATTATGTTAAAGGGCTCCCTGCTCCAGTAATAGCCTTGCTAACTAGGTTAGCTTGTCCCAGAGATTTCCAGTGCTAACTAACTAAGTTAGTCTGTTCCCAGATGATATAGGTCAGAAGCTAATGTATTGCATTACATATTACAGCCCAGGTTTAAGAAAGCAGCTTTTCCTCTTATTGTTTTATATGTTTTGTTTTTCCAATGCATAAAAACTATATGACAACATTCTGCACATTTTAGAACATAATTCACTCAACATTGTCTGTTTGTTTGTTGTGTTGATTTGAATCATGTATTTTCTAATAGATATGTAATCGGATTTGTCACAGGATGCTGCGTAGCAACCAAATCAGCTGCATCGACAACAGCACGTTCACTGGTCTGAGCTCTGTGCGTCTTCTGTCTCTGTACGACAACCGGATCTCCAGCATTGCCCCAGGAGCCTTCTCCACCCTTCACTCCCTCTCCACAATGTGAGTTCAGCCTCATTTTCTACCTGTTTTGTTGTGTTTATCCCATTCATATCAGCAACAGACCTCCCCATCCTTCATTCTCCATCCCCTAATTTTTCAAAGTCGAAGCCCTGCTGTGGAAGTTATCTGGCACACACCCACCCACACAGACACACACTCGCTCACATGTTGCATGGTGGATAGTGTTCTCCTCACAGATGCTCTCCATCATTATCGACTAGATTGGTCCGGATCCCAGGACATTTGTTATCGGAGCTATATATATCTCAGCATCTGCAAAGCCTCACACACATACACGCACACACACACACGCACACACACACGCACACACACACACAAATCAGGCAGGCGTAGCATCTGCAGTCTTTGATTGGAGCTTCCTGTTGATGCTCACACCTGCTGTGACCAGGACATGTACACAGCCTATTTAGTTGTGGAGCAGGGCAGGGACTTTGAAGTATGTTGTTTGTGTTTTTGTACAGTTATTTGTTTTCAACATGGAGGATGCAGTGTAAGCAAAGTTATAACAAACCAAAACTCAACAAACAACTTTCAGTCTAAAAATGCCTGTGCAAAATAACCAAATACATTACAGATATTAATAATCCCAAGAGAGTTTTGTCAATAAAGGCGCACTGTATTTAATTTTATTGTCAAGCCACCTGCTTGTCTCCATACATATGTCTGCATTGAATGTTCCACAGTATGACAAGTATGTCTATCGCCATGGAGACAAAACAAAACAAGAATGCACTTTTCAAGGTATTCGTTTTTGTAAAATCCACACCTGTACTGGAATTAATGGAAGTTAGATGCTTATAATGCCATATCATGGAACTTTCCAGGGAATGTAGCAGCATTTTAATGGAGACTAGCTGGTGGATGACACTCCATAATAAAAGTCACATAGTGCACCTTCAAGGAATAAGAAACCAATGTTTACAAGGTACACCGAACAGACCTTTCAAATGTAAAAAAGTCACAACATCTATTTCTAAGTTTCTATTCTAGAAATAAAGATATGATATATTGTAATGTACCTCTGTCACTACTCATAAGTGCATAGTGTTTTTATATAAGCAGCATTATTCCATATAGTTATACCTGGTACATTGCTAGTCTGTATACTGTTGCTGCCCCTGCTTCTTGGCCCATTATTCCTGTTGTCTAATACATTTGTTTCTGTTCTGTAACTGCTGAACTCACCACTTCCAGCAGGAGCTTGACATCTTTGTTCTTCTTTGTTCTCTCTTTCCTTGTGTTTTTTACAATGGCCTACTGTGTACATGTCATTTTTGTTTGAAATAAAGTTGTAACGTTTTGAGACGAGAAGTACTAGCAGATAGGACACATTGTGCATTGTGACATTACATAGTTTTGCTCAGTGGTCCTGTCAGTGATTATGGATACAAGAATACAGCGATAAGATGTAGATCCTTCATCCCTGTCATTGTGGTATATTAGTATTCATCTAACATCCCCTCTGTAGATTCAACATTGTGTTTCTCTCGTCTGTAATATCTACCTTCTATAATGCATGGGTTCCCAATAGAGTTTGGTCATTTAATTAAGAGATTAAAGTCGATGAAGAGGAAGGAAAGGATTTGGCTTAGGCCTGGTTGCCATGCAAGGAGGTCAATTCATTACAAGGAAATTAGAAAATAACTCATCCTTATCTTTAAGCAGTAATGTACAGTGAATATGCATCCAACTTTTTATCCCCTCATCTAAACCTTTTAGATGAGGGGATAAAAAAGTCCAAAACTGGGTGATCTCATCCCTGTGACGATCTGGTATTTTGATCATATATACATTCATTGTTTCTATATTTATTGCAGCCGTTTGCTCAAACACAGCCACCCACTTCTCCTATTTGTAAAGAGTGAGTGCTAGCAGGATTCACAGTGAAGTGTGAATAAAGATGATGTGTTTTTTCCTAGGCAATACAAAAATACTGTACATGTACATGAATTATGATAAAACAAATATCATGATATGGCTCCAAGAAAATCACCTTGTTCTTCGTTTTACATTCAAACATTTCAAATTTTCGAAATAAATGAATAACGCTGATAACCTTTTCTTCTATTCACTTTTGTGGGCCAGCCAAATAAAATGCTAACCTTTCTTCTGTGCCTTTTTTGTTCCTCTTCTCGCTGACCTCTTCTAACATTGTCTTCCAATCTGATTTATTTAAATGCAGCGCACTCACCATTGTATAGAACTAGTCCCAAGTGTACCCAGTTTTCCCAATAAATATTCATACTAGCTGATCTATTATCATATAAAAGCAGTTCTTTTGAGTGGCCTATTTTTGTCTTGGTTGCCTTGGGAAAAATCATTGTGCGTTTGGCATTAAGTTATTCATTTTTGTTTTTGTTCCTTTGGCAGTAACCTCCTGTCCAACCCGTACGTGTGCGACTGTCATTTGGCGTGGCTGGGGCAGTGGCTGAAGAAGACCAGAGTAGTGAGCGGAAATCCTCGCTGTCAAAAACCTGCATTCCTCAAGGAGATTCCCATTCAAGATGTGGCCACACCGGACTTCACATGTGATGGTAAAACCGTAAACAACTGAAACTTTTTGCATGCCCTTGTGTAGCTGCCATCTATCTGAAGTAGTTGCAGAAGCAGAATTAAATATGCAATATTTTGAGGACTTTTTCCCATTCAAAAGCTGTAATATTATGTTGTAAATTTGTTAGTCCTGATGTTTATCATTTTGGAACTCAAAGGTTTGCAGTAGACACAGTAGTATTTCATATAAAAGGATAATATTTTATGGCTTTTTGTCTCAACGTATCTTTTTTTTCCCTCCATATCTGTAAGCCTCCTTGTTCCCTCTCCCCTCAGACTCGCTTTGAATTCATTACACTTTTCTAATTTCCTGTAGCCGTGCTGCAACCATTTAGTGAAAATGAGTTTGGAAAGTAGTTAGCGGGTTGGCTCAAGCAAGAAAAGATGGTATCGGATCTTAATATTCACTAATGCATCTTGCACACACAATGTCACACAAACTGGTCTTAAACTCAGCACAATTCAAATAGCTTGATCCCTATCAGGCAAATTGTTCTTTTTTATCAGAGCCAGTACTGGGGGATAGAATTTTAGTTTGAAATCTGCTCTACCGTGAATGCACAATTTGTCCTTTCACAAATTTGACTTTTTCCACTCAATCTACATTTAATCTAAAATTATACAAGGTGATCCTATATCTACAGTATTACACAGCTGAATACTGTGAGCAGTGTCCTTTTGTAATTATTTGATATATATTTATTTACAGTTCATATTTATTTCTTAATTTGTGGTCCTTGTTTAAATGACACAACAATGTTACATATTGTGTTTGTGCCTGTTGTACAGTTATAATCTATGACACTCGTGGATCATTATGTTATTTAATGTTTTGTTTAATGTTTTACTATTCATCTAAAATGACTTAATAAAAGAAACAAAACTGCAGTGTCCAGTGGATGCTGATGTTGCCGTAAACGTCATCACAACGAGACGCAAAGATTGAGCTAGCGAGGTGCAGATTTTTTTCATTTGTACCAAAACAACGACCACACATGCTGCCAAATCCAACACTTATCACAAGTACAGACATGTCAAAATGTAAATTGATTGGGAAAATGACGTCCTGAAAATAAGTGATTAAACATGCACATATCACTTAAAATACAACTTCGGGAGAGTAAATGGTGAGGGGAAACAACTATAGGATGGTTATACACGCTGAAAAGCTTAATACGTCTGCTTCAAAGCAAAGACTAAACCAGATTATGTAACAATTATTGCATTATATACAGTTATATTTATATTTATTGATATTCCAGCTATGATAATATTATAATAGCATATATAGGTCAGACATGCAAGTCTGATTCCCCCTACCACGCCATCTTCAGCGGTGATCACAATTTTTTGTTAGTCTTAGGCATCAGATAATATCATCATGAAAATGCAGTCTGAAAAATGATAATGTTGATTTCTCTTGACCTTTTATCTGACCAAGAATAGATTATATATAAACAAATATGACTTACTTTGATACACAAATCCGTACACCCACATAAACAGAAATGTTCTGTTCTGTTTTGATTGGCAAAGAGTCCCGGGCTTCATTATCCTTCATTATGGTTTTAACTCAGCTTGTTTTACATTTGGGACTATTTCAACTATTTACACACTGCAGTTCTAGATAAAAATCACTCAACTGTTTGTGTGTCACGGAAATGAGCAGCTTTAAGAGCCAAAAACAATAGTATATTGACTGATCATTCTTATCTGTGAACAGTTACAATTACTTGGAGGTTCCTTGTCACGAAATGGTTTATCTAAATAGCTTTTTTATGACTTTGATTCAGACAGTCTATGACCTTACATTACATGACTTTTTGCAGCATCCTCGTTTTCACATCTGTGCGGGATTTCTCAAGTCATCTGAGGTTTTTAATATCTCTGTGACCTCCCTTACATGCACAGAGCCAGATGTTCGAACACACAAGAGTCGCTGATTTTAGCAGTCTCTAGTCATTTCATATGGATTATAAAGCACTCCAAAAACGCTGAGTGCAGAGTTAGATAGAGTTACCCCAGCGCCACATGTCAAGTCCTCATCTATCTTTAAATTGCATCTTTCTGGGTGTCCTTCTCTCCTAATGTGTCTTTAACTCCAGTCTTGGCTTTGCTCATATCTTTCCACTTGATTTGGTAAAAATATAAAACCTTAACTCTAATCCCTGTCTTTTCTTTTAGCTACGGTTTGTTGCTAATATCCTGCACTGCCTCTTGTGTCTCCCCAGGTATGGAGGATAATGGCTGCCTCCCCACGGCTGGTTGTCCGGATACCTGCACGTGCTCAGATGGCGTGGTGCGCTGCAGCAACAGAGGGCTGCACTCTCTACCCAAGGGCATTCCCAAGGACACCACTGAACTGTGAGTTTTCTGCATGCATATGTCACAGTTATTGCCCATTTGAAGAAGACACTTGGTCAACGGTAGCTGGGAATTTTGGATGCAGAATGGATGTGGTTCATGCTTATTGTTTGCAAAAATGCTGAGACGCAAAGTCATAACCACAGGAGCGTATAACAGTACTGCAATACTGATGCAGCAGTTTGCCATCAACTTAGAGATGCGATGTAGGGACAGTGCACAATGGTATTCAAACTTATTCTGTCTATATTGTTATTTATATATGTAAGAATAGAGTCTAAGTAATTCCACAAATGCTTAAGGAGTTACAAAACACTAAGTCAATGTATTTAAGGTCAAAACAGTTCACTGGCATTTATATAAAAGTGAGCACCAGCCAATATTCTATTTTACCCTATTGTACCAAGGCACCAATGATTTTTCATGAATAAAATTGTCTTATTGTCTGTATTGTTATTATTATTGTCTATTGTCTATATTATTGTCTGTATTTCCAAGAGAAAACTACATTATAGACAGAGGAAAGTACCAGCAACACAGTGAACTCTTAGAAAAAGCATGTTATAAGATGGAAGCAATTGATGATTCGCAGTCTAATTCAAGTCATAGTTGTTGTTTTTTTTAAAGAACAGATGAAGACATTTTGAAGAAGAGTACCTTTAACACATTGAAAATGCCAAGCAAAGTTATTGTAAATGTCAAAATCGACTCGAGTATGATTGCATGCCATCATTTAGATAAAGCAAGTGTAGAGGTGTAGTTAGAAGCAAAGGTGAATTATTCCTCTCATTGAAGCCCTGGGGCTGTGAAATGGGCCGCTGTGTAGTTAGGTCGGAGCAGGGTCAATAGCAGTGATTAGGTATTGATCAGCCTGAAGAAGACACTCAATCATACTGATGCATGACCTACTTATGACCTGAGAGAAAAGAGGCTCAAGTCCAGGCTGGGGGACCGAAAAGATGGGTGTTTCTGAGTATGATGGTGTGGAGTGATTGGTAGGCCAGTTTTTTAGTTATAGCTGCACTTTGAGTAGACACTTCATTAAAAACAAATGATTGAAAGGGCATATACATCCTTGGTCACCATAGATCATCTTGATTTGTTGATTGATTAATTATGTGAGAAAAATGTCCATAATGGTTGAATTATTGAAGTAAATTTATGTAGTATCAGTGGATGAAGGTGGGTGAAAAATCCATTAATGTTCTACAGTATTAGAAAGATGAAGTAAAAAATTCTGATGTAAGGAATTAAGGTGGCACTATTGAACAGAATTTAAGTGAAAATGTCTAGTCATTGTCAAGGTTTCCTCCACTCAAAGCTGTTAAGATAGATTCATAGCATTATCATAGTACTAGCAGAATGAAATTAACACATAATTTTATATCTTCTGTTTCAGTTATCTGGAGGGCAATATGCTGACATCTGTGCCCAAGGAGTTATCGTCTCTCAAACAGCTGTTATTGGTGTATGAGCCACTTATAATACTAAAATGTGGCATAAATACAGTGTGTGTGTATTTCTGACAGCTGTGTTTTGACAGGGACCTGAGTAACAACAGCATCAGCATGTTGGCCCCATACACCTTCACCAATATGAGTCAGCTCGCCACACTGTGAGTACAATGAATGCACTTGCACTTACTATTACAGCTGCTATTGTCTCAGATTTAGATACACGTTTGGACTACACGAAAGGGCAAAAGAATGTGATTTTTTTTCTTATTTGAATGATTTCTGTTAATTTTTTTCTTCTTCAGATAAATGAAAACTGAATTAAATACTGATTTCCTGAATTAGACTTCATTTTATTTAATCAGGAAAAAAACCATCTGACAGAAAATTATATTATATGATTTATTTATGTGTTTATTTATTTAAATTTTATACAGTTATTCACAATTAATTTGTGCTAAGTAGACATGCATTATAAATATGTGGTTCTTTAAAGTAGAAACTTGAAAAGTAGACTTAGAAAGTATATATTTATTCCAGAGACTGCAAAATGTACTTTAAATGGTTAGATTTGATGATGTCCAGTTTTTTTTTTTTTTGATAAGGTGGACTGCATCCTATAATGATGTATGACTTCAGTATCTTACATGCCTCAGAGTTGCTGGGGGCATTTTTATCTGTACCACTTCTTCCTCTGACATTTGAAATTTGCCTGCTCGGTAATTCCCCCGTCTCTAACCTGTGGCTACAGATTTTGTTAGAGTTACTGCTGATCGAAAACTGCAGTGTCACCTCATCCTTCTCGCATTGCCTTTGTCCCAGTACCTCTGTTATATTTTATATGTAAGATGTTGTGCTGTTTAATAATGTTTAATAACTGTGTTTCCTGTCTTCCAGCATCCTGAGTTACAACCAGATTCGATGCATCCCAGTTCATGCTTTTGATGGACTCAAATCTCTACGTCTTCTGTGAGTAATGCTTTTTTTCCCCCATCAGATTTATTGCATATATACATACAAATGATTATAAATAAATGAAAAAGTGAACAATGCCTTCAAACAGTTAATAGATTGGACTGGACTGGGAGCACAGGTCAGAATCTGTGGTGGTATTTGCTGTTCAACTGTCAGATTACAGATTGTTGACCTGCTTTATGAATAATATCACTGCAGTAACTGGGCACACATGAAACAAAATCAGACATTTCTGCAGAAACGTCTTCCCTGTCAGCATAAATAATCTATCTATCTATCTATCTATCTATCTATCTATCTATCTAAAAGACTTAAAGCCAGTTTAATTTGATTTGTGAAACCAAATCCTAACAAAACATCATCATAGGTTTAGATATTTCATAAATAGAGTTATATAGGTCCCTGCCTGTCTGATTTTAAGACAGCCTATTCAAATTTAGCCTTGTGCTAGCTAATGTAGTCAGCTAAATCAAAGTTGAATGACACCTTATGGTCGCCAGTATACAAATATAGTATGCCGTATACCCCTGTTTTTGTATCTGCTGTGGCTGCTCCTGTCCACTCCTCCGTTACATTGTCTCCCCATGCGCCCCCCTCCTCTCCCTCCTCGGTCCAATGTGGTGTTTGATGAATCGACCTTCAGCCTTAGTTTCTCTCTGTCATCCATCTGCTTGTCCACCCTCTGTCTTCCAGACCCACACACACAAATACACACACAAAGCATGTCCATACACACTCAAGGTGCACAATGTGGCTGGCAATTTGTCTATTTCTCAATAAGGAGAATTCTAAATTGACCATGTTTGTGGCATTGCTAGAGATTTTGCATTTTAAGAGCTTTAAAGACCCATAGCATAACATAAGAAGATCTTATTTTCACATGAGCAGGTGAACAAAAATCTGAGAATTGACCAATATCCACATCCATAACCAATATGGGATTAACTATCATTGAGAAAAATGAAGTCTTATCTTTTACAAAGCTGATAAAAAATACCCATTTTACAGTAAGTGAACATTTCGGACTGTTTACTCACATGCTCGCAGGCCAAAAGTGTCTCAATGGCCTCCTGGTCTCTGCAAACTCTATTTTTACATAAACCCCAAAACACTTAATAACTATCAGATTATGTCTCTAATGGTGCATTAACCTTGCAGAACTTTTGAGATCCCGTTTTATACTTTGCTGCTTTTTTACTTTAATTTTACTTGATGTTTCCATAGGGACTGGTCCCTCTCTGCCCCCACATAGCAACCAGTTGCCATTCAGCCATCACTGTCACTTCCTCATTACCCACAATCCCCTCTGAGCTACTGCTCTTGGGGCTGTTATACCACCAAATAAATAGTTGCGCAAACCCAGAATAATGCATGTAGAGTATAGTAGTATAGACTGGAGCAGATGAGAAGGACAGCACATAAACAAGAGGCTCAAAAATAATTGCAGCTTGGACTCTGACCCAGACTGGCAAACAGGTTTCCAATCGAGGTTGGCTTGATAGCTGTCCCCTGCCACCGCCTTTCACTCTAATGGAATGTGAACTTATATCCAGCAGGCGACACACTTAAATGGCCAGACAGAAAGGATACGTGCACACGCCTCAGAGAGTCCTCCGGGACGGTGCACACCAACTCATACAGAGCACAACAGCCAAAAGGCACACAACTCCAAACACACCGCCACTCTACTGTTACACACACTCCCGATGACCATAGGAGACACTTTATATTCTACACAGAGACCAGCAGAGGCCTTTATTGAGAATATGAGAGTAAGCTTTCTGTTTATTTTGTGTTATTCCTTCATACATATTTTATTCATTTTCCATTATAGAAGAGGCTGATGATGGCATGTCTGTGGCTGAGGAAACACAAATAATTTGAATAATTTAGCATCCAGCAAGTCTCTGTGAACTGCTGTACAAGACCACCATAACAAGTCTTTTTATGCCCTCTGTTCTGTGTTCTGTAACATGTCAATAGCATGTATCATTATCTTAAATTATACATTTACACTGGCCTTGTTTGGTTTGTTTCCAGGACCCTTCATGGTAACGACCTTTCAACTATACCAGAAGGAGCTTTCAACCACCTCACATCACTGTCCCACCTGTAAGCAGTTCACAATCGTTTTCACATTATGCGGTTATGTTTTTTATGGTAAACACACAACTCTGTTACAAATGTATTTATTTCGTTTAATTTTTTTCTTTTAGTGCTCTTGGAGCCAACCCCTTGTATTGCAACTGTGATCTGCGATGGCTCTCTCAGTGGGTTAAGGCTGGCTTTAAGGAGCCTGGTAAGAATGTTAATGTCCCTCCAAGACTGTATACCACACCTGTTGTGTTATTTATCTGTTTTGTTGTTTCTAGGCATTGCGCGCTGCACTGGACCTCCCGACATGGCTGACAGGTTGCTGCTCACCACGCCATTGAACAGGTTCCAGTGCAAAGGTAAATAGCCTCATTGTCATGCAGCTCAGAGCTCCTCTCTTCTTGTTAGTACATCGACCTATTTTCCATTATCTTGGCGAGCATTAATCCCTGGATTAGGGCCGACAATCACACAGCATTGTATTTAAAACTGGAATAAGTGGCTGCAAAGAGTTGTCATTTCTATCCCTTTAGTGAATTAGTGGCTTTTAGTTCAGCTAGCTGCAGTGCATCCACAAAGAGTATTAAGTTCATGGTAATGAGGTTTATAAGAAATTAAGTTACCACCAAACCACTAAGAAGGGTTTTTTATTAAAACATTTTACAAAATTACAATATAATTACTAGTGCAGCTTTGGCAAGATAACTTTAAAAAAAATAAAAAAAAAATAAAATATGTTGTGTATGTGATTCATGTACCACACAAAGTGCAAAGAGTTGTGGTGGTGCAAAGAAACAACAATTTACACATCATAACCATAGTGTCCTTATTGAGTATAGATTGCGCCATTTTTAGCTTATGCTTCATGACAAGGTTCTGGCTAAAAACACAGAGATATCTTTGAGTGCACTGAAAAAAGATCCAGCTTGAGCACATATTTTTGTTTTTCTCCTCCCTTCATGCTGTTATAACACCATGTTTCTTCTCTTTGTGCCTCAGGTCCAGCTGACATTAGCCTGATGTCCAAGTGTGCACCCTGCCTGGCTTCTCCCTGCCAGAACAATGGGACGTGTGTCTCTGATGCTGCTGGAGTGTACCACTGCACCTGTCCCTATGGGTTTAAGGTGAGCCCACTGCTGGAAATAACAGTAAAATCCTTTCTGGAACTGAATGTTCTCAGAAATCTAAAAACCTGTATTTCTTCTGGGAAATGTAACATTTGGAGTAGTTTTGCTTTTTATTTTTATAAGGTAACCCTGGCAATAGGTTAAATGTTTGCAACTTCAGGGCAATGAACAAAACAAGTAGTTAGCATTTTATTCTAATACCGTTGTTTTGGAGATTCTGTAACTCACTACTGGACATGTTTAGTGAATTTGTTTATTTTATGAAGTTAACTGCTCTCTTTGTCACATTCTTTTAAAGTCCAACTGTTTTTTTATTCAGCTGTCCATTATTCTGCAGACGGACATATTGTAATTGATATGAATCCAGTAACCACAAAAAGATGTAACTTTGCTCTCGGACCCATGAAATTGGCTGTGTGTGCAGAGATACGGGAGATGGATAGCCTTGCTGCATAAGCCTGTGGTATTAGCAGTATTATCAGGCTTAGTCGCATAGCTCGCATGCATAATGTATCTACCTGTTCGTCAATAGAGAAATGATGACCACAGCTGGCTGCTCTGGGGGTATTGACCCATCAAACAACAGTGGGTGTAATAATTGTCCAGAACCTTGCATTAGGAAACATGCAAATCTACTACCCAAGGGGCTCACATTTGCATAAGAGCTTGATATGTATGGTTATGGGTGCAAGTGTAGAAGTACTTAACTATACTGGACAGTTTGATATGAGTGAGTCAATTGTTAATATTGTAATGTTAAACAGATATTTAGTTGGCAAATTACAGTGTCAATAATAATTTATGGGTCTGATGTCTACTACAATATATCTCTGCAGCAGTGTCAATACTCATGCCTATAATCACTAGATTATCATAGAAAGGTCAATCGGCCTCATGCAGTGTGTGTACCACCAAATACAGATACCTGCACTTTGAGGTCATAGTTTTGAGATCAGGAGAAAACTGAATGTATAGCACAGAGATCTGAGAATTGTCCTTTAAAATGACCATCAACAATGACCAACTGTGAGTGTCAAAAAAGAAGAGAGGCCACCTGCTGTGTTAATAGTGTGTTTTTTTTTTTTTTCATTTGCCACATTAGCTGTTTCCCTGAAATGATAGCAGCTTAGACAAATCTTAGACAAATAGGGCCTGACGTGAAATTAAGAGATAATTTGTTTGGGTTGTGTTTAAAAATCTATTCAGATATTAACTGCCTTGTGTTGCTTGCTCTGCCCCAGGGTCAAAACTGTGAAATTCCCATCAACGCCTGTGTTAGCTTCCCCTGCGCTAACGGAGGAACCTGTCACATCGAGCCAGGAATAGAGGACCACTTCAGGTAACATGGGGTCTGCCGTTCACCAGACATTATCCTAATCTTGGTGTAGAAACATAAGAAAATATGAAGTAATATGAGCACAGTCCTTGAAAACCCTTTAGCTTGGCCCGTGCTGTTTAACTGGACAATGCATTAGACCAGATAACAACTGAGTGACGCGTTGATGCTTTTTCCATCTTGTGTGCGTGTCAGGAAGAGGCCAAGGAATCCCCATTTGGTCTGTGCTTTAAAGCTCCAACCTCTTTGAACTTACCTGTTAATAGAGATTGTCATTGCATGCTTTACAAATATTGAGAAATGACTATAAATCAGAACATTCAGAGTCACGGAATGGCCATACAATTCTCTTTAGAAGTAGGGCTTTATTTAATAGTACTGAACAGAAACCCATTAGCATTTTAAGTGCTAATTATGTTGCTGTAACCGCAGCACAAACCACATGTACCTGACCTTTCCCTTTAGGTTTATTTAACAAGAAAAACTCCCCGTGTGACACTTGTTTACAGGAATCCAATGCTTGTACTTCACATAATATTTAATTTCCTTAAATACAGTCTGAAATTGAGACAATGGCAATATATTTTTTGTCAACACAAATCTTTGGCCTTGAGTTATTGCAAGAGGTATCCTCAAGTGCTGTACTGTAGCAGCTCACTTCTCCAGTGGAACTGAAGGATGGGTCAAATGCAGAGAATGAATTAACCAGAAAAAGCATGGGCATGAATGTATGACATTTTAGAAAATACATTTCAATTGCCCATATTTCTCCAGAGCGACAAAGGGCAATTCCTTTTTAACTAAGGGGCGTATGACCTCATAGTCTGAACACTTTCATTGATATTTGCAAAACTGGGTCTGCCATTCACCCACTGTCTATGATCCTCCTTGTCTAAAGATCATGATATACAAGCAGTACGACTGAATCGATTGCCCAGAATATATTCAGCAGATTTGTCCCTTAACAAGGCCTTTGCTCTTTGAATTCCCTTGATATGTGTCTGGCCTTTAACTTGTGCGTGGTAATGCTATTAGGGCTCTTTTTACCCTTTACACATTGTCCCTTAATGTTAATACCAACACAGGTAAATCCCCATGCCCTCACTGAGACGCAGAGGAGGAGACAGACCATGCTCCTTTGACATTTTAACATGGGACATAATCAGATGGGCCTGTCCAATTAGCCCCACTCAGAGAGGAGAGCCATTTGTCAAAGTATATGTTTAAATGTCAGGACATGAATTTGATTGGTGGCCAGTAATCTTTAACCCAATCATTTATAATCTATTGGAAATCTTTTTTTATTTGAAGTTTGATCTCAAGGTTATATGTATTTGTATGTTGTAATTTCATTGCAATAACTCTTAAATTATTTAAGCGTTTCTGTCTAGAGACTACAGAGAAATACTAAACATGTGCAAATGAAGCCAAAGACAACTCCATGTTTTTGATGAGGATATAGTATTATAAATGGTTAAAACCACAAGCCAATTTTGCGTAATATATACTCTATAAAGTCAGATCTTCCTTATACACATTTTTGCATTCAGCTCTTTGAAAGCATCTTACATTACACCTAGTGTTTCCAGTTGTAATCATAAAATAGGCTGTGCAGCGTGGGAAGCCACCACTGCTGAGATAAGTGAAGGAAAAGTTTGATTAGATGAGTTGAAAAATAAAACTAAAAGAAAGAAAAAGCCCAGAACAAATCAATAGCCCACACAACAGACCTTAACAAATAGTAACAAATATTGTGTTAGATAAAAGTGTTTTCCTGCAACAGAGGTAGAGGAATAACCTTGCTGTAAAAGTATTTGCAGTAAGAGTGGTAACAAAACAGCACAGAATAAACAGCTGGGTTGAGATACATTACATGGAAGAAAAAAGAAGATAAAAGGCCTAATTCAACAAAGAAAAGACTCAATGAGAGTGAATAAAACAAGGGAGGAAGATGGTTAGAAATTAGAATGAAGAGAAGGCTTCAATAATTCCTTGCCACATGTGGGCGATGTCCAACTGCGCCAGCATCTTTAAGGTCTTAGCTTAGCTTGCAGGTTTTTTTTTCCAGCATAGTTAAATGTTAAAGTAGAGCAACACTGGCTATGTTTGTATCTAATGAAATACCAGTCAAATCTGTTTTTTTTCCCCGATATGCTAAAGTATAGGTAGTTAAATATTTAGATATAAAGTTGTAAGAATAAACCATCTTCTACATAAATTCAACATGATGTGTGAACATAGTGTGCCATGTTTCAATTTTTTTGTTTTTGTCTTTGATTTTTCATTGTTTAAATTTATTTCTAACAGAAATCACTATCAGTGGATTTCAAAGTGTAGATGTAGTTTAAACTGTGAGCAGCCATGTTAAAATTTCATTTGAGCAATAAAATATGACATGGAACGGTCTCTTTTTGTTGGACAGCTAAATATAGATGTGCTTTGGCTCCAGTGGAGGGAGAAAGCACGGGGCAATCTGTTGTATTTGAGGCTCTTACAGGGGAAATCTAAGCAGACATAAGCGGCTGATTGATAGAGCGATTGATTTTATTTCCACTTCTTGCAGCTGGAGAGAGGCAGAGCTCTGCATCCAACTAATAATGAGCATTTTTTGTGTAGCTGCGTGTGCCTGCCGGGATTCGAAGGCCAGCGATGTGAGATAAACCCAGACGACTGTGAAGACAACGACTGTGAAAACAACTCGACCTGCATCGATGGAGTCAACAACTACACCTGCCTATGTCCACCCAACTACACAGGTACAGCTGCCCATTCTGAATGCACAAAGGCACCGTTAAACTTCCAGTAGTCAAGCCCTAAAACTGTACGTGTTTGCCCCTACCAAGCTGACAGGGTCACAGAGTCCCAACAGCACACACAGTCATATTTTCCACTTTGCTGGATGGTGAGTTAGTAAAAGACAGGCTCTCTGCGCTGACCTGAAACTGCTCCTCAAGGAGGCATCACACAAGAAAGGAGAAGGGAGAGATGGGAAAGAGTGTGCTCTGCAAGGAATGGGAAAAATAAACATGGAGAGGAAAGCAGAAGTACAGGGTGGATAAAAAAAATCATATAAAATCAAAATTATTAGGTGTTTAAAGATAAAATACCTAAAACTCTGAGAAGGGGCATCTGACTTGCAGTGGTAAAGACATAATGGCCATCTTGTCTCAGTTCTGAGGTTGTATTTTGAGGGCCAAGCACAATGAACACACTGAAACACTGTCTCTTATGCTTTCAATAACTAATTTATTGACTTGATATGGTTCAAGTTACTTAGTATTTTTGTTAGCTGGTTCTGGATCTACTTAAAAAGAATACAATTTCTCTGTTTTTAATAAACCAGCAAACTAACCAACGCAAGTCCAAATAAGGTTACTCAAATCTGTAGTAAAATCTGTAAATATTTAAATTGGAATGATTCACATCCCTGAAGACCAAAACGCTGACTTGGGACCTGAGCTTATTTTTGATCTGTGTCAGCGTCCTTTTATAGCACAGCTGTTCCCCTTTGACACTGGACCTCAGTCAATGCACACACCATGTCATTATCGTATTTGGCAACGAGAGGCTTTCGCGTTGCCAGGTACCTGACCACATCCAGCTGGTCCTCCGGCTCCACTCGGCCCAGTAAACCATAATCATCAGGTGTCACATAAAGAGGACAGTCCTTCACCAGTCACCTGACTTTCCCTCACTCAGCAACAAAATTTAAGGTCACAGGACATTAAAAAAATAACTATAACCATGTTCCACAATCAAAGGATAATGTTTAGGAAATTAGATTGTGCATCTTTAATTAAAAAAGGTCACTTGGTCTACTGTGAAAGGCATTTCCCCCATACATAACTGACAGAAAACATCTGAGATTGTTTCAGTTAGCATAATCTCCAAAATGTCAAGTGCCACTGTTTACAATCATGATTCGTTGTAAATGTGAATGGAATAGACTATGAATTGTTATTGCAATGTCTTTTTCTATATATGTTTTGCATAGCGTGCCACCATAATGTGTTTATACAATTACGCTAGTGAAGGAAAATTTACCTTATGATGTCAATTTTTTATAGATATAGGTTATAGGTTACACAGTAGGATACTACAGCCAAAATAGCATAGACTACAGCCAAAGCTTGAATGAGACTCTAAGGGAAATACATTTCTTTGTACAAAAACATCTTATGGGAGTCTGCTGGAGATGACTAGGTGGGCAGTAACTGGAGATTAGATTTAACACAAACAAAACAATGGAAATATCTTGAACCTGGGCTGGTCCCCTCTTCCTGTTCATGACCAACTGCAAGATATACACTAAAGAACTCACAACCTCTCCATATATCTGGGCACAGCAGGCCAGGGAAATGACAAGATGCCAGGGTAGACCGACTAGACAGATCAGCTGAACCACTACTAATCAAATCAAAATGTATTTATAAAGCGCTTTTCATACAAAACTACTGCTGCATGTATTGCTTCATAGCAATTAACTAATATTTAAGCAACAATCATGTTTTTACCAGGTGATCTTTGTGAAGAAGTGGTGGACCATTGCCTGCCAGGATTTGATCCCTGTCAGCATGACTCCAAGTGCATCCAGGTCGGCCGCAGCTACAGGTGAGAGATTACCCTTAGGTTACCCTTTGACCTGACGCAGCAGTAAATCTTTAGCCATAGATTGGACAAGGCAAGAAGCAAAGAGAGATATAAACAGCACACAACAGAAAGAGAGCCTTTGACTCTGTGGTAATGTTTCCATGTGATTTCAGGTGTGAGTGTTTGCCCGGTTACATTGGCCAGCACTGTGAGCAGGACTATAACGACTGCCTGGAGAACAAGTGTCAGCATGGGGCGGAGTGTGTGGACGCAGTGAACGGTTACACCTGCATCTGCAAAGAGGGTTTCAGGTACTTCACCCTGGAGCATTCTCACACACTTGGGGCTGGGCTGGGAGGAGATACAGATGGTACTTCATAATCGGACACTTGACTGTCTAGACCCAATGCCAGTGTATGTGTGTGTTTGTGTGTGTGCTCAGCCAGCAGATGTAGCTCCATGTGGTTAATTATAGCCGAGACTGTTGGCAAGAAAGAAGCAAATTCATCACAAGGGACACACAAGATTAAAAACAATGAGAAAAGATTGAGATTTTCAGAAGGAAAAGCCCATTTGTTTACTTCAATTTCAAAGAAGCAAGTGTGTAACAACTTGTATGAAATTGTACAGGCACGACAAACTGCCTCATTGAAGTCCTATGAATAACTAATGTTGTGTCGAATCTCCCATCACAGTGGGCTGTTCTGCGAGAACCCTCCACCAATGATCTTGCTTCAGACCAGCCCATGTGACCAGTCAGATTGCCAAAACGGAGCCCAGTGCCTGGTGGTTGCTGAGGAACCCGTGTGCCGCTGCATGCCGGGTTTCTATGGCAATAAATGCGACAAGATGGCCACCGTTCATTTCCTTGGAAGAGATGCATATGTGGAGTTGCCAAGTATGAAGCTCCCCTCCAGAGTTCATATTTCTTTACAGGTATGAGAAAAAGCTATTTGTTAAATTAAATTAAAGTATTTTTTTATTTGGAGAACATTCACACTCTGCACAAATACTTGACTGTATTTGAGCTATGAGATCTTGAAAGCGATTGGGGTCTGCTTCAAATCAAGAAAGAATATTCAAAGTATTTAGTTTGCATGATTTACACGGCAGGGCGGACATTCATGATCAATCACAGACACACCATTCCACACTGCATATATTTGAGAGCCCTATGTTACCTGAGACCCTGCTCCATCTCCTCCTTTTTAGGGTGTGCCAGCGACTGAATGGCACAAAGGAAAAGAAGGCAGCCTTAATTGATATTTAGCACCTGTTCTGGATGTTAGCGTATGTGAATGTATGTGACCTGGGATTCAGTGGTGCTGCCAGGAGCGTTCAGTGTCAATTCCAAGCCTGTTAAAGCTCTACCAAGAGGCTCTAAGTCAAAGGAAGGAAAGGAATTGAAAAAAAGGCCACCGCACTTCATAAATCACTCCACGCTTTTTTCTCTGCCTCTCTTTAACACGGCTCTTGTCTCTCCTGATTTTCTGGCCTAGTTTTTTCTGTTGTTCTCTCCTTTGCAATGCCCTCTCTCTCTCCTTTCTCTGGCAGCTTGTTAGCAGGTGTTGACTTGGCTATGCTCCATTGAAGCCGGAGTGTTAAGTGCTTGGCCCCTTGGCCTCACTTACACTCACTAGTTAGTTAGCGCTTAGCGGCGTGCGCCAGCAAGTGTGACATGTGAAGTGTGCACGTACAGGAGAGGGAGGGGTGGCTCATCTCATTCAATGCCATGGACTGTAATTTACATTTCATCCTTATTACCTTTTGCTGAGGGCTATCAGCATGTGCATAATGTATGTGACTGGGATTCATTGTGGTGTCATGGTTATCATGTCACGTATAAGGGCCAATAAAATTATGTAAACATCCAAAATTCATTGCAGTACATGAAGCATATATAGGCACGTGTAAATGCATGCTAATAACCTAATATAATAACCATGCTTTCACAGTGTTATGAAATATGGCAGTATGGAATAAAAAGCATGACATTGTTGTGTTATATACAAAGCTATCTTAGAAAGAGGAACGTGAATAGTGAGCGAGTGTTCCACAACACAAAACCAACCAGCTATTTATTTACTTGCTTTTACTGATAACATGGCAATGTAGAAATAGCAAAACACAAACGAGATGCTAATACATAGTCTGGTTCTTATTTGATTGTGTTTGTGTAGGTGGCGACTGAAAAGGACAATGGCATTATGCTGTATAAAGAGGACCATGACCCTCTGGCTCTGGAACTGTACCAGGGACATATAAGACTCATCTATGACATCGCCAGCTATCCACCAACCACTGTGTACAGGTAGGAACCACGCATGAGTGCGCATCTGTTTGGGCGTACTGCACTGTAGTAATCACTTTCTTATGCATTGAAGGACTTCATGTCAAAGCAAAGATTGTGGGTGCTCTAGTTTGATTAGTGTGGTCTGGTTAAAGCAGGAAATGTACAAGTAAGGACACAGGCTGGCAGAGCATAATTGAATTGGAAAAACGAAAATGTAGAAATGTATGTAATGTAGTCCTGGCTGGAATGAGAATTAGTCATGTGTCCGACCAACACAAGGTCGCAGTGAGAGGGAGGTACAGTGCTGCCAGCCCTTTGCTTCTGATGCTAATGTGCAGCAGGTTCAGAACAAATCTGATTTAAGGATAAGGACATTATGTCATCAGAAATTGGACTCTACCAGGAGTTGTGGGCCAGAGAAGTTAGGTCTCTGTTTACATTGTCAAGGACAGGAGTCTCTGGACCAGACAGATCAGGGTAATCACATTTGTTAAGGTCATACTTTATTAAAGATCTGGAGGAGAAAAGAGTACCAAACATTTGTCGTGGTAAATTAGGTATTAAATCATTATTTGTAGTAGTACTGTGGCATGTGCAAATAGCAATTAATGGTTATTGCAAAAATACTGAAATAAAAATTGCTCTCTGTGTCAGATTAAATGGTGTTTGACAACTAATTTGGTCAGGATTATAATAAAATACACGTCTGCTCCAGAGCTGAACAAAAGACTTTACAAGTCACATAATCACTCATACTATTTAAAGTTGTAAAGTAGATAGATAGATATACAATAGAGATTTGTATTGCAGCACTAAAATATTTGTTTTAGTTTTTTTTCTCAAAAATCAGCATGAATACAATCAATTGCTTGTATTTTTTTTTCTTTTCATCAGTTGCTATTTTAGAGTGTAACCATTCTGCATTTTAAAAATTAATAAATCAGATGGCTTACTAAAATCTGTATGGGCTCCTTAAGCAAATTATGTTGTGGCTGTAACATTGTGCTGATGTGTGTGAACTCTGTCTCCCATAACCTTTGATAAAGCAATGCATATAAACAACTTCATTAGAATAGCAGCGCACTGCCAAGGGCAAAACAGATCTGATTTCTGCCCTGAGAGCTAAAGGGCACTTGGACAATGGAATACGTGTAATCTAAATTATAACAAATGTTTGAAACAGTACAAGCAAATTCACGTTGTATGCTTTGATTTTGTGGTATTGCTGTCAAGGCTTTTTATGTTTTTTGTTGAATGTGTAATTCAGATGTCTTCTGTAGTAATACATTTCAAGAAGTAGCCAAGATGTTTTGGGTTGTATTTTTTTTTAAATAAAAGTTTTCAAAAATTAAAGGTGAATTACGTAACATTTCTGGCAGAGGGTTCACACAGTATGGCAACTGACTAATTTTCCTCGATTGAGATAAGCAGATGGTCCCTGTAGGCCAAGTTATGTATGTTTTTCAAGGAATTTGGAGACATAAAAACATATATACTTTGATGAATGGTAGATTTGTGTATTTATAGAGTGTATTAGAGTAATAGAGTAACAGAGTGCATTGCTGTACTGCGGAACATTTCAGACAAAGCAATAACATAGAGACACGCAGGTGGAAGACCCTCATCCTCTACCAGGAAATGACATAATGCACCTTTAAAGTGTATTGTCCTGTGTGACCTCAAAAAGAATACATGGCATTATTAAAACTCAGTGAAGGGGATGAAGAGAGATGGAGGGCAGAAGTGAATAATGGAAATGTTGGTAGCACATAATTAAGCCGTGGCCCAGATGTGGAGGAGTGAATGGACTCATGACTCACGCCTCTTGTGTACAGCTGTGCATTGATAATATGAGACACACGCCGAGCAACAGGTATAAAACAAGTGGATGGAATGATAAATAGATAGTAAACGATGCAGGATGAGACAGAAATAAAAAGACGAGAGAGAGGATGTGATGAGAAAGCAGAAAAGGATGACTGAGCGAGAATGGAGAGAGAGAGAGAAAGAGAGAGAAAGAGAGAGGGGGGAAGAGTAAACCACAGAATGAGTCAGGGAATTATCCTTGTCCGCTCTGATTAGTGTCACATGGGCCACGCCTCACAGCGACAGACCAATGGAGAAATTGGCTTATAATAATGTGGACATAAAAGTTAAGAAGTGGCAGGATGACTACTTTGGCCTCAAAATATACACATTTACTCAAGAAATTTCATTAGTTGTGTCATCATCTTTGTTATACTTGCTAAAGCTTTAGTTACATTTGCTGACAAGTATGTACTGAATAACTAAGGTAGTATACAAACTGTTGAATTTATTGAAGATACAGATATGGATGGCATAAATGTTTCAAAAAACTATACAATCATAGTGGCAGTTATTTGTATTTTAATGAAACCAGCACATTTTTGTTGAAATCTATGGGTCATCTCTCTGTGGTGCATTTCTTAATAAGCTGTAGCCCCAAACAGAGTGCTACAAAAATAAAACAAAAATATACAATAAATAAAAACATTTGTAGGCCAAAATCCATAATCTCATATCTTGTCTTGTTGAAATTTTTTCTCTCATCCCATCCATACTATTTCACCTTGTCACTGTCAGGATAAATGGCACTGCAGAAGTATTCTGAGAAGCTTTATATAAACAATGCTAAAGAGAATGGACTCAATAACAGACTGGGAGCACAACTTCTGCTTTGACCAGTAAAAAGAAAGCTAAATGCATCCAATGAAATCATTTCAGAGTTCAATGTTAAGCCC
Organism: Odontamblyopus lacepedii; assembly: GCA_034769755.1. NCBI lineage: Eukaryota > Metazoa > Chordata > Actinopteri > Gobiiformes > Gobiidae > Odontamblyopus > Odontamblyopus lacepedii. Next base: position 13,899,247 of record CM068355.1, on the reverse strand, counting down.
CGAGTAAACGTTCTTTCTGTGTTATGTTTAGCCTTTCTGAAGGGGTCTGGCTTCAAGTTTCATTTTACCACAAGCTTCTACAGTATAGCCTGCTGTACTCTATAACATCTTTTGATTGCCTGGCGTTAGTCTTATCTGTACTAAAGAAGACATCCAGTGTCAACGGGGCCAACCTGAACGGGGCCAATTAAAGACATGTGACTGACATTGTCCACACTGGTGCCACAGTGCACAGCCGTATTGGCACTGTGGGTCGTGGCTTCGTCCTTATAGCTATTGCGGTTTGCGAGGGAGGCCTGAGGACTACTGCCAGGCCCCGGGATGGTTCTGAAGTAATGCTTGAGTTGGTGGGTTATCTTATGCAGAAACCAGACAAGAAGCATTCATCTGAGGCCTTTGGATGAAGTGAAACTAATGGAACTGGAAGTTGCTTACAGTATTATAAAACTGTAGCTTTCACTACAATTGATGTATTGTGCAAGTGAAAAATTGCGAAGTACAAATTTGATATGATTAGCCAAAATATTCCATTTTGATGATGATTGTTCTGCCTGAAACTTTTTTTTAATATATATTTTGATACAAATCAAGTTTCTATGCCACTTAGCAACTGTCTGTAATATGGTGATCTTATATGTGCAGTAGCAAGTAATAAGGAGGAGGAGCTTTTTTTATACCTATATTGTTACGTACATCAAATTATCCATCAGTCCATCAGAGTTCTCTAGTGTTAAAACTAAACAGTAAGACTGATTCAATCCTAGACTTGAAAAGACAATATTGCTTGATTTAAAAAGGCTGTGTGGGAAACAGCCCGGGACATTACATATTATAGGTTTCACATATTTTTCATATTTGCTGTACTGAAATATTTTACTCCCAAAGCAACAGTGTGCATAATCGTAAAACCTGCAAAAGGACGCTCCAGTTCAGAACTTTTATTGGTCGTGTGTTTGGCCAGGTTTAGGGAAACAGGAGGGAGAAAAAACAGCATTCAGCAGCTGCCATCTGAGCACTGACTGACGGAGGTTACCACAGTAATATGGGACTGGGAATCTCTGTCGGCACATTACTCTAAATAGTTGGAGCTGTGAATACTCAAAAACACAATTTAGTGCCCACTCACATACATGTACTCAAAACATGAAAATCTGTTGCATAATAGAACTGCAAAATTATTACTTTTTTATTTAAAGTTTTCTTTTAAACTTTTTATACTGAAGCAAATACTCACAATTCCACTATATATAACTGTTTTGGTTTTTTTTTTTTTTTTTTACATAAAATCCAGTTTACAGAATAATAATAATAATAATAATAATAATAATAATAATAGTATTTTGTATATATGTATGGATTATGATTCACAAACTGAACACACTTAAGTTAAATGCCAGAATAATATGTAATGTGTTAGTATAGTGCTCTTTATGCACTTTTGTTGAAAATTATGGTAGTAGTGGGGTGGTGGGTGAACATGTAGAACCACACATGCTGTAGTGTTTTAGTGCCATCTAGTGTAGTGTAGGTGAAGTTCAAGTTCTTGCATGAAACCAAATCATCAATAAAGCAGACATTATTATTATGGAGTGGAGAAATTGTGGAAAGAAAAACAAAGTACAGACTGAGAATTGTAGTAAGACATCATTTTCCACAGGCCTGTTTGGGAATTTGATTAAATTACACAGCTCCTAATGAATACCATGAATGTGTCTGTGTTAGGTCTATACTAAAACCACTAAAACCATGACAAGAATGATGTTCTGGGAGATACTATGTTCATCGTCTGCTGCAAGAATTTTATCTTACTCAATCAACCCAGATTTAGGATTTGGAGCTGGATTGAATAAAGTGTTTTGTTATCTGATTTTGAGCAATTCTGTGCAAAAAAAAAAAAGATTGTTTGATGCTGTTAGAAGAATGTATTGTTTTGAATTATAAAACAACCTCAGTATTTCTTTTAAATTTGCAGTCTCCAAACTATGTTTTTGTTTTCTTTTTTTTATCTCAACTCTTTTAATCATTACCACAATTTCAGTCTGCATTTTAGTAATCAGTATGATCCCATGAAGTCCATTTATGTTACAAAATTACTTGAGTTCCAGTTGTTTTGTTTGGTCAGTGGTTCATACAGAAACCACATTGCTCCATTTCCAGAGCACACAGCTTTGCTCTATTGACTGTCAAAGTTACATTGCTGTAATTTGAATACTTTATAAACATCTGTCATAGTACTGACCAAAAGCTCCATGGTAACAATAATCCAGTGAGTAGAGGGCAAATGAAAGAGTGAACTGTCTAAATGTTTCATCATGGGAGAGAGGGCTGGACCACCAACAGAAACAACTTAAGTGTTTTGTGATCTCTCCGCTTCTTTTGCTCCATGTGCTGGGTGTAAATAAGAACTTGGGTGAGCATAGACAGTTAGTGCTACACCATCTCACTTTGTAGCCTTTTGAGTTTTTTTTTCTTCAAACTTTGCCAAACCACTGTCTCTACAGCTGTCTATCCCCACTCCAGTGAAAACCACTTACCAGGGAATCTCCAATCCACATACTCACGTTCTTTATTCCATGGGGTCATATAGGGTTCAAAGCACTAGTGTTGTCACGATACTAAAATTTCATACTCAATTTCAGTACTAAGGAGATACTTGATACTTGCTGCTGATTTTAATACCACAATAATAAGAAAAAATATGGTCTCATACTACCTAGTGCTGACAATATTTCACTTTACATATTTTTTTTCTTTTAGTATGTATAATTTGTTTAACATCGTTGGTTATCCTTAATTCTTATGTCCATGATTTAAATGATGATAATGATGGTGGTTGGTGATGGTTCATTTGTTTTTATTTGCAGTGTGGAGTCTGTGAATGATGGCCTCTTTCACACTGTTGAGCTGCTCATTCAGGACCGCTCCTTAAGCCTAGTAGTGGACAACGGCGCCCCCAAGAGCATGGGCAAGCAGGCCCCGCCGTCTGTGGACCATAACACTCAGCTATATGTTGGAGGTAATTATAGATGCTTGTTTTGGTAGATTTATTTGTCTTGTGTTATAGAGTACAGTCTTGTATGTGTTTTTTAACCAGACAAATAATAGGTACAGTAGCATTAACTATTTTTCAGTATGCATCATCTGACAGCTGGTGCCTTAATCAGCTGATCAGCCTGACGTATCTGACAGGTCTGCCAGACTGTCTGGGGTGTGATTAGTCTGGCATAAAGAGCGTTTAAAATTCTCCTTTAGTCACTCTGCCTTCTCCTCTTGCTGTATCCAGGTGTGCCATCACAGGTGGTGGCCTCAGGTTTGCGACCTGGTCCAGATCGCTCGCCCCAGACTTTTAATGGCTGTATTCATAATATTAAGATCAACGGGGAGCTGCAAGACTTGAGCTACCGGAGCACAGGTGGAGGACAGGGAGTTGAAAGCAAAGTAAGTATACAACAAAACATGGTATACTATATGGGCAAGAAATGTATGAATTGTATCAAATTGAGGTAGATGATTATAACCCAATTAAATGCACAAATATTTCACATATAAACTATTTTTTAAATATTATTTAGTTCCTCATCAGTGAAAAATTTTACTCTTATGCAGCAAAAACTATAAAAGCAAGTGAGTAAACATTAATCTTTCCTGTTGTTTTTTCTGTTTCAGGTCAATGGCATTCTTCCAGGCTGCCATTCGTGCAGTGTGTGTGCCCAGGGTGCATGCAGAGAAGGAGGAGAGACTGGTGTGACATGTGACTGTCCCCCTGGACGCACTGGGCCCTTATGTGACCAAACAACTACAACTCCAAGCCTCTGTGAGAATCACAGGTATATTCACTCATAGATAACCAACTTAGTGCTCAAAACAAAAAGTGGCAGGCTTTGAAACTCTGGTTTGGTTCCCTGCACAGATGTGTTCATGGAGTGTGCGTGCCAAAAGGACAGTCGTACAGCTGTCAGTGCAGTGAAGGCTACCAGGGACAGTACTGCGATCGGCGACAGGAGCCTCCAGCCTGCAGGGGGCGCCGATGTGGCCATGGAGAGTGTCGAGTAACTGAGACAGGAGAGCCAGTGTGTCAGTGTCAGCCAGGATACACTGGACCTACATGTGACGCAGGTTTGAGACTTATTTTTGATAGAACCAGAAACACTGTTCAATATTTATATTTATTTATCATGCAAAAAATAATTGCATGCTCAGTTGAGTCAAACTTGTGTCTGCCTCTGCTCCTAGAGTTGACGTGTCAGGGAGAGATGGTGAGGGAGCAGCTGAAGCGACACCAGCCCCTGAGAACATGCACATCCACAAGTAAGATCCCCCGCATGGACTGCCCCCGGTCCTGTCAGGCCACAGCGCCCTCTGGTGTTTGCTGCGGAGTGACAAAGAGTAGGAAGCGAAAGGTGGTTTTCCGCTGCACTGACGGCGCCTCATACTCAGAAGAGATGGAGACTGCTCTGGAGTGTGGCTGCTCCAAGTGCCTGTTGTAACAGCACTGTTTATTTCTACCCTCACCGCTGCCATTTTGTGAATTGTTCCTAATATTCTTCACACTGAACACTCTGGTTCTCTTCGTCTCCATGTTCATATTGACCAGTGCCAAATTGCTGCCAGGAGAAACCACAACTAAAATGGGACATGTGTGCGTGTTTTTTGACAGAGGAAATCTATTGTAAAATATATGTGAGAAAACATAGAACTTATTTTTATTATGGACTGAGTTGTTATTTTAATGTTGATTATGTTATGTGTTACATAGTATGAAACAATATTTTGTAAGAATAAAAAGTATATTGCTAATAGATTAACATTCTGAAAACTATATAATTTTATATGTATGTATAAATCTTTTAAGTACCTAATCCATTGAATTTTGTATTTTGCATGATATTAACGTGCGTGACAACTTGCGGGAGGCTTTGGACTTCATCTTTTGAAAAAACAGGTGCCACACTATCATTTCCTTCACATTTTGGAGACTAAAGAGCCGGGTTTACCGGCTTTACTTCCATGGATCTTCCACTGAGAAAGACTCTTTCCACAGAGATGATAAACCAGGTGTTTTAATGTCCTCCACTGACAGTCTGATACTGACAAGTTTGCAATTCACCTTGCACCACATGTACCTCACTTGTGTGTACAGTACAACTGAGTAATTAAGGAAAATTAAACCAATTCTCAAATGTTGTCATAAAAAGTACAAGTCCACTTAACAATTCTCTAATTAATGTATTAAACCAAAGCTAAAACAATTGTGCCTAATTGAGTCTTGTATTCACCATTAGGTGCCTTAATTGTACAAAGTACCTGTATATTGATATTACATATCAATTACATCAACTTGTTCATAAATGTGAAAAGGCAGAGAGCAAAATCTCTTCATATCAGTATTTTGTCACGTCTCATATACCCGTATATGACCATTCAGTGTTTTCTTCAAATTAAAATATTCAAAAATCATGGTAGGAATTCAATTTCAACAAATTTTACCAGATGAACCTTTAAATATTTTAGGTACAAGAGAGAAAATGTGTAATTTTTGTAGGTGCTGCTAATCTATCTGGGTGAAAACTTAAATAAGAGAGCAAACCCTAAAATTGAACAAAATGATTTTTGCCTGTCGCGTCTCGCCTTAATGTTATTCATATGATGTGGATTGGATACATATTGAATGTATAAAAATTAAACCACCAACTAAAACTCTGTTTTTGACTCTTTTTGTTGGCCTGCCTGGTTAAACAGTAAATATCATAAATATAAGTAGGCCTGTGATTGTGCTTTAAGTTCACTCACTGCATGTGTCCTGCAAAGGTATGTAACTGTTGTATGGGAAGGCAGCCTTTAATAATCAATAATCTGGAGATGCAAAATAAGAGTGATCAGCAATCTGATTGTGGGATAATTTGTTTAATATGCTGTAAACAGTAACCTAAAGAACATCAGACAACAGACATCTATAAGTAATGTTTGAGAGTCCTCATCTATATTATTCAAGCTCTCTGAAAGATTGGCAATAGTAAATCTAACTTCACTATTTGTTATTATGTCTTTCAGTGTGCAGGTGACATCAGTTACCTACTATTGGCTCGCTCTGATTCAATATCATCTGATTTAGCTCTGCTTCATACATACGCCAAGTGAGAAGTTAATACATGTGGTCATTGGGACTCTGCTTTAACAGGAAACAATAGCTGTTGCTTCCTGTATGTGAATAGAGAAAAGTGTTGGCACAGTGCATTACAAAACTAGTGATGCTACTATAATATTATAAGTTTGGAGTGTGATGTAGTAAGATGGTTGGTACAGGCTGCTAGACTGTTCCTTAATATGTCGCTTTTGAAAATAGTACTTACAATGTGAATATGTTTTAGAGGGTCTTTATTTAATAAGTTAAATTATATTGCAAGTTCCATTTATTTTTACTGGGGTGTTTGTGGTGGGAAAACCTTATTTCTTCTTCTGGTCAGCAATGCATACCTGCAACAAATAAGAATTTCGGCTTGGGGATGAATAAAAGTTAATCCCATTCTGATTAGGATTCTGAAATTATTGAAATACCTGACTGAAGAGCTTGTCATAGAGTATGTTTGATTTTTCCATATGTGACTCCAGATCAGCCATTGTGTCCTTGTCCCATGCTGTTAAACTGTTAAAAAATGGGCTTCAGCAGAGCAGTTCCAACGTGTCCAGGACTTATGAATCACAAGCTGTAAACAAGGCAAGTCATTTTCACACCCCTTCATTTCCTTAAATTTTTATTATGATGTATCTAGATGCTTTTTTCCCTTATAATTCTGTCCTCAAGAAATGAAGATTTGCCAGATTGGTCCTGATATGGAGAAATACAGCCTCTCAATGAAAGTCTTTAATTCTCATGTGAACAAGACTGAAACAACCAAGAGCTGGCTCTCCAACCAACGTGATCCATTAGAGGAGAATGGCCTTAGTGAGAGAGCTAAAGAACAAACTACAACACTACAGCATTCTGACCTTTCTAATAACTTGTTTCAAATGCCCAAACTGGTGTAAGACATTCAGCAGTTTTCTCAAAGCATATTAAAATTAAATTTGAAAGTCCCTGTCTTTCAAATTTAACAGCTGCATAAACTTGAAGGAATTGAGAATGGTGTGAAAACTACATACTTGTGCATATGTTTTCCTCTTTGTACCTGTTACAGCTGTGTGTTTCCTGCAAAGGGCAGCGCAGATCTGTTATGTCATCAGTTAAAGTCTTCTTATGTTTTTGAACCTTCTTCTGTAAACTTTTGACCTGTTGGAGCAATGCATTCCTCTCCTCCAGCAGCCCATCTTTAAACCTGTGTTTGAAAAGAATATAAATCAGAGTTCATTTCATCTATATTCAAATTATAGATCAAACAACAAAAATGTAATTTAGTGTTAGCCCACTGACTAAAATGTAATTCAGTTTTAACCAAGACTTGGTTAAACAGGTTTCTACCAGCATCAAGTAGTCCTATTAGACCAGCGTGACATAAATGATTATTAAAGAAAAAAAAGGCAAAATAATTCTTTAGTTAGTTCCTGTCTAGACAGACCATTAAGCATGTTTCATGTGTTTCTTTCGTGCTTCTTGAGTTACATGGCCTGGTCTCTGAAAATGAATAAAACATTTTTCATAGGAGCTTCGAGCTGGAATTGTCTATTGTCACAGCTTATTTAGACATAGCTGATCCATCACAATTAAATTTTATTTTGTGTTATTTGTATGGTTTTCGTCTGCAGAAATATCGTATTCGTGAAAACGCACAAAACATATCACAAATACAGTAAGAAAGATTCACTTAATGTGCAATCTAAAGTAAAGCATAGCAACCAACCTTTTGACACAACACACCCAGTATCTCTGCTGCTGACAGAGCCATTCAAACTGCTCTGCTGTGGCCTGGAGTTTTCTTAGGCTTCCATTGTTCTCCATCTGCAACTCATGCACCTTCCAAACAACCACAGCAAGATTTTATAGGTGAATTATTTGTAGGCCTACTAGTGACTTTATTACTCTTGTGATTCAGTCCATTGTGTTCAAGTTTGGAAGCGACCCTTTGATAGGAGAAATTAACAAAATAATAATAACCTACATAATAATAATACTAAGCACAACTAATGTCAATACACACTGACATTAAACATGCAATATATGAAATTGTATCATTTTACTGATGTGCAATATTCTTGAAGATACCAAAGAGCTCCTGCTAGATGACAAGAAATTATGTTACATCTAAAACATTTACATCCATCAAAAATGAGAATCTAGAACTCTGACCTCTTTTTGATGAGAACTGTGCTGCTCCTTCAGCTCCTGCACCAGAGTGTGGTTGGCCTCCTGCAACTGCTCCAGCTGCCACGTTTTACTGGAATAAAGCAGAAGACACATATTTGTAGGTGGAAGAACATCATGAGATTCAGAGACACCATGTGGTAGTCAGTGGAAATGCAGTGATCTTACCTGTCTAGTTCTTCTTGGAGGCTCTTTGCCAAAGAAACTCTGCGTTTGGTCTCATTGTGTAGTTCTGCCTCCAGGCTTGTCACCAGGGTTGCTCTGTGGTGGGCCTCAGCATGCAGCTCCTCCACCAACCCCTGTAGTCTCAGCTCAGAGCTCTGGAGAAACAGCACCTCTGACCCAATCTGTCGAAGCATCTCTGTATCCCTAGAGCTCTCCTCTGTCAGGAGGCCCAGACGCTGCTGCAGCACTTCTACCAAGTCCTGAATGGGACAGAAAGTATTCAAATGATAGAGGTCATGTAAAGTACTATAGTACAACTAATGTTTTAACAATGCAAAATAATAATTTGTAATATTGTTCTGTGTCTGCACCAGACCTATTTTTGGCAGTGCTGTACCAGCAAAGCACTAATATCAATGGAACAATGAGTCACACTGCTTCTCGAATGCAAGATTCCTTGCCTTGGCCTGTTCTGTAGTCATGGATCTTCCATTTGGTTAAAATTTAGGTAATTTGCCAAGGATACAGAGGTATGCACTAGTGAAATCAAATGTACCATGCCAATAAAAAATGGTTCATGATATGGACATTAAAAGCACTTAAAAGCAATAGCTATGGTAGCTTTTGTAGCTTGTAGTAGGCCATAGGTTGACCATTTAGCAGAGTCCCCTTTGGCACCTCTTCTCTGATTCCATAGCAGTGCAGAAGTTATGAAATGAAAATCACAAATTTTCTCATGATTAAATTTGTGACATCTATAATCACATTTATTTGATACACCGTCAGTGAAAAAATGAAAACATTTAGCAGCTCTGTTTCACACTGTTGCCTCAGGAGCACTTGGCATTACACTAATTGTGCACAGTATGCACAGATAGTAAAACATATTTTTTCCACTTTGCCTAAAACCTAAAGTGAATGTCCAGTTTGCCAATACAAAACAACAGAGTGGACACACAGGCTGACCTGCTGCTGCTGGAGCCTGCTGATGAGCTGGTCCTGCTTCATCCTCAGCTCCATGTTGACCTGCTCTTGTTGGAGCAGTCGAGTGGTCACTGCCTCCACATCTGTCTGGAGCTTTCTCTCTCTGTCTCTGGACACCACAAACTCTCTGTCCAACATTGCTGCCAAACGGCAATAACACACACAAAGGTTTAACTTGTCCTTTTATATTGTGCTGTGGCAAGTCTCCTCATGCTTTCAAAACACATTGAGGCTGACTGTTGAACTAAAATAATGCAGGTTTTGTTATTGTCTGTATAGTGTGAATTCTCCTTTAATTTATTTATTTGACAGGGACAGTGTACATTAATAAACTTGACTGTAAATTTACAAGAAATAGCCAAAACACAGTTTTTCATCTATGATTGAACTAAAATCTAGATCAAAAGGAGAATTGACAAAGCCAAAAACCCAAAGCATTTGTGTTCAGAGTGATATTTTAAAGTTGATACAAGTTCTTAGTCTGTGCTCTGCTTAGGCTCTGATTTATAGTCATCATGGTGAGAACTAGGGCATAATATGGCACTACAAATTAAGACAATTAAAAAAATATTAACAGAATAATAGCCCTCATGTAAATCTTTGCACTGATTAACATTTCACAAACAGAAATAGGACATGGGTTTACCAGTTTTATGACAATGCTGCAGGTGCAATATAATTTGACTTTTGGACATAGCACACGATCAAGTTCCACTACAAAAAGCACTTGGTGTGACAAATTACACTTAATCAAAATGCTGAACCTTACCTTTGTCATGTGCCAGGCGTGTGCACTTTGCCGTCAAATACTGGATCTGGCTGTAGTCTTCCTCCCGGTGCGCTCTGAAGAACCTCCTCATACTTTCCTGAGTGTAAATGTGTTTAAACTGGACACGTTGGAACTGCTCTGCTGAAGGTTTGTGTCTTCACTGCTCCCGGGATAAGCGGGTGTGTTCCATATGGCCACACAGGACAGACTGCAAAAGACTGACACAAAACCACACTTCTCGTGCATGTGCCCTGCAGACCTGAGATATAAAGGGCAAGTTTAAACATTAATCTGAGCTTCTGTTACCACAACACCTTCTGAGGTTACAGCAGCATTCATTCAATCTTTCTCCGGCATTACCATGTGAAATATCATGTCTATGTGTAAAATTATGTTCAATTCAAAGAAAACTGTAATTCAAATGACATTCAAATAGAGTCTGAATTTGCCCTGTGAGGATATGAACGCAGTGGGGCTGTGCCAAAGAGGACATGTTCTATCTAGCTGCATAGCACCCTGAGGATATAGATTTTAGGCTTGCCCTTTCGAACAAACGTAGAAACTAATCCTAAATTGATGCAACAGTCTCACTCTGACAGCGGCACCACCTGACGAACAAAGCAACAGCCTTACATCAACATTAATCTGGTGAGCCAAAAGCACTTAAAACGGTATAACTTTAATTTCAGTATGAATCAAATAAAAATACAGTCTAAATACACAATCTAGTCGACTAGTCAAATTTGTGAATTATAAAAGTCTAATAAAATACAGATAACATTTTTGTACATTTGAATGAACAAAGTTAATGTAGTGTTAACTATTACTATGAAGCATCAGGGTCAAGGTTTCTTCAGCTCAATTTAATAAAAGCAATTCAAACAAGAGAATGTTTAAAAATGGCATTTATTAAAAAAGAAAACCACCATGCTGACATCCGTCATAAAAGGTTCAAAACATAAAATTTGTAGAAAATGGCATTGGACATTGACAAAATGTGTCAAATACGTAAATATTATCCTCCTTCAACTGAGAAAATAAAGCTAAAAAAAAGAAAGAAAAACAGGAAACCCATTCTTCAAAGACACTAGATTCTGTCACATTTGGAGACTTCACTACAGAAAATGAAAATAACATTAATAATTAGCTTGTAAGAATTTGATTCTAATGTTCACACATCTCATGAACACGAGTGGCCTGTCCAATCACAGGCTTCCACCACTGAGTACACCACCAGCACTGTTCACACAACCACAGTTCAAAGCAAAGCACAAACCAAGCCAGTAGTTAAACAGCAGCCCTGTGGCAAATGTGTGGACACATCTCTTTATAATGGTCTCATACATTCAGTGCCTTTATGGAGTGGTCAACTTGAAGAAGGTTTCTTTTAGGAATGACACAAATAGACTTGCACCTTTACAGCAAGCATGTATTAAGTCTAAAACCATAGACTGTATAAAACAATAATCTATACAGCCTATGTCTAAAACCCAACATAAGTGATAAGTGAATGTAAAAATATGATGCCCATCATGGCTCAAAAGCATGTTATTTGTGGCCATAGCACTGTTTCTCTTCTATCCAAATTAACCCTAATGGAAAACAAAAATGACAAAAATTGCCAACAGAGTCCCCGTGAAAACCTGTATAAATGTCAGAAGTTACTGTAAGTTTACATCTGGAAGCTTTTTGTGTTGAGACAGTAATGAGAACGTTCTTTTAACTTTGTATATTAAATTACACTGAAAAGAAAGGGTTTTGTACATCTGTCTACTTTTGAGCACTGGCAATGTGATTCTTGATTTTCTATTTTTTTTTATTATACAAAACTGTGCCTGTAAACGTCCTAGTTGAGGTCAAATCCGACAAATGTGAATGGACTGTAAAATTTAACACAAAATTGCAGAAATCACTTAATATTCTTAGTTAAAAGATTCTGTTGCAACATTTTAAAAATGATTTTAATATTTTATTTGACAGCTTTTTACATACACTGCACTTGATCAAAAAATTCCAATATATTGCCACCCTCTACTTTCCATAGATTTGGCCAAACTTACAAAATCCATGTTATGTAACCAGAATGGAAATTGGGCAATATTTGAGACCTACAACCAGAGCAGCAACAGACATTTTGTTGGATTTCCTCTGTTGCTGTTTAAAAAGTCAAATGAGAAAGTTCACCGGACAAGGAAGTACATACCTGATGCCTGTGACAGATGATAGAAGTCATCTGGACTCAATGTGCTGCACGGGAAAGCTTATGGCTGGATATAAGTAGCCAGGTCTTAACTTGTTGCTACTAAGGCTGCTCCTGTCTTTTAGCTAATCCTGTGCTAGCTGATCTGCTCTCTCGATCTGTTAGCACACTCACTAGGTGCCATCACAAGCAAGAAGGGAAGCAGCCTGCGTCAGCTTGGACTTCACAGAGTCAGGTAAATTTGATCTCAGAGTATCAAAGCTATTCTGCAAGTTCAGGGAGATCAGGTAAAATCTAACAATATGACATAAACAACCAACAAATGAAGAGTGATGTCAATAACAGATATTCAAATCTGTAGCTCAAGTATAAATACTGGTGAAATAAATAGAAAAATATAAATAAACAATAAACGAGCGAAAAATTAATTTCAATAAATCCAAGCAGCAAATGACCTAATAATATTTGACCTAAATGCAAGTATATCCAATGTGCTCTGTTTGTTTTTGTCAAAATGTACACTTTTTAAAATTGAAGAAACAGGTCCAAATCAAAGTCAGCATTACCCATTCAATTGTTGAATATGATGCAGGACGGAACAAGAATATTGCACTGGTTTGGTGCGAGTCTATGAATGGGCGGTCACCATATAAATAAATGTAAACCCAACATTAATACATTAATAATAACGCTAATAAAACAGTTTCAACTAAGGTCTTTCAGTCTCTCCCGTTTACCACTGCTGCCAACTGAAGTCGTCATTGGATCCAAAGACCATGAAGAATCCCAAGATGGTCCCGAAGATGACTATGTTTCCAGTTAACACAAGTGCGCATGCCCCCCAGGCAATCTGTGAACCAACACATAAATAATTCACATCAACAAATGCCTTGCATGTTGCTCTGCACCACACTTGTTGGTGTCAAATACCACTTTACAAACTACAGTTTAATCTAAATTATAAAAAACACATTTTACATTTTTTCAATATGTTCTAAATTCAGCACAGCATATTTTTAGAGAAAGAATTACTTACAACATCAGCCCTTGCAAAGACAATGGGCAGGCCAAAGGCTGAAATGACAATGCCTGTTGTGAGGAAGATTGCCAGCTCTTTGCAAGCATTACTGGCTGAGTCTGTGTCATCGACAACCCTTCGCGAGATGCAGTATGGGACTGGAGAAAGGATGTAGAAGAACAGGAGAAACAAAGGCCAGTATTTACTGCAGAGAGACAAAGAGACTTGGTTATTGGTTATATTATACATATCTGAGCATTTCCATGTGTGCAAATGTGTTATTATTGCTGCAATAAATTAAACAAATATAACAAGTTAAAAAGACTGGTTATTAATTTAAGTTATCTGGTTTAACCGCTGTGGATTTTTTTCTTTTAGATAATTCTTAGTAAAATACAAAGTAATCAATAAAGAAAATTTGTCTTTTCCCTCACTGGGGTTTATGACAGCATCACATTCTAAAATCACAAACAACACAAACATGATTTGAGTATTCCACTGGTCGAACGATCGTACATCGAGATCCTGGAAAGCTTCTACATAGGTAATATTAACAAGCAGCATTTTGATTAAATATTGCTGATGTTAGGCAATTGAGCAAGTTTGAAGCTCAACCAAGGCATTCACAACACAGAACACACATGTTTGAGCACATTTTGATTATCATTATCACAAGTATCCAAAAATGTTAAAATATTCAGCTGTCAATATCACTTACCCCTCCAACCCTGCCACCTGTAGTTAGCAGTGCAAACTGCAAAGACCTGTGACATATTACAGTGAATCATGGTGTACACAACTTACTCATACACAGGGAGCGCACATCCAAGCATGAGAAACATGAGGCCAATGGCCCCTCCAAAAGAAAGGCTGATGAGAGCTGCAACACACAAGTAAGAAAACTGAAGGTGAGATCTAGATATGTCAGGTATTACACGCGAGATTATGCAAAATCGTGGAAATTGACTCAAATGTGTGATAGATCACATATGAATACCACATAATTAATGTTAAACCCCACGATTCGCTAACAGTGGGGCCCCTGGCCCCAAAGCGATCATGTGATGAATCAGCTGCTTTCACGTGTTTAAAGACAATATGCACCAATGACATGAAAAGATAGGCAGGTGGTCCTGTACATAGTATAGTTAGCTGTTGGTTGGTATTAGGAGAAGTACGACAATATAACGATTGTGTAATTACACAGGGTGCTGTTAGCATTAGCAAACCAACGGTACAGTGCTAACTGTGAATATAAACGTATAGTCCCTCAAGCCAATGTGAAGATCACATACAACATAAGCACAATATCAAGAGGCATATTTGCCCATGAAATCATACCTAAAGAGCATGTACATTATAGGATAATATGACTTGAATGTACTGGCCCAGTGGCACAGTATTTTAGGTTACCGTTAGCTGGAATACAAGCGCAGTCTAAGGTCTGGAAATCTGCTGCACTTTGGTCCTCTTTAGACCGCAGTACACAAGATTTATAAGGACGTGAATATAAAATCAGTTTCAGTTACCTTTAATTCCGGCCATTTCTGATGGACAAAAGCTCGACACTCAGCCCTTACAAATGACAACAGAGCCCCCTCTTCAAGTGAGGCAGGCGGCCGACTACGATGCGCACAGTGTACAGGCTGCGGCACCGCTTCACTGTCATCGGAGTAAGGCACTTTATGGCACAAGCATGCAATTTATATCAAGAAAAACAAATGTTCACAAGGCACATGTTTGAAACGTGTTGTTTTTTAGATTATGAAGTGTTAATGATAATCATAGATAATGCTACAAGCATATTTTTAGCACAAAAAAAAATATATAAAATTTCCTATGGTCTCTGAACGTATACTTTCCTGATTTTTTTTTTTTTTTTTTTGAGTAGCGTTTCTAACAATTAAAATATACCTTGTCTATACAGACTTTGTAGATTCATATTTTTTTTTTACCACAAATAATATAAATCGTAATTACCGTAAATTTAAGTTGTGGTATTACCGGAAGTGTACACTGAGTTGCTCCGTCACCTCCTGTCCTCTGTTCATTCAGTGAAGATGGCGAGCGGAGGGGTGGCTGTGGCTTCGCTGTGGACTGAAGTTAACCGCTGTGGACAAAATGGAGACTTTACAAGAGCCCTTAAGGCTTTAAGTAAAAGTAAGTCTGCATGTTCTTCAGTCATGTGTAATTAGACTTGTCTCCGTAATTATATGACGCTCAAACGCCGCCGGAGTTAGTTGTGGCTAAGCTAAGTTCAACAGCATGATGACCATCAGCTGTTAGCGTGAGTTTAGTCCAGTCAGCACCATGTTATAACGTACACTTGTTACATTTGCTCACTGTCATGTCAGTTACTGCATCCTCCCAATTGGGCGCATCACGTACCACAGACATTCCTTTGGTTTTCCCTCTCCATAAGAACATTTCGTTGGACAGGTTTTATTAATGACGTGTCCCTCAGTCAATTCCATCAAACAGGAGCCTGTATTGAGCTGTTATTTAAATACTGTTGTAAATATCATTGTTTTGCACAGCAAAAGCGGTGTGCTCTGCATTTAATTTAGACTGTCTTTATCTATGATGCATTTGTATATTTGCAGTATTACAGGAGAACAAGGAGGATGTCACTGCTCTTCACTGTAAAATAGTTTGCCATGTTCAAAATGGCAGCTTTAAAGAGGCTCTAAATGTCATGAACACCCATTCAAAAGCTCTTGGCAGGTAGGTTGACTGGTGAATTATATTTGTGTTTGGCAACTTGCTTCTAATTGATCTGCTAAACATTTTCTCTCAGTGCGGTTCTGTTTGAGAAGGCATACTGTGAATATCGGCTGAACAGAGTGGAGAGTGCCTTGAAGACCATTGAAAATGCCCCTGAACAGACTGACAAGCTGAAGGAGCTGTATGGTCAAGTGGTGAGTTCTTACAGTAATAAACATGTTAATAAAAAAACAAAAACAAAGGCATATTATAATTATTGTTGTTTTCTTACACATCACTAGCTGTACAGACTCGAGCGCTATGATGAATGCAAGGCTGTCTACACTGACCTGATCAGAAACTCCCAGGATGAGTATGAGGAGGAGAGGAAGACTAACCTGGCAGCTGTGGTTGCTGCAATGAGCCAGTGGGAGAAGGCCCTTGTGGTAAATCAGTAGCTGAGCTTTGCAAATGTTTGTTGGCTGTCAAAGCGAGAATGTAATTCTCATCTTTATTCCTTCAGGAAGAACTAGGTCTTCCAGAAACAACATATGAGTTGTGTTACAATGCTGCCTGTTCATTGATTGGCCAAGGTCTGCTCACTGAGGCTTTTAATAAACTTCAAGAAGCAGAAGGTTAGTCAATGTCAGGAGTAAAATCTCATTGCCACTGTAGTATTTTCCTTGTAATATTTTGTGTACTTTTCTTTTTTCAGAGCTTTGCCGTATTTCACTGGCAGAGGATTCTGTGAGTTATTTTTTAAATATTTTTTTTATATTTATCTGTTTTCTTCTGCTTCTAATATACTTTTGTCATTCTTCTTTAAGGATGTGACTGAAGAGGATATTGAGTCAGAACTTGCTGTCATCCATTCTCAAATGGCTTACGTCATGCAATTACAAGGCAGAACAGACGAAGCGCTCCAGCTCTACAACCAAGTCATTAAGCTCAAGTGAGTGTACTGGTTTGAAATTTTGGATTGCAAACATAAGCCGACTTTAGCCGGCTCAAAAGCAAAGTGCTAGATTGTTTGTACACTGTCGTGCCCACTTTTTGTAAAGCTTCATGTGCCATGTGCTTTTGTTTCTCTTGGTGAAAATCAGAATCAGAATCAGAATCATTTATTAATGGCCACACAACAAGTTGGTGGAATTTGTTTCCAGTACAGCAAGAAATGCTCACATCTTCTGTGTCTGTTGCAGAACAAAACAAATTTACAACATACTTGCATAATACAACACACACAACAGATAAATATCCAGTTATGAACAGGATTGGTTTAGACTCCGAATGGCAGCGGGAAAGAAACTATTAATATATTTATGATAATTGTACTAAATATCAGCATGTTTATTGCAGCAAGTGCTTATTTTTCAGATAGCTTTGAGTTGATAGCTGTTCCAATGATACAACATCATTCCCTATTCCCCCCGTGGCACACGGACTTACTCATCTTATGTTCAAATGCAAAATACAGAAGGACAGCAGACCTTAATGACATGTATCGTGCTGAGCAGAGCTGGGGGACAGCACACAGAGATCACATGGGTGCACTGTTTGTAAAGGGCTATAAACACTCAGTAATGATTCTATACTCGATCAGATTTGTTTATAGGTCAATTTACTGACTGTATCTAACTAAGTGGCATCCTTTATTGCAGGCCATCAGATGTTGGGCTATTAGCTGTAACTGCCAACAATATCATCACAATAAATAAGGTAAATCTGTCACAGAATAAAATGCTATCTGATCAAATTAATTGTGTGAAATTGTTTTTATTTATAAGTGTGTTTTTTGTTGAAGGACCAAAATGTGTTTGACTCGAAGAAAAAGGTGAAACTTACTAATGCTGAGGGTGTAGAGTACAAACTGGCAACGAAACAGCTGCAAGCCATCGAGTTCAACAAAGCTCTCTTGGCCATGTACACAAATCAGGTAATATTGCTACTTGTTTACAACATTACATTACTGTATAGATTCTTACCCATTATTGGTAGTCTCTGATACTATGTATACTATGTGCTTTATGTTAGGCTGACCAGTGTCGAAAGTTGTCCTCCAGCCTTCAGTCTCAAAATCCAGGTCATCCTCGACCAGTCCTCATTCAAGTTGCTCAGCTTTGCAGGGAAAAACAGCATGGCAAAGCTATTGAGCTTCTCCAGGTAAAGTCCCAATACATTTTTATGCTTACAATTCAGTGAGAACAAAAAGTGAATTTCTATACCATAATAATAATACATTGATTAAAACATCCACAGTCTAAATATAAAGTTTTTTGTACACAAATTTAATCTACATATGTATTCAATAGTAGTCAAATCTTTATAGCCAGCACACATGAAAACATGATTTTCTCTTAACCATTTGCTTGATTACAATAAACACCTCATCATAATTTTTAATTTCTTGTTCTATGTATCTTGTTCAGTTTTAAAATGTTATTGTGTAGATTTGCTTCACTGCCTCTGTCTTATGTCATGTCAATTTCTCTTTCAGCAATTTTCAGAACAACACCCAGAAAGTGCATCTGGCATAAAACTAACCATGGCACAACTTTACTTGGTACAAGGTATAGTACAAGCACATGCAGAGCTTGTTAGCTTGTGCTCTTCTAAAATCTAATGGGGGAAAAAATGTAAAACAACATGCACTTGTTTATGTTTTAGGACATGTAACAAAAGCGTGTGATGTTCTAAGGTCAATTGAAGAGTTAAAGCACAAACCAGGAATTGTAAGTCTTTAATTAAATGGCTTATAAATAGGGCTGGCACGGTATATGTATTCGTGTTGAACCGTCGCGGTACGGGGGTCACGGTTCGGTGCGCGCATTTTGACGGAGAATATACGGTACAAAAGTTTATTATTGAACTGACCACTGGACTTTCCTTTTGCAACGGTTTCCTTAACCATTGCCATGTGCAAGCCCTGATTGGTCCATGAACATGTATACATGTCTGGATTGGTCTAGCTAGCAAACTCCGCCTTCAAATACAAAACTGCTGTTGTTATTGCTGCTGTTAGGTCGTTGCGAGGGGGGTGAAAGACGATGCCAAGTAATTCAAGCCCGGAGTTAGAAGACCCACCACCATCATTTAAGTCGGTGGTGTGGGCAGGGCTCTACAGTGCGCCCATTTCACTTGCATTTGCGAGCAAATATTTTGTCGTGAGAACGAGAAAAACAAAAGAGGGGCACCTGTGCGAGTGCTTCTGCAGCCACAATAAGGAGCTGCGCACAGACGTAACGTGACAAGTTAAACGTTCTAAATGTATCAAACATTATGGGCACACTCACACTAGGACTTCAGAATCGTGTCCAAGCCTGGATCGCCCCTAAAGCGCGTCACGCTTTCCCAGCGCGAGCGCAACCGAACACCTCCGACCGCGCACGACCCCAGCGTACGAGCTCTGCGTGTGCGGCGATATCACTCATAGAACAATCTCCGCTTCAAAACACACCCATGCCCCCTTAAACGAGGCGCGCCGCAGCAGGACCCACACCTGTCCCACACAGTAGACACCCCCATGCCGCTGGACTTCCTCCTCCGCTAAAGTGAGAGCTTTGTCTTGGTTTTGTCTCGGACTCGAGCGCATTTGGATTCAGTCTCGTCACGGACTCAAGGTCTGAATACTGAGTGCGGTCATATTTCATTACTGCCGCTGCTTTCGGCTATAAACTTGTGCCGGTGTGCGGGACCTATGCGCTGGAGCACGCGGACACTCCGTGCGGCACCGCCAGTGCGCGGCTTGTCCACCACTGCGCGCACCCAGAAGGTACCTAAAAGGCACCTAAAAAGACCATGTGTTAAAACTTCACTGATGTACCCAGCTCAGTAACCAATCAATATACTCAATGTGGTGCTTGCGTGTTCACTTGTTTTACATGTTTTACTTTTACTTGTTTTACTACAAGTTGCAGTTATCTCAGCTGGAGATTTAGGCAGTAAAAAGCTGCCTTTGAGGACAGCCTTTCTGGTTATGTTTTTTTTCCTGCACTGTACCGAAAATGTACCGAACCGTGGGGTCTGTACCGAGGTACGTACCGTACCGTGAATTTTGCGTACCGTGCCACCCCTACTTATAAGTTATGTCGATTGTCCATGGAAAGTGTTGACATTTGCTGCTCCCTCAGGTATCAGCGCTGGTGACGCTGTATTCCAATGAAGAGGACATTGACAGTGCTATAGATGTTTTCAAACAATCTATTGAACACTACCAGTCTAACCAGGTGTGTGCTGTTCATTCTAAACTGTATGTAATTCCCTTCTCCCAAAGTTTCTAATCTGTTATTTATTTTTTTTAGCCCGGATCTGCGGTGCACTTGGCTCTTGTGCGGGAAGCTGCCAATTTCAAACTTAAATATGGACGGAAAAAAGAAGCTATTAGTGACTTGGAGCAGTTGTGGAAGTAAGAATAGAAATTTTATTCCAATCATGTTTAATATCAAAACATTACTACTGTCATTGCTAATAGTTTGAAAATTTTCCTTTCAGACAAAACCCCAAGGATATTCACACACTTGCACAACTGATCTCTGCATATTCATTAGTTGACACAAACAAAGCCAAGTCGTATCCTTGCACGTGTTTACTATTGACTCAGTTGCTACTGCCAACTAAAAGCATTACATAATTTCCATACAAACCATGTTGTGTGTGTCCGTAACAATTATGTCCAGCCTCAGCAAACACCTCCCATCTGCAGACACCATGTCCTTTAATGTGGATGTTGATGAGCTGGAGAGCTCCCACGGTGCCACATACGTCAGGAAAAAAGCTGCTAAGGTTGCAGGAGAAAACCTTCCGAAGGAACAAGGGTAAAGGATTTTGAATTTCAAAATGTCTATTTATTTCTTCTACTGAATATGGTGTTTTACAATAATATTTAATACAATCAATCAATTAAATACTGTCCCACTTTAACTGTTTAACTTATAATACTTAATTTGTTTGTTGTTGTAAGGCGACCTTGGGTGTCCTGAAAGGCGCCTAATAAATAAAATGTATTATTATTATTACAGTGAAGGGGATGTCAAAAAGAAGAAAAAGAAAAAGAAAGGTGAGATGAACAATGAGTTGGCTTAAGTAGCTGCTATCGGTTAATGCTGACTGAAATATTTCCCTTTGTTTTAGGTAAACTTCCGAAGAACTATGACCCTAAAGCCACCCCAGACCCTGAAAGATGGCTGCCAATGAGAGAGCGCTCCTACTACAGAGGCAAGAAGAAGGGCAAAAAGAAGGAGCAAATTGGCAAAGGCACACAAGGAGCAACAGCTGGAACATCTACTGAACTGTAAGTAAAATAATTGTGTAAAATATAATTATGTAGGGAGTGCTCTGTGGCCGTTTAGACACCGGCATAATATCCCTCATTTTTGATTGGTGTTTTTTAAATTCTGTTATTGAAAATTTTTATTCTTTTTTTCCATCATTATAATATTGGTTGTGTATACACACTTCCTTGGAGCAATGTTATTCATATTCTTTGTAGAACACAGTAATATTTCCAGTCCCATATAAACTTTCACTAGTTTGTAGTTGCTGCTTCTTTGTCGACACTCATCTAATTTGCATAATTTGCAGAAATTAACCTACGGATAATTACATTTTACATATTTACTTTTCCATTTTCAAATGAATAAACATTCATTTTTTGCAACATTTTTTAAAGCTGTTATCATATGCACCATATCTCTTTTTGTAGTGATGCCAGTAAAACAGCCAGTAGTCCCCCCACATCACCCAGACCAGGATCTGCATCTGGAACATCTTCAGCTGCTGCTAGTAATGTAGTCCCTCCCCGACAGCAGAAACCGGCAGCCTCAGGGGCCACACGCAAAAAAGCACCGCAGAAGAAGAAGAAAGGAGGAAAAGGAGGCTGGTAGTTCAATGGTTGACAGAAAAATCACAGATTTTTAAAAAAAATATCTTGTTCACAGTCATTAAGTATCAGGATGCCCTATGTTTTGTATGAAAGGCTCTGGTAAAGATTTGTCAAACCAGGAAAGGCCCAATTCCTACAAGAATGTTGATTTGGAACTATTTTTATTTTGTGTTAGATCCCATTTACTGACAAGGAAGCTACAGTCAAGTCTGAAATGGCTGCAGTACTGCACACTGCACATCTAATTTAGACATATAAAGTCTGTCCTATGTTGCAGGAATTGAATCAATAAAAACAGGCTACACGCAATTAATTATTACATGGGAAAAGCTAACTTTTTATTAGAATTATTTTAAATTAAATACAAAATGGCCTACTTATGTTGTGAACTTGGTTGTTAAGTAAACAAAATTATTTGAATTAGTGAATTCAAAGCACGTTTAAAAAAAAATACTATTTTGTCCAAAAAAGGTCCCTCCTTTAACCTTAATAAAAAACACAAAATCATTTTGATTCATTATTTTTTATTTAAGTTTGAGTTTAGATAAGGTGTTAATGCAGGGGTGTCCAAACTATGTCCTGGGTACCAAATGCAGTTCCCCACCAGTTTTTGTTGGCCCTTTCTGCTGAATTGACCCAAATGACAGTAGGCCTACTTTTGACTGAAAATTAGTATTTCTATGACTGTGTCATCTTATTGCATTGTGACAGACTTAAATCAAGCCTACAATCAGGTGGTGTGGCTTTATAAAATGCATCTATGTGAAAGTCTTACTCTCCTGAACACCAGTCTGTGGTCCTCCGCTACAACTATGCCTAATTGGTCTCCACTAATGCGTGAATTTGACTGGTGGACGACAAAGCCGCCCACTTTGTGTATCCCATTTAATTACCGCTGGACACGGTTCACCTGACAGCTCGGCGTCCACGGGCCCACTACACGCTGTTTTCCGTTTGCGTGGACACACGAAGACAGGATGCCTCGGAAATGGCCCGCGTACTCCGATTATTTCGACCCTCTTTTCACCGAGGACGTGGAGGAGCTTCTTGCACGTTTCCAACAAACTGACACCGTGAGGTTTGAAGCATTTTTGGCCATTTGGAGAGAAATGCGCTTCTCTGACGTCTATTACGGGATGCTCTGTATGAGTGAGATGAAAAGATTCTGCAGGGTCACGTTGGCCACTGCGGTGAAATACTTCCTACCTCCGTACAGTTACCAGATCCGAGCTGGAGGCTTGTACTTGATGCATGGGCTGTATCACAGCCAGCTTGCCATCCCACCTGTGAGTATTCGTATTGCTTTGAAAGACTGGACTCACGTGGAGAAATTTATCCAAGACTCTATCACTTCTAGGCATTATGATGTTGTTTACATCTTTAAGAAGCTCGTTGCCAAGAAAGCCATACATTACAGTGCTATGCCACATTTCCTGCATTTCCGCAAACAAAGAACCCCAATTAGAGAAACTCCGTGCGCAGATTTTATTGGCAGGAGCACTGTTGTCCAGGATCTCCTTTCTGCAAATATTTTGGTGGAGTTGAGCAACATTCAACAGCACTATGAAAGGATGAAAGCAGCCATGCCAGAGGTCCACTCAAAGACATCCATAACCCATCGAGATTTGGTCACCAACCTCAAGGACTGCATGTCAGAATTCATTGTTTGGCAGAACAAAACATTTCCACTCAACAAAAGGACGGACCAAGATGAAGAAAGGGAAGCGGAGACCGTGGAAGAACCAAGCAACAGGGCTAAATTATTGTCTTCCATTAAGCAGAAAAGTTTCAGTAATTTTCAAGGGGGGTCTAAAGCGCGGAGACATCGGCCAGTGGAGGTGGTCAGTGAATGCAGGTCAGAAGTTGAGGATGTGCAGACTATGACTTCAACTACCTCACGCAAGAAGAGGCCTCAGTCTCTGTTCCGACGCACAAAGAATAGATTTGGTGTGACTGAGGACAAGAGGCCATTTAATGACTGGCTCTTGACAATTCCGGAGAACCTTCAAGATGATCGTGTGCTATACCCACTGAATCACACTTCATAAAAAAGTGATTTTCATTATCATAGAAGTCTGAATTATTAAATGAAAGCCATTCACAACTTGCAGAGAGAACTAAAATGCAAAATAGCAATATCATTTTGGTCAACATTGGAAAAAATCATGTATTTAAGTTTAGTTGCTAGCCATTTGTGGAAAAATAAGCTCGAATTTGAGAAGTAACATCTGATTTTTATTTTTGATATCTCTTGGGTTACTGCATGATTAATCTCATAATTATACATAGTTGTGATGCACATTGTATGGTTTGTTTTGTTTTTTTCTGAATAAAATGCACTTATTTCACTATATTTATTCCTACAAACAGTGAAAAATCTTTTAAATTCTGCAAACGTCTTACAGTAAGGAAAAACCTTAATTAATGACTAAATCAGAGCCGTGATGAAGTCCACAGTGAGTGCAGAGTAATGCTGGTGTCATGGAGCTATTGCACACAGCATTTATGAAATGTAGCAACCATAATAGAGCCACAATCCCTGTCACAGTCTTTGTGAACAATAAAGAGAACTCGGTGTGCAGATTAAGAACCCCTAACTCCTCTGCTGACAGACTGTCCAGCCTGGATGGCAGCACAACCACTACTGTACTCTTTGAAATGTGAGGTCTATGGAGTGTTTGAGTTTGTTTGTTTTTTCTAGGTTTCAGGCATTATTCTAATGTTTGAAATTTAAGCAAACAATGTTGCAGCATGTGTCTAATGAAACTAAAACATCTTTCACTTTTAAAATTTAATCATTGAAAGAAACATTACATTTATATATTGTTCTAATTTCATGGCCCTACTCCACTAAAGTGATGAGTGCGCCC
This sequence comes from Odontamblyopus lacepedii, assembly GCA_034769755.1. Taxonomy (NCBI): domain Eukaryota; kingdom Metazoa; phylum Chordata; class Actinopteri; order Gobiiformes; family Gobiidae; genus Odontamblyopus; species Odontamblyopus lacepedii. The sequence goes on along the minus strand of CM068355.1, from coordinate 13,874,361 downwards.
TCTGCTGGTCACTACATCACTGTACAACAACAAACCGTACCGGAAGTGCTGTCTGAAAAAGCTCCTGGGAGCTTCCTGTCAGCCATCCACTTGTTGAAAAATAGGTTACGGGTGCACAACGAAACTCGTCTAACTTGAGAACTGATGTAACTAAACATATAGAAAACGAAAACAAAAGATCTCGCCATGGTTGGTTTGAGAGGCGTGGTTGTTTTAGGCGCCTCGGCGGTTGTCGCCGGGGGTGTAGCATATCTTGTTTGGAACCACTCGAAGCAGAAGACGTCTCAACCACCTGCTAAAGAAGAAGAAAAACCAACAGAAGAATCCAACAACTCAGTCAAACAAGGCGAAGAAGGAGACAGGAGTGTTAAAGTCGAGGTGATTCAGTCGGTTTCTACTCCTGTTGTGGCCACAGAGGCGAGGGTTCAGTCTACAGCTGTGGTCAGTTTATTGGAACATTTTAACCCATTTTTATCATGTTTTTTTTTTTAAATCATAACCATTTCAACCATGTGTTGTAGTCTGAGACTGTCAAGTCTCGTGGGACACAGGTGCTGGTGCTGGGGTTGGACGGAGCGGGCAAAACAAGCCTTTTACACTCTTTCACAAACAGCTGGTCAGGAGAGGAGCCACAGCCTACACAAGGACTCAACGCTGTATCTATCAGCAGAGAGGACATGTCCATTGAATTTCTTGAAAGTAGGTTTGCTATTCATGTTAAATACAGAAAAAACTTTTCCCACCGCATAGCGATAGGATATCATACCCCAATTTTAAAATGTCATCATTGCATTACAAGGATGAGAGTCCAACGAGAACATTTAACAGACTCATTACAATAATCAGATAAGGGTTACTGTATTTTATGGACCATGTTTTTTTCAGGGTTTGGATAGTCCTGCGACTTATACATTTACACTTTTCACACTGACAGCCCATAGACCATATATATATATATATATATGAATTGTATATATGACTCAAAAATGAAAAAAACAAATCGTTATCCATTTTTTCATGTTATTTGTTTTCTTATTTTTGGTTCTATATTGAAAAACGAACAAACGAATGATACATGGATTCTTCTCTATTGTGTTGTTTTTATTAACTTCTATAACTTGCCTTTCAAGATGAAATGTCGGTTCTTGGTCTCTGATTTTGTCAAATAAATTTCCCCCAAAAAGTGCGATTAATCCGGTGTGACTTATACATGTTCTTTCTTCTTCATTACACATTTTTTGGCTGATCTAAAACAAAAGTCTTAACTCTGATTATAGACTTTTCTGTTCTAAAGGGATGATGGGAGTCTGATGCTTGACAGATGCTTGACAGAGAGTACTGATGCTAAACTGTCTTTTAGCGATCTTGTACCCAATTGAGAATTGTGACATTTTGATAACATGGTTGTGTGTGTCTTGTCAGTTGGTGGGAGTGCGGACCTAAGGCAGTACTGGCTGAAGTACATGCCCAAGGCCCTGATGCTGGTGTATGTGGTGGATGCCTCAAATCCACAGCTCTTCCCATTGGCTAAAACGCATCTTCATGAAATTCTAGTCACAGAGCCTCATCTACCCTTGATGGTGCTGGCCAACAAACAGGTGAGATCTGATGCCTCACCTTATTTAATTAATTCACCCATAATTTCACACTTTTGACACTGTAATTCATTTTAAACAAACATGTAAACCATCCCTTTTAGTTTAATTTCAAGTCTTCAATGTAATCTTTCTTTTAATATTGATATTTTGAGTATTGTAATAAACTACTTTGTCATATACTGTGTTGTGCTACCCTAAATTTGCAGTAAGGAAAATCACTTGTCTGGTTCTTGCAGGACTGTGCTGGCGCATGTACCATCACTGACCTCCATGAAGCTCTGTCCCTGTCTGAGCTGGGAGATCGAAAGTTGTTTGTGATTGGCACCTATGTTACAAAAGACGTGGAGGAGCCGAGTTCAGGGGTGGAGGATGCGTTGGAGATCATTACTGAAACAATCCGAACACCGAGATAAAATGCACTGGCGTTTGGGACATGTGCTTGTGGTTTGATGATGTCCTCTTGGCACTTTCCTGGCTACTTTGAGTTTACTAAAATCTGTTTTGCCTCTGTGTGTAATGTCTTAAAATCTGTTTTAGAAATGGATTGATTTGGGTTTTGTCATGTCCGATGCCGATACAGATTGTTTAGAATCCAAAGCAACTGATGGTGTGATAACGTCAGCTGATATTTTTGGGCTGATACGTAGGTCCAATTTTGGTTATTTCCTCCAAAAATGCTGTTATTTAAATTTACCAAAAAAACAAAACAAAAAGAGAGCTATGTACTCACACAGCTCCCACAAAGCTTTATTTGGACACTTTTTAGGCAGCACATTGGCCAAAACGAAATGCAGATCTTTCCTTTGCTTGTTTCTCAATGTCTTTGTTTCTTCTGATGTAGCTTTGGGAAGGCTTCCAGTGATGTTTTGAGGGAAAACAGATTGTTTTTCCACCAAAGATTCTTTCATGACTTTTTAAGCTGACCACCCAAATTCAGTTACCAGCTCGAAGCAGCTTTTATACATAAGCATTTATGACTGTACAAATATAGACTGTAACTACTTGTTGGTTATTTGAGTAAAGAAATGCCAGGTCTACATGTATTGCATAACTATAAGTAATTTCCTATTTATTACTCTCCCAGGGAACTAAAAGGCAATACATTTTTCTAGTTAAGTGTTTTTGAATAAACACTAAGTATTTACACATTGTTCTACTGTAATTACTGCATGGGATTTCTTTAACTCCTTAAAAGAATATGTTGTAGTGAAACAGACTAGAGACTATTCAAAAGTTGTTCCTAACCCAACCTCAATAGTAATTATTTCAAACCTAATTTGTACAAATGCAGAGTATAAATTAAAACTTTTAAATTGACATTTACAACCTCCTGGACCAACAAAGGTTACTCCTGAATCCAAACCTGCATACTACATAAAATGACAAAAAGTAAAAATAATATAAATACACATACATTTATTTGTCATAAATGACAACACTGTACAACAAATATCTGAAGTAGATTCTTCTCAGTGAAAAGGTGTTCCCCTAAAACAACACTATTTGAAAGTTGTTTCTTTGCACTTTCTGAAAACTCCATCATTTGATAATCATCAGAATATGAAATCTCATGTCGGTCTTATGCATCATTCCAAGCCATTCCTGACTTTGTACTCGTGTAGGTCTGTGCGGTATTGTTTAAAAAGCTGCAAGAAAACAAACAATAAGATTTAAAACATCACTCGCTGTCAAGAACAATTATCCATGTACAGGAAAGAAGCATGCAATGTGTGGTATAACTACAATATAATTACCAGTCCCCATAAAAATACTGTTGAACCCAAGGCAAGACCCACTCTGATCCAGTTTGGGTTGTTCAGGTCAGGCTTAGAACTTGTGAACATGGTCCTCCTCGAAGCAACTAGGTAAAAAGGCAACCAAACACAGAAATACAATAATGTTATCGTTTCATGTAAGCTAAAATGTACAACAGGGAAAAAATGAGGATTAGAGAAGTATGCATACAGAAACGAGCATTAACATTGAAACATGCTAAAGGAGAGGCTAGGCCAAGGTCAGGTTTCAAAACGAATATTACTTCACATTAAATATATTATAGGAAACATTAAACAGCAAAGCGCGTCTGTTTGCAGCAGCCTCACCTCTGCTGTTCAGCACAGCTCGTGATAATAACAGGCTAAATGTCATTTTATCCCCTTTTCTTCCGCTCAGACTCAACACCACAACAACACAGCCAGCCGACACTGAAGCGCCCTCCTCTTTAACTGTCCGCGCACGATCGCCCCCTAGCGGACTACACTTTTGTGACTGGTGGCTGAAGTTAGAACAAATTAACTATAAACATTATCATTTTAACTTTGACAACACATACTTAGACATTCCGATGTCTTTTACGGCGATTTTTTCTCATTATCTTCCAGACTTGCGTTCTCCGGTGGAGTTTGGCCGCTGGTTCAGGGACTGCGGGCATAGAACTCTAATAAAATCTCCTATAAATAATAATCAAAATCTAATCTAATAGAAATCTAATAAAAAGCTCTTATTATACGTCCATGGCTGCGGGAGGCGAATTTGCGAACCGTAGGATGGTAGAGGAAGGTACCGCCTTCCTGGCCTCTCATTGGTTAGAATGGCTTTTCTCCGATTGGCCACGAAAACATCATCTCACGTTGATCGCTATGGATGGATCACCGTGGATCTATAATTTTTAATTTTAAGATTTTATTATTGTGAACAAATAGCTATTTATTTTATGTTTCTATGTTTTCTATCTATGGTATGATTTTGAATGTCTGAATGTCTACAAATCATTATTATTATTATTATTATTATTATTATTATTATTATTATTATTATTATTATTATTATTAATATTAATATTATTATTATTAAGTAAAAAATCACTATGCACCATTCAAAGCATGTCCATGAATAAGCAAAACCAGCCCACAGCCGTAGACTGTAAATATCACAGAACTATATCCATGGTAAATATATACAATGTGCACAGCCTGCCCGGAACGTTAGATGACGTTTTCGTGGGCAAATTCTAACCAATGAGAGGGAAGGAAGGCGGTACCTTCCCCTACCATTCTACGATTCGCAAATTCGCCTCCGGGCGCAGAGCATCCATGAGTCTGACCCGGAGGAGAAGCGAGCGCAGCGGCAGCCATTTTGCTCGGAAGGGGGCCTTGGCTTCAACACGTGAGAGAGGAGTTTTCAAACAGTTCAGCATCTCTGCCTCCCAGGAGATTATTCATGCGGTAACCAACAGAGCCATAGGAAGTCAACAATGCCCGCAATTATCCTACCGCCGAAGGAGAATGCCCTCTTTAAGAGAATATTGGTAACAACACATTGTTCATGACGTTAGCCTGTAAGCTAATGCTAGTTTGTAGCAGCATCTGTAGCACTGAGGCTGGGAGTTAGTCATTTAACTCAAAGCGAAACAGAGTGAAGAGGAAAATTGTACCCCTATCAAGTCTAACTTTAACATTTTAATCACAGTGGTTTTTCAGCAGTCATAATGTTAAGAATACATAAAACATTTAGCCTGCACATAGTGGGGGTGTCACACAACAGTGTTTGACACATGACAGCTATCACCCGCTGAGCTCTTCAGGTGACACAAACGAACACTGATGAAACTAATGTCATTCACTCGCACTTGAATGCACAGATATTGTTCTAATACTGATGTTGGATACTTCATTAAAGGAAGTTGGCTGTCCCGCATGTAAAAAACCTACAAGATGCCAAGTTTCCGGAAAGCCCAATTGATATAAAACACTGTTTTCATTTGTGTCGGTCCATAATGTTTTACGTATCTACAAATCTATGAAAATATGAAAAAGGGTATTGATTGGCTTAATAATTCAAAATTGTCAATCACTTTATTTGATTTTATATGTATTTAATAATGGTTTGTATCCTGTAAAAACTGCTGAAGTAATTTGGACATATATTCTGAATAATGCCTTATTGGGTTATTACATGTGTTGTAAAATAACAATTTGCCTTTTGCTTCAGAGGTGTTATGAGCACAAGCAATACAGGAATGGACTGAAATTCTGCAAGCAGATTCTGGGCAACCCAAAGTTTGCAGAGCATGGAGGTAAGAGCAAAGAAATCTAGAAACCTGTTATTTCAGCTGTGTTCAGACTCCAAAGTATATTGGAGTGTAGATTTTAAATAGCTCTAGAAGTTTTACAGAATTAATCTTTGGACTTGCTGTGCCTGCCAAGCTGTAATTTTCATTATTCACCCAGTCAGCAAAATGCATTTGACCAATTGAATAAGTTGATAGTACAATTGTTTGTTTAGTTAGAAGTCACAACAAAGTGGATTCTTCTGTGTGATGTGTATCTCACTTGTGTGTTTCAGAGACGCTGGCAATGAAAGGTTTAACTCTAAACTGTTTAGGAAAGAAAGAGGAGGCTTATGATTTGGTGCGGCGAGGTCTGCGCAATGATCTCAAGAGTCATGTCTGTATCCTTTCACGGTCTTAAAATTGTGCATACTCCCTCACTTGGTTGTTGTATCCTGTTTTTCCTTTGCATTTTTTTCCCTTAACTCAGTTGCCTTTTAGGCTGGCATGTTTACGGTTTACTGCAGCGCTCAGATAAAAAGTATGATGAGGCCATCAAATGTTACCGAAATGCACTGAAGTGGGACAAAGACAATTTACAGATCCTCAGAGACTTGTCCCTGCTGCAGATTCAGATGCGGGACTTAGAGGGATATAGGGTAAGCAGAAAACAATTACACAGGTTGTCGGGTTCTGACTGATTTGAAAGTCATTGCTTTGCTTTCCCCTCCACAGGAGACTCGGTATCAGCTGCTTCAGCTACGCCCAGCCCAAAGAGCCTCATGGATTGGTTATGCTGTAGCCTATCATCTGCTTGAGGACTTTGAGATGGCTGCTAAAATAGTGGAAGAGTTTCGGAAAACGCAACAAGTAATTAAAGAATTGGAAATCCAAATTGATATAATAAAGTTGGATCTAACTTAAAAGTTTTTTAATTTGTTCAGACATCTCCAGACAAAGTGGACTATGAGTATAGTGAACTGCTGCTTTATCAGAACCAAGTTCTGAGGGAGGCTGGTTTGCACAAAGAAGCCCTTGATCACCTCAACAATTATGAGAAACAAATTTGTGACAAACTGGCTGTGGAGGAGACCAGAGGTGAGTGTTAATGTTTTTCTTGTTTTGTGTATATATCCATGTTTCAAATGGCTCTTATTGATGACATGTCTATTTCTGTACGTGTAGGAGAGCTGCTGTTGAAGCTAGACAGGCCTGGGGAGGCTTTAGAGGTGTACGGAAGACTCCAGGAGAGGAACCCAGAGAATTGGGCCTACTATCAAGGAACAGAAAAGTCATTAAATCCAGGTGAGTGAATGCTCAAAGATGTATGCCTAATCACAAAAATGCTTTTTAATTTTCAAATTTGATTGGATTGTGTTCCACAGGTAGTATAGAAGAGCGTTTTAAAATTTACGAAGAAGCTTGGCTGAAGTTCCCTAAAGGCTTGGTCCCCAGAAGACTTCCTCTTAGTTTCCTCAAAGGTAAATGATGTATACATGATTGTTTCTGGAGTTCTTTAGTTTTATTAAATTTTGGCTTTGTTTTATTTAAATCTAGGTGAGAAGTTCCATGAATGTTTAGACAGTTACCTAAGGATGAACTTCAGTAAAGGCTGTCCACCTGTCTTCACTACCCTCAAATCTCTTTACACTGATAAAGACAAGGTAAAACATTGCTATTCTTCAACTATATACATTAACCACGTTTATGTCATCATAAAATCGTGTTTCTTTGTTGAGGCAGGTTTCAATTATTGAAGAACTGGTAGTTGGGTATGAGATGTCTTTAAAAAGTTGCCGGATGTTTAGTGAAAATGGTAAGTCTTGTTTTAATGAGCAAAACATTCTAGTCTTTTATACATTTTGTACATTGACCTTTTTTGTGACAGATGATGGTAAGGAGGAACCCCCTACCACTCTTTTGTGGGTACAATACTTTCTGGCACAGCACTTTGACTTTGTTGGGCAGTCCAGTGTTGCATTAGAATATATCAATGCTGCCATAGACAGCACACCTACTCTTATTGAGCTATTTGCCATCAAAGCAAAGATTTACAAGGTACTCTAACTTTTTTTTTTTAATAGATTTTACTTTCACAAGTGAAATGCAAATGCATTATCTTATTTTCTAGCATGCAGGCAACATCAAGGAAGCAGCTCGGTGGATGGACGAGGCACAGGCCCTGGACACGGCTGACCGCTTCATCAACTCGAAGTGTGCCAAGTACATGCTGAAGGCCAATCTGGTCAAAGAAGCAGAAGAAATGTGCTCCAAGTTTACAAGGGTAAAACGGCTCCAACCAAGTAGTGTTGTAACCAAGTCATGCACATGCTGGTACTAAATGTGACTTTGTTACAGGAGGGGACATCTGCAATTGAGAACCTGAATGAAATGCAATGTATGTGGTTCCAAAGTGAATGTGCCTTAGCTTATAAGGCCATGAACAAATATGGAGAAGCGTTAAAGAAGTGCCACGAGATTGAAAGAGTAAGTTTGGGGTGATCTGACAATGGACAATGTTTTTATTCACTATTAGAATTAATATAAAGCCACACCTGGACAGTGGCCAGGTTGGGTGGGCCAAAATGGACTGATGGTTATGAAATGAGATTTCTTATTTTGCCTAATGTAATCAGTTTTTTGAAACCTTGCTTTCGAAGCAGTAACATGACATTTCACTCTTCTCAGCATTTTGTAGAAATTACCGATGACCAGTTTGACTTTCACACCTACTGTATGCGGAAGATGACCTTGCGCTCCTATGTGGACCTGTTAAAACTTGAGGATGTCCTGCGGCAGCATCCATTTTATTACAAAGCTGCACGCACAGCTATTCAAATCTACCTGGACCTGCATGACAAGCCTCTGACTGATGACAGCAAGGAAAGCCAGGCTGACACTGGTATGTGTTCACCAAGTACATCTGTATGTCATAAATGTTGAGTTCAGCGGTGATTTATGGGATGAAGTTAAATGATATATTAAATAATTATTGGCCCTTTTTCCGTTTCATAGAAAATTTGACAGACAAAGAGCTCAAGAAGCTACGCAATAAACAACGTAGAGCTCAGAAAAAAGCCCAGTTGGAGGAGGAGAAGAAGAACGCAGAGAAGGAGAAACAGCTCAAGAACCAGAAGAAGAAGAAAGAGGATGATGATGAGGAGATTGGAGGACCCAAGGAAGAGCTAATACCAGACAAACTGGCTAAGGTGTGCTGCACTTGACTCCCTGTCCGCTCTTGTGTAAATCCAACCAGGTATTTAACCGTAGGATATTTTTCCATCAGCCTGAGAACCCACTGGAGGAGGCTGTCAAGTTCCTGATGCCCCTGAAGAACCTAGTCCGGAACAATATTGAAACGCACCTGCTAGCCTTTGAAATCTACTTCAGAAAAGGTCTCACACGCGTATAGTATGGTATGCTGTAGTTTAAAATAGGGATGGGCATTCGATTAACTTTTCTTAATCAATTGTGGGGAGAATGAACGATCGATTAATGATTAATCATTAACATTTAGTATTAAAATTATTATCATTATTATTACTATTACTAATCTGCATAAATAAACTCAACTTTACAACATATAAACCATAAGGACTATAGAGCCACATCAGCCCATTTGAGATTATAATGTGTTTAATGCAGCTTTGTGCACATTTGTTTACATCTTACAGAATTGAAACTTAAAACCACATGGCTAATTTGCATAAACTGTAAAAGCAGGAAAAAAAGCAGCTCTTTCCTTGTGCGCTGATACTCTGTCGGATTAAAGGACACGACTCAGTGGATTTTGTGTGTTTTTTATGTGACAGAGGAATGCTCTGCTGATGGTGAGTCTGTTCTGTGCGTTTATTGCATTGAAGGTGGTTAATGTTTTCAGAGCTCATATGTGTGCAGGTCATACGAGTACAGGTTGTACTTGTGCATGTTTAGTGTTTGTCTTTTGGACCCATGCGTACTCAACTGTTGCAGTAACCGGGATACTGATGTGCAGGTAAACGCACTCATTGAGGAATATAGTGATCTTCAAGGAGCCATAGCTGAGACTTGGGACTGTGAAGCCACAACTCCAGTGTTTGCTCTGTCAGACGCAGCCACGTCTCCTTATGCTACACTACGCACAGCAACATGCATTTGGTTTGTCGAAAATGATCTAAATTCTTAATGATCAATTATCGATTAGCTGACTAATCATGCCCATCCCTAATTTAAATTTTGGTAATTTTGAAAATGTTAAGGTACTTTCTTGGAGGAAAAAAATACTAGACAATGTTTTAGGCATATTTTCCTTGCATATATTGTCCGAATGCTACCATTGTCTCGTCTGTCCTTCAGAAAAGTACCTGTTAATGTTACAGTCCATAAAGAGAGCTGTTGCCATAGAACCGTCTAACCCATGGCTGCACCAGTGTTTAGTCCGCTTCTTTAAAGGCGGTGAGTGCAATACTGAACATGAAGTTGTCACATGATTTTCAGCTGAGCTGAATAATAAAAGTTATGTTGTATTTGTTTCCAGTTAATGACAATGGTGACTTGGCCGAAGCAGTGAGGACAGTACTCAGGCAAGAGATTGCCAGACTTTTTGGAGAGAGCAATCCGCAGAGTTTCAACAAGAATTACCTGAGCCAAAACTCCAACTCCATCCCACATAGACTGGCCGGTACATATAAGTGCACAGTGAGGCTGGTGACTGTTAAGTTACTATGATGTAACCGTTCCCTTTTCCCCTCTCAGCTGCTAAAATGATGGTGTACCTGGAGCCCTCCACAGATAAGATGGCCTGTGAGATCGCCACTGCCTTGGATGAGTCACTGACTGGAAGAAGCATTCAGGTGTGTGTATAATGTGACCACATAAGAACACAGTTGGTTTGAAATCCCTTATTTTCCTTGTCCATAAAATATCCAAATATATATCCTACAGATCTGTACTGAGGTTATGGAGGCTCTTCGAAATGGGCAGCTGGGAGAGAACCAGCAGAAAGCAGCTGAGGCTTACCGTGCTGCCTGCCATAAGATCTACCCATACTGCCTGGCCTTTATGCCTCCTGGTTACCAGGACAACAACACAAAGATCAGTGCCAATGGTGACCTGTCAGCAGGTGAGCATGAGGAGATGACCAACGAGATGTGAGCACTGAACAAGGGGTACTGGACCCTGGGAAGCGCCCTGACAATGCACTGATCCAGACGGGACAATCGCCACCGGGAGAGGCACAGGAGCAGGCCTCTTTTACCAATTCAAACAACACACCCGACTCTGTCACTGCTGTTCTCGAAATAATTTATATTCAACAAACTGACAAGTGGGTCTCCAAACCAAACAGTACCCTGCAGATGCTGGTGGCAATGTATTGTTCAGAATGTGAACTGCTGTTTGCCAAAAAAACAAACCACTCAAAAGGCAAGATACATGATTTTATATAGAACTTATAGTACACCCCAATTATGCCACCAGAGGGCTCTGCTGCACCCCGAGTGAACTGTGAGAGGAGAAGTGAGAAGCACATGGGACAGGACTGAGCTCTTTGACTTTGGTGGGCTTAAGATGCAATAAGTTTTAACATATACACACACCAGTCTTTCTGCTGCTTGGGTTTTCTTTTAAAAAGTTTATTAACCTGCGAGGAATTCTGAATAAAACTGGGTTGACAACATCCCTTTTGTAATATTTTCCTTTTGGCATTTCACACTTGACATAGAAATTACCATAAGAATATCTGATACTTTACAGATTAGAATGCAGTGATTTGGTATGTCTGGAGTTGTGCATATTTAAAAAAGTGTGGTCTTCAGATAGATATGTGGTTATGAATGCTGGGAAATCTCTTTTTAGAGCAACCTCTAGGAACATGTCTGCTGCGGTTTGAAGCTGCTGTTTAGCTCTGGAACATATTTTAGAAAAGTTTAACAACTATCTATGCACAAGTATATTTATCTTAGTTTTAAATGCGCTGTTCCTTCTTACCCATTTGAACTGCAGTGAATACTGAGCTCAGTTGTGACCATTGTAACAAGGTCAGCCACCATTTGCCTGTTCACCACCCTGCCGTCATCCTCTAGTCGAGTTTGATGGCGAATCCACTGCCACACCTGTGATCTTGATATCTCTGCTGTGGCAGAGTCTTCCACTTGGCCTCGGTAGAAGAAATGGCCTTTACCTGTGAAACAATTCAGGTTGGAGTCAAAAGTGAATCAAATCTAAAAGAAATGTGCTATGCTAAGTATGTTAAATATTCAGTACCCGAGAGCCAAGCATTTATGAACAGGACACTGACTGCAATATTGTATCTCAACCCATTTAAAGTGACTCCTCCCTAAATACAAACACACGTCATTTATTTTAAATGCTGAAAGGTCTTAAATAGTAGAAGCTGATGAGGTCATTGCTCACTGATGGCATGGACAGTAGGTCTGTTGGAGTCACCACAAAATCCTCTCGAAGCTGGTGAAGCTGGTTTTCACTGTCAGTGTGCATTTCAAAGAGCTGTAATAATAATGGAAAATGGTTGTTTGAATTCCACATAAATACCACAAAACATAACCATAATTCCATCCATATGTTATTGAATTATATGGACCAGTGTGATAATGATACATCCTGGGTCATTATCATATATATATATTTTTTTTTTTTTTACAATTTGAGCAACTCGGTACCTACTTCCTGCATAGGTTTTATCAAGTTTAGATCATACACCATAAAACCATCTACACCAGCTTTAATTTCCAGTAATTTAAGTCTGAAAAACAAAGATGATGTTAATTCCACAGATAAATGTTAAAGCAATAATGTGGTCGGTACCTGGTGACATTAGCCAACACTGTGTGGTAAGCCTGGCTGTTTGTGTCGGGGGGCAGCAGCAGGGCAGCCATCCCGCCTGTGGCCAGAGCTCCGCGCCTATGACACGTCTGAACCAACAAGTCCATGTAGCTCCGCAGAAAACGCTTCTCCATATTCACATATTTACTGCGGTCGGGCAACAGAAATGCCCTGCGGTGACCTACAAAAGAATAGAGTAAAATTCACTTTCAAAATATGTTGTTATACTGTGAATGAAAACACTTTTTAACTTTTTTGATGAGTGAAATTTTAAGATTTACTACTAGATGAATACATGTCTGTTCTAATAAAAAAAAAACAACTATGCACTTTTCCTTTATTATGTGAATTGAATTTGTTGTACACCTCCCTTAAAGGTATTCGACATAACTTTTCTGTTTGAAGATTGGTCATCTGCTTGTCTAGGCAAAGCAATGCAGTCTTTCTCAGACCCTTCACCAGGAAAGTTACAGTGCATCTTTAACATCCATATTATGCTTCTATGTGTATAATATATTGTTATACATTTGCTCTCCTACCAAACTTATTAACGAAAGAGGCAGAATAGTCCCAGATTCCACAGTTGAGGCCAGCTGAATGCTCTCTCAGCTCATACAGGATCTCCTCCATTTCAAAGGCAGCCAGTACATTCTCAATAAGCACTGTGGCTTTGATGGTGCCCACTGGAAGTCCTAACTGCACAGAAAACAAGACAAGTTAAATTTCTCATTTTATAATTTATAATGTTTTCTTTATCATTTACAGACCATATGTTGAGTCCAAACAAATATCTTATTCCATAGTCTGGCTTCCATGAAACTCTCTACCTATAAAATACATTATAAATTAATTAATGTACAAAACAGTGGTTGGACCATAGACTATATGGTTTGAACTGTGATATTTGTGTACATATATTTTACTTTGGATAAATAGAAAAATGGACCACTTCTGTTTTCAAAAAGTGTCTTTCCACAGTGAAACATAAGCAGTCCAAAGTCAAAGAGAGGCCCTGGAACTTGCTTTCCCTGCACCTGAAAAAGTGAAAAAGGTGGTGGAATACTTGTTTTTTTCCAGATGTAAGGTTCAATATAAAAACACACATATGGATTTAAATGCAAGATAGATGAAGTTAAGTTTAATGCTATGACGTGGAACATTTGGGGCAAAGCTATAACATCCCCATGAAAATATTAGGTGGCAGATCTACCAGAAAAATTAGACATTTTATTAAAAAAAAAAAAAAAAAGATTCTACCATCACATTATGTTCCACCATGTTCCAGGCTCGTGGGCGAAGCATCAGGACTGGGGCCTTTGATATATGAGGAACACCTAAAAAAAATCAGATTATTCATACCATTTCTAGCATCATTGTGAATATGAGGAAGGGAAAACTCACTGGGGAACTGGTTGTGCACTGCCTTCCACACATTGTGAATGCCCTTGATCTGGTTGTGGAAAGTTGGGCAGTTTCCATCGTCAAAATCAACCTGTAATAATAATAATAGAATCATTTTGCAAATCTGCCCCATGTGCAAGGGAAAAAAATCCATTGCATCAGGGTTTGGGACTTCCACAACTATTTTAATTCTCTCTGGCTGGACTACCAAAAATACTGAAAAATCATAGCTTGTCCTTATTCTTCATATTATAGTCAAATGTCACACCTGTATGCCTTGTGCTGTTGACTGCAGAGCCTGAATAAAGCGCTGGCTGTCACATGGGGCTAAATCTCCAATGTCCACGTGTCTTTTCTGGAGCCGATGAGGGACAGGGAGCACAGTCCAGTCCAGGTCACTCCTAATGTGGGCAGTGTCCCGTCTGAAACCTGGCAGTTCTCCTGTCTGGTCTAAGCGGGCTTTTGTAGATATACGTAAACAGAGGACCTTGTGCAAATAGAGCAGTAAAAGAAGAGCAGCTTAACTTATAATATTTTTTGTTTGTCAAATGTTGCATATAGTACCTCATCAACTTCCTCCTCGAATGTGGAGATTAACTGATGAAGGAAATGTAGGCAGTCAGAGGTGAAAAGTGTCTCAAATTCTGTTTTCAAGTCTGAGGGCGAGGGGCTCAGCTCCAAGGCAAAATTACTCTGCAAAAGAACATTTCACCAGTAATAATAATTTGGAGAACATACGTTATTTAATTGGGTATTTGATGATAATAAAACTCAAGTAGCCTACACATCTGTACTTACACATTTACTCAAGTAGATGTATAAATACAGGCTACTCATTGCAAACAAGGTCAAGCCCAGGACAGTTTTGGTACAAGTCACACAAATATTATATTCAAAATTTTCAACAACATAAGGTAACTTCAAGCACTAGGCCTACAGTGATTAAAAATAGACCATTAAATAAAAATAGACATTGCAAAAAACAAAACAGCAACAAGATCATATTTGCTGGAGCTTTTCCATTTTGTCTATAGATTACATAATACAATCAATTCAACATATTATTCCCCTGTTTTTTGTTGTTGCTGTTGTTTTTTGTTTTTTTTAATTCAGCGTCATTAATGTCCAACATTTAACATATTAGGGATTAAAAATCTAATTTGAGCTCCAATACTCACAGACATGGCGTTTTCAGCCTCACAGCACTGTTGGACTTTGGTAATGGACAAACCGTCTGGAAACAATATTTTAAAAAGTGTTTGCACATAGTGCAGAAAGATATAATATAATATAATAATGATTTAACATATAATAGATCATTGCAATACAATAATTAAATATGTGACCGTATTGATTAAATAATAGGAAATGAAAGTAGCTAAATGTTGAAAAGAAAGAACATTTGTAGGCTTTTACTGTGAAAGGACTGAAAAACTTTCTGATTTAACTTCCTCTTCCGGCCTCTCTTGTCTGACAGCGGTAATGCGCAGGGTGTAACTAGATAACTATAACTAGAGTTTTTATTCAACAAAAAGACATGGACGACAAAACACAGATACAAGAAGCTATCAAAAGCCAGGGTGAAGTAGTCCGGAAGCTGAAGGCGGAGAAGGCGAGCAAAGATCAGGTCAGTGAACATGTGGTACTAAAATACAACTAGCAAGCTAGCACTGCGTCATTCATTCACTTTTATCAGAATCAGATGGTATATTTATGAAACATCCAGGCTCTTGTTGTAAATACAGCGAGGTAAAAAGGATCATTAACATGCTGATTAGGAAAGACTGATGCAACCCCACCACCTGACGACACAAGATTTTTCACCTCTTAACAAAGGGGAAGTTCTATAATTTAGGAAAAGATACAGATAAGTTATAACTTTACCAAAGTAGGCAGACTACAAATAATGGAACTGTACATTATTAGGAGTAGTCTAATAGCATTGGCCTACTGTCTGAAGTTCCTAATGTGAAGTTATTGGACAATTAGAATTTACTGGAATAAATATAGTTGCCCACCAGGGTTACCATGCTGTATATGCCTATACCTAATACGTGTGAACATCCAAGGTTATTTTCTATGTAGCCAATATAATGATCGAGGATCAGTGTTTTGTGTTCTTCTGGGAGGCTTGCTCTGATTGACTTGGTACATTTCATGTTCTATCCTCCACGCTGTGCTGATGGCGCATCATGCCTCGACCTTCCCTAGTGCTAGGGTTGCTTACCACTTTTCTCCTGTTCTTCCTGCCGGCCCGGATAACCTACGGCTGCTTGGACCTCCACCGTCCTTTTCACTTGTGTGGAATCTGAACTGTCCTGGAAACTGCTGCCTACGCCCCCTTCCTAATTCAATACCTGTGGTCCCCGGATGACTCTGATCCAAATGGATGCTAAATATCGACTTGAATGACTGTTTGAAACCGCCTCTACTTGTGCTGTTGACAACATGCTGGCCATGTTTGGTGTCCGTGCATGCTCTGCCTTATTGGGTTCACGGACTGTCTCACGGGTTCGACTCCTGCGTTCTCTTTCTGGGATTACTGTTGCTCAGGTTTGTTCTCACAGACCCATGTTATTTCGTGTGTTGGACTTATTTACACTCATTTTACTCTCTGATGCAGATTGATGAAGAAGTAGCAAAACTCTTGGAGCTGAAAGCCAAGTTAGGAGGAGATGATGGCAAACATCAGTTTGTTCTCAAGACACCAAAGGTAAATAACTTCAATCACACAGTGCATTTAAATCTTCTTATGGCCTTATTGGGTCTCTCATTTTGACATGGCTGTGGAGTTCACATTATTCATGAATTACTTTAAACTATGAATAATTTACTGGAATTATTAAGTTCTTATTATCCACAGAGAACAATTCACATGGACAAAAAGAGATGTTGATATGTTGTACAAACTGTGTAATTACCAACAAGTTTCCTCTTCCAGGGAACACGGGATTACAATCCCAAACAGATGGCCATTAGAGAGAAGGTCTTTAACACCATCATCCACTGCTTCAAGCGCCATGGAGCTGAAACCATTGATACTCCTGTATTTGAACTGAAGGTAGTTTAGTAATGTAGTGGTTTTATGTACAAAAAATGTGGTGGAAATTTAAATTATCTTTATGCACAGGAAACATTGACGGGAAAATATGGAGAAGACTCAAAGCTAATCTATGACTTGAAAGACCAGGGAGGAGAGCTGCTGTCCCTCAGATATGACCTCACTGTATCCTTCTTATCAATACTTCTTGGAAACATGAATGTGTTACTATTGCTAAAATTAATGTTTCTGTTTTGTAGTAATATTACATTATCTTTCATTAGTCAGATTTTGGGGCCAAGCAGGCAAAATTGTTTCTTTAACCTTTATTTTCTCAGGTTCCTTTTGCTCGTTATCTGGCCATGAACAAAATAACTAATATTAAGCGTTATCACATTGCAAAAGTGTATCGTCGGGACAACCCAGCCATGACCCGTGGGCGCTACAGGGAGTTTTATCAGTGTGTAAGTGTTGCTTTACAATCCTCTTCCCCTGCAAACTGGGATTTATTTGTGATGATTTATCACTTTATGTCCTCACAGGATTTTGACATAGCAGGGCAGTATGATGCTATGATCCCAGATGCTGAATGCCTGAAAATCGTCTATGAAATCCTTGGAGAATTGGACCTTGGAGACTTTCGCATTAAGGTAATGTTTGCTATTTTGTCTTTTATGTATGGTTCTGTCCACTTTAACTTAGATTTTTATTATTTGTATTTTAGGTGAATGACAGGCGAATCCTCGATGGAATGTTTGCAGTCTGTGGCGTTCCTGATGATAAATTCCGCACCATCTGTTCCACTGTGGACAAACTGGATAAGGTGTGTGACAGTGCTGTGGTGAACCAAGTAGAGATATTTTAGTCAGTCTCAGGCCTAGCATGGTCAATATACCTATGTTCATTCAGAACAAACTTTATAACTTGCTCTCCTCTGAGTAAGAAAGCTTTTATTTTTGTATTAATTAATCAATCACTGCATTTATATAGTGCCTTTCAAGACACCCAAAGCACTTTACAGTTCCTTATTCATTCATGCAACGCTCAGTGGTGGCAAGCTACTATTGTAGCCACAGCTGCACTGGCAGACTTATGGAAGCGAGGCTGCCAATCTGCGCCACCGTCCTGTCCGACCAACACTTACGCACACTCCACTTTTTTTGACTTGCACTTTCTAATATGTTTTTGATACATATACTGTAAGGCAGAGTCCTGCAGGGGTCTAATTTTGACAAACCGCAGCCACTCGTACCCATCATACCTCAGTCTGTTTTCCGACAGAACTGAAATAAAATTCTGCATCCGACCCAAGCCGCTATAAATACATTCTGACACCCAAACCGTCAGACTTGAGTTTAGTCGAGGTATTAGCCACAACTTTATACTCTCCACTTGCTAATTTTCTTAGCTCCTTGGGAGTCATTTTGAACTGCAGGACATCGCATGCCTAGTTTGAAAATGAAAGGGATTTCTGGAAATGTGCATGTGCAGGCAAAAACATGTATTTTACATTTAATCATCTTGGCATTTTTGCCAAAATGGCATTTTTGATTTACATTAAAATACAGCCCTTTGTAACCCAAAGCGATCCGAACTCGCATCTGACACAGAACAACATTTTTCACCCGTTTCATTAAAATTTGTGGTTCGCCTGTCTGGTATCTGCAGGTACCCAAACCCATGCAGGACTCTGCTGTAGGGCACCATGTTTGAGTGATTGGTGTAATAATACCACAACTGTATCCTTGTGCCAGATGCCTTGGGAGGATGTGAAGAAGGAGATGGTGAATGAAAAGGGCTTGTCAGAGGAGGCAGCTGACCAGATTGGGACTTATGTCAGTATGCAGGGTAAGGCATGCTAGCCCATTAGTCTTTTATGTACTGTTATAGGATTTCTCTGTGGCTGGTCTGCAAAGATATTTGCCTTGTAGGAGGGATGGACCTTGCTGAGCGACTTCTCCAAGATCCGAAAATGTCCCAGAGTAAGCAAGCCTGTGCTGGCCTGACCGACATAAAGCTGCTCTTCAGTTACCTGCAGCTGTTCCAGATAACAGACAAAGTGAGACACTCGGATGTTAAATTTTATAGTACATGCATTTGATTTATTTTATTTTTAATGAAATCTCCAATTGCCTGCATTAATAATGTTGTGTTTTAAAACCTCTCATATATAAACTTTGACATGTGTTGTAACCCACTTCCTAAACCATAAGACTCATTGTCTTGATTCTAGTTTTATAGATTTTTACTTTTTTAACAATATTTTTCCATTGCTTC
The DNA here is from genome assembly GCA_034769755.1 of Odontamblyopus lacepedii. Classification (NCBI taxonomy): domain Eukaryota; kingdom Metazoa; phylum Chordata; class Actinopteri; order Gobiiformes; family Gobiidae; genus Odontamblyopus; species Odontamblyopus lacepedii. Next base: position 13,855,175 of record CM068355.1, on the reverse strand, counting down.
AAATGCAAGTCAAAATATGCTCCTCTGTTGCAGGTGGTGTTTGACCTGAGTCTAGCTCGTGGCTTGGACTATTACACAGGTGTCATCTATGAGGCCGTGCTGACACAGGCGGGAGTAGCTCCAGTAGTTGAAGCTCAGAACGGGGCTCCAGGCTCTACAGAGGAGACTGTGAGTGTGGGCAGTGTGGCAGGAGGGGGACGATATGACGGGCTGGTAGGCATGTTCGACCCCAAGGGAAGGAAAGTGCCTTGTGTTGGCGTCAGCATTGGCATAGAGAGGATCTTCTCCATCATGGAGCAGAAAGCCGAGGTGAGGATGAAGGAGTGTGCTCTGAACATTTGTCTTGGTATACCATAACTAGTAGTGAGATATTAATATTAACAGAGATTATAATATTTTAGGCCTGTGCAGAGAAGGTTCGTACTACAGAGGTGCAGGTCATGGTGGCCTCGGCACAGAAGAACCTGCTGGAGGAAAGACTCAAACTTGTCACTGAGCTCTGGGATGCTGGCATTAAGGTAAAAATATATTTTTTTCTTTTTTACACAACATAAATGTCAGTTTGTTAAAATAGGGAACTGGAATCTGTTGTAGCAAACTAGTTGTTGCTTTTTTTTTTTTTATAGGCAGAGGTAATGTACAAGAAGAACCCCAAGCTGCTCAGTCAGTTACAACACTGTGAGGAGGCTGGGATTCCTCTAGTGGCCATACTGGGAGAACAAGAGCTAAAGGATGGAGTGGTCAAGCTCCGAGTTGTTGCCAATAGAGAAGAGGTACATTCACAACTAGTATTATTCTGACACCTCATACTTGTAAACATTTATTTTAAATCTATTAATTGATTTGTCTGCAGGTGGACATCTCCAGAGTAGACCTAGTTGAAGAAATCAAAAGGAGGACCTCATAAGACCATCTGCAGCAGCTGAGCTGAGCTGAATTTCAGAGACATTTTGCAAATAACTGTTACTCTAAACAGCATGTCTGATACACACAACATTTGAAATACCAGTGTCAGGAATTTAGGCAGATGCACTAAACAAAGTTAGGCAAATAAACAATATTAACAACCTTTTTTCATATTTCTTTAATTCCTCTCTGCAGACAAGTCAAGCTCATGAAATGCCACTTTAAGTAACTTCTGCTTGTACCGTATCTTTTTGTCCATGTGTCCAAATAAAAATTTCTGTGGGATACAACTTGGAATACAAACTCCTTAAAGGTATACTTAGGTATGCTATGTACTGTACAGTCATGTGAAAAAGTTTGGGCACCCCTGATCATTTTCAAGATTTTCCTTTATAAATCATTGGTTGTTCAGATCAGCAATTTCAATTAAATATATCATATAGCAGACAAACACAGTGATATTTGAGAAGTGAAATGAACTTTATAGGATTTACAGAAAGTGTGCAATAATTACTTAAACAAAAGGCACCCCAAAAGAAAAATTACATCAATATTTAGTAGATCCTCCTTTTGCAGAAATAACAGCCTCTAAATGCATTCCTATAGCTTCCAATGAGGGTCTGGATTCTAGTTGAAGGTATTTTTGACCATTCTTCTTTACAAAACATCTCCAGTTCAGTCAAGTTTGATGGTGCCCGAGCATGGACAGTCCGCTTTAAATCGCACCACAGATTTTCAGTAATATTCAGGTCTGGTGACTGAGACGGCCATTCCAGAACATTGTACTTGTTCCTCTGCATGAACTGTCTTAGTAGAATTTGAGCAGTGTTTAGGGTTGTTGTCTTGTTGAAGTATCCAGCCCTGGCGCAACTTCAACTTTGTCACTAATTCCTGAACATTGTTCGTAAGAATCTGCTGATACTGACTGGAATCCATGCGACCTTCAACTTTAACAAGATTTCCAGTACCTGCACTGGCCACACAGGCCCACAGCCTGATGGAACCACCACCAAATTTTACTGTGGGTAGCAAGTGTTTGTCTTGGAATGCTGTGCTCTTCTTTCGCCATGCATACCGCCCCTTGTTATGTCCAAATAACTCAATTTTAGTTTCTTCAGTCCACAGCACCTTATTCCAAAATGAAGCTGGCTTGTCCAAATGTGCTTTAGCAGACCTCAAGCGACTCTGTTTGTGGCATGTGCACAGAAAAGGCTTCCGTCGCATTACTCTCCCATACAGCATCTTGTGCAAAGTGCGCTGAATAGTTCATCGATGCACAGTCCATCTGCAGCAAGATCATGTTGTACGTCTGTGGAGCTGGTCTGTGGGTTGAGTTTGACTGTTTTCACCATCCTTCACCTCTGCTTATCTGAGATTTTTCTTGGCCTGCCACTCCGGGCCTTAACTAGAACTGTGCCTGTGGTCTTCCATTTCCTCACTATGTTCCTCACAGTGGAAACTGACAGCTGAAATTTATGAGCTAGTTTTTTGTATCCTTCCCCTAAACCATGATGTTGAACAAGCTTTGTTTTCAGGTCATTTGATAGTTGTTTTGAGGCTCCCATGTTGCCACTCTTCAGAGAAGATGCAAAGAGGAGAACAACTTGCAACTGGCCACCTTAAATACCCTTTCTCATGACCGGCCTCACCTGTATATGTAGGCCAAGGGTCAGTGAGCTTACCAAACAAATTTTATGTTCCAATAATTAGTGCTAAAGGTATTAAAATCAATAAAACAACAAGGGTGCCCTAATTTATGCACATGCCTACTTTTGTTTAAGTAATTATTGCGCACTTTCTGTAAATCCTATAAAGTTCATTTCACTTCTCAAATATCACTGTGTTTTTCTGCTATATGATATATTTAACTGAAATTACTGATCCGAACAACCAATGATTTATAAAGGAAAATCTTGAAAATGATCAGGGGTGCCCAAACTTTTTCACGACTGTATGTGTACTTAGAATACTTGGGGAGACATGTAGATAAACTGCATTTTATTGACATGCTTTCCAATACCTTGAAACTAGATAAACAAGACCTAACTCGAGATGCATCCCTGGGCAGTATTCTGTGATCGCACATGCCAGGTTTTTCAGAGGCACTGTTAAATTAATGTGGGAATGTATCTGGAAAATGTAGATTTTACCTTGCGCAGCAATATAAATTCTCACAATATATGGTGTAGATATATGAATTAATTAATAAATGATCACTAAACCCATTCAATTCGACACATGCTACATATTAAGTCAACTGTAAATACTCAATTTCCCTGAAAAGACTAATACTTAAAAACAGCAAATAGACATTAAAGTGAAACACTTTTTTATTTTTATATTATTATTTCTTGAACTAGTTTGTAGTTGAACTAGAACCATGTATTTAATATTTATCTTAATTTATTAACAAATTATGCCACTTAACAGTAGTGGCATGAACTTTCTTTCTTAAAATGGAGTACCTACTTTTTTCTTGAAAAAAACAAAACATACTAAGCCAACAATAATTCTTATTTAAATAAGTAAAACAATGCATCATTACAAACATTAATTAAACATTTAATTGAAAGGAACACACCCAAGAACACACAATGAAAAACATGCAAAGGGCAAGTATATAAACCCAACAAACAATTATACACAGTAAAAGCATGCAGATAAACTAGACAGATTACAAACTTTTAAGTACTTAGAAAAACATGCAAACAACAACATAACTTTTTTTTAAACAATGATAAATGTAATGCCTTGATATGATGCTGCGTGGTCAGCTCATGAGTGGGGGGTTCTCTAAGGGTACTGGGGCAGACGGTCTAACAGAGGAGGAGACAGAGGGAAAAAACGGGGGGGCAGTGGGATCTGGAGCTGGGCAGCAGGACCTCCTACAGTCCGGCAAAACCCTGGAGGGATGGATGGAGTGTGGCGAAACGGAGGGGGCAGAGAGAGGGGCTGAGCCTGGGTCAGCAGACGAGGGGGCTTAGTTGGAGAGGGTAAGAAGGCCTTCTGAGAATGCATAGGCTCTTCTGGGCTCAGCTTTCCTGATGATTGCCACTTGATTGAAACTGACAAAGAAAAGTGCTTCTTGAAGGCTGGAAAAAGAGAAAAGGGGGATAAACTACGGGGTCATAAGTCATGGTGTTCTTGGATGACATAACATAAACAACATAAACAGGATGCAGCCTTGATTACCGGAGTAACATGCCAATACTTGCTTGAGTAATATCTTCTCAAAGTGAATCATCTTGCCATAGCTCCAATGTTCAGCTAGATTTTATTGCAATTTCCACATACGGCAACGAGAGTACCCCGGTTTTAATGAGAAGCTGACAAAGAAATGTTTTTGGTGAAACTATGCTATCTGAAAATGTCATGCACTGATCAAGCACTAATTAGATTTGTGGCAAGTTTATTGACTGTTTTATCAACATTCAAGCTTTTGAAGCTTTGACAACTGTCCTTGTGAGAAAAGACTGTGCATTCACTTAACTCACCTTCAACCAGCACTTTCTTGGCCATGGAGGCAGCATGATGCGATGTGAAGACCACAATGGCAGACACACCTTCTATACCAGGTCCAGCTTTCAGAGAGACCCTCTCCACACCCTCTACCAGTCCCCAGAGCACCTTACACGACACATCAAGCAGACGGTATTATCGGTCAAGATGCCTGTGTAGGATATCTCTAAAATGTGAACAGTACCTGCAGAAGCTGCTCTTGCTGGGTAACCTGGGGCAGACCTCCAATGCACAGTTGCCTCTTCTCTGTGCTGCGTCTGACAGACAGGTAGCAGCCTGGCTCTATCATGTAACCGTTGAGAGTACGGATGGCCTCGGTAGCTATAGCTGCAGATCCATATTTTGCATAGGCAAAGCCACGGTTCTGTCCACTGAAGTTCATCATGAGGCGGAACTCCCACAGTGGGCCCACTGAGCTGAACAGGGGGATAAGCAGGTCCTCATACGCATCCCGAGGAATCTGACTGATGAACACTTCACAGCGAGTTCCAGGCATGGGGCCATCCCAAACTGAAAATACAAGAGAAAGAGACGGCACCTAGTCTATTATTTTGTTATTTAGAATTTCAGTAGGCTACTTATTTTCTGTCATTGCAATCACATAAACAGAATGTTGCTCACCTTCAGGCGGCCCTCCGTACCGCCTCTGGCCATTCACTTGTGTCAGTCTAATTTTGGTCTTCTTCACCCAAGTCTCCAGGGCCTGGACTCGCACAGGGTTCAGCACCTACAGAGAGCAACCAATAAGAAACTGCACAAAAAATACTTTTCACTCACTCATAACAGCGTCATTTACCTTTCCACCTTCAGACTATCATTAGTAAAATGATGGGTCCTTATCCATCATACAAAGTTGTGTCTTAAAGATGTAACCTACATTTACAGATTCAAAGCAACACCATTTTCTGGAGGTGGCACATCACCTGCATGACTCTGCACGATTTGGAGTATGTTAGCCAGGCCAAGTGTAAGGTTTGTGGAGATGCAAACCACCCAGTACAATAAAAATATTGAACATAAATAAAACAAAGCATGAACAAAAACATGTTTTTATTTTAGTTTAGTTTTTGTCTAGGATTATAATCTAACCTTGCTTCCCCAGTTTTTATGGGGGAATATATATATATATATATATATATATATACACACACACACTATAAACTAATAGCCTACTGTATAAATTGTCTCATATTAGAGTTCAGCTACTTGTTAGGCCTAAAATAAACAAAAAATAATATCCCCGACAAACAATTTTAAATGACTATATGATCCGCCCAGTAAATATTACACGGTCTGTTATTTCACAAAAATGCCGTGGAAAAACATGTTGGTTTACAGGCTACAAAATAACAAGCCTGCAGCCAATTGGCGCCATCGTTGCTGCCCGGCGGAAGATCAGCTCCAACTCTGCATTTTGATCACCAGAGTTTCTTCCGACGCTGCTCAGATAAAGCGTGTGCACACACAGACACAGATGCTTGTGAAAAGTAATTGTACCTGACTCCGTTTGCAATCCATATTGTCCAGTGCTGGTTTGTGTTCGCGGGCCGTGACGATGAGCCCGGGCTCGCACCTGAGTCTGCTGCGCCCGCCACGGCCGCAGGCGGCGCCTTTAGGCCCAGCAAGTTCACATGTGAACAAACTGGAGCCACTGGTATTTTATATCATCTTTACAGACCTACTAAGATAATATGCTGCAGAGATGAATGACTTTGACTCAGGACAAATTCAATAGACTAAGGAATAGGGCTTACAGAAGGCCTAGTTTTTGTTTTGTTTTTTAAGTTCGCTATTGGCTAGCCTATTGAAATGAAAGAAGCACATTTCCCGCTAAATGCTATCTAAATTAACTTTTAAAAACAAGGTTGCTTGATCCAGGACAATCAGACCTTGTCTGTTAAACCCAGACTGTTCCAGTGGCGTCTGGTTCATTGTGAGTGATGGGCACACATTTGTAAAACAATTTAACCTCGAAATTGTAGATAGTTCGGGAATATTAGTCTTTAGATATTACATAAATGTTGACAACAAATAACATTAATCACAAAAAATACATCTAATCTGTTCCTTTCCTGTGTTTCAAAGCACTCGACTGAGCTGCTTGGAGCGGTCTGGAAACAGCCCATCGGCTCCATTCAAAGTCTGTGAGAGAAATGTGACCAATCAGATCCGCACATTTGTGCGTCCAAAGCACAGACTCTACGGTCCACTGCGTTTGAGCGGCGTGCGCGAGGGCAGGTCCACAGGTCCACAGGTTCACCCGTGTCTACATAACCTCAAACTCACAGTGACCGTGTTATTACAGCAGCTCACCCTGTTAACACCTGCGGAGCGGCCCCCACACACCCGCGCGCAGCCCCACAGTCACAGCACAAAGACAAACTCCACAGGACACAGGGACAGCCTCACGTCACACCTGACGCCAGGTGAAAGGAATATGTGTACACATTCCCCTATCGGTGCGACGATCACACAAGGCCCCGCTATTATATTAGATTTATATGTTAAAACAATAAATTCCACGTCGAGTTTATTTAAAATTCAGTTTTCTTTCTTGTTTCTTTTTTGTTGTGCACAACCTTTGGGGGCCCCCTGCACTGCTTGAGGCCCCCCACTTTGGAAACCACTGCTCCAGGAGGTAGGATTCAAATGTGTTTTTGTAACCTGTTGCGATTTGGAAAGCCTAACCAGAAAAAATAAATAAATAGGCTCTGCGTCTGCATCATATTTTAAAACACACATTAATACAAGTCTTACAAATGTAGAAGAAAGTATAAGAAAGTTGTAAAATATTATGTCAATTTTACTTAAACACCACATGCACACAAAGTCATATTTAGCCAAGACTGTGCCCTTGTCTGGTGACAGGTTTGTAAAAACCAAAACATTAAATTAAATGTTGTAATTACATGACAACAATTTACACAGTGCAGTTCAAGTCTGCAGGTCAGCCATTTGTGATTCACTGTCAAATCCACAAGGTGTCACCATTGTATTGTGTCTGTTTTCTTCATCTAGACTTTCCCATCATTTTAAGACTTGTACATGTCCCTGTTTTTATTTTATTTTATGTTTTTGGCAGCCTTGATAATGCTGTAATTTAAATATATGTTTGTTTATTTTCTAGAAAACCCAAAAGAAAATAACTTACACTTAACTTAAACTTTAAAAAATATAGTAGTTGAGGATTCATTTCCAAAGACAAACCTATAAGCGTTGTGGCGCCTGGCACTTGATACAGTCCAGGTGTGGTGCATGGATGGGCTGCCTTGTCAGCATGGCTAACATTATTTTCCCAAAGCAAAATGCTGCATTACACAGTGGCTTATGGGAAAGTGAAATGCATTTGGATAATGCTGACCTTGATTTTTAGTGAGGCTGTTTGTTTTAGTTACAGGCTGGAACCCCACACGTGTCTTCCTGCTCTCTCCTGGAGTGCACATATCTGATACAAGAGCCAGAACACTGGGAAGAGGAGCTATCTGTGGGTATGGTTAATCTCATGTTGTTTAATGTGACTGTCTGCAAAGTTATGATTTATGAGTGCTTCATTCTTTGTGCATGAGTTTAACATGTATCATTCAACATTTAACACAGTGGGTTTTCATCACCACATAACAAAATATGTTCTAAACCTTGTGGGTCAAAACTAAACCTAAAGTCCAAACCCAGGAGTAAAATGACAACCCCTGAATACAGTTAACAGAATGAGCAAATTGTTACTGTAGCTACTTTTCTGTCACCACAGAGATGTTACTGCTACATCTTCAATAACATTTTATCGGTGACAAGCAGGTGGTGGACCTTGTACCAGACAACTTATAATGCATATGAGGTAGATATTAAATGTGTGCAATCCCCCATTTGTCCATTTGAATTCTGTAACTGGACAAAAATTTCAATTCTGTAAACTGTCACAATTCAATTCTTTTGATATTATACTTTTTTGACATCAATTTTGCATGGTTTATTCTGGTTTCGTGTGTTTTCAAGTGTTTTTTTTTTTGACATTCTTCACATTTTAGACAGCTGTGTACATTTGCTTTAGTGGCACAATGTCATAATAGAAATGTTTCGTCAGCGTGATACATTTCTGTTGACCCAAGAGTCATGCACCATAACCATCCCAGCTGTGCACGACTCTTTCAGTCCTCAGTGCAATGTGATAATGAATGTTAGTGATGCCATGCCATTTTAGCTTATGTCTGGCAAAGTGACTTGACATTTTTTTCACCTTTTAAATTTACAGGCACTCTGTTTCCCTGTGATGTAAGGACAGAACTTGCTCACATAAAGGAGAGAGGGAACCAATCCGCTTTGAATGCTCCTGAATGGATGGTGCATGCCAACGTGGCTGGCAGGAGGATGTCTTTCATTTGGCTTCAGCTCTCTGGGAGATGACTGTGTGTGTCGTCAGCTCAGAGGGCCTTGTCTGTGGACACGGGCACCATCAGCTGCACCAGGTGAACTTTAAATGTGAACTTCTACATTTATTGTCAGTCATTGCAAGTTCTGTTGAAATTACCAGACCCCAATACACCATAGATTCACCACAAAGTTACCTCATGATGTGTCAGCATATTAAAATGAAGTTATTCATTCATCAGGCCACCAAATTAATTTGATTGTAGCTAATCAAATCAAATCAAAGTTTATTTATGAAGTTCTTTTCTTACAAAAAATGTAACACAAAGTGCTTTACAGTGATTAAAGACAATCCCCCATTTCCTTCCACCCACCGAACCCTCACAACTGCCCAACCCCACACAACCAAACAACCCAGACACACACACACATACACACACATACACACTCACACACACTCACACACACTCACCACACTCACACACATTTGAACATGCTAAAATAGAAAGTAAAACATGAGGCATGAGGTATCAGTCAAGAGGCTTAAAAGAAGACCAAAGAGTAGTCCAAGTCCAACATTCAAGTTCTTGTGCAAATGATTGCTCTGAGAAGCACTCTGGTCCCATTGCTGTTAAATGAGCCATGTGGTCAGTGTCCATGCAAAGAGACAGTTTCTGTGTGTGGACAGTCCCCTGCTCCTCATTCAACTGTGCACTTCATGGGCCTGTGCACTCACACCCCAACTGCAGCTGCTAAAATCTCACTTTAGTCTTGTGTCCAATGTTTTATTTGGCATCCCTGGGCCTGACTATGTCATTTTTTATTTCTACAAGCTGTCTGGAAATATTTGGGGCAAAACTCTTATTGTCCAGCTGGTTAGACAATAAGAGAAAAACATACAGTTTTTTCAGAAAAATATTTTCCCTTTTTGGTTTTCTCTTCTCACTGATGGTAACAGAGAATGACCTGCCTCTGCCTGATTCTGTTATCATCTACTCAGGACTCATACCACCGCCATCTTCTTGTTTTCTTTCACTCTCTATCACATGTAAATTATGAATTCAATGGCTAGTGGCCTCTAATATAAGTGCTTTTTGTGTGTCTACCACTTAATGTAGATAGTGCTCATTAGCCTTAGTCAGTTGTTTGCCACTTGCAAAACTTGTATTCTAGATTCCTTTTGCTTTATCACACAAGATGAATTAGATATAGACTGAAGGCCAGCCTACTTGAGCTTATGAGCTTTATAAAGCTTGAGCTTTATGATGATCTCAGGGCTGAAGATGTGGAGTTTGTTAAAATAACAAATAAATGATCAGTACTGTGATGGTTTGAACATAGTTAAAATTCTGCTTTAGTTGAGACAAAAGGGCTAGAAGACCTAAGAAGAGATTAATGGCTATTAATGGATAGTTTAGTATTGGTATTATTTTTGTAATCTATTCATAAGGTAATTTATGAAAGAATATGCTTCATGATAAGAAAACATGTGTCTGTACTTTGATACAACAGAACAAAAGTCACCAAACAAGTTTATAAATTAACACATAAAGTTTGCCAAGTAGAATTTTTAAAGGAGTTGCCAAACACTTGCATGAGCTGAAGAGGCTGTAGACATGAGATTAAAATAGGGCCTTCACACCCAGATAATTGCCCTTCTGCGCATTTTGACATTTTGCACAGCCCCTTTTCATCGGCAGATGATTTTACAGCCTTGTAGCCTTGAACAGGCTCCAGAGCAGGGAGAGTGGACACCCAGAGGACCCATCAGTGGGAGAGATGTGCAGATGCTGTTTACATAAAACAACATATTTATTTAAAGACTTATGGTTTGACTTATGTGTATGAAGCTAAATGCATGGGAATATGATACTTATTCAAATGGATATTTTTGTTAAAATCTTTCATTTTCAGTATTCACATGTCACGTTAAAGGTAAAGCAGTCCCTGTAGTTAAAACATGAGCTTTGCGGACTACATAGCAGAATGAACACTTTAATAGTTAGTTTGTATCTGTAATTAGTCATCGAATATTAATTCAAACTCTACTCTCAAATGCTATTAATTCAAACCTCTACAGCTAAAATCTTATTGTAATACAGAAGAATAACAAAAGTTTGTTCCAGATTGTTCCATCTGTCATTTATTAAATGAGAAGGTGATGTAGTAATTATAGTGACAGGCCTACTCCCCTGACAATTTGATGTATTTCTTACTATTATTTTCCTTTTATTTTTATTTTTAACTTTACAACTTGAACAATTGAACAGACACCAACTTTGTCACTTCTGCTCCACGATTAGGAGTGGGAAATGTGCATGTGCTATAACTTTAGAGCTTGTTAAAATTTGGTGCATCACTGAGAATTTAGAATAGCACTGACCCTTTAAATTACAAACTATTGTAAGGACAACTGATTGCTGTTTGTCAGTGTCTGTGCGTGTGGTCTGATCTAATGGTTTATTTTCTATGAACTTCAGTGGGTACAGCTCACTAAGGGTCAGGCCACATATAATAAAAAACAAAAACAATGGGTTTGTGGATTTTTGGGGAGGATAATGCTCCACCTGCAGAATGTGGGCAGGCACAGAGACAGAAAAATCACAAGTGAGAGAAAGAAACATTTTCCTGTGCACTAAAATGTTTTTGAAATAGTGACTGAAAGGGCAGAAAAGAGCAAATGTTTTTAAAATATTGTGCTACGTTACTTTAATCTTGGTTCCAAAGTTTTAATGCATTTTCCATTTTCATTTGTATTCAAATGCATTCTTTTGAACAGAAATACAAACACAGACACCACACAGACTTTAATCTGTGGCACTAATTACTAATTCATCACTGAAAGTCTGAGTGACAGCGGCCTTTCCACCTTATTAAACGATTTGTGATGGTTATAAAATTATAAATGGACAAATATATGTAAATTCAATTAAATTCCATCTGACAAAAAATTGTACATTGGCATATAAACCACGTGACTAAAATTGTTCTCATAAAAGATGTTATTTCCTTCCATATCACTTCCCTCCTCCAATCTGGCTCTTTCTCTTACAGGTGCTCATTTCAATAGTATGAATAAGCACCAATTAGTATAGACACTTTAGTCCACATCCTCAAAGACTTCAAGGGATGTTTATGGTCGATATGTCTGTCTAAAGCATTCAGACAAAGGTTAAAAGTCAAACAGTGTGGGTAGTTCTGTGTCTGGAGGTGAGGGGGTCTTTTAACCTGGCCATATTGAGTTGGGAATCCTGTGCCCCTCTTGCCAGGCTTGTCTTGTTGTTTTGTTCCCAGCAGAGGACTTTATCTCAAGTATCCGGGATCTAAGTGAATTACTGTTGGCCATCTCCAGCACACAGATAAGCTAGTCCGGGGGCCACTCTCGGGACAATCTGATCGGCATCAAGGTCCCGGGGCCTTTTTATTGAACAGTGGGTCAATGGAGGGTCCCCAGTGGAGTTAATATAGAGCTAGACTTACCTATATGGCCGCATGCATGTGCGTTTCATTCTGCCTCTTTTCAGATTGTTGCTAAGTTACTCCTGGTGCAGCCTCGCATCATCACCTCTTTATTGCAGTTTGTGTGTGCACGGCCAGACAAACATGAGCGTTCTGTGTCCAATGGCCCTGTAATTCAGCATAAGAGGGGCCCGTCAGCGGCTGAAGGGTTTGTGCTGGTCGAGTGTGCGTCTGGCCTATTGAATGTCTGTTTAATTGGCCTTGGTGATGGAGAGGTACAAGAAGAGCATGTCTTGTGTGAAGTGGTATTTTACAAAACTTGTGCAGGTATACACAAGGGTGCTTATTGGAGTTTAATTCAGGGTTCAGGTATATGTTGAAAATCAGTGTGACTTCACTGCTCATGTTAAGAATGTAATCAAAACATATGACATGTTTGTGTAAACCTTAATAGATAGGTTGTCTCATTTGAAAGCTCAAGACAATCAAGAAGTGTCCATTTGCGATTCAATAGACTTGTTCTGATTTTTTTTAGCTATTCCATTGCTAGCTCTTATTTTTAGTCTATTTAAAGTGCCTGATTCCCCAGTGTACTAGCAGGTAGACTGTTCCCCCCAATATCTGGCAAAAACAGAACTTTTTTTATGCTTAAAAATCTGTTACTTTCCATAAGAAGGGTCATTGTTGTCGTTTTTATTTGAGAATCAAAACAAGTTTCACCTTGCCTTGGTTTTAGTTGCATCTCATCCTCTAAACTAGACTATGGAGCAGAACTATTTAATTTTATGGTATCCTTTTTAGGTTCTTCCTTAATGATATTCATAATTAAATGTCTCCCTCTCCTTTTCAACAAATATGGCTTGTTAAACCTTACTGTATACTAGAGGATAGTGGCTCAACAGGTGGTCCAGTTTTAGCTCACTTGTCTTCGGACTTTGAATGACCAACATAAACCTGTTTACATCTATCGTCTAAATTTATTTGACGTTTAGGAAATGAAGGCTAGTTATCTTGGAAACTTTGTGAGCTCTCTTGTTATGTACATTTTATATCAAGAGACAGGAAATGTTGCCAAAATAGCTCCTAAGTCAAAAGATGTCAAGTGGCTGCATTTGTCATGCTGTGACAAAGATCCCGATCACACCACATAGCTGTAAGTCAAGGTGTTATTGTATGCATTTTTCCCTTCTTCTTGTCTCTGCCAATTTCCTCTGCCTCGTCACCTTCTTTTTTTGTCTCCAGTGGCAGCATGTGAAAAGTTTTGGTGAGCATCTCTGGAATTTGTTTTTAAAAAAATGCAGTCAGTCTATCGCAAAGAAATGTCAGCTGCTTAGCGACAGCAGATCCTGAGCCGCGGGGCCCTGTCTGACAAACACACGCTCACACCCCTCTGTCGCATAAATACAGTCTCGACATAGACACACTTGTGTACATGCGGCAGCTGTGGCCCCGCCCCTCCAGCCCCAAATGTCAGCGGGGGCGATGTGTCTTTCCCCCGTCTCACCTGAGGGCCGACCGCGAGCACTTGCCAATCTGTCTCCTGTCACTTTCCATCACATAGTCAGCTCTCGGTTCCTGCGGCTCCACACAACTCCTTAAACTTAACTCCAACAGCTGTTCACTAATGACGAGACTGTGGCGCTGCCCTGCATGCTTTCACATTTCTTTATTTTTGACATTGTCACCTTTTGTATAATAAAAATGATGGTATTGTTTTTACAGAGGCTGGATGTGGTGATATGTGGCGTACCTGTGGCGCTCAGCTGTTGTGTAGGGAAACACAGCAGTGGAGCGGGAACATGGGTGTTAGTCACTGATGAGTGTACAGCTGGAATGAACCATGAAGGACAAAAACTGGGGAATATGTATTTCAACGAAGGCTGATTTTATAGGCAAAATGTGCTAATCGGGACAGTGATGTACTAAGAGCAGAATATGGTTTCATCCCAACTTTAGGAATGTTACACACTGACCTATTGTTCCAAAAGTGGAGAAATATTTGTGGGCACTTTTCATTTGTACTAATGGGGAACATTTTGTTTCATTTTGGTTTTTATTTATTGCAGCCTATGTTTTGAACAATATTATTCATTTAGAATATTTTGTTTTCAGTCGTCTATTTTGTCTATATCAGCAATATAGTGCACTTCAAAATATGTTATTGTGTCAAGCCTATCCGGCTCCTTTTAGTACTGTTGTTGTGTCTTTGAGCAAGACACACCCTCTTCAGTTTGTGGAAATAGGTCATTGTAACCTCAAGTCACACAGCAAGTCACAGCAATTACATGAGGTGAGGTGATCGATCCAAATTACCTTCATTAGTACATTAGTACCTCAATTTAGCCCATGAGAAAGGCACATTTAGGCCTCATATTTATGCCATTATTTGGATTTCTTGTCCTAAAAACCTTTAAGTGTCTCATCTGATATGCATTACATTCTTGTGTGTCTGAAAAGGTTTCTTCAATGAACCGTGAAGCAGAGGTTACAGATTCTGCCCACACCATTCTCAAATAAGCAAGCCTCCTTTCTTCTTGCAAGGTGCCCTTCCTAATCCCTGTGGTTTTCCTATGGTTTTAAATACATAAAAGTCAAGCATTTCAACAAATCCTGCGTCTCTCTGATCTCATTAGGTACCCTCCATTTGATTTCAGGAAATGCTAAATTGGCTTTTGTTTCCTTTCTAACGTAATTAGTTCAATCTTTTAAAATACAATTAGGCTAAAACCGCGGCACACTCACACTCCGAGGGTGCTTGACTTCTCCTCATTACCGATGTCAGAAATAAAGGCACACTGCATAAATCAGTGACCAAAGCTTATCTGCTTTTCCCCATAAAACAAAATACTGAAATCCGCAAATATCCTGGACTGTTTTTGATCAATACAGCCAGAATGCCGAGAGGCCACACCACACTTTTGCTTTTTGATGCTAGAGTGACTTTTCAATATAACAAAGATTTGCTGTGGGAATTGATGGCTAATTCCCACAGCATGCAGCATATTTGTACCACTGCAGTTGTACTTCTTTGTGGCCTTAGTTAACCTGTGGTTCCTCTCTGATTTGTTTGTCTTTGGAATCAGACATGTCTTGCTTGAAACTGCTCTGTTCAATTAGCAGAGGTAATAAGCTCCACTCAAGGGACCTGATGTCTCTGCATACTAACGCAAGCTGAATGTGCATTTAGCTGGCTCCATGTCTTCAGTACGAGGAAGATTTATGTCTTTTTCAGATATAATCTCTTGGTTGTCTTATAATACCCTTTCCATGATAATACTGAATGATTTGCGAGCTTTCTGTCAGAATAAAACGTTGATTGGACTATGCTTTCTTTAGATCAAAATACTGGATTATGATGGGTGACTCGACAGGTATGGCCTATAAGGACTTTAATGGTGCAACACAATGCCTTAAATGACACCTTGTGTATACCACTCCCTGAGCACGTGTTATGGGTGTTCTGCCGAATCACTATTCCCTTTAAAAATGTTTACATTATTATCTAAGTGTGTATGCCAGATTTCATGTAACTACTATCAACGAGGTGTCCCACTCATGTATAGACTCGCTTTGGTGACTTTCAGTAGCTACTAAACCAACCTGAACTACTACTCTGTGCAAAGAGCAGATTTGGAGGCAGCTGAAGAGACTGTGAAGCCCTCAAGACATTGATTGAAATGAATATACCAAGTTTTAAATATCTGTAAAAGTACACTCAACAAAAATATAAACGCAACACTTTTGTTTTTGCTCCCATTTGTCATGAGATGGACTCAAAGATCTAAAATTCATTCCAGATACACAATATTACCATTTCTCTCAAACATTGTTCACAAATCTGTCTAAATGTGTGATAGTGAGCACTTTTGCTTTGCTGAGATAATCCATCCCACCTCACAGGTGTGCCACATCAAGATGCTCATCAGACACCATGATTAGTGCACAGGTGTACCTTAGACTGCCCACAATAAAAGGCCACTCTGAAATGTGCAGTTTTGTCTCACAGCAAAATGCCACAGATGGCGCAAGCATTGAGGGAGCGTGCAATTGGCATGCTGACAGCAGGAATGTCAACCAGATCTGTTGCTCGGGCATTGAATGTTCATTTCTCCACCATAAGCTGTCTCCAAAGGCGTTTCAGAGAATATGGCAGTACATCCAACCGGCCTCACAACCGCAGACCACGTGTAACCACACCAGCCCAGGACCTCCACATCCAGCAGGTTCACCTCCAAGATCGTCTGAGACCAGCTACTCAGACAGCTGCTGAAACAACTGGTTTGCATAACCAAAGAATTTCTGCACAAACTGTCAGAAACCGTCTCAGGGAAGCTCAACTGCATGCTCGTCGTCCTCATCGGGGTCTTAACCTGACTCCAGATCGTCGCCGTAACAGACTTGAGTGGGCAAATGCCCACATTCGATGGCGTCTGGCACGTTGGAGAGGTGTTCTCTTCACGGATGAATCTCGGTTTACATTGTTCAGGGCAGATGGCAGACAGCGTGTGTGGCGTCGTGTGGGTGAGCGCTTTGCTGATGTCAATGTTGTGGCTCGAGTGGCCCATGGTGGTGGTGGGGTTATGGTATGGGCAGGCATCTGTTATGGACGAAGAACACAGGTGCATTTTATTGATGGCATTTTGAATGCACAGAGATACCGTGATGAGATCCTGAGGCCCATTGTTGTGCCATACATCCATGAACATCACCTCATGTTTCAGCAAGATAATGCACGGCCCCATGTTGCAAGGATCTGTACACAATTCTTGGAAGCTGAAAATGTCCCAGTTCTTGCATGGCCAGCATACTCACCGGACATGTCACCCGTTGAGCATGTTTGGGATTTGCTTGACCGGCGTATACGACAGCGCGTACCAGTTCCCACTAATATCCAGCAACTTCGCACAGCCATTGAAGAGGAGTGGACCAACATTCCACAGGCCACAATTGACAATCTGATAAACTCTATGCGAAGAAGATGTGTTGCACTGCATGAGGCAAATGGTGGTCACACCAGATACTGACTGGTTCTGAGTCCCCAGACCCCCAATAAAGCAACAACTGCACATTTCAGGGTGGCCTTTTATTGTGGACAGTCTAAGGTACACCTATGCACTAATCATGGTGTCTGATGAGCATCTTGATTTGGCACACCTGTGAGGTGGGATGGATTATCTCAGCAAAGCAAAAGTGCTCACTATCACACATTTAGACAGATTTGTGAACAATGTTTGAGAGAAATGGTAATATTGTGTATCTGGAATGAATTTTAGATCTTTGAGTCCATCTCATGACAAATGGGAGCAAAAACAAAAGTGTTGCGTTTATATTTTTGTTGAGTGTACATTACAGAATAATGAAACATATGGTACAATTTGAAGTCATATTTTTGAAGTTGCTTCCTATTGCATCTTTGAGCCGCACTGTGTAACTTTTCTGGTAGAGGATCTGCTACATGCTTGTCTCTATGAAGATGTTATTTCACATATTCCACCGTAGGGCATTAATCATATCTCCATTGCGTTAGTTTCATAGCTCAAAAATGCCATAAAAACATGAATTCTTACCATGTGTTGTCTCTCTTCTCCATAGAACGGATAATTAACCTGTCTCCATTGTGATTACCAAGTTTATTTCCATACTTTGGAATAATCAGGGAATAACAGTAACTTCTCCATGGAGACAAGCAGGTGACCAGAAAAGTTACACAGCACACCTTTAATGCAACCATACTAGTCAAGTCATTAAGTAGTTGTTCATTTGTCTGTGCAATTCCTCAGTCATCCAGGTAAGTTCCAGTGGAAAAGAAAATTAAATTCCATCAACTGGACAAAAGGTGAAGTTTTAAAGATACAAATTTAGCTGCTTTGACTTGTTTAACATTTATGTGCATCATTCACGTCAAGTATTACAAATATTTTTCCAATATGAAGTTATTGAAGTGCTTCTTATTGCACGCAGCCTCCACATGCCAGTTAATCCTCATCTCATCCATAACAACAGGCACCACTGAAACTCATATCCTGTAAACTCGTACGACACAATTTATCTTTTCGTCCCCTACATTATTTTTCCACCTTGTGTGTTTGCAGTCACTCTGACAGGCCCGGGGTAATTGGTGCAGGTGATAAGGCATGTCAGTGGGTCTTTGTTGCTACTGTTGCTTAATTCAACCTCCCGCCTGCTGCTGGTCAATATTAGTTCTGCAGAGACACAGACTCAAAGGCACATGTTTGTTCACCTCGCTCCACAGAAAATAAACACGCTTCAGACACGCGCTGGAGTCGCATAGCAGTGAGGGCGGACCACAGCCAACAGGTTGAAGCAGATGGTGAGAAAGAAGAGGAGGAGGCGTGAGGGAAGCATGGGGGGGGGGGTTTATGACTTCCTCAAGTGCAGCTGTGTTTTTGCACCTGACCTTTTTAAATGACATGAATTACACCTGACTCATAGCTGGACGACAAACTAGTTTTGTGATTTTGATGGTTCCCGTGCGTAAAACATTAACAATAAAATACTTGTTTTGTAACATCAAGTGTAACATGAGCAGGCTTTATTTTAGCTCAACAAATAACATTTGAGAGAAATACACCTGACTCATAGCCGGACCAGTGATTTTGATGGTTAAGGTGTAAGGAATAATGAGAAGTGGTCTTATTTAAACTGATGAAACACTGAGACGAGAAGGAATGTTAAGTGCAAAAATGCCAAAAGATATGTAGAATATGTTCACCTTTTTTTTTTAAACACATTGGCATTGTTGTAATTGTCTGAAATATAAACTATTACTTTACTTTATCCACTTCTGACAGCTAATCTCCCAACCACAGAAGGAATAAAACCTAAATGTATAAAAAGTAAACTTCATGACGGTACTACTTTGGCAGTTGCTTTGCTGCTCTTTCAGAATTTCAGTGTTGTGTTTACTGCACATATGTAAAGGTGAACAACCTGTTAGTGAGAGTGTATCAGGAGTGATCAATAGAGCAGGGTTCAACAAAACTACTTTTATGACGTCATAAAACAGTAGGAGGCAGGACAGACTGGGCAATCAGATGATTTACTTTGTGTTTCTGTTGGACTGAACTTCTTGACAGTCTGTGCCTGTGTTTTCTATAGAGAGTCCCTTTCAGCTGCAGTCATCTCATTTGCATTGGCCTGCTCTTACAACCATCTCTTTTCAGGCTAGAGAGTGGCCCTACATGTGGCTCTACCTTCAGTTTATTTATAGTTATTTACAGACTGTTATTTATAGTGTTGATGTCATCCATTAAACCCGTAACGTAATGTTTTAACCAAAAAATAGACGAAAAACATTGAAAATCATGCATCCTTACTGTGTGCAGCTTGCATCTGCACAAACCTGACTCCTATTTTACCTGGAGAAGGGTCTCATCCCGCTTGTCTTCATAGAAATGCTGTTCCGTTAGCTATAATGCTCCAAAGTATGACATTAAACAGTTGTGCATTGTTACTTTAAGGTAACTTTAAAGTAAGAAAAGTTTCAAATGTTGTTATAGTTTTTTATTTCAGCTATTTTAACAAAGTTTAGAGTGATTTGCTTTGCCTGTTAATGGATAACATTTGTTGAAAGAAAGTCACAACAGAAGCCAAATACTTTAGGCTTTATTACATGACATCAATGAAGGAAACAGGCACTGTTCAACACGGTTAGTCAAAGTGGTTCAAAATCACCAATGTGCCTTTCTTCACCTGTTTGTTCCTACAGCGCAGTGTAAATGAAACGCCTGGCCCTGCATTAATGAGTGGAGACCCTGTACACAGCGAGCGATCAAAGACAATGTCCACAATGTTCACACAAGAAACAGCCCCGAATGATTTTGCGTGTGAGTGTCTGAATCCTAGATGAGGATTTATGGCGGGCGGGGGCGACGCTGTGCCCCTGTTACCGCTCATATCCTGTTTGCTTTGGACTCACCAGCACGACAAGGTAGCGGCTGACTGCCTTTAGATTGTTTGTCATTTGGCATTTGAAGTGGAACTAACAAGCCTATAAAACGGTAACGAGAGAAAAAAAAGAAAATCAGGGGGAGGGTGCACGTTGGGAAACGTTGGTGGGGGCTTGAAGAACAGAGTGAGGAGAAATGTAGAGACGCAAGTGATAAAAGAAGTGGAGAGATTCCTCATGAAATTCTGCATGATTTGGTGACAATATATGGTTATCTCAAGCTTATATAGGCATAGGTGCCCTCCACATATAATCATAGTTATTATATCCAATTCTGTCAGAGTTTGAAGTTACAAGATACGTTTTTCGCACATCTAGGGACTGTATAAGAACTTGGTCTGAACTTATCCAACATAATCAAATTGTATTTCTTTCCTTTCGCCTGTCAGGTCCTCTTTGGCTTAAGTAAATCACTTAAATAAATTTTAATAACTCCCTTTTTTAATATTATGACCAATAATAAGCTTAAATTAATTGAGGAAAACTCTCTACTGACTACACATACAACAATTTCCCCGTTTGCATTCCCTTTTTATAAATCCACTGACACTGCCCCACATCTACTAGCGTCATCTGACAGAAGCTGGTTTTGTTTCTAAATGGGAGCTGATCATGACTGTCACTTTGAGTATTTCATAGCCAATTTACAATAAGTAACCAGCATTATTTTACAGTGAAAACAAAAACCAAGTGGTCGGCATGCAGTTGTGCTCATAAGTTTACGTACCCTGGCAGAATTTATGAGGTAATTTGTGTAGTTTCTGTTGTCATAATTTAAAAAGAGTAATCACAGTTGTTTGATTATAAATGGCTTCACCCAAGCACTAACCATGAGTGAAAGAAAAGTTTTTTGTGTTATTTTTTTCTCTGAAAGACTGCCAAGAAATCATAAATTCTGCCAGGGTATATAAACATATGAGCACAATTGTATTCCTGCTTATTGCTCAATTGGGTTAATAAAACAATTTGCCTCTACCATTTCCAACGACTTCTTAATTGCATCCTTGGATCTTTCTAAGTATGAATGTGTGTGCTAGATAAAAATAAATAAATATTCAGGTCTCAGGGTATAATATATTATAGCATTTAACTCACAGTTAGGTAATATGTTGTGGGAATTCTTTGTGTTGTTATTCATAAGAGTTAAAATGACATTCTTCAGCTTCAGATTTCAGTTTATTTAGTTTTATTCAGACATTTTCACAAAGTAATACCTAAATGTTGGCTGCACTAAGATGTGGCTAAGAACCATAGTCTATGTATTTTAATCTCCTTTTTAGTTGGCTGCTGCATTAAAACAATGCATTTAGACAAAACAGCTTACAATTCTGTTGATTATAATACCCCTGAAGATTCCTGCAAGACTTTTGGATCTTGAGAAATTGTGTCCATTCTTTTATCCCCAGTGGTAGAGACGGGTGGAGAGAAGAAGTCAGAAGCAATACTTTATATGTATATGACTAATGCATGTTTATTTATTTTAGTCCATGTTCTTTTTCTGATTTCAGCCGACACAACAAACCACGAGTCTCTTCGTATGTTGACTCCTCACAGGTAATGAGACTTCACACTGGGCTCATCCAGGTGTCGAGTTACGTTACAAATGGATCAACTATGGAGGTGTGCAGAAGACAAGATATAGGTTTAGGTCATTTATATGCATGGGTTAGATATAGCTGCAAAAATATTAAACCAAAAATTAAAAACAATATGCTTCAATTCTACTTAAGCGAGTAAGTACATTTTATTTGTATAGCGTTTTTCACAGATAAAAATCACAAAGTTTAAAACTACAGAAATCAAATTAACTAACAACACAGTGAGCTAAAAGTGTCTTCAGCTGCTTCTTAAAAGAGTCCACTGAATCTGCCTCATCACAAAGGACCAGAAGCGTAAGAGGAGTAAGGGCAAAGCTGTTCATCAATGAACCGATGGCCTGTCTATGCAGCGTTCAGAAAGTGATAACACAAAACTACAAAACAATTCTATATTTTACTAAGTTCCAGTGTAATTAATAGCATTAAGAAATCCACATAAAACCAATATTTGTTGTTTTTAGATGTTGCTTTCAGATTCAGACGCAGATATAAACCCCCTAATGCATTTCCAAAGACTCACTTTAGTTTGTGCACTTTTTTTTTAGCAGAACCATTATAAGAAATATTACCTCTGATATAGGACAAGGATGAATGTGTAAACGCAGTACATTTTTATTTGTAAAATATTTGAGAACTATTATCACAACGACATCCAGTACAGGTTCATTTCTCTGGCATGGCATGTTTGGGAGAGGTGTGTCTAGGTGTCCAAAGTAGATTAATTTGTTTCTTTATAGCAAATATAAAAGAAATGATAAAAAGCAAACTTTGTAATGTGCATTCTTATTCAAACAAAGGCCCAGCAACATGCCCAGTAACATACTTTGTCATGCTCAATCCTAATTCTCAAAGAACTTTATACAATTCAGCCTCTAGCAAATAAAAAAAAGAAAAAAAAGTGAGTGACGGCTGTCAAAAACTACATTTTTAACTCAGGGTGACCCATTTGGTTCCATTGCCCCAGACTCTAATATGCTCTGTGATATTTTCTGTTGAAGCAAATGTCAGCAAATGAGGTTGTGATGAATTTCTGTACTATTTAAAGCCATTTTAATGCCGCTTTTGGGAGCAATGTAAAACCCACTTTTTTGAGGATATATTGGTAAAAGTTGCTGTTCTGATGAAAGACTGTTCATGACTGTTCAAGTTTAATACTATAACTGAGCAAGTTTGCTGACTTATGACAATGCCACTGCCCTCCAAGCAACATTTGGTGCTCATTAGGTCAGAAATAATAAAGATTTCCCCTTTCAAATTACATTACAAGGGTGGGCTGAAAAGTTCATAGCCTGACCCAGAAGGACTTATGCCACACTGATGAAACTTGACATGCATTAAATTCAATCCATTGTGACACTAACGGCATAGTTTATTTTCAGATTTACTGATGCTGATGTGATTTTTCGAAACTTTGAAAAGTGGGACCAGAGACTTTTGCTGAAAATGGACAAAATTTGGCACCGTGGTGTTATCAAATATCTGCAGAAAAAGGGGTTAACCCCCAAGGACATTCATGCCGATATGGTTGCTACATTAGGGGATGATGCTCCAGCTTTATCAACTGTGAAAAAGTGGGCAGCTGAATTCAAGAGGGGTAGGGAGAGCCTTGAAGATGACCCAAGGTCTGGTCGTCCAGCATCAGCAACGACCCAAGAAAACATCGACCGTGTTCACCACATGGTGATGGATGACAGACGTTTAACTGTTAATCAGATAGCAGATGCTGTAGCCATCTCCCGTGAACGAGTTGAGAACATTCTGCACAAAGAACTTGGCATGTCGAAGGTGTCCGCTCGGTGGGTGCCACGCCTTTTGACGCCCGATCAAAAGCACACCAGGCTGGTCATGTCGCAGGCAAACTTGGTCCTTCTGGAGGCAGATCCAGACAGCTTTCTTGAACGTTTCCTCACCCAAGATGAGTGTTGGGTCCATCACTTCGAGGCAGAGACCAAACGGCAATCGATGCAGTGGAAACACCCCTCTTCTCCCTCCAAAGAAGGCCAAGGTGGTGTCGTCTGCAGGGAAGGTGATGGCCTCCGTCTTCTGGGATGCGAAGGGTATTGTGTTCATTGATTACCTTCAGAAAGGACGTACTATCAACGGAGAATACTATGCCAACTTGCTGAGGGAGCTGAGAAAGGCAATCAAGTCAAAAAGGCCAGGAAAACTGACGAAGGGGGTCCTGTTTCACCAGGACAATGCTCCTGCACACAAGTCGGTGGTTGCAATGGCTGCTGTGAGAGACTGTGGCTTTGAACTGGTTGATCATCCCCCATATTCTCCGGATTTGGCACCGTCTGACTTTTTTCTGTTCCCAAACATGAAAAAACATTTGGCTGGGAAGCGGTATCAGACTGATGATGAGGTCATATCAGCTGTTGAGGACTTTTTTGGGGATCAGGATGAAAGTTTCTACAGCAACGGGATCAAAGCACTGCAACACCGCTGGAAGAAGTGTGTGGACCTTAGGGGAGACTATGTTGAAAAATAAACCTAGTTTCATCAGTGTGGCATAAGTCCTTCTGGGTCAGGCTACGAACTTTTCAGACCACCCTCGTATGTACCTTTTTAAAGCCAGTGGTCTACTGCGAACAGATTCAGCGCTAAAGGAATTCTAAATAATCAGTATATGGTAAAATTACTAAAATTTAAGCATAGCATGTGTTGTTCTTTTTATACATCTCATATAAATATATCACAAGCAGAATATTTTTGTTGTGCCACACTTAATTGAGTGAAATAAGATTGTTTGATTAATTATATTATTCACTGAATGCATATCAGGGTCACAGCTGCAGCCTGTGCACATTATGGGTGACCTCAGGTGGAAGTAAAGGACATCTTAAAGAATAGGACACTTGACCTCAGAGGAATTACCACTAACATGACAAATTGTACTAATTCTACAGCCACATTAAAAAAAAAAAATTGATGACAAGCCATTATTTTACTAAAAGACATGTCTTTTTATTCTCCCTGAAGTCAGTTTTAATGGGTCAGATTGTTCTAACATATCCTGTTGTCAGATGTTGAGTCAAATGACAGCGTGAGGTTTTAAGTGAAATAACAGCGTGGGGATATAAAAAATATACTATATCCCATGTCTGACCAACAGTTTCTGCTAAATTGATCTGAACTGATTATAGACTTCAGCTAAATATTTTATATATAGCATTATTACACATGAAATCAGTAGGGCCCATTAGGAGACCATGGGTTAGTCTGTTGGTTTTAAATGACTGAAGATGGTTAAAAAAGGAAAGTTTCTTCATTATTGATATTGGGTGATTATTTTTTGATTATCTATAAAACTGCCATGTGGCCTCATGCAGGAGACTTGACTGCATGGGATTTGAGATTTTTTTTTGTACAATTGTGACAAGTTCAGTCACAATTAATACAGTGATAATTATAAGTCATAACTTCAAGATGTTTCTGATGCATTTTCCCCTGTAATTTTTGCATCCCTCCTCTTTAAAGTGCAAAGTTTGGACATAACTTCAAGACTGGTTATTCAGTTACAGATTATTGTACTCGTAGTTACTCAATTACTTATAGTCTAGAGGTTTGTTCCTACATTGTGTAACCTTCCTGTGCTGAAAATCATATATGGTCAGGGTATTTGGCACCATCTTCATTTTAACCTCATCACCCGAGTTAGACACTACAAATTGTGAATGCTGCAAACTACTTAGCATGCTAACATCAGCTAACATCTCATTATACAGTCATTAATTTGTGAGGGCAAAAATAAATGTGGCATAATTAGTCAGTTGAAGGATACAGCCCCTGAACAATGACTTGTGTCAGACTACTTAACCCAGAGGCTTAATTTTTAGACATTAAACATTTTAAAAGCCATTTTCAAAATATATTTTTATTTAACAAAGAACAAATACCGCAGCAATAAATAATGCAATAAATAAAACTAATAATTAACCAGAACATATATTAAAAAGAAACTATGATACACACTTCATTTATTTATTTGTCAAATAAATAACTATGCTGCTGGATGGAATGGATGACTGATCAAAACTGAATTTCTAGCTGTTACTGTAACTTGCTTTGATATACATATTTTATTTGCTTAATCTCCTGCTATGTTGCAAGTTCATCCATCATTCTAATTTTACCAAACTAGTTTTCTGCTATTTGTCACGTGTTTGCAGTGTACCTCTATCACTTATGTATGCAAGCTGTATACAGCCATGTGTTTCCTCTGTCAGCGCCTGTCAAAGCCATGGCCATTGTTGGCTTATGGCTCAATGTGATCAATATTTGTCAAGAATAACAAAACATCATTAGAATTTATAGCTATGATAATTTATCAGTTTTGTTTGCAGGGTAATGTACACTGCATGGCTGTCATCATGGTGAACAAAGAACATTGGGCTCATAGACTTGTGTTGGGCACCATGGGCCCATCTCTGTCTCTCACTGATCCTGTTGACTTATAGCACCTGGGCTGGTTACTCATTAAGGACGGTGGATATTAAGGCCTTGCTCCTTGATCTCATTGACAATACTTTCTCATCCTCAGTGCAGGAGGTTGCTAGTACGATCCTCACTGGAGGCAGAGGCTGATGTAAGACGATTGTAAGACGCTTATGTTACCCACTCCGGTGAAAGGGTGGTTGCAACAGGAAGGGCATCTGACATAAAAATCTGTGAGCAGTGAGCAGCTGGAAGGGGAAAAATGAATTAACTATACAATATTCTCACCAATTAAAAGATTAAAAAGGCACATTACTACTCCTAGCTTGAAGTTGAGTTCTTATGCTGTTATATTATTTGACACTTTCACATTTACAGCCCCAGGTTTTAGAAATAAACAACACCTTTGGTCCCTTGCTCTTTTGTCTGTTTTACGTGAGATTCACTATAGAAAATAAAAGACAAGAATAGTGACAGCCAAGAAATACAGCTGCTGCTTGCAAGTGTGCCAAGATGTGTTATTTAGTCAAATCCTGCACTTTGCATATTGTAGGCTTCAAAACAGAAGTTGGACCGCCATGGTGCCAGTGCTCATCAACAAAATTTATGAGTATGATATATGAGGGATGTCTCCCTTTTATGTGAGTGGGCTGAGGGACAATTTCCTCTGCCTTCCCTTTCTGCAGTATCAGTCAAATATAGTTTTAATGTTATGAAATATGCTTCATTTAGGATAATAAACCATTTAAGACACAGGTAAAATTGTTTTTGTTCTGGATAAATATTGCCAATTTTATAGAGTATAATTATAATTTTATACTTTACAGGTTTGCCAGTCTATGCGTTCTGTGTGTTTTGCGTGTGAATGTGGGAGAATGGCTGGAATTAAGCTCATGGCTACAATTCTCTAGTTCACTCACACGGACTGTCCCAACCAAATATAAACTATGCAGTAATAATGCCCCCTGAACCACTATCAGTCGTCCCATTCATTTTGAAAACAATATTTTTTCCTAATCAGAAATGTTATTCCAACCTAACATTCTTTAACATCAGTGTACGCTGTGATCTACCAGTGACAACTTCCAAAAAGCACCAAACCAACCATCCATCCTCACCAAACATGTCCTTCCATTCGAGGCTTTCCATGTGACTAACCCCTGTCAGTTGTTCATTGCTCGGCATCACTTAAATCACTCCAATCCAGTTAGCTGTGGACCTCAGAGTGGAGCCAGATGTGCCCACAAAGCCCCCCACATTGGTGATGCAGGGCCCTATAGTGATGTGTGGCTGTGTGATGTCACCATATGGTGGTCCCTGGAGAGAGCAGCCTCTTCACTGATTAGCTGAACAGCTTGTTGCCCAACAGGCCGTGAGGGTGAATGACCTCTGGGGGTGAACAAACGTCCATGTAATCTGCTTGATGGAGACACTTCTGCCCATGTGTGTAGGTCTACATATGGGACTGATGTCCATATCATTATCAAATGGAATGTATACTGTTGCATTTCCTTCATTTGTGGAAAACTGGTAAACAAAACACCCCAAAAAACATGATTTTAACATTAGTTGATCTGAACTCAACAATGTGCACACCACTGCAGTAAATTTAGATATCATTACATTTATGGTAGGTGAAATTTACATCTAAATATATATTTTTTAATATTGATTTTACAAAGAATGTGCCTGTAAAGGTTTCAGTTTATGTTCCAGTATCATACTCTTTTAGCAGCTTTTTTCAGTTGTTTACTAATAGAATAATAATTTAGTAAATCTTCAAATACACAATTTTAGCTTTAGCAAATATCTACTAAATATTGTGTGTGACATGGCAGGATAGTTTTGCTGGAGATGGGACCCACTTGACAAATCAGAGCTAAATTAGTAGCATTTCAGCAGGGCTAACTGACTTGTGATTTGTAACCTGAGCTGGAATAAGGTGTTAATTTATGAAACAAAGGCTTCCTGATTGTTTCTTTGTGTCTCTGGAGCCCTGGCTTTTTGCTCCGATGTCTATAAATCTGCCTAATCTCATGCTTGCGATTCTGTGTAGAACAAAACCAGATAGTTTGGTTGGCACCCTAATTCCATTATCGTGTTTCTCCTGTTGTCACTGAGACTAATCTGTGACATCCAGGCATTAGCATTTTGCACAAGCCTGCCTATAAAAAATACACTGTGTCATCCCAGCTATTTCCATCACCAATTATGGGAATTGCATGTGAGGAAATTTAAGCACAAGCGATGGCAGTCCCAGTACATTTGTGGTATTTATGGTTGACCAGCCATAAAAGTGTCTTCTCAGCTTCTCTCTGTTATGTTTTTGCCATCATCTGATCCAACAGTGCAGCCAACATGAATACACCTGTGGTAAGGACAAGCTATGGACCACAAGTCTGTGAACAGCTTAAAGCAAACCTATTATGCAAAATGGACTTTTGAGAGTTCTGTTCTACTCGCTAGTATAGATAGCCATAGGAATTGCTAACTCTTTGTTGTGCTGACGTTTACTGCAACGTCAGCTCCCATTAGGCACTGCAGTTGTCTAACGCGGAAGTCAGCAGACTTGTTTCTATTATTAAATAGTTTTAGATGAATATTGAAATTTAAAATGTAAAAATTATAATATAATGTTCCATGAGTGTTGTAGATTCTAACTATATAGCAGGCTCAAGAACAAAATATATGTTCTTTAAAAGGCCCATATTACGTCATTTTCTGATCTATGTAATAATGTTGTTTCCTCATCACAAACATACCTGGAGTTGTGTTTCGTTACATTCACATGTTTAACACACAATTACATTTTGGCAGGACAAGCCCCTACATGGGATGTACCACCAGAACATAAGTGAAGTAACTGATATCAAGAAATCCTACCAATGGCTTGAGAGGGCTGGTCTGAAGGACAGCACAGAGGCACATCCTGGCTGCACAGGAGCAGGTCACGAGCATCAGTGCAATAGAGGCCCAGATCTACCACACCAGACAGGACCCACAGTGTCAGTGTAGGCTGTGCAAAGAGGCTCCTGAGACAGTCCAGGACATGACTGTTGGGTATAAAATGCTGGCAGGGAAAGCGTACATGGAATGACATAACATAACAAGTGACAGGCATAGTGTATAGAAGCGTGTGCAGAGTACAGGCTGGAAACTCCAGGATCAAGGTGGGAAACGCCTCAAAAGGTAGTGGAGAATGACCAAGCCAAGATCCTGTGGGACTTCCAGATACGGACTGACAGAATGGTGATGGCGAACCAACCAGACATAGTGGTTCTGGATAAGCAACAGAACAAAGCTGTGGTGGTGGACATTGCAATAAGAGCTCCACTTTGACTCAGATGCCAACAAAGTGGAGGTGGGGTGCTGGTATGGGCTGGTATTATTAACGATAAGTTAAGTTTTCAGGTTGAAGATGGACTCAAAATTAACTCCAAAACCTACTGTCAATTTTTAGAAGACGCTTTCTTCAAGCAGTGGTATTGTCACGGTTTGAGTGTGGTTGAGGACCCCAAAGCAGAGACATAGGCGCAGGTAGATGTTTAAACAGGTTTATTGCCGGGTATGAAGGATGTGGTGATGGAAACTGGCTGGAGACATAGACGGAGGGAGGACACTGGGGTAGACTCACAGGTAGACAGACTGGACGACAAGGGCAGGCAGGACGACGTGGACAAGCAGGATGAGGATGAGGACGTGAACAAGCAGGACATGGACAAGCAGGACGAGGACGTAGACAAGGGATAGAGGAGGAATGAACTGACAAAGAACAAAGGATGAGGACAGAACTAAATAGTGGGGCTGATTAGACAATTAGCTGCAGGTGAACCACAGAGCAGGTGATCCACACTGCAGCATTAGCCCAGCCACACCCCCGAGAGGAGCAGACAGACACAGAAGGGAGGGGGAACACACAACAAACACCAAACCCTGACAGTACCCCCCCCTCAAGGGACAGCTCTCAGATGTCCCAAACGGCAACACAAACACGGGAGGGTGGAGGGGGCCTGGACGGAGGGACACAGGTAAACTGGCACCCAGGATGGAGAGGAGCGACCAGCAGCAGCCCAGGAAGGGACACAGCCACCCCGGACGGAAACGAGCGTCCAGCAGCAGCCGAAGACGGGATACGGCCACCCCAGACGGAGACAAGTGTCCAGCGGCAGCCCAGGAAGGGAATCGACCACCCCAGATGGAGAACAGTGTCCAGCGGCGGTCCAGGAAGGGAGTTGACCACCCCAGACGGAGAACAGTGTCCAGCGGTGGTCCAAGAAGGGAATCTACCACCCTGGATGGAGAACAATGTCCAGCGGTGGTCCAGGAAGGGAATCTACCACCCTGGACGGAGAACAGTGTCCAGCGGTGGTCCAAGAAGGGAATCTACCACCCTGGACGGAGAACAATGTCCAGCGGTGGTCCAGGAAGGGAATCTACCACCCTGGACGGAGAACAGTGTCCAGCGGTGGTCCAGGAAGGGAATCTACCACCCCGGACGGAGAACAATGTCCAGCAGGGGGGGGGGGCTGGCTACGGGCTGTTTTTAGTACACTGTTGCTGCAACAGTGTACTAAAAACAGCATCAAAAAGCAGGGTGAAACAATGTAGAGCTCAAATGACAAAACTAAATATCAGAGCATTGGTCTGAGGATGAGAATTGTGAAGTAATATTCATATATTAAGGGCGCACCACGTCTCTTTTCTGGTGGAGCCACAGGTCTCGCCTTTAACAAGAATGCATGTTTTTATTGTATTCACAATAACAAAACCTAACTGAATAAATGCACGATGGATTCTTCAATAGCATACACCATGTCACCCGTCACAGGAAAAGTTACATAGTGCCCCTTTAAAGGTGTGCAAATTTGTAAAGTTAGTGTTATAAACTAGTACTCCAGCTGCATTCATATTTGCAGTATGAATGCCATAAGCACCAGCACATGCCAACGTCAACTGATCTGCCGCAAGTTTACACAAGCTGTCAAATTACTGCACAAATGACTAAGACATCTGCCCATTTTGAGAATCACACTTTGGTTCTCTTCATATGCTACTTGTGTTGAAGTGAAGTGTGCATAATAGTTAACCCACAAAGGGAAAGAAAGAAAGAACACATTTTTATTACTGTACATCTTCACATATTGAGCAAAACATCCTCAAATGTACAACTGGTTTGTTGCTTCTTCTAAATAGCTCAAAGTGAATAATAGATGTCAGTTGACCTCTACTTGTCCAATAATGGCTAACACCAAAATAACTTCTTTTGTTCCTTAACAATAGAAAAGAAATGTTGATTATGTGTCAGCCATGCACATAGCCAAGCTGTAAATTAGTGCGCAAATGTATGTATAGCTAAACAGGATCTATAAAACTCATTGTAAAAATGTCTTGTCTAATACTCTAGTACTCTAGTAGTAGATGAAATTTGTGCTCAAAAGAGAACTGAAAAATAGGAAAAGATGCTAATATATTGCATTGGATTAGATTAATGTCTAACAAAGCTTCAGACAGAGCAGTGCCTATTGTTAGCATTGCATCCCCAGGGAATGTTGAGGACTTCAGCTGCAAAGTATCAGTAGCACCTTTCAAGAAGTCCAAAGTGCATTCGCTCCACACCCAGTGGCGGACACATGGCAGACTGATGCAAGGCTGCCAATCTGCGCCATCAGCCCCTCTGATCACAACACACCACTTTTATACAAGGCAATTGTCGTGCAAGGAATCAGTGACAGAACTTAGCCTGAGTGGGGATCAATCCTCTGACCTTTTAACCAGTGAGCCACTGTTGTCACCTGTTGCAGGCTTTGACATCTGAATCATATCAGATGTCATGAATACATATCAAATATTAGAATTAGATTAGAATTAGGAGAGGTTTGAAGAACAGGCTAAATTCACATGCCCATTATAAAGGCATAGGGTGGAGACTGAGGTCTGCTATTTTGCTTGAGGCTGTAACAATTTTATTGTCTTTTGCCTTTCTGTGCAAATGAAATGAGCGGTAATGCTAGAGCGCTTTAGGTGAAGCAGCCTTTCCCCATGACCCCACTGTTATACCTCTGCTTTCAGATGGGAAATGACTCCATAAGACTCTGAAAAGAATTCATAATAATATGAATATAGCAGAGTTCTGCCAGATTTGTGCCTTTATGTCAATCACTAACAGCTATAGTATTGTATATTATCTTGTGTGTGTATGTGTGTGTGTGTATGTATATATATATATATATATATATATATATATATATATATATATATATATATATATATATATATATATATATATATACTGCTGATGATGACCCTGTAAATGGACAATGAAGGCTATGTACAAATAGAACAGAATGTTTAAAAAAAGCCTTCAAAATGAATCCGTCTTATCCTGCTTAACTACTTGTGGACCATAAATGTCTTATAATATCTAAGTTTGTATCTGGTGAACCATAAAAGGTACTAATTTTACTCCCCCATAAACTTTTCAGCGCATCAGTAGTGACTTTAAAATTGCATGGCGGTTGTAGTTAGGCTATTGTCTGGGGGGTTCAGTTTCAGTGATTGGGTTGCTATATGCTGACTGTAGAAGAACGTGGTTTTGATGGGCCAAAGCGAGTAGTTGCGCCTTTGCGTCATGTCTGAGTGGGGATGACCTCACCGTGGGCTGATCCGCGCGCCCTGTGGGCCACTGTCCCTGTGGATGCTGTAGATGCTCATCTGAAGAGGAGGCAGAGGAGGAGGGCTATCACCAGTTAATAGCCGCTGTCTGTCCGCGTCATGAGTGTGTTTCTCTTGGAGTGGGACCTGCAACAGCGACGCGGCGTCATGACTGTCCACATTCTCCACGGATGCGTTCACGAGTGACATCCCCAGCTCCTCTGTTCAGATTTGTCCCCTCAGTGCGCCGCGGTACCATTTTGGCACAGACATTTGCTGAGCGATCGCTGTGCGCACTTCATTCTTCTTTTTCTTGGATTTGTAAAACTTGCGGGACTTTACGATTGCTTTGGAGAACAAACGGTGCACGGAAGGACGTTATTACAGGCTTCTGTTGGTGA
This sequence comes from Odontamblyopus lacepedii, assembly GCA_034769755.1. Taxonomy (NCBI): domain Eukaryota; kingdom Metazoa; phylum Chordata; class Actinopteri; order Gobiiformes; family Gobiidae; genus Odontamblyopus; species Odontamblyopus lacepedii. Next base: position 13,821,870 of record CM068355.1, on the reverse strand, counting down.
ATGTAGCGGGGGTTACCGTTTCTCTGCGGGGCGCACAGCGGTGTGTGGACACTGAACCATCCTCGTGTTTACCAGCTGTCCCACGAACACCATGGCTCTCTTGGCACTTATGCTCGCGCTATCACTCCCGGGTAAGACACTGAATATTACTATGGGACTCGTAGTAAAGCTTAAAAGCAGAAATGCTTTGTGGCTAAGTTTTGCGTAAGCAGGCAGTAATCACGGGCAAGGAATAAAATCCAATTGGCAGTATATTTTATGCACTGAATCTATAGTGTAGTTTTGGGTCAATTTCAGGCTGCCAAAGCAGAGCGCACCAACTGGAGGTCGCCTATTTTTTCGCCTAAACTTTTCCAGCAGCTCACAGATGCTCCACACTGACGGATATTCAAGAGTTAGCCTTAAGTGTGCGTAAAGGTGAGATTCAGATGTAAATGTAGTCTCTCCAAAGACAAAGCGCGCACGTGTATCTGGGATATTTTTCACTCTAAACTCTTGGCTACGCCCATTCAGCGCTTATAACTCACATTTAACTCCATGATTTAACTTCATAAGCTCAGCGACTGAAACATGTCAAATCTCCCGAGACGCGCTTTCTGGGTTTGCTGTCGTGCTTCGCCCTACATTCAGAAATAAGTTTCTTTTGCGTAGTTACAGAAGCCCCATTTCCTCAAATCACGTAGAAAGTTATTTAGTTGTAATTTTTCCAAAGTGTCGCTTAATTTTTCTCTTTAATCAACAAACTGTAATTTTGACAACAATGATGTAAAATGAGGCTGTCACCACAGCCGGGGATCACAATAGGCTGGATGATCATTGCAGCGCAGTGGCTGCGTCCCATTTAGAAGTGAGTGATAAAGAGAATATTATTAGGATTTGTGATGATTATAGCGAACTGCGTAAGATTACAACACGTGTAGAACGAAGATCTTTCCTTATCTGAACCTTAAAACGATTGACATAAATCCCTACAGTTAATGTTTAATGGTAATGAGTGCTGTTCTTATGTCTGTTTACTACAATGGTTAGCGTTGGATGTACTACACAAATGAAATTACAAATTCTTGTGGGACCACCATACTTCTGCCAAATTAGTCCACACTGCCTTTCCAATTCAAATCTGTCAAGGTAGAGAACAGCTGCTGCCAAGAAAAGTGAGGGGACAGACTAGAGAGGGAAAAGGGAAGAAGTCTGTTGTGTGCATGTGAATTACATGTCGTTGGTCTTTTACCTGCTATTAGTTTCTTCATATTATGTATTATATACTTCAATTCCACTCTATTTGACAGTTTAGTGTACATTTTTGTTTTTTGATTTTTCTCTTGATTTTCTAAATGCATGTGTAGTTTCACATCCTCAGGTTTTATTTCATGATTATTGAAATTCTAATTTAGCTAAAAATACAACAGTATATCATATTCTTTTCATTGAAAATCTCAATTACAAAATGTGTAATTTTGTTTAAATTACTCTGTAGCTCATTTAAAGGCTTGCACCGCTGTCATTGCTGAGATTGGACCATTATACTTTTGTTTTCATGACAATATTTTACCTCAATTTGGTCTTTACTTTTTAAATGGTCCCATTTTTATTTGCCTCATTTACAATAGACAGTCAGATTGAACTGTTTGAAAGAGACTGGCCCGTTTCTCGTTCCAAGTTTAATGAACTAAATTGCTTTTCATATATCAGCAATACGGCAACTCACTACCACCTTCATAATAATTTTAATATTGTTCTATTTACATTCCAAACAAACAAACCATCGCTTCCCACACAAGACAGAGTGATGTTCAGACATATGCTGTGACTTCAGCTGTTCCCCACTGTCCTATACTTGAGTGAGATGTTCTCTTAAGTAGTGCATCTGCCCCAGTGCCATCAAATCCAGCATCCATGAAGAACCTGAAACACAAAAGAAATCTCTCATTGCAGCCCCATAGAGACTTTCTCCAAAGGGCCATTTACTGCACCATAAAGGGCCACGGCGTGATCCAAGCCTAAACAGCCGTGTTATTGGCGTAATGGGTGCCCGAGTGCCGGTGATCAGGGACAGGTGTGCGGATCCGGAGCGAATCATTTTCATCTTCACTTCATTTAGCAGATAAAGAAGGCTTAATTAGAGGAGAGGGCTTTTTTACAGAGAGCACTGTGTCTGTGTGTGGAGGTGCGTTACAAATCACTGGTGCGTACTCTGAGCTTCTGTTCAAAAATCACACCCAAATGCAGGTTTTTAAGTAATGGGCTTTTGTAGTAGATAAAGATACCACAATAAATGACAAAATAATCTTGTTGCAGTGATTTTTAAGAGAGGAAGACTTATAACCAGCCACAAGGGGGCACTAGCCAGTAGCTTAGCAGTAGAGATGTTTGACCACTAACTCAAACGTGGCCAATTTGATCCCTGTCATCTGCCTTTCATACAGTGTTGTGTCTTTGGGCAAGACACTTCTTCCACCATTCCTCTACATTAGGCACAGAATGGCAGCCAATGTTCCATTACTGACTGTGACTGTCACTGGGGATTACAAAGTGAGTAGGTGCAAACTGGGAGAAGGAAGTTATCAAGTGTTATTAGGGAGGGCATGTGACATGAAAACATGCATGGTATTGAAACCTTGGAAAGAAAAAGTCAGCATTCGTTATGTTTTGGTTTCAGTTATGCTCATACGACAGGCTTTTAATATTTTTTACACCACAAGACATGATTATTTGTGTATTTTGGTGATTTTATTTCCTGATTGAGCCGTTTCAGTTGCCTTTTTGTACTATAAGACATGTACATAAAGTGGGATATACCAGCACCAGGTCCTGGTGAAAGTTTTACTGTGACCTGAGAAACAGGGACCAGCTGAAAGGGACTTTTGTTTGGCTATAATTGACATTGTTTGTTGTTGATGTGCACAGCATGCTTTGTCAAAACTTTGCTTGCAAAAGTGAAGAAATGATGGGGCCAACTTTAATTAATTAATTAATTTGTATAGTGCCTTTCAAGAAAGCGCTTTACAGTTCATTGTTCATTCACTTCACACTTGGTGGTGATAAGCTGCTATTGTAGCCACAGCTGCCATGGGGCAGACTGACAGAAGCGAGGCTGCTGATCTGCGCCATCGGCCCCTCCGACCACTGCCATTACTCACACACACATCACTTTCATACTAGGCAATGTGGGTGAAGTGTCTTGCCTAAGGACACAACAACAGTTTTTTGGGACTGGCGCCCCACTTTCACTTGTTATACCATTTATCTTATCTTTCTATTTAATTTTTTATTGAATTTGTATTGAATAGAAATTTTCTATAGAAATTTTTATTGTTGAAGTGTCTTGTTTTATTATTGTGCATCTGCGGTTACATGATTTATTATTTTTATTATAATTATTTGAATGTAGAACTGTAGTCTAACGAGGAAGACTTAAGTTTATCTAATTAATTTGAACGCTATGAGTGGACAGCACCAACTCATTATTATCTGAATTCTACTATTACTGCAATATGAAACTGTGCATTGCATTTTATTTTTAGCATGAGAATTGGAATTGATGAATGAGCAACCTAATTCCAACATGTACAACTTTGGCAACAATGGCCATAAAAACTTTCTTCTGACTGGCTGGTCTGGGTGGGCCTGGGTGGGTGGCCGTCTACTTCCAGCATTAAGTTCAGAGCTCTGTGACTGTAATCTGTGCAGGCCTGACTAAGGGTGAGTGTGAAACTAAAAGTGGTGCAGCATTGACAGGTGTTGAACCGATTTAACAAGCTCATCCAAATTCTGCTTTTAGTTTTGTACTGGCCAGACACTTAATGGGTTTTGCAGCCCTGTTTTACACTGATTTAACAGAGGACACCTGCGTTTAGGAAAAACAAGTCTATAAAGGGTAGCCCTAGGTATATAATTGCGGTACATCTGAGAACATATATCAAAAAAAGAATAGTAAAAAATCAAAATGGTGCATGTTTAAATGTTCTGTACCTAGTTTTTACTGTCTTAAAAATATGGAAAACAGAACTAGTGTTATTTTTCACTTATGCATTCCCATGGAGAGGAATTTACATGATTATCGGATAATAAAACTCTTTATAATTTGATGCAAACAGAACACCGCAGTCTGTAAAAGCTGCCTATACAATATATCTGTACTGGTATTCATTTTGCTGGAATAAAAAAGTCACATTGCACATTAATGGTACTAAGCCATCCCTGATGCCACCCAAATTATAGAAACGATCAGACACATACACAAAAGCAGAATGACTTAAAGGTACATTACGTAACTTTTCTGATGGAGGGCTTGCCAGGTGCTTGTCTCCATGGAAATGTTATTGTTTTGTCTTGAATGTTCCATATAGTATAGATCAAACCTATCATCTAATATCTATCTATCTATATCTATCACAATGGACATAAGCAGGTTACACCACTACGCTGCATTATAATTCAATTCTGTGGAGAGTCGCAGAAGGAATTATTGTATTTTTGAGCAAGAGAAACACTCGTAATGAGTTAATAGTAGATGGATATATTTAATGTCACACTATGGAACATTCTAAGCAAAGCAATAACATCTCCACATGGACAAGTAGATAATGGACCCTCCACCTGAATGTTGCGCAGTGGTTGGCAGGTAAAAATGAGAGGCTGGGATTGACTGACACTGGCAGGCAGTTGGGATGTGAAACGGAGACAAATCTTGGGTTTAAATAGATTTTTCCTAATTTGGCAATAACAAAAATCAGGAGTCCACCGTATAATCTAGAGACATTTAATCTATAGACGTTGTGTGTCTTTAAATTCAAGTGTTCATATTTTTCCTACACATCTGCACAGACACGTGTGGTCGGGGTAACTACTTGACATTACTTTTCAAACGTGTTTAGCATCTGATTATGTAAAACCACAGCACCAGCTCAATGCAAATGCACTCCATCATTACCATAGATTAGGTTTATTATGTTACTGTATGCATCATCAGTATTATGTGGCACGTTATCCCTCTTGACTTCTAAGGACATGTTGCGATAATTGTGTCACTGTGTGTTCTTTTTGGTGCTGCAGGCGAACAGACAGGCCTGATAAACAGTGAAGACATTTTGAGTGGCGTTCCCATTTCAACTCCCTTGTAGTGGTTGTATCCCAAAGCCAGGCAGTTCTAGTTGTTTAAATTGGATATGGTGCAATGACATCTTATTCTGTGCACTGTTATGGCATCTTCTCCTATAGTTTATTGGCAACTGAGACGAGAATTAGATCGACCAAATGTTAGCGCACGCTAGCAATATTCAACTGACCGTATTTTGACGACCATTTGTTGACAGTGCAGTAAAGGGGACACCGAATTGCTTGTTGCATTTTAAAACCCATAACTTCAAATGTCGGGTGAAACATGTCTCCTGATATGTTTCTGTACACATGGTTATGTAAGCATAGATGATGTTTTAAAAAGTGTTGACATAGCCCTTGCAACCATAACTTTACAATAAATATTTTTTTGTTCTCTTTTAATTACTTTGTGGATGAATTGTGCACTACAAAGAAACTTGCCTTGTCCATCATATCTCTGTTTTGTATTGCATGTAGTGTTAAGTGTAATACATTGACATTCAGTCCAGAAAAAGTTAACAATTGCATCTAGAAACAACAAAGTTTCATGAAAGAATTTGTAAAAAGCATTTGAGATCTTTATGATTTTGTTAACAGGGTGGCAATTGTCAAGGTTTCAACTTTTTCTTTCCATATTTTTTATCTTCTAACATGAACATCAACCATTTTTTCAGCGAGGAGAGATTCCAGAGATCTTCTTCACCCTGAACACTAATGTGCCTCTGATTTCAAACCCCTTCTCTAAGCATTTCAGTTTTCATCTTCAGTAATTCCAAGAAGGGAGCCTTACTTTAACTTATACGCTGCATTTTTGAGTGCAGTTTGGACACGGCTGGTTGATCGCAGAACACATCACATGAACCAGTGTTTATTTTTCAAATCAAATCAGCATTTTCTATGTTTTTCAAATTAGCCTGAGCCACTTCTCAGTCCTTCCATGTTCCCCTTGCAGTATGCGCTTGAGTGGCCAATGGGCATCTCTGGCTTATATGGTCACACTTCCAATGACATTCCTTTACATTGGTTTAGCAAAGCGCTTCCTTGGCCTCGCTTGTGTTCATTAGCCTTGTTAATGACTGTCCGGTGTGTCTCTGCACTGTAATGTTGACTGGCAGACTCGTATATTCAGCTGTCTCTCTTTCTCAGGTCTCTCCATATACTTACTCAAAGCTGATTTTTGCCCCCCTTTTTTCCCCTCTCCATCTAAATTCCCCCTCGGATTCAGTGGCGCGTCAGAATAAATTGTTGGGAGTGGTTGAATGAGGAAGTGCAGTGAACCGGCGCGGGTGTGCAAACACATTTGGAGCGGCGGCAGTTGACGTCTTATCGGTGCACGGGCAGGTGTGTGTGCTGGTGTGTTTGTGTGTTATTGTGGTCGAGGGAGGGGCGGGGCCAGGGGAAAAGTGAAGAGATAGAACTAGTGGGATTCTTAAGACACTATAGCAGAGTGACAGTGATACTCAGAGGGTTTTATAGATTTCACTTGAAGAGTAACTGTATCCTATGGGGGTTACACTTAGCTGATGCACTGATCCAGCTTTTTCAGTTCCGATACCGATTCCGATACTATGGCTTTAAGTATCTGCCAATACCCGATATCAACCAATACCAGTGCAGAGACTGAAAATAGCATTTATTTTGTTAAAACATAAATAAAATAAGACAAAACGGATCCAAATGTGTTCTTGAGCTGTTATTTATCTCTTAAGTCGCTACAGAACAGTTTTGTGTAAATGGAAGAGGCTTTCTGAGCAAATATGACCAGTGACTAAGTATTATTACATGAATTTATATGTCCAACCAGAATATTGGCTGAACTGATATTTAGAAGCCGATATCCGATCCAACAAATTTTTCAGCATTGGCCCCAATATTTAATACCAGTATCAGTATCGATGCATCCCTAGTTACAGTTTAGTGGAAAGTCTACTAATTCATTTCATAAACACATATTTCTTCTTACTGGCTGCATTGAAATGATGCAAAGAAAAGTCCAGACTTTATAGACCTAGCAGATGACAATTTTACAATTCTAAAATGTTTACCATAATATTGTCAATTTTATGTTGCCCTTTTTCTCTAGATGAGTGACTTTTTGGTGTTTTAGCGTCAACACACAAATTTTTATACTATTGTGTCACAACTGTTGAATCCTAACTGCAGATAATAAAAAAATATAATTTGCTATGACTTGTTACAATAAATTCCATTATGATAGTAGTAAATGTATGCCTATGATATGAGCGCTCTTGACTATTAGACCAGCCATTATGTCCTGCTGTCTCTGGAAATCCTAGTGTAAATGAATTGCTGTGCCCAGGAAAAAATCCTTGTTATACAGGACTTTTATGTTCAATATTTGCATTGAGATGGTGCATTAGGCTGGTGTGAGCCAGACTGGCCTTTATACAGTGTCATAAAAAATCCAATCCAACCTAAAAAAAAATGAAATAAAAAAAGCCTTTATTTCTTTACTGAGTTGCCACAGTAAACTCTTTGCACTGTGATTTGGCTAGAGTTTACGCCATTGCCATTCCCTTCACAACCAGTTGCTCCAGTTACACATATTGTGACTGGAGTAAATAGGTGACATCTCTTGCTTAGCACAACAGCACTATTCAGAGGAGGCTTGAACTCCTCTCGTAGGTGGAAAAATAAATGCTCCCTTAAAATTGACATGATCCAAGTTGTCGTGTAGTGTCTATTGTCTAACCTCTTTTGGGTGATTCTAGGCCACTGAGGTCTGTGCGAACAGCAGACATCTTACCTCCACATAGAGACTGTAAACGGTGTGTGTGTGAGGGAGAGGGGGAGGAAGACTTATCTGTATTGATCTGCAGTGACAGACCATGACATCTATGAAGAGCAATGGGGCCAGAGAAATGAGGCTCATAAAGCTGCTCTGGTGAGTAGTGTAAAAGTGGAGGTCCGATCAGAGAGGTGGTGTCCTGGGGCAGAGGGAGTGCGTGAGGGAATGCACTGCTGAATGTACCAAAGCAAATTCACCTACTTTCTTCAGCCACATTATGATGTTTTGTCCTTTGGTTGATCTGATTTATATGATTGGAGGAGTAGTACACACAAAAACTTACAAAATGGCGACGTTACCATAATATAATTGTGTTGTTTTGTATTATTCAAACAATATTTACTTAAATCTGGATGTGATACAGAAAACCTCCACTGAAGATTAAAAAAATGCTTTTTAAAACAACAAAAATATATTTTTTATCCTTTGTCTTGTCTCTTATATTAACTTGTATTGTGATTTTTAAAGTGTCATGCTCTGAGACACAATGACAGGCTGATGGGCAAACATTTGACATACATTTGCAAAAATGGTCAGAAACAATCAACATTTTAACTCAAAATAATTTGTTCCTTGGGTACTTACACAGTTGCTGAAAGATTCCATCATTGTATTCCTGTAAACAGCCCCTCAGACTTGACACAGACTTGAATGCATACACCATAACAGCGCTTCACACGTATCGGCCGTATGTGAAATGAACCTGGGCACAGTGAGACGTCCTGCTGTGAGGGCACTTGTGCTAAGAGCATTGTTCAAGCATACCCCAAAGCGAAGTGAGACCGTGCTTCTCAAAGGGAGTGCTCTATCGTGGGGTGGATGGGATGGTTTGGATGGTTGGGAGGTCTTGTGTGTTTTGTTGATAAGTGGGATTTGGAAGTCCCACACAGGAGCAGCAGATGGTGAGTTGGCTCCACTCCTGTTGCAGAGTCAGGGAGAGACAGAGTGTGTTTTCATGCGTACTTTCCCAAACTCACTAACCAACAGTACGCAGCCATCCCCAGAGGTACAGACGGCATGTACCAGGGCTGATCCCAGGTCAATGCAGGCCTGACCCATCTGTTACTGTGGTGACAGATGTGTTGGACTCTGGGTCCAGATCTATGCCGACTCTCAGTCCCTAACTTTTGTTTGTACTGCTTCCTTTTCACTCTTCCAGACATTTGATTTGAGAGAATATTTAGTACACAATTTTGAAAAAAATAAAAATAAACATAAAATAAATAATGTGATTTTTATTAAATTTGCAGTCCAAATAATTTCTCTTCTGGACCAATAAAGCTGGTTTAAGTCTATTGTAAACAACTTCAGAAGCATCAACATTTTAGAGAAGTATGAACTGATAAACTAATAAAATTCTAAACTACAGGTACATTAAGATTTCTCTATGAACTATTTATTTTGCTATAGAAAACATTCTACTTAAAAAAAAAAAAAAAAAGCTATCTGCTATTTGATCACTGTCAACTCCCAACTCAGTTCCCCAACATACAGGCCATTTCTGACCATGTTTCCCTTTCATTGTCTCCTTTTCATTCATTCAAGTAAACTTTGATTCAACAACTTGTATCTGTTCTCTCACACTTTGGTCCACTTTTGCCAATATCTTTATAATAGCTTTGATTGTGCGCCCCCTACTGACTTGTATAGACCTCAGAGAAGAAAGAAGATATAGATTTTGTTAGCTGGCGTGAGGTCCAGGGAAAAGTGCCTGGAAGAGTCCTTTGTGGCCCCGATGCCTGCCACATGAAGTGAGCTGTCGATTTAATTAAGCTGAATGGCGGATGTTCTGTGCGCTCCTGGCTTCAAACACCAGTGTGGAAGTCCTCTGCAAAAAGAACAATTCTCTTATCTTGTTAATTCTTATTGCGAAGTGGAGAATTAGTCAAACAATGTGCTGGGCTAAGTCTATTGTTGGCTTAATTATTTCCTAACTGTTTTGTACTGTGGCGCATTCAAGTGGCAATGAACGCATTGTAAAAAGTAATATGTGCACACCTGCTCAAGTTAAAACTGTTACAACTAATAGAAGCATAGAGCAAGGAGTAAGTAAAGACACATGGTTTTAGAAGGGCTTTATATCATTGTGAAATACTTTTGCCCAAGGATACAACGAGACTGGGCAAGATCAGTACAGGCTTTATAAACACAACTTTTTAAGGTGTAACCCCGCAAAGCTCTTCAAATAATATTGAGTAATGTGATGCATAATGAGTAGCCCCTATAAGCTAAGCAATCATACATATTTGTAATGGAAAGGGATAGATAGGGACAAAAAATTCAGATGGACTCGGTTTGAGCATGAGAGAACTAAAGCGCTAGTCTGCGTGTTGACCTGTGCCAACTGTCTCCCTCCTTTGGTTCTTTCAGGGTACCAGCTCTCTCTTCCATTCTTCCTCAAATTTCATAGCTACTGGGGCAGCTGCCAATCATCCACCGAGAGTGTGGAGCGACAGTGAAGGGACATACATGCACAGTGTGGCTCTGCAGCCTAGACCCAAGGCCATCCCAGCACTACAGCGAGGAAATCCAAGTTTAGGCAGGCTTGGGCAGAGAATCAAAACTCTAAATGATTGAAGTGTCTTGCCCGTGGACACCACAGCAGTAGGCATTCAAACCGTTAACCTTCTGTTCAGTGAGTCAATGGTTTTCCCCGGAGCTACTACTGCTTTACCTCAGCTCACAGGGTCACTGCTTCCCTGTTTCTTGCATGAAAACGATGAAAGACACTGCTAACTGTTAAAATAATTATTTACTAATTACTAATGCCACCATGTTGTTTGTGACCCTTCGCACCTTAACTTCATCCGAAACAGACAAGTAGAATATGGGGATGAATCTCTGGCTGCCTGCCTGGTAAATGAGTCAATAGTGAGAGTGTAATGGCTCAAAACAGCTCCTCTTTCCCAAACGTTGGAGCGAGTGGAGCCTTCTTTACAGCACAATGCCACAGCAGGAGAGCCTCTGCAAAAGTATAAAGAGGCAAATGGGAGGCATTCATCACTGTCTGAGACCTTTGCAACAATTCCTATTATTTTGCACTTTGATCATAATTGCACTAATTATACCCCCTCTGTTACCTCGTCTTTTCATAAACAAGGAAGTGAGGGGGAGAGGGTTTGGAGGAGGGTGTGTGAAAGATGATTAGGCAAGCACAGGTGACATGGTGGGGTGCTTGGTGGCAGAGTGGTTAGCGCTCCTTCGTTTACTGTGGGTTCAATTTTTGTGTACTAGCGTTGATAGAAGAAAAAAGTTATTGTATTTTAGGTTATATTATATAATTTTGGAATACTCATTTACAATTACTTTACTAACAATCTATCTTATCTATCTTTATATCTAATAAATGGTTATTTTTACTCCAAAAATGACTGGAAAAACTTGCTGTCATCTACAACTCCTATCAGAAATAAGAGTAAGAGTGACTTCAAACTATGTGTAACATATTTATTTATCACATTTATTTATCACAGTAACCTCTCCATGCCTGTAGATTGGTTGGCGTGCCTGGTGTTGCAGAATAGATGTTACTCATATGATGAAGTGTAAGCTCTGTTCAAAGGTCACACTTGCTGCAGTTATTATCCTATGCACTAAAACTTCAAATGGAAGCACCAACACTTGTGCTCTGATGTTGAGATGTCCTCTAGCCGGGCTGTACCCACTCTGCTCCAATCTGTTCACTCCAAAAGCTTTTAGGCAAACGCGAGAGATGCCGCCTGGCAATGAGGCATGGGCATACACGATTAGATCTAAACGATGCTAACTTCTCTCCTATTGGCACAGATAGACTGCTATAATGGTCAAAGAAAACTTCCACTGCTTGTAGGATTCACCAAAAACATGGCATAATTCTACTATAAAATAGGGGCATGTAGTTAAAAAGACATGCACATGGTGTAAGTTTATTTAATGATCAGTGAAAATCTTCTCGGATTGTGGTGTCAGCAGGTGCATCTTGTTTTCTGCTGTGTTCTTGAATCTTGATGATACACATAGCCTGATGTGCTTTCATTTTAAATTCATGAACTGGACCATTTACTTGTGAGTTTAGATATGTTGACACTGGTGTAAAAACACTAATTTTATTAACTTACTGTATCTGAATTGGTGGATTTCATCACATTTTATTGGACGATAAAGAACAAGTAATATTTTGTCCCATTGGCAGGCAATAAGAACAAATCATATTTGTCCTTATTGCCTGCCAAAGGGACTACAATTGAAAATTAGCCTGTATGACTAACTCTGGCACATTTACATGCTGTACAAACATGTGTGTGCACTGTTCCATATTTAATAAATAAACATATTGTGAGAAATCTGCTGTAATACACGGAGTTCTAGTCACTAATAGAAATGATCAGGTTCACAATACGCTTTGGATATTTCATGACAAAATACAATGTAACCAAGATTTGAGATGAGGAAAACAGCTTTTGTTGTAATCTTTAGTTTGAGACTACTAAATTTCTCTTTTTTTGCTTTTTTGTTGATGTTTTTAATTGTCATGAGTATCTAAAAATCTTGTACGAGCAAAGCCTCCTCTTAGCTCTTGGAACACGTTTTGCCACCAAGGGGTCACTCTTGAGAAATGCCTTCCCCGAGGTGTTCCCCTGTGTTCACTGTGGGTAGTGTACTCTGCTGTCTCTCTCTGCTCACTCAGCTGTGGTCGCCATCACTTGTTGTTCTAACCAACCCGTTTGTCCCCTGTACCATCCACGCCAAGCCCAAATGTGAAACGCATCACTTCCATTTCTCATCACAGTGGTGGGAATAGTTTCACCCGCAGATGCACTTTATTCTTGCTTCCTTTTTTACCAAATACAAAGCGAGATATTTTCAACAAAAGGCAGATAAAAAAAGATAGATATGATATGTACCCAGTCCCTATCAACCTGTGTGGATGTAATAATAGAAGAGGAATTACACTGTGGATTTGTGACCCGAAAAACAATGTCTGCTGAAGTTTAATGTAATTCAGTAGTTCTAAAGGTGCAGGCTTTTCATGGACTTTATTTTAGTATTTAATTTTGTTTTGTTGAATGCATTGTGCTTTAAGAGAATAGTGTATATAGCTTTTTGACCATTTTAATCATTTATTAGTGGTCCATTGCACCTTTCCTCAGCCTGTAGTGGTAGTGGCAGCCGTCATAAGGCAGAGTAATGAAAGCGCGGCTGCCAATCTTTGCCATTAGCCTCTCCCAGGCATAAATCAATCACTAACTTTCACACTGCATTCATAGGCAAGATGGGTGTAGTGTCTTGCCCAAGGACATAACAGCATTATGTAGGCTGTTTGAAGTTGGAAATGAATTGCCCACCTTTAGCTTCATCACCACTGCTGCCCCGTAACCATTAGAATACAGAATTTCAATGTCCACTTAAAGCTGTAAATAACAAGATACTAGTAGCAGTTCACTTCCACAGGACTTGTACTTATTGTAAATATTTATATTGTGACAAACAGACTGTGGGAAAAGAAGATAGCGGACAGGTTAGAACAAAATTTTGTGTCTGCTGTGATAAAAAAGGTCCAAACTACCAGTAAAGTATACCAGCCTGACGCAACTGTCTCACAAAGCGGAGGTTGAGAGAGTCTGGGGGGTTAATTCAATAGACAGATTCAGAGGGGATCACAATATGCACTAAATACACAAATAAACAAATTATCCAGCAGCAACAAGGCCAAAACTGCCATTGCAAATCAACGGCAGTGACCTGGCACATGCTCAAAACTATCCAATCTGTTTCACTTTTACAATATTCAGCTTTTAGATTTCCCATTAATGTCTAAGGAGAAATAGTACAAGTACCAGCCATGTTCATTTTTGGACCACTGTGCCCTTTAGTTTAAGCCTTTGAAATAGGCTAAATGAATTGATCTAAATTGCACTATAAGCCGGCATAAAGGCCAACAGGAGTGCAGGTGTTTGTTTGTGTAATGATATTAGCGCTCAGAATGAATGTGCTAATGATTTATCAATGTTGAACGGTTCCACATGGCTCCATTATGCGATGATGAGCCTGGCTTGTAACTGCTACCTGTGATAGCGGCCATAGCTTCAGGCCAGGGTGTATTGACCGCGGTATTTCAAACAGAGGCGGGGGAGCAGTTGATTGATTCATTTGTATGTCTACTTGTTATTTCACATACCCTTCACACATAATACATCTGGGCTGATGAAGAAATCTGAAATCATTTTTCTAAGTATCACATGCCTTGCAGCCATATATTGGTTCAAAAACAGAGCGCATGTTAATTAAATCGACTGCTGCTACATTATAATCCTGTGTGTGTGTGTGTGTGTGTGTGTGTTGTGTGGTGTTGTATGTGTTGTATGTATTTTATTGTATTTTTTATTTTCATTGCACAGGCTTGCAATCTATCTATTGATGACACCGATATCTTCTTTAGTGAAGCCAGAATCATCATGTTGATACCTGGAGCTGTTAGCTGCCATACCAGCTGCAATGTTTAATTATATTCATGTTACTCAATTGTTTGAGGTCACAACAAGATGAGATGTCGGAGCGTGACACAACTGCAAACCACTTGTATCTTGGTAAACTTCTAATAGTAATGAAAAAACTAATGAAAAATGAAATGCTAATGAAAAAACTGTCTTAAAATGGCCACTAGAGACGGCGAGTTTACTCCTTGGAGTATTTTAGCCACTATTATACAAAACCTATGTAATTTTTATGTGGTTGGTCCCAAGCCCAACAGAATGTCTTATGTCAGAAAGTGCATCTGGTGGAAATGCAATGCCCACCAAAAAGAAAACATAAAACATTACAAAAACAGACATGCAAAAAAAGACATGCAAAAGCAAAGGTGATCAGGAAGGGTATCTGGCATTTAACACACACGTTGAAGAAGGTGTATAATGGGACTACAGACATGTAATGCATTGTTTCTGTGGCTCTGTAGCCCTCTGTCCTCTCAGGCTGGTCCTGCTGGAGGTGGAAACTTGTTAAAGGGAGTTAGTTGTCTTTGCCACCCAGAGCATGCTCAAAGGCCACAGGGAGTTTTCTTTTTACAACTAATAACTCAAATAAATGGTTCAGTGAAGACAACTCTTTGTGAAGTGGATTTGATTAATTCTTTTTATGAAACATTTTTTTCTCTTGTGTGCTTGTGTATAAGAGGTCTCCTATTTGCATGACAGATTATCCCATATACTGGCTCGCTCAGTTTCTCCTGTTCATTTTAGTTGCTGCTTTAATGCACAGATCTTTACGTGCCAGGTGCCTTTTCTGATTGGCCAAATTCAACTTTGCAAGACACCTAGGACAACTTTGCTTACTTACAAGTGACTATTATCAAGCTGCTTCTAGGCACATGTTCTTTTTGTAATATTGGTTATGAAGAAACAACACTCTAAATGGAAGATTTTAACTTTTTATCCCCCAGAGAATAAAATATTTAACATTATGATTCTAGTATTCATTTACATTTGGCCACTGGAGAGTTGGTTCTTAACACTTGAATGTTTTTCCAGCCCTGGAGAATGCCTCTTTGGGACAACCGCAGCAATTACACTAAAGTTAGTAATTGGTATGGGGACCTGGGTTCAGCGCGCGCCTCTCTTGGTCATTAACTTGGCTCACAACACATCAGGATCATTAGCTCTTAGTGTTATTAGCTCATCCACAGCTTCCTTGTCTTGTGCCCCTGGAAATGGTCCAAACTGTCACGCTTCATGTTTATCTCCATCATCACTATGTTTAGCTTTTAGCCTTTAGCATAAATCATTAGCAGACATTTGGATGTAATTCGCCACTTATTTATTTATTATCTTCTAAATACTGCTAATGTATTGAAGTGCTGGTTGGGTTGTGGCCAGTGGTCTTATGATGTGCCCTAACCAATTTTAGAAGACCTTCTAACATTTTGTGCAGTTTTTAACTTTCACCTCATAACCCGCAGAGCAGTCCACATGTACAATTCTGATGCTAAAGCCAGAGGATGCTCTCCTCAGAGCTGTTATCAGAAAAGGTTTTGATAAGCGCACAGTGACTGAAGCGTTTTGAAAGGAAAGCCTGGAACTGGAAGTAGCCATGTCAAATGCTTTGCTTAGGGCGTTTGTGCTTCCCCAACAATGGCTGTATGCTGTTGGCACTGAGCTTTTATCAAAATGGCTTCTTTTCTCCATATGTTTTGCAGCATGAAAGTGAATGTACTAAATAGTGCAATATCACACAGTGCAAGACATAAGAACCAGCAGTGAGCGTTATTTGATAATCTAGACTTTGGGATTGAAATAAGTGATCACCAAAACATTCTGCAGTGGTTATTGGTGCTTAATCTGATATCATGTTGTTTTGTCATAGCAATAGGATCCACTTTTCATTTTACTCAAAGTTCATGGCATTTCAGAAGTCGATACCATTACCAAGGCATGTTTTTTACTTTTTATTTTTATTTTATTTTTTTTACAATAATCATACATAGTCAGCCTAAACTCTAGACTCTATTGTGATAATATGTTTTGGGCATACAGTACTGTGACCTTTATAAACGTCTGAATTTGAAATATTCCAAAGAGTAAAGAGTAATGACCTGGCCAAGGTAAAACAATTTAGGTAGTGCAGCCTTGACTATAGATTTTCTTACCTTTTTGAGTGTGTAGTCACCCCACTATTACCTTATTAGTGGAAAATTCATCTTGTATATCTCCAAAAGCCCTCCAAGGTACACACATATTCGCAAAACAAAACTTAGCATTCCACATTAAAGTTGGAACATTTGGCCGGAAAGTGAATGCTGTTCAAATGGCTGACTTGTGCCAGCACAGCGCTGCAGTCTGTGTGGTGATGTGCGGCAGATGGTGGATTGGATATTTATTGTTTTAAACAGAAAAACAATGATAAACTCCACCAGTGTTGATGGAGAGCCTGTCTACTGCCTCCAGACACAGTGTGGCACCAAACTTTTATCACCCTTCTGCTCGACTTGATGATGAAAAAAGTTTAGAAAATTATATCAAATAGAACCAAATGTACATGCGTTTATCAAGCCCAACGTGTTGTTCTCCTCCAGGGGAAATAAATTAGTGACAATCTCGTTTTTAAGGAAAAGGGCCAACTGCCAAACCTGGGTTTAGCTTTGCTGTTTACTTCCTTCACTGGCTGTGTTTGTAGTCAGTTGTTGCCTTTTTCTTGGCAGCCTGCACAGTGAAGCTGAGACTTCCTGTGGGAACACCTCTGTTAGAAAGGTCTTTGGACTTTGACTTAAAGCACCCTCCAAACACAAGCGCGAGCTGTCAAACAAGGACATCCTCATTCATGTCCAGGAGACCTTTGTCTAGAACTGTTGAAAGGAAAGAAAAGGAGTAGGGGCACAATGTGTGCTATGAAATACATACATTTTTTTCCTTTATAGACCATTAATAACCAATGATTATGTCTGTATGTAAATGACCAATTTAACAGTCCTATGTATTTTAGCAGTTTGGGTCCATTTCAGTTCCAGTTCACCTTTTGCCAGGTAGATTTAAAAAACATTTGCCAAATATTTTTCTATGTCCAAATATCTATTCAGATTCTACTTGTGTAATATGGAGATATGTGTTCACACATATAATTGGTGTTTAGTTTGTTAGTGCTGCTGTTGTGTCTGTGACAGTGAAGTCCTTCATGTCTTGTTTGTTGAGGCAGCCTGTCATGAAAGGTTAGCTAACATCACAGACTTTTTGATGTGGTAATAGAACGCCTAGCACTTCTCAGTGAGTCCAGTCTTTTTGGCACATCTTACACATGAGAAATGCACTGACAAGCGGCATCATTGACTATATTTTACACCAGAGAAATGAGTTAAGGAGTATTTTATGAAGTGCAAATAAAGTGTACATGTGTGGTTTGTGGTAGTGGACAGGATCAAACCACTGGGGTCAGAACTTACTGTGGACAAAGTGACGGGTGGCTCGATGTTTGGGATGTGGTGCCCCACAAAGCCTGTTTGTTCAGCTAACAATGTTTTATGTATGTGGTTAGTCTTTCATCAACACACTCAGTATTCAATTTACATACTCTCTACTGATCCGGCACTGAATGTTAAGCTGTTTATGCTCTCTCAGCCACTTTATTCCGACACCACCATGTGTGTGTACAAGAGTGTGTGCGTCTTGGACAGATTGCTTTGCCCCTGCGCCCCCTCCCCTGTGGTGGTGCAGTATTGTGTTGTGGTAATAATGATGGGTTCTGTGCTCCCAGTCTTCCTCGCAGCAGGACACACACATAAAAGGGCCCTTCTCCGGCCGGCCCTGAGCGCTGTCTGCGTGTGTGTGTATGAAACATCTTTGTGTGATTCTAAGAACATCATTTTGGGCGATGCATGCTGATTGTACCTCATACTGTGCGCGTGTCCAACCCATCACAGCTCACATTGAAGCTCTCGCTCTCTGTCTCTCCACCTCTCCCCTTTTCCATCTATGTTTCCGTTCCCCTATTTCTCCTCCCCGTATGACATTTCTGCTGTCCTTAGACAACTTGGGTGCACTTCAGCTATTGGATTTTACCAGGGGAGCGCCTCTCTCTCTATTGCAAATCGAAGAAGCTGCACTTCCGAAAACAACAGTTCTTTTCAGACAAACTTTGAATAACACGTAAAGTAAATGAAAATAAGCTCAGTGAAGAACTTTATCCAGTCTGGCTCTGTGTCTTGGCATAGGAGCTTTGTCTGAAGCCGCAACAGTCTAATCCACAATATGCCTGTACAAACTGGTATTATGTAAGATAAAGGCTCAATAAAAACAAATACAAATTAACATGAAGGGCTTCACTCATTTAACACGAACATAGTCCAGTTTATTCTTCCAAAGTTTGAAATGTACTCCAATTCACATGCTTTTACTTACAGAGGATTGGTTGTAGATCTCTTAATTAAAAAGGCCCCAATCTTGATAAAAATTGTATCCGTTGCACAGCCCTATGTTATATTATTTTTTGTGGCTTATGTTAGCCTTCTCATTCTGCTATTTGTGTGTTGCAAAATCTTAATAAATCCTTTTTACATTTTTTATTATGCGCCAATTACTAAATGTTGAAGTTTGGTAGCTTTTGTGAACTCATAACGTGAGTTCTAAAATGTACTGTGTTGCTTCTACCACTTCTACAGCCACCTTATCATACTTGTTGTTTCTGTCTCTCTCAGATGCCTCTCTAGTCTCACCTCCAGTCTTCCCCTTCCCTCCCGCCCCGGCTGACTGTGTGGAGGCCCAGCGTGTGTGCTCAGCAGATCCCCAGTGCGAGGCCTTGTACCGGGGTCTGGAGCTGTGTGCGGCCGACGCGGCGGTTGCTCCTTTGGGGGAACAAGTAGCCTCTGAGTGTCTGGAGCGCCAGGACACTCTACTGAGCAAACACCCAGCTCTGCTCGTCTGCAAGTGCCAACGTGGCTTCCGCAAAGAGGAACAGTGTCTGCGGGTCTACTGGACCGTCCGACTGCTTCCAAGTCAGTCACAAAAACACACATTCATGCAAACACTGGACTAATTTCTCTGGTAAATTACATGAATAGACCATCATTACCTGTGAATGACTTAAATGCAGAAAACTTATATCACATGTTTCTGTTCACATACACCTGTTAACTTTACACAAAATGTACGCTAATAAACTCAGGGATCCCAGGGGTGTCCAAACTACAGCCTGGGGGCCAAATCCTTTACTGCATTGTGTTTTACTCCAAAAAAAAAAAAAAAAAATCTCTTAACATGCAACAGAAATGGTCTACGCCTTAACTAATTAGGTTCCTTTCTAAGACAATGTAGCCAAGTGTATTTGTACCTTGTTGACATGTTTCGGCTGCTAGCTGCGAGCCATCTTCAGAACTGTCACCGGTGTTGGTGAGACATATTGTGCTTGTGTCTGCTATATACTTATAATCTATGACATGTGTGGATCATTATGTTATAAGTTTGACATTTTTAATCACAATATTGATCTAAAACAACTTATTTAAAGAAACTTAATTCTAAATTCTCTGACTTTTGCATAAGAAAACAGCAATGCCCAGTGTGAGCTGATGCTGGCATAAACATCATAACAAAGAGCCGTGCAGTTGTTTGCACCTCCGATGGATAGATGTTCATCACAATACCAAGTAGCTTTTTTCATTTGTCTAGAAATGGCTACACGACACTGTAATATCCTACACATATCACCAATTTCCACCCATCCACCATCCATCTTCTCCCGCTTAATCCGGCTGGGTCGCGGGGGCAGCGTGCTGCCCAATACTCATAGCACCTGACCCCCCCTATGAACCCCTCTGCAGGTGGTGAGCCCACAGGAGGGTGGACAACATGGTCCTTGATGTTAGTTCATAGGGGTGCGGGCATGTTTTGGGTTGATGGGGGAAACCGGAGTACCCGGAGGAAACCCATCCAGACACGGGGAGGAACATGCAAACTCCACACAGAAAGGCCCGGGCGACCCGGGGATCGAACCCGCAACCTTCTTGCTGTGAGGCCTGAGTGTTGCCACTCAGCCACCGTGCCGCTATCACCAATTTAAGAAACAAAAAAGGTTATTGAATTGAGTACAGAGCAGTGGGTGTATGCTGGTGGTGGTGAAAAAAGGTTGATCGGAGCATTGATGTATTGAATATGCTAAATACAATTTCGAGAGGGTAAATGAGAACTATAACATGGTTAAAAAGTCACTTTTGCATAATAGGTCTACTTTAAATTTGTGTTGTTTTGTAGTTCATGGCCCTTCTTTCTGTATAAGTTTCAATATGCGAAAAGTTTGGACACTCCTGTTCTATGTCCCTACTTCTATTTCAAAAGGTCTGTTGTATTTGACCAAGACACTTTCATTTACTGAATTCATTTA
This sequence comes from Odontamblyopus lacepedii, assembly GCA_034769755.1. Classification (NCBI taxonomy): domain Eukaryota; kingdom Metazoa; phylum Chordata; class Actinopteri; order Gobiiformes; family Gobiidae; genus Odontamblyopus; species Odontamblyopus lacepedii. The sequence goes on along the minus strand of CM068355.1, from coordinate 13,801,121 downwards.
AAGTTAATTAAACACAACCTTTTATATATCCCCAGGCATTGTTTTCTTATGTGTTGACTTATTTATGTCTGAATGGTATAAAAGATGAGACTAGCCCGGAGTGCACACAGCCTGTCCTGTAGACACTGGGCGTGCTGGTACAGAGCTAACAGTAGCCAGCAGACTCCTCCTCCCCTGTGGCCCATTAGTCAGTGGAGCATTAGTGTAATTACACACTCTTCAGCTCCTAATGCTGCTAGGCTGCTCTTGCGTGTCATTACCATAAATATATAGTCCAGAATAGGATTTACATACATAAACACTTACATGCCATTACATTGTTGGTTGACTTTGTACTTTGGAGTGTCTTTAAATAATTTACTGGACATATCTTGTCTACAGGTCAAGAACCCTAGGTTTGGTCTATAGCTTCAGTTCAACGCCTTAAGTGTCATTGTACATTGTAGTAAACCTAAGCATAAATGTAATTTCATATTCTCTTCATATACACTGCCAAAGGATTATTAATACTACTATTACTGGTCTTTTAAGGTCCATAAACACTTCACCTTTTTCAAATTAGGCAAACAACAATCAGTGTTGAGATTTAAATATGTTTGCATCTATTTGATAAACCATTTTTAAGTTTTACAAATTGCCTCACTGAAGGCAATGCATCTTTTTTGACCATTTCTGTACTGTCAAATGAAAGTAAAAACAAATAAAATGAAAACAATCAAATATGTTTTTGTAAAGCCAATATAATATTTTTGCCCTGTTTCTAGGTGAGGATGAGTTGGAGCTGTCCCCTTATGATGACACGCAGATGGACAGTCGGATGGCGTCTTTAGTGGCAGGTACTACTGTATATGCTTTTGAGTGTGCGTTCATTTGCTTCTCACATGAACATTTGCTCCATGACAAGTGCTCCATGTATGTATATGTCTGAGCTGTCATTATGTCAGACACAATGGAGAAGTTACTCAATAAATCACAAAACCACAGACAAAAAAATCAATGAAGGAAATCAGTTACATTTGTATTGGCTGAAAAGAAAATGCAACTTTATCCATTTCTCGCCATAAGAACACAGCATGCTGCTCAGATAATGTTAAGGTGTAGATGAATGAAACAAACTGTGAATTTTTGTGAATAGATGTATATTTTAAAAGAAAAACAGGTGCTATAAGTCTATACTGTCTGTGAACAATTTTGCACACCCGTGTTAGTGTTACTTAAAGTCACTTTCCCCAAAAGACTTGGAACAAATGCCTCTTGTTATTGGTAATGATTGACTGTCGCTTGCAAATAATCACCTGAGTAATTTTCAGTCATTATCTCTTCACAAAATATTACCAAAAGCCTCTTTTGGGAAGACGTAAAAGTGCAATCAATAGAGCCTCAAAGTTCCCCTTGTCTGACATTTAACTGATTATCTGATACTAAATGGCAGTGAACTGGAAGGTTAATTACTTTTACACCCATTGAATCACTATCCCCACATAAAATATATCATTACTTTCTTCTCCTGCTCAGTTTAACTGCAAAACATAATGAATCGTTTTTACCTCACTTTTCCTGTCTATTGGATTGTCAGCATCATCATATATGCAACTGGATGGAGAGAACCAGTGCCTGAAAGCTGCGCAGGACTGTGGGCTGTATGAGAAGTGTGGATCCCTGCGTTCAGAGTACGTCCTGGCTTGCACCAAACGGATACCCGGCACCAGCCGCTGTAACCAGCACAAGTGCCACCGGGCCCTGCGCCGGTTCCTGGAGAGGGTCCCTGAGGAATATAGCCTGGGAGTGCTCTTCTGCCCCTGCACCAACACTCTGTGTGGGGAGAGGAGGAGGAAGACCATAGTGCCCTCCTGTTCCTACCAGGAAATGGACGGACTACAGCCTAACTGTCTGCACCAACAGAGTTTCTGCCGCCGGGACGACCTCTGCAGGTAACTCATCTACTGCAATACATCATTATCGACAAGAAATGGCCTAGAGGCGAGATATTTAACAAAATGTTATTAAAAATTGTTTTAATACACTTTAATAGTCTAATGTGCTACAATTAAATTTCCAAATGTCTGATTTTAAGTGCTACTTTCATAACATAGTTAAATATGTTATGAAACTAGCACATAAAATCAGACATCACACTGGCATTCACACTGAAACAGCAGATTTTAAATGAGTGTGAATGAGAATCAAAAGAAGGATCTTGAAGATAAAAGGACAAAACAAAGTTAAATAGACAAGCCTAAAATGGTGTCAGCTGCACCTTGTAAAAACTATTTGGACCCACTTTGATGAACATCTCGCTTCAGCCTGGCTGCCCAGTAGATACACCCCATCCCCCCTTACTACCTTCTCTGCCCATGTCTGCTGTTTGATGTGAGTTGTCTGTGTGGTTGCCAGGTCCAGACTGGCTGATTTCCTCCAAAATTGCCAGGCCTCCTCTATGACGGCCAGCGGCTGCCTGAAGGACTCCCCAGGCCTGTGTCTGCGAGCCTATGCCGGACTCATTGGTACGGGACACACACAAAGGGACCCCCTGCATGTTGCTTAGAAACTGCCTATTTCATACACAACATACTAATAATTATATGAACAAACACACATTCACACACATGCACATACATTCTTACATGTTGGGTGAGATGTCTTGCACAAGGACACATCAACAGTGTTCACCGGTCAGAGTAGCGAGTGATACATTCTAACCACTGCTCACCATTAAGGTGTTATGCTATGGTACCAATGGGTAATGCAGGTGCAGTAGAATCTAAAAGGAAGTCGAGAAGACTGAAGAGTTGAGCGCTTTCAGTGACAGTGATGGATGACTTCTCTATGGGGCTCATATCTTTCTTCAGACACAAGCTTTAGTGTTCATGTACACCCAAGATTCTATATGATCAGCAATTATGTGTTTCAAGCAGCTGTACAACATTAGATTTAGAAGCACTGGTGGCGGGCAATGAGTCACGGCCCTCCAAGTTCTGAATGGATGACAGCTGTCCTTCAGTTTTTATGGTTTTAATGTTCAGGCATCCACAGTTTAATCATATATTTCTTTTTTAATAACCATATTCACTTTTCATAATTGCCTATATCATAAACATTTTTTTGTTAGTAAAAAGCACACCACCTTATTATTAGAAGTATTGCTTTCTGCAGCAGTCTTATGTAATGTCTAGATTTATTACAGCTTGTTAGCAAAAAATAAATACATCGACAAAATCAACCATCAAAAACACATGATTGTTCTTAACAGGGATCAGAATCCTCATTGTGTTCATCTTGTGTGTGGACATTACTGTGTATTTAACAAGCTTATCTCTTTGACCATAGGAACTATCATGACTCCAAACTACATCAGTAACAGCTCTGCGGATGTGTCCCTGTGGTGTAACTGTGAGGGCAGTGGGAACCAGTGGCAGGACTGTCTGAGGCTGCAGCACATGTTTACTCACAACACCTGTCTGCGTGAGTATTTGCCTCTCATTTAGCATCTCATTAAGTGGCTCGATTTTTCCATTCATTGTGCTGATTTAGTCATTTAGTCAAGTTATTTACATGAAGTTAACTTAAGATTTGACTAATAAGAAAGCATTTGTATTATGAATCTATTATTATAAAATTGTTGATCTTGTTCTATTTATTAAAGATGCATTGTGTAACTTTTCTGGTCCATCAAAAACTTTTCTCCATGGAAATGTTATTGTTTTGCCATGAATGTTTCACAGTATGGCATGGAGACCAAACCAGACCAAGTTACTGGTCAGATCTGTGGAGAGGGCACCCCACTCTTTTCTGTGTATTTTTGAGCTATAAAACTACCTATAATTTAAAAAAAAAGATAAGGTAGACCTATTTAATGTCATACTGTGAAACATTCCAGGCAGAGCATTGACATACATGGAAACAAGCTTCCACACTTCCTCAATTTTTTAGGCAAAGAATGTGATTTTCAATATAAATTGTCTTACTTTCTTTTATATTACCATCTGGTGTTCTATTTGTGTAATGCCCCTGTTCTCCAGGTAGGCTCCATAGTGCTCCATTGGCTCAAGATCATTCTAAACCTATTCAGGAAAGGTTAATTTCTATCAATACTTGTTCAAAAAAGTATCTAGTTTCGATTCCAGCATTATTGATTGATTAGTATCTGATTTTTAATACTTTTTGAGCACCTATTAGAAATCAAACACCAAAACCATGTGTATTTGAGTCAAAAAGAGATCCGAGGCACTCTGTAGTATAATCTTCTGACAATGGCTTATGATTAATACTTGTTGGAATAAAATCAATCAATCAATTAATCAGTCAAACTTTATTTCTATAGCACCTTCCAACAGCCAAAGCTGACCAAAGTGCTGTACAACAATAAAACAAGATACAATAAACATCACACACACATGTCAACAAAGCACATTACACCAATTAAAATTAAGAAAGTGTCATAGGGCCACTAAGTGGCACTAAGACCATTTTAAATAAGTAGGTTTTAAGTTTGACTTTGAACAAAGGCAGGTCAGTGATGGAACGTAACTCAATGGGCAAAGAGTTCCAGAGTTTTGGAGCGGCCACTGCAAAAGAACGATCACCCCACTGTTTGCACCGGAACCCGGGGACCTCCAGCAGATGTTGCGCAGCAGATCGCAGAGCTCTGCTGGATTGGTGAGGGGTCAAAATCTCACACAAGTAGGAAGGTGCAAGACCACTGACTGCATTAAAAACAAACATCACATTTTTTAAATGGATTCTGAACAGGACAGGGAGCCAGCGCAAGGAGTACAGGACAGACTGTTAGCAAGCAGGCGAGTTGCAGCGTTTTGCACGAGCTGTAAACGGTGACCAGCTTGATTAATCCCCACATAGAGTGCATTACAGTAGTCTATGCAGGAACTAACAAAGGCATGGACAGCTTTCTCCAGGTCACCACGGCTCAAGAAGGGTTTAACCGCCGGGAGGCGGAGCTGAAAGAAGCTTGTTCTGACCACAGAAACTATTTGTTGATCAAATTTTCTATCCAATTTCACCCCCAAATTTTTGACAACATGGTTAAAGTGGTTAAAGTGGTTAAAGCAACAAGACCAGGAGCTGAGATACTGGGCAGGTTGGATGTTCCAAACACAATGCATTCTGTTTTGTCCTCAAAATGTAAGTACAATGACAGTTAATTGATAATAGTTTGATAAAGCAAAGAAACTGTATTTTTATATAGCCCACTTGGGTCAAAAAGTGGCTGTGTTCATTACAACAATGAATAAGAAATATCCATGTGGTGCTTTTTGCTTGTAATAATGTGCACCCCATAATAAGCAATAGCATATCGTGTCCATGTGCGATCACAATAAGACCATTTTCCCTCAACACCCTCCTGATAATACTGCACTTGTTTTAAATAATGCATCTAAAATGTAGCAATTATCAGCACGCCCCCATCAAAGAAGCCACGTGGAGCCATTGAAGAGGCATAAATGAGAAAGCGGCTGAGACGTGATGAGTGTGTCTGGGCTGGTGGTCCCTGCTGTTCTCAATGGGAAGTCATTTCCTCTTTACGTGCTAGCTCCATCCAGAGCCTTAGACTTCACGGGACTCCTGTAGCTACATGGCTTTGGTGAGGAACACGATGGACCCTGCGAGCGAGGGCCTCTAGGCATCACTCAGTCACCACAGCTGTCAATACTCGTGTCAATACACAACAAGTCAGTATGTCCAAACACTAAAGCCTGGGCCAATGCGTCAATGTTTTCCCCATAAAACCCAGTGATTTATCAAGCAGGCGACAGGTGTAACAATAAAGCTGCCAAGTAGATATGTTGGTTAACGCCCACTGGAGACCCACCCATGCACTACAACAAGGAATAGCTTCATATCATATCATTTACTTTAGTTCAAATGGCTTGAATTTGTAATATTAATGTTAACAGAGGTGCGTCACACTTACATTTACTCAAGTACATTTACTTTTTCATGTACTGTAGGAACCTTCTGGCACCATATTTGTACTCCTATTAAGTTTTTTTTAAATATATATAATAGTACTCTTAAGCTTAAATTGACAAAATTAAAATTCTAGGTGCATTTATTATTTTTAATGTGTATTTTATCTTCTTCTCTGGGGCTGCGTGGAGCTTTTCTGTGTGGAGCTTGCATTTTCTCCCCCATGCTCCAGTTTCTGCTACCACTAAAAACATGTGCAATAAGGTCCCCTGTGGAGCCAGGACTCTAACCTGGCTCACGACAGATTGATATGTGTATCACTTTGAACTGATTTCTACACATTATCAATCTGGAACGGCTCTCGCTGTGTTTAGAAAAAGGAGGGACTTGAGCTGATTGAGCGAACCACCCACCGGTTTCTTTTTAGACAATCACGGCAAACCTGTCAAAATGACGTCTCCAACTTGCACCAGCTAAAACCAAAACAAAGGTCATGATGGAGAGCGAAGATGTGAATACATGAATTTAGCTGTTTTTGCAGTACAAATTTGCTCATTATGGGTGTTAAAAGCCACCATCCCGTCCGTCAGTGCCACCATGTTTGTTCTGCTCCGTGTAGGCCCAGCACGTGGGGTTGTTGTCATGTTGCCTGAAGCTCCTCCCACTGCCATAAAACCCCTTTGATTGGGCTGACGACTGTGGGGGTCAAATTTAAACCGTACAGCGGGAGCACCTTAAGATGGACTCTCATGAATCTTGTGAAAATACATCTTGCTGCACAAGGTTTCCAGGACTTCATCTAAAGATCTAAAGATATTCTTAATCTCAGCGGGACTATAACATAAAATTTTTATTTTGTATACCATTTGATTACCAGATTTTGTTCATTATATAATATTTTGCTCATCAAAATAAATTAGTGTCAAATTATACATAAGTTGTGTCTGTGTGCACTCACAGGTAACTCTATCAGCTGGATGGGCGACCCTGGATCCCTGCCTGCAGATTTCACCCCCCCTCCTGCCCCCCGGCCCTCCCCGCTGGTTCAGGAGGATGAGGTGCTGAGCAACAACCACCTGCCGGAGCACAGCAACAATGTGAGTGCAGCCAGCCCATTCCGCTTTATTAGCTGCACACTGTGGCCCTGCGGCTGTTGCGGCTCCTCCTGTCCCGTCACTGTTTATTTATTGTGTTGGTTTTATCTACTCCCCCTAAGTCCTTCATCTTTTGTCAGGAGCTTGGCGTGGTATTTTCAAGCTCAATTTCTCTTTGTTTCCTGACATAATTAAGATTAAGCATGTGCCAACTTTTATGGGTAGTGTCCATCATTTCAAATGTCAAGTAATGCACAGACTTTTTGCATCTTTTGAAGGTATGTAGGTTATATTATAAATGTTACCTGTCCATGTCCTCTGCTAGAACCAGGTTTCAGTCAGGTTTGATAACAGTTATCACGTTGACGTTCACAAATATACATATTCATATTCATATTCACAATTACAATATTAATTAGACAACTGCAGCCCAAAAAGATGCTATCCCAGATTCAGTAGCCAGTAGTGATTGTATTACAGTTTTTTATACAATAAAGACTTCTGGTACTGAGCAAGACTGGTCTATTCAGAGTTAATTAAACTTCTATCAAGCGACAGACCTGGACTTTAGGGGTTATATGAGGGTACAGAATATGACAAGTGTCAAGTTCAGGTTGGATATTTTTACAGCAGAAGAAATCCCAGATAACTTTTGTTTCATTCAAAACATTGTCACTTTACTGTCTCCCTGTAACAGCTCATTTGGTTCTGAGTTTCTAGGTCAGTAGTTCTTTGATAAAACCTGTACGTTTGCTGACATCTACTCAACTCTGAACATTTATGAAAATAGAAGATGTGCTTGCAAATAAAAATATCGTCACCAAAGCCAATTCAATCGAACTAATATTTTCAAATACTATTCTAGTCATCGTTAGTCATATGTATGATCTATGACACAATTTTTTTTTTTTTAAATGAGACAATCAAATTGTAATTATAGCTGAAACAAGGAGGTGTTAAATGATAAATGTGGTGTGTTCAATAATATCTTGATTCATTTGTGACAGTTGTCTCATTCAGGGAGAAGGTCACACCTCTGTGGAGTTTGTTGAACACTAGTGAGTCAGCAGTGATGCTGGGATCAAAGGAACAGCTCAGGGCAAAGAGATATCAAAGCACTTTGGCAAAGCATCAAAAGATGCTCCCCACTATGTAGCATGCACCAGGAGCAGAGTGTACGAGAGGGAAAGTCCATAAGGTATGATACAACCAAGAGCTCACTCACCTCTTCAAAAGACTCTCAGCATACACTACAAGTTTACCCACAGGCCTTTAACCCTCCTGATTCTGAAGGGAAAATGGCTATCATGACTCGTTAGATCTGCCACATTCCACAAAGTTTGTAATTTTGATGGCTTCAGTCTGGTATAGTGGACTGTGGCTGCAGTTGGCTTTGCTTTTGCAGAGGGAGTGTTATTGCCTCTAACACCCGCTGGCTGGAGGCACTTTAAACCACCTTCGTCTCACATCTAAAATGGGCCTAAAATTGTCTTTAAAATAGGAGACTGCAGCACAGTATTGTGGCAGAGGATTAAAACAGGTGAAGGCTGTGCTTCATGCAGAACACTCCATTTTATTGTGCTCTGTCATTCTGAAGAGGAGATTTAGTGGCTTCCTACAGTGTAGGTGTTTTGTTTGGATGAAAATCTGTATGAAATCGACCCCCCCTCTCTCTCTCTCTCTCTCTCTCTCTCTCTCTCTCTCTCTCTCTCTCTCTCTCTATATATATATATATATATATATATATATTTGTGTGTGTTGTTAAAACATAGTTACATAAAAAATCCATTTGTTAATCATTTAGGTTAGCTGATAATGCATATGTCAGTGTAAAGCAATGTGCTAAGAATCCATTTGGTCTGGTATGGATAGCCAGTATGGGCCCAGTTTTTTGGAGCAGAAATATAGTTCTCTGCCATGTTGTGTCTCCCTCATGTGTGGCCAGGGACTATTAGCAGACAAATGTGCTAAGTGTCTGAACTCGGGGCATTTGATGTGTCTCTAACAGCCAATCACAGAGGACACAGGGGGCGCTGTAGCCTGCGGTGGTTCGACTGAAGTTCTGGTGAATGTGTGCGCCAGCGCTGTAGCACACTGAGAAGGAGAGGTGCCCAGACGAGTTGAGAACACATATGTTTTCAGAAGAAGCCCTCCTGGCCGCCCTTGTCCCACACTGACCGCTAATGTGGTCCAATCCAATCACAGGACTGGCTACTCTAACCTTGGCCACGGCACACATTGCCATGGCTGTGGCTCTGGCTCCCAGCATGCCTCTCTTCCAAAGATAATCTGGGCCGCCAGACAAGAGGGGATTCCAGCTCTAGTTTTCCTGTGCTGCCCTCCTCTCTCTGCACTTCGTCCATGTGCGAGTCTTTCCCATGAGCCGATTAGATGAGGTGCTGCTTGGAAGCACTGCATCAGTCAGGCTTCATTAGCATGAATTTATTCAGGCCCATATGTCTCTCTCTTTCTGCGTTTCCTCCTCTTCCTCAGACTCTGTCATTTCTTCCATCTAGTCCTGTAAGTCCCTCACTCTTCTGCCTGTTCTGTTCACTCTTCTGCTGTGCCTGCTGCTGCTGTCCCTCTTCTCTCTATGAGGAGCTTTGTGCTTGTTTCTCTAAAGTGATTTTCTCCACATTTGAAAGATTTCACTTCAAAAAGCCGAGGATCCGCTCTGCCGTAAAAAGAGACAGAAATGTCACCTGATGTTTAGCTCAACATTTCAGACCCAGATGAGAACACTTTGTCTGAAATGTGGCATTTTCACACAAAAAAAAAAAAATGAAAAAAAAAAAATGCAGAGGGTTTGGGTCAGTTTGATTCGACTATCATCTGGGGCTGCATTGTCCTCATAATCTTATCATTGAGCTCTTTAAATAATCCATAGTAACATACACAAAATGAGCTGGTGTGTGGTGGTGTGTCAGGAAAAATAAGGACAGCAATAAAACAATTCCAAAGTAAATATTATGGATGCCATCAAAAATTGGCCTCTAACAGTAAACTAAATTGACATTTGGTGACAGTCACTAGCCTCTACATACATAAACAGTGGATGGATATGTTGATCTGATCGTCTTGATGTGTCTAGAGGGGAATTTCTGAGATGTGTTAAATATTTTTAGAAGCCCATCTCCTGGGAATAGCTTTGAAGTGGATGTTTTTGTGGTTATATTCCATTTTTATATGCAACTTTTGGCCACGCCATCTACATACAGATGGCATGTTGAAAGGTAATGATGATGGAAAGTGGTTGTTTGAAATCGGGATGCATTTGATTTGGAACTTTCTTGGCCATAACGGTTCCTTAAAAGAACTCAAGCTCCTCTCCAATTATCTTCAAAGAAATATTAACAGTGTTCTTGAGGCTTTTGTAGCTCTCACCTTTGTGTTAGGGGGCAGATCAAAGAAAAGGTCACAAGACTCTTAGTAATGGATAGAAGTGACTAAGAATAGCCTTGCAGAAGTTTGAAGGTACAGGTTTTTTATAACTCACCTTAACTGATTGTCAAAGTCCCTACGCAAACAACATGAGCGGAAAAATCACATCAGCACAGAAGTGGAAAGGAGTGTTGTGTCGCCTGGAGGAGAGAGCCATTAGTGGATAAAAGTTGAGCTGTAAATAAAGAACTCCAAAGTCTAAACTCCATAAAGCAGACAGGTATCGGTGGCAGTAATTCAATGGAATGATGCAGCAGCGCATTATTCTAAGTAGAGAAACAATGGGCACACCGTCGCTGAGTGCAGGCCCTGGGCTCCTCCAGATGTTTGTGCATATCATTGTGATAAACAGCTGGGCTCCTTATTGTTGCTCTGAATCTATTTTACATCAACAGCTTTAAAGATTTAAATCAAGACTGTGACTTCTTCTAATCAAGAGCAGCATTTAGTTTAAGTCATTCTTATTGTTACCTAAAGCATTATTAAACAACTATAGTTAAAGATACAGGTGGTGATACCCACCAAAACACATGGCACATGTAGTATGTCATTCTATGTCCTGAAAGGCCTTCCACATGTTTAGGAATTATGAAATGAGTTATTAAAGTTTCACAGGGGGGGATTACAAACCTGGAGATTTTATTTTCACATCTATAAATTACATCCAGTTGAATTAAATGGTAAATGGTCACATTTTTATATAGCGTTTTTCCACCTTCAAGGCACTCAAAGCTCTTTATACAACAAGGAACCACTCACCCATTCACACACACATTCATACACCAGAGTATGCACACACTGGGGGCAAGGTGGGTTAAGTGTCTTGCCCAAGGACACAATGACAGCATTCATTTGTGGGAACTGGAATCGCACTGCCAACCTGTAGGTTAGTGGATTTTACCAATGATGTTGTTTATGTCGAGAGATTTGAATCGCCAACCTTTGGATCTTTGGACAAACGCTCTACCACCTGAGCAACTGCCGCCTCAGTTATTGTTTTCCTTCTGTGTGTCATTGTCCCACCCTATTGCTGATGTTTATTTTGACTCCTGCATTTACTCTGACCTAAGTACAAACATTTGACCATCTCCACATAACTATCTCATATTGATGCATTCATGACAGTGGTAACATGATAGATACTCTGAAAATAGTTGAATGAAGAAGACAAATCCCTGATGTTGTCCAATTTTTAATCAATTATGACCTGGAATTTAGATTTGTGCTCCATCACTTATAGAAGAAATCTAAACACAGATTAAGTAAGATTAAATTTAGCACCTGAAAGTAATGAACTAAAAAAAACCAACAACAACTCACTGCTTTTTCAACAATTAACAAGTGTTCACCCCAATCATTTACTTGGGGAAAATTGTGACAACCTCAACATAATTCGATTAACACCAATTCATTGTATTTTAATTGGTGTTAGCCCTTCTGATCAGGTCCCTATTTCATTCATGCTGAGGTAATCTGTGATAGGAGACACCTCTTTAATTAGCATTTTGATCATTAGAGGAAGGTGTAAATTCTGTGTGATGACACTGCATTCACAATGTGGCCTACAGTCTGTACATAGTTAGGTCCAGACATATTTGAAAAGTGGCCGAGTGTTTGTTGATATTTCACTTTACAGCAGCAAAATAAGGTGGAACTGGGCCTGTCACAATAACAAATTTTGCAGTGCGATATATTTCTGAAGAAAATATAGACAATAAACGATGCAACTAGTTTATGCCACTGACACAATAACCTAAGAGCAGATTTAAAGCACCGAAACTATTCTAAATTAAAAAAATGAAAAAAGAAAAACATGAGCTGCAATAAATAAACAGCAGAATGAAACACTTTAGTACTTAGTTTGCATCTGTAATGAGTCATAGAAGTGATTAATTCAACCTTTTACAACCTCAGTCTTATCATATTAATAAAAAATAACCAAACATCTCCCACTAGTGAAAAGAAAAAGTACACACGGTAAATATTGACCCCCAAAAATATTATTCCAGCTTTTTAACAGTATATAGTATTTATTGTGACATGCTAAAATGGAGCTGGGAAGATAAGTGGTAATTGCTCAGGGAAATAGGACTACTCTTACAATATGATTAATCAAAACTCCTCGGTATGAGTGACCTGGAAACTTGGCTAATATTGTCCAGGTAAAGTTCATTTTTGTCTTATCATACTATTTCTCGCCTTTGACTGTGCTATAACTCTGCTGTACCTGTTTGCAAAAACTTGTTTAAAGCAACTACTGTATTTTTCTGACTATAATTCGCACTATAAGTTTTTTTCAGGGTTTGGGTGACTTATACTCAGGTGTGACTTATGTATTACATTTTCACACTGCCAGCCCATAGACCATATATATATATATATATATATATATATATATATATATATATATATATATATATATATATATATATATATATATATATATATATATATATATATATATATATATATATATATATATGAATTGTATATGAATGAATGAATCAAAAAAAATAATAAAAAAATCTTTATCTGTTTTTTTTTTTCATTTTCGTTTTAGAGACAAATAATAAAGAAAAGAGTTGTTTTTTTCGTTTTCTTATTTTGGCTTCTATATTGAAAAACGAATGAATGAATGATACACAGATTATTCTCTATTGGGTTGTTATTATTATAGCTCCTATAACTTGCCTTACAAAATGAAATGTCGGTTCTTGGTCTTTGATCTAGTAAAATTAATTTCCCTCAAAAAGTGCGACTTACCTGTTTTTTTCTTCTTCACTGTACATTTTTTGGCTGGTGCAACTTATTATCCAGAGCGACTTACAGTCCGGAAATACGGTAACTAACTAGACTAAAACTTCAGTGAAAAGTACATTTGTAAACTGTTTTCAAATAATGGTAAGAGTCCTGGATTAAAGCTGCAAACGAATTGCCCTCTGGGATCAATAAAGTTTTCTGATTCTGATTAGTTGTATTATTTAGAGTTACCTCTTTTCAAGGGGTCCAAAGTTATATGGACATATGCCAAAACGCTAAAAGAACTCTATCAAAGAGTAAAGGCCACCAAGAAAGAAACTCTTGGTGATTGTTCTTGTCTACAGATTGGGAGTGATTGCTAGCAACAGATTTGCAGATTTAATACTAAAAAAATGAAGGGGTCAAATTAAGTCCATGTTAATTAAGATCTTGTAAACCGTTGAAATAAACAAACAACTTGTGTCAAACACTGCTAGACTAAACAGTAAAAAACATTTCTGTAAAATTTTTTGCTGCTGGAATATAGTAATCCTCTGGAAGATGTTTCAAGGTTGGCAATGCTCTGGAATTATGAGCCCTATTTCTCAGCTGCGGATGCATAAAGCAGTTTAAGTGTTTTCAAACAGAAAGTCATTTACCGACTGCGGGGCACATGTTTAATTGATTCCACCATTTCAATCTCAGGCACTCCAAGGCGGCGTTTTCAAAATATGAGCTATCAGATTGTTTTAAACGTCTGCCCTCCAACCAGATCGGGATGGAACGGCTCAATTTGAAATTCTGTTTAAAATTCCTGTCGGTAATCGCTTTCATTTAGCTTTCTCTAACTATGCCGCTGCACTCTGTTTCAGGTTGTGGTGGAGAGCGAGGAGGAGGAGGACCTGAGACATCCCAATGAAGATGTGGATGAAGGCGGGCAGTTCAACGTCATCCCCATGTACTCGGAACGGGCCACCATCTCCAACCTGGGCTCCTCTGGGACTGGAGGGGCTGCGTCACCCGTCTGCACCCCACCCGTCCCCATTCTCCTGGTGCTGCTGCTGATATCTGCGTCGCTCAGCTGGGGGTAGACGTGGGGAGGATACGGCGAAGACACACGCGCACACACACACACACACACACACACACTGACATACTGGGACCTGCCAAACACTGGACCTCTCGGTGTATGATGAAATGAAATCTATAGTGAAGGAATGGACTTCACGTTCTTGTCAGTAGACCCCTCCCCCCTCCTCCTTTCCTGTTCCTCTCAACTGTCCTGGCTTTTTCCTGCTTCTTTTATGTGGCACTTTTTATCATTTGGTCTGATTGTACCTGCAGGGGGTGTTCCAGTCCGATGACAATTAGCAGTTGCATAAAGCTGCTAACAACCAATGAGCTTTGAGAACATGGCGCTGCTTTGACAGGTCGAGAAATGTAGCCTGGGTACTGTGCTCGTCCAAGGCATTAGTGTTAGAGGCTTCTTCAGGCAGTTAATTATTATCACATTTTACACAGACAAGCCAACTAGTGAAATCATTTCATACGTGTGCATTATATTTAAAAGATACAGTATTTATGGATTTGATATGTGAATGAGCAAGCCTAGCAGGTTTTTTTTATTTGAATATAAAATTATATATATCTTATAAATTAGGACAGATTTTTGTTAAAGTAACAATTAAACAGAACTGTCATTGCTGATACTAACTCTTGGCCTACAAAGACTACAAATCTGATGAGGGGTTCAAACTAAAAACTAAATTACCCGTAGATTTGCAAACCCTTTTTAACAGGATTCAGTGATTTGTCAGTGATCTGTTTATATTTTGTAAAATACGTTCCTAGTTATGGCCATGCCTATTTTGTTTATATCTGTGTATATAGTATGTTTTCATGAGTCTACAAGCTGCAGATGTTTTCACATGAGGTGTTTGAGTTGAGTTATGGTTATGCTAGTTTAGAATTTGTGACTACTACTTGTTAGTAGATTAGTTTAGGCTAAAAGCACTTTAATTATAGTATTTTATGTGTCACCTTCTTTGCAAAGCCAAAATGTGAAAACTGTTATAAAATAAAATAAAAAAAAATCAATAAAAGGGTCTTTGAAGGTTTTGCCTGTGGAAAAGTGTTAAATACTGAAATACCTCCACCAGCTGCAGTCAGACCATGTTGTGTTTGAGAGCTGACGATTTGTTCACCTGTGGGTCACCTAACAACACCCTCATACAGAACTGCTGTCTGTTTTATCTGTATGAATCATGGCTATGGTCAGTGACAAAGTGCATACCACACTACCATCGCTGTCTAAAGAATGTTTGATGTGTTGGTGCAAGCAAAAAGAGGGAAGAAAATATAGTATAGTTTTGATACTTCTACCGTGTTTTGCATTTCCCATTCTCTCTTTATTGCTCTATGGTCTCTCCCCACGACTTTGGCCCGGACCTGACGCTGCCACGGGCAGCCATATGAATAAAACCGACATAAAAGCAACACGGCAGAAACAATACGAGCTCTTAAACGGCAAAACAAATCAAATAGCTCCCCACCAGCGAAAAACAGAGCGCTCATGACACGCCAATGAAAAGAACGCGAGACAGATGTATGGAGGAGAGAAATTTAGCACACAAAAAATAAGGCCAAGTCCCTGTGTGGTCTTTGTGCGTTTGATGTTTTACTTGTTTTTACTTTGGGAGGCTGATAATCAGTCCCTGACAACATCTCTTTATCATCTGACAGGCTCCTGGGGGGTGGTGCGTATTTGTGGGAGGGGAGGGGTACGAGGCGGTGATAGAAATAGTGCACTATTGCAACAACCCTGGAGCAAAAACATAGCACACTGAATTGCGCTCTTGATTTTCTATGTCTTATAAATCTTTTGCTGACACGTTCTCCCCATTCCAATCGCTTTTGTTTTCTCATTTTCCAGGGTAGGTATAAAATTAACTTCCATCTGCGGGGGTGCCATCGGGATAAGGGGCAGGAGGAAGAGGAGTGGGCGGAGATGGTGAGGAGCTGGCAACAGAGATGGGGAGAGAATTAAGAAGAGTTGGGACAAAAATTAGGGACCTTTAAAGGAAACATGTCATGAAAATATTATGTTTCCCCTCATCTTGGCTCAGAGCTGTATACATGTTTGCTTCAGTATCTGTCCCGCATGATTAAGCATTAATCATGCAATTTTTAAGAAGTTAAATTTCAATTAGACAATTTTATGAACTGTAAAAAGAAATGTGTCTTCAGTGAACAGTGGAGAATGCATTACCATAAAAGGAGTCTTTAAGTAATATTTGGAACTGTAATGGACACCATTTAGCAATGTGAAATTACAAAATACTAATCTAGAATCTGAATGAATATAAAAGGTATATTATCAACTTCTGTCCAGAAGTATCCTGAGAAAGATCATGATGTGGTAGAAGGCATCCTTTTCCATTTAATCTGGAGTGCATAATAGAACACTATTAAGATCATCTCAATGAGGAGGTGATCAGATCAAAACAGATTCAAAGTACGACAAGTCCATTCACAGTTGACATTAACTCTGGCCTTATGTGATCGATCAGTCAGGACCAGCTTTAATACCAGGCCTGAAGAAGCACAGAAAGAATGAAGGGAGAAAGGAGGATAGAAAGGAGATAAGGGCAGGGCTAAAGGTGGGTTTCTTTGTAGAGACAAGAAAACTATCTACAAAAAGATACGGCAGGCGATAGAACCAGGTCTGCGATGTACTTTAACCTCTGCATTCCCCTGAGCGCATCCTCTTCCTATACTCAGGAAAACACACTTGTACACAATGTAAAGGAGTCTCCATGTGCACTCTCCACTTACACAAAAGCCCTGTCAATCAAAGCCAAGCGATAAGATACAGAAAAGAATGAAGCTGCACCTCAGACACTTAACATGCGCAAACTCACCGCCCCCGTTACAATAAGTATAAGAAGTCATAAACAGCAATCAGCCGCAACCATCCAACACGGGATACTGATTATAATGGAGCACTGGCCTTCATTGTAATTGCATGCTACACCGTGGTGCTTTTATTAAGGGTGAGCCGAGAGTGGAGGGTGGGCATAGGAGGAGGCTGGAGTTAACATCCAGAATGACTTAAATACAATGTTGCGCGTGGCTCTGGTGTTGCACATTCATTAGCACTTGGGGTAATCATCTAATCAGACGTGTGGTGGGTGGCAGTGGGATCAAAGTCTCTTTAGTTTGAGGTCAATGATGATACTAAATGGGGTTAGCTGAAGTTATGGAGTATTTTTTTTATTTATTTATAGACATAACTAGTGTCCTAAGTCTGAAGACAAAAGTATACAAGTCAACAAAT
The DNA here is from genome assembly GCA_034769755.1 of Odontamblyopus lacepedii. Lineage (NCBI taxonomy): Eukaryota > Metazoa > Chordata > Actinopteri > Gobiiformes > Gobiidae > Odontamblyopus > Odontamblyopus lacepedii. The sequence continues at coordinate 13,783,586 of CM068355.1, read as the reverse complement.
GGCAAGCAAACTGGACAGTTAAGTTGCATCGTCATATATGAAAACAAAGCAATTCAATTTAGCAATTTTCCACACTAACAACTAGAAATAACTTTAGCTCCAAGTGAAAGTTGTGATACGTTAATGAAATAGCAGAATCCAGAATGATGTACAGAGGAATATACATTTTTGTCCCCACGTCCTCTGTCACATCTTGAGCCAGAACCAAACGTGATCGTGCAAACGGATTCTATTTTTTCAGTGACCCATGGCAAACGAAGGAGCTCATTAGTCACTTATCATTTAAAAACAAAATCAACTATCTCACTCGCTTAACTTTAGTTAGTGTTTCACTCGCTGATTTTGTTTTTCAGTCCCTTGTGATATTTTTCCCTTTCTTTTCTCCTCATAAACAGCCATATTTATTTTGATAGAGCTTTTGATACAGCAAATATCACTGTTTATCTGTATTATTCCATTGCCAATACCTTGAATGTTCCACAGTATGGCATAAAACTTTCCTTGCTGAAATTTTATGGCATTATGACATAGGCTAAAATGTTGACATTCAGTTTTATCAGTGTTTTTTGAAATGTCACATAGATGATTTGAAGTGGCTTGAGGAGTGAACAAAGATTGGAGGATAAGGCCTCCAGATAAAGGTTTAAACTACTCTCTCTTTTAGACTTTTAGACCATTTTTAATCTAATGTTTTTGTGTGGAATTGTTTCAGTTCCTCTTATGCTGTGTCTTACTCAGTTAAAATCAGAACCATTTTACATTTTTTTCCTCCTTCCCAAAATTCTAATGTAGTTTAGCATTTATCAAGCCACTGGGAGCCTCCTAGTCATAATCTCTATTTGCATTTAACTGATAAGCAAGTGAACGTTTGGCCTCGGAGAACCAAAGTTTGTTACAGTCTTTTTAAAGTCAATAGTGAAATACGTATGATTAAAGTCCAACCTTGTTATTGTAAACGTACAGAGTAGCAAGTTCCATATACTGTCCTTTAGCAGACACAGTGCCTCCCATGTCCTTGAATGAAAATTATACCATTTCTACATCCATATACCTTCCTCAAAATAAGTCCAGGTGATGCCCTGTTCAGAATATAGGGTTGAGTGAATTACTGCACTCGTGCACTTCTCCTTCTGCCGGTGCCCTTGGTCCATGGTGCTGTGCTCTACATAGATTAGATAGAGCCGGGTCGCCCTGTAGCTGTAGTAGCGGGGGTTAATTGAGAGCAGCAGGGGAGGCCGGGGGTCTGATTGACGTGGCCGAGGGGGGGAGTGCGTGGCGACCGGGCCCTCTTGTTCCTTTTTAATTGTTGTCGGGGCTTTTTGCGTCGCAGGGGCCGTCGCGCGGGTGGCAGGACGTCAGAGCGGGACAGGAGAGGAGACAGCTCAGCGAGAGAAAGGGAGAGAGGGGAGTGGACAGCGCTGATTTACATTAATATGTAGTGAAATAAACAAGCAGAGAAGCCATGCGTTAAATCAAGAGAAAGCTAGAGAGAGTGTGAGAGAGCGACGCGACTCCTTTTATTGTTCTATTACCGTGCACGTAAACACACAGGCACATGAGCTATGTCAGATTTCAATGTCTGCACTTTTCTCTCCTCACTATTTTAGTATTCTAATCCATCTTTGGCCTGACACAGGGATGCTGCTGCGGTGCCTCTATGCCACTGCACATACACGGCATCCCGGCGCAAGATAAAGCCAGAGCGGCCGGAAAAACAAACTCGGCGGCAGCGGGGAGAGCTTTATCCGGAGAGATAAAGAGCGGGTATAAAAAGCACAGACAGAGAGATAGAAAGGGGAGAGGGGGAATAAAGAACTAAAGGGAAAGGAGGAGAAGACAGGCAGGTTGGGAGAGCAAAGGGATATTTAAGCAGAGGTAGGGTGACGTTTCATACTCCATAGGTCCTGATGCATCACAGCCAGCGCATATTTGTTTATTTGTTTTATTCACCACCTATGTACCACTATCCCTTTGCATAATACTCATCTGTTTTTAATCCTGCACTAACTGTAAAGCCAATTGTGCAGTGGGCCAGTAAGACAAACTTTGGTAGCATTAACCCTATCGCTAAGATGAAACTCTTCTCATCTTTCTCTATGTGTGATGTTAGGCTGTGTCAAGGGGAACAGATGTTTGTGAAGGTTATGTACAGACTTGTGCAAAGAAAGTATAATAAGTGCACCTTTTTAGTAAGTACACCCTTTATAAAGCATGAAGAAAGACTTAATTCATACTGAACAGTTTATTAAGAAGGATTCTTGCTTGGTATTAGGGCATTAATTGAGTAGTTATTAAGCTTAAGTCATTCGTAATAATTATGAATTAGTTTTCATGCTTCATTAAGGCGAGATGTAGTAATTATTATTAAGTGTGGGGATGCACTGATCCAGCTTTTTATCTCTCAAGTAACTACAGAACAGTTTTGTATAAATAACATTAAACATTATGAGTCTTTCTAGGCCAACTACGACCATTAAATAGTTTTATTACATCACTGTATATGTCCATCCAAGGATATCGGCCGAACTGATATTAGGAAGTAGATAGCTGAAGCAGATTTTTCAGTATTGGATAAAGTGATACAAAAAGGAGTTGTTTCAGACCCCACTTGTCTCTTATGCTCTTTACAATTTGACCTACCCTACAATTTGGCATTATATTTTGAAAATCATTTTGTGCATTTGAATTTGTCATTTATTATTATTATACTCTTTGGAGAATGTTTGATATCTAACCAATACTTTGTCCTAAAAAAAAAACTCAAATATGCCCATATAACCTTTAAAATTCCTCTCCTCCATCTCTGCCTTTCTCTCCATTCCCTTAAATGAATTCTCTGATTGTCTTTAAGTAACCGTCTAAACAGTTTGTGAGCTTTAGTGATCTCAGAATTGAGTAGCGTCAATGTTTCTCTGTGGAGCCCTGCCCTGATGGCTGACTGCTGTGCTGGAGAATCTATCAGAGGGGCACAGAGGCGAGGCAGGCCCACAAAGAGCTGATTCCACTGGAAAAGTTAATTACTACACATCACACTACACCTAAATGTACTGAATGCTATTGACTGATGTGCTTTAACACATTTTAAAAGGCAGGCCGTGGGCACATTTTCTTCCCTCCGAGGTCTAACAATGTCCAGACCTTGCACCCAAATGACAAAAACAATACTTGCTGATGGTAGATATTAGAATAGGTGACACTGCTGAATCTTTTGCTTGAAAAATATGTATTTACCGTTTTGAAATGTGTTGAAAAATCCAATTCATAAGCTAACCAAGCAGCTTCGGCAAAAATATGACTACTGAGTTGGTTTAACTGGTTATTAATGCTCTGCATTAATGCATTAATGCAGTTTGTCTGTTGAAATTGTTGAGATGATTATGTGTATGCATTGCCTCCTAAACTTATTTCTAAATTTGGTTTCAATTTGAATTTCTTTTGTTTATTCCAGTATTTATGATGGGATTGTTGAACAGCCAAATCTAGAAACAACAAACAAACAAACAAAACTATCAAAAACATAAATTCTGGACTTTAATCTTAGTGACAAGATCATATTTTTGACTCAAGCTTCAACTTGAAATAAGCACAAACATCAAAACATCCCCTAGATCAATGTTACTTTTGCAGAGGCGGGTTTGCAATTAATTATTTGATACTTGATTTGCATTGTTGGTATAAATGCTCTGTAGACCCCTTTATACTGCTTTTTATTGTGCCTGCTTTCTGTTGGTTTAAGTTGTGTACAATGAAATTCATGGAAAATTACTTTGTTGGACCCTGCCACTCCAATCCAATTCAGTCTTATTGCCCTCTCCGCCATTCCCCTAGATGACTATTTCTGCAAAGTGTTTCTGTCTCCAAAGCGAATGTTGTTTTTTTTCCGCCACTAAACTGTCACAGATGCCGTCCGTGTTGGCATGTGTTTCCGCGGTAACCTGGGTCTCACCTGTGGCGCCGGCTCCCCAGGTGATCCCTGAAAGGTAAATGGAGCTGAATGATTTTGAGATGTGGGATTCTTTTCAATCGAGCAACACCTGGAGAGGACGCCATGTTTTTTTTTCTTCTTCTGCCTCTGCTTGACTGAGTGACTGAATCCCCCCACACGCACCACCGCCCCTCTACCTCCCTCCTCCCCTCACCCCCGCCTCTTATCGCGGCAGGTGCCTGGCTCTATGGGACATCATCGCCGCGGAGACGGAGGCAATGACACGGGCACACAAACACACACCAACAAGGATGTTTTTTTTTTCTTTTTCTTTTTTGTGAGGGTTGACTCGATGAAAAGTTGTCTCAGAGCGGAGGGAGACAGCCGCATGGATTGAGCTGTCAGTCCGGGGGTATAGGACTCTTGACTGGCTCTTTTCAGCCCCCTGCAAAATGGATGGGTGGCTCATCCCTCTTTCACTTTGTCAAACGTAAACCTTTTTCTCGTGGGTGATTCTAAACTAAAGCCGTGACGCGGGGAGCAGGTGGAGATAAATGTACTCCATTTAAAGAACACGGCGCGGGGCTAGGTCCGCTCTACCTGCCTCCCTTCTGCTCTGCTCTCCTGTCTGCAGCATGTCAGTGTACAGTGGAGAAGACACAGCAACACCTCACCCCCCAATCATTTTACTGTGCGCTCCCTGCAGCTCCTGTTGTCTCACATGGACTCTTGGATTGGTCATTATGAAAAAAAAAACACAAATCAATAGAGATCAGTGGTGGATTGGTTTTGAGGTGTGTTGGTGAATTATGATGTATGTCCAGGGGGCATGTACGTATGTGGCCTGAAACATTTCTCTGCAATCATTGGTTTGACATTCTGCCCCGCTGAATGTGCCCTCAAGGGGAAGTAAACCACTCCATGCCTCTGCTGTGTTCACCTGTGAATAATAAATAAATGTACAAGCTGACAGTTCCCTACCTCCAACTCCTTGTCCACTTCTTTGTTTCCTCTGTGAATTGTATGTCTCTGTACATAATTATTGGTTGTAACTATGGCTGGTGTAGGGTTGACATGACATGGCTGCCAATCTCTACCAATTACTCCCTGACACACAACATCCACAAACTTTCTGTCACATGACCTAAACCAAAACCGAAATATAGAACTGTGTCAAAAGTGAATTTTTCAACACAGGGATTGTACACTTCAGAGGCTGATAACTGTGGTACTGCTGAAACTCTCACACCAAAATGTAAAACTTGAATATGAACCTTTACAATAGACTATATGGACTGGTTTAAGCCAATACCTGAGCCACTGAAAGAGGTGCCAACTTTGGTAGCATTAACCTGCTATATATTGCTAAGATGAAATTCTTCTCAGCATTATTCTCCAGGTGTGATACTGAACAGTTTATTAAAAAGGACTCTACCTTGGTATTAGGGTATTAATTGAGAAGTTATTAAGCTTAAGTCATTCTTAATATTAATTTAATTGTGAATTAGTGTTCATGTTTCATTAAGGCGAGGTGTAGCAATTATTAACACTATTATGCACTTCCAGCTATAACTCAATAAAAATTGTTAATAATATACCTTTCATAGCAATATGAAGAATGTGTGTTTTTGAAAAGAATAGTATAAAAGATAACAGCAAAGTACAAAGTGTGCATAACATTTGCACATATCTGAATTTGAAACCTTAAGGACATTCACAAGAGATGAATAAAAAAGTACAACTACATCTTCCATACATACTATATTTAACCCATAAAAAATGAAAGCTCACAGCAGGGCTATTTTCACCTTTCCAGCATCAATTAGCACATTCTTTTCCAGACACTTCTCTCTCATGTGTATATAGTCTTCATTTGGCTTTTAACACCCAACACTTACCCTCGATTAAAAAGACTTGACTGCCACGTTCTCTGCTGCTTTGAACAGACCAAATACAACTGCAAACATTTCTATGCATTTTCCTTTAGTCTCTATTGATCAAGCAACAAATGTCTGTAGGAGTCCAGGCGGAGTGTATTAGGTGGAACATATGGTCACAGTAATAAACATGCACATAGAGAATGAGTAGAGGACGACATGCACCAAGCTCTGTAATTTGCATCGACACTCAGTCAGATTGCTTTCCCTTCAAGTCTTAACTACAGGGAAGTCCAAGATCCACACACTCCACAAGAGCACAACAATGACCCAATTCAAGGACATGCTACTTCAGGAATTTTGAGGAGGGAAATTATTGGGTTGTATAATTTTGGGAAAAACAAATATATATTTTCTGATTATGTTTTAAACGCAGGATTTAAACAGGTCCATGAGCAGTAATATCTGAGAGAAGAATGAAATATGGGCTTTCTATTACCCTGAAAAAATTCAGCCTCTGCGATTTGATAATTGCACCATTTCAAATTGCTATTTTGATTTTGATGGCGATATATTGCGCAGTCCTAATAATAGAGAATATATGGAAGATTTCTCTTCTTGAAGAACCATTAGCCTCATTCTCTCCATTTCATACATACATACAGTGTGTGGATCGTAGGGTGAAATGTCATTTGGTTTCTTTATTGTATTCCTGTCTACTTGCCATGTCTCAGCTCCAAAGTTTATTCATCCATCAAATATCCATTGCCTCACTCATTTGTTCATGTCCTTTTGAGTCAAGTCTGGATACATTTCTTGGGGTATATATACCAAGTAAAGGTGGTAGAAGTTCACTGGAAAGGAAATAGTCACATTGTTTGAAATAATGACATGTATTCACAATAGGCTACCCCTTCAGCTAAGTACTCCAAAATCCAAGCTCAAAATTTGGGGAAAGGTCCATTGGTGATGCTTTGCAGTCATCCACTGGTTGTTAAAGGGCACTTATTACGCTATTTTCTGACTTATGTTATGTTGTTTCCTCATCAAAAACACACCCACTTCACTAAAATCATTTGGATCATTTCAGCCCTGGAATTTCCCATCTCTACTGGTAAAAGATACTTGTTAACTTCAAAACTACCGCTTCATGACATCACAAGGTGGATCAGAGCATTTTGAGCTTTGCAGATGTAGCCAGACTTATAATAAAGGGATACTCAATTGTGTGTGAATGAAACAAAACACTTCTACAGTATGTTTTTGATGAGGTAACAACAGTCTAAATTAAAGCTCACAAGAGTCAGTTTTGTATAATATAGGGCCTTTAAATGTTGAGTCAAATGCAGAACCCCATCTCCTGAAGGACTCTTTATGTACCTGAAGAACACTGCAGCAAAATGCGATCAAAAGTTATTCTGAAGTTGCATTGTGCGTTTGTCAATTGTTTTTCAAAAGGCGGGTTTGACAGTTGATTTGTTTATTAGTCTAACTCAGCGTGTCATTATGGAACACCTGTTACCTGTCAATCCTCCGAGCAGACGCCAATGTGCTCTGCATGGTAAAAGTCAGCCTCACTAACTCTCATATTTACATCCATGGCACGTTGTCAAATCCATGCGTAAATGCTCGATGCAATCAGCCACACAATGCTGAAATTCTCACCTCAACAGATGTGATCTTTAATCCTTTACCAACCACTTTAAAGGTGGAATGTGTAACCTTTCTGGAGGAGGTCCATAAGCTGTTTGTTTCCATAGAGATGTTAATACTTTGGTTTAAATTGTCCACAGTATGGTATTAAAGTAATCTGTCTAGCATATTGCTCAAATATCTTAAAATAAATACATTTTTACTGTGAGTGGGGTCACCTCTCCACAATTCTAACCTGTAATTTGTCTTGCAGGTCACTATGGAGATTCATATTGAGTTCATTGAGTGGCCATACCGGCTTGTCAAAGCCTGATCCCGTCAGATCTCAGAAGCTAAGCAGGGCCGGGCCTGGTTAGTACTTGGATGGGAGACCACTGGGAATTCCAGGTGCCACAGTAGGGCGCCAGTGGCAAAAAACTTAGGCAAGACACTTCACCCACATGGCCTAGTATGAAAGTGATGTGTGCAGGGCAGGACTCCCTTGAAAAAGCGATTAGTAATCTCAGTGGGACTTTCCTGGTTAAATAAAGGTTAAATAAAATAAAAAAATGAATAGGTTTATGGCCATACTGTGGAACATTGTAGGCACATCTCCATGGAGACAAGCAGGTGACAGACCCTCCACCAGAGAAGTTACATAGTGCACCTTTAATTTTGTGTATCTGATGAGGGTTTGCAATGATACAGAATCCTGAAAGAACTCCAAATACTTATAATGTTCAGATGTTTCAAAATCTAGTAATGTCTTCTTTGACCTTTGCAAAAATGTCATAAAAATCATTATTGTCCAATTGATCCGAGTTGTAAGACTGCTAAGCACTCAATAATAATGCAAATGTGACCGGAAAAACTGAATGTGATGTATTCTTTGAAAAGCTAACTCAAGTTAAACTATAGTCTGAACTTGTTTTAACACAATCTGACCAGAAAGAGCGGATTTAATTGGGATTACAACAAGCAAGATGATTTGTGCTGTTAACCAAGTTCCTTTCAAATAATATTAGAGTCAAGTATCAGTAGTTTTTCAATATAGGCTACAACATAATAAGAAAATCAGTAGCATTTAGTGCGCACACAGATTCGTTTTTAGAATCATATCAGTTGCATGTTAACAGTGGACTGAGCCAAATTGAATGAAGCCACACTGGAAAGAGGACTGTCTGCTCTCCATCTTGCCATGGGAATTACTCCTGTCAAACTGTGATGAGAATGAGTCCGAGGCTGTTTTTAATAGAGCTTGTCAGTGAGGGGCTGATGAAAACACACTGATATCCAAAAACTCATTTGATGTTGGCACGCACTAGGCACACACACACACAAGCAAGCGACGCTGGCACACTCTGGCACCACAAGCTATATATTTACTAAGAACTTTTTTGGAGGGATTTTTCACCAAATTATCTCCACGATGGCACTGAGGAAGGATCTATTTGATGTAAAGAGGGGGACAACTTTGAAGGTGCCAGCAATCTGATGAATGAGAGGAACGGTACTGCAGACATGAGTGATGAGGAGGGCTTGATTGTGCCTCTGAAATGTTCTGACAAAGATTAGCTGGCTGTTGGTTAGATTGTGGTTGGGGCATAAATGACTGATATTGTAATGTGAATAGCTGCCGATGATTTGTATTGTTGAGAATGTAATATATTTGATATTTATATACTGTTAGTAAGAGCACCGCAACAGGAAGAGGTGCACTGTGTTACTTTTCTTGTCTCAATAGAGCCGTTACTGCTTTTCTGAAGTGCCTTTTCTGTGTTTCTATTTTTTTTAAGGATCATACATGCACTCTTACTAAAATTTGACTTAATATCATCCAGGCAAAGCAGCAACATCTCCATGGAGACAAGTAGGTGACCCTCTGCCAGAAATGTTACATGGGGAACCTTTTAATAAGCAAAGTACCTTGCCCCAGGAAACAAGAGAAGAATGCATTGCCTTTAGTGGGTAGTGAACCTTCAACCTTTGAATTAGTAGCTAATGGGCACTGCATGATGGTGAATGCTGCTGCATAACCTTGCTCAAGATACTTCCCTCATATTACCACTGTAAGAGACTGTTGAGATACATTCAAAACCTTTTTCTTAGTAGTAGAAGCAAGATAAGAAGAACATTATAAATCACATAGACTGCATCATTCCTAACTGTATGACATTCATTATCCTCTAGATAATGTCTTCATTTGAGTCTCCTCGGGTTGAAATAACAATCATGTATATATATATAATAGACATTTCAAACTGGTCTGTATGTAAAAAACAGTGACACTGAATGAGATGAAATGTGCAGTTTAGTGAGTATAAAGATAGTGTTTGATTTTGCCGGTGGGAATGGAGAAAACTGATTATTTAATTGGCCCCACATCGGCTTTCACATCGTGTTTGTGTGTTTCCAGGAATCCCTATTCTTACGAGGACTCACTTTTCTCTATTAGCATATTTAGCTTGCCTTCTATGGGGTTTTAATTAATTGAATCACTATCAACACAAATAGATGCATATTCCTTTTCATTGCCACAACTGATTTGGGTTGCAGCTCCGCGCACACACTGGAGCTGATGAAGTGTTTTAGATTTGCCTTTGCGATCGCTGCAGGCTCTATTGTTGTGAGCCAGTGGAGCAGGGCACAGGAGCGGGGTGAGACTGCACTTGATTTGTGGTAATTTTTGTGGCCTGGGGGGTGCACACAGTAACTGCTTCCGAGTGGCAAACAGCGGGAATAGCCAGAAAGCATTAATACCAGTAGTAGTGATGAGCGGTCATTACAAGCCTTATTCTTTTGTACGAATACACCATTAGACTATTAAAGCCGAGTGGGGTCGCTTGACAAAGTTGTACTAGGTGTCATTATGGAGGGTGTTAAGATATCGCTGTAATTTGGAATACAACGGCAGTACTGTGGATTTCAGTTAGACACTAGCACTGGCCTCGGGTGTAGAAAAAAGTAGCTTTAATTAAGAATGCGTAGGTAATGTTTATTCCTGCTTCACCATGCTCTCTTTTGTGGGTTCTCACAAAACATGAGGAGAATTCCAGACATTCAACTACTAAGTCAACAACAGCCAATCAAAACATCTCTTTTTACATAATTATAAATGAAGATATTAGTCGATATATAGAAGACAGAATTCACTTTTAAATGTACTGTCAACAATTTCATGCTGTTATTCATGCATGATATTTTCAAGAAAATTAAGAAAACCTCTGCACTTGGGCTCACTCTTGGTTCACTTTTATTAGTACAAAGCGAGGCAAGGCAAGTTTATTTGTATAGCATAAAAAAGTCAAAAGTAATTCAAAGTGCTTTATATTATAATACAAACAAATCAAAACATAAATAATCATCATAAAGTTAAAAAGAGAGAGAGACATTAAATTAGAGAGAAGAGTGAAAAATGAAAACCTTTCAGTAATGCAGCTAAACAGAACTTTCTTGAGCCTGGATTTAAACAGTCTGAGTAGAGTCTGTCTCACATGTTCAGGGAGACTGTTCCAGGTTTTAGCTGCATGAGTCTGAAACACTGACTCCCCGAGTTTAGTCCTGATTCTGGGACCAGCAGGAGGCCGGTCCCTGAGCTCCTCAGAGTGCAGATGGTTCATATGAGACTAACATGTCACAGATGTACCTTGGTGCTCGGCTATGGAGAGACTTGTACACAAGCAGAGCTGCTTTAAAGTCTATTCTCTGAGCCACAGGAATCCAGTGCAGAGACCTGAGCTCAGGACGTATGTGCTCGTACTTCTTGGTTTGAGCTAGGACTTGATGCAGCGTTCTGGATGTACTGCAGCGCTCACAGCTCATTTGGAGAGGCCAGTGAGAGGCATTACATTAGTCTAATCTACTGGAGACAAACGCATATCTGCTTTAGACAGTATACCTTTGATTTTTGCTATGTTTTTATAGATGGTAAAAGGCTGCAGATGTCATTGATTTGATGTGGCTGTTAAAGTTTTATTTCAAGACACAATGTGTCTGAGAAAGGAAATCAGCGTCTGAGGTAAAGTCCAGACCAGAAAAATAGATGCTGTATGTTCACTTGTTTTATTCTCACAGACCGTATATATAAATGAACATTGTTAACCCGTGAGCCACCGCGTTGTAAATAACAAGTGAGCATTGGAGCGCTTCTGGCTCCATCAACTGTGTCTCCAATTGACCTTACAATGAAAAAATGTAACTTTGTAACTGCTGAAGAGGACCTGGTCATTTTGGTTTTAATAAAATGTTCTTATTAACCCGCTGTACATGATCCTTGTGTTTTTATTTAACTATCATGTCAGTAAATAAATTCAACTTCCTAATGTGGAACACTGCTCCAAATTTACCCCTTAAACTGCTAGTCTCATGAGCTTCATTTGACTGGAGCCAAACACTATGAGTGACGTCACGCTCCCTTAGTCCATTATTTTATACAGTCCATGGTTGTCCCCCATAATTTGGAGCGCTCACCAATGCCACTTTAGACTAGAAAAACCTCCAATCCAACTCCAACCACATCATGTACCGCCGCAGTATAATTCAACGTATTGCTTTCTGGGTAAAAACATCAAAGACAGTTTCACACCAAGTACCAACTAAGATAATATTTGGTTTTCCATTTACCATCAGATCTAAACCTGGACTTTATCAAACCTAAATTAGGTCTAAATGTTGTCTAAAATGAGACTAAAGAATAGATAATGCAGTTTGATACTGACTAACCCAAAGGCAGACAGAAACATCAATAGATTGAAACAAGTTTGCAAACTGCACTGCCCATACACCACAGTTTGAGAAACATGGTGTTAAATGACTGGATCTGTCTGACAATGCACTACTCATACTAGGTTATCTAGCTTCACTTTCCCAGTCCACTATTAATGGTAAAATGGCCAAAATACTGCACATGACCATGTCCTCTTTTCTTTGTCTGTTTATCTATTATGTGCCATTGCTCTGTGCATTGTGTTCTGAGCATGATAAATGGTGAAAATTAAACTTATCATAATGACTGTGTTTAAATCCAATCTCTTATTCAGCCACTTTCCATTTATAAAACGTTGTAATGTGTGTACCCTGTATACACTGTGAAATGTGCTGTAGCCCCATGTGAATTCTTCAGCTCATGCTGTTGGAATTTAAGTGTAGGTTAATGCCTCAGAAGGGAGCCTTTCATAGCAATTTGAACTTCTTATTGCATAAAGCTGCTACTTTCCTTTGCTGTTCAGTTTCTATTTTCTTGGTAATTACATATTATAGCATGTGATTGGCTTGATTTGGGCCAAAATTGTGGTGCAATATGATGAGTAATAGGTGGGGGGGAAGCAAACTCCAAACCGTATTAAGTGTTTTAGCCTAGGGCTGTGTTATAGAAGCAGAAGACCAGCAATTGAATTGAATTTGGCAGCTTCAAAAAAAGTCCAAAAGTTTATCTTCTTGGTATGAGGTATTTTTAGGTTCTGTAGTTCTGTACAGTTAGTATCCTAAACCAACTGACCAAACATTCCCCATTTTATTGTAAACAAAGTAAAATTGCTGTAGCTCTCCATAGTCTGCAAAACATGACTTGCAATTCTAATGCAACTTGATAGAAATTAAGGCTGTATCACTTTTTCATATCCAATATTTAACTTAAAATAGGCCTATGTCAATTTTCAATGTTAAGATGTCCACAACCACCATGTACAAAGCGTGAATACTACCTATTATTATCTGACATTGATCTGTCTACTTAAAGAATTAGCAAATTGTGTACTCTGTGTGTCACTCGCATGCAGTAATTTCAGTCTCTCAGAAAATTCAAGTAATTCAAGTGGTCTGAGCCAGTAGTTCTCAAGCAGTCAGGACCCCCATCATAACAAAATAATAAGGTCTATACAGTAACATCTAATGTTTTATTTTCCGGACATAGGCTCTAGATAAATTTATTTGGTAGGCCAACAGGAATCTGCATTTACCCATGCAAATAAAACTTATACAAATAACCCCCCCCCTATAATCCGGCAACCTCTGGAAATAATTTTACAACCCCCACATAACCAGAAGTCACACATTTGAACAATCAACAATCGTTTCCTTTGTTTGTACCACTTCTTCACTCTAAAATGTCTCTACTGTACTCACTGATCCACCCCATGTATTTACCAGAGTTGTACACAAAAACAGCTTTGTTATTGTCTACATCCATTGGTCAATAATGCTGCAGGTTGAACCCACTTTTGGGAAATTTAGACGCCTGTAAATAAACTCAACGTGTGTTATATTCTTCATCACTACTACTCCCACCATAGACCATTCCCCTGGGCCATGACGAGCCAACACTTACAGTACCAAGATGCTACGCTAAGAGAGAATGAGTAGTAGCGCAGGAAATAAGGTAAGCTTTTAATCTGTAAATGGAGAAAGCTAATGGTCATTTAAGCATTAAGATACCTCTCCTCTCAGTTCTCCTAATGCCCCCTTAAACATTTATGAAGGCTGATAACAAAAGAGAGGACCGTAACCACACTGAGTAATCAAATCACCACTGTGCACAGGGCCCTACTCGGAACACACTACATGAGGTGAACAAAGAGTGAGAATAGAGACAAGGAGAACATATCAACAACAGAATGGTGAGTGGAAATAAAGGGGAGTTACAGATAATATACAGACCCAGTGTCATGTAGAAGTTATATCCTGGTCAAAACTGAACATATAATGATTTTTTTTAGTGTGGAAGTGTTGACGGGTGTAATTGTCTTTACAATATGGGCAAAAAGGGATAAACATTTGTAAGGATAAAGTTGTTTGAAAGAAAGGAAAGGCCGTCTGTTAAATAGTACATTAGTGTCGTCCCTCAGTCAGAGTTTCATTCAAAGGTACAGTCAAGTCACCAGCATGATTCCCTGCAAACAGAAAATTAAAAGCATACTTCAGAACATTATCCATGGACAGAGATGAAATATTGTGAAATATTATAGCAGAAGAAACAACATTTCCATAGAAAAACAGGAGTAGGCACACCTAGAGTCAGGTTTGTGGAGATGTTCTTTTTTCTCAGTGGATTATTCAAGAAACGCCTACTGAAACTTCTGATGGGAGCAAACAAGGTTATCGTCTATTTGTCCTATTAGCATACACATTTTTAGCCTTGTTATTTGGCAAAGAATATATTTTAACTTAACTCTCTAACCAATTGCACACTTTTTGATTCCTTTTGTTGTCACATAGAGAGAGAGAGAGAATCAGCCGAACAAGACAACACACAGAGACAAAAATGAGAGGGTAATAAAGAGAGAGTAATAGCTATAATCCAAGAAAGTCCCAAGATCAAATAGGCAATTATTTAAGACTTAACATTTCATTTTAAAATAACTTTCTTAGATTTAGACTCCTCCAGTCTGCCTAAAGCAAAGCGTTTAGCAGCGTTTAGCATTAAAACATACCTGCAGCAGCTAAGGAGGCAAATGGAATAAATAAGACACCTAAAGTCAAGGGCACAAAGTTAATGTTGCAGCTAATGACTCAAACGAACTAGACTTTTAATGCTAACTTTGAGTAGGGTCAAGTGCCAATATGCAAATGCATTTAACGTAGACATAAGTGAAAGTGTCTCTATATCAAAATATTTCGAAATGTACCAGACAAAAGCTAATGGAAAGCATATGATTTTCTACCCATACTCTTTGACTTAAAATGTATTTTTTATTTCAAACAAGTTCTAAGATGCTATCACATTATACTAATGTATTTTATGGCTTGTGGCAGTGCTCACATCCATGCATTGTATAATACAGCTCTTTTCTTTTTGGGAGCAGATAAATTTGCTTATGAATGATCACTTGTGCGTGACTAATGTTTAATCACCCACATTCCCTGGAATATTAATCCAGTCTGAATATGGCAGCTGACAGTGTGGGCACCCGTATCTCATTACATTTGAACCAATGCACAGCCACACTAAGCAAGAAGCATCATTTTACATAAAACATGTAATTTTCTTTGAAAAATAATTCCACTTAAAACAAACAAAGGGTGTTTAAAACAAATGCCGTGCAATGACTTTAATCAGAACCAGACCCAGGAGAAGCTTCACAAGAATCACAACATGCTTGAAAAATGCAAAACTGAGTGTTGAGTTCTGCTGTAAAGAGCCCAGATCTGTCTCTGCCTGTGCCCTGCTCTGGTTGTAACATCCCAAAGCTGTTCCACAGATCAGACTGTACCACAATGGGACATTACTGTCACTGTCGTCATTTGGATGCTGCATTTGTATGGATACAGATAAAATGTCCAATGCATAAAGCAACTTACCTCTTACACATTTGATAGAAAGAACTGCATATAAGACCAGCTTGAGTATTAGGCACATTAATTCTATATTATTTATTATATAAGTTATTAACAATTGTTTTTGTTATACTATTTGCTATTCTGTTTACATCAGCTTCCTTATATGCTCATTCAAGCACTGGCATTACACGCAATGAATTGAGCCAAACTTGTCCAATTCTGCTCATTATTTTGTACTTTTTTTCTAAATATACTGCACAGACAAGTTATATGTGTTGGCAGTTCAACCATAAGTCTCCTCCTCCATATTCTCAGATGGTCTCCTCAATCTCTCCATTTGAAGCAGGGCTTTTTACATTGTGCTGATTCACCAGAGATGAGGCTGAGCCAGCACCATGCTCAGGTAATGGGTCAGACCAGATCCAGATGAGTTCTTAGTCCAAAACTGCTTTAGATGGTGGATAGTCAATACACACCACTGTAAGGCATCCTACAGGTATACTCTGTGTTGCACCTATAACTGTGGAGAAGTGCAGGTGGACAGGAGGATGGGGGGTTACCCGGGGTTAAATGGAGCCAATCACAGACAGAAAAACAGAATTACACACCACATTAAGCATCATCTTAGCTCGCTCTCTCTCCTGCTATGTCTCTCACCGCTGTCTCCCTTACTCCAGGTGTGCAGCCAGCAGATAGCGTCGCCTCTATTTGCACATTCACTTGAAATTCCCCAGAACTAATAGATCGGACCAGATTCGGACCTATAACTGAATAGTGCTGATCTGCCCACCTTACTTATAACAGGGCGTCAACCTTATAGCCAAACTAACCTATCGCTCAACCAACAGACCATCACAAATATAATTTAGATATGCGGCCGTGGGAATGTGATCTATAAAGTCAATGGTGTATTATTGTTTTACATTAAGCCCGGGCAATGCAAAAGGCTTAATAATGTCTTGCGGATGGCTGGTTTGTCCAATTGAGTCCGTCTATAGGAAGGGGGATTAATCTGGGAGACTGCTGAGTGGGAGACGCGCGGAGGAAGTGCAAATTATGGTCAGGTGTGCAGCGTGTCATTTGTAATGTACTGGATGATGTGCTAGATTACAGTGTTTAGGAGTCAGCACATGATTGGCCAGAAATATTCAGAAGGAATAGCACGCAGGATCATACGCGGTGATTACACAGACATTTAGCACAAAGAGACGCCATGCTGACCTTCTCATGCACCATCCGAGACGAAGATGATCTACTGAAAATATAGGTTGCAAAATTTATGTTGTTTTTTATGTGGATGATTATTCACATGTGAATGGACAAGTGTTTTGACCATAAACCAGAAAGCAGCACATTTGTGTAGATGTGTTGTATCCCTGAAAAATACATCCCCTGATATAGCTAGTCATCTACTACAGGTGCTCATCAAATATGCAGTAATGTAGTAATAATTGCAATACTCATTTGGATGCATGATGGGTAGTGTAGTCTTATTCATTTATTAATTCTGTGTTCTCATCTTGTGGCAACAGTTTGACATTGAGTTAAATGCAGAAATGGAAAGTACTGAACAACTTATCTCATTACGACTATAATAAAAATCAGGAATATGTGTTTTGGGTATATCACCTTACATTTTTCTAAACTGTGTCAAAATCTCAGATAGATAACAGAGGTTTTGCCCTCAAGTTGACTCATATTGCATTTTCATCAAATACTCACACTAGAGCCTCCAACCATTTTACCTTATCCCTTAATATTACTTTATATCTTATGTTATACAGACATATGTATACATATGTGTATGCCTGGTTGCCATTTTTTGTGGATGGGTTACCTTTACTGACAATCAACATATGCAGGCCAACAAGTACAAAAACAGACATTTAGTCTACAGTCTTGTTGTTTTGTTTCTAAGCAAACTCTACTCACGAGACTATTGTATAAAATACAAATTATTATTTTTACTTTGTCTTGAAAGATGCACTATGTTATTTTATGGAGTCTTCATGCTTGTGTGATGGAAATTTCTTACTTTGTCAAGCTAAGGAATGAATTGTTTGGATTTGGTTAACTAGTAAATCACAAAGTGCTAAAGTATCTCTGTATTCATGGTCATGGGCAGTGGTGTGACCTGCTGTATCTGGGCTTCTTAACATTATGTTCAGTCTATCAGGGTTAAAACAACAGGTTGTTGTTTTATTCATTCTCATCATTTAGAATTATTGGTACACTTGAGTTCATCTAATTGATGCCCCAGTTTAACCCAAATAAATCGTCTCCTTTTGAGAACTGTTTACATATACTGTAGTATGTTTTACCTCATGTTGATGTTATGACGTTTGTCAGCTGTATAAGAGCCTGTTTTTGTTTTGCCATTCATTCAGATTAGGGAGAGACGGACCTTGCGTGAGGGACAGATAGGTTTCTTTTTCATTTTCTCTGTAATTGTGCACACAATTGCTTTAATAAATCCAGACTCTTTGATTGAGGACAACTTCTCTCCAGTTTTTATTCTTCTCAGATTTAAAAATCCACAACACTTGTCCTCATGGAGATGTTTAATGTTAATGTTTAAACTGGAATGTTCAACAATTAAATCAATGAATTCAAATACTGTCTAATACATTACTAAATACTAATAAAATACAATACTAAATACAATCAATCAATTAAATACTGTCCCACTTTAACTGTAGCTTTTAACTGTGTGTTTTAATCATACTTAATTTGTTTATGTTGTTGTAAGGCAACCTTGAGTGTTCAGAAAGTAAATAAAATGTATTATTATTATTATTATTATTATTATTATTATTATTATTATTATTATTATTAACAGTATTACATTAACAACTTTATCTAACTCTATTCAGAAAAGTAGGTGCCACCGGCAGGACAAATTATAGGTCAGATTTGCGGAGAGGTGACCCTGCTCACATACATCGAGTATGTTTTAATCAATAAAAATACCTGAAATTGAATAACTTTAACATAGATCAGCACTCACACACGCCAGAAAAGTTACACAGTGCACATTTAAGTATTAAGGAGTCTAGAGCTCACAGCATGCATGGGTCATATCTGAAAAGTGCGTCTGGGTAGAGTGCACTTTCACTTTTGGCACAATAAAGACTGACTGGCATTTGTAGCTGCAAGTTGAGATTGCAGTGCTCTCTAAAGGTTGGCCAAAGTAATCCTCTGCTTTTATCAGCGCTGATGATTGATGGGTCCTGATGCAGTGGCGATGACCCAAGTCAGTCCCAAAAATCCCCCATGGAGTGGATATAATGCACCAAATGTTTATAGGTGGTCACAGTATCAGCATTGTAATGATCAAAAAGCATAGGGAAGGCAACTCAAAAACTTAGCCTGCGTTATCAGAGATATAATGTGAGCATAGCCAAACTGGAAGGGACAAAACTATCATGATGTCTTGAGGGTTCATGTGTCTGGGTGCCGGGTCCTGTACTGATAGTCAATTAACTTTTCCTGCATCATGCCTCTTCTCTACAACAAATAGCAATTTTAATACTTCAATATTGTAATAAATATTGATTGTATGAATCTATTAAAAATAATGCTGCAACTATATGCAACCAGTGTTCATAAACTCACTCACTCTCATCTTTCTCTCCGATGCACAAAATGATGCAGTGTAGTATTGTGGTATAAATCTGATAAGATTCAGGAAAAATCACTGCAGCAGCTAAACCATCTGTCTCCTCAGCCTCTCCATCAGCGCCACCAGTGTGTAGATTCTGTCCTTTTCATCGTAGATTTTGATCAGTCTTTTCTTCTATTCACTCAGCTATTCATGGCACATCAGATCTGATTGAAATTAGGTTCGTATTTGGATGCAGGACTATCTGGAGCTGTGCTTCTAGTTTAATAGTCTGTGAGCATTTGTGCGTTTTCATTCTTTTCACAAAGTTCCATCTGATCTACTTCATTTTACTGCCATTTGAACACAGCCAAACAATCCTCTTCCTGCAATCTTTACCATATGTGCAGTAAAACCAGCGAGAATGCCTAAACGGTTTAGAAGGGCACTGCCAACACATTTGGCATCACAGAGCCACCGTATTGCTGTAGCACTGTGCCCAATGGAGAATATGTTCCCTGCACAAATATCAGCTGTGGATTCAGATTCTGTGAGAGACTTCATAGATCTCAAAGTCAAAGCAGATTCTAACTTTTTATATTGCTATGGGGTGTAATAAAGGAATTATTATTACATAAATATCTTTTAAATTAGGATTTTCTTAAAATGTTGTGATCTCATGTTGTACATTTTGTTTTCCAAGATTCTGATCTGTTATATACTATATATTTATATATTTATTTCCTGATAGTTGTTTTTCTAGATTCCATTTTTATTAGTTTGTTGTAAAGAATAGATGAATGAAGTAAAAACTTGATTTACTTTATTATGGAGCATTACTATGGATATTTTATAATGTAATAAAATATATGGGTTTTACATTCTCTAGAGATTACACCCCCTTAAACCCCAAACTTGTTATTCTAAAACTTTCACTATCAAAATTCTATATTTTTTCCAACACTATTTGAGTTGATACCACTTTTGTCTCAACTTTACAAAGACTACTTACATTTAAAACATTTCTTCTTATGTTACACCTGACAGCCGAAGTGATTTAGCATCTCACAGCCCCAGGTGAGCATAAAATGTTTACTAAGAGCTATAATTTCCAGCTGAACAGCGTTTTAGTGTCATATTTAAGTGAATAAATATCACAAACACTTCTCCACGTCTGTCACACGTCGCTGATTTATCGCGTCTGATTTGAGCTGGGGCGTCAGAGTTGACAGTTGAAGTGAAACAGAAGGCTGCCTCAGAATTGCTCAGTCTAATTGTACCTGTTCCTTGTACACAACTTCACGCACATTTGCCCCGATGGCTTGCGGCTATATTTGTCAGTGGGGAGACGGACAGATGCAGCTGGGGGTTGCCATGGCGACGGTTGGCAGTGGGCTCTATACAATGCCCAAACATCTCCAGCTGTGCGCCGCGTCACTGCTGGTCAGAACCAAAGAAAAACTCTAAACAAAGTATGATGAAAATGTGAAGGTTAAAGGGACCATATTACACTGTTTTCTGGTGTTGTTTCTTCATCAAAAACGTACCTGGAGTTGTGTTTTGCTTCGCATGTTTAACACGCAAACCCTGCATATTTTGGTTCTTCTCTCAAACAGAAAACACCCTGTTCCACCTTGTGATGTCATGTGGTGATACAGGAAGTGCTCCACTGTGATTTTAAACTCCTTACACCATCATGAGAATCATTTCAGTAATTTCAGGGCTGGAATTTACCATGTCTACTGAACTAAAGGTAAAAGTAGCTGTTAATTTGAAAACTATCGCTTCATGAAATCACAAGGTGGAACAGAGCATTTTGAGCTTGAGAGCCTAATTGTTGTAAATTCCCCACCATAACTGTTACTTCAGTAAGTGTTTATTTAGATCAGGCATTTATAGGCAGTTCAGGGGTCCTTGCAATTACACTGTTACTGCTAGACTAACTGCTGTAGCTTCAGATCATTACCTTTAACATATCTAAGTCTGCGTCTATGAGAGGTGGTTTGTAAATATTAATATAATTGTTTTTTTAGTTTCTATGTAATGTTTTGATGTTAATTAACTTCATTAACTTGATTAATGTACATGATTGTTGAGGTAAACGGTCATATACTGATTCTACATGATTGCTATTACTACTCTGCTACAGTTATTTAATTTAGTAATATGACTTAAATGTGCTTATAGATTACCAGATGGAAAGAATAGTTCAGATGAAATCAGATGAAAGATTGAAGGACATTAAAAGCTCCAATAATACATCCTGTGTCCTTATTTACTCTCTGACCGGAGTAGTGTAGTAGTAGAAGTGTCCAATACACAGTCTACAGTCCCTTGTTATCTCCAACACTAATAATGAAGGATTATTCAGACATGTGTGAGTGAAACACTGACTCTCTAGGAAAAGTATTCCACAAATAAATATATAAAATATCACTAAACGTCAACAAATAAACAAACCATCTTCTCACTGGTTACCTCACACAAAAAAAATAGCATCATTTACAAGCCAGATAGATGGAACTGTTTATGTGTTTGTTATAATTTACATCAATCTCATTCAGAATTTACTGGTTAAATTATACGAGTAGGTTTCTCTCAAACTCAAAAAAGCCAATTAAAATCACTCTTTGCAGGACTCCTGACCCTAAACTGAAGAAAGCACAAAAGGATTGGTCAAGTCCCTCTCTCTAAAAACATTGTCAGTCAGAATGTAGTTAATAAGCCCAATTTTCCACCTCCTTCTTTAGTTCTCACCTGCGTCCTTTGTATTGAGCAACCACTTGAGATCTTATACCACCTCAATATGCCCTTTATGATATATCTGAAGACACATTTGCATTAACTACGGGGTCGTCTTCTTTCCTCACACCACTATTATGGTCAACACATGGTGTTTACATAAACTCAATTTATTTTAGATGTATTATCAAATGGTGGCATTATGGGGTGGATCAAAATATACAACATATAATATACAAATATATTTATAAATGTATGAAGGGTTGAAAAGTGCAGCACATCAACAGAATTTTTATATTTTTATGTGAATCCTTACCATAAATGCAACTCATGTGATCATTAAAGGACAAGTTTCCTCTTGCAAACAAACACTTTACTGTGACATGAATGGACACTGAGCTATGAGTGTGAAGCGCCCAGAGGTGCAGTAAGTATATTATTACAGTATAGATCAAATGGCATTTAGAGAAAGCAACTGGCTAACTAAATAATTCATTATTGGTAAATCACAACATTTTATAGACCAGGCCAATATTTTTATACAGGCCAATATTTTTAATAGGAAACCTGGCTTTTGCACTCCATCTGTGACTAGGACATCATCCCATACAAGAATCTGAAAACCACCAGTACTACGTGTATATAGAACATCTGTTGTTACTTGAAACATAAACATCAATGCACATTTCCCAATCTGCTGCATATATTCAAAGAGTTTGAAGATTAACATCCTTGTCTAAAAGCAACTCTACAGCACACAAACCATTCCTCCACCTTTGTTGAATTCACAATATTGATACCTGTACAAACAGAGCAGAAAGAGGAATTACACATTATAATTATTCCATGTTAGTGAATGTGGTTCCTTGATGCGCCGCATTGGCCTGGAGAGCTCTTAAGAAGCGGAACCCTTCATTATGGTGACGGGGCGGTTGTATCTATTATCTAATCAGAGAGTAATCACAGCAGTGGACTAAGTGAGTGCTTTATGCTGATGATGACACACAATGGCTGTTGAAATGTTAATGTGATGTCATAATAAATGCTTGTTCATCAACCAAGTGCTCCAGTCAATTAGTGCTTTTTATAGACTTGTAAGAAGGTAAACTCAAGGTTGTTCAGAGCCAGCCAAAACACACTTACAAAGCGCACTATAGTGGAAAACTTTATAGTTATCTAGCAAACAAATGGGGCTGGTATCAACATTTTGAGTTATAAGCAGAGCTGATTCAAGATTCAATCTCACTTTCAATCAGAGCATACTGATGCATAGGCCAAGGGCAGCTGTGGTTACAGTAGATTATTGAGTGTGCTGAGGGAATGAATAGACTACAGCACTTTGAGAAACTTGTAAAGCAAAATAATATTCCACACTATTCAGCTTGTGTTGGAAAGAGATACTGAAATTAGTTAGTAATGCTGACACTATGTTTCTTTCTCAACACTTAATGTTGCTGCTTACCTTTACAATGTGTTTAAGCACCTCTATCATGGACTGTAGAAAGAAGTGGACTAATGGAGTGTGACGTCCTCCACAGTGTTCACCTCCAGTCAAATGAAGCTCATGAGGCCAAGCATTTATAAGAGTGAATTTGGAGCCAAGTTTGATATTAGGAATAGCAATTTATTTGCAGAGAAAATTGCAAAATAAAAACCCCAGGATCTCGTAGAGTGAATTAATATGAACATTTTAAGACCAAAATGACAAGGTTCAATGCAGCAGTCATAGAGAGGGAGGTGGCAGTTTTTCCATGTCAAGTCAACTGGAGCTGGAAGCGTCCCCGTGGTCACTTCCTGTTTCATACACGGCAGATAGCGGTTTAGCTATTTCCATTTATACATACAGTCTATAGTTTCATTTATCTTCATGCAAAGGAACACTGTAAAAATGACAACTTGAATTTGTTCAGTTTACTAGGAGTTTTGCATCCACAAACAATAAAATTACCAATTGCATCTTACACTGTCTCAAGTGAGTCATTTCAACTCACTTTTGGAAGTTTCTGATAAAAAGGTGACCTTAATTAAGATTTTGAGTTGGCATAATATACAAATCACAGTAGACGCTTATTTAGGACCAGGTTAACTAATCTGCGCATGCTCACTTGAAATCTCGTAGCAATCTGCTGCAACGGGGTCGCATGAGGAGTTTCTCAGGGGTTTTCCTTCGTTTGGAAAAGAAGCGCCCGTCATTTTTGGTGTTCAGTTCAAAAGCTGGCGGCACGGTGGCTGAGTGGCAACACTCAGGCCTCACAGCAAGAAGGTTGCGGGTTCGATCCCCGGGTCACCCGGGCCTTTCTGTGTGGAGTTTGCATGTTCCTCCCCGTGTCTGGATGGGTTTCCTCCGGGTACTCCGGTTTCCCCCATCAACCTAAAACATGCCCGCACCCCTATGAACTAACATCAAGGACCATGTTGTCCACCCTCCTGTGGGCTCACCACCTGCAGAGGGGTTCATAGGGGGGGTCAGGTGCTATGAGTATTGGGCAGCAAGCTGCCCCCGCTACCCAGCCGGATTAAGCGGGAGAAGATGGATGGATGGAGTTCAAAAGCTGTACCAATGTAGTTGAAAGTAAAAAAAAAAGAAAATTTATTGTGGGTGTAGTAATTTCAACTCAATATAGTAAGTTTTCACAGGTGATAATATGAACTACAAATAAGTTGATAAAATAGAAACAAACTTAAAATGCTTAGTTGGCATAACTTCAAAAGCTTAGTTGACCCAACTTAATAATAGCAGTACTTCAAAACTTAAAAGTTTAAGTTGATACGTACAACTTAAAAACTGTGCAGTAAGTTGCCTTGAAAATTTGAGTTGAACTAACTTTTTCTTTTTTACATTGAAGAGACATTTTTCCCATCAATTTCCCATCTAGTACAGTATACCTGTTGCTTTAAAAACATGATTCTCAAACATGTCGACACAATTACAACCTAAACTTTGTGTAATGTACCCCTTTAGTGTTTTGTTTATAGCTACAGAAACAATTCCTTAGCTGTAGGAATGACACAACAACCAACTGAAACTATAGCTATTTAACTACCAAATTACATCCTCACTCCAGCTTGGACTTTCTCTTTTGTCCTCAGAAATTAAAGACATTTTGAGACTGTATAGAGTTCAATTATCCTTTTCCACACTGCTGTTATGTTGGGCATGTTGCAGTCACTCAGACAAACAGTCATTAAGTTTTTCAAAAATCCTCCTTTTCTTCATAAAAAACACAATAATGTGAGCACATTATGGATTCTCGTCAGGATGTGCTCTCATATCCTTATTACGGTTTCAACTCCGCTCATTAATTTAAGCGTATAACAGCCTTTGCGTGCTTACTGTATGTCTTGCGGTGCCACTCCTCTGTCTGCAGCCTCCAGCTTTGGGTGTGTTCAATTCTGATCAGCTTTTCCCAATGCGGCTTTGTGCTGTTTGCTGTATCAATATGTAATTAGAAGCTAGCAGTCACCGCCGCACTCTGGGCTCTCTCAGCTCCTTCTTTAGTGGCGTCATTATACTTATGAGCTATACAGACAACAGGCCAGCAGCCAGTGGAGGAGGTGCGCGCAGGCCAGGATGGAGCTGAGGCGTACGGGCGGTTTGCTGGTTAATGGGG
The DNA here is from genome assembly GCA_034769755.1 of Odontamblyopus lacepedii. Classification (NCBI taxonomy): domain Eukaryota; kingdom Metazoa; phylum Chordata; class Actinopteri; order Gobiiformes; family Gobiidae; genus Odontamblyopus; species Odontamblyopus lacepedii. The sequence goes on along the minus strand of CM068355.1, from coordinate 13,757,924 downwards.
CCCCTCTCTTCTTTAATGAGCGCTGTAGTCGCTGCTCTCTGCGCTGTCCCCCTCATTACCTCCGTCTACACTTCTTCATTCTACCCCTGCGTTGTCTTTTTTGGTTCCTTTTATACCTGAGCATCTCCACTGCAGATGCAACATTTCCCGGATGGTAATTTATGTGGACTTCAATGTTGTAGGCTAGTTTACAGTGTTAAAAGTGCAAAAGGAGAAAGGCAGGGAAAAAGAGTAGTGTCTTATAGGTATGGGTGCTTGCCCACTGCCCAGTAACCACAAGGTGCTGGTCTGATCCTTATTTAACTTTAAAACAAGTAAAAGTTCTGCCAAAGTCCGATGCTTTCCCCAATGGACTGGATATTAATCATGTACAGTCTTTGATGGATTTGTGACACCACCTTTGCATTGTAAGCTCAAAGAAGTAACAAATGTCCTAATAACACAGTGTGGAGTGGTTCTTAGATCGCTGTTTATCGAGCATTACCATATTTCACAAACTTTTAAAGTCGAGTTGTGTTCCCTTTGAGACCAAACATGCAGGATGGGCTTCAGTCATCCTTCACTCAGACCAGGGCTGTCCAGATAACAAATTTTGAAGTGTGACATTGCTACAGAAAAATATCAACATAAAAGTATAATATAAGTAGGATGACCTCAGTAAACCCTTTTCTAAATGTACAGTGTCGTTAAAAAAACATAACAAATAAATAGCAGAATGAAACACTAAAGAAACCTGTGTGCACCATAGCACTCGTGGGAATGAAGATAACTGCTGTACTGTGTTGTAGCTCCTTACACAGACACTTTACCCTATGTCAGTAACAATACCACAATACCCGTAAGAGAGTTCTTGCACTGAGGACAATGCTCCAACAGTTTTGAAGGCTCCATTTTATCACTCATTTTAATTTGGTCTTTCAGGTAGAAGATGATGCATCTGCCTGATTCTGTCACGTTAGAGATGTGTCATATGTTTTTAATTGTACTTTGAAAACTAGTGCTCGTCTCCAGACAGATCCTATTCAGAGAAGTGTCTGAGAGCTCTGCACTCAAATACCTGCTCAACGGCCGTGCTGTAATTTGTTGCTTGGAAACAACAAATAATTAGGAGGATTAATTATGCATATCATAAACCAGGCCGAGAGTGTCACTGTAAAAAAAACATTCATCCTAGAAGTCATTAGAACAAACAGCAGCTCTTTGTTTATGAAGACGTCTCCTTTGAATAACACTGTGCAATATGGATCCGTCTTCATAATGGGAGGACTCAGGAGTTATTAGCACTGGAAGCTTATGTTGGGTGCATTATGATCAATAAAGGTTATAAATCTGCTGGAAATGTAAAAGTGCATGCAAAGAGCACAAAAAAAGTTAATTGATAATTAACTTATTCACGTAAATTGTTAAATTCTTAAAATTACTACATCTAAATGGTGTGATGAAGATTTACAGAATAACTGATCTAAATATATAAAGCTTTATTTTATGTATATTACAGCAAACCAGTCACACAGTGAATTGGTTTGTCCCTAGACAGTGAACCTCTGTCCGTGGGCACAAATACGGCCCCCTGTTAGTTTTTGCTACTCATTATTATAGCATAGTAAAAGATTAGAGCAGCCTATGATTTAAGAAAGTATTTGTAACACCAATGATCATGCTGGCCTGGCCCTCCGCCACATGCCTGGATTTGAATATGGCCCATGGGAAAAAAAATAATTGCCCACCTCTGCCAAAATTGGATATCAAATTTGGATATCTTTCTTGATGAGGGCACACGTTCAAGGTGCACAAAGTAGCCACCTGCAAGTGTCTCTATAGAGATCTTACTGTTTTGTCTGATTGTTCCTCAGTATGGCAGGCATTAAATCTATCTCACATTTACTCTCACTTGTATTTTTAATGCTCAAAAATGACCTGAAATAGTCCAGGCAATTCAATAATATGCAATATTTACACAAAATAAAACTCAAGTTATTAGTTTTTAGTTCGCATACTTTTACTAAACTCCACATCTAGCTGCATGTATGGGGTAACTTCCATAGTGCGGATAGTTAAAGTCAGATGCTGGATGTATTATTCAGTCCAAACTTCTCTCAGTCCTTTGATGCCACTCTTTGTGATGGCAGAGTTTTTTTCCCCAGAGGAGAGCATCTGCTGCCTCATTGTGGTGCCTTAAATCAGGAGGCAGTGTAAAGGCGTCATAATGGCAGGGGGCTTACAGGAGCTGACAAGCACACACCTTTAGCTCCTTTGTTTGTGCTGTGACGAGTAAATACTTCATCGCAATGATGTGGACTAACTATGGTCAAATGTAATAAAGAGTTACCTATAGAGTTCTATGTGACTCAGAGCATTCAGTCCTCAGTATTAACAGAAAAGAGAAGAGTTTATGAATGTCTCTACTCAACATATTCTTATTATATTGATCATATTTACATTGGCATTTCACTGTCTATCTATGTGATCCACCTGGGAGAAGTCTATCTATGTGATCCACCTGGGAGAAAGTTTGTTTTATAATACTGTGTGTTGGTGATAAGAGAACATTTTACATTATTACTGGCCAAGACTAAGAGCAAACACTCTGTACACTCCTGTCAAATAAGGAAATGAGAATACAAAAAACTCACCTTTATTTAACAAAGGCATGGAAAAATGATATCAATTAAAGCCGAAAGATCCTAATAAAAGTCAGTGTGGTGAAATTTGTTTTGCAACCTGGGCCTCTGCCGCTGATGCCATCCGCCCCAGCAGTCCGATCACAGCAGTCATGTGGGTATCCATCCTGTTGAGTAAAGCTTCATGCATTTCTCTGCTGTGCTGGAGGTACCTTTCCTGCATCCTCTCCAAACACTCCACCAGATCTGAGCTCTCCTTCCTCTTGCGTTTCACTGCCAACAACATGGATAGTTAATAGCGTCTAGGGAGTGGTTCTGAACTGATACATATGACATAATTTACAAAAAGCTTCACAATCAGGGCCAATCATCTGTAGATTCTAATATTAGTGAGTCTCAAGTAGTTTAGTATAATATATATATAATTTTAAATATAGTGGGATAATGTAAATGTTACTAAACACTTGCAGTATATATTATAAACACTAAACTGTACAGAAGTTTTCTGTTCTACAAACTGAAAACAATACAGTATGATAGGATGTTTAAATGGGGGGCCTGGTGGTGACTCGTACTTTCATTGTCATTATGCGGATTCTGTGGAAATTATGGATAATGGCCATGTAGTCTCCCTGTCTAATGTCTCACAATATGAGTAATGAGAAAGGGAGTAATGTTTAGTTCACCTGGTCGGACGTGTAATGGCACACTGCTGACTGTAGGACGATCAAGGTTACTACTGGCCGCTTGGTGCTGCTCTGTGCTTGGAAACTGGCCCAGACTCTTCTCAGGCTCTGTTGCGCTCTCTGACAAAACATGACCAAGATCTACATGTCAGCATCCAGTGCCTCTTTCATATCAGTTTACTCAGTTTGATACAAAATGACAAACTGTGGATGGTTTTACCCTCAGAGCTCTCTATGGACTGTACATTGCTGTCTGTGCAGATGGACTCGGGGCCCTCTCTTGACTGTGTGTTGGTTTCAGTGCAGGTAGACTCCATCAGCTCCTCTGCAGAGTTCTCAGATATGGGCACAGGGGTCTCTGAGTAGAAAGGACGATGACCCAGGATGCTGTCCAGGATGTCGTACCATTTGCCTGTTTGGATCTCCGCACCACTCAGGTTGTTATAATCTTTGATCTTCTTATAGTCCTGTTTCAGTTTCTTAACCTTCTCTCTGCACTGTTTTGGTGTGTGGTGAATGCCAAAGTTTTCCAGTTCCTCTGAAATCCTCTCAAAGATTTTGCTGTTCTTCTTATGACCCTCACAGTCAGCCTTCATCTTGGCTGTAGCGTATAGGCTGAGGAGAGTTTGGACCTCCGCATCAATCCACTTGTCATTGTTTTTGAGCACTGGAAAAAATAGCAACAGCTATAATAACTTGATATACATCTTTCATTTCCATAATAACCATCAAACTATACTAAATGAAAACACATTTTCAGTGTTTAAAAATAATGGGTCCCTATTCAACTTTCCCTTGAATGCACACGAAGAAAAGCACATTGAAGTCTTACGTGGGCCAGACAGTCGTAAAGGAGAGTATGAACTGCACCCCGCTGCGCCTGACAGAACATGCACGATTGTCAAATCAGAGCTACACAGAGCTATGAAGACAAAAAAGTTTTTGTAATATCACAGACTATATATATATATATAATATATATATATATATAAATTTAGATTATATATATATGTATATATGTATGTGTGTGTGTATACATATATATATAATATATATATATATATTTAGATTATATATATATATATGTATATATGTATGTGTGTGTATGTATATATATATACATACACGCACACATACATATATATATAATATATATATGTATATATGTATGTGTGTGTGTATGTATGTATATATATATATATATATATATATATATATATATATATATATATATATATGTATATATATATAAATAATCACATAACAGCTGTAACCAAAAAGTAACCAAATACTTACCAGGATCAATGGCCAGCTGTAAAACAGATTTACTGTCAGGATCACAGGACACACTGCCTGAAAAAACATCAAACAAGATGAAGCCAGATGTGCCATACCCCATTTTCATTGTTTTGTTTTTCCCAGCAAGCACTGAATGTGATGTCATGATGTGCATTCTTGTACTGGTATTTTTCTATTGGGTTAAAGATCATTTGTGCCTCATACAGTGGATGAAATAAAGCCCAGCACATAGCGCCTTGTGTAAACTGTTCATTTATACTAATTAGATACGTCTGTCTGTGGGAATGGGCACTGAAACCTGCCACTGGCACCAAGTTATGGAAGTCCATTGACAGGTCAAATGTGGGCATCCTCCCATATGTTCACCAGAATTTTTACATGATGACATAAACTTGCATATAACCTAAACACTCAAGTACTAAATTTCACCTAAGACGTGTGCTCCCTCTGAGTTTCCTCTTGAATTTACACTGTTGTCTGAGATGGACTCGAGGTCTTCTCTTTCAGTGCAGGTAGACTCCATCAGCTCCTCTGCAGAGTTCTCAGATATGGGCACAGGGGTCTCTGAGTAGAAAGGATGGTGACCCAGGATGCTGTCCAGGATGTCGTACCACTTGCCAGTTTTGATCTCTGCACCACTCAGGTTGTTATAATCCTTGATCTTCTTATAGTCCTGTTTCAGTTTCTTAACCTTTTCCCTGCACTGTTTTGGTGTGTGATGAATGCCAAAGTTTTCCAGTTCCTTTGAAATCCTCTCAAAGATTTTGCTGTTCTTCTTTTGACACTCAAAGTCCTGCTGCATCTTGGTTGTGGCGTATACACTGAGGAGAACTTGGACCTCTGCATCAATCCACTTGTCGTTGTTCATTTTTTGCACTGCCAAAACAGCAGAAGCAAGAAACGTGTTTATATTAAAGCTTTGTACTGAACATTTTCTAATCATCACTCATACTCATAGACTGATTGAAACCATGCTCCATTGTCTCTAAGGATTTTAAGAAGAAGCTGACCCTATAGTAAACAGTGTTACCTTGTCTGAGTGGTGGTAGAGAGAGGTAGGAACCGCAATACAATGCCTCTGATGCTATGGAAACATAAATTATTAGTGTTAACATAAAATTGTTCTATACATATCAAGCAACATCATGTACATATATTATATTGTGAAAGAGGAATTTACCAGGATCAATAGGCAGCTGTAATAGCGTATTATTTTCTATAGGCTCAGTCTTCACTACATCGCAGTCTTGTGCTGCTGGCAAGGCTGGTTCACTGATAGGGGGTGTCTGAGCTATGAAAAGAGTTATAATGCAGTTATTCAAGACTTACAGAAAGACCCTACAAGGTAATTCTATAGCCCTCTGATTTGGGTAGCTATCAAATAATCACATTTACCAGGCAAATTTAAACCACAGCCACTCATGCTGTGAGTAAGAAAGGTTTGCCACCATGGTGACCAAAAGAGAAATGCATAATTAAGCCATTTATTATTTCACACTATTAAATACAATCCACATATAACTGCTATCCGACCCTGTACTGATTTCAAAGTGAATTTAAAATGAGGACCAAATCTCACCAGTATTTCTCGATGTGTTAACAAATTCATCAGCATTTGTGGGCTCGGTCTTTACTGTCTCTGTGTTCTGGGGTATACATTTTTCTTTATCTCCAAGGATAAAGTCCACTACGTCATTGATTATGATCCCCTGACTGTTCCCTGTTCTTTGGTCAGGTTTGTTCTTTTGAGCATTGTACTCTATCTTTAAAATGTTTATTTTGTCTATAATTTGCTCAGCTGTCAGGTCAAAGCCCTGCTGCCTCATCTCCTTCTGGATGTCCTCAATGATGTCTTTGGAGGTGCAGGGTGAGCCCAGTCTTTGGTGTAGGTCAGCATTAGTGCAGATCTTCAGTAAACAGTTTGTTTCCTGCAGGGAACATGACTCGCTCCATGTTTCAGCGTCTAAGGAGGAGACAAATTACAGATAAAAATCAGCATTTCATAAACTTCCAGAGCAAAGGTTTATGCATTTACCAAATTGTTTGTGAAAATAAAAATGCATGGACCCATTATGGTTGTTTTTGTGAGCTACATATTTGTTCACCCTTTTTTTTTGAGTTGCGGCACACTTTTGATCGGAATAAAATCAAACAAACAAAAAAATGGCACACTACTCACAAATGGTTCAATAGTTGTTCAGGACACTTAAGCATGTGAGAATTAACTGAAATGAAATTGTTTTTTTTTTCTTTTGTTAATACCAAAATAAGTCAACAACATACAAAGCAAAATCAAATACAATATAAGATACACATTAAAAGAAGTAAAGCTGGGGCTGGAATTCACTGCTAATCCCAATAAATGACAAATACAATGAATGATCTGTCACTCACACTTTGTACAAGTGTAATAATTCACACAAATGAAAATATCAACACAATGAACTGCCACACTGCAAAAAATCTTGGCCAAAATTTAAGATACAAACACTTAAAGAAAATAAACACTTAACTTAAAGTAGTGAAATGATCTGTCCATGCAGCAAGATAATTTTACTAAATAAGTTTATGGATGCTAAGTTTTAGATACACATACCTGAGTATCAAGCAAACCTGTATCACTGAATCTAAAAACAAGTGAAGTGTTGCAGGGGAAAACTATGATAAATGGATTACAGCTTCTTTTAAACATTTATTGCCTAAATTTAAGATTTTCTGACTCGTTGAGTCATGGAAGAAATATATGTGACAATTTTTAGGATTACACAACCAATTCAGAACTAGTAATTAGATAATAAATCTGAAAACAAGATGAATAACCTGATATAAGTTTTAAAATCTTGGCCAGATCAGAGAAATTTGCAGTGCACACTCATGTTAGAGAACTGCTGCTTTGTGTTCACAGTCAGAACCTTCTCCCCTCCCTCCTTCTGCCTCAGCGGGCAGAGTGGAAGAACCCCCCTCCCTCCTTTCTGCTCCACACACACACACACAGGAACTCTATCCCTCCTGCCCTGTGCCACACTCACAGCATTTAAACACCTCTCCACAATCACACAAACTTGCCATTATCTGTAGGAGACGGATGCACAAAGTAGTCCTCCTGCTGCATTGACTGCTGTTCTCTGCCGCCAAATGCACACTCCAGAACCTCATAGTATGGGTTCTTCTGGATCCAGTAGTCCCTGCCTTGCTTGGAGTATAATGTCTGCTCCTTAAACTCCATCTTCAACTTCTTGATTTTATTGACTATCTGCTGGAGCGCACGCTCATGTCCTTGCGCAGCCAGCACTCTTTGGATCTGCTCATACTGCTCCTTAGTTCTGGTAGCTCCTTTGTGCCGCGCTTTATTCTCTGGAGAGGACCAGATTTCCAGGAGACATATTGTTTCAGCGACTGACCAGTACTGCTTACCCCTGCCCATCGCAGCTCTTGTGGTAGCATTAGTGGCTAGCTGTTGTTGTAAGCTCTGAGTTCTTTGCTGTGTCTGTGTCTGGTTGGAACCGGTTTTCTCTGCTCTCAGCCAGTTCTAGTTCCCTTTCTGCCCCTCCTCCACCCGTTCGGAGAGCACAGCCTGTGTGCATATGTGCTCGGAGAGAGGGAGAGAGAAGCATGGGGCTGGTACAAGAACTGTGGCTTTCTCCCTCAGTTACTGTTACCAGATAAAATACAATAATAATAGGGTCTAGCTACTATCAGACTTCTCAGGTAGACATTTGGATAATTACCAGAATGAGTTCAAAGAGACTGGCCTACTTAGGTATTTAGTGATTATAGTCACTCTCTGTCCACACAGTCTAGGGCTCCACAGTTCACACACTCATCAGTGAGTGGATCTAAACCAGGGACATAAAACTGTTCTCAGTTCTCACCACTGTGGTGATAAGACAATCTTACATACATACATAATATAATATAATATAATATAATATAATATAATATAATATAATATAATATAATATAATATAATATAATATAATATAATATAATATAATATAACATAACATAACATAACATAACATAACATAACATAACATAACATAACATAACATAACATAACATAACATAATATAATATAATATAATATAATATAATATAATATAATATAATATAATATAATATACATATATATTAAAATATAAATTCTAAATACAGTAAGTTGCAAAAAAGGTAGCAAGAGACAGGTGTCAAATAAGGCATAATTATATAAATGTATATGTACAAGTCAAAATAAAATAGAAAAATAAGTAATAAAAGATAAAATCTTAGCTATATACAAGAGGTCATAAGAAGACAGTGCACCAATGATATAATGATCAACAGGACATAGGGTTATCTGTTACATAAGGGTGACTTGTTGTTGTACATCTGTAGGGAGTATTATCTGTTACATAAGGGTGACTTGTTGTACATCTGTAGGGAGTATTATCTGTTACATAAAGGTGACTTGTTGTACAGTTGTAGGGAGTATTATCTGTTACATAAGGGTGAGTTGTTGCTGTACATCTGTAGGGAGTATTATCTGTTACATAAAGGTGACTTGTTGTACAGTTGTAGGGAGTATTATCTGTTACATAAGGGTGAGTTGTTGTACAGTTGTAGGGAGTATTATCTGTTACATAAAGGTGACTTGTTGTACAGTTGTAGGGAGTATTATCTGTTACATAAGGGTGAGTTGTTGCTGTACATCTGTAGGGAGTATTATCTGTTACATAAGGGTGAGTTGTTGTACAGTTGTAGGGAGTATTATCTGTTACATAAGGGTGACTTGTTGTACAGTTGTAGGGAGTATTATCTGTTACATAAGGGTGAGTTGTTGCTGTACATCTGTAGGGAGTATTATCTGTTACATAAGGGTGAGTTGTTGCTGTACATCTGTAGGGAGTATGGTATGAATGTGGTCCTGTATCTCTCACTGTTTGAGTGGAGCTGTAGGAGCCTGTTGGAGAATGAACTGTCTCTCTACAGTCTGGGGCAGTGGGTGAGCAGAAGTGTCCATGATGGAGAGCAGTTTGTCCAGTGTCCTCCTGTGACAAATGTCTCCAGCTCACAGCTAATCACGTGACCAGTTTCACGGATCAGTTTGTCAATCAGTTAGCAAAACTTGTCCAATCTTTGAGTTAAATGTGTAATCCAAAGGTGCGGTTGCAGCTGTTTCCTGGACAACGCTTCTAGGTGAGTAACTGAAGTAGGTTACATGCACCATAGAGGTCTATAATGATTTGAAGACACTCATTGGGCCTTGCAATTTTGGGGCTAAAAAGAACAACAGGTGTTCAGACAAAAGAGAGAAGCAGACAAATACTCACATAAGACAAACGCTTCTAAGGCCTCTTGTTACTTTAGCATCTTGGATCAGGAGTGCGCTATTTCCAATCCATTTTCAGAACAACTGAAGAACAGTTACGGGTGCACTGAACTATTGGCAGACGCTTATGTGTACGCAGGGGTATAATGTGAAATGAAGTACAGCATTATTAAGATGAGGAGTCAAGCAGGCGCAGAGCTGTGGAGCGAGTGATAAAATAAGGGCCCTCATCAGCACAGAAGAGACATTATGAATTATTTAAGTTTGGGAGCGATTTACAGTATAGGCCAGCTGATCTAGCTCGAGATCCACTTCCTCTTCATCTCATTATTTACCCCCCCTCTCCTGCTCTCCAGTCAATCTCTAGTAAAACAACTTTCATCTTTTTATATCCCCTTTATGCTGCGCCTAATAATTTTGTCATCCTACTCTTTATCTTCTACTACTTTCTATCCATCTGTTTGGCCCAGATTTGATTTCAAAGGTTCTCTCTTTTCTTGTTTTTGCATCTTTACTTCTGTTTTTAAGGCCTAGTTCTTTTTCAAGTGCCACTTGAAACATTGTGTGGTTGAACACTGTGTACCATGAAGAAAAGTGGAGATTCCTTATTTCTTTATCCATGCTGCTTTCTCAAAGAATTTTTTATTAACAAGGGACTATCGGGACTAATTTATTAAGTCTGTATACTAGTCCTAGGACAGGTAAGAGGTGGTCTCCTTGGGACAGTACCTCTGTCCCAAGTAGAGACACTTGCACTTAGTCCTTCTTTTAATGCACCTTAGACACACACACACACACACACACACAAAACACACACAAACAAAACACAGGGTAAATGCAGGGTTGCTGAAATGATTGGGAAGGGGATTATTTAACCAAACTCAAATTTACCACCTGAAAGTGGTGTAGGTGATGAGGACTAACCACCGTATGATGACCGTGATGGTGACAATGGCAATGGCAAGATGGTAGGACAGTAATGATGGTAACAATATACTATAGCAAATGCCAAACACCTCCGCACGCACACACACACACACACACACACACACACACACACACACACACACACACACATACACACACACACACACACAACCACACACATACATTACACAATTTCCCTCCTTGATCATTATTATTTTTTAGATTGTTTTTTTGTCTTTCCTCTATGTTTTTGTTTCTTTTCTTTTTTTTTCTTTTTCACAATTAAAAAAAAAAGTCTGTATGCTAGAATTTCAAAAGAAATAAAGTAAAAATATATATGTGCATATACTACTTTAGTTAAAAAAAACATGTATTCTACAAATATGGGCATGTTCTTTATTTTAATTTAAATAAATACATTTTAAGTAAATAATATAATTTTATGGCTAACATAGTAACATCTGTGTTTATATTACACATTTCTTTTTTTCAGGTATTTATTTTGGCAAAGTAAGCAATTATTTACATTATTAACAAAGGAACATTGTATTATAACAGAAATAGTGAGATAACAGAAATAACAACAAACAATTTTGCCCAAAAAGGAGTGGGAAGAAAACATACTAAATCCCATCCCCCTCTTCTAACTTAACATAACAAGCTTTCTTTTGCATTCTTCAGACATTTTACATCAGATCATATAAACTATTTACAAGTGAGGACAAAGAGTCGCTGTTATAGCTTGTATCATAACTGTCATCAGCTTAGTAAGAAGCTATAACATTTCAGACTCTTCACAGTGTTATTTTGAAAAAATCTGCAAATATGACGAGATCATATGATTAATATGGGCACAACTCATTTTGGGAAGTTCAGCATTGCTCTTTGTGAGTCGCTGAATATAGGCTTGAAGTTTTTACCATCAGCGCGTCTACAGCTTGACTTGACTGACTGTGTGGCAATAAAAAGAAAAGATTTTAAAAGTTAGATTACCTAGGTATCCAGTGAGAACAAATGTCCAAACACACTATGTAAAATGTTCCTTGGTGAGATGACCTGGAGGAGTTGAGGACGCGTATGAGCTGAAGCGTTAAGAGTTAGGCGTTAGGAGTTAGGGAGGAGGAGGCAAAGGACGTGGGCCTTGGTGAGTGAGTGCTGCGCAGAGACATCGCCAGGAATGATTTGGAGCCTGCAGGTGTTTTCATATCCTAAAAGAGATCGATATTTGCGTTCATTCTGACGCTGACTGTACCGCGCTGCTCCAAATAAATAACCATAATCACAAAACGCCCCGAGATTGACTCTCAATAGAATTATCATTCTTTTCTCTTTGGCAGATTTGGATATTGCTCCTTCAGGGTTCTCAAATGACTTTGCTGTGGAGAGTGTGTGCGCGTGTACTTGTTTATTTGTGTGTCGGGGCCATTCAAATTTCACTGAGTCAATGAACTATGGGCATTATATGAAGTGTGCGTAGCTAATCTTGTGACAGTGTGTATAGATGGTGGTTGTGTGTGTAGCTGTGGGCTGTGAACAACAACAGGCTGCAGTAATTGAATCTTCATCTGAGCCCTTAAGACCGACATTAGACAAAGAGAAGCTGCCTGCCTGCTCTCATTACAGTACAGGGCTGATGGAGCCGGAGTGCGCAGCAGTGGGCTCTGTCTTTCATCATTAAGCACTGATGGGCCTGCGCTCCAGCACGACAGATGAAGTGATATGCAGAGGAGCGAGGCTACCAAGAGTTTTAACCTGCCATTGGAGGTAAGTCTAGTGCCTCAATATGGTATAAATACATCAAACACATGACTCGTGTTAAGATCCCCACTCATTTTTAGTAAATGTGTGTATATTATATTATACATTTAAGCCATAGTGAGTACAGATCAAAAATGCCATAGGAAGTACAAGAGATCAAAAATGCAAGCGTCCTGAGGAAATATATGACATATTCTCAACTAAGTCCCAGTGGTGTTCACATGTACTATGTGCAATCATCAATGACATACCAGAGTCTCAGTATTTTCACTTTATTAACCTCACAGGGAAACACTGATTAAGTTATTCATGTGGAGGTTCATAGCATTGCTCAAGTGCTTCTCTAAAAATGCCCTGGTCATAAGATTAAGTATTTAATAAAATGTGTTTTTTGTTGGTCTAAAACAGGGCTAAAGGGGGTTTGTAGTTTTCTTTTGAAGTTTAAGTTCACCATAACATTATGAGACATTTGATTTCACAATTCTGCTGTTGTGCAGTGTTATTTAAATTTCAAAAACACATCTCTCCTTATGGTTTCCAGCACATCTACTATAAAAAAAATGACGTAAATACAAAACAATACAAAGTTGTATGAAATGTCCAAAAAGAGTATAAGAAGTGTTTTAAATTATATTTTCATCATACACTCTTCACAGTAAAGTACTAAGGCTTGATTACTGAAGAAGCAGCAACAGCAGAGGACCTGATGCCACCACAGCAGTTCATCTCATCTAGGATACTATGGCTGTACTCTGTGTGTGTACTTGTTGATTGAGCTTGAATACTATGGATGTACTATGGCTGTACTCTGTGTGTGCACTTGTTGATTGAGCTTGAATACTATGGTTGTACTATGGCTGTACTCTGTGTGTGCACTTGTTGATTGAGCTTGAATACTATGGCTGTACTTTGGCTGTACTCTGTGTGTGTACTTGTTGATTGAGCTTGAATATTATGGATGTACTATGGCTGTACTCTGTGTGTGTACTTGTTGATTGAGCTTGAATATTATGGATGTACTATGGCTGTACTCTGTGTGTGCACTTGTTGATTGAGCTTGAATACTATGACTGTACTATGGCTGTACTCTGTGTGTGTACTTGTTGATTGAGCTTGAATACTATGACTGTACTATGGCTGTACTCTGTGTGTGTACTTGTTGATTGAGCTTGAATATTATGGTTGTACTATGGCTGTACTCTGTGTGTGCACTTGTTGATTGAGCTTGAATACTATGGTTGTACTATGGCTGTACTCTGTGTGTGCACTTGTTGATTGAGCTTGAATACTATGGTTGTACTATGGCTGTACTCTGTGTGTGCACTTGTTGATTGACCTTGAATACTATGGTTGTACTATGGCTGTACTCTGTGTGTGCACTTGTTGATTGACCTTGAATACTATGGTTGTACTATGGCTGTACTCTGTGTGTGCACTTGTTGATTGAGCTTGAATACTATGGTTGTACTATGGCTGTACTCTGTGTGTGCACTTGTTGATTGACCTTGAATACTATGGTTGTACTATGGCTGTACTCTGTGTGTGCACTTGTTGATTGACCTTGAATACTATGGTTGTACTATGGCTGTACTCTGTGTGTGCACTTGTTGATTGACCTTGAATACTATGGTTGTACTATGGCTGTACTCTGTGTGTGCACTTGTTGATTGACCTTGAATACTATGGCTGTACTATGGCTGTACTCTGTGTGTGTACTTGTTGGTTGATCCTGGATTAGGGTGATTGATTTTCAAAACAAAAAAACTGGGACACCCCAGTTTGGGGTGGTTGGTAATAACAAAATTGTGAAATGAGTGTGTAATTAAGGAAAATTGCTCTGCACTCGGCCCATTCATGACTAACATGTGAGCCAGAATAGTCACATTTTCTTTCTGTTTTAGTCATTTTTAAGAAGCTTTTCTGTATTTTACCTAAACAAATGACAATGTATGCCTCTCTTTACTGTTGGCAGGTATCAAATTGGACAAAAATAGGGACAATTGGGGCATTTCTTGTATAAAACTGGGACTAATCACTGGTTTTGGATAAATTTGCTGGGATAGGGGACACAGGGCTCAAAACTGGGACTGTCCTGGGTAAATAGGGACATCTGGCCACCCTATTTTGGATACTATGGCTGTACTCTGTGTGTGGTTGTTGGTTGATCTTGGATACTATGGCTGTACTATGTGTGTGTGCTTGTTGGTTGAGCTTGGTGGTTGAACTTTGCGCCTATCGCTGTTCTTGAGCAGCCTGGTGGAGCGTGGACAGGCAGACAGAGAGACCCTGGCTTGTCGCAGAGCTGAGTGCTGAGCTGCTGACTAATAACTCCTGGTAGAGGCTTTCTGCTCTGTAGTCACCACTGCTTTAACTGTTGTCTTAATGGACTTGTACACGCACATCAGCCCCCGCCCCAGCACGATTCAGCCCCACTCTGCAAAAAGCATTGGAATGGAATTGACTGATAACCACAAAATGCATTAGAGTTTATAATAGGATATCGATAATAATAAATAAACAAGACTAACAGTCCAAAGCCCTGCAAGCAAGTGTTCCGTACAATATACAACTATTGTATATGAGTGAGAAAGGAGAAGGGACTGAGGACAGTAAAGATTTATGGATTTACAAAGTTGTAATTTCAAAACTTTAGCTGCATGGAAGAACGGTTTTACACAATAAATGACAACCAATGGATGAAATATGCATTGTTCAGAATTGTGTTTTCATAAATGAGAAGGTGTTGTGATTGAGATGAGAAGTGAAAAAACTTATCAAGCTTCAGTACCAAAAATTGTTTACCATATACCAAAGATTTAAACTTTAATATCTTTTTTCTATCCAATAACAAAGCAATTTAATGCAAATATAAAAAAGTTATGTCAGGTCAAGAAAATAAACAAACATAGCTGACTGATCATTACTTAATCAAGGGTGAACAAGTTGGAAGAGAGGAGCAACAAAAACTAGTGAGGTGTTACATTACTTAGATTGTGTACAATACAGTGCTTTACTTGAACTTAGAGAACATGTGGCCAGCAAAGTGGTCGTCGTGTGGAACGCTGACATTAAATACATAAATCTGCTCCTACCCAAATGTTCATCTTAAAAAAACAGATATAGTAATACAACCTGTGGTTTAATATAGACAACTGGTACAATACAGGCCTATGTCATCAAGCGTCAAATGAATAAAAAATAAAAAGGTATTCCAACCCTCCTCTATGAAAGTTTATGCTGAAATAAATTTTGATCTCACACACCTCCACCACCACACTCAGATAAGAGGAAGCCACACAACTGGATCTAATAAAAGATATTGACACAAAACAATATAAACATATTTAAAATTCTTATAAAAAGCATCTCAATTATAGCTTTAAACACTCCAGATTTCCCAGCTTTATCACTGGACCTGATGTTGTCTTGAGAATCTTAAATCCAGTTGGCGTCACCACATCTCTTCTGTTTCCCACCCTTTGGCTCGTTCTCGTCCGTCCTCCTTTCTCCTGCCTCTGATGAGTTTTATTGTTGTTTTAATGGCATTGTGCAATCTGCAGCGCAGCTCCAAAGTGGATGGATTAAAGTTGAAAACAGGTAATGACTTTGGGGCCCGGGCCAACACTCACAAATTAACCATATCACTGGGAAAGCTTTGTGTTTATGCAGGTATTAATTACAATATGGGCCTGTCCCGGCTGTCCACATCACTTTATAGAGTCTTCAAACAGCTGCGTGTGATAGAAATGTACAGCAAAAACATAAAATATGCTTCTCATAAAATTAATTAATAAAAAGGGCCAGTACAGAAACAATATTTGGCATGTCGTAGTAGTATCATGTAGGACTAAACCAGCCAACATTGGTGTGCTTTGCTTGGCACAACAACAGTATGCAAAGTCCAGACCAGTTTGTGGGTAAATTTTCCATTCAAGGAAACAAGTACAACACGATTTAATAATTGATTAAAGGTCCATATTATGCGAAACAGACTCTGGGGAGCTTTCAGCCATGTTAGAATATTGTTACTTTCTAAAAAACATGCCTGGAGTTGTGGTTTGTTTCACTCACACATGTTTGAGTAACTCTTTTTTATTATTCTGTCTACATCTCCAAAGCTCAAAAGGCTCTGTTCCACCATGTGTCGTCATGAAGCAGTCATTTTTAAGTTAATAGCTGCCTTTTAGCTTTCTGTTCTGTAAAGATTGACAGTTGTAGGGCTGAAATTATCCCAGTGATTCTAGTAAAGGTGTGTGGAGTTTAAAAACACAGTGGAGCACTTCCTGTATTACCACATGACAGCACAAGGTGGAACAGAGTGTCTTCTGTTTAAGAGAAGATCTTAGCCTAAATATGCAGGGCCTGTGTGTTAAACATGTGTGAATGAAACAAAACACAACTCCGGGTATGTTTTTGGTGAGAGTGTAGTGTAATATGGGCCCTTTAGTGCAATAAATCTGTAATTGAGATTAAATTGGACAGCCCTACTACCACATACAGAATAACAATCCATCTATTATTATTATTATTAGTGGTTATTAGTGTTACATCCAAAATCAATGCTAATATTCAATATACATAAACAACAAAAGTGAAGCAGAAATGTTTACCATGTACTTGAATATTTTCCTGAACTAGACTTTACTCAACAAAATGAACTTGAATAGATTTACAAAAAGTACATAGTATCCTGTGGTCTCAGTATTCAGTCAGTATACCCCATTTCATTGCTCCTACTGTTACAGGCGCGACGGGACAACCACATGCTGTTCTGTTCGATTGTCTCTGATTTAGATTTCATTGCTGACACTTCCACCTGAGCTTATGTCAATCCATTTTTGATTTAGCGTCCCTCGTGACAAATGGAGAATATAGGTGTCACCACAATTGCAGAGCGGTTAAATATGAGCGCTAAAGAATGGCTGTTATTATTTCTCTGACCTATTGATTTCCCACAGAGACATTATCCTTGGCCGAGGACAACAGCGCATTTTACTTTGTGATTTCTGCCATTTTTCATCAAGGTGCGTGTACTTAACATCAGCGCAGAGGATGGATTACTGACCAGGCCTTGAAGGTACAGAGTCAAGCTTAAAGGTGGACCCGTGGGACTGTCTAATAACCATGGTTAGTTTAGGTGTTGTAGATGAGTAAATATTAGAGTGAGAAGGAGGACATAGCAATAAAAACAATTGATTTCTAAATGCCCACTTTGAATGAAGAGTTTGCATGAGTGAATCAATACCAATAATCCAACGCTATAGGAACACCGTGAGTTATTGAAGGGTGAACACATGACCATAAGTTGGTCGGCATCTTATAAGTCGTGGGGTGGGGCGTATGCTTTAATTCTTCACGCACAAGGCTGGACAAGCTGTTTCACATACAACAAGGTGAATGTATATTTAACTGTCCCTGCCGCTGAATTTGAAGTATTCCACATTTTTTTCAGTGCCACAGCAACAGGCAATAGGCAATTTCCGTCACTTATGTCACTTTTCTGGTGGAGAGTCTGGCACTTGTCTCCATACGTGCTTGTCTTCCTGGAAATGTTAAGTCCTATATTATGCAAAACTGACTCCTGTGAACTCTAAGTCATGCTAGAATCTTGTTTGAGTAACCCTTTATTGTTAGTCTGTCTATGTACGTCTGATGAAGGTATATGGAGTTTAAAGTGGAGCACTTCCTGTATCACCACAAGACATCAAAAGACAGAATGGAGTGTTTTCTGTTTGGGAGAAGAAGTCAGCCTAAATATACAGGATTTGTGTGTTAAACTTTTGTGAACGAAACAAAACGTATCTATTTCTGTGGAGAATAGCAGGTGACCCCAACAGGGCAAGTTACAGATTTAATGTTTCTAGCAATAAAAACTGTTAATGAAGAAGTGCAAGATATTTAATGACATGCTGTGGATCATTTCAGGCAAAGTAATAACATCTTCTTGGAGACAAGCAGATGGCAGAACCCCCACCAAAAAGTTTAACTACATAATTTAATTATCAGGGCTTGGGACCGATATGTGCAGTAATAGCTGAATATTCTGATGTAAAGGATGAGCTACCATAGTTCCAATATAGCTGGAAATTATGTCACATATTTTACTGTGCATCTGACACCTGTTTCCATAAATCCAACATGGCCGCCTCTCCTCTGCTGCGGTGACAGGCTGAGTTGACACGCTCGGTCCATATGTGTTTCCTGCTCTCCCTGTTCCTCCCTCCTCTCCAGTCTTCCCTCTTCCAGGTTTCCCCCATATGTCTCTGTGTTTGATGTGCGAACGTGCCCCTCTAGTGCATGCGTGCCCCTATTTAGGAGATGTTCTAATCAGATTGTGTGGTTGAATGAAATATGAAGATGTAGGTGATTTTATTAGGGCCTCTGGAGTGATGGCTCTCCTCACAGCATGACAACACATCACGATTTCTCTTCGTTTATGCCAACAAAACAATTCACCTAAGAGCCCATCTTTCCCCACCCCATCCACTGCACTGTATATCATTTTACTAGGCACTCTGTAGAATGCATGCGGTTTATATCCTGTGGTTGAAGTACAAAGGCATATGTGAAATCCGGGGCAGATAACGTATATAAACGGTTTATTTACTTGCTTTGGCTTGCATCATTTCCAGTGTGAACCCACTGCACTAGGAGGTGAGCGGAGTGGTGACGTCATGGTATCTAAAGAAGAAGAAGAAGAAGAAGGAGAGATGAAAAAAGCACAACAGAGGAAAGCATTGGCTAAAGGATGATAGGCAGAAAAGACAAGCAAGTCCACAGAGATAAAGCCAACAATAGATGGTGACAGTGCTTTGTGTTTCACAGGCAAAAAACTCTGCAGCGCAAAGCTTGAAGGTTCAGTGTGTGTATCCTTATGCAAACAACCAGGGCTGTTTATGTGATTCCATGTGTTTATGTGAAAGACTTTTACCATGTTAAAAGCAGCTGCAAATTGTGTGTTTTAGCCAGATATTAGACAGGTGTACTCACACTAACCTGTTGTACATTGTGGATTCTGTAGCTTGAAATTTCCTCATACATTAAGTTTCACTATTTGAGTTTGAAATATATTTGTAAAAATATTGGAGACCTATATTTGCAATTGTCACAAAATAACACCATTATAACTACACTTTAATTTGCCTCAATAAAGCATGAACAAATACTATACTATTCATAATTAACAAATATTTTATTAAGGTTTAGAACTGCTTAACTGCTTCATTAATAAGTTGTTACCAAATAATACAAAAATATCTTAATAATCTATTCATAATACCAAGCATAACACCAACACATCTATTATGACACATTTTTCAGCCATTCATATCCTCACTCTCTCACTTTACTATTCTTTCAACACAAATCTCCTGCCTCACATATTCTCTTTCATCAAAACATTACTCACTCTCTATTCTTGCCGGGGTCAGTACTACAGTTTCATTTCAATATCAGTCTGTTGGTTCACAATGTTTCTTGTATCACTTTTGGTACACACCATTATCCGTGAAGCTCTGACACAGACATCATCTTCAACAAAGAATGGGACTAAGTCTATTTGTTGGGTTGTAGCCTATTATTTTGGATGACAACTATAAAAAAGCTGAGGTATAAAGAGTCTTTTAGAAACAATTTAGTTCTGAAATGCTCAATTGAATCCCTATAGTAAACCTTTTCTTTTCATCACATTTAAAAAATATAACTCCAGGCTAACACAGAGGACCAGCAGAATACAAAACTAACATTTAAATGAAGGTATCCCATGTACGAAGACTCCTAATGCCGTAAAATGCAGTGTTTGAGCTTATGCCACTGCACATTTGAGTTGGTTTCTGGCCCCTAAGAGGAAAGCCGCTCCACTCGGTCGGCAAATTAAGCAGAGTGTAGCCATGCTGCCATTTGCCTGATGCAAGAATAGCCAGCGGCCCTCATCTTGCACCACACCTGAACTAACCGCACTCCAAGGCCTGTGGTGAGAGCTATGGTAAATATTACGAAAGTCTACCGTGAATAAGTGATCAACCTCTTTCGACGTTTTGAAACTCGGGGGAAATCCTACACCAGCCCCGGACACTTTTCTGCCTCCTCGAGATCAAAGTTGTCTTTTTGTTGGCGCGTACCCTGATTCAGAATGGAATTTGATTTACTTCCTCCTTACCTGCGGACTGGCATTGACGTGTCCGGTGCTTGTTTTGATGTGATAGCGAGAGGCCAATAGGGAACGCAGCGGGGCAACGGGACAAGACAAGGAGAGAAGCCCAGCACGAGATAAAACAGACAGAGGGACGTGCTCGGTGGTGGAGTGAGTGCGGGGAGTAAAAAATACAAGCAAAATTCAAGGCAGGGAGTACAAACAAAAAGGAGAATGAAAGGGTTAATAATCAGGCTCCCCCGCTGTTCGGACCTGTCATATTTCCAAACATAGTGGAAGTGTGTTGGCGTGGTGTCAGAAGTCTGATAGAGATGGCGGAGTAAAAAACTGTAAACAATGAGGATGGGAGAGAATGAGCTTAACTGTGTATTCTGGGTGCACAAACATACAAGTATGGAGGAGTATGGGAACAAATGCAGGATTGGAAACAAGACAAGTAGTTGACTTGGATGAGCAGTGTTTCGCCTTCTAAGTACAAGCTCTGACTAGTAGTTATCCTTTGGAGAATATCATTGCGGTCTGCTGTTCCCACATAATTATACAGAACTATATAAGACGTGTTTGTATCATTGGAGGTGTCCACAGGAAAATATTACTAATATTTTTTTTTCCCATAATGCTTTAGGAGTGCCCACAGGCTAAACCTAATTATGTGTCACATTAAAAAGTTTATTAGCAAAGAGAATTATGATTAAATTGTTTTTAATTAGAATGTTTTAGGGGAGTCTGGTCTGGTTTTCAACTACTTGCATCATTGCAAACAAAATCTAATCAAACAAAAAGTCTGCAACAAGGATAGAATAATGTAGAATGCATACAGACAGAATGAATGAATGGGGGCTATATAGTCACTAATAATGTTTAACAGAAAAATACACATTGACAGGTTATGTATAAAAGTCTTAATCTATAGTTGGAGCAGTGACCAGTCATTATACCAATAATATTTTACCCATATTTATCTATTACTGTTAGTTTTTCAGCATAAATGTTATCAATGCACTTGAAGGAGAAATGAATAAAATAAATGTTGCATATGTAATGAAGGGCTTTGAAAATTGCTATGTATTATGTGTTATGTAAGACTTGTGTGCAGGATATGTATATTTTCAGTATGGAAGTGCAGTGTATGTGAAAAGTAAATATCACTTTATTAAACATACACTTGCTGTTACATAAAGTTTGACCTTGTTCTTCTATTGGATTTGGATTTGCGCACATCTGAATCAAGAGATGTGTCTGGCTTTGAACTTTTAATTAGTTTAGACCTTTTTTAACATATGCCAAAATTAGACTCTTAAATACAGTGTCTAATGGAAAGCACAGCTTAAAGGGGCTAAAATAGATCTACAGAAAATTTCCAAAACTGAACATTACTGTAATAAAAAAATCCATCTCTTGAGCAGGTCTGAATGAGGCCAGGGACAACGCTTTGCCACACATACACGCACACACACAGACTATGACATTTGGGTTCCATTAAAAGTCTTTGTTTCTGATCAATAATTTAATAACGTGAGAGGATGGAGGACTCATCATAATCAATACAGCTCTGGGCGTGCGCGGGGAGAGGGGAGAGAGTACTTGTACACATGGTTATGAGACAATGAGACAGGACCTTACGCCTGTACACTGCATGTGAGAGAAATCGCACAGAGAAGGTTTTATTTATACTCTGCAAATACTACCACACACTCAATGCACCAGTCTGTCAATACTGCGCTAGAGGAAGCTCCACCTGTTTGTATTAGGATACCAACAAATCATTTGCATATGGATGAACTGAGAAAAGGACAATCATTAAAGAATTCCTGTGGTATCGGAAGAGAAGCTGTAAAATACTGGCAAGAGATAACTTGGTGTAATCCGTCATTTGTTCAGGTGTACTTGATGGTAGAAAAGGTTTCAAAGGTAAAAGTAAAATGTATACTGCCCTAAGAGGAGGGGAGGTAGCTGATTTTGCTCAAAGAAAACCTAATATTATAAATTTCTCAACATTATTATATCTAATCTAAAAAATGATAAAAGTAGAAGAGAGTAATTCCCAGGTATTGTTGAAATACAGGGTTTCCAGTCCTATTCCCTAACTATAGCGATATTATTTTTACTGTCCATAAATAATATATTGTTTATTATAAAATATTGCATTGTGCTGACATAAATAAATAATATGGATGTGGCCAGAACATGTGATAAATTTTGATAAAATGCTGACTTGCTTTAGCAAACAAACCTATAAAAAGGATCTTATGTGATATTTACAATCAAAGGACATGCAAAATAAAATACTCCACTGACCAACGAGCCTAACCTACTGAGCTGGCAAATACTTGAGGCAATAACAAAACCAATACAGCTGATTCTTTGTTTTAGGTCTCCTCGGTTTACAACATTAAAACACTAAAATATCTGACAGAGGATTTTTTTATGAAAGCATCAACACAAGGGTCATAGGTTCAATTCCTGATTCCAGACTCCCAAACTCTCACAGTATTTTGTTAAATCTTTTTTAAACAGCCTTGTTATAGTTAGTTTAGTTAAAAATAATGTATGTAAAAGTAAAAGGATTTGACTTTTACCCTGACCATCAACTGAGGGCACAAGAGTTTCCTTCTTAAGTCTAACTTTTAGTAGGAACGTCTACAGCAAACAACTAATCATATAATTATGCAGAATTATACAAGCAGAGAGAATATATGATGAAGCCTTGTTTGGTGAAACTTTTCATGCTTTTTTAATTGCTAAATGGCCCATTGTCCAATACAAACTCAGTGTGATGTTAGTTCCTGAAATACTTTGATTTAATAATTTCCTGTCCACATAACACTGAGGGGCTATTAAGGTCTCTTAAGACGGACACTAAATATGTGGTAATATTTTAGTCTGTAATTAACATTTCAACCTCCGTAAATGGCCGCTGCATACAAATTTTCAAAGTTGAGCCACCAAACTCTCAAACAAATTTTTCTCTGGAGAAAAAAATCAGTGTGGGTGAACGTTGCAACTTACAGGAGTGGAAGACAGGAGATAATAGTGTATTTAGTTTATTGACTATAGCTCTCGCAGCTCATTTCCATATGCAGTCCCTGAGACATACAAAACACAGAATACACAAATAACAATGCAATCTATATAAAAATAGTGATGAAAATTACAACAAAATTAAATATCTCTACCCCTTTCCCACTCAACTCCCTCTGTATATTTAAGGTCTTATGCTCAATGAACTTTATTTCCCTGTCAAAAACCCTCCTGGAGTTGTTTTGTTTGAGCATGTGTGGGTAATGGCTTATACTCTCGCCTCACAGCAGGTTCTGGGTTTGACTCTTTGTGTGTGTGTTTCTCAGCAGCCAGCTTTTGTCCCAGTGGCATTCGAACGATGATACAATTGATGAATTAAAAGAAATAACTTACATACGATTTTAGGGTGAACTCTTTTAACTGCAGGATGAAAATAAATAGTATGTGATTGTGAGTGTTATTCAGTTGGAACAGTGGGCACGGAGCACTTCTTCCACCTGTGTCTAGATTGGAGACGTATCTCAGTAGTTTGATACAAAGCTACTGGGAGCGTCTCCATTGTGTGTGGTATTGTGCGCTGGCGTGCTCCTGCCTTCTCCTCTGTCACTGTGACTGTTTGTCTGTGGGAGCGGTGCATGTCCGTGTTTATACCTCTGTCGGGGTTGTTTGTGCTGCATCATTGTCATTCCTCTCAGAGTTAAGTACTTTTAATTACGCCTCGCCGACCCTGTTCCCTGCTACTTCCTCCTATACCTGCCCATTCCTCTCCTCTTTCCTCCCCTCTCTCTTTCCCTTCTCTCCTCTGCAAGTCTCTTCCCTCGCTTTTCTTCATTTACAATCTCCCACACGCGCGCTCTTTCTCAAATTCCATTTCAGTGTCTTGCTTTGGCAGGACATGCTGAGCTAGTGCCAAGGCAATAATGAGAACTGTCAAGCAGCGACAAATGAACAGGTGAGAGAGACGCAGCGAGGAAGAAAGAGAAGGAGAGACAGAGGAGAGAAAGAGAGGGAGAGAGAGCGTGAATATGAAGTACTTGGACTTTATACTGACAGTCCTCTCAGGCATGCATGGACATAACTGCACCGCCAGACCAACCGCAGACACTAACACTTCAAAAGATATAAGATTATGCAACAGGAAAACTCTATTGTAATAAAATATATATATTTGTCATTACACTGGTTTATTTAAAATTTTGGACAGCTCTAGTTTAAGTTAATATGTAGTTCATGGATATCTCAAATTAGTTACTAAAAGTGAAAGTCATTTTTATTTGTTTTTTTAATTTAAATTGAATAGTTTGAGGAAACATATATTGTCCTGCCCTAACATACAGCGAGTACTTTTGACTATTTTATTACAAAAGAAAAAGAGAGAAACAGGAACAGGAATCTGTGAGAACAAACTGACAGTTCACTCAGGCATACACAGTCACAAGTGCACCAGCTCTGCAGCCCATTTTGACACTGTTCCTTCAAAAGATAAAGAATCATTTAAACAGCGCTGCTCAAATAACGTGGGTTGACAAGTTTCTAAAATAGGCCAGCTCCGGTACAAACTTGTAGATATTTATTATGACAATGTTTTGCTCCTAACAAGGTCATACTTGCATGCCTCTGATTTTTTAAATAAATGAATTAGGTTTGATTGGTTGGACAGTAGGTGGCTTTGGATAGCTTGTTTATTTAGTTTGCTACACTAAGTTACAGCCGTAGCTTTAATTGAAGAGCCCATATTAAGCAATTTTCTGATGATTTTAGAATGTTTCCTATCACAGAGATGCCTGGAGTTGTGTTTTGTTCATTCACATATGTTAACACACAAATCTTTAGGCGTTGTTCTTCTCTCAAAATAAAAACACTCTGTTCCACCTTGTGTTTTTAAACTCCTTCACTAGAATCAAGAGCTCACTTGGTAGAGCATTTGCATCATGGGTTGAGTGGTCAGATCCACTGACCCAAGGGTTTGGCTGGTGTGATTCTAGTTCCACAGATGAATGTCGCTGTGTCCTTGGGCAAGACACTTAACCCACTTTGCCCCCAGTGTCTGCGTATACTGGCGTATGAATGTGCGTGTGAATGGGTGTGGTTCATTGTCGTAAAGCGCTTTGAGTGCATTGAAGGTGGAAAAGTGCTATATAAAAATGTGGCCATTTACCATTGCCATAATTTCAGCCACTACTGTAACTAGCTTGAAAACTACCATTTCATGACATCACAAGGTGGAACAGAGCATTTTGAACTTTGGAGATGTAGACAGATCAAAGCATTTTGTGTACTATAAGAGATAAATTTGGATTCTATTTTCATTCATGAGTTGAGAACTGTTTTACACAGAAAGAAAGAAAAATACAAGAGTACATTTAGCGATGCATGTTTACACTACATGGTTGGCTGAAACATGATTGGTTGAGAGGAAAATATAGAAAGCTGAAACTAATAGGTAACAAGGCAGGTTTCATTCCCACACCTTTTTAATCCAAATGGTTTACAAAAACCAAGTGAAAGGACACTAGATATAAATTACATGGGGTTATCAAAAGTGTTGACTCTGTTGTGTGAAATCTAATTACACTGCTAATAACTGCACTGAAGTACTATTGATCACATCCATCACGGTCACTTAATCAATAAAGTCACATCATTTTAATCTTCCCTCTCTAATAACCAGTGCATCTGTGTGTGTGTGTGTGTGTCTTAGCCTCATAAATGTGAAGGCCTCTGACATGCTCTCCACTGCATACCTGCCCCCTCTCCGACTCTGATGAGGACTCTGTACAGCTCTCAATTAATGTTTATATTTCGACTTTTCCGATGATGAATTCCTCAAGTTGTGCACAGTGGAGGAGCTTTTGGGTTATAAATTAAATTAGCACTCCACACAACAGACAGTAGTGCTGCGTTAGTTATGAGAGGCAGCTTGTAATTTATGAAGGCAGTGTGCAAATGTAAGCAGAAGATGGGCACGATGTTGTGACGCGGTGACAGAGACAGATAGACATCAGTGTGCTCTGGGTGGATATAAAGCACAATACATAAATGCCTGCATATGGCATATATGGAGCGTGAGTGTGACTGTGGGCCATAAACAAGCCTCTACAGATGGAGGCCTGTGCTGACTGTGCTGACAGAGATAATTCACTGCTCTGTCTGATGCTATTGTGTACCTGTTTATAACCCTATATTGTAGACAATAACATTTTATTTCAAGCAGATATTGTTTGTCAAAAATCATTGTCATTTTAGTAAATGTTCATGAAAGTCATCGTTCAACCTTGGCTAGAAGAAAAACTCTTTAAAAAACTCTTAAAAGCAGGAATACAAAAAGACAACTACACCCAAAATATTGGCTCAACCAGTATATGACGATGGTATGATATTACCATGTGCCATGCTTCGAGCGTGGCCAAGATTGCACTTACTTAGTGTCTTTTATGTTACCAACGGTCAACTGCATTTTTCTAGACCAGGTCAGAAAGTCAATTCTGGGTCAAGGATTTCTTTATGGATAATATTACAAATATAGTGCAAACTTATCCCACAAAGGTTCATTTATAGAGCAATGCCTAATGCACTTCTACTGCAGCCTAAGTCTTATCTGCAATACAAAGGCAAAGAGTTTTGTTTTGCTGTGATGCTTGAATTAATTTCTTGGGTTTTAATTTGCAAAGATAGGGATAAAAAAGGATTAGAGAAGGAAAATTACCCCTTTTCTGAGATATAACTTAGAAATAACTGATAAACCTTATGCAAACGTGCAGTACATACGATTGTCTGCCTGTTAATACATGTCTGCCTGTTAGTAGAAGACTAACAATGATTAAGTGAGAAATGAAAAGGTGTGGTGTCAAACAGACTTTCAAGACACTTGTTACAGCGTGTGGAAGCTGACATTTATAGATGCTGACATGCTAATATGATACTGTCTACAATGTTACACACACTCATCTAATTTGTATTGTGCTGGGGGAATACACAAAGAAGAAGCCCAGATCATGAATGTGATTTTCTGTGTTGTTAATCAATACAGTGTAATTGGATACAGTAAACTGGAAACTAAATACTGCAAAATATGAGAGGCCTCACAGACACAACATAGCATGCACTTGGGCAAGGTTTGAACTGACTACCCCTGTGTTATGAAGTGTCTCACATCATTGTGAAGCTTTCTTTCATTCTGTGGAAACTCAGTTAGAGTTTTCGTAGAGGTTTTTATACCTTTCTATTGGAGACAGCTTCTCATAATTACCTTGTTTAGAACTGTTAACTTACTTAATAATAAGGGCTGGGGGATTTTAAATGTGTACTAACTTTTTTAGGTTTTACATAAAAATACCTTATCTTAGTGTGAGAGGGGTGGCATCTCCACAGACCTGAACTGTAACTTGACTTTGTGCCACCTGCTTATCCTCATGTAGGTAGATACGTTTTCTACTATACTGTGTAACCTTTCAGGCAAAGTAATAATTGTCATGGAAATAAGCTGGTGGAAGACCCTCTGCCAGAAAAGTTACACAGTGCACCTTTAAGAAAAATATCAAAGGGCAGTTACTTTTGGGATTTAAATTTTCAACCAGTGATTTAAGATCAATATGTAACTCACAGTACACTATTTAAATACATACATTAACATTAGAAAGATATAGAAAGAATATAAGAAACACATTGCAGAACTCTAAACTATAGGGGTATTTAGTTTTACAAAATAAATATACTGGGAGAGAATTAATATACCTATTTGTAGTCTGTATGTATTGATAATTTTAACCATTTAAATTACAATTTAGATTATTCTTGCAGACCTTCTAATCACAATGTCTATGTAAGGATATTTCCAGACAAAATAAAAAAACAAATGACATATTTCTTTGTTTTCAAACATCTTACAAAACTGCATTAAAAAATGTATTTTATTGAATGGCAGCAGATGTGTGATGCTTCAGATAAATGCCAGTTGGCGCTGTCAGCCATTAAAGCGGCGTTTTGGCACGTCCTATCATCCATAATGGAACACAGGACACTGAGCTGTCCATCCTTATGTTCACTTGTATTCGTTTATTAAGAGAACTGCTGCTGCCACTCAACCACTCTCAGGCTGAGAGCAGCATTTATAACACTTCACTTACAGGCATCAATTAAATGATGAAACATTTTTTCAAACACATGGGGAAAAGTATTTCAGACTCATCAGAGCAATAACAATAATATTTAATAATATTTACCTGTCAATTAGCCAGTTATTTTTGGCTCAAAGATTTCTTTATGCATAGCATCACAGATATTCAAACTTATGCCAAAAAGGTTCGGTTATAAAGACCTTAGCTGAAGTCAAGAGAATATTGCACCATATATTTACAGCAAACAGCTTAGGGCACCATGCTACGATGCTATGGAGCTTAAGAGTGCCGCCCATTTCGCAGCCGTCTGCGATTACACAAGTACATTTCCCATTCATTCTTCTCACAGACTTTTCCAAAAATCCAGCAATAAAGAGTTTAAAGGTATGACAGAGGCTAAGCAGCTATGCGGTAACTAATATCGCTAACACTGTTGTTTTCAATCCAAAAACACATTAAAAATTTCAGTGAATGGTTTTAACAAATTATTGATTTATTAAACACATTTTATAAGTCTTATAATCTGAAGTCTTGAATAATATACTTTTAATGGCAAATTCAATCCATCTATCCATCTTCTTCTGCTTATCTGGGGCTGGGGCCACCAGCCAAGAGACATAGTCCCTCCAGCGTGTCCTGGGTCTTCCTCGGGGCCTCCCTCTGGTGGGATATGCCCGTAACACCACATCAAGGAGGCATCCAGAACAGATGCCCGAGCCACCTCAGCTGCTCCTCTCGACGTGGAGGAGCAGCGCCTCTACTCCGAGCCCCTTCTGTGTGACCGAGCTCCTCACCCCGGCCCCAGACCCCATACTCCCAGAGCACCCCCCCAAAGGCCACCATAAAGGACACAGTCGAATGCCTTCTCCAAATCCACAAAACACATATGGACTGGTTGGGCAAACTCCCATGAACCCTCGAGCACCCAATGGAGGGTGTAGAGCTGGTCCAGTGTTCCACAACTAGGCTGAAAACCACACTGCTCCTCCTGTATCCAAGGTTCGACTATCAGGATCGTCACACCCTCCGGTCCCCCCTTCTTAAACAGGGGAGAGACGTGTCAGCCAAGACAGCCTCACAACATCCAGAGACTTAAGATACTCTGGACGGATCTCATCTACTCCTGGAGCCAACCACCTCAGTGATTTCAACCAGGGTGATGGGTGAGTCCGCCTCCAAGTCCCCAGCCTCTGCTTCCTCCTCAGAAGATATGATGGTGGGATTGAGGACATCCCCAAAGTGTTCCTTCTACCGTCCAACAACATCCTCAATCAATGTCAACAGGTCTCCCACCACACTATAAACAGTGTTTGTGAAGAACTGCTTTCCCCTCCTGACGTGCCAGACGAGCCGTCGATAGTCCTCCTCCATGGCCTCTTTGAACTCCTCCCAAACCCAAGTTTTTGCCTCTGTGACAGCCCAGGCTGCAGCACACTTGGCCTGCCAGTACCGGTTGGGTGCCTCAGGAGTCCCCTGGGCCAGCAAGGCCTGATGGGACTCCTTCTTCAGCCTGACCCTTACTTCCGGTGTCCACCACCCAGTTCGAAGATTGCCACTGTAACAGGCACTACAGACCTTACAACCACAGCTACGCGCGGCCACATCGACAATAGAGAATGAAGCTCACTCGGACTCCATGTCTCCAGCCTCCCCCGGAATCCAGGAGAGCTTGTGTTGAAGGCCGCACCAACAGACGTTCCCAACAGATCCTCACGATACATTTGGGTCTGCCAGGTCTTTCCGGCTTCCTCCTCTGCCAACGGACCCAACTCATCACCAAGTGGTGATCATTTGACAGCTCTGCCTCTCTCTTCACCCGAGTGTCCAAGAAAAATGGCCAGAGGTCAGGTGACATGACAAAAAAGTCGCTGATCGACCTCCGGCCTAGGGAGTCCTGGTGCTATGTGCTCCGATGGACCTCCTTGTGCATGAACATGGTGTTCGTTGACTAACACAGAAGTCCAATAACAGAACACTAGTTGGGTTCAGATCAGGGAGGCTGTTCCTCCCAATCACCCCTCTCCAAGTGTCACTGTCCTTTCCCACGTGGGCGTTGAAGTCCCCCAGTAGAACAATGGAGTCCCTGGTTGGTGCACTGTCCAGTACCCCTCTCAGAGACTCCAAGAAGGCCGGGTACTCTGCACTGCTGTTCAGCCCATAGGCCGACACCACAGTGAGAGACCTGTCCCTGACCCGAAGGCTCCGTGATCCTCTCGTTCACCGGGGTGAACTCCAACACGCAGTGGCTGAGCTGTGGGGCAATGAGCCCACACCAGCTCGCCGCCGCTCCCCGCGGCCAACGCCAGAGAAATGGAGAGTCCAGCCTCTCTCGAGGAGTTGGGTTCCAGAGCCCAAACTGTGCGTGGAGGTGAGGCCAACTATATCTAATCAGTAATGCTCAACCTCAAGTTCAGGCTCCTTCCCCCCCAGCGAAGTGATATTCCATGTCCCCAGAGCTAGTCTCCATGTCCGGATATCCGGTCACTTTGATTGCAAATTAAACCACATAATCAGATTAAAAAGAAGACATTTAATGTGCTTGACACTATTATAACAAAGCAGGAAAAGTTCTATCTCCTCAAACCTTTTTACTATGCAAATTTACAGTGCAATACTTGTTGATGAATCAGATGTACCTAATAAAGTATTATTTGGTTATTTTGTCCAATTTAAGTCAGTTGTTTGAGGAAAAGAATGCACCAACTTTTCCCTGTGTTTGTCTTGTTCGATCAGGCCGGCATTGGAGGAACTTTAATCTAAATCTGCATCAGCTTGTCATCAAATCCTGCCAAATGTTATCTTTTACAGTTTGTGATTTTGACTGGATTGTTAGTTTGAAAAAATAGTCCGCCACAAGACAAATGAGCAGAGCCTCACCACAATAATACGGAGCTGCCTGATTTGCACTGTTTAAGAATTCATCAGGACTCCACTGTCGACTCATTCATTATTATTGTTTCATTTTCATTTCCTTCACCAAGAAATTCTTAGATAAGTCCTTGGTCATGTTTATTGCTTGAGGGAACCTATTACATTTGTGAAAGAATAAGATAGCTCTAATATGTTTCCAGCTGTTGCTCAGAACGCCTACACCCTGTAACTTCAGACAAAAAAAAAGTGAAATGAAAAGAAAAACTGGCTGAGAAAAATTAATATTTGTTTTCACTTTGACCAAGGCATTGATTCTTATGGTGGATTTGAGACCTAATGTATGGATCATCATCTTATGCTAAAACCACTGAGATCATAGTTTTCATACCAGATGCAGTGCTTTTCATTTATCGATGCATAACCCCAAGCCCACCGCAAGCCTTTTCCCTTATTACATGGTTAGTTATTGTGTGAAGACTGCAACAGCACAGCACTGCTCTTTATATGAGTCACATCACAAGGCATCATACAATATTTTGACAGACATTTGGTGTCATGATTATCATAGTTAAATCAATTGTGATTAATAATTATGTAATTAATTATGATTATAAAAATGTTATGCATATGATCAATTATACTTTTAATATCATGAAAAAGTTTCATATTTAAACAACTGTACTGTTATAAGTGAAAACGACTGATCTAGAAGAAAACATCAAGGATAAGTAGTTTTTTTCTGCACATTCTGGTGATAAATTTTTTTGCAATTATCACGATTATATAAAATGTCCCACAAAAGATTATTGTCTACCCTTTTTATCATGATGAACCATATTTTTGGTTCTTGTCCCATCCCTAATTGCAACAAAATTGGTCCACCACAGCAGTAGCAGCTAGAGTGAGGTGCTATAAAGGTGCACTGGCTTATTAAGTTTATAAGCGGTACTTCCTGTTTTAAGCCAGATAAAAACATGTTATAATTAGATGCAGAGAGCACACAGTTTTTACAATTTATCTAAAGCAAACATTTATGACTTCATGACATGAAAACAATATCTAAAACAGTCCAGTGATGCAGAGGGGAACTGTAACCAGAGTCGTCCGGGGCAGGTAGGTCGGGTCCTCCGCTTTAACTTAAAGGTGCACTGTGCAACTTGTCTGGTGGAGTGTCCTTCAACTGTTTGTCTCCATGGAGATCTGCCTAGAATGTTCCACAGTAGGGCTATAAATTTAAGAATCTCCATGGACATTTGCAAGTCAAATTACAGATTAGATTTGTGGAGAGCCAACCCCCACTCACATTAAGAATGAGTGTTAGATATTTTTGAGCATTAAATAACACACACAGTTCAATAAATACAAGACAGATTAGTTTAATACCATACTGTGGAGAATTTAAACCAAAGCATTAATATGCCCATGGAGACAAACAGTTTACCGACCAGAAAAGTTACACAGTTACACACCTTTAATGAATTTTCAGTTGCTCTGATTAACAAACAAGCATATTTGTATTCTCAAAAGAACTAAATCTTGCCTTTATAATTCCATTACTCTGAAAAACATACACACAAGACAAAAGTCTAAAGCCATGTGCACAGACTAAAGTTTCACATAAGTGGTCTGTTTTTGTGTGGAGATTTTCAGAGAAACAAGTGCAGATGAGAGACAGCAGAATCCTCTTTAGAAACTTTATGGAAATTTGTTCTTCCGAGACGCATCAGTAAAGAAATGACTACATAGTGAAGCCTGGGTCAGGCTGACTGCCTGATTTGGAAAAACAACAGAGCACTCCGCAGCTCATTTGGTATGGTGTACAACATTAACCTGCCATAGAATGTGCCGTGCTGAGCTTAGCCTGGATCTCCAGCATAAAACCTCTTGATTGGATGGGGATTTAAATTAATGAGTGGCTTTAGTAATGATCAAAATTAATCTTGTTAAACAGCAGGAAATTAAAGGGCCAATTTGATGATCGGGTTCATTATTTCTTGTATCAGGAGGCGACTGGTTTGTTATCACAGCAGAGGACAGCCAAGGGAGGTTTTTGTTTAATTCCCCACAGACAAAACAAGATAGAGGATAAATGCACATGGTTGTATAAAGAATATAATTAGCTGGTTTAGACTGTAGTTAGGATCCAGGTAAGTAAAGTTAGTCTTAAAAGAGAGACAAGCCTAGCTGTAGGATGGTTAGTGACAGAAATGCTGATTTGGTGAGCAGTTCAATGTATTTGATGAGTTAGAGTCTATGTCCAGACTGACAAGTAAAACAAAAACGTAAAACTTAAAGCAGCTGCCAGATAGTAAAATTTAATAAAGATGTCTATTTGGCTAATACTGCATTAATTCTGAGATTATTGGTGTATAAAAACAAGCAATTTGCTTCTTTCTATTGAGTAATGTTTTTAAAAAGTTATGGTACGTGTTAATTCTCACATTCAAGTGCAATTTAAACCACCAGTTGGGGAATGCAGTGCATAAATTAAAAATGGTGCAAGAATAAATGTGTAAATTAAGTTGCTTTTCTGTGAAAAGCAGAGAAGGACAATATATGGAAGTTCTTGTTGGTTAAATATATTTTATTGTGTTGAGTTTTTGATCACTGATGAAGGTTATGTCATTTTGCAGTATGAACAACACCATTTTCAATCCAGAATGCTGCCAGTCTGTGGGTTAGTTGGTCCAAGCGCCTAAATCTACTGACACACTCCGAACAATAGTATACAGTATATGTGCTATTGAGTGCACTGAGAAAAGCAGAGAAAAGAGATCCTCGAATCCATCCTTCAGAGCAAAGGCACGTCGCGAGGAGGACAGAAGGCGGCCGGCGATAGGGCCTTGATAATGAAGGGGAGAGGTGGATGAATGCGGTGGCAGATTAGAGCGCGGGAGAGTAAATTGAAAGTATTGAGTGACTGGGGAGAGGAGTGGAGGGTCGAAGAAAAGATGCCAGGCAAGTCGGCACAGCAAGTGGAAATAGGACTCTGAGAAGGGCTGGGCTCTGGAGGAAGGAGAGATGTTCTGAAAAGAGACAGACAGGTGGAGGTGAGGAGAAAGAGGAGCAGAGAACTTCAAAGGAGAAGGCTGGAGGGAGAACGTACTGTATAAAGAAATGCAAGCGAGACGTACAAGGAAAGACATTCAGAATGAAAGAGAAAAGAGAAGATACATCATAATTACTAACCCTACTGTGCAAATAAAAAGTACATAATGTAAATGTAAATGTAAAGTGTATAATGGTACATAAGCAATGACAAAATTGCCAGAAATTTCCAGAAAAAGTCAACTCATTCAAACTTATTTTCACCATTTACCAATGATTATTTCAAAATTCTCTGTAAATAAAAACAAGTGCAGTTACCGTATGACCTTACACTGAGATTAACTTCTGTTTTGTTCCCGTTCTGATCTATACAAAAACAAGCCTTCACTAGCTGTGGCTATGTGTTGCTTCACTACACCATCACAGATTACGTTACATTGGGTTGTGCTGGAAAAAGTATTTGGCCCAGAGAAAGCAGAAAAGGTTTCAATCATTCATAAGAAACCATTTTTGTTGCAAATCCAACACCTAAAAAGGCCCATGAATACTTGTAATGATCGCAGGATCCTGAAAATGCTCCTGACACAAAACACAAAATCCATTTTGTGTTTTTTCTTGAATTTTCAGACTTCTAAAAACTTTTTTGACAATGGTCGCTAATGTGTGCATTGTGTCACCATGGTAACTCCTAAACATTTCACCATTAGAGATACATGCAGAACACCCCAGCATGATATGACTGCAAAGTATCAATTGACACAGCCTGAATTCAGATTGTGTATTACTACTGAACACCGAACATATCTGTGTAGCTTTTGTTTGACTTTATGCCTTGGGGACTTTATTTCTTATGGCATTACTGTTTAGGAATAAAGTAATGGCAGTTGTCAACTTATGTAGTTCACATCGCCTTCCCTTGCTTGTTTTTTCACCACTGAAATCATATTAGTATAACATTATATATTTACACAGATATTATCTATCATACAAAAATGTGACACACAAAAAGATATACCTTGCTTGCATGAAATATCGGTGGCAAAGCTGGGTTTGTTTTGCCAATATAGTTTCTGTCAAAAAGTCAGGCCAGTAGAGCCAATGAATCAACGCCACCATTGACAAATGAAGGTAAAACGGAGAGGCCAAAGCGTGAAACATTGGCGAGGTAATAACTCCGGTGGAATGGGGTCAGGCAGACTGGTCGGGTTTGGGGCGAGACACAACAGATACCCAGTGAATCGACAGACGCCATGAATAAGCATCCAGGCAGGTGAGGAGGAGGTAGCGGAGGAGGAGGACAGAAGGAGAGTGGGTAAAGAGGAAGAGTGATGGTGCTGTGTGGCAGTGAGAGGGGAGGGGCACAGAGGAGGGCCCACGGCGATGAGAACATTATGGCGGGATAATGAAGAGGTTCCACACTGTCAGCCAACAGCGTTCACCCTGCATGGCTCTGACCCCAAAGTGTCAACAAGCTAAACGAGCGAGCAGCCGCGCATTACGCCACGGACACACAAGTACACACGGGGACGCAACCATGGGCATACAGGCTGAGGAGATGAAGAGGGACACATGCAAATAATACCGGCGGATGGACATTTTGTAATTTGTGTTTCATCCATAGACTGTATATTTAAGTGGACAGAACCCGCTAGCTGCCGCATTCAAAACAGGAAGTGAGCATGGGCGCGTTTCCAGGTTCATCACTCTGGCTCTAATTGAATTTACATTGAAAAATTGTTGCCACTCTCAAAACTCTGCTCCAGATTCGCTCCTGTAACTGTGAGCTTGATGTGACTAGAGCTGTAAACTATGGGTGACGTCACATTAGTCCACTTCTTTATACAGTCTGTGGTTTCATCAAGTGAGGATAATGTAAAAGAGACATGATGTAAAAGAAAACTGGCAAATCAATTCTGAAGGACACAAACAAAAATGATTAGCCTGCTATCCAGAATAACCATTCACCCACAGTCTGGAAGGTTGTAGGTCCAAGTTTCATTGAGCACATCCTGTTCTTGTTTAGCTGTAACTTTTTCATTGTTCCAGTTTAAAATTGTCTGGTTGCGGATGATACATGGCTAAACATTCAGTTTAAAAAGCTGACAAAAACACACTGACCTGGTGCTGCATCGTGGCTAAGGGGACTCAAACATGCAATGCCCAAAACTGACAATTTGATGAAGATTGTCCCCTCTCTTCACCCCCATTTCACATTGCTTCCTGTCCTGTTCAAAAATTGGGCTTGAAGGCTCGATTAACACTAATTTTAACAGATATAGTGTTATTTAATGGAAATTTTTTGGAAAAGTCAGTTCACATGAAATATCTAGGGTGACCACAATTTAAAAATAAAAAACTCACACGTTTTTGTAGTGGTTGGTAATAATAACATTGGGAAACGAGCCTGTACTTATGAAAATGTCATGACTAACATGTAAGTCAGTATAGTCCCATTTTCTTTGTGTTTTGGTCATTTTTAAGCAGCTTTTCTGTATTTCACCTAAACAAAAGACAATTTATGCCTCTCTTTGCTGTTGGCAGGTATCAGATTGGTCAAAAATAGAGACACCAGGGACATTTCCTGTATAAAACTGGGACAAATCAGTGGTTTTTGATAAATCTGCTGGGACAGGGGACACAGGGCTCAAAACTGGAACTGTCCCGGGTAAATAGGGATGTCTGGAAATATCAAATGTAATGTTAATTTGAATCTACCGTTGCTGTCGTCCTACATACCCTGTTTGCCATCAACTGATTTGTTGGTCAAATAAAGGCTCATTTTAAAGCGATAAGACCACACTTGCTCTCACATGTCCTCTGTACCACACTGTTGTCACACCCAACTGATAAGATACTGACTCAGCTCCACTCCTCTACATGACAGCTGTCTTTCTGCACGAGCGGCTGTTTGCAGTGTAAATATCATTTTCTTTGTTGGTATTCACAGACGTGCAATTCAATAAATTGAGTCAACAACGCAGCCAGTTTCATAATTCTAATCTTTGCTCATCAGACAACAACAGACCAAGTCATATCCTGGCATAAGCAAGTTCAGAGGTTCTCTGCTCTACCAGATGTTTTATGCTTGGTTGAGTTTATAGTATTTTGATCTGCTACCTTAGCCATGTCTCTCTTGAACATTCTGAATCTCAATGGGAACTCCTGCATTGTTAAACAAAAAATAGTTGGCTCAACTTAAAATAGTGAGCAAACCTGCTGCAAAGCTTTTCACTGTGCCAACAAGAGTTGATAAGTTAATCATTTCTTGGGGTCAACTAATTATTCCTTTTTTACAAACCATGTGAATAT
Source organism: Odontamblyopus lacepedii (assembly GCA_034769755.1). NCBI lineage: Eukaryota > Metazoa > Chordata > Actinopteri > Gobiiformes > Gobiidae > Odontamblyopus > Odontamblyopus lacepedii. The sequence goes on along the minus strand of CM068355.1, from coordinate 13,719,807 downwards.
TAGTTCACACAAAAGCCCTGCAAGCATTGTATTTGCTGTTCGGTGAAGTCATTAATATTGGTTGAACTTATCAACTGCAGCAGGTTTACTCACTAGTTTAAATTTAACAGGAGTTTTGCAGGAGTTCCCATTGAGATTCAGAATTTTCAAGCAAGACATGGCCAAAGTGGCAGATCAAAATACTATACTATAAACTCAACCAAATATAAAGCATCCAGAAGAGCAGAGGACCTCTGGACCTGCTTATGCCAGGATATGACTCGGTCTGCTGTTGTCTGATGAGCAAAGATTAGCAGGAAGAAACAGGATGGGTATTCCATAAAAAGGAAAACCAAAAGGAATGTGAGAAGGAAGCATCAGGGAGACTCACTAGAACACAAAAAGACAAAGCAGAGCAAATCTAAAATCCGCCAAATCATTATATTGTAAAAGAAATAACCACATTATGAATTGTGACAGGGCACGGGTCATCGGATCGGAGAACGCTGGATCAGGGAGGCCATTGAAATCAGAAAACGGGCACAGGGAGCATCACCCGTGATCAGAGCATTCCTCCTTGCACACACCTGGGAGACCCTCCTCCAGAGACCACCTAGCGACAGTGGGCGTGGTCAAGATGAGCGAACTACCAGGTCCGTCAGGCTAACCACGCCCACAGGTAGTAACAACAGCTGATATACGGCACGTCAACACCAACACCAGTTGGTTTTGAAGATGGCTCATAACTAGCAGCTGAAACGTGTCAACAAGGTAAATATATCTCCTACTGTATTGTCTTTAAAAAGAACCCAAGAAGCTAAACCTAAAAGTGGCTCTGAGGCCAAGAGGAACCTATTTTGATAGAGTCTATTGAGCTGCTGTATCTGGCTTTGTCTGTCTCCTGTGTTCCTGTCTCGCTCTCGTCCACCACGGTGTATCTCTCCCAGCCCATAGCTTTATCACACATTTGCACACAGGCTTCCTACTCTTTTATTCCTCTACCATGCCGCCAAGTCTCCCTCTATTTTTCCTGTACGTTATAGATGCAAAGCTTGTATCACGGTTGGAAAAAAAACACTTTCTGCCACTCATCTTTATTAACATGACAGCACAAGAACTAGCATTGTTAAAGTGGGCAAGAAAATTGTGTAAATTTGACAAAAAACACCATTAATGAATCCTAGAACAGACAGAACAAGGCGCGTTGAAATAGCTTTGTTGTTACTAGCGTACTTGGTTTTCTTATCTGTTCCATGTGATTATGGGCACTTTGTGAATGCTGTGATTTAATATTTTAGCTAATTTTGTTCAAAAACATATTTTTCCTATTTTTGAAGAGACCAATAAAAGACCAATTCAATCAGTCTAATGCAGAAATTTCCTTACAACACACCATTCAATAAAGTTCCCAATACAAGCAGGCCAGGCTATTGACCTGCCACATACTCTTAAGGTCATCTTGAAGGGAGATGACATTTATTGAAGACTGCAAGGTGGAATAAATAGTAAAACACTAGAAGAAAATGCATTGCCCGAGGATTAAAATTAAGTGTGACTAAAATATTATCCATGCAAATTATGTGAAATCTATTTTCTTTGAAACCAAATTAAGAACACTGAAGGTTTGCTGTTAAGTTGATGTAACTGACTTTACACAAATACAAAATACAATTGACTTCTAAAACAAGTAATCCCTCTAAATTGACCATAAATGTACAGTATATACATTTTAAGTAGCATTTTGAAGCAACAAAAATAGTCATGACTGCAGAAATGATTCCTAAGCAGACATTAATACATTAAGCTTGTGACTGTGGATCATATTTACATATATCTCACTAAACTGTTGTAGCTAATGTAAATTAATTCGTGGAAAACATCATGTTTTGCTCAGGGCCCCCTAGTGTAGTTCTATAGAACAAGAGCAACTACACCACTGTGGCAAACAGAGTTAACAGTGTATAATACAAGCATACTTATCACCTTTTTCTCCATTCCTTGAACCGAGGGGTATAGAATATATTTTTCAGGAATTCATCAACAGCAAGAAATATGCATTAAGGTTGCTGATGTCAGTGTGAACAAGGAGAGGCCGTCCTCTGGGAGACGATGACATCATTGTTTTATGGCGCATAAAAGTAATATTAATGATGATGTCATGTACTGTAGTTACACTGTGGTGTGAGCACGTGCACAAGAACTGACAAGGCAGATGTGTTCACTGGTGGTGGGCTAAATAAAATGTTAAACATAAGTACAGACATTTATAAGATCACTAAATCATAGCTTCTGTTGCTAAGTGCTGTAAAATTGGCCCAAATCTACACTGTTCAGGATTTACTCCATGAGAAATAATGCTATTTAAAATTATGTGCTTTGAAGGTTGTAAGCGAGTGGTCGATTAATATTCAAAAAGGGTGCATAAAGTTTAATAGCGTCATAATTTTTAGTGTATATGGTACACAGGAGTGCGTAACTATCACGACTGGTTACTATAGGTGTGAAAAGTAATGTTTACAATCTGTTTACAGTAGGAGGCTAATTCATGCATCAAATTGTTCTTGAGTCAATATGCAAATCCATGTTTTATAAAGAAAGGGAAACATTTCTTGAATTTAGCCTTACATAGAAAGTGCTTTAGGTCATAAGGTTAATTATGGTGTTAGCATATTTTTCCTATAGAAGAAGGACATATTTTGTCAGTTCAGCTTAAATAGCTATTTTCAGAAATCATAAAAGTACCTCACAAGTTGATACAAAAAACAGACATGGCTTAAAAAACAATGACATGAAATGGCTATCAATAAACAATAAACTATATTACGATAGAGAATCGAGGTAAACAAAGAGCAGTTTCATACATCAGCATATTGCAATATTTTACATAATGATGTAATGTCTTTTGTAAGGTACACAAAATACTTCCAACTAATGTCCCAATGTGCATATCATTCTCACAAAACCTATAAACCACTAAATAAAAAACATGAATACATTCTTTCAACAGTTCAGTACACAGCGCGTCTACCAGGGGTCTGGTAAATACATGTTGTGTTTGATAGTCTAAATGGAGTTGGTAATCTCCCGAGCGCATGTCCACAGATGCCGTTTTTATCTCACTCACTGTCATCTGCTCTTTTTCTCCTGTGCACACGTATCTCCTCCTCAGTGCAGTGTGTTCTGTGTATAGTTCATCCACCCATTCTTCTGCACCCACTCGGTCCCTCCTGGAAGCTCCCGTCCGCCTCACTAACTCCCACTGTCTCCTTTTACATCGCCTTTTATACACGGCCCCACTGCTGTACCCAACATCTGGTAGCTACAGTTAGCCAACAGTCGTTATGTTTTTGGAATCTATTGTCTCTGTCTATTTTAACAATCATTGCTATTTTGAGGGAATTGGTTTAATCTGCTAATATCAGTCTCCCTCCATTCCGAGTCAACTTGCCCAATGAGAGTTATCGATCTTAGTTTAAACCATAGACTGTATAAAAAAAGTGGACTAAGTGAGTTTGACGTCACCCATAGCATTCAGCTCCACTCAAATGAATGAAAAGTATATTTTGACGGACAAATAGAAAAAAAAAAAATCAGGATTATGTAGAACGGGTTAATACAGACATTTTAAGACCAAAATAACGAGACTCACAGCAGCAGTTACAGAGAGAGGACCCACCAGATCCCAATGTAAGTCAATTGGATCCAGGGTCAGAAGGAGCTGGAAGAGCCTCCTGGCGCACTTCCTATTTGGCACACGGTGGCTAGCGCGTTAGCTATGTCCACTCACATATACGGTCTATGGTTTGAACATTGTCAAGCCACCATCAAAACCCCAAACTAAATTTCTTCACAGACACACATGCCCAACTAACAGTCTAAAGAAACAGCTCAGTCTTTTATTTAAATGGATGCATTTTCACACCAGCAGCAACAAATTTTTCAGCAATTTGGCAATTTCTAAACTATTAAAAGTTGAATGAATGATTTGAAAAGCTGAATTACAGGAGTTGGCTATATATTCTACAGACATATTAAGAGGCTGTTTTTACTCATAAGAAACTGCAGAATATTCCACAAATTTTAACGAATCCCGAAACCCTTCAGTTAGTGCACGTCATTGAAAGTGCAGCCTCTCCTTGTCCCTTTTGCTTGTCCTGCTGATAGTCAGTGAGTGCATTCTGTCTGTCTGTCTGTCTGTGTGTGTGTGTTTGGTTCTAGATGTGGAGAAAAGCCTCTGATGGCTCCAGTCACTCTCCCCTGAGCCGCCCGGATTATCTGGGACATACAGCACACACATACATCCACTATGTAAACAGCCAAATATAACAGCTGAAAATCACCCATACCAACAAACATAGACCATACTTATACACAGGCACATACTCACACAGACGGGACATAGAGCATTGCCAAATTTATAGCCTCAAACTGATTATGAAGACATCTATGAGCATATGGACATGTAAACCCTAAGATACAGAATCCTCAAGCCACTGCAAGCTTATTTCTTCACATAAAAACATATGAGTTTGTGATTTGATGTCAGTCATTATGTGACATAGACCAGCAGTGGTGCAGGGAAATCTGAAATGTACTTGTGGTGTTAGTTGTCACAGTAGTAAAATTTGATTTGATTTTGATACTAAGAAAAAGAGAGTATCATTTTCAATGCAAATTAATATATGTGTCTTTAATACACTATGTGGTCTTGTATTAGTTTGTTATAAGGTCCATCGCCATCCTAATCATGTAGTATTTATGTAGTATGATGTTAGTATTTTGGCTTTCTTTCAATTATACATACAGTAAACACTCCAATATTCGTTAGAGAGATAAAAGAACCACACAGAGGGATACTTATTTTTCATAAAAATCAGTATCAAGAAGAGTTTGAAATGAACCAACATGACTATTGTGCATTTGAGAGGGAACTAACCACATAAATGGAACAACATTTAATATTAAGGCAGTGGCTCTTACATTTTTGGCAAAATCAAAAAGCTGTGAGTGCCTTGAGTCTTGCTTGTTTATCTAGTGACACAGAATAATGCCAGCATAAAGTGAATATGTTTCCCCTTGGTTGTCTCTAAAAAGTACTAGAGTTTGATTACTTTTTTTAACAATATCAAGTTTTCGGTGCAGATTAATAACATGACAAGTCTAAAAGGGCCCAAGAACTAAATTCAGGAGAGCTCAGTATCATGTGAGGGCTCTGGTGGCAAAATAATATGCCTTCTCATATGTAATAAAAAATAATAACTCAAAATAGTGCATTTTGGAAATAGAGAGTATCACTCACCCACATGACATAAATATAAACAGACTGCATGGAGCAGCTTTGGTAACAGTCTGACTCCAGGAAGTGTTTCTCTGGCTGTTTTTAGTCCTGGACATTAAATATTTAAAGGGACCAATCACAGGCTTTAATTGAATCTGAGGCCCCTCCCCCCGGGATCCGATCACAACCAATTAGACGCAGATGAGGCTGACAGTAATGGGCGCTATCTTTGAGTCCCTCGAGAGACACGGGGGATGGCGATGTGTGTGTGTGATAAGGAACAGAATAACATGCACAACTCACCTACTCTATATGAGCACAGATGTGGATATGGATGCATATACGATACGACTATAATCGTATTTACATAGTGTTTGTTTGGAAGAGGAGAGAGAGAGGAAGAGAGAGGAAGAGCAGGAGAGAGGAAGAGCAGGAGAGAGAGAGTGGGAAGGAGAGAGAGGGAGAGAGAAAGTGGGAGAGAGAGAGACCAGGGACATGCAAATCTGAGTTAACCTAATTATTGTGTTGGTCCCCTGTGTGTTCTCATTAGAAGTCAGTGCCAGCAGGGACTACAGGGAGACAGACAGATTCAGTGAGAGAGATAGAGATTTAATAAGGCACATTGAGCTCCAAATGAATGGAAAGCTAAAGGGAGAAGAGAGAGAGATGCGGAGTGCTACAGGACGACAGTAGACGGCGTGTTGAAAAGTGTATGAGCCGTAAACTCCCATAGTGACTCATGATCGGGATTCTCTCCAACTTGCTACACATGCATCGGGTTGTTTCTATATTTATATTCATACAGTTATGGAAGTACAATTATATCACAGTAATGAAATGCAGTATTGCCAATCATCTAACAGCAAATTGAATAAGAAGTCATCCGTATGCCATAAGATTTAACCAGTACATGTAAGCACTCATTGGCTGATGGAGCATACAGCTGCTGGTCATAATTGACAACCAGAGAAAGTAGCTATTCCAACATTATGTGGGCTGCAATATTAAGCATGAGCTGTATTCTCCTACTTCCATAGCATGAGCCTTACAAATCAACCAAAGAATCAAATATCCATTACACTTTGCTTTGCTACGTGTTGCCTCCAATACAGTGACTGCATTACTGTTGTTGCATCCAGGGCCAAATTAACCTAGGACTGAACTTTGGGCTAAGAGTGAGCCTCGGGGTACAACACGGCTCAGTAAATCCTTCATGGAACACTGCTCCAATGATTTATACAAATGATTGACACTATAGGGAATGCCTCGCCATTTCTTATTAAAATCTGACCACATGCACCATCCATGTATTGGCAAATAAAGCCTCAAATGCTTTAAACATACATTATGGGCATTAAAAGTGGGCATACAGATTACAGAATTTGTTTTTGACCCAACATATTGGCAAAACCTCCCGAATATCACTTGGCAAATGCAGGTTTTTGTTAAGTGAGATAAACGATTGCCTGGCATATTTTAAACTAAAAGTATTTGGACTGTCTGATAGGATTCTCAACAGTTTAATTATATTTCTGTACAGATGGAGTGGATGTAAAGCCAAGTTTAAGTAAAAATGGCTGGAAGTACAGTGTATATACTTAGTGTTCAGGTCCTATCCCCTGTTCCTTTCAAAGATGTGGAGCAGTGGCTCTACCCTGACTTCTTCCCGGCCCCTACCAGTGTTCAAAATGAAAAATGTAGACCAGTTATTGTCCAGCAAGATAGGGACAAGAATTTCTCTAATTAGAATTTACTATAGCTTGAGTACAGCTCCAGAAGCATGTAATTTGAGTTCAAGTAAAGTTTGCTATCTGGTGCTGACAAAAAGTCAACTGCACTATAATAATAAAAAATAAAAACATAAATATTTACTTAAACAGAAAAAAATCCTTGGATAGCAGGGTGGGCTAGAGTATTTTGAGATGCTTAGGAATGCCACTGCCTTTTCTTCTGGAGAACAGCGGCACACCTACACCCTTATGCAAACTCATGTATGTGAATCTATCTTGGCAGGACTCTCCATAACTGCGCACATCACTGCTGTCATTTTGATAGGCAGGCGTGGATATATGTGCAGTATTTTGAGAAATTTCTGAAAAAAAAAAAAAAAAAAAACAATCCTAGGAAATCTTTTGGAGGCGGAAACTGTAAAGTTGAGCGTTGGTGAAAAGTTGAATGATCGGACTAGGAACACCACGGCTTAATCCAACAACAGCATCTATAATACATTGGCAATATGTTATGGGGACTTTTCAAATCGCCGGATAAACAAACTATTGCACTTTTCAACTTTCAGGGCTATTTTTACCCATCAGCTAGTCAATTCTACTGTATAATAACACTCACATTTAGCATACTAAGTGAGATAGCAATCTTGGGAGTCCTGAGGCGTCCTTCCTGTCTCTTCTAATTGGTCCTACATTAGGCGAAAACATCCATTCTTATCAAATCACAAGCCGATGATCATCTCACTTCAGGACAGCAAATAGGTTTATCATTGAGTATGTATGTTGTGGATCACCAGTGATGTGGTATGGTGGAAAATAGACTGGGCAACTATCAGTGTTATGGCAGCGGTAAGTAAATGTATAATGGAGGGAGTAATTTGCTTCCAGGGGGAATGCTGACGAGAATAGTGCAAAAGTGGTGCCTCGTGCTGTGACCCTAGATAACATTAGGACACTTATTTTTAACCCGTGTCTAACTATCTTATCTTTTCACAGCCAAAGATCTTTTAAGATTTGGGGTTTACAGTACAGTATGTGCTACAACATGTGTGGGAGAGGAGGTCAGTGTGGCATGTACAAATACTATGGACCTGTAATATTATTTTATTTGTTAAAGGCCCTATATTATGCAAAATTGGCTCTTGTAGGGCTTTCAGACATGCAAAAAACATACATCGAGTTGTGTTTTGTTTCATTCACACCCTTTATTATTAGTCTGTCTAAATCTCCAAACACTCCATTCCACCTGGTAATGTCAGGAAGTGGTAGTTTACTTTTTGTGTTGTAGAGATTGACAGTTTTGTGGCTGAAATTACTCTAGTGAAGGTAGTATGTCGTTTAAAAACACAACATCATACGGTAGAACAGAGTGTTTTCTGTCTGAGAGAAGAATTCAGCCTAAAAGTGCAGGGTTTGTGTGTTAAACATGTGTGAATGAAACAAAACACAACTCTTGGTACTGTATGTTTGAGATCAGGACACAACATTAGAGCATGGATCAGAAAAGAGCGTAACAAAGGCTCTTTAAAATGTCAAACTGCTATCATTGTGGTTACATGTACTGTGGGGCAGCAGTGGCTTGGACATACTGTTGTTGTGTCCTTTGACAAGATATTATACTCATGAGATCAGAGCAGCTAAAAGTACAAAAGGTGTTGTTTAAACAGAATGCGTCTTACGTTTTAGGCTGACAGAGGCAGAATAGTTAATCTATGTGCTGTTATGTAAAACTCAAGGCGGAACAAATATTTGTTGAGTGACATTTAGCCTCTTTGTCTCATCTAGATTATTTTTTGTGATTGCTTTTTGCTGACATCTGCTGAACACTGACCTCTTTATCTACAACCTTGACAGGTCCAAAACAGAAGTGAGCACTTTGAATGAGCACGCTAGCCATTTAGCAAAGATGATCAAAGATAATCACATAAAGAGCACTTCTAACAGATCACGCCATGAGCTGCCAAATCATTGATAGGCACCGTATGACAACTTAAGAGCACAGAGATCTAATCATTCTCCATTTTAATACAATTTACTGTGCTAAAATATATCCATTATCAGTTTCAAATGTATTCTGGTTTTGGTAATATGTGTCTAGATGATGTATGGCCAATCAGGAAACAGTCCAAAAAAGATTAAAGTGAAATTAATATTTTTTACACCCTTTTATTTCTTACACAGTGCAATATAAAACTTTTAATAAGGCTTCTCAAATTATTTGCTGAGCTTCTGTATTTTTTTTTGTTTTAATAAAATGTTAAGCACCCTCAACATTACATTAAAATAATGATAATTGCCTGATGATGACTGGAGAGCATGAGCCATCAGGACGTATTAATAAAAAGGAGCCCTGGGTAATGTCATTATCTGTGTTGTGTTTAAGCTGCTAATGATACTGAACTGGGAAAAACTGTTCCAATTCAACCCAGATGTTAAAAGGTTTTGTTATAAAGACTTATATACCCATTGTAGTTAAGCAATCTCGTATTTACATATTTCCGCACACTCAATATTTTGTCAACTTTTACTTTCATTCCATTCTATTCTGAGTTAAAAACAGAGCTTGAAGTGGATCATTCACGTGTACCAAAATAAAATAAGCCTCTGAACGTATCAGAATCTGCATAAACAAAATGGTTCAGGGAATAGCTACCTATCTCCAAATGTATATTGTCAGTGAGCAGTGTTAGCTGTTCTATTCAAATGAGGACTGAGCCGGCTGCAGCAGATACAAGGCACAGCTCACCAGATAGGATACTGGACCATGTTATGCTCTGCTTGCATGGAAAACATCCAACACACCATGGAGTCAGTCAGGAAGGAATTGCCCTGAAGCAAAAAAACAAAATAATAGACTCCTGTTTCCCCACACATTTATGCCCAATAAGAAGAATGAACCCAGTAAACATGATATCCGCCAGAGTAAACATTTTTGTGCCAAGAATCAGACTGGCAACGGTATGTGGACACAGAGCACAGTGCAAAATGTATATGTGTAAACAAAAATGTCTGTAAAAACAAACAAGAAAAAATAGTTTATGTTTATGGAGAAGCTTGTGTTTAAGCCTAGGTTCACTATGTAACTTTTCTGATGGAGTCCGTCACCAGCTTGTCTCCATGGAGGTGTTATTACTTTGTGTGGGATGTTCTACCACGGGGCATTAAACGTATTTACTGTCATCGTGACAAGCAGGTGATGCCATTGCCACCAAACCAAGTTAATCAGATCTGTGGAGAGGCAACCATTTAGAGAATGTAGATGCAGGTTTTTAAAGTATTTTGTGCAATAAAAGCATCGTCCACTGAATAAATGTAAGACAGCTACATTACATGGCATACTGTGGAACATTTCAGGCAAAGTAATAACATCAGGAGTCTGGGAGACTTTAAGATCTAAAATAAAATGTACCGAACTTTACATATCTCTGGCAGCTCTGACACTAACTTCTTGTTGCAGTTAAAGAGTTTCTGTGTCCCTGTCTCTCACTCACATAAAGAGCAGAGATATGAGGAGTTGCTTACTACACAGGCTGTCAGACAAAAGAGCGTCTGTAATCCAGCCCTTGAGAGTTGCAGATAGTGGCCTGTGCTTTAGCGCTGCATTGTGTTCAGTGATAGTGACTGCAGAGATTCTACATACAACCATAACTGCGTTTACAGGCAACAATAGGGGAATTTTAAACAGTTAAATGAACTACTTTTGGTCATGTACAGTTATAAATTTCCAAATTACAAAAAATTTAGACATATGTTTGAAATGACCTGAGCTGTCCAGTAACAATACAAAGCTAAAACAAACAAAATAATTACTAATATTATGAATTACAGCGCAGTAACAGAAATAGCTAAAGTAACAATGGACTTTTTCAGTTGTAGTTACCTGGAACAGCAATGTATAAGGATGTGTGGACTGCTGTGACACACTGGGAGACAAGATTGCTTTCTTCCAACTGTGCCTGACCAATGGCAAAGTCTGTGAACAAAGAAATCAAAGATTGGGACCAGGAGAAAAAGACAAACAATATATATTTCTTGTGTTGTAAACATCCAAGAGGGACAGGTTTATCTCTAGGAATAGTGAGAAAGAAATGGGCACTCTGAATTGAGTTTTAAATCGAAATAGAGTAGACTGGAGTTAGAACATTGCAAGTTGCACAATTAAGTTCACACATTCTCCCTGTGTTATGTAAAGGTTATTGAATCCCAGTTGGACTTTACTGGTTAAATTAAGAACGTAGATTTTTAGAAGACTGAAGCATATAAAAACTTTTGGAAAACCATATAAGGAAACAGGAAAGATTTCTTTTAGAATACTTTTACTTTTAATCCTGTTAAGAGTTACACATATTTGGTAGCATCACCACTTTGCAAAAGACAGAGAGGATAATCAGATAAATTGTGTCATCAGCTTTGAGGTTCAAAGCAATGAATGTAATGGAATGCAAAACTGCAACCTACTTTACCTATGTACACCACTAAAATATTCTACGAAAGAGGAAATATGTGTGATAGCTAAATCAATGAAAGCATGAAAGATACGCACAGGCTGTTGTGTATATGGTGTGTACAACGTGCCTACTAGCACCCGTTTGATTAACAGTCTTTTAAATGAGAGGATCTTCATTCACTATCATTAGTCGTTATTGGTGAAAAGCCGGATAAAAAGCCATGTGCCTGACCTCTGACTCCTGAACGACAGTTACTCGCCAGCACATGAACTACCACTATCAGCACACAAGCAAATTTAAACATGTACTTACACCACAGGAGCTATGCTAGGTGTCGCTGTAGGTAGATAATGGCAAGGTGACAGGTCAGGAGCTTTAAGGGAGGGCTGAGGAGCTAAGAGGTTCAGTGGAGGGACAGCACTTTGCCTGATTGGTTATGGTCCCAGGGGAGATGGGTGGTGTGGAGACATGACATCACAGAGTCCTAGAACAAGAAGAGGAAGAAGAGGTTGAAGATCAGAAGGTCGAGACAAGGTGCGATACATGGTGACCGTGGCACTATTCAAGGGAGGTCAACTGTGTATTGTCATCCAGCAATCTTTTACAATGGCAGCTGTTGTAGTCATACAGGTCAGGTTTAGATGACTACTTAGCAATCATGAAAAAGTCCAGATGCTGGGTGAGAAATACAATGCAATAAATGTGTTGGCTTATTCTAATGAAACCTTAGAAATAGTAGTTCATTTTCATAATAAAAACAGACGCCCAGGGCACATCCTATGGAAGCATATTTACTATTTTGGTGCCTCTAATCACTACAGTCCACTTCTTTGTTGTTCTGGTATCTCATAATATTCAATTAACTCAATTATTAGACCTGGGACATATTCCTATTTTGAAAATGCATGTAAAAAAAAATGGAAATGTAATATAATTCACAAAAGTCAACTTTACCTAATCAAATATTGATGATATTTCCAATTGTTGGAATAAATTCACAAGCTAGTCACAAACATTTGACAAAATTTATTGTAAATTAGCCTATAAAAACTTCTATCTCAGTCTACATAATTCTGGGTTGGAATGAAATTGAATTTGGTGAAAACATTTACAGCATTTACAGTATTTCTTTTATATCCACTTTCTTGTTTTTAAAATAATACTTTACAAATCACCTTTTTACACCGCATTTGGAAAAGTAATGGTGCCTGTAATTCTCTGTCAGCTAAAAACTTATTCACTTATTCAAATGGCCTGGTGGAGCGTGCTTGATATTTTATTACCACCATTATATAGTAAATCATAACCTATACTCCATGGAGCATCTGAATATGAACATGCAGTAGAAATCGTAAAAAATGAAGTGTTTGCCTCACTTTTACTACAGCATGTGGGGAGACTGGGGAACGGTGATTTATGGGTAAGTGAACGCATGAAGTGGAAATGGAGGCTGCTTTCCCATCACTAAACACTGCTTAGAGTCCTTCTGCTAATGGCTACACAATAGATTGATAAACGAGTACTAACTGGAAGGATGACTAGAACAGACTGACAGGTACATGCAGTGGGGATGATGCACCTTGTAACCAGGCTGTGTGCGCTGCAATCAGACAAGTGACTCGTGAGACAGGTGCACGCTCAGGCGATCTGTGTGTAATGTGAGCTGATTATTACAAAACTATTCATACTGGATACAGGGTAGAAAGGTAGAAATTTGTCTGCTTTTGACCCATCTTTCAATGCTGCTGGGGCAACCTGTCAGAAGCAATTGGGAAGATCTTCAGAGTCCAGGTCAGGACTACCTTAGCTGGAGGATTATACATGCTGTGTGTGTTTTGGGTTGATGGGAGGAAATCCACCCAGACACCGGGAGAAACATGCAAACTTTGCAAAGAAAGCTGAAAGTGCGAGGTGCTGTCAGTCATTCTCCATCAGGGCAGCTATGGCACAAGTTTGGAAATGATTGAATTCAGCACCAACTTTTGGCATCTGGAAAAGCTGTGATAAAGCAAATGCATGATTGTAAGTAATATTTAATGTTGTCGCCAAATTGCAAACATGTGACTGGCCAAATTTGATCCCATATTATGCTACTTTCTATGTTATAATGTTGTTTCCTCATCAAAAACATACTTGGAGTTGTGTTTTGTTTCCTTTACACATGTTTAACACTCAAACCCTGCATATTTAGGCTGAGTTCTTCTCTCAAACAGAAAACGCTCTGTTCCAACTTGTGATGTCATTTGTTAATACAGGAAGTGCTCCACTATATTTTTAGACTCTATATTTTAAACTTGAACCTCATCTTCACATATTTTGTATTGTCATTATAGGACAATATTTGTATGCATGTAATTGTGGTTCACTATAGTTTCTATTAACCAGTTTTTACTACCATACATAAAAATGGCCAGTTTGTAATAATCTCATCACATAATCTCTGCACATCTCAGCACATTTTTAAACAATGCAAAAAGTAAAAAACAACAAAGTCGCAGCAGGTATACCATGCTCTACATTCTCAATATATGTACACATGTTTACAACTCCTCCTTCTGAGATGTTTTCTTTAATAGAACTCTAATGTAATTCATTGACATGTTTTTAATTTGGGAGTTGGCACCATATGCTCCGACTGGCACACGGTGAGAGCCATTTCCATCAACACCTGTTCTCATTACCACTGATGATATTTAATTAGAATACATCTAATGTTAAAAATGTCAGCAATTCTGGCACACAAGGTTTCCTCTGCACCATCGAGAATGCCACGAGTGTTTCCTGTGATTGTAGCGGTATTTTAATCAGCTGTAGACTGACAGCCAGAGTCTGTCTTTGGAGTGCCTATTACATTTCTATTTAAAACAGACAGATTGAGCCAAAATACAATCAATTCAAAGTGAATTCTTCAGTGATTTTCCTCTTGGACGCAAAATGGAATCGCTTAACTGTATTGTAGTCTATGTCAATAAAGCTAATCCAGAGAAGTGAAGACAAAGGGTTGGCTAGAAGCAGTGTTTATTGCATTTAAATCACTCAAGCATCCTAAGTGACTCTTTATATTTGATACAGGATATCTTTGGGACTTGGTGTAACACTGTGTTTGGGTGACTATGAATGTAGTCAATTTTTAGTGGACAGAATCTGGTTTGGATTTTGATCTGCACATGCCAAAGTGCCATTGTCGCACCTTCTGTGTTATGTCATGGTAATAGCGGAGCTCAACACAATTTGACTCAGTGTCCTCAATCATCAAGTCTATTTTCCACCAATCGTGGTTCACACAGCCACCACTCTCAGCAAAGAAACTGTTAAACTACTGAATTTATGTGAAAATGTGAACAAGTCCAAATATCCTTCCAAGATAATTTTAGTGTTTCAGAGTATGAGTTCATTATGTTGCTTTTGAGAATGATGGGATGACATTCGTGGGTGATTGCTTTTGTACAAAGACAAGTTTTGTAGTGTTTTTTTGTCAGATGCTGTATTGTTTATTGGCAGGGAGAATGTTCAGGCAGGACACACAGGTGTACGCTTTATTGTTTTGGAAGGCACACATTTCATTCATACTCAGAGGACACCATGGGCATTTCAAAAGTGTAAAAATCTATTGTCGTGCTTTTTCATCCAACCAACCATCTGTCCCTTAGCAGGCAGATAGTTGCCTCACGAGTAAAGTTAACACAGCAACCTATCCGTTTATCTGGGTTTGGGTCTGGTAACAAGAGTAAACTGCATCTGACCATTTGTGATTCACTTTAATTAAAAATCATTAAAATACATTTTGTAAGATAATTTGTTATTACATTTGGGAGAAATTGGAAACTGTATTACATACCGTATTGTTTAAAGGTACCATATTACACTACTTTCTGATCTGTGTTATAATGTATAGCATCTGGAAAAGCTGTGATAAAGCAAATGCATTATTGTAAGTAATATTTAATGTTGTCTCTCAACTGCAAACATGTGACTGGCCAATTTGGGTCCCATAATATTCTACTTGTTATAATGTTGTTTTCTCATCAAAAACATACCTGGAGTTGTTTTGCTTCATTCACACATGTTTAACGCACAAACTCTGCATATTTAGGCTGAGTTCTTCTCTCAAATGCAAAACCCCAAAAATCAAATGGTCCACCTCGTAATGCCATGTGGTAATAGAGGAAGTGCTCCACTGTGTTTTGTAACTCCATACATCTTCGCAGGATAATTTCAAAATCATTTACCGTATTTTTCGGACTATAAGTCGCTCTAGAGTATAAGTCACACCAGCCAAAAAATGCACAATAAAGAAGAAAAAAACATGTATAACTCGCACCTTTTAGGGGAAATTTATTTTATAAAACCAGACCAAAAACCAACATTTCATCTTGAGCTTATAGAAGTTGTAGTAATAAAATCAACCAAATAGAGAACAATCCATGTATCATTCGTTCGTTTGTTTTTCAATATAGAACCAAAAATAAGAACACGAAAAAAACAACCCTTTTTTTATTATTTGTCTCTAAAACCAAAATGAAAAAACAGATGATTTGTTTTTTCATTTTTGATTAATATATATAGAGGATTCATATAATTGGTCTATGGGCTGTCAGTGTGAAAAATTTAACATATAAGTCACACCTGAGTATAAGACCACCCAAACCATGAAAAAAAGTGCGACTTATAGTCCAAAAAATACAGTAAATAATTTCAGCCCTGGAATTGCCCATCTCTACTGAACTAGAGGTAAAAGGCTGAAAATGACTGCTTCATGACATCACAAGGTGGAACAGAGCATTTTGCATTTGGGAGATGTAGACAGACTTATATTAAGAATTACTCAAACATATGTCATCAAACTCCAGGTATGTTTTTGATAAATTAACAAGATTCTAACAGTTTATAATTCACAAGAATCTATATTGTGAAATGAAGCTAAAATGCTGTTGAAGATAGCTACATATTTCAGTTTTTTATGTCGAATAGTTATTTCATGCAGCAGTCATATAATCAACATTGTAAATGACACTAAATGTGTACAATCATCATTGACATTTCAAATAAGTGAGGAGTTTCTAAACCTAACAGGTCTGACTTCACAGCTTCTTGGTGCTATTTTGTCCATTTTATTTTGCTGCTCTTTAGCAATTTAGGTCTGTCAGGGAACACATTAACTTTGTTTTCTCCAATAGTTAATCAACATGTCACAGCCTAGACACCTCTCTGTGTGAAGCGGCTCCTCCTCAGGTGCCCCACTGATGGTTAGTTCCAATTAGACCTGTCCCTTTGCTTTTGTCACTTCTGACCATCCTGTCCTGCCCTCACCTCTGTCCAGTTACAAATTGCAGAGTGTATTTTTCCCTTTGAAAGTTTAAGAGTTAGTTTATTTTCCATATATTTTAAGAAGTAAACAAAATTTACTTTATAAGACCTTGCATCAATAGAGCCCTAATGTTTTCAAATGAGAAAAACACTTTAATGTGCCATATGGTCCGTGTATAAATGGCCTAATAAGCACTACCTAAAAAGGTAATTAGGGACATTGCTACTTACCAACTGTTTGTATAATGTCCAGTACATGCTGCAAAATCTTATAGAGCATTAGTCTTATTGCACTTTTACACATTATACAAGTTTGGAGTAGATGAAACCAAGGCGGCTAATCTTTGCCAATAGCCCTTCGACCAACATCAATCACTCACTGCATTCATACAAGGCGGGTGAAGTGAACACTATGCACATTTAAGAGCCAGGTTTGAACAGTCAACCTTTGGTTTGGTGGATGAGTGTGAAAAATCAATTAGCCCCACCCATCCCAGCCAGGTAATGAATCCAAAACAACCGAACCCCTTCAAACTTTGTACAGCAAACGGACTAATAAAAATAAAATTATATTGTCACTATATCAAAAGAAAATAGGTCAGTTTACTTGTTTACACTTTATGTGGATAAAAATTTTATCTTCTAGATGCAATTTAAAATAATGAGCACCACTGTATTTTACATTGTCTTAATAAACGTAACATTATAAATTGTCAGCATAAAAATGTTTATGAGGACATATGCTTCCTATTGGTCGTCAACCAGATGTATCTTCCCATATGCACTCTCATAAGCAGTAGTAATGAGCCAGTATAACTTGCAGTTGCTGCATGATTAGTACCAATGAAACTTACAGTGAAAAGGCTTCCAGTCTAATAAATATTTTCTATGTGCGCTTAACACATGCAGATTGCTCATATCGGTCACTGTGTGTTCCCAGCTGCTGAAAAGATCTGTCCATTCTCCAAGGACATGTATTGTGTCTCCTCACCCTCTAGAGTCTTTCCAATGCTCTTTATGCCACAAGTCTCTAGACAGTTAAATCTCCCTCGGCTTCACTTAATATCATTCACAGATGTATTTTCACCATCCTCCCAGTTCACTTCAGACATTTATCAGCTGCCTCTCAACAAAAGTGCATCCTGTAGGAAAACATAAACTGTTTTGGTCTAGTCGAAGAGTTTCAGCTGTGGGTGAAGATGTGAGGGAGACAAGTCTAAAAGTGTATCTCCAAGCCTGGCCTGACACCTTGTGGCCACAATAAAAAATACACAAATCACTAAAAAGGATGTAAATTTGTAAAAACGAGCCTTCAGAAGATTCTGGTTTAGTCTTGGCTTAACCCTGTTGGATGTGTTTATGTTCTTTGTTAGACCCTATTTAGTCCTAGATCGATCTTGGTTTGGGTTCTTAAAAACGTGAAAAAACAGTGCAGACAAACAGCTCTTGAAAAAAATTGTATCTCTGCTACTTATGCTGATAACTGTTGATTGTTTTTCTTTTTTATTCTTTTAGACTCCCAAACAGCTTTTAATATGAAACCACGTGACCTGCAGGAAGACGATCTTGCCTCATGGGTTTGTATGTCTGTGGGTTTGACTTACCTTTTCCATGGCAACCAGCTGTACACAGACGGACAGAGGGAGCGTACTGTGTTTGTGCCAGTGTATTGTGTGCATAAGTTTTATAAGTGCAGGTATGCGATATGTGGTTTTAAGGCAGATGGATTATTATCCTTTTTACACATGTGCGTGACTTGTCTTGTATTCCTATGACTGCAGAGTTTAAACATGGCTTTTGCTGAAGGGAAGAGTGACATGGAACGACTGGGAATCTTCAAGGAGATGGGTTACATCTCCATAGGGGACAAGTACAACCCCCTAAACAAGCGTAAGCAAGTTATATTTGTCATATGAGGAAAATTAGTTTTACTCCAAAATCTGGGTGGATCTATTTGAGCAGCAATACGCTAATTATTAAATGTTTATAATTCAGTAATATGAGATGTTAGGCACAAATCTTTGCAGAGACTATCCATTATCCACAGTTTTGGAAGATTTTTTAAAATAACAGTGTTTTTTAGAAAATATAATAAAAATGTAAACTCACTTAACAATATAAATTAATTTTACATCTATTTTAGGTAACTTTAATGAGTCAGCTCACCGCAGTCGGCAGATGCAAGCTGGCTGTGCCACACAACGCTGTGCACTGCAGAGCGGCTTCTTTGAGAAAACATACAATCGGATTTTTGAACGCGAGGCGCTCAGTGATCCAATCAAACTGGCCCGTCAGTATCGGAACCAGCAGGCCAAGAAAATCCTGGGCAAAGCCTTCCTGCCCTCCAGTGCCAATAAGAAACCGTGAGGGGAAATAAATGCACGTTGATGGCATTTAAATGATTGCTTTATGATTATAGCACTTACTGCACTGCTTCCTTTGGTTGTTCAGGTGTGGATCAGGAAGTTACTACGGCACACTCTCTGGACCAGTGGAAGCCATGAGCCCACAGACACTGCCCCGAAAACCACACAAGTCACCTGGGCGCAACATTATGACCTCACCTGCCAAGAAAGGCAGTGGTTACAGGTTTATGGCAAGCAAAAGTACACCACATGTAGATTTAATAAAAAGACATTACTCTGGTTAAAACTGGCCTCAACATTAATTAGTATATGTACTGTTTTTGTTATAAACTAAAACTAAAATATTTTCTTTTGCAGCTATCCTAATGTGACCCTTTCTGGTATTGACTTGTATGCTTCTGACCCATACGACAGAGCCAAGGAAATCATAAAGGTAAGAGAAATTTAGATACAGTGTTCCCAGAACCGTGAGCTAGTATTCACCTGTTCTTCTTTAAACTTCACCAAAATATACTGGTCAGAAAAATTAAAGGAACACTTTGAAAACACATCACATCTTTGGATATCTATACAAATATGGACAGGGCAATGTCTTAGGAACACAAGGATGCTACACCTTTTAATGGAAATTAAAACTTCAGCCTACAGTAGGGTGACAAGAAAAATCAAAATCAAAAACTGGACATCCCCAGGTTTTTGGTGGTTGGTAATTGTAATTGAAACAAGTGCGTAATTGTTATGCAGACACATTTTCTTTATGTTTTGGTCATTTCTGTGTAGCTTTTCTGTATTTTATCTAAACAAATGACAGTTTATGCCTCTCGTTACTGTTGGCAGGGATCCGATAGGTCAAAAGTAGTGACACCTGGAACATTTCTTATATAAAACTGGGACAGATCAATGGTTTTGTATAAATCTACTGGGGCAGGGGACACAGGGCTCAAAACTGGGACTGGCCCGGGGAAATAGGGACGTCTGGTCACCCTAGCCTTCATGGGTTCATTTTATAGATGCCCTGATGCCTAGTCCATGTCGCCAAAATTTTATTTCTGCAACTCAAAATGCTTCTCAATCTTGTGTGGCCCCCATGCACTTGAATGCATGTGATCTGTGTAAGGGCACAGATCTGTTACACAAAATAGAAATGCCTAATGCTGGCATTTTATTGTGATGGTATCTTTTAGAAATTGAGCACCATGCTGATCACTTGTTTGTGTGTTAAAGAAAGAGGTACTGTCACATCACTCCAAAGTAAAGGCTGGACCCTTCAGACTGAACCTTCATCCAAAAGAGTTTTTTCAAGACAATCCTTACCACAGTAACAAACCAACACCCCAGGAACATAAGAAACTCCCCTCTATAAAGAAAGTGTCCCCAGTTCCATTCAAACCCTCATCTCCAAGTAAACGGGTTAGTATGTTCTTATTCTGAACAAGACCTGAATATATTTTTGAAATGTAAAAACTTGAAAAAAAAACAAAACTTGATCTTATCAGATCGGAGGAATGAAGGCTGGAACATTTGATACTTACCCTTCACACTCTGCTGATCCATACACCATTCGCCGCTCCAAATCCACTCATCAGGGACCAGTTTTTCACCCAGCACCAGGTCCCAAGAGCACCCCTGTTAAAAGTATCATTATGCACAATGTTAACAGGTAACACTGAGGTTTAATATTTCAAATTTGATTACATGTATTTGTTTATTTATAAACAAATGTAAATGATACATGTACATGATGTAAATTAATTAATTAAATGACTTTTCACAGGAGTGTGCACTCTGCAAATTACAGCTCAACCATCTCAGCGGTCATGTCATTATGACTGTCATTATTGACAGCAAGCAGTGACCTTATTTTAGCATTCATAACACCATCTGTTTTAAGATGAAACAGTAGTCATCTATGGTTGAACTTGTGTGTAATATTGTTTTGAACAATAGTAATGCTGTTCTTCTATCAGTTCAGGATGGACAAAGAGTGCAGTTTATTGCTTGACTCAACTTGCAAAGAGATTACACAGAAACAGTAACTATAAAATAATAAAAGTTTTCAAAAACGAAAAGCAGTGTGTGAGACTTGTGTGATGCACATAGGCCGACGGTATTTAAATTATCAAAATAAAATAGTATCCAATAACAGCCTAAATTTGTATGGTAAGAGCAAATGTGAAAATAGCAAGTGCGCGTAGGAATCACATTCTTTGCTGCGTTAATTTATTTGATAATTCTCCTACCCTGCGAAAGCGAGCATGGGATCGACCACGTGATTTCTTCATTGCATAAGAAACTCACTTACCCAGGATCCATAGCGCCTTCCTACAAAAACGTGATTTCAACTTCCGTCCAGTCTCTTTCTCTGGCTGCAGCCATGCGGTGCGCTCGGTGTGCTGGGCTTATCGGCTCGGTAAATTTTTAGACCTTCAAATGCTTCTTTGTTACATTTAGGAGATATATGTATATTAATTTTCTTCATATAAGCTTGACTTTGCCAGTCTTTTCGCCTATTATTTATTTCGTTGCTTTACAAACATGTGAGTTCAACGGTTAGCTAGCTTCTGGCATGAGGCTTTCTAACCAAACTTGCTACTACACTATAAGTAGTACTAGTTACAATTATGTGGATTATTTATGTATGAATTTAATGTAGTCAAAGGTTGTGTATTGATGTTTGAGGCATCCGCGCATTTCTCTTGTATATTTTAAAGTGTGTTTGTTTATTTCTACAGGAAGTTTATCTCCCCACTTGACCCAACCTGGGGAAGATGATCATAGAATGAAGATGTGTTCATATCTCTGCTGGCGGTGTAGGTCTTCAGGTGAAAATCGCATGTTTTATTGTCCTACCTACCCCCTCCCTCACCCTCCAGTTCTCAGTCAGCTGTCCTGACCTCCCATGTCTGGTTCAGTGTTACGGGGCTGGTAGAGGAAGTCTCTGTACTGGTCCTCAGCTCGGCAGGTTCTGTTTTAGAGTCTGGTGCTGCTGTGGTGAAGCAGAGCGCAGCCCAATGAGAGTGGCCCTCCCTGATCAACCAGCAGGGTGGGCCTAGTATAGGGCTGCACACTTCCACTTCTCCAGTAAGAACACCAGTAATCTTAATGCTCACGTTTTTACTCATTTTCAATCTGTTTGTAGGCTAAAGTTGGCCATGAGTCTGAAGCTCAACCACAAGAGTACACATTTACTTCTGGAAATGGAAGGTGAGTGTCCAAATTGTGTCGTCCTGATTATTGTCTGCTGTGATGTTTGATATAACACATCATGCTGACAAATGCCATGGTGAAAAATCTTAATATATTCTGAGCATTTTAACCTATACAAAAATATGGTGGAGGGTCTCTTTGTTCTGACTACATTTTTTATTTTAACAGCTGCTTGGAAGACGTAAAAACCTCTGAAGACTTGGTAAGAAACATGCCAAAAATATGTAGTGCTCAAACCAATTTTGTACTGCCATGTCAGAGCCTTGCATCTCTGTTGTGGAATCAAAGAATTGGGAGAGTATCTTCAGGACTTTGGCACAGGTTTAAGTAAGGCCTGTTTACCATAACCTGACTGAAGACCTGGAACAGTTATTTTAAACTCTCCTTTGTCTTATGTTATATATTTTTGCCCTAGATCCAGTCCAGCAAATGCATCAGGATCTTGCTTTAGATGGGTGCGAGAGGCTTGGGAGACGCTCTTCGGTTCATTGTTTTAAAGTGTAAATGTAGGATGGAAAATGGCTAATAGACGCTAATTGGTGAATTTCAATGAACAAGATTAATTTGGTTTATCTGTACAAGAAACTGCCATCTTCACATTATTCATGATGTGAACTTTCACCATGCAATAATGGTTGCTTAAATTTTGTTATACTGAAATTTAAGAGTATGTAGATTAATTACTGGTGTTGCAAAAGTTTGTATTGATTACAATTGAGTGATGTGCCTCTTATGAATAGTATTAAAGATGTACAATATTAACATGTCTATTTACTGTGTTTTGTTCATTTACTGTTCATAGTGGTAAATGCATATAGACAAAAGCATTAACAAAAATTTGAAATAAAAAGATGGAACATAGTCTTTTGGCTGGATTGCTAATACCCTGACTTGTGCAATTAATTCGTCTGTCAAGGCAGTAAAGATGCTGTTAATCCAAATATTACCCCTGTGTGAAACAATCCGCCTTGAGGCCGATAAACTTGCTGGGTGAAGATGCACGTCTTACTCGCAGCCTGTACGTGTAGAAGTCCCAGAGTTTTGCCAAGAGAAAAGGGGGCAGGTCTGAAATGGAGGTGGAGTTTTTCCTTCAACTAAACTTGGAAGACTCAAGATTTTTCCTCTAGGCGAGAGCAAGATACAACTACACACTTCTAAAAGAGATTTAAACGCAAAGCTCTGGTAAGTCGTCAAAGCTTTTTGATTTCAATGCCGACTTCATAACTGAACAGTTCTTGTTAATAAAAGAAAGGCTGTCTAAGTTTATTGCGCGCAAAATGCTTGGTTGGCAAAAAACTAAACGGATGTTTCATCACGAGATGTACTCCATAAGCAAACAGATTTCTAATTTTACTTTACCTTCTAAACCAAACTGTTGCCACATTATTTGGCGTAAATTACAGAGGCAGACAGAGTTTTGACTCCAGAACAACAACGCAAACAAAACAAAACGCATCAATTTATGCGCACGCATTAAAAGGTCACATATTGCGCTATTTCTGATCCATGTTATGTTTCCTCATCACAAACATACCCAGCGTTATGTTTTGTTTCAGTCACACATGTTTAACACACAAACCCTGCATATTTAGGCTGAAAACTGTTCCACTCTTGTGATGTCATGTGGTAACACAGAAAGTGCTCCTCTGTGTTTTTAGACTCCATCCACCTTCACTAGTAGAATCATTTGGATATAAAAGTAAAACCTGTTAACTTTGACAACTAACTTGAAAACTACTGCTTCATGACATTCATGACAAAGGATTACTCAAACACGTGCAAATGACACAAATACAAAACTTTACATATGTATGAGGAGATAACAACGTTCTTAAAGAGGGATCAATTTTGCGTAATAGACCTTTAACTTTTAACATTATTCTGTGCAAATGAATGCCCCCAGCCCCGTGATGCAATACCACAAGTCTACAGCGCTCTTTAGTCATTTACATGTTGCAAATGGAAAAAGAGAAGTATACAGGGATTGTCTAACTCTTAAGAAGGTCCTCCGGATGGAGTTTACATAAATCTATTGACATAGGAGTATACAAGTTCTGCTTGCTGCGAAATCAAAACATAGTTGATCTGTTAAACCATATTTTTTTGGTGGAAGAGTGGGGGAAGCCTTGTCCCTTGGAGCCCAGTGCAATGGCCAAGTACCTGCGGTTTTTCACTGCTGTGGGTGACCAGCAGCAGGTCCAGTGGGATGATGAGGAGCTGCATACGGTGAGCGAAGACCTGAGTCCAGCCACAGGACAGTTCCCTCCAACTCTCACCTTCAGAGAATCTCTGAAGAGGCTCTACAGCTCAGAGCGCTTCCAGGTACATATCTATTTCTGCATGTGCCACTTTGAATAAATATGACCCTCCCAATAGCCTGGGTTTGTGCTTTTTCTTTAAGGTTGCAGTTGTATGTTTGGTCATACTTGATGCCATATTTGTCTTGGCTGAGCTCTTGATTGATTTGTCTATTATTGAGTTGGAACATGGACACATTGCTCCTGAGGTAAGTATATCAGTTTTGTCATCTAGAATAATGTTGGTTTGGGAAAGGGGTGGTTGAGTGATAGTGAAGCTGCAGTTAAATTGAATGTATCAACTTCACATCACAGTAGCCACAATCAAGTCTTAGAAGGGTATTATTAAACATATAAATAAGAAGCTGATTTCCTGTGCAGATCTTTCACTACCTGAGCCTGGCTCTTCTGACCTTCTTCATGGTGGAGCTGATGGGAAAGCTGTTTGCCTACCACCTCGAGTTCTTCCAGCACAAGTTTGAGGTGTTTGATGGACTGGTGGTAATCGTCTCATTTGTGCTGGACATTGTCTTCATCTTCAGAGAGGATGCGTTTGATGCCATGGGTCTACTCATCCTGCTTCGACTCTGGAGAGTGGCCAGAATAATCAATGGTACATACACACAAACACGATAAAAGATAAACCTGATAAAAGTCACATAACACTTATACCAGCTGGCCTAGACAGATTAAATGTCCTCCTATATTACACAAATTTGACTCTTGTGAGTTTAGACATGTTTAGATGTTGTTACCTTATCAAAAACATACTCAGAGCTGTTTTTTTCCCACGTTATCCTGCAGTAAGTTGTCTAGCTAGCCAAACTCAAAAATGCTCTGTTCCACCTAGTGATGTCATGAAGTGGTAGTTTTAAAGCTAACAGCCTCGATTGAACTGCTTATTCTACAATACACTACAATAACCTTAAGCTGTTGCCTTTAGTTTTTATTTTAACTTTTGTCCAGTTGAGATCATTGCCACATAAATTCCACAATATCCTTTGGTTCACTGAGAAATGAAGAATGTTCAACCAGGCTCAAACAATAGCTGTAGCTTCAAAGTTTAGCAGGGCTGCAAATTTTCAAATTACTCTAATGAAAGTGTGTGGAAACACAACTCCTGGCATGTTTTTAATGAGGATACAAGTTGAAGTTGAAGTACCAATCGGTGTTTCATTTCGTCATCTGAGAATTTTTTTTCTGCTTGACTTTCTTTACTGAACTGGCTCAAAATGTTGTAATCTGTCTAGCCCAGGGCTCTACAGTGCGCCCATTTCACTCGCATTTGCGAGTAAATATTTCGTCGTGCGAACGAGGAAAATAAAACAGTCGCACCAGTGCGAGTGCTTCTGCAGCCACAGTAAGGAGAACTGCGCACAGACGTAACGTGACAAGTTAAACGTTCTAAATGTATCAAACATTAGGGGCGCACTCACACTAGGACTTCAGAATCGTGCCCAAGCCTGGATCACCCCTAAAGCGCCGCACGCTTTCCCAGCGCGAGCGCTGACCCCAACGTACGAGCTCCGCGTGTGCGCTGATATCACTCATACGAACAAACTCCGCTTCAAAACACACCCACGCCCCCCTTCAACGAGGAGCGCCCTGCAGCAGGACCCACACCTGCCCCACCTCTCATTAGACACCTCCATGCTGCTGGACTTCCCTCTCTAAAGCCAGAGCTTTGTCTTGGTTTTGTCTCGGACTCGAGCGCATTTGGACTCGGTCTTGTCACGGACTCAAGGTCTGAATACTGAGTGTGATCATATTTCATTACGGCCGCTGCAATAAACTTGTACCGGTGTGCGTGACCACGCGGGACGTCTCTCTGCGGCCTGTGCACTGGAGCCCGCAGACACTGTGCGGCCCGTCAGCACAGACTCCGCAGCGCGCGGCTTGTCCACAGCGCGCACCCTTTTGTACCAACGTGCGTCACAGGGCAGGTATCCCACCTATCCTTCCGCCTCACGTCAAATACGCCAATACTAATTTTCTGTCAGTGTCCGCACAGAGCAGACCCACAGCACAGAGCAGGCGATATGTGGGCTGAAGTTTGCCTAAGAAAATGCCAAATAAATCTGTCACAATGTGCGTTTAGTTTGGTAAATGTGCAGAGGCTAAAAACCACTGTAAAACCAGTAAGAGAAAGTAACTTCACCTAGGAATTTGAAAATACAGGTTTAAAAATCTTACCTATGTTTTTCACTTTGAAGCAGTTTTGTGTAAAGTGCCAGTGGAAGTTCTCTTAAAGAAGAGGTTCTCAAACTGTGGGTGAAGGTCCAAAAAAGGGCCACAGAGTGTTTCAGTGCAGTAGGCCTACAGTTTGTTTGGCTTATTTTAAGTCTAAATATTAATCAGATAAAATGAAGATAT
Source organism: Odontamblyopus lacepedii (assembly GCA_034769755.1). Classification (NCBI taxonomy): domain Eukaryota; kingdom Metazoa; phylum Chordata; class Actinopteri; order Gobiiformes; family Gobiidae; genus Odontamblyopus; species Odontamblyopus lacepedii. The sequence goes on along the minus strand of CM068355.1, from coordinate 13,692,825 downwards.
ATTTATAAAAACACTGCGATCATGCAGGAAAAGTACAGTCATAATAATTCTTTTGTTTTTTGTATTACATCAATTCAAATAAGTTGGTGTGCGCAAGTTCTGCACTGTAATAATCGTTCGAAATGAAAACCTACTTGTGCCCCCATTTTTTTTTCTGTGCTCCTAAAATTTTTCACTTAGGGGCACATGTGCTCCTGAAAAAAAAAGTTAGCGTAGAGCCCTGGTCTAGCCACAAATAACCAACCTAACATGGACATGTGCCCCAGGTGTTCTGGTGTCAGTGAAAACTCGAGCCGATCAGAGGCTTCACAAACTGAAGGAGAGCTATGACCACCTCGTCCAGAGAGTCACAGAGCTACAAGCACGCACTGATAAACTGGTGACTATACTGTTTTATTGAGATTTTTTAGATAAAAAATAATTTACAGCATAACCAGGTTAAATGAAGTGGAACTGTCTGTCATAAGTAAAGGAGTAATATTAATTGCTTTTATTTCTATGCATCTATTCTAGGAACAAGAAAATCAGAAACTTCAAGCCCTCCTGAAAAAACACAACATAGATTTGTAGATGAAGAACACTTTTGAAGTTGCTACTGTTCTTGAGTGTTATAAACTTGATTCTTAACACGTGACAATGAGAAATCAGTGTTGAGTGAAATCAAATTTCACTGAAATTATTTTTCTATTATTTTGTCAGACACGATTCTGTATGATGTTAAATCAACATGAACTTGAATGTTGCAGCGTATCAGTTACATATCTTTGTATATAGTTTAAACTTTTGATCACTATGAAACTGTGAACATACACTGAAATAATTATATCAAAATATGTACATATAAAAATTGATTTATTTACATTAAAATAAATATAAATATATTTTCAGTTATAGTGTCAGTATAGTTTTCAGTATAAGTGTCAGTAAACAAAACTATTTACACTATGTGCACATTATAAGCTGCCATTAAACAACGTTGGCCCTGAGTTAATTGAATAATGTTGCTTTTCATACATGCATTATACAAAAGGGAAGAAAAAGTCAAAAGGCAATTTGGCATCAATTGTGGGCATGGCTCTGTATCCACGAGTAGCAGGAGCAGACACTGAGATGAAAGCCACTGATGTTTGGACTGGTAAAACAGCACTTCCTCCAGACAACAGGGCCTTGGGGAACATTCATTCAGCTTCTGAGTTAAAATTCTTACCATTGTAAACACAACCTGTAAAACTATAATTACAGTTTTCTTACCAACTGACTGGTGTTAGTTTGAATAATTTCTTTGACGCTCACAATCTGTGCCTGAGGATTCACCAGGGTTCCATATTTGCTCCATTCGATTTCTAAATGAAGTGACAGAGGAATGCCACAGCCTTGGGAGTCCTACAAAATATACAGCACTGTTAAAATATACAAATTAAATAATCAAGATGTGTGTGTGTGTGTGTGTATATATATATATTTTTTTTTACCTGTGGATTAAATGTTCTCTTGACAGCCACCCAGTCTAGTGATTTCTCTATGGGAGAATTTCCAAAAGATGCCACGAACTGGGGATAATTCTGTCCTCTTAGAATATCTAGTAACACTTGAGAGATTAGGGTGCAATTTGTTGCATCAGCTAGTCTGAAAAAAGTTTAAAAAATAAATAAATAAAAGAAAAGTAATAACATTTAGCAATCCAGTACAGTGAATGCACATGACTTACCTCAGTGTACAACCAGTTACAGAATCATGCCCAAATAAAATTTGAGATCGCAGCTGTGGACCCTGCAAACAGTCCTGGTCTATTGAGCTTTGCAAAAGGGACAGTGTGTCTTTGGGATTGATGCTTCGAGAAAGACCTGTGAAAACCAATTGTTAAGAAAATTGTGTGTAAAGAAAAATAAAGCAATGAAAAAATGGACACTCAAAAATGCCTTCATTGCTTTATCTATGTATTCACTCCACACATGGTGATGGTAAGCAGCCATCTTCTGCCACAGGTGCCACAGATGGAACCATCCATCTTGAATGCTTCATTCACTGAGCTTTATAGAAAAGGATATTCTGGTGTTTTGTATGCAGACACAAGCGGCAATCCAACCACGTAACCAGGATTCCCACTGAACTGGACAGCCACCTTAAGTCCATTTTCCTGTTAAAAAACAAACATGTTCTGTAAAGACAAAATTAAAGAAAATGTGGTCACGTCACATACAAAATTATATAATCTCACTTCAGAAAACCTAATCTCAAAGATTTGTTCAAAAGGCATGGGGGTGTCTTGTATATATCCGAGCACTAAAGATGCAGCCACATTAACGATCTCTCCAGCAGGGTTGTACTTGACCACATATGCAACCTGAGAAGCAGAGATGTTTAGTTAGCAGCAGACTGGCTATTTGGGCTAGTAAAGACATATGGCCGTTCCTACCTCTAACACCACATAGGCACACAAACTTGGGCTCAGAAGAACAGGAAGAAATTCTCCGTCACTAAACTGCACCTCAATCTGAGCACCTTCCAGAGACTGCAGTACTATAGATGCCACCTCCACAGGAACAAGCTACAAAAATGAGAAAGAATAAATGCTAAAATAAATATTTATTACTTTTCTTGTACTTGTAAATTTAGAAATTTGGGGCCAATGTGACAACACTTGATTACTTCCCCTTTCTTTAGTGCGCCAATATTTCCAATACTTCTGTATTTGTTTTGACATATCCTAAAATGTCAGATGAACCTACAACATAATACGTACTGTTGCATCAATAGATTTCCCCTGAAAACAAAACAAAATGGATTTAGTGAGGTTTACTTTGAAGACAAGGGAAGATTAACAAGCCGCTAATCTATTACACATAGTTTTCATAAATAACTACAAATCCATGTCTGAAAATGATGTAGAAGCTCACAGAGGAGACTTGGATGTTGGTATATGTGTCCATGCTCAGAGCAGGAAGGCTCTCACAGTCCTGCTGAAGGTCCACACGCCTCAAACAGCGATTACTTTGTTTGTTCAAGAAAGCTGTAGAAAAATCATGTAAATGGACAAACATCTGTATTTACATTTAAGTTGCTATTCATATTTAATTCATTTGATTCATATGTGATGCTAAATGTTATATTAACTTTTGTGTCTGAACATTTTCAAAGGACTTATTTGTCCTATTATTTTTTATTAAACTGGTGTTATTTTATACATAAATGTACAATACCTGCAGGGTTTGTATCCACACAGTCCATAGTAATACCAGAGGATGGAAGATAAAAAATGTATCTCTGTCCATTGGCCACTGTGGTTTGCATAATATCCCCATACTAAAGCCAAATGCACAAGAATTTTGGCTTATTTAGCTTTCCAAAACTGCCATTGTGTGTCAGTTCAACACTACTGACCTGATATCCAGGTGAGGTCTGTGGCTCTCTTGCAGATTCCTGACCGCTCTCTGGGCTGAATGTAAAACTGGTGAACTTTTCAAAAAGAGAGTCAAAGTTTCTGTCTGTTGGAAGAGCTGGTGGTGGGTGATACAGCCCATCAATCCCTAGGATAGGACATGAGTCATGGATTAGTTTAAATTAATCTTCAGGTTTATTCACTGTCTGTAAAATGCATGAACTTACGATTTTGAAAATAAATGCAAAAAGTATCATAATTCTTGTCATTTTGCACAGACGACTGTAGCTCTGAGTAGCCATCTATTGTAGTACTCAACGAGTAGGAGGCCACATCCTGGTTACACAGCCTCTTACTGCCTCTGAATACAGATGTGGAAACAAATAATTCATGTTTTAGTTTTAGTTATTCATCTTAGTTTTGGAGTGAAGAAAAATAACTGTTGTCAAAGTAACAGACTAAACCAACAGACTAAACCAAAATAATATTTTGAATTGTGGAAAAATCATTCAAATCATTTACGAAGTTTATCTTTGTGAATAAGAGTTGATTTATTTACCTGACAGTGTGCACGGAGCAGCCAGTGAACAGAGCCAGCTCAGGACCACAGTCTTTGTCGCAGCAGCAGTTCATGTCACACACATCTCTGTGCATATCACATGGACACACTGCTGCCACTGAAAAACAACAGGCATCACATTATTACATTACTGACCATGGAAATAAAAACAGTGCCATGTTTCTTGTTATTATTATCTTATCATTATATTGACAAGATAACAAGATAAATCAACACACACAGATACAATTAAATCACTTCACAAAATATAGCTACGGAAAAAAGAGATTACTGAGATATTTTCAGTGGTGTATTTGTAGACAGAGTATTTTGGTGCAGTATTTATTCACTATAATCACCACTAGTCTATCTTAGGCAAGATGGGTGAGGTGCCCAAATATACAGAGTAAAACTGGTGAAGAAACATTTCAAGAAACAAATATGCAGTTCATTATCAACATGTAGAAAATGTATAATTTAAAAAGTCATGAGCAACTTACCACTGGTGGCAGGTTTGGGAAGCTGGCCGGATAAGGGCAGGGGATCCTCGGGCAGGTCTGGTTCTGGCGGCTCGGTGCTGATGCTGGAGGTCGTGCTGGAGATTTTTGTTGTTGACTCAAACTGCGTAGGTTCTGTAGGTGTAAAAACATCTGTAATGTTAAATGTGTTGTTCTGATCAGGATGCACCGTCGTACTCAAGTTGTTGGACGTATTATTCTCCGAAGCAATTAATACATGGTTTATGCTAATATTCACAAGCAGCAGGTAAAACAGCGCGCAGAAGGACGCCATCTTTGTTATACGCCCGTGATAAAACGGGACGTATTATGGTATGGCGCTGTCCGTCCGTCCGTCCGTCTGTGGACACTTCAAAGCTTTGTTGTGTCTTTAAGTTCTGTTGCTGCAATCTGATTGGTGGAATTCCGATTCTAGAATGTGATGATATACTCATACTCCTACTGCAAGAGCCAGCCGTCTGTCCGTCTGTCTGTGGACAATTTCTTGTCCGCGCTCTAACTCGACAACCGTCTCACCTAGGAATGTCAAACTTCCAAACTGCACCAACAATTCATCTTTAACTAGGTTTGACAAATTCTAACTTAATTCTATATACAATAATTCAAAGTACGGGCGTATTTTGCCCCGCTGGCGGAGCTCTTGTTTGGCGGTTGCTATGGTTCTTCTTCTAGGATTATGGCACATCATTTTAGTAAACACGAGCGCCCCCTGTGGTCCGTGGTAAAACTTAGCAAGGCAAATTGGGACTGGATTAAACCTTAAATCATGTAAAATGTACGCATTAAACAGGGGAAGAAAAAGTCAAAATGCAACTTGGCATCAGTTGGGAGCACTTCTGTATCCACTGAGCAGGAACCACTGAGATGAAAGCCACTGGAGTTTGGACTTGTGGTAATAATATGATCTATGTGTAATAAGCAGCAGGGGCTGGGGCTGAAAATTCTTACTACGCTACACATGTACGTTTTTTTCTCTAAAATTCCTGTTTTCTTATTAGTTGTCTGGAGTTAATTTGAATATATATTTAATGTTCACAATCTGAGCCTGGGGATTCACCAGGGTTTGGATTTGGCATATTTTGTCCACACGATGGCGGTCTTGTACTATAAAAAAAAAAGGTTTTGTGGCGTGTCTAGAGCTTGTACAAGCCAATGACTTTTTTTTGTTGTTGTTGATGACTGAATAAACTATATTTCCGATACGTGACGCTATAGCAGCCCATGGACCTCATACTTTGACTGTAGTCTCCTGTCCCTCCGCCTACTTATTTAGACCGTGTCATACTTTTCATTGATGGAGTTTTGCCACATATGTGCCTCAACATTATATAGCATAGATATTTTCAACCAGAGAAATCAAGATTTTAATCATATGGTGTTTCTGCAGTTTTTAACTATGGGTTTCCTTGTCCCACCACTTTTAACAATGAATGTATCCTCCTTCTTTTTGTAAAATTTGAGGTGGTCATCATATTTGACCGGAAGGTTATGGTTTCATAATGGGCCCATGAATGCCTGTGATTGGACAAGCTGTGAGTGCTGTGAATTTAGTGAGAATTGACAATGAAAATGCACCAGTTTGTGAAGGGACCACAGAAGAGAGCTGTTCTAACCTTTCGTGGCCTTGGTATGATGCATACAGGCCTAACATCTGCCTTGATCAAATATTTAAAAAAACCTTATATTTTTAGGTTTGTTTAGTTGCCCTATTACATTTCATTAACATCCATTGTTCTCTCCCTTGCTCTCTGCAGACTCTCCTCACACTCATTAATTAATTCCTAATGGCCATTAAGGTTGGCGTGGGTCGGGCCCTTGATGAATTTAGTCTGCCTTGAGTCCTTGTGGATATTATCTCTGTCCGGAGGAGACACAGCAGCAGCAGCAGCAGCAGCTCTGTGCATGGTGAGTGTATATGTGCGTTTTACCTGTGTGCTCAGTCATTGAACAAAGAACACACAGGTTATCACAAGGTCACCACCTCTCCCACAGTGCATGTGTGAGACACTGTGGTGTGGTGGCAGCCAGAGGAAGGAAGTCTAATTAGAGCATTAATTAAGAAGCAAACGACTTATTGAATACATCCTGTGGTCATTAGCACAGTCCACAGTGAATGTGTCTGTTTGGTCTAGCCTCCACTAATTAGAAACAGTTTAAATTTAGCTGAAGAAATTCAGAAAGATAGCTGGTTCCAACTTTTCCTGAGTGCATGGTGTTGTTGTATCCTTGAGCAAAACACTAAAAATGTTGAAAAAGGAATATTGTTCGGTGACTATATTTATTTTTGCCTTTTAGTGTCCGTCTGATTGATATTTCACAAGCTCTTTCAAACAAGTATAATCTAATATTACCACATCTTTTCATAAAAACCTTTCTCCCCGTATTGTTCAACCTTGATTTTCAGTTCAGTTTTAACCTCCTGAGACCTGAGCGTTTGTCTGTGCATTTTTAATTTCTTCTTGCTATTTGGGATAAGTAGGACCTAATAAGTAAAATAACTAGTTTTTGCTGTTTATTTCAAGCCCTAAACAGGCCAAATGTGACGTAGGTCGACCATGAGCGGGTCGGGATTCAGTGAGCGAGGTTAAAAACACAGACAAAGGTGTGAAAATGTGGTCCACAGTTTAAATTTTTTCTGGTTTTCAATCGTTACAAAAAAAGTGGAGGTGCAAAAAGTGCAAAAAGGTATAAAATGGAGGCAGCAGAACCGTCCAGCGATTTACAACTTTAAACTCTTTAAATATTCCCAAATTTACCTAACAACACAATGTCCTCAAACGACGACATGACATTTCCTGATGCTCTCGTAGGCTGTGATCACTAAAATCTGTCAAATTTTAATGCCGTATGAAGATAGAGACATTATTGTACTAAAATACATTGGTTTCATTCATAAAATTTAGATATAAACTTTACTGTGCTGTGTTTTCTCTCGGGAGCTGCTGTAGAGGTTTTTTGTTGATTTCCCGCCATTTTTTTTTTTCATTGAAATTGGTGTAATATTCTGATATCAGCACAAGATGCACAGACAGAATCCCTCAATGTGACGAACGGATGAAAGTTTAATAAAATGAAAAATCGTGGCGTTAAGAGGCAAAAATGTAATGTCCTCTTATGAAGCCGCGGGGTCTCAAGAGGTTAAACAACTGAATCATGGAACAATTAAATGATTAAAACATGTCTTTCAGTATTAATTTTCCTGAACATAAGGCACACTATAGTACTTCTCTGCATGCTGGAGCCCTCTCATGTACAGTGCGTGTATTGTATTGCAGTGTATCATGTCCTTGTGGTACAAAGCTGCACCTCTGCCCTGCTAATCCTGTCGGCCTGGCTAGCTCTCTGTCTTCTCGTCCATCTATCTGTGCTCTTATCTCTGCATCTCTCATCAGGTCATCATCTCTACTGTTACTTTACACACACACACACACACACAAACACACACACGCACGCATGCTCTGATACAGCTGTTCTTCATAATAGGATCAAAATTACTTCATGCAAGCTATGGGGCTCTTTAGGACACTTGTGACGTTCAAAATGAAGTTACAGAGATCCAAAGTTGGAGAAGCACCGATCAAATGGTTAGCGATAAATGTTTAATTATATCTTCCAATCAACTTTTCAGTTGTTGGGTGCCTCTGTGTGTCCCTATGAGTCAGTCTGTCATCTGTTGATCTTGATAGCATCACGTTATCTTCCTCACAAATTAAAACTGCAACAGCCGTATGCCCTTCACCCACACCTCTGCTCTGCGTGTGTGTGTGTGCGTGGAGGTCATGATGTTTTGCTTTTGTCTTCACAATAAACTAAATCAGGACTATAGGTTTATTGTGAGGTTTAATGTATATTTGGTGGTAGTTTCCACTTAAATGTCTTATATTACACTAAATGGATTCTCATGAACTTTAAGCCATGTTATAATGTTGTTACCTCATCAAAAACATACCTGTAGTCGTGTTTCGTGTCATTCACACATGTTTGAGTAATCCTTTATTATTACTCTACATCTCCAAAGTTCAAAAAAATGCTCTGATCCATCTTGAAATGAAGCAGTAGTTTTCAGGTTAAAACACCTTTTACCCACTTTGAATTACTTTGTGTACAAATTGTGCTATACAAATAAACTTGCCTTGCATTGCCTTTTGTATCGAAAAGACGGACAATTCCAGGACTGAAATAATCAGAATTATTCTAATGAATGTGTATGGAGTTTAAAAACACAGTGGAGCACTTGCTGTTTTACCACATGACAAAGCTGTATGTATGAGTTTGATAAGGAAACAAGATTTTAACAGATCAGAAAAATACCAGAAAATAGTAATATGAACCATTTAACAATACACTATGTGCACTTCTAGTAGAGAACATTTTTGGTGGTGTGATACAATGCATTAGGTTCATATTTCTCAAAGGCACTACCAATGAAAATAAATATTTAAACCTATTAACTGTATTCACAAACTATTGTCCATGTTACTTTATGATGATGCATATTAAACTACTGTGCATGTTTGAAATAAGATATAAAATAAAATGTAATAGACAGAAATCAGAGATGGAATCGAACCACCAACCTCTTGATTTTAACCAAGAATTATATAACTTGTTTCTTATATGTGTATTGGTAACTGTTCATGCTTGACGGTGCTAATCTTATAAGAGCATCACTGAACAATAATAGCTAATATTAAAATCATTTAATCTGCAGGGTTAGGTCAATGCAGCATTAGTGAGTTCAAATACCACCAGTGCTGTATTGATCCATTTAGAAAATATGTAATCACTCCAACTGTGCCGGCCCACCTCATAATCTGAACAATCTCACTTCTATAGACTTCACCAACTTGAATAAACATACAGCAAATGAACAGACATCCATATCCCAGTCAGTCAATCAAGTGTGGATTCTCCATCATCACTGAGACCTTGGCATTGCCAGATTTCCATCCAGTTATTACTGGTTATTACCGCCGATGAAAATATAAAAACCCAAGCGTTGATTTACCCTCCGCGGCAGCATCTGCACAGCTCAGCTCATTTCAATCACAAACGGCAGCATCTTGATTTACAATGGCCACTGTTTTAATAGAGCTAGCCATGGTCAAATTTAAACTAGCCCAATTAATCAACTAAACATTCGATATCTCCCATTCAGCAGGCCCCCACGCCTTCTCAATATGAATTTTCCAGGAGATTTCTTTATTGATCGACAGACAGATGATTTGTGAGATACATTGTGCAGGCGGATCAATAGATGACCAGTCAATAGCTCATAGGGAGAAATGAACTGTGGTGACACGAAGGCCACAAAGTCAAGTCTGCAGAGTCACACTCGCTTGTTTAGAAATGAAGACGGATGTGTGTGCGGTTCACTCCTGGTTCAGGGAATAGAACCGACAACTTCTCCATGCAAACCATGGTGGAACATGCAAGCAATAGGCAGAGTCATTGCTGTGTGAAACCAGGTGTGTACATTGGTTTTTTAAAGGGGTTACACTTTGTTGCGTCAACCTCTACTACACAAGTCTCCAGAGAACAAAGGTAGTTTATTTTTATTACCATCACACAGCTATGGTTTGGTCTCTTGGCTGTTTGTGAAAAGTGAAGTTAGTTTGTGATAAGATGTCTTTCCTGATATTGAGCTAAGGCAGAATAACATTAATTATTGTTATTAGAAATGGGTTAATTTCACATTTTGAAAAAATAAGGCAACAGAGCTCAACAGTGGGAAGGATTTTCTGGTTCCAGGAGAAAAAATCCCACTCAGTTTCCCCACAAACTGAAAAAACTGATACTGACTAGTGCAGTAACTATGACCATAGCATGTTAAATTAAATGTTTTTAATTAAATGTTTTTAATTTAACAATGAACCTATACATAAACATATAATAATATATTAATTAATTTATTGAAATTACTTGAACTTCAAAATACAGTGCATTACATTAACCATTAGATACAATTCTGAAATAAAACTGTTACTCTAATTAGTCCCCTTTATACTTTTAAACTCTTTTGTTTTGTTAGAAATGGAAACAGCTATCCTCCATTGGAAATAAACTGGAATAACTCTACTTTGAACCCAGTTTTATTCTGGAGATTCAGTGGCCTCAAAGAGTGGCCAAAATGCAAAAGAAAAGCTCTTGCTATTTGTTTATTTATTGATAAAAGAATCGAAGACAACACCCCTGAATAGTGAGCCTGAGAGGACGGGGGAAGTGGGGTCCCTCTGGTCATTTTGTGTGATGGGCCATGACTGACCCCAGCCTCACACACTCATGTCAGTGGGCCGGCAGAGTGTTGCTGAGAGCACCAGGATGCTTTAGTAATCTCCACCAATCAGCTGCCTGCTAGTCTGTGTAATAAAGAGTGAGTGTAAGAGCCAACACATGGGCCAGACACGGGCAGAGACAAAGGGGGATTTGGTCTAGTTGTTTTAAATTACTGCTGCACTGTGGAGGTGAATAACCCCTCACCTACACACCATCCACCACAGCGCACACGCCGGCTGCCCCATAAGCACCTCATATGTGTCCAGCCTGCTCTGCTCAGTGAGAGGGGTCCTGCTGGCTGACCAACCTTGTTATTAAGTCAGGGTGGTCCAGCACGCAGTTTGAGTCTGACATGAATTAAAGTGGAGCCTCAGTGGCCTGTCACAGCAGCCTGTTCCACTCAGGGCCACCACACTGCGCTTTAACCCCAGGCAGGTGAGCAGGGCCACACACTGCATTTCACTGGAGTAGATGCATGCTTACATACTACATACAGAACATGCATTAAGCCTGGGTCAGTGGGCTGCAGTTTGCACAGGCTTGCATGGAGCGGTTGGTTTTGTGTGAAGCCAGATCAGCCCTGAACATTGTACTTTGCTCATTTTCACTTCATATGAGACAAGGGCCACCACTAGAGGGATGCTATGGCCTTTGTTAACCACTGTTGACCTTTTTAAATTGGAGGAAAGATAATAAGAGGAAGAGCACAGGGAGGGAAAATAAATCACTATTCAGTTGTGGTGAACAAACGCACTAATGTATAGGCACTAATCTTTTGTAATTGAATTGAAAGAGGAGACATCAGAGGATTTAATCAAAATCTAAAAAGGACTTGTAAGGTTGATAACAACCATAGGCAGATGAGACTTCTTTTGTTTGTTGCTTTTAGCACAAATTGAATGTAAAAATTTGGGCCCATTTGAGTTCTCACGTTTGTGCAATATAACAAACCATACTGCATTCTTAAGTGTACTTCATTTTGATTGTGAACTAGCTTTTCTTCCGCAGAGCTGTTTCTAGCTTTAAGCTGATGATGTATGCCATGAACTGGACCCCAAAACTGAAAGTTCAGTTTCACATGAAGAATGTATTGTGTTGGTAAAAGCAGTTGTTGTTCAGTGACACATATGTTCTAGTGTGAGAGGGTTGGTCTTTCATTAGTTTTGTATCTTTTTCAGTTAACTTTGTTTCTGTAGCTCAATTTAAGACCATTAGATCATTTTAATGTAATTCAAATTTGAATAAGTCTCTTGAAATTTATGTTTGTTGGGTGTAACAAATCTCCATTTCAGTTGTTCACACTTGCATCTAAGGCCCACACAAATCTTAAAGTGGCTGTGCTCTTCAGGACCTCTCACCAGTACATCCTCGGATCTGTCTCCCTCCCCTCACCTTTTCCAGGAGCAGGTGTGAGCTGGTGCGTCCCGTCCCCTCCTCAGGGTCAAGCTAATGCAGTGGGCCGGCCTCACCTCTGCTTACCCAGGGGCTACAGGGTCAATATGCTGCTTTACCAACAGGAAAGTGATTCTCCGCACCTGTCAACATCCATCAGGCTCAATCACAGTACGCTAACACACACAGGTCAGCCGCTCATAAGGCTGTAAACAACAGAAAATGGTATGTGGCCCAAAAAGTGTCAGCTCAATTGGATTGTGCAAGCGCCTTTTTTTAGAGGCCCCTTATTTTCTCTGTCCATGTTGATACGTCTCCTATCTTCTCCACTCGCTGGGAGGTTTTTACTCCATCTAAAGGCTATCGCGCCGGCTGATGCTTATGGCCTGCTATTTTTCCCATTTTACTCACCAGTTGGGTCTCAGACAGGCACAATTTTTTGGTGTTATCTGAGAAGAGAATGTGGATGCTTGGGTTATGTGTGAATTGGATAATAGTATTTGATTCAAAACTTTGTAATCGTAATGTTATAGAATAGTCTACAAGTTTAGCATAAAAATTATAGTGTTCTGTTGGGACAGGTGCATATGTGGAGGATATAACCTTACCCGTCAAAGGACTTGTGAGACTTCCGAACATGCAACAAAATCATCATAGGTCAAGTCAATCCATGTTTTCATTTTTATTGTGATCTGTTGGATAGTGGTCTCGGGAGGCCTAGATGCCGAAGTAAATGAAAGTAAATGGTGTTTTTAATAGTTTAAAGGTCCTATATTACACAAATTTGTGAGATTTAAGCCATGTTAGAATGTTATCTCCTCAAAAACATATCTGCAGTTGTTCAATTCGTGCATGTTTAAGTAACCCTGTCTGTCTATATCTCCAAACCTGAAAATGCTCTTTTCCATCTTGTGATGTCATGTAGTAGTACTTTTGAAGTTAATTGCTACCTTTTACATTTAGTTCAGATGGGCAATTCCAGATCAAAATCATCCAAATTATTCAAGTGAAAGTGTATTTTAAGAACACAGGGGAGCTGTATTACCACATGACATCACAAGTTGGAACAAAATGTTTTCTGTTTTAGAGAAGAACTCATCTTAAATATGCAGTATTTTAGTGTTAAACATTTCTAAATGAAATAAAACACAATTCCAGGTATGTTTGTGATTAGGAAACCACATTATAACATAACAGATCAAAAATAGTGCAATATAAGCCCTTTAAAGTTTATATGGATATCTCATTTATATTACCCTTTATCTAAATATGTCATATGAATGTTAGCGTCCTTGTTACCACTTTATAAACTATAACTGATGTGTGTATGTATCTTCTTTTGGTCGTATAGCCTCAGATTTGTGTTGTGTAATGGGATGAATTGTACTGCTGTGATTTAGACGTGCCTTATATTCTCTCTGCCATCTTCATTGTTTATCTCACACACACACACAAACACTCACCTGACAGAGCCATGCAGCCTAATAGATAGTATTTTAAATCATATTACCTCCATTACAAACGCTTTTATTGTCCTAGCGCATCTGTCAACCTACTGAGTGGCTATGATGTGTAAGCACACGCCCTGCCTCCCCAGCTCCTCTGCCTTTCCCTCTGCGATGCTATCGGTTCGGGAGAATTGAAGCCGGGCTGGAGGGAGGATGTTGGTGAGGAGAGATTGAACTACGCGACATAGATCAGAAGAGGGCCAGAAGAAGACAGAGGCGTAAAAGAGGAGAGAAAGAGAGAGACGGAGGGAGGGCAGCTGGGTGGGGGTCTGGTGGGAGCAGGAAGTAGTGACCCCACTTTGTCAAATGTGTGCGGTACACTGATAATGAGAGAGAATAATTACAGATTTGCCACCAGGTGAATCTGACACAGGGCAGGGGTCAAAGGTCAACGTGTTTGGAAATATATTTGTTACGTTTTTTATTTGTAATGGACAAGCAATAAAACCAAATGCTGTAAGCAGTGTGCTGCTGGATTGTAAAGATTGTGGAAGGTAATATGTCATAAGTGTCTTCATTCAAGTAATTTACTCTTTGAGCCATAAACTATATTTTGGAAAGTACTAGTATATCTGCAGCACCTAAAACCAGAATCTATGAGCTCTATTGACACCATTGAACAAGTGTGGTGTTGTATTGGCTTGACAATATATTGTATAACATGATCATTTGCATCTGATGTTTGTAATCACTGATGATATTGTAACCTTGGCCTTGATGTTGGATGCTGTTGATACAAAAAAAAATTATACATTTCTTCAATTGACCATTTATTTATGTGGGACAATACACATGTAGGAGAAAGATAATTTGTGTATTTGGATTAAATACCCCCAAAAGCTCCATTTTCAGTATCTTCCCATTATTACTGCCTATATTGTTTGTACCGTCTCTGCATAGTGCAATCACCAGACACATTTGAAAAAAAAAAATGGCCAGTGAGCCATCAAGTCCTCATTTACTGACAGCACATGCCATGATTCATGAAATTTTGACACTTTAACTCATAATCAGACAACTTTCACCTATTTACCAAAACAATAAATACATATTTTTTCTGCAAAAGTAATTCTACTTGCATTGCCTTCATGTGTGTAGTTACACAAGGTCACAGCAGACAAGTGAGCGTTCAGGCTGTGCCGAGGTTACACAGAGCATTGATTTCACCAGTGTGTGCAGCAGCACATGTGACTGGGACTGGCCCTCAACCACACACAGGCTGACAGAGCTCCGTGTGAGCCCATGCATGCCGCTCACAGGGCGGACACACTCACTCGACATGCTCTGGGAGACACGCCACCCAAGGACCACTCCATCCAGAACGCTGTCTGATGGCTTTATCATTCTCCCTCCACTCGCACCACGCCGCACCACTGATCACTGTGTGTGCCAGTAATATAGAATAATATTCATGGGGAATATTCAGATTTATAGTTGGGATATTAATTGTGGCGGCACTTTAAGTTATTCCTATTTTATGGCGCGGAAAGATAATAACCTAATAAGTTTCCCCTTGTGAGTGTGCTCCAGGCATTGTATGTGAGGTCAGGGGGGTCGAATAGTGTTTGTTTCCTGGACTGAATATTCACCATTATGGGCATGGGAAGTTGAACGAATAGCTCATCATTAATAGACACATTTCTTTGACTTATTCTGGCACCGATATAACTATTAGTTTAGTGCAGGAGCAAGGGAGGTGGTTTTAGGGGTGAAAAATGGCCAATGAGATAGTGGACTGGAGTAGAGCTATCAGTGGACGAAATGTGAACCTACCTTTATGGGATGTCAGCTGGAGCAGAATTAGAGAACATTATGCGAAGAGGTCATATAAAGTGTAATACAAAGTCATGTGTCTTGTTAAGTCTTTCAAATGTCTGCAAATAAAATGGTACAAAGAGAAAGGTATTGGAATTGATGCATAAGATATTATGATAATACAATACACAATATTTACGAATGACAAGGGGATGTGAAATACTCGGTATTTATAGGTTCCTTGATTTGACCGGCTTGGTTTCCCCTTTTTAAAATCACCATATAAAACTAACCTACCATTTAAAGAATCTATAAAACCATGACAGTACCAACATGCCATTGAAAATAAATAAATACAGACATTCATAAATAAATACATGCATAAATACATCTAAATGGCACCTATTAATGCCACTAAATTGACAAATTGATGAGCAAATATGTCAAAATTTAGAATTTTCTTTGCATAGAAATCTGTTTTTATATATAATAAAATATGTTTAAGATCATGTACAGTACAACGCGTAAAGTTAAAGAGTAGCAACTCTCATGGAGCCAGGGCCAATTAGAAGAGCAAATGAAGACTTATCGAGCCTCCAGCATCAATAGCACATTAAGTCTTTGTCAAATGATAACTATATGTCAGTAAGGTCCACTGTCATTGGCTATTTGCGGGTAGCTTTTTAAATACTGTTTTTTTTTTTTTTCCCTTTCATTTGACTGTGTGTTGTAGTCAAGTTGTCTGCAGCCTTTCCCATTTTGTCATGATGGGTTCATTATAGCCCTCCACCCTCTGTTAACATATCCATAAGGGCGCTTTAAAAACTGCTAATTTGATCAATACTTAATTTTTCCCCCTCAATGCCTTTCCCCCTGCTACGCTGTGATAAGACACGGCGAGGGGGCGGGGCTTTCTCTCCAGCGGTTGTGTTATCGGTAAGATGGTGCCAAAGACTGCATGTGGCTATTACCTGTGTGCGCGGGTGTGTGCGGACGGCGGACACTATCGGCCTATCTGGTAAATGGATAGGTTGGTGAGGTGCCGTCATGGCAGCCAGTTAGCCGGGGGGATCCAAATGATGTCATCCCTCACCGTGGCAACACTTAAAGAGATAAGTTCCCTAAAGAGGCAGCCATTTATCAGCAGCCAATACACTGATATACCCCACAACACACACACACACACACACACAGTATTGAAACATAACGCAAACTCACAGTCTATTGTCGGGCCATTTGACCGCACCAACCCCCTCCCTCCTCCACACTCCACACCCACTTCTCCATTTGTAATCACCCTGTCATGGCAGACACTGATGGGGGGCATTGGTCACATGGGGCGCTCTGTGTAACCTATATATCTTGAAGGAATTCCACTTTGGATGTAAAGCATTGTCTTATGTTTTCTTTGGGCGCATATAGCCACAGTGGGACATTCGACAGTGAGCGTTATGTATGGTCATGAGTGCGTCTATAGCCAACAGGGGTCACATTTGTGTACGTCTCCATTCCAGTGGAGAGGGAGCATCAGGGGAGGAGTTTGGTGAAACCTCAGATTAGACACAAAACACTAAGTTAAAGATCTACTGCAACGCCTTATAACGTCCTCTCTTTGAAGATGCAGAAGAATGTATGCATGAGTGTGAGTAAGTGAGAGCCTTTGATGCAGATTGACAGACGTGTTTTTGTAGAAAGTGAATGAATAATGGAATTTGTTAAGCATTTATATTAACAGTTCAAGTGGTCCTTGCATTATCTCTGAGTAATAGCTAAATACTACATTGTGAGGGACAAAATCATAGTATTAAAATCTTAAAATTGGAAATGCTTCAATATGCTACACTTTACACCATGGACATAAACTGGCAGCCATGTTTGAACCCCGGGGCTTGGGTCCACCAGGAGTTGTAAATACACCTAGATTGGTGACTGCACTGTAATAGTATGCCATTTGAACTGAGAGCAGTGTCACCCACAAAAACTGTTGCCCTATTACCTGTACTTTCCTATCTGGCATTGCTCATTCATCTTTTGTTCAATGTCAACACTTCACTTAGCTCTTCATGTAATAGTAGGGCCATTGTGAAGAGACAGAGGAGAGTGTGTATGCTGCTACACATATACTGAAACATTTGTTCAAAATGGGACCATGCTCCTCTGGCCTGTAGATATCCACTCAGTGTTTTATTTCCCATCATGCACTGGGGTCCCCTGGCACCCTCAGTGGATGTGAGTGTCAGCAACAAGATGGCCTCTCTCTATTAGCTGTAATGGAGTTAGACGGAGGTGTCAGGGAGAACAGGCTCTTATCTGAGGACAGAGGAGATGGGAGGAGGAGAGCCTTGTGGAGAATTAGAAGCAGCCAAAGCTAAAGTGAGGACCAGAGACCAGAGAGTCCGACAAGTTCATCTTCTGTCACAGCTCACAACTCCAAACTCTCCATTCTCATTCTATTTTAAGGGTGTGTTCTGAGTCACTTTTTGCTGCATGGTGGTGCATATTGGTGGGCCAAGCACCATAATGTACAAAAAACAATCAAATGTAAATAACAAAATAAAGAGTAAACTCCCTAACTCATACAGAGCGACATAAAGTTAAAGTCTGCCACCTGTCTCCATGGAGACGGTTTTGCATTACTCAGAATGTTCCATAGTATGCTACCATTCTGGCCTATTTTTCCTAAAATGTCTGACTAAAATGACTCTCAGTTCAAACTAAGTCTTTTTCTGAACTCTTTGGAGCACAAACAAATGGCTGGACATTTTGTGAAGCTTGGGCTCTGATTGGGAACATGCTCTCACAGCTCTACACAGAGTAGACCACACTATACAAATAAAATAAAAAACTGGAACAAACCTGGTTTGGGGTGGTTGGTAATATGTGCATAATTAAGGAAACTTGTTCTGCACTCAGCACTAATGTGAGTCAGTATATTCATATTTTCGTTGTGTTTTCAACATTTTTAAGCAGCTTTTCTGTATTTTACCTAAACTAATGACAATATATGCCTCTCTTTACTGTTGGCAGGGATCAGATTGGTCAAAAAGAGGGACACCTGGGACATTTCTTGTATAAAATTGGGACAAATCACTGGTTTTGGCTAAATCTGCTGGGACAGGGGACACAGGGCTCAAAGCTGGGACTGTCCCGGGTAAATAGGGACGTCTGGTCACCTCAACACAGAGGAAACTTTGGATTACTTGGGGTAAATATAAGAATAGGTGTAGCTGGTGTTTCTGGCGATGGTCTGATAGACTGCAGATCGACGGGTCTAGACAATTCCCATGTCAAAACTGAAGCATATCTCACTAAAAATAAGTTTTAGGGACTTTTAATAAACAAAAAAACGTCCAGGTGGAATTCATGTAAAAGTACTATTAAATTCTTGAAAATGTTTGCATATAACATCTCCATGGGGACAAGCAGAAAAGTTACATAGTGACCTTTTTAAACACTTTAGCTCAATCAGCATATTCAAATAGCTTTAGCATTGCGATCTTCAT
This sequence comes from Odontamblyopus lacepedii, assembly GCA_034769755.1. Classification (NCBI taxonomy): domain Eukaryota; kingdom Metazoa; phylum Chordata; class Actinopteri; order Gobiiformes; family Gobiidae; genus Odontamblyopus; species Odontamblyopus lacepedii. The sequence goes on along the minus strand of CM068355.1, from coordinate 13,673,935 downwards.
TTACACTGGAGTAATAAAACAATAGCCCCCCTCCCTCCCACCAGCATCAGATTCCAGCACATCTCTTCACCTCTGCCTCCCACACAAAAGGCCCATGTCCATATTTGGTCTCAGCTGGGCTCCGTGCCACGCTCCTCGTCATGTTTGTCCAGGCTAATCGCCCGGTGGCCTCCTCCTCCCGGCATTAACTTTGTTCCAACAGAGACACCTCGTTAATGACGCTGCTAATTGAATGAAATGGCTATACTAACGAGCATAAAACCTCCCACTCACATTTTGCTAATTAACAACACACTGGCTTAATTACAACAGTAGAAACACATGCAGCGCTGCCTCGTTACTGTTAATTGCCGCAGCTAACAGGGATTTATGGTAATTGGCTGTATAAGCGTTGTTAACGAGAGGCGGAATTAGCGAGACACACTGAGACAAGAGAAGAGCCGCGATGTGCCACTGCTAATTAACACTGGGCACAATCGGCCTGTTGGGTTGCCCCCCAGACTTGTACAGATTAATACATATCAATACATCTGTGCTTCAATTTTGAGACATCACTCTATAAATTTGCTCATTAGTTGTTTCCAGACAGTGCATTACATAAACATTGTGTCAAAAATGTGTGAGCCCTCAGTTGTCCAGATTACATTTCAAAATATTTTTTTTTCAATGGACTTAACTAACAGATACTCTTTACTAGAACTGCGAGCGGTAGTTTCAGTGTAGTTATCTCATCCCTTTAGACAGACATAAGATATTGACTCTCCAACTAAACTGAAGAAGTTTCTTGGATGAGTGGCAACACATATTTACTCCAAAGCTTTTGTCTAGTAGTTGGCAGAATACATTTTTGACATTTAAAATTTGAAACGGTCTAGTAATGTTACCTACATTGCAATGTATCATGACAATTTATTTATCATTGCATTTATATAGATATACATTTCAAGACACCCAAAGCACTACAGTTCATTATTTATTCACTCCACACCTGCCCTGGGGTAGACTTATGGAAGTGAGGCTGCCAATCTGTGCCATCTGCCCCTCCGACCACCATCATTCACGCACACACAACTTTTATACTAGGCCATGTGGGTGAAGTGTCTTGCCTAAGGACACAACAACAGTTTTTGTGACTGGTGCCCTCCTGTGGCACCTGGAATTCCCAGTGGTCTCCCATCCAAGTACTAACCAGGCCCGGCCCTGCTTAGCTTCTGAGATCTGACGGGATCAGGCTTTGACAAGCCGGTATGACCACAAGATCTTGTTTAGATCCTGAAGATTAACAGAATAATGACTTTTGACAGTTGTGTGCAAAGTGCAAAAACAAAAAAAAACAACAAAAACAAACATAATGCACCTTTTAATATACCAGATGCAACTGAAACCTACATCTGTTTTTGTTAAAGTTCTAAAAAAAAAAAACACAAAACTAAACTTAAAACATTCAGATTCCATCTAAAATGATTTGTGTTCCTCCCTGTCCTGCTTCACTACTCCGTCACTCCTCTGATCCCTCCTTTCTTCTCTTAATTTGCCCGTCCTCTGTCAGTGTCTCCTCCTCTTCATATTCACTGGCTTTTATGCTGGTCCTCTGATAAAGTGATTATGCTTGTGTGCTCAGTGTGCGCTCAGGCAGACACACTGTAGATTAGTACTCTGCGTGTTATTGCACTATAGGCCCGCCACATCACACCTCATTGGTCGTGTATGAGCCAATGTCAGTCAGTCATTGGTTAAAAGATCTGGTTAGCATTCATAATGGCCTCTCATTATGGCCTCTGCAAGATGAATACGTTTCACTGAATCAGAGGTGATAAATGCGCCAAGCTGATGGACTAAAGGGATGCACAATAAGAAAAAAAATATAAGAAATAGCAGACAGCAGGCACACCAATCTGAGGTGTTGTGATTTTGGCAGTGGTCCCCAAACTTGTCTGTGATGTTATTATTTATATTCTTTCAAATAACTAAATATTTAACAGTCATAGAAGGTAAAGTAAGAGCAACATCCAGGACAGAGAGCAGGGAGAATTTTATAAAAATAATTAAAACAAAAAACTGTATTGTACTGCAAAGAGAGAGAATGGCTGAACCTGGAATGAATGAGCTACTAATTGTAAATGGTGATTTAATTATACAAATGGAACATTGCTTGTAATTTTACATAAGATTATCTGTGCACCTTTGTATCTTATTTTAAATACTATGAATTTGATAGGATGGTGTTTTTGGACATTCAAACTAATATTATTTTAACTCTTGCTATGTCACAAAAATAAAGTGAGTTAACCTTTGACATGCCACAAACGTTTGCAACATTTTCAGTTTGTCCTGGGTTAATCTCATGTTCTTTGTGGGGGGAACCACTACTCCAAAATAAATAGAGATTTCATTGACATTTTATGCTTTTCTCTGGTATTTTATATTGTAATATAGATTATTATTTTATATATTCTGTAGACCGTAAAATGTATCTAAAATTGATCATAATAAAAACAAGTCTAGTGATTTCCTCTTTAAATTTGAAAAATTGAGAAATCCCACCCGTTCAAAGTGGCATTTCACCGCTCAACATTAGATTCCTTCTCAGCAAATTTACATTCTTCAGACCACAGTTAGTCCAGTTGTATTTTGGACGGTACTCTGAAACCATTAGGGTTTGAGTCAGTGTAAAATGGCACATTTGCATGGACATAAGAGGCAGACAAATGTCAGTGTGTTTAAATGGGTTTCTGATATGCAGGCCAGGAATACACTTAAGATACTTGAACTTCTCACTCCACAGTGTTTAACTTTGAGCAGGACACTTCCCCTTGGGTGCACATGCTGAGAAGGCACCAAGATTTAAGCTTACGCAGAAGTAATAATGAAGGTGGACTAAAGTAAGTAATCATAAAAGTACTGTGCATTGAAAAGCAATTTGTATACACTTATGCTCCCACTGCGTTGTCTTTAAAATGAAAGTTAAATACAGATTAGAAACAAAAGAATAGCTGTGGTAATTGATGCCTTCCGTGTGGCTCGTGTGTACAGTGTGTGTGCATATGCAGATGAGTGTGTTGCTGCTGACAGGGACTAATGTCTAAATCAGCCAGACTCCATCGCCCTGTCGCCCCGCTCCCCTACAAATGTCACCTGTTCCCGGCCAGTGATTTGCATAATGCAAAGCTTCTCAGTCGTAACGGTCCGATTAGCGGAGGAGCGCGAGACCATTCCTGACGCACCAAGCCGTTAACGGGCCTCCTTTTGCGGCGAACAACTGTGATTAACTGTGGGGGGGCAGGGGAGGGGGCACTGGGGTGGGAGGGGTGCAGTCAGGAGCCGGACAGAGGACTAAGGCTGTGGTAATTACATACAATATCACAATGTTCAAGGCACTAATATCACTTACATGGCCTCAATTATAACAGCTACTTTTCACATTAGAGCACAATGGCTACTAATAGAATGTGAAACAATTCATATAGTAAAAAATGAAATGGTTACGTTCGTGTTTGAAAATAAAAGTTAAAATCTACCCATAACTGTAATTTCTATTAACAAAATACATGACAGCCTGAATTTATTGAAAGACAATAAATAACAATAAATCAAAAACACCACACATCACCAGACAAGTACAATAAATTATTATAAATACACGCTGATACATTCTTTACATTCTTAGCACAATAACCACATCAAAAACACTGAGTTCGACCATGATCCGCATATTGTTGGAGGTATGTGGACCAAGAAGAAATGTGCAGACACAGGCAGAACATCCAAACATTAGGGAATAAAAATTGATTCTGCAAAGAAAGTCAACTATAGGTTTAATTTGGGAATATATCTTAATTTCCAATCTACATATTACTTTTATACTGTGAATAAACATATAAATACACATACCTTGTACTCTATGTTTACACCCACACACCAAACCTTAAGCAGAGGAAATATCATGTCGACACATTATTTCTCTATAATGTTTTAAGTTTCCTCTCTTCCTCCTCCTCCTCCTCCTCTTCCTCCTCCTCCCTCTCTCGCCGCTGTTTGACGGATGAGGCTGGGATCAGAGCATGAGAGGATGAGAGCGGAGATGTGTTGCACCCCACTTCTCTTTCTAATGTCTGTGGCTGCCGGCAAACCATGCGGAAAACTAAAGACTATCAATGCCACAAACAAATCTCTCTCAAATGGGAAGCTCTTTTACATGTTTTAGTGCGTGGCTGCTCTGGGCCTAATGACATGGAGACGAGAGGAGGGGAGCGCTGGTAACAGATGACATAAGCTCCAGTAATCAGGCTCATCACAGGCCAGCAGAACTAACAGCTTCGGAAAACACAAAGAAATCACCCATAAGAACAGTGTTGATTGTGCATATGATGTTTTGGGGGGGATACAATAAATCCAATGTAGCTAAAACATCACTCAGTTTAGTGTCGTGAGGTGTGGAAAAGAAGATATCAGAAGACCCAAAACAATTTCAGGGCAACATATTAATGAAAATATTTAAACTGTTAAATTCTCTCAAAATAAAGCAATAAATAATCACAAGTTGAATCTGAGAGACTAAAATGTGTTAAAAGCTGAGTGGATTTATGGGAACGTACAAATGAGAAGCAACATATCTTTATACAGTAAGTGCTCATGAACTGACGAAGATCCACTGATCGAAACGTTGTCATTCATTAAATACAGTTTGGGAGTAGGTGTGCAGGCTTTGTCTCACTTTCTATTAGTGCTCAGTGGCCTTGTCCCTAATTTCCTATTCAACCTGTTTTTGACTAAATGTATCTTTGTGCTTTTTCTCACAAAAAAATCTAAATAAAATAAAAAATAACACAACTATATATATATTTTTTATTTTGTATTTGACTACATCTAAATTTGAAGAGTTCTGATATCTCCGTTTTGAAAAAAAGTGTTTCCTTTTTGTTATCATCTTCTAGAGATATTATCAATGACAATAAGGCAGATTTTATCAAGAAATTATATTTTGATAGTAATAAAATAGATTTGGCTTTTGGAAATATTACTATACTAAAAGTCAAGCCTCTGACTTTTTCAAATGGCACATTTGCAAATGAACTCATCATTTGTAACTAAATGTATTCTTCAGCCAAATAGTTATTAGTTATTTAACCAGAGTAAAATAAAAGTTAAAACTTCAAATGAGAACATATTGAAAAAAATAAAAAAGAAAGATGAAATAAAAAAAACTTCTTTCTCTTTGTGACATTGCCTATATTACTTCCAGCATAAATGGTCTGGCCTATGACCCCAGACCCTCCCTCATGTCACTGCTGTCTTGTAGCTGTTAGATGCCCCCCTGTAACTGTATGCAGATGTTAGCTTGTCTGCCCACGGGAGATAAGAGATTTTAAAGTATAGTCGTTCCTATGATTAAACACTTTCAACTGCACTGCCCTGATTTGAAAACAGAGGAGTCTCCCCAGCCATCAGTCAAGTCCAATCCCCTTTATAGCTTTCACAAAGTAACAGCAACTGCAGTTATTAACCCGCACCACCCTCAGATAGCCCTAGTCGAGCTGTCCCCAAGTCTTAACCAAGCTTTCCATGATACCATCGCTGTGTCGGAGTGGAAAAGAAGCGCTCCCCATTAGATGTCCAGCTAGATAAATAGACTATAATGGGCTGCGAGGGGTACGTTTGGTCGTTTTGCCAGGACTCTTCCTTCAGATGTGATCTTGGGGTCGCAGCCATGAATCAGGCTGGGCTGTGCGACGTCATTGGTCATCCTGACAGCCCCAACAAAGTCTGTGGAGCTGGGGAGGGACAGGCTGCACTAATAGAGCCAGATTAGGGTGGGTGTGCTAAGTAACTAGCACTGGTGGACTTAAATGAGTGTGTAACTGCTCTGTGATATGGGATATGTGTCCTGTAGTTTAATACAGGAGTTAAAATTTGTGTAAAAGGCTGTTAGTAATAGTAGGCTTTCAAAAGATGTCATTTCAATAAATCTGTTACGCAACCCACATTTTCAGATAAAAAAAAGGTAAGACAGAAATTGTTTATTCATTAATAATGAGTAAAATTCTAGAAACCTTTAGAGTAAACTTTTCAAGGCAATTTCATAAAAAGGTCTGTGGTGATTATATGCACCTCTCTTGCACTTACTTTTGTTCAGGAAAAATGAAAATGCAATTTTAAACTGAGATAAGACCCTTTTTTCTTTCTCAATATCTCAAGTTCAAGTATGCTGCTAAACAATTAAACAATTAGACTACTCAAAATATTTTGAACTAAATGAATAAACAAGGTGAAGCTTACTATTTTTTAATTCAACTAAAATTATGTGAACATGGCTGAGAGTAAACCCATCATTATGGCCAATGGAACTTTTATAGACGTATATTTGCATGAGATTGTCCCTCCTGTTGTTTTTTGAAGGACTTTTCATAGTGCAAATGTGACCGTGAGTGTGTGCGTGCGTGTGCAGTCCGTGGCGTGGTAGCAGTGTGGCTGATAAGGAGCAGATAAAGCTTTAAGGGCTAATGGTTTCCACTAATGAGAAAACTGGCTGTGATTATGACAAATAGGTGGAGAGCAGCAGGCTAAGCAGCGACACACAGCAGCTATTGTTCGGCAGGCCAGCCTCAGCATCTCATTACACTGGAGCTGATAGAAGAGCCCGCTGGAGATACGGGCCGTTCACACCAAATGGATGTGAGAGTGACTGTCCTGACCCCAGCCCTGCTCTGTCCCTGATCCACTGCACACTGTGTGGCCAAAGAGAAAAAACGCAAACCCTGCTCTTCCAGGCTGTGTATAAGTTTTAAGTAGACTATGTGAGTGATTCAATTTTGTCTTTATTTTAATAGTTTCCCCAAGAGAAGAAACTATTTAGTTACGGTTGTTTCTTGTGTCAGATGTGTATTACAATACAGCGTAATAGTTACAATAAAAATATATGCAGATATTTCACCACTGCAAAATTTCTGTAACTACTTTTTGGTACATATTATGCTAAGAATGAGCTTGAAGGAATGTTTGAGTAACAGTAGTAAAAGTGAATCTAAAAAGAGACTGAAAAAGTTGGTTCGCAAATAAAATTGTCAAAAAAGAAGCACTAACTTTTATGATGGAGGATAAGCCACCTTATTACTTAGGATAATCGTATTATGGTCTTAAAACTCCTATAAGAGACATAGGTGTAATGCCACACAGAAAAAGTTGTTCACCTTAAAATTTGGTAATGCTTTATTACATTTACAAACTATTTTCAGATCTCTATTATAATATTGTTTCCTCATCACAAACATACCTGGAATTGTGTTTTGTTTCATTCACAAGTTTAACATACAAATCCTGCATATTTAGCCGAATTTATTTGTGTTTTTAAACATACACCTTCACTAGAACCTTTTGAATGATTTCAGCCCAGGAATGGTCCATTTCTACTGAACTAAAGGTAAAAGGAGCTGTTGTAACTTGAAAACATGTGAATCAAACATAAATCAAACATGTGTGAATGAAACAAAGCACAACTACAAGTGTGTTTTTGAGGAGGTAACAGCATTATAACATAGCTTAAAGCTCACAAGAGTCAATTGTGTGTAATATAGGACCTTTATATTCTGTCAAGTTGCCCTGATATTCAAATGACTGTGAGTCTGGAGTTCATCAATACACTTTAGTGCACCGACTTCAGTATATTAATATTCCTTAACCTTTATTCAGCCCTTGCTAATCCCAGCCAGCCCCTAGCCCTCTCTCTCTCCATCATGCCCCACTCACCTCCTGCCTCTCCTCCTCTTATTTGTCCTCTTCTTACTCTCTCGCTTCCTCCCTCTGCCTCCGCGTCCGCCTCCTCCTCACCCAAACCCATTTCAGCATGCGATTATAAATGGAGCCTTGGGAAAATGTGATAAATCAATTAATCATTTGTAGCTATGTAGCCTAATGAGTGAACTGAGGTGTCATAATTAGTTCTCCCAGTATCAATCACTAAAGTGCGAGTTTGCTGATAAACTGGTGCTGATGAGAGGAGAGACTGGGCGCACAGGGATCACGCGGTGCTAGTGCGGCTAAACATGTAGTAATGAGATGTGTTCACACTCTTTAGGTTCAGCACACTTCAACAACTTCTCAAGGCACCCATCACACGAGGAACATTTGGAGAAATTTAGACTGGAAAAAAGATGGGAAGAGTGAAAAATGACCAAAAAGGATAAAGTGTTCTATTTTGAGTATATGTTTAGATATATACTGCTAGGAACATTTTACATATATTACATAGTTGTCATTTTTATCTAAATGTTAATGTGTGATATTGTGTGAGTGTATGTGGGTCACAGAGAGGACAGTGTGAATCACTCCTCTTGTTGACTGAATGTAACTGCATTGTATAATTTATTCTACTTAGCTATAATCTAGTGTGGAAAGTTTTTTTTAATGATCTTAACATCTCTGTACATTGTCCCTTCAAGTAAAGAGTAAATTAGAGAAAATCTAGAAAATTAAATAGGATTCTCAACATTCAGCAGTCATTCAGCACCATGGACAGCGAACAACAATCTTTACAATAACAAAAGCACAAGAAACTTCATTGTCTCACACACCATATTCATACAGGGAATTGACATGCACTTTGCCAAAGGGCACACCAGTATGCACTGGTCTGAGTGCATACGAAACTCACCCACTTTCTGAATAGTGCAACCGCTGTCAAGTTTTAGTGTGCTTCTCTCTTCTTTAGATGCATTATAGTTGTCTTATTTATATGTCTTACTTATATCTTACTTGTATTGTTACTATTGAGTTTGAATGTGTTTATCAAGTCCTGAAAACACATCAGGAAATGGCCTTTTAGTTGCATAGATACTCATTATTCACTATGTCCAAGAGATAGTCTTCTCACACATGTCTCTGGACTGAGAAGAACCCCGGATGGATCCTATACTATACAACTATTCATTTTCTTTTGATGCCTATACATCATAGAGTATGAAAGAAACACAATACCCCAATTGATTAAAGAGCCATGTACTGTGATAGACCTCCAGACTGTATCATTACACAGGTGCCAAAGGTTTCAGGTGAGTCTGGTAATCTAATTTACATCAGTGATATGAACACCGCTATGAGTGATGGGGGCCGGAGTACTACTGTAGGACTGTGGTTCAGAGGGAGTGAGGTTAAACAAATGAAGTGCTTATTACCAGCCAGGCTTGGAGGAGTTAAGGTAAGTCATGCATATATAACACTCAGATTTAGAGGAGGGTGTGTGGGGTCAGCACAGAGGTCACCATCTCCCAACTGTTTATATAAATGTGTGAAGGAGTGCTAATGGTCTTTCAGCGTGCTCGCGAAATGCCCCAGTGCACAGCCTAACTTATGGAAATCACAACCTCTATGCTTGAAGCCATTACCCAGCTCATTTGCATAAAGACTCTTTCAAATAGGCTGTTGAAGGCCGGGACACGCCCCCTCACCCTCCAAACCAATATCCCATTAGGCTTTTTTGACTAAAGTTGAACCTATCGACACACGGCAGCCCAGACCAATCACGTTGATGTATATGCAGAGGTAACATAGAGGGGACAGGGGTCCAAATGTGCACGCCTACCAACACTTGAGCCTGCATGGGGCCAATATAACAAGCCATTAACGAAGCCTTAATTGATGAGCTCGTTAAGATCTGTTATTAGAGAAATTGATTTCAAATAGCCACTTTAATCTGTCGGCCAGGGTGGAAACAGGCCGCGATGCAAATTAAAGCCGCTAAAGTACATAATGGAGCAAGTAATTCATAGATTTCACTTTCACTAATTAATAATTGGAGATTGGACGAGGCAGATGTGTGTGTGTGGTGGTATAGCAGGTCTATTGTGTATCTGGTGTTATTAATTAATGAGCTTTATTCCCAGGCACCCTATTAGTCACTTACACTGTGTGTATGTGGCTATGGCCGTGTTTGTGTGGGAAAGTGCATTAGGCTGGGAGTGGACACGTTATGGGTAAACACTAGTTATTATGAAGCAAGATCTAAATGAGATGATAACATTAAGTGTGTTTCTTGTCATTTTGGTCTAGAGGTGGCTACAGATGACTAATGGTGTGTTTAACTGTGTGAGTTAAGAAATAAGCTCAAGAGGAAAATACAAAATAAAAAAGAACTTGTAAGTAAATGAGTAAACGCTGTGTTTTTTGTTAAAATACAACATAAAAAACTATTATCCTATTATTATTATTATTATTATTATCCTTCAGTGACTAATGTTGGTTGTAATGGTTATAACATTGTAGTAATAGCAACCAATCTATAATTTTGCACGCATTCTCAGAACTTCTATTGAAGACACTTCTTTCAGCTTCTCTCTTCTTTACCTGGTGCTCAGAAGTGTGGCAGATAAATACTTCTGCTCCATCTTGAGTGATGACTGATTGTGTCAGAGTGCACAGTAGATCATAGCAGTTCATTGCTCTTATTTTGAAGAAGGCCTTTTAAATTGGACTGAGGTTGACTTGGAGCTTTGAGTGGTGGGCTCCGTGCAGACCCTGAGCTTAACGGGTCATGAACCAGACTGTATGCGTTGGCCGCCTGATCCAAGGAGCGCAGTTTAATCCCATCTTTTTTATCTGTCCCCTCTCACACGCACCCGCACACACCAGGCTATAATTCCTGTATTAGTGTGGTATTAGCCAGAGTGGGGCAGGTACTTAACACTGAAAGAGCCGAAATCACTTCCCAGGGGAGCTTTTATACAATGCGCATGTGTGTGTGCGAGTGTGTGTGTGTGTGTGTAAGATAGCGCTCATTGTCAACGCTGCTCCTTGTGTGTGTGGCTGTGTGTGTGATCCTTTGAGCTGGAGGAAGTGCGTCGCTGCTGGGTGCCCGGACCCCCCCTTGTCGCTTCCCCACCCCACGCGGTTGATTTAATGTGGGGAATTGGCTGGTGCTGTATTGAATCCGACTGGGGCCCATATTGTTCGGCTGCGGGGGATTACACGTTTAGCGGCGAGTGATCCTGGCTGGGCTATACGGAGCAGCAGCAGCTCTTATCAGGCACTGGGAGGCCGCGCTCTGCCACATTCACAAGACCGCAATACACTTTAATTGAATTTCTTTTTAGAGACAGAGCGGCTCAGACGGCTCATGGCATTCAATTTACCAGCTCCCCTGTCAACGTTTAGATCCCTCAGCCCGTTCTGCACCAGCACAAAAAGGGGCGCCTCCTCTCGACAAAAGGAAACTTGCAAATACCGTATTTATCTCTGTTGGCTCTCTCTAGTGCTCTCCTCTGCCGCACCACTATCCATGTCAGTTATTATATCATTTCAATGAATACTCGCCAGGAAATGGGCTTATCGCGCAAGCAAAATATCTATTTCTTTCAGGCCTTGATTTAGTGTGTTTAAAGCGCGCGGAGAAGACAGACAGACTGTCAGAGCAGAGCTGCACTAAAGCAATGATGGTATCAGAGCCCGAGCTGAAATACTGATGAATGGAGAGACAGGGGAGGAGGGAGGGAGCGAGGGCACGAGAATGAACAGGTGAGAGGAGAGTAAGTGAGCAGGTGAAAGGAGGAGAGGAGCAGACAGGTGAAAGGAGGAGAGTAAGTGAGCAGGTGAAAGGAGGAGAGGCGCAGACAGGTGAAAAAAGGAAAGGAGTAGGTAGGTGAGAAGAGGAGTGCAAGAGACGAGAGTCAGCAGGCAGGTGAAAGGAGGAGAGTGAGATGACAGGTGAAAGGAGAAGAGTGAGATGGCAGGTGAAAGGAGAAGAGTGAGATGGCAGGTGAAAGGAGCGTGATATGGCAGGTGAAAGGAGAAGAGTGAGATGGCAGGTGAAAGAAGGAGAGTAAGCAATTAGGTGAAAGGAGAAGAGTGAGATGACAGATGAAAAGAGGAGAGTGAGATGGCAGGTGAAAGGAGAAGAGTGACATGGCAGGTGAAAGGAGGAGAGTGAGATGGCAGGTGAAAGGAGAATGAGATGGCAGGTGAAAGGAGGAGAGTGAAGTTGGTCAGTATAACATGATAATATTTCAATGTCATGTGCATTATTTGGACTGATGTAAACTTTTTTCTCCAAACCTGAAACACAAAAATACTCGTAGCAGAAACAGATAAAGAAAGGAAAGAAACATTTGCTGTGTTATGTGGACAGAGGACACTATTTGCTGTTGAAGACACTCACAGCGTCCTGTGGGCATATGAGGTGATGAAATGTCTTTTCCAAACATGAGGCCTTTAAATATACACTACTGACTAACTGGCCTCTTTATTCAGTCTAGTGCTGTCAAATTATTTGTGGAAAATGGCATGATTTTGAGTGACTGATTCCTCCTTGAATCCTGGTTAGGTGTTATGTTCACAGACAGTGGTTGTTGTTTGTGTCTTGTCCAAACCACTTTCCATCTCCATAATCAAGTGCTCCTCAGATGTCAGCCTGAGAAATGCTTTCATTTGAAATAAGTGGCACACTGCACACAGTTGTTGCTCGTGTGGGTGATTGACAGAGAGCTGCAGTGGCTAGAGCTCCACACCAAATGCTCCATAATAGATTTTCCCAGCAGCAATTAGAGGAGTGGCAAAAGAAATTTAGTTCCTAATCCCACAGGAAAGACCCTGAATGTTATCTGTGCGGAGCTGCACATCAGGATTTCACACTTCAAGAACCCGAGAAGAATCACTGGGGAAGTGTATATGATATAGATTTTAGTTTTTTGGACTATTGTTATATTGTCATATGACTTGATTTGTCTGTATTTAATTTGTGAGTAGTTCTTAGACTAGATCCCCGCGTTGTTTGTCATCTATTTTTTTCTTCTTTTTTATGTGCCATCTTGAATATCTCTAGAAAAGTTCAAATGTGCACCTTTGAGTTAAATTTAAAAAGGGTAATTGATAAGTGAAAGAAAATAATTGAAGTCCTTTTGATTTTACTATGCAAAGCAAAGTGGCTTAAGGAACACATGAAAGGATGCAACAGAAGAATGGTCTCATCTGTGCTGGGATTAAACTGAAAACCTTCAAGAGTGAGTGAACGCTCTTTCCACTGAGCCATTGGTGTTTTGGTTCAAGGATGAGCCTCAAATGATTCACCCATGTTTGGCTTCCCAGTTCAAATGTCAAAACTAAGTCCCAGCACCTGCAGCACCTCATGAATCAGTGCTAGTGCAGCCTCTACAGCTCAGTGAGTGAATTCTGGAGGTTCGGAGGTTCTTTCTGTCATATCCTGTTATATCCTGAGAATGAGAAAATATGTCCTCCATTTGCACATCAAGGTACTGGCAGCTTATTCTGATGTGATTGTACTGCCTTTTCTAAACCAACAAGAGTGCACAATATTGTACCTTTAAACGGTAAATGGTTCCACCTTCAAGACACTCACTCATTCATACACCAGTGTACTCAGACACTGGGGGGAGTGTCTTGCCCAATAACACAATGACAGCATTCACCTGTGAGAGCAAGATTCAAACCGCCAACCTCTGGATCAGTGGACAAACTCACTACCAACTGTGCTACTGTTGTGACTACGCTAAACAATTAAAGACTACATCAGTGGTTTGGAGAGCTGCTGACCAGAGGGCCAGAACATGCTGCACCAGTGTCCACAGAGTACACAGGCTCATGTGGACAGGGTTATGGACCACAGCAGCCGTTTCTCTCACAGCGGCCCCATGTCCCATGACGACCAAACACAAACACACATGTATGCATCCATCTCATCTGGCCACCATAATTCCATTTGTCTGGTCCAGCAAGCAGTGGGCTAACTCCATGAATTATTACAATCCCATAAGGCATCAGGGGGTGCGGCGACAGGGGCCCTCTGCGTGTGGCCCCCATCTAGCTCTGAAGTTAGAGCAGAGCACACACACCCTTCCTCTCCGTTATCATGGCCGCGTGTATCTTCTATCTTCAAATAATGTTTTGTCTCTTTCCTTTGTGCTATCATGCTGCTACAAATGGAAAAACGGCCTCTCATTCCTCTCTCTGGGGTTTTTTAGCAGCTCATTTTTCCACGGGGGTCATGTGCGTGTGTGTGTGTGTGCGTGCATGTGAGTGGGTGGTGGCGGGTGGCACAGTAACAGTGGTAGACAGATGACCACTCTCTCTCCCTCCCTCCCTTTCTCTCTGACCATGTTGAACATTGCCTAGAAAGATCATCGGAGCAAAAAATGGATTTCATTTCGGTTTGTATTACAGGATTTAAAGTACAGCAGGGCGGCTGTAATCTGAGAGCCCTTTGTATTATTCTGTGCTGATTGAAGTGGACTTTTTGAAGTGGAGGTTGAGTTTTTCTCCAGTGAATGAAGCTAGTGCGGCTCCACCAGAGGACTTTGTGTAAGTGAGAGGCAGCCTTAGAGAGAGACGGGCCTGTTCTCAAATGAACTCAAGTGATTGCACAGAGTTGTTAGACAGAGAGAGCAGAGCGGCGCAGATATAGCGGTGTTCTCAGTCCATTGGTCCAACATTGTGTTACTGTACTGAGGATTGATTGATCAAATGAAGCATTTACAGACTGACCTGAGTGTGAAGGGGCTGGTCACTGTGAGGTACAGCAGCAGGGTCGTCCATACTTGTACTTACAAACTGTAACAAGACACAGTTGTCAAGTGGTGGTTAATAATAATATGAGCAAATATTTTTCACCTCTTCACTGATTATTGGTTTAGAGTGTGTGGGGTGTGAAAGAATAAAAATCATAAGAACAGAATAATGCCTTGAAAATATTGCTCCTCAGAACCATTCTCCATATTATTAAACATGACTCAGAGGTATCAAAACATGCCTCCGTTCATAGATAGATGAATGGTGGCCACAGAAAAAAAAAGTGAAATATATACTGTATATATTCAAATGGACTGTATGTAGCACGCGCTTGTGCTGGTTTTTAAAAAGTAATGCAACTGAACCAGGGTTGCTAGATAGATTACGCAATAAAAGTTTTTCTCATTCTACCATCATCACACCTCAAGCAGCCATCTTGTTTTATTTATTTTATACTGCAAAGCAGATTGATATCATTTCTTTATTTTTCATCTTGAGGAAATATTGGTAAATTAGCCCCAGAGTTATGCTGTGTTGTGGAATAGTCGGTTTATTACCCATCCACAGATTGTATAATAGGCATTCTGTGCCTGTTATGGGGGAAGTGAACATGTGCTCCACACATTCTTCATAGACACCAATCTTAAATTGGATCTCCTGGCTGCATTCTTTAATTATGCTGTGATCCATGGGAGAACTAGCAGGAGGTGAGGAGGGGACACAGGCCAACCCTGGGCAGTTCAACATACAGCTTTGATGGATTTCATGTTTTACTTAATGATTCCCACTGTACTTCAGTTGTGGGTGTGACATTTTTATTGTATTAACAGTTTTGATTTCCTTCATATTTAAAATTTAAAAAGTTAAAGCTGAACTTTTAGCTGGAGATTTCTTTCCATTTGGGGAGTTTGCAAAAATTATCCTATAGATAGTGCTTGTTCTTAAAATTGCCACTAGGGCTAGAAGGGTTAAAGGGTCATTTCTGGAGTTTCTTTTTTCAGTCCTGTGCAGGATGTATACTTGGTATAAATTTGGACTAAAAGAATGTTATACTTTCATTTTACAACAGAGAATTTGTCAAACTTGAGTATTAAGGAAAAGTTTAAATGCTGCTGATCATCGCTAATGATATCCTGATATCATCTCACATTACTGGGACCTTTAGAGGCTCTTACAGTCTGAATGGAGCATTAACTGTTAAGTGAACTTAATAAGTCCACCTAAGCACTGTGTTAATGGGAAACCCTTTAACGAGAGAGAGGGAGAAAGAGAGAGAGAGAGTGAGAGACAGAGAGACAGAGAGAGAGAGATGGAGATCAACAGAAACCAAAGTAAATGCCCAGAAAAGCACAGAATGTAGGAGCGTGATGATAACCATCGTTAAGTTTTTATATCATTAGAAGCAGTGGGCTCATTTCCACATACACAGCTCTTATTACACCCCCACGATTAGCTCTACGGCACAATTAAGGCCTAAAGGTAGAGACGATTAGATGGAGAGGACAGTTTAAGTTAAAGCTCCCAGCGTTTAGCTGATAAGAGCTAATGGTGTGTTCAACTTGAGCACAATGCTGACTGCATCTGCTGACGCTAAAGACAGCCACTGGCAACTGTAAATGGCAATCTCTGTCAAGAGAAGCATAGACCTGTATAAAACATGCTGTACATTTAACCTTTGTTTAGTAAAATGTACTGAGCAGATTTCCTGTAGCAGACTGAGCTACGGACAGGTTTCGGCATAATGGGCCTTATTCTAAACTTGTTTGGGCAGTTTAAGATGTTTTACCAGTTTAAATATTAGACCAGAAGACCTCTGTGGAATTTTCATGTCTGTGGCTATACTTTCTATTCTTCTATTTCTAGTCCAGTGTTAGAACATTTGTTAATCTAACATGTGTCCAAGCAGTTGACAGTCACAGTTACATCCTCCCCAAATGTGAACACTGCCCATGAACCTTTATTTAATACATAAAAGTATTCTTTACTCCTCTTTCCTCTTCACACTTTTCTCTTCCACACTTCTTTTTCATCCTCTTTTTGCTTGCCCCCAGCCCTCCCTTCCTCCCCTCCCTCCTAATGGTGCAGTGACAGAGCTGGTGTTTCTAATCAGAGGTGAGGAGAGCCAATGAGCAGCCGTCCGATCCTCTCTGCTCTCTCATCAATCGGCTCTAACTGAATGGGAGCAAATCTCAGCAAACGGGACAAAATTAATATGTAGCAGATCTGCGGCGGCGCGGCGCCTGGAATTGGAAATGGCTTTGGTGCTGGCTGACCCGTATCTGTGGTGCGGGCCGAGAGCGCGTGCGGCCTTGTGCTGGGCATTATTGAAGAGACAATTGGCTGTACGGCAGTAATCAGGAGGACACTGAGGTGTGTCTATCTTATGACTGCTCTGTGACAAGCCCTAGACACACACACACATAGCCCCTATCCAATTCAATCAAGCAGTCCATCCGCCCTGCAGAGCAATGTGGCACTGCCCCCGTGCATGACAGTATCAATTCAATTACCCAGGAAATGGATCCATATTCAACCCATATAAAGTCATACACAGGGCCAGGAGGGGCTGCCGCTGCTGCCGAGACAAAGAAATGTGCATTTACCCTGTAATAACTTTCATTTGGACTGGCTTTGAAAACCATTCTCAGCCAGGCATTTGTCGCTGTCACATCGCGTTATCCACAAATCAGGTTTACAAAATATCAATTCAATTTCTAGCGTAGCGCGAAAGGCACGGCAGAGGAGAGGAGAAACGCCTCGTGCTGAGGGGCCCCTTGTGGCTGGGCCAGATTTCCAGTCACAACTAATCAAAAGCAGAGAAGACCATGCTAATCTCTTCAATTTCATCCTTTAGGCCGCTGTCTTTCCCTGGCTGTAAACACACACAGTCAGCGGTGTGTCCAGGGAGGCGCATGCAGGTCAGATAAAAACATGGACACACAAGCTGAACATATATAAGGCAGACATGGAGCCATTCATAACAGGGACATGAGTATATAGGCTGTATATATCATCCACACAGACTCTGCCTCAGGCCTGGTGTATCAGAGCGCCTCATCTCTGTTCTGTCTGTGGGCCGCCGTCTGCAGGTGACCACTGCCCACTGCACACTCATACACCAACACATGGGAGGAGGCGCCAGCAAACATTATTATCATCATTATTCTTTTTTGGAGTAGGCCTACTGTGGACAGACATTAATTGTTTTTGGTTTGCTTTCATCACCTTGTCATTTTTTTGCCAAAATTGACTTTTTTGCCTCATAATTTCAAGTTTGGGTAAGTTTTTTGTGTTTCCAGAAAAACTTGAAAAATTACTTATGCGATTATTTTAGGAATGTGTGGATATGGAAATAAGTATGTTCTGAACTTCCTTTTCTAGCAGGACACTTTACTCTTTATGCAGCCATCTAGTGGGCAGGTGAAGTACAGCACTCCAAGAACACACTGACTTTGTGCTTACAGATTAGATTTAGTGTGAAAAGGCTAAACTCTGCTTTGCTCTGAAATAGAAATCTGCTGGTGAAGAAGAGTCCTGGAGGAGTGCAGAGGAGCTGAGGTGAGGTCGATCCTAATGAAACGCTCTTTTCTCCAATAATCAGACACACGGAGCTTCCTTCATCTGGAAACTGTTAGCAGCAGTATGAAATTATCCACAGACACACTCAGATCCAGCACAGTAATTACACAAGTGCACGGAGCGGCCGCCTCAAAACGCTGTTTAACAAATCAATTTGAGAATGCTTACCTTGTGGAGCCGTGCGCGGCGCTGTGTGTTCCCCTGTGCTTGTGTGTGGACACTTCCACAGCTGATCCATTAAGGTGTTAACAAAGCGCTGCGCTCGCTGCGCTGCTGGAAATGTGTAATTGGAAGGATGGCTAAGGGCCGACACACACTAACACAGCTTATTGATCCAGTGCAGCTCCCGTACACAGCCCGCAGCAGACCAGGCGCTAACACAGCACGGGGCCGCATTCTGTTACCAGCGCCGGCACTTTATCAAACAATCAATAGTCTTTTATTTTCTCATATCTTTAAATGGACGAATATCCTGAATATGATTTTTACAACAGCAGGGAGGATTGTGATGGAAAAAGGAGGAGGGGTGAGGGCAGGGGACAAAAGAAGTGCAGAAGAGATGAGAAACATACACAAACACATGCGCGCTGAGGTAACAGGTGGGACAGGACGTAAGGCTGTGGATGTTGGACCACCGCCAATGGGCAGGAAGCCGCTATGTGACCCCTGCGCCATTTGCATGTTAAGTGGTGTCAATCTGCATTGATTGTGGGCCAAATGAAATGCAGTGGGCTTCAATAGAGCCTGTGCTTTACAAGGGCCTTGTAGCTGCTACATCCAGCCTATTGGATTCAGATTAACAGGCTCAGTACAGCTGCACACTGAGCAACTTATCTTTAATTAAAATCACTTCCTTCTCAGCATCTCCTGGACTGGATCAGGCTGCACCTGGACTGGACTGCACAGGTGTACTTGAGGCCAGACAAAGCGTCTTCTCGAAGAAAATACATTATATATATCCTAAATGGCAAGGTACTGTTGATACTTGTATTTACATGCAACGATATACTGTATCACGCTGTACAATTTAGTATTCTGGAGTACAGTAAGACATTCCTTGAAAACTTTGAACCTTTTATTACTCTTTAAAGTTCAGAGTCAACTGTGATGCTGTGGCCAAGAGTATTTCACTAACTTTAATCTCAGGTAATTCCTTCAGTGTAGACATGCCCCTTCTCAATCACAGAAAATGGCAAGCTCCCAAAGTCTGCAGCAGAACCCACAGGCAGTAGTCGATTGTACTTCAAAGCAACTTCTAGAAGTTCGAAGCTCTAATCATAAATAAAGCAAATTTGCAACCAAACCAAGCACATTTAAAATTAATCCATTGGTAATAAAAATAATACTAAAGCAAGTGGCAGCTTATATTCCCCCCTCAGAGTGTCCCTTTGTCACTCAGTTATGTATATTTGTTATATTGTTCTAGCATATAATAGGGACAGTCAAGGCTCCAATTATCCATTAGACAATGTAATGTGTCTGATTTCAGCTAATTACGGATTAGGTCAGGTTTTTTCCCATCGTAAATGAAGGTCTGTTACATTGCCTGGATCAGTGTTATTTGGCCATATGAAAAAGCCATGGGGGCTCTGTACTAAAGGGTGTTCGGTTCCTGTTTAACCAGAGCAAGAGTTATATTTGCATTGTAGGAGTAAGTCAGACATGTTCTCAGTGTATGTTGGATTCTACCAGGCCTCCGTATGTCAATGGTTCTGTTCATTATCTTCATTCACAGGATTAGAGAACAGAGGGACTCCAGTTTGTGGGAACACAGGATTTCATCTCTGTTGTTTGCTGATGATGTTGTCCTGATGGCTTCATTGAACCAGGACCTTCAGCATACACTTGATCTTGTTCACAAGTGACAGAGGGATGTGAGATTGACAGGTGCAGCCTGCAGTGATGTGGTCACTGTATTGTTTTGCTGAGTCAACAGGAAAAGCTCTTGACTTACCAGTCAATCTATGCTCCTATTGCTCCTATGTTCATGAGCTTTGGGTAATAACAGAGAGAATAAGAGTGCAGATACAAGAGATCAAAATTAGTTTTCTCTATAGGGTGGTATGGCGCTACATTAGAGACAGGGTAAGGAGCTTGGAGTATAGCTGCTGCTCATCTGGCTTGGGCATCTCTCAGAGGCCTCAACTTCTCCAGGAGAGTTCCAAGAAACCAAGACACACTGAAGGGCCTATGTCTCTACGCTGACCTGAGAACAGCTTGGGGTCCCCATTGACGAGCTTTAGAAATTTTGCAAGGAACAGAAGTCTGCTCCCCCCTGCTCAGACTGCTGCCTCAGAATAAAAGTTAATGCTTCAGGTAAAAAGTTCTCATCTAAATTTTGAAAATCTGGAATCAAGTTGGGGACAATAAATAGGGGAAGCCACAATGTATTGACAAAGTACAGTTTAACAAATTTGATAAAACTGTCATAACCTAATTTCTGAGTCATGTTACTATAAGTTTAATCCATTGGGAAAAGCAGTATGTGCTCCTCCATAGTTCGTGGAGGACTGTGCATGTCCCTGAGTGTGTGTATGTCCTCTCTATAATAGCCAGCCTGCTATCAGCCATTGGCTCTCACCGCTACTGGGGGACAACCAATTCCCTTTATCAGGTCCCGATAACGGCTTTAGCTCTGCTCTGCCGTCCCACATACACACTATCACACACAGCTACTAAATAACTAATTAGCTGCTCTGTGATGGGGGTGGTGGGAGGTGATCCAGGCTGTGACAAAGGCATGTGGCGGTTTAATGTAAAAAAAAAAATGAAATCAATAAAGGCGTGGGGCATTGGGCAACTAGCAAGCGCCCCTCTTAACATTAACAATTATAGTGATTAACAGTGATACCCGGTTCTCATTATTCACGGGCCGCGCCACCGAGGGGAGAGATAAGCTTGTTTATTGGAGAGGGCCCTTTTCACAAGGTGCAGTCGTTCATCATTTGGGCCTGGGCTCTGGCTGGGGGTGTGGGCTGAGGGGTGTGGGCTGAGGGGCAGCACAATTAAAAACACAGAGTGACCTTGTGGCTGGATGGACCCACGGACACACACACGTTTCACATGGGAAAGGCGTCATCACCGTCTGGAGTCCGGCTAATGGGACCAGACTAAGAGACTCAGAATTGTATTGGATGTATTGTTGATTCCAGCATAGGACAGGAAATGGATTATGATATTTTGATGGGTTTTGCTCAGCAGGACGGCAGAGAAGTGACCAACTTACATGGGTTGGGGAATTCTTGTGGACTCTTGTGGACTTAACCACTGGCCTTAAGGAGTCTAAGAAGAGGTGTATAGCATTGTTTTAGTCCTACAAGGCTTCTGGTCAGAATGGTGGCAATGGTGGCAATGGTGGAGTAGTGACATTGCATAGCAGCCTCACTACGGGAAGGTCGCAGGCTGAATTCAATAAGTGACAACAGCAACGACAGCAGTAACTCAACAGTCCAACTTTATGTTCTAGTAATATTTTTGAGCATTTGTTTAGGCGATTTCAGATTAATATTACTTTGTGGGCTTAAGATGCACTATTTTTTTCTAAAGCCCAAAAGCTATAAAGTGGAAAATGAGAGAAAAATTGTCCACTCAGACTTCAAAGATGAGTTGGACTGTTAGCCACACTTCCCTTGAGTCTTTGTCATGGTGTTGGATGGGGCCCATACAGAGTGTGTGTCATCTCCAGCTGTGTGCAGTGTGTGTGTTAATTGGTGTTAATTAGCTCCATCTTTTCATTAGTGTAAATACAGTATGTTCTGAGGAGGAGGCCTAACCTCCCTCAGCCCCACTTCATATTTCTCCAGCAGTTTCATCAATCCTGCTCCTCCCCTATGTGTCCCCTCCACTCTCCAGCACTATAGAGGTTTAATGAGGCATAAAATATAATTCAGAAATGATAGTGGCTCTAAGACATGTGAGAGTGAGAGATGGAGAGATGGCAGGACAAAGACAGTGTAGTGTCAACACTCCTTTCACTGGGGCAGACACCTCTCTTGTGCTTTATTCCCAGTGAAAATACCCAGGGCTGCTGAAATTATCTAGGCTTAAGTTTGATTTAATGCTGAATGTTCATATAGGATCATCATTATTTGTCATGCTCATTATAGGAGAGTAATTAATGATCAAAAATAGAAGAAGTAGTAAAAAAACAAATAAAAATACAACAATCAACGATAAATGGGTATTTGGAGGTTTAGCACTCAACTTCAAAATGGCATGCTAACATTATGTTCATAAATGTAACACACGGTAGGCTGTGAGTAGTACATTCAGTAGTGGTCATTGACTGGATATGGAACAAGCTTTCATGTCAATTAGTTTGGAGTAAATGATCATAAATATTCTAAGGACTTGCACCACATTCAAGTCTAATTAATTTGCTCAGACCAACTCAGGCCTTCTGTCATGGCTACCCTGCAAAAAGTCACATGAAACCAAAAGTAATGCCTTATCCTTTCTATATCTGAATTCACATGTGACTATCAAAGATTGACCTGTATCCATCACAACTTAATATGCGATAATGCAAATTGTACGCTATAGAAGTGACGAAAGGAGAGACAAAGCAAGGCAGTTGTACTAATATTCCGATCTGCTCAGTGGCTCTCAATGGCTCACATTATGCAGCTTAATCCACTGATGTATTCTACACTTTAACTGCCTCGCTCTGACAATGCTGAGCCTTTCTTCCCTCAGCTCGATGGTACCGCTCCCATTGAAGCCTGGCCTTCATATACCAGTCAATGATGGGTGAAACTGATCTTATTACCACTACGGCAGGAAGTCATACTTTAAATGTAGCGGGCTGCACTGGCTGCCCATTGTGTTCGGTGCCTATTGCAGAGCACATCATCAGAAACGAGAGGTCTGGGTGTTACTCACAGTTGGGCTATAGCATTCAGAGGGTGGAGGGTTACAATCACACTTCTTCAGGGTCACTGCACTCCAGTAAAAGAGGCAGAGGAGAGGACGCACTCTCCTGAAAATATGAACACCTTAAAACTATTATGAAAAGAACATATGGACGTTGTTATACCACAATAAAACTTTCTATGAAGAGTCTTTTGTAGAACTTTTTAAGGCAGTTGCTACATGATGTGTAGAAATAACGCAAAACCTTCTTGCAATGAGATGAAAGTGCTTTCCTAAAGTCCAAGATCCCACTTCTGGCAATAGGCATGAGCTCGATAAGGGTGATGTCATCCACAAACTTGATCAGCTTTAGCTTTATGTAATCTTGGGTGGACATGCAGCAGTAGGTGTGCAGGGAGAAGAGTAGGGGAGAAAGTACACAGCCCTGTGGAGACACTGTGATGATTGTCTGAGTGTTCGAGATATTCTTCACCAATGCACATGCTGACTCTGGTCCATCAGGATGACAGTGAGCAGAGCAGGTGTTGGAGCAGGAGGATGGTGTTGAACGCAGAGCTGAGGTCTGCAAACAGGATCCTGGAGTAGGTTCTTAAGGAATACAGGTGCTGCAGGATGAAGTGGAGGGCCAGCAATCGACCTTTTGGCTCTGTAGGAAAACTGCAGGGAATCTAGGAGGGGGGAGATGATGGACTTGAGATGAAACAGGATACAACGCTCATATAACTTCATGACTATAGATGTCAGCACCACAGTCCAGTGATCTAAGAATTCTTAGAGCGCTTCTTGGAGACGTTGCATAGTTCATTGTTTGTGTCTGGATCGTTTTCCGGTGGACACACCAGCAACTTCTAAACACAATCTCTTTCCCTTGCTCTTGTCTGCTTCACATCAACTGAAAGATTGGACAGTGAAGGCAGCTAGCCCTGTTACATAAATTTCTTTATCTCTTTTTAAAACCTTCAAATAGTAGTGTTCTTATACCAAGACAGTTGTGAAACATATAGTGCTTTTTATTTTTAATCTCATAAAGTACAGTCAGAGAAGCATGTTCACCCTTCTCGTGCTCTCCCAATCCCCTCTGGTTTCCTCGCTGGTCGCTCCAATCTATCCTTGTGTGTGAAAAGCCGCTGTGAGCACAAAGACCTGGTGTGGTAGTTACAGAGCCCCATTGTCAGACAGGCCCTCTCTATCTGCTCCATCTTAATAAGCACAGTCATCATTTGGAGTCTAAGTCGCTCTCGGCCTTCTTGCTTTAATTATGACGTATCGATTGTCTCGTTAAGTCTAGTTTGGCTTAATGAAATCTATTGTTACCTCTAATTCTGTCTTCCATTGTCCCACCCTGGAGCGCTGTGTGTGATGTGGACCCGGGCTCTTTTGTGCTATCTAATCTGCCTGTGTGTGCCGCTTTATCGCGCTCTGCTGTGTTCCTGTGTGTTTCTTTCGTGTATATATGTGTGGCCTTAAGAGCTGGTGTGTGTTGCTTAAAGCCGGGTGTTGTGCTGCGCTGAGTCGATGGGTGCCCGCTCTAAAAGGCGCTGCTGTCACCGTTTATCTGCTGCTTCCTGATTCCCTTCCATCGACTCTGAGCCAATCAATTCACTAAATGATGCAATTATCCGCCCTCCCTCTCCCTCCTACATTTAAAGTTGAGAGGTTTATTTTGGATCAATCCGGACCACTTTGTGTGCAAATTACACAATTGCATTGCCTTCAGATTTCTTAGGCAGCCCAATTGGAGCGAGTCCTGGGTGTGAATGCCTAATGAGAGAGCCGTCCTTCACAGAGGGCCTGTCGAACACAAGCGCAGACAATTAGAGCAGTGGCAATAGAAATAGCCATGGACTGTTCTGGAGAGGCCCATTTCAGTGTATCGGATCTACGGCAGCCTCTGTGTGACAAAATCCATTGGTTTAAATAGGCCCTCAGTACTAACAGCCTATTGCATTACACCTTACCAGAAACATTTTGACCAACAATCAGCACAGTTTTTCTTTACACATCACATTACAAACGACACCAAAGATAAGAGGGTCTATGTTGTGTGTTACAGACCAGGTGTACAGGCCCTAAGTTTAACCCAAGAGGTACTTCAACAACCTTTAAAAGTTTGTATTTTAAACATACCCCACATTAGTATTAGCAATCCCAGATGGACACACCATGACTGGAGTGTGCAAGTCAGTCAGCCTCGTCCTTCCTGCCCCTGGCTCTGTGCTCTCTAAGTTCAGGTTTGAACTCAGGCCACTCAGAGAGCCGACTGGAGCGATGATGGATGGAGGAGAGGCTCCATCTGCATCATGTACTGAGCATAAAAAGTGCACATGGCAGGCCACACTTACAGGTTCAACTGCCCCAGACCCTGTGGAGGTGAGGACAGAGTAGCTGACCCCAAGAACACAGCTCCACACAGGAACAAATAAGGTTGTGTTGGGAACTCCCAGCAGGCAGAAAGATCATGTTCTAGACAAATCCCACAGCGCACTGGTCATATGTGTTTTTATGGCAATAGATTCCATCAAACGATTGAGTCAGTGCAGATTTCCAGATTTTATTATCTGACAAAATTCCAGCTAGTCATGAATGGATGCTTAACTACTATATTTGAGTACATGTTCTTTAGCCTATTCAGTATGGATAAATTGGGTATATGGAAAAGTATGCATTAGAGCTATGGCCAATCTGTTGGAGAGAATAAGAAATAATATATATGGGTATATATTTTGAATGTGTAAGGCGTAATTAATAGCTTAGTGGTTTGATTTGCAGTTGTGATTTTTGTCTGTGAACATGGTTATAGCACAAGCAGCACTAATTTGCAGCAAAAGTAGTTAAAAGATCTCAATTTGAATTTGTAATTTTAAGTAATCATGAAACATGTGGAACTTAAACATGCTTTCCAACCAATCTGAGTTTAAGGACAAAGTTAACAGTGGAATGAAATGCCTAATGTGAAGGTAAATTGATATTAGTGAGTGATAAAAGTAGCGGGTAGCAGAGGGGACATTGCGGAACCCACAGCCCGCCTCAGAGCTGCAGCAGAGGGGTAAGAGGAGGCTGGGGAGTGGGGGCAGGAGGGGGAGGCCCAGTAAATCAGCCAGCCTCTTGTCAACAGCTCCCAGCAGCTCCCCCCGAGGGCCCGCTGAAGCCACTGAGCTGAGAATAACAAATGGCCGTCATTGGCCAGGCAAAAAGCTGTGATTATAATTATCACATCCCACACTGACCTTGCATAAACCTTAATCCTTCTCCAATGGAGCATTTAAATAGGCTGCCAAAAGCGACAGAGATGAGGGGCAAGGGACCACAGGGAGGAGGGGGGAGAGGAGGGGAGGTGTAGGGAGGAGGGACAAGTGTAAAGAGCAGGAGGCCACAGAGAGAGAGGGCACAGGCAGAGAAGAGAAGAGGAAGGGAGACGAGGCAGAAGAGAGAAGTTCACTCATTCAATTTTACAAGAATTATATGGACACAGCAGGCAACACATTGCAATCTAGATAGAATATTTTTATTGCGTTGTTTGATGTGCTTATGATGGTGTTGTTGAATATCATTATTAGACAAACCCTGTGCCAGCTACTATGACTGAAACTATGACTGTATTTATATGGATGTGATTGATTTTTTTTTTTTTTTTTCAAATAAAGGAGCACATATGCCCCAGTTTTTTAACACCTTTTACTCTATTTTATAATAGGGTGGCAATAACAGAGCATATAGTGCAAAATAAGTCTTAATGAAGGAAAAAAAACAGCAAGATATTGTGAATGCGAGTGAAGACAGAGTCATTCTACATGCTGATACTTGACGGACAGAGTACTACCACTGGTCAGCACTAGATGGTGATAAACTATGTACAAATCTTGGGACTCTTAACTAAAGGTTTATTGTTTGAGAGGGTTTGGCTCCTCCACTGGACAGGCAGCCACCTCTCTGCTGTCTCTATCTGCCTGGCGCAGGGGTGAGCCTCAAGGAGGTCAGAGGTCAAGTGGTTTGACCCCGGGTCAATTGAGTGGCGCTGCCCTCACTCATAGAGCGTTTTCACCACACACACAGTGGTGGAGCAGACACATCAGCGTAATGGGATATGAAGAGCTGAAAATGTGTGGAGAGGAGCGCAGAGGTTTAATTGTGGGCTCTCTATCAGCTGAGAACCAGCCTCAGTCTCATACTGCACTGATCACTAATACTGCATTAGTGACTAATCATCATTTCAAGGAAGTTTGTTAAGTTTAAGAATAAATATAAAATTATTGTAAATAGATGAATGATTAACAAATTAACATATTGCTATTGCTATAACAACTTAAAAGGCCACATTAAATATAGAACATTTCTAAACATTTCTAAAATGTCTAATGTTATAACAATATTCATCATGTCATTTATTTTCTGTTGTAATCCAAAACTAGGTATGAGGAGGTTAAATATTTTAATGAATTAAGAAAAATATACATCAGTGAATAAAAAAATCATAAGCATAAGCATAATCATTAGCACAAACACAATTAAGTCAGATAATCAGACCACAGTAGACTGAAAGCACATTTCTTGTCATTATACAGTAAATCTAATGGTTACACATATACCAGCACTAACCAAAAGCAATAAAGAATTTACATTAATTTTTTTATGATTCTTTGTATGCATCGTAATCACCACCATTATTATTTGTTTCACAGAAGATATGATTCTCCCACCTTTTAATGATTGTTTTTATTAACCATTGCCATAAACAATAAACCCAATTGGATACCGCTTTCATTCATATAATCACATGTAACCCGCATGTAATTAACCCCATATCCCATATTACACCCTTGCACACAATAGTCTCTCAATTACAAAGTGCTTGTGGTCTGAACACACATGCATTACCCCATAAGCACCCCCCATAGACACAACACAACAGCGCGGACACAGTGCAGACCAGCCACTCCGAGCCCCCACCCATAAATCATAATGTTTCAAGAAAAGCACAATTTCATTTCCCTGCCGGCTCTTATCAGGCAGAGGTGGGATATACCGCACATCGCCATGCTCGTTTATTATCTCCGTGAATGGGCTGTGGCAGGGATAAGGCTATAACCTGGCCACAGCAGCCACGGGACTGGATTAGACTATTAACTGGAATAGCGTATCAGGGCTAAGTCTATTACCAAAAGCACCAGTATCATGCTCTCCAGGCAGATATTCACTATCCCTATGCAGCCATCGCGGACGCCAGGAAGTCCTTTTCATTTGGGCCATTATTATCTATTCTCCTCTATTGATTTGCACGGCTGGGTGGGTTGGGAGGGGGGAGTGGCCCTGACCTGAAGATGCGCCTTGCTACAGTGTGCATGCCGGACATGCTTCGGCACTCTGGGTCTAAGTGGCATTACTCACAGGGCTGGTGAATACATCCTGGGGCTATGTAATACAAAGTTCTAAAGCTTAAAAATAGAGTTGACGCATGAGGAAGAATCAACTTCATCTGAAAAGAAAACAAAGCAAAAAAAAAAACTCTTTATAATAACCACCTTAATTAGCCTTATATGTGCTGTACTTATCATTCTTTTCAAGCATGCTGATTGTTTACATGAATGCAAGCACTTTCACAACTTTCAGAAGTCACAACAGAGTTTACCATCATAGTAAAGCTAACAAACATTAGCATGCTAATAGAGTACATCCTGTTTTAAGGATAATAAAATGCACTATAGTTGCTTTATTACATGCAAAAGCAGACATCAGTCTCAAGTTCAACCATGTTCATCCCTTGATTCGGGAATAAGGATTCTGTGTTTTTAGTTTAGTTTATTTCATTTATTTAGTTTATTTGACAGGGACCATGCACAGGAGCATTAAATCAAAGACTGAAGAGATGATTTGTTCCATTCTGTTATACTTTTGACAGAAAACGCTGATTGGCCTAGAGCTGTTTTTCTTTTAGGTGCTACACTGGCCACAACATGTGGACCTTGTAGTTCTGGTCATCTGTTCAGATGTTAATGTGACAAATCATTTTAGTGGTGGAGGAGATATTGTTAATAATTTTGAACAACAGTCGCAAATTTCCAAACTGAATCATGTTTCCAAAGCTTAGCATTTTATGTCTGTCATGTATTTTGCAGTGATGATATGTTCTGGTTTTCTATCAAGGGTCCTAAGAGCTTGTTTGTGCTCATGACCAACTTGAAATACCAACATTTAAATGAGAAAGCATCATTGAATTCATGTAGATTTTGGCTGCTTGGGCTGTCAGTGAGTGTTAATTATTACTTACTAAGCCTGAATAATTTTTCTAAACGATTTACTAATTATGAATAGAGTCTTTGTTCATACTTTGCTTCAGTGAAGTGGAGTGAAGCGTTTTAAAGTAGTCAACAATACTAGCTTTTTGCTTCAAAGAATGAAATGCATTTTAATTTATTTGAGCAAAAGTGGAAAAGTGGGAAAAAAAGTAATTTGAAGGCTTGTGAACATCACCTAATGATATCACAAGGTGGAATCAAGTGTTTTGAGCTCTAGAGATGTATCCAAACTCTCTCTGAACATTTTGGTTTAAAGGTCGATCAAATGCTCACAGATTTCACACTACAAATAAATCCATGTGGTAAATGAGTATCATTGACACAGTTAATAAGGGCATGTAAAATCTTATGATGAAGCACCACAGTCTCATCTCTTTATGGTTCACCCAAATCTGTGTCTGGCAAATAGAATAAAGTGTTGAGCAAACATGTAAAATCTACAAATCAATTCTCCAAAGAGTCTGAAGATTCTGCGGGCTCTGGTGGACCACCTCCTGCTACAATCGGCTACGCTAAAACGAATTAGAATCACAACAATTTGTTAATCTTTCCCCGATCCAAGCACCCGCTGAGTCCGACATTAGTTCAACATCAGAGTGTGGAGATGGGAGCCAGCAGGCAGTTAATGGCACCTTCTCACGCACTTAAATAATTATTTTTGTCATTTTCACGTTTTCTATTACGATGAAAGCACAGAAATGCCCTCCTGACACGTGTGACATTCCTTCATTACATTTTATTCTGATGTTTTACTGTGTTTTGATGGCAAATCCATACCTGCTGTGGGAGGTTTAGCAGTAAAAAGATTCATTTCAGCTTACTTTTCAATAATCTGTCCCAGTTTTTATGAGCATGACTAAAATGTTATGCGCGTTTGGTTTCTGTTCAGTGCATTATTTCTTTGTGAAACAGCAACTTTCACCTATAGATTTATTCTACTCAAAACTTTTGAATCAAATTTGTAATTTCACTACACGTACTACCATGTTTCTCACGATGTGGTGCCTTGAGGTGGTACATGGATACTTCTGCAGATCCAATATTTTCTGAATACATCGTTACTTGAATCCACATTGATGTCCTCCTATAGGTTAGTCCAGTCTAGAGTTTAAATCTGGTTTAGCCCTAGTCTAGACTTGGAATAGACCTGTTTAGATCAAGTTTATATCTGGTGATACATAGAAAACCAAAAACTGTATGGATACTTGGAAAAAGTCTGAGAATCACTGTACTGAAATGAACATAATTCAACCCCAGAACCTTTTGAACACTTTTATCAAGGAACTGCTACCCATGAACTTTACTGCACATTTGATCTCAAGGTGGAGAAAAGCAAACTTACAAAAGACTTACAACTTTCAATGGCTGAGGATCATTCCAGCTCACACTCAATATAGTGCAGATTTATTATATTCTCAGATTAAATCCAAAATCAGGTAATCAAAGTCACTTAAAGAATATTATTGTGAGGGATTGGATTTGTCATAGCTGGGCATTTGATTTAAATAAATGCAATGTGAGACTCGCTGTAGAGATTAAGTTTGATTGTCATTAACTGTGCATCAGTGTCGGTCCATTTCATTTCTTAACACTGAGACACACTGACCTTTACATATGAGCAGCTGTTTTATATGGCTAACCTCAACATTTAGAGACAAATTGCTAAAAAGAAAAATGTAAACAAACTTTAAATAACTAACTTGTTAACTTTTGCCATGTTAAGACAGAAATCACATGAATTCTAGTGTCTCAAATGAAATATATAGATTCACTGATATACAGAATACAGCATGTTAAATAGTAATACGCCTACATTGTTTCCCATTGTTCATTTCATCATTTACTAACCCTGTCTACACATTTTTATGACAGTTGTAACAGTAAACCTGAGCTTGTGAGCGAGTAACTCTTAAGAGGAGGAGACATCTTCAGTCCTGACAGCTGATTGGCCATCTCTGGTTCCTCTGGACTCAGTCATGCGTTGGATTGGCTGCACGCCTCTCAGTCAACGTGTCATTGAAGTAGACAGTGATAATGTCATCCCAGGTGGATAATGTATTTTGACGAGGCGGAGATAGTGCGGTTATTGGTGCCACATAATGAATCAGGACAATGAAGCTGTTCTTAAAGGAGATGATCAACACTGACAACTCAGCGATGAATAACTGTTATTTTTCGGCCCTAATTTAACACTTTAATGTGTCTCCTTTAATCTACCGGGTCTAAGCGGGCAGCCATTTAAAAAGAAGTTGTGATTCAGGGTGACAGCCAGGAGCGGGTATTATCACAGAAGATCATGAAGCGAGAATTATGTCTTTATAATATGGAAAAGAGTCACAGTGGGACATGTCATATTGTCATATGGAATAACCAGTGATTTTAATGAAAGAGTAGTGTCTATGATGAGGTGATAAAGTGACCTATATGCATAAAAAGACAAAAAATTAGGAAGCTTTTCATTTCAGTTTCAAATTTGATTTTTCAAAGAGAAAAAGTAAATTGATCCAAAATGCCCAAATGCAAATGATTGGACATGAAAGACATTATTATTCAGGTGACATTTGCAATTTGGTGGAAAATAGATTTGAATGACCCTTTCATTATTACGCCAACGTACATAACTTTAGCTTTGCTGCATGAACAAAAGCTTCTTATCAAACTAATATAGGAACTATGGGACAAGTTGGTCAGAGCGTGAACTTAAAGAATTCACAAAGTAATAAATGGACAATAGTTGTGCAAGATTCAATCTTTGTACATCCTCTGGCACACTACTGCAGTTGTACCATTGAGCAAGACACATATCTTCTGTTGAAGTTAATAGTTTAAAAGTTTTCATGCCAACAACAGAATTCAAGTTACAACAAACCCGGACTCTCCTGAGGCCTTACTTGAGTGTTTTCCAAAGTTACTGTCCTTCTTATGTGCTGATTCAGTAGCACTGAGCAGAGTCTGTGTTTGTGTCAGGGCGCTGCGAAGTTCACCCTACACCATCTCCTATTCAGATGCAGATATCGCTAATTAATTCTCATGTTTAAGGGAATTAAACATTACTCCAGAAGAAAAGAGCGGCCTGACTCATAACCCCTCTTCTAATATGTCTCTTAGATAAAAGCCGGAGTGTATTTCTCGGACATACATTTATTCACAACCCCCGCCCAAACAGCCAATTTCATTTCAATGTACAATGAGCAAGCGGCGGGTTGGCTAATAGAAAACAATGAGTGCTGTTTTATTCTCTGGAGGCTATTCTGCCGGTGTCAGCACTACGTGGCCGGGCGTGCGACACTCAGAGACAAAGGGAGAGAGAAAGAGAGCGAGCGGAGGGGCCAAGTGCCTCTTCTGAAAAACACACTGCAGCTTATTAACCCCAACACGCACACACACAGAGCTCAGAGGGGGCCCCGGCGTTCCCATATCGGCCCCTAATATATTGGGGTTATATGCAGCTTGTAATGGTGTTATTAAAGCAACAGGCTCAGGTTGAATAGAGAGAAAATCCTATTAAAATAATTATAGTCTTGAAATGTGTGTGTGTGTGAGTGTGGATGGTTGGTTTTTAAAGGGCTATGGGTATATATACACAATACTGCTCCCTTGTGTGTGTCCTTGGTGCACTAATGTGTAGTAATTGACTCTGCTAATAGTGATTGCCAGCTAATTTTATTGCCGCTTTTCGTCAGAGCTGCACTTAATTAGAATGTATTACGACTACATTGGGGCCCATACCGGTGCCGCTTAAGAAATAATTATTGCTACATGTAATTATGCAGTTATATAATGGCCAAAAGGAGCGGTGTTTAAATGAAAAAAGTCTTAAATAAGTGTATAATAGGGATGGTTAATCTGCATAGTGATTGGGTCTGATTAAGATTAATAAAATGGCTTTGGGTAAAATGTTACATCAACTCAGGTTTTTACAAGTAACCAAAGTTAATCCACAACATAGCAGTACTCTCCTGTAGTACAGTATAGCAGTATGTAAGGTGCCATATTGTTTTAATTTTATGTGTTTAATTTCTAACCAGCTTTCACAATTAAGCCAGTTAGACACATTATATGGTCAATGTGTTTAACTAAGACGTTTTATTAGAAACGCAAGAAATTTAATAAGTCATTACACAGTTTCATGTAATTGTATTAGCAGAATATTTGAGGCAGTTGGGCCTAGAGACTCAAAGAATTGTCAAGATGACAACATAAAGGGACCACTCTGGAAAAGGAGGCATCCTAATATGTACTGCTTTTGTTTGGAAAAAACAAACAAACAATGCTAATAATATTAAAAGATAAAACAAGTCTGTTTAGCATTATAAAGGACCTTTAGACACAAACGTTCATAGTTCAGAATCTGAATCAGAATCAGAAAGGTTTTATTGCCATATGAGTGAACAGATTTACAACATTAGGAAATTAGGAAGTCTATTTTATCCATTTACAATTACAATACTATACATATCACATATACAGAGAAGTTCTCAATATTTGAATTTTGTGCACTCCTTGTGGAGCTTTTATAAGTTGTGAGACAGACCTTAATAGATCTTCAGCTTAGTCCTGGTTTTGACTTGCTTTTAGTTCTGGTTTTGACCTGCTTTTAGTTCTGGTTTTGACCTGCTTTTGTCTGATTGGACCAGGGTTATTCCTGGGTAGGCACATTCATGACTACTGGAAAAACCTAATATTCTGTAAAATGTAAGATGAGAGTTGGAGGAGAACAACTGTGGAGCAAAATGAGTTTTCAAATAAATAAAACAGAAATTCTAAGTAAGCCAGACAAAAGCAGCATAACCATACAGTATACTGTGCTTCTCCACCTGTTATGCATTGAGTTTCAAAAGCTCTGGGCTGCACTCTGATGGCGGCTGCTCTGTTTCATCTCCTTTACTTTGCTGTGTCCTTGGTCTGGTGTAATGAAAATATCTCTAGGCTTCTTTTTTCCCACTTTAGCAGAGCATCCTGACACTTTCTAATTTACAGGAAATTTAAGAAAAGTGTTCCATTCCCTTTTCCCAGCTGACTGCTGAATGTGTCTGTGAAGGGACAAATGCTGATATTTAAGCAGGTGAGATTCTGTATATACACGTGCACATGTAAGGATCGTGTGCACACTGATAGACATCACAGGAGGCCAGATGAAGGCTGAAAGCATTAAGAGAGGAGAGCAGCACATTAATCTAAAGAAAATTAAAATCTGGAGTGGTGCGTTTAGGATGGAAAGCGACCGCCACTTCTGATAAGGAGTGGTTAAGGAGAGCCAGATTTAGATAAACGGTAAAGAGAGAAGAGGGAGCTTGAAGAGGATGTGTTCTAATACAATATGGTACAGAGGGGTGCAGATGAAGATGAGAAAGTCTGAAGTGGAGTTGGTGACCTGTTTGTTCCTTTTTTGCCACATTCCTATCAGTACATTCAGCTCCCCCATGTTTTCCAAGGTCTGATATTAAAGAAACAGTATTTGTTGTTCAAATTTCATAAACATGACCTATATGTCCCCAGATAAGTGGTAAAGAAGTTCAAATAAAATGTTGCTTTTACTGATAACAATTGTAATGTTGATTTAATCTTAAGTAAAAAGAAAAACACTGGACATGGTGTTTTCATTGGGTGTTTTAGTTCTCAAGATGTTTATCCAATCAGAACACAGAATGAGCCTCACGTGAGTCTCTCATTTGGGTTTCCTGTTTCTACAAATAAAACTAGATGGAAATAAACCTAAAAGGCCTCTCTCTGGTCTGAATCCTCACCATAGACTCTATTAAATATATACAGCCTATGATCCTCACTGTCTAAACCACAGCTTCCAAATAAGAAGTGTCCACAGGTGCAAACAGGAAGTGAACATACATCATCATACATTTTCTAAAATTTTAGAAAAAATGTCAGTATGGCTTTAGGAGTAACTCATTAACTGCTTTTGCTTTAATTGATTTAATTGAGGATGCAAGTAATAGCATAGAAAGGAAGGACTATACCCATGCGATTTTAATTGATCTGAAATAAACCTTCGATACAACTGATCATAATGTACTCATCAGTAAACTGGAGAAAATGGGCATTAGAAGTAATGGGTACAATCATGCATCACGAACAGGCAGCAGTTTGTACAAATGGGCGAATACAGATCACTAAAAAGAATTACCTGTGGTGTTCCCCAGGGGTCAGTGCTGGGGCCTTTGCTGTTCCTGCTGTATTTAAACAATTTGTGTAATATCTCTCAAAAATTTAAACTGGTTCTGTTTGCGGATGACACTACCAAACTTTGTAGTGGTAAGAATTTGCCGCAGTTATTGATCAAAGTAACTACTGAAATGAGTAATCTACAAAAATGGTTCAATGATAATAAATTATCACTGAATCTCAAAAAAACAAAATTAATGATATTTGGGAATTTAAAAAAATAAATACTGAAGTTAAGATTAAATTAGACGATGTAGACATAGAACTTGTTAAAACGCATAATTTTCTTTATTTGACTGGACCCAAATGCTATGGGTGCCGTCACACTGCCTTAGTCCACTTCTTTATACTGTCTATGGTGCTATTGCAGCCTTTGCAAAAGTGAGTGAATTCTGAATTAAAGCCAACAGGTACAAGCTACATACGCTCCTTTTAAATCATCCTTGTTTTGTAGTCGGGGGGTGAGGAGTAGCTGTGGGTTGAAAGGCATTTGTATTCACCATTATTTACAGTGAAATGTCATTTTGGATTGTGTAAGAAACAGGCCTAATGCTAGAACAGGTTTCCAATGGTTTTATATTTAAACACAATTATCTAGATGGGGAAAAAGCAGGCAAGGATGTGAGAATAATATTTTAAAGTATTCAAATAAATTACATATTGAAATGGTAATTTATATTGAAAAAAATGGCAAGTGTAGCTATAGAACATGTTAACAAATAATAGAACCTTCTGAGAGAGCCAAGCAGACTGTGAGTGCAGTGTATGCAGCTCATGTAGATAGCAGTGCTCTGTGGTCCTGCAGCATCAATAACATCAGGTTATCTGCAGCCTGGTCTCCACACACTCATACACACACATAGTACATGTGAGGTGAGTGATAGTGGTGCTACTGAGGGCCCTGTCTGGGGTTAGCACAGCTCTGCTAACACTGGGCTGGAGATTTAAGACTGTGGTCAGTGGACAAGATGTGGAGCTGATTCTGCCCACTCTCCACACACCACCAAGTCTTCTCATCTGCTCTCGGCCGTTTCAAATACTATAGGCCCTAGGGTTTAATGTTAACACATGAACCAAAAATCTAAAATCAATTTAGGCCTGAGGAGGTTGATGATTTTGCAGCTGCAGTAGAGATGAGCCTGAGGAGGTGGTAGAGAGAAGGAGGTGAGAGAAAATACATATAAATGGTCTGATAGGAAGTCCTAGGAAGTTTAGTTACAATCTGTGTGTGACCTGGAGACTTGCTCAACATATT
Organism: Odontamblyopus lacepedii; assembly: GCA_034769755.1. Classification (NCBI taxonomy): domain Eukaryota; kingdom Metazoa; phylum Chordata; class Actinopteri; order Gobiiformes; family Gobiidae; genus Odontamblyopus; species Odontamblyopus lacepedii. The sequence continues at coordinate 13,637,251 of CM068355.1, read as the reverse complement.
GTGGTCATAATGTCCATTCAAGCCTGGTTATTTGTCTACTGTAGGGAGTATTATACCTCTGATGACGTAGGCCAAGATAACAAGGGCTGAGCTGCACTGCAAATTTCTCTGATCTGGCCAAGATTTTAAAACTTACATCAGGTTATTCGTCTTGTTTTCAGTTTTATGATCTACTTACTAGTTCTGAGTCGGCTTAATTATAGTCTAGAGGTAGTTTTGTTTAAGATAACTTGTCAAGTAAAATTATCTTCCTGCATGGACAGATAATTTCACTACTTTTAAGTTATTTTCTGATAGATTGAAGTGTTTATATCTTAAATTTTGGCCAAGCTTTTTGCAGTGTGGCAATGTTGGGTTAACACAGCACCACCGTCAGCTTCTACTTGGCTCTGATTGGCCAAGAGCAACAGATAGGAGTCAAGAGGTAGTTAGTGTCAATATGCCTATGCCAGCATTTGAGCAGAGTAAAACTGACGTAAGATTGATAGATGTAAGTTTGCTAACATTTTTCGTGACCTGGTTAATATGCTTGTTTGGATTTAACCACCAATCTTCCTTCTTTAGTTTTTTTCCCAAACTTTTTTTTTTGTTTTTCTTTCCACACCTCCAATTCAAATATTCCTACCTTCTCCAAAGCAGTGGACGTCAATGCTGTCGTACATGGCCTGTGATCCTCCAGCGGCTGATAGAGTGGTTGAAAGGGTTGAATGGGCCCCAGTGCCTCTCAGTGGTCCGCCTTGACACCTCTTTAGCGCACAGTGGATGTTTGGAGCATTGTATTGAGTAGGAAGCCGTCCATAATGTAGTGAGTCATCAGTCAGGTGTAAATGCAGGGCGTGCGTGTGTGGCAGGTGGACTGACAGCTCCAGCCCACACGTGCACGCTCGCTGAGGGAGTGCACGGACCGTCAATCACTCCACGCGCCGCTCAGAGTCACAGTCAAGCCTGGTAGAGCATGAGAGAGCTCGGAGAATGAGCATTGAGCTAGCTGTCAGCTGTGAGAAACATGAGTGCTCGTATTGTCACTGGTCCTTTTGAGGATAAACAAAAGTCAGGCTATGACTCCTGCAGGGTTAAGAACTGCTCATCAACCGTGCAGTCGGAAAATATCCTATAAAGGAGCTGGATTTTTTTTCATCTAATAAAGTCAAATGTTTTCTTGCCCCAGTACAGGTGTAAACGCAGCTTTGAGTCAAAATGTGGGCTGTCTGAGTCTAATTATAAAGTGTTGTATCAGGCACAAACCAGGAAGTGACACAGGTTGTGCTAGTTAACATGCCAGCTGTTATTAGCAGTGGCATAATAGCAAAACTCCTCTCTGGCTAGGGTGATCAGACGTCCCTATTTACCCAAGACAATCCCAGTTTTGAGCCCTGTGTCCCCTGTCCCAGCAGATTTATCCAAAACCAGTGATTTGTCCCAGTTTTATACAAGAAATGTCCAAGGGGTCCCTATTTTTGGCCAATCTGATCCCTGCCAACAGTAAAGAGATACATAAATTGTAATTTGTTTATGCAAAATGCAAAAAATCTGCTTAAAAATGACCAAAACACAATGAAAATGTGACTATACTGACTCACGTGTTATGAATGGTCTCTGCATAACAATTTTCCTTAGTTACGCACTCGTTCCACAATTTTATTATTACCAACCACAAAAAAAATGGGGATGTCTAATTTTTTTATTTTGAAATTCTGGTCACCCTATCTCTGGCTTCCGAAATTCTTGAAAAACTTTTAATAATTATGTGACAAGTTGATAGTAGGAATGCGTTAGGAAAGTGAGGAATAAGTTATTATATATTATATAATATCTGAAACGATATAAAAGGAGCTAGTTTTTCTGAAATACTTAAACTGGGCCCATTTGGAGTCAATAAAAAGTTAAATTCTCTTTTATAACAGAACAGCGAGTTTAAAAGCACTGCAACATAATCAAGTAATAATCAGGTAACTGGATGGTGAGGCCCCTCCTGTGGGCTCACCACCCACAGAGGGGTTCATAGGGGGGGTCAGGTGCTATGAGTATTGGGCAGCAAGCTGCCCCCACGACCCAGCCGGATTAAGCGGGAGAAAATGGATGGATGGATGGATGGTGAGGCCTGCTATCCCTTGAGTGAGAGCAAAATGGCTCATAGTTTTGTCCCAACAGCACTAAGCTAATACCCCTACAGTCTATGGCTAGCACATGCTCTGAGCCTATGCTCGGTGAATGTGTGTTCAGGTGATCTCCAGTGATAGGGTTAAGGTTGGCTAGCTTTCCATTAGTACAGACAGCATTCATTCACCTTCACTCTCACCCTTCCCCAGGCCATACATTAACACTGGCCCCATCTCCAGCCTGTCTGTCTGCTGGTATTTTGTCTCTGTTTATGTTGGCTTGTGGTTGTCAGTCTGTGTATGAGGCACTGTTAATCTCTCCTATATTGGCACCATGAAATTGACATTTGACAATAATTGTGTAGCGACAGCAGAGCAGTGTGTCCCCTGCTCTGATTGGACGAGAATATTACGCACAGATACTATGACCTGTCACACTTCCTACCATTTAATGGCACAAATAACTGTAAAACAAAACCCTGGTATTTCGCTCAGGATGGAGGGTGGATAGAGGAAGTGGGGATAGGAAGTGACTCTTATGCAATAAAAGAACTGAATTAAAGAGGGCAAACAATAAATAGGCTTATTGTGATTATGCAGCAACTATTGAATTTTATTGGGTTTTAATCATAGTAACCAGTCTTTGTTTTTTGTCTTTGTGTTTGTTGGAGTCATCTGCAAAGTGTTTTTGAAAAAGAAATATTTCAGTAGCTGGACTCTGAGGCTCTGAAAATCTGAGATGAACAGAACCGATGTTGGTTGCACCCCAAACACTCACTTGAAATAGTTTCCATTCTTTGCAAATGTTGTAATTCTGTTTGGAGAGATTATATCCTTATACTCTCATCCGATTACAACTGTCCGTATACAAGTTAAAACCATTCTTGTCAACAGTATGGCTTTAAAAACAAATCATTTTTAGCATTATGCCAAGCTGCTGATTATTTCCTCTTTATGTTTCACTCCCTGTTGCCAGCAGAGGATATTGGAAATCTAATCTACACATCAAAAACGGAAATGAACAGTACTGTTTCTAAGTATGATTTTTGCGTGTATGTTAAAGAACTGTATGATCACTGCAATTAATATCCAATCTTACCAGGTAAATGTTATAGACTGATCAGTGCACAGCCTGTAAGCCACATATGTGTATTGTGATTGCATTTGGCCTGTCTCCTCTGAGTGTTTGTATGTTTCCCTCCACCTCTAAGCACCTTGGACAGAACCTACAGCCATGCCAGTGCTGATTAAAGCTAATAATTAGCTTGTCTGTGTGTCTGCGTGTGTGAGGGTGATTTTTATCATAGTTTTGAGGACATCCTATTCTTCTCCAATCATCAGTCAGCTCCCTGTGGGCAGACACTAATTAAAATCAATAGTCTCCTCAGACTGACACTGCAGGCCTGCACTGCCATGAAGACATAAAGTCCACAACATATCACCCATTCAGCATTTCATGCAGTTACAGCCTAAAAATGGTTAACAATGGAGGTTTTTACCCCGGGTTTGTATTTGAATGTGATGGTTTAAAGATGCTAGGTTGTTGTGAACTGAGTGCTGAGCTGTCAGGAGGTGGAAGAGAGAGGACAGAGGGGAGAGAAGGTCAGAGGGTCCTTGCTGTCCTGTAGATCCACTCACAGATAAACACCACAAGCCTTTGTATCCACACAACAGAGCCCCATGTGCTACAGCTCACACTACTGTCTTCAGCACAAAAGGAGACAGAGTCCAGTGTACAACATGCTCAATGAGACATAGAGACATTCCACATGGTTGAATCAATGTTTAAATGGTATTATACACTTTTATGTAAGCAAGTACAATAAATACTTATTTAAGGAACATCTCACAATCTAAAGATGAGGGGGTTCCATGACTCAAATGAATAATCATAGTCATTGTTGAAAGAGCTCCAGCGGTGCTCATGATCTGGGGAAGGGTCTCTGGGCACTGCACTGAAGATATCCAATGCTACATGGGGCACCCAGGATTGAAGCATGGGTCAAAGAAAGGGACAAATTACAATTCAGTGTTTAGTTTGATGGTGACCAAGTCAGAAGAATAGTTCTTGCCTTTGTAACATATTTTGATGGTGTGAGGATGATGAGATGTTAATTCAGATTTGTTGAGAGATATTTTTTCACAATTTCACACTCCCAAATTGAAAAAAGAAAAAAAAAATGTCTGCATTTAGCCATCAATCAATGAATGAAACTTCATTTTTAAAGCACTTTTCATACAAAAATGTGCTTTACAGACAATCCCAAACATCTATACAACCCACAGATGGACACAATCACAAACACAGTTTAACCCACATGCACACAAACATACAGTAAATATCTTGAGTGCAGTGCCCATCTTTCAGTATAACCTCTCAGGTGTAGGGCAGTGCTAATACCACATCGTACCAACCACCTCCATCCAGAACTGTAAATGACATCAGCCTCACACAGTGACACAGTGCAGTGCTGTGGCCTTTGCACCAGGTTTGTATACTGATGTGTTAATAGTAGGATGGGTGTAGGTGATAGCAGCACAGCAGTGTTTAGACCCATCCCACATATTAGCAGCAGCTTTCTATCCATCCATCACACACAGGCAGCGTGCCCCAAACACTCCAGCAAATAGACACATTCATCAAAGCCTGGGAGGGTGGCACCACACAAACTCAACTTCAGCCAGCTACAGTAAGTGCCTCCATAGCCCAGTACACACACACAGGGACCTAATAGTGCACTGACGGACAGAGTTGTATGTGATGAATTGTATGTCTCTCCCACACTTCTCAAAGTTAATTTTCTAAAGACTGCTGCCCACTGGAGAGGAGCAGAGATGATAGGAGATGGTCATTGGCCAGATATCTGAGCTCAGTGAGGATATAGCAGACAATGTTGCACGTTTAAAGGGGACATGTTATGTAAATCCACATGTATGAGCATTTAGTTAGAAAGTTATATTTTGGTTGATTCGTGCATATTTGAGTAATCTTGTCTTGCATTCGAGGCTTGAGTGCACATTATGACTTTGTGACATTCTTGCTACCGCTGGTCTCCACCCTCAGTACTTACTTGCAGTTATTGAAAGGATTTACTTACATCTAAAGAAAAAAATGAAATATGCTACTATGGAGAGGCAGGGACTATGCTATTTTGAACAGGAAGTCATGAAACTGTTTCTATTATTAAGTTGTTTTTAGATCAATAGTATGTTTTATAAAGAACAAAATATAAAATCTAGTTTGACATTAAATACCTGAAATAACTTAACTTTATTTAAGGCCCTATAGTAGAAATGGTTGTGTTTAGTTAAAAGGGCTGCAGGCTATTTGGTCCTAATGTGCTGGTTCTTGATGAGATGTCGCTATCACTCAGACGGTGGTGCGCCTGAGGCCTAAAGCCCCTGGAAGTGGTTGTTTAGGAAAAGGGTTTACTTTCATTTGCACCATTTGCCGTTGTCAAATGAATTAAGTGAATGTTTTAGCTCAGGTAGATGGGAGCCAGAGAGGTCGTTTACAGAGCTATTCCAGGAAGCAGACTTTTTGCATTTCAGCTTCAGGAATAATACGACTAAATGCAATGAGGAGGGAGCTAAACAAATGGGAAGGATTTTCTCTCTAAGCCAATCTGAGTTGACATGTTGCTTAATGATATGAAAAGCAGAATACGTCATAGCAAATGCAGTGAGGACAAGCTAATTCCACTCCAAAGATTCACATAGTCTGACATACAGGTTTGCAGAAGGTTAGTATAACAAACAATGGCTATACATTTATGAAAATATTACATCATTGGGTGACAGTAGCTCAGTTAGTAGAGCATTTGTGCAGTGATCCGAAGGTTGAAGGTTTGAATCCTGCTCTTGACAGAAACATCATTGACTTAGTGGTCAGATCCACTGAGTCACAGGTTGGCAGTGCGATTCCATCTCCTACAGATAACTGCTGTCGTTGTGGCCTTGGGCACTTAACCCATTGCACCCCTTGTGTCTGAGTACACTGGTGTTTGTGCTATAGTACTCTGCTATACTGTTACTAATTTGTTTGTTTCCTCTTGCTGTATTCATGCACTGGAATAAAGGGTAAAGGCATAATAAGCTCAAGCTTCAGCCTACACCTTTTCGGTCTATATATGTAAAAGGTGACTGTCTATGGAATAATGTAAGAATATAGTTGTGACCGAAATAAATGAATCAATCAATGTATGAATGTGTGTATGAATGGTAAGTGCTTTCTTGATGTAAAGCGCTCTGAGACCCTCGAAAGTGGAAAAGCACTATATAAAATGTGACCATTTACCTTTTTGGTCACTCAAAAATGTTTTTTTAGGCACCACCCACTACTACTATCTGCAAGGAGTATATGTCTTGCCCAAAAACACAGAACAATACGGCTGAAGTCAGGGGAGTTGACAGAGGGGGATAAAGGGTCTGTTTTTCCGGGCCCCAGGATCTTAAGGCTCCGGAATTGGACCCTCTTCCTATTAATTTATATAAGAGGAAAGCCCATTTGAGGCTTCTTGCCCTTAAACCCCCAAATGTCTGTTGACGGTCCTGGCTGAAGTGGAGCTGGAATAAAACCATGTAGCTTTTGGTTACACACCAACCAATCCACAACCTGAGCCATTGTTGTCCTATGTAAACCATGGGTAGAATTTATTTAATGTTTATTCCAATCAGTTACCTGCAATGATAACTTTTATATAAAACTTGTTGAGTAGATGCACACTCTACAATTATGTGTGTGTCGGTGTATGTGACAAAGTGCGGCCATTATCCCCTGCTGACAAAAACACTCTCAGGGCAATTTCTAGGAATTATTTCAACAATGGACCACGCCAAATGTCAGCATTCACTAATTATGTTTATGCTAATTGTTAATTAGTGTTAATGGGATGATCTCAATTAACAAAAGGTTTGTGGCTGCCGCGAGCAACAGGGCTGCCATAAAGGAGATGTAATTGCTGCACGCTGGCTGATGAACATGGATTTATTGGGCGTTTTGCTTGCACTGCTCATCGTTTAATTCTATGATGGATAGAATGAACAGAGAGCGCAAACAGAAAATGAAGTGAATGCAGGAGGACTGTGCACAATGTTTTTGTATCAGAGGGAATCGGGGCTAAACAAACAATCACTTTTAAGACACGTAAATTAGAAGAACAAATGGATCATTGCAATTGTTCTAGAGATATGCAAAATTAGTGTAGTTTAATTAGTGAGGATACTGTTTATGATTAAACTATTAAAAATAACTGCAAAAAGACCTGAATAAAAATACTATGAAGAGAAACATCTAGTGCAATCTTCCATGCAAAGGTATAGGGATATGTATGCACATTTGTACTAAATTTTGCAGTTCATTCATGTTTTATGAGATATTTGAGCCTCAACCAAGACATTTACAGATAGTGTTACAATACTGTCTGAATATTGTTATCAAGATGGTCATTTTGGTTGACCACCCACTCCTTAAATGAAATACAAAACCTGAACTTTACAATTTCTGTTAGATATCACTACTAGTTAAAATCAGCTCTAGCAATAGGTTACCCCTGACTCAGAATTAACCCTCCGAAAATCACCAGCCTTGTGTTGTTGTCTCTTTATGGGGACAAGCATATGCACACACAAACATATATGTCAGGGTCCTGTCAGAGCTCCAGGCACAGAAATGTAGCATGTGTGCAGCAGCAGAAAAAAGCTAATAAAGCAAATAGTGTTATCTGTAATTTAACAGCAGGCTGATATGGCCTATTGATCTGTCCACTGGAATCTTTTATCTGCACAACACAATGTATCCACTCTGCTGTTTATGACCCCTCCCCATGCCCCCTCTACTAACACAGACAGTAAAACACAGGCCACGTGTCTGTCACCCTGCAGACTCTTTGTAGACAGAAAAACACAAGGAACTAAATGATACAAATAGAATAAGTGCTCAGGCTGTACTTTGATTTAAAAAGTAAGTCATAAAAATAAAAATACATTTGCACTAAATAATCTCCCGCAGGTCTGAGGGTTGACTTAGGGAGGGAACAGAGGTGAAGCCATAACTAACTGCCGGTGAGTGAGAATTATTTAAGTCCTTGTTTAGTCGGGAACAATGCGGATGCCTATCAGTTAAATTCAAAATCTCAGAGAAATTGATACATCCAGTTTCTGTAGATAATCCAAGCCTGTGCGGCTTATTTACATCAGATACAGGCATTAATACTTTACTTGAAACTACTGAGAATGCATTTGCTGCAATGCGATATCAGCACCATGGACAGCGCACCCTGAATACAGCAGTTCAGTGCATGTTATCCTAGTAAAACTTTGAAGTTTAAACCACACTGATGACTTGAATTCACTTAAATGATTATTAAATACTGTTTATTGCTGTTTTATGGAACCAAGGTCCATAAAGTGTCCTGATTTGGCTCTTGTGTTGTGATAATTGTCTGAGAATGTGGCTTAATTATCCCGCTGCTCCTCAGAGTGGAACATCTTGTTCTAATTATGAGCAGAGGAAGTCTTTCTTCAGTGAAATTAGAAGTGACAAGAACAAGATTCCCGATGACAATGAGGCTGTGAAATCTCCATATGAGAAATTTGGAAAGTTTTTGGTGACCGACAAAATTGGTCTCTGCTGCTGCTGTGGCACATGTTAGTCGAAAAGACTATAGGTTTCTTTTTACCTTCTACCACATAAAGGCGGAAGTCTATCCTCATGTATGAAAATACCAAGTTATTTTGAGATTTCTTGTCTTACATTCAGTATAACATTATTATTTGTACATGTATATAATTATACCTTATTTGACACTGGTCTCTTGTTATTTTGCTACTTATTTTGATATTCTTATTACTATTACTCTTTGCTATTATAATATAATGTGATGTATGAGCTACTGTTCCAAATAATTTCCCTTTGGGATCAATAAAGTTCATCTTAGTCTAAGTCTAAACAAAAAGTGTGAAGAGCAAACAGAGTTGCAGCTATGTAAATATGGCATAAGTAAAGCTATATATCTGCATTTCAAATTGAGTGTAGTTAGATGCAATGTTTATGCTCAATATTAAATTTTGAAGCAGAAAAATAAAAGTGAGTGCACAGACCCCTAAAAACATTATATTCAAATAAGTCCTCCCTGCATTGTCGCACAGCTAAAGGGCAGGGGGTCCTCAGGGTAAAGTGGTGCAGAGAATGTTTGGCTCTGTGTCCTTATAAATGCTGTCAAGTGGCAACAGCAATGACCTGATACACCAGCGCTATGTGTGCGATGATGCAGGCCTCTGTGTGTGTGTGTGTGTGTGACTGGCCAGCAGTAAAGTGTATTTTATTGGAGTTAACACTAAGGTCAAATAAAGCAGATTTATTTCTACGGATTACTAGCACTCTGCTGGCCAGTCCATAAAACAGAAACCAATCACTGACACCCTCACACACACTTGTTCCCATTGGGGGCTGTGAGCAGGAGATATCATGGCTATTGTGTGGTGATACTGGAGAATGAGCTGTTGTGTTTAACCGTTTTAGCCCCCTGAAGAGGCGCGCAGACACAGAATGGGTTCACATTTTAAACTGGACAGTTGTTGATAGCGTCATATGTTGTTTTGGTGCAGTCTGAGTGAGTTTAAGAAGTAATCTGATGTTTTGCGGAAAGTTTCACACTTTGGTAATGTTTTTAAATGTACAACCCAGATTTGTAATAGCCACCTGCTTTTTAGAGCTGCACGTTTTTATTCACGTATTGAAGCCAGTATAGTTGTTACATTCCACTTAGATTTAATGAAGAATTGGATATTGTTACTGTTATTCTGTTCTGTCTGAAATAATTCTTTGCCATTTTATTCAACCTTGAAGTACGGATTTTTGTTGTCACAGTTTCATTTATTGTTGGAAATTCCAAATATCTTCTATGAAAAATAAAATATCTCAGTTTTAGCCCATACTATCACTTTCTGTTTTCATTTTTAAAAGTTTCAAATATTATAACCTTACTCTTTGATTTAATGCACACAGAAGATTAACTAATAAATCACTTAGTAGACAATGAAGAGGCATTTTAAATCTTAACCTTTCACTGATTAGCTGCAATAATTATCTATTTTGCCTGGACTGGAGCTCATAAATATTGATATGTGTCCATTATTAGTATATGGTGCATTATGGTCAGCAGTTTAAAGAAATCTATGCAGTGAAAAATTCTGATTTTAATTGAGCATGTTGATATTAATATTAGTAATGAATGAGTAAGGACCTTAAATCCATTTCATAAGATCACCTCTTTACTCTGCGATTGCCTAAGGACTGTTCCTCTAGTTTCTATGTGACAAACTGTGTGCCTCACTAACTGTTTACTGCTGTGCTGAAGACCGGGGAACGCACACGGTCAGTGAGCTGTGACTTCCACCAATAAAAAGTCATCAAGCCCTGTCGGCGCACTTTGACCCAGGGTTACCACGGAAACTGCCATAATGGCCTCCATCAGGTGCTGAGGCTGGGGTTAAGTCACCTGTCCATCAGTCCTCGGGCATAAAGGGCTTAGTCATTGCTCCAGCTGTGATTTTTACAAACTGAGATTTAGTAAATATGAAATGAATTTGAATATAATTAAATTTTATTATTGAGAAATTACAGAAAAAAACAAGACATAACAAGGCTCAAGTTTCAGTTTGAAAGTAAATTATAAATGAGATTTTCATACATTTGGTTTTGTCTACATGTGTATGATAAATGCATTAGTGTGAATGAGGAGGGACAGTGGGCTGCACAGACAGTCCAGAGAAGACAGAGTGAGACGGAGATGTGGCGACAGTGGAGTTTAATGATTCCAGATGAGCCGAGAGCCGGGCCTGACAACTGCAATGAACAGGAATCAATAGTGAGAGCGTCTGTCTGCGGCAGATAAGACACACACACACAATGTTGACTATTAAAGACGACAGCTTGAGATATTACACTATTAGTTATGCTATTTTTAATCAGCTATCATATTTAATTAATTCTTCAGGTCAGATGCTATCTCGGCATAGGGATGTGTGTGCTGTGGGAGTGTGGAGGAGGTGGAGGAAGGGCTACAACTGCAGGATGGCAGCAAAAAACTAAAATATTCAAATTAAACCTCATACAAGGAGGAATGTACAAAACACAAATTAAATAGAACAGTGTACATTTACATTTTTTATATAGTTTGTATTAGCCTATGCATTTTTAGTAATTCATCCTCATGAAAAACTGCTGTCACATAGGCCACAGGTTTGAACATACATAGACAAGGCCCTATAATAAAAATGTCAGTGACTCTCACATCTAAACACAGACACAGACAGAGCTGAGCAGGAGGTGAGTGTCTGTGTCATCACTTCCTCTGAGCAGCCACTGTGAGATCAGCAGCTCAGCTGCTAATTATAGTAATTATGATTCATTACTCAGTCACATTAATTTAATAAAGAGGAGGCTGAGCAGAGCTCATTAACCTTCATTAGAATAATTATAGACACAAGACACACAGAGCCCTCTGCTCTCACACACTGGGAGAGGGGAGAGAGACCATGCTCCACTGAGATGGCTGTACTCTGATCACAAGTGTCCAACACACAAATAAGAAAGGCAAGCTAAGGTCTGGAAATTAATTAAATGAATTTGATTATTTATGTCTTATTATGTGAGATTAGTTACCTTAATGTAGCCCAAGTATCTTAAGCAAAACACCTTCTTAAAGATATTCATTGTTCTACAGTCACTTTCATTGATGCCGTAGCAGATCTCTAACTCCTTTAACAGGTCTAATACTAATATTTCCAGAGGTGAATGCTGCTGTGATGTTTAATAAAGTGAATATATGGCCTCATTTAAAATACAGCCATAAAGCTGAAGTCCCTTTTAAAGCCAGAAGTAGATCAAAGGCCTTGTAATGGCGGGGCTCTCTGATTGGCTAATCATGTCTCATTGTTTCAGTCATTATTTTGCTCAACTTTTAATTTCTTGCTCTTAAGGATCATTGAGCAAGCCAATTACATGGAGCTGACCTTGTGCGCGCGGGCTCGGAGGAGGACAGGAAGGATGTCCCGTGCCTCGCCTCTTTTTTAATTTCTTCCACAACAATATAATAGTGTGGCATCACGGGCTCCATCTCCAGTCCCCTCTGGTCCGCAGCTTAAAACGCGAGTCAACGGAATATTAAGTCCCAAGCATTAGAATAAACACGTCGTGTGTTAAATCAAAATCCAATTCTGTGGTCTATTATTTTCTGGCATAGTAATGACTGCCACGGATTAGGAATCAATATTTCACCGCAGCGGGGACATTACCGACTTTATTCAGGCCGTAATTGAGTTTTGAGGAGGAGGCGGCCCTGCCCTGGAATCTGCATTAAAGATAAGAGTTGCGTTCATGAAGATGGCCTGGTACAGCTACAGCGGCGCTTCTGCTACACATCAATTACACACAGTAGTTAACCTTGTAACACACGGACACCACACTGTAACAGGCTCAACTACAGGCAGGTTTTAGGCCCATAAGGAGCGCGCGGTGGCCTGTAGCAGAGGAGGCTTCCTGCTCTCTGTCTCTCTCTGTCCCGAGATAATAGACTATTAGTGGAAGTGGGATTAATTTGTACCCAATTACAAGACGTTGGGTTGAATAGGAATGCATAAATAAAGAGGAACCCACATACACAGAAGGTCCCCAAGGGGCCGACCAAAATCCAAAAGAGGTGTAGCTGATGGGAAGAGGGGGGAGCGGGTTTACACGTCTACGCTGAGAGAGAAAGAAAGAGAGAGATAGACAGAGAGAAAGAGAGAAAAAGAGAGAGAGAGAGAGAGAGAGAGAGAGAGAGAGAGAGAGAGAGAGAGAGAGAGAGAGAGAGAGAGAGAGAGAGAGAGAGAGAGAGAGAGAGAGAGAGAGAGAGATGCCACCAGAATGGGGTCCACAGCGTCCCGCCTCCAACTCCTGTCGGACAAGCAGAGCGCGCGCCAACCCGATCCACACAGCAGAGCGCGTGAGGCTGGAGGCGGGGAGAGTCGTGTTTATTACAAACATCTGTGTCTGAGCACTCGCACGGGGCAGAGCAGCCTCCGCAGGTACGCGGCACTCTGGGGATGAAGGCGCGTACAGAAGCCTGAGTTTGGATGGACCGCGACCGCCGCAGATAGTGCCCACTCTGACTGACTGCATGGGGAAGTTTAGTGCGCGGGCAGCATCACCTCAAATAGCACTCTGATGGGACAGGACCGCACGTTTTTTGACATGGGTTCTAAACTCTCTTTCTAAACACATAAACCTGGTTCCTTTTCATTTCCATCGAGCGGTATTCAGTTTGGATCGTAAATATATGGGACACTCACAGTGACGCTATGAACCGGGACAGAGCTGCGCCAGGACCCGTGGTGGACGGGGTCCAACCTGGTGCTAACCGGGACAGAGTGGCGCAAGTGGCCGGGGTGAGTCGTGACCGAGCGGTACCGTCAACTGGAGACGGGCTCCAGACCGTGGTGGTTCCGGACGGAGCAGATCTGCTGGATGCAGGCGCAGAGGTGGAGAAGCGGCATGTTTCCAACGGGGTGTCCACCGGAAGAGACGCTCAGGCTGTGGACAACTCAGACCCCACGAGCCCAGCACTGGCCCCGCCACAGCAGGTAGGGTCCACGGAGAAAAGTTGACAGGCCCACACTTCTGAATCACAAGCTCCGTCGACATACACAATAAGCGCATGTACTTTCAGCACATTCTTTACTGTATTATTAGGACAATTTTGTTATCATAAATTGGGTACATTTACACAATTTTATTCTACAAAATTAGGCCTAATGGTGATAATAATGATAAAATAATAATAATAATAATAAAACGCGTAAGAGCCTCGTGAAAAATAATTTATGATGGCATGGGTAAATCACTTGGTCTGAGAAATTATTTAAATCTGAGATTTGTGTCATTGTTTAGCCTATTGTTTCATAAAGATGTAGCCTAAATGAGAAAGAATATCTTATGGCCAGTGCGTATAGGCCTAGGCTATAGGTTAGATCTCGTTTGATAACATTCTTGCGAAATTTAGTTTTAATTACTTTATTTGGAAACGTATAAGGCTGAATACCGCTCTAACATCATGGTGCCTGCGAACAATCCAGTTTGTAGAAAGTTGTTTGTCTCGTATCATCAAGTGTTAACAGCTCAGCTGCTGTTGCTCAGTGACAACATACTACTGCTGTTCCCTATTAAAAAGTGGGATTTTCATATAGCCTAGACAGTAATAATTAACCCAATTAATAATGTAGACTATTATTAAATTAACAGTTTGTTGGCTCTTTATATAATAATAATAATAATAATAATAATAATAATAATAATAATAATAATAATAATAATAATAATAATACAAAAGCGTTTTGATGAAAACATAGGTTGAATATATTCACTTAATATGATGTCAGTTTTTCTTTTTTTTTTCTCGATAAAATCTATGCATTCAGGTTATCTGAAATTAAGCCACTAAAAATCTATGAGGAACAATGTGCGCTAATGTCTCTGTCCGTTTGTCCAGGGCCCCACGACGCACCGCACCACCTCGTTTTCGGTGCTGGACATCCTGGACCCCAACAAGTTCACGAGCAGCCGCCGATTCCCGCAGCAGCGCGGGCACGAGCGGCCCGAGCGCGAGCTGAGCGCGTTTAGCGCAGAAAAGCGCCGCACGCTGGAGCGCGAGCCCGGCCTCGAGCCCGGCCTGGAGCCGGCCAAGAGCTGCTACGGAGCGGACGACTACCACAGCAGCAGTGAGTGCAAGAAAGAAATACTATACAACACAATACAATACAATAAATAACAACAACAAACCGCCACCACCTGATGGGACTGTTTTTAAACTCTAACGCGCAAAGACAAAAATGGTGTGCTCCCATATTAAAATGTTTAATAAATATTCTGTTTTACATTTTTCTTTAGATCAATGAAGAGAAAAGATTGAGGAAACTAAATGTCACCTGCCGTAACATACTTAACACGTTTGATCCTCGCTACTGCCTAATTTACTTTTTCAATTCAAGGACATGATTAACAACACGATCTTGGTCATAAAGCCTCGAAAATCTAGCGACAATAGATCAACAGTTCGTTGTTGTTGCTGTACCGATTCTCGTGTTATGCGCGTGTTAACGCACAACTAATTTCCGTACAGACGGTGAATATTGGTGCCAAGATGCATAGATCCATTTGATGTAACTTGATTAGCTCACGGAGCTTAAATTGAACCCCTTAAAATTTTATGGTAGTACGCCAAAAAAAAAATAATATATATATATATTTTTTTTTTTTGTAAAATATTGCTAAAATCAAATTTTATTGACACAAAAATGCATTTTGAAATAGCTATTTCAGTGTTGTAATGACAATAATTCAACAATTAAATGGTGGTGAGGATGTTTAAAAACCTAAATTAGGACTAGACTATCTGCATATCATTTACTTAATTTACATTTCTGCTACTGTTTTTTTGTATTTCAGAATAGTTAGTTAAACATTATTATTTTTGTATTTATATATTTTTATGTTTAAATGTTTGTGGCACTGAAGTGTTATTAATGAGCCCTTTGGACTGGGGTCAGAAGCAGTAAATGTAGCTGCCTTGAGCATTAGACTCTGATACCACATGAGATGTTAATAAAGTGTTTGTGTGAATCTCCAGAGGACAGCTTCGTGTACCGCAGTCCAGAGGAGGAGGACTATCCACGCTCTGGGACTCCAGACTCGGAGGCTGCTGATGGGGCATATAGCAGTGAAGAGAGCAGCTCTGCCCTGGCCTCCAACGGAGAGCACGAGCTGAGCTCTCACAGTCACCAAGAGCCATCCAGAGATAAGAGTCCAGGAGGAGGCTCCACAGGACCCCTGTCCAACGGCCAAACTAATGGGGGCCAGGGCACACAGGGCAAACCCAAGAGGAAGCGCTCAGGCTCGGACTCCAAGTCAGGGAAGCCTCGCAGAGCGCGGACTGCCTTCACATATGAGCAACTGGTGGCTCTGGAGAACAAGTTCAAGTCCACACGTTACCTCTCTGTGTGTGAGCGCCTCAACCTGGCCCTGTCCCTGTCCCTGACCGAGACACAGGTGAAGATCTGGTTCCAGAACCGCCGCACCAAGTGGAAGAAGCAGAACCCAGGGGCAGACACGTCGGCCCCCACAGGAGCAGGAGGGGGCACAGGGGGCAGTGGGCCCGGGGCAGGAGGCCTGGGCAGCCTGAGTCCTCTCAGCCCCTCTCCTCCTGTCAATGGACACTTGGCCATGCACACGGGCTATGGGGGACACCACCATCCCCCCACAGGAGGCCTGGTGCAGCTGCCCTTCCTCACAGCCAGCCATGTCCTGTCCCCTTTCATGCTAGGGACGCAGAGCTACGCAACGCCGGCCTTCTACAGCACACACCTGTAGACACCAGCGCACAGACTCCTTTTTACTGTTTCAAGGCTCTCATTTCAAGGATTATTTTGATAGAATGTGGATATTTCCCAGAAACAGTACATAGCTGCTCTAGCTCATTATGAATGCTCTTTTGAATAAAAAAGATGTTTTTTTTTTCTTTAAAAAGTCGGAATATTGAATATTAAATAATTATTTATGACTTCAGGAATTGCTTGATCTATTGTAAGTACTGTGTAACTGACAGCTGTGACTGTTTATTTGATCTTTTTAATATTTATTGAATATGTTGACAGTTAACATCAAATCATTGGATGTTAAGAATCATGAGCTATCATTTCATCTTTGATATTAAAATACTGGCATCAAGGAAAGGTCTGTGTACTTGAACTGCACGTTATAAAACACAAACTATATTCACAGATTATATAGTGATCACAAGCAGGATTTTTATCATTTCATTGGTGAGATGACTGAATTCGGATTGTTAAAATATTGAATAAGTGCTGCTTAAAGTCTAGGTCATCCCTGAATTAGCCTTATTAAAACAGAGGACACACCAAATACATGAATACACAGAAATAAGGAGACAAAAAGCATGCTTGTATAAACATATAAATAATGGTGTATTTAAAAAACAATTCAGAAGTAATATTTCATTTTCTGTTTTACAATCAACATAAATTAAATGTGACTAAGAATTAAACATTGCAAATATAAATACATAGTTAGAAGACTGTAAAATAAGTCTATGTGCATTCATGTGCTTAAAAAACACATTTTATTGCTAAGAGTGTTTTGAGTGGAGATCAGTTGAGAGCATAGTTGAACTGGTTAGAGAACTTGTCATGTTTTCTTCTGTCAGCTTTAACCATCACCTCAGCCACTCTGCGCATGGAGCTCCTGGTCAGATGGACACAATCAAGAAATCAGGTTAGAAAAGCGATTACGTGATACTACTCAGAATTAATCAAATCATGTATTAATGTATCAGCTTCAAAATAATTTTGGAGTCTTCTTTGACTATTTGTTTATCATTCAGTGCAACAAGTAAACAGTATAAGAACATATTCAAAGTAAGAAAAAAGCTTTAAGGGGTTGCTGGTGTGCACTGATTTGTTGACTAACCCACATAACAAACATACGCAAATACGCAAATACTACGATGTATAAAACGAGGAACGGAATATGAAAAAAAAATAATACACACGTTTTTAGACAAAGTTAATTCTGGGGTTGATTTGTAAAAAGTAAACAAAACAAAAACAATAACATTAAAAGTTGCGGTTGTGAATAATAATGATAATAGTATAATAAATTTTATAGAATGTAAATATTTTTTACATTTGAGTACTGTTTACTCTTGATCAGGAGGTGCAAAGATACTTACTTGTTGAAGATTTTCTTCTCCAGCCTGGAGCGCGATGTATTGGCGTTCTGCTTGAGGTCACTGAGGTTGGGGAACTTCTTCTTTTTTCCTTTGCCCTTCTTGCCCACTCTGTCTGAGCCTAGGTCCTGTCCAGTGGCAGCCTCAATATCTCGCATCAGCTCTGGGTCTCGCCAATCTATCAAAAAACGAACACAAACAAATATACATAAGGCATATAGAAGTTCATACATGGTAAATAGCCTTGACAGTTTTTTTTTGCCAAGTTTGCAGAGGATTTGAATTGACGCTTAAACAAAAGTAATTTAGGTGTAATGAAGTAATTAGAACTGATAAACTAAATGAGCTGGTAATGCCCACTTTTACAGACCATAAGGGGTAAACAGTGTGTCGTACAGGCCCATTGGGATCCAATTGTGGTGTTAATGAAAAGTGTAACGTCATAATTCTGGGCGATAAAAGTAAAAGTGGTTGTAATGCAGAGTAATGACTGTCTAAACGAAGAGACACTCCTGGTTAATGACGTACCCTGGTGGAATTAGAGATAAAGCTGCGGTAATGCAAAGTAATTACACTGTGATTGTGATGGGATTGAAGCCGGGCCCACCACTCTGTCAAAACACTGACCCCCCCCTATCGGCCCTGTGTGGGTGTGTGGGTGCGTGTGAGGGGCCCTTAATCAGCCGCTATGACCCCGGCCCTGACTGGACCTTCAACTAGGCCTAATTACACAGCCAGCTAAGGCCGTAATTGAGAAGCAGCTGGCGTATTTAGGGGAATCATTACTGCTAAAAACGGCACAGCTGCTTTTTGTAGTCTGTTGGTGTATCTGTGCGCAGGATTTTTGCAACTTGTGCCCTTGATCAAGTTGGATGATAAAAACTAACACAAAACAATGAACAAAAACATAGGCAGTAAGTAGTAGCTAACTAATTAACTCAAGTTATTAATACATTAAAACATGTTTGCTATAAGAAATTATTGCAGTTGTAGCCATTTTGATTTGTTTTATTGAAAACTTTTAATGTTCATATGCAGGACATCAGGTTTTAATGCAGCTTTAAATTGCTTCATTATTGTACTTTAAATTTGACCTGCAATTATTTGACAATTACTTTATAATATTTAAGTGTAAATAAAAGGAGAAAATAAATCCATGGCTATGTAATGTATCATGCAATGCAATAATAAATGACTATGTTTCATTCTGCACTAAGGTGTGGAGTTTGGGAAAGACAGGAAGTGGCGCTCATACAGTACTTTAAAAGAAGAAAAAGTAAAAGATTGGAAAATGAAAAAGGTGAAAAGAAATCAGCCCAAAACGAGAGAAGAAATGAGAAAAGGCCACAGTCTTTTCGGTGTAATGAGTGTTGCAGCAGGGCTCTTTTCTCCGTCAACACCTCTTAGCCGCTCCAGCTGAGTCCCTAGATCTGTGTGTGAGAGAGAGAGAGAGGGAGAGAGGAGGGAAAGAGAGACCGAAGGAGAGAAAGAGAGGAGGGAAAGAGAGACAGAAGGAGAGGGAGAGAGGAGGGAAAGAGAGACAGAAGGAGAGGGAGAAGAGGGCACGGGGCAGACCACAGACAGCAGGCATGTGGAGTCAGGGTTTGTTCATGTGTTGGACGACTTTTTTTGAGTCGATTTAACTGATTGTTTTCAGCTGGTTTGCGATTTGTTAATTAAGGAATTCAAAAATTACATAATCTACAAAATTTACAAAATATCCACAAAGAGAAACAGGTTAAGAAATAAAGTGTCCAGAGAATTGTTGGGTGCCCTCTAGCATGACATGTATAAACTTACATCTGTAAGATGATTCCATTGATGGTTTAGTCTAAACCACATGTCAACAGTCAATGAAATCAATGCCTGCCGATTATACAGGGAAAGTGTGCTTTCCTTTACGTCAGCTTTAATAGAGAAATAACAAATGTAAATAATATGCTCAAGAACACATTTGTGTAATATATTAAGTCACAGCTTGAGAAGATGAAAGTAAGATGGGTTTTACACTATTGTTGAGCCACACTGACAGTGGCTAAGAGGTCTATCATTTCATTATTATACTGAATTTTAGGAACAGGAGAGTAAGTACTTTGAATTAAGATTAAATAATTATTTATTATTAAGACAGAAAGCTATAGCTCAGATTAAATTACAATATATTATATGTATGTGTGGATCAATAAAGTTTGCCGAAGTCTAAGAGTAAGAGAAATGTGTTTTGTTGTCACTGTGGTATTGAAATCTGTCTCAAGTATTTACCTTTGCATCAAAATAGTTAGATTTTTTTTTTTATGAAAAAGAAATAATGCATTTGTTTTTAAATATTTAAAAAAAAATCACCATTATCAGTGAACAAAATTCACAAACTAGCAACTTGCAAGAGTATGGATTACAGTTAAGTAAGTAAATAATAAAAATTAAACAATATACCAATCCTCAGTTTACCCATAACTAGGAGCCGTCATAAAATAGCTTGCTGCATAGTACCCCAGCATACCTGTGTACTGTACATGGTGAAAGAAGTAGGAGAGGGTGAGAGCACTGGTTCATGGGTTCACTCAGGCCACTGCCCCCCTCCTGCTGGGAGATTGATTTGTGTGTGTGTGTGGCTAGGTGTGAGATTGACTCTTGGATCGATAGTGTACTTGGTAACAAAAGATGCTATTTCACAATTCACTGGACTGCATGCCAGGGCTCCACAAACACTTACAGACAGTGACACTCACACAGAGGCGACGGTTAACAAGGCCCTGCTGGCAGCTGCTGGACATCCTGCAAACTCTCCCAGCCCACGCAAACACACACACGCACACAGACATGCACACAAACACACACAAAAGCACGGGACATGCCACATTACTGGGGGCAGAATGGTGGTTTGCTTTCACATTTACTTTGTTTTTATTTCATTTTACAGAAAAAAAAATCTGCTGTGGGTGGTGTTTTTCCATATAAATGTTTTTATACCCCTAAAAATTCAAGCATATCTTTTGCTGTCATTATATTACACATACTTAATTGAAACTCTTCAACATTTTATTCAAGCTTGCCTTATTGTTTATTAAAAGGTACACATGTTTAATGATTCTACAAAGAACAGCGGCTTTGCATCTAAAACAAAAGTTAAACGTATTATTTATAGTATTTTATATTATAATACATTGTTTTCGGCAAATACAGCTTTTTGAAAACAATTAACTGTAACATGGTGATCTAAATATGTCATATGTTTTGCAATTAATACCCCACAGAAGTGTAATACCCCTCTTTAAAAATGTTTAATGATTATAGTACAGGCACTATTAGTTGAATGATATCTTACCAGGTTGCTCCTGTCTCCTCCTCATCTCCTCCTGCTCTTCCCTCTGTCTGTCCTCTGCTTTACAAGGTTTTCCGTCCTGGTCCCGTGGAATGATGCGACCATGGAACGGGCACTGGATACAACCAAACATATCAATGAATACATAAAAATGCCTTTATATAAGACACCAACAAACTAAATTTGAAACAGTATAAATTTTTATCTCTGTTACCTTGACCCTGTCCTGTCTTTGGCACAGTTTTCCGTTGCCCAGTGGAGCTCTGCAGGAGTGGCTGACTGGAGTGAAGCGTCCGGGGAACGAGATGTACCTGCTCCTGCTCTGTGCTGCCAACTCCTTGTTCTCCACCTCCTCTTCCATCTCCGCCGGCACCCAGAACTGATGCTGCGAGGCTGACCTAGACCAAATGTACAAATTTGTATGGATACCTCATAAACCAAATATTAAGACATTTTAAAGTTGTTTTTACTTGATGATCTTGCCACCGGAGGGCTGATCCTGGCCCCAGTAAAAGATATCCAACCCAAAGGGAACCACAGGAGCATCCTTTGCTTTCTTGTGTGAAGATGTGGACTCAGAAGTAGAAGGTTCTGAGGGGCTGTAAAATATTTGCTCCATGAAATGTCAAAGATATGAAGTTCTTTAAAGATGACCAAAAAGTCCATTACCTGTAATTAGTTGGGAGGGCGATCTTGTCTTTGATGAGGCGTATAGTAGCAGCAGCAGAAGTTGGATCTTGCTCCTCTTCCCTGAGTCGTTTTAGTTTCCTTGATAAAGACGAGATGGAGGAGGTGGAGGGCGGTGGTGGAGCAGGGGGTCGCTTGGTAGGAGCTGGTTTTGTGACCGGTGCTGAAGAAGTAGATGGTAAGGGATCCAAACCTGTAAAAAGCATTTGGTTTAGAATCTCAGAAGACACCTACAATGTTAGCTTGGTACAATTTTGGTTGAATTTGTTGAAATTCTAAGCACTGTTTTTTTTTTTTTAATCCTCCATCTTATTAAGACTTGCTGGCGGATCAAGCCACTTCCTGTAACGTTGGCTCAAAGATCTCTATGTTGGTTAAAAGGGGTTAAAAACGGGCTATTTTTGTGCTTTTAACCATGCTGTATCATATACCCTGCACTAATATTTGTCCCAAAAAGTTCTTATGTCTTTTTGCCTTCAAGTATTTTCCAGGCACATGACATACTTGAATTTTTACTACATTAAATACCAAGGCTAGATTTCCCAAATTAGCCCAATTTTTTACATGCCAATTTACCTTCAACCACCTTTTTTGAATTTTGGGACAATAGTTGTTACTTTTGCAGATTAGAACATTAAACTACAACAAAAATTACCATATTTCTAGATAGATTGTATTCTTTTAGTGCAGTTGTACAACTCTTTCCTTCAGATCTAAGGGGTAGTTGTGTGTGTGGCCATCCGAGGGGTCAGCCGAGAGTTCCAATGGATTAAGCGGAATTAGCCAAACTCCAACGGCAGGTGAGATCAGAGCATAGCGGTAAAGTGAGACCTGCCAACATACTGATCACACAGATTATTCACTGCATCAAAGACCTTGACACCACTGTGTGCTGATATAGATAAGGAATCATACGACTAGCATGTTCTCATAATATTCTACAATACTGCTGATGTGTTGTGAATAGACTGTTTAAAATCCAAGTAATCAATTGTCTTTTCAAAATAATTGTTAAATCATTGTTATAAATACATAATTGTACACAAATTCGAGAAAATGTGGACAGAGCGGTATGCATGAGTGTGTTTAAGACTGTGGGGTTGCTAAAAGGAGAAATGGGAGAGAAAGAGCTAGAGGAAGAGAAAGAGAAAGAGAGGAAAGGTAGAAAGCGGTATTGATTTCTTAGGGTTAAGCAGGGCCTGTAATTAAAATGTTAATTTGAGAAGGAGAGAGATAGTGACCTGACAGCAGAGAGGGGGATAAGAGGCCTGATAATGAGGATGACAGAATGGGACAGGGACCAAAATGGAGAAAAGGATAGGAGTGGACAGAGAGGCAGGAGGAGAGCAAGGGGGGGGGGGGCAAAAGTGAATGAGAAGTAGAATTAGTGAGCATTAATGATAAATACAACGCTAAGCTTTTGGAGTACTGTCCCAGTCAAACCAAATTGCGTTGTACCAGTAGTTACAACTGTAGTTTTTACAGTATTTAAGGATTGGGATTTATGTATTGTATTGTAGCACTTCCTAACGAATTTCTACGCACACATTATCAATATATATACATCAATTTTTGTAGGAAAGAGAGGGGAGAGGTTATTACTTTGCCTGCATGTCACATTGTGGCATTAAACTTTTTCCATAATCACATTACAGATGTTTCTATTGCTAAAAAAATATGGATTCTTACTGTGAGCAGGGTTGCCTCTCCACAGATATGACCTGTAAATTGACCTGTCTGTGTCACTCAATGGAAAAAGAACATTTTAATGCCAGTCTTCATAGACAGGCAGCGCCCTCACCCAAAAAAGTTTAATAGGGTGGTCTTAAAATCCAAAAACTATAATTGAAAACATTTTTAGAGTCAATTTTAAGATTCCTCCATGATTGCGATATGATAAAGTAGTGTGGTACGACGTATTGACTGCAGCAAAGTGTGTAAAAGTGGGTGGTAAAAAACTAGGTGCGAGGCTAATAGGGGCTCATTAAAAAGGTTGCATTGTTAATTTGGTATGGCCTCTGTAGATCATTACCTAACCCACTAATCACCCTGACAACACACACACAGATGTTTTGGCCACATCAGATACTATCTAATTACTTTAGCGTCTAATTGATTAGTAATGGAGGGCGTGCGGCAGGAGGAGAGAGAGAGGCAGACTTTTGCAGGTAAAGACTGTTCTTGTGCAGGATGCAATGACTCAGGAAGCCAGTGGGGAGTACACAGCTGAGCCAGGGGTCATAGGTCACAGAGAAGCCACAACATAGGAGCGGCTGACGGGGCGAAAACAGCAGTGTCGACAACATGTTTGGGTTATGGCTTCATTAAGGCGTACACTTATAGCAAGAACATACACATAAACGCCATAAATGAATGTATATGAGTGATGCGTATCAATATGGCTGACAGCGCAACAGTACGACAGCTTTAGTGCCCTCCTTTAGCCTGAAGCTTACACATATAGTCACTCATAATGATATTAACAGCATTCAAATTCCAATGATTAAAAAATATGTTTTTTGGAGCTGACTGTGCAATATAACGAGGAGGCGCTTGTTTAATGACCTGAGCATTTGACCTCTCACTCTAGCTCTCTGCCCGAAGGCTAAACAGGATCCATACAAGTGAGAATACAATTCAGCCACGTCTGCCAGAAGAAACAGCGCTTCAACAGTCAATCATATGTAGCTAGCTATAGGAGAGAGTGGAGGTAAATGGATGTGTTGACAGGACAGAATCCATCACAGATAGACAGAGTAAACACTCGGGGTAAAAAACTATTTGTCTCCATTACAGAGCGGGCACGCGTTCCCAAATCAGCTGCTAACAAATATGGGAGCCAAAGACAGAATTGGAAATAAGCTAGATAAAGCCAAATTGTGATGCAAGTTTCGAACGCAGTAGTATACAATAGGTTAACAGCCAATGTAGAAATGGGATTTTAGTCACAAGGCATTGTTTCGGTATATTAACATGTCTAGTTACAAATATTTGGAGTAATGCTGTGACTTTATAGCTTCCGTTTTGTCTACTTAGGCAAGACACATCACCCCCCTTGTAAGAATATGATTTATAGGCTGTGAGTGAATGGCTGGTAGTTGTTTGAGGATCTGATGGCAAAAATTGGCAGCCACATCTCACTCTGTCAGACCTGGGGCAGCTATGTTTAGTTTAGTTTATTTATCAGGGGCAATGAACATAAAAAACATTGACCTTCACAAAGAGGTAATATGTTGTTTCAGGTTATAGCAAGATTGTTCATTTCCACCTTCAGTCCCATAAATGGTGTACATGCCAGTGTCATTAAAAGTCCAAAAAGAGAAGAGAGGGGAGAGGTTATTACTTTGCCTGCATGTCACATTGTGGCATTAAACTTTTTCCATAATCACATTACAGAGGTTTCTATTGCTAAAAAAATATGCATTCTTACTGTGAGCAGGGTTGCCACTCCATAGATCTGACCTGTAAATTGACCTGTCTGTGTCACTCAATGGAAAAAGAACATTTTAATGCCAGTCTTCATAGACAGAGACAGCACCCTCACGCAATAATGCATTATTATTAGTCCTAAATAATATACAACTCCCATCAGATAGCCATGTTATAATAATTATAGTTTTGCTGAACATTTGTAGAGATAATGACATTAGCTAATTGATCTGTTAGTGATGGTTCAAACTCCTTAGGTTTTGGTGTATAGCTGGTTAAGGAGAAGGTTTCTCTGGATCTCTACATCTCTACATCTCTGCCCAGTCTTTGACGCACATCTGCGTTTATTTACTAAGAGAGTGTGAATCTTACAGGATTAGAGCTGCAGCAGGTCTCCTTTTGTAGTTTAAGCTCTTTATTTACCACGTGTCAGCAGGTTAGATTGGTGCACACATACGTCTAACTAAACAAAAACGTACCATACTCTGCCCAGAGGTGCTCTGGAATGTGCGGCTCGTAACCCTCCTTCTCTGGGACCTCATCGAAATCATCATCGTCTTCATCTTCATCTCCATCTGAGGACGCTTTCATCTGAAAACAGAATAAATAACGTTATGAAATAAACAAACAGATCACAGAGCACATTTTAAACTAATCCTAGACCATTAACATTTGAGAAAAGATGGAAAAATCTAGTTACCCTACACTTCTACTTCTACAAGAATCCAATCCAGTAAATTTCAGATGTGTTTGTGGAGGTCTCAAAAGACATTAGACAGAAGACATTTTATCAGGTTAGAGCTAGATAGTCAGCTCTGGAGGGACAGAAGTGATGGTTGCCACAGTTAAGTGTAAAGTTCTATTATATTTTTCACTGTTTTCCCATTTTATTTTATGGTGCATGATGAGGCTAGTAGATGACACTGCTAATACATTTACTACTCAAGTCACCCTGTAATAGTCCTGACCCTAAACTTAACTGATTAATATTTTTACTCTTATTATTCTTTTACTTGGACAATTTAGGTGGTGTGGTCCTCTTTGCTCTTCACTGGACAACCTGGAGGCGGTGGATTGGTGCGTGTGAGGAGTAGTCTAGTCTTATATGAGCTGCTATCAGCACTAAGCAGAATTTATGGTTTTTAATTTCCCGCTGCGGTTGTTAGCCATTGGCTGAGCTACAATGCAGAACACAACAGTCCTATACACCAGGGTCATTTCCATAACCCAACCGTGTGTATGTGCGTGTGTAGCTACGCCTTTAACAGCTCAAGACACACACCGCTGCCTCCTAGTATAATAATGGCAGTGATTAGCATTATGAGGAGCAATAAAAGCTAACGTTAAACTAACTTCTTATTCCCAAAGGCCTCTTTTTCATTAGCCTGTCTGCGTGTGTGTCAGCGCTGATAAAACCCAGGAGAGCGTTAGCATTCGTTTACAAATGATGAGACCACTGATGATTACGGACCACAGCCGCTCACCCGTGCACACATGAAGAAGAGGCCACCGTAACCAAAGTGTAGGACAGGCTCAGCTAACCGTGCTAGTCCTAAACACACCTCCAACATCCGGCAATTAAGGCTTTATGTTACAATAATGCAATCGGTTTACAGCAAATAAACAATTGAAGCCTAATTAGTTCCAATTAAAAAGGGCAAAAAGACATATTGGCAGTTGGTGCATGAAAAGAAGAAAGTCTGGAAATCCATTATTTTTGTTGTTATGTTGATTAACAGTTGTGTCGGCAATGCATTCAACTTTCAGTGCATAAAACAAAGAACAAGAACAAATGCTGCCAATGTAAAAAAATCCAGTGATCCAAATCCAGTGATCCAAATCCAGTGAATTAAAGTTATTATTTATTTTTTTGTTAAAATCACCAAAGCTCCATTGTCATTTTTGAGACCTAACTTAATTATTAGCCATAATAATTCTACCTGTGATTAAACTAAAATCAACATGTATATTAATATAATGTCACATAAGAACTTTCTTTCATTATTGGTTATAAGATTAACAAGTATCATCTGCAATTTTGGTATGAGCTGAGCTTTCTTTTGCACCACTTGCATTAATAAAAAAAATAAAGACACCAATATAAAGAAGTCTGTGATAAACAAAAGGAAAAGGTAACGCTAAAAAGTTCCCACAAAGGCTTCTTTAATCTCAAGAAAACGTGCAGCCCTGAAAAGATTCCTAGTCTTGATCTTATTTATCCGCTTAAGACAGGATGCAGTTCCCTGGGAGTGCCCCATTCTAACCACCAAACTTTCTACATTACTCTTACCCTCTGCCGCACTCCCTCATCCTCTGCACAATGGAACACATCTATACACACAGATATCACCAGTGTTGGTTTTGTGGTTGTCGCCTTTAATCCCGCCTGGTTTATTCTGTTCTGATCAATGACCTACGACTAAGAAGTGATCGCCAAGCCAGAGGAAAATCCTGCCCTAACATCATCCCTTTCCCCCTTCTCTCTGCATCTTTGTCTCTAATTCACCTTAATTTAATCGTGATAGCATCGGGCGCTGTCGGCCGGCCTGGCAGAGCTGTAAGTCTCACAGTAGAATTAGCTTTCAACCAGAAACATTTTGCTGACGGGGAGCGCGGCTAAAATATGGCCTCTATTCCCCCCACATGGCTGCGCGAGAGGCTGCTTTGCATTTTAACAGAGCTCTGGTTTATTCTCCAGAGCACGCACGGTAGGTTGCAAGAAAAAAAAAAAGAGATATAAAATAAAAAAGGTAGAGAAGATGGCTTAGAGGAGATAAAAACAGTTTCTTTAACCGAAACTCAAGATTTAGCAGACAAATTAGAAGTGATGGTTTAGGTAAAGCGGAGCCATGAGTCACTATAATAGGAAAAGGGGACAAAACAAATACTCGTAACTTTAACGGTAAAAACTCAGCACAATGGAAATAAAAACTGTTCCAGAAAAGAGTAGAATAAATAAAATAAAGTTGTTTAAGTAAAGAAGGGTGATGTGTTACTGTAATGGTAAAGCTTACTCAGAGATAAAATAAAGAACAAGTTAAATGGAAAATAGAGGCAGGAAAGAAAAATAATAGTTCTCTAAAAAGCAAATAAAGATCTGTTTAAGGTGGGTGCTGAAGACACAGCGATGCATTACACCACAGGGTGCAAATTCAACCCTATTCTGAAACAAATATCCTCTCGACAGTCATGAATGATACCGGTCTATATGTCCAAGTAATTATTTCTAAAAAGAAACATTTAGCAATAAAAAAAAAAAATGAAATGCCGTTGGAGTATTGAAGTATATTTCATGTTGAAACAAAACAAAAATCTTTGTGTCCAATAATAGCAGTATAAATTTTTGCGCCTTTATAGTTTATACAAGTCTTCACTTTTGGATCATAATTACATTAGCAGGTTTGTATTTTTCACATGCGGTCATAGAAAAGTGTGGATTGTTTTGTAGGTTTGAACACCTTAAAGGAGTCAAGACTATTCAAGTGAATGATTCTGAAACAAGCACAGTAATAGGGTTAAAAATGATGTCTCCACAGGTGTCCTCCTAACTCACTTTCTAGAACATTTCTTAATGCGTCCCATTTAAATAAGACTCTAATCCCTAGAAAACGATGCGAAGGCACCGCCCCGGACAACTGCACCTCTGACTTCATTTGTCTCTTGGCAAGTTTGATGGTGCTGTGTTTAAAAACCCATTCAATCTTATAAACCAAAAATTAAATGTAGTCGACTGAGATGGGCACTCATTGCATCTGCTATTTATATGCTAATGTACACTCAGACTGCCAAGGTCTGGCAAATTATTACTGCACAGCCATAAGTCAGGTGTGTGGAGAGAGAGGAGGGGCAGGCACATCACACAAACACACACAGTGTAAGGAGGACTCCCGTGAGAGGGGTGGCGGGGAGAGCAACTTCAGAGGAGCATCTTCACTGACAACTTAATAGAACTCTCACAAACCACACTGTAAGGAGATTATTCCATTGTGCATTTAGGGCTGAAATGGAAATGTGTTTGTAACAACTGCATAATCAACAAACAGTTTATTTAAAATAGAGCAATGAGACGCAAATGAGAAGCACCATTCAGCGCCCACATCACACACAAACATATAAAACACAGTCGCATTCCAGGCACCTAAACTTTAGGAAATTTTAAATGATAAAAAAGGTAACTAAAAAACTAAACCTCATTCAGTGTTGGTGTCCTGGTTCAAAGTTTCACTGAATTTAACAACTAAACAAGTCAACAATGTTCTATGTGACACAACTACAGCATATTTTCATGTGATTGACCAAAAACATTCAGTCAAAGCTTTGAATAGTCATCACAACTTTATCTTAATTGATTGAATTATTAATTCCTGTTTCTGTGGGGCAAGATTAAGATTCAGTCATTTCTAATTGTCAGGGATCAGCTCAAGAGGTCTACAGACAATCCTATGTCAGTAAAAGTATTTGGTTGAGAGTAGAATTCAGACTTTAAGAAATTTTACAGTTTCTTTTGTGTTAAATGCAAAGATTAAAAGTCTGTCTTGTTTATTGCCAAATTAACATCAATCAAACTGAAAATGTTCACTAAGAGAGAGCCCCACGTGTCAGCATAAAACATCGGCACATTAAAACAGCACATAAAGTCTCCCTTAGAAGTGTTTAAATATACAATAGCCTCCACTAAAAGAAAGCAGAACTCCACTGATTGACTTCAACATATTTACAAACTAATTAGGCCGTAAGCTTCCACTCCAGTCTGACCTATTCACAAGTTAAATGGCCACAACAACACTGCACAGCTCTATTACCACCTTGCACTCCAATTCATTACTACCTACAGAGCATCCCATGGGGGCCGCCACTAATGAGAAAAAAAGCTCCTCTCTCCAACTCCTCCCTCTCGTCCCTCTGTAGCATCCCCACCTCTTCTGCCGCATTACCACATAACGCCAAACGCAAACCTTTGTCTCCAGGGAGCAGTCAGCTTATATGATGTAAAAGGTGACATCTTTATTTCGCTAACCTAGGCTGGCAGGTCTATTAGCCAACCAAGAGCTTCCCCAACCTTCTCCTGTCAACGGGCTTATTTCCAACTGTCTGCTTCACTTCGCCTTCTCGCCTTGTCTTAATCTGTGATCAAAAGAGTCGTTATTAGACTTTCTTTTTGAATCAAGTCATCAGAGTTACTGTTAGACAAGGTAAAATGTACATTATTTGTTTTTTGCAGTGCTTCTACCTCTTAAAACAACAGCAGTCCATATATTATCACTTCCAATCACCAATTGAAAGGCATCTCTATTTACTGTATAAAGACACCAAATGAGACGAATGACCAACAGGTGCCCCACACAATTACTGCTTACTCTTTGTGAGTAAACAGATTATCGCACACACTCCCTAATATATCTACATAAAATTGTTTTTTAAAAATCTTGTCTAGAAAGTTCTTTTAATGCACTGAATAAACTCTGGTTACCTTTCCTAGTATAGATATAGTTTACTCTTCTTTTCAGTCTTAAATAATGCTGTTTGTACTGTATGCATTATAAAGCATGCTTGTGTCAAGTAAAATAAATACATATATAAATAAGCCACAGGGGGGCACAGAGAATAAAATTTGAGGGTCAGAAAGAAAACTATACTTCTCTGATGGAATGACATTATGGACTATTGTGTGGCCATTGTATCAGTGCATATTATTTTCAAATTACATCGTTCTTGTTGACCATTCAAGTAATGACATAATAACAATACCAATCTAAATGCGTGCATGGATCATAATGTTACTAAGCGACAAGAAGACAATAAAATTACAAAAAAGAGGAGTGGTAGTGGAAGAGAGAAATAAAAGGATATTGTTTCTTTTGTTTATCTCTGTGCAGGAACAGGCGGCCACATCCATTGTGCAGTGATAAGATGGGTTATCAGCAGTAAACAAGGCCTTGGCCTGTATGAATGGAGCCCAGAGTGAGTGAATACACTCTTAAAAACAGATATGTTCAAATAAGTCTGTGTGCCTTGTCCTATTCTTAACACAGAGCCATGTATTCATTGCCTCACTCAACAGATGCTTAGAAGATTGGTATTAGACCAAAATCAATAACAAAAGAAAACAGAAGATAATATACTCTGACATTTCTGTCAGTTGTTTGTAGCAGCACTTTAACCTCGCTTGTTCTAAAGGGCTAATCCTTGGCTGGATAAGGACACAGAGTATCACAATAAATACTAAGGAATTGTATCTGTCACAAACATTAGAACGAAAAAGTCCACTGAATTTCATCTGAGGAATTTGTCTTGTCTTTGGCTACATAAAAAGAAAAAACACATAGACATGACCAATACATTTTTGTAAACTTACACTGTGACGTGGTCTAATAGAGATGTTTTGTAAAATAGAGTATGTGATGGGTGGTCAAATAACCATTTCCAATCTTATTCAGTTACATTATATTAATTAAAATATATACTTATAAATATTTCAAGAAACATGGCTGACAGAGGTTAGCTTTGATATGGTACATGCAACTATGTAAGCAAAACCTTTCTAAACTGAAGCCAGCGTTTTTACTTTAATATTCTGTTTTGCAGATGCAGTGTTTTAATATTGCTTTCAATAACCTCTCTATCAGCATCCATAGCAGCCTGTTACAGTTTACCGTCTCTCTCCAAGTCCCCGTTATGGGACACTATATTGAAAGGCCCTTAGAGAGAGAATCCAATCGTGTGGTGTGTCAGCGACCCGATAGAGAAGGACCCAGTAATGGAAGGCCTTTTAAGGCTAAAAAGGAAAAGCTAATTATGATAAAGGGGCTGTAAGTTGTGTGGTTATCGCGGCGCTGGGCCTGCTGGTGCAGCAGACTGGTCCCTGACAGTGATAACCAGGCAGAGCAAGAAGCCTAGCGCTCTGTCACTGTCACTTCGCCGCTCTGTTCAGCTAAAGATGGATTCGCACGCTACAACTTTTATGCAGCTTTTTTTTCAAAAGCATAAACCACTTTGCATTCATTTGTCCTCTTTAATACTGGAGTTTGCGCTCTTTAAAAAAGGTTTCTTATGCCTCTTCCATTTGTCACCAACTAAATATTACTACATATAAAACCTTTTTTCCCTCAGAAATATTATTCTAAATGTAATTTTAAATTATATGAGACAATCAGGACATTCTGGTCCAGGTGGAGGAATGATGCTGAGCTTTGATGGAGCGGTAGCAGACAGATCAGCTGTCAAGCCACGGGGCACATTAGTGCTAGTGATGGGAATGAATGGGTACATCCTCCCCCTTGCTCCCAAATTTCTTGTCTCTGTCTCTGATGCATTATGCATTATGGCTTTAGCAGGGTATCTCACCTTTCTCAAATGTTTTTACGTGATTTTTTTTTTGCCCCTATTCTCCATCTCAATTATGACACTCAAAAGACTGAAATAAAAAGGTAAAATCTAAAGGCAAAACAAGACACTGAGATCATGAGCTAAAGCCAGGCAGAATATTAAAGGTACATGAGTCTTCAAAATATACCATTATAACATAGCATCAAAAGGAACTACTTATGTCCCCTAAATGTGCAAGTTTCCAGTTTTCCAATTAATTCTTGAGGAAACAGATTGAATTCTGATGTCAGCTGTTTTCATTTGTTGCTGACTGCTGCCATCTGTTGGTGGCTCATATGTAACTCACCACTTTGCGCACCCTGGTCTTGTAGTCAATGTGCAGTTCTTCATGTTTCTTTAGAGCAGCTTCCAATGATTTCTTGAGATCCAGTGCTTTCTTCAACAACCTCTGCTCTGCTCCTGCTTTGGTCAAAACCTAACCCCAAATGAATCATGTAACAGCTGCAATCTTCAGATGATACATTTAAACCACCAGATATAATATTGTACTGTGTACTGACCTGAACCCATCCCTGTACTGCAGGGAGATGTTTTGTTGTTATCAATCTGTGCAGGTCTCTAACTGCAGATACAATTGCCTCATTGTCTTCATTTTCTTTAACATGGAGTCCTAAAATAACACACACAAAAGCATATTAAGAAGTTAAGCAATGCGTTTTAATTTACATATTTAAGTCTTTGTTAAGTGGACTCTTACCAGAGCTCAAGTTCAGATCCAGACTGTATGAGTGCGAGACGAGCCCAGAGTTGCGTATAAAGTCTTCATAAGGAGGCTGCTCTTCCTCGCTACCTTCTTCATCTTCATCCTCATCATCAACGTCATTATCTTCATCTCCATTTTGACTTGTGGTTTTGGCCTTCTGCGGTTCTATTCCTATTTCTCCATTATGTTCTTCATTTGTTGCTTGTTTTTCTATAAATTTCTCTTCATTTGGTCCTTTGATTAAGTCTTTACTACAACAAGGCTGTGGGTCATTTATGACGGCTAGTTGAGAGTTTGGACAGCTACGTATTTCCATGTCCTCTTTCACATTAGTGAGCTCAAACTCGGGAAACAGCAGCTTCATGCAGGACTCCATCTCAGTCAGGGTTGATTCAATTTCTTCACAAGAGTCTAAAACATAATGAAGTAATCAATTAATGAATTAATAAAATTTATTCGGCAAATGCCATAGTTGTTTACAAAAAGTGTTAACCTTCCATGTCTTTGGTAGCTGCATCTGCTTTTTCTTTATAAATGCGCTCTAGTCGACTTCTTCTTTCTTCCTCCCTCGTTCTTTCAACCACAGTCCTGGCCTCAGCATCCTGAAAATCCACCTGAATGCAATAAAGAGAAATAATATAATATTCACCGCTGGAATGTTTAAATCTCATGTTTTTAGTCCCTCACCTTTTTAACCTGCTTGAGAAAATGATATCCCAAAGCCAGTTTTTTGTAAGCTGATCCATAAGATGCCTGCCAGGACTGGACCGTGTTGATGGCCGAAGATTTTAACTTCTTTGCTACTTCTTTGGGAGGCGGCAGAGGCTGGTCAAGGTCTGTCTCTACAGTCAACTCTAAAAATTCCTATTGTAAACAAAGGGGCATGAAGGATTGAAATGAGAAAGGAAAAATGGTATATAGCATAAAACACATATATAATTTTTAATTTAAAAGTAAATTGTATAATCAAATAAAAAGATAAAATGAAATAAATTAAATTAGTAAATTGTAATATACTGAGAAAATAATTATTACCTGGAAATTGTCCACCAATAACGTCCTAAAGTGATGTGATCTATTGAAAAGTTCACTGGCTATTTGAAAAGCAGACAACCGTATTTCTGAGTGCTCTTGGTTCAGCTGGGACATGACTGAATGGTAAACATGGTCTATGCAGTCGTTAGAGACCCTGGAAAAACATGAGGTGATGTTAAGGCAACATGCTACTATGCTATAAACCATATTTGAACCATTTGCAATGACTTACTTGCAGAGCTTCTTGATTTCCTTCATCTTGTCCTGGTTTAGCTCGCCCTGCCCTGATGTAGTCAGCTCCTCCACAAGCTCTGACAGTCTGTCTCTCTGTGACAACTCCATCTCTGTCAAATACAATCAAATCCCTGAGAAACTGAATCATAAACCCTGTTGCTATTCTAATCATCAAATCAGATTCAAAAGATTTGGTAGTGTAAATTTGTGTGGATTTGATAGATCTACACACATTATAATATGCGTACTATGACAGGATTGGAAATTACGCACAGATGCAACATGTAACCCAAATATTAATAAATGATATGCTAATGCTAAAATGCTAGTAATGGTGAAGAAAAAAAAACAAACAATAGCCATATCCAGTCCAAACATACTCACCACACGCTTGTTTATTTTGCAGTGTCTTTAGGCGAGAATTGTTGTATCAAATGTAATTTTTGCCAGTAAATATAACATTTGATCAAAGATTTAGGCTGTTGTTACATTTTATTATGTAGCATGAGCTCCTCCTCCTCGTCATTGTCTTCTTCGCTGCCTGTCGAAGAACCTTTGGAAAGGTACATTGCTGCCCACTGGTGGGCAACTTTGTTCACTGCACTGACAGAGATACTTCAACAGAGGTGTCTTGTATCAGTAGGTGTGTTTAGGCTGCAGCTGAGGGAAGCAGGAAAAGCATGAAAACAGCATGGAAGACCCCATTTTCAGACCTTTTTAACTCCAAAAAAAACTGTTGAAGGGCTAGTTTAGACTGTGGCAGTGGCCACACTTTGACTGGCACAGCATTCTTGTCACTGGGGCTCTGAAATTTGGAAAGGTCTCTGTAAACTTTTACAGCATCGTCAAATGTTGCTGAGCTTTGATCAATACAGAAATCCCCATAAAATGTGCATGAAAATTGATTTACTATCTGTGAGAACTGCCCTTTTCACAGGGTGAGTTTATAAACAATATACTTAAAATGAGGTGATTCAACATGTTTATTCTAAAACTACGACTTTATTCTCGTAGTGTCCACACAATTCTTTTTTATTTTTAATTATACTTACACTCCGGTGTAAACATTGTTTCCACAACAGCAAAAATGTTCTACCTGCAGTATAGCCTGTATACAGAGTCCATGCAGAGGCAGTAAAACCTTAAACCTACAGCAGTGATGCCTCTGACACATTCATTTGAAAGTGAAAATAGTTGTGTTGTGTTATGTGACAGAATATAAAGTCTTATCTGTATCACTGCTTTCACACTAATTTCCCACAAATTGAGACATTGTAAACACTTTTACACCACGTTCAGACAGAAACCTCTGCAACCTGACGCAAAAAAAAACAAAAAAAAAAAACATTATAAAATAAAGAACAATAAATCTTAGTATCCTGTAAGGAAAACCCACCATTATTACCCTTTATTCTGACACTTATTCCCTGTATCTTTTACACTGAAACTTTATAGCCTAGTTAATCTTTTATTACTTTTATTATACATGTACATAAAATATTATCTTATTTTAATTTTTAGATTATCTATAAGTTCGACAATCTCACCAAAATATTCTGTGTCTTTTTCCACAGTCTTTTCTTTGTTAACAATTTCCTCATAAAGTGTCTTTAAACTTGTCAGAGACGTCAGCAGAGACCTATCAGTGCGATACTGTTCCAAACACATGGGAGCCATTACTATTAAAGTCTGCAGGGCCTAGAAGAAAATAAAAACATAAAAAAGTTACATTCAAGTGCACTGGGTTATGACAAAGTTACATCAGTAAAGTTGTGTCCACCTTCTCTCTGTAATCATGCTCTGATGAATTGAGCAGTTGAGGAACAAGGCTGCACCAGTTTGTCTCCACAAGTTCTTTGTCCAAGGACACTCTTGAGTACTGACGTGCTCGCTCTTCATGTGAGGGATCCACGGAGTCCACGCTGGTCTTGGATATCTGCTCCTACCACACAACACAATAAATAAAGGAATATAGGAATAATAATTGATACTTGTTAGTGGGAATTTCTTTTCAAGCTAAACAAATGTACCTTTTCACTTATCAGGTCATGTAACAGGGTAACAATTCGTGTTCGCAGACTTCCGTTATCATCCCCTCGAAACACCTCGGACATTACTTGCAGACCGCCATTTGACAGAAAATGTTGCTGTGCAAATGGGAAGTTCCGCAAAAGGGAGGCAACAGCAAAAAGGACCTAAAAAACAAAATATGTATGTATGTATATATGTATGTCTGTATGTAAATGTAGAAATCACCTTTTTTTGTACAGGGAAATGCTCCGTTGTAGCCAGTAGCATCAGTAATCTTTGAAGAGCACCACTTTCCACAGCTTTCACCTGTACTGCTGGGTTGCTGGAGTCCCAAGAAAGAAAACATGAGAAAATATTGCGTCAATTCATAAATTTCACATGCCGCTTCTGTTTACCTGGATAACGCAGACCCCAACACAAAGGCAGAGCTTTCTTGTAATCTTGAATCGGTGCTGTTCAAACCCTCTAAAATGAAGACAAGACCACCCATGGAGCAAAGGTTTTGGGCATTGTCCACCTAAAACATCGAGACTAGAGTCAGGACATTTTAATGGATTATGTTCACAGCATTGTAGCATTTCAACTCAAACTTGATGAAGAGCCTATATAGGTGCACTGTATAGAAAACAACTTGAATTTTCTTAACAGAACTTACAATTATAAGATCATGAACATTTGAACCTGCTAAATTTTGAGTCAATGCATAAAAGGCATTCAATGAAACTATAATGTTGTACTGTAACTTCTTATTTCTCTACTTAAAAACTTAAACTTCATTTATTCCCACATGCTCAGGTGGAAAACATTTGGAGTTTCCCAGTCATTGTAATTCATGAATGTTATAAATGAATCTGAATAATATATTTTGTCTTTAGTTTATTCATTAAATGAGACAGGGACAGTGAACAATATACATTAACATTACAGGAGAGATGCATTGTACCAGGTTGTAGCACTACAGGTAGGCTGATGTCATAGTTAATAAAATCAAATATACAAAAAAATGTCTTTACAATGGCTGGACCGTCATAAAAAATTCTGTAACATCATTCAAATAATAAATGAGTTTTAATGTTCTACTTCCTTTTTTATTGGGAATATTGTATGTACTTGACTTGTTAATTTGGGTTTAGAGATTTTAATTTAACAATTCACTCAATTTAAAATAGTAAAGCAACTTGCTGCAAAGCCTTGTTAAGTTCATTGTAATAATTTCTTGGGTCAACTACTATTAACTGCCCCAAACATAAATTTATTGTTATTTAAAGTTTAGTCAACTTTTTATTTTTAACAGTGAATCATTTTTTAAAGAAATTTCCAAACTGGAAATCCATACATTGAACCACATCTTTCTCTGTTAAGGATTGGATATCAAAATAAATACTTTTCAACTGACAGCTGGGCCCATATTACACTAGTTTCTGTTCTATGCTATGTTATTTTTTCATCAAAAACATACCTGGAGTTGTGCTTTGATTCATTTATACATGTTTAACACACAAATCCTGCACATTTAGGTTAAGTTCTCTCATACAGAAAACACTCTGTTCCACCTTGATGATGTGGTAATACAGGAAATTGCCAATGTCCACTGAACAAAAGTTAAGAGGTAACTGATAACTTGAACAGCGCATGGTGGAACAAAGCATTTTGGGCTTTGAAGATGCAGACTAATAATAAGGGGATACTCAAATATGAGTGAATAAAACAAAACACAACTCCAGGTATGTTTTTGATGAGGAAACAACATTATAACATGGTTTAAAGCTCACAAGAGTCAGTAACTACAGACATAATAACAAAAGAGCAGATCAATTTGCAATATACCAATTAAAGCTCAAACTGGCCCATAGAATTGTGAGCTGCCTTTGATTTAAATTTCTAAGATGACACCATTTACAATGTCACGTGAACAATATTTAGATATTATTTAACATGTTGATGAATAAATAATCACCCACCTGATGCACCATGTATTCAAGCTCGTGCAGAATGTTTAATTTCTCTTCTGTGGCGCCGGTGCTATTAAACTGGTTCAGGAGCCGTCTTAATATCTGGCCACCACAAAAGATTAAATTAATATGGTAGAAAAAATAATGACATAGTGTTGGGTTGGTGACTACAAGTGCACTTACAGTACACATTTACCTGAACATCAGTTTCCACCAGGAGATCCAACTGCGCCATGTCCTTCTTTAGCTCCTCCAGTGATCGAAATTGAGATGACACAGATTCCTCCTGGAAATTATAAACCCTCCCATTTAGAACATACAGATTTTGCACAAAAATGACAACAAATTGTGTATAATATAAAGGCGGCTACCTGATTTGAGTCTTTATTAATATTCATATCTTCCTTAATTTTCTTCATAGCTTTTTTCAGCTCATCAGGGTTAATAAAAGGCTGTGTGTCTTCATTCTCACTAGAATTTACAGAGGAAGAAGTATGATCAACAAACTTTGTCCCCCCCCCCAAATAATTCATGATTTGATTTTTACCTATGCTGCTGCGTCCTGTATTTTAACTGTTCCTCTCCCAGTCGGACCTCCCTCTGTCCCGTTTGTAAATTTAATCTGACGTGTGAACCAGATGGTACAGCTTGGCCTGAAAATAAAAAGTTTGATGAAAGAAAATGTAGGCTTTTCCATTTCCTTGTTTGTAAACTTAAAATATTTTACCTGGTTTTAGTGTTTGCCACTGATCGGTGGGATGAACCACTTCTAAGTCTTCTTCTTCTTCTTCCTCAATTGTAGCCTCACTTCCATCCTCAGTGTCTAATCCATTTACTTCTGGGTTGTCGACCACTGTCAGGGCACCGTCCGACTATAATATACGTACGTGTAAGTGAGTCTATGTTCGCCAGTTCAGTTTGATGTGAAGTGACAGGCATAATTTCTTATGACAGAGTAGTTAATCTTTCTTTTGCATTTCCCAGCAACGGTTTATTTTTCTGCATAAAATCAACAACTCCTTCATAGTAGTTCAACTGACAAAACAATGCTCATTTAGCGATGTCTATTCACTTTTGTTTAGAAAAGACTAAAGGGTAACCAGATTTTCAAAAGTTAAAATTGGGACAGACCTGGGTTGGGATGGTTGCTATAAATAAAACTGTGAAAAGAGCGTGCAACATTGTGTATTCTCGTGTCATAATCTGAGGGACTTCTATTACTGAATTTTTTTTGTTTTGGTCATTCGCAAACACAGTTTTCTGTATTTTGGCAAAACAAATGGCAATTTATGCTTTCTTTACTGTTGTCAGGGATCAGATTAGTCAAGAAATTGTGTTTTACTTCTGGTTTAGTCTGAGTTTAGTCCTTGTTTAGATCAAATTGGTCAAACATAGGGACACAGGTGTCCCAGGTCTGGGACTTTCCTTGTATAAAACTGGGAGAAATCACTAGTTTTGTACAAATCTGCTGGGACAGGGGACACAGGGCTCAAAACTGGGACTGTCCCGGGTAAATAGGGACATCTGGTCACCCTATTTGCATTTCCCAGCAACTTTTTTATTTTTTTCTGCATAAAATCAACAACTTCTTCACAGCAGTTCAACACAGTCTTGATGTCTATTCACTTTTGTATAGAAGAGACTGGCAAAACAAAGACTTACCCTTTGACAGGAGATGTAACAGCAGGGAAACAACAGAACAATAAGAGTCAGGCAGGTTAACCCGACTTTTGTGAACAGCCTGAAACGCATGGGACCTGAAAAACACTTTAAAAACACAATACATGTGTGATGATGCGATGGCATGCAAAAAAGAAAACAATAAAAACAAAAATAAATGTTGCATCACAGCCACAGACAGGTTTAGTTTCTCTTCTTCGCATTTACGATCACTTAAATGATGAATACTGCGTTTTGACCTAGTCTTACCTGCTAGATTAGGGAACAGAAAATGTGAAACTGCTGCTTTTGTGTTTATTTGTGTACCCTGCCCATGTTTCCGTATGCATTTTATTCCTGTGCGCTGGTTGGTCCACGACGTGAATGTGTCTTTTTCGTTTCTCCACGGGCATAAAGTGATCACTACTGCCCCCTTACTTGGAAAAGAGGAAAAATAACCAAGAGGGTCACCCAGTCAAAGGCAATCCTGTTTTGAACAGTTTTGAATAAA
This sequence comes from Odontamblyopus lacepedii, assembly GCA_034769755.1. Taxonomy (NCBI): domain Eukaryota; kingdom Metazoa; phylum Chordata; class Actinopteri; order Gobiiformes; family Gobiidae; genus Odontamblyopus; species Odontamblyopus lacepedii. The sequence goes on along the minus strand of CM068355.1, from coordinate 13,596,421 downwards.
GACAAAGCAACCAGTGTAAGAATAGATGTATGTTTTAATTGTACAATAATATATTTATATCATCATAAAGCAAAAACTACATCAAATGCAATAGGTATTAAGTAAAAGATGCAGATACAAAGATGAGACAAAATAATTCAGAGTTCACAGAAGTGGCATACAAAGAACGCTACTGCTGGGCACATTGGTTTTCCATGCTGTTACTAGCTTTGACATGGATGACCTCCACAGATTTCGGCTTCTTTCGCCTCTCGTCTTTATTGTGCGGATGGTGACGGTCGTCTGTCTTCACATTACAGTCAGTCAAACAGGAACTAGAAAGTACAAAACAAACAGAAACATCAGACAAAGTAAAAGGATGGAAAATAAAAGTATGCTCCCAAATCTATTATAGATTTTTACTACTTTTACTACTACTACTGCTAACCACTACTACTACTGCTACTACTACGACTAACTACAACTACTACTATCTATTACTGCTAACTACTACTGCTAACGCTACCTACTACTACTACTACTGCTAACTACTACTACCTATTACTACTACTACTACTACCACTGCTACTATTACTGCTAACTACTACCATTACTACTACTAACTATTACTGCTAACTACTACTACTACTACTACCACTGCTACCTATTACTACTACTACTACCACTACTGCTACCTATTACTACTACAACCACTACTACTGCTAACTACTACTAATACCTATTACTACTACTACCACTGCTAACTACTACTACTTCCTACTACTACTACTACTACTGCTAACTACTACTACTACCTGCTAACTACTACCTACTGCCAACTACTACTACTACTACTGCTAACTACTACTACTACTACTACTGCTAACTACTACTACTACTGCTAACTACTACTACTACTACCTCCTACTACTACTACTACCTGCTTACTACTACTACTACTGCTAACTACTACTGCTAACTACTACTACCACTACTACCTGCTTACTACTACTACTACCTGCTTACTACTACTAATACTACTACTACTACTACTTCCTACTACTGCTAACTACTACTACTACTACTACTACTACTTCCTACTACTACTACTACTACCTACTACTACTACTACTACTTCCTACTACTACTACTGCTAAGTACTACTACTACTGCTAACTACTACTACTACTAAACAGCAAATCATTTCACGTCAGAGGACAAACCTGGGATTGGGAATAACAACGGGTTCTTCTGCACTGATCTTCACATTTTTTGTCGGTCGTTCCTCTACATCAGGATCTAAAACAATTATTATGATTACGAGTATTTATACACTATCATTACTATATATATATATATTTTTTTTTTTAACCTCGTTTAATGTTGTTTTCTTCAGCAGTTGGAGGCGATTCAGTCTTTGCATCTGAGTTTTTAACAACATCCAACCCCATTTGAACCCGCTGCTCGCTCTCCTCAAGCTTCTCACAGGAAGGCACAATATCCACTGAAAGCTTCTCTTTCTTCCTCTTTTGGAGATTATTTTTTGCTTCTACGAATTAAAGCAATGTTAAAAAAAAAAAAGTTTACTTTACCCATTCAAAATTACTGAATAAATATGGATTTCAAATTACCTTTAGGTTCATATTTGTGTTGGAGCTCTTCAACGCGCAGCTGCACCTTGATCTTGTCACTCTGGACCTATGAATTAAATAAATGGCAAATATAAAACAAACTGACTATTATTTTTTCCATTTCATAAAGAATTCTCAATATAATTCTCAGCAGAACAGCATCTATGATAACATTTATGGCAGCTGTGTCATCTCATTCTTCACATCCATACCTGTTTCAGCATCCGTTCAGCTGTGAACAGTTTCCTCTCCAGCTCAAGTGCTCGCCGGCTCTCAGACAAAGACTTCATCCTCTGAAGAGAAAGCTCGTCTCCCAAACGCTCTGCATCTTTACTAAATACAACCCAGTGGAAATTACAACCCGCAGGATTGATTTGAATGAAGCAAACTGTTTTTCTATTGCATGTGGTCTTACATGGACTTGTTGAGCTTCATCTTGAGCAGATCAGTGTAGTAAGTTTCATCTTGATCATCAACATTTTCTCCTGGAGCTGAGCTTGGTGCCTGAGCCTTCAGCATCATCTACAATTTAAAGACATAATTAAAACATTTTGAGTATTGCTTGGCTAGCTAGAACAAGACTCGCTTTTCCTATACTTTACAAAGATGCATAGTATCGAACCAGATCTTATGAACTTTTCAATCTTTATTTGGCCTGTTTAGGATTATCACCCCCAGGGCTATTCGAATACATTACATGTTACTGCTCCAGGTTGTGATTACAATGTGTCTTATAAGAGTTATCCCACTATTATAAGTATAAAATATAATAGCAATCACAGAGTCTGTCAGGAAAAATAGAATGGGTTATTTATCCAGAACCAGCGCTCACCTCCACTTTCTCAAGCTGCCGGAGTTTGGCCATTAGGTTTTGGATCTCCTCGTTCTTCTCCGAGATCATGGACTGTAGTCGTTCCAGTTGGGCTGGATCAGCTCGAGAACCTTGTAGCTGCATTAGTGTGGCTATTTGAACCTGCATGAGACAAATTGACATAAATAATGTAAATAAAAACAGAAAATTGTAACTACATCAGCCATTGCCAGTGCAAGAGTACCTTGAGTCGTTGCATCTGCTGTTTGCTGAAGGCGTACTGTTTCTGCAGTGACTGATACTGGACCTTCATACTGATGAGCTGCTTCTCCATCTCTACACGCTTATCCTCAAGCTACAAAAACAACAATATATCAATGCATAACATAGTTTTGTATGGTTTTGAGAAGATGGTTAAAGATTTTTTTTACCTCTGCAAATAGAGAGTTGCCTTTGCTGTTTGGATCCTGGGCTTGCTGTAGGAGCTGATCCACTTGCACTTGTAGGTCTCGGTTGGCCTCTCGTGATTTCTGTAGTAAAATGCCATAATAAGAATGGACATAGAAACTTTAACTAGACTGGGATCTGGCATTATAGAACTTCATGGAGTCATACAAGTAATAGTTCTATAAAACAGCATCACTAAATTATGCCTTACTTCCAGAGCGTTAAACCAGGAGACTGCTTCTTTCTCTCGTTCCTCCTTCTCTTCAGTTATTTGTTCTAATTGTCGCTGTAAATTCACATTGCTGAGTTCTAGTTGTTGTTCTTTGTACTGAGCCTCCTGCAGAACTTGCTCCAGCTCCACCTGTGTGACAAAGTGATTCATTAAGTCAGTCAATAAGTGAGCACCACTGTTGCTCAGTAGGCTTAATCCCATTGGACTTTAGTGTAAATAGAGCAAGTGAAACTGTATAAAACCATTTCATGCATGCAATACTGTTAGAATTGAACATGTAGTCTTGTGGCATCTTAACCTTGTTGTTCTCCAGGTCCATGATCTTCATCTGCACCTCCATCATCTCTGAGCTCATGGAGGTTTGAGCCTGCTCATTCACAGCTCGCAGCTCCTCCAGTTTGTTATTCAGTGTCGCAGTCAGCACCTCCAGCTTGTGTTTGAGTTGCTTCTCATTCAACTGTGATTCCTCTAAAGCAGACTGTACCCTGTGCACCTGAAACGCAATTGTATAACAATGAGCACAACTAAATTAAAGAGGCACTATCCATCCATCCATTTCTAGGTCATGGGGACATAATACTTAATAATCTGCATGGAGACAAGCAGGTGACTCCAACAAACCAGGTATTTTTTGACAATAAAAATGTCACGTCATGTCAGGTACCACACAGTGGAACCTTACAGACCTTCCAAAATTTTCATGAAACAAGCAGATGTTTCTAAATAAATGTTTGACTGTCATTTTTTTAATATACATAATTCTTACCTTATTGTTCAGCTCAGTGAGGGTGACATTGTGGTTTCTCTCCATAAGCTCTTCCTGCTCTTGAAGCTGTTGTCTCTGTTGATTTTTCACCCCCTCAAACTCAAACTGTAGTGATTCAAGCATTCTGGACTTCAGCTCAACTTCTTTCTGCAGTGAGTACTTTTCTTGTTCAAGGACCTATCAAACAAAGAGACACGGATGCCTGTGGTTACACTTTTACGATTCACCTGCCAAGAGTTACACTCATCCTACCTCAAGTGCATTGGTCATCTCTACTCTCTGTTCATCCAGTCGATTCTGTAGCTCCATCTGCTGATTGAGGAGGTCTAAACCGGCCTGAGCAGCCTTCTGCACCTGCTCCTCAGTCTCCCTCAGCTGGCTCTTGAGCCACTGGATCTCCTCTTCAGCTCCTCGTTCACACATCTGGAAGAACAAGAAAGGACAAGACTGCTTTTCTTCCTGCTAGTTGAAATAGTTTAGGACTACATTTAGGGTGCAACTTTGTGTAATAATTTAATATCCATAAAGACATTGTCTAGAGAAGTAGGTACACTATAATTACATCTGTCATGTGGAATAAGTTGCAATTTATCCAGTCTATGGTTGCAATGGTTTCTTTGCTTAAAGCGTTGCCCTGCCCTCTTATGGCTAAACAATAATCGTGCTTCTCTCTAATTCTCTCTAATTTAATGTCCCGTCTCTATTTTAAAATTTTATGATGATTATTTATGTTTTTATTGGTTTGTGTTGTGATTTTAATGTATTTCTTATTCTGTAAAGCACTTTGAATTACTTTCTGTAAGAATAGTGCTATACAAATAAACTTGCCTTTGGAGACACGCAGATCAACCCAACATCACTCGATTGTTGTGGTTAAAAACAGTTAAGCATATAAATATTATTTATCCGCTTTAGTTGATATTCATCCTTGAAAAATACATACGAAAAATTATTTGCGTGCCTTTTGGTCAATAATCTGGTTACGAGTAAATTGGGCTAACTTGTAACTCGCAGTATAAACCACAGCACAGTAAACTCAGTAAACCGTAAATGAGACTGAACGAAGGAAATTAACTTTAAAAAATAAGCACAGGTCAATCAAACTATAAGTCATGGATATAATTACAAAATAAAACACAGATACTTCATCTACCTTGGAAAATATCAGTCCAAAAACAAACCGCCACGGTTTCAATTCTTTCGTTTATTATCGCGAGATTTGCGCACTGCCAACGAGAATTCCCTCTGTAAACAGCGCCATCTTTCTCCAAGTTAAGGAACAGCATTATGACCATCCTTCACTCTGGATTGTGGTTTGTTTGGTTTTATTAACCTATCAATTCATGGCTTCTAAATGTATGTAAGAGCGAACACAATCCCTTTGTTGTGCTTACACGTAATGGTGAGGCTAAGTACCTGACTGGGCCAAACAAATGAAATGAAAGGAGAATAAAGTTCAACAATTCAGTTTAATCAAGCTCTCATCACACTCAGTTTCATACATCACATGTTTAAATCACAGCCATTTTATATCATGGAATGGACATTAGAACATCACTTCATTTAATAGTTTAATCTCATGTCAATCTCACAAATCTCACATTGCAATCAAAGCAGTGAATGGAATTGTGTCACCTGATCAGGAGAGGTTTTAATAGTTTATTGTATGGAACAATATGAAACAGCTAGTGTTAATAAAATCCTCTGTGAACTGTTAAAGGAATTATCAGTCCAGTATAATCTATAAAACATTCCTTTATTCTCATATTTACAGTTACCCATGTGTATTTCTCATGCTGCTGCTATAGAGGCATCATCAAGCCGTCGGCCTTGAGGCTAGGGAAATAAGAGACAAATTAGTTTTCTATTAGTCTAATTGAGAAACTATTGAGGACATGAGTTACCTTGACAAAAATGCGATGAGGCAGGAAGCGCCTCAATGTCTGGGCTGTTGTGGTAGGGCATCTGGGCAGATTAATACTGAGTTGTGGCAATGTTTGGTAACCAGCCATCAGTGGGTAAAAATTATACAACATTTGATGCTCTGAACCAGGGAGGATCCGGACGCGAACCTGTAAATTAAGATAAAAAAATTTGACATGTTCCATTTGTGAAAAGACATGGTTAGACTGCGCTAAGGTTAAGCAATGCGAGTGAAATAATTTACAAAAGAAAAATTATAGTCATAAAAAATATATAGTTTAAAGAATACCAGTTTCAGTCCAGAGAACATAAAGGCATCCGAGGGTTCCACAGCCATCTCCACCTCCTGTACCAGAGCAGTCCTGTTTTCTATATGGTACCGAACTGGAAGAGACTCTCTGACCCTCCCAAATGAAGGCAAATCTATCCAATTCATAGTAAAGTTAATACATTGCTGTTTGTCTCAATTAAATACAAGGTTATCAAAGGTCACACAAACCTGCATGAATATAAAGAGGAACAGACTCCAAAAGAATGTGAGGTAGAGTGACTGTTGTCTGGATGAGCGGACTATCTGAAGATGATGATTGCCTATAACAAAAACATAGTTTTAAATAACAATAAATAAATAGGTGTTTGCGTTCTGTTTATGGTACTACCTCTGCCATGATATCGAGTACTGTCCAGTTGCCACAGCGTTATTGTTGTTGGTTAAAGGTGGACAACACAGGCAGAAGCACTCACTAGCACCTTCCCCAGTCTCCAGGACCGCTGTTGTGTGAATAAGCACAATTACTATTTTATACAGACATAAATCTCTTTCATTATATAGAGATCGCTTGAAATGATTAACTACTTTGCTCCAACTGTGACTTCATATCCGGGGTTGTGCTGGTCAAACTGAAAAGCTCCAAAGAAGAGGAAGCCAACAAGATAGGCCATGGAGAGGATGAGACAACGTCCGTCATGAGAAGGAAGGGAATGTCCACTGAGACGCGATCCAAGGGTTCCAACTGTGAAACATATAAATTTGTTATTTTGTGTTTTCTTTCTACCATTTAGTTTTGAAATCTTAACTGTACTAACTATTCTACTATGAGACCAACAATGCACAACCTCCTGATTCAGTACACACCTTAGTTGAAACAAACTTGACAGACACTTCAAATGGGATGACAGTGTCTACTGTTACCGTTTCATCCTACAAGTGAACAAATGTACAAAATACTCAACATTAGAATACAAAATACCAAAAACAAAGTGCTGTGTTGTGTTATGGAAAAGAACCTTGTGGCATTTGCAGATGATCTGTTTTTCTTCCACGGTTGTATCAATGCAGTAAGCAACATGAAACAAAAATATCCTCGGCCCTATTGTCGAACACCTTACAAATATGCTTTTCTCAAGCTGCGGACAATAAAAAAAAATACAAATAATAACAAAATTAAGGACTGCAATTAAATCTGAGTTGAACGTAAACACATGATAGAGGAACACTATTATTATATTCTTGTAAACAGTTCACCTTCTCATCTGGATTAAGGTCTCCTAAAGGTATGTCAGGAATCAATGCTGGTGCAGTGTCATCACAAATCTTTGTACCCTCAAGAGCAACATGTGTGGTCTGACTAAGGTTGGCATCCTGGCCTTGAACAAGAAATAAGAAAAAGTGAGCAAATGAATGATAGTCAGTGTGAGGTAATTAATGCACAATGTATTTGAACTCTTTGTTCTACCTGGTTTTAGGCCAGCAGTTAGTCTAACATCTTTGGCCATGCCTTCTTCCTGTGACCGAATGGTGACATTGAGGCAGTACATTTCATTACTGAGCGCGGGAGGCTGGTGGTTGAGCTGTACCGAGATTTTGGGAACTCTAGAAATTATCCTAAGAAAAATCAAGTAAAATGTCAGAATTGTGGACAATTTATTACTGGTTTTGTTATTAAAGGCATATTTTGTTTGCACCAAAGCTCTTTACATTGTACTATGCTGAATAGTAATAGTGTCCCATTCCTGCTCTTGATTAATTTCAAGATTCCGCCCCCATCGACGTGATGACCGACTGGCCTGCAAAGCTTCATGTGTAGAAGCAATGTCTCCACCTGCTCCTCTCCAAGTCAGAAAAACACAACGGCCTCTGTCGCTGCCCAGCAACAACTCAACACCAGTCATCTAAGCACACAAGAACACTACAATTAGCACTTATTCTTGTATGTCACTAGATTTTTTTATATGACCTACAATCCAAAAGCACAGCTATAACAAAATCAATAAAAATGCATTTATTAAATCATTGAGATTGCTTACCTCAATTTTTTTGCCAACATCTTCAGTTTTAGCAACAAAGTTAAAGTTATAGCACTGTGTTTTCCCTGGTGCAAGGCTCATAGTATTTTGACCTGAAGACTCTACAACACACCACTGGTTGTACTCCTAAATGAAAACATGAATAATTATAGAAATTCTAACAGGTATTTTTAATAAAAGGTACATTAATGCTAAACACTATCAAGTACCTGGTTGCTAAGACTGATAGCCAACTTGCTGAAGGACACAGGATTCGGACCATCGGCTCTAAGGAACACCTGTAACTGGATGGGTTGATCAACATGGAAACTGGGGGACTGGAACTTGGCTTTGCATTGGACTGGAGACAAAAGGAATAATATGTAAAATACATATTTTTAACTGAATGTGCATGTAAAGAAATGTCACTGACTGAATGGAATGTAATCTTGCACTTCGATTGTGAACTCATTGGCTCCAGCCAGAGCCATGCGGTCGTTCCACAGTGACTTAGCTGCGCTGGCAGAAGAAGGATCACACTCCAGCTCTGCATCTGGAACCTCATTCTTACAAAAGACAAACATTTGTAAAAATCCATACAGCAACATCTTGAAATGATTTATCTGATTCCAAATATTTATTTACCATTAAAACTTTGGTAAGGTTCTTCTCAATCCTTAATTTCTGATCTTCCTTCAATGTAGATGCTAGAAGGAGAGGGTATTTGTGCAGAAGAAACATTTTATGTAGCAATTTCACCCAGGATATAGAAGTATTAATTCATGAATTAATTAATTGTTTATAAAGTATTTGGGCAAAGGTGTGGCTTCTCACCTCTGCCCAGCAGTTCCAAGCAGTAGATGATGTAGTCTTTAACACTGGCCATGAGATAAGCACATCTCAGAGCTGTTGTGAGGATGGCTGTCAACAAACCCCACCACTTCTCAGTGCGATAGTCACACATGACATAGTCCAACAACCTAGTGGACCAAACAGATGTAATTAATCAGGTAATAATACCTATCATCAGTAATTATAACTCAGGCTAGTTGCACATTCCTAAAATTTAACCTTTGTTTTACTTACTTAAGGGCTTTGGTGTAGTCTTTTGCATGATAGTATTCCTCTCCCATCTGAACCACTGAGAAACAGAAAATGATTTGGTCACAGAGTGATAAATGAAGGGATATTTAAAACATTCTTACTCAGATGGCTCTTCATCCGAGGACACTTGTACTTCTTAAACTGGGCCACAGCATTGCTAAGAAGAGCTATAATCAGCTCCTGTTGAGGCAGAGATTAAACACTTTAGCGGCTTGCAAAACACTACATTTGTAATAATAATATTTTTATAGATGTTCAATAGTTATCCATGGGATTCAGAATGATAAAAGATCAGGACATCTAAAACAAAATAAACATTTTGAATGGTGAAAAGCTCTCATGCTCTCTGTCTATAAAAGCAAGCAGAAACCCATGAAAAGGAAGATCGTGTTCACTCACCGAATGAGGTACACCTTTCTCTTTGATTTGTAGAGCTAGTATCCCTGTCTTCTCCTTCTCTGCATCTGGGGGGTCAATGCCTGCAAGTACATCAAATATTACCAGTGCATATCTAGAATACATGTATATGTAAACATTATACATTTGATAATAAGTCTTGTTTATGGACCAACTGCTTACTCTGGTGGCCTTGTCTCCAGGGTCTTTGACCATAAAAGTCCAGGGTCCCACTCAAGGGGTCGGTTGTAGGATAGCTCACTCCAGTCTGTTAGCAAAAAATACATAAAAGGATAAACGTTTGAAAGGAGAAAAATATTTAAATATCTGGTTTATCCCAATACACCACCTGACAGAGCTGATGAGCTAGTTGCTTTCTGTCCTGGCTGTAGCATGCAGCTTGCTGATAGTAGAAACCTGGGTTCTGAGTTTGGATGGCTGTCAGACCCAATTTAATGGCTTCATCAAACAACTCACCAAATGACTGAAACCTGAAATAATGCATTAGATAAGAAATGGTTAAAATACTGCTTTATATCCATAAAAATGGCACTATAGTAGTAGGTCTTACTGTTTTGACATCCATGCTGCATGTTCAAAGGCCAGCTCTGCACTACCTATTTTCTTCTTACACAGGTCAATATGTTTCCTAAATTGTGCAATAGCATCAAGGGGAGTATTATGTTGAAAACACAGGCGACAGATCTGGGAAGACAAAAAGGAAAATCAGCATAGTAGAAATTTGGCATTATAGTCAAATTGGCTTGGCTTGTTTTACCTTATAGTTTATGAATCCAGCCATTGTTTTGATTTCCAACATATTGGTCTCATGTGCTCTGAGCTCATGGATAAGATTGTATGCTGTTCTATAGTATCTACGGAATGAGAAAAATATTTTTTAATGGTAAGTATACTTCTAGAAAATTGGAGTATAGCATCGTATAGTATAGTATAGTAGAGCTACTACAATAACAAAGGCTTACTTGAGAGCGTTTTGTGTGTCCTGCTTTAGTTCACTGAAGAAGGCAATTTTGAACTGATGTCTGACAAACAAAAGCTGTAACAAACATAAATTTATAGTTGTTTTTGTTTATTATAAATTATTAAGAATATGTACCTGATGTGTCGTTTTGTTGAGAAACTCTTTGTGAGATTTGACGCGACGGATCTCAGTGTAGTAATATGTCTGAGCATGCTCATAGAAGGCATTCTCCAACCTACAGAATGATAGAAGAATGTTTTTTCCTGATAAAAAGCAATTAAACTGTAGAAAACACTAAACTAGAGAAGCCATTTACCTAATAATGTAGCCCACCAGGTGATCCGTGTGTGGCAGTACAAACAAACTTTTGCCTGACAGATCACAAGCATTGCAGAGAGCGGATGCCCTCTCAGATGCAACAAGGTCCTCCCCTAAGAAAACATACATAATCTGTTACTCACTTAAGAATATAAAATTGTCTGATAGCTCTAATCAAGTTCTTTTGAGAAGATGGAATATTTTGTTTCTAGATAGAAATATGGAAAAACAGGCTTTACCTGGTGGCAAAGGTGTTTTCTTTTGAATAAGAACTACAGCAACTTTGGTGTTTCTACCCTGAAGACTGGTTCTAAGAAAATCGAACAAAGAAAACACACATTTTATGTGTCATTTTATATGAAGATGTTTAGAATAAAACTATTACAAGGGACTAATATTACACGGTTTTAACAATCTAGTTATTATAAACCATCACAGCACAAGGCACACCTGACAATCTCCACTTTAGTTGCACATTCAGATTGTTTTTCTTTCCATTGAGGGTCGTCCCAGTCCAATTCATAGAAAAGAACAACCAGAGCTGGCACCAGATTCAGGTGTTTGTTCATCCAACCCGTTTTTAAAATGCCTTTGGGTATGTACCATTCATATGATGTCCGCTAGAGGATAAAATGTATGAGTGATAATTTATATACATTATATTTGCAATAATGTAATGTACAGGCAAGATCCAACATGTTTATATTATTGAGCAGGTGATCGCTATCCCTGCTGCCCACCTTGGTGCGACATTTAGGATACTCATGGTCTCCTGGGAGGACTTTGAAAGATATTGGAACTCTGTCTGCTCTACGGTTAGCACAGAAGGCATCCCATATGGCTCTATGGACAGCATTGTACACAACATCCAATCCTGTGAGAGCCACGAAAGCCATAGGCCGACAGCAAAGCTCAGGGGGAAGTTCCCACTGAGAACCTGCCATCCTGATGGTTCCACAACTGCAAGTCCTACACCTGTACAAAAAATAAATAAATACATTGCATTAGCAAATTCATATTATACATCCCTAACCATTTAACTATAGAATGGGGACTACAAATGAATGTTGTTTAGAAAACTAGAAGGCTGTCTCTGCAGTTGTTTCGTCAGTGTTTGGTATTCAAAGCATTACACTTACATCAAATGTGTCCCATATCACTCCCAGTATTGCTGACAAGCCTAGCTGGTCACAAGACACTGCCCAGCAGTTGCTTTTTACATCCTTAAGCCCACTGCAGATCAAGTTTAGTTATGTTGAAAGGTGACTCCCAGTAAGTCGTGTTTCAGGCACTAACGCTGAGTAATATACACATCCATGCAACACATTGGAAATCTACAGCACTCAGATGGAATATTCTTCAAATTCACTAAAAATAAAGCGGAAGTGAGATGAAGAAAACTAAACTTCGATCCTTAGATCTATTGTCACGCCTATAATGTTATCCAATTCATCTTCTGTATAAATATAAATATATTTTGTACTCTTTATACCTGCAGATATGCAGAATTTAACGGTCTACTCGGCCAAGTTAGAGACGTCTTGGCTCCGGCTAATAAGCGGCTAATGACAGGAGCCTGTGGGCGAGGTTATCTAGAAAACAACCTTTAGCAATGTTTACAGATTCTGACCTTGAGTTATAGGCTCGAAATATTCGCCATCCAATCGACTGTTCTTGTAATGGAATTCAACAACAACCTAGAGCCACATACTACATTATTTTGCCGATATTCCTGAAGAAAGCGTCTCGCTAGCTAGTGCTAGCTCCTGTAACTCAACCTGATTTGCAACAACTTCCGGTTCAAGGTCTTCAAAATACATTAACCCTGTTGTGCCTGTTGTGCTTGTACATGGCTCTATTAAAATAAATAAATGCTCATACCATAGACTGTACATACAGTGAGCCAGCCGACAGAAGATTGGAGAAATTATAACAATTTTATCTTTTAACAACGTGTATTTATTTATTTGTTCATATGTTTTATTTTTTCAAATTCGAATGTACAGTACAATAGTAATGCAACCACTTAGTAGCCATATAACACAATAATAATGTTAACCATATATAATGAGGCAAGCTGGCATGATGTTAATGGTATATTACATTATTTGTTAGGGCATACATTGTTATAAATATGAGTAGACCTATAAGCTGCAGTCTTTGTGTTAGCAGAACTGTTGTCTCCTCCGGGCAGTTCTCTTTGCTGTATTTCTTGTTCTGCCATCTGTAAGGTCAACACTGAAGGTCTGTGCATGTCATAAGTGCAGTGTGACTTTGTGAGGTGGCAAAAGGATGATGTGTCTAAGAGTTCATCTTCAAAAAGGTCTTCTTGGATGCCCTGGCGATGTCTGTGGGATACCTCATCATTCAAACAAGACACCATTTGTTTAATGTCTTTGACAAGTGTGGACATCGAGCGAAGACCAAAGAGGCAAAGCAGAAACACCAGACCAGCACAGATGCCAGAGACAAAATACAATGCCACTTTTTCAGGAAAATCTGGACAGAAGTGGTTAAGAATACTAAGTCTCACTCTCATTAATAGGCCTTTCACCTGCAAAACATATAGGCCCACTTATTTCTGTATCATTGTGTTACTAACCACTTAAGAAAATACATTTTAATATAATCTAATTGAATGCATATTTTGGCTAGTGCATTTTTGGACAACACAAAAGCCTGCCTGTGCAAATAAACCCAACACTTCTCAATAATCTCCCAAAAGTTGGTAAAGATATAATGAGGCCTGAATGAAGGGTCATTGTTCACACCTGTAGGGCAGAGACAAGTAATCTTACCATGGGTATAATCCGAGATCATGAAAGGATTTGTTGATTCAAGTCCCACTTCTGCCAGAAGATATTGGGGCACTATAAAAGAAGTGAAAAGTTTTGTTTAAAGATAAGAAATAAAGTAAACTATATTTTATTTTACCCACCACAAGTGAAGGATACTCGTAGGTGCTTCATTGTCCTTGGGAAACAGGGGTCTCCAAAGGTCATAACATCTGCCACCAGTGAGCAACTCTCTCTGCCATGGCATCTGCGGGACACCTTCCTCAAAGCCGTGGCAGACATGCACTCTGTAATACATTTTTTTTAACATAATTTCGCATAATTTTATCATCAACACCGTATTAGTTATCAGTAAATGCAAATAGCAGTATGACATGCTCCATATAGGGCCATTTCATTGATTCACTGTTCATCACAGATTAAAAGTGGTGACAACAAATTGTAATAGATGACGACAGTGACAGTTAACTGAAATGATTGGGCTGTCTTCAGTAAACACCATTATGAATGATTGTTAATTCATACCACTATTCTAGTTACTGACTAGGCTACTGCATGTATTTGAATGTTTGTCCACTAGGGGACTCTTGTCTCTGACCCATGTCTGTGTGAAACCCTGGTTCCTTGGGGCAGTTGGGACTTCCATGTAGCAGGTGGCCAAATGTGGCTGAGTAAATGGCAAGAACTGTGTTGTTTTTACAAAGCAACCGCAGACGCTCATTTTCACACACCAGCCTTGTTCGATGGTGACCTGAGGAAAAAAGAAGTGTGTGTTTGAAAATATCAAATTTCTGTTTTGTAAAATTAGATTCAAATTTTATGAAGAAAACAGCACATTTAAAATGCTTGTTATGACATACGTGGCTGGCACTTATATGAGACCTGGAGATATTTGGTGTTGAGTGGGCATGGGTCTTCCCCCACAAACAGGCTCAAAACAGAGACGTGACAAGACTGTCGATCTTGACACTCTGATTGAACTTTCTGTAAAAAAAATAATGAAGTGCATATGGGGGGGAGGCTCGGCTTGGAACTTTCTAAGGAGAGGAAAGAATACTATGTCCCCTTAATAAATTCAATTTTACTTAAACCTCTTTATAACTGATCCCATTATGTACAAAACATTATGTTTGGCCCACAGCCCTATATTAGAACTAATTTGGCCTGCCCTTAGGAGGAAACGGTTTGGCCTATACCTCAACAGAAACTGCAGAGGTACAATCTGTGTCTTCCTTCGTGATGTTGTTTGGGTTGGCAGAAAGGCAAAGAGGTGGGCTGAGGACATGGAGTCCATAGAAGGCAGACAGGACAACTATAGATGTCCTGGGGGGACATGCAATGGTGAGGATGTCATTTTCACAGGCATGGGCTGTGTGGTTCTTCAGGATTGAGTGAAGGTGAACTGTTGAAAAAAATGATATAAGGATATAACATTATAATAATGCTGTACTGATTTTTTACAGGCTCTAAAATGTACAAAAGTGTAGTTAATGTGTTTGTTGCAGCTGCATAGTAAAAAGAGTGTCACATGATGAGTATATACTATATCATGACTGAATATGTCATCAATGGCATATCAGTTATATGTGATAAATGCAGCATGGGTCCCATTGTTTACTGGGCGGTGTCCCTTTTGCTGGGTGTTGTTCTCCAAGACAATATTTGGACTATGACCACGCATGTTAGAGTATCTCCCCTCCCATCTGTGTTTCCTGTTCTTGCATTGACGACGTGTGTCTCTGAGAGTGTAGCTCCACTCCTCAGGGAGCAAACAAGGGGCAGTACCAGGCGCCTTCTTACAATGAGCTATTAATAGGCATCTGAAACCATGTAGTCAGAATATCTGAACCCCATATGATCAATAAAATATGTGTAATAAATATCTACCTACATTTTACATTGGAATGCATTATACTGGGGAAAGTAATCAAATAAACATAGAACATACTTCATAAATCAACTGTTATTCATTAGTTTGGGAAGTTCACTAGATGTTGGCTCAACAGCCCATGACCTTAAGCCACATGATGCCTTGATGTGAGTTGCACCAGTTCTCTTCAACAGGAAGGATGTCAGAAATTGGGAAAGAAGTTTAGCATACAACTTCCCTTACATATCAAATCTGAAGCAAATAGAGAAGACAGCATTTCTAATAAAATAGAACTTACTTGAGAAGTCAGGGGCTGATGATGTGATTTGTATTTCCAAAATAAGAAGAATAAGAAGAACAAAAATAAGCCACAGCTTCCATGGAAGTGTCATGATAACCTCCTTTGGCAAACCCCAGTGTTGTTATGAAAACCACCATACATGGAGCACACAGTCAATGGGTCAATGGTGCTATTGTGTTTACAAAAAACAACTCCCCCATAGGCCATAAAATCCACTGCTGAAAGACTAGTGCTATTAAGATTATAATGGGTAACTTAGATTAAACCGTAAAATGGGCTGTAAGAAACTGGGAACACATAATATTCTTGATTAATAGTAAATCACTTTTGGTGAGGATCTGAGTGAAGAGCTGCATAATTTGTTCTGCTTAATGATTGGATAATCGACTTGAGAACTAAAACACAAAAAATAAACAAGAATGTACACACCGTACAAACCTCTTAATCAAAGCCTGATCTCGTCAAATCTCCGAAGCTAAGCAGGACAAGGCCTGCTTGGATGGTAGACTGGGAACACAGGTGCCAGTGGGGTGCAACTAGCAAAAATTGTTGTTGTGTCCTTAGGCAAGGCACGTCACTCACATTCCCTAGTATGAAAGGGGTGTGTGCGCGAGTGGTCGTACATGTTGCATACTTGAAAATGGCAACAATAAACAAATGAATAAAAAATACTGCATGAATTGAGTGATGCATATGTCAGAAATCAAAACTTTGACTTATGTTTGTACAGTGAGTGTGGTCCTGTTTATGAAGATAAGGCCCTTGTTTCCAGAGCCACTTCCAGCTGTGTGTCTGTGTGTGTCCAAAACAGATATGTGTAATCTACCCCCATAACACTGGGCTTCCCTATTTTCTCTTTCAAATGGGAAGCAAGAGGTCACAAGCTTTTCCAGTGCTGCTCAGCTTCCAGGAATACTCATCAGGAAATCTCCCCATATCCTGTCACACTTTATTTTGGGTTTCTTTTTAAAACGCTCCATAATGAAGCTCTAACAAGTATAGATGCTCCTGCTGTCATGCTAATTTATGACAGATAGGAAGTGGCTGCGTAAAATTATTCCATGAGTTTCAGCCTTTGGGGGACTTTTTATCAATCAAAAGATATTTTTATTTTAATTGTTCATTGCTATGGCAACGGAGCAATGACCAGGCCTCACTGAAAAGCAGAACCTAACAGCTTTAATCACGAGTGCAGATTGGAGGCACTCCCACCTCATTCTACATTGAAATTCCGTTCACTCCCCAAAGAAATGTCAACAGAGGATAATTACTCTAGAGAACTTTCTGGTCTGCCTAACATAGAGTGGTCATATCATAAAAGTTTATCCAAAACTGCGGACAAGAATACCAGAGTATACTGATTAAGCACTCTTAAGTGCTTTGTGTTGCATTTTTGTATGAAAAGCACTCTATACATAAAGTTTGATTGATTGATTAACACATTAAACTAATTATTCATTTGGACAGAAGTTTTGGTCCAAATTTGAAAACAACAAATTCGTTGAGCAATACAGACTTGAGTGTAGGCCAACTATTTCCAGGCCAGCAAACATTTAGAAGTGTATTACACAAGCATTACTTTTTTTGCTGATAACATGAGAAATCACCACAGCTCCACTTTCAGTTTGAAGTAAAAACAACTGCGGTTCTTCCCATGTAAGATAATACATTCAGAAGTGAGCCTGTTTTGCTTATTTTGGCTGAACAGCTTTACCACTGTTCTGAACTACTATTTTACGGTCTCCCCTGGTACACAATTAGATTAGTTGTCAGCCTTAACCCATTAAACGTAGGTGTCATTACCCTTCCCAGTGTATTTCATATGGTGTCACAGGTTTTCATTTTTTTCTCTAATTATTACATTGTTAGGTAGGATAGTACATGTGGCAAATGTAAATTCAGTAGTTTTACATCAGCCAAGCAGCAGTTTGTGAAGAAAAGTAGAAACAAAAAGTTAAAAAATAGTGAGAAAGTAGTGAAAAAAAAATAATTAACCTCTCGTTGCCATCAATATACATTTCCATTAATAAATAAATAAATACAGGAACAATTTACAAGCAATTCACATATTTTTCTAACATTAATTTAACAAAAATAAAGGTGTTGCCATATATTTTTATTTGTCATAACACACACAGTTATAGTGAGACAAGTCTTTTCCCTTGCTTATATTATGGCTGCTATTTAACAGTTATGGAAATTCATCTGTCACAATCTGCCCATGTCTAGCCAGGAAGTCAAATTATCAACGTTGCCTATATTGTCGAAATTGGGGATAAATTGGTAAATATATGTCACAAATTCTTAAATACAGTTCAATTTAAGTGAAAATGTACTTAATGCACTTTCATACTTTGATTATGCCATTTCACTTTCAGTTCCTGTATATCGCAATAGTCATTCGTCCTATTTTGAGCTTTTCTGACTTCACTTTATAAGAGGTAGTACCCCCACCCATTCTCTCTCAGTCTTTTGGATCCTCCCTCTTTTTCCTGACTTGTGAAGTATGCTCAGAGTGATAGTCTACAAGGAGCTCCCATCTAAACCCTGCCAACAGTACTAAGGTGTGCAACTCCTGATTTCAACATCAAGACAAACGCCACACCTTAGCTGTGTTCTCTCTTTGGATTTTGTTTTTCAACACAATTTTTTAAGGACTTTTGAAAGTTTTTGTCAGGATATCATGGCACTGCGACAGAACTCTGACAAGGAACCAAGTATTGAGCTGTTCATCAAGGTAATTTCTTGTCTAAATTTATATGTGAAATTCAGTATTTGTTACTTAAATGTTTAAAATGGGGTCTGATTAATCACATCAAATGTCTGTAAAAGAATGTTACCAAGATCTTTGTTGATAAAGTGACTTGCTCAAAGGTATCAGGTGTTAAAATGTTTGTGTTGTGGTTTTATTCATTTATCAGTGGAGTATAGTTGCAGATGGCCCGGCTTATCTGTCCACACTCAGAGGCAGTGGGGAGCCTCATGTGGGACCGGGCACACCCACCTACAAATACTATAAGAAGTCGGGGAAATGAAATGTAGAATTGTACATTAGTCCACATACTTTTTTTTCTTCCTAGGTTATGTGAAATACTTTTATAAGCTAGCCAAAAGCCTAATTAAATCACAGTGTCTAGGTTTGGTTTGAAAACATTTGTTAAACAACTTTAAATACACTTTTTTGTTTTCTTTTTACAATGTCTTTACTTGCAATGACCCATCTCATAATAACCATTGAAATTAACACACTTTTTTTTTTCTTTTTTTTTTAATAACTACAAATACTTCTTGCCTTATTAGTGAGAGTTAAAAATTCTTGGCATGCAAGGCTATGTCTGTCTTTATCAGCAAATGGGACACAGTGTGAAATGACCTGAAAGATGTCTCAAGTTCAAATGCCTTTCATGTACTTGTGTGCGTATTTCAGGCTGGACATGATGGTGAAAACGTGGGGAACTGCCCCTTTTGCCAGCGCCTCTTCATGGTCCTGTGGCTAAAAGGAGTCAAGTTTACAGTGACCACCGTTGACATGAGGAAGTGAGTCCCCATCACCCCCACTCAGGGCAAAAACACACACTTCCTGAGCATCTGGTGGCAGGGACTTTCACACAAACTTTTTTATGGGAAATATAGATTTTCTTTCTTGTAAACTACTTCCAAAAGGTGTTCGGCTTCCATTTACCACAGCTCTGAACAGGGGCCTGTTATTTTGGTTTGTACAAAGAGAGCTGTGTTACTCACAAACAAAGATGGTCTTATACTGAGATTGTGTATTGTGTAAATTTCTCAGGCCATTAAGAAGTAAGTAAATAAGATCAGAAACCTTCAATGGATGTAGGTATAGCTGAATGATTCAGAAGGCACACAAGCAACCACTCCCATGGCAAGGATTTTATAACTAACCAACATGTAGTTAAGTTAAATACCAGCACTTTTGACCTTTGACCTTGACAACTGTACTGTCTATAATGTTATGTGTATGTTCACCATAGAAAACCAGCAGAATTGAAAGACTTAGCCCCTGGGGCCAACCCACCATTCCTTCTCTACAATGGCACTCTCAAGACAGACTTTATCAAAATTGAAGAGTTTCTTGAGCAAACACTTGCCCCACCCAGGTATTGAGACAGTCCTAGTATTATGGATAAAATATTTTTTGATGTATTTGATTTTTATTTTCTTCAACACAAGTATCTGTTCCATAGATATCCCCAACTCAGCCCCATCAACAAAGACTCATTTGATGTGGGAGCGGATATTTTTGCAAAGTTCTCAGCTTTCATAAAGAACAGTCCAAATAATGCCTGTAAGTACTGAAGGAATTAACTTTTGAAAGCTAGCTCATATAGGAAAAGAAGTTGTATATTGGAGTTAAGAGTTGTGAATTGGTATTATAAGATACTAATATCTCTGTCCACACCGAGATAAAAGAGCAAAACAGTAGCTAGAGATGCAACTGCTCTGAATGCTAATGAATGGATTTTAAATCAAACTTTATTGATGAGGAAGATCTAGAGTTATGATAAGCATAGATTGATTATAATATATTAATTGCCATATATTATATATTTCCATATTAAGAAATATAAAGGAAAACAACTAAGAAAAATGTTTGTTTTTGTTTTTATAGTGCAGCAGAAAAACCTTTTGCGAGAGTTCAAGCGCCTGGATAACTACCTGAACTCACCGTTGCCAGAGGAGATTGACCACAACTCCATGGACACTGTCACTGGCTCCAAAAGGAAGTTTCTGGACGGAGACCGTCTGACATTAGCAGACTGCAACCTACTGCCTAAACTACATGTGATCAGGGTCGGTCATCTTAGTTTATTTCACTATTAACAAATGAATGAGTCATTGGAGGGACACCCCTGACCCTAAATAAAAGCTACAAGGAACATTTGGCTATAAGGGTGTAAAAATGGTCAGGGACATGGAAAGTGCTTGTCAGAAATAATTTTGCTCTTTGGAAAACTTATAGTGTTGGCAAATTAAACATCATCATGATGGCCACTGTTTTATTTTGATTAATGTGATTTGGTATATGCACAGACAATGCATTTGTTCAATACAAATGTTTTATTGCTAAAAGAAATACAATGAAAAACATCCATCATACTGGGAGTAGGCCACTCCAGAGATCTGACCTGTAGCTCTAGTGAGGTCTAGTGAAGTTGTTTACTTGTTGCCATGGCAAGGAATGCATTTTAATTTAATGATCTTAATTTCTAAGGCCTCAAAAATTAATTCTCACTTGATATGTTTTAGGTTGCTGCCAAGAAATACTGTGACTTTGAGATTCCAGCAGAGTTCACTGGTGTGTGGCGATACCTGCAGAACGCCGATGAAAGAGAGGAGTTCAAACAGACATGTCCTGCTGATATTGAGATCGAAAAAGCTTATCTTGGTGTGGCCAAAAGGAAATAAAGCCTGTTGTGCATTTACTGAGGGCAACAGCAAAGGGGCGTTACTTGTCACAACACTGCAATAAGTTACCATTTTTATGAGCATCACTGGTGGGGCTAAATGTGCAATTGTCTGTCAGTGTACTAATGTAGTAGATTTTTGTTTATAGTGTAAATATGTGTATGCTTTTATGATTGTTCACATCATGTGTGCAGCACTTCAAACTGTTATTATTTTTCCTTGCATTATTTCATTTCTTCCAAAAAAAAAAGCCAGCTGTTATCTTTCTGATCTGTGTGTAGTCATAAACAAGGACAATTGCAATTTCTCATTTTCAATTTTATTTTATCCACAATAAAAGACAACTGTACAACTTCAAAAATATATTTTCTGTTTATCAGGGAAAGATGATAAATAAAACTACAGTGATGAAGAAAAGAAGTGTTTCCCTAAAGGTGTAAAGAAAGTTCCCTTTTGTTTGTTCAGTTGGTCACACAGTATTTCCAGAAACAGGCTGTGGGCAAAACATACATAACAATACAACTTAATGATATGGCTAGAACTAATTATGTTTGAGTTGAATGATAAAAAATATCAGAACAATAGTCCTGTACCTCTTTTGCCAGTCTTTGGCAGGCTCTGCTCTGATCTTATAAAACCCTGAGAGCGAAGCTTGTCAGCAGCAGCCATCTTTAAAATTACTTCTTTCAGGTCTTCAACCTAAAAATAACATTAAAAAATTATATATTCTCAGATGCTATTGCATAATAATTTTAAGAATAGTTCTTACCATGTTGGTATATTTTTCCTCTTTGGCAGACTCTTTGACTCCTTGAAACAAATGGAGATGGTTATTGGTCTCAAATGCATTTTTTCACATTTTTTCACAAGTTACCTTTAGTCCAGGAGTCTCTCCCAGAGCTGTGTTGCATTAGCAGAGGATACAGGTTGTTCATCTCTCTCTGTTCCACTTCTGCAGTGTTGCCTCCCTCCTCCACCTCTGTTACAAGCTTTTGAATAAATTCTGAAAATAAAAGCAACTACGATCAGTTGTGATTTTAAACAGTAGCCAATTCGTTCAATGAAATGTACTTTTAAGAAGTGAAGTAAAATCATTCAGTCCTACCTGCCTGTGGCTCCAAGCTGGAGTCTGAAAACAGGGGTACAGCATGTGTCCTTCTGGCTGTACAAAGCGCAGCTATGAGGTATACCAAAGATAAAGAAAGCATGATGCCTTTGAGAGTGACCACAACTGGACTGGAGCCTTACCCAGCCAAGGTGTTCACTTATATATCCTGAGGAGTCATCCATCACTGAATGATCAATACATTATCATCACAGCCAATCTCCTTCATAATGGTTTTGACGCGAAGGACCGGGCGTCATAGACCCAATTTAGGAGACGCTGTCAATTGAGCTCAGGCCTATCTGTGCTTGTTCAGAGAGCCCTAACAAATGTTTACTTTGCTGCAGCAATCAGCAACTGACCAGCAAAAGGCCAACGCTTTATGTGTGACACCTGACGGCCTGCCCAAGATCTTTTTGCGCTGATCATTGACATCACATACACATGAAAAGTGTGTCACATGTGGCAAGGTGTTTACAATTAGAATCACAAACATTATGGACAACTGACCATATTCCTGCTCCTCAAGTGCAGCAGATCTTCTCATATGTTTTGCCTAAAATAGAATAAGGCTATAGTTTTTGTAGGGCTGCAAAAATAAATTAACCAATAACCTAACCTTCTCTTAGTCTACTTGGGTTTAATATTAAAACATTTGGAGAAAACAGGTATGAAGTTCACTTTCTATGGCTAGTATTTGTTCTGGACAAAGTATAAGATCAAAAGAACACTAACAATATATCTTACAGAGTTCTTACTTTTGTCAAACTGATAGGTCAATAATGTGGCTCAGATGAAATGTCTCCCATGATTTATGTGGTTGTCACAATCTCTGAAATTGCACTGAAAAGAAAGAAAACAACACGGATTCTTGAAATATCATGGAACAATTTTTAAAAGAGTGAGGGAGGCCAAGTCAAAAAGGCAAAAGAGGTTTTTACGGTTTTCTTAATATTGGTTATTATTATTATTATTATTATTATTATTATTATTATTATTATTATTATTATTATTATTATTATTATTATTATTATTATTATTGTGGGAACATTTTCGTGGAAATAAGCAGGAGGAGGCCCTCTCCCAGATCCCCCAGATGCAAGCCTGCCAATTTAAGAAAAAAACAATATATACGGCTATATACTGAAGCTTATAGCCGTATGCACTTCATGACTCCATGAAAGTAGAAAGTTAAAACCATACTCCAGAAACCTTCTCCACTGAGATTATAGCCAAAGTTAAAACCATACTCTAGAACATTCTCCACTGACCAGAGCCAGAGGAACTACATTTCCATGGGACCAAGCAGATCCACTCATAGTAGGCTATAGACACATATTTTCATTGCAATAAACTTACCAGTTAGGCCTACATAGTCCACCTAAGGCTATTGCTGGGTTTCAAATTACAGCACAAAATTTGAAATACCCATGATTTAATAGGCCTACAGATGGAGGCAGATAAAATGAATATTGTTCAAATGCAATATTTTGTTGTTTAGTTGGTTCTAGTCACTAATAGCCTGATGTGCATCATGTGCATTTACTTTTGGATATTCCGTGACAAAGTTGGAAGACCAGGGAATGTTGTCACATGGGGTTGTCATCTTTCAAAAACAAAAAGTGAAATTGCAAATTTGTGTGTTTTTAGGATCTGCACTTCTGTCCTGAATATGAACTCATTTGAGCTTTGTTGAGATATCTCCAGAACATTTTTTTTCATTGTTGCCAATATTTTGTTATAACTTTCCAAGAAATTGGAAAGTTATACATTTAAACATGTATTTTCTACATGTATTTTCTACATTATTTCAATATTTTGTTATAACTTTCCAAGAAATTGAAATAATGTAGAAAATACATGTAGAAAATACATGTTTAAATGTTTTAATTTAAAGAAAGTATATCTTTCTTGTAGTGAATCAACTCAATCAGATTAAATCAGCCACACCCCAGAAAAGTGCACCTGGGGGGTTTGGGGCATACTAACCCCCCTTTAAAACAAAATATCACCCAAATCAATGACATTCACATATGAAAAGGGGATCTTTCTAGTGACAGTGAGTACATTTGAGTACACTAAAGCACCCTTTACAGTATTTGATCAGAATTTTTGTTACTCTGATCCAAACCAGAGGCCAGAATTTGTGACTTGTGTGACAATTTACCCCTCCATGGGGCATGTCATCACCAAGCTTAATACAAATTATTCTAAATAAATTATTCTAAACATTGTTATGGAAATCTTTACTCTAGTCTTTACTTTTTACTGGGTTTAGGTTGTTGATTGGTTGTGGGATTTGCAACTAGCGAACTAATAGCTTGCTATAATCCTGCTATTTTATGTAGGCACCTTGTGCCTCCATAAAGGTCTGTTTCTTACGTTAATGCTAACTTGTTATTCCACTGATTGTTCTGTCTTGACTTGTGTTGACCCAGCCTGCGTTGGCCTTGGAAGAGTATTATGTCTTAGCTTATGCATTTCCATCATTCATGTGCCTTATGCTCCCCATGGAGCATAAAGACTCTGTATGCTATGTTTTGTTCACATCTTAGGGACAGACTTTCTGTAGCAGGGACAGGTAGTTCTGTGATTGTGTGCATAATAGCTTTAATAAATCAGACTCCTTGATTCAAGACAACTTCTCAGGTTTTCATTTTCACGCCAAACATATACATGTATCCATTCATGAAAACGTATTCATTTTCTGTATTACAAAATACACATGGGTCACATTTGCTAATGTTTTTCTCATTAAAGAATTTGTTGGTTAGATCAAATGTATGATTTTAAAATAAACCTCTGTGATTTTATTTTTATAAACCCAATTTTTTTCCCAGTCAATATTTGAACAAAAAATGTATCTATAAATAAAATTTGCTCTGAGGAGTTGCTTTATTTGTTACTATTTGTCTCAGAAATGTGTTATTACATTTGTCATCTTTTAATTAATTAAAATGGAAAACGGCTCTTGTCTTTATCTGGAGTATGACCTCATTACTCTAGAAGACCACGTGAAATGATTCCTAGACTACAATTTAACAAAGAATCAGAAGAATTAATGCGTAGCATATGTTTGAGTTTTTAATAAATCCACGTTTGAGGCTTGAAATAGAAGGAAGCCCGAAACCCACAGAACTAAAATATTTTTTTTTAATTATTATTATTATAGATCCATGCACAGATCTATGACATGGCTCTATATGAATCACGTGACCGCAAACGCGGAAGTTGTTGATGTGGCTGTCCGAAAGCAGTAATATACACACAACTGGAGCAGTTTAGTCTGAAATATGCACCTGCTTTAGTTTAATGCTGCTTAACTCCGTAAATCCTGCCAAACGGGTTATATAGGAGTGACGACGAAGCAGAAACGCCAAAGGATCCGACAGTAAGTTTGAACTAACTAATATACTGCTAATGCGTTAGCTATAAATGTACATAAAGTGTCTTACGCTTGGTTGAGTGAGACTGGGCATGAAGGAGTTGTTCTTTTTAGAGTTTAAGGTATGTTTTAGAAGTGCCAGTAATGCTGCACTAAATAGTAATTGTGTAACTTAATGTCTCACGAAGACATTTACAAGCTATTTATATTCAGTATCCAGAAGAAGAGTCCGTTTTATTTGAACCGTTCGCTGGTGACACTCGCTGGTTTGCAGCTTATTGTCTCGTCAGACTGGTTGAAACGTAAAGTTTATTTTAGTGACTCCATTTCCTAAAAGTGATAATCTGCCACAGTGAGCAAGACGGCAACTCTGAACTGTCCTGGTGTCTTTAGGCACTTTACCCGCATTGCCATTCGGCTGGATATGCATTTGGAGTTTACTCATTAATAAACCAAAAGCAGAATAACTTATTGGCTAATGAAATAATCATTGACTATTGTATTAATCTGTTCTCTTGTGTATAAACACACAAACTATTCCAAAGAAATCATCGCTAAATAACTAAATGAGATATTTTCTTATTTTTCATTTTAATTTTCTCTTTGAAGAAGCCTTCTTTTCACACTTAAAAAAAACAAAACAAAAAAATAGTTCAAATAGATATTTAACTTAGAGAATACATCTAAAAGAAGGTAGCTACACAACTAAAAGGAGGACATTGTATTGGCTGCATATAGTTCAGAGGGTTTTATTTGGGCATTACTTGTTGAAAATTATCACAAATTCATACCATTTTTATTTACCAACGTCTCAAAGCAGTTTTTGTTTATGGCTCACAGTTCTGTATATGACACTTTCTGTTGTGTGTACTTTTCTCTGCAGTACCCACCATCAAAATGTTGTCTGAAGGAGGCTCTTTCGTTAAGGGGATGGTGCTAGGAGGTGTTTTCTGCATTGTCCTGTCACTTCTCGCAAATTTCGCTACTGAGACAAAACCAGACGAACAGCATCACCATCATCATCATGTTAAGGCTGCGAGCAAAGATGAGCTGAAACGTCTGAGTGATGATCAACTTAAAGAGTTGAGTAATCAAGTTCGTGTCTATTGTGTCATCATGGTTCAACCAAAAATCCTAGTTTACTGGGCCACTGCTATGGACACCTGGAGCAAACACTGTGACAAGTCTGTGTTTTACACCTCAGAATCGTCTAAAGCCCTTGAAGCTGTAGATCTGAATGAAAAGGATGACTGGGCAAGGTTGCGGAAGGCTCTGAAACATGCTTATGAAAATGCTGGAGACCTGCAGTGGTTTTTTATTGCACAGCCAACAACATTTGCCATTATTGAGAACCTCAAGTATCTGGTACTCACAAAGGATCCAAAAGAACCATTCTATCTTGGCCATGCCATGAAGTCAGGGGAGCTGGAGTATGTCTCCTATGACAGTGGGATTGTTTTAAGTTATGAAGCCTTGAAAAGACTGGTGGATGTATTTGAGGATGAGGAAAAATGTCCTGAGAGAGGCCGTGCGCTGTGGAAGCTGAGCGAGGACAAGCAGTTGGCCGTATGCCTTAAATACAAGGGTGTGTTTGCGGAAAATGGAGAAGATGTGCATGGCAAGGGCCTTTTCAACAGCAAGAGTGTTGACAGCCTAATATCAAACAGCATGAAAGAAAATCCCGCAGATGTTGTGGAAGGCTGCTGTTCTGATATGGCCATCACATTTGGTGGGATGTCTCCAAATCAAATGCAAGTTATGATGTTTGGAGTATACAGATTACGTCCCTATGGACATGATTTTCATGACTTGCTGGAATTTCAGCCCCCAGAAGGTTCTGACAATGACTAATAACAGTGATATTTTGCTTCTGTGACTGCAAATACTTATATTTTTCTATTGTGATTGTGAAACTGGATCCTAGTGAGAAGGGAACAATACTTTTGTATATCTTGTACTATTTGCACAATTTGGACACCATGCTTTTCTTGGTGACTGGCACAATTGGATGTTGTCATTTTGTTTGATCTCACTAATTTGTAATCTTGATTATTGCTAAAGCAAAAAGAATTTGAATGTTTTTTTTTCTGATGCGTCACTAGTGAATGTCATTAATTCATTCTGCATTTGTGGCAGGTCAAATCAAGGCTATGTGCTTTTATCTTATCTCCTTTCCAATTAAATGTGTGTGATTTTTTTTATATATATTTGTGACCTGTGATTATTATATCTTCATTGTTTTAATGAAGATATGGGTTGACAAACTACTTTGAATTTCACTGTATTTATTTAGACACAATTGTTTTTTTTGTTTTTTTTTATGTGCTTAATTGTTCGGGCATTCTTTTATTTGGTATTGTGTCCTCTTTGTACAAAGTCAAAGATAAGATGCTGGTTTTCACTTGAATGCTACTTTGATGAAGGAATAAATTAAACTGTTAACCAATTTAAAGGTGCAGTGTGTAACTTTTCTGGTGGAGGGTCCATCATATACTTTTCTCCATGGATGTTATTGCTTTGTCGGGAATATTTCACAGTATGGCATTAAACCTTTCTATCTTCAGAGACCAAACCACACCAAGTTACAGGTCTGATCTGTGGAGAAGTGACGCTGCTCAAGGTTAGAATGCCTGTTTTCTAGGTATTTTTTGAGCTATAAAACCACTTGCAATCGAATAAATGTAAGGTAGAGCTGTTTAATGTCATACTGTGGAACATTCCAAGCAGAGCAGTAGCATTTCCATAGAAACAGGCAATGGACCCCCAACCAAAAATGTACATAGTGCACCTTTAAATTGTTTCGGGTAGTGATGGGCAGATGATACCTCAGTGTGTGTATCACACTTTCCCCTTACTGACACTGTATCACGCTGTGTTGGTATGTGTATGGGTTCCATCTAGTGGTTTAAAAAATGTACTGCAGCTTTACTACAAAAGAAACACTGTAATGAGTTTGCAGAACTAAGTGCAAGATATGACTTTTTCCACATGTGAACAGAACAACTGGCCTATGTTCAATAATCTCTATGTGATAAAGTGAAATTAGAAACTAGAGTGAATATTCTTCTGATGATTAATGAAACAAATTTTGTGTGTCATTTGAGCGCTTGTGAATGTTTTTACACATTGTGCTGGTAACATTTGAGTGCTTGTCTTTTATGGTGGGGGATTCAAACATTTTTATTCAGAAACAGAAGTTTTTGAAGCATGTTTGGGCTCAAACGATTTCTCCTCTTGGATACAATTTCTCCAACTTTAGAGAAAATTCGTTCACAAGGAAGTGATGAGGCAGGAGTGCACAAATATTTTTTGTGTGGGCAGGTGTTTTTTTGAGAATTCCAATACTCCAGTGGGTCTTCAGTTCAGGGAATGTTTGCTGCTGACAGATATCTTTGAACTTGTATTATAGCGTCAGCCATAAAACTTGTGTTTCTTCTGCTCTGAGACACCTCCATGTCTAGTTGTTGCCACAGGTTGTCTGCAAAATATGACATGATTTGCATAAAACGTAAATCCTAAATATCAACAAATACATTTTGAATAAATACATACATACCTGAACTAGAAGATGCTGGCAAATGAGATGAGGGGCCAGGCTGATCTTCCTGTGGTGCTGAAGGCGGCCCAGAAATTCTCATCTCTGCAGCACATTCAGATTTTAGTCGCTACACTGCTTCATTTATCTTGTTCCCATTTAAAAAACCAACCGCTTTGTATCGTGGGTCCAACAAGGTTGCCAGAGACAGATGGCTAGAAGATTCATAACTGTTTAAGGTTTCCATGAGTCTTTTGTCCAGTTCCTGACAGTTTTTTTTTCCAACCGATGTTTGCAAAGATGGGGCACATTTTTGGATTGCATGGTGAAGCATTTTCATCATTGGTATTATTTTGCTTCCACTCACTCGGTTCTCCTCTGAAAGCTCCACAGTAGCATAATTAAAAGGGGCAGGCACAACCAGCACTTCTGCAATGATGTCATGCTCCTCATCAGTAAGTGCAGGCACTGGTGTTTTTAAGGATGCCAGACTCATCCAAACAAGCTCTTTTTGGCTTGCTGCTCTTGACAGCATTTGATATGTGCTGTTCCAGCATGTTGGAACTTCATTTATGAGTTTCAGAGGTGGTCTTTCCATTTGCTTTAGCACTTGACACAGATTTTCCTTGGCGACAGTGCTGGAACGAAAATAGGTGCCAATTTTTTTGGTTTTATTTCGGATATCAGTTAGGTCTGACACTTGATCACAAGATTTTTTAACTATCAAATTTAAAGTGTGTGCAATGCAAGGACTATGCTCGATTTTTAATAGTCTCGCTGATGCTATCATATTTGCACCAGCATCAGTCACAAAGTGTCCGACCTTTCCTGCGATGGACCACCTGTCAATCAGATGTCGTGTGACCTAAAAAAATATATAAATAAATAACAAGTCCTTACATGACACCAACACATACCATACTGCATATTTTCAATAAACCTACCTCAGCAATATTCTCTGCTGTGTGGCTCTGGGGAAAGTATTTAACTCCCAACACAGTGGTGCACATTTTATTTTCAGTATCAACAAAGTGGCCAGTCACAGCCAAGTAGGCCTCCATGTTTACTGAAGTCCACATATCAGCTGTAAGGCTGACTGCATTGGTGGAGTGTAATTTTTCTTTAATGTTCAGGGTTTCTGCTTCATATCTTTTAGATACCATTTCCTTCAGAGCCTGTAAAACAGAAAAAAAAAACATTTCTTCAAACAATAATTAGAATTCAAACTGTTAATGTTAAGTGCAATTTCTGACATATACAGTACCTTTCTGGTTGGTATCGTGTATGATGGCTCAAGGGTCTGAAGCATCTCCCTGAATCTCTCGTCCTCAACAATGGTTAAAGGTTGGCAATCTTTTATTATAATTTTTACAATACATTGATTCAGGGCCTCTTTTCTAGAAGCTTGAAGTGAAAAGGAAAGGTGTTTGATTTAGATTACTATTAGCCTCTATAATAATTAGTGACTGATTACAAAATACTCATCCACCAGTGTCCATTCCTGGTGTATTTTCTTCTCTTTCATGGCGAGCTCTATAATGCCGTAACATTGATGACGTGTTTCGAGTTGCATAGGACAACTCCGTTGAGCATAGACGACATTTCACCTATGGGTCAAAAATAAATATAAAAGACTTTGCCATGGAAACGGGAATTGAATACAACTTACCTTATCAGGTGTTATGAGATCAAAATTATCCCACACGGAAGAATATTTTCTCTTTCTTGGAGGCTCCATAGTGACGAACGGCGTCGTAGCAACAAGCGGATCGATCTGTGTTAAACTCCCTGATTTAGTGGCGCCTCAGTGACACGTGACACAATGTGATACAATACGACACGGCCACTGTGTCGGTCACGTGACTTTTCTTAAAGCGATACGCTCGGTGACGCAGCTCGGCTGAGGCGTCGCTTTCAGCGCATGACGCGTGTATTGGTGCCTCGCCTCGTTTAGACCAACACTAGTTTCGGGTTAGGCTAAATGACATAATTCGTAGAAATAATCACACAACTGCAGTTAGACTGTTAAAAGTGAAATTTCTCTGGTTGTGTGGTTATATTATAATAGATGACATTTAAATATTGAATTGAGTATGTCTCCAAATCAGTACCAACCTATAATTATGCCAATTGAAAAATGTATTTCAAGTCCATCCATCCATCTTCTCCCGCTTAATCCGGCTGGGTCGCGGGGGCAGCTTGCTGCCCAATCCTCATAGCACCTGACCCCCCCTATGAACCCCTGTGCGGGTGGTGAGCCCACAGGAGGGTGGACATCATGGTGTTAGTGATGTTAGTTCATAGTTCATGTTAGTTATTTCAAGTCTAAATAGAAAAATGAAGGCACACTGACATCTTAGGTAAACCAGTACATGGCAGCAGGTGCCTTATTTATTGATACAGACGGTATAAGGGAGTTCCAAATTTAATTACCAAAATTATTTTTAAACATGTACATCTGGTTGCACTGCAAGTCCACAGTTATAAACAGTGCCTCTTTCAGAACTTCTGCATTTTCTGATCTTGCATTATAGGTGCAAATTCTCATTTATACGTCTTCATGTGCCATAATCCATCATTCAAATAATGGACATTCTCAATCCCAATTCCTTTGTTGACTTTTTCTCTGTAAGGAATAAAACTATTAATATACATACACAAGAATATTGTTTTTTGTTTACAAATATGTTATGAAATGCCATACATGTTTTCAGCAGACATCTTCATCACACCAACACAGAGTGCATGTTGTTTACCTTCAGCCATGATAGCCTAAATTATTTATATAGGGAAAATAATATGACAATGAAGACAGATAAGAAAATATACCATCAAGTTCTAAAAGTTGTGTGTTAATTTCAAAGGATACAACTACTGTGTCAGCCTCAGCCGGATAAAGTTTAGCACCAGGTGATGTTAGACCGGGACACATGATGTTAGCTCCACTTAAGACAAATTTGATTGCACCTTTGTCTACTTGCTGGTGTGGGAGAATAAATGGATCTATGAAAAGACAAAGTTCAGATCAGAGTACATATAAAAGCAACAAATTAACAAAGTTCACAATTAAATCTCACATTTATGCAACAGTCGGAGAGTGGGATAGAAAGGGCCTTCCCTTTGTCTGAAGAAAAGCAATTCTCCATTGACAGTCAAAATTTCAATGTGTTCATGACTACAGGGAGGCAGAAAACATGGACAGATGAGCAGTTAAAGATCTACAAAAAAAATAGTACTCATTAGAATAAATTCTGTATACCATCTCACTATTTTGACAGGATCCTTTTTGGGCATTATATGATTGAGCCATGATTCAATGTCGGGGAACTGTTCCAATAGCTGATTCTTGATTCCTTTGATCACTGACGTTTTCAGCTGGATGCAATTGGACACATTTTCTTTTTCATCAAATCTAATGATAAAACAACCAAATAAAGGGTGTTTATAAGGACACTACAATGAACAGACACAGACATCTGAGTATATTCATATTGCTATTATTGCTGTCACAGTATCATTCATTCATTGGGATTATAATTTCATTTCGTTTTTAAACAGAGAATATATTGACACTATTGATGGAACCTTTCTGGTAGATTTCGTCTAAATATTTCAATCACAGTTTTTAAATACATGAAGCTAAACATTTAGAAATGCTGGAGATAGCTACATAGCTAGCTGTTACAAGCTAGACTCAAAATGTAAAGCGAAACATACTTTTTGAACATCGTGGTTGATTGAGTCACGTTGACTTGATTTCCCCAAAGGTTGCAGAGACTACAATGATGATTAAGTTAAGCACTCGTTGAAATATAATATTATAAAGTTTTTCTTAGCGATCCACGCTTGTTTTACCGCGGAAGTTGAGACGTGTTTTGCGTCTTACGTCATGCTGATGCTACGTTTACGTATATTTGTTATTCATTTCAAGATTTACCCATAAAATGTATGAATTTACCACGAAAATCAAATACATACCACATTTTGACTGTTCAAAATAAAGATGAATGTAATGCTGACCCAAAAATACATGATTTGTCATGCAGACAGAACACATAAATAGGTGGAATACATATGGTGGACTATGCAATGGAACAATAATACAGACGAATAACAAACAATACATGCATTGTTTGTTTATATTTTATAATATAGCCTATGTAATTTATCACAATTTGAAGTTATGAGTAAACATTTGCTATCAAATGCAACCAAATAGCGCCATCTTGTGGAAGACGTTAGTCTGTGCGACTAAAAAACGTGTGCAAGAAGCGCTTTTGTACAAAGTACTTCCGGTGGGGTCACGAAGCAGATTTTACAAGTGAAATCACTCTGTATTTACCGGCGAACGCCTATCTATGAAAAAGGGCCGTTTTTCTGTTGTACGAGTCTGTTTGCGTGTGATTTTGTTTAACAAGCGCTGTATTTAACCGCTTACTTTAGACGAGAAACAACGCGGTTTCTAGCAAAAGAGGAAGCAATAGCCAACCATCTTTTTTCTACCAGCAAAAACAAGAAAGGGACAAGGCTAGGATCAAGTATAGTACTGTGGTAGTTTGTAGTTTATTGTCTGTTTTATACCTGGATACAGCACTTTGCGGAGACGCAACTACGTATACAAACACTCGGGGACATTTAGTTCCTTCTGGACATACCTGGAAGTTTTGGATTAAGAAGACTGGCTGTAAAGATTTAGTATTCCCGTTTTTTCATGTTTCCAACAGGTTTATCTTCCCCTAATCCCCCACCACCGCCAACCCAGGAGGCAAGATCAGAGACTACTGATGTCAAAAACGACAGTGGGAACATTACATCTCCGAAAAAGAGGAAAATAAACTGCTCCGAGAGGGAAGACAGTGCCGACACGATCTCCCATTCGCCTCCCAAACCGACCTCCTGCTCTCCCACCCCGCTGCACATTCAGAAGAAGTTACGCTTTGAGGATTCGCTTGATTTCATTGGACTGGATGCTAAAATGGCTGAGGAATCTTCTGCTGCTTCGTGCTCAAACAATAAAAGCAAAGTGTTTCTGCCCGGTGGCGTGGGGCATCATGCAAACGGACTGACTAAAGGGGCAGGCTCCACCACCTTCTCCAGCAGTAAACCTGGAGCTGCTAAGAAACTAGTCATCAAGAACTTTAAAGGTTGGTCCTGTAATATTCTTATCACTGTATAAGTATAGCAACACACAATAACTAATTTACAAGTTGTCAAAATGCAGCGAATGATGTCTCAGAAAAGTTTTGATCAATAAGCATGTGTCAGGCGCACAGGCAGAACTCCTCATCTCAAGAATTAGAATTTCACTTCAATATTTTACATACAAACCAATTCATATCAAGTGTTACTTATTTTGTATTGTATTTGTTGGTCAGTATACACATGCATGCAAACAAATGTTTCTTGAATTCACATTTATGTCATACTGTTTTTTTTCCCCACAGAAAAGCCCAAATTGCCAGAGAACTACACTCAGGAGACATGGCAGAAACTAAAAGAGGCAGTAGAAGCCATACAAAACAGCACTTCAATCAAGTACAATTTAGAGGAACTTTATCAGGTATCATAATATAGTTTGCAAAGAGAGGCCTCTGTAAAATAGAGATCACCATCACAAACTTTTAATTGTTATGTTGTTTCTCTAGGCTGTGGAGAATCTGTGCTCCCACAAGATTTCTGCCAAACTGTATAAGCAGCTACGGGCGGTGTGCGAAGACCACATTAAGGCACAAATTGATCAGTTCAGAGAATATCCTTTAACTGTAATTGTTTTGTCATATTTCTGCATAAAGTAATAATGGACAAAGTCTAAAGTTTGTACTTAGACTTAGACAAACTTTATTGATCCATAAGGGAAATGATTTGGACACTGTAGCTCACATAACATAACAACATAACATAACTAACATAATATAATATAATATATAATAACAAAGAGTAAAAAAATATACATGATAATAATAAATTCTAAATAAGTAGCAAGAGGCAGGTGCCAAATAAGACATAATTATATAAATGTATATGTACAAGTCAAATAAAATAGAAAATCTCAGCTTGTACACATTGTATGTTGTACTTAAATGCCTTAACCCTTTATTACGGATGCTTTGGATAGTGTGCTTTTCCTCAAGAAAATTGATAAATGTTGGCAAGATCATTGCAGGCAAATGGTGTGTATTTATTTTTAATTGATAAATTATTTTCCATGTAGAATCTATGAGTTATTTAAATATGCTTAATTCTTTCACAGATAATGATTAGGAGTATATTTTTGTTTTTGGACCGTACTTATGTTTTACAAAACTCTATGTTGCCATCAATTTGGTGAGTTTTGGGCCTTGCAGTAAAAAGACATGTTTATAAAATGTGACTCATAAAGCTAATAAGGTCTGTTTATTTTGAAGGGATATGGGCCTGGAGCTATTCAGGTTTTACATCATCAGTGACGTGAAAGTCCAAAGTAAAACTATAGATGGGATTTTGCTTCTCATTGAAAGGGAGCGTAGCGGTGAAGCCATTGATCGCAGTCTTCTCAGGAGCCTGTTGAGCATGCTCTCTGACCTTCAGGTAAATTGACATTGGTGTTGCTGTTTTTGTTGAAAATAATGTGTAGACAGCTGTGGTTGATCATGAAGCTTTTGAATACAGATTTATCAAGACTCATTTGAGCAGCGATTTTTGGAGGAGACAAATCGCTTGTATGCTGCAGAAGGCCAGAGGCTAATGCAAGAACGAGAGGTGGGTTTTATAAGTAGATTTATTTTAACTAGTAGCACTAGGTTGAGATTATTGGACAATTTCTGCATGCTCACGTGCCCAAAGAACTCCACTGACTACCTGAATACTGAATGGCCAGGTTTACAATAAATTAATATATTAATAGCCAGTCTATTTTATTTTCTAAAAAATTTAACTGAACACACTACCAGGTCTCATACTGGGAATGGCATTGATGGAATAATGTGGTCAGTCAGTATATTCAGTTGACCTCATTCTTGGGGAGCAACACTGCTGAAAATGCACCAATTATCCAATTTCTCATTTAGGAGCTTAGTTAAGTCTATGTAGTGGCTTATTTAGGAACAAAGCTGTGCATTTGTGAAAATGTCCTTATTATTGTAAGAGATGCTTAACATTGACATCTTATAGGTGCCAGAATACCTCCACCATGTGAACAAACGCTTAGAGGAGGAAGCAGACAGAGTGATTACATACTTGGATCAGAGCACACAGTATGTAAAATATTTTAGTGTACGAGGTTGTAAATGAGTATTTGATTATTTTCCTTTCTTGTATCCTTTTTTTTTATTTCTATTTCAGAAAACCCCTTATTGCCACTGTGGAGAAGCAGCTACTTGGTGAACACCTCACGGCTACACTGCAAAAAGGTACTCTGCTCTGGACAAAACCAAAAAAAGACGTGTTGCTTAGTATGTAAACATGTCACATTTTTCTATTACTCTTTACCATGTGCCATTCTTTAAATAGCATTGACAGATGCATCTAGCTTTTCCACTTCTGATGTTGATAACACTTTTGGCTTGGAAGTATTTGCCTAGACTGAAAATAATATTTCTTTCTATAAAACAGAAATAAACACAAGACAGCTGATCCAATTGTGTAATGTAACTGTTGTTTATGCTTCAAGTAACTACAGAGCAATTAAAGTTCAAACATTATTATGGGATATTCTGGGCCAGTAAATGGTCAACATCAATTTATAAGTCCAAACAGGATATCAGCTGAGGCAGTATCCTTGAGCCAATACCCAGTCATTTTTTCTGGATCAGAGCTAAGACCACTGTTCATATGGTGCTTTTCCTCCACTGTTGGTGAAATCCTTAGGGCTGACTCACCTACTTGATGAGAACAGAATCCAGGATCTGTCTCTTCTCTACCAACTCTTCAGTCGAGTGCGAGGCGGTGTTCAGGTCCTCCTCCAGCACTGGATAGAATATATAAAGGTACTTTAACATAATACGTTTCTTTTAGTCAAAGGTTTGTGTTTATATATTCATTTTGATATTCTCTGCTGTCTGCATAGGCTTTTGGTAGCACAATCGTAATCAATCCTGAAAAAGACAAGACAATGGTGCAAGAGCTACTGGACTTCAAGGACAAGGTGGACCACATCATTGATATATGCTTCATGAAGAATGAGAAGTTTGTCAATGCCATGAAAGAAGCCTTCGAAACATTTATCAACAAACGACCAAACAAGCCAGCTGAACTTATAGGTTTGTAGTAAGAAATCTTATACAAGATTCTTATCTTATATTAAGACTTAAATCAATTACTATTCATTTTTTCATTTGTTAACATTTTCTGTAGCAAAACACGTAGATTCAAAACTCAGAGCAGGAAACAAAGAGGCTACTGACGAGGAGCTTGAGAAGATGCTGGATAAGATTATGATAATCTTTAGATTCATTTATGGTAACTATTTCTGTCAATAATTCTTATAATGCATTACAACATTATTGATTTTTGACTGTAAAATGTATTTGTATTTTAGGAAAAGATGTTTTTGAAGCCTTTTATAAAAAGGATTTAGCAAAAAGGTTATTAGTTGGAAAAAGTGCCTCTGTGGATGCTGAGAAATCAATGTTGTCAAAGCTGAAACATGGTCAGTATACTGCTGCAACATGCTCACTTTAATCAAAAAATATTGTAATGGTTATTAATTTACCTTTTTTATTTTAAGAATGTGGAGCAGCATTTACAAGTAAGCTGGAAGGGATGTTTAAAGATATGGAGCTCTCTAAAGACATCATGGTGCAGTTCAAACAGGTATCGATTATATATAAAAAAACAAAAGAAAATGGCACACCAGGTCTATAAAGTATTATGTACCATTTTACTCCATGTAACTCATTTACAATCAGTATATGTATTTGTTAACCAGAGCAAAGCAAATATACAGATTGTGGGGTTGATATCTTTTTTTCTTAGTACATGCAGTGCCAAAATATTCCTGGCAACATTGAACTTACAGTGAACATCCTCACTATGGGTTATTGGCCAACCTACGTGCCAATGGAAGTGCACCTCCCCCCTGAGGTCTGTGTTGAGCCTTGAGTTTTGCTATTTACCATTTCCTCTAGATTTATCTTATTTACTATTTCCTTCATCCAGATGGTGAAATTGCAGGAAATCTTTAAAACCTTTTACCTGGGCAAACACAGTGGCAGGAAGCTACAGTGGCAATCAACTCTTGGGCATTGTGTTCTGAAAGCTGAATTCAAAGAGGTATGCAGTGCACTCTACATTTTCAACAAAAGTGCTAAGTTGCATTTTTTAAAGTAAGTTATTGTTTTGTTTTGTTGTTGTTTTTTTTTTCATTTTAAGGGAAAGAAGGAGCTGCAAGTGTCACTTTTCCAAACATTAGTACTTTTGATGTTTAATGAAGGAGAAGAGTTCACTTTGGAAGAAATCAAATTGGCAACTGGAATAGGTGTGTGTAAATTAAAGTGTTTTTTTTTCCAGAGATAAGATTTTCACGTTTAAACCAATTGTATATTTGTGTAAATCCAGAGGACAGTGAGTTACGTCGGACTTTACAGTCACTGGCATGTGGAAAAGCCCGTGTCCTTACTAAAATCCCAAAGAGCAAAGATGTGGAGGATGGAGACAAGTTTTCCTGCAACGATGATTTCAGACACAAACTCTTCAGGATAAAAATAAACCAGATCCAGATGAAAGAAACTGTATGCAATTCTTTAATTTAATGTCCACTGAAGACAGAAATATGCAGCTGGTCTGAATGATGTGTCTTCCAGGTGGAGGAGCAGGCCAGTACAACAGAGAGAGTGTTCCAGGATCGTCAGTATCAGATTGACGCAGCCATTGTGAGAATCATGAAAATGCGCAAGACTTTGAGCCATAATCTCTTAATGTCTGAAGTCTACAACCAGCTCAAGTTCCCAGTCAAGGTGATTTTATAATATTTTTATTATTAAATCAAAACTAGTAAATGGTTGCTTTGCACTAGTGTTTCTACTGTAACATTTGCAAGTATTGTATATTTTGCAGCCTTTTATGTACCATCAATCAGGGTAGCTAATGACAATCATACCTTCTTATTTCAGCCTGCTGATTTGAAGAAGAGGATAGAGTCTCTTATTGACAGGGACTATATGGAACGTGACAAGGAAAACGCTAACCAATACAACTATGTGGCTTAGGATAAAACACTGAAAAGCGATACATTCGACCCTGCCCACCTACAGCTGTTCTCAAACATCGGTCTCCAATTCTTTTTCCTCAACTGGGAAACAAAGGTTATCACCTCAACAATGCGACCGACCAACTGAATGGATACAGCTTTTGCCAGTTTAGTGGTCCTGCAGACTGCATGCCCACTGAAAAGTGAAATGTGTCCACACTTCTCAGTGCCTCTGAGAGAATACTTTGAACAGACAAAGACACACAGATGTTTCATTTGCTCTTTTGGAGGGGAAAATATTTATTTTGTACCTTTAGATCTTATTAATTGTATGCTCCTGAGTCAATTTTGTTTGGGTCACTCTGCATCAACAAAATACTGATACATCTAACAATGCTCTTATTGTCCCTCACTTCAAAATTAAACTTGTGCCTGTTTCCTCGAGTGGTGTGAAATGTACAGCAATTGAATGCATATTGTTTAAGTTTGTTGGTTTGCATTGACTCAAAGATGTGAACTAAGTAATTTAAAACATGGCCTATAATTATGATGAATGCCCGACCTATGTGCCAAAAGATGCACTTGTAGATTGGATTGCACTGACTAATTGAGTTTAGGAATTTACATTTAGTATTCTTGTACTGCTTTATGCAGTGCTAAACGTATTATGTTTTTGTTTTTTTTTTGTTTTTTTAGCTTTTGTAAGCATAAGAACGGTGTCCCCCCTACCCTTTGTGTCAAACAACAGAAACACTGAAAGTCACTCTGTGCAGAGTGCAGATTTCGTTTAATGTGGGCAGAAAAGTGTGACTGGTCTTAAACGATGGATTACAATATTCCAATGTTTCAGTCTGGTAGGTTTATTGCTTCAGATTAAAAGATCTGATTTAATTGTTTTGATTATTGTGTTTATTGTTAGCCAAATAATATGAAAAGTATATACAAAATCAGAAATGACATAAATGATACATTATAAACACATTCAGTAGAAAGGTTTGTTTCATGCTTTTCTGTGCAGATGTACTTATCCAAAAGGTGGGCTATTTTGGTGACTGTAGACATTAATCAAGAAGAACTTTGCCTTCTTTGATGATTAATTTATCTGTCTCGTGTATGACAGTACGATATCAGACCAAACCTTTGCATGTGTTTTACCTTTAATCATGTAGCTGTTGTTGTTCACACCTCTTTCCTTTGACACATTGCCCCCCGTCATATGACTGCTGCCTATTTCCTGGTCTTACGCCGCTGTCCTGAAGCAGTTGTCAGCTCTTTCCACAGTAGATCATTTCAGACCGACGCCCAGCCATGTCCCCATATGCGGCATTTGTCTTATTCTTCGCCATCGGCCTCGGTATGTGTACATTTCTTTGCAGTGTTTTGTTTGCGGGATGAATCATGTTGAAAATGTGCGACCCAAGGCGAACTTTTGGGGAAGAGGCCGCGGCGCTCACAGATCATGAGAATCGTGTTTCCGTCTATGTAGCTCACATCTTCGAGTAAAACCGTGCACTTATGTTGGTTAAACAATATTTTGATTCAGTGTTGCACTTAAAGAACCTTCTCGAAAATCGTGAAAGTGCTGATAGCCTTCCCGCTAATGCTTACCTGCGTAACACCGGGATCATATCAGCTGCGACAACAGCATAGGTCTAAACAAGCCCGCGTAGATGTTAAATGATAAAAGTATTGTCTTATATTAACATATTCAGTTAGATGTAGCGTTAACATGATTCAGTTTCAGTTTGTGTAACCAGAGGTGCTAGCTTTACAAATGCTAGTTAACCTCAAACACTTCAAAAGACATTTGTGTAGTTAAACGCTCGTGTTTTTTATGCGTAATATATGTATATATTGGCTAGATAGACCAACAGCTAATACATATATATTATTTTGCATCATATTAATGTATAATGGGATACACAGCGCATAACATAAGCCGAACAGACCGGGCTAAAGCAGCTAGCTGCCAATGCTAGCTCCACACACTTCGCACTTTAGTTTACAGTAAGCCCATCACGTGACACGGACGGAGGACAAACATCTTGGCCAAAACTTCTGTTGAACCAGGGCAAATGTAGCTCTTATGTGGTAATTAAAGGAAATCTGGCAAGAAATCAAACGTGGATATAAAAGTGAAATTAAGTAAAATTGAGGTAAAATCTATAGTTAAACAAAAGGTGAAGGAAAAATGGCAAAAAGAATGGGATATCGGGAGAAGTCGGTGGTACCATAAAATTCAGTGGGAAAAGTGGGATCAGTGAGGTGTACAGTAAAAAACAGACATTTCAATTGCTAGGTTACGATTTCGACATTCAGGTTTAAACTATACTTTACATAAAATAGGGAAACATAATCGCGGGCATTGTGACAACTGCACAAACAGAAACAGTAATATACAGGGGAAAGAAATATAATGAAGAAAGGGATCAAGGACCTTAAAATGAAATTTGACTTGGTATTAAAGCAGAACCCAGGGAATAATAGTTTCAAAGATTTATTTAAGTTTGTCATGGATATTATTTTGATTAACAGAATTTGATTTATTGTTTTGCTTTAGCTATCATTTGATTACTGTTATTATTTATTTATTTTATTTTGATTTTTGTTATTAGTAAGTCTCATTTAAGTTCACACTTCTTATGAGTTGGTCATGGTAATGCATCAGTGGTTGTTTGCCAAATGCCAGTTAAACCCCACAAGAAGAAGAAGAAGCTATTAAAAGGCAGTTATGTAAATGTACTAAAAGTTTGTTTGGCCATTTATTATGCACAGGGAAGGGATATACCAGAACTTTATGAAGAAGTTTAGTTTAGTTTGGTTGTGTGGCAAATCTTTGAGTTTTGTCTAGGACCTGAAGCATGTGATTCTTCCCCTCTATACATTATGCAAATTTAACCAGACTAAATTTGAACATTTAAAATCTATGTATTTCAGGAGTATGCATCGATTATTTTGTCTTTTTGTGCAGCTGATCCCTCTTCCTTCAAGTATGATCCTGACATGGATGACACCACTAGCACTTTGCTCACCACTACCATAGCTCCAACAACGATTACCACAACTACCACCACCACCACCGCGGCACCATCAACTACCACCACCACCACTACCACCGCAGCACCAACAACTACCACCACCACCGCAGCACCAACAACCACCACCACCACCGCAGCACCAACAACCACCACCACCACCGCAGCACCAACAACTACCACCACCACTGCAGCACCAACTACCACCACCACTGCAGCACCAACAACCACCACTGAGGCGCCAACAACCACGACTAGTTCTCCAAACACGACTTCTTCTGCCCCAAATACCACTTCTACTGCGCCTACTACCACCACCCCTGCACCAACTCTCCCTAGTCCCACCACCCATCTTTATCAGGTCAAAAAAGACAATGTCATCTGTCTGATGGCCAAGTTTG
The DNA here is from genome assembly GCA_034769755.1 of Odontamblyopus lacepedii. Classification (NCBI taxonomy): domain Eukaryota; kingdom Metazoa; phylum Chordata; class Actinopteri; order Gobiiformes; family Gobiidae; genus Odontamblyopus; species Odontamblyopus lacepedii. Next base: position 13,553,527 of record CM068355.1, on the reverse strand, counting down.
GTCTTCGTTTTGGTTATCAAGGAGATGTAAGTTCAGATAATTTTAACACATTTCACAGTATTTTTACTTGATATGCAACTAACTGTCTTGTATTTCTCTAGAAATATGAGGAGATGAACTTTGAGTTTTCAAATCAAACTAATATCACTGGGTCTTGTGGGGAGGACCGCAGTGAGCTGTCGATACACACCGACACACTGATGGTCACATTAACCTTCATGAATGTAAGTCTTTACTTTGAATTTCATTTTCGTTGTATTGCTTTAATATTTATATCATAACTAAAAAGTAATAATTATACTCATCAACTAGATTCAGTAGTTAAACTATGTCTAGTATGTCTTTCAGTGAGTATTCAGGCTTCCTACTTTTTATACATAATCAACTCACATGATGTGTCCTGTTAAACAGTGACTAGGGCTGGGCACAATTTATAGGTATCAGTACGATACCAAAACTTACCAAAAATATATTTGTTTTTGACTACAACTTTTAGGCCTCTGGATGCTGGGAGAGCAAACTATATAAAGTTACTTGGCAGTGTGGCCTCCAGTGAATTAAGAAAAGCACAGTTTTTCCTTCAAACAAATTGTGTTATATTGTATTTCTAAACATTATTGTTCCTATTTGTTCTTCAAGGTAATGATGATTGGTACTTTATCAGTACCTTCATATGCATTATTCAGGTAATGGCACCAAAACCATATATTGCACCTAAAAATGAAAAGGGACCCAGCCCTAACAGTGACATCCTGAAAGGCATCATTAAGTTGAGCTGTGTAACATTATGAAAAGGAAAGATCAGGAAGAATCAAGCTGCTGCAAATGCATGTCAATTTTTTTTTCCTGTATTAGGACACAAAGAAGTTCAGCCTTTATGCACTGAATGTCACTGGAAAGACGAGCTCTGGTAATTTTGACTTGTCACTTTTTAATGGTTTCACAGTTTTCATGTTTGTGACATGACTGTTTCGGTTTTTGTTTTGAAGGTACGCCAATCGCAGAAAGCAACAACAACTTGACCCTCTGGCAAGCATCTCTTGGCAGCTCCTACATGTGCAACAAGGAGCAGAATTATACTATCACCAAACAGCTGACAATCTTCACCTTTGAACTCCAAGTGCAGCCTTTTGGAGTCAAAAAGGATTCTTTTAGTACGGGTAGGTGGTTTTGAAATTTTTTTTAAAAATCACAATTATGAAGTTCTAACTTGATAGGCTGAATTATTTTGTAGTTGGCTATTTATACTGTTTGGTATAAATGCTAAGTGCCAAGTAGCGATTTAAGACCTCTGACCTTCCCAGACCATATGTTGCACCTTGTGACTCATTCTCCTTTTATCTGCAGCCCAGGAGTGTTCTTTGGATGACACCAGCATCTTAATCCCAATCGTTGTTGGCGCAGCCCTGGCTGGCTTGATTCTCATTGTAGTGATTGCTTATGTGATTGGCCGAAGAAAAACCTATGTCGGATATCAGACTCTTTAATTCCAATTGTAATTGGTCAATGTCAGGGTTTCCAAGCATGGTCCTTATGCTTTCAAAAGTTAATAATGCATTATCAATGAAACCAAACCACAAAAGCTTTTGTTGGAAAATTAGTCAAATCGAAAACAAGAACAGCACATTGCTTGAATATGAATGGTCTTGGATTATTATGAATCAGCCCTATATTTGCTGCTGGGCGCTTTGTTTTAATTCACAAGGACCAATCTTGTCTACCCAGTGTTTGTCCTCATTTCTGTCTTTTTTTTTCTTTTCTTCTTTTGTTAATGTGTGATCGTGAGTAATAAGGCATTTATAAACCATCAAATTGGCATGCCCACTATACTTCCACAAGACCATACACTTTCTCACAATTAATCATTCCCCCTTGTTTTATGTTAATACACAAAAGTTTAAATCCTCTCAACAAGCGACATTCTTAAAAGCACTTCTGCGTTATTAGAAAATATTAACTAGTGATGGCCTATTCCATATGGTAAGAGTAGATGGTCCAATGTTTTCTCCTGCTGAGCGGGTGTAAACATGGCATTTGTACAGCTGTGTTGTATACATGGGAAATTTAGTAAATGACCTTCTGCTAAAAAATGGACACGGTGGAATTAAATGTAGGCCACCAAGCAACTGAATTTACCTGACATTGTTGTGCCCCACCAAAAGTATAAGTCAAATGTCAGTTTCAAAAGGTTTCTCTCAGTTGCACAAGCTGAATCATTCAGGTCAGCTGTTTTATTTGCTAGCTTAGTACTTTTGGCATTGTAGGTATTCAAAAAGGGATTGCTTATTGTGTGGATAATCACTTTTCAGCTTATTTGAGAAGTAATTCTATTGCACTAAGTCTGTTTATTGTAGTAAATATATGCCATCATGTTTTTGTGAGGGAGGTCCACTTTGTGCTCTATATCCTGTAGCTTTACTGCCGCAGGCTTTCAAAGACCAAGCCTAAATATTGGAATGTTAGATAAGAAAAATATACTATAGTTGAGTAATGAGAATAAAAATAGCTTAATATTTCCTGAAATATAATACCTGGTAATTCAGCCAGCAGTTTGTTGCAGAGTTCAGAAAAATCAGGGTGAAGTGCAACCTCCAAAGAACTGTTTTCTTAAGATAGTAAGACAATGCACCACGTGACAGCTGCTGTGTACTGTCAGCTCTAGAGCTCAGAGTTTGGAGCTGAGCACACGCATCCTTGTGAACAAATGGAATTGTTTGCCTTTTTTCATGTTGCGTAATATATTGAGTGGAGCCTGTTGTGTGTATAGTTAACTCTCTGAAAAGATTATTTTGCTGTATGCTGACTTTGCCTTAATTTCACTTGATGGTTTTGCAGCACTAAGAAACTTGTAAGCAGTAAACCAAGCCATCATACATTTAATCTGTCGTCTCTTTTAGATCTTACATATTTCTGATATTGAAATGTGTTGAAATTGTCTTTTTCTTTAATTGGAAAAATAATAATAAATGTAAAGGGAATTGTGCAGCAAGACCTTCTTGATGAATATCAGGACATCTGATTTAATCTCCACTCTTAATACAATAAACTGGATTGAAAATGGTGAACTCATTGAAACGCATCATTTGAATTGTTTTGTTCAGTGTCCCGTAGCTGTTCCCGTATCTTTTTCCCTCTACAGGTCCGGTTATGGTCTGGTCATTTTCCTTCTACTTTAACAACAGGCTTCCATCTACTTTGGGCTACTACTTTTTCAGTATTTTCTTTATTTATTAACCTCCTGAGACACTCACTCTTGTGCTTTCTTTACCCTAGCTGAGGACTGCATGCCTGCTGGGGAGAGCTTCATAGTTCCCATAGCTGTTGGAGTTGCCCTGCTTGCTCTCATTCTTATCGTTCTGGTGGCCTATTTCATCGGAAGAAAGAGAAACATGGCCAGTGGTTATGAGTCTTTTTAATTTGACATGCTGCCTTCAAATAATTCTGATCACTGTAGTGTCCATGTACTGTGCTGTGCCATGTTGAAGTCTTACATTTCTTTGAGGATGTCTGAATTTGTAACTGCTGCTTTGACTAAATTTCTTGATGCTTCTTACCCCTGAATGCCACACTGCTTGTTTTTGTGTTGGTAAACCCTATCCCAATCTCTTGCGCTTTTTACTAATCTACTCTCTTTGTCTTTTGTCTGTCAGCTGAGGAATGCTTCCTGGACTCTGATTTGAGCTTTTTGGTCCCCATTGCAGTGGGCGTGGCCCTCAGCTTCCTAATCATCCTTGTGCTTATCTCTTATCTGATTGGCCGGAGGAAGAGCCGCACCGGTTATCAGTCCGTATAATTCCTCCCATCCCCTTTCCCCAAGTTAAAAAAAAACCTTGCTCCTTTCCATTTGATGAGTTGGTATCCCCCAAAGTCATTTTAACTATCCTGTCACCCCTCTTAAAATGTTTCTCCCTAAATTCCATTGCTTCAAAGTACGGTAAATTACTGATCATATTCAAAGATAATGACTGACTTGATTTAGACTGCATGTTTACAAGAACACAATTTTTTGGCTCACCGGTTTCCCTATAAAGCTCTGGGGGAAAAAAGTGCTGTAATATAGTACATGTATATGAATCTTGTATGAAATGAATGACAAACCTTTTAATGAGATGAATGTATGAGTGAGTGAGTGACTAAATCACTTTCATATCTTACACTGTTAATCATGTAATTAAAACATTCGATGCTCAAATAGTAGTTGGGATAAAAGGGACATACTTAACCAGTCACTACCAGCAATGGGACCGGCTGTGTTCCATGAGGGAAATTTTTCTGCAAAAATGCACATTTTCTTTAAGTACTTTGATCAAGATCAACGTCAATTGGAGTTTATTTCACCTTGTAAGAGTGATTGCACCTAACAGATTAAGCTAACTAATGTAATAGCCTATGACTGACCATCTTCTGCTTGTGCCTCCTGCATTGCTTGCTTGAAGATAGTCTCCACCTGGACAATGTGTAAAGATATGCTTGTTTAACACAAATGGGAGACAATTTCAATAAAATTTAATTCTTGTTTTGTATGGCTGTCTTGGTTTTATAAATTAACTATTGTAGCTAAACTTTGACCTGTGGTTTTAATAAGTCACAAGGGAGGATGGCATAACTTTTGCTGACCTCAGACAGGTAAGCCTTAGTGGTTATAAAAGTCACATGGATAAACTGAAATAATCCTAACAGCTTAGACACTGTCCATTATTCCCTTTCACAGAATAAATATGACATCCATTACTGATTCTAAAATTGCATTTTTAAAAGAGGACAACAAATGAATGACTTATAGATCTTTATTACAAACAATACTATATTCTGAAAAAAATAAAGTAAAAGTATTTGCAGTATTTATTATTTACTGTGTAAGTACAGTACAAGTCCTGTTTGTATTCATGGAGTTCTTGAAATATGCAGGGTTGGAAAATAAACAAATTAGTCCAATTCATGACAAACATGTGCAAATAAAAACACATTGTATTACAAACTTAAATCAAGAAAGGTTCTAATCTATGTATGTTCAGGTCAGACAATAATTTGCATAGTCAGATATACTAACTATTGGGCTAGTGGGATTAATATTTCTATTAAAGACATGAGCTGAAACTCACTGTAAGTCATGGTCATGAACTTGTGACTGAAGGTGCCAATACACAGAGAGCCAATAGATCTCTAAAACCCAGCAGCAGATATTCATAAAGGCGGAAGAAGTTGTAATGTGTAATATAATATTGATCAGGCAGACAACTATTAGATGCTTGAAACTTAAACAGATATTTTGTGCTGCCATGTTGTTGTGCTTTGTTGTGTTGTAGGCAGTATTAGCAGTGATGAACTCGCCTTATGCTCCAACCACCAAAGAGAAGGTAACACTGCCCAGGTAGCGGTCAGTGGGTGAATCATTGATGATGCCTCTTCCATTGAGTTTGCACTGTATTTGAAGGGGTGTGTCATACTGCACGAACGCGAAACGCACCGCTACCACTGGTGATGAGTAGTTTACCTAAAGAAAAGACACACATACAAGATCATGGGACCATAATACAAAATGTCAAACAAATATTTATTTTTACTTACATGTCTGAGTTTTCCATAGTAAGGATAGTACTTCAAATCAAAAATACTCTTTGGATAGAACTGTAGTTGTCCAAGGGCTTCAGGTGGTCCTTTCTAAAATTCAGAGAAAAAAAAAGGCATAAAGAAAAGTATTTGAATGCTGCTGGCAGCAAATTATAAAACAGTACCTTGACTTCACAAGTCACATTTATTGGTTTGCCTTCCCCAGGTAAGTATCCAAGAATCTACAACAAAGATGTGAGTATGTAAATGATTCATATTTATACATTTTATATTACTACAATTAACTATTACAGCATTTAGAAAAGCAACACCAGCATGACTTAACACTGACACAAAGCATAATGGCTAGTAATACTCTAGCCAAGAAATATCAGTAATAGGCTTGCAACTCTCACTAGCTACTATTTTATTGCATCCATATTATTATATTATTAACTTCTGAAAATGTAATTTTGTGGCCCTTATGTGGAAATTTATTATATGAAGAAGGTGAAAAAATATGCCTACAAAACCTATCCACTTCCACTGCGATACATTTTTAAAAAAGTGCTTTGCTAGTCAAATTAATAATTGTAAGAAGCATTTGAAAAGTTAAATCCAAGCTTTTAGGCCACATGTCTTACCCGGTTCATTCGAAGTAGGATGCATGGTCTTCCCTGAGAATAGCCATAGTGGGGGTCCTGCATCCCAGAGCATTCCCCCAACCAAGACCTCTTAAACTGGCATGCTTTCCTCTCCTCATCCTCCCTTAGGTCATCCTGCATGAAATACTTCCCATCCTGTGTGCAGCGGATATTCTTCCTATCCTGAACTCCATCGTTGTATGCTGGGAGTGAAGCACAGAGGAGAGGTGACTGGATGGGCCCACAAAAGGGGGAGGGGCGTAAATAAACCCTATGCCCTGCCAAACTTGAGGCTCTGGTTAAGGAAGTCAGACAAAAGCAGGGTGTGAAAAAGAGTGCTGAATGGTTGATCACAAAGAGGCTTTCCTTCCCAGCATGCTTTGCAAAATACTAATGAAAGGCAGGCCAGACCTCCCACCATTATGATTATTACGTCTACAGTTACAATCTTATTTCTCTATGTGACTCACGTCTTAGATGTTCATCCATTGACCGTGCATACTTCTTCCAGGATCTTCGCTCAGAGGCGTTAAAGTGGATGTCATGACCTTCCAGGTGTGGAGCCATCGTCATACCTGCCAGTGGAGACGCAAAGACAGTCAACTGTGCTGAGACCCAGGTACAAGCAATGAACACAAGGACAAGGTAACACAACACAACTACATATGTGAAACGCCTCTAAGGAGGGAGCTATACTGTATTTACCTGGTGGCATCACTCTGTCATTGTAAGTTGGATGATAGGGACTAATGGACCACATGAGGCAAAACACACAGCCTCCAAACATGGCCGCAAGAAAGGCATAAAGTGTAGCATAGAAAAGTAGGATGAGGCCTAAAAGAGAGAAGAACAAGCATTTCCATTAGTATGTCATTTTCTTTACATCTATATAAGGTCCTACTGTAATCCAGCAAACTAACTAACATAGTACTGTGGCACACTTGACTATTAGCAATTAATCAAGCCAAACGTGCTTTAAATGTAATAGCTTTTGCTGTGCAGGCAATTTCACAGGGGACTAAGCGTAGCCAGCCTTGCGTCTCTGTAGTGACAAAGGCCTTACTGTTTAAGCCATCCCCTTCCACGGAAAGGCACACAATCTAAACCTCCGGTGATAATAAGATTCATTAATAGAAAAAGTAAAAATGCGCTTCTGAAGCAAGGTAGAAAACTAAAAGGATCCAATGTTTATATGAACGATCACCTAACCAAGAAAAACGCCGATATAGCGAGAGAAGCCAGGATACTGAGGAAGCAAAACAAAATTCAGTCTACATGGACATTCAACTGTCGTGTCTTCATTAAGCTGAATGGAACCCCGGAACAAGCAAAGGTGCTGTGGATTAAAGAGGGCCACGAATTGAGCAGGTACAAGTGATAAAACATAAAATGACTGACCAGAACTGTTCTAACTTGCTATCATCAGACAGTGAAGATGAAGATACAATCATTACTGAGTTGCAGACAAATGATCTAAATGAAAATTCTCATAATCTTTTGTACGAGGTAGACCCAGATAATCACTTCTTTAACACTATCACTAATAATTGTAATTATTATGATGACAACAGCATTATTGATATGTATAATAGGCAGAATGAAAAACCTTTGTCTTTAATTCATTTAAACAGCAGAAGCTTGCAGGCAAATTTTCAGTCCATAAAAGATTATATTCAACAATTAAGTATTCCATTTGACATACTTTGCATTACTGAAACATGGTTGAGTAACGACTCAAACTCGGATTACATATTGGATAACTATAACATGTACTGTATGAATAGAACCACCAAAAAGGGAGGTGGTGTGGCGTTGTACATTCATAACCACCTAAAATGTTGGGTAATAGACAAAATGTCATTTACAATTGAAAATATCATGGAGTGCATCACAGTGGAAATTGAAATTGTAAACAGAAAAAAAATGATAATAAGTTGTATTTATAGAGCCCCTGGCTCAAATATAGATCTATTTACAGAGCACATTGAACAGTTATTTACAAATAATTCTACAAGATCTTGTTGTCTGCTTGGTGACTTCAATATTGATTTGTTTAAAATTAAAACCACAAACCTACAGAAAGATTTGTGAATATAATGCATAGTTTAATGCTGTACCCTAAAATCACAAAACCCACAAGGGTTACTTCATACAACACATCGTTAATAGATAATATATACACAAATATGATTGACAATAGGATGGCGAGTGGAATCTTATATAATGATATCAGTGACCACTTGCCAATTTTGTTATGTTGCCTGTTCCCATAAAGCATAAGCAAAATGAGGCATCCATCAGTATTTATAGGCGAATCATGACAAATGAATCCATTACTGCTTTCAAGCAAAGTCTACATAAACAAAATTGGGAAACAATATTAAAAGAAGAAAATGTTGACACAGCTTACGACCAATTTCTTTCTATATTTTTAACCTTGCTTGATGCTCACTGCCCAGTTACTAAAATAGATTGTCATTTTAAGAAAAAAATAAATACTTCTCCTTGGATGAATGAAAGGGTTAATAAATGCTTGTAAAAAAAAATCTATTTTATAAAAACTACATAAAAGAGCGTACTCCACAATCTGAAAGTAAATATAAAAATACAGAAACAAATTAACTTCAATTTTGCTTTAGAAAATGTAAGAAAGAGTACTATCATACTTTGGCAGAAAACAATAAAAACAATATTACAGGCATTTGGCAAGTATTAAATAGACTGTTTAATAGAAACACACATTCATGTGGTACTGTGGAGCAATACACTCATAATGGTGAGGTAATAACAACAGAGAGGATGTGGTAAAATGGCTTTAACAATTACTTTGTTAATATTGGAGCAGAACTGGCTGCTAACATACCATTATCAAACACAGCCTGTGGACGAATTGCTGACTATATAACAGAACAGCCAAACTCCTTTTTTCTTAAACCAGTTGATGAAAAAGAAATTCTTGATGTTGTTAGAAATTTCAAAAACAAAAAATCTACAGACTCCGATGGACTACATATGACTTTAATTAAAAATGTTATTGTTGATATTGCTGTACCCTTAAAATTTATATGTAATTTGTCTTTTCAAACTGGGACATTTCCTACTAAGATGAAACCGCCAAAAGTCATACCAGTTCATAAAAGCGAGAGACAAATCTCAGTTTGTGAATTATCGACCCATCTCATTACTATCCCAATTTTCTAAAGTACTAGAAAAGTTATTTACCGACCGATTAAATGATTACATTGAAAAATTTAACTTATTGAACAAAAGCCAATGCGGCTTCATAAAAAATTCATCAACTGCGTTTGCTCTTATAGATTTAGTAGAAGAAGTTACTAACAGTTTGGAAAGGAAACAATACTCTATAGCTATTTTTATCGACCTTAAGAAGGCTTTCGATACGATTGACCATGATATCCTGATCCAAAAACTATCCAACTATGGTTTAAGAGGTAATTCATTACAGTGGTTAAAGTCATACATTTCTGATAGACAGCAGTTTGTTCAAATGGGTGACCATAGGTCAAATTTAAAGTACATTACATGCGGTGTTCCTCAGGGGATCAGTACTGGGGCCGCTGCTGTTTTTGTTGTATGTAAATGATTTATGTAATCTTTCTGACAAACTGAAACTAGTTTTGTTGCTGATGATACTACTATCTTGTGCACTGGAAAGAATTGCCTCAGCTACTGGTCGATATCGCTGCAGAAATGGTTAAATTGAGGGACTGGTTTAACATCAACAAATTGTCTCTTAACTTAAAAGACTAAGCTAATGATATTTGGAAATAAAACTGTTAACACTGACGTGAAAATAAAAATAGATAATGAATACATTGAGCATGTAAACAAACACAATTTTCTTGGAGTGATACTGGACCAGAAGCTCTCTTGGAAACCTCAGATTGCCAACATCAAAACTAAGATTGCTAAATGTATTTCAATTATGGGTAAATCTAGATACTTACTGAACTACAAAGCCCTGTATACTGTCTACTGTGCCTTAGTAATACCCCTACATCACATATTGCCTTGAAGTATGGGGAAATACTTATAGAACTAACCTGCAGACTCTTTTTATTATGCAAAAAAGAAGCGTCGTTTATTACATAATGCAGATTACAGGGCTCATACAAATCCACTGTTTTGAAATCACAAACTCTGAAACTTGAAGATCTGATCAAATTCAAAACTCTTCAAATCATGTTTAAAGCACGTTATAACCTGCTACCAAGCACAATCAACATATGTTTAGTGACAGAGAAGTGAAATATAACCTTGAGGCAAAACTGATTTTCAAATGCAGTGTTCCGTACAACCACTAAAATGATGTTTATCACAAGATGTGGAGTTGACTTGTGGAGCGGCCTGAAACGAGGACATTAAAAATAGCACTTCATTAATGCAATTCAAGAAAGAAGATATAAACTGAAAGTATTACTGTCTTATGCTCTAAATGGGGCATAAAAGACACATGATACACAAACTACACTTGCTCATTGTCTAATTTTGGTTGGTATTCAAATGCCAATAAATAAACAAACAAACAAACAAACAAACAAAAAAAAAAAAAAAACTTTTCATAAACATTTTATATTACATATTATTATGTCACCTGGTGTGAAGACAACAGCTGTGAAAGGGGGTGGGCTCCCATAAGCTCTTGCTTCTGCCCACTCCTTTTGAGCATTTCTTGTTACTGTATAATTTTTTTTTTTGCTTTGCTTCGGTATTTTATTATGAACCTTGTATGCTCAAATAAACGATGGAAAAAAAAAAAAAAAAAAAAAAAAAAAAAAAAAAAAAAGCTCAGTGAGAATTCTCCCAGCTGTCCATTCACTCAGGAACAGAGTGAACCTCCGGTTGCCATCGTAGTGAAGGTCTTTTGCAGCCATAGAGGCCCCGCCAGCTCCAAGGAGCCCCAATCACCCCACTTTGGTATTATGTCACTTATTACACAGGACACACAACGCCGACTTCAACCTCAGGTCCTTTCTTCCTCAGGCACAGGGGCCCCATGTTGCACAAGTGTGTGCACTCTGGTTAGAGCTCCAACTGGCTGTGGGCTGGATATTGGCCCTATCTTGGTATAACTTGCTATATTATCTTAGCTTATGGCTAGAATTGCAAAATGCATTTACACAGAGCTTAATATCAGCTAATTGTCCCATCATTAACACTTAAAACATCAAATAATGTACAAGTTCAATGGTGAGGTCGCCAGGGCTTTGGGAAAGAGGCAGAGAAAAGCATGGTTTGATGCAGAGGAATTTGATTTCTGTCCAATCCAAGGCCCAGGACAGTACAGTCCCGCTGCGGACATGTCCCCAGGCAGTCTGTTTTTGTCGGGACTGTCTGACTTGTCCATGCACCTAAGTAAACACTGTGCATGACTCACACACAGTGAGCTTTCTTGTCACTGGACTGAAGAGAGAGATGTACAGACACCAAACCACTGCATCTGCTCTTGGCACAATATTAAAGGATCTTATTGATTAAATTACATATAACAATTATGTTAACTCACTCCAGCTCTTTCCAGAGCGCCCCATAAATTCCTTGGTCTCTGCATTCCACAGGTATGTCTTCAAGTCATCAATTTTCTGGTGGAGGGTCCTCTGAGGTAATGGTCTACGCTTGAATCTTTCAAAGTTGAGGTCTTCCTGCTCCAGCGGTTGGTGCTCGGCCAACTCTTCCTGCTCTTCCTCCAGCTCTTGGCCATGTTTGAGGATTACTTTGTGCGGCTGAAGAGAAGAAGAAGAAGAGAAAAACCTTCAGTAGACTGTATAGAAAAATATACCTTTTCTTCTTTCTCTTCTTTATACAGTGTACGGTGCTAGTGTGGCCTCTCTTTTTTCACACTCTCGCTTTTTTGCTTTCTTTGCTTTCTCACATTTAAAGGTTATCTCTGTTGCAGCTAGTGTACATCCCCAACCTTGTTTTTTATGTCATTGTTCTGTACCACACAGTTTTTGTTTCATAAAAAATAAAAAAATAAAATACAGTCTGGTTGCAGTGGGGGCAGCCTGACTGAGTTACTCCTCAATGGTCCATAGCTTTGAGAGCGAGATGTCCCATTGTCTCATACACTATATTAAGGCTAATGGTGACCTCTCTCCCTGGACCCTCCTGCTTGACACAGCTGTAGGCAGCAGAACAGAAGGGCATGCAGACCACACAATACTCAAGACACTTTCACCCTATATTCACATTTAAACAAAGCGATCAACAGCAGGTCTAATGAACAGTTGTGCAGACTCACTGGGCTTCTGGAGAGCTTGATTGGTTTCACTTCTTCTTCTGGGGGTTGAACTTGTTGAGTCTGAGCTTCTGCTTCTCCCTCTGTGGGGGTCGGCTCCATGTCCGCCACAAAAAGGAAAGGTACTCCTTACAGTCCTCTCTAAAAAGTCAAACCTTGTTAAATATACAAAGACCTATTGCTCCTCATTTTCATTGGAAGACTAAAAATGACAATGAGAAAACAAAAGGACAACACATACCTTAAGTGATTTTTTTTGTGCTTGCCCAAGCACCTCTGATCCCTAAAAGTAAAAAAGAATGTCAAAAAGTGTTTGAAGATTTCATTAGAAAGTTTTAGGTGTTGAATAAAGAACCTCCTTCAGCTAGGCGCGCATCGTACTGAATGGAGGCTGAGCAGTGGGAGAGAAACTGGGGGTGGGATAACTTTTTTTCCTCACAGAAACGTTTTGGCAGTGAGTGACCTGGGCCGCGGCACTGAATTCTGAACACACACCATCACCCATTGTCTATTAAGCTTGGGTAAGCCTGCAATTCAATACAATATTTATTGCCATTTCCAGCACAAGACAATTGGTCAGCAATGTGTTACTGCAGGCCTATAATAAAACAAGTGCAATTTACATTTTTACTGAGTGTGGGCTATTTCTGAGAGTGGACAACCAAAGAAGCATTTGAGCCATGAGTGATGTTCATGCACATGCATGCATACTGATGTCTGTTGCCAACACCAGCAGCCCTATAGACTCTGGCGGCAGCTGCTTACCATAAGCACTGCTCTGGTGGACCTCAAGGAGCTCCTCATACCCGCTCCATCTGCAGTCCCCTCACGTAGCCCTGGTCCCCTGTGAGGGGGGGCTTTTTACCATGAAAAGAAGCAATTGCGTCATGGAAAAAGCTCCTATAAAATTTGTGGGGCAAAAACCAGTCGAGTTCCACTAACATGAAAGTTAGTCAGTTATTTTCAGCAGTCAGATGGTATGACATTTGCAGACCACGGTTTTAGAGCCACTTGTGGCTCTTCAGCAATGATCTTGTGTCTCATTTGAGGCATCCTGCATCATCTTGTATTTTACTTACTTCACTGGTCACGTGTGTGCACATTAGTTAGATAATTGATGTAGTGTGATCAACTTGTCTTGTGAATCTTGTAGAAAAGCTTTTGTGTCCGGTGTCATGGGTTGCTGCTGTCAGCAGGTGGAGCCCTATAACTACTCTGCATTGATGGTCTGTTTTGACAGTTCAGGCCAGGCTGTGATCAGTCGATGTTATGACTTGTAATCTTTTCCCAAATGGTAAATAAATAAATAAATAAATAAATGAAAAGTTAAATTCGTGTGGATATTTTTTGTAATATTGGCATTGAAAATAACTCTAAAATGCTCTCAGAAACTTTGTTTATACATTTAGAATACCCTAAATCACTCATAGAAGAAACAAACCAAAAAAAATAACACTGAAAGGTACCGCATGTCTTCGGTGAACTCTTAGTAGGGCTCTGTTGCTGCTTTGTAGGACCACTGTTCAATCGCACTGTGTTATGGATGATATCACCTGACAGATTTTAAAAGCTACGCATTATGTCCTCATTCCAGAAAGCTCAAAATTGGACCTTTCAGCAGGATAATGTTCAAGAAAATATTTCAAAATCTACTCAAAACTGTTTTACTTTACCCGATCCCGTTATGCTTTCTCTATTTATCTATTTACCTATGTTCCGATTGCTTATCCATTTTCTTTTGTATGGCGCAAATTAGGCTAAATTCGGGTTAAAGGTACATTACGCTTTTCTGGTGGAGGGTCCGTCACCTACTTATGAAGATGTGATTGCTTTGCCTGGAATGTTTCCTGGTATGAAATTAAACACATCCATCCAACATTTATTCATTACGGGTTTCTATTGCTTAAAAATACAATAATTCTCTCAGTGATTAGAGTTGCATCTCCACAAATCTGACATGTAAAGTAGCATAGGCCTATAGTTGTCTCCCTTAGGTTTAATCTCTACTATGGAACGTTCCAAGCAAAGCAGTAACATTTCCATGAAGACAAGCAGGTCACGGACCCTCCACCAGAAAAGTTGCGCAATGCACCTTTAAGTGAAAGCTTTTCATGTAAGGTTACGCGGGCTGATTAACAACCATAACTGTAAAGAACAACGAACGCTCTACATTTTGGTCCCATAACCAGTGACATGCGCACACAGGCACCGTCCGGAGCCGTGACTACAACCTTCCCCATCCAAGCCTGAGGATCATTCACCACCAACAGCCTGCGGGAGCCTGTAGCGGCAGCGGGGATGCAAATCAGGGATCGACTTAAGAGCGGAGATAGACGGACAGACAGAGGATGCCAAAGCTCATTGACCCGCCGTGTGCGTCTGGTCATGAGTGTAAACAATTAGCCTCTTTTTACTACGCTGCGTTCCAGTTTACGTGAGTAGGCGACTCAGCCCCCCGAGGAGAAGGGTCCAGCTGCCAGCATGCCTGCAGTCCAGAGCCTGCAGTCCAGCGGGCTCTCTCTTTCAGAGACGAGCATGGGTAGGTGTGTGCAAGGTCAGCGCGTGTCTGCTCGGTCTGCGCGCGCTTCACTTAGCTCACGCACTTCGCTATATGGGGGGGGGGGTTTAACAAGTATATTGATATGTGTTCCAGTTATAACTTAAAATAGCATTGATAGCTGTAGGTCCTTATTGTTTCTTTGTTGAAACGGAAAAAACACTCGTTGCATCACCATTTTTTGGCCGCAGCGCGTCATTGCAGGTGCAGCGATTATGACAGCAGAGTGTTTTCCTCTGCTATTTCGTATGGTGAGATAGGCCGGCCTGCATGAGAGCTCCTGGCTGTAATGGTGACATGTCAACCAGAACCAGAAAACACCACGTGAGAGCGATACATCAGATATCATGTAAACAACTTCCAGAGCCGTCCTCCGTAAAGCGCGTGTAGGCCTAAACTCAACCATGTGCCACCCTGGTACCACCACTGTCCTTAACAGAATTCACACACTATTAGATCTACCTATAGGCCGCCAGGGACAAGAGTTCATGTCAGAGTTAACCTGCTGCCTTCTGTTTTATTGAGCAGAACAGTATCATTATGAAAATGACTTGGTTAATCACTAACAGAAAATAAAATAACATTTGTCACGCTCTAACACACCTGGTTTTCAGTTCAGGTCAGAGCCCAGGCTTGTTCCATTTGTCCCCTTTCTGAAAACTAAATACATAAAATAATAATAATTTGTAAGATACTGGGTAATTGACACTGAATACTAAAACAGAATAGCCATTTAAGGGAAATCTGAACACAAGCATACATAGCCTACAAACAAATGAACAAATATTCATCCCCACATAAAATTATTTGCTTGTTTTTCCAGGTTCATTCAAAAGGAGGAAGAGGAAATCCATTATTGTGACAGTGATGCTGCTCATTGTATCTGTGCTCATACTTGTGTTTGGATTGGCTGCCACCACGCGCACACAGAACATCACAGTGGGCGGCTACTACCCTGGAGTCATAGTGAGTGCACAGCAGCTCTGACACTGTGGACGTGAGCTCTCTAAGGAGTGACTTTCACTAGCATTCATTATTTAGCATCATTAGTGGCTAAGTGAAGTCTAGTATTGCTCCATAAATTAGTTTATTTCACAGCACTCAGCTTTAAACATTATACTTGAGAAAGACTAGAAAAAACAGATACAGTTACAGAATGACGAAAACAGTCTTAAAGGTCTTATATTATGTAAAATATAAAACTGTACAAGTTGTGTTTTGTTTCATCACACATGTTTGAGTAATCCTGCATTATTAGTCTGTCTACATCTCCAAAGCTGAAAATGCTCTGTTCCACCTTGTGATACCATGTAGTGGTAGTTTTCAAGTTTACAGCCTTTTGCTCAGTAGAGATGGGCAATTTCAGAGCTAGAATTATCCAGATGATTGTAGTGAAGGTGAAATGAGTTTAAAAACAAAGTGGAGCACTATGAACAGCATGCTTTCTGTTTGAGAGAACTCACAAAATTTGCAGGGTTTGTGTGTTAAACATGTGTGAATGACACAAAACACAACTCTAGGTATGTTTGTGATGAGGGAACAACATTATAACATACAGTATATAAGAAATTAATGTGCCCTTTAACCCTGTAAAGCCCACACCATTAAATAATTGGCAGAAAATTCCAATTCTTTGAACTTGGAGCCTTTATTGGTCCCTCTAAACAAACAAACAAAAAAAATTCAAATATCATTTTCCATCACTGATTCTTGAGAGTCGGGACAAAACACCCTCAGAAAAACTTAAAAAAAAAAATTACACTATATTGATTAGGGTTACATATTCATGTAGATAAAGATCTGTGCTATTAAACCATGTAAAGGTGCAGGCAGGATGTTAAAAAACATTTTTAACAAGTTCACTTCCTTACCATAATGCCTTGCTTTACGTCAACTCCGTCAGATACACTCAAAGTACATAATTATATAATTGTACTAGCCCAATAAGAATCTTAAGTTCTGATTTATGTTGTAAAAGTATATAGTTACTGTGATATGCAATAAAATGTAATATATATACTTAAGGCTTAATTTTAGACTTTTATCAATACCCAGATTTTTAAAAAATGGCATTTTCAAACTTTATCTTTTTTTGTGCCACCATAGGAAAAAACCCTTAAATGAATAAAACACAAAAGGATGTAGATCTGATGATCCTTTATCGCTTAAACAACAAACACTGAAGAAAACATTTTTTTACCCCACAAAAATACAAAAACATACATCTGACAGTGCTGATAATGATCTGGCCCGGTGTTGACGGGAAACTGATGGAGTTGACAAAATGACATTTGCATTTATGATTGATGAAAAACTGCTTTTTAAAACAGATGAAAGAAACAATACATTTAGAAACAGTCATTTCTAGCTTCATTGTGAACATATTTTACTCATCTGCAATAAGCAAACTGTAAAAACTGCACTTTATACTATTATCATTGCCGTATAATTGCACCATTTCCAACTATGCCAACAACAGCCAACATGTTGCTGCAAAACATTGTATACTTCAAAACTAGGCAAATGAAGACAGCAAGAACTGGCAGCTGTTGAAAAAATAATAAAAAAAACAATTCTTTAAACCAAGAATGTAGCCACACGAGGCACTTATGCCTTGAGTAGCAGGCGGCGGACATGCTCATGCTCTATAAAGTCCAACACATCAGGGGCAATACTGTAGATCTCTGGTGTTCTTCATTGGACTGGTGATGCACTGCCAATTAGTTTCACTATGATGTCTTGAACTGGGCAGAAACAGACATCCTACTTGCCACACTTAGGCTTAACCTTTGCTGTTGGACCATGTGGATGCATAAATTCAACTTTCACATCTTGATGCTCGGTATCCACAGCAATGGTCTTGGCCAGCCACTAGTAGTCATCATAAACTACTGCTAACCAGTCTCCATTACTAAGGCTGCTAACAGTCGATACTGTTTTGGATAAATCTGCCACAGATAATACTGTACTGGAATGTATTAAACCAATGGAAAGGCAGGGTTTTGCACACTGTCCGAGTCAAACAGACAGGATTCTGTGGCATTGTGGACAGCCTATGGATCCTGTCTAAGAATATCAACACAAAATTACGGTGCACTTTTGGTCTGAGGATCCAAGTAAACTGGATTTGAAAAAGTAAACACTGACCTTCTTCACAGTTGGTGTATTTTCAATAGTGGAAACTATTCAATTCAATTCAATTCAATTCAATTTATTTTGTAGCGCCCAAAATCGCAACAACAGTAGCCTCTAAGGGCGTTCCAAGATATGGATGAGTAAAACATACACACAGACATATCAAAACAGGAATAAACAACATTCATAACTACACACTGCAGTACATACACCTTTTAGATTTTACATCAATCAAAGTTATTATAAGCAGACACAAGTAGCCTAAATCATTCAATGAGCAGATCAAAGCCTACCCAAGTTCTACAAAACAAGTATATTGTACAATAATGTAATTGCATGCTGCATATGTACGTCAATGTGCAGGTAACGCCCCTCCCCCCAAAAGTATTCTCTTCCTTTACCATGAGAAAGAGTATAATATTAGTGCATTAAGCAGTTATTGGTGGATTTGTCAACTCCGTCAGCTTACATGTCAACTCCATCAGACATAAAAGCTGATGGAGTTGGCGCTAACGAGTTGACACAATGATATGTTTGTCTCTTTGCAGAAAAAAATATTGCAGCTAGCTAGCTAGTTTTTTGGCTACTGCTATCTATCTCTATAATCTCAAAAAATACTTTAATTGATTCCACTCAGATTTTTTAAAAGTATCGTAACAGAGAGATGGTGTTGACATGCTCCAGCTGTGACCATAGGATATTTGACATTTATCATCTAAAATATCAAAACATGTCAAACATACCAGACCATGTGTGGTACTGCTGCATTCACCAACAGCTAGGAGAATGAAAAGGGTTCCTCTGGGATATAGCTGATCATGTTATTGCCTGATTAAATTTATTATTATTGAAAGTCTGATGGAGCTGACAAAAGCAGTGGACACAAATTTGATGAACTGATTTCTATGGAAAATATTTTTGATTTTCATGATATATATTGTTTATAATTTTTAACCCTTATATTTGATTGGATATAAATGTTTTCACAATTATAGAGGTTTTTAATGTTTTTCAATGCTGGTGACTATTGGGACCTCTTGCTGAGGACAAGAGAAATAACATGGGGCGTCTAACCACTGGTCATACATTTAAGCAAATATACTCCAAAAAAGTAATTATCTATGCTAAAACACAACATCAGTATTCACAATTCCTTTAGATCTAACTTAGTGGGTATGTCAATAATTTTTTATTTGTTTATTTTTTATATAAATAAGACTTTTCTATGTGGGACATGTTTTGTCCCGACTCTCAAGAATCAGTGCCATATATTATTATTTATGGCAATCTTGTATTGTCACTGGAGCACCCTCTAATCAGTGAATCACACCCACTGTTGGATTATTTGTGCACTGCATGTATCTGATTGTATACATCAGGTTTTTCAGGGGAAAAAATGTCACACTGCTCATGTGGAGGGCTGAAAAACTCATGTATCAAATATGATACGTTTGGCGTTATAGGGTTAAGCTTAGCATTGTGGTCTAAGTGGAATCCTAAAGGAGAATATGTGTGTGTGAAAGCAATCATGACTCTTACGTTGTGTTTTTTTTTTTTTTTATAAACCTACTGTATATTTTACTGGAACTGAAATTGACAGGGCTTCTTTTAATTTACACGAGATTTAGTTATTCGTGTCACACATAATCCACTAGCTATAAAAATAAGATTCCTATTACACATTAGTAACTATCACTGACTGAGAAGAAAATGCTGAGTAGGTAAAGTAATTTGAGGGAAGGTAAACAGAAATATAAATGTATATTTTCATTGTCCAAATATGTTTCCAAGAAGAACCAGATATGAATGAAAGTAATAACAGATTTTTTCTTCTCTTTTCAGCTTGGTTTTGGCTCATTTCTGGGGATTATTGGTGCTCATTTGATAGAGAACAAGAGACAAATGGTAAGAAGCATTTTATAATCTACTTTGTTCTTGGAATCATGAGTTTTCTTTTTTTTTGTGTAAGAACTTAGAAGATGAGTCTAACTTGCCTTATGCTCCTTATGCAACTTCGAGAGGTTTTTTTTTTTGTCTATCAGTGAAAGTATCCCTGGAGCGAGACTGGTGATGCATCTAGAAATAGACGAGTGAAAGGAGAGGAGGACAGACCATGTTCACGATGGAATGTAGGGACAGAAACTACAGATGAGAGGGGTGGGAGGTGCTGGGCTGTCGTGGCCAAAATAAAGAATGAGTTTGCACTATGACATCTTTTTCCACCATACTGCAGTCTAAATGTGCTTGTCTCAGTGGAATCCAGTTTGTCTCTGTAGACCCCACTTTCTGTACGCTCTTTATTACCACAAAGTATCTTGATCATATCGAATGTGTCTGTGATCTCTAGGCTGATGACTGTATCATTTAGCCACCGCCTTCTATAATACTGAAACAGAATTGAATTATATGATCTAAATTGAATTGAAAATGAAATCAAATACAATAGTGAGATTCAATAACTCAAATAACACAAGTCAGAAGTGTAATTAATAGTTATATTTCTTTACTTCTCTGCTTGTGTGACCCCAAGTCCCCCCAAAAGGAATGGGATGTCTCAATAACAGTAAGGACAACTTATAACTGGCCTGGAGCAGTATGCCAACTTCTGCAAATAAGTCAGCAACCATGGAAGGTTAGTTCTATGAACTAACATCAAGGACCACGTTGTCCACCCTCCTGTGGGCTCACCACCTGCAGAGGGGTTCATAGGGGGGGTCAGGTGCTATGAGTATTGGGCAGCAAAATGCCCCCGTGACCCAGCCGGATTAAGCGGGAGAAGATGGATGGATGGACCATGGAAGGTTCGAGCTGTAATAAATTAATTAGATATTTATTTGGTGCTTCTTCACATGTGCCACAATGTATGTGCATGGATTCTTTTAAATAAAATAAATATCCAAATAAGAATACATAAAAAGAAAGAAAGAAAAGGGAGACAGCCAGGGTACACATTCACACAGTGCATTTTGTAAAAGACAATGTGTTCAGTGGTTTTAGTAGGGTTTCAGTAGCTTTTTTTCTTTCTTTTTTTTAACAGAAATACTTTACATTTTCTTTTTTACCTTACAGTTACTCCATACTTAATCCCACTTCATTTTCTGGACCACTGTTAAATTTTAATATAGTCCAAGTAGGCTTTCCATTTTTAGGTTAGGTTAAGAGCTGACATATTGAAAGAGCTAGAAGGCTACTTTAGCCAGCTCTGTGAACTACTCATGAAACGCTGGTTCCACTGGGTCCTTCCAATGTCTCATTATTATTTGTTTTCCAGTCATCATACTGGTTTGAATAAACTCTGATGATGAACATTGAGTGGTCATTTGCGGATCACTCAGAATATAGAGCCATAATAAACATTAATATCAAATGCATTTCCAAATGCAACATATCCATATATTCATCAGCAACTTCTGTATGTAAGGGTATAGTGCACAATTTTCTCTGAATCTCCTATGTCGGATGTGCATGCTACCAGGGTGGCTGCACAGGGTGGGGTGATGTGTAATTGAATACACACCATCTCTCATTGAGGAGTGAGGGGAGGACAGAGAAGCAAATGTGGAAGAATGAACGTTGCAGTGCCCACAAGGAACTGGGCACCATGCCAGACTCGGACAGGAGCAAGGGGACAGCTCCAGCTCCTGTTGTCCTTTGATCAACCTAGAGCTCCTAATTCAAGCTGTGCAAAAAGTAGTAGGGTACAAATATGACGAAACAGTAAGGCATTTCTGTAGAGTTGTTTACTAGATTTATGATGAAACATTATGAGTAGGTTGTGTTCATGTGTTCAATGCATGTTCTGTCAACACAATCAAGTCTTAATGGTGGCATTATTCAGTCACAGATGCTGTCCAGTCCCAACAACAAAATAAAAGCCTTATCATCTGTTTGCCTTACAGCTTGTGGCATCTATTGTCTTCATCAGTTTTGGTGTGGTCGCCGCCTTCTGCTGTGCTATTGTAGACGGTGTTTTTGCTGCAAGGCACATTGTAAGTATCAGTTACAGTAAATTACGGTCAGTGTTGGGAAGGTTACCTTTAAAATGTATTCCCCTACAGATTACAAATTACACAGCCCAAAATGTAGTTTGTAACGTAATCCATTCCAAGTTACTTAAAGTAAGCAACGTAATCTGAATATTTTGGATTACTTGATATTGTCATGCTTTTTAAAACTACATGAATGTAGCAACCACATCCTGCAAATTCTTGATTTAGACCTGGTTTAGACCTGATTTAGTCTATGTTTAGACCTGGTTTAGTCCTGGTTTAGACCTGGTTTTAGTCCTGGTTTAGTGCTTGTTTAGTCCTGGTTTTAGACCTGATTTACACCTGGTTTAGACCTACTTTAGACCTGGTTTAGTCCTGGTTTTAGTCCTGGTGTTAGTTCTAGTTTAGAAGTGCAAAGGAGGAAGCGCGGTCCACACAGCATATGTGAGAAGACACGGTCCACACAGTACAGGAGGAGGTCCAGTGTACAGGAGTGGGAGGAGACGCGGCATACGAGAGGAGATGCAGTGTGAGCGGTGCATGGAAGGAGGCGCACACGGTCTATGGGTTCACGCACTGTATGCGAGAAGACACGGCACACATGGATAGTGAGGAGGCGCAGTCCACGCGTTCTCAGGTTGATGACAATCATGAACGTGGATGTTTGTGGGTGTTTGTGCGCATCCCCTCATGTGGCAGGTCACTATAGGACAGTACAGCAGTTATCATGAGACTATGCACCATGGGCAATAGCTCCGGTTTGACCTTTAACTTGTAGGCAATTTTATATATATATATTTTTTTTTTATATTGTCGAAAGCTGCTGGGTTGCTGGCAAGAGGAGTTTGCATTGCAGGGTCAGAGTCCACTCATCCATCTCTTCTTTAAATACAAAGTGATGGCTGAATTTCCAAGACACAAATCCGTTTTTGCCATGCAAAGCTTGGCTCTGTTCTACTGGCTCCTCAACTTCGTCCTTTGTGTGACTGATGTGGCGCCACCAGCGTTAACAGGACGTTTACATGCTTTTATTGCATGTTTTGTTTGGGTTTCCGGAAATGAGCGGAATTACCAAAAGAAAAAGTGAGAAATGTGAATACAGGAAAATACCGCTGTGTAATCCATTTAGTTCAACAAAGTAAATGTAATCCAATTACCAGTCACTGAAACAGTAACTGTAACAGAATACAGTTACTCATAATTTGTATTCTAACTACGTAATGCCGGTATATGTAGTCCGCTACTTCCCGACACTGGTTACGCAAATAACACATTGTCATTTAAACTGATAAATTATCAATATAGAGTTTTTTGGAAACATTAATAAGTGCTTTCCATCACATCTCATTAAGTCTCATACAATTACATAGTTAAATGTACGCCATTCTGAAAGGACAGTACACAAAGTGCGGTTGGAAAGGAGCCCCACCCTCATCAGTGGGATTTTCTTGGAGAATCAGCCGATCTCTTCTGATGCAAAGCACATAAAGCAGGAAACCTCTAATGCACTCTAAAAACAATTAGCTGGAAATAATGGAGATCACCATCATAATCATCATCCATGTCAGGCCTTCAATTAAATGTTAGCGGCTCCTTGTATCTTACAATACAGCAACAGTCTAGACAGTCTGTTTATAGAATAATAATCTTCTTGACTTAACTAGACTTTTAAGAGCTTTTAGTCATGTTTGTCAGTAGTTTACTCTAAATCGTAATTTGATTAATTCATGCATGTGTGAGTTATGTGATAAGATGCTGAGTCATTCATTTGAACAGTGCTTTTTAAACAATAGAAATACAGCCACTGGCTACAGTGAAATGCCATTATATGAAGAGGCAGTGTCCTTCAGTTCTACGGTTTTAAATAGTCGAGGCAATGGACCTGTGTCTATTATTAAGCCCTTTTTTGATCAATAGTGCAGTTTACAGTGGATAAAATGTCTATTAATGATCTAGGCTGCAAAAACAAACATATATAATCTTGATAAATGTCATTCTCTGTTTTTTTTATCATGTCAGTGGCAATTAATGAAAAACCTTATTGTGCTTAGGACCTCAGGCCTCTATATGGTGGTCGTTGTGCGTATCACTTCAGTGAGACTGATTCTGACAGAGAGGTAAGAAACATTTTTATAATACAATTATAATCACATAGTTTCATATATGCAAGCTATCTATACAGTCTATTGAGTGTAACAAATGTGTTGATCTCAGGTCTCCTGTCAGACATCATCACGAACAACCTGTAACCTCAGAGTGAAGAGCAACACTTGCTACTGCTGTGAACTGTACCACTGTGGCAAGTAGGTACACATTTACATACACAATGATTCATTTAAGACAGTGAGGTGCTGCTTGCTTTGCTGTGATGCTTTGATTCGATTTTTCACATACTGTACAGTTTTGTGGGTACATTTATTTATTTATTTTTTTACACTATTTTGTATTAGAACATTTTTTCTTTTTACTTTTTCAGAGAGCACCCTCTTATGGGACTTCAGAATAAAGATGTTTTGAAAAAATTTAGGAAATCCTCCATGATTTGGAAGTAGGTCTCTTTTTCTAGACCTGCTTAAGTGGTCACATTATTAGTCATTGATTAATCTATTTTGTTGTTGTTGTTGTTGTTGTTATATGTTTTGTATTTTTTAGATGTAACACGTCGTACTGTTTTGTGATTGACATGTAATTATCATGTACCGTAAATGCATGTGCAGATTTTGGTTTTGTTTTACGAAGCATTATTGTGTTCGTTCATGTCTAAGCTTAAGCTACTTACTTTTTACCGTCAAATGAAAATGGAAATGTAGTGTTTAGATCCCATTCATAAATCACTGTCTGTGTAAAGTCCATTTCCCGATAACAATGCTTAGAATAATGTGACACACACAAACCTTTCAGCAGCTTGAGTCATGTCTGTTGTCCTCTCTATCTTATCCACTGGTCCAGCCGTGTGGAGGTTCATGGAGGCTATCATGAATACACAGATGTGAAGGGCTGCCAAGACGTGGTCCATCTGTACCACCTGCTTTGGTCGGCCACGATCCTGAACATTGTGGCTCTTTTCCTGGGCATCATAACTGCGGCAGTGCTGGGAGGTTTCAAAGACATGGTAGGACATTTTAGCTCTACATAAAAGCCTGCAAATGTACATGGTATGCTTTGCTTTAGATTAGAGCCCTTTTTATACAGTAGTGACAAAAAGACGACAGGGAGGACAGGCTGAATGGTCTAACAGTAACTGAATTAAGTATTGGTCTAAAAGTGCAAATTTGGATTTACCTTGTTTTAAATAATCCTAAAGTCCTAATAAATAGTCCTGTTCTGAACTGGTAGACCTAGCACTTGCGCTTAGTCAATGTATATTATTGTTATGAATGTTAATTATATCCCTAAATAACTGTTCTTACCTAATGGAATTAAATTTTTATTATAGACACCCTCCACTTCTTCAGAGAGTACTTCTGAACCAGAAGCTATTACAGCGCCAGTCCCTACAGAGCCACCCGCTCCTTCCAACTCACTCAATTCCTATCGCAACACTGCCCCCTGTCTACCACCGTACACAGCTTATGACATGCAGGTACTCATTTTACAAATTTATCTACTAACTCTCTAAGTCTTATGTCTCAAAATGCTGTCTTTTGCAGGGGACTTATGTCTTCCCTGACTCTTCGGGCTTATCTGATGATTCTCAGTCCGGGGCCAGTCATCTGTGGCCCACCATGATCCCTCCTCGTTACTCACCACCCCACAACCACCCAGATGAGAAACCCCCACCATACAGCCCCTAAAACATTCAAGACTGTCTGTGGGCATAGGAAGAAAAACATCATGCACAGCTGGGGCAATTCCTCAAACCTTCACTGGTCTGATGAGATGTGCCATTTGACCAGCTCAAGAGGTCAAGAGTATGAAGACTGGGACACCCATCGTAAGAGCCCAGAACATAAACAGCATATTAATGAACAGACTATTGTCCTTGTAAGCAAAGACAGTTTACAGACGTCAACTATGCCTTAATGTAAATGTCACAGCACTGTCATCCAAGCCTGATGCCATCCCATTCTGTAAATGCTTTCGCTCTACCAGGAACTGTCTAACTATACAACTTATCACTCACTTAGATCAAAGGGGACTTGTGCGTTTAATTTTCACTCCATCAGCACAGATTTTAAGCCATTTTTATTTTGTATCTTAAGAGTCTGGATATTCTCATTTATCTAGGTTAGAAAAATCTAAAAAAAAAATAAAAAATAAAATAAAAATAAAACAAATTCGCTACAATGCAATCCGCCCATAGAGATGTGCAAAAAGTAAACATGAGCAGTGGAACAACACATTAAGCTGCTGGGTCACTACAAGTAAAAATATTTCTCGCTCTATAGTGTCAGAATTGTTTTGAATGAACGCTAAATTTTATGTAACTTAGCTTAGCTAATGTCTCCATGGGGTTAACATTACACTAACTTGAAATTCTGACACAATCCTGAGCTCTATTGACAATTGAACATGTTTAAATACATTAGTAAATATATCTTGAATGAAAAATGTAACCACTAAATTATATTCTGCCTTGTTTTGGTCCTTTTAGAAGTTGTGGGTGAAACAACGCAATACACACCATTATAATTAATTGATCTATTTCTAAATTTTACTTAACTGATGAGCCCAATTACTATAGGACAGAGAAATCTGCCTTAATACTGTAAAGAATATTTTGAATTTAATTTTAAAAATGCTGACTAGGTTTGAAAAAAAAAAAAAAAAAGTATTTAAACATTGTTTTCTGTCATGGGAAACATATTTTTCAACTTCACCAACGAACAAACCAGCAACCACAGCTTCCATAAAATAAGCAAGCAAACCCAAGCAACCAGGTAAACCTCAACACCGTGTAATTTTTCCAGATAATCTTAGAACAAAAAAAGAGAAAATCAAGCATGAGTGTATTAAAACATTTAATTTCCTACAAATAAAAAAACATTATCAAAGACCGTGGTTTCTTTAAAATGTACAATATAGACAGTCCCATTCTTAATGTGTTTATTTACAATCCATTTAAACCTTGGTCATATCATAATTTACAGCATTGACATTACATTTACAGACTGACATATACTCTTTTCTACAGGCTGGCTATGAAAACTCTGCATAAATGAATGCTAAGTGCTATCTCAATAGTTGTCTGTATTTCTGCATATAGGTTGTATAGTTAACTAAGTTTGGCAAAAAACATGACAAAAGTGGTCTATAAAAATACATGTAAAACAACAAGTTAACCCTTGACTATTAAAATTACATAATCAACATCCCTGCCACAATACCAAAGTAAAGTAACCAAAACAGTTTCAACAGCAAAAGGAATTAAAATCTGTCAACAAGGTTTTAATTTTCAGTTTGAATACAGACATTGCTTCAATAGTTTTTTGTGTTGATGTTAAACCATCAGTATTTGTAAATGTTGATTTTTTTCATGTGATAATAAAACAATAAAACTAATGGGTTTTTTTCCTGCAAGCTTCAATATAAAAACAATTGCTGAATATTAAGTTTTCTTTGCAGATTTATTCTTGTAATCAACAGTGCCAATGTTATTATTACTTCGCCTTTTTAAATGAGATTAACAAGAAACATTTGCTATAGAGGAGCAGAGACATGTGAAAAGGCAATGACAATCAGAGGCACGAAGTGTATGTTGGTTTAGTAAGTCTGTGGTAGAATGAAGTCAAATTCAGACTCTTGCTTATGGTTCACTGAACCTCCAGGTTGGGGATTAGCATCTGGCTCTAAAAATATGTCATCCCAATTTAACATCCTCTTCTGGGTGGAGTCCTGTTGATGTGTAGTTGTGATATGCACACTGCCATCCTCCGTCATCACAGTTTTTATGTCAGAAGGTTTGTCTTCTGAGACCCAAGAGTATGCTTTCATTTTCACTGTTTTGCATGGAAGCAGCCGATAAAGATTATTGTCTGCTAAATCCTTTCCCTTTCTTCCACTGGGATCCTGGTTGTGAACTGATTTGCAATGGCTTGCAAGAAACTGGTAGTTTATAAATGTTTGTTTGCACAACAAGCATTGGTATCGCCTCTCTCCTGTATGACTAATTTCATGTTTAGTTCTGTATTCGGCCAAAGCAAATACCTTGTTGCAGTGTCGGCATGGATACTGCTTTTCCCATGAATGTGTATTGTAGTGACGACGAAGACTTGTCATACACACATATGGACGTTTACAAACGACGCAAACATAGAAAGTCTTTCCATCCATGACCAGCTCATAATACTGGCTATCATCCACTTTGCTTTTCTTTATGGGTCCAATTGTCTGTGAAACTGGTTCTTCTTCACAAGGTCTGTTGAGGGTGGCCATATATGCTCTTTTCCCGTTATAAGCTTTAGATCCTCCCTCTTCTGGGTCATCTTTTACTGCGACTATGTCATATGTATTTTCTCCAATATTGGCATATACTCGACAATCTGGAGATATTGAACCAATGGAACCAATGTCTGCAGCTGTTTTAAGAGTTACGGTCTGCTTTGCTCCAAACTTACACATGGATGAGCTACTGTCACACACCTTAGAGGCATCAGGCACATCAACCAGTCTTATTTTGAGTTCACCCTGCTGAGCGGCAGGAGTCGCTACTTGCTTTTTGTGAACTCCCAAAAGATCTTTATTTTCAGAAGATACTGAAGGACTTTGAGTGTTGTGGCTGAAGCCTGTGGATGTGATTTGTGCTGAGGTTGTAGTCACAGAGGAAGACACATCTTTGGAGTTGCCTTTAGGACTGCTGCTCTCTTTAGAATTAGGAGGTTTTACAGAATATGTTTTCTGTGGTCCACAATCTTCCTGTTGCACAGGTACATTATTTATGTTTTCTGAAGACTCTAAATCAATAACCTCAGTGTTAATTTTCTGATTTGCCATTGTTGTTTGTGAGACAAACATCACATCACTGTCTGAGTCCTCGTTGTCCTCTTCAGGTTTTGAGGTTTGATTGAATTCCTCAGAAGATATTGAAAAGGATTCTGTGATTATTGGCATCACCTCTGAAGATGTATCAGTTTTGTTTTCTGGTTCTTTGGATAAGCCTGGGAGCCCTTTCACTTGAGATAAAGGTGACGCCAGGTTAGCAATGAACTTCACTCCTAGTATTTTTCCTGCTTGTATCAGCTCCTCAAGCATGTCAGATCTAACTCTGACAATCTTAGAGGTGTAAATGTAGTTAAGAATTTCTTCAAATATTTCTGCTCTGATGAAGTTTAATTCAATTACTTGTCCAGCCACCGTAAAGAGCTGATGAAAGTATGTACTAGAAGCAGATAAGATGGTTTTATGGGCTCTGAACTTTTTGTCCCGGATAATAATTGTAATGTCACAAAATAGTCCATTATTTCGCTGTTCATTCAGTGACTTCAGCACAGCAGTAGAGTACTCTGTGTCAGTCGCAGATATCAACTTAAGGCTTGGCATACCTATTATAAAAACAAAAAATACATAAATTAGGATAATTTGAGAATATACATAAATTCAAAAACAAATGTATACATTTGACATTATTGGATGAGAATATTGGCCTAGTTGGCACCTCTGTATTGTTTTATCATAGTTAGCCGTAACCCAAACACTGTAGAATGTTTCTAAAAATTGTAATTACGACTATAAAATTTCTTCCAAGAAAACTTCTAACAACTCCAAATAAATCCTAAATTATTATTTCACAAAAAGAACAGAGGGTATATGAACTTGAGCTAACATTAACCTAGCTTGCTACCTTTTCTTTATTTTCATTTCATGTTTGTAAAGAATGCGCTCATCGTTTGCCTGTAGTCAGCACAGAAACACAGAAATGTGTTTTGTTTGCTGGTTACACTTGAATTAATTTAGTGTTAGGGAGGGTTGCAGTTAGCAAACATAGGCGATGCTACAGCTAGCCCCATCGCTTCCTTCTTCTCCCGATCATACAAAGCGGCCTTCTTTACGTTAGCATAATCACAAGCACGTAACATAACACACATATATAGAAATCCGTCATAAAGGGTTATGTTGAAGGTTACCTGCAAATCTTGTGCCCCCACACAAAATAAAGCAAAATCTTTAGGGAATCGTAACTTAACAGACTCCAGACAAAAGCCTCTGCGCAGTAGTTGAAGTAAAGGAAGTGCAGCGGCTAAAAAACATGCACACAACTCAACACAAGGAGTCGCGCTTCATCAAACACTACCTTCTTTTTATTGTGCTTTAATTTTTGTACATCTTGTGTACATCTTGTTGGTTCTGTGAAAACTGCAAAAAAGTGCATTATCTACTATGTATTCAAATAAAACACATTTGAAACGGGTTATGTGTGTTTTTATTTCCCCAAAAAGGAACCATAGATGTCTACTGTTTTTTTCTACGGGCATTTTTAAACGGGGGACCAAAATGCATCACATCCTTCTTGTCGTTTCTGTTGTAAACCATGTTGTAAACAGGTTGTAAACGCCAAACCTAAGACGTAAGTTTTTCAGCTTTTATGTTGAATTGAACGCAGTTACAAAACTTTAAGAGCATGCCGTCCTCGGACCGGTCCAGCCCTAATAGCCCACGGAGCCCTCGGACGCGGAGGCCACGGACTCGCTCCCGCAGTCGAAGCCGCGGCCGATCGTGCAGTTTGTCTCCGGATAGTTTTGGCCCTAAACTCCCCAAACCACGGAACAGAGAGCGGGAGCGAGAGGACCGCGAACGACGCTTCCGAGAGGCAAGAAACATCAAACGAATCCGAATCGGAAGCCCACACAGAAGTCGGTCCAGGTCCAGGGAGAGACACACGACCGCCAATAACCACCACTGGTCCGAGCAGCGCGATGGTCCCGGAAAGTACGGCGGGCTCAGGGATGAATATTATTACGAAGAGCAAAGGGACGACGCGCAGAGGCAGAGACAAGAAGCTTTCATTGCCAGGTAAAGTTCAGTTACAGCTAGGGAGACCAGACGTCCCTATTACCCCGGGACAGTCCCAGATTTGAGCCCTGTGTCCCCTGTCCCTGCACATTCATCCAAAACCAGTGTTTTGTCCCAGTTTTATACAAGAAATGTCCCAGGCGTCCCTATTTCTGACCAATCTGATCCCTGCCAACCGTAAAGAGAGGCAATGCATTGTCATTTGGTTCGGTAAAATATAGAAAAGCTGCTTAAAAATGACCAAAACACAAATAAACTATATGTGACTATAGTGACTCACATGTTAGTCATGAATGGTTTCTGCGTAACAGTTTTCCTTAATTACACACTCGTTTCTTAATTGTATTATTACCAACCACCAAAAAACGGGGATGTTCCAGTTTTTGATTTTGAAAATCTGATCGCCCTAGTTATAGCCTATAATTACAGTTTTTGGTTAAATGTAAGCCTGATTTATTTATTTACTTTTTTTTTTTACGATTTTGTTTCCATAGGCGCCTACAAGAGAGAGAAAGAATTGGCGAAATGGGTTGTCCTGAAGTTTGGGGATATTCGCCTAGAGTGAAAGAACCAGAGTAAGCATTGTAATCTAGTCTTCTTTTGATTTGCTTTTGTTCTAGCACTATAATAATTTTGTTATTATTGAGGAGCTTACTTTTTTCTGAATATTAGTTCTGATGAGTTTACGCCTGTTGAAGATGATGAAAAAAACAGCAGCTCTGAATCAAGTTCTGAAGGTACTTGGAAATTTGCATAGCCCCAAGAGTCCAGTAATTAATTAATGATAATCAGATTCTTGATTATTGTTTTACAGAGGAAAAGAAGAAGAGAAAGAAGAAGAAAAAGAAATCAAAAAAGAAAAAGAACAAAAAGCACTCTGAGGACAGTGACCTGGAATCTGATTCTGATGGTACAAAAGGATTTCTATTTATATGTGATGTTTAATTACATTATTAGTATTGGGTTTTAATATTAAACTTTTTTTGTACAGAAGAAGCTCTGAAGAAAAAAAAGAAGAAAAAGAAGAGCAAAAAGTTTGTTCAAAGTAGATTTATGTGCTAGATTCAGTGCTGATGTCTAAAACTCAAATTTGCTCTTCTCCTAAGGTCCAAGAGGTCCAAGAAAAAGAAGATGAAAAAGAACCGCAAGGAGTCCAACGAGTCTAGCAGTGAAGAGTCTGGGGACGAAGAGGAGGAGGAGGAGGATGATGCTGGTGCTGTGATGTGGGTGGAGAAAACCTGTATAGATGAACATGTGGTTGGCCCCGAAGCTCCCCTCACACATTTGTCCCAGGATGACAAACCACTAGAGTGAGTCCATTTATTTGTCCCTCGTTTTGTGTTATTTGTTTGACTAATGCATGAAACGTGTTCTTCAGTTTTGGACATGCACTGCTGCCAGGTGAAGGTGCTGCAATGGCAGAGTATGTAAAAGCTGGCAAACGTATTCCAAGAAGAGGAGAAATCGGACTCACTAGTGATGAGATTGCAAACTTTGAAAAATCTGGCTATGTGATGAGCGGTAGCAGGTTTGTGAAGGATACCTTAATATATTTGTCACTTGCAACGTATAAAGTATTTAAAATAGAATGTGAAACTATGGAATTTAATTAACTGTTTTCAGCTAGAAATATTTTGATTAAGTCCTTATTACAAGGGATAGAGAACATTTTACACTGCACGCAGCCAAGTTTCTTGCCATCTTGTGATGTGTAACTGCCTCTCTACAGACATCGTCGTATGGAAGCTGTGCGTCTGAGAAAGGAAAACCAGATTTACAGTGCAGATGAAAAGCGAGCTCTGGCTTCATTTAACCAGGAAGAAAGGAGGAAGAGGGAGAGCAAGATCCTGTCAAGCTTCAGGGAAATGGTGTACAGAAAAACTAAAGGCAAAGATGAAAAGTAAATCATGTTATGTTTTCTTTTCCTTTTTAAGCTAATTAAATTTTTTTGGAAAGTTTTTACAGATATTTCCCCTCACTCAATGCAAAATTGTTGTATATACGAATGAGTTAGTATATGAATGGAAGATGTTATTCATAACATTCTGTAAATATGTCCCCAATAATATGGAGTGTCCATTACTTGTTTGAAAAGGTAAAATAAAAAGGGTCTGATTTTTATTTTTGTCTCTTTTTATGTCTTGTCAAAAGACAGAAAAATGCATAATCCTTACATACATTTTTACACATTTGTCATTTATTTAAAACTTGTTTTGTACAATTTATTCAACAGAAATTGATAGGGGAAAATAGGAACTTTTACAACATTTTTACAATATTCTCCACTGGAAATCAGGTCTGGAAATCAGTGGATGTTCTCAAGCCCCTGTATGGAAGAAAAATGAAATGATGAAGTTTTCGCATATTCAAACTTTTTTGGTTAAGTTGACCATTTAATATACAGGAGTGCACCTTTATTTAACACACTAGTATATATACACATGCATATTATTGTTATTTCGGATAACTTTAAGACAACATATGCCTCAGTAAAGCTCTACCTTGGAGTCGTAATGACGTCCAGTTCCAGACACACATCTGTCTCTCTCCATGAGGTACCAGTGCCAGGGCATCCGAACGATCCTCTTTTCCTAAGAAATAAATGCTGCACTTAATATTTGACACATTTTGAAGAACAAAATGAGCCGGCCACTGTAGCTTGTCTCAGTGAGCAGGAAATAGGCCTTCTTACCTTTCCTCCCTGGGTGAACTTCTGGATGTGCGCTGTAGCGATGCCAGGAATCATTAGACACACTGTCATGATGGCAAAGCCGGGCAATATTTCATACCACATGACGAGTTTTAGGATACAAATTTACTCCTTTACTTTCAAGTTTTCTCAGGACAAGTCGACAACCCTTGTGTTTTGCTAAAAGGCTAGCAAAATGTCGAACGTCCCGACGACCTCCATCACAGGAAACGTGATACTTGTGGCTTTCAAATTATAAGGACTCACTGTTTTAGAGTTCAAATTTCTAAATAAATACGCAACTATAATTGCTAAATACATTCGATTTAAATCTGTTTTGCAAATACAATGATAAATATGATGAACACAGGAAATGAAAACATCTGTGGCATTTTCCTAATTTACAAGTTGGTCTTATTTAGAAAGTAACCGGAAATTTTGATTCAGTGAATTACGATTATGATTTTTAAAAATAGCTTGGGTTTTATATAAGTGCTGCTGCTTGGGTAAGGACACTTTGTACCGAGTTAGACAAAATATTTCAGATGAATTTGAAGATCAGCGATACGAGTATATATTTGTATAGCGCCCCCTTTAGGCAGTGACATGTTGCTACAGCCATCGTCATAGAGGAAGTTTGTTATCGCTACTGCTGCTAGCGGCTAACGAGCTAGAAAGTAAACAAGAGTGAAGCATGAGATGAATAAACTAGCACAGAGCTTTAAAATACTTCACTTTTGCAACTATGAAGGAAGATAAAGAAAATGCTCGCCCTAAGGACATAAGGGCTGAAGTCAAGTGTGAAGATGGCGAAAAGTCTGAGAGGTCAAAGGAAAAGAAAGAGACCATGACAAAGGTAAAAGTTGTTAGCAGTTTACTTAGCTAAGTGTTACTCCAAATCAGTAACTTTGTTAACCTCTTATTCTGAGGATTCATATTTAATTTTTCTAAAATAATCCAAAATAACTGTTAGATCATCATCAGACGATTACCACCAACTATCACCAAGGAGGAGCTAGAGGAACAGCTGCAGCCACTTCCTGAGGTGGACTATATGGAGTTTTTCTCAAATGACACCAGGTATAATACTTGCAACGCATTGTATACTCGTTTATTGGCAAATATTTTACAAATATGTATTATTATTTATTAATAGGATCTTTATGAAACTGTTGATTTGTTTCAGCCTCTACCCTCATCTCTTTGCAAGAGCTTATATTAACTTTAAAAATCAGGAAGACATTATGTTGTTCAGAGATCGGTTTGATGGATATGTATTTATTGATGGCAAAGGTATAACATTCTTAATTTTTCATTTTGTTTTACTTGTACATGTGCGATATTCATGAAGTGTTAATAAGCTATTTCTCCTACACAGGACAGGAGTATCCTGCTATTGTAGAGTTTGCTCCTTTTCAAAAAACAGCCAAAAAAAGAACTAAGAAAAAGGATGCCAAATGTGGAACAATAATAGAAGGTAAGCAAGTAAACCAGCAATTATAGCAGTTTAATTTTATGTTGTTAAATAGCTGTTCATATTCATATTTTAAGATCCTGATTACAAAAAGTTTCTTGAGTATTACAATGGAAATGATGAGAAACTGATATCCACACCTGAAACATTGCTGGAGGAGATTGAAGCAAAATCTAAAGAACTTGGTGAGTTCAAGGCATTTTTGTGTTATGGCTTTTGAACTATGTAATGCAAGTTATTATGTTCTCTAGGAAAAAAAACAACTCCTCTGCTTGACTTCTTGAAGAACAAACAGGTAATGTACACATTTTAGTCATATATAGATTGTATAAAGATTTAAACATAATGAAATCAATTAAACAGAGACTGCGGGAGGAAAAGAAAGAGGAAAGAAGACGAAGAGAACTGGAGCGCAAGCGTCTTCGCGATGAAGAGCGGCGAAAGTGGAGGGAGGAAGAAAGGAAAAAGCGCAAAGAAACAGAGAAACTGAAACGGCTTGAAAAGAACCCAGAGAAAGACAAGGACCAAGTCAAAGACGAACCTAAAATCAAGGCATGTACTACTTTATTTAAAGCCCCACCACAAAACCTTCTGGGTCAAAAATAGTCTAAAATAAAAGCATGTTTCTTTTGATTATTTTTGATGTTTTTATTGCTCTGAGAAATGTAGAAAAACATTCTTACTCTGAGCGGACTTGTTGCATCTGCATAAATTTGATTCTTCAGTCTCATTCACACATGCAGCCTGACCCAGAAATGTGCCTAGTATTTTGCTTGCTGACCAGATGAGATTGGCTGAAATTTGGGAATTTTCAAAACTGTCACAAACATATTTTATTCAGCAATCAAGTTTTTCATTAATATTTCTCCCACAAGAAAGCAACATAAAAATCATGAACTCTAAATGCCATTATGGAAAAATAACAATGCGCACATGCCAGCCCATGACAAATTAATCACTACTGGCTGCTGCGCTGCCTGCCAGATTTGGAATTTGGGACAACATCTTAGATTTCAGGACTGTCCTGAATTTTCCAGACATCTGGTCACTCTGGCACAGCATCATTTGTGAACTAAGCCAGAACTGAGTTCCCTGCATTTGTGCATTACCTATGCAGGGAAGGCTTATGTGTGAGTATAGCCAGTACATTTCTCAGCTCATGATTTCCCAGTGCCACTGCTTGTTTTCCTTGGTGACAGATCGATATTAGTTTCCTGGTTATGAACTTGGTTTCTAGCTTTCTTGTTTACGCTACTTGATTACGTTCCATTCAAACGTAATTTAAATAATGCATCAGCATTTTTTGCAGCGAGCCGATTGCCAGGCTAGTGTGAACACAGCAGATCCGGCAATGTTCTGGGACTGGTGCATGTGTGAATGTGTGTCATTGCTTTATTTCGCCTGGTTCAGTGCCTCCACTTGCTTATCTCATGGAAATGCCATATAATCATGCGGTTGACGTGCCACCTCCGGAAAGTTATGGGTGTTTCTTAAATAATCTAATTTGCAATCTGATGTATTTTCACATTGTAGTTACTCAAAAAGCCAGAGCGTTCTGATGATGGGGATTCTGAAAAATCTAGAGAAAAGCTCAAGAAACCAGAAAGGCCAAATAAAGAAGACCGACCAGTTGTAACTGCTGACCAGAAGAGACGTCAGACCCATGACCATAAGGAGGATCGAGGCAGAAAGTAAAATTTACTTTCCATTCTCCATATTTTAAAGTTTAATTGAAATAATAAATAATGGTGTTTTTTTTTTTACACACAGAGATGAAGATGGGAGAAAAGAATATAAAGAACATGTGGATCGCGACCGAGATAGGGATCGAGAAAGGGAGATGCGAGACAGAGAGAAAGAACGGAGACTAAAAGAAAAGGAACGCTTCAGGCGTCAGGATGACGAGCGCAGAAGGCGGAGAGACCGCCAAGATGGGGAAAATTCTTATAAAAAGCGAGAAGATGAGTTTAAAAGGGAAAAAGAGCATGGCACAGAAAAGAAAAAGTTAGTAAACATGACAGACTCTCCTCACAATGAAAAATCCACCAAAGAAAACAAGAAGGATGATGGTGTTAAAAGAGAACGTCTACGCAACAAGGTTATAAAACTTCATTATTCATATATATCAGTTTAATAGAAACCCTTTGTCTTATCACACATCTCTTTTTGTACTTTAGGATCGTCCAGCTATTCAGCTGTACCAGCCTGGCGCTCGAAGCCGCAATCGTTCCGCTGTGACTGGAGCTGCTGACCCTACAGACAAGAAGGCCGATACTGAAATCACAAGGGTCCAAGAGAAGGGAAATGACTGACGGCCATAGCTCCCAGCTTTGCAGAAATATGTCAGCACTATTAGTGTCTGAGTGTTTGATAGTCTCCAACAGTCAGAACTTGACCATGTGCTTGTATTAGTTGAGGGAGGTACTAATTGTGTTGCAAAAGGATAAATATAGCCAAATTTACATGGACAGTGAAGAGAAGTGACCATGAAGTGACCTTATTTCAGCGTGGTGTCATATGAAACCAGTAACATATTGCATCATTTTTTTAATGGTTGATCTGTCATAAAGTTGTGTTTCATAATAACTTGAGCATTTCAAACTCACCTAATTAGTCTTGTTATGTTCAGGTTTAGCTCCAAGACTATGCATCTAAACACTTGTTGCTGCTTGATGGCAAACTATATGTAAGTGTGTTCAGGAGGCAATTTTAGCCTAATCCAGCA
Organism: Odontamblyopus lacepedii; assembly: GCA_034769755.1. Classification (NCBI taxonomy): domain Eukaryota; kingdom Metazoa; phylum Chordata; class Actinopteri; order Gobiiformes; family Gobiidae; genus Odontamblyopus; species Odontamblyopus lacepedii. The sequence goes on along the minus strand of CM068355.1, from coordinate 13,515,556 downwards.
CTGGCCTTTTCTATTGTAATCCCTAAATGCTGCTCCTTTTTCAAGTCTGTAATCAACTAAACGGAACACATGCTGACAACATTTTTTTGTAATAAATCAATAATTATTTCTAGAAGTTGACTTGTCTTATCATTACAATAAAGGTATCTTGATTAGAACACACATTTAATTTAATATCATGTCTGCGGGACTGACTAGCTTTAGCAATGACACCTTATGCTGTACAATAGATGCAGTACATCTTTATTTTGTAATACATGTCCAGGAAAAAAAAAAAAAAAAAACTTACATACAACATACATGTCCAGGATAAAAAATGAACTCAGTAGGAGTTTATAGCTGCACTGTGATTTAAAAAAAAAAAACAATTAAAGGAAGTCTAAAAACCTTTTGAGGTAACTGTAGAAGCTTGTTAGAAATGTTAGGTCAGGTCATCAAAAAGTTGTTTTTATTAGGTTGTTAACATCACATAACACCAAAATGTCCCCAGCGTCCATTACAGAGGACAAATTATATTATATATTATAAATAAAAATAAAATGCTGAGGTGTTCATTTACCTCCAAATAGAAAATCATAAAATATATATATATTGCAATACGCTTTTTTCTTCTCAGGAAGATATGGACATAATGTGTACATGCAGCTACACTTTAATTACCACCAGAGGGCGCTATCGGGAGACACCGCTCATTGTTAAAGCCGACAGCGTCACTTCCTTCTTTCTCTTTGTCTGTCGCCATAGTGGGAAAGAGGCTGTGGGCAAAATGGTAAATGCAAAATCTTTAAACATCCTAATGAAATGTCCAGTTTAACGTCTGCACATATGATAAGAACAAAGGTCCAATGTTGCCGGACACCTAAATATGTGTATGCGCATCACAGTGACGATAAATAAACTGTAAACGTGGAACTTCTGTCGTCGCTATTTCGCATCTACCGCCGTACTAACTCACGGGGATCTTGTTTAAGTTGTATTGTCTTTTTTGTTTTGTTTTTTACAGTCGTCTCACAAGACATTCAGGATCAAACGCTTCCTCGCCAAAAAGCAGAAACAGAACAGACCCATTCCCCAGTGGATCAGGATGAAAACCGGCAACAAAATCAGGTAAGCATCCGTAATGGTGAATGGTCATGTTCGCTTAAACTCTCATCTAATGGTGCTTTAGATGGTGTGTTTCCCTTGTTTCTCATTACGCAGCGCATGGCATAAACTGTGTTGTTTGGCAAGCTAAGGGTCAGCAAGAGTTTTTTTTATATTTTTTTTATAATGCGTAGGTTTGTTAGATTAGACATTTTATAAATTAGCTCCACCTTGAATACCCCTGTCAGTCAACTGGGAAAACTTTCTCTGAACATGAGGTTAATGTTTGTCTTGGTATCCAGCTGGAGAATTTGTGTATATACTATAGCTTTTTTTATTTTATGCTTTCAATTTTTAGTAAAAAATACCAAACAAAACACTCAGACATTAGGTTTATTGTGTGGACCCTTCAACTTATTGTGAATGCTGTAATGGAGTGGTTCTCAAATTGTGAGTTCTTTCAGAAGATGCTCATGTTTGTATACAGTTCAAATACTTCTGTAATTTATAGTGTAGTCAATAACTTTTGTTCTCCCTTGGCAGAACCAGTACAGAAAAACTGTAGTGCCATTTTAGGCCTGGTTTAGCATTAGGATTGCCGTGAACTAGACCTTTTTTAGGCCAAATATTTATTCAGATGGTACTTGGTACTTAAACTACTGCTGTATTTTCAGTTTGTTGAACCATGAAGTCTATAATTTCTCATAATGCACCCTGTAAGCTCACTAACTTGTTTTTGACATGGTTGCTGACTGACCGGATGTATTACTTAATGTTTATCACAAGTGAAGATGACAAAGTTGCTATTTTGGGATCACTTAACTATCATCTAATGCAGGTCTGCAATTGCAGCACTTCAACTGTGGAGTGCTGTCATTAACCCTGCAGAGAGCATATTTCTCCATTGGAGTATTTTTCCAGTTCACCATCAGTGATGTGGACACTCCATGGCTGATATATTGGCTTTAAGTAGAATGCACCAGGACATATTATGCACAAAAAGGACATTATGATCACCAAAACATTGTCAGGAACTCTTATTATTTTTTCCAGGTACAACTCCAAGAGGAGGCACTGGAGAAGGACCAAGCTCGGCCTGTAAACATGAGGGTTCCTCGATCCCAGCATTCTCTGAACAGCTGCCAGAACCTCCATATGCTGGGAATGACCGTATTACCTGGAGCAGCAATGTTTTTGTACAGATACTCCGGTTATGCTCATGTTTAATAAAAGAACCATGAAAATACACACACCTTGGTGTCAACTGTTTACGTTTTCAGTGTACAATGTACCATGCTTGGTTATAGACATATTAATGATTGTCTAGCTGCTTGATAACAATTTAAGAGTACCTTGTATTTTAACATTGTTTTTAATCATCTGAATTTCTTACAATTAATGTAAATGACTGAAGCAGTTTCCTGAATGAACCCAGTCTTGAACTCTTTCTGGTCTGTGTCCTTTCAAAGTGGTTTCCCTGCTGTGTTTCACAATTATCGTGGTCCAAAGTACTTTGCTCAAGTGTATCTATACAGTTATTATTTCTGTTCACATTGTTGGTGTAATTGAATCTGTGGTCTTCATCCCATGTCCCGAGAAGCTCCTTCATCTCCAGTGGCGCGTCTTCCTTAAGATATTGCCAGGCTCTTTTCCCGTTGTAGTCCATGGCGTCTACATTGGCGCTAAATGCCCCAACCAACAGTTTAATGACCATATATCGCCCATGCATGCTGGCAAGGTGCAGAGGCGTGAGCCCGCCGCTACCACGAACGTTCACATTGACATTCAACCCTGAAGTCTGAGCATAACTCAATAGATGAAGCAGAGTCTCGTCCCGTCCATTTTTGGCCAGCCAATGCAGGACTGTGTAGCCACTGATGAAGTCTTTCCTGGTCAGCAAGTAGGGGTCTTCTGATACAAATTCCATAAGCGTGCCATCGTTTCCGTCCACGGCAGAAAGCATCCAGGCGTGCTCCATTGGATACAAAGCCCAGTCTGCGTCCTGTGGGTCTTCCTGCAAAGACCCTCTGTCCGTTTGAGAGGACAAAACACTGCTAAATCCACCGTGTGACTTATTGATCAGTTCTTTCAAGTACTTTCTACGCATTGCCGCAGAAATCGACGTCCTTTCTGGGACATTCTGCACAGTCTCACAGCTGTCGGTGACCTCCTGCTGCCTCTGTAGCTTCGTCCTACGCTGGAAAGTACTGGGCATGGGCATGACTTGCATCCCATATTTCGACAGTCGCTCCACAACGTTGCTTTGTCTTGGGGTCTGGCAGTCGTGGGCGTTTGTAAGGCTGACAGATTTTTGCTCATTACCATCTCCCATGCCCTCATACATATTTGCGGCCAAAAATTTGGACACTCAAAAATTGTGTCCAATATATAGTTCAATCTTTGCACAAAAATTGTATATTCTAAGGAGTCATGAAGCTCAGTTTATCCCGATCACCATTAAACTCCAGAGTTAATTGCATTTCGAAGTCGTCGACAGAGCAAAGACCATAAACTTTACGGACAGCTTCCCTTTTCAAGAGGAACTAAGACAAAGTTCAATGTAATCAGCAAAACCAGTGCCAAGAATGGGTCATGTGACCACTGTATGAGCTTTGCACCAGGAAGTTACAATTTCTTAAAACGGTAAAGTAAAATTTATTCAATAAAAACAAGTAAAAGCATGCATTAAATCAGTCTTAGTAGAGAGCAGATTCTTCATATTCTTAATAGAGATCAGATTCTGGAGGGAAATCTACAGTCAGTTCATCCAGTGTGTGAAGAAAGTCATCAAACTCTGAGCAGTAATCTGAAAAGTGCAAGAACACAGTTTAGCAGACAACTTCTAGACCTAGCATATTTATTTCCTTCATCCTTACCCAACTGCCTTGGCATTTTAACTGGAGACAGGTCAGCAGGAGAAATCAAAACATGGGATTCCTCAGAAAGACTTGGCTGTGGCAACTCAGCCAGTCCAGGAAGAGCAAGCTTACTCAGTGGGAGCAAATCCTCAGGAATAGAGTACTTCTCAAATTCTGGAATTAAAAAATAAATAAATAAACACATTGACAAATCTGATCAGTTAATAATAATAATAAAAAAAAGTCTAGTACCCAAGGGGTCATACGGTATGAATTTCTCAATATCTGGATACTTGTCTGATTTGTTTTGAGTAACCTTCACCTGTGTTTCCTGGGGGGAAGAAGGTTTAGGTTAAAAAGGTCACCTGGTATTAAGGACATTATCCAACCTACCTGAGGCTTCAGCTGTTTATGTACATTATTTATAGACTGGGTACTAGTGGGTACTTTGTTGACTGTCCCCAAAGCTTTCCGTCCAGGTTGAGGAGCATGACTGTTTTTGGCACCAACAGACGTTCTCAGTAGTTTACCTGAAAGGACACAAAAAGTAAAATATGATAATTTCTTTAGATTAGTTCTTACACCTCGGCACACTAAAAGGTGGTCTCATCACCTGGAGCTGACTGGAGCCGCTGTCTCAAGCCCGTTGGGTGAGGGCGAGCATTTTCTTGCTCAAAAAAGATGCTCGACATATCTGAAAAAATGTTGATTTACAGCTGTAAAGTATAGTCCACGTAACTAAGTGTTCTTTATCGTAACACTGTACAACTTTAGTGTGAACTTGTGCTAAACAGACAGGGCATGGATTCAGTTAAGCAGTTATGTTTTTCAGGGGGCAAGTTTTGGGCATATAGATTCACAAAATAGCTCAACAAAATGCGTTTAACCGTTTATGGCATGTTACGGGACTGTTCTCTTATTATACTTAAAGCCATAAACGAACATGACAGATAATAGCGTCGTACCTGAGTTTTCACCGACAGTGTAAAGATGATGTTTTGTTACGAAACTCGCACTAAACCATCAACAAACTGCGCAGGCGCGTTTTTAAACTGGCCGCGGTTTTCCCATTGGTCAGTTTGCCGGAAGTGAGCTTTCAGTGGGCGGGGACAAAAATAAGGACAAATCCATTTATTTTTGTGTTAGTATTATTAAGTAAAAGTTTCATTTTGATGATATTCTGATAAATAGATAAAATCAATGTAAAAAAAAAAGGGCTATGTATACTTTAATACACCAATATCAAATTTTGTGGGAGAAATTAAGTATTATGATGGAAGTAGAATTTTAAAGGATTTGGAATTCTTAGTCATCTAAACTATTCATCCTTAATATCCAGGAACTACAGTAAAATTATGCTTTCCTATAATTATGAATTATATTGAAGTTATGTTGGCAGTGGTACCTTCCTTCCGAAAGAGCCATCTTTGAGCGTAACCTCACGGCGGAGCGGTGCAGCGTCTGCGGCCGAGATCTGAACCTCCAGCGACGACCATGGCGTCTACTGAGATAGCAAGGCAAGCGGTGAGTAGATGATTGTACTATCCAGTTTTCCCGTAAAATATCAGTCGTCTTTAAATGACAATGGAGCCAAAATACACCGCTTTAACAGCCCCCGCAATGTGCGTTACTGAGTAATTTTGCGGAGGCTAGCATCGGTGTGTTACCTGTGATGAAAGCTAATGAATAAAGATAACACGACATTAAACAACATTTATTATATGATAAAACTATACCGGATATACAGGTGTACAGTTTATTTCAGGAACGGGCTTCATATGTCACGATATGTGTGAATTTCATCGTTTAAACCAAAATGATGTGGTGTGATACGAGGAAGGCTGATTTCTGGGCCGTGCAATGCCTAAAATGAACCTTTTGTGTGTATTATGACTTTTTCAATGGTCACGTCATACTTACCAGTCTAATCATGTTATTACACAACCATGCGAACGCTGTGCATTCAGATACATTTTCTGTGAACACCTCAGATTCAATGGAGGTCCTCATTTCCGCTATGTCTCCTGTCCCGTTAGTTGCATTTCGGGCGTTGTCTTACGTTTTGTTGGAAAATCTATTGTTAGTTCTTATGTATGTATTTATGAACGCATTGCTATTTTACACTCCGCATATTTCTAAAATTTTCATTAGCAGACTTTCTGGGCATTTTTTTGTTTGATAAATGAATAACGCAAATTGCAAGCCCACGCATGCAGTACTTACTGGGTGTTTGTGTTTGTTACTCTACTACTATAAATTTGTCAGCTGTCAAGGCTCATTTCTCATTTAACCAGAATTTTCACAACCTTTCATCTGATTGGATTGTTATTTCAAACTTATTTTTTGGATGGAGAGCAACAGTTATGTAGCCTAAACCACATAATGGCGGTGTGGCTGAGGGTTTGCTGTTTTGTTGAATGTAGTCTACTCTAAATACATCCCTACATCACATAGTGCCACACACTTTGGTAGTCTGTACAGTGTGGATTCAAAGAGATGAAGATGCTCTCAGCCAACCAAACGCCCACTCACACATAAAGCACACAACAGTAAGTGCCTCTCTACACACAGAGAATCCTTTATTACCACTTAAAAAAAAGAAAGAAAAAGAAGGAAATCAAAGTGGTAATTAAAATATTTGTAGCCATAATTTATTTCCTTATGTAAATGTGGTGTGTGAACAGCAGCATTTCATGAAACAGGAAGTTAGCTACTTCAGTTGGAAGTGATCTCAACTGAAATGAATTGTTTAGAAAATCTTTGATGTGGTTCATGGTATCTGAAAGGTACAAAATAAACCATAACGTGTTGATATTCACATCCACAGGGTGAAGGCGCTCGTGCGGTTCCCCTGTCAGGCCATGTTGGCTTTGACAGCATGCCTGACCAGCTGGTCAACAAGTCTGTAAACCATGGGTTCTGCTTCAACATCCTCTGTGTTGGTGAGTACATCATGCATGAAATGTGTCTTGTTCCTCGGGTCATAAGATAACTCTGGTTCAGTGAAAGTCATAAGATGCAGTCAGTGTTTGGGCTGAGGAAGCATGACTTTTATTTCAGCTCAGCTTATGTCCTCTTTTGTGTTTCACTGTGCTGCACTAAACTTCATTAGGATTAAAAATAGAAAAAAAGAGAGCAACCTTTATAATTGAGTTATCTGACTCATGTTAGTATGATAGATTTAGCTCTCTTTTATAATTGGAACTTCTCATTTCTGCTGGGACATCCTGTCTGGAGCAGTGGACTCTTCTCCTTATCTGAGCAAGAAATGCTCAGAAGCAGAAAAGTCCACTTGGTATTGGATTCAAACCGGGGACCTTTTTATTATGTTCAAACAATGAAAGAAGATTTTACTTTACTATACAGATTTCTGCTATGTAATTGAAAATGTAAATTTTTTTCCCAGGTGAGACTGGTCTGGGAAAATCCACATTAATGGACACTTTATTCAATACAAAGTTTGAAGGTGACCCAACGCAGCACAACCAGCCAGGAGTCACACTCAAGTCAAACACCTATGAACTGCAGGAGAGCAACGTGCGTCTTAAACTCACTGTAGTCAATACAGTGGGCTTTGGGGACCAGATCAATAAAGAAGACAGGTAATAGTTCAATTCACAATTTCACAAGTTTGTTTGGGTAATTGTTGTTTTCAGCTTGCCTTGTCCATTTCAGTTGTGCACATTTGTTTCTGTTTATACAAAGACCATTTTCATATTAAGTCTTTATATTTGCAGCTACAAACCCATTGTGGAATTCATTGATACACAGTTTGAAGCATATCTTCAGGAGGAGCTGAAAATCAAGCGAACGCTACACAATTACCATGACAGCCGCATACACGCTTGCTTGTACTTCATTGCACCTACTGGACACTCTCTCAAGTCTCTGGACCTGGTCACTATGAAGAAGCTGGATAGTAAGGTAAGCCTCTGTAACATTGCTGATATATTGGATAAGGACAGTAGATGTGATAATGAAGGGAATTTAATGCACTCTTGGGTGTATATAATTCAGAATGTATTTAGCTAACAGCTTCTTTGCATGGATCACCATATGTGCAGCATGATCTTGAATTTACAGATTTACCTAAGGGGCAGGGCTGGGGGATATCACAAAAAATTGTGTAATAGAGTACAGTGTATCATGGGATTTACTGTGTCAATCATTTTTCAATTTGAAGTTTGAAAAATACTCTGCATTGATGCCACTTGACTATTGGTGCTGTTTTCTACATATTTCTTATAGGTTAATATTATTCCCATTATTGCCAAGTCTGATGCTATCTCTAAGAGTGAGCTGGCTAAGTTCAAAATCAAAATCACCAGTGAGCTGGTCAGCAACGGAGTGCAAATCTACCAGTTTCCCACCGATGACGAGTCTGTGGCTGAGATCAACTCTACAATGAATGTAAGACGACATGTAATTCGTTGCTAGATAGAATATGTAAAGGTGTGTAAATGGGGCCTCGCATCTGTGGCTTTATCTCTTCCTCTCCCTCTCTTACTTCAATAGAGCCATTTGCCATTTGCTGTGGTGGGGAGCACAGAGGAGGTGAAGATTGGGAACAAGATGGTGAAGGCCAGGCAGTACCCCTGGGGGACAGTGCAGGGTAAGTTCTTTGAACAGAGATGGGAGGTTGTTTTGCCCCATCCAAAATAGTAGTCATAACCACAGTTAGTAGCCCCTCTGTCTTCACAATGCATGTTATCTGCAGCGTTCAGTCAACACATTTTACTGAATATGACCCAATAATTGATTTCAGCTCAGTGGAGCAATGTCAGCCCATGAGTAATGTATCAAGTTAGGGATATATTAGTCTCTGCTGTGAACCCATGTAAGTAGCTCACTGTATTATTGATTGTTTGGAGGGTGTACTGTTACCCCAGCCAAAAACTGAAAATCCATATTCAGTATTTCAATGACAGTCTAGAACAGACCTGGGCATTGTACCGCTTCTGGGACACATACGGCCCTTTGGTTGACTCTGACTGGCCCGTTTAAGATCATTTAGAATTACAAAAGTATATTTTATAATTTTACCTCATGCATGGACTAAAGCTGCATTGCTTTTATTTTAGAGGTGTTTTTAAATGACATTTTTTCTAAGGCAATGTCACTTTTTCATTGCTTAGTCATAACATGCACTTACCAGTCTTACCGGCTTGTCAAAACAATGCAATTTACTGCTTTTCTGTTTCTCATGTGACCCCATGGAAAAAATAATTGCCCACCCCTGGTCTAGAAAGATGGTTATATCATGCATATGGGGTTGTTTAATAACTTTCATGTATTCCATATAGGGCTGCAGCTATCGATTATTACAGTAATCGATTATTCTGTCGATTATTTTGTTCGAATAATCGAGTAATCGTTTGTTATTGTCGTGTCTACTTTGCACATGTTAAGTCCACACCACCTACACTGACAGATACACGTGTTTTGGACATGAAAAACGTAATTATCGCTGGGCTCAGGTCGACTCACCTCACGGTTTCTTTTCCACTTGATGTAATGTACGGTTCTGTTTAGATGTTGTAGCATCAGTGTTGAGAAGGTGACTTTTAAAATGTAATCCCCTACAGATTACAGATTACATTCCCCAAAATGTAGTTTGTGATGTAATCAATTAAATTACTTAAAATGAGTAATGTAATCTGAATACTTTGGATTACTTGATATTGATATTGATATACTTGATATTGTCATGATATTGTCATGACGTACCGGAGATGAGGAGCGCGCAGCGTACCAGAGCGTACCGGAGCGTACCGGAGCGTACCGCGCACTCCTCATCTCCTCCGGTACCGGAGGAGATGAGGAGGAGGTTATGCTCTTATTATACATCCATGGGCTCCGCGCTGTTGTGTGTACAGTGAAGTGCAGTGGTCGTGCGGAAACTTTACCTCTACCACAAAAGGTTCCAGCCGTCGCCGAGCGTATGAAAATAAAACGAAGCATCGAGGCAAAAAAAAATAATCGATGCATTTTTCTAATCGATTTAATCGATTAACTCGATGAATCGTTTCAGCCCTAATTCCATATTATGTGTGCAAATCACCAGACACAATGGCATTCAACCCTACCTATTATGGTATCCCCTTCTGTGTATTTGTGGATTTTTTTTTTTTACTGTCTTCTTGTTCACAAACTTGTTTTATTATGCTTTTTGTGTCTTTACAGTGGAAAATGAGAATCACTGTGACTTTGTTAAACTACGAGAAATGCTCATCAGAGTAAATATGGAGGACTTGCGAGAGCAGACACATGCACGTCACTATGAGCTCTACCGCCGCTGTAAACTGGAAGAGATGGGCTTCAAAGATACAGACCCGGACAGCAAACCCTTTAGGTAACGTGGAAGTACTTTGTTTTTCATGCACCCCACTGAAATGCTGCACCCTGCTGTACATATGCAGCACAATAGGCTCCACCTGCCTTGGTGTTGGAAGTTTTAGTGCTCTATAGAGATGGGTAATAAATAGGGCAACCACCTGTCCCTCTTTGGCTCTTACACAGCCACTTACACGTCCCTCGTCCTACTTTTTCAGAGAATGTCCCACTTTTTTGTTGATGCCACATGAATTATTACAAAACATAGAAAAAGCATAGAAAACATAATAAAATATATTCCCCAGTAATGTGTAAATATATATTCTCATCTGCAGTCTCCAGGAAACCTATGAGGCAAAGCGAAATGAGTTTATGGGTGAACTACAGAAAAAGGAAGAAGAGATGAGGCAGATGTTTGTCCAGAGAGTGAAGGAGAAAGAGGCAGAGCTCAAGGAAGCTGAGAAGGAGGTATAGTTGTTGCACTTTTAATTCTAATTATAATACAGTTTTTAAGTCTATTGTATTGTTTTGTGTTCTTATCTAGCTACACGAAAAGTTTGACCGCTTGAAGAAGCTCCATCAAGATGAGAAGAAGAAGCTGGAGGAAAAGAAGAAGTCTTTGGATGACGAGCTCAACATGTTCAAACAGAAAAAGACTGCGGCAGAGCTACTGCTGAACCAGGCTCAGCAGGCAGGGGCATCTACCACACTTAAGAGGGACAAAGAGAGGAAAAAGTAAGTATGGCGTTTCTCCCCGGCATCTGTCTTTCTCACTACAAGTGTAAGAGTATAGCTGAGTCATCCCTGTCCAGCTATCAAGAGCAAAACAAAGAAACCGTAATTGCAATATATGGTGCTTGCACTTTGGGTACTTTCTCTTTTAATTCTGTGCTGGTCTTGTGTTGAAGCTGATGTGACTCGGTGCCTGTTAAAAAAGGAAGACGACACTTGCACTGAGAAGGTTTCTGTCTTTATTACTTAAATTTGAATGTACTTCTCCACAGCCACCTCTCTGTCTGAACACTGCTTTCTAAACCCTTCCAGTCTTCGGAGGTCTATTTTTTTAGTCTTTTCAGTCATTTCAGTTTAAAGCTGGTTTTATATAAATTGTGGTTGTCATTACAGCTTGCATAAAAGTTAATATGTCTTGTGAGTGCACATGTAAACCTGTATTGCATCCATAATGTTTTCCAGTTAACTTCTCCCAAACTTGCTGCATGCTGCATGAGGCACCTTTTCTGGTAAGGCGTCATGACAAAAATTGCTTTGGAAATAGACTATTTGAGTAGAATTTATTGCAACGTGTACTGTATATTAAAACAGTGGCCACTACAGATTTTACCATCACTCTGTCAGCTTCTGAATAAACCCTTTTTTTTTTGGACTTTCATACACCATACACGTTGAAGTGCTGTGCCCTCTATCTCCCCATATCCACAATGATCCTTTTATGTAGCTTTCTTCTACCCACCCTGCTTTGAGCTTGTACAAAGAGCTATTCATGACTGAGCTTGGACTAGCGGGTCAAACGTTAGCAGAAAACTGCCACAGGGCCTTTCTGTTTATTGATATGACATGTTGTGTTTGATGTCCTGGCCATATGACGACCCCTGTTGTCTTCAGTCCACTTGAGTCAATACAACAGAGAGAGAAATATATTCACATCAAACCACTGGGGAGGGCCAGTAGCTTCTATTAACTCAAGATTGATTTTTGAAAACTCAATTGGTTTATTCTGGCCAGCTGTAAATTATGTATCGCTTACATTATTGTGTAGGTTATTGTTCAGTTTACTAAAATGTCCACTCACATCATGTCTGTCCCATTAACAAAGAAAGCATTTAACAGGCATTCTGTTTTATTTTCAGTGAAGGATTCCTGTAGAGGTGCTTGTGGCCATATCGCTGTGAATGAGTTTCTACCCCATCCTACCTTCCCTTTCCCCAGCTTCACCCTCACCTGAACCCCCATGTGTAACCCTCCACATGCCTTTGTTTTGTGGAAGCTGTTGGGCAAAGCTTCTCACTGCTGAATGTACCACTTAAATCTAATATTTTCAAAGAGTTGTTGCTTTTTGTAGTGTTAAAAGCAATTGTATAGCTTTTTTTATACAAATCTGAAAATTATGAATTTCTTTTTGTCATATTGCATGGTATAGTGTGAAGTGTGCTTTTGAATTCAAACATGCGTGGCTACTTTTGTGATAAACAAAACTATGTGGGCTAAAGTGAAGCATTCATACTGGGACTAGGATGTGAGATTTAATAATAATATATTATCTTAGGGTAGAACAATTGGTTAGAGCAGTGTGGTGAACTGTAATGACACTGAAAAATAATAAATGCCATCAGAAGTTATACCACAGACTATGTCCCTGTTCTAATGCTATTTCATTCTAGCCGGATGCATGAATAGTACAAATCTAATCTTTGAGCCACCTATACTATATCTCATACTGCCATGAGTTTTTTGCTTACTTGTATTAGCTTTCACATTTGCACTTTTCTTATTACACCAATGGGACATTTTAAATGTGTCAGTGCAATTGTATCTTTCTCTTTTAAATATATTTCTTTTAATGAAGGCACATAAGGTCATACATCACTCCCATTGCAGGGACCAGTATTTTCTGTATCAGTGTTGAGCGCAAATAGATAAAAAATAAAGATACATTTCTCCCTAAATTTAAAACTCTGACCATACTCATTTTGTGTAACAGCTTGAATATTTACATTTGGTTTGATGTGTTGTGTTGTAACTGCAGTTTTTCAGGCCCAGTCACAGTTAAGATAAGAATTGCTCCCCTGGTCAGCTCACTGGTTTGTGTATTCATTCTCATTTGCAGTAATCCATGGCTCTGCACTGAGTAGGTCCTTGGTCCTGACCAGACGCACTGTGGACACATCGTTAATCTTTACCCACTTTACCTTAAATGGTTCTTGTATTGTATCGTCTGCTGCTTGCATAACTTCCAAATGTGCAATTCAAGATTTTCTTCCTCATGCACTTAATAATATAACTCTTGGCACTAACATAATTTTCCTTTCAGTTTGCTTTTACCTTTATGTCATCATGTAACATCACAGGATTATTTGTTCTCCTAGTGTTAATATGGAACAAATGGAGCACTGAGACTCCATGCGGATAAAAATCAAGCCCATATCCATCTTTCTTGTCCAACTAAAACTTTAAATCAGCCTTGGCTTCTCTAATCTCTATATTTCTGTCTTTTTGTCTCTCTTTAGCTTCTTTTAAACTGTCTTGGCTGCTTGAAGACGAGATAGCATCTTCAGCAAGAATCAAACCACCTTAACTCCTTCCTGCTTTTCTCACTGTATTCACCTGTTTATTTCTCCATTACATTGTTAATTGTTAATCACGGCCTTATGTGGTTCGCATGGTATTCCTAAATACCTTTTGAACTTGGCACCAATAATGTTTTTTTCACATGTGGGTTTTGATTTGATTTCCTATAGCCATCTGAACTCTTATTAATGAGAAGGCTATTCATCTTAGACAACACAGATTTTAATGCACTACCACAACATTTACCGTAATCAAAGAGAGAAGCACCTAATTCACTATTTAGGAATTATACAGTATTATCATTTATTGTTAAGCATTGTATTTTCAATCTTTAGTGACATTAACAACACACACCTAAATGCAATATGTAAAATAGGAAAAATATAATCATGTCCATGCCAAAGCAATATTTTTGTTATAACTTCTTTGAGGTGCCAGAGTTTGGTTAGTGTTGATACCATGGGTGTCACATGAAAAGGCCTTTTTAAAACTTTGTGCTTTAATATTTACTGTTTTTTTTTTTATATCTTTTTTTGCATGTGCATTATTTAACACACCTTGCTTTGAGCGCTTGTTTTCAACCCTCAACGACATGCAGTCTTAATTTAAGTACCATATTGTTTAAATGGTGAATTTTACTGTATATTAGTTATAATTTACCTTCGACTTCAACTTTTTTGCCAAATAATAGTCAATGACGTGAATTGAATCCCAGATTTCAGTATTGAGGTATACTTATGCATTTATATAATTTATAAGGATATATTTTGTGTATTGAAGTGAATATTTGTTGTTTATTACCTATGATCTTTAGATGTTTTTGAGAGTGTGAAGTAAGTAACATTAGGTGTCATAAAATTTACATTTATTCAGTCATCACCTTCAACATTCAAACCTACCACTTTACATTTAACTCAGTTCAGTGTGTTACTTAAGTTTGATTCTACTATTGTACATTTTCAATAAAATAATGATAAAAAAGATAATTATTGCTTTGTTGCATTGTTTGTTTTTACATTGCGGTGACCAGATTTTCAAAAATTAAAGACTGGAACACACCCGGGTTGGGATGGTTGGTATAAATAAAAGTGTCAAAAAAGCGTGTAGCTTTGTCATATTTTTGACTTAAATGTGGGTCAGTGTATAATCTGAGACAAAATACAGAACACAATCTTCTGGATTTTTGCTAAACAAATGCAATTTATGCTTCTCTGGTTTAGAACTGATATGGTCCTATTTTAGCCCTGGTTTAGACCTGATATAGTTCTACTTTAGCTCTGGTTTAGACCTGATATAGTTCTACTTTAGCTCTAGTTTAGCCCTGGTTTAGACCTGAAATAGACCTAATATTATCCTGGTTTAGTCCCAGTTTGCTCCTGATTTAGCTCAAACTGATCCACAGTTGAGACATCTGGGACATTATTGACCCTAATTTCTCATAAAAAGTTGAACATATTATTTTTGGTGTACATAAAAATAATTTGGACTCAAATAAAAAATGGCAATTAACTATTATAATTAATTATTATATTTGACCAATTTTATATTCATAAATATAAATTATCTTCTACCTTCTAAATATGCAGTTAGAATACTACTTATCGACTATTTCTAATAGTGTAAACAAAAAAGCCATTTTAACATATGAAAGTTGTATATCTAAATATCTGTGTACAATGTAATAACATAACTGTTTTCCCCCTGCCTTCCCCGGCATACTATTTGTCATAACATGTGCGTTATATTGTCATTTGCTATTTTATTAATAATAATAATAAAAAATAGGAAATAATGTAAGAGGCTGCAGCAGTGTATGCGGGGAGGACACAGATCTATAATAAAATCTTACTCTTATTATACTCTTATTATACATTTACTCTTATTATACTCTTATTATACATCCATGGGGAAGGAGGACGCGCCCTGCTCTGACATCACTGCAAAGGATTGTGGGTATTTCCGGTTACCGATGTCTGTTTTCTGTCTTATTGAAGCTTAATCCTTTGGTCAGCCATTGTTTTATCCGCACAATTTATGCATACATTCTTGCGCATCATCATAATTACATAATCAGGACGGAAATAAGGATACCGACCAGTTTACGACAACGCAGTGTCGGGTTTAGACCAGTAAGCTAATGCTAATGCTAGCGTAGGCATCAGAGGTCTCTGTTTCTAGCCTGTAGACATCAGCGTGTTTTTGAAATGGACAAGCAGTTTATTGTCCGCTAACCTATTGTTATTTTATCATTGTTCTTCCCAATTGGAGCACAGATTGAGGTAAGGACCTGTGTTACCAATAAGTAAACGCTTTTTTTGTTTTACTACTGTGTTAGCTGCAGTAACCTCTCTATTGAATTCTGACACTGACACCGCCCCTTGTTTTATGATTAAAACGCGTTTCCTAAAATGTATTCTCTCTAATGATCCTCTTTTCCCTCAACAGATATAAACTGGACGTGGCGATGGCAGGTTTTTATCGCGGCAGAACGACACCTTTTTACCCTAATCAAGCTACGGGGGCAGGAAAGAGGTTCTATTCCCCTGATGACAGTAAGTAAAAGTTTGCTCATTTAGTTATTTGGTACTAGAGAGGTAAACTATCAATGTTGCAATAAAATTTGACAATTTATAGTACCTTCAATTAATTCTGTTATAATTACCACCAGTCATGTTTTTGATCCAGCTTGTTTGCTGCACTTAACTGGTTGTATTTGTGCAGGAGATGAGCCACCAAGGAAGGCCCCAGTGTTACACTTCGGCCTCAGACCTGGATTTGAGCCTGTGCCCTTTGTCAGTGGTGGAAGCAGTGTTGGGAGTGCTCATGAGAAGGAAAATGACCAGCATAAGAGGAGTGAGGAATGTTTTCGACAATGGAAGCAAAATCACTCACCCTACAGCGGTCAAGTACGTGAACCTGCCTTTGACAGAGGGTCATCCTACAGCTCTGACTCCAGGAGTCTCCAGCGAGACAGGGGCAGAGAGTTTTCTGAATCAACATTAGGTTTAGGCTATAGTCATGGTGACTCCACATCTACATTTATGGCAAGAACAGAACAGGAATACACAGCCAAATTTGAAGCCCATTCTTCCAGAAACATTGACTTGTTTTCACAGCCCCAGAGGTATAATGACATTGTCAGTGGAAACAGGTCTGGTCTGGGATATAGCCATGGAGATCAGCTCTCAACTAGCAGGTTTTGTAGCAACAAAAGTCCTGCTGTTCCAACTGAATCTCTGTCTCCACAAATATCTCAGACAACACTCAATGAGAAGCAGAGAATAATTGCTAATGTAGCATCTGCTATTAAAGTTGCCTTTGGGGACCCAGCATGCAAAAATACAAATAATGAACTGAACTATAATTTCATCTTAAGTCGAGGCATCCAAGCTTGCAAAACAAATCCTGAATACACTTATGTCAATGTGAAGGACATTCCCCGAGCTGACTTACCAAAAAACAAGAAAATGCCACTTGAGGGCTATGCCTGTGAACTTCGATGTCAGCAGGTTTATCTTGCCACTGGGTATTCGGGCAGTAAGAATGGAGCGAGGGACCGTGCCTCAGAGCAGGCGGTAAGACTTTTCTTGAGACCAGTGGAGGTTCGTGTTGTGGAGCGCAAATACAAATACTCAGTCATAAACGACATGGTTGTGTGCCCAGCACACACTACAACCCCAGCCTTTTTACCTGCTCTTTGTAACCCGGTGGAAAAGCCTACAAGTTCTAAGGGGCAATTTGAGCCTGACAGTCAAAAACACTGGAGGGAGTTTGTGGTTGTCGAAAATGCTCATGATGCAATATGCATCCTCAACAATTCAGGAGCTTATAACCGCATGAAAATAGACTATAAATTTGACCAGCTCTCAAACAATACTTGGCTTTGCAGAGTTTTTGTACAAGATGAGCTTCTGGGAACTGGAAGAGGCAATAAAAGGTCTTCAAAACATACAGCAGCTGAAGATGCCCTAACCAAGCTCAGAAGGAATCAGGAAATGCGCCAGCAGCATGTTCAACAACAGTCCCACTTTTACCAGCAAAACAGTCAAGATGATGAAGGTTTTGGACCTCAGTTTCACAAGGATCGAAGTGATCTAGTAATTCTGGAAAATTCAGATAATGCTATTTGTATCATTAATGATACTGCTCAGTTTAATAAAGTGACGGTTGATTATAAGTTCTCAGTTCTACCTAATCAGTCCTGGAAGTGTGAGGTTTATTTGGAAGGACAATTTGTTGCGGCAGGAGAAGGACCTAAAAAAACAGTTAAGCACATTGCAGCAAATGAAGCCCTAAAGACACTAAAGCAGACGCATTCCGTAGTAAAAGCGAATACGAGAAAATATAGCACTACTGAAGCCATATCAAGATCACAGATTATGGGCCGTGCAGGTGAAGAGGACATGAAGCAGGAAATTAAAGAGGACAATATTGGGAACCAGCTGCTCCGCAAGATGGGATGGAAGGGTGGTGGCCTGGGTCGCGATGGAGAAGGAATTGCAGAACCCATCAAAGTAAAAGAGCAGTTTTCTAGAGAAGGTCTTGGCCTGGATGGAGATAGTCAGCTCAACAAGCGCGGCCTTCAAGACGTCATTCTTAACTATGTCTCTTCAGGCAGGCAGGATGATCTCCGCTTTTCTTCTGATCTGACTAATGATGAACGCAAACAGATCCACCAGATATCTCAAAAATATGGCCTTCGAAGCAAATCTTACGGGCAGGGAAAACAGCGATTTCTTATTGTTAGCCGCAAAGTACAGAAAGAACAGCTGATTGGGCAGCTTTTAGAGGAAGGACAAGTGGGACGATATGAGCTCATAAAACCTCAGGCCTTGTAACCGAGTATGCTTTTTTTTTTTTTTTACTTATTTCTGTAAAATAATTGGGAACATGCACAAATAACAATATTAGTTAAAATGATTACCTCTTTAAAGAATGTTTTATGTTAACCTATCAGACTGAAATGTTTGTGATAAAATATCCATTAACTGTAGCTGTAAATACATCTGGGTTAAGCAATAAATTATTAAAATATAACACATCTTTTTCATATGAAGTTGTTAAAATATGTTGTACAAGTGATTGGTTTATATTTATTTTATTTACAAGAAAATGTACAGTTTGTTACATGGGTTACCAGTGCAAAGTGGTATGTTCTGAAAAGACAACATCTTTCAAACTGTATACCGAGTGGCTGATAGTGTAAAATAGAGTAGAAATATCCTCACACAAGCGCTACACTTAGCTTTCAAAAGTCCTAATTAGAAAGGATCTAAAATGTGTGTGAAAATCAACGACAGTCATATTCACCAATATCTGACAGAGATTTAAAAGAAGGCATGAAGAAAACACCAAAGGCATTTGTGAAGCTGTAAAGGGAATAAATAATCAAAAATAGTTTAATATCTAAAGATCCCTCTTTTAAGGCTGTTAAAACACAAAATGAGCCCATTACAACCCTTATGAATTTTAAGTGTGTTGAAATCAAACCACACAGAAAATATATCAAACTGTCTATCAAAAACTGTGTCAGACACAGTCTAACAAACAAAACAGTTGGGGCATATGGCAAGTAACCCAGATATAACAAGGTACATTAACTTTTAACAAACACGCTATTGCCAGACAACAGCATCTGTCAGGATCAAATGCCACAACACAACAGCATACAAACTTTAAACATTTATGGGAGAAGTATACTATATTGTACTTAGAAGAACGTTGCAATATGTCATTTTATGATTGTGTAATTGTTTTTTCTTGATTGGTGGTTTCTTGGTTGTGGACTAGACACTGGTGGTCATATATGAATGATAACAGGGGTCAACAGTCACGCCAACTCTGTTCAACAATAGCAGAAACCCTCTTTTCATACTCCCGTTTGTTTTCCTGGTACAGCTGGGCCGCTTGACTGTTAGCTGGACTGTTGGGGTTTGGTTCATCCAGTAATGACTTACACACAAACACAACAATGTATAAGGTTAAAATTTTGGTAAAATTGAATTGTGCTGCAAAGAGCTATAATAGCACTAAATGTGTATGCTTTAGTCACCTGTATTGATGTTAAGATCGAAGAGACATCATATGTTGGACTCCAGCGGTTCTGAAGTATATCTAAGCATATGCTGCCATCAGCATACACTGTAAAGAGAGAAATACTGAGTAATGGACCCATGCACATTGCTGGTGGCTGTACTGTACATACCATTTGGGTGAAACATTTTGGAGACAAATCGCACTGTTGGAGGTTTATTTGGATATTCCTCTGTAAATTCAATGGTGAGTTTGAAGGTACCTGTAAGTATCCATCAGTACAATGCCATTTAGTACACAACAACGTATATAGTTGTTTCTTCCAAGTGATTTAATGTCGAGAAATTATGTTTTCATCAAGATGTCTGCAGCTCATATTCAGCTATTTGGAATGAAGAAACTCACCATCTTCAAAAGGTGTTCCCTCTGGACTGGAAACGGGAAAAGCAGTTTGTTATACACAGGGATGAATATAAGAAGACAATGTTGCACATTTAATAATTATTGTGTTTTACCCAAAAATGACTGCATTCCAAACCATAATGTTGTTTTCAGATGGGGCACCACTAACACCAGCTGGGGGATCCTCTTGCAGTCTGCAAAACAAAATCTATCAGCTGTAAAATATGTGACAATGACATGCATCAAAAACACGAGTTAAGTGTAATTGTTTTTTAAGTAGGACCAGAAGTTTACATAAACCTACTACTGTACTGTATGAGCCTAATGGTAATCCAGAACTAGCGGCATTACCATTGTGGCATGATTTCGTTATCTGATATAAACATGCCAACCATATACTGTGCCTTCGATATTTCGGAGTTTAAGTGGAATTCTTATTTATATTCGCTTGCTTATGTGACATGGTGCGATCTGTAGAGTAACACCTAAACGCTGGCTTGGGTTTAGCTAATATTAGCTGTGGGTCCCGACTGTAGCTTAACCCTGTTGATTTGGTTTTGTCTTACCGTTTAAAATCTCTCATCAATCGTCTTCTAGCTGGCGTTGACATCTTGTGTGTGGGAGAATTTAAAACCTCAGCATATACTGTATCGGGTGAAGACTGCTAATATATAATTATCCAAGGTATAATTTCAAGCTAGCTCGCTAGCCAACGAAGGCTAGTTTGTCAAATATTTGGCTGCCCCTGCTAGGACACTACCACTTGTTACTATAGCTAGGGCTTACACAGTGCTTATAAAAACACGTGGCTGATTCGTGAAACCAATACAAACACAAAAACATGTATTAATACTGCTAATAACCCAGGCCTTTGACAGTAAAATAGGCCAAGCGATACCAGACTAGCTGCAAATCTGCGTGGACTCTTCATGTACGCGACTCCCCCATCACTGCACTTGGACCAACCCGGCGAGAATTACGTCATGTGTTTAGACCAGGTTTGGATTTTTTTTTTAAGCAATGTCTTGGCTTTAGAGTATCGGCGGATTCTCCCAATGTCTTGTGATGTTCGTTTACTTTGTGTTGAATTAATGTTACTGGACGAATGAAACCCAAACATCTCTTCTACGCGAACCCAGTGTTTCTTATGTGCAGTCATTGCAGTTGTACTGAGAGAACACTAGAGGGCACTTGACGCTCAAGATTCAGAGCAGGGTAAATACCAGCTAGATCAAAACGGGGCTTGCGACACTGTGGTTATAATTGACTAAACGTTTTGTACCATTGTTCGTGTACCATACCCATAAAAGAAACTAAGTAGGACTTTTATTTTCTATTTTGTTATGATTGGAAAATACATAGTAATTTTTTAAATTATATCCCATATGGTCTAGCGGTTAGGATTCCTGGTTTTCACCCAGGCGGCCCGGGTTCGACTCCCGGTATGGGAACTCTGTTTTCATTATATTTGGTGCCTGCTCTATGGACATCAATGACTCAATGCATCGTGCAAAACAAATAAAAGTTGTAGACCACATGGCCAATTTGGCTGAGGATAGTGAGAATGTAAACGACCCCGCCCGTAATGGGAGCTATCCTCCTTTGCTCTCATCTTACCAGGGCTTGTTCCGGGAAGGTCTCTGCAGTTCAGCTATCGATGATCCAACAGCGCCCACACCATGGATCTATAATACACAACGGGATTTGAATAGGTGACACTTTCGCGCACCTGGATGCTGCGCATGTTCCATTAATGTAGGTTAAACGAGCTACATACTAAGCCTAAAATGTTGTAAACTATACTGCAGGGCTGGACTTGTGTTTATTTTAACTTAACGAGATCCACTTCAATAGACTAAGGAATATTTATTAAAAAAAAAAAAAAAAAAAAAAAAAAAAAAAAAAAAAAATAAAAACCTCATGCTTACTGGGCCAGCTTGTTGCTCTGTCAAAGTTTGGTATTGGGCCAATCATTTCCCAGGAAAATGTGACTAGTAGGAATTCCCCACGCATCAGTACTGCCTGCCTTGGAGAACTGCAACCTTGTGTCAGGACTGGAGGACTACGAGAGCAGTGGGAGGACAGTTACTGCCCGGCGTCAGACTGGCAAGATGGAGCTTGTGCCATGCGCTATCCCAGAACCGGCACTGGAGCCTTTTGGGTCATGTTTATGAGGAATGTCATCAACAAACCGCTTATCCACAGTCTGCGCCACTACAGAAGACTCCTGCAAAGGTAAGATTTCATGGTAACTTGTATTCACTTCTGTAAACTATCCTTAGTGCGCTTAGATCTATAGAATACGATAGGATGAGCTGAAAGTCGTGATTTTATGCCGTTTTAGGCCTCTTAGCATTTTAGTTTAGCAGACTATTGGCTAAAATAAAAAGGCATGACTTAACTCATGTGAGCAGCCACAGGGCTCCATGTCATTTTCTCTACTACTCAGAGAAACTGTTCTAAAGACCGATTCATTCCTCTCCATAGCTTTGCAAAATGATAATGAATCACATGACAATGAAGTACTCTTCATTGTCACATTCATTTTAGTCACTTCGCGTTTATTTAATTATTAAGAAAGTAAACTAAGAACAGAGTGAGCTCAAAAATGTGCTTTTGTTTGTGTGTAAAATGCCCAACTTAAGAGTTAGCCAATCCTTGTGTGTGGTGGTTGAAATGTTTGCCAGATGTTTAGATTTTTGGGGTAGGATGCTTGGATATGGGGCAGACAAACAGCTATCTCATTGGTGGACTGTCTGCAGTTATTTTCTGTGGAGAAGGAGGTGTGCCACTTAAGGAATGGAGAAGTTACTCGAAAGTGCCCATAGGCTAGACTTGACCAGCTGGATCCCATGACCCATTTATGATTACCTTCCCAACTTAGTGTAAATTATGCTAAAATAAAGATTTGGGGATAATTGAAAACTGTAGGAGGCCCCGGGGAAGACCCAGGACACGCTGGAGGGACTATGTCTCTCGGCTGGCCTGGGAACGCCTCGGGGTCCGTCCGGAGGAGCTGGAGGAAGTGGCTGGGGAGAAGGAAGCTTGGGAGCCCCTGCTTAGACTGCTGCCCCCGCGACCCGGCCCCGGATAAGCGGAAGAAGATGGATGGATGGATGGATGGATGAAAACTGAAATTCACTTTCCAAAAATAGCTTTTCCTAAGTGTGGCAAGTTTGTCTTTTAACTTGGTAGTTTAAAATCTAACTTGAACTGCTTTGTATTTGTATAGTCCAGAGGCTCTTTCAAGTTTCGAGTGCAGATTTGTTAGATCACAAATCAGACAAACAAATTGCAGTCAAGTCAAGCCAGCAGCATAGCATGTCTGAATCTGATCAAATTCTACTCAAGAAGTGTGCTACCCAATTATAGGCTATATTGAATTACACCATCCCTAAAATACTACGCAATTATGAATTACTCCATTTAAGACAAGAAACCCCTGCCCCACAGTTTGAGACTCATCCCTTTCAGTGTTTGCACAGAGGGCTGATTTAACACATTGCTCTTCCCGGCAGCTTTGCTTAGCCTGCCCTGTGACGTCAGACCCGAGCAGGCAAAGCAGATGAGTGTGATGGTGACCCAAGGACAATAGAGGGCTGTTTTACTCACATCAACGATAAGAGTTCCTCAGACATCAGCCACTTCTCCTTGGTACTGTTCAAGTTCAGCCCAACCCGGCATAATGGCCTCCTAGTTATTGATTTGACTATGTACAAAAAAGAACAGAGCTTTTATTCCATTTAGAGAGCTGCACTCCAAGTCTTTGGACTGGCCTCCCCCAGACAAGAGGAATCTTGCAACCCATGTGTTGTTTTATCAGCAGTAGTTTTGGAGGATTATGATATATTTGACAATTATTTTAGAGATTGGTATACAGTTTACATTGCTAACTTCACTCTTAGTGCTGCATTAAGAGTGAAGTGACATAAGGCAGGTCAACTAGGGCTGTGCAATGAATTCGAAAGCAATCACTAAATGACACTGATTGGGTTTTTTGTTCGAGAGGTCTATAGTTTCTGTCAATAAAAGCATGTCTGTTTTAGATACTTTTGGACTATTTTTTGTTGTTAATGATGGTTATCAACAGCCAGTCATCTTTAGGTTTAGGAAATCCAGTTAAAATAATTTTTTAGAAAATAAAATCAAGTCAAAAATTCAGATTGATCAATATGAGAATAAACTTTCAGACATAAATTGTCACACAGGTAATGTCGAATTATATCTGAAGCAGCCTAAGTCAGGCCATATTGACTGATAAGTAAATTAATTTGTTACTTCACAAATAACCACAAGATGGCAATGTGGATGAGCCGCCTCTGTTGTCTTAAAAATGCAGAAACCTGTGGGCCCAAATGAGAAATAAAACTTGCGTAACTTCCTGTTTTGATATAAAAAAAAACAAACACACACACAAAAAACACTTTAGAAGTTTCTAGGGAACTACTATTTGTTAAGTTCCTTTTTTGTGTCGCTTTTTTCTCCACCTCTAGTCAAATGACACCTGGCTTCACCTTGTCAGCCATGTTTTAGGCAGTTGGAGAGTGCAGCTAGTGGACATGACGTCAGGGAGAAAGGGACGTGTAGGGAAATTCCACCTGTAACCTCATTCTACAACCATGGTTTCAACAGTAGCATGTGACTGTGTTGAGCCACTGACTGTGCTTATATCTTTCTCCATGAATCTGTGCATTCCTGTGATGTAATCGGCTCTTACCGCAGAGGCTATTTTTGGGACAAAGCAAGGGAATGTGTGTTACAAATCTGACAGTAGCTTTTGCTCATATAGTAGGCCAAATCAAAAGTCAATAAAAAATGGCTTACGATACTTTATCAGTCAGGTTTACTCAAAGCTTTTGAACAAGGAATGTCAAGATTAGGCTAATTTATTATAAGTTTTGTTGTCAAAACGGTCACACACAATCAACAGTCACTTAGAAAGTTGGATTTCAGAAGG
The DNA here is from genome assembly GCA_034769755.1 of Odontamblyopus lacepedii. Lineage (NCBI taxonomy): Eukaryota > Metazoa > Chordata > Actinopteri > Gobiiformes > Gobiidae > Odontamblyopus > Odontamblyopus lacepedii. The sequence continues at coordinate 13,490,584 of CM068355.1, read as the reverse complement.
TTGTCACATATACTTTACGTAATATATCAAACATTACTGATGTTACTGAACACAAATGATACATTTCAAAACTTTGGTAACTAAAGAAGTGTATGGTAATTACATGTTTGTCTGTCATTAATTATTATTTTAACTTTTTATTTAATGATAATATGATTACATCAGTGTGGCCTTCAACTCACACCTCCGGGAGAGCTTCTCCCAGATCCCGAGGGAGGCTGGGGACATGGAGCCCGAGTGGGCTTCGTTCTCGGCCTCCATTGTCGATGCGGCCGTTCGTAGCTGTGGCCGTAAGGCCTGCGGTGCCTGTCGCGGCGGCAATCCCCGAACCCGGTGGTGGACACCGGAAGTAAGGGATGCCGTCAAGCTGAAGAAGGAGTCCTACCGGGCCTTACTGGCCCGGTGGACTCCTGAGGCAGCTGACGGGTACCGTCGGGCCAAGCGTGCTGCAGCCCGGGCGGTTGCAGAGGCAAAAACTCGGGTCTGGGAGGAGTTCGGGGAGGCCATGGAGGAGGACTATCGGACGGCCCCAAGGAAATTCTGGCAAACCGTCCGGCGCCTCAGGAGGGGGAAGCGGCCCTTCACCAATACTGTTTACAGTGCGGGGGGAGAGCTGCTGACCTCGACTGGGGATGTTGTCGGGCGGTGGAAGGAATACTTTGGGGATCTCCTCAATCCCACCGTCACGTCCTCCGAAGAGGAGGCCGAGGCTGGGGACCCAGAGGCGGACTCATCCATCACCCTGGCCGAAGTCACTGAGGTGGTCAGAAAGCTCCTCGGTGGCAAGGCTCCGGGGGTGGATGAGATCCGTCCTGAGTACCTTAAGTCTCTGGGTGTTGTGGGGCTGTCTTGGTTGACACGTCTCTACAACATCGCGTGGCGGTCGGGAACAGTACCTCTGGACTGGCAGACCGGGGTGGTGGTCCCTCTGTATAAAAAGGGGGACCGGAGGGTGTGTTCCAACTACAGGGGAATCACACTCCTCAGCCTCCCCGGTAAAGTCTATGCCAGGGTGCTGGAGAGGAGAGTTCGGCCGATAGTCGAACCTCGGATTCAAGAGGAGCAGTGTGGTTTTCGGCCTGGTCGTGGAACACTGGACCAGCTCTACACCCTCCATCGGGTGCTCGAAGGTTCATGGGAGTTTGCCCAACCAGTCCACATGTGTTTTGTGGACTTGGAGAAGGCATTCGACCGTGTCCCTCGTGGTGCCCTGTGGGGGGTGCTCCGGGAGTATGGGGTCCGGGGCCCTTTGCTAAGGTATGACCGGAGCAGGAGCTGTTTTCGCATTGCCGGCAGTAAGTCAGACTTGTTCCCGGTGCATGTTGGACTCCGCCAGGGCTGCCCTTTGTCACCGGTTCTGTTCATTGTATTTATGGACAGAATTTCTAGGCGCAGCCAGGGGCCGGAGGGGGTCCAGTTCGGGGACCACAGGATTTCATCGCTGCTTTTTGCGGATGATGTTGTCCTGTTGGCTCCATCGAACCAGGACCTGCAGCGTGCACTGGGGCGGTTTGCAGCCGAGTGTGAAGCGGCTGGGATGAGAATCAGCTGTTCCAAATCCGAGGCCATGGTTCTCGACCGGAAAAAGGTGGATTGCCCTCTCCGGGTGGGTGGGGAGTCTCTGCCTCAAGTGGAGGAGTTCAAGTATCTCGGGGTCTTGTTCACGAGTGAGGGGAGGATGGAGCGCGAGATTGACAGGCGGATCGGTGCGGCGTCGGCAGTGATGCAGTCGCTGTATCGGACCGTTGTGGTGAAGAGGGAGCTGAGCCGAAGGCGAAGCTCTCGATTTGCCGGTCAATCTACGTTCCTACCCTCACCTATGGTCATGAGCTCTGGGTAATGACCGAAAGAACGAGATCGCGGATACAAGCGGCCGAAATGAGTTTCCTCCGCAGAGTGGCCGGGCGCTCCCTTAGAGATAGGGTGAGGAGCTCGGTCACACGGGAGGAGCTCGGAGTAGAGTCGCTGCTCCTCCACGTCGAGAGGAGCCAGCTGAGGTGGTTCGGGCATCTGGTCCGGATGCCTCCTGGACGCCTCCCCCGGGAGGTGCTCTGGGCATGTCCCACCGGTAGGAGGCCCCGGGGAAGACCCAGGACACGCTGGAGGGACTATGTCTCTTGGCTGGCCTGGGAACGCCTCGGGGTCCGTCCGGAGGAGCTGGAGGAAGTGGCTGGGGAGAAGGAAGCTTGGGAGCCCCTGCTTAGACTGCTGCCCTCGCGACCCGGCCCCGGATAAGCGGAAGAAGATGGATGGATGGATGATTACATATAGCCCCAGAAAGACATGGCCTTTTAATGATATGGCTTTTTTTTAAGCAAATCCTTAAAATTCTATTCTGTATAAATAATGTTTGTGACATATTTCCAGAAATGTTCAAAAATCAAGCTTCTTGTACAAAACAATTAGGTGTTTTTGATGGCACTATCCTAGTTAGATTTAAGTTCTAATCCAACGATCTAAGGCTGTCACATGGGACATCAAACTGTTGTCGTAATTTAGATACAGATAAGAGTAACCCTAATCCTAAGTAAATATAACACGTAGATTCTAGATCTTAAGTATGACTGATCTTTTTCCGGTTGCGGCCATTATGAGATCATCATCAGATGGACTTGGTGACACATTCTGAATTACTCTGGCCTGTACACTTACTTTATTGCTCAGCCATGGGCCTCCTAACTGGTTGGCTTATAACATCAGGGAGTGCCTTTATCACTATGTTCACCACATGCTTTTTCATATAAATAGTAACTAGCACTGTCTGCAACTTTAGTTATGCAATTTATTATGTCCCATATGGTTTAGGTTAAGGTAAGAGTGAAATACTGAATTTGCTAATATTATAGCTTAGGCTAGCATTTGACTTAGGTTAACACAATTATTCAGAAGAGCTATATCTCTGTGTATGTGGGCTATGCAGAAGGGGAACCAGATTTACAGACTTACTGTCCTTCTAATCTTTACAACTTAATTCATGATCAGTTTGTAGAGAATGAGCAGACACTTTCTGTAAGCTTTACGCATACACATTTTTATGAATACTTTCTTTGTATTCTATTTTCAATCATTTAGCTGTAGTGGCATTTTGAAAAGGTAGTTGTAGCAGCAGAGGTTGTCTTTTTTCTACTTATGTTAAGTAAACATGTATTATTGTCACAAGATGAAATAAATGAGAATAGGTCATTTGTGCTCACGTATTTTAAGCAACATTACTATGTTGCGTTGTATAACATCCGTGTATTTGTTGAAGAAAGTGACTTTTTGCTGTTAAGATCTCTAACTCTGCAGTATTTAGTTAATCCGAAATGAATGCAGGGTTATTTTTGCCACAAATGAGTCATAAGATGGACTCTATCATGCCGAATACTGTTATCCGTTAAACTAAATTTGTACTAATTAATGAGTAACTCGATGCACACTAAACGCTTTGTATGGATAGTTACTCACACTGAACCTTGTTACTCCTACTTTCACCAAGTGGTCACTGTCCAGGAATTGTTATTGAACACTTCCTTAAGTGTTGCAAACTAGGGACAATAGCATTTTAAATCTATAATACTAATTTACATTGTTCCTCCGCTTACCCTCTGTCTCCTGTATGTACATGTGCCCTGTGTTTGCCCATGTGTGACACTCGCAGTTGAAAACATCTTTGCAGTTGAGCGACTACAGGAGCAGCCATAAGATGACCTCTAGAAGCTACACAAACAGTTGTGTCTCTGCTCCAAATGCTCTAAGTCTGACCTACCCAGGGCTGTTTGTCAGGTTATAAATCCTCAGCATTCCTCTGCAGCTCTGAAGTGAGGGATGTTTTTGGGGTGGATGGTGGAGAGTTCTGTCTGGTACAAGGTGAACATTTTAGCTTTTTTATTTCTACATTTTTGTAGTCTATATATTTTGGTACATGGCAATTAATTAACATTTATATGTAAGTGCCTGTGTTAGCTTGCTAGTCAATACTATAACAATTAATGTTAAAGTAAAGGTTTTGTAATACTAAAGTTCATTTTTTATTTAGTTTTAATTTTTTTAACCTTTATTTTACCAGGAAGTCCCTTGAGATACAGTCTCTTTTTCGAGGGAGACCTGGCCAAGAGGCATTGACACATAAAATATAAAATCATGAAGATAAAACAAATTTACAGTCAGCTCAAGAATAACATGTACACTCTTCAGTGACACACTCAGAAAGCACTGCTTTGAAGGAACTAAGGGAGATGTGTTCCTGCAGCTGCAGAGAGTTCTGAGCGTTATTCCCTGTCAGAGGAGCAGCAGTGGAAAAGGCAGTTTTTCCAAGCTCAGTGTGGAACCTGAGAATGGAGAGAAGCAGCTGGTGTGAGGAGCAGGAGTTGTACCTGCTGCTGGCAAGAGACAAGAGACGGCACAAGTATGAGGGCAGTTTACCCAGGATGGCCTTGTAGATGAAGATTAGCCAGTGCATTTGTCTCCTGAGATTGAGCGAAGGCCACAAGAGCAGAGAGTACAGCTCACAGTGATGGGTCCTGAAGGCAGAGTTGGTGATGAAGCGCAGGGCACTGTGATAAACTGTGTCGAGGCTGTGGAGGGCTGAAGAGGCGGTGTTCCTGTACAGAATATCCCCATAGTCCAGAACTGGGAAGAAGGTGGTCTGAACAAGTCTTTTCCTCACACCAGGGTTCAGACAGGGTTTGTTTCTGTAGTAAAAGCAGTTTATCATCAATCCACACACCCAGATATTTATAAGAGGAGACTTTTTCAATTGCCTCCCCTTCCAATGTTTGAATACCGTCCTGCAGTACGTACTGACATATTGAAAATATTTTGAATGTTTGAAAGATGCAAAATTTTGATTTGAATATCAAGTATATTACTTATAATCAAAATGCAGCAAAAGTGTGAAAAAAGTAACTTCCAAATATTAATATATCTCTGTATTTTTGTCAGTAATTTATAGTCATTTTGCCTGAGACTTAAACCTCTCTAAATGTACATAAAGTCATGTTCTGTATTGGTCTAATATTGTTTTATCGGTATCGGAATCAAAAATGTAATAAAATTTAAATGATCAAAATGGTAATTTCTGTTAATATCAACCACCACATTATTGCTAAGTAGTTGTGCTAATGGTACAGCTGAGTCAAAGCACTAGTCTTATTACTATAGGGTCAAATCATTAACACCTCAGCTCTGGTTAGTTGCTTTGGTGTGCCTTGTAATTATGGCCTATTACACTAAATGGTGAGTCTGCGGCCTCATTATGTTGTTGTTCCTTCTGTTTTGTTGAATCCGAGATTCCGACATGACCATCTCCTACCCCCAGCTCATAATGAGTGTGTTTTAGTTTAACTTGCAACAACACTTTTTACACACCAAGGCAATATGCTCTACTTATCTCTCATCTTCCAACTAAAGACCTGAAGTACGATTGTGGTTTGTTGAGAGAATTCGGTTTTGCTTTCAGCTTTACAAAAACATTTCTTTCTAATAATGCAACTTTTGGTTCTGTAACTGTAGTTGAATGTGAAGCCTAAATGTATTTAATGTCATGGTTAAATCTACTTTTCATTTAACTAGTGTAATGTGTTTGCTATGTGGATACTAGATACTAATTACCAATAATAGTGTATCTAAAAGTGCAGAAAAATGCATGCCCAAAATACTGTATCTTAATGTGTGTCTATAACTTCTATCAACACTAGATACGAGCCGATTTAGTTGTAAATTGGTATTATTAAAGTGTTCATAGCTGTTAGTTAAGCTGAATGATGTTCAATAGGATGTTTTTGTCAGGCAGAGACAAAACAATGACCTTGTACCTTAAGTATGAGCCACATCTGCCATGTGAATGGTTGGATTATGACATCAGAAAAGTGCCAATTCATTCAAGCCATGGGCTGATCCTAAAAATAGAATCGCCTTATATTATGTCCCTGATAAAGCCTTCAGGGTTTGGCATTACCAAGGGAAGTTTTGCTCACAAAAAAGAAATAAACTCCTACCATTATACTTAAAAGATTGTAATATGCAAGGCAATAATATAATGCAAGGCTCACAATTTTCTCCATCGGCTCCTCAGTCTTAAGCTTTGACTTTTGAACAGTCGCTGATATATTGATTGTATACGTGTGATGTGCATTAATAATCCACAACCTAGGCCTCAGAAATCAACATTGACAATCAATTATTTGATTTATATTTATATTATCATTCTCCTTTATGTCCAACATTAGTTGCAATTGAAAAGAGTGGGGGAGGAGTAAAAATGCATCCAATCAAGAAGATGTAGACAGCTCTAACCTCAGACCACCACCTTCCTGTTAGTGACATTTTTGATCAAGATTTGTTATCCTTCTAACTGAGCCTATTAGAGTTTTGCAGTGTTTGTGTACCAATGTACCATTTGTTTTCTTATTTTATTTTTTTATTTACCCCATTTTACTCTTTTGTGTATGTTTTCATGAGCACATCATTAGCCTTGTTTTACTGGACTTTAACACTATACTAAACAAAGCAGACTGCATTATCATCCTGCATTTTTTATTCCGTCATGAAGAATGCCATGTGCTAATATCAGTTGCCTGAGGAGAAAGTTGGATCTGATATGTCTGAACTACCTATCTCATCATTACAGGGGGACAAGAGTTCTTGTAGAGCAGTGACTGTGGGGGAGCGCTAGCCACAGTTTTCAGTATAAATTTGAACGTGCAAGTTTCATTTCTGCATTTCATGACCACTCATTTCATGCACCTCCTCTTTTTCTTAGTACCAGTGATATTTTGGTCTGTCGCCCATTTCTACTTATTGCTATATGTAGTTTTACCAGTAAGACTTTCTGTTGCTTGTCAGGTGATGTATTCCACCATGTATTTATCACCCAGCACTTTTCTATATTACACTGGTCAAAGTCTGCGCTGCATACCTGACCTACTGTTTGCTCACCTCTACTCCTCCTCTTTCTCAGTAGAAACCAGTCTATCGTCTTTCATTCTAGGTGTGGCCCACTGGTAGGACCCTTTGACTCTCCCCTCCCCCGCCACTGCTCCAGCCAATCAGAGCCGAACCTGTGAACTCACCTGAAAGGATTTGCATGGAGGGCAGATGCCACTCGCTGATTGGCCAGGTAAGGCCTAGCTGCCTCAGGGCTCCCCCCAACCAATGGCGACAGGGCTGTGTGACTCAAAGGGAGAGGACAAGTTGCTTCACTACACTTCTCCTTTTTCTGTTTCGAAGCGCAGCCATTACATTGTGTATTTTTGTATGTTTATTTGCCGCCCTGAGAAAAAGTGTGTGTTTGAGCGCGGACCCACACATTTAGCCTTCTTCTGAAATGCGCTGTGGAATATTCCTGCCTGACATTGTTGTATACATTTTTTCTGTCTTATCTTTGGTTATTGACATCAGCGCTTGTGGATGCAGTCACCAAAATCGCCTGTCTGTAAGGTTGGTTAATTGTAACTCGCGCCTTCCTCTTTATGCAACATGTTTTTTAGCTATCACAAGCTAATGATATTGAAATTATTTGGACCTATGTCAAAAACATTTTGACATATTCACTACAGATACCATTTAATTTGCTTATTGTAGATATAGTGTGACATACATACACTAAGCGATTTGAGCAAATGTTTGTTTCTTTTGATAATACGCAATAATACCGCATTCTTGATTTGCATTATCATATTAAAACGTCTATTCATGTCTTTCCACGTGGACTTACTTGCCCAGTATTTGAGGGAAGGTAACAGATAAGTTTAAATGATCCCAATTTAAGTTAATATGAAGTAATTATGCTGAAACATGCGGTTGTTGTTTTACTTTTATGGATTGTTGCCTTATATGGCTGTCAAGAGCGAGGGCGTGAGCACTGTTTTGCAAGCCCCTTAACCAAGCCCACATGTATTGTACCCAGTGTAGTAGTCCATAATTAAAAATCATGTCAAATTAGATTTAGGATCAATTTGCAGACTTTGTACAAGTGTTATAACAGTGCACCAAACTGCATGGTATCCTATTGTTGTCTTGCTTTCTCGGTGTAATCATGCATTGTATAATCTTAAAATGATCTGAACAGAATGTTGCTCATCTTGTAATGCACAATAACGAGCGTTCTTACATTTCACAGGGAACTCTGAGCCCACACTCTTACTGTAACTTCCTCATTTGCTTCAACTAACCTTCCCCAAAATATCTTTTCACCCCTTTACCGGATAAGTCAGCCTATGTACTGTAGAGACATGTGTTCAATGACAAAATCCTTCCTGTTTCTCTGAAAGCGTGCTAACATTCTGAAGAGACAGCTAGCCCTCACACCCACTTTCTTATTGAATGTCTCTAGCTGCAGCTGTACAGAACATGTGCCCTGCTGTCTAAAACTTAAGGTGGGAAGTCCTTCAGCTTTCATCCAATTATGGTCAAACTTTGTAATAATGTTACTTGCAGTTCAGTGGTGTTGTGTCATTCCTTTGACATTCACATTTGGATTTGGAGGTTAGTGCCTAATGCAACTTGGAAGTTATATTATACAGAAACACTAAGGCTTCATGATTCAATAAAGAAAAATAACTATTATTTTCTACAGTTGTGATTAGATTAGCCATATATGCTTAAAAAGTAGGATTCGTATTGCACATTGTAAACAACTCCAGAAGCATTAACATTTCAGAGATGACTGAAACATGAACTGATAACCTAATACAAGAATCCCTTGTATTTCAGAACATGTTTGCAGCTGTCTAAACTACAGGCATAACAAGATTTTGCTTGACTGGACTGGATATTGTTTATCTTTGCAAAGTCTATGCACAAGTCTTTTATCTAAATAATTTCAGTTTTTGCAATTTGATAATTTCGCTACCTTAAATTGCGATTTTGGTTTAGGCTATATTGTGCTGCCATACTAAGCACTATAGTTTTCTGTTTACTGCTTTTATAAAATACCTCTATATTCCATAGTGAATAGCCCTGTTGTGCTGAGCAGGCCAAGTTTGCATTTGACCAGACTTTTTAATCATATACCTCGCCCACCCTTATTTGGATTGTAAATGAGGACTTGGGGCTGAGCTCTCAGGCCATGCTGTAGATGCTGTTGGGTGCTGCCTCTTGCCTCTGGATGGCGGAGAGACAGAAGTAGGTGGTGGACAATAGTTTCAGCCCTGGCTCATCTTTCAATACAAAGTCAACAAGTCTTAACCTGTAATTAGATCATTACATTGGGCAAGATGTCGGAGGCATGTTGTGGGAGGACATTGTGGGCGGGGTGTAGATTTCCAACGCAGAGCAAGCATGATGCGTGCTAGGCCTATACAAAAAGTCAGCAAGTTCATATCCAAGAAATTAAGTATCACAATTTAAACCATTCTTATCACCACATAATGGATATGAAGTGTCCAGGGACAGTATACCGTCTGTCATTTTGTATTTTATATGTTAAGGACAGAAGTTTTTTTGTACAGATGATAAGGTAGACTATCTTAAAACGACTCTTGTAACTTGAAAGTAAATGTTTATTCTACAGAGAGATGAACGTCATGCGGTTGATTCTAATTGTTTCTCCACATAGGACCAAAGCATTAGTTAATTTATTGTTAGAAGTATTATGCAGAAAAAGTAGTTTGAGGTATTTGGTGTTTATGTAGCATACATATAGTCCCTTATTTCCCAGTACACATACTCACTCTACACAAAAATGTTGCACCCGATTCATTGACTCAAATGTATAAGTGACTTCAGTGGCCGATAGTGTTGGCGGTTCTTGTGGTTAGGCAGTGCTAGTAAAGTAGAGTATGGCAAGTTAAAACCACAAACTTTAGTAGGCTTGTACACTTTGTCCAGGGTTCAGCTGCACACCACACCATCAGGTTTGTGAAAAGTATTTATAATAAATAGGCGTGACCTTTTATATTGTTAGCTCTGTCATTTGAATGCCAGTTACTTCGCAGTTACAGCCAGCACACCTTACACCTAAACTGAAACTAGTCATATAGGTTACTTCATATCATCAACCGTCATGGAAGCATTTGGGTTAGTGGTAATGCTCGTTTATAGAACTTGTTTAATTTGTGCAATAGTAGTTTTGCATTGTTTTCCAAACTCAATATCCCAAAATAATTCTTCCTGTTGTTCAGATAAGGTTGTGACGAGAAGTCTGAACTCCTGCTAGGAAAATCTGGGTGGGAAGAGTTAATGTTTAACTGGCTTCTTAGAGTGCCTCCTGTCAAGGTGCCATTGAGCAAGGCACATATGTTTGAATACCTACTATTTGTAAATTTTAGTGTTGCAACAACACTTTAGCATGCACAGACTAGCTAGCACAGACAGCTTGTAGAGTCACCACAAACCAAAAGTATTTCTTCATGAAACAGGCTTAAAAGGGTTAATTTATCTCAATTCATATCAGAACAACATAAAATTCAGTGTTATGAAGCAATGCTGGCCTCCATGATTAGATGTTCCAAAACATTAGTTATTTTGGACCTTGGGAAGCTTCCAATGAATGATAAGTTAACCACCCACATGCATTTTTCATATTCAATTATAAACCGTCATGTTACTTGTTTAACCGGAGTCTCACAACATTAGCACAGGTGCAAGAGACTCAACCTGTGCATAGGTGACAGACAAGAGCACGTCTGTGTTTCTGTGTAGCACAGAGTGAAAAGGGAGTGAGGGAGAGATGATACAGTGTGGAATATCAGGTCACACCTTCTGATAATACTTGCCATTACATAACTTTTGCTTGACGGTAAGGGCACAGATTTTGAACTGGGAAATAACATAGTTACTGGATGCAGCATAGATGATTGATTCAATAATATAACACACCAGAATACTGGATTAGATGAAAGTTGTATTTCATTAAATAATTGTTCTTTGGAAAATGGCTGAATTTAGTGCACAGTGTTATGTCCTGCTGTTTTACATGTTTGTGTCAAAAATCTGTGACTAACGTATGGTTTCTTGTACTATTTATAACAATCTTATAATTTATAACTGATTTGACTTTCCAAAACAGCAATGTGAGGTGTGAATTTAAATACACAATGGAGTGACCTATTTGCAGTGTACTATTTGCTTTTCCAATTATACAGGTCCCACCCTGCATGAGGTAACATGGCCCAAAAAGAGAGTCCTGCTGTGAGATGTATGTGTGGACATAAACTGTCATCTTCTGTGAATACATTTTCTCTGGCCCTTCGTGGCCTTATGCTAATTGACTCATCATGTTGGCATTAATGCAGCATCTCTTGGTACAAAGAGGCCATTCTGACCCAAGCTCAGAGGAAAATGAATTTCCCACATGCTTTTCAGAGCCTTTGTCCCAGACACCCAGCTGTAGTCAGCAGCAGGCGGTTGCATGGAAAACTGTCCTGACTGTAATGAGTCCTCTGGACTGCCTCGTGTAGGAGGCCACTCTTACTTATAACCTTATTATTTCAACATGTACATGTTTGCTTTACCAAATATATTCTCTCCTTTGTTGCTGTACATTTTGTTGTCAACATTATCTTGGACTTACTTTTTTACTTGTGTTAGAGAAAAATATGTCAAAATATACTGAGATTATTAATCATTATATTGAATAAAACATTGGTTATATTCAATTGTTACATTCAATGGACAGGGGCAGCCATTACATGCTTATGCTACTTAAAATGTATGTGTCTCACTGCATCTAAACATTTTGAACTTTGAAATTCATTGTATTCGATCCAACACTTTCTTTGACCCAAAAACTGTCTTTTTTGTAAAACTGATCTTATGTGTAAAAGCATTGTCTTTTTTATCGCTTCTAAACCAAGTAGAAATCACCATAACAGAGACAGTATAAAGAGTGCTTTCAATCAGGTTCAGTCTTTGGGCATGTGTCCTCGCTGTGGGCCTTTAACACACAGATGAATGGGGCCCACCTGCTCAGAGCCGGTCTCCTTATAACGTGCACTGCCTACTTTACAAGCCCTCTCCCTCGGCCTGTTCCTAAGCAACAGCCACTCCTTGTTTACCTTTGCGTTTTTGCATTGTGATTCTCGTCAGAACAACATAACCCCAGCCCCTCAGGAGACTGATTGTCAAGCCTCTTTATTCAAAGTAGCACAGGCGCTGAGGTTGTCATGCACAAAACTATACGGGCTTTAAACAACAACCCTTTAAAAAGGCAATGTATTTATCACAATGCTTTATTAAAACAAATGGACTTATCTTTTAGCTTTCATTGCCTACACCTATATGTTTAAACAGTAACACCTTGTAATTATTTTCTAGATCCTCTTTTATTGTCCTGCTCCCATGTGGCACCTTCCCCATCTATCATAAAAGGACCTTTTTCATAACGCCTTCTCAAATATTGACTGGCTGGAGCGCAGTTCTTCTGCTTTTCTGCGCACGGTTCAAACACTTCTCCAAACAGGTGAAATGAAGCTTTAATCGATCGGCAGCCGCAATGGAAATAAATGAACTTTATGATAAACAGTGAAGGACAAGTTGTGCTAATGACTTAAGCAAGCAAATAGGTCTGGACTTTGTCTTGTAGCTGAGCCTACTTCTCAACATTGCTGGAAATTACATTGTTATTTGGAGGTATCACATACAGTACAAAATAATACAAAAATTAAACTATATTCAAAGTATAATATTTATCAAAAGGCTAATGTCAACATATTAGAACTTGCAGTCATGTCATTTAACAATTTTAGATGGAGGGGACAAACCTTTTGCTTTTGTTATTGTTTACAGGTGACATCACAGTATTTTATAAGCCAATAATGCTGATTGGGGCAGGTAAAATGAATGCTGAATGGGATAGTCTCTAGCAGAAATGATGAGGTCAAACATTGTGAATGCAATGATGATATTGTGAATATCATCATTGCATCATTGTTAAGGGTTTGGTCAAAACACTTTAGGCTCAGTGCTCTTTTGACTAACAACATTAACAAAAAAAATAAAATTGCAAAAATAAATCATTTGTGCTGACAGAGAAGACGCTATACCAGTTTTTCTTTTTTATGTAGAAGTAATTGCTAACATAAAACCAAGTCAAAACAAAATTCAACTTAAACTTACTTCTTACAAACTCCTATAGACATTCATACACTTTCTCTTTAGAGGTATGCACTCCACTCTTTTTGTTAGCATCATATCCTATGGCGTGCATACTTCTGTGACAAGCAAAACCATTTGTCATGACTTCATTCCTTATTAGTTTAAGTCGCTAAAAGCCTGACATTACGCAATGACTCAGCGTTTCTGTCCTACTTCGCACTCCGTAATGGGCACATGCTTACTGTCTTGAAGATTAGATAAAAAACATTGGCTGGCTGATACCTAATACCTCACTGACCCACTATCCAATTGTGTGAAATCAGATAAGCTCTCTTGAAGGGGGCTAAGCTGTCTCAATGTGAGGGGTCCTATCTGAGCGGCTTTGCTGGGGATCAGATGAGAAGAGCTGATTTAGCCATTATTAGCTATCAAACACTAGCTTAATCTGCTCAAATGTTAGCTTTGTTTGGCAGCATGCTGCGTTTTCACATACTGCTAATGTCAATAGAGCTTGTTAATGTTGGGATAAGACCGCAGCAAATTACATTATTCCAGCTCCATTCCCTCCTCAAGGTGTGTTGTTTGTTACATTTAGCTCGCATACCTGCCTATGGGTGGACACATCGGCACGCTTATGTCCAGACCTGTTTGGTATGCAGTCTCCTTGGAACAGCCAGATTTTCCCAAGATTGGCTGGAATACTCTTAACTTTCACTTTTATGTTCAAAAGTAGAAATAAGAACTGCAATGGAAAAACTTCTGTTAGGCAAAGAAAGTGGAATTTGTCCTCAGACTAGTTGCATAATGTCTTGTTGACTGTTTGTAGTAAAATTGATGGTTTGTGGACTGCAGCACCGTGGCTGATTAATGACTGGTGATATCCAGTCTTCTGCTACTAAATCCAAGCTGTGACATGTTCCTATTCAGCATAACAATGATAGGCGCATAGGCATATGGATTGGAACATTAGGATTATCTTTGTATTGCATAATAATTCGTGTCCAACCAAGTGAGAATTGGCCTTTCCAGTCTTGTCTACATCAGGTTGCCCCCACACAGCAGCCAGAATAACATTCTGCATAAAGTATTTAAAATATTTTTGCAAGGAGATCTGTCTAACTATCAGGCAACTTGCACACACGCCTAAACTTGCTTGTTTTTTATCCCCTGCACTTTAGAAATAGGGGTGCAACATACAGCTATAGAAAATGTGATACAGAAAAAGTAGGATATTGCAATAAAATATTTTGAATTTGCATGAATGTGAGACAAACAAGTTAACAGATATTTAGAAATAAGCATATGCTGTGTAGTATTGAACTGAAATGCATAATTTAGGATTTTGGAAGCATGTCAAGAATTGTAGGGTGTTTCTGTAACATACCATGCTCTCAAACTGTCAAGAATAATAGAAAGGTCAGATGTGGTGTCCTACTTTCACTGCCATGAACTGCAAACAGGGTTAGGCTGTAATAAAAGGCTGCAGAAGTCACCTGAACAAAGTTGTCATTAAATCGTTTGTTTTGGTCCTTCACATGAGCACCTCTGACCTTTGCTAAATAAATGTTGGCTATTAGGCTACAGGTTTGCTATTATGTTCAACACATGACATTTTTCATTTCAAAATATCAAATGAATGGCTTATCGATTATCTTTTGTTACTTTTTATTTGTATCCTTTTTGTTTTTTACTGAAAGTACAGTATGTGACTTTCTGAAGGGGGCACATCACCTTCATGGAAATAGAAAGTTAAAACCATACTTCAGAGCATTCTAGTTGAGTTTTATACCATAGTGTGAAATTTTATAGCCAAAGGAACAACATATCCTTGGAAATTAGCAGGAAAATGCCCTCCTCTAGGCCAAATATGAGTCTGTGCAGGTTTGAAAATAAAATAAAATAAAACATGCCTTTTTTTTAGGTACCTTGTCTTGATGTCACATTGCTTCACAGTTGAGAATACAGATACATGTATTTAATTCATATATACAATATAGCCAAGGCCAATCAAATCAGGAGGATTTTGGCAAGTGTTAATTAGTGCACAAAACATGAGTATGTGTGTACGTTGTGGAGAGAATATGTTGTGATAAGGTAAAACTGTTACAGAAATGTGACAGATTTGGTTTGGTTTACTACCTAGTAATTAAAACATTTTAGCAGTTTGCAATTAGCAATTTTAAGCTACTTGGCAATATAATGCTACTTGAATAAATGCAATGTCCCATACTCCAGAGTTTATGTTAACTGCAGTTGTGAAAAGCACTTCCCTACACTTTTCTCAGTTTCAGTAATAAAATCTAGCTTGTAGCAACACAGGTTATCTTTTGTGTTTGAGGATGTCTCTTTGCCTCAATTTCCTGTCCTGTTTTCTCAACTCAGTCTTCTTCCCATCAGCGACATGTGGCCTGTTGCCACATTATAGAGGTAAGCCGCTGGGGGTGCATACTTTTGATAAACGAGCCTCCACTGTGAAGTTTAAACCTGCTTGATTTAGTCAGATCTTAGTGTGGGACTCATTATACATCTGTTAAGACAACAATAAGAAAAGTTGTGACAGACTTTGATGGCACTTGTCTAAGATTTATTCCGAGGGGTACACTTGCAGGCTTATCATTTGTTCAGATTAACTAGAAACAGAAGTAACTTCGACAGGTGGGATTTTGTCCATTGTTAATGAATGGCTTGGGTGTGCTTCAGGGCAGAGTTTTTGGGGTGTTCTAAAAGCACAGTGAATGTAGCGTGACAGGAACTCCGCAGTATCTTCTGCAAATTTTTTTTCATGAACCCGACCTGGGGCCCTTTCTGCTGTTGTTGTGCATACGCTATAACAGGGGTAGGGGTTAGTCACAGTGTCTGTGTTTGTGCGCTTGTGTCAGCACTGCAGGGATAAGAGGAGTCTGAAAAATGGCAGGTGTGGCTAGGAGAATGCTTTTGTAATGCTTTTGTATTCACCACTATTGTCATTAAGCAGCCGATCCAAACGTCAGCCAAGGACAGACTAAATGTACTTGGATGTTTTTTATGTGTCTTATAACTAGGGAGGATGCAATATCAAATTTTTGTGTTACAATTATTGTGCGAAGAAATATCACATCACAGTTTTATGATTATTCACAGATTTTGAAACTATAAAATCCTTATTTCACTTTCATTCACATGTTCTAATTGATTAATATTCCTCCAGTTAGTATGAGAGCAGCTTTTTGAAGTCAAACTGTGCATGACTAAGTGACTAATGTAAATGTGACAAAACACGCAGATTTTTAGAAAACACAGATTAAATAGATTAATGCTTAACTGCAATATATACTCAAGGAATCCTTCATGGGTCATGTAACCACCAGAGATATTACAGTTTAATAATTACTGTCAAAATTACCAGAAAAGTATTTTATGTCACTTTGCATATAGTACAACAAGACCTATATCTTTAGCGTGTTGTTGAAGAAGGAAGGAGGGGGAGTTACGAACTTTCCGCTCTTTCACAGAAGATGAAATTTTGCTCGATGTGGTCTAACAGACAGGAAGAAGCGCGCTCAGTGATGCTGTTCCTGTGACTGCAGTGTTCACAGGTCAGTTTGTGGTTTCACTTTTCTAACCACTATTTTAAAATATGTCACAGCTATTTTGGGTTATCAGGCAAAAACTAGTGAGGGCTAGTTTTTGTAACAGAATATTAATTATTTTATTTTTTTAATTTGTTAATAAAACAGCATCCTTACAGACAGATACACAATGGAAAAGTACAAGGTTTGCAGCTGATGAGATTAAATTCCATTATTCCTCTAATAGTCCATGCTGGAGATGGCATTTTCTTTCTTCATTTGGCCGTGGCACTGCAGAGTCAAATGCTTCCCAGTTGAAACACATGGAGCTGGTGTGTTTTCTGTGCAGCTGGGCTCTATTACCCAGTGTCTGGCTGCTGCTGTCCTTTTATCACAGTCTGTGTAGTGATGTGAAAGCACTCCCTTTATTTGGCTCAATAAAGTTCACTGTGGAACATGGTGAGACTTGCTGCAGTGCATTGTGCAACCCTGTGGTGAGTCAGATGTAGGATGTAATGACGACCCAGTGAGGGGATAGTGTAGAGCTATAAAGAACTTTGTAATTGTTGTTATTAGCATTTGCTTTTAACACTCTGATCTTATATACTGCATTTTGACAACACATTCTTTACATTTCATCATGAGTTGCAGATCATTTTGTAAAAATGTTATTGTTGTTTACATATATTTTCTATTAATTTGTGGCCTTATACTGATGTGAGGTATTTGGTAAATGTGCTTAGATGGACTGCTTGTTCTTAGAGCAGAAAACAATGTTCCTCAGAACTGCCCACATGGGCAGTCTATCACATTGCTCCAGAAATGAACCAGCTTTGTATCACTGACTCATTTCCTTTACAGGAACCCTGCAGATCCTGCAAAAACACTGACAGTAGTTAGATGGTAGTGAAGGCCCACGCTGTTGTCATCTTTGTTGGCCAGTTATTGTATCCTCAGCATAACTTCACCTGTAGCCTGTAGAATTGCTTGTTTAATTTAGGAGTTGTAATGTGATAGTAAAACAAATTGTGTTTTATTTATTTTGCAGGTGTTTAGTTTCTGCACCACATCTATGATTTTATCATTTTCTTTCTTCACAACTCCTCTTGTCTGTGTGTGGGAAAAGATTTGAAATACCAAAAACACCTCTCCGACATCTGTGCTATCATTAAACCCAAGAAATCAACAGTACTGTGTAACCCGAGCTGCAAATGGCTGACAAACAAAGTTTGCACTGGTCATTTTCCTCTATCTCCCAATGTTTGCAGTCACCACATGTAGGGTGAGTCATTGCATAGTCATTCAATTGGCTTAAATTACGTCCTTTCATGGTCAACAATGAGCTCAGCTGAAGAGACTAAAGCGGGGGAAGTGGGTCCTTCTGGGAATGGTCCATTTGTTCATGAATCCTGCCTCTAATTGGTTGTTATTGCGCCTGGCAGTCACCATACTACAGGGGCGGAGCAGTTGCAGGCTGGCATGTAGCAGACCCTCGGAGTGAAATTATAGTCACATGACTGGGGATGAGAGCATTGCTTAGTGCTCCATTTATATTAGGTCTTATATTACCTATCTATTGATTCACTCTTACCATAGTAATACTGTGTCCTTAGTATCAGTAAATGTAAATATTGGCATTACATTCAACATCTTAAATCCAACATTTGCATGGAGGGTAAGCAGGAACCTACTATTCAAATTGTTGTAATACTTAACGTGTATGTCTTTTAAAATGTTTGGCCTTTTACACCCCTTTGGTTCCCCCAAGAAGCCTCACCTGGAAACCACTCCTCAGCAACAACCCCAGTCCAAGCAGTCCCCACCCAGGTCAAGTCAGCTGCCATATATTTGCACTGTTGGACCATTATGCATTGACTAACCTCCCAGTAAAACCCTCCCTCCTCTGCTCTGACGTAATAGGCGTAGTTACAACCCTGTCTCTGTGTTGGGACAAGGCAGCTGCTGGGATAATGTGCAGGCTGCTCTGACTAATGGCTAGCTCCCTTGTATGTCTGTCTGCTGTTAGCACTATGCTAGCTATGCATTTCAGATCAATGGCGCAGTGACAACAGAGATCTATATCATAAGTATGAGGTTAGATCTGAAGTTTCCCCTAGTTTACAATCAAACTATTTCAGTTTTCATGCCTAATAAGTAGTGACAAGGCATGTCAAAATCATTCAGTTAATCAATAATTTATGGTTATTCATTCAAGTCACATTATAACCATTAGAAATAAAAGATAATAATCATGATCATTTTAGAAGCTAAATTAAGGCCTAATTTAACGTCATATATCAATTTCTGCTTTCAGAAAGTTTGATTGCTGATCACCCACAAGAGGGATAGTTTACACAATTATAAGCAATGTGAATTTAAGAAAATTAGGAATTTCACTTTTGTTTGGTCATGGGGTCAGTAATCATGCATAATCATTAATATTGTACTGATTCATGGCATAACATTCAGCATATCTACTTGTATATGGCAGGAAAAGTGTCAATTTCCTAGCATGTTGATAATGACTTGTTAATCTAGTTGGTTCATCATTTACAGCTTCAGCTCTGTGCTTTCAGACTTGATACAGTCCCTGTGCTAATACAGTTATAAACATAAGAGCATCAGAGCTGTGTATTGTAAAACTGAAGCAGGGATACAGAGAAAGCATAATTTTGTTTTAGTTAAAACAATGTTTTAGTTAAATAATCCTATTCACATTATAGATTGATTATGTCAGATTAGCTTCATAAGTAGATTTTTAATGGCTATAGTTGGTGATAAGTGTGTAACTTGCAGTCTTTTTGCTTGATTGCCTTCCCTGTCACATATTTTTCAACATATATTTCTTTTTTGGTAGCATTAGCATAGATTATGAGGACATGTGCCTTGAGCTCTGGCGTAGGTGATCATACACACTCTGTGACAAGTAAAGAGGGATAAACTTTGTGGAGCTCTGAAGCTTTTGGAATATTTTTTTTTTCTTATTGGTTTCCAGACCTCTGCCACATCAGTCTATTCTGTCAGAAAATGTGCTTGGTCTGGGTGCCCTGCAAGCTGTTCCATCCGCTCTTCAAAGTGCTATAAGGCCTGGTGGGCTACTTTTTCAAAGCAAATATTCCCCCAAAGGGAAAGGAGAGATGGCTGACTCTATAAAACCTTGCCATCTTATACTCTTCTTTTGCTGCCAGTTCTTTAGTGTCATGAGAGAAAAACTATGGGGGAATTTCACCCAGGGGGTCCTCATTGCTGTTTATTCTTCAACTACGGGCTCCTCCCATCCTGAAACTTGCCTGTGGGTATCGGGTTGTTGTGACACACCTTTGGGACCACCATAACCCCCCCAACCCCTTCCTCTCCGTCTGTCCTCCCTCCCCCCTCCCTTCACCTCTACAGACATCACTCCCCCAGGGTCCGACTGCAGCACTCAGGGCCATCATCAGACCAAGTGTGAGGGGAGGGAGAGATGGAGGGGTGAGGAGTGCCTAAGCTCCAGCTCATGTGACCAGACTGGGTTATCACAGAGGGTCTCACAAACAGGGAGAGACAGGTTAAAATACTGATGTCAGATTGGAACATTGATGTTTACATTATATTTAGCATATGCTGGTGACATTGATTTTGAAGTAATTAAACAACTGGGACTAAAATCAGTTGCCTTCTTGAAATAAAGTAGGCTGGTGTTAGAAGATAATTTAACATTTAAGACATCAATGAACTTTCACTGTGAAATGCTTTTGCTGGATGGTTTTCTTAATGTTTCTATCTTTGGTGAATACATGTATTTTCTTTGAGACTTGTCTTGACCCTGTCTTTGTGTTTTCCAGGTGTAGATGCTCCAGGCAGAGCAGAAACCAGCCTATGTGAGGGACAGGGCTGTTCCCACCTGGCCCACAGGGCTCCACTGACATTCTCTACCCCCCACCCCACCTTTGACTGGACACATCAGCACAGCACCCACGGGCCCATCAGCACATTCTGAGGAGTGGTCATTACTGGGATATTTCAGGCTACACCTTGACCCCTGAACTTTCCTGCCATGACGACTGCAGTGCAGTCAGGTGAACTGGTGTTTGAATTTGCCAGCAACGGGATGGATGAAATTAATCAGGTAGTTATGGCTTTCAGAAAATATCAACAGCACATTCTTCACCACATAACTGTTAAACCTACAACCATGTAATGTAGTTGAATGTTTATCATCTCAAATGAACCCAAAAAAGATCTAAACATGATGGTCACTCGTGGTCATGCCTGGCTAAAGTCTGCAATCTACAATATGGTCAGAGTCCATCTTAGGCTGGGAGAAAAGTGTGGGCTGCTACGAGCTCTTAATGGAAAAAGGGCAGTGACATTAGGGTGCGTGGGAGCGGAGGGTGGAGCTTAGCGGCATCAGAGTGACACATACTGTATCATTTCAATCTGTCCCTATGTGAGTTTGCATTATATGGTCAGGTGTGCAGTTATCTCCTTCCCACCCCCTCCTCTGAATCCACTGTCACAGACTTGATTGTAGTGTGGACGTGTCTTGTTTTTGGTATCTGTGTGTGTGTGACATGTTGTCACTGGATCCCAGAAAAGCACCGCTTCAGGCCTAACCTGACAGACCAGTTACCGGGCTGCGGCTTGGAAGGGATGGGACCATTTGACTCAAAGGTCTCGCATTGTTCCAGCTTTGTTTCTCACTGTACCTACTCAGCCTGTTATACAGGCACTGTGCCCACATGTGCTAAGTTCTGGAAATACCCCCCAAACAAGGGAGAGTATACCTCTTCAGCCATTTTATACTTGGTATTTGGTTTGTCTATGACAAAAGTATAAGCAGCTCTGTGCAAATACACTGAGGACCACTATATTTGCTTTAGTACCCAATTCATGTCAACATTTCCTTAAAATTATTCATAGTTCACATCACATATTAGATGTGGTGATCTGCTTGTTTAAACACATATTTTATGTGAGTAAAGTAATAAGAGGTGTATACAGAATACAGGAGTGTGAATGAACAGGTGAAGCAGAAGAGAGTAGTTTGTAAGAGGAACAGAGTGCTCACAGTTGCTGTGGCTTTCATGCAGAATAGGGAACTCAGAAATGCAAATTGACCTGATTCTTATCTCTACATTTTGCTGTACTAGAAATAATATGTAGGCTAACAAAGATGAATAAGTTGCTGAAACCGTATGCTACCAGACAACCTGGTGACATTAGCCCTGAAAAGACTCCTGCTAAACTTATCTCTCACGGTTTTGTAACTGTGGTGTTGAAGTTGTCATCTCCATTTTGTTTGCATGACAGCACTCCTCATTTGTTCTCAGCGTAAACAGAATGAAGCAGAGGTCTACACACACCTTCAGAAGTGCCTCATACACTCTCAGCAGAATCTCAGAACTTTAAACTTTTCAAACACTTTTACAAGAGGCAGTCAACAACAACAGTCAAAATGTCCACACATTTTTCAGCCAAGGACCGCGAGCAAGACCCACTGCTTTACTGCCTTCACTGTGGAGTTATCTGATAATGTGTCTAGCAATGCTTTCATTAATGAGAAACATTTAGCCTATGTCAGTGAGACATGATAGCATCTGTAGTCAAAGCATAACTCTGAGGTTTTGTGGGCCTCATGGGATCTTGTGATTTC
Source organism: Odontamblyopus lacepedii (assembly GCA_034769755.1). Taxonomy (NCBI): domain Eukaryota; kingdom Metazoa; phylum Chordata; class Actinopteri; order Gobiiformes; family Gobiidae; genus Odontamblyopus; species Odontamblyopus lacepedii. The sequence continues at coordinate 13,468,384 of CM068355.1, read as the reverse complement.
TCAGACACTGCTGACATGTCTTTCTCCCACACATTTATGTTAGTACTGAGTTATGTACACTTTGAATAATTACCACAACATTCTGTTTTCTAAGCCATATTATTTAAATACTACTACTTTAATATTATGATACCTCTTTAGTCCATTCTTTAACTAAGACTACTAAGACATTGAATAATGTCTTGAATAATTAGCTAGCTTGTTAGCTTGCTGGTTAAACTGTAGCTGATTTGGGAGGGTTGTGGTGGTCTCCAGTGCCCCCCACTCTGCTCTTCCATTCCTGCATCTCAAAGCCCAGACACCTGGTATGCCCTAGAGGTCCCTCAGTAACAATGGACATTTGTACACAGAGACAGATAAGCCTTTATACTGGTTCGTCCCTGTGCCCCTGTGCACCTTTCCCCCTTTTTATCAAGTTGTGACTCTGGGAATGATTGATTTAGAATTAAATAAATCACCCAGTGTCAGTACATATGTTATTGGATGTGAACAAAGTCAAATAGATTTAAGGGAGTGTAAGACATGCGCACTGCAGGTAACTGACTCATTGTTATTTATAGATATTTTACCTGTGAAGATTCCATTGTGCCATGTAGAAATAACACTTAAATGTCATTGTTAAACTTGGTATAATAGAACCATGTCTTTGAAGTGTGTTTTGCTGCCATCTGCTGGACACTTTCATCACTGACTGTTCTTGTCAAAACACCCAGACTGACCCTCTTAATTTGAAGCAATTGCCCTGGCCACTGTACACACGCTTCGTCCACCATTTATCACACTTAATTTCCCCTCCTTTTAGCGAGTCCGTAGTCCTTTCATACTTCCATGTGCTTTGAAATAAATGAAGTAGGACAGCTGTCACTCAAGGCCCCTGAAGCTAGCCAACATGGAGGACCATCTGATGCACTTATTCAGAGGATGAACTGATTTAGTGCTTGTATTTTCTCCTGCTGACATGAGGCACAGAGGGCTCTCCACACAGGCTTTTGTTGAAGAACCCTCTGATATATTTTTTCCCAAGTCCCTCTCATGTCTGGTCTCGTCCATGCCCATCCAATTCCCTTTGTCCCACCACTCTTCTCTCCACCCTTTGCCCGTGCCATGTCTGAAATGAGTCAATGAATTGTAGCTCAGAAGTCCCTAGCATAGATTTTTTTTTGGCTGTGATGCTTGCCTACAAACTCATGATTGATCCATTAACATTCATTGGGGTTTATATAATGTGTGAGAACAGGATTAGCTTCTCAGTGTTAGTGGGCTAAATCAAGCAGCTGGTTCCCGTCTTTCTCAGAAGGTCCCTGTGGGCTGCTGCAGTACCACAGAAATTAGCCCCTCCTTTTCCAAACTATGCGCCTGCACATCAGCATAGGCTACATGCATATGCAGTATATGTAATGGTTTAGGCTGCATACTTTATATTCAACCAGATAAAGTTGGAAATATGCTGGCTAACTATTCTTATTTTACACATTTTTACACATTTTTAAATATACAGGCATTAAAAGGCCCGAGCTGCAACAAATAAATAACCAGTAAGTAGCCATAGAGGTTTCTTATTCAACCCTTCACCGTTCTAACTAAAATTGTACACACAATAAATACTGAGCCCTGCTATCATATATTGAGCGATAAGTTGATATAGTAATTATTGTGACAGGCCTAGTTTTAGAGTCTATATTGTCCAAATCAACAATTATTAAAATAGGGAATGATTATTTTAGAAGTCACATCACATTTAATGCAAATAATAGTTGCAGTCCTAAGTAAACCTAAAGCATATTGGTATTTCAACTTGTACAGACTTATGTCCTTTATTCTATGTGTTCCTCCTCACCTTTTGAGCTCAAATGGCAAGAATGAAAAATCTTAAAATTTTGAAATGGGAATAGTCATTGCACATGCAGTGCTGAGTACATACACCAATAGCAGCTTTGTTCCTTTTAGTATTGTACCATAAACGATTAGACTAAATCTGGCTGCAGAGGTAACAACTACAGAGTGTCACCTTCACAAAGTGCCCAGACCTGTTTATACACCAGATGGTTCAAACAGGTTTATTTTTCAAAGTGAGGTTTTTGTAAGAGGGTTTAGAGGGAAAGTCACCCAAAAGTTGAAAGGTTTACAGAATGAACAAAATACAAAATACTCATATATAAGTACACTACGGATTTATCCTCACCTAATCTGAGGTGTTTTGTCTTGTTTGTAGTTGGATGACCCCTCTGTATTCCCGGCCGTGATCGTGGAGCCAGTGCCGGCGACTGATTTTATGCAGGTGTACTCAGGGCTGGAGTCTGATGAGGTGACCAACGGCATCATGGTGGACACAACGCTACATGTGGTAGAAGAGCCATCCATGCTCGTGGGAGGAGTCAACCTGTCTGGTAAGTTCCTTTCAGTACACCAAATTCTTTTTTGTATTGACGGTAATACTTGTGGCCATACCGGCTTGTCAAAGCCTGCTCCCGTCAGATCTCAGAAGCTCAGCAGGGCTGGGCCTGGTTAGTAGTTGGATGGGAGACCACTGGGAATTCCAGGTGCCACAGGGGGGCACCAGTCACAAAAACTGTCGTGTCCTTTAGGCAGGGCACAGCATCCACGTTGCCTAGTATGAAAGTGGTCTGTGCGTGAGTGTTGGTAGTGGTCGGAGGGGCCAATGGTGCAAATTGGAGCCTTGCTTCTGTCAGTCTGCCCCAGGACAGCTGTGGCTACAATAGTAGTTTACCAACACCGGGTATAGAGTGAATGAATAATGCTCTGTAAAGCGTCTTTGAGTGTCCAGAAAAGCGCTATATAAAACTGATGCATTATTATTATTATTATTATTATTACTTGGATGACCTTGGATAACCTACTAGTTTAATAATAACATAGAAGATAGAGGCAAAAAATAAGTTTTGGGTGATCTAAAAATGAAAAACATTTTAAAAATTATTTTCCTATGTAAGCAAAACCAAATATGCCTCCTTCAAATGCATTCAAGGGCTTTTTAGTTGTTAGGCGTATAATCTTGGGAATATTTTTGTACAAAAGAACTCTAAAAGACCTCCTCATGAGGAAGCAAAATTAGAATAAAATGTTCATACTTATCATGTTATTTTTAAGCTTTCCTACTGCCTGGTGAAATAAAACAGGCACTGGTTGTCATGGCAGCCATTCAGTCATTTCCCACATACAATTAGGAGCAAAGCACTCAAATGCATTGACTTACAAAAATCTCACGGCCATGTTTTTGTATTTGTTTTTTGGATAGAAACAACAGTATCTGGGGCAGAGGACAGCATGGAGACAAATGAAGCGGCAGCGGCACTTCTTAATATGGAGTCTCCAAATAACATTCTGGATGAAAAACGGATGAGTAAGTCCTGTTATTATATGGTATTAATAAAGCATATAATAATATAACATTATTATGTTTATATTGTACATAAGGATCTGAACCTCTAAAATATATATGAAGGCATTCCTCCAGTTTATTCTTCCCATAGGGTCAAGGAAAGCTTGGTCAAAGTTAAGGTTAGGTTAAGGTACACTGAAATTTGTGTTGTAAATTTGACTCCTCATTTTAAAAGTGTGATACAGTAGTGTAGTACAGAATGATATATTCTCATCAACACAGACCTAAACTGTAAACCAAATATTTGCCAGGGCCTATTACCAACATATTCTTTACAAAAAAGAATATATGAGTGTAATCCCAAGGTTTATGTTGTTCTTAGACAAGCAAACACCGGCAATGTGCAATACCAGGTTACATATTTACTAAACTAGACACATAAAGCATGATGTACTGATGTCTTTCCATACTTTATGTCATGTGTAAATCTCCTCTTTATGCACAGTTCATGCGTATGGCATGCTGGAAGCAGACTTGACATATGCCTCGCTCAGACCAGACCAAATTGACAACAGTGGCCTTGACATGTCCCTAGATGAGGACACTTCTTCCATGGATGAGATTCCACAAAAGTGCCATTTCAAACCACAAAAGAAAACCAAAGGTAACCCTGCAGTTCCGCCTCCTCTCATTTCTAAAACACTCTTATTTTCACTCCGGCTGAAAAGGTAATTGAGTGACTTCTCTGCGACCTTGCACCTTTTAATACTCTATCCTGCTATTTGATTCATAGTGCGGAAGCCGCGGCCGGTGCGCCCCTGCTCGCCCATCACCACCCCTGCCCTGCCACTCAAAAAGAAGAGCAAGGAGGGCAAAGGTGAGCCATGCTAACTAGTAGTCGTCTGTATAATGAGCCAATAAAACGCAAGGTCTGGGCGCCTCTTGTGTACGCTGTTTTCTCTCTGGTGAGATGCTCTAACAGTGCTCCTCAACCCCTGCAGTCCAGAGGGGGTGAATCTGCTGCAGTTAATGGATGGGGAGGACTGCAGAGTGCCTTGTTTCACAGGGAAGCACAAGTGATTGCAGGCTGGAGGGCACAATGATGTTAGACTGATACAAGCAGACTGGTGGTGCGCAGTGTGAACCCTCATCGCACCATAGAGAGTGACACATGAAGTTACAGTGTGTGTGTGTGTGTGTGTGTGTGTGTGTGTGTGAATGTGCGTGTGTGGGGGTGATACAAATACATCACTCTGTCATGTGTCTTGGATCTGATGCATTTCAGGGAGTGTTGCTTTTTTATTTTAAACACTTCTGGTGTAAGCATTGTGCAAATCAGAGTAATCTAGTTCCAAGCTTGCGACTTTTAATTTCTTGTTTTGGCATATAGTAATTTGATACTCATCATTGCAGGAAAATAAAACATTGATTTAAAATGCAAATTGTATTGTATATGCTGTCCAGAAATATGAAGGGATCTAAAGCCCTTCAAACAGAAATGTATGGCCACACCTTTAACCAACTGTGATTTTACCATGTCCACGTTTTTAATTTGTTAGATTTGGATTAGTGTATTGGGAAAAGTTTCTAATCTTTACTTTGGGACTACAATGTGAAACTGTGAAACTTGAAGGTGTTAATGGAAAGAAATTACTACAATGTATTAACGCACAGATTGAAAATAACTTCTGGATGCCAGTCAAAACGTCTCAGTTTCAAAACTAGTGTCTTTCAAACCTTTTCTACCACTCCTGGACAAATGAGGGTTTTCCAACAATAGCATACTAACTATTTCTGTGTAAAAAATAACTGATATGGAACAAAAAATAACTATATAGAACTGCCTGACTTGAAAGGTTTCTTTACTTGTTGCAGGCAATACCATCTACCTGTGGGAATTCCTCCTGGCTCTTCTGCAGGATAAAAACACCTGTCCCAAATACATCAAGTGGACACAGCGGGAAAAAGGCATCTTTAAACTGGTGGACTCCAAGGCAGTTTCCAAGCTGTGGGGCAAACACAAAAACAAGCCTGACATGAATTATGAGACTATGGGACGAGCTCTCAGGTAATGGTGTAACCCGCCGTAACCTCTTGTATTTTCATAAAAATGAGATTGGACGGATGACTTAACAAAAAAACATAACTGCACTATATCTAAAAATTTCGCTCAATTGTTGCTTGTGTTATGATCTTACAGGTACTACTACCAGCGAGGGATTCTGGCAAAGGTGGAGGGGCAACGTCTTGTTTACCAGTTTAAAGAAATGCCTCCTGACTTGGTTATCATAGAGGATGAAGACCCGGGCTCTGACGTAAACTATGGAAACCAAAGATCCACCAATGGGAGGTCCGTGGTTCGCAAGGGAAACAGTCGAGCCCATAGCCAGCACCATGTCCAGGCCAGGAGCATGAAGAAAGAGCCTAATGATGAGATTTTGTACAGACACATCAAAGAGGAAGAACTAGACGAACAACTACATTCTGTTCATATGCTGCAAGCCAGTCAAGGTCCTCTTATTCAGGACCCAGCACAAGCTATGAGGTAAGACAACACACAACCAATGCATTTATACAGTCAAACATATTTCAAATCATGTTCATATTAAACACGATGAGCATAAAAATCACTGATTGGTAAACTGCAGATATTTGTTACACATTTATTCATAATTTTTTGTAAATTTTTTGTTTTGTTAATAGTTAACTGTCACCTTATTTGTGACACAATGGCATTAATAATTTTATTCTACATATGGCATCATACAGAGTTACTAACTGTTTATATTGATATTTATATAACACTATAACAGAGCTGGCACAGTTCTTAATGTATTATAATTTATAGAATGGTTGTGATGAAGACAAATGAAAAGGCTATTCAGAACATGTAGTGAGTTATACATGAGTTATAGGAACTAGATCTCAAAGGTGGCAACTCTTTACAACAATGCCTCATGTTACATATTAAATGTGCTCTAGTCTCTGCTTTGGTGTTTTGTTACTGTATCAGTCAGCTGCATATTTTATCAACTGTTCAACATTGTTTGCACTTGGAAAACACAGTGAATAATGACGACTGCAGTACAACAGACAGTGTTGTTTATTATATTAATAAGGGCTTTAGTTCTGCTGGGTAGGATTATAAATGTGCGCTATGCAACTTTTGCAGTAAGGCTCCATTAAAAAATAATCCTTGTCTATATTATGAAGAGACAAAATTAATATTTGAATACAACAAGACCTAAAGAGAAGATGAAGAAACCTGGTTAGATATTCTGTTTGCTGGTTTATTTATGCTAAGCCTGTTTATTCTTTCTCCTAAGGAACATCAGTGCTCCGACATCTGTTCCCATGGTTATGACTTCATCTGGATCTCTCCAGTCCATGCCCCTCACAGTTCTGGCCAATGGGGACTCAGCCACTTCCTCTCCCCCTCGGGTCATACTCCACACAGTACCCTCTGGCACAGCTGCTGGGAAGGAGGTGCTCACCATCCAAACAGCCTCTCTAACAGGTGGGGCCAGCAGTCTTCAAGATGGTCTACTTGTCACCAGCTTGAACCCCTCCTTGATCTCCTCCTCCACTTCCTGTACATCTCCTCCAGGAGTCATTAGTTCTACTGCTTCAAACATCAATGGGCTGCCGCGCCTGGTCGCCATCAACACCACCTGTGGGCAGACTATGGTGGCACAGCAGCCCGGTACTGTCATTGCTACAGTGCTCAAATCCAGTGACTTCTCTGGGCTGCAGGTCAAAGAGGAGATGTTGGACCCGAGCTACTTCCAGTCTATAGTGAACGGTGATCCATCACTGGCAGCAAATACATTTGAGAAGCTGGTGGGCGAGTCCGAGATGCCTTACCGAACTGTGATCATCGACAGCAGTCAAGAGCACAGCCAAGAGGCTGAAAGTGAAACTATAATGAACGGACATGCCTCCCAGAGCAGCAGCCCCAGTGAAGGCCTGACCCCTGTAGAAGAGCTGGAGGTGCACGGGGAGATGTCTCTACAACCACAAGACAGTCTCAAAAGCCTGCACGAGCTGCCCCTGTCTCTGCAGCTGCCTGTAAACTTTATCCAGATAAAGGCAGAGTCTGCAGAGGCCTGAGGGCGGCTGGTCTCCTCACACGCTCCACCAGAACATTTGAACCAATTTGACCACAAACTAAATGTTTCTACTCCTTCCACAGTAATCTGATCAAAGATCAGAGCAACGGATCTTGCAGCACAATGCTCTTAAAGGTTGTTAAGCTCAGCCTCAGGATTTATTGTTTACTCACATATTTGTGACCATGTGCCTAATTTTAAAGATTTATGGAATTGTTTGTTTAGAATAAATCCCTGTTGAGACCTGGAATTACCTTTGATAGGTTTTCGCCCCAACAGACAGACACATGTCCATGAGGAGAAGAGCCATTGGATAAACCAGTGATCTCTGTAAACCATATGTGCCAGTTCGTAAATTACCCTAATATTATTTCATGTTTAAAGAGACTTGCTTTATACCAGCTTAAACCAAAACAGGAGACTGAAAGCCAAACGGTGCAGTGAATGAGATGAGGGCATGCCCAGTGCATGTGTGTTTAAACCAGATACTCTGCTCTTAGAGCTCAGCTGTGTGCCTTACAGGAGGTTTAAAAGCTCAAGACTTTGGAAACAACTTGCAAATGATTAACAATGGGCTAAATTGCTTTCAAGAACATATTTCCTCATTTATTTTGATACAACCATAAAAGCGATCCATCCTCTCCCACTATGCGCCTTAAAACACGGTGTTACTATGGAAATGGGCATTTGTGTGTTCCAAGGACAGTTGAACATCAAAGCTTTTTGTACAGTCCAAAGGCACCATTAAGATAGTGAGGCACAAGTAGAGAAAAAATATGCAAGGCAAAGCAGAGTCTATATCTTCAAGGTTTAAACTGTGTTTATATGAAATGGAATATACTATATAAATACATGTATATGTAAACATTGATACAATTTAGATTCAAGTTTATGGCCACATCAAATTATTTATTTTGTGAATTTCTAAATTCTGTATAAAAAAGCACATTTGACTTGTACATGTGTAAACATGAGGGAAATGCAGTTAATATAACAGTGAGGATGAAGCTTACTATAAAAGATGATTACTTCATTTGAATAGCACCAGATACTGTATGATGAGGAGGTATTTTGTGCCTCAAAGTGTAATCGTACATTATTATACTGCTGTTTTATTGTGCTGTTGTAGATACCTTTTTGATTTAATCATGAATGTGCTTGGATTTCCTTATGGCGGACATACCTCTGAACATGCACAAACCTATAAGTATCTAATCACCATTGTGCTCTTGAATTCATGCCTTTCCTCTGCTTTTCTCTCTCTGCTGCTCCAGTTCAGCCCCATTTCTCTCTTCTCCTGCTCAGGGGTCAGCCCAGTCTGTGCCTTCTTCATTTGCTGGCCCACTTTGTTAAGGACCTCTCAGGGCAGCCATCTGATTGGCCCCTTGGTCCTGCCTGGATGAAGCCATATTGATCCTGAGCGGTTTGTCGGCTAAATTGGTTGTATTTTCCCCAGACTGTAGCTTCACGCTGAGGGCATTGAGACATTCTGACCTCCATCTGCTCTAGCATCTAAGGACAGGACTTAACTGCTGCTTGCTCTGAATGTATACATATAGTTTGTTTTTTTTAAGTTCATATGCAGATTTATAAGGACAATCATTTTACACTGGGTTACATTTGCATTAAAGTCTCAGACATTGCGCTGCTTTCTGACTTTCCTGTCTGAGGTATGTCCGCTTGTCTTTTTTGTTGCTTTTACTGTCCTGGGTTGTCAGTAGCCTTGTTTATGCTGAATATAGAATAGATTTTTACAAAAAAGTCATACATAATTAAAAATGAACTCTTTCCATGTACTCCCCTTGTGATTGTTATTTTCTCGCCTTTGTGATGGGAACACAGATGCATAGAGACTATTTTGAAATATCAGCAAATAAAATTAAACCTTAGGGAATATGGCTCCAACAGGGTCACTCGGTCAATTAATTTCTTGTGCCTGGAATAATAAAAGTAAGTTCAACTTATTGTGCGGATGTGCAGGGACATTTGACCACATGACATTTGAAAAGTCAGAAAAGGCCAGTGTGGTGACTGGCTGGGAGCCATTAACTGACTGTAGACTGATTGGACTGTACTTAAGAGTGGTGCTGCTTCTCCGGTGCAGGCTGTGGGTGGATGAATACATTAACATATGACATGCCCAGAGCTGGAGACAGCGGAGAGGGTCCCTGCTGCTGCTGCTGTGACTGAATTGATGTGAGTGCTGAGGAGGTGCTGCTTGGCGAGTGGAAGGGTTGCACTGACGGAGATGGATTACAGCATGTGTTGTGTGGATGTGAGTTTTGGCTTGGATGGAGCGCTTGTGTGAGATTTCAGGGCGGGTGGCTGGTGGAGGAAGCTGTCTGGCACTCGGCTGTGCCTACAGAGCCTGGCGTTGCCTACACCCACACTTCTGTTCACCTCGCCTTCCACTAAAGGGTTTAAGCACTTGCATGGACTGTAGAGGGGCAGTGTGTGTCCTCTAGGGCTCAAAGGCTGTTTAAAGAAAAATATAATATTATAGATTAACATGAATGTTTAAAAATATCAATAAACACATTATTTCTGTAATTTTCCATTATGTATCCATTACATTTTTTTTTATCAATTACATCAATTTTAATCTTCTATATTGCGCAAAAGAAGTCTATAGATCTCGATTTGGGGGTGAATGTATGCCTTTAATTGTCTATTGTCTGTGTCAGTGGTTCTTTTCACACCAACACCAAGTACCTCCAGCTTCAAACTCGAACCATATTAGGCCTAAATAAGGTCTATAGCAGGTGTCTCCAACCTGTAGCTCGGGAGTAGCTCTCCACTCCCTTACAAGTAGCTCACCAAGGGATTTCTGAATCATACATATTGAGCTGAATAACTAAAATTTGATTTAATTAAACGTTGATGCCCGTCTTTGTGCACTAATAAATCTATCTAAAGGCTGTTATATTTACTCACCAGAAGAAAAATGCTGGAGACACCTGGTCTATAGCCTAAAATGAGAAAAAACGCCACAACCTGCTCCTTTATGTAAAAATTAAAAACACTGTAAGCAGCCATTCGCGCTTTGACAGAGGGAAAGTGCTTTTAAAATCATTGCTCAGGCAGTGAACAAGACACAACCCTCTATTACACTCAAACAGACACTTTGCTTTTCCTGCTCAGCTCGGGCATCGATCGCTCTGCCATATGGTAAGCGAATGGTTGTTATGGATCACCAAAGTAATGTGAGGCTACGGGCGTGCTTTATGTGCGCACTGCTCCCACTGGTGGTGACTGAATCAGAGAGGGCCCCGAAGATGGAGCGAGGAAGGCCGGGCCCGGTGAGAGAGGGAGTGCGCGGGAGGACTATTTCTGTGTCGCCCGCAGCCAATGACACCGAGCGAGTGTTTACTGCTGTGCCATGCTGCCTCTCACAGTGGGGACGGCTGAGGGATGACAACTGACATTATTGTGCCTGGAGCTTATGGCAGAAACAGTAGAAAGCAGAAAGATTTAACCAGCAGCTCACCAGACTGGCCCGGACATAACGCACTGGATCCCAACGCTGTCATATAAAAATGTCTGTTTTGATTTCTTGAAGGACACTAAGTAATGGATAAATAAAAATAATAAAATGACAAACAAGAAAGTTCCAAGAGTTCTGTTAAAATGTGATTCAAACGTGTGAAAAACAACATCTGGATCTAAATGCGCAGGACGGCAACCTCTCCACAAGATGGCACTGGTAATACACGCGTACTCCTCTATTTTCTTGTTACAGCGAGCAGCCCCACACTCGCTTAGTGCTCCTGGTCGCTCTTCCAAATACAGACACTCCTCATACATTGGTTTCCGCTCCCCACTATCCAACAATAGTCATAGATCTAACCAGGGAGGGATGATATGTGAAATGAAAATAAGCAGGAGAATTTTCGCTTTACGTGCCCCCTTTTTAATAAGTGACAAATTAATTCACTCAAGTTTGATGGTGAATATAGCTTCGGGCAGCGTATGCGGATTCCTTTGAACCGCGCCACAACCTGCGCGTTTTTTTCCGCACCACTATCTGCGCCCCCTCCCGCTGCGCAGTCCACCTTGTTCCCCCTCCTCATCAAAACTGTGATAAACAAGCACTCGAGGGGAATATGAAAGGCGCGCTTCTTTTTGAAACATATTCTTATATTCACTTTAAAAAGGCGAAGGGTTCAGGCGAAAGCTTACAGATTTAACTACAGTATTATAGATATTATTCAAGCACGCCTTGAATTGCAGATGCAAATCACGTCTATTTATACAGCGGCTTGCGTTGGAATTGGCAATCAGATCATTTGTTTTAGATTTCTCCTAAATAAAACACTTCTTGTACAGAACATTTTCTGAACATTTGCCTATACGCTAACGCAGCCATTGAATTAAACATTACTCCTGGCATACTTCATTATTCACTTAACATTATGCTTTTTCACCCTATAGCAAATTTGAAACAAATCTTCACTCGCCTTTGATGCCCTCTCTTCGTTTGTGTAAAGTTGAGTAGGTTATACTGTGCTATATGATCTGCGTGCGTTACGACCCCTAGCGTCACTTACTCGTCTTTACAGCTCTCCATAAAGATTTTTAACTGCCACAAATATTACCACTTTCAAGTTTGACTTTCATGGTTAAATTTATTAAACTTTTTCTAGTCCCAGAGGCAGGAAGGAGCTCAGAGGGAACCCAACTGTAATATCTATATCAACCTTCTCCACTCAGGGTCCAAGCCATCCCATTCAAACGCAAGTCTCAAGGCTTCCATGGCAATTTACTCTCTTCACCGCTGCACAAAAGAAGTCTTCAGATTCCTCAGAGACATTGCTGGATAGACAACTACAAAAAAAAAAAAAGCATAATATTGCAAAATAAAGTGCAGTGACTTCATGCATTTTTTCATAAGCAATGTGACTATTTGATATGATCTGCAAGGAAAAGAAAATTATATAGTACAGCGATATTTATAAACTTTTTTCTATTGTGCCTTGGGGGGCTTCAGCTGTACACTTGTCAGTTTATTTGAAGTATGTTTGCAATTACTGCATTTGTTAACTCGCAACGGAACTATTCTTTACTTGACACATTGCTTGGGGCCATTGCCATTATTGATTTAAAAATAACAATATGGTAGCAAGTCTGAACTCCCATTTATGAGCATATCCATAAAACATTTACATAGAGTAATATGTTTTGAGCCAAACCAGGTTTCAGCTGCCAAATATTATTGATGTAACTGGCTATATTAGCATACACATTCTCCTGACATGAATCAAAAACAATATTTATTTACTGGGAGAGAGCTTTTTATATAAACAATGCTTTATTACAATGCTCCCAGGAGACAAGATGGAACGCAAAACAAGAAAAGCTATATAGGCTTGTAGATGTCTCTGTCATTACGCTCATTTAATTTCATGCTAAATGTTTCTGCTAATGAGCACTGAGGCTAATGAAGGAGAGATAGAGAAGACATGTCTATTATATGGATTGCATCAAGGCGCACACTTGTAACAGCTTAGACACAAACACCTCAGGGTATTAAGTTCTTGGATATTGTTTCATATGATAGTGACAAGTGAAATTATTCGATACAATGAAATTTTAATTGAAAGTATCACAAAGAGATATACGTACAGGAAGGCTTCAAAGTGACAGAGAAGTAGTGTTCTGTTCATTTAATACACCAGAGTGTTTATACACCTGACAGAACAATTACAAATGCAGATCTGGCTCTTCTGCACACAGTTTGTTAGAGCCAGACAGTGGGAAATGTAATGTTTCACCGCAGAGACAAAGAAACACACGTGAATTAATAGATTTTGCACCAATAGGACAATGGAATGCACAAGGAAAACAAATAATGATAGATGTGCATATGGGTAAAGTACACAATATCAAAAACAAGCTGAAATCAAGTTTAACCAACCAGACAAACAGTGAGATTTCCATTTAGGTAACAAACTGTTGAACTTTGTGCCAGTCCTATATAGTACTGTACTGTAAGATATATTTCAGCTTGTGAAATTTATGAGGTTTGACTATATTCTAACAATGTTCACTCAAAGTTGTATTTTTAGTGATTCATGCTTGTTTGAGTAATCCTGCATTGCCCTGAAATGTGGGCTTGAGTATTCAGAACATTTTTGTTTTCACCTACCCTTTATACCCACCCAACTATAAAGTTTATTCAGAAAATCTATGTAGCCAGTTTTTCGAAAATAAAAGCATGTTAAATAATGATCTATGTTATATCTTATTACTAAGTAGCAGGAAAAAAGCATAATATGTCTTCTTCAATGTCAAATCCTGGTAAAGATTATAACAAAGGCAATATACAAACAGATATATTTTGGTCATATCTATATCACTGTTTTTCTTATGCCTTCTTAGAGCTAGAGTTTCTGAAAGACTGGGCTATATTCGGCAAGCTATCCATCTTAATTCACTAGTATGAAATGACTAATATGGCATGACATTACGGTCACTTGCAGGTTACGTATCTCATCATTAAGCACCAGCTAATACAGGTCAGTATTTTGTCTTAAAGATGATATAATATAATATAATGATTAGTAAAATTCTTCACAGTTTGTTGTATATGACTCTCCAAATCACCATGTAATGACCATCACGTGGTCATAATGTTATGCTTGATCAGTGCAATGTCTGTCAATGCTTTCCAATGGATTTCTGTGGTGTAGGGTATCATGTATTATATTCTGAATATAAATGGACATATAAACAAAAATAGCTATAAAAACTGATAAAATAGTATGTAGACAGATACACGGAAAAAGTACATAAAAGATAGAAACATATAATTTCATATAAGCCATGCTCTTTAATATGAAATGGGATGGTCGTAAAAAAGTTAAATAGGATGTTTCAGGGAAAATGTATAAGACAGTGCTTTTTGTGACCATTTTAAATTATAATCCAAGTGGGATTTGAGAGTCTGACAGTTGATAATTGAACCCAAAAGAGCCCATAGTAAATAGCTTTGCCTTTTTAAAAATTCTGAAAGCTTGAAGTCCTAATTAAACTATTTAGACTGAGTAATGTTCAATGAGCCAACTTTCTGACTGGGAAATAATGGCATGCAATGGACTACTCACACAAGTGGTCTGGAATATTTATCGAACCACTGCACCACTCCACCTTTACAAAGGGGCAAAACAGGCCTTTCCCTCTCAGATTCGCCCAAGCATGCGGGCGATCCACCAGTTGCACGGCATGACAATTTGACAGATGGTGCGGCCTCCCTGGTAGTAGTAGGGCCACGGGTTGAAACCACCCAGCGGCTCGTGGTAGCGGCGGCAGAAGCGGTAACCACGGCGACAGTGCTGGCAGCAGTAACCGAGGTCATCCAAGCGGTTATCCAGCTCGATGCCGACTTCCCTCTGCAAAAGGACACGGGAGGTGGGACAGAGGGTTACAGTCGGACACACGTACACACAAGCACACGCACGGCAAATGCCACTGGTCCCAAGGCAAGGTGAGAGCTACAGCACTGCGAGAATGGATGGGCCTGTTGTTTGTCGTAAGAACCAAAGCCTTGTGAAAAAAAAAGCATTGTTGCTCTGTAGATGACAACTCTGTAGGCGTAGCTCCTTTTCCACAGGCATTCACATAGATGTACTTGACCGTTTTCATGTGAACAACTTGAAGCTAGCACCGTTTTTTTACCTACATTCTATTGGTTTCAAGGAAATTGTTACTCAATAATAGTACACACATTTTTATTATTAATTAGCAATGTATAAAGCAGTGTTTTTGCAGAATGTAAGGTCTAAGCACTATTTTTTGGTTGGGGGTCTATCACCTGCTTGTTTCCATGGATATTGCTCTACAGGTGGTTTTATACTTCAAAAATACCCAGAAAAACAGGCATTTGGACTCTTTCCACAAAGATAGAAAGGTTGGTGAAACATTCCAGAGAAACCAATAATATCTCCATGGAGAAAAGTATTTGACAGACTCTCTATCAGCAAAGTTACACAATGCAGCAGATCTTGGTGAAAAATGAATGCAACAATGGAATGGAAAAAAATCTTGTGACATTGCAGAAGAAACAATGCCACATCAAATGCATTAATTTTTCACCAAGATCTTGCAATGATGATGGTCAAGTCAGGAGCCTTCCTCAGCACATCCCAAAGATTCTCAATGGGGTGAAGGTCTGGACTCTGTGGTGGCCAAACCATGTGTGAAAATGATGTCTCATGCTCCATGAACCACTCTTTCACAGTTTGAGAAGAACTGAGATGAATCCTGGCATTGTCATTTTGGAATATGCTCATGCCATCAGGGAAGAAAAAAATCCATGGATGGAATAACCTGGTCATTCAGTATATTCAGGTTCAGCTGACCTCATTCTTTGAACACACACTGTTGCTGAACCTGGACCTGACCAACTGCAGCAACCTCGTACCTATTTGCTTAGTTAAATCCATTTGGCGAGGCAGTGTATATACTGTAGCTAAAACAGTCTATACTGTGAAAATAGTGTCTCCAAAAACCTGCTGTATGCAATAGGTCTATAAATGGTACCTGTTAATATTAAAAGAAATAAATGAGCACCAACTACGGTAATTAGGAACAGCTAGTACCCTCAGAGTGAAAATGACAGTCCAAACATCTTGATTTAATTGTCTAGATTAACATTTGAATTTTTTCTACTACTACGCTTCTTCAAGTTAAAATTAATATTACTCAATGAGAACAGAATACATATACAAGCCATAATAAAATAAATACAAGTAATAAACTCAAAATCTCAAGTCATGCAGATGAACTGTGTGACAATGACTTGATATTTGCACGGTTGATTCCAGCTGGCGGAGAATAAAACATGATGTGGCCTAATCCCATCTTGACCTTTCTATTATGCCAGAGGTAGCTCCACTGTGGCCTTGACATTGCTCTTTCAGTCTCTCTGACAGGCCTGTCTCCACTCAACGACACTTGTGCGCTCAGTAGTTACCAGCATAATTACACTATTCCTTTCATCTCTGACCTCTTTAACTCCCCCGACTGAAACTCACTCTCTGTCTGCACCAAAATGGCCGACTCCCCTTCCCTCCAATCGAGCATTCAAATTAGCACTCCCCACGCCTTGGCGCCCTCCCCCTGACCTTGACTTTAAGTGTGCGCCACATTCCTAAAGCAATTAGCAGTGTAATGATCGCCCTAACAAGGATTCTTTCATTTGCGCTCGCTGGCTGCCTCGGAATTTATAGAGGTGGGCCAAGCGAAAGGTAAATTGGGTAGAATTAATGGCCCTTGGATTTTTCCATTGTGCGGGTTGCGTTGCAGACTGGCGGGGGTCGCTTGGCATGACTTTGAACGAGAACAAGTCCAATTGGGGGTTCACTGGAGTGCCACTTAACTCACCAGTGAAAGAAGTCGAAAAGCATTTGACCACATTTCAATCTCTTTTAGCAAATGGACCCGTGGAGACAGACCTAAAAGCATGGCATCCACGAGAAGGGAGTAGCCAGGGCGCACTGCTGACTTCAACACTCCCACAACAAACTGGCATAATTCCCTTTGTAAGCGTCTAAAAAATGACTCAGCTAACATGCAGTGGGGCAGAACAAAACACATCCACTGCTGGGAATAGGAAATGTGTGTGAATTGTTTAAGAGGACAGGACCCGCAGGAGCGCACGGAGAGCCCGGTTACTCCCCTGTTATATTATGGAAGGGATTTAGAGGCTGACTTTCATCTCTGCTGGAATAGTGGGAAGTCTATCACAGGCATTTGCAATTGTTTCTCTTACAGTTGTATTAAAGTAAGAAATAAAATGTTATATTGTATTTGTATTGTCTAATTACATTGTCAATATTTAATAATAATTATATTGTCAATAAAAAGGTGGTTTGACTTGTTTTTTTAATTCTGTTTTTTGTGCTTATAGTGCGGTATCCCAGTGAAGGCACAAATGACAGATGATTGAAAAGACTGTTCTTGCTGTTAATCTTACTGTTTTTTCATCATGTCATTGGGCAAGACACTTATTGCTTGCTTACTGCTAATGTGTTAGTGTTATTGTGTCATATAGAAAAGGCTGTTAACACAATGGAAGCCACCTTTCCATCAGTCTGCACCAGAACAGCTATTTTGATCAGCTTTATATTCACTAGCAAGGACCACGCCAACAACAGATGCGAAAAGCGATTTATTATATTGAGACAAGGCGGGTTGGCTGGGTTGAAACTAAAGGTGGGGGTACAGTCTCAATCTTCACATGGCCCAGCAGGACAAGACCCCCCTCGTAGGCATCTTATGTCTGGAAGCGAACAGATATGGGTTGGGAGGGTGGGGTCGAGTTATTTGATACAAACTGGATTGCCGAGATAGGCTGCTACACATAGGTTTCTGGGAAATTGAGGTGTGGTAGAAGTGAGCTGTGATTCGCTGGAGAGGAGGCGAGGGTGGCTGAGGCGTGGCTCTTGTCCTGAACCTAAGTTAAGCTATATTAAGTACATATAAGAAAGGCAATAGAAACAGGTTAATTTGACCATATCACTACTGTCACTGTCATCCCGGAAGAACTGTGAGGCAAATCTGAGGTGGTGTCACTC
The DNA here is from genome assembly GCA_034769755.1 of Odontamblyopus lacepedii. Classification (NCBI taxonomy): domain Eukaryota; kingdom Metazoa; phylum Chordata; class Actinopteri; order Gobiiformes; family Gobiidae; genus Odontamblyopus; species Odontamblyopus lacepedii. The sequence continues at coordinate 13,450,361 of CM068355.1, read as the reverse complement.
TCTCTGTAACTGCTGCTGTGAGCCTCGTCATTTTGATCTTTAAATGTTTATGTTAACCCGCTCTACATGATCCTGGTCTTTAAACTTTGCTATATTTTGTCCATAGATAAATTCCTATTCCTAATATAGAACTCCAGATTCCCTCATATAACCACTAGCATCATGGTCTTCAATCGACTGGAGCTGAATACCATGGGTAACGTCACACTCCCTTAGTCCACTTCTTTATACAGTCTATGGGTATCATGTATTAAAGCCATGCTAGGATAGTGCACTATGTGAGATACGATGAATATGACAAACTTACATGCATCTTAAGAAGGGAGAGCTTGCGTCTGATTTATTACAATGACAAGCATAGGCCTTTTAATGATTTATTATTTCAGTCAAGTTTCAGGTCATCAGCTCCCAGGCAACAATCTGTTATGGAAACAACACGAAAACTGTCAATGGACCAACGATAATCTTATCTGCCCCTCACAGCCGCGTACCGTGATGCTCGAAAATCCCCCCAAAAAAACGCAAAGTGAGGGCAATATTTTATTCAAATGAAACTGCAGTTATCAAAACAAACAACCAGTAGGAGGCATGCTAGCTCAAAGACAATTAATCAGAGCTATCCTTTTAAAACATATTATTCAGCTTTGAGTGTGGCGTGATGCGGGCGCCGATAGGAGCGGTTCACCTTGGGAAATCTGAGGCACTTGCACACAAACAAGCAGCGTTAATGAAGAGCAGAAGCCATTACCTCCATGCTGCATCTGATTTCATCACACACACAAACTCCAAGAAACCTCTATGCATATTATGGGATATGAATGAGAGTAGTCAGTCATTCAACTCATCAAAGCACAACATCCTTTAATCTGTGCACTTGTTGGTTGATATTTCGCACGGTTCTACACACCAAGCACACACACACGCCTGGCTGTTTTCGCTCAATTTCAGATCATTCCTGGATCAAAACAGCGGTGATAACAGTTCGTAGCATGCTTAGAATTCTGCGACATGCGAAATACAGTGATCTCCAATTCTCATCTCAGCGTTGCGGAGGATGACGATGAGTTGTAATTGAACAAAGATATAATGTGCTTTAGTCGACTCTAGTGGTTTACCTAAGTGATAAGATGCTTCGATTTCTCTTGAGGCATGCACACAGTTGGTGCATTCATCTATTTCATTTCCATCTGATTTTGTTGCATGACCAAGCAGCTAGTCGGGTATAAACATAGCGCCTTCTTTGCTGTGAGAAAAGGGTTACCAGTCCAGATTTCCCCACACAAAATAAATATGTTCACACTAGTCATGCAGAAAAAGAGGGAACAAAATGCTACACTCAGAATTTTCTAAGAAGCCTTTTGTGACTTTATACTTACTTTCTTGTACTAATGAATAATGCTAGTTTCGGCCCTCAAAGAGATAATAATAAATAATCAATCATTTTTAAATAGAAACAATGGCAACTGTTGTACTCTAACAAAGCCAAGGATAATTAGTAGCATCTGTTAGAAATTTTGGATAGAGCCCCTGTCATATGGCTCTCATTGTCCATGGCTTTTAAACAAAAGCAACTTCATTTCAAGTAGCCTCATCTAAAATGTATTAAGCTTCATCACTTCCCATGTAAGCAATCACCATTCATGCAACACACAACACAACTTCTCGACTGTGCTTTTCCATAGAGATTTAGTAATACTGGGAATTTAGCTTTGCATAATAATAATAATGAGATAGATTAACCCTTGATCCTAATCTTTTAAAATATATAATTGGTTTAAAGGTGCATGTAATTTTTCTGGAATAGGCTACGCCACCTTATCTCCATTCAGATGTTCTGGATTACTTGGAATCTTCCACAGAATGACATTAAATCTATTTTTTCTTTAATTAAAGGTGTTTTATTGCTCAAACACACCGTAAAGGTTGTATATTATGCAAAATGGACTCTTGTGAGCTTTAAGTCATGTTAGAATGCTAATACCTTGTCATAAACATAAATGTAGTTAATATGATTAACTTAGGTTCAGGAGCAGGACCACGCTTCAACCGCCCTCGCCTCCTCTCCAGCGAATCACAGCTCACTTCTACCACACCTCTATTTCCCAGAGGCCTATTTGTAGCAGCCTATCCCGGCAACCCAGTTTGTCCCGAATAACTCGACCCCACCCTCAACCCATATCTGTTCACTTCCAGACATAATACGCCTATGAGGGGGGTCCCGTTCCTGCTGGGTCATGTGAAGATTGAGACTGAACCCCCACCCCGTGTCTCAACCCAGCCATCCCGACCCGCCTCGTCTCCAAATAATAAAATATTTTCGCTTTGCACATGTGTTGCTGATGTGGTCCTTACTAGTGAACTGAGTTGGGTTTTGTTTCATTCACACGTGTATAATTCTTTATGATTAGTATTAGTCTACATCTCCAAAGCTCAAAATTCTCTCTTCCACCTTGTGATGTCATGAAGCAGCAGGTTTCAACTTAACAGCTTCCTTTTATCTTTTGTTCACTAGAGATGGGCAATTCCAGGTCTGAAAAAGTATCCAAATGATTCTAGTGACAGGAGTGTGGAGTTTAAAAACACATGACAAAGTGTTTTTATGTCTGAGAGAAGAACTCAGCCTAAACATGCTGGGTCTGAATGTGTGAATGAAACAAAACACAACTCTGGGCATGTTTTTGATGAGGAAATACGCAGCTATACGCCCTTTAAAAGATGCATTGTTGTGAGTGTGGATCTGACTTGTAGCTTGGCTTGTGTGTAACCTTGTTTGTCTTCATGAAGAAATAAATTTAATGCCAAACTGTGAAAGATTCTGGTCAATGCAATAACATCTCCATAGAGAGAAGTAGGTCGCATATCCTCCACCAGAAAAGTGCACTTTTAAAGACTCATCATTACATTATAAGTAGAAATCTTTGGATCCTGAAACTCGCACAAGGCAGTGCCCGCTCTGCCTTGTGTGAGCTTCCTGTGCTGGTCCATAGTGGAGCTACATCAGTGGCAGTGCGGGTCAAGGACAGTGGTGGCGTCCCTTCAGTTTGTCACGTGGTCGTTATGAGGCTTGAGTTTTCCAGGGCCACCTCTGATACATACTGCAGAGACATGGCAGCTGTGGCAAAGGTCAGCCTCATATATCTGCCGGGCTCTGTCACAAAGACTCAGACCATTATTCTGCTTTACAAACTGTGTCGGCTGCTGAAATCCAGACTTCAGAATGCATTTTAATTTAGTACGGGAAAGCGCTGTGGTCACAAATGTATGGGGAAGGTTCAGGGAGTTCAGGGGCTGGTAGCAAAGTTATTTGAGTTATTTCCCATCTAGGTATAATGGTGATTTAAAGTAGCATCATAGAGAAAATTTGTGCAATATTCAGGCTTTATCAACACATGCACATTGGAATTTCATATTCACACTGTAAATTAACAGTACATTATCAAGTTTTCTTTTTCTTTATTTCTTCTTTTTCTTTATTATTATTTCTGTATTTTATAATGTTTCCTTATCAAAAATATCCATGGAGTTTTGTATTGTTTCAGTTACACATGTTTAACACACAAACCCTGCATATTTTGGCTGTGTTCTTCTCTCAGTCAGAAAACACTCTGTTCCACCTTGTGATGTCATGTCCACTGAGTTTCTGAACTCCATATATGTTGACTTGAATCATGTGGATGATTTCATCCCTGGAATTGCCAGTCTCTCTTGATGAAGACAGACTCATAACCAAGGATTATTCAAACACTGTGTGAATAAAACAAAAGACAACTCGGGGTATGTTTTTAATGAGGTAACAACATTCTTAAATGGCTTAAAGCACACCAGAGTCAATTTTGTGTAACCATTTTTGTTTAACTACAATGTCTGTAGCCAAACACTTGACTTTTTTATTAATTTTATTTTTAAGTTGTGTAATGAAGGAATGAATGAAAAAAAAGCACAAGTAGCATCCTGCTGTCATGCACCATGTGGAGGTCAGACTCCCTTCTACAGGCTGCTGGCTCCAGTCTGGTCACAAAGGCCTTTATTATAACTGGACCCATAAACATGAGCCAGGTAAACTTGTGGGATGAACTGCTATAGTATGCATTACTCTGCTGATAAAGGCAAAAGGTTTCAAAAGGAGGAATGGGCATTTTTATCCCCCTGGTATGTTTTAATTGAGTGCCGTGCTCCATTTGTGCTGCAAACGATGAAACGAAAGAGATGAAATTGAGGAGTTGAGCGGGTGGTGTATCTGGGACGAGTCTGATAAATGTCAATATTATGGGACTGCTCATTTTTGGCGTATCTCCGGGTGCTTTGAAGAGAAGCCTGAGCTAGAGTCATTATCTTGAGTTTAGCTTTAGAGCCTATTCACCTGTAAGTGCCGCTGGTACGTGCTGACATCTGCCCCAGTGTATGGTCCTATCTTTAGTGTGCAAGTTCCATTTTGTATCCATCTCTCTGTAACATACTTATGCTTCAGAATTTCAGCAGAGTCAAGGATAATTAATCATACAGCTCTGTGTGGTGTTCACGTCCAACACCCAAATATGCCACTTGGCCTTCCCATTCATCTTATGTGCTTTGATAATTAAAGCATTATTAATAAATGTAACCTATCTGCGCAGCAGAGAGTGACCTTGAATGTGCTCCTTTGTAGAGCGCTCTGCAGAGCCTCAGAAAAAGATGAGAGAAAGGCACTAACGGCTGCTGTAGGCATAAGCGGCTGCCTTTGAAAGGCTGGATATTCCTCTCAATTAATGGGGAGACATTAAGGGAGTCTTCAATGAACTGGCCTTACTTAAACAGATATATAGAGCAATTGCCGTGCCCTCCGGTGCACAAAGTCAGTTTTAACATCAATTAGTGAGCGATTTCTATGCAGAGAGAGTGCAGGCAGAGCTGAGGCATATGGAAGGGACTAGTGTAACTGCCTGTTGTACGCTGTGGGCTGGATGAGGATAACACATGCAGAACTTACATAGTCATTTACAGGAACGTGGTTTAGGACGTCACGGGCGACTCGCTGACCTATGACCTCTGCGTCAGGTGTGTCCACCTCCAGAGCCTCAGCATCTGAACACAAGAAAAGGCAAAAGGAGAAAAGAAGCTGTTTGTATTTTATGGAGAGAAATGAGAGGTTGTAAAATCACATTATGGCTCTTTTTGTGAGCCTCCTCCTAGTGGCTGGATGTTAATCAGGAACATTCAGGATAAATGGACTGGATCTGATTCCAAACTTTTCATGGCTTTGTCAAACAGTGCTGCTGCTGTTGTAATGATGCAAATACAAAGAGCGTTCCAAAGATTTTTATCTAAGCTGCAGCAAAAGGGAAACCACCCGATGGCCATCAGTCTTTAGCAGAACCATGGTAGTAGCCAGGGCAGCTAATCCCACTAGGCCCAGTTATAACCCGCAGGAGTGCCCTCCAGCACTGTGTTAATGGGCAACAGTGCCCCCTGCTCTTACCACTTAGGGGGGTGGGGTGGATCCAGTGGATGGGCAGCTCCTGGCAAATCTCCCAGATCTTGGAGTCGAAGAGGAAGGCTGGGTTAATGATGGGCTCCTCGGCAGGGACCCACACTCTGGAGTCCTGCACCACCTCTACATGTGCGCCATCGGCTGCCTGCTGCGTCTGAAACACAAATGTCCCAGAGTGTGTCTCCCCTCATTGTTTTATCTGTCACCTGTGAGTCCACGGAGAGGGTCGTGACTACACTGCTCTCTCCCCCTTGCCCTCACCCCTCCTGCAGCCTGAGGCATGTTCCTTCTATTCTACTATATGATTGAAATTCACAGACAGTGTCGATTTGACTTTTAAATGACTTTAGAAGTGGTCTTCATTATTCGGAGTGTGGCAGTAATGGCATTTAATGTGACAGACACAATAAAGCCATGCATTCTCCCCTCCTCTTCAGCCCCACACTCCCACCCCTACAGCACAATGCTCTGCCTGGCTCCAATGCCATCACCATGTGTAATTTGTTGATACTGCAGTTCATGAGCTGTAAAGTCAACTATTATTGCTTAATGATAGGGTCTCCATGTCACTGTTGTCTAATAGAGACATATGAAGACACTTGGATCATACACCGCTATAACAGTGCACATATTTATTTTTCTTCATGTATATGTAAATACACACACACAAACAAAGCTCTCTTCCCATTCCCCTGATAATTAGCAGCCCCTGAACAGAAAACAGTTCACTTGACTAATGTTTGTACAAGGTGATTTTCTCCCAGTCTAAAGCTTAATTGCACATTAGTTAAGCTTGACGTAGAATCCTGGGGCTATAGTAGGAGTCAGATTCATTTGTATTAGGTTGTGCTCCCTCCTTCTCATTGGATGCCACCATTCTAACTGGAATTAGAATAAGCTGGGTGCATTCTGTCATCAACATTTGTGTTATAATACGTGATAACATGTCTCCAGTCACATACTTAGTGTAGTACCACTTAATTACATAGGCCTATTCAGGATACATACATATTCTATGGCATGTACATTATGATTCAAGGTGGTCTGTCCCTGTGGCACATGCCATGAGACAGAGCACACTGCACAATTAATTAATCGTATGAACATCGCGAATTTATAAATCCTTGCACTATATTTGCATAAAAGTATTCCTCAATGGTTGTTTTTTATTTCCGAGTTGGCTAATACTTGGCTTGTACCTTCACAGTTTGGTTTGCAAGCTTAAGACTAACATGAATGTATGAAAAACTGCAACAAGATTTTCCACCAATTTAAGTTTTCATATATGTATTATATATAAAATATTCTTTTTTGAGGGAGAGCATTATAAAATGTTAGTAGTCAATACTGAAAACTATATGAAAAATAAAATAAAAAAAAAATCTAAAAAGGAGGATTTTCCCTTTTCTGGTTAAATAGGTTCGGAATCTGTTCATTTGTTCTGTCCTTGTGTGATCCACCATGAAAACTCGAGGAACAGCCACTTTCTCTTATAGAGTAAAAGGACTGGTAGCTACTCAGGCAGATAATGTGCATTCTGTATTTATTCAATACATAGAAAAGAAAGACATGCATACATATCTGACCTATGACCTTTTCGAGACGAGCGTTAACCACCACGGATATGCTGCTTTATAATTTGTATTAATGTATAAAGATCAAGGTCGGGTCAGACATTTTCCCTTTTCATTCATGAGGTAGCTCTGAACCAGTGCTTTACTTCCATGATAAATATTGTCTACAGAGCTTAATGCTTGGATGGTGTAATATATTACTGGCAAAATAACTATATACCGTCTTCTAAGTATCAAACTATATGCTTACACTAATCCTTACTTAAAATGTATGTTATAATCTTTGTAATCCACTGTTTAAGATTTGTAAAACGATGCAAAATGAGAGATCCACAGCAAAATATGAAATGCATTACTGGTAAATTCTGCTATATTTATAATATATTGGACAATATAATTAAAAATGATCAAACTAGCTATTGCTAATTGCTACTTGCTAATAGTTACGTCCTAATGTTTTAATGGTCACAACTCACTTCTAACTCATAGAATAAGGTGACCAGACGCCCCTACTGACCCAGGACAGTCCCAGTTTTGAGTTCTGTGTCCGTTGTCCCTGCAGATGTATCTAAAACCATTGATTTGTCCCAGTTTAACACAATAAATGTCCGAGGTGTCCCTATTTTGGACCAATTTGATCCCCAGCAACAATAAAGAAGGGCATTCATTGTCATTTGTTTAGCCAAAGTACAGAAAACGATGCTTAAAAAAGACCATAGGGCAAGTGACCAGAAGTGAGTCGAGAATGAACAATGTTTCACGCTCTTTTCATAATTGTATTTTTACCAACCATCCCAACCCGGACCTGTCCCAGTTTTGAATTTGAGAATCTAGTTACTTTATCATCGCATCTCCTGTTTGTGTGAATGGAGAAGTAAGTTTAGAAGTATTGAGACAGACCTGAGCATGGAGTAAACCCTCTGTCTCACTCCAAATCCCGGGTTTGGGAGGTGTTTAGCTGAGTCTTTGACAAGCTTGCCCTCACTTTTAGCTCGCTGAACGGCTCAGCTAATGATGACTCAAAGGACTTGGTCTATGGTACAGACTATCGCTTCAACGAAGAGTGCACTGACCATTCCAGTGGCTAAAGAAATTAAAAATCAAACTAGAGAAACACAAACACCCCTCTCTAATTGGACTTCTTAACCACTGAAGCCAAGTGAGCCTGCTCCGAAAAGTAAATGGGGGTCACGACACGGGGCGCACAACACGACTTCTTCCACTGCACGGCTGAGAAACGAGTTCAATAAGTTGTGGGAGAGAGCGCCTTAGGGAGGAGAGGGAAAGGTCAACATTTTAGCATTGGGTAGGGATTTCTAAATGCCAGTTGACAAGCACAGAGACAACTTGATCACAGTGCTCCTCCTTCATGCACGCGTCTCCTTTCGGCTATTGACAAATGGTCTATTATTACGGCAGAACTTTTTATCAGATATTGGAACCTAGGAATGATTTGTTTTGAGTCTGTCTCTTGGCGTATGTGTGTTTTCTGCCTACAGTGCACAACCTAATTATACACCAGTTGTGCTGTAGTTAATGAATTTACCCTCTCCTGCCATTATGTCCCCAAGGAGAATCCGCTGTCTACATGACACATAGTTTGAAACGCTGCTACGCTTCTCCTGGAACAATTCTTCCATGCCCACAAGCATCGTCACAGCGCGGGTTGGTGATTTTATGGACAGTGAATTGTGGCTGTCACCTCTGTTGGGGAAATTCTGGTGGAAGTTGCTCTAAGGCTCGGTACATGGTGTTTTTGGAGCAAGGTCCCACTGGTCACGGTACAATTCACCGAGCTCATCTCCTCATGCAGACCAAACAAACAGTTCATTCAGGGAGAGTCCCGTGCTGTTTGGCTGTTTGCACTCATCGTCTGGATCGGTAGGAGTTTTGGGTTGCTGGGTGAGTTATGGTCATCCATATTAATTGGCTGTTTAATGGAGCCAACAGCCTCCACTGACATGGCTGAGAGCTGCGACGGAGGCGGCTGGCAATTTCCATGTCAGACTGGAGGGACAGGATGGAGCTCAGGGATTATTCCCTTAGACGCCTCTTGGAGGGGACAAATTGAAAAAACAGGAAAACATCCCAGCAAACAATTCTTGTTTGTCACCTGGTTCTCGCTCACAGGGAATGCTTTTCTTATCAGCTGCTTGCAGTTTTCCCGCAATTTTTCCCATTGTTTTTGTTGTGGGCCCTGGTGCCTGAGGAGGTTGCTCTGAGCCCTTGCGCCTAAAAGCTTGCAGCAGGCTTAACTATGCACTATTAATGCTTGGCTCTGAGCTACATGTGCTGCACCTCCTGCTGCAGCTGGAGAGCAAAGGCAGACTCTCTTCCACAGAGCAGGGGCCAGGGCCACAGTCAAATGTGAGGATATGCTTCCGCAGGGCAATGCAGAGGTCAATGTCAGTGCTCTTTGATATTTATATCTCATGTTTCTGTTGGAAAACAACTCTGCCACAATATGTCAGCCATGTATGCAGTGATTTACTGTGGAAAACGTGTGGTGAAAACATAAAAGTATTAGCTTTATAGTATTGGTAGTATTCCAGGTGACATTTGATATAGGTAGACACTTAACCTACTCCACCACGGCTGCCCTTGAATCACCACAGGATTGAGAAACAAATAGAAATATTTACCTTACTGGGATAATCAAATATTTGAAAATGGCAACCCTAAATTTTACATAAATTATACTTTTTTTTTTTTAGACTTGGTAGAAAATAGGTTATTGTATCTGAAGAAATAGAAAATACACATTTCTTTTATTGGTCCAGGTAAATGCAAAGGCAGCCAGGATCAGGAATGAACATAAATACTTTACCAGAACTATTACTTGGATTAAGAGAAGTCATTGTGGGCCAGTGAATGAATCAATTACTCTACAAAGTGCAGGAACGTGGTAGAAAAGCTCCCGACATATGGTGCTGTGTTGGCAATTAGAATGTGTCCATTCAGATCAGACACCGAGATGAGAGAAGTAAAACAAAACAGGATGTGTTTTTGTACACAACAGCTTGTGTGCTCTTAAAAGTTAAAACTGTGCCTTAGTTTTGCTTGGACTCACAATTGGCTTATTCTGTATTTTAGATGAGACAGTGAACGTCAAATACTGTATGTGCCAACTACTTCTCTCCCTACAATGGGAAATGTAAATGAGCGCATGCTTGCAGTAGAGACATTTGAAAAGGGGATTTTCTCTTTGAACACGCAGCCCACTCAGTTGAATTGCACTGTGGCACTGAAAAAAAAAGGAATTTTGACTGATTGAATTCCTTCCTCTTTTCCTTTTACTGGAGTTCGCATACAAGTACGAGACCCAGGGAAAAACTAAAATGAATAACTCTGAACTAGATAGAAAGCTGGTGAATTTTTACAAAGACTACATTTTTTAAAATACTGTTGTAATAGCTTACCTTTCATTTAGCCAGCTCTAGCACCCTTCCCCTTTAGGCTATTTGGATGGAGCCTTTGGAGGAGATGATTAAATATTAATATTTAGGGCTCAAGACTGACAGCAAACACTATTTGATGTGAGCCACAAAGCAGCTCCGGGCTCGTGGACAGCCTTTCAGATGGTTTCACACACACTGCAAGGCTTGGTTTATTCTGCAGTGAGAGGCTGCTGGAGATAGGATAAGATGGACAGGCTGTGGATTCCTGCTCTATTCTAGTTATCGCTTCTGCAGTATGCATGACAGCAGGAGTACAGACGGTAGAAGCAGGGCATAGGCGTACCAGTGACTGCGTGTCCTCTGCCTCCATCTCTGTCACCTGGGGAAGGTTCCTGGTTTGGGTCCTGATGTAGCATTTCTGATGTTTGGCAAACCGGATCCCAGTAATTCCCTTTGAAAAAAAAAGGACAGAAATGAAATGAAAGCCTGCTCATATATTCAATGATTCATTAAATTTCTTAGATGCGGGTGTCCCAAAAGCTCTAAGGCGATCATCTGAAAACATTTCAGCATTAATCAAAGCACTTTAAAGTCACATTATGCAACTTTTCTGCTGGAAAGCTCAGAGACATCACCTGTTTTCCACGGAGATATTATTTTCTTGTAGAGGAGGTTCCAGAGTGTGGAATTAAACCTAAAGTTCAGATCTGTGGAAAGGCAATCCTGCTCACAGTAAAAACATCCATAATTAAACAAATGCAAGATGACAAGCAGGTGGCAAACCGTCTGCAAGAAAGGTTACACAGATCACCTTTAAACAAGTCAACCCCGGGTAATAAGTTGGAAGAGGTACATTTATAATTATTCTGTATTATATGAGATTGAATGACCCCTCATCTCTGGCAGTCTTTGATTTCAAACCTAAAAAAAAAACAGGAGGTTTCCAGAGACGATGTTGAGAATGGATAGTTTTCTACAGAGAGAGCCCACATTGAATTAGCCAGTCACAGGCCCCTGTCACTCCTCTTAATCTGCGCAGTCAAGTGTGGCGCTAGTCTCTTCAGCTCCTCTCCTCCACCATACGGAATGTAGCGCCTTTCAATTTTTCGACAGCCTTAGCGCAAGCAAGAAAGATCTGTTAATTCTCTTCCCTGGTGCCATTCTCCGTTAATCTAAGAGAGTCAGCCGGAATGAGCCTCGAAGACTAGATCAGATTGTATCCAATTTATTTTTCCTGTGGAGGAGAGCTACTCATTCAGCATGCCGTATTACTACAGACGGAAGAAAATCTACATTTGGCATGGCTCGCATTAAAATGGTATCAGCGGAGAAATGGCATGAAAACAGATATGATTCCAGTTAGATTTAATTACAGGGAAAGTTTGATGACTTTTTTTTTTTAGCAATGTAAGATAACGGACATTTTTTTCCCTTTTTTCTCATGTTCAACAATTCTGAACAATCTGAACACCAGCTATTGGGTTTCAGCTTCCTGTAGGCATCTTAAAGACTTTACACCACTGAAATTATTGATGTTACATTGTTAGTTGCTAAGGCATTGGATACTCTCTTCCAGGGTTTAGTTGCGCACACTGCCTGATACTATCCAGTTTTGTTTCATTTGCAAATGGGTATTATGTTTTTAGTCAATATCTAACTTCCTCTTCCATTTCACTAGTTTATGTGGGATTTGTGGCTTGATGAAATAAAACAAACTGTTGAAATGTTTATTACACAGTCGATACATGTATGCTATTTTTGATCACTAACATTAATAATCTCTGATGTACACACATGTGGTTGAATTTTTTTCTCTAGTGTCATTTGTGGGCTAATATGTCCAAATAATTTCCCTTGTGGATCAATAAAATGTGTGTGAAGACCTGAGGGCAATTTTAGTACATTTCTCCTCGCCTGGATTTTTTTCTTAATTTTGCTTTTAAAACTGCCCCTTTTACCCTATAATGAAGTGTTATACATACTTTTGTTCAGTACAGCCTGTTATTTCACAATCTGCTGCTGTAGTTGTGTCATGTGGTTGTAATAAAAGCTATAGGACCAGGAATAGAGATGAAAAAAAAAAAAAGAAAAGAAAATTCACACTCTTTTATACAAAACACACAGCAAACATGTATATATGTATGTATATGTATAACTTTTTGGACATAAAAAATGCTTAATTTAAGGCCTTAGCTACAAAAATGCAAAATATCAAGTCTGTAAGTAAACTAAAAATATCCTTATTGCCCTAAAAACAAAAAAAGTGTAATCGCTCCATTACTTTTCTGGTGCCAGTCATGGAAACAGCTCCTGTAAAGTCCAGGGCCAGAGCCACATCATGCATTATGCATGATGTGGTAATGCAAATGTAATGCATTTCCATGGTGTTTATTGCATTTTTATTTGTTAATTTTGAGTGAAATAAACCTTTCAAATAAAAATAGAAAGAGATGCGCACTTACGTACACCAAGATGCGTAATTTGCCATGTATGTGAGAATTAACTCCACTTAGAGCATCTTTTTCAATCGCTAAAAGCAAACACAGCCGAGAGGAGTTGACCATCTTGACTCACTTCACTCTTTGGCAAAGTTTGGGCCAATCAAAATGGATTGAAGCGCATGTATTTGACTGAAAAAAAAGTTCATATTGGACACTCGTTTTGCGCACGTCATCACGCAGCTTACGTGTGACATAGAATAATGGGGCAGCTATGTACGGAAACCTCTATGTCTGCGCTTTCAGAGGGGGAAAAAAAAGTTTCTATCATTTACGGTTCGAAAGTTATGCGCTGTTATATAAAACATATTCTTCGTTATACGATAATGTAGGTCTTCGAGGGTTAATGGTGTCAGACGCCAAAATTACCCTTGTTTTACATAGTTTGCGATATTTGGAAGCGAACTCCCATTGACATTGGAGCTACGTCTGGAACACTACCATCTTTTTCAATACAGTTGTTGTCATAATCCACTGCATGTAATTTAATCTCCACAAGAAAATGATGGACCTGTATAGATTTAAGGTACCAAAGCATGGACTTTATTGTGATGTGTTTCTCTTTAATTTGAGCAATCTTGCGCTGGAGTGATGCGGAGTGGCCGTTGTTGTGATGGGAGACGATTACTAGGGTTGGTCATGCGGAAAATGAGGAAAGACACACCAACACAAGGATGAGGAATGAAGATGTGATGCCATTTTAAAAGACAATGTTATAATATATCTACACGCCACTATCTTGTGTGCGAGTCTGAAAGATGAACGCTCGCTCTCTCTACAACGAGCGGACAATGTATCGCTCAAGTCAGGTGCCGTGAAATATTAGCTAAGTTATTGTCACGGAAGTGGGATTTGAATAATACTCTAGCATATTCAATATTGTCTTTAATGTCTACATTTTTCTTTTCCATAAACAGACTTTGATTAAAAGCGTATCTTGGGTGTTTTGTGTCTTTCTTGTTTTCAGACAGAAGAGGAAAGACATTAACACTAAACTAAAAGGTGTAATTGAAACATCTTTGCTATCCACAATTTGAAACAGGCTAAGCTACTTGTGTTTCTGCTTTTCAGTCTATATCATTGGGGGGGAGTCTGCATGTATGTGTATGGCAGAATGTTCAGGAGTTACCATGGTGACACAATGCACACGTTAGCAAACACAGGCTAAAACATTTAAGATTAAGAAAACTAAACAAAAAAAACATCCCTCAAAATGGATTTAAACAACAAATTTTAAGGAGTCTAGTGCGGTTCCAGCTAAGTCAATTTTTCTGGTCAGATTGTGTTAAAATAAACTTCAGATTAAAGTCTAAGCCTCAGACAGAGCAATGCCTTCAGTTAACATGACAACCCCAGGAAAGGTTGCTGCAAAGTATCAATAGACCATGTTGATGAAATTCTCATAGAACAGCATTGGTTCCATTTTCTACATGATTATTTAATTAATCTTTACATTTATATAGCGCCTTTCAAGACACCCAAAGCGCTTTACAGTTCATTGTTCATTCACTCCACACTCCGCAAGTGGCAAAAACAACAGATTTTGCCACTGGCGTCGCACTGTGGCACCCGATTTCCCCAGTGGTCTCCAGTCCAAGTACTAACCAGGCGCGGTCTTGCTGAGCTTCTGGGATGTGACGATATCAGGCGCTGACAGACCGGTATGGCTCCTACTGCAATCTCCATGGCAACTTACGTGATGAACCTTTTTATATATAATCAATTTAACTTTTATTCTGTCTTCTATAATTATGCTGTACACTTTGTTGTATTTTTATTCAGCATGTTATCTGTAAAGTCATTGTTTGAGAAGATGAGATGTGAATTTAACTGAAATCAAATCCCAGCCACACGTTTCCACACAAAATTCGTCTCCTAAGTTTGTCGGGACCGCTAGAGGTATTTTGTTTCTGAGACTACATTCAAGTTGATGTTGTGTATTACATTTGTAGAGTTAATGTGATGTTTATTTCCCAAGGATCTGCCATATTTACTGCATTATACCCAGATAACATTTAATTTTTTTAACGCTCCTCCTGAAAACATTTTTAGCTTTATCGTAATGTAATTTTCACACAACAGAGTCTCAAGTGGCTGATATTTTTTCTTCACTTTGCTTTTCAAAACAAGTCCGGTTTTGGTGTGTGACAAGGGGTAAGTGGATTTACCCTCTGCTCCAGTCCTGGTGGCATAATCCCCTCATTTCCCATTCTTCACTGGGCCCTGAGGCTCTCCACTGATTGTTTTAACGGTAGTTTGTTCTGCGCAAGAGCACGCAACATTTTTCCTATGTTTCCATTTAACAACTTAGCACCAGAGCAGCAATTTAGTCCAAACCTCTGCGACATTTTATAAAGCTTTTGCCCCTATTCTAACACAGAATGAGGGCGCAAATTACTCTGCTCTCTCACTTGTTTCTTCTCTGGGGGGATACGCTCCACTAACAGGAAGTACAACAAGCAACAGGCTTATGTACTTCGATGTGTACATGCAGTTTCAAGTAAAGAATAGTCACTGTGCTGTTGGAAAACCGAAAGATTGATTGCAGAGGTCAAAGCATTCTGGCGGTGTACTGTTTACATCATATAGTCATTTCCCAAGAAGCCCGCTGTTGGAGAAAAAATAACAGCTACAACTCGATGCATCTTCTTGGGATGAGGTTTATCCTGTAACGTTCAGCCCTTCGACCCCAACATTTCACTGTAAATAATGGTGTGAAAGAAGAGTATTCATTAGCTAGTCAAGCAGCACACAGGCTTTCTTTGGAGAGGTGCGCCGCATGTAACCTCGTGCACAGTCAAGCGCGATTTAGGAATGAAAGGTAAGGTTCTGCAGCCTGAGACAGAACAGCGTTTGTGAAAAGGCTCGGAAAACAAAGAGAGAAGGGAGTATTAATGGTGTTTTTCTTTTCATGGGAGTTTTTCGGGACTTTCAAAATTGGGCAGAAAAAAAAACAGGATCTGAAGATGTGCATAAAATGAAGACAGGCAGTTAGTGGAAAAGAACTCATTCGCGTTTGTGAATTTTATTTATATAGGACTAAAATGTGGACTTTTATTCAATGTTGTTTTTTTTTGTTACAGAAATCATGCGTTTATAAGAAAATGGACTGCTCTGCTTTAAATCTGATTAAGTAAATTTCACATTTCTGTTTCATAGTAACTCCCAATGATTGTTTTTGAAAGAAAAAAAGTGAGAAAAATGGAAGCAAGATTTTTTGAGGCACCAAATTGATTTGAAAGTATAAGAGCAGAAATAGCATACACCATTAGGATAGGGTGGTGTTTTTTAAATAAATGATAATGTATTGCGCACTGTCTAACATTCCAATAAAGAAAACAAAGTTAAAAAGGCTGTATCAGATTTTCTTTAAAAAATGTTTGCAGGCTAACTGCTGTCAGTTTTGGCATGGTGCCTAAACACCGCTTTGGCTCTGTGAAGCACGCTCAGAAACCAATAGTAGTAAAAATGATTAGGATGCTACAAATGCGAAAGTGAGGAATGAGTTTGGACCACTGTAAAACTTAAAATGAACTAATTTGTTTCATATCTTTAAGACGGTACAGTTCCTTCAGTCCCTTGCTGTTTGTTTTCTATCTGTTTTGAAATGTTCTATATGGACCCACTGGAGTCTAAAATACAGCTTAAATTTATGGCCGCACAGTGGCTGAGTGACTATCACATGCCTCACAGCAAGAAGGTTCCAGGTTTGATCCCCTATATGGAGTTTTTATGTTCTCCCCGTGTCTGAATGGGTTTCCTCTGGGCACTCCAGTTTCTCCCATCAACCCAAAACATGCTAACACCTTTATGAACTGAAATCAAGGACTGTGACGTCACCCGGTGCCTGGCCGGGCTCAGTCCGAAAGGCGTCGTGGGCCCACCCTCCTGTGGGCTCACCACCCATAGAGGGGTTCACAGGGGTCGGGTGCACAGAGAACTGGCCGGTGAACTGCTGTCCCTGCAACCCAGTTGAATAAAGTGGAAGAAGATGGATGGATTTATTGAACTGTAACTGAGAATGAATTATGAATATCTTCTGAAATGCAGCAGTTATAAATCCTATGACATATGTTGTCTACAGTTAATTAATTAGTAGATTTAATTATTATAGAAAAAAGATTGCAGAATTGTAACTGTCTACCGGTAACTACCAACTCATAATCCTCCCTGAAATAATTCTAGTACCAATTCTACCGATTTCCCAACCAGCCAGGAAGACCTTACGTAACATTGTTTAATCTTTACTTACATGTTTGAAGTCGTGAACCTCAACTACTTCTTCACTGCCGTTGCCCATTCGGAAGATTTCAATGCGCCGGCCTGGGTCAATCTCCATCACGCTGTCAGTCTCTATTCCGTCCACCACGGCTTTGTACTGCTGGTCATACACCTGCAGAGAGAGAGAGAACACGCCTGCTGTGACTGTGCATCCAACACTCAATACACCGAGCTGCTGGACTCAAGAATATCGGCAAAAGGTTACGCAAAAGACCCCAGTCAGTCCAAGCTGTTTAAATGAGTTCAGTCACATTCCTGACGTCATATACTGTCATTTTTCAAAGATTGGGGGCAACTACAGCAACCCAGGAAGGACATTCTGTTGGCCTAGGTTCTTCCTTGTGCAATATAGTGTGATTAAATAATAAAAGATAATGTGCTTCTTCCAAAACAGTGCCTATGGTTCTCTGGGGAAATGTGCAAGAACAGAAAGTTATAATGAAATCCCCCTTGGGTGTGAATGAAAAAGTTCTGAAAGACAAAAAAGTGATATTTCACGAAACCTGTGATTTTGACTGATAGATTTCATTAGATCGACTTCTTTACCTTTGGAATTTTCACCACAGCAACACTGTGTGAGTGTAGAAAAGATAAAACTGTGCACATGTTTGAGTGGAAGTGTGGGTAGACTGTTTCACTGACTATCTCTATTACCCTTATGTAACAGATATCCCTGTGTCATGTCAATCACTATTTCATCTTTGCACTGTCTCTCCCCATGTCCTCTGGCATATAACTGAGATATACAGTGGGTATGGAAAGTATTCAGACTCCCCTAAATATTTCTCTCTTTGTTATATTGCAGCCATTTACTAAAATCATTTCTTTTTTTCCTCATTAATATACAGAAAAACACTCACGGCTGTATTTGGCTCAAAAGGGTGTTTCTACTAAATACCAAGCAAAGGGTCTGAATACTTATGGCCATGTGATATTTTGCAAAAATGTCAACAATTCTGTGTTTTTCTGTCAATATAGAGTGCTGTGTGTACTTTAATGAGGGAAAAAAAAAAGAACTTAAATGATTTTAGCAAATAGCTGCAATATAACAAAGAGTGAAACATTTAACAGGGTCTGAATACTTTCTGTACCCACTGTATTTGAATTATTGTATTTTTATTTATTATTAACCTTTATTTAACCAGGAAGTCCCACTGAGATTCAGAATCTCTTTTTCAAGAGAGACCTGGCCAAGGTAGCAGCCAATCCACAAAAACAGTTACATACATACATATTAACAGCACTTTACATTTTCACAATAGATAAATACAGTATGTTAAAACATCTAAAAAAAAAACAAGCACCTGTTTATTACCAGTTTTTTTATGGACGTTTTAAATTCATTTATGGAGATGAGAGTTTCTAGTTTAAGGTCTTTCTGTAGGTTATTTCTATATTAACTTGTACATACATTTATGTAATTATGCCTCATTCGACCCAGTCTCTCGCTATTTTTTCTACTTGTTTTGAATTTATTATTACCATTTATATTCTTGCTATTGTTATTGTAATTGTGTGTGTCTAAATAATTTCCCTTGTGGATCAATAAACGCATAATGCAGTTTGGTACAAAAAGTAAAACTTAAGCAAAAAAAAAAAAAAAAATGCAGTTAAAATAAAATACCATTTTCTTTACTCTCAGAAAATAATCAGCAAACATCAAAATATAGACTAAAGTTCAGCCACTCAATCAAATCTTGTGAGCCATGTGTCGTCTAAAGGAAATTTGTTTTTTCGATTCGCTATGCGTGCTTAAAGTGGGTACTTGTTGCATTATACAATTTTTCAATTTATTCCTCCAGGGACAAAGTGCAAAATACAGTATATAAAACCAGCTATCTGCCTTCACGATGAACACTGGGCCACTAAAGAGAAAACGCAACATCAATATGACAGTTCTTCACACTATTCATGCTGCCATATCATTGACAGCAAATTGCTAGTGCATGTAATGTTAAGTTCTGAGTGCTTATGAAACACTGCAGCACACTAGAGCTGTGATATAAGTTGAATGAAGACCTTGTGTATAGTTGGAGCCTCCTCCTCACTGTTGCCTTTAAGCAGTGTTGTTTATCACCACCACTTGCTTATGTACTGTTCTCGGACACGCATGGATAGCTCTTAAAATTCCCCGTCTGAAAAATGATTCATGCCCACCAGCTGAAAATATGCTATTAATATTTATGTGTGGCTTGTGTTATGATGAGAAATATATTGCTGAGTTCATCTTCATCTGTCTCAGTGGCAAATCGGAGCTCGGCCAATGAGACGCGTGATTAATGAAAGATGCGGCGGGGACGGGAGCCTGTCAGGGTTTGTTCTCCTCACCACAAACATCGCAATATTCTCTGATGCTGCAAACACTAAATTAGACTCCATCCAATCTACACTTATGTTTTATTGTTAATACTTAAAGAGCATTCATTTATTTGCTGCATGTTCATAGAAAGATTTAGAGAATATGATTTTATACATTTGCCAGTGGAATACATATCATAAAAGCGCTTGTGAATTTGTTGCAGTTACATTGATACACTGTGCAAAACTAAATGAAAGTAAAGGACCTTAAATATTGGGCCATAATTCATTGATTCAAAAACTTAATCTTATTCCACACTGCCCACTTCTGCCTCTTCTTTGTGGTGGTACTTTTGGTTAGGCGGGAATCACACTTCTTTCACTGGAGAATTTTAGAAAAGTTTTTCCGCTAAAACATGATATAATGTAGGTTGATTTGTGAAAAATGTTCATGTGCACCAACAAGTCAAAAATGCACGGTTTCTCTGAGGGGCTTTAAAACAGCTTAATAGACCATACAGAACTTATTTGCAGTCAAGCTCAGTAGCCCCATGCAAAAAAAATACAACTTGAATGACGATGGCGGTGCCCAAGGCAACTTCCATAAAGTTTTCGCAGGTACCCAGAACATTGAGCTTTAAGGAAGGTTTTTAACAGCATCAGGAAATTGTGTTGTAAAAGTAGTAAACGTACTCTAGTCACAAAGCCTTGAATTGGGAACTGATTTTGACATTCATTGTGGACGTTATCTGAATTACTTTATAATGCACGTCTGAGATCTCTCTATGAACTTCTAGGAATGGCTTATCCTTATTCTCAGTGATAATAATTAAATGGGAAATAACTCCTAATAGAAGATCAGATGTGAAGTGGCACTGTAGCTTATAAGCTTCCATTACAACTGCCTTATTTCCAAAAAGTCCACCTCATCATGAGAAGCCTGATTAAAATAGGCTCGAAAATTCAAGTGCCAATTGAGCAGTTACGGTTAAAATTGTCACGATTAACCAGTCTGAGAGGCTTTGTGGTGAAATTAAAGTTTTATTTGAGCATTTCTTTTAGATTAACATAAAGGTGGAATGGGAAGAGAAAGTGAAGCCTTATTGATTCATACTAAAACAGCGAATTACATTTTCAGCAGGCTATCACTTTTGATGAAACTCCAGCAGTGAGAACCTCCCCGCCGCACCAGGTTGAAATAGATAATAATGTATTACAACTGTTTGACTCATACTGGTTCAATATCCAAAAGCTGCTGCTGTGCATGGTAATTGGCATGCCAGAAATGGAAATTAATAGCTTGTGTGTGATACTTATAGACACTGCTATTTTTACAACACAGCGATTTGCCCCAACGAAAGAGCTAAAATGTGCTTAAATTTATGTCGGAAATAATGTAACTTAAAACTTTAAGCGCACTTGTTTGTCATAATGGTGTTCCACGTTTAAATAGTATTTCCCAGAACTGTAAGTGGACAGAAGAACCTGAACGTTAATTAGCTTCCCATAAGACACTGAACAGGCAGATAAAAGGGCACGCTACCTGAAGACTCCAATTTATGTCGCCAAGCGGAAGGAGGCAGGCCCTGTAGGCGCAAAAAATCCTATATATACTCAAACTGTTAAGCGTAATGCCATGTTTGTGTTAAGTGGAAAATATTTGGGCTAAAAATAAATGTTCATCGCGAAGAACTACCTCATAGTTTTGTAACGAAAACCTCATGTTAGGCTAATAATCATTACACAGTATTCAGTGGTTTAAAGTGCACCATGAAACTATTCATGGTGGAGGATGTGCCACGTGCTTGGTTCCATGGAGATGCTTTTGCTTTGTCAGGAATGTTCCACAGTATGGCATTAAACTTACCTCTCTGTATGGAGACAGGTGGCACAACCAGGCCAAGTTACTGGTGAGGCGACCACACTGACAGTAAGAATGTTTTTTTTTTTAAGCTGCCATGAAAACACTTTTAATTGAAAAAATGCAATAACAACATTTCAGGCAAAGTATTAACACGTTCAAGGAAACAAAAAAACAAAACAAAAAAACACTAGAAAAGTTACTCTGTGTGCCTTTAAGTGATGTTTCTGAAAAGGTGGAGAACTTAAGGAGCTCAATAAATCAATCCCTGTAAGACCTTTTAACACCTACCCACAATAAAAGAATGAGATTAAACATTATCATCAGTGGTTTTGCTCAAACAATGTACGATCTGAGCCCTTGGTGCCCCCACACAATTTAGTATAAGGAACCCCGAAGACAATTGCCAAAATTGAATTGCTTTACCCATCTCTCACTATTCAACAACATCAGCCGTGCTTTACCCATTGGATTTACTCACTTCAAACAAAATACTTTTCAAGATACACAAATGTGATTGCCCTACATTTTTATATTTTACTTTGAAATCTGTGAACATGAAAACTATAATCCTCTAGGTTTTTTGTGATCTCTGAAACGCTCCTAACATAACATTTTTAAAAGCAGGGACAAGAGATGGAGTCACCAGAGGATTAGACTGGGAAGTGTCACAATTACAGTGTTTAATATTTGATATGTTTTAATAGCTCTTTGGTAATTCAAGCTTTTAAGATGTGGCTCAAGGAACATTAGAAAGAAGACAGCAGGACCTCTGAAGATAGCACGGACGTCTTTGATTAGTGAGCATCATTTCCAACTCTGAGCATGCACTTTACCCCATGCGTGAACTTTTATCTTTCTTTAAAATGTTCAAACATCTTTTTGAACAATGTTCTCACTACCCACTGGTTTGCAGAAAGACTTCTTGCTTGATGACTACGGCCAACCTTTCAAGTCTGTGCATTTCTCTGTCTTAAATCACTTTTTTTGGGGGGGGGGGTAAGATCTGATGTCCCTGGAATTCAAAGAGTTTCCTGTCAACATGTCAAGATTCCTACTGTGCCTATAAGCAACAGCCTATTCTCTGAGTTGAGTGCAGGCTTCCTTTTGCAACTGTAGCTTCAAAAATGCTGATAAAAGAACAAAGTGATTGGTCAAACAGGTATCCACACTTCAAACTCCACCCCCAGCAGCCATTTGTTTGCAATTAGAAACAACTGCTGTAATTAGGACAGTCTTCTGTGATGTCACCAACTACTTGAAAGTCGACACTGAAGGCTGCACATACTTAAATGTTGATTTTTTTGGTACTAAAATGCTGTAATTATACTTAAAATTGCCAGAAAAATGACTAAGAACTGTAGGTAATGCTATTAAAACACCATATACACCATTCAGTAGCTAATACAAGTAAAAGTGGATTCAGTGTTCCACTTTAAGAAAACAAAAAAGCAATTTTAAATAAAATTTAGCTCTGGCAGGTTGTTGGATGGTAAGGTTGGTAAGATGATAAGGTTATGTGGCAAGCAACAATTCACGACTATTAAATACTCATTGAAGTAAACATGATTTCCACAATGCCCAATATCATCTTGAAAACAGTTCAGGTTTTTCTTCACTTCACAGGGAAAGTGTGGCTGCAGCGTACACTTCTAGATAAAGAATTCACATCTCCAGAGCTTCAGAAAAACAATCCAGTTTGGAAATAGACCGTGCCTTGTTTATTTCTTTTGTTCAAAATTTCTGTCTGAAGTGATTCTTAACAGCCTCCACCTCACTGGTTTGAAACGCGCAGTACCAAATACACGAATGAGAGTTGGCGGATGTAGGTTGACCCCAGGCTTGTTTGGAGAGAATGGTCAGTGGTGCGGCACTAGGAGACATTAAGCAAAGGTCAGGTTGGTGCGGATGCAGGTGAGTGTGCATTGTCGGTGGAGAGAGAGTGCATATGCATGTCGATGAAGTGGTAGTCGTGGGAACGCTGATGACACTATGTCCTCTGCCGAGTCCTTGAGGGTGAGGAGATTGGGGCTCCAGTCAGGCAGAACGCGATGGCTGTCAGTCAGGGAGGGCGCGGCGGGGGAAGAGGTGGTGGAGGTGTCGGGGGGGTGGTGGAGGGGGCAGGCAGACGGGTGCTCTGAGGCCTCCTGGGAGCCATAGGCAGGGCTGTGATCGATCGGCGTGGGCAGCAGTCGCGCGCAAGGGATCTCAGTGTCCTTTTGGCTTTGGAGCTTTAAAGATTTCCATAGATTTAAAGCAATGTGGCACACGGACGTTCCCTTTTGCCCTGGGACAGTCTTTCAGTGGTTAGAATAATATGGCTTTTGCCCCATTGGACGTTTTCTGAGTCTCCATTGTGATGATGTCATACTCCCAGATGAGGGGTGAGAGACATTTTGCCCTATTGATTGCACTGTAGTTTCATGTGAAGTCTCTCAAAGGAAATTCGTTGAACCTGTTTGTTTCTATTAGTGACTAGACGCTATGCTACAATGCAACTTTTTTATCTTTTGTTGCCACCCGTAAGTATGTGCAATGTTTAACCCAAAGCTTATGAAAACTTTCTATGTACTCTTCAGATGATGACACTTATTTTGCTACACACTGCAGAGACTTTTACCTTCTGCCAAACATCGATCAGTCAAAGAATACTCAAGTTCAGAGAGCCACCCTAGAAAACACTTTAGCTAAAGTCTGTTTCCACACTGGATTCTTAAAAAAAATATATAACAAATGCTGATTCTTACAAATAGCTAACATTTGTAACTAATTGACTTCTCTGTTTGTTATGCTAGAAACATGTCTTTAGGAGCTGGTCTTAAGTCTAGGTCTGTTATGATCTCCTGCACAGCAATTTTTTAGGTTTTGTATGTGTTAGCTTAGTTTTTTCTTGTATGTGCAAATAAAATAAAATGTAATCTAATCTGCATTAAATATTATTGGCCTGTGGAATGTTCTGAAAACCAATAATTTGGTCAGGACACAGCAAGTTATAATTAGTTTAGACCTCTGCCAAGACCTTCTACTTTATAAATTGTCCAAGTTAATCATCTTCTAGCTCAGTCATATGGTTTACATCGAGCAAAATAAGTATCACAGTATATAAGCCATACCAATACATTAGATTTCTTTATTTTGCCTTTGGCCTGGTGACAAAAAGTATTTTCTGATGATAGGTTGAAAAGTTAATAGAGTTGAAATTGAGGCTCTTAGATAATATCTTATTTTGCACCCCAGTTTGAATAAAACACACAGTTAAAAGCCGACGTCCAAACAGCAAATCAAATCATGAAGCACTGAGCCTTTGGAAAGATACGAACCACTAAAATAGTTCTGCCTCTAGGGGGCTATCTCCCCCAATCGCAGGAAGCACACAGCGATGATGGATTAATCAAAATAAAGGACAGGAAACAGAGAAACGCTCCTTCTGTTTCATATTGAGCTGAGATTGAGGAGGGATTTGGACCAGGGAAGAAAAATGAAAAATCAGTTGAGTCTCGCGTGCACATGCCATCTCGCTTCACTTTATTATTTCTTCAAAACAAACTACACAACGCTTTATATACGAGGTGCACTAACTGACCCGAGCAGCAGTCCTCCCCTTAAAGAATAGCAATGTTGGTCAAAGAACATAATGTACTTTTAGAGAGTTTATTTGAACATACTGACTTAATGCCAGCAGTTAACAGTTTTTTAACCCCTCACACTAATGCATTTGATTTCAGAGGTGTGAAGAAAATGCATTAAGAGTTTATGTGAGAATGTAAACAAGTGGAAGTGGTACGGAAAATAAAAGCAGACTGTGGG
Organism: Odontamblyopus lacepedii; assembly: GCA_034769755.1. NCBI lineage: Eukaryota > Metazoa > Chordata > Actinopteri > Gobiiformes > Gobiidae > Odontamblyopus > Odontamblyopus lacepedii. The sequence goes on along the minus strand of CM068355.1, from coordinate 13,425,177 downwards.
TTAGAAGAAGGCCACTGTATTTTGCATATCTGAAAACTCGCCAAATCCAAAAAACAAGCTTTACTCTACACAGTTGGTTGCTACTTTTGGTCAAAATGAAAGAGTTGTTTCAGAGAGGGCAGCTGGTACAGAAAAAAATGTTCAACTCTGATGATGTACTGGTAGATACTGAAAGATTAGGATAGATTTTGTCAATTTGTCACAATTATTAGTTAACTTTGCTGAAATTATACTGTAATTTTAATTTTAAGTCAAGATAATACTGGAAAAATGGATGAAAATGAATGTTAATGGAGTTTTGTGTAAAAGTGACTGAATTGTGTGGTTATCTGTATGATTGTGCAGTTGGTGAGTATGGAAAATTGTTTTGGGGTCTGGTTATTGTTTAATGTAAATTTTACTGTTTTACAAAATGTTACTGATGTAGTTTTGACCCCTGTGACCCTCACTCGTGGGACTACGGATGGAAATTTGCCTTGTGGCTACAATCCAGCGTGTTTACATTCATGCATTTTGTCATGTCTGTTCAATAACATGCAGTGTCCCAATCAAATAAACAAATAAAACAATAAACAAAACAAAATTCATTCTTTTTTTTCCTTTGGCAAGTCCAGAATGATATCTTTCTGTATTTATTATACAGAGAAATATTAGTTTGGCCACAGCTGCCTCTGTCGTGCCTCAAGTATGATTTGTATGAATTGTGAAACTGCAATCAGATTTGTTTGTTTTGTTTTCAGTGACGCATGTGAAACAAAAGAGCTCATTGGTTGGAGTTGGAGTGTAGTGCCTCATTCACTGATTCAACACAATGTTTTTCAGTCCTCTGTGAAAATGTTTTCCTTTCTTTTTTCCTCATAAGTCAGAAATATCCATAACTGGCTACTCCACCTGTCAACATACCCATCTGAACTCTTGGAGATGCACCGATGATCATCATCTTCATAGAGTATTGGAGAAATGTGTATTCTGGATGCTAGGCAACTCACTTTGCTGTCACATTGTTGTTATAGTGCACTGGATATGAGAAACAATAATGCAGATTCAGTTTTGTCCTATTGTGCAGATCTTTGTCTCCAACAAAGTTCCATTATAGGTGGAGATTTGTGCAAGACAACTGTGCACAGTAGGGCTTTCACATCCCAAAAACCTTAGTTTAAAAGGCATGCCTGGAATGAATATTGTCTCCCAGTATGGAAGATTCATTTGATTTTTTCAAGGGGAAGCTTCAAGTGAAAACAGCTGGAATGGAAAAGCAGGCGTTGGCGAACTTCAGGTTTTTCCATTGATGCACAGGAGACCCTGGCTCCTCTCACTCTCAGTGTATCCCTGCTAGTCTTTCCACATGTCTCTTCTCTTCTTTGTAGGAATGTTTGAAACTGTGAATATTATCCCTCAGTCATGGAGGAAATCTTAAAGGGACTATTTTACGCTATTTTCTGATCTATGTTATAATGCTGTTTCCTCATTAAAAACATACCTGAGTTGTGTTTTGTTTCATTTACACAATGTTTAACACACAAATCCTGCATATTTAGCTTGAGCACTCGTCTTAAAAAGAATACAATCTGTTGCACCTTGTGATGTCCTTTTAAGGTGTTAACTTAAAAACTACCTCTTCATGACATCACCAGGTGGAACAGAGCATTTTGACATTAATAATATAAGATTACTTAAACACAACTCTGGGTATGTTTTTGAAGAGGTAACAACATTCTAACATAGCTTAAACCTTACACAATATTGGACATTTAACTCAATTTTAGAATAAAAAATATAAGTAAGTATCAATGAAGGATGAATTAACAACAAACAAATGGTTACTGATTGTAAAAGAGCAATTTTTCTTAAACTAAAAATAACAATTTAACAATTTTCCTCCAAAAGTACAAATCTTGCTCTTTTGAGAGGAGATTAAACATTGCTATTTTAATATCAATGATTCAAACTAGCATTTATTCCACCTGAGCAATTTTGTATCGGTCAAAGTATTTTTATTGGTGCTAAATTGTATGATGGTAGAAGAAGGAAAATGACTGGTTATATTAGCAAAGTAGTAGTAGAAATTACAGCAATAGAATATATTCATGGCAAAAACATCTACTTTGCTGTTTACTTGTTGACAAATTTACTAAATGATTAGTTTAATTTGTTGGCAATTGCAGGTTAAAGGTCCTATATTACACTACAGTGAGTTTTGTTTCATGCACATGTGTTAGAGTAAAGCTTTATTATTAGCCTGTCTACATCTCTAAAGCTCAAAATGCTCCGTTCCACCTTGTGATGTCATGAAGAGGTAGTTTTCAAGTTAACAGCTACGTTTTACCTTTTGTTCAGTGAAGATGGGCAATTTCAGGTCAGGTATGTTCGTGATGAGGAAACAACATGATAACATAGAACAGAAAATAGCATAATATAGGCCCATAAACATCAAAAAAGAAATACAGTGTTCTTCCAAGCATCTCGGAGTATGGGAGGACATGAACCACACTGGGGGCTCTGGAGGCTGGATTGCACGTTCTTAGCTGTGGATCATGAGTCCGCACTTGTGTCCTTAATAAAGATCCAAACACTGCAGACCTTGGGAGACGACACCAGAAATGACACCATACTGAATGTGCTGTTGATTTCCCACCTCCAAACAGGAGTGCAGATGGCCTTCACACGTGTAAACACATGTTTTTGTATTCACTGTCAAGCTCCAACTGCTCCAATATTTGTGTTTCCATCCTGCTAGGTGATATTAACAGATTTTACATAAACATTGGGAGCGCAAAGAGGGAAAATCTCCTCGATGTGATTGGTGCCTTGAGACCGGAGATTACGCGCGTGGACACTGATTAGCGAGCCTGTCAACTCTCAAAAGCTGGAGAATTTGGATAAATGAGGTGGCAATCTTGTGCATCTGCCAAATTGCATGTGGTCTGGTGGTTCTGGTGAGGCCTGCTTAATGCCAGCAGCTGTTTGTGGACTGGCGCCAGTTTGGAAAATTCAATTCACAAAATGCCCGGCACTCACTAACGCGCCATCAAGTTACTACAAAATGAGCCCAGAGGCAGCGCGCAGTATCAATCTCACTGAAGCTGTAGTGACAGGGGCCTAGTGCAACACGGAGCAAAGAGGAGAACAACACTCACCACATATAGATTTGAACATAATGAGGAGGTAATACTTTGGACAAATGTACAACGAAAATTACAACGGACGGGGACGGACGATTTTCACCCTCTGTGGTTCAGTTCGAGTCCCTTTTGGATTCGAACAGAATGTAGACTGGCTGGTAAGGCAAACTCTTATCCGTAAATCTATCTTTAAATATTAAAAACACACGATCTATCCATGGAGATGTTATTGTTTTGCCAAGTATGTTCCAAAGTATGGCATTAAACGCATTTATCTTCATGGGGACAAGCAAGTGGCACCACCAAGTTACAGGTCATTCTGTATGTACACTGGTGTTCGTTTGAATAATAAAATCCACAAAGAAATAAATGTAATAATAATAATAACAATAACAAATGTAATGCCATGCCATGGAATTTTCCAGGCAATGCGTTAATAACAAGCAGGTAGTGTACCTTTGCCAGAATGTGGTGCAAGTTACATAGTGCACCACAGATTGGAAATTGGGACTATTTTTATTTTTTATTTGTTATTTTAGCTCATAAGTTCATCTCTAAATTGATAACTCAAAGTTGTAAACTATATGTTGTAGGGTGATGATAGAGGGAAACTTTTGCAGGTTCCTGTGTTCAAAAGCAGAACCACAGAAACAATGAGAGATCTGATTCCCACAGCGGTAATGTGGGATCTTGGTTGGTATCTGGTACAAGCTAAGTTCATTATACAAAGAATAAGGGCTGACAAATTGCATCAGATAATGAGTATAGACGCCAACTGGTGCCATCTGTTTTATATATTTTTTAGTTTGACCAGACATCCCGAAAAATTTGGGACAGTCCAGAAATCTAAGCTGTTGTCCCAAATCTGGCCCTAAATGTTCTGAAAATAACACTCAAACAGAATAATGAGGAGTTATTTTCTGATAAACATTTAAAACTATTCGTAGAGAGGTTGAGTCGACTGCATGCACCCTGACTGCTGCTGATATGCTCCACGCAGCCCCTGACGGCTTCTAAGTGGCTTCGTGCAGCCCCGGTTACAATCCATCTATTTCGTTTATTTTTTGAGCAGTGATTAATTGGTCGTGGGCCAGCATGTGTACATTGTTATTTTTCCACAATGGCATGAGTTCATGATTTTTATGCTGTTTTTTGTGGCAGAAATAAAAGAAAAAAAGAAAAAAAAACTGTCCTGAATTTCAGCCAATTTCATCTGGTCCAAATGAAGCAATGGAGTCATTGCGAATGCTCAGATGCAAGGTGCTATGAGCGGACACTGCATTATCTTAATAAGTAGCTTTGTTTTGAATGAAAGAAATAGTGATAAATATTTCCCTGGCGCTAATGACCAGTGAGACTAAGAAATAGTATCTTTGACTTGAACCGTAACCAATTCCTACTGAAATATTCATGTTACTGAAACCTGCAGTGCTGGTTACTATTGGCAACCGAGCATCCAGCTGAATCCATGCCAGTGGCCAAGTGTTATATTTTATATAAACATACATTCTCAGAGGTGCTGTAAACCGCTGCTGCATGAAATACTGCATAACCAGTGTGCTACAAATAATGGTTTAAATGTACTTTCTCATGCAATAAAGTAACATGCTTTCATATTTATTTGTTGCACTAACATAGCCATGGAACAGGGTAAAACTGGGCACTGATATCAAGGTAATCCAACAAAGCTACAGTAAGCCTATTGGTACCAAATATTAAAGGCAAGATTGCCATGAGAAGAAGTGATGTATTTGAGAGGTTTGTGAAGAGCTTTTAACCAAGCTATAATTGTTTTCTCATTTACAGCTGTATTTAGAGCGATTTGTGCATGTTTGAATAATCTATACTTCAGCATTCAAGATACCATTTCCTCAAGAATTCCTGTTTTCAATATGTGCACATTGCTCTGTACTTATTTTGTTCTCCAATTTTTTTTTTTCTTAAACTGTGAGATATTTGTCACAAAAGAAAAAATAACAACACAACAACAATCCATCGTGAACTGTAGCTATCGGGGCCATCAGCATGGTCCAGCAGTATGAAACTTTATTGTGATGGAGGTTGCGATCACGCACTGGGCAGCCAAAAACAGTGCCACATTTTTCAGCTGGAAGTCAACGAACAGTCCCCCACAACTTCACAAAACTGCAGATTTTGTCATAGATCATAAATACCAGAAAAAGCATTATTGATACTTTTATATGATCAACATTCCCTGGGTGTGGGAAGCTATCTGAAAGCACTGCTCTGTTAGAAGCTCTGTAACTTTATCATAACACAATCTAACCATAAAGAACTGATTTGTTGGTGAGTTGATTTGTGCTAGTCACTTTCACCTTTTTGTTGTAAATCAAACACCTAAACAGGACCATGAACACTCGTATTGATCACAGATTCCTGAAAATGTGTTGTTAAATCCATTTTATATTTTTTCCCTTGAGTTTTCAGACGATCTTACAACTTTTTTACCTGTGTTTGCTAATGCGTGCATCGTGTCACCATGTTCACAACTGCTGAACACTACACCAATAGAAATGCATTATAACACCCCCACTGTGATGGAAAGTATCCATATGTTTTCTTTGAACAAATATCTTCTTTGTGTCACACCGGGGATTAGAGAAAAAATACAACCAAACAAATTGCACTTGTAAAGCCAGATCTGTGTGGCCTGTCTCTGGTCCAGGGGCTGTGTGAGGACCCAGCCAGCACATAATGAAAGGACACTCTAAATATAAACAGTTTAAGGCACAGAAACAGTCAGCAGTGTAATTAGCAAAAGGCTTTTCTGTGGTTTTCCTATATGTGGAGGTAAATGACTAGATGCATGCAAGTACAAAACATGAAGCTTAAATTTAGCCTTCCCTTTAACACCACAATGCCAATAGTGCAAACAGCAAGGTTATGAGAGGTTGGGATAATCCCCTTAAGATAATCTAATTAAACCATACAATGTTCCATGGTGTTGCTGCAAATTCATTTGAGTATACAGGCAGGCTATACTCACTACACAAAACTGTAGGACAAGAATAAAAATATACTCTGAGAAGTGTATGTGTGGCCATACCGGTCTCAAAGCCTGATCCCGTCAGATCTCAGAAGCTAAGCAGGGCCGGCCCTGGTTAGTACTTAGATGGGAGACCACTGGAAAATCAGGTGCCACAGTGGGGCACCAGTCACAAAAACATCATTCAAACATCATTGTGTCCTTAGGCAAGACACTTCACCCACATTGCCTAGTATGAAAGTGGTGTGTGCATGAGTGATGGTGGTGGTCGGAGATTTGCCTTGTTTTCATCAATCTGACCCAGGGCGGCTGCGGCTACAACAGTAGTTTACCACCACCGAGAGAGTGAATGAATAATAAACTGTAAAGTGCTTGGGGTATCTTGAAAGGTGTTATATAAATGCAATGATTAATAATCAAAAATATGTAGTCAAGTAGGTATTATTCTGCAAATGTTAAAAAACATTTCAAGTAATAATAACAGTAGTGTTACTACTACTACTACTACTACTACTACTACTACTACTACTACTTAATTTAGCAGTTGCCATCCCTCTCCGATGTTATAGCTTTGCCAGGAATGTTCCACAGTATGGCCTTAAACTTATCTATCTTAGAGACAATTAAGCAAGTGGACTAACAGGCCAGATCTGTGGAAAGACAACCCGCTCAAAGAAAGAATGGACGTTTTAATAATACACTGATATGTGAATGAATGCAAGTTTAATGCCAAACTAAACATTCAAGGCAAAAACAATAACATGAAGAAAAGCCGATGGCAGACCCTCCGTCAGAAAAGTTACATGTGCACCTTTAAGCAATGAAAAACAAAATATCAAATCACATTTAAAAAAAATAACATTAAAAAAAGGAAAAGAAATTCCACCTAATTCACCAAAGAGAACGATGGTGTGCTAATAAAATGATTGCTGGTTCAATGCCCAACTCCTACTACTATCTGTGGGCAGGAAACTTTGCACCAATTTCTTGATACAATAGTGTCCTTGTTATCAAAAGTGTGTTGAAGTAAATTCACTGGAACGAAAATCACAGTGTTCTTAATTTCTCAAAGTCATAATTGTTTGGTGTATTTAACATTAAAAGCAAACTGTTGTTCAGTACAGCTTTTGGGAATTCACCCATACAATTACTAGCATCAATTTGCTTCAAAAACATTTTAGCGCTGCCTGTGCCAAAGGGCAGTGGAATGAAATGTTAAGGTCACCAGCTCCGAAGAATATGCCTCAATGTGTGGAGCAGCAGAAGCCTAATGGAATTATCCTCCAACTGCGCCTCACGTTTGAATAAACAGCTCCTGGCAACAAAGTACCTTCCTTCTGTGCCAATTGTGATTCATCTATTGAATTTTAGCAGCTCATAGGCTAAAAACAGTGCAAGATATTTTCACCAGAGTTTAATCATAAGAAGCACGTAAAAGTAGTAAAAACATGTGTGATAAAGGTCAGATTGCAGGGTGGGTCTCCTGGGAACTATGAGCAAAAGCATTTTTCTGGTCCAACCGTTTTGCCCTGATGTTCAATAATCACACATAACTCTGCCGCAGGGAAGAGCACAGATTCTCCACTCCCTGCGGACGTGAAGTCATGTTGCAATGAAAGAGTTTTACAAAAATATGACGGGAATATTCAGGTTGAGAGCATGATGGATCACAAGCTGTAAAAATGTGGGTCTTCTTTTATTAAGTCCACAAAACCCTAGAGTAAAAGTCATTGTGAGAAAAGCTTAATCAGATTGCTATTTGTGTTATATTGTAAAATAGTGTGTTTAAAAGGAATTTACACAGGTTTTTTCCCATGTGTTTGACCAAAATTTGTCTTGCCCCATTAAAGATGTACAAGCCGCTTTTAAGTCAAAAGTTTTCTTGTCCAGGAATCAAAAAGTGCGTGGTTAGCATTGCATGTCACGATTCAATATTTAACGATATATCCTGATACACAATGGATGATATATTACAGTTTATCAATAACTACTTCTAATAATATTGTCAACTTCACCTTCATCAGAACCAAATTGTATGAAATATAATTGATTACCTTTTTTAAATCCTGAGAACAGTGAATACAACCAATTCATTTTAGTGAAAAAAAATATTATTTCAAAAATCAATTCAGATCCATTTTGAATCGATTCGAGGATTGTGCAATGAAGTATGACAATACATCACTGATTCGATTTTTTCTTACACCCCCAACCATGGTAGTTGTTGGTAGCATTACTGTGACAGTAAAACTTAAATGAATTTAAATATAATACAAATCTATAGACAATAAAATGGCCTTTTCATTAGATTTGTAACTCATTTTATATTCTGAACAATTTGGTTGCTTAAACTTGTTACAAGTTCAACTTAAAATGGTGGACTTGGCTTAGAGTGGGATGCTAATCTATTTAAATAATTTATATTCAGTAAAATAACTTATGTGTATCTAAGATTTTGAAGTATTTTCATAGGTGGGTCAAGTGGTTAGGTATAAGGCAAGTTAGGCAAGTGGTTAGGTATAATTTTCTGGTGGAGGGGCCTCTACCTACCTATTATTTATCCATTATGGGCATTTCTATTGCTCAAAAATACAATAATTCCTTCTGTGAATGAGGGTTGTAAAATAGCATAGTGCTGTAACGTGTTTGTCTCCCTCTGTGGAACATTCTAGATAAAGAAATAACATTTCCATGATAAGCAGGTGGCAGACCCTCCATTAGAAATGTTGTGGACATTGCAGTGCAGTTATTTCGCAGTGCAATTATCTTAACTATTGTCACTAAGAAGCGATTTGTTTCTCCGCATCAGACTTCACACTGCACTGAACTCAGCCCACCACTGAATACTTTCTTGAAAGTTGCCATTATGAGAAATGCTTGACTTGTCTTCCCAATGTAATGGCTTGAATTCTTGGGGCCTGCATCAGATTAGTATCAGATCGGTGTCAGATAGCTCAGATGGCCATCGCTCTGAGATCTACCTGGGCCTCCATTTGGGTTCCTTCACACAAGTAAACTCCATAAACTCCATTCTTTAACAGGATCATCTGAAATTTTGAGAAATAGGCTCTTTGCTTTCTTTCCCAGAGACAGATGAGAAGATCGAAACCACTCTAGCGTCTGTGCCTGCGGAGTAGATTAGCTTATGTTTGGATTTTTCATCTCTCCAGCAGCATATATCCTGTGAAAGAGGCCAGGCTGGAGCTTTGGAGCAGACAAACTAGAATGTCCACACACAACTCAAGAAATAATACAAAAGTAATTTTAATCTGCATGGAGATTTGCATTGTGTTTTCTACCTCTACTACGACTACTACAACTACTACTACAACTACAACTGCGAATATGACTATGACTATGACTAATGCATCACCAAAAGAAGGTTGAGGGTTCAGTTTGTTGGTTTGATTTCAAATGATGAACATTTTACCTGCAGACAAAATACTATGCACAATTCTGTAATGCTGTCTTGCCCATGGTATTGAATAGTAAGCAAAATGACTGCATATAGCCCACGTGAAATTTCCTGTTAGATATTCCTAATGAAAAATCCATATGATAATGACCATGTGATATGAGTTAAGCATTTTGTCTTCAATTATAACATATCCTTCATTCCTCCAATAAAAAGGTAACATCCCTGCAGAATTTAATCCATATAGGGCAATTATACATTCACAAATTCCAGCTATCTTTCAAGCACATCTATCATGTGATAAAACTGCCCTATATACCCTACACTATACACTATTCCTTTCACCATGAACTCCCGATACCCTCCTGTCACCCACTCGACACTGACGGTGGCTCTGTCCCTTTGACCTCAATAGGCTGTATGTCCTACACAGTACAACAGCTCAGATCAATATCACAAGGCCCCAGCACACAGCAGGACAGAGTGGGCGTGCTCTGTCCAAATATGTCCCTGCAGTTGGATCAGCTCTGACCAGCACTTGGGATTGTGCCATTTAACCACACAAGTACACAAGTGAGCTGTGTGAGTACACAAGTGTCACAGAGCTGTGATAATTTGATACTATCTCAATGGGTCTCTGAGTCACTGATAGTAATGATTCACTGAAATGACGTGTAGTTTGATTCATACACTTAGAATAATATGACCAGTCTGTGCTCTCAAACCAACCATCTGTCAATTCATAAAGGCAAAGGCATTATTTAATTTTTTTTTAATAAATTTTTTTCTATTAGTTCCTTTTGTCTACAACATAATTCTGATGATTTTTTAGAGTTAAATGTTTTGCATTGCTGTGTGAAACACTTTTGAAACTGTCTTGTTTATAAAATGTGCACAAACAGGATTGGATTGGATTGGAAAGGTGGGTTAGGTGTCTTGCTAAATCACATAGCCGCCGCGCTCCAAATAGGAAGTGAGCATGGGGGCACTTCCAGGTCCACAGACTCTGGCTCCAATTATTATCTCTCTGTAACTGCTCCAGTGAGCCTCGTCATTTTCGTCTTAAAATGTTCCTATTAACCCACTCTACACAAGCCTGGCGTTTTTATTTTACTCTTTCAATTCCTATTCCTAATATGGAACTGCCTCCAAATTCGCCCTATAAATACTAACCTCTGTGAGCGTCATTTGCTGTGGGTGACGTCACACTCCCTTAGTCCACCTCTTTATACAGCGATTGAACCCACCTTCAGGTTAGTGGGGAAACATCTGGACAAACAGCTTCTACCTTTGGCGCTTCTACAGTCTTTTGGTCGTGCCCATTTTTTTGTTATTTCATTTATTTATTTAATTATTTTTGTTAGCTCAAATCAGTGCAATATTATTGTAGCCACACTTGAAAACAGCATCAAGAAGCCAGATGCAATTTAAAAAACACACAAGTAACTAATGTTTCTCCCTTGAAGGAATGATGAAATATAACATTGATCCTACATCTTGCTGACTATAATCTCTTGGAGTGGAGTTTCTTCCTTCCACTGCCAAGACCAGCACATGATATATTGGCCCATAGTGATTGCAAGTCTGTGTCTCTCACTAACTTGCTAATGTTGTTGTGTGACTATTTTATGGTATACTCTTGATAGTGGCCTTACCAGCTTGACAATGCCCACTCTCATCTGATTTCAGACCTTTTGGAGGTGTGGTGGTAGTGACTGTATAGTGCCTCCGTGTCCTATGCATAGACTGATACACGCACACACACACACACACACATATATATATATAACATAGCTAACCTGCTAGCTGTCATGTTTCAAATATAAATAACTATAAATACAATTCTGTCTCCATCAACTTCTACACTGCAAAGTGGTCACTCATCTCTCTGTAACTGCTGCAGCGAGCCTCGTCATTTTGGTCTTAACCCTTTTACTACCACAGGGATCAGCGGTGACCACATTATTTCAAATTATCATAACTCCTCGCTACTTCATGCAGTTTTAATCATTGCAACTACCCCTGCAAAAGCTGCCTAACAGGGCTTGAAATGGGGCTTGAAAGTTGAAGAAAATTCAATTCCTTTTTGGCCTTTTCGTCTTATAACACACAGTTTTAGGTATTTAATTACATAAGAATGGTAAATACTTCTCTTGGAAAAGGGTGTAAATTATTTACACATAGGGCATTCTTTGACACAATTATTGACAAAAATAGACTATTCAATTCAATCTTTATTAAGAACACATATCTGGTTCATAGTAAGCAAGTATGTAAAAAAATAAGGATAATCATAAAAAAAAGAAAAACATACAAAAAAGACCAGGTGTTTCACTAAAGACAGGTATTATTATAGGGTTGTAAGGGTTAAAATCTTTGTAGTAACCCCCTCTACATAAGCCTGTAGTTTTTATTTTGCTCTATTTTGTCTGGAGCCAAATGCTACTGGCGACTCCTTAGTTGACTTATTTATACAGTCTGTGGTCCTACGACAAGACGCATCACCCGCCTTGCCTATGAATAAATGTAGTGGTGGAATTATTATTGGTTATTAGATGAGCTTTAGACCTGATAGCTGCTGAAAAGCTTATGAGGAGGTACTTGGTGTGAAATGTTGGTTGGCTGGGAACAGTCAAATATTATTGAAGATAAAACTGGATCCCTCTTAAATCTAATTCTTTTAAATGTCAAGAAGATGACAACATATTAATCTTAACTGCCTGTGAGATAAAAAACAACAAAACATTTTTTCAGCCTTTTTTCAGTTCAAAATCAACACCCCGGCCCATTAACCCGAAAGGAATTTTGACTGTATCCGCACATATCGGATTGTACCTCTCCGGTTTGAGCTTTATTAGTGAAATCAATTCATGGGATGGCCTGTGAATGCTGAACTTTTTTGTCAAGCTCTGTACACCTGAAAGGGGGTGTAATGACCCACTTTTTCCCTCTGGTTCCCTCTGCGTCTCTGCCGTTTTTACCGTGTTTGACCACCGTGCATCTCGAGCCGGACTCCACTCTGCAGCTGCTGTTCATTTTCACTGCTCTCAACCATATATGACTAATCACACCGGTCATTTTAAACAACTTGAGAGCTAGCCGGCAATAAATCACCTTGATACGTGCTCCTGTGCCCATAATAGAGCTGCGTTCTGGAAGGAGGGGTGCGCCAGGGGAAGTGGGGGCAGTGCAACTTTGGGACTGGCTCACTAGTTTTGGTCAACACGCCATTGAGAAGAATTATCAGAGGGAGGTACTTTTGACTCTTGGTGTGCTATTGTTTCTATGATCTCAATGACATCAAAGTAAACAAAAAAAGTTACAAAAGTTGTTTATGTCACTTGTTTTCCTATGGAGATGATTGCTTTTCTTATAAAGTTCCACATTATGGCATTACTGGGCGACAGTAGCTCAGTTGGTAAGAGTGTTTGTTCGAAGGTTGGCAGTTCAAATCCCACTCTCGACATAAACATAATTGGTTGAGCAGTCAGATCCACTGACCCACAGGTTGGCTTGTGTGATTCCAGCTCCCACAGATGAACGCTGTTGTTGTGTCCTTGGGCAAGACACTTAACCCACCTCGCCCCCAGTGTCTGCGTACACTGGTGTATGAGTGTGTGTGTGTGAATGGGTGAGTGGTTCCTTGTTGTAAATCCTTGAAGATGGAAAAGCGCTTTATAAAGACGTGACCATTTCTGACCATTTACCATTAAATTTTTTAAATTTTTTTTAAAAAAATAATTATTCATATGTGTGTGGGGGTCTCCTCTGGATCTGGATTCTGTAACTTGGTACTATGGTGTCACCGCTGTCTCCATGATACATTTTACACTGCTGTGGAACATTACAGCAAGCAGGTAGCAGACCCTCCAGCAGGAATGATACATAAAGTACTTTTAAGATAAAAAAAATATGATTTTTCTCAGCACAGTAATTCTGAGAATATTTCTCTTTTGATTATATAGGGTGCATTTGACTACCTCCTCTGCCACCTTTACTAAATCTACAACATATAATCCTTTTAAAATGAGCTATAAAGCCAAACCAATATGACACCAATCACTGCCTTTTACATTTCTTCTCACCTTTGTTGTACTTTCATGATGTTTTGAAAGTTTTAGCCAAACCTTAGATAAAAAGTAGAAAGAGGAAATAGCCGCTTTCTTCTTCACCGCAGCAAGGGAGGCTTTTGGAGGGAGCCAGGAGTATACTTTTTTATCTTCACCTGCCAACTGTGTGGGGACTTCACAACACCTTTAAAGATTGGACTTGACAAATGATGTAACATGAGCCAAAAACTTGCACAGTAACATGACTTGGAATCTGCTTCTAAGGTGCTGGTATTGGTATGAAAAGAGTTAAATTATACCATTGTTTGTCTTTGATTGCACGCCTTTGGTTCTATCGTGACATTATTCCACGTCGCACCTTCCTCCTGTATGCCTTTGCCTGCCAACGAAGCACTCCGCCGAGCCCAAGAACAATCTGCTCCTTGTCACTGCCTCTGAATGAATCTTGTTGCCTATTGTTGAGGCGACGGCAATATTTGAATACGACCAATCTCCTGTAATAAAAAGGCCTGTTGTGCTTTATGAAATATTCATCAAAGGTATCCCCTAGAGACTTGGATGCATGCTGATGCCTATCTGTGAATGTGAAGTAGACAGGGAGATTGTATAAAGCAGTGACCACAAGCTGCTGCAAACAGTCGGAAGGGGAGCGACCTCTATGCTGGCGGATACGTCTCCTTGTCGTTCTGCTGGTTTTTAGCCATTCCACCTTCTAATAAATCAACAAGAGCACACTCTGGGATCCAGCAGCTAAGTGGCATTTAAGAAACAGCTTGTGAGAGCTGTAAGGCTACAATTTGGATCATTTAGACGCAAGGCAATAATTTGGCCAGATGAATGGCATTAACAGCGGGCTGCAGAGAAGTTTTTAAGCCAGTAAAGCCACTAAGAAAAAAGGCCAAGTAGCATTTTGTTAAAAGTCAATGAAGTCTGAACTTCTGCGTGGCTCACAAAGGGCAAAATACTTTCCAGTTTCCTCGTCTCCGTTCAATACTGCAGTCTGCGACACGTTTGTATTCTGACAGTGCACCCAGAGATGACAATAGATAGCTATTTATCAGGAGTCTGCACGGCAAAGTCATCTGTGTGCCAACATATGCATGAAAAATAGTGCACAGAAAGCAATAAAAACCTCCAGTGCACATCCACCATTCAGCTGCCAAAATAACGTTAAAGCGACAAATACGGATGGCAGCCACGTGTTCCACTCAGCATGATCAAAGTAACTACAAGAGAAGCACCACTACCCTTTTTTATTTTCATGCTCACAAGGTATGTTCGAAACAGTAACTCCATCCATCACAACATATAAAGATAGGAAAAGCTTTACAAATCTGTACTGAGGAATGGTGTAATTGTTTGGACACTGTTTTGCACTATGGCCTGGCAATAAAGCTCAGGGGGATCTTATGCATGCAGTGACATTGGGCCATCAAAGTGGAACTCTGGGTAGTGATTATAAGCCCTTAGTCTGTTGCCATGGCCCCAGTGGTGTCAGTATGTCAGAGGCGGTTTGCTCCTCTTTTTTTAAAAACACAGAAAAATACTTTGAAGATCCTCGGGGGGCATACAGCTCTCCCCATGGTGCGGATATGTGATTTTTACTGATGTACATTGTCTCACACTGTTTGGAAGAGAGAAAAACGCTAGCATTGATTGAGTTTTTAGCCAGTTTAATAGGACGCTCGCTTGGTCCATCAGGGTCAACTGCTGATGAAAAGCATGCAAATTAAATGATAGACAAAAGGAAATTAATAATTTTTTCATTTTGCCATTGATTGAGCTTTAAAATTGTTAAGTGCTGGTTCACCTCAATGTGCTAAATGAAAAATGTTGAGGGGTAAATGGGGTCTAGGGCAAGTAACTATTTTTCTGATCATTTTTATTGCATAGGTTAGATTAAAGCATACTGTCCCTGTAATACCCCTGCTAGGGTGTATTGGAAATCAGATACTAATCGATACTAAAATTACACAGTCAATGGAGCAAGTACTGAAACTAAAACCTTTACTTTATAGCTTTAGAACGATCTTGAGCTGTATCAGAACAAGTATAAGACCACAGACTACCACTATGGAACCTGCCTGGACAACTGAGGGATTACGCAGATATAAAATCCCACTGTAATATAAAAGAAAGATGAAAATTACATTCTATTGTCTAAAGAAAGTATTGAGTATTGAGTAGTGAAATCAAGTTTGAAATTTTTGCATCATGACACGAGCCCTAGGAAATTTGTCCTCAGCATTTGACTCCACCACCACAGCCTGTTTGGCAGCTTGTCAAAGCCTGATCCAGTCAGATCTCAGAAGCTCAGCAGGGCCGGGCCTGGTTAATACTTGGATGGGAAACCAGTGGGAATTCCAGGTGCCACAGTGGGGCCAGTCACAAAAAAACTGGTGTTATGTCCTTAGGCAAGACACATTGCCTAGTATGAAAGTGATGTGTGCATGGTTGGGCTCTCGTGAAAAAGAGATTAGTGATCTCAATGGGACTTTCTTGGGTAAATAAAGGTTACAAAAAAGTGATGTAAATAAAAGTAAATTATGTAGATGCAAAACAATAGAATCCATACATCTAATACTACACACAAATTGAAATAGAAAATTCTGATTAAAGAAAGCCTTCATTGACATAGGTGTGATATTTTACTTAAAGGGACAGTTCGGAATTTTGGACATAGCGCCTTATTTCCTAGCGACTCAGAGAACTGGAGACGTGTGGAGACAGTCCTTGTATTTGGAGAGGTTGCTGGTGCTAGGCTAGTACATGTGGACATAGTTGGCTTGCCAGTAAAGACTCACTCTTACCAACTCCACAGTGCACCTGAGGCAAAACAATTATTGTGCCAGACTATTGATGTGAATGTCTGTGTTGATAGAATAATGTTTGAAATAAAACTAACCTTGCATCACATGAATCGTCGCATGTTGAAGGACTATTTTCTCATATATCAGTCCGCCGCTGCCAAGCTTTCTATCAGGAAGTACAACTCGCTGCTGCTGCTCAGACATAAATCCTTCAAAAGCAAAGCTGGTTTTACTTCTAAAATTATTCTATCAACACATTCATGACAGTCTGGAGTATAATTGTTTTACCACGGGTGCACTGTGGAGTGGGTAAGACTGTTTTTAGTGGCACTGACATGCACTAGCCTAGCACAAGCAACCTCTGGAAATACAAGGACTGGATGAAATTTTTTTAAAAGTGTCGCCACACGTCTCCAACACTCTGGCTCCAAAATTGTCTCTTTGAAGATTTCTGGTGGCCAGCACACCATTTGTATGACTCCTTGGAGATAGAAAGTCAAAACCATAATTTGGAACATTCTCCATGGACATAGATAAGTTTTGTAATACTTGGAGGAGCTGTACTTTACATATAAAAGTTAGTAGTAGTAGTTAAAGAATTCAGCTGTGAAAAATCCACCGAATGGCAGCTCACGTAGACACAAATCACAAGTACGAGGTAGTGATGAAAGGCAAGTGACTAACTACTGTAAAGCCTGTGCTACCAACTTTGATCAATTTTACTGTTGACATCTTGTTGCCAGATTCTGCTTGATATTTTACAGATGTGGGCTCATGCATCGGAAGGTCAGACAGTTTTATGTGTACTATTTATGACTATCAAGGGAGAGCAATATCTGCAATCTTCCTTTTTGACTTTCACTTCTTGCAGTTTCATTCTTGGGGGTTTTTAACCATGGAAATTGTTCAGCTGTGCATTGATGGATCTTTTTTAAAATCTCAAAGTGTCCATACAAATCTATAAAAACAAGTAATAAGATGATAGAGAGACATGCAAAGTGATACCTTGTTACCTGGAAACACGCTGTTCTAGTTTCTGTGGCAATAACAGATTTGAGCAATTAAAAGATCATTTACTATTTCATTTCATGGGCATGTTAGAGAGTGCCAAACACAGAGGTGGAATGAGTTTTGTCATTGTGAAAATACCAAATGTTTTATTGTAAAACAAGTCAATGCATTTTTTTTAAAGGAGAATTCTAACTTTGAGCTCAAAAGGTTCAAAACAAATGGCTGTTTTTAGCTCAGTTAGACACAAAATAGCTGAGAATAGGCAGGTTTAAAATGTATGGCATTTTAACTGAGACCTGATTCAGAGGTGTGCACGTCTGCGGTCAAGCTTGGTGTTTGTTATACTCAGGAATCAGGGCTGAATTACTTTTACTTGTCTTCCATACTTCCATCATTAGCCTGCTTATGCTACACATGATGTACCAATGCTAATGTACCAAAATGTAGTTCAATTCAATTCAATTCAATTTATTTTGTAGCGCCCAAAATCGCAACAACAGTTGCCTCTAAGGGCGTTCCAAGATATGGATGAGCCAACATACACACAGACATATCAAAACAGGAAAAAACAACATTCATGTAAAGCAGCAAATGAAACATTCCATAGTTCAACAATTACGTCTCAGTGAAAGTGTACAAAAAATAAATTGTAAGCTATCTGCACACAAATCAGAAGAAGAGGGTGTTCCAAAGATCTCAAGGCTGTGTACTATTCTTGTCTCTATCCTGGGCCAGTGGTTGTAAGAGGAAGGGCATCTTTCTTAAAAGTAAATGTAGCTTTCACAAACCTCCTGGCCTGCACCCGCTTGATCCAAAATGTAACTTATAGCAACATATAAGTATATAAGACTCTTTCAGGTTTATGCTCAATATAATCATTTAAAATAAAACGCATAATCCAATTTTGTCACAAAATGCTGCTTTTACAGTAAAATAAAAGACTCAAAAACAAGGAACAATAGAATTTTTTATTTTTTTATTTTTTATTTTTTTACAAATACTAAACTATTTATCTTAGCACAAGTATTTACTGACCCTCAGTGATGGAAGGTAATGATGGACATGATTAATTAATTTACAAGTATACATGATTGTTGTATGAGAGACGTGATTAATTAATTTACAGCTTTACATTGTTGACAAAATGACGAACCAAGCAGGAAATTGGTTTTAAATGGACTGAGCGTGAGAAAAAGACTTTCTGTTAGTAAGCATTAGCCGCTAAAGATAGCGCCCTCGTGCCGCTGGAAAACCTTTTTTCCTTCAACGAACCTAAAACAATGGATAACCCATTGACTTGTGAGTACACAAAATGTACAAAAGTACTGCCACATTATGCCAAAGAAGAAAGCATCAGCTCAAAGAAGTCTGGAACCTGCTAAAATGTGGTGAGGCAGGGGAAGGGTCCAGTATGTGCAAGAACTTTTATTAGCTATGCGACACACTGGGTCTAAAGGCGACGCTGAGGAGTGGTGTAATTTTTCCTACGCGTCTGACATAAGAGACAAGTGCAAGGAGGTGCAGGGAGAAATCAGAACGCTAGAAAATGGTGGACGCCGCACCCAGTCCAGCTTAGAATCCAGTACAAGGGAAGATCCCCAACAACTGGAGGATGGAACTTTATTCAGAATAACTGGTTCTCCCTGCAGTATACCACCCTCTTGTCCTAAACGAACTAAACAAATGTCACTTGGGCTCAAAAAGGACACTTCATCTTATTAGAGATAGTTTCTTTTGGCCCAAAATGCAAAGTGACATTGAGCATTTTGTCATGAATGTTTGTGAGTGCTTAAAGAAAAGAAAACCAAATAGACAAACATGTGCCCCACTGCAAAGCAATGAAAGTCCTTAGTCATTCCAACTAGTGTTGAGATTTTCTGCACCTTAAGCAATGTAAAGGTGGTTGTGAGTATATTCTTGTGGTTATGGACCATTATGCTCTCTTTGCTCAAGCATATGCAACAACTAACAAATCTGCAAAGACTGTGGCAGACAGACTTTTTAATTACTTTTACCTTAGGTTTGGCTTTCTGGAAAAACTTCATCATAACTTAGGGAGAGAATTCGAAACTAGACTATTACATTACTTAAAAGAGCTGTCCGGTATCACATAAGCCCATATCACCCGTAAGGAAATGGGCTGACAGAAAGGTTTAAGAGGACAGTTCTCTCTATACTAAAGACACTAACTGAGGAACAGAAAACAGACTGGAAAAGCCACCTTCCCAAAATTATTCCTGCCTACAACTGTACTGTTAATGTACTATTAGTACATCCATTTTACTTATTTGGCAGGCTACTAAGGCTTCCAGTGGATCTTCTGCTTGGCATCGAGCAGGAGGGCAGCTCCAGTATCTACCAGGACTATGTGGACAGGTGGAAACAAAGAATGAGTGAAGCATACAGCATCGCCTCCAGAAATGCAGCCAAACCAACTGTTCGAGGTAAAACACAGTATGACAAAAGAGTTCACGGCCCAGAGCTGCAAGTAGGGAGCAGTGTTCTAGTGAGAAATGTGACTGAGAAGAGAGGGCCAAGAAAAATCCAGTCCTATTGGGAAGACAGCATTTATGTCACAACACACCAAAAAGGTGAAAGTCCTGTGTTCGAGTTGGAGCCACAGAATGGCAAAGGCAGGACAGGAGTGTTGCACAGGAACATGTTATTGCCCTGTGATTTCCTCCCACAGATGCTAAAAACCAGACAAAAACCAGACTGAACTTGAGACAAAAACAAGGAAAAGACATTTTGAAATAAAAAGAGCACAACACAGGTGATACAGGCGCAGTATGCAGACAGTGAGGAGTCAGATGAGGACTTGTCTGACGTTGTGCTCTCGTGGCCTGCCTCTGAGCCTCACAGTAACACCAGCAGTGGATCCTACTGCTGCAGAATTCATCCCACAGCTGGAGAGGGACGTCCCAGTGCAGGACGAGCCTCTACAAGAGACTGAAGATGAGCAGGAGGACCCCATAACACCTGAAATTGCTGAAGAATATGTGCATACCAAGAATGTTGGGGATGCAGACAGTTCAGAGTTTGATCCTGCTGAGGAACCTGAGCAGATCAGTGCATATCTCAAAAGACAAAGAAAGAAACCACAGACTTTAACTTACAATATACTCAGTCAACCAAGTTCCACAGAGCGGGCAGTAGCCACTCAAGGTTTAAATGTTCATAGTTATTGGCCAATTTGGTAAGAAGGTTTAAAAAAACACTTTGTTCTCCATCAGACTGTACCAAATATACCTGGTTGATATTGAACATAGAGGAAAATGTGTTCTGTTGGTAAAGGGAATGTGTAAGAAAGCATTATCTGGGATTTGTGTACAAACATCTATTGGACTGAAATATAGTCAGGTTTATTATTCTTTTTATGGTGTCATTGCTTTAAATTCTGAACAGTTATTTTTACAAGGTGCATTTGAACGCCCTACATGGGTTAGTCCACGTGCCTTGAACTCGTCTAGAGTGTGTTTTTACCGCACCAAGGCACAGGATGAGGGCAGGGGAGCGGTTGTAAGCTGGTTTTAACTTATTGTGGCTTCATAATAAATATCCCTTTTGAAAAAGACAAACTAAATTGGTTTCCGTGCCTAAAGATCTGCAACATAATAAAGTACACAAGTAATTTTTTTTTTTTTACAGTAAATACTTACTTTTACTTCACTACATTTGACAACATATATCTGTACTTTCTACTCCACTATATCTTATATCTGGATTGGAAAAGTAAAATGTACTTTTCTTTATGGTTTGAGACCTGCTGAAAACGCTGAGACTTATTTTTAGCATTTCATTTGAGTAAACATCCCAACATGGAGCAAACCAAATACACAAACGCACAAAAACAGCTAGAAAAACTAGGAAATCTATAAAATAATTTCAAAAACACCACATTTCATGCTGTAATTGTTAAATTGCCAAATAATCTGTGCCAAATACTTTTTACTGTTAAAGTGTATTTTTAAACAGGGACTTCAATCATTTTACTTAAGCAGAGTTTTTTCATATGATACTTTTACACCTGTGTCTGTACTTTTACTTAAGTAACAAAACTGAGTACTTCATCCATCACTCTCCTATCAGAATTAACAGCTAATCCATTATCCCAGTGAAACAAAAGCAGAGGGCACAATGTACCACTCCCTGAAGCCCAAGGACCCCTGTTGTACATCTCAAATGACAAATCTGAAATATGACTAACACACTGCAATCCAAATAACTGTCATCCTGTTCATACATTTACATGAGCACCTAGCCTCTTATCATCCATCCATGTTGGAGTTACTCATGTGGGTCATTGGGTCACACGTAATGCCACCATATATATCAGTGGAAGGATATTGACACGCGTTATCGCTATCAACTGACAGAGTGCACTACATTTTCCCGGCAAATGAGAACGGGCGGGTGTCATCCATCAAACTGGGTGCTTGGAAACCGACGTGGATCTTGCAGTGTAACCCAATGGAGCACTTTGTCTGGACATGTAAAAGGCAAACTGTGCAACCACCGCAACAAGGTCGAGTAACATATTAAACTTGATTAACAGTGTTTTAGCATTAAACATCTTTTAAATGCCATAATAAAGATGTGATCATGAAGATGTAATTATGAACATTATATGGTAATTTCATCTCATGCATCGCCCTAAATCTTCCCCATAGTGCATTTGCATTTATAAAGTGGCTCTTCGGCTAACTGGACCATTAAAAGTCATGATGGTATGTAAAACACAGGAGAGGGTCTAATCAAAAGGGAACGTAATAAGAGAGGGATGTCATCATGTCAAATATCAGTGTCATGATTATGTCAAAAAAGCCAGTTTTTATCAGGAATATTGGTATGGAATTAAAAAAATAAAACATATAACTGATGTTCTCTGACCACCTGTAAAAATCAAGTATATAGCCATACTGTAATGTTGTTACCTCATCAAAAACCTACCCAAAGTTGTGTTTTGTTTCATGTTTGAGTGGCCCTTTATTATTATTATTAGTCTGTTTACGTCTCAATAGCTTAAAATGTTCTGCCTGTCCTTATGATGTCATGTAGTAGTAGTTTTCAACAACTACCTCTTACCTTTAGTTCAGTAGAGATTGGCAATTCTGGGGCTTAAATTATCCAAATGATTCTAGTGAATGTGTACAAACTGTAAAAACACAGTGGAGAACCTGCTGTATTTTTACATGACATCACAAGGTGGAAGAGGGTTTCTGTTTGAGAGAAGACCTCCTAAATGTGACCGGAAGAGAGGGCAGGACATACAGGGGCTAAATGTTTTTAATTTATTGAGCAACGCCACTCCCAAGTTAAGGAAAACAGAAAAAAACACCCCGCAATTAAAAAGGCAGCACAAGTCCGTTTCAATTGACTTGACAAAGGCTTACAGTTGAATTTATGCTTTGTTTCATAAATAATGGTGAGTTTCCTTTAGTTTAAACATTTTATACCCTAGTTCAGTTCACTTTCACATTTCACTTTCACATTCGGATATCACAGTTCTGTACAGGGTTAGGGCAGTTGGTATCACCCCAGGCAGGAAGCGTATAGGCCTCGTAGAACCCAGCGCCACACACACCCTGAGACAGGTGTTTTTTTGGTTTGTAGGGGAGGCTTGACGCCAGCAGGAGCCTATTAACGATAAGCATCAACCTACATGTGCAAAACCATAAAAATAAACATACCATTAGCGAAACATACTGGGCGGCTTTAGAACGATGCACACCTCCAGGCATCGCGACCCAAAGGCCACTGCACTCGAGGGGTCCTCCGACGAGCCCGGGTAAGCTACAAACATTCGGCCATTATCCTTAACACATTGGGTCGAGAGGGTAAAAACGCACTCTGGCCTACTCACCGATGACCGCGCCACTGCTCTGATCGCTGTGCTTGATGCCTACCATGCGATCTAGTCTGCCTAATCGTACTCTGCGGCTCCCGTGCTCCTCTCGCACCTCAGCTTGCGGCGGCCCGGCTCCTCCTGGCGTATGATGTTGGGTGGGACTGAACACCGGTGACAGCGCCCCTTTTATAGGCCGTCTCAACGCGCACTAAAGCCGGCATCGCTACATAAATATACAGGGTTTGTGCGTTAAAAATGTGTTAATGAAACAAAATACAACTCTGGGTATGTTTTTAATAAAGAAACAACATTATAACACATATCAGAATATAGCATAATATGGGTCCTTTAAACATGGTGCACCCTCTATCTAAGAATGAACTGAGTAATGAGGTTAAGAATAAAATCAATAAACTGATATTGGTACTGCGTGGTGTTTGCCTTTTGTGCGCAAAATAGGCCTGAACAAAGAGATTGTCCCATTTAGATCAGATTTAAACTATTCACTTTAAGGAGATGATTCAGGCATAAACGTTCCATCAAGACGACCCTTCTACAATCCCTTATGACATTATTAATCGGTTTGTAAAAGCAATGAATTCTGACATGCCTATGCTTCGCTGAAGAAAAGTGGCTTGTCCAATAGCAGTTAACTCGTCTGACACTTCAATAAAATGCAGGTCCACAGAACAGCAGCTCCTAAAAGGGCACTGTCATGCTGGGCTTTAAAGGCAGACAAAAAAATTTCATGCCTCTCTGATAAAAAGAAGAATTCCATTTTTATCCTCCAGTAATATTTGGGCAAGTTTAAAAGACATGAAAGGTTTTGCTCAGATGAAAAATTCAAGGGAAATGACTTTTTCCATGGAATGTGAAGAGAGATCAGCATTATATTGAGTCTTTTTATCCAGCTAAATTTTGGTGTGGTAGATTGCATTTTTCCGAATAAGATTGTAGAATAAGTTGTAATGATAATTATCTTTCGTGTGTGCGTTATTAGTGATGCAATAGGCTCAGATTTGCTGGTGCTGTGAATTTGGAGCATATAAGGATACAAGTTTTAGTGCAATGGTACTCTACGGGTTAGGCCAGGACAGAATGTTTGTGGAGAGATTTCAAAGTTTCACATTTTACCCGCAGGAATCTAATTAAAACTGGGGTTTGACACTTCATGTACAGTAAAAGCAGTATTTCCTTATAACAGCATGCAAAAACTTACATCAGAGAAAAGGTTGGCGCAGTGCTTTCTGTGAAGTTTGCATGTTCTACTCATGTCTGCAAAGGTTTCCTGAGGATGCTCTGGTTTTCTTTGTCACTGAAAGATGTACAGTGGGGCGTCTGCTGCAAAACTCCCAAAATAAACCTGTGTGTGTTTGGTTAGCCCAGTGATGCAGCCTAATTCTCTTTTTGAATACAGCCTGGTACCCTCCTTAATGTTCCCTCAAAGTTGTCTGTCCTCTTCCTCAATATTCACATGAGCTGCCATGTTGGTTTTGACACAGAATGGCCCATATGGTTTCTCTAAGATCTTTGTATATTTGAGGAAACAACATTATAGCATAGACCAGAAAAGAGCGTAATAGGCCCTTTAATAACCATAAGACAGGACTGCTTGTATCTTGTGAATTCTTCTGTTTCTTCTGGTATTCACATGCCTGAATTTTGGAGCAGATGCACAGATTCAGAGAGCGTTTACATTCACTTCGTCACGACACCACGTCATGACACCACGTGGGCGTCGTTTTCGTTGTGGATGCAGTGTTCGTCCACACTAATCCGATGGAAAACGGCTCTGGAGATTGAATGATCTGGATAGGCCAGCTCCCACGTATTACGCTCTTTTCTGGTCTATGCTATAATGTTGTTTCCTCATTAAGAACATACCTGAAATTATGTTTTGTTTCATTCACACATTAAAACGGACAAATCCCGCATATTTAGGCTGAGCTCTTTTCCCAAACAGAAAACACCCTGTGTCATGTGGGAATACAGGAAGTGCTCCACTGTGTTTTTACACCTTCACTAGAATTATTTGGATAATTTCAGCCCTGGAATTGCCCATCTCTACTGAACTAAAGGTAAAAAAAAAAAGGAGTTGTTAACTTGAAAATTACCACTCCATGACATCACAAGGTCGAACAGATCATTTTGAGCTTTGGAAATGTAGAGAGACTAATAATAAGGATTACTCAAACATGTGTAAATGAAACAAAACACAAATCCAGGTATTTTTAAGGAGGTAACAACATTACAGCATGGCTTAAAGCTCACAAGAGTCAATTTTATGTAATATAAGCCCTTTAAATATTTTGTTCAGCACACAAACCACCTCTAAAGTAAACTTATATATAAAAAAAAAGTTTACGGAATTATTCCAGTTGGCCCATGTACCTGTCATTAAAATGTGCCAGTGCGTCAACATTTGAAGGTGCTATAACTTCTTGTTTCCTTACATCTAAATCATGGCCATCACCTAATGCTTATTTAACATGAAGTGTGAGACAGAGACCTGAAGGCATCATTTAAAACTGACACTTTCTCCACAACTCAGTTACGTGATTAATAGGCCAACTCTGCAAAAGGGAAACGCAACCTTTTAATTGGCCAAATGCATTTAAGAAAAGAGAGAGCAAGTGACATTTAGAACAATTTACAGGACTACTTTAGTGGATAAGGTGCAACGGCGTTATGACCCACATTATTCAAATGATCTTTTGTTACAGTTTAAATTATTTTCTATGTTATGCCCTATTTCATTCTGGTATATTGGCCTGTCTGGCTTATCCCGCCCACTTCTTACATTAAACCATGACAAGAAAACATCGTCTTGGTTATTCACACTTCTTCACTTTGTTCTTATTCAAATTGTCTTTAATGTTTGAATGTGTTTTGTGTCAGAAATATCATCGTTCATATTTTTTTCTTTACCCTGCAAACCCTGCGTCTTTAGGCTGAGCTTTTCTCTCAAACAGAAAACACTCCATCTTGTGTTGCCCACTGTGTTCGTAAACTCCCTACCCTTTCACTGGAATCATTTGAATAATTGCAGCCCTGAAATTGCCCATCTCTACTGAACAAAAGATGACATCACAAGGTGGTACAAAGCATTCTGAGCACTGGAGATGTAGACAGACTAATAATAAGGGATTACTCATGTGTGAATGAAGTAAAACACAACTCCAGATATGTTTTCGATGTATTCTAACACGCCTTAAGGCTCACAAGTGTCAAATTTGTGTAATATAGGACCTTGAATAAACCATTTCAAAATCACACTGACATTTATTTCTTTTTTGCTGCACAAACAGAGACCTGCAGCCACACAACGCACCACACAAAGCCAGTATTTGTGCTGCAGACGCAACCTGGGTGGTGGCTCTGAATGCACTATCAGCAGTGCAGACTTACTGGGAGAGTGAAAGTGGATGTGAAAGCTCAATCACGTTCTAAATTGTACAACAGAGCAGAGGAGTCTAGTTGGCAGTCACACTGGTGAGACAGAGCTAGTGCGGGCGGAGAAAAGGCAAAGCGTTTGTGACTGTTTCCTCCACTGCACTGTAGCACATTGAACAACGGGTACAGCGAATTGGCACAATGAAGTACAGGCAATTAAGAGGCCAGCTTTATACGTACTTATTTTACTCTAGCGTCTGTAAAAATGGAAAGACTAAAAAAGGGATCCAATGAGTAAGTCCCATGGGGTTCAATAAGGCTGTCACCATCCCAGAAAAAGGCAGTGTTCCACAGTTGTCATGAAGCATTCCTAGCGCACAGCTGGCAGGGATAGCGATACGATTTTTTCACGATTATACATCTCAAGGTGCGATATTTCTTGCAATATTTTTGTGGAGTCGAACAAAACTGGGAATAAGTCTACTTTTTCCTCTTAAAATGCCTTGACAAGACTTTCCAAAAAACTGTTTAAAAGTGCCTATCACTGTTATTCCGTCATGTCGTCTAAACTAAAATGGAGCAAAGTATCATGGTCTATGTAGTTCCCTCTGTTTTTTTAGCTATTACTGCACCTTAACTATTAATTTAAGCGAAGAGACTTGTAATTTGACATACTGGGATGGTCCATGATTTTATTCTGAGACCTTTGACGATACAATATCACAATATTTCAGTTATTGTTACTTCCCTACCGACTGGCAACCATTTTGAACAACTCGGTCTTGTTTTCTGTGGTCAGACGGTCGGCGTTGTTTCCCTCTCTCACCCCCCCTTCTCCCTGCTCACTGGCTCGGCCGGTTCCTTGAGTGGAAGGCATAATGCATCATCTTTCGGAGCCAGCCCAGAGCGGTCTAATTTAGCAGCCAGGGAGGGACAGCGGTGGACACTGGAGCTGCTAATGAATGAATGAGCCTGACATGTCAAATCAGGAAAGATTACGGTGTGAGGGGGCAGTACTCCCGAAAGGTCCCACAGACGCAGCTGTTTAGATAAAGCCCAGTGACCCTGCAGAATACTAAATGCACCAAACAAACAAGTACGTGTAAGTATCCAAAGAGAAGAGCGGTTGTGAGAAATGATTTTGCTCACAGTAAAGTGGGACACAACTTTTTCACTAGTAAACTGTATATTTGGTGTTTTCATAGCATTATCTACTGTTCCTGGTTACTTTTCTTTTGGTAATTTTAGTGCAAACTCAGTAAATTTGCAGCTTTCTGGTCAAAAAGTTCTCAATCTAAGTGTGTGCTGCATTTGGGGGCTTTTGCGATTTCAAGTGCTCTGTGACATCACATAAGATTCTCCTGATATCAAGATTCTCCTGATCACAACCAGGTAATAAATACAAACACTGACTGCAGAAGCGTGGACACATGTTAGACCAATCACCTCTTCTCCTTATCTCCAGACGCTGCCCCTCTTCCCCGGTTTCTCTTCTTTAGTCTACAGATGCTGCACAGTTTGGTAGCTCTATTTGAACTGTGGATGTGGGTGGAGTGTTCAGTTGCATTTTAAGAGGAAATTAATGAATCAGTTCACCTTATTCATGTTGCCACAGGCGCTGGCATCGTCACTGAGGTTGTATTATTTTGCCTGAAGCTATCGGTCACACAGCAAATAAGTTCAATATGGACTACAAAGCCTTTTTAAAGCCTCAGAGAATCGCTGCATTGTTGACTGGTTGGTGCACATGAGCACTGAACATTTTATGCAAATAAACCAACTTTATTTCATATTTTAGCAGCAAAACTTTTCCCAAATTCTCAATTGAAATAAGTGGAATCACACATTTATGGGAAAAGTAGGCAGAGCAGAATAGTAACACTGTTTGCAGCAAATGACTGAAAAAACTACAACTACAGCAACTACTACTACAACTACTACTACTAACTACTTCTAACTACAACTACTACTTCTTCTCCTACTTCTTCTACTCCTCCTCCTACTACTACTACTACTACTACTACTACTACTACTAACAACTACTGCTAACTACTATTAATTACTACTAACTAGTACTGCTAACTACTACTAACTACTACTACTGCTAACTACTACTACTAACTACTACTGCTAACTACTGATACTAGTCCTACTACTTCTACTCCTACTACTACTCCTATTGCTAACTACTACTTCTAACTACTACTACTACTACTCCTACTACTGCTAACTACTAATACTACTAACAACTACTGCTAACTACTATTAACTGCTACTAACTAATACTGCTAACTACTACTAACTACTACTGCTAAGTACTACTACTACTACTACTACTAGTACTACTCCTAACTACTACTACTCCTACTACTGCTAACTACTATTAACTACTACTGCTGCCTACTACTACTACTACTGCTGCTAACTACTACTATTACTACTAGATAATACTGTTACTACTAGATAGGGAAAGATACAGCATAGATTAACATGTAATCTGA
Organism: Odontamblyopus lacepedii; assembly: GCA_034769755.1. Classification (NCBI taxonomy): domain Eukaryota; kingdom Metazoa; phylum Chordata; class Actinopteri; order Gobiiformes; family Gobiidae; genus Odontamblyopus; species Odontamblyopus lacepedii. The sequence goes on along the minus strand of CM068355.1, from coordinate 13,396,000 downwards.
TGCAGGCACCACAGTGTTTATACCCTCATAATTTATAGCATCAGTCCCCAGGAGAGTGTTTAACAGATCAGATTTCGCTATTCAATATTTAATAGGTTTACAACAATAAAAATCACAGATAAATTCAGTGAAAATTGCTGTAAGACCAAATATAGCACAGAGATATACATTCACACACACTTTCACTGTGTTACTCCCCTCAGCCCTCGCACGAAGTTTACCGGCAATGATATGTGCATACTGATTAAGCAGTGACACGGTGTTGTGACAAACTACGCTCCATGTCAGTAGCTATACTAACACAACCACATGCATTTTGACACGCCGGCACACATAAAGGTTGGGAACTGACTGAAGGAATACAGTGAGATACAGGTATCTACAACTGTCAGGATGTTTCCATGGGGGCCATATTAAAACAGGTGTGGACTGAATGGAAACACATGGTATGATGGTCAGAAAAAATTGGTCACCCTCAGTTTGGGAAAGCTCTTTCTCAGCATTGCACTAGGCCTGTCACGATAACAAATTTTGAAGAGCGATATAATTTAAACCACAAAAACTATTCTAAATCCACAGTATTGTTAAAAACCACAAGGTGCAATAAATAATCCGCAGAATTACACAGTTTGGAACGAGTCCTGGAAGTCATTAATTCAACCTTCTGTGGATTAAATCTTATCATATTACGATATTTTTCGGACTACAAGTAGCACCAGATAAAAAATGCATTATGAAGAAGAAAAAGACATATATAAGTCGCATTGGACTATAAGTCGCACTTGGGAAATTTATTTTATAAAATCAGAGACCAAGAACCAACATTTCATCTTGAAAGGCAAGTTATAGTACTAAAAACAACCCAATAGAGACAGTCCATGTATCATTTGTTAATTCGTGTTTCAATATAGAACCAAAAATAAGAAAATGAAAAACTCTTTTCTTTATTATTTGTCTCTAAAACCAAAATGAAAAGACACATAACGGTTTGTTTTCTCAATTTTGATTCATATATATGATTCGTTTATTTGGTCTATGGGCTGTCAGTGTGAAAAATGTCATATATAAGTCCACCATAACACCACCCAAACCCAAAGTCCGAAAAATACGGTACTAAAAAATAACCATACATTTTAGTATAAAGAAAATATACAGATGATAAATATTAACCTCCAAAATATATTGTTCCATCTTTCATATATTGAATCATAAGTCGGTGTAGTATTCATCGTGACAGCATCAGCATTGTAGAGATCTTCTGCTGTTTTGTTAACATATAGCTGTTTTTCAGTGTTGCTGGTATCCCTGTAGTGCTGCGCTTGTTGCTGTTGGCAAAGCTAAAACCCACCCACTCATAAATCTTGCGACAAACCAACTTGCTGTGAAAGCTAACAATATGGCTACAAAACATGTTTAATATAAAGCCAAGTTAGCACTATCACATTTTGTCCTCTTGGGAACATTAGAACAATACAATCCGGGGTCATATCCTCGGTCTTCGTCACTGCTGGTGTGTTGACACAAGGGGACACTTGGGAGGACTGCTCGGTGTGTACAAGCTTGGAGCAATAAATAAACAAAGGGAGCAGGGTTGGCCTTGAGGAGACAGGCACCTGCGACCAGTGACAGCCACGTTCATTAAAGGCACTCTCTGACAGTGAGTCCTTTAAGAGGCCATCCGCATCCACATCCCAGCAGCCTCCTCTGGACCACAGGGAGGCAAGGCACCAAGGTGAGCAATGTAATTTCAGCTTGAATAATAGAGCACTTTCCTTAGGCTTGACATTCATGTTTTTTACGGTCCGATTTTTCCTCCTGCCATATACAAGCCAGCAGCACCTGTGAGCTATTCAAGGTTCTGCCACTGGAAAAAAAATAAATAAATACTGGTTTACAACATCTACAGGTCCACAATGACTCCTCGCCTGGCTGCCCCTCTGCAGATAATCTCAGCTCAAAGTGGTCATGAATTAAAAATAGCTTGGAATTTATCACGTCTAATGAGATGAAAAGTCTTGATTTAAACCGGGTTTAGCTGCAATGGTGACCACCAAATGTAAAAATTACAAAGCTTAAAGTTTTGGGGTTTTTTTCTCATTTTTATGTAGGGAAAGCTTTCTGAGAAACAGGTAATAATATTCCTTTCTGTGCTTGCCAGGGTTTGTTGTTATGATTATAAGTGATATATTTCTGCAAAAAGAAGCAGAAAAAATATTAATGGATAGGGATTTTAATGTTTTTTGTCCACAAAAAGAACATTTAGGTGTTTAGATGGTTTTAGAACATTCAAAAATGGTTTATTAACACATGTCTGAGGAGCCCTTTATTATTAGTCTGTCTCCATCTACAAAGCTCAAAATGCTCTGCTCCACCTTGTGATATCATGTAGTAGTTTTCAAGTTAACAGCTTCTTTTACCTTTATTTCAGTAGAAACGGGCAATTCCAGGGCTGAAATTAACCAAATGGTTCTAGTGGAGGTGTATGGGGTTTAAAAACGCAGTGGAGCACTTCCTGTATTACCACATGACATCACAAGCGGAAACAGAGTGTTTTGTGTTTGAGAGAAGAGCTCAGAATAAATATACAGGGTTTGTGTGTTAAACATGTGTGAATGAAACAAAACACAACTCCAGGTATGTTTGCGATGAGGAAAAAACATTATAACATACAATAGAGTAATATGGGCCCTTTAAAAAGCTATTTGGACATTTTCTAAAACCGTTCTATGAAATCATTATCACATCTTATTTCCAGTTGGCTTGATTTCATTTGCAGAGTGTTGCTGAAGTGAACCAGTTATGACAGAGGATAAATTTATAGAAAGGCAGAATCCCCCGGTGAGATAGCCGGCCCAGAACAATAATGAGCATGATGTAAACAGGACTATATGCCATGAGCTTAATGTGAATTTACACACATGCACACACACACACACGCACACACACACACACACACACACACACACACGCACACACACTGTATATGAGCTTCCTCAATATCAAGTCCAACCATGCCCTTTTATTCACAAATGCACCTGGGCATAGAGGAGAACGTCTCTGTATCTTAGCTAACAACATATGTTTGTGGATAATTACAAGGCAGTCCTGTGTGATTATCGTGTCATTTTGAAATACAATGCCCAAAGTAAATTACCTTTGCATGCTCATTTGAAGAGATTCAGAAGCAGAAGGTCACAGTGCCAAGGGTGGCTACAAAGCGCTTTTATCATCAAGCTGGATCATAAAGGTCAACTTGGAAATATCTAATGTACTTATTGTATGTATCTATTTGCTTGGGTTTCAGAATAAATACATTATATCTAGCAATATCTAATATAATATGACTTCACTTATTTATTTAAAAGTATTTTATTGAATGTTAGGATGGAAACATGATCAGTATTGCCATTTTAGGTAAGGCAGAACAGTGATATTTTATTTCAATAATTATTTGTGAAATTTGGCCACTTTCTACTGTAATGTTAATAATAATAATAATAATAATAATAATAATAATAATAATAATAATAATAATAATAATAATAATAATAATAATAATGTTCTTTCATTCACACTCAGCAAACCCACAAATTTAAAATGCACTTTATAAAATTGTTATTTGCACAATTGAATCATATGTGATTACTGATGATTGATCTTTAAAACAAAAAAATATTTGCTAAAGGAAGCTGCGGCTGTGGTTTTAACTTTTCTACCCTGGTACTAACACTAATTTGAGATAACTGAACTAAATGGAGTTTCGTGTTTTTTCACTCCTTTTTTGTGTTTGGAGTCAAATTAAACAAAAAACTTGTGCATTTAATTTAGCAAACGTGGGATTTAGATAAGAAAGGACTTTCGGCTAATGGTGCGAGAAAATTGTTTCTATTCTAAATCTGAATTTTCACCGACTTTTGGAAAGCTGCAAGAATTTTAATTCCCCCTGCCATGGTTGAAAATACTAACAATAAGAGTAACATTAGTTTGATGTTTTACAAAATGAAAGTGAATACATGCTTGTATCAAAGGCAAACCATTTTAAAGAGATCAGAGATGGAGCAGAAGGGCTGCTTTGATAATGGCTCCATGCAGCAGACAGGAGGAGTGACACAGGTGAACTTTGTCTGCAGTAGACCCTGTGAAAACACATTTTATAACAACTAAAAAGCCTTTCTAACATCATCGCTCCAGTCTGCTTCTGCAGATTGAAAGTGCCTTGACAACTCCACTTTAGGTTAATCTTTAATTATATACAAGTGGCTTAGTGTGGCTTATTGTGCCTATTTACTGCTCAGCCCCATTAGAATCTACACTGTGCAAACTCAAGTGAATTAGATGTGCCGCACTGTTGCTTTACACCTCTCTTTCTCAGAATCTGTCAAAACAGCTGGAGCTAAAGAAGTAGGGAGTGATTTACATTTGAAAAGGTACAAGCGCTCAAAGTTTCCTGCAAAAATGTTTTTCACTTATTTTAACACCCTGTCATTTTGCAGTACAAGTGAAAGATTTTGCACCGTTTGGAATCAATTATAAACCCTGAAATACAGGGAAAATATCAAATTCACTTAAAATTCGGCTCATTTTAGTCACAGAGACAGAGACACACAGAGACAAATCACAGAGACATTTCCAAAATAAACTCTTATTCGTATGTTGTGTATAAACTTTCTGAGGATGTGCAAACCTCACGCAGACTCAGTTTTGAGACGCACACAATTTGTATGTAATTGCAATTGTAATTCAGCTATTTTTTTCCCACTGTTCCTGTATATCCATGGGGACCCTCTCTGCCATCTGATGGACAGGTGGGTGCTCTGTGAAGTGGCTCCATCTTGTTTCCTGATGTGAATGCCAGTATGAATATGCCCCACCCCCTCAAGACCCCATTAAAGCCAAGCAAGCCAAGGTCCGTGGGTTTGATATGCATCGCCCAGGCAACCTATCCCGCCATCAACACATTGGGGGCCGCCACGTGAGAATGATCAGGGCTTATTAAAGTGGAAATAATGACTGCTTTACCTCCAGCATGAAATATTTAACAAGGACAGAGGAGATGGCTCAGAGGTGAGTCATAGCAGTGTTGAAAGAGAAACCAGAGGACACAGGAAGTGAATGTATACACATGTGAAATCTATAATGGACGTCAACAAGTGAAATGAAGGTCTTAAAGTGGACATATGTATTATTTGCAACGTTATTGGCCTTTTAACATGCTTTTGAGTACCTATGTGTACAGAAAACTCACTTTTTTTGCGTCATCTCCGCTCCCTCCACTTTAACTGCTTGAATTTAGCCTTAGAGCGCCTCCTACTTGCAGCAGTGGGCATGAACCATAAAAAATAACAAGCCTTTTAATCAACATGACCGGCACACTATTATCTGCCGTTGTAATTAATACAATTTAATGACAGGACAGGCTCAGATTTTATTAACTTAAAAACAGTGCAGGATTTCTAAAATTGAAAGTTGTAATTTCTGAGGCTCAGAGCAAATTGACCTTGTAAACAACAATAATGAATATATTGCATGATAGTCAAACATACTGGATTTTAATACACATTTTCTAAACAGACTTGTCTTGTCTAACTTCTCTAACATATATCAGTTTTCATGGTCAGTGTGCCTCATAGAAACGTTCATCTATACACCTCTCAACATACCTCGACCAGCTTGTTTGGCCTTGGTATTTAATAATATGAAATCAATCTATAGACTCTTTATATGGGAGAACTTGAATAGTCCATACTACCACATGTGTCACATCCCTGAGTCCTCCCGATGGTAATTAATGGAGAAATGGTTGGAGAAGTTTCAGCCATTTCTCCAGCCTCCATACAACTAAGGAAAACAGTTATAAACACTCCAATAACTCGAAGATTGATGGTTCAGTTCTTTATTTAAGTTTGTTCTGTTTGTGGTAAATCATTTCCAAAGTAAAATATATGTCAGTGCTTGCCATGCATTGCCCTACAGTACATTTTGTTATTTTGCGACTTGGACGAATAAAAATAAAAGCACATGATGCTGGTATGTAGTATGGTACATTGCAAGAAAAAATGCCATATCACAGCCTGCATACAAGTGTGTAAATGTGTCTTAACTTAATACTGATACTTAAAGTTGGAACAAACTTTTATATCGTTGTCACTAATGCAATTTAAGACAACAAAACTGTCTGGTTTGTCTGCTCATCAAAAGAAGCACTCTTAATTAGGTGTAATTTGCTGTAACCACCACATGAGTTGTTTAGGTTGCATTTAACATGTCTACAACTTAAGACATGGAAACAATAGCTGTCTAAAAAGACATCTGCATTTTGATCTAAAGTGACAACAAACTACAGCCTACAAGAACAATGCCTTTTGTTCTCTATTTTGCCATTGTTAAATCGCTTATATGTTTTAAATAGCCTATAGCCCCCGTACTAACACTTCATAATTGCTTTCTGTATGGCTAGCAGCAATGTCAGGATTAATTAATTGTGCTCTTTTTATGTTTTGTAGGAAATAGATCAAATAGTTAAAGGTACATTATGAAGCTTTTCTGGTTGACAGATATGCCACCTGCGTGTATTTCCATACTCTATACCATTCAAGGCAAAGTAATTAGATTTCCAAGGAGACAAGCAGATGGTGGACCCTCCAGAAAAGCTGCACAGTGCGCCTTTAAGTTCAATACCAGACTGAGTAAAATATGGTCACTGCCTCTGTCATTACTGCCAGCCACTGCAGGATAAACATGTGTTTTTACCATCATGTCAATTTAACACGTTTTCTGCCGCACATATAGCAACACCAATTTCTGTTTGTGAAAATATTGATGTATTTCGGACTGTTGCTTGGTCAAATGAGCTTTTTCAGTACCTTCGGGAAAACTGTGTGTGGGGTGGCCGCAAAAAGTAGTGAAAATATTCTCCATCAAGTGTGATTGGATTGGATTTTACAAGATGAATTGCCCAGACAAGAATTTATCCAATTACATCGCAGGGAGTCCTAGTGCAGCCACTCTTGTCTTGGTCAACAGCAATTAGCTTCAGTGGAGTTATCAGGAACCAGTAGATGTTTGCTATAGCATGAGTAAAGGTGGAACAAAGAACCAACCAAATACATCATTACACTATATGGATGAGTATTATCCATAATTTGGGTCCTTATATACTGTATATGTACTATCATGCACGTAGGTATTTTCTGCAGTATCATGTAGGTATTTTCTACAGTATTATGATATTGAAGTAACACTGTGTAACTGTCTGCAGGTGGCACATTATCTGTATTCTGAAACTGGAACATTCTCCATGGAGATAGATGCATTTTGTGCCATACTGTGGAATATTATAGCCAAAAGAAACTGTTTTCATGAAGACAAGCAGGCATAGTATATTTCAAACAAAGCTACACTTACAGAAAACATGTGCATGTTGTAATTAAAAATGCAATTAATTACTGTTCAGAATAAAGTGTACTTGTTTTGTCACTCAAAACATGGAGTAAAGCATATGCTACAGGTTAATTATTACAATACAGACATACCTTTATTTTACATTTAGTATTGAAATAATCAGATTTCAGTGATGAGGCAAATAATCATGATCCTAGTTTGTGCCATACTCAAGCAGCTCTAACTATGATACATTTTGAGATTAGAAAAAGGACATATAGCCAGTGACATAATAAGTAAAACATGGTCAAAGGGTCCAACTTCTAACAAAAACTAAAATGAAACAAAATTAAGATTCCTGTTGAATTTAAGCAACATTAACTCAAAAGTGAATGGAGAAAGTGCATTGTGGTCCTTATGACAGCCAAAAGACAGGCAGAGCAGTCTGACCCTCAGCCCACACATCTTTTACTCAAATGGAATACAATACTGTAGCTACTGCCGCTGGCTTTCTGAGCTGTTGACTTTGGCTTCTTCTCCACAGAATCTGGAGTGATTTGCACATGTGGTGATGTTGTTTTCATATGTCTTTCAGCTAAGGCATACTGTGTGGCAGTAAAACAGTAAAAGTAGATGGGTAAGTAATAAAATGTTACAAAAAATTGGCATAAATATTAGTTGCAACCAATGAGAGCGCATTTGTCCCACCCTAGTGAGTACTACTGTACTGATTTTAGACATGCTTCTGTACATGCTTCTGTATAATACAATATCTGTTAAGACTGGAAAATTAACTATGTGCCATAAACAAAGCACAAAACGGTTGTTATTGACATGATAGAACATAATGGCAGAAGGTAATTCACGTTCAGTAGTTCAGTTTCAGTGACATTTGCAGAATGGGAAAGAATAAAGAATTTTATTTCAATCAAAATGATGTAAGATAATTTGCAAATTAGACATATCTACACAACATACACTACCACTCCCTTTGGACACACTTTTTCATCTATTTTTCTTCTTTATTTCCATGATTATGTGCATTGTAGATGTAGACACTGAAGGGATCAAAACTATGAATGAACACATATGGAATATATTAAACAAAACATAAACTCATGGTTTTACTTTGCAATGCTGTTAACAATGCAAAGGGTGACCACTTTCAAGAGTTGAATATAAAATATAAAAACATATATATTTATGATTTATTTATGAGTTATTTAAATTTTTTTCCCTTTGCTACATAATTTCATATATCTTGCATTGTATTTGATGTCTTCCATGGGTACATAAAAGATTGAAAATAGTAAACTTTACACTTAATGAGAGGATGTGACTATTAGGGTAGACTGAAGTAGAGGGTGCTGTACTCACCCTCCCTGGCGTGGGGCTCCACAGATAGTGCAGGCTGATCACACACAGGGCCAGCACCAGAAAGAGCGTGGCCAGGATGAGGGCCAGACGTTGGTACCCTTGGAACCTCCTGTGTTTGCCCCCCTCCACCTATCAGCACCACAACATGTCATCAGCATAATATGGGCCACATACATGAAAGTGCTCTTCAAAGTCTAATTCCAGTCTTTACTCTGCAATTGTTGCTCTGACACATGCCACGTATAATTTGGCTACTGCCACACTTCCTGTACCACAGAGCCTCCGACAATAAAAATACATACAGCAAAACAGGCCAAGACAAGTACAATGGAAGAATTACATTTCCAACTCAAAGAAAAACATGGTCAAACTGAGAGAAATGATAAAATAATAATACAGTGTAAGCATTAGTTATTTTTTTTATTGTTACATAACTGATATTCCATTGTTAATCAAGCTGAACAACGAACAAACCGTACTAGACTATGGTACTGTCAGTAAATTTGCCTTTCCACTTATCTCCAACTTTGTGATATGTGTTTATTCATTATGTTATTGGAAGAGATTCCAAAAATGTTGCCCATTTAGAACTGTGCTTATAGCAAGAAAGACGGACTACAAGCGCATTAGCAAGGTTACATTTATTAACTATTAGTGCTAATTAAAAGTCATGGAGGTGTAGTCAACTCCCCAGGCTTTGGCCAAAAATTAATACGTTTTTTTGTTCCACCATTCACATTGGACCTCTTTTGGTGGTCTCCAAGGGTAACACAGATGGCAATAGGCAAAAAGAGAAAAGAAATTTAACAGTAACTTCAATTAACAAAATTGGTGTTGCTTATCAGTGAGTTTTGTAAAATGGTGATAAAAAGAGCTAGGGCCTTTCTATTGTTGCTAACAGATGAGCTGCTGCTTTGAGGACGCCCCTTGAGAGTACTGGTTTTCTGCTGTTGAACTTTGACTTGAAAAATGTAAATTAATTCAAATGATAGAGCTTAATATACTGGATCGTGTTATATATAGAAAAGTATATTGATTAATTCTGCAAGCTGTATATGCAATGTATATGAAGCAATAAATGGTCATTTCCAGAGGGCAGTATAAGAGTAAAATGCTATACATGTGTATGTTTGGACTATTTACTGTTGTTAAATTCAAAATTATCATGACAAAAAAAATAAATGAAAAGAAAATCAGTCATTTTTGTAAAAAAAATGAAACAAGCTCTGTAATAATAAAATATCATTTAATCAGCATTGAAATGGAAAAAGTCAAGTATAGATAGAAAACCCATACCTAACTACATTAGATGCATTGTCATAGTTAGCCAGCCAAAAACAGTTAAAAAGGATTCATGTACACGTACTTAAAGACTACACTGCATAACTTTTCTGGTGGAGGGTCTGCTACCTGCTTGTCTCGATAGAAATGTTTTTGCTTTGTCTAGAATAGTGGTTCTTAACCTTGGTTCGATTGAACCCCAGGAGTTTGGTGAGTCAGTCTCAGGGGTTCGGCAGAGGTCAAGACCAAGATCCAACTCATATGATTCGTGATGACACGCCCCATTTGGCTGTTATTGGCTGCAGGAAATTTTGTGCGCACAATAGTCTTGTGACTGTCGTGATGGTACGTAGTGTGATTTCTTTCTTAATATTTTCCCTTCAAACTAACTATGTCGAGCAAAAAAAGAAAGTGGTCAGACGAATGTGTGCAATATGGATTCACATGTTTGCAGCAATAAAACATATATACCTATGTTTTGAATTTGAAAAAAACATATTTTATCTTTCCACTTAAGAAGGGTTTTGTGAATGCACATGTGAAATGTGTGGGGTTCAGTATCTCCAACAAGGTTAAGAACCACTGGTCTAGACTGTTCCACAGTATAGATTAAACTGATCTATCATGAAGGAAACAAGCAGGTTACAGCACTAAACGACATTACAATTTAGATCTATGGAGAGTCGCCCCTGTTCACAGAAGAAATTATTGTATTTTTGAGCAATAGAAACACACGTAATGAATAAATACGAGGTACATATGTTTATTGTCATCCCATGGAACATTCAGGGAAAGGAACAGGTCCATGGAGACAAGCAGGAAAGTGACGCAGTGCACCTTTAACTTTAAGTGTGCAGATTTACAAACACTTTACACTATGATAGCTTTTTCTTCTTTATAAACAACCAGTTACCAGTGGGTGCTAGCTATCCTATTTGTGAAGACCATGCACCTCCTCCACTGCACACCTAAAATTTTAGTGTGCATTGATTGTGGTTGTTGTGGATTAATAATAATGAATTTCCTGGAGACCCTAAATAATATTGCTCTCTCCTTTGGATAAAGCCCCATTGACATTATCCAAATCCTTTCAAATAGCACAGTTGACATGTCTCCTAGAGTGGAAAAAGCACTTGTGTCTGAATGCTGCGGTCTCACGTGGATGATTGCGTAAGCCGTGGAAACTTAACTTAGCGGACCATCACCCCTTCCCCTCTCCTCACCCGCCTCCCCTTGCTCCTCTGTCAGTGCCTGGGCTTTGAATCCACACACACACGGTTACTGAAATAAAGATGGAAGTGAGGGCTATTGGCGAAGCAGCAGCGGGCGCCAACTACTGTTTAAAGGTTTAAGAGTTCAGAGCCAGCCCATTCCTCCAGAGCAGTGTGAGGGAGAACGCTTGGAGCCCCCTGCAGTTACCATGCAAAAAAAAAAGAACTAGGAGGGGAGTAGTATCCAGCCAGAAAAGACCGTAATACCTGGGATGATTGATTTAGACACAGGAAAGTTGGAGTTTATGTGAAGAGTCATTAATATCTCCACTACTATTAGAGATATTTTTGTTATTTAAACTTCAGTAAAGAGCCATGAAGATAGTGTGTGGAGTAGCAGTTACAGCCTGTGTGTGGAGCCTAATGGTCGCTTTCTCTGCAGAAGACATATACACGTGTCCTAAAGCATCGTATATTAGCTAAGATTTAGAAATTGTGCGTTAAAGGGCCCTAAGTTGAGTTTTATGGCCATGTTATAATTTTGTATAGTAATCAAACCTACCTGGAGTTGTGTTTTGTTTGTCTCTCATGTTTTTCTACCTTCTATACATAACATCTCTGTGAAACTCTCACATTACCACCTTAAAACACATTTCATGTTCATCTTGAGGCTTTAGGTTTTTATTACTGTTTCTTTGAAGCTCTATATCAAGTCTAGTGCCATCTGGTGGAGTTTATTTACACATATGCGTCTCATTTCTCGGAGGTTCAGGTTCAGGTTACTCTTCACGCATTTTCACTCTTTCTAAGTAGTACTACAGTATTTACAAATGCTATGTTGTCCAAGGCACTTAAATAACTGTATAACATAGGACCGTTAAGCTTTATAATGAGTAACACAAGTTGTCTAAAATAGAATACAAGAATAATGAAATATTTTTGTGCATGGATCCCAGAACACATTAGTTGAGCTAATGGGCTTGACAGAGGTCTGTACTAGTACTTGACATTAGGCAGTTGAGGGTATGTTTTATTTTAGTGCACCATTGTGTCTTTCTCAAACTTCAGTTATCTCTGCTATATATTTAAACAAAAGGGCGATTTCTGCACCCTCACCCTCTAACCTATAGCATGCACTTCTGATACTGCAAGTGGATTGTGACAGACAGCTAGACAACGATGTTAAAAGATAATGACACAGTGCAATGGGTCCGGCAACAAGTGGAATATGAAAAGAGCGGTACTTGAGAGCAGCAAAATCCTCCTGCTCCTCTGGTGCAATAATAAAGAGTCAAATAAAGACAATGGGCATCTGAATGCAGCCTGAGTCAGTGCAGAGGTGGGATATTGGAGACTGAAGGCAAACACAGCGCAGGAAATAAAGGCAAGATGAAAAGCCAATAGGAATTAGATGGAAAAATGAAGAGTATGAGAAAGAAGCATCACCTTACAACTGAGAGGGAAAACTGTGAAGAAACGCCTCTGCTGTACTTCTACTTCAGACTTTGGTACTTTCAGAGAAGATTACTTAAACAAATGTCACAGACAGATTTTCATATATTCATATTTATATTGCAGATGTGGCAACAAATCATCCTGTAGCAATAGGTTGTGTGAAGATAGTAAAAGTGGTATAGTCATAACAATTCATTAGGTGTGGTAATGGCAAAAGTACTAGTACAGGCAGTAATAGTATTAGAAGTAATAGGGGTCAGATTTGCTGTGTAGCTTTTACCATCTTTATTTTACCACACCTTTGTCAGTAATAAAAGCTCCAGCTGCTCTATGTTAAGTAGTAAGTAACATTATTAAACAAATACATTTTTCAACATTTATTATTTTTATATCATTATTCTATAACATATTATTATATTATTGATTATTTTAGGCAATAACACCTACTTAGATTTAATATGGTACACAACAAAACAAAATCAATCAAATTCTGCACTCACATCTTTCCAAAGCATCTGTTGACTGCTGGACTGACTGCAAGCCTCCATAATGCAGAGCACAGGGGTGAGCTCCTCAGCAGTACAAATACAAAGTGTGTGCAGGAGTAGTCCCAGCTCTGTGCCCTTCTGCTCTGCAATTTGGGAGTGCGCTTGAAAAGAGGGGAGGGAATTTTGGCTGTTTTTTCTGGCTTCTTTTTTTTTTGTGTGTAGGTACAAGGAGTGGAATTTCTGCAACATTTGTGATAGCCATTAAAGGCAAAGGCAGATGTCTCCCCTCTCCTATTTCAGAAGGAGTGACAGTACTCCGAGCTCCATAAATTGCACTGTGCTTTCCCAGGCCATGGAGTTTGCAGGTAAAAAAAAACCCTGCATAAATCTGTGCATTGTCATCAAATATATTTTTACAATAAATAAAACTTGCCTGAAGATGAGTGAAGGATTGCTGAAAGAGTCTGCCAAATAAAATAAAAATAATTTGTTCTTTGTAGAGAAAAATTGTTTTCATTTGGGATTTTTGAAAAGTGTCAGGAGGTTGTCTGGGGCTGTGAGACTGTACAGTATATGCTAATGCTGGTGCTGCAGTCAAGTTATTCTGAAGAGGAATCTAAAAGAACACAGGTCGATTATTATAACTCAGGATGGTTCAACATACAGTGAGTTGTGGAGATTGATTAAGAAATGTGACATTGTTAGCAAAATAATGATGAGGTAATCCATTTTGAAAAGCAACTCATGGCACCTTTGGGCTTTTTACAATTCAGCCTTAAGGCCACGACACACTACAGGAGAATTTGTCCGATTTTGACTGTGATATTCTTCTCCCTGAGTTTGAGGAGGCGTGACCTGACTTTTTGTCTTCGTGTGTGATTTTGAAGCTCCTGCACTCCTCGTGTGTGTGTGTGTGTGTGTGTGTGCGTGTGCGTGTGTGTGTTGTCAGTGTTACTCTGAGCTGATCTGTCAAATCGTAACCACTGAACATCAGCAATGATACAGTAACAGCCAATCAAACAAAGCGTCAGGAGTAGAGCAGTGACGGACACAGAGACCCAAGATACAAACTTGGGATATAGAGAAAATAAGACTTTATTACCCCCCTCTTGTAAAGTGGTACATTTAAACTGCATCTCATCCAACTTATCCAAAAAGAGAGACCATATTACACCCGTCCTAGCCCAATTCCACTGGTTACCTATTAAATACAGAATTGATTTTAAAATTGTATTAGTTGTTTTTAAAGCTCTGAGTGGACTGGCCCCACAATACATTTTGGACCTCCTCCAAATTTACATCCACACACGTGCTGTGAGGTCTGAGGCCCAGCTCCAGCTCGTAGCGCCTAAAACGAGACTTAAAACCAGGGGGGACGGGACCTTCTCTGTGGCCGGCCCCAAACTCTGGAACGCGCTACCCACCCATGTCAGAACAGCCCCCACAGTGGAGTGTTTTAAGTCTCGTCTTAAGGCGCATTTTTATTCTTTGACTTTTTAGCACCGCCCTCTGTGTTTATTCTCTACTTAGTTTATTGCTTTCATCTATTTGTGCTACTCTGTGGTTTGACGATTCTTGTTTTAGGACTAGTATGAATTGGTCTGGGCGTACGGTTCTTGCTCTTGTTTTATTTTGCTGGTTTTACTGTGTGTGATCAAATCTGAGTGTTTATTTTTTATTATTGCTCTTTCTTTGTATTTGTGTCGCACTTTGGACTTTGGTTTGTTTATGAAATGTGCTATATAAATAAAGTGGATTGGACATTATCCATAGAAATTGTCCTCCACAAATAATGACATCCAGTCCCAAAACTGCCTTATTAATCCAGTTTGAAGCGTTCCTTGAAAATAAAAAGGCAAGAATAGCTCCTCTTGTGTGTCTGTATACATCCACACAGTGCACGGATGGAGGTGAAGCTGCAGATTAACAATAGTGACTCTACTTCCTGTGGACTTTATCGCCAATCTTTATACAAATTATGTATCTGAAGTAAGCACCGCATTTCACAAATAATAATAACACAGTTTTGACTTGTATCTAAACTAGAAGTGCAGAGAACACTCTTTTAAACACTTCAAAGCAAGTGATTTTGTAGACAGGAAAGAGCTGATGCGATCGCGCTCACAACTTTATAGCGTCCGCAGACATATCCTGCTCCAGTCTTTGCAATCGGAGATTTTAAGTCTCATAAGATTCTCGTAAGACCAAAAAGTCCTGTAGTGTGAGGCGGCCTTTAGACAACCATGATTAAGATCTGCGAACTAACTTTAAATGGTTTGTAGCAGCTTCACATCCCTAGCATAATTATTATTCACTGCTATTAATTTGTATACAGATTTTACAACCTTATGAGACCAGAGCAAAGCTTAGCCATCACAGTAAAGATAAAAAGAACATGCAAACAGCACATTCCCTGGTTCTCAGACAATAAAATGCTTTATACCAGTAATTAGACGCAGACGGCAACACATTTTGACCCTAGGAGCTGCTTTTACAATATTACTGATACAACTACGGCAAAACTAAATTTGCTAAACTAAATTTGCTAAAGCCGCTTTAACGTACAACTTCATGACTTTGATCCACCAACATTACTATCATATTTTAGACTACTGTACTGCGTAGAATGTCTGCAGATCGTGGGCTCTCAAATAAGAATCACATGTTTGAAAGCCCCTATAGAAACCTCAAGGCAAGCTGACCAGTAACTGAATTTCAACACACAGAGGTACACATGCATCCAAAAAAGGAGTTAAGGGCATAGTTTCTTGGGTATTCATTACAATGGTTATTATCCGATTGTTTTATTATGTCCACTCTATTCCTGTATTTTGGTACTCACAAAAACAATGTTGGTGAAGCCTTTTTTGTGTGTGTGTGAGAGTTACACCTGTAACTGAGTGGTTAGGATCCCCTTATTAACTGCTCCCACAATCTGTCCCGACTAGGGCAATGTGATATTAAAAAAAAAAAAAATAGTTACATCTTTATTTAATATTCTAGACATTTAAACAAATTAAAAATGTCATCCTTTGTTTTGGTACATAAATAACTACTAACAAATTAACCCTTGTAAATGCAGGATTCAACCCAGTCCTAAGTAAACACAATGAATCAAAGTTAGTAATATCAAACCAAACATTAATGGAAACCAAACCAGCCAATTAAACCCTACATTTACAATAAGCCCAAAGTGCCAGCGCTACGTAAACATGAATGTTGTTCTAATGGGTAATGGCAAATGGTACTAATGGGTAAAGTACTAAGGTATGTGAGGTAGTTAAGTTAAAGTGCGTCGAGTTACAGATGGGGAAAGTGCACTGTGCTAAGGGGGCCTACCTGGGCTAAAGTGACTTGTGCTAACCCTGAGACCTGACCTTGCATTACGCTGCGAACCCGGCCATATATTGCACTTCCCTCCAAGACCTTACTGTGCCACAACATCCACATAAATCACACTAGGAATGAAGACTAAAGAATAAAGAGCAAGAATCTACATTAACTTCAAGTAGGACATTACCGACCACCACCCCAGGTAATGAAACCCATTTACCGGGTATTAGGTATAGAAGAGGGGGGGGGAAGGCAGCCTACATGGGTCTCGGAGCAAGGAGCGGCCGCCGTCTCCAGCTCCACACACCACCTTTGATCCGGTTCACAAACAGTACATTAGGACCCGTTTTTAAAGAACAGACATGCCCAGAAAAACTGTTTTACTGGCATGTGCCACGTAAGGCCATGAGCAGAAAGCCCCGACTACTTTCCTACAACGTGCTCACCTATTTCTACTCTGTAATTAGTGATGCTCTGAGCCACGCACGGCGACGTACAGGATGCACTAGGGGACAGGTAGAGGTGGGAAAATCTAGTGACTCTGGTTGATTGGAGAACACTTAACCCACTGTGCCATAACCCACCATTAAGCACTGTGTGGCCAGTAGAAAAATACAGAACAAATAATCAGCAAGCATTCTTATAGATCATTTTTGTTACAAGAGACTGTCTGGATTCATTGTAGATTTAACATTTTCTCTAATTTGTTTGTAGTGATGCTCAAGCCACGTTTACAAGAGCAGACTGCAGTTACACGTATACCAGAGCGATAAATACATGTAAAATGGATGTTGCCTTATATACTAGGTTGTTATGTGCTTATCCTTGATGTGTTTGCTGATCCGTGCCCTATAAAAAATGAGCCTCCAAGGTTTGTTTATGGCAGGGCATTAGCTATTATGCACATGGAATTATTTCTGTTATCATTCCTCATGCTAAGCGGAAGTAAATACAGTCAGACAGGCCAACATGTGACAAGGTGTTACTGGTGAATATGTATGGTGAAGGTCACGGCAGAATTTAGATCAAACCATTACGCTCTAGTATCATGGTGTGTTCAGTGTCCTGCTGGTCCTAGCCTAGGGATCTGGCTGCAGATCTCCACCCAGAGGACCCAACCTGCAGATCTCCACCAGGACTTTCAGTGAATTACGTCCATCCACAGGTCCCTAAAAGATAACAAACAGCGGTCATGCCAAAAGACCGTCAAGAATCACTTTCCTGGCTGCTGTTTTCGATATAACGTTACAAAAGTTGACATTATTTTATACCAAAGACAAACCCTTTTCATAACCTTCCATTATTTGTGCCTAATCTTAACCAGACATAATACACCTATGTTATTTGTATTCACGGGTTGCAAAAGGGTGCATTGCAGTCTCATTTAAAAGTGTTCGAACCCTCATTTAAGGCAGGTAAAATAATGACATCTAATGGAAGAGCGTTGTCTTTGTACCCTTTTAAAACTCAGATGCCCCCTCAGTCAGGTTGGTCTGCCTAATTCATGCCATTGTGTGCTACACTGTCACAGTTAAAAATGTGTTGTGTATTTTAATCTAATCTAATTTCTCGATGCATCAAGAGCAGACGCAAAACACCACAATGTTCATTTCAAGAGGACAGGGCACCAAATGATTTAAAGCATCATTAAGAGTAAACTAACGGAAAAAGAGACATGTGGATGGTGGTACATACTGGTGGAGGTCTGCGGGGTAGGGTCCTCTGGATGGAGATCTTTAGCTAGACTCTTGACCTTTAGAGAACCACACACCTTTAACTAGCACTGATAAAAATACATCTAGCAGTAGTACAAAAATGTGAATGACCATTTAAAAGGTGCTTCAAAGTCAGTTGAAAGCTTTGATTAAATAATTCAGGACAGATATGTTTAATGCCATTTTTGTAGGACATTCAAGTTAAAGCACTAACATCCCCATGATGACAAGCACGCTGTGTATCCCCCATCTAAAAATTTACAGTTACACCAGACGTCCCTATTTACCCGGGACAGTCCCAGTTTTGAGCCTTGTGTCCCCTGTCCCACCAGATTTACCCCAAACCAGTTTTATTCAAGAAATGTCCCTGGTGTTCCTATTTTTGACAAATTTGATACCTGCCAACACTAAAGAGAGGCATCAGTTGTCATTTGTTTAGGCAAAATACAAAAAAGCTGCTGAAAAATGACCAAAACACTAAGAAAATGTGACTATACTGACTCACATCAGTGCCAAATGCATAACAATTTTCCTTAATTACGCACTCGTTTCCCAATTTTATTATTACCAACCAACCCAAACCAGGGATGTCCCAATTTTTTATTTTTGAATATCTGGTCACCCTATTATAACAAAGACAAATGTGACTCCATAAAAACATCCTACATTGGACACAAGGCATATATCTGACTACTGCCTTGAGTAAACACTATGCAACATTAATGAGAAAAATGTAGTCACCATGTAATAATCAATTATGTGTGATTCACCTTAAAAAGTTATTTACAGTCTTCCCTGTAGTAACCATAATCATACTAGTTTGTCCTGATTGGGTGCTCCGGTTTCCCCTTAAGTTCAATTTATCAGTGAGCATTCAGAAGTGATTTTGCACATTCGCGTCGCGGATCAGGCTGTATTTAAAACCTCCACTCTGTCAAGTGCCTGCTCTGACAGTTGTCAAAGATGATTCGATACTGATATACAGCACAAACTGGAGAATAACCCCAACTAGAAAATGCCCCTGTTTCTTTACTATTTAGAACCAGTTGAGCAAATGGGTGCAACCTTACATACACTAGTTTTTGTCTGCGTGGAAGCTGCCTCAAAGTCGTGGAGCGTATAATTTGTAGATGTACTTAGCTGAAAAGCACTGACCTTTCCTATATAAAGTAAACATGTGGAGATGGAACAGTGGGGCTCAATTAGAAGGCGGTTCGACACTTTTTCTTATAAGCTCGAGCCCGCTGACCTCATCTTCACTGACATCAGAGAGGTATATTCTTAGAACCTTAACACAATGCCAGTGAATTCATAGAAACCCAGCATGAAACCATTTTATGATTATACTGTAGTTGTTTCACACATTTTTAATTCGAAACAGTACTGTTTCCATGTTGGTTTTTAAAGAAATGTTTAGACTTGCTTTGGGATCTAAATCATACTGAATTATACTTTTAAATTATAAAACCAATCTCCACTATTTACAAAAAGATTCTCAATAATTCCAAGTTGCTGTGAGATGTGGCTACAGCTAGAGCTGCGAATCTATATTAGGTTTATTGTCATCTATTTCTGTTTTTATTTCACTTCTCTGCATTTCTATACTGAGTTTGGTGAATGTTAGACGCATTATACACTCGGAATGTAATATTTTTTATCTTGATGTGAGTCGTGCATCAATAAGAAACAGTTGTTGCATGTCAGCTCACCATATAATTACCACCACTGGAAATACGGCAGTTTATAATGTGATTAAGCCAACATTTGGTGAAATTTTTTTATTGGAACTTACAATTTGGGAATTTTGCCACCGCTTTACAGCATCCATTACGTGAAGTGAAGAAGATGCGATTCCCGTTTCACACAGTGGCAATACCTGTTTATGAAAACCATCCAGTTCAATTTGACACAAAGCTAAAAAGTGTGGCAAAATGTTAAGCAGTTTATTAAAAACACAATTTCACCGACTCAAAAGTTCCACTTCACACTCCATTTTAACCTCCGCCCTGGAACATTCCACTGGTAGGAATCGTCCCGACCTGCAGGCCCCTTTGAGCATGGCGCCCCACATTGGAGGCACATATTAGGTCTGTCACATCTGATAGCCACAGGACCTCGTCAGCTCTTTTCCATTGATATAAATCTTCACAATTACCGCGACATTTTGCTTGGGTAAATCAAGCTCGGGCCCTTTCAGGAAGTCTGTTGAGTCAGCAGCGAGCTTGAGCATCCCGGGGACCCTCATTCCCCCCTGATAGCATTCAGCAGAGCCACAAACCGGGGCTTTGACACTGCTAGAATAGAATAAACAGCAATTTGGTTTGGAGTGCGTGGCAGATACTCTCCGATTAGGAGCGCAGGTTGATGGGAGCTTTCATAGCAAAAGCAGGGGCAATCACAAAATAAACATTTGCACTTCTTCGCGCCCCAACTCTGATAGCTTTGATGGGAATTTTGCTGTTATATTTTCGGCAAATTGTAACAGTGCGGCCCATTACAAATCTTTTTTTTTTTTTTTCAACCGTATAAATAGAGAAAAAATCATCAAAAAACTTGTATAGTGCATGTTCCACAAAGACTCTGTTGAGGTTAGCTATGGCTATATCGGGAAAAAAAAATAAAGTTTCCTTTTGTGGACTCTTAAGAGACTAAAGCCTTGTAAAAGAAATAGAGCCACAAAACAAAACTTTACTAAGAAGTCAAAGCTCAAGCGATTAGGAACCAAGTAATACCAAAACAAAAATCAACAAAGAGTCAGGATCGCTTCATAAACATAATTTTAAAGAATGGTGTTGATTCATGACTCAGAGAAAGCTCATAGAAAAAGTAGGTGACAGAAACAAAAAAGCAAGCTCCAGTTAATTCATGTTATTTGTGATATACTGTAGGTCTTGGATATAGCTGGGTTTGTTGTGGCCACTTTGCAAATGAACATCCAAACAAAAATAAGAGATTGATGTTTGGACAGAGAAGTTTTTAGGGGCTACATCCTCCTAACTTCTCCCCCCCTCATGCTTCAGTGACACTGGAAGGCCCAGAGGAACAGAGGAAAGTATACCTCCGAACAGGAAGTTTACCCGGCACGACATGTCCCGGGAGTGCAAAACCGCCACGCATGTTATATTAGCAGGGCTTAAGTGGGACAACGTACAAGGTGAGAAGTGAAATTCTGTGTGAAATTGTGTGTAAAGATTTTGGAAAAGATTTATTTCAGAGTACTATGACTAAAGTGTTTTGCTCTTGCCAAATATGTGCAGCGTTCACAGCTCGTGGGCTCTGAGCAGCTAACATACAATGCCCACTTCTCAAGCTTTGTAGGAGTGAGAGAATGTCTTTAAAACAATGCAATATGCTGTTATACAACACGGTCTGTTCATACATACGAGCCTATTGGTGCAGAACATTGCCACTAAAAAGAGTGATGATGGTGGCAGAGTTGCAGACAGGATTTAATTGTATTGCCGTTGGGAGGTCAGATGTTGGTATTTTCAGCATTTAGCTTTCGTTAAATGTAATGCATGAACTAGGGATGGGCATTCGATTACATTTTCTTAATCGATCGTTGGGAAAATTAACAATTTATTTTCGATTAATCAATAACATTTTATATTAAAATGATCATCACTATTATTACTATTACTAATCTGCAAAAATACACTCAACTTTACAACATATAAACCATAACCACTATAGAGCCACATCAGCCCGTGTGAGATTAGAATGTGTTTAATTCAGCTTTGGCACGTTTGTTTACATCTTACAGAAACGAAACTTAAAACCACATGGCTCATTTGCGTAAGTGGAATAAAGCAGCTCTTTCCATGTGCGCTTATGTGGTCAGCTTTGGTTGGACTAAAGAACACGACGAGGAATAAGAGTTTTCTTTCTGACAGAGGATGTGATGAGGCTGGTGAGTCTGTTCTGTGAGTATGTCACGTTGGGAAATACTGCGTATACATGCAAAACCGGAATACTCAAAAAAAAAATAAAAATAAAAAAATAACTGGGATACTGATGAGCAGGTAAACACTCACTGAGGGATATAGTGAGAGCCAGAGCCGAGACGTGGGACTGTGGGGCCGCAACTCCAGTGTTTGTGTTGTGAGACGCATCCTCCACTCCTTACGCTACGTTACGCACATACACCTACATTCGGTTTGTCGATGAAAATGAACGTGATCGGCGAAATTCTTAATGATCAATTATCGATTAATTGACTAATCACGCCCATCCCTGGCATGAACAGCAGAGCAATGACAGTATGTTTTGTATCTAAATGTTTATTTTAAATGCGTCAATATCTACAAGTGATATGCAGAGCTAAAAATAAAATCACACAGTTTATCGGGTGCATATTGGTGGAGTGGTTAGCTCTTTGACTCTTTGTAAGAACATTTCTCAGTTGATTCTAAGGTAACAAGTGTTACATTTAGTTAGCTTTTTGTATGTCTTTACTAAAAGAAAAAATGCTGCATTTTTCATTGTAAATACAAGCTGCACAACAAAACGACATAGATCAGACAGTTAAAATTGCTTAGTCCTGTGTAACATTTTCTTCCTTATTGACCAAACTAACCCACTTTTCTTGTCTAGAGGACAGATTTACATAGCCACAGGGTGAACATGCAAACTCCACTGAGAAAAGTCCTAGGAATCGAATCAAGGACTTTCTTGGTGTGAGTTGAGAGGGCTAACCATTCAGCCACCATACAGAACAAATATTTAGAGGATATAACTTGAGTGCTTTTTGGCTAACCCTAAAGAAAAATATTGTATCATTATCTCCAATCCATACAGGTAAATTCTACATTTCTTTAGAATCAGGATACAATCAATACAATCAACCAATACAAACATGTAAAATGATCAAGTATTTTGGAGAAGGCCAAAGAGAAGTGAAGTAAAGTCCAAAACCGATTTTAAATTCTTTTCACTTACCCAAGTGTACCTCAGGGAAATAATACAGAGACATAATTCTTCCAAACATTGGTTTTTGCCATTAAAGCAGGTGAGGAGTTGGAGGCCGGGTTTTTCTTTGACATCCTGAGAAAGTGGATCAATGCGATGTGGATTGACACTGCAAATCTGCCTGTAGTTTATATATTCATTTCCCCAGCCTTACCTGCAAAGTACAGCCACTTTCGGGGAGATTTTCTCAATTTCTTGCTTCATGGGACAGGTGTATTTACTTACATAATTGTATTCCTCCTACGATTTATAAAGCTCTTAAATATTAATACAAGTCTGAATCCCGTCTGGAGCACATCTATGAAGATTATCTCTGCAACTTGTCAAGCTGCTTTAAAACATTTTTCATTAATGCAAGTCATAGCAATGAAGTAATCGGGATCAAGTTTAATGGATTCTACAACAAAATGGTGTGTCAGGTGTACACCCCGAGGCCCAAAACTTGTATAGTCTGCTGCTGGATCACAACATTTCCTTCATTTTACTACTTTTTAAACATTCCTTTGTAGTATGGAAACACGAAATAACTTGGAGATGCTCTAATTAACCTTGACAAACCTGAAGAAATACTTTTTGGTTTTCTATAACTATATATACTTTAAAGACAGTATAGATTCACTACATTGTTGTATCCTTAAAGTTGTAATAATAATAATAATGCATCAGTTTTATATAGCGCTTTTCTGGACACTCAAAGACGCTTTACAGAGCATTATTCATTCACTCCTGACCCGGTGGTGGTAAACTACTATTGTAGCCACAGCTGCCCTGGGGCAGACTGACGGAAGCGAGGCTGCCAATCTGCGCCATCGGCCCCTCCGACCACCACCACCACTCACATACTAGGCAATGTGGGTGATGTGCCTTGCCTAAGGACACTACGACAGTTTTTGCCACTGGCGCCCCACTGTGGCACCTGGAATTCCCAGTGGTCTCCCATCCAAGTACTAACCAGGCCCGGCCCTGCTTAGCTTCTGAGATCTGACGGGATCAGGCTTTGACGAGCCGGTATGGCTGTGTAACTTGTCCAGTGGAGGGTCCAGCACTTATACTTGTCTCTCAGGAGATATTATTGCTTTGCCTAGAATCTTTTAGAAATTTCTATCTTCATGGTGACAAGCAGATGGTATTTTTGTAGAAATAAAAACCACCTGTATTTGAATTAATGGTAGATGTTTTAATACCATACTGTGAGACTACTGTAATGCACTTTTTCCCGGCATAAGCTTCATGCACTTTCTCGCTTACAGTTGGTACAAAATTCTGCTGCGCGACTTTTAACTGGAAGCAAAAAATACGAGCACATTACTCCGATTTTAGCGTTGTTGCACTGGCTTCCAGTTCGTTTTAGAGTTGATTTTAAGATTTTATTGTTTGTTTTTAAAGCTTTAAATGGACTGGCCCCACAGTACGTCTCGGACCTCATCCAAATTTACACCCGCAAGCTGAGGTCCAAGGGCCACCTCCAGCTTGTGGTGCCAAAGTCAAGACTTAAAACCACGGGGGATCGGGCTTTCTCTGTAGCCGACCCTAAACTGTGGAACCCCTTCATGTCCGAACAGCCCCCACAATCGAGAGTTTTAAGTCTTGTCTTAAAACCCACTTTTATTCTCTGGCTTTTAACTGCGTCAGTTTGTGTGCTCCTCTGTGTCTCTTATCTATTTTATTTTATTTATTTTAATGCTACTTAGTGATTTTTATGATGTTGCTTTAATTTGACTGGTTTTACTGTTTTAGCATTCTTTATGTTTTATCTCTGTGCAGCACTTTGAAACTGCTCTGTTTGTAAAATGTGCTATATAAATAAAGTGGATTTGGATTTGGATTTGAAACAAAGCAGGCTAAGAAATCTCAGTGACGACTTTTCAGCTGGCAGACCCCCATCAGAAAAGTTACACAGTGGATGTTTTACCGAGATATCTCACACAGCTCGCCAGTGGTTGAAAAGGTAGTTGCAGGTGATTTAATGTTTCAACAGTCAAATAAATGAGATGCCATCGATCAGGGGTGGGCAATTTTTTTTTCCATGGGACCACATAAGAAACACAAAATATTATGGAGGGACGGGTCAAAATGCTTCACTCAATTCTGCATAATATTAATTGTATTTCTTGATAAAAAGCAGTAAATAGCATTGTTTTGGCAAGCTGGTAAGACTGGTAAGAGTATTTGTTATGACTATGCAATGAAAAAGCGAGTTTACCTTACAAAAAAGTAATGCAGCTTTAGTTCATGCATGAAGTAAAATTATAAAATGTGTTTATTTTGAATAAACGGGTCAGTCAGAGTCAACCAAAGGGTCTTATGTGGCTCGGGAGCTTAACAATGCCCAAGTCTGCCACAGAGTTTATTGAAAAGGAAATAGATCCCTGCAGATAGAGATGTCAGGGATGAATTGAAGGGAGAATATGAGACCATGAGGCATTAGTTAAGGGTCACGCCTCACAGTAATGAGATCCTTGGTTCAATTCCCCCTCTGTTTGGCCTATATTGGTGGGAGGGCGTAAAACTTGTATGTATGACAAATACTTAAAAATCATGATTTGACATGAAAGGGAAATGTATTCATCCCGAGCTTCACCTGGTGATGAAGAAGAAGAAGTACATCGAAGAAGTACATCGAAGAAGTACATTGAGAGGCTGAGGTGGATGATGCTCTGCTGCTGCGGTGAAGATGAACTAACAATTCAAATGTGACCTACATGAAACATTTTTTGGTAACACTTTAGTTTAGGGACAACTACAGCTACATCTAGCTAATAGTAAAATGCAATAAGTCTTTGTTAGAATTTATAAAGTACTTTCAATGCATTTTTGTCTATTTTTGCTGTATTATGCCCGTATTACGCCATTAACTTTTTTCTAGTGGCGGTTACAATAAATATTTTTGCACATACACCAGAGTCTTAATAAGCATTAATAAGTGATAAATACCAACTAATACCTAAGTAACAGCTAATTAACATACCAATTACCACTTTTAAACGTGGCCCCTAAACTACAGTGCCAATAAATTTTTTTTAAAAAAGACATATTTTTCTTTCTTGTGATGAAATGAGTTTAATTTTAGCAGCGTTATCTCTATGGGTTACTGCGGTGCACTGTAGTCAAAGTGGACCTGGCCTAAAAAAGACAGCTTTGAGCTTTAAGTCCCGACATCCCAGTGCCTGTGCCATTGGAGTCGGACAATGGAGCCAAATGTAACTCATAGCCAAATCATAATTACCTCTGCACCCTTTCCGAAGCAGCCCAATTGACTCCGGCAGATGAATGACAACAGGTAAAGGGCAGTGATTAGCCGCGGGCCGTTCTAGCTTTGTTTGGTGTGCACCCTCTATATAGGCCAGGTGACACGCTCGACTTGTTCCACTCCCACATTTCTAAGTAATTATTATGAGAAAACTCGGACACAGAAAGTTCTTTTTGCCTGTCTGTGAGAACAATAATAACCTGCTGATGATTTTTTGTTTAGGTGAGTCTTGTGGATTTTGTGTGAGTTTGTAACTTTCAAATGAATGGCCGACTTTGCGGGATGTTGTTAGGTTTTTGTAAATAAATTAAAGAAAAGAAAACATGTGGGATGGTCACGAACGTTCAGACCTTATTAAGTCTAATTAATATTTATAAAAAGAAATATTTACTACCTGGCTAAGACTAATTATCAACAAATGATGGCAAAATGTTAAACAGTGTACAAATGCGGAGTGCAGCGGAAATGAAAAACTACCACTGCTCATTACGTTAGTATTGATTAATTAATGAATATATAATTAATTTCCTGCACCTGACCCACTATTGCAAACAAAGGGCTCATTTATCAGTATCACCGGAACAAATTGGAGTTCAAAATGGGACATCGCACCTTCTAATGCAACACAACTAAAGCTTGTTTTCAAATGAGTTCCTCACCTACCACCAAAACCTCCCCACGAGTTGTCAGGCATTAACTATTAATAAAATAAATTACTATCAATAGTGGGCGTAATGATTCCGAGTGGGACTGCATTAATTATGAATGATGCTGGTTCCACTGCATCCATCTGGTCCAAATAAAGTCCCTTCAGCAGCTATCAATATGAAATCAATTCAACTCAACTATTCATGACTTTTGAAAAGGTTGTTAATTTTTCTAAAGCAAACAGAGACTCAGGGGAACAGCCTCACTGTGAATGGAATAACTGTGAATTAATAATGTATAAAATATTCAAAACAGGTTGTGCATGGAAAGATACAAATAACAGCTCATTGAGTGCTTACAACTCATGTCTCACAGTTGACGGACACTCTGTGGGTAGAGCACTCATGGTGAATAAGTTCTGTCTTCGTGACCTTAGGAAAGACACTTCAGCCTCTTTTAACTCCGTACGAGCCTCCCGCAGCCTTAGATCCTCAGGCAGGTCTCTGTGGCTGTTCTGAAGTCCAGGCTCTGGACAAAGGGAGACCGAAACTTTTCAGTCCGGGCGCCTCGACTCTGAAATGACCTGCCCGAGGAGATAAGGCTGCACCATCAGTATCATCTTTTAAACCTATTTTTAGCAGTTGGCCTTCCTTTAACTGGTTTTAGTTTTTTTTATTCCCTACTTATTTTTATCTTATCTCTTGTATTTATTTATGTATTAGAATGAATCTGATTTGTTGCATCATTGACTGTTTTCTTTGTTTTATGTGCTATTTTTATGTGTTTTGTATTGTTCACTGCAGCTTGTACAGCACTTTGTAAACCTTGTTTTTAAAAGTGCTTTATAAATTAAAAAAAGTCTCTTTGCCTTATATGAATGTGACGTGGGAGAAAGTGGTCAGTGTTGGTGGTGTTAGAGTGGCCGATGGTGCAGATTGGCAGCCTTACTTGTCTCAGTCGAGCCCAGGACAATTGTGGCTACAGCAGTAGTTTACCACCCCTGAGGACTGAGTGAATGACTGCAGTGTTTGGCATGTATTATATGCGCAGTGCTATAATATCATAATTATATACTGAAAAGTGGTGTTTCTAAACCACCATAGGGAATGAATACAGCGGTGAACATTAAATTCTGATATTGACAAATAAAGAGTGCACTTTTACTTGTCCTCTTTGCAACTATAAATAACTTTTGTCTGACTCATATAATTCAATTTTATTATACATTGCAAAGAAGAAAATGGATGGATTTGAAGTTTTCTTTTTGTGTGTGTAGTGTTTCAACAAATCTTAATGGCACACTTAAGCACTTTTTAATGTTATAAGTTATACTGTGCTCTCCACGAAATCATATAATTGTAGCACAACTCTTTGAAAATAAAAATAAGACACAAATTAACAAACTCTTGTGTTTAAAATTCAATGCATTTTGAGTTATTTAACAATGGACAGGACAATATAATTAATTGCAGTCAAAATAAATGTAAATAATAAATAGAAAACAAACAATTTCTCCTAAAAATATCAGTAGCGCTCTCCAGTGATCTTCCCCTGCTGCATGTCTGTTACACCTGTGGAGCTGCTGGTGGATTTAAAGCAGATTATCAGCTTAATCTGAGTCCATCATTGTTTGCACATTTATGAAGTGCCCACGCTGTTATCAAGAGTGGTGAACAAAAAGACGCAGCATGCTCCTGTGATCCTCCGACAAGTAGCCCCATTAGCTGGATTGAACCATGCCGATGTCTCTACCTGTAATGTTAATCCCCCACGGAGCCACCATCTGGGCACAGTAAACAAGCGCTAAAGGATGCTAATGTGTCCACAAATGGTTAACAGAAGCAGCCGAACAAAAGAAACCAAGTTAGACTCCACATTGCGGGGAAAGTGGTTCCTTAGCAACTATTGGCTGATTCGCTGTAGGGGACAAGTACTATTGAAAAGCAGAACTATTAGAAGCATTAACCCGCACTATTACTTCCAATTCCATCCAAAAAGACTCCCCCTAACTCTCACCCCCTGGTAAAGTGCACATTAAGCGGCCTGTGGGCTGACTTTTAAAATAAAACTGCTCAAGGCAAAAAATGTATTTTTACATATTATTCCAGAGAAACTAAATCCGACATCAGAATCGGGAGGTGAGGCTACAAATCTTTCCTATTTGCCTCTCCAACCACAACACATAGACAAAGGTAGATGACGTGTCATGCAAGGACACTCTGCCTGCTTTGTACATTCATCCGAAGGTTGACGGTGTGATTCCAGCTCCCACAGATGAATGCTGTCATTGTGTCCTTGGGCAAAACACACCGCCCCCAGTGTCTGTGTACAGTGGTTTATGAATGTGTGTGAATGGGTGAGTGGTTCATTGATGTAAGTAAAAATGTGACCATTTACCAAGGATACAATGAACAATGTTGGTTTGAGTTCAGACTGAGTGGGCATTTTAGCCATTTTAACCAGTAACACACCCTAGGAGTTTGACTGAGGTGACAGTTCACACCTTAGGGTAGTACAATAAAAAAGGCATTTTCTTTTGCAAAAGACATTTGATTTTAGTCACTATTACTGCTGACTTTGTTCAACAAAGTAGTTTAATATATACAATTGCTTGATGTTCAGTTACAACTTTTTGTTACTGCCCTCAAAACAGCAATTAATGTTTATTTTGGTCAAATAAATGTGGCTGTTTGCATATGTAAGGGTGAATGCTGATTGTGTCCAGGGTTAAGTCCTGTCTGATGAGGTAAAGGTGACGTAAGAGCAGAGGAGCAGTGGTAAACAGAGATGGATTAGGACTCTGCTGGGGTTGTTGAGGAGCAACATAAGGTAAACATTGAGTGAGTGGTGTGCTTCATTTGACCTCATGTCTTGGCTGTCAGTTACACTCACCACCAAAAGTGGGCCTTATTATGTAGTATGTGTTCATTCTAAGAACTTTCTCCTGCACTGAAAATAATCAAGTAATAGAAAAAGCAATTTTTCACAACCATTGCAACATGTATTCCCTGTTGACTTTGTAAATTAGAATCTCATTTTACTCTCACTTTAACTGTTAAAGTTCTGAAACTAATTCTGAAACAAATAAACATGCTATTTCCAGCATATTGTATTTAAGTCCAAAAGCACCTTACATCAATATTGGAGTAAATGTTTTGCATTCATATTGAACTGATAATCTTGAAATTACAGCTGTGAGATCTGATTTATTTGGATGAACTATAAATCAAGGCTCTAGATTACTCTAGTGCCATCACTAATCTGTTTATTAGGACTAACCATGAGCAGGGCATAAATTCAGTTACAACATTTCTTCTAATTCTTAATTTTATGCTACATATTCATAAACTGTATTTCAGGCTCATTCTGGAAACTTTTTAAAATAGACACCCACAGTGAAAAAAATGCTTTATATTTAGAGGTTCTGGATTATGCAAAATTGCAACTCCAGATCTAAAATTATCCAAATAATTCTAGTGAAGGTGTATAGAGTTTAAAAACACAGTGGAGCACTTCCTGTATTACCATGTGACATCACAAGGTGGAACAGTATGTGTTAAACATGAGTGAATGAAACAAAACACAACTGCAGGTATGTTTGTGATGAAGAAACATTATAACAGATGAGAAAACATCTTAACACAGCCTTTTAATCTTGAAATAAGATCACACTCTCTTCATCGTTTATTATCACTGCATCAAACAGATGTATTATCACTATATCAAACTGACTGCAAGTAACATTTCATTTACAGGTCATAACAGTAAGATTTCCATGTAAATCCATGTATTTTCTGTATAGCTGCTGCATGCATACATCTCCTGCAGATGTAGAATGCTGTACCAATTTATCTCCACATTTAATCACATGGAACTAAAGTGATTAAACAATATCTCAGGCAGCGGGACAAAGCAATTTACTTTAAAACATTTCCACTCTGAAATGCCTAATGTATAATTTTAATCAACTCATATGTATTCTCTATTTTGAAATGTGCTCGTTCTGATATAATAGGAGTCATAATTACTGTGTAATTACTTTGTGATATAATTAAGACTTGATTAGCATCCAGTATCAGGCAGACATTTGGAACATGAAATCACACTTATTTTACTGACCAGTATCAAGATATTTCTCAGTGCAAATGTGGAAATGGTTTTTGGCTTTTTCTGCAAACACAAAGTGATCCATAACTTTTACAAACAACTCTCAGTCAGTGGTCATTTACCTCTGTAGTTGCAACGATGATGGCCAGGTTGTTTATGCTATTATTTGGTGTTTTGTCCTCAACACCATTAACCAATCATAAAGCAGAATGAGCCTCACACGAGTCTCTCATTTGAGATGCCAGTTTTAAAGCTGAAATACAGTTGGTTTAAACCTAAAATGCCTCTGTGAAGTTTCACATGAGGCCTGGTCTGCCCATATAACGAGTATAAATTATATGTATCCTCTATATGATGGTTAAGGCAAGGGCTCAGTTGTGTAATTCCTACAGGAATGCATGCAGTTAAATAAATGTGCAGAAAAAGTTAAATATAGTTAGGTATTTAACACTGTATTTTATTATTATTATTGATAAAAAAGAAACATTTTGAAGAAAAGTATTGATATTTTAACTTGAGAAGTTCAATTTTTAATATCTTATCAGTATTTAAATATCACTATTTTGGTGTTGATACGTTCATTACTAGTCAGAGCTTCCATGAGACAGGCTGATGGAGAAGTGGTGCCTTTCTATAACTGTAGAAAGCAGGACTGAAATTGGAGAGAAGTACAAGGAAGTATGTCTTTATTTCTGCTCTCAGAAGTAAAGGTGACATTCACTGTTGCATCCCAAACTTTCTCCAACCACAAGTTTGCCTCACTATTTTTAAGTGGCTGGTGACTGCAGCCCCATCTATTACCTTGTCAGAAACTTGGTATTGAAATTGACTTATCTGGTGACTCTCAGTCCATCCACAATACATCTCAAATACTCTCCCGAGACCCAATTTTCTCTGTGTATCTGGGCACCTCCTTGTTTGAGTTATTTCCACTGTGAGCACAAGTAAGCCATCATGCCGGACACGCCAGGAAAAAACACTTCGTACCAAGATGGAAGATCAACACAACAGCAACTGTATTCATTCCCACTCCCTGAATAAACATTGTTGGCAGAGCAGCCAGATCCCGTTGCTCAGAGGTTGGCGGTGCAATTCCAGCTCACACAGATGAATGCAGTTCTTGTGCACTTTGGGGAGACACTTAACCCCTTCAGTGTCTGCGTACATTAATGTATAAATGTGAATGTGGATGAGAAAAAGTGCTTTATAAATGCGACCAGTTATTTTATTGAGGTCACAAGGGGTTAAGTTAAAGGTGCACTGTGTAACTTTCTGTCACCTGTTTTTCTCATGAAAATATTCTAGCCTTGTCCAGAGTGTGTTTTTATTGCTAAAACACTCTTGCTGGAGTCCTGCTTGTTTCCATGGAGACTGCAAAGATTTTTTGTCATTCTGTGGAATATTTCAGGCAAAATATATCCATGGAGATTTTGGAGGTTTTGGACCCTCTATCTAAAAACGTACGTCGTGCCCTTTAAAAAAATGCTAATAGGAGACAGCCTGAGATGCGAGCCAAGCTATAGTTAAAAATTAAGCCGTCATGATAAGCCGTCAACTAAAAACCTGCAAAGCCTTCAAAAGAAAAAGGTGGAAAATGTTTTGATTAATTTTAACTGAATGGAATTCAATGCTGAAAATAATGACTATAGTACCATGATTTAAGGTTTGTGGATATTGGTAATGTGATCCAGTGTAAATACCTATGGAAAGATCAGGTAAGTTAATTTATGGCTCCAAGTTTTTGTATTTTGTATATTAATTTGTAATTTTACTTTTTTTTTTCTGAACGTTTAATTTTATGAACTTAATGTTGTATTTGTAATGTTATGTTGTGTTCCTTGTATTGTTATTTTTGTGCGTCTTTGAGTATTGTGAAAAGCGCTATATAAATAAAATGTATTATTATTATTATTATTATGATAACAAATTTTCATATATATATTACGACAAACAATAATAATCCCAGTAAAGCAGTTTTTAAAGACACAGTATCATTAAAACGCCTGAGCTGCAACCAATAAATGGCAGAATAAACCATTAATTATTATATTATTATTTATTCTATTCTTTAACACTCAAATCTTACCTCATTACATAAAAATGGCACAAATTTCCCCACTTTGCAAAGATAAATACTGAATCCAAAAATATATTGCTCCCGTTTCCATATATTGAACAATAAGTTGATATTGTAATGATCATGACAGCCCTATTAAAACTCAGAGAATATAAATACATAGAAATATACATAACATAATAAGTAATGGACAGTGGATGGGGTAAATAGCACACAGACCTTGCAGCTTGAGCTTCATTAGCTGTGTGACATTTCAACGGACAAAGTACTGAGATGTATTTGGCTAAATTGAATAACAACACTATTGATAAGTGAAGTTTGCATGTTTTTCTACCAAGTGTAAACTCGTGAATTTAGCTCAGGTCATGTGGTAATGATCAGGCCAAAAAAAATAATGAGATGTATTTACAGCAGTATTGAGTGAAAAATGCCCATATTCCTTGTGGTATCATCATTAGTTGGTATTGGTTTCCTTTATATATTCCATACATTTAGAAGGGTTTAGTCAGTGTAATTGATTGGATGCAGAGAGGTGGTGCAAGTTTACCCATGTGGAGCTGGAATCTCTAACTCTGACTGCAAGAGTCTCATTTAAAGGTGCACCCTAACAGTATTGGAAAAGAAAATAATAATAATGCACAAAAGGCAAAATTATACACAAGCACAGCTAAAAATACATTTTATCGTTAAGTGGGTGAAAACAAGTGTTCCCTCATACTTTAGAGAGTCTTAACTCATGTTACATGAGGGTTAGCCATAAGTAATATTGGTAATATTGTAGAGCTGTGATGACTGGTGTTTTTGAACCTTGGCTTATGATGATGATTTACTCACATTACAAGAAAATTAATACATTTAAAGAACATTATTCGTACATCACAAGGACACTAAAGACAATGGTGGGACAATAGCTTTAGTCGTTTAGTCGTTTGATGGAAGATCAAAATCTTGTTCTACATACATTTGTGATATTTTGTTATCAGTTGATTCTCCTCTCTTTGTCTGATTGTATTTTGTGTGTCTCTTTGCCTGGAGGACTTGTTGTGTTTGTGGATTCCGTTTGCTGGTTCTGTCTGGAGGTCAGCTTGTCCGTGCCGCTCGTGCACAGGTAGCCCGTCACGTAGAGCACTGCAAGCTTCGGGGAGTAATCACGCGCCTCCAGCCTCCCCCATCAACATTCTCCGCTGCCCTTAGGCCAACAAACCAGATTTCTCATGTCAGCTGGCATGCACCTTCAACTCATAAGTAGCTGTTTGACTTTCACAAGTCTCCCATCATCCAGGCGTACACACTCCTAGGCAAGGTTGCCATCTCCTTGGTCCATAATTATATGCCAGTTCTAAGTGTCCACTCTGGCATGCAGATGGGCTGGGCTCTTTCAAACGCAGGTAGTGGGTCGGACCTGTCTGCTCGGGCTATTTATCATTCCTTGAGGGGGGCCGTCATGTCGTAATCATCGTGAATAAATTCCATTACTATATTTCTGTGAGGGTCCGCCTCTTTCAGTGCAAGTAAGTGTAAGTAACTGCAGCAGTTTAAACAATATCTTTGACAGCTGCTCTGTGGAAATTCACTGGAAAATCCCATTTGCTTTTGAAACACACAAACTGCATTCAATCAAGTGTAGCACACTGGCACCCACTTAATAGCTTTATTGTGATTTCTTTTAGATTCCCAAACTGCTTCTGTGCACATGGGGTGGATGTTTGAGGTTAACATGACATGCAGCTACACACTGTAAAAAGTTCTTATGCAATTAAAAAAGCAAATACTGAATGTCACTAACTATTGATAGATAATTTATTGGAAATCTGTTTTGAACCATTGCATATACTGGACTATAGTACTGTACCTTTTACAAGTTGGGACAGCTAGTATCCTTACTTTATTAAAAAGCAACACAAGCCCCATGTTTATCCATTCTCCCCCCCAAAAACATAAATTTCAAAGCAACATTTTTAGTTTTATTTAATTCTCTCAAATGGCCAATTGTATACCGTGCATGGATCGATTTGCCAGCATATATGCATGTATATATCTATTCATTTTTTTTCTCATCTTATGCAATAATAAAGTAAATCAATGAAAAATCAAATATAGGAGTAAATGATCCGGTAAAGGCTGAGTGATTGCATGAGGGCCTGATTGTGGGCCATTAGCGGCTGAGCTCTCCATCTGAAGTGACAATGATTATCATCTGTAACGCCTGCCGTCATTAACTCAGGGCTGGCAGGTATTTATGGGCCAAAGCAACTCTCAAACTCAGTGTATTCATACAGCAAAGGGAATGTGCCTTTTCACCCACATCATATGTATTAGAGTCCTTCTGTGACATTACCATGTTCTTTATACATGTAGCACTATGTATTGTACTGTGCTGCTTTAAGGTAACCTATAATGTTACTCTTGGTTGGCACGTCTTCTGTCCGCCCTGTGCTGCTGGACCATGATTGGCTTCCCACAGCTCTAATCAGCATCGCTTTCGCTAAGAGACAACTGTAAGATGGCAGCTCCAGGTAACTATGCCCCAGTCTCCCCCAAAGTTTGTCTTGATAATTTAAAATGAAATCAACATGTAAACACCCACGAGTGCCAAAGGGTAAACCCAATTTAAGAGCCCTGTAATTAAAAGATTGTGTTCAGAGATAGACGCACAGAGGAAGTAAACAAAACACGGGGAACACAGACTCTGGGTCTTTAGCAAAATTTAACTGTAGAGATGATAAAAGCAAGCAATGGGATTTTCAAGTAATACTCTTGAGTACTTTCAAAATGTACTGGGTTCAAAAAGTCTAAGTCTGTGAAATTACAGTTTTAAAATTTAACTTAGTTTGTAACACTTTTTAATTGAATTTTTATCACACAAATTTGTCACCAAATTTACAGCAAAGTAATTAATTCTTACTAAAACAAATCAAGCCTTTATCAATTAGTGCATAAAACAAGGCATGAAATTTGTGTAATCTGTCAGTCACCTAGCAACATTTTCTATATATAAGAACTTACGTATACCATTTTATTTAATTTCACATAATTTAAAAAAGATACACGTAGGGCCTATTTAGTTACAAAATACGGAAAATGTAATAAAGAAACAAGATTGTCGCAAGACTGGACTTCAGACAGACAAAAACAGACCTCATGACCACCGTTTGGGTACAGACAAGGAAGTGTAGATTTGCCATTACGTTATATATTTATTCATTTATTTTCTGTTCAGATCCGCTGTCTTAGTTCACTGCTTGTTGCAATCGGACTTTTGGTGGGTTACAGTGGTTATAATGGCGATCCACCTCCTGCAGACAGGCTTGGTGACATCGGTACCAAAGCAGAAAGGACATGGGTGCATGAGCCAATTTGAAGGCGTAGAGTAGATGGAGTGGGGTGTTCAGGCGCCATCAGAAGTCCACAGAAACAGTCATTAGAGCAGAGTCGAGTCAGCACATCTCAGTAAACTCCACAGCACCACAGCGCTGGCTTCAGTACAGATCGGACCATCTCTGATCCCTGCGTGTTAGCTACGTGTTAGCTAGAGCCATGTAGTTATATGGGCAATCTATATTTTTTTGCCCTGTAATTGGTAAATGGTTGTTTTTGATGAAGAAAAATACAAGTACTTCTTGTTTTATGAGTTCTATGATATACAAAATCATTATTATACAACTGCCTTTGCCTGTATTCTATTGAAATCAGACATGCTGACACTTTTTAGTTTCAAAATTATCCCCAGGTCTGTAAATGTAAGGTAAGGACGCATTTCAAGAACTATATTTAAAGGTCCTGTGTTGCGCAGATTTGACTGCCATGTTAGAATGTTGTTACCTCATTAAAAACTTTTGTTGTATTCACACATGTCTGAGCAATCCTCAAAAGCTCTTTTCCAACTTGTCTGATGGCATGTTGTGTTAGTTTTCAAGTTAACAGCTAATTTACTTCTTGTTTTAGTAGACACTGGACATCCCAGAGCTAAAATTATCCAAATGATTCTCTTGAGGGTGGATAAAGTTTAAAAACACGGTAGAGCACCTCCTGTTTTATGACATCGCGAGGTGGAGTGTTTTCCGTTTGAAGGATGAATTCAGCTGAAATATGCAGGATTTCAGTGTGTTTTTGATGAGGATACGATATTAAAAATAGAGTAACAACAACTTCCAGCTGACTCAAAAATACAAATTCAAAAATAACCATGGCACATTTTTAAATTGTGTTTCATATGCAAAGTAACTGTGTGCTCAAATCAAACTCAGTTTCATCAAAACCAGTTCAGCTGCTATTGCACTATTACCTTGGGTTATGTTTCAAATCCTTTTAATCATGTCACGTAATTAAGTCAATATTATGACGGCATCATAGTCAGCATTAAGAGAAACATTCCCACTTACTTTTCAGTGACATTTTTGTAACGGGCCTTCATTCGCTAACCCATTTGCCTTGTCTTTAGGAATAAATGTTGTTCTTTCTATTACAGGGTCAATTCTAGGTCACTTCCTCCAATACAGATGACTTTTGTGCTTCTCATTTTAATCAGAAGAGCGTGCATGGTAATAGCATGGAATTCAACTCATTTTCAATCACTGCTGACATTGAGTTAACCTCCAGGCGGTGACATGCGTGTGTGCCATGTCAAACAGGGGGCAGTGTGACACCACTTATGTAGAGGGCACTGTTCTGCATGGGATTGTGTGCCATATGTATATGCCCTTCTGCACTGCTTTGGCCACAAGGATCCTGTAAGCAGAGTCTGATGTAGAAAACTGTCGTGTGTGATGACAATTTTTTAGCAAGAAGGTAGATCAGACTTATGTGTCCAAGTACGGTGGCAATTATATAAAGCTATGATATGTTTTGCTTGAATATAATGTCCTAAATGATGTAGAATTGACTCTGGTGAGCTTTAAACCATGTTATAATGCTGTTACCTCATCAAA
Organism: Odontamblyopus lacepedii; assembly: GCA_034769755.1. Classification (NCBI taxonomy): domain Eukaryota; kingdom Metazoa; phylum Chordata; class Actinopteri; order Gobiiformes; family Gobiidae; genus Odontamblyopus; species Odontamblyopus lacepedii. Next base: position 13,357,782 of record CM068355.1, on the reverse strand, counting down.
AATGTAATGGAGTTGTGTTTTTTTTTTTTTTCATTCACACATGTTTGAGTAACCTTGCATTATTAGTTTGTCTATGCTGCCAAAACTCAAAAATATTAACAGCTACTTTTTACCTTTTGTTCAGGAGAAATGGGCAATTCCAGGTCTGAAATCATCCAGATGACTTTAGTGAAGGTGGATGGAGTTTCTGTATTATGAGATGACATCACAAGGTGTAACAGTTTATTTTTTTGTTTGAGAGAAGAACTAGCCTAAAAAGACAGGATTTGTGGATTAAACATGTGAATAAAACAAAACACAACTCCAGGCATGTTTGTGATGAGGAAACAATATTATAACATCAGAAAATAGCATAATACAGGCCCTTTAAAAACAATTTACTAGACAATGTTGTCATCAAATTATCATCAATGTATCCCAAATCATTCCCTCTTTCTCATTTTTGATTTATTATTGCAGTTATTTGTATCAAAGGTTATAAGTGCTTTTAGCTGTTCAAAGGACTGGCTCTTTTTATATTTATTTATATGACAATGTGAAAACTCCTTTTATCTACAAACTAACCACACAGAGAAATAGTCAAGTTAATAGTCAAGGCTCAGATTTGTTTAAAATGGTTCAAACTGTGAGGGAGTGTGTTTACCCTTTGGAATTATGAAATTCTAAATAAAACCCTGCACTACAATAATAATAAGTTTAAAAATGACTATTATTATGATGCTAAATATGTTTTCTTATGCACTAAGCTCTCATTTGTGTTGCCTGCTCTGCTTTTGTGCTAATTCTTGTGTTGGTTCAGGGTTAATCAGGATAAAAAATGTATAAAAATTGAAAAGAAAAGGATTTGGTTCTATAAAAAAAATGAGATTTGGTTCCAACCATTCCTGAAAAAGGACCGTTCAAAACACCTGACTCGTTCACGAATATCAATAATGACTGCAAGGCTGACAAAGAAAAGAAAAATACAGTGAACTCCATTACAGGCTGTTCAGAGTCATTTTAACTCTTGCCAGATGAAAATGTAGATTTTCTCTGTTGTAAAAGCCATTTCAATTGGAATCAGTCACTCAATATGTCTGTATAAAAAAGTGTTACGCATTGGTTATTAGAGCAAGGCCACCTACAAAAAAACTACCCAGCTGTCGTCAACCTTTACAGGGTTCCATTCATACTTGTTACCTATCGAAAACTATATTTGCAAATAGCTATTCAAAGTGCTTATAAAAATCAATCATGAGCATCCATCTGGTTTTCTGGGTCAGGCTGGTGTGAGGGGCTGAGGCTCTGTTTGAGCACACGGACAGCAGCTGGCTTTTACTGCGCAGAGGCCCTCCATGAAGTGAAGAGGGGCAGACTTTGGCTGCCACTTCACATGTTCAACACACATCAAGCGCCGCTGTGATCATGCAAAATTGACCGTGTGTGAGTGGGTTAGTATTGGAGAACTTTCTCAGCCCTTGCATCAGTATTTCAAAGTTCTACCCATATTTTCTCAGATGGCTAACTAGACTTGAATTGAGAATTTGTTCTGTGAAAGTAATTAGAAGGTGATGTCCGTCTAACTCATAAAAGGTATCCGCACAATGGTGGTTGCCATGGAAACCGTGAGGCCAGAGTGGTCTTGTGGGAGATGTGCTTTAATAATGTATTGGTCGAGCACACAAGGCAAATATAATATGACTATATAGAAATTTCAGTCAATGATAAGATATGACCGCGTTCTTTTGAGGTCCTTTGTGTAAAAAGGCCATAATACGCTGCTCAGATGAGTGGCCTACGGGGCTTTGCCTGATAAATATTAGGCATATACAGGCAGAGTACATTCACTTGAAAAAGACCATCAAATGCACAGCCAATTTGTTCCATATAGAAAGCACAATTGGTAGAGGCATAATGGGAATATACAGTGGGTTTTTGTGCATGGCAGTACTATTTTGTACTGCATGTATTTTACAATGATGGAAAGTAACTGAATACATGAGCAGAATATTGAGTTACCATTTCAGAATTTTGAGTATCAGTATTTTGGTTCAGCTCCTTTTTTCATTTGATGGTATTCATAATTTATTTACTTTTCTAAAATCAAAAGTATGTCATGTAATTAAGGCTTCAAAGTGCACATAATCAGTGAGAAAAATAGTTAATGTTAGGAAATGCTTTAAAAACTGAAACAAACTCAGAGCTGTTTTTGGTCCTATGTAGCATCTTTACACTATAATTTAAATGCAAACACAATGTAAAAGTATTCCACATTTTATGGTAGGTATTCAATATTCTGTAACTAAATACATTTACACTACATGTACACACTAAATACATACAAGTATTCTTCCCATCACTGTTTTTAGACTTGTATATAGCTTTCATTCACAGTGCAGTGCAGTGATTTCATACTTATAAACACAGTGTGAATTCCTATGCAATAAATAAGCAGTCAAGCACTGTTCTTTTCATTTTACAGCAAAGAAAAATGGCGAAATGCTATAATAATCCTTAAATATAGTATTTTCCTTTCTTCCATAACTTAATTAGCCATTTACCTCACAATGTTTTTTTCCATTTCAACTGCACTAAAGAGCTAGGATTGTATACTGCAGTCAAAATGTCCCGATGAGGGTTTAAAGAACACATATTATGCAAGATTTATGTTTCTGAGCTTTTTAAACTATTGTTCCCTCGTCAAAAACATACCTGGAGTTGTATTTTACTTCCTCTAAATCACATAAAACGACCTGCTTATGAATTTTCCAGTTTTGTAACATCGTAGGTAGAAGTCTCAGTTTTAAAGTCCATAAATCAATTTCCAGCATTTCTACTTTCAAATCTCGTTACGACTGTCTAATTCAGCATGTCAGAAAATGTTCCTAACCCTAGTTGTAATTCTCTCCACTGCTACTAGATGGTTCATGCTACAATACTGTAGAAACAAGCTGTCTACTGTCTGAAGATAGCCATTATTTTGAAATGCCAAAGCAAAATGCATTTTTAAAGGCCAATAACAATACAGACCCATATAATATTTGTTCTTTAGCAGTCAATGTTGATAAAATAATAATAAAAAAGAATAAGAAATATCTGTGTTTTCATGAAGAGTTAGACGTGTTTGTAACAAGCTGAAAATAACAGCCTCCTTAGTAAATAAGACTTCATAAGACATCCATGTTCTTTTGCATACAATTGGTTTTAATGAAGCATAGTTCAGCAACCTCACAGAGACAACGTCCTCGAAAGTGCATGTAATTTGGCTATTTCTCTTTTCCACTGCAATTGATTGTCATTATACATCTTTGTCCACAGTAACATAGAATTCCTGGCATAACTCTTGGGTGCAGCTACTCCGACTTGTTACAAAATTAGCCTTGGAGTAGTTCAATTCTAGACTGACACTATAAGAAGCACTGAGCTGAGTGGAGAGACACTTCAATTTGTCCAATTCCACACTTGTGAGGATTTGAGTAATCACCAGGCTGCACAGGCTGATTGGCCCAGAACGACGGCTCAAATTGTACTGAAACGTCACACTGATGATATGCAATTTTACATCCCGTGCCTGTTCCTATAAGTCAGAGAAATGCAAATGCAATCATGGTTAAAATTACAGAAAGAACAAAATAAATTAGATCTGAGGTAGTGTTGTTGTATCCTTGGGCAAGACACTTTTAATCAAATAGATTATAATGTTGCAATCAGTAAACAGACAAACTGACAAATGACAAAGTGACCCATGTACTGATTTCCTGTAGTCGCGTATTGAGTGACTGCATATTTCAACTTTCCGCTAAATCTTTGTCCAGTTTTCCAGTCTCCCTAATCTGGATCTCGTCAGACTGATGTGTGTCGCTCTCGGAATAGAGTTCTACAAATTCACCTGGGATGGCCCTCGCTGAAAGTGCTCAAAACTAATGATCGGAGCATTCAAACAAATACTTCACACTGATTGGTGAAAGACACAGACATCTTAGCCATCCACAAATGCACAAAGCATGTTTTTCACAAAGCATGTTTTTCACTAAATAGTAGTTTCTACTAAAATATTCCAAAGCATGTTGGTCTGTCAACAGGTTTGTTATGGTTTGTTCGGCACTGGCTTCCACACAAAGCAGTGCTGCCCTGTGATTGGTCAGTTTCTGACCTATCATATGCAAATCATTCAGATGGAGCTTTTCAGGACAGAAGAGTTTGTTAACTCAAACATTGTGAGAAATGTCTTGGTGGCAAGCACCAGTCGACTGAAATGAAGATGCATTCAACCTCACCTGCATTTGGACTGATTATGCCGTGAATGTTGTTACATTTCCTACATTTCATATCTGTAAACTGAACATTTTTATCATTGATTCCATTGCAAAGAGCTCCCTTTATTGGACACCTCATTCTGCAATTTGGACAAAAAAAAACAGCAGATGGAACCTTTAACTTCATCAATTGTTTTAAAACTTGAAAACCTTACCTGAACCATGTTACCTAAAATATTTCATGTATTCTTATACATTCAGAGAAGCATGTCCATTTGAACAAGAACATGAATGCCCGCTATTTAAAGTAGATTGCATTATCCATTTTGTTCTGAATATTCCATTACATCTCTTGTAAATAGTCCACTGCAGTGCACAGATAAAGAAGAATTGTCCACTTTTCCAGTCCCTACTTTTAAGAGGTTCATGAACTTAACTAACATCTCCTAATTAGTTATTGAGTGGCTGCAAGAACTCCAAATGGAAAACATAACACAACAGAAATAGGAAAAGTATGGGGCAGGCAAGTTTTGACCAGGTGTTGCCCTCTTCCCCTGAATGTGCTCCTCCTTTACTGCACTCAAAATATAAAGTGTAACGCACTGTCTTTTGCCTTACAATGGTTTTGCTCCATGCAACCTTTACTGGCAACAATACGTTTTGTATGCACAGAATTTAAGGCTTAATTCCAGTAATACCTTGTGGAAAACAATATTAAGAAGCCCCCCTTGTCACTAGCATTTGGGTCCATCAGCACACAATAACAATAAAACTCTGATTGTTTTCTATCAGTTATTATCTTATCAAGGCTCAGTGTAATAATCATTACCATTTCTTCTTAGTTATTCTAAAATACCCCAGGCCACCTCATAAAATGTCGCTTGATCCATCAGGTGAAACTGCTATATCTTTTGCATGTTCAGTTTTATCCTGCTTGTCGGATGCATATTTCACTCTAGTATCTTATTAATCATTATTTGAATAGCACTAGCGCTAATGCCCCAAACAATCTAACATACATTAAACAAATTCAAAAAGGTTATGTCACAGGTGCTGTTTTTCTATTCTGCTTATACTGTAGAAAGGTACAAGTTTTCAAAATGGGTGGAATCAAATCAGAGCCCTTAAACTTAAATATCACAGTCCCACAAGGCAGTATATTCAGACCTTTACTTCTTTCACTTCTGTCGCTATAGCTGCAACCGCTATCATTCACTCGCACACACAACACATACGTAGGAAAGGTGGGTGAAGTGTTTTGCCCCAACAACACAACAATAGTCAGTGATCGGAGCTGGGATTGAACAACCAACCTTCGTCATAAAGAAAACAGTTTCATATTTATATTTAATTATTTAATTTAAATCAATTTGTTCTTGTTCTGGTGGCTTAATGAGGAGGTACATTTCTTTGTTCACCTGTCAGTGCTAATTCTGTTATGCCTCGGTGCATATTGATTATAATGATATCTATTTAAAGAATACCAGTGTTAGAGCTAGACTGACTCAAGTACCAGAATCTTACAGACCAGAGTGAGAAAATTAAAGCAATCAAGATGATGCATGTGCAGACTCCCACATACATTCACAGTTAAAGTGGCATGTTGGCTTTTAAAAATAGACTTAAAAACAGTTATTTTTGCTCCCGCCCCTCACCATCGATGTACCAAGCAATTCAAATATGGTGTTTGTGCTGAACATATTTAGGCTGTGTTCACTTCTTGATTTGAGTAAAGCACTGTTGTAGACCTGGTTTAGTTTAATGAGTGCGTATTACACTTCTAGGAGGTATTAGTAGCTAAAACATGAACATATTTAGATCACCGTGTTACCTCTTATCGCCCAAAACAACATATTCAAAAGCTGAATCCCTTTCAATTTAGTTTTTGGTCTCTCTGCCGCTGTTCTAGGAGGAAGGGCCGTGTAGTAGGCGTATGGGAGCTGGTTACATATGCTTAAGTCTTGGTGATATGTTATCGTACGCCTAACCATAAGGAGGGTTTGAATATCGCCTGTGCAAGACTGCAAGATCACTCAGACACGCACAAATTATTCAGAAAACTACTTCAGGCATGTTTTTGTTAAGAGAATAACAGAATAACTTGATTAAAAAAACCTCCAAAAGAACATAATACCCCTCTTTATAGCAGACCTATTTTGCGGAATTAAATGTTTAGAGCTTTTAACCTTGTTATAGTTGTTTCCTCTAACCATTTGTTCACCGGATTTGTGAATGTGAATGTGCATATTGCTTATTTTCAAGATGCCGCGTTGCCTATGAATCACCAGTATCACCGCCACATATGCCCACTGCTTTCTATTTACTTTGCTCGCAATTTTATTTCCATAATCAGTGATATGCTTAGGATTTTGCATTGTTCCATAGTTATTTTGGTACAAATAAAAAATTTTTTTAATAATATATAATAATGCTCCACGGGCGTCGCAGATTATTAATATATATCAGACACAAGCACAATAGGTCTTCTTTAAGTCCAGTATTGCTGTGGTGTGTTTTCTAGTCTGAATGTAACGATAGTTTTTCAAAACTACAACTCTACAGCCCTGAATGTTTGACATATGTTTTGGAAATGCACCAGTGATTATTTTATAGGCGTCCCTATGACCCAGATGAGATAAACAGTATTTTCATGTCCTCCATGGCTTCTCATCTTTCAAATAACATGCATGCGTGAACTCATAAGATTTCAGCTATATTAAAACATTAATCTGAGATACTGAAAGGTTAAAGGCATCACTCTGCTAAAGCTGAAATCTTGTGTCACAATCCTGGTAAATGAGATACTCAAAAAAAGCATTGTGGGTTAAAGGATCCATCATTTATTCAAATCGGAAAATCCCTGAGAAAACCAGCCACTGTTTTTAATTGACTCCAGCCGTATGCCACTAGCTCGGTTGTAAGAATCTACTGTGTAGCACTTGCATCATTTATTTTGACATAAATATCCCAGCAGCCGAGGATGTGGATATGATTTACATTTTCATAATTTCAAATAAAGTACCTGGGCCGCCTTTCCAGATGAAGCATTAATGAGAAGATTGCGCCGTATGCTGCTCACAAATGTCTTTGTTATGAAAATGCACAAATCACAGGCTTAAACATCACATACGCCGTCATGGGTGGATCATTAAAATGTGCACGTTTGGAGTGTGCCTGTGGAGCTGGAGGTACTTTAAGCATTCAGACTGAAGTTATACGTACATGTTTTTCTGAGACATGAAAGTGTAAAAAGAGGTGTGCTAAACGGTGTAAACATGTAAGGTGAAGGCACATAGGAGAAGGAGAAGAAGAAGCCTTGGAGCTGAGGCGCTGACAACATTCCAGTGTTTTTCAGATTGTATGTTACCTTCTTGACTTTTTGATGTTTACTCTTACTACAGTCTACTACACAGCCATCATACATATTTCATTTTCACGGTAACCTAGCTCTGTTTTTACTGTTGCATTGTCTGATGATAATTCTATGAAGTTCATCAGTGGGCAAAGACTTCAGATTCTGGCAAAAAAAATGATTTACTTGCCATAAACTTTACTTAATACTTAAAAAAAAAAAAAGAAGGTTGGTAGCACTTTATAGTAAACTACACTTTAAATAGCCTCAACAAACCATGAACAAATTACTTAATTAATAATGAACAAACAGATTATTAAGAATGATTCATACTTACTAAATACTTTACTAAATACTGCAAAATAGACTTTTCACAACTTTTAACCACTTGATTCTCCTCACCATTAATCAGCTGAAGTTGTATTTGGAGTGATTCGTGCATGTTTGAGCAATCTTTAATAGCTTATCTTGGCGTATTTAAGATACCATTATGCAGATTAACTCCTGTTTTCGCTGCCACCGGCTTGTGCCCACTGCTCTGTACTAACGTCATAGTCATTTTGGTACAAATGGAAAAAAAAAATCCACAGCTCACAAGCGTACTAGCGTGATGGGCAGCTATCCATCGGATGTGCTGACAACTTCACTCTTTGTTGATGATGTTTTCTGCGACGTCACCTCACATTTGGGCACTTCAGTTTTCTAACGCGTAAGTCAGTGCTTTTGTTTCTTTTATTAAGTAGTTTTAGATCAATATTGCGATTCAAATGTAACCCACAGGTATCATAGATTACAACTATCTAGCAGACACAATAGGTCTTCTTTAATGCTAATCCTGACTCATTCTTAATGAACTGTTTACTACTTGCTTTACTAAACTTAATTAAAGGCACAGTATAGAGGTGGAGGAGATACAGACAGCAGGAAGAGGCCCTCCCTCAGGTCCAAGAAGAGTCAGGTTTGTAGAGATGCAATCCCACTCACTGTATGGACACACGTTTTTAGTGGAATACATATAATCAGACAAAGAGGGTTTTATTAGTCTTTTTTATTTTTTATTTTTTTGCTGCCAAGTTACATATTGTGGCTTTAAAGTGCAATTATCATAAAGTGGTACCTAATAGTGAATAGTGACAAAAGACACAATGGAAACGGATAGAAGTCCCCACCCAATACAATAATTCAGTGGTTTATATACGGCCGAATTTTGGCTGTTTTCTCAAAGTTATGACCAATTTTGTGTTTTGAGAGTAATAAGATTTAGTGTAATTTTCTGTTTGGGTGTCCTGCATAGACCATGCTTTGAACGCCTGTATTACAAAGCTGCAGAGGCTATCTGAGACAGTCATTAGGGACAAAGCCTGGCCCTGGGTAATTTGGATTTTCTAATGTTTACATATATCATTCCTCTGTATTGCATGTTGTCACTTTGTTCACAGGCCTTTTGATTTTGTTTGATGAGAAAAAGAAAGAGAAAAACTGCAGCTAGAGAAAATCTGTCTGTAGCTGTTTTGTTTGTTAACCGTGCAGCATAATGAGAAGAAAGACAGTTTACTGGTGTTTGTTTGCCAAGCTGTAAAAATATGGGGGTTGGAACCATATGCTAGTATATTAATGCACTAATGTTTTTGAATGTTTTGTATGGAAAGAAGCTATCACCTCTACCATTATATTCTAAGATCAATTTGCTCATTTTCTTTTATAGTAACATTTGTGATTAACTTAACATCAAATAAGTTACAGTGCTTTTCCCCTTCACTGAGCAGAACAATTATCTAGTGTTTGTTGTTTACATGTGGTCTGTGTACACAGATGTTGTCTATTACCTTCAACACAAAGATTAAATCTGTGCTTTTGTTAAAGGCACATCAGGGAGCATCATGAAAATAAACAGACTCCTTTTTAGATACTGATCAAATGGGAAACAGTTGTGCATTTGGAAGTACATGTGGGCAAGGCTTCAATAAAAAATAGAATGCATTTTGACAGTAACAAGTATAGCGACAGCTGCAAGTTAAAATAGATGGTATAGAGGTTAGTTTTCATTTTTAAAGCCATACTTTAAGGGCTGTGCCTGAGGTTTTCATGTAATAAAGTATAAGGGTTTTGTTATTTGTAGAAACAAGAAGTGCACTGTCAGCATGCTAATTCTTGTTTACAGTGATGGCAAAACTCTGCACTGTCTTCTGAAAGTTATGAAAAACACTTTGTGGAGAATGATTAGGATGCACGGAATATACTAGGTAAAGTGAGCAACTAGTTTGGACTGCTGCAAAGCTTTAAATGAACTGTTCTGTTCTTTCACATTAAGACAAAAAAGGTAGGCTACAGCACCTGTCCTGCTTCTTATTTCTTATTTCAGTTTAATTGAATTTAAACTTAAAATGTACTTATTTCATTTAACCATTTTGAAAATGGACCAAGGGTCATTTGGGAATTTAACCTGCAAGTCCCTCTGTCTGTCATTTAATTCATGCTTGCAGTTGGAAAACTGAATTTCAGTAGAATTTACAGCATTAAAATCTACAAAAGACAGAAAATAAATAGATTAGAACATTTCAAATGCTGTTAGCAGAGCAGATTGCTTGGGTGTGTTTGTGCAGCACTGTTCATCCCAAAAGTTGTCCTTGTTCCTCAGTTGCCTCTAGGAGCTCTGTGCTCGGGTCTTGGTTGCACAGATGGGTCAAAGTGCACACCCACTACATGAGCTGCTGCCTAACTGAACTGGAGCCTGCTCTCTGCTCTGCAATGAGGGGAGATGATATCAAGGCCTCTCTTTTGCACCCTCTCCAGCTGTGCAGCATGGTTTTTATTACAGCCCACCAGGAGGACACCTCCATACTCCACACGTGGCCTCAGCAGTGTGGTGCAGATGGTTAACAGGTCCTGGTGTGGAAGGCCATGACTTGTTAGAACATTCAGGAAGTGGAAGTGGCTTTACTTTTTCGCTAAATAAGATATTTAGATTTTTACACATTTGTCTTATTAGAAGAAAACACAAACTTTCTATTCTATCTGTCACTGTGATCCATCATTCTGGACACACATCCCTCTCTTCTCTGTTCTCTAAGATTTGAAGAGTTTAAATTGTATTCAGATGACCAAAATAACATCTTGGCGCCGCAGGGAGGAAAACTGCAAAGAATAACATAACAAACCCAAACATACGCTGCACTGCACCACCTCTTCCAATCTATAGTCGGAGATGAGTATCGGGCCGGTCAAAGCACTTTCCTGTGTGCCAGTGCTGTCCTTGGAACTATTTAATCACAACATGGAACAGTGTGGCAAATTGGCGCGCTCTGATTGGCCGCTTCTTGACAGCCGTGACCATATGGAGGGAAGTGATATACCTACCTGCTATCTCGGCGTGAGTGATGTCTCCGGTAAAAATGATTACTTCATTTAACCACGCATTACTCGGTCGGCTTGGGGTTGGAGGCAAAATCAAAATTTATTAGGATGGGCGGATGGGAAGGCGCCGTGCATCAGCTGGGCCTTATACGTGATCCGCAGAAATGTCACAGTTGTGGGAGAAAAAGTCAGAGGATAATCAGTGGAATGAAATATGTAAGGTTGTACAGCATTTTGGAATAAACAAAGCATGTACCGTTTGGTGAATGTGCATACACAAAGAAAACATACTAATTACTTCAAAATAGTGGATTATTCAAGCAAAAATACTATTTCCACAGCTGGACCTAAACTGAATATTTCATCGTTTAATCAGTAATAATGCATTCTACTTACATTACCAGTCAAAAGTTTGGACACTTTCATTAATTTTTCTTCTTTATTTTTATGTTTATTTACACTGTAGATTGTCAGCAAAGGCATCACAATTAATGAACACATATGGAATGTAGTAAACAAGAAATAAACTTAAAATATCTCAAAAATTGTTTTAGATTAAAAAAAAAGCCACTTTTTACTTTGATTACGGCTTTGCACTTTTGGCATATCTTGACCCTGACTTGGCACAGTGAAATGAAAACCATTTCATGAGACTTTATCAAGAAACTCGTTGAGAAAAGGCTAAAAGTTTACAGTGCTGTCAACAAAGTAAAGGGTGGCTACTGCGAGGGTTTGAATAGTTGAGTTATTTAACTTTTTTCTTTGCTAATAATTCCACATACCTTGCTACAGATATCTGATGTCTTCTGTATTAAAATAAAATGTAGAAAGTAGTAAACAAACAAAAACCTTTGTCCAAGCCTTTGACTGGTAGTGTATATTGTATAAATATATTATGTATATTATATTATTTTTTATTTTTCATGACATAGCTGTTGACACATGCACTGTTTACGACTATGATATTATGAGTAAAAATAAAGTATGTCTTGCCCAAACGCACAATGATAATGCCCTCAAACCCAAAAAGTTATGGTGCCAGCTTTAATTAGATGGTTAGTTAAAGGTCTATGTCATTTTCTGGTGGGGGGGTTTGCCACTTGCTTGTCTCTGTGGAGATGTTATTTCTTTGTCTGGGAAGTTTCACAGCAAAGAATTAAGTGTAGAAATCAATTCTTATTATTATTCAATTACAGTTTTTCTATACAAAAATACCTTGAAAAACATGCATTCATGCCGTGAATGGGCCTGCCTCTCCGCAGATCTGACATTTAACTTGGCCCGGTGGCATCACCTAGTTGTCTCTATGGAGATACATAAGGTTAATGCTATAGTGTAAAACATTCCAGACAAACCAATAACATCTCCACGGAGGAAAGCAGGTGGCAGATCCTCCATCAGAAAGATTACATGATGCATCAATATGACATGAGTATTATTTACTATATGTGTCAAATGATGTGCAGAATGTATTAGTATCATTATTTATTAAAGGTCCGGTATTATGCAAAATTGACTCTGTGAGCCCTCCTGTGGGCTCACCACCTGCAGAGGGGTTCATAGGGGGGGTCAGGTGCTATGAGGATTGGGCAGCAAGCTGCCCCCGTGACCCAGCCGGATTAAGCGGGAGAAGATGGATGGATGGACTCTGTGAGCTTGTTATAATGCTGTTACCTCATCAAAAACATGTCTGGAGTTGTGTTTTGTTTCATGTAATCCTGCATTATTAGTCTTTTTTACATCCAAAGGGATTTGCAATTCCAGGTTTGACATCATCCAAATGATTCTAGTGAAGGTGTATGGCGTTTAACAACAAAGTGGAGCACAACTTGTATTACCACATGTTTTCAATTTGAGAGATGAACTCTAAATATGCAAGGTTAATATGTGAATGAAACAAAACACAACTCCAGGTATGTTTTAATGAGGAAACAGCATTATAACATTGATCAAAAACAGCATAATAAGGGACCTTCAATCATATAAAACCAAGATATCATACATGTTCATTATTACATTTGTTTCTGTTTCTATGTTAATTTCACTGTAGCAAATTATAGAAAGCCCTAATGAGCACAATCTCTTGTTTAGTGATATTTGCCATTTACATTTGTACAGTGATACTGAAATTATATTAACATTCTAGCCAACTCATGGCAGAGGCGGTGCAGATACTATGTGGCATTTCAGTAAATGTCAGCCAAAAGAATAAACAATCTCCCAGTTTAATTTCACTCCACCACAATATTCTTCATTAGTGCTGAGTGACATACAATGCATGGGGAGTAATTAATAATTTTAACTGAATAAAGCCCAAAGCAATAAATGCCAGTGGTTGATCTTTGGCACTGGATATCTTGAGCACAACAACAGCCGTGCAGAATACAGTTTAGCTGTTCCGATAATGTGCACATTTTAAAATACATGTTATCCCATCAAGCCGCTATACCAACCAATGTAATAATATGCCCATTGCCTTTAATGTTTTTTTTCCACTAATGAAGCTGTGTTGTGCATGGGTTTATAGACAATATTAAGTTGCAAAATTGAGTTACGGTTCTAGCTAAGTGAATCTCAAGGACTCTTATTACATTAGCCACTGACACACATATACATATACAGCAGTAAACCCAATATTAACAAGTGCATGCGATTAGATCAATCTGCTATGCTAATGAGGGGAATATTCACAGGCTCCTTGCACGCACTATGTGTAGCCCATCTAAGGCTCTTAACAAATCATTAACCCAGATGATTTACATGAAATATTCAATGCAATACGATGAGATTTTGCTAAAGAGACACTTTTGCCTTTCCACACATTGTGCACTACTAAAAATAATGAAAGTGAGGCCTTGTTATTTCATCCTCATGGCAGCATTGTACGGACATATATGGTCAAATGATGTAGCAGCAGTGCATAATGAATACATTTTATGAGTTTATTATAGTCTTACAACAAGAGAAAAACATGTCTTTCTTTGACTATCATCATGTTGGGCCGATTTACTGATAGTGGTTGCCTGCTCCATAGGTCTTTATGGTTTAATATGACATTTAACGGACGTCACTTCCGGGTGAGTGAATTCTGTTTGCGAGCTGTTTTGCAGCACTATTACTAGCATCTCTCTACTGAATCTGTTAATCCACGAATCCAACATCTAAACTAGTGCCTGAGTACTTCGTCAAACCATCGAAGTTTATTCAGCATCTAGTGCTCCGTAATTCGTGGTCTAAGCCTCTCTCTCTCTGTAGTTTCAGCTTGTAGTTTCAGCCTGATCTAGCCTAGCCTAGCATCATGGCTAAAACTCTTGCCCCCCTCTCCTGTTCTAGTTGCCACATGTGGAGTGAGAACCCTGGCTTATTTGATAGTGACAGGGATAGTTGCGCTAAGTGCAGCGTAGTGGCAGTCCTCGGGGCCAGGGTTACAGAGTTAGAAACGCAGATCCGCTCATTGGAGGCGCTGAAGCCGAGTTATAGTCAGGCAGTAGCAGGGACCGCGGACTGCATTAGCTTGAGCGTAGCTAGCGAGAGCAGCCCCCCGGCGCTTCCCGTGCAGCCGGGACCAGACCAGGACAGCTTTGTGACAGTTAGACGCAGGCGCAGGGCTAAGACCAGGACTGCAGATCAGGGACACATAGCTGAGTGCAGGACTCCAGGAGACCAGGGACACAGGGCTGAGAGCAGGGCGCTCCCCGTCCGGAACAGGTTCGCTCCCTTGAGCTGGACGCGGGACACACTAGTCATAGGGAGCTCCATAGTCAGGGACGTGGAACTGCCTGCAGCTTCCACACGGTGTTACCCTGGAGCCAGACTGGGTGACATCGAGGGGAATCTTAGGCTTTTAAAGAGAAGTAAGAACAGGTACCGCCGGATTGTTATACACGCGGGGGGTAACGATACTCGGCGCGGTCAGTCAGAGGTGGTGAAGTTGCAGATAGCGGCAGTTTGTGATTTGGCTAAGTCGATGTCGGAGTCCGTGTACTTCTCTGGCCCCCTTCCAAATTATGCCAATTGTGAAATGTTCAGCCGCTTTTCAGCTGTCAACCAGTGGTTGTCCAATTGGTGCCCGCAGAATGGTGTTGTCTTCATAGACAACTGGAGGGCATTTGAGGGGAAGTCCAGGCTTATACGTAGCGACGGCATCCATCCCACAGCGGCTGGCTCCTCCCTCCTAGTGCAGAATATAATGGCTAGCCTTAGATGACCATCAGGTAAGACTAGCACACAGAATAGCTCAGGGAGTGTCAGTGACGCTAGGGAGCAGAGTAGACTAGTGAGGCACTGCTCTGTTAGCGAGAACAGCTCCAAACAGGCTGAGACTGTGTGTGCCCCACGTACAGGGGGCTCCTTTGAGCCACCCTGCATGAACAGTTCTCCCAGACTGGCTGAGGTTGTGTATGTCCCACGCACAAAAAGCACAAATAAAACACACCTAAACTCTGATAGGAAAGGTATCAGATCTCCTAACTTAATAAAAATAAATACATGCATCGCAAATAAACAAAATAAATGTATAAAAAACACAAATAAAACTCAACTAAAGTCTGATAGGAAAGGCGTCAGGTTTCATCACTTAATAAAAATAAATAATTATGTTGCAAATAAACAAATTAAGCATGTAAAAAGCACAAATAAAAGTCAACTGAACTCTGATAGGAAAGGTGTCAGATCTCATAACTTAATAAAAATAAATACATGTGTCGCAAATAAACAAAATGATAAGTGTGTAAAATGTGGACTGCTAAACATCAGGTCCCTCTCCTCTAAATCTCTTTTAATAAATGAATTAATTGGTGACTTTAATATTGATCTTCTAGCTTTAACTGAAACATGGCTTCAGGAAAATGATTATGTTAGACTAAACGAATCTACACCTCCAAGTCACGTGAACTTTCAAAGTGCCAGGAGCACTGGTCGAGATGGCGGTGTGGCCGTCATTTCTCACTCCAGCCTAATTCTCAGCCTCAAATCTAATTATACATTCCGCTCCTTTGAAAGCCTCGCACTATCTATTACGTGCACCAACTGGAAAAACCAGAAAGCTGTTATATTCATAACAATCTACCGACCTCCTGGTCCTTATGCCGAGTTTCTGACAGAGTTTTCTGACTTTATTTCAAGTTTAGTTTTGGAATGGGAAAGGATTGTTATAGTTGGAGATTTCAACATTCATGTTGATAACAGCAGTGAGTGCCTCAGCAGTGCTTTTGGTGCTCTCCTGGATGGGGTCGGTTTTACCCAGAGTGTGAACAAGCCGACTCACTGTCACAATCACACTCTTGATCTCGTCCTAACTTATGGTATTGAGATTAATGATTTACTTGTAATTCCTCAAAACCCTTTACTCTCTGACCATTTTTTAATTACCTTTCAATTCGTACTAAAAGACTATCCAGCTCTGCAGGAGAAAACTATAATGAAAAGAACAATATCAGAAAAATCAGTAGCCGAGTTCAAAGAAATAATCGAGCCAGTATTAAATGATATGCCATGTGACAATGAGAACAACTTTAATCCAATTATCATGAATCAGTTTGTTGATAGGACTATGCTCACCTTAAAATCTGCGCTCAATGTTGCAGCTCCGCTAAAACAGAAAAGCATTAAACCAAGACCTCCGGCTCCTTGGTTTACTCCAGAACTGCGATCACTCAAACAACACGTAAGACGCACAGAGAAGCTCTGGCGCCGCTCGCGCTCCGAGCAGTCTCTGAAGGCATGGAAGCTCTGCCTGCTCTCTTATAAGGCCGCTCTGCGAAAAGCACAAACCAGATACTATTCAAACCTAATAGAAGTAAACAAAAGCAACCCCAGATTTCTGTTCAGCACTGTAGCCAGGCTGACAAACTCGCACACTGCCCCTGAGTCTCTTCTCCCTTCGAAGTTCAGTTGTGATGACTTTCTTGAATTCTTCGATTACAAAATTACAACCATTAGAGACAAGATCAACGAAGCCACTCCAAAAATCAGCCCCGAGCAAATTCAGCAAATCCAGTCTGTAACACCAATATCCCACATAAATCCTCTAACAGAATTAGACAAATTTACTCCTGTCGATGAGGCGGAGATTACCTCAGTCATCATGTCGTCCAAACCATCAACTTGTTTGCTCGACCCTATTCCAGTCAAACTCCTCAAAGAAGCTCTCCACTTAATAATAGGTTCCATCCATAACATAATAAATATGTCATTAGAAAATGGCTTTGTTCCTCAGTCCTTTAAATATGCTGTAATTAAACCGCTTTTGAAAAAACCTATCTTAAATCCTGATGAACTAGCCAACTACAGACCTATTTCGAATCTTCCATTTCTCTCAAAGATTCTGGAACGAGTTGTGGTGAAACAGCTTTGTCACCATCTGCAGGGCAATAATTTATATGAAAAATTTCAGTCTGGTTTCAGAGCTCACCACAGCACAGAAACTGCTCTGCTTAAAGTGACAAATGATTTGCTACTAGCTGCTGATAACGGGCTGGCTTCAGTCCTGGTCCTACTGGACCTCAGTGCAGCGTTTGACACCATTGATCACAACATTCTACTGCAGAGGTTAGAATGTGACATAGGTGTCAGAGGGACCGCCCTCAAATGGTTTCAGCTGTACTTATCAATGAAACCTAATCAGACTGATCAAATCGATAAGCTCAGTGCCTGTGTGAAGGACATCAAAACCTGGATGACCCTGAATTACCTGCTCTTAAACCCTGAAAAAACAGAGGTCATTGTTGTCGGTCCTAAAGGTCAGAGAGATTCTCTGTCAGACCAGATAATCTCACTTGACAATGTGAGTATAGCCTCTAGCTCTACTGTAAAAAACCTTGGTGTCGTATTTGACCAAAATCTCTCATTCACAGCTCATATAAACCAAGCTTGTAAAACTGCATATTTTCACCTGCGAAACATAACTAAAATCAGAAAAATTTTGCCTAAAAATGATGCCGAAAAACTTATCCATGCATTTGTTACATCCAGACTAGATTACTGTAATTCTCTGCTCACCGTCTGCGCTAAAGGTACTTTAAGAAGCTTCCAGTTGGTCCAAAATGCAGCGGCCAGAGTCCTAACAGGAACTAAAAGACGTGATCACATCAGTCCTGTATTAAAATCACTTCACTGGCTTCCTGTCGAGTTTAGAATTAAATTCAAAGTTCTCCTCCTGACATACAAAGCCTTAAACAATATGGCCCCATCATATCTTCAGGATGCCATTGTCCCCTATCAGCCAAATAGAGCACTTCGCTCTCAGAATGCAGGATTATTAGTGGTTCCTAGAGTGTCTAAAAGTACAGTGGGGGGGAGAGCCTTCAGTTACCAAGCTCCTGTGTTATGGAATCAACTCCCTGTTGATGTTAAACAGGCACCCACAGTCTCTTTATTTAAGACCAGGCTTAAAACCTTCCTCTTCGGAATAGCTTATGACCAGGTTACTTAGTTGATGTCACTAAGATAAGCTGCCGCAGGAGATAACAAGCTGGGGGAAGTGTGGCAACCTGAGCACTGTCCTCTGTTTCCTCCTATTTTCTCATTAGCATCACTTACTATGTTCTCATCTGTAGTTTGTTCATTGCTATTCACATGTTGTCCCCTGTCCCACTCCCCCTGTGGAGTGGAACTCTTTCAGACGCCTGATGGCAGCTGGACCTCTCTCCTCCTCCTCGCCTGGCTCCTCCTCCTCGCCTGGCTCCTCCTCCTTGCCTGGCTCCTCCTCTTCGCCTGGCTCCTCCTCCTCGCCCGGCTCCTCCTCCTCGCCCCTCTCCTCCTCCTCCTCGCCCTGCTCTTCCCCACCTGGGTAGCTGTGGCCATACCGAACTGGCCCACGGGCCTGGACATCTATAGCCTGTCCGTCCATGGGAGTGGATCCCTCCTTCACTGTAGTTCTCCCCGAGGTTTCTTCTTTTTCCCAGGACCCTGGGTTTTTTGGAGTTTTTCCTTGCTGAGAAGGAGGGTCTAAGGACAGGGGATGACTGGACAATGTTTCATTTGCTGCTTTACATGAATGTTGTTTTTTTCCTGTTTTGATATGTCTGTGTGTATGTTTGGCTCATCCATATCTTGGAACGCCCTTAGAGGCTACTGTTGTTGCGATTTTGGGCGCTACAAAATAAATTGAATTGAATTGAATTGAATTAACATAATGACACCTCAAATCCACGTGTCAATCACGAACATCTGAACTCAGGGAGATTCAATGGTGACCAGACTCATATCTTCATGAAGTGTTAAAGAAGAGTGTATTCTAGATCCGATGATAATGGGGCACCTTATCACCTTATCTTATCTTTTTGGTGCATTCGAACAGCCTTTTCAGACAGCGAAATGAAGCAAGAACAGAGCACAAAATTGCAGGATATGCTTTCATGTCAAATATCATAGAAATGCTCACAACTCCTTCCTATGAGTTTGCAGTCAGTTGATAAATTATAATGACATCGGGCTGTGGTGTTCTACATGTATCTGTAAAGGTTTAATGTTTAGGAGTGGTGACACAGTGCACATGTTAGCAAACACTGCACAACAAGTTTTAAGATTCAGAAAAAATACAAAGTGGGTGTTACTCCTGTGGGGTCACCGCTCACAGAGGGGTTCATAGGGGGGTTCAGGTGCGCGGAGGACTGGGCGGCACAGAGCTGCCCCCGCGACCCAGCCGGAAAAAGCAGAAGAAGACGGACGGACGGACAGGTTTTACCCCTTAATGCCTGAATTTATATAGATGTATATATAAAAAAGAAACGTGTTGTGTGTGTTTTTGCCTTTAAGTAGATGGTAAATTAAATTGAGATTATTAATATGACTATAGTAAAAAAAATAATAATAATAAAAATGTATGTATGCTGCAAATTTGCGACAACTAGAAACAAGTGGCCATACCGGCTCGTCAAAGCCTGAACCCGTCAGATCTCAGAAGCTAAGCAGGGCCGGGCCTGGTTAGTACTTGGATGGGAGACCACAAGGAATTCCAGGTGCCACAGTGGGGCGCCAGTTGCAAAAACTGTCGTTGTGTCCTTAGGCAAGGCACATCACCCACATTGCCTAGTATGAAAGTGGTGTGTGCATGAGTGTTGGTGGTGGTCGGAGGGGCCGATGGCGCAGATTGGCAGCCTCGCTTCCATCAGTCTGCCCCAGGGCAGCTGTAGCTACAATAGTAGTTTACCACCACTGGGTCTGGAGTGAATGAATAATGCTCTGTAAAGCGTCTTTGAGTGTCCAGAAAAGCGCTATATAAAACTGATGCATTATTATTATTATTATTATTACAAGTGCTTGCCAAAGGTTCCTTGGAAGTTGTTGCATCTGCACTAACCTGCAATGGGGGAATGCAGCCGCTATCTCTGCTTATATCTTGATCTAAACGGTTTGTTGCATATTTGTGACACTAGGGGTTAAGGGGTTAACAACACATTTTCAGGAGTTTATAATATACAGGTGTTCATGGTCTTGTTTAGGTGTTTGATTTTCAACAAAAAAATGTGAGGGCAACTGAAAAACTGTTTGCTAATGCTACTAGTCTATGGATGCATTTGTATGTATGAGGGAGTTGTTTAACAGCACAAAGAGGTCACCTGTTGTACTTCCTAGTCAGTCAGTTCTTTATGGTCGGATTGTGTTCAAACAGAGCACAGATTAAAGCATCACACTCTCAGAGAATGTTGACGACATCAGTTGCAAAGTGTCAATAAAAAGTTTCATAATTAAATTCAGACAGAGCGCAGCAAACTGATTTAGTCACAAAGTATTGGTATTACAATACACTTTATGAGGAGAAAAATAAAATTTACTCATTTACAAGAGAAAAGTTGGGCAATAATGTAGCTGTAAATTGAAAACTTATGCGTCCTTCGAAAACATATTTACAAATAGCCAGTACACCACCAAATCCCATAGTGTATTTTGTTAGTGTGTCTAGACTTTCTTATTCCTCCCATTGCGAAGGTTATAAATGAGGAGTTGTGCTGTGACAGACTGCTGCTGGAGACATCTTTATGTATTTACCTGTCTTTGTTTACAGCTGACATTTACACTTTGGATTTGATTTGCCCCTAACCTCCTACAAGGCACTGTGGCACGTCTTCAGAACAGAGTAGATGGAGTTGTGTTGACGTGCCGAGCTCATGCCATACTTCTATTTTCAGGCATGGGTCTGATAGGAATTTGGGTTTTTAGAGGTAATTTGATTTTCGGATCACTTACATTCTTGACAAAATGGGTGAAAAACAGCTCTGTGCAAACGTCTCAGGTTTATGAGACAAGCTACGAACAAAGTAGGGCGTGATCATGCACAAAATGGAAGAGAACGGGATCTGTCTTGTTATGGTAATCAAGGCTTTTTGGCTGTTTTCAGATTTTAAAAAGAGAGGGAAGTGGATTGTAATATTTTCATAAAAGTACAAATGGAGAATCCCAAATAGCTGAACCCAACAAACTGAAACCAAGATCTAATAATGTTAGTTTACTCTGTATTTTGACTATTCTGCAGTTCAACCTGACATGGGGCAGACTGTTGGGGATGAGGAAACTTCTGTGATTTTCAAATCAAGAAAAGGGAACATGGCTCACACTTGTCTATCACCACCCTTTTTGTATTTTGCTGGTGTTCATAGGTATTTTTCGGGAGTGTGCACAGAACTGCTTTTTCAGACTGCAAAGTTAACCATGACTGACTTCCCCAGCACAGCCAAGCCAATCTCATCTTAAAGTCTTACATAGCGACGCACTAGGCTCTTTCTTACATGTTTGTGATATATAATTATTACTAGTTGCAGACAGAGCACAGGGGGCTGATTTAGTCATTAATTTCATTTTCTACCATATACTAAAGATAGGCTAGGCTCTTTCTTACATGTTTGTGATATATAATTAGTTCTAGCTGCAGATATAGCACAGGGGCCTGATTTAGTCATAAAGTTCTTCTTCTACCATATACCAGAGCTCAGGGCTCAATCTCTTCTTGGAAACAAAGATGGGTTGGCCACGGTTACTACGTGGAAGGGGGACCGCTGGGTATACCAAGTGCTGTACAAGGACAGCACTGGCTCTAGCGCATACTGCCATTGTGTGTTACCCAACTTGACTCTAGTGTTCAAGTACAATCAATAGTTAAGTACACTATAATAGAATTAATTATACTGTAAGATTGTTTGTGCTGCACTCACGGCACCAGATAGAAACTCAATCTGGCAATATGACAATCTGACAGCAAGTAGATTATGTTGTTCTCAAACACACACTTTCTCACTACATGAACCAACAATAATATAGTCTACCGAGAAAGAGTAAAAAACTAAAAGTAGTAATTTGAAAAGTTGGGTCTGCAGCTTTAATACAGAGACTAAGGAGGAAGTGTCTTGCCCAAGGACACAAGAGATATATGCATCTTTGATAACAGGGACTGATCAACAAATCTTACAGAAAAAAATATTTACACAGGTAAGAGTTTTTGAAGGTATATTACTTGCATTTTCTCACTGAATATGATTCCAATCTTTTTTGCTGAAAGTGAAGTAATGTAATTGAAGCTGAAATGTGTTGCATTGCACTTGGTTTCCAGTGTCGCAAACAGGTGTAATATAAAAGTTGTCAAATAGAGCGCTCCATTCCACGCTCCGACTTTGTTACAGTCCATTAGGTCGAATGATGACCCTT
Organism: Odontamblyopus lacepedii; assembly: GCA_034769755.1. NCBI lineage: Eukaryota > Metazoa > Chordata > Actinopteri > Gobiiformes > Gobiidae > Odontamblyopus > Odontamblyopus lacepedii. Next base: position 13,335,201 of record CM068355.1, on the reverse strand, counting down.
TCTCGTCAGGCACAGATTAGACATTTTGCCTTGTCAAAAGCTATCAGCACCGCTGTTCACTGTGACAGGCAGATTCAATGTACCGCCTGCTTTGACGTCTTCTTGAATCATCTGACAAAATAGAGAAATTAAACATATTCTGTTCCTGTTTTAAATTTCTTCTCGACACGTCTTCATGACCCAGTAACTGGGGTCCCCTTGGGCATAGTGAGACAGGTCTGTGATTGGAAGCTTATTGCTTTAAACCCCTGATGCCCCGAATCCTAGGGCTGAATCAAGTACTGTGTTCTCTAGTACTTCTCCAGCTAATGTTGTCATGCCCTTGAGCAGCAAATTAACATGTACTGGCTCTGTGGGTAAAAGCTAGCTCTGTGCTGGACTTATCTACTTGTATTGTATTGATTGTGAGAGACATTACCTCACTAATAATAGTAATAGGTGACAAGAGTAATTAAAAATGAACAGAGGTGCGTACACGAGTGGATGGTACCGCCAATGATAGAAGAATGAGATTTCCAGAAATGGTTTGAGGAGAATTTGCCACTGTAGTGAAAAAGGTCGATGTCTAATGGCTGCCACACACTACAGGAGAATTTGCCACCCCCCCCCCCCGAGTGTGGGGAGGGGTGCCCGGACCTTTTGGTCTCCGTGTGCGATTTTGAGGCTGCTGTGCTCCTCGTGTGTGGTGTCAGTGTGACTCTGAGCGGCTCTGTCATATCGAAACACCAAACCACAGTGACAGTAAATAAAACGGGGCAGAGGAGTAACGGACACAGAGGTGCATGATACAAACTCAGGAAATTTCCAAAATAAAGAGAAGACTTTATTATTCACCTCTCGTAAAGTGGTAAATTTAAAGAGAAGCATCTCATAGAAATCCATTATCCATAGAAATTGTCCTCCGCAAATAATGACATCCGGATCGAGGTGAAGCCAATCTTTTATGCTTTAAAAATCCTGTATCTGAAGTACTGCACCACATTTTACAAATAATAATAACACAGTTTTGACTTGTATCTAAACTAGAAGGGCAGAGCTCTGATCTTTTGAACACCTGAGAGTCTCAAAGCGAGTGGTTTTACTGTAGACAGGAAACAACTGGAAACAAAATGAGCTTTGGGTAATGACCGAAAGGCGAGATCGCGGATACGAGCGGTCAAAACGAGTTCGCAGATTGGCCGGGCGCTCCCTTAGAGATAGGATGAGGAGCTCGGTCACACAGGTGGAGCTCGGAGTAGAGCTGCTGCTCCTCTACTCTGAGGAGCAGCTGAGGAGGCTCTGGCGTCTGTTCCGGATGCCTCCTGGACTCCTCCCTCGGGAGGTGTTCCAGGCATATCCCACCGGAAGGAGACCCCAGGGAAGACCCAGGACACGCTGATTATGTCTCTGGGCTGGCCGGGGAAGGCCTCGAGGTCCCTCCGGAAGAGCTGGAGGAAGTGTCTGGGGTGAAGGAAGTCTGGGAGTCCCTGCTTAGACTGCTGCCCCCATGACGTGGCCCCGGATAAGTGGAAGAAAATATCTCATAAGACTGAAAGACCGAAAAATCCTGAAGTGTGTGGTGGCCTTAAGTGTGATGGAGGTTTAATGCCATACTTTGGAACATTCCAGGTAGAGCAATGTCATCTCCATGGAGGTAGCAAACCCTCCACCAGAAAAGTTACACAGTGCACCTTTAAGTTTGAGATCTATAAAAATGACTATATCTTTGGTAAAGGTTCATTGTGTCTGCAGTTTTAAACTTAGAATTAACAGTTCCTTTTGTCAAGGCGGAAAATGAAATGACCAGTTTGTCTTAAAAATGCACAGAGTAACATTTTGTGCTGATGCAGTGAACTAAGTTTGAAATAGAAGTGTGTTTCCCATCCATATAACCACTCAAGTCATTGTGGTAGTTTGACCATTAAAAGGAAGATAAAGGTTTACAATAACACAGGGTTAAAGAAAACCAAGAACAGAGTTGTTTGATCGGGCTGAGACAGTGCTATTTGTTCCCAGACTAATGGATATGAACTCTTCAGTAGATTATGATGATGTTTACAATAGACCAAATGGAACAAAAACGAATATAATAATAATAATAACAACAATTGAGAAATATTATGAATCTGGATGTGCATTTGGATACCTCAAACTGCTGTGACTAATTCAATCCACTTTGAAGACTTCCTGTTTTGGCTTTACAAAAGATCTAAGACTTTTTTGCCCTTCTTTCCAAATACTAGACTATGACCCTCTATCTGTAAATGGCCCCAGAAGCAGATGTTTTATAGGGATTTTTGATTCTGTACCATACATTCATTTGTCTCCACTGACAGACCATAACAAAGCAGCGGTAACTATTGAGGTGAATAGCAATACGCATAATTGCTGTCCTAATTAAAAGGCACGAAGTGAACATCCGTTAATAATTTCCAGTATTTTTACGCCCACTGCCAAAACAAAGCATTTTCATTTCAACCTAATAAACTGTGCACATAATGATGCACAATCTTTAATTTCAAAAGACTAAGTAACATGGCCTAATGACTGTCTGAGTTGATAATAACTGCTACTCCATTAAGAAAAGGTATTATTCACAAAAAAATATATGACTTGGATTCCAGGTCAGGCAAAATTACAAGTTTATATCGTCGAATCAGTTAGCGTTCTACCAGAGATCATAGAAGCAAGATTTAACCTCTAAATGCTGATTGCACTGACATTGCTCACGCCATTGGGCCTCATTTGTATGTTCAAGTGAAGCCATTTGGTCTAATGCTTTGACACAGATCATTTCCTTTGCACCCTCGCCTCGTCACCCCAAGGTGGATGGAGGGAGCGAGAGAGAAAGAGGGAGAGAGGGATGGTAATATACTGATGCCATCTGTTCACCTGTCAGACTCCTTCTCCTCACAATTTGTGGCTCACGTCTATTTGTCCAAGAGGCGAGGCTAGTGATGGGACTTTCATGGGATCCGACGCTTGTGGATCTGTTCATTTCAAAGAGCTGTTCAAAAAACTGTCTTTTTTTGATATAATAGAAGCCAGCGTGTTAACTCATTTAAACTAAAATGAAAATGAAATGACCAAGGCTAAGATTTGATTAAATGGTTCAAACTGAAAGTGGTGGCATGTCTTTTGAAATCATGATTAACCAGATGTGTTTTTTCCTTTTTTTGGTGCAAAAATCTCTCACTCATGTTGATTTCTCTGCTCCTGTGCTGATTTTGTATTGGTACAACATAAATCAGTAAAGAGATGTGGATCTTTTAAACAACGAGAGCTCGAACCAATCATGCTAAGGAACCATTTGAAAAAGCCGGCTCGTCACGAAAGCCATATCACACAAATTGTACCCACTTAAACTTACTGTTACTTGGATCCAGTATACAGCCAAGTGCCACTCAAAGCATACAGTAAGAGTATGCTCACAGCTCAATGAAGGTAGCTGTAATTGCATTGATTTCTACTTGTAAACGAACAATGAACACAGAACATACAAGGCTGTTTAATTACTTTATGTAGAAGAGGAAACCATGTTTGTCCACTTTGCTGACTCAAAACAAACATAGAAACAAAAAAAAAACAAAAAAAAACAACATTGGTTCTATGGACATTTTCCAAAAACATAACAAAAATGCATGAAATAGAGTTACAATAAAAAAAAAAATACAAAAAGTTACAAGAGTTAGATGCTGTTGCAATAATAGCCACCCTTGTCATAGCATTTCAATCATAAAAACTGCAGGATAGCAATAACCAGCAAATCCACATTTTAGAGCAGCACAATGACTCTATAGAAGGAAATGTGATTTCTCTACCAGCGCTGATAGTTCAGTGTATATTTCTATTATGTGAATCATTAATTCGCCTTCTATAAGAACAAACCAAACGGCTCGTGCGTTCTGTATGACTATTCGCTCGTGAAACATCAGCTGCCCCGCCCCCTTTTCTTCTCCTTAGCCAATGGGTGAGCAGGTACACGGTGAACCAGCTGCTGCCTTTGATCTGGCTGCAAGGTTCATTTGGTTTGGATTATGAAGCATCTTTATATGCACAGTCACATCTTCTATCTAACCCGAGCTCTGCCATCTGACACCAACCCTACAACCACTGATTAAAACCACAGGTCCCACCAGCCCCCCATGTGGATTGACCCTTTTCCTTTTACATAAATTACAGTCTCCACTCCACCGTACAGCCACATTTTTTAGTTTTAGTTTGTCAAAAAATAGAAGGCTTATAACACTTTCAATAACAGACTGCAATAGTGACGATTATGAACAGTTGTGGTCTGAAAGTGCACAAAAAAGTGACGAGATTTTTTTCTTTTTGCTAAAAGGTGCAAAGTGCTGAAAATTAGTTGCAAAGTGGTTCTGTCATCATATCACAGGTTTGTTAAAGGTATCAAGTGGCAGAACCAGAGATGCTAAAAAAGAAAAAAATAATACCAAGGTTTGTAGTAATATCTGTACAAACCCTGTTCACTGATACTGCACATTTGTAGTGATACCGTGTTAATATTGTTATTGAAGGTCCTGTATTACACAAAATTCTTGTGAGCTTTAAACATATACCCAGAGTTGTGTTTGGCTTCATTTACACGTTTGAGTAATTCTTTATTATTAATCTGTCAACATCTCCAAAGCTCAAATTGCTCTGTTCCAGCTTGTGGTATCATGTAGCAGAAGTTTTAAAGCTGACAGCTACTTTTTACCTTTTTCTTAGTAAATATTGGCGATTTCAGGATTGACATTTTCCAAATGATTCTAGTGAAGGTCTATGGAGTATAAACAAACAGTGGAACACTTCCTGTATTGCCACATGCCATTACAAGGTGGAACTTTGTCTAAATATGCAGGGCTTGTGTGATTAAAACATGGGAATGAAACAAAACACAGCTCCACAGCTAACCTCAATAACTAGCAGATGATTTGTTTTCTTTCATTGCTGTTACTAATAATGTCTTGCAAAGTACAATATTATTTTTTATTATATTTATTTTGAATAATCCTCATTCGTTTTTAATGAAGGTCCCCATGCCTCAGGAGGCTCTTGAAGCATCATGAATCATGCCTCACCTGTACGCTCTGCTCATGTGTGCTATACTTGTTTGCACATCACTGGTGTGGGTGTTACCAGCAGTCAGCACTCCCACATTCAAATACTGTCAAGGTCCTATGACGCCATCCACCTGTCCACTGCTCCCAGGGAAAACGGAGCAGACTGACTGGAGCTGTAAACAGTATTTGAAACATTTAATCTCCTTACAGAAACACTACATTGGTTCTATTTATATCTTATTCTGTTCCCCCGAAAGTTGACAGCATTATTGCTCTGTGTGTCTTCACACTTCAGGGTGCGAAAATAAAGAAATACAGGTGCTGCTGAGGTGGCTCACAGTTGCTTCACAGAACAGGGAGTACATGACAGGCGATGTACATTTGCATAGGAATCTGCTCCAACTATGCTTATTGTACTTATTATAAGAGGATTAAGATTGTTAGCAGTGGAAAGTAACTAAACTAAATGTACCAAAAATATTTATTTAGAAATTTTGAGTAATCATATGCTGGCACAGTTACTCAGTTGGTGGTATTTGTTACTTTCCCACAATCAGAGAAATAAATTGTGGTAGTTTATGCAGTTAAGGCTTTGAACTGCACGGTATTAGTAAGAAAAAAAGAAAAAAAAACTGGCACTTTTTAAAATTGGTGATACATAAATGCTTAACGAATGACGACATAAACATAAAGCTATTATGATTCTCTAATATAACACAAGTCAATGTATTCAGAATACAGTACTCAGTACAGTACGGTACATAACTGATTTAACATATTCAGTGTTCCTTCCATCACTGATTATTAATAAGATTTCTTTAGACAGTCCAGACATCAGATCCTGTTCTATGCAGGTCAGTTCACTCTGTCCAGTGAGCTCTGATGCAGTCATGAGATAATCATAGTTTTGAAACTATTTGTAGTGTCTCTAAACACATGGCAACATTTATTTGGCTTTCTGCAGTGCAGGTGAAGGTCACCCCAGCTTATTAAATGAAGTACAGTGTATACACAGCAGTATTCCTAGTTCGATCCAGTTGTGCTATTGCAATTAACTGTAAATATCTTCATTTGTACTAATTTCCATGATTATTCATAATGCTGTTTGCCAGTGCGTCTGAGCTTATGTAAGTGACGCTTTCTAAATGTAGCCGCTCTGTGCAGCTTTCACGGCACATCCATTTTGAGCGACGGGCTGCCATTCTGATTTAAGCTAATGAAAAACAACCTCCACTTTGCCTCCAGAGCTGACATATTGCATATGCGCATGTGGGAGGAGCAGCAATTTATTTCTTCACAAGGGGTCACTTGTATTTTTAATAATTCATGGGGCATATGTTGAGATGTCAGTCCAAGCGCTTTGATCAAAAGCCCGTCTGTCTCAGGCTGAGCCATCAATTTCCCATGAAAGGAGCTGGACGTGAGCATTCACCTGCTTTGAGTCTGCCCCGGAGATCCTGCAGCTGTCGAGAGGTACACAACAGTCAAAACTGGATCCAAGAGAGAGGATTATCCAAAATACAATTACTCTGTTACAAGCAAACCATGTGTACACATGTGTACATAAAGCCATGTGTACACATTTTTAAAATCATGTAGTAAAATGTACTAAACAAAAACAATAATAAATAATTTACTATTCTAGTTCCAATCAATAAAACTAAATAGGGCGATCTGTCCTTATTTTGGGATGGTCCAACCAGCTGCTAGTTTGTGTCTCTCCCGGGTGCCGTAGACACCTTCTCTCAAATGTGCCTGTGTCATTCAGAACAATATACGTGACTTCTTTTACCTCAGATACAAAGGGGTTCAGTGCTACACTTGTTGATTGTGCAGTAATTCACACTGTTTCTCAATCATGCCGATTGGAAATTTGGGAGAAAGGATACGATTCCTGACCATAATGTGTTGTAAATTTTTTTGTGCAATTTTGCATGCTTTTTTTTTTCCAGCAGATGAATGTGCATTGTCTTCTGCGTAATCGATGATGGCATGTTTATAAAAATCTTCTTGCCCAGAAGAAAAAACAGCACAACTACCCATAACCATGTTCTTCACTCGGCACCAAGACCTTCCGTGCAAAAATACTCCTCAGTTTAGATCACCGAGCCTGTCTGAGAAAAGTGTACTGTATAAAGTGTGTGGTGAGGGGTTTTACAGCCTTAAAACATAAATAATTGTAAAAAATAAAGTACTAAACTACTTTGCGGATTTCACCTATTTTTAGAATGTAAACAAGGGACCACTGTATTGTTAAAGTGTAGATTTTTGTTGCAGTACAGTGAATTCTTGGGTTTAGTCAATAATACAAATCACCAGGTTCGACTTTTGTGCATTTACCTTTTATATTTATATTTCATGACAAGTACAAGGTAATCAAAAGGGAAATCTGTCTCTCGCCCCGCATCTGGGAGTATGATATCATTACATTACAGAATCTGAAACCCATCAATACTAACAGTACTATGCTCTGCTCTGTGTCTCGGAGGTAAAGCTGTAGAGCATGTGGATGACAACACTTAATACCTTTTCCCTCTACTGTCCTGTGCAATAAAAAATACTCTTACTTCAGTAAAAGTCCAGATACCAGAGTATTAAAGTATTAAAGCATTTCAAAAATGTACTTCAAGAGTAAAAAGTATTTCAGGCAAACTTTGAGATGTCATAAAGCTTCAGATGTAGTGATTTTGATACAGATTTGTTTTGAATTTTACTCAACACAATCTATACAATCACAATTTTTTTCTAGCTCTTTTTCTTAGTATATTTTTGTATATGTGTTAAAACTAGAGCCCTCAAGCAATCATAAAAAATACTTTTACCTTTCAAGTCCTGCTCAAAGATGTAGTGGAGTAGAACATAGAGATACCTGCTCTCAGACATAGTGAAGTAAAAATAAAAAAGTATCTACTTGAAAATTTAATTAAAGGTACATTGTGTAGTGGTGGGTGTGTAAATACATTTCTCCATGGATATATTATTGGTTTGTCTGAAATGTTTCACAGTATGGTATTAAACATCTTCAAGGAAAACCTATTGTTCCATTGATCATATATTGAAAATGACACCCACAATGCTCCTACATAGTGTAGTTGCAGTGTAATCCTACAGTGTATATAGTGCGAGTGGTTTGTAGTGCTTGTGAGGCATTGTTGAAAGCAGAGGAGCGGTGAGAGGCCTTGGAGAACATGAGAGCAGTAGTTGGTTTTTTAGATGCTCTGCCTGGTGCGGGCCTCCTGGGACGTCCATGCGGCTCCTGCTTCTCTTCCTTGGTTCTTGGACCCGTTTCATCTCGCTGCCTGCCAATGAGCCGTGATAGCACAACTTTTTACTGCTGCTGCTGCTGGGTCAGTAGCGTGTACACACTCCTCCGTGTACTTCAGGGCTGCTGCCATGTATTTCTGTTTCCGAGTTTTCACCATTTGAAGGTAGAGACACAAACTGCTTCCCCAAATATTCACACAGTCTTTTTGCTTTTCTTTTTTGCAGGTGTGGAGTGAATTACACTGTATTTTACCAAATAAATGGAGGTGTCTTCAAAGTTTCTATTGACAAAGCTTGTAAAATATAATAGCCATGATGGACAAGTGCAACTGAGATGTTTGTTACTGCACGAGTGAACACACTGCAAGCTGTACTAACTTTAATGTACAGTTTAATTTGCAGGCTGAGCAAATCGGACAATGAAATAATAATGTTACTCACAAATATGAGATTCAGTGCAATATGATATCAGTCACTGGTATGGCTGTCTATTAAACGTATAAATGTTTGTTTTGAGTGGTTGTATCATTGGTTTCCAGTTAATAATAAGGGGTTACATATCCTTATATAATATGAATTGATAATACAAAATTGAACATTATGAAAGGATGTCAGACAATATCATTTGTTGGTTTCTACTACAAAGACACAAGGAAAAAGAAGACAAGCAAACATTTTAATCAATTACCTGAGACAATGTAAAATAATGACATGGCAGAATATTTCCTAGGCACAAATTGTGATTAATAATAAGATATAAAGACTTGGATCAAAGATGAAGGGCCTTTTAGTTCAAAGACGTTTGGTAACATAAGCACATCTCTTTGGTCTATTTAGATGGCAAGGTTTGAGTCAGGGATGTGTTTTATTGTGGTGAAATATATGAACAAAAAACTCCTCATTGACTCCAGCATTAGTAAAGGAAATTGATTTGGGGGGGAAACATCTTACAACTTAAGCTATACTGTAAAACCTGATAGTATCATTGACTCAGAAAAACTCAGGAAACTGATTGGCCTAATTTACCATAGTAACATAGGTACAGTCGTTTTCCATATTTTCGTTTACCTAATTTACCATAGTAACATAGGTACAGTCGTTTACCATATTTTCGTTTACCTAATTTACCATAGTAACATAGGTACAGTCGTTTAGCAAATACATAGCAATGATTATTCTTAAAACATTAGTATTTTTACATAAAATGTTTGTAAACCACAGTTTTTTTTTTTCATTTAGGTGACAATTTTAGTACGGTAACTTATGGTATATTAGCAGTGATATCGTACCCTTTAAGTAAAGACTACGATGTTTTTCCTAGTAATGTTACTGAGACACAAAGAAAAATTCTGAAAGAGATTTATTTTACACTTAGCACTACTTCTTCATGACCATGTGATGGAGTATGACTATGACTATGATTCAGGCTAGATCTCCTTGTTTGCACCAAAGTCACTGGTGCCCATTGACCTCTTAAGGCCTATCATTTTGATCTCATCTTCACCTGATGTGTTTCAGGGCCCAAAGACTAGTCCAATCCCTGTGTCTTTTCAGGGTTGTCTTTTTAAGTAGATTTATTGCAGTATGTACCGTATTTTTTGGCCTATAAGTCACACATTTTTCGTGATTTGGTTTCCTGCGACTTATACTCAGGTATACTCCTGTACCACTGAAAATTGTAAATTTAAACATCAATTTATAAAAGACAACTGAGAAAGACTGAACACAAATGCCCCCAAAAAGAAATTCATATTCTGCAGATTACAAGTAGTGAAATATGCAGTCGAAAATGATAATCAAGCACCAGGAAGAAAGTTTGGAGAGAGTGAGAAACTTGTGAGAGACTGGAGAAAAGTGGAGGATACTCAAACTGCAATAAAGAAAATAACAAAAGCTTATCACTGGCTAAAAACTAAATGGCCACAGCTAGAGGAACAAGTTCACAAACTGTGCTTATACAACGTGCTTCTGGGAGAGGCTTGTCAGCGGTGCAGTTACGTCTCCATGCCCAGGTAGTTTCCAAGGCAACAAATATTAATTACTTTGTAGGACCTTCTTGGTGTTATCGCTTCATGCAACGTAACCGCCTCTATCACAGCACGGACATGTCCCAAAAACTGCAGCAGACTTCTAAGCCGAGGTCGACAGTGCGACTTATAGTCCACTGTGACATTTATGTTTTTTTTCTTTCTCATTATGCATTTTTTGGCTGGTGCGACTTTTACTCCAGTGCGACTTATAGTCCGTAAAATACGGTACTTTTCCTCCTCTAAACATGAATATTAATATCAAAACATTTTTTTTTTAACCTTTATTTACCCAGGAAAGTCCCATTGAGATTACTAATCTCTTTTTCAAGGGAGTCCTGCCATGCACACACCACTTTCACACTAGGCAATGTGGGTGATGTGCCTTGCCTAAGGACACAACGACAGTTTCTGTGACTGGCGCCCCACTGTGGCACCTGGAATTCCCTGTGGTCTCCCATCCAAGTACTAACCAGGCCCGGCCCTGCTGAGCTTCTGAGATCTGACGGGATCAGGCTTTGACAAGCCGGTATGGCCACTACATTGTCAGGATACAGAAGCAGTACCAGGACTTTGTATGTTCTTTAAAAACTTGTCCTGAAAAAGAAATAGCATTTTGTGTACATTTTACTTCTTCTGAAATTCTTGTGCTTATTTGTTTTCCAATTTCCATCCACACACTTGGCCTCAGAAAAAAAAAGTCTTTGCTGAAACTGTGTTGTTATTGTGACAAAAGCAAGTTCATTTAACAACGAGAGGGAATACAAAGCCAGTGAGAGCCTGAATCACACTTGTACAGTAGACAGTGGAGTGGTGAACAGAGGCTGGTGAAGAAGAAGTAATCAAAAAAAGAAAAAAGAAAAAAACTCCCTGGAGAATTACAGCGCCCACTTAAAAAACAAACATCCCGAGCTCAAGTGAGAGACTGTTTGATTGCTTAAAACCATTTTCCAGTTTTTAGTTTTCTGTGTCTAATTCAGTAGTAATCATTGCACTAACCATATACTCAACGTGTACCAAAAATAGTGGTCAACCGTAATATTTGTTTTCTTCAAGTACTGATATACTGTAAAAAGCTGCTCCTAGGGTCAAAATAAGACCACTGTGTGCAGACTTCATTAAAATATAAAAGTTTTTATTGGCCACAAACCAGGAAGTAACGAAGTTAGTAGGCTAGTTATGGTTAGCAAAAAGTATTGTAAACAGTTAAAAATGAGATAGTTCTCTTTTTCATGTTTTTAAGAGAATAAAAATCTGGTAGTTTTCCTTTTATAAAAACAAGTAAAACAGTAATCTATTTCCACAATTTTTTGCCGCAAGACAGGAGTTCAGACAGGAGTTTAGACTTAGAATACTTGGAAAAATCAGCACCTTTAGTATAGGAGTTATTGGTGTAAATGAGCAAGTATGTTTTCATCTGTAACTGCTAAATACACTCAAAAAAAATATAAACGCAACACTTTTGTTTTTGCTCCCATTTGTCATGAGATGGACTCAAAGATCTAAAATTCATTCCAGATACACAATATTACCATTTCTCTCAAACATTGTTCACAAATCTGTCTAAATGTGTGATAGTGAGCACTTTTGCTTTGCTGAGATAATCCATTCCACCTCACAGGTGTGCCACATCAAGATGCTCATCAGACACCATGATTGGTGCACAGGTGTACCTTAGACTGCCCACAATAAAAGGCCACCCTGAAATGTGCAGTTGTTGCTTTATTGGGGGTCTGGGGACTCAGAACCAGTCAGTATCTGCATGAGGCAAATGGTGGTCCCATTTGCCTCATGCAGTGCAACACATCTTCTTCGCATAGAGTTTATCAGATTGTCAATTGTGGCATGTGGAATGTTGGTCCACTCCTCTTCAATGGCTGTGCGAAGTTGCTGGATATTAGTGGGAACTGGTACGCGCTGTCGTATACGCCGGTCAAGCACATCCCAAACATGCTCAATGGGTGACATGTCCGGTGAGTATGCTGGCCATGCAAGAACTGGGACATTTTCAGCTTCCAAGAATTGTGTACAGATCCTTGCAACATGGGGCCGTGCATTATCTTGCTGAAACATGAGGTGATGTTCATGGATGTATGGCACAACAATGGGCCTCAGGATCTCATCACGGTATCTCTGTGCATTCAAAATGCCATCAATAAAATGCACCTGTGTTCTTCGTCCATAACAGATGCCTGCCCATACCAGAACCCCACCACCACCATGGGCCACTCGATCCACAACATTGACATCAGCAAAGCGCTCACCCACACGACGCCGCACACGCTATCTGCCATCTGCCCTGAACAATGTAAACCGAGATTCATCCGTGAAGAGAACACCTCTCCAACGTGCCAGACGCCATCGAATGTGGGCATTTGCCCACTCAAGTCTGTTACGGCGACGATCTGGAGTCAGGTTAAGACCCCGATGAGGACGACGAGCATGCAGTTGAGCTTCCCTGAGACGGTTTCTGACAGTTTGTGCAGAAATTCTTTGGTTATGCAAACCAATTGTTTCAGCAGCTGTCTGAGTAGCTGGTCTCAGACGATCTTGGAGGTGAACCTGCTGGATGTGGAGGTCCTGGGCTGGTGTGGTTACACATGGTCTGCGGTTGTGAGGCCGGTTGGATGTACTGCCATATTCTCTGAAACGCCTTTGGAGACGGCTTATGGTGGAGAAATGAACATTCAATGCCCGAGCAACAGATCTGGTTGACATTCCTGCTGTCGGCATGCCAATTGTACGCTCCCTCAATACTTGCGCCATCTGTGGCATTTTGCTGTGAGACAAAACTGCACATTTCAGAGTGGCCTTTTATTGTGGGCAGTCTAAGGTACACCTATGCACTAATCATGGTGTCTGATGAGCATCTTGATGTGGCACACCTGTGAGGTGGGATGGATTATCTCAGCAAAGCAAAAGTGCTCACTATCACACTTTTAGACAGATTTGTGAACAATGTTTGAGAGAAATGGTAATATTGTGTATCTGGAATGAATTTTAGATCTTTGAGTCCATCTCATGACAAATGGGAGCAAAAACAAAAGTGTTGCGTTTATATTTTTGTTGAGTGTAAGTATACAATTACAATCATAAACAATGTAGGTCAGGAGGTATAGACTGTTCAGTATACTTCTAGTTTTGAATAGGCCTGCAGTGCGTACAGAAAAAAGTTCAAGTGAATCTAATTGTTATTATGCACCGAACATAATAGACTGATTGAGAATTCAGCAATACATATCACGCAATTATTTTTATGGGCCGTGCATGAAGCCACTGTCACTTTTGATTCATTAGCAGGTTGTCCCACTTGTCAAACCAGAGCCTTAATTAACGTCCTCATTTGCATTAGTGCTCAGTGGACCTTTGATTAATACAAGCTTTAGTGGATCATTTCAGTGATGTGTAGCAGGAATATCAAACTCAGACCCAAAGCACATGTCCACTATGTGCAACTATTTTTCAGCTCCGTCTGCAAGTGCATAAGATAACAATAAGATTTCTTCTCCGATGTCATTAAGCAATGGGTCAAATGCAGACAAGTAATTTCCCTCACAAGGAATCATTATGCTTTTCTGAGGCATATAGTCATAATTCTGGTTAATTATAAACCATAATAAAATATCTAAATGACAACTACAATTACTTGATTTTTAGACCCCTGCCCCCTAACCCTTTGTTATTCTAAAGAGACAAAGTAAGCAAGTGTAGCATATATAATTAGTGCCGTATATGTACTACTAAATGAGGTATAGGCTAGTAAACAGAAGATCTGGTTCGGCTGAGGGAGGGAAGTGAAGCAGAGTTTAAAACACAAACCAGGAGACAATGATATGGTGCAGGATATGAGTTGTATTGAATAAGGGATGGGCGAACAGGGGATATTTACAATATATACACAAAATAAACCAAATCAAGAAAGGCAAATACATTATTTAAATTCAAATCAAATATACCAGTTCAATTCAGATACATGTACATGTCCATTTATACTTATGCATTCAACATTCAATAAATAGAGTACTCTTAGTTCAACTAGTAAAAGGGGTCATAAATAAAGCGAACCATTCATTAGCTCGGAGGCTAGCGCTACCTTACTAGCTCCAGTACTTATGATGAATGTATGTTTGTGTTGCATTTTTGTATGAAAAGTGCTCTATAAATAAAGTTTGATTGATTGATTGAAGGAAACTCACCAGTTCCCTCTTAGTTTTCAGACACACAATTGTGGTATTTTGACAAGGAAGAGGTGTCTAAAAGGTTGAAAACATATCAGGTGTTAACTGCAGTAAAAAGTGTAAAAATCAGTTTTGTAAATTGAGAAACGCGTACCTTAGTAGCTGCTCCAATAAGGCATCAACACAGACACAGCACCGTCTGTGGAACACGCCATCTCTTCAAGTACTGATGTAACCCCGCGGAGGTTGCATGAGAACTCGCGTGAGAATGATGTGACGTACCACAAGATTTCGGCAACTACTTTCAGGTAAAGAGACGGAGAACCCCGAAAATGACCTGGGTTACACAAGGTCTGTAGATATGTTATCAAGGATCCTGTTTGTGGACTCGTGTTCAACACCATCCTCCCTGCTCCAGAGCAAGTAAACTTCCTGATGGACCAGAGTCAGCGTGTGAACTGGGGAAGGAGAATGTCTCGGAAACTTGGACTATCAGCACAGGGTCTCCACAGGGCTGTGTACTTTCTCTCCTGCTCTTCTACCTGTACACTTACTCCTGCACCTCCAGCTATTACTCCATAAAACTAATTAAGTCTATGGACAGCACCACCGTCATAGGGCTCATGTTGGACAGCGATGTGCGTAGGCTGGTGTAAAGGCAACAACCTGGGACACCCTGAAGACAGTGGAGGTGATTGTGGACTCCAGGAAAATCAAGGTGAACTATATATAATTTTTCTGGTGGAGCTTAGAATGTTTCCCAGTATTAAACTTAACAATTTTTATGAAGACAAGCGGGTGACACCACTATAGATCATGTTTGTGGAGAGTCAGACCTGCTTACATAAGATTACATGATTTTAAGGCATTTTTATCAGTACAGTCTTATTGACAACATGTACTAAATTAGTTTCCAGGGTAAAAAAGCAATAACCATGTGCAGTCACACCCCTAATTTTGAGACAGCCTTAGCTGGATCTGAATGAACTAGTGTGAATGACAGAAGTGTCCCAGAGTAATAGGGAGGGAGTTAATAAAACATGAACTGGCTCCAAACATTGACACAGCGGTGTTCTCCACAGTGATGCCTGACGCTGGATACGCGCTGCTAAATTACCTGCCAAACAAGCCGCCTGCTTCCCTCTGTACACGAGATGTGGTTTACCTTTAGAGATGACTTCTTTTCTGTGTGTCTCGGTAAGTTTGAGAATGAAAACAATGTCATGACATGAAAGAGATGACAGGTCATTTTTGCAGAGTCTGATTGTTTGCTTCTCCGAGATGCCATGAGGGTTTGCTTACTCTTCTAAGTCTCAGGATGCGAAGAGGAAAATTTTGTTTTTATTGGTCGGTGCTAGATAGTTTGCTCCAGTGGGACGGTCAGCTGTGATTGGTCATTTTCAGTGATGAAGTTATAAAGAGTGCTACAATTCAATTTACACGTTTAGGTTAATGTTAAACTAAATAAAATGGCTAGGTTAGATTCAGGTTATGTTTAAAAACAGATAAGATCAAGGTTAGGGTTAGTTGGTAGAAAAGGATTTGAAAGGTTAGGTTATCACACTTATATTGTGACCAAATGACTCTTTGAACCCTTTTCTACCTTGGACCATTCGTGAACAGGAAGGACAGACTACACCGACTGATTCAAAGAGTGACATGATACATTTGAAATATAATATTGCAAGGGTTAACTGTAAAAAATACAATATAATAGTTTAGACCTGTTCATAACAACATAATCTTACACATTACTGTGGCAGCCAGAGCTACAGCATCATTTTTGTTTCCCCAGAGCTGAACTTTTGAACAAAAGTACAGGTAGAATGAAATGCTGTTTGTGAGGATTATTCTTCCATACTTGATGTGGTCGTTGTGTCCTTAGGCAAGGAACTTCACGCACATTGCCTAGTGTGAACGTGGTGTGCATGAGTTATGGTGGTGGTCGGAGGGACTGATGGTGCAGATTGGCCACCAAGTGTAGACTGAATGAATAATGCACTATAAAGCGTCTTTGAGTATCCAAAAAAAGCGCTATATACAACTGATCCATTGCAATTGCACAACAGAAACCCGCAGCATACTACAGAAGGTATTGATAAAGGAAGCTTACATAAAAATGTAAATATACCAAATTCTGCCATGTATAAAACTGCCCTGTTATTCAGAATGCCTCTAGATGGGACCCCATTTGAAGTGTGAATGGTCAGAACAATCAGAAACTTGATTTGAGAGCTATAGCAGCTAATGAGCTAATTCTTGGAACACGACCCGATAATTCAATCAGTAAATATGCACATCTCATAAAGGTTACTCAATTACCTCTAATTACTGACTGGACAGGAAATAATTAGCCTGGGCAATGAGGCTTGATCTTAGAAAAATAAAATAAAAAAATCTGTAGTGTGCCCATGTGTTTTGTGCTCACCATTAAAAACGTGTACTTTAGATAAGATAAGATATCCTTTATTTGTCCCACAATGGGGAAATTTCAGTGTTGCAATGCACAGTTAAGAGAACAGCAAGAAAACAGTAGCAGCAATAGAAGTACAGACTTACTTAAAAACAGACACTATAAAGATATGTAAAGATAAGGATTATAAAACTATATATAATATAAATTGTTATCTTAAAACTATATATACAATAAATTGCTATATTAAATTTCACAGTATTGCACATGGTCCCAGTATTGCACAGGCAGCAGAGTTAGCAGTGTTCATTGTAAAGTCTGACTGCAGCAGGAAGGAAAGACCTGCGGAACCTCTCCTTCACACAGCGAGGGTGAGAGAAAGAAGTATAAACCTACACCTGCACAACCCTAAGAGGAAAGAGTTATGGGATCTGAGATGGTAACATGGGGGTCTCACAGAATGGAGCTAAAATGACAAGGATCAAAGAAAATTTCAAGATTTACTCATATGAGCCAGAGGTAGTCATACAGTTATAAACAGTGGTCAAAAAGTATAGATTATGCTGTAAAAATAGCAAAACAACAAATTAGTACAGGTAATAGTTGTACGGGGTCAATCTGCAGCATGTCAGCAAGAAGTTTACAAGAGGAGCATTGTAAGGTATAACTGTGCACAGGAACAGGTGAGGTGCAGAATGGAGGGTGCACGCATAGTCAAACTTTTAAAAGAAAAAAATCTCCTGCAGTTCGTCTTATTTTTTATTTATTTACAAAATGGCAAACTTTGAGCCCTTGGCCTTGGCTTTGTTTTTTAATAACTGGTGATGCAAGTAAGACAGTGTGCAGGTTTTGTCAGTTTAATACTATGTAAGAGTAGTAGTAAGCATTTAAGAGTGGCAGCAGTGTTGGCAGGAGATGGTTTCCCAGTGTTTTTGTCAAAACAAAAGAGGTCTTTTGAGGACTTAGAACTCATACTGTACTATTAAATATGATTAGACCATTGTTAGATTAGTGCTTTGTCAGCCAGGGAAAGAACACTTATGTGAGACATGTTTAAAGAACACAAATACAGTTTATTTCCTGCTCCCATTTAATGATAATTTGTTCATCAATTATTATTTTACATTTTGTTAATTGCAAATCCCAATATGATTCTAAAACAACATATAAAAATAGAAACAGGTCTACTGACTTCTGGCTCTGCCCCCTAACCCTCTCTGAAGTCTCTCTGAACACCATCACAACAGCACTGGAGATCTTGCTGTCACTCTTACTTACATTTCACAGGATTTTGATACATAAAGGAATCACTCAAAAGAAGGGGAACACACTTATAATACAGTTAATGACTGAAACAAATGCAACTACAGGTATGTTTTGTGCTGGAAATTTAAAAAAAAAGAAGATAGATAGATACCCCCTATAAATTTATTAGAGGATTTGGATTTCTAAAGACACCTGCTCCCTGCCGCTGGGGCAATGTAATAATCCCATCAAGAGGAGGCTAGTCATCAGCGACAGGCTAATCCCTAGTTTAAGGCAGTTACAACAGCCCCACCAATGATACTAGCTTCATACAGATGCAGCTTAGCATACATTACAGAGTTCTAATGTTCAACTACTCCCCTTCTCCACTGCAGGAACAGCTTGTCACCTCTGCTGGATTCATAAGGCCTGAGCTACACAGCATCACAGCGCAGCCCAACCAAATAAGACAAAATTATAACCCGCTCGCCTATGTGACACGCTGTTACAGAGGTGAAGTAGCAATAAATTAGAGCAAAGCCAAAAGGATTTAGCCCTCCGGGGAAATGTTAAGAGAAGTGCATGGACTTCAGGCAGAAATATAAGAGTAGACGACAACTCTTCTCCCCAAAAGTAGGAGTTTGCAAACTTCTGCAGCCTCGTGCCAAGACACTAAGCTCCAGAAGAAAAGCCATATCCAATAGGCCTGTTGATTCATTCATGTCAGTATTGCCACAGTGGGGCAGCAGTGTATCTAGTAAATTGCCTCTGTGTTCTTAGCAAGACCCATCTCTTCTGTGCAGTTTGTATGTTTCTCCCTGTGTGGGTTTTCTACGGACACTCCCATCAACCAAAAACATGGAGGCTCAAGAAGGAAAAGCCTCTAAAGTAAACTAAAAAAAAAAAAAAAAAACTGTATTATATAGTATAGTATTAAGGGGCAATGTACCAATACTTTGTCAAACGTATAATACTTGGTCAAAAAGGTACAATTTGGAAATAATTTTAACATCTCCCTGCCTGACAGTAAATCAACAAATTCTAGAAAAAAATAGCTGTTTCCTATTCTTCTTCATTGGGTTTGTTACCAGAAGTAGGCATTTTTGTTGTTGTTTGTTTCTAACTTGAAAAAGAAATATTAATATAGCTGCAAGCGGCAATGATCGGCCCTCGCATGTGTCAATGCCGAGCCCTGCAAACGCTGCATCCCACGAACGCAAACTTTCACTGAAATCGGAGTTTGTCTGCACAAATACAAGCTATTTGTATAGATACAAAATATTAGGCAAAGACAGTAAAATGTGTGTAAGAAATTTGGATAACTTGATGCCCCACCCTTTGAGATAATGTGTATTAAATTTGAGCCCTTGAATGCCCTAGGAGGAGTTCATAAATGTACAACATTTACAGAAAATGCTTTGCAAAGTTTAATACAATGTTGCTGACCCTTGGTGGAGTGGGTGGTGTTGGCGTAATAATATTCTTCATAAGTCTTGTCACAAGTGTAAAAACTGCAATTTTGGATGGGCATTTTTTAGAATGCATTAAAGGGACAGTTCAGAATTTTGGACATAGGGCTTCATTTCCTAGTGAGCCAGTGTTGGAGATGTGTGGAGACACTTTTAAAAAATATTTCATTCAGTCCTTGTGTTTCCAGAGGTCGCTGGTGCTAGGCTAGTGCATGTCAATGGCCGTAGTTGGTCTGCCTCTGAAAACCGCCTTACCCAATCTACAGTGCACCCGAGGCAAAACAGTTTTAACACCAGACTGTCGATGTGAATGTCTGTGTTTATAGAATAGTTTTAGAATTAAAACCAAAATTGCATTTGAAGGATTTATGTCTGAGCAGCAGTGAGTTGTACTTCCTGATAGAAAGGTAGAAAGACTGATGAGAAAAATATACGACAATTCATGCGATGCAAGGTTAGTTTTATTTCAGACATTATTCTATCAACGCAGACTCACTAGAAAATGAGGCTCTATGTCCAAAATTCTGAACTGTCCATTTAAAAGTGAATGAGGACGGCCACACTGCCCACACAAGTTGCGTGTATGGAGCAGCACATCCTGCATGTGTAGATTTCAGAAAATAGAATCCAACCTATTTTTTGATGTCCTACGTGAGCGTAATATTCCCATCAATATACATAGAGAGCATGCATCTATTGTATTTGTGCATTTACCATCAGCAGATGTTCCTGGGGCAGTTATTTATCGTTTGAAAGAGCCCAGGTCTAGAAAGACTGTTATTAGTGCTTTGAAATTTACTTTTTAAATCCTTAAATCATTAAATCCTTAAATCCTTGTGTTTGCCATGATCAGCATGTACAGACAGTAAATACAAGACTGTTCAGATGGTTAGTTTCACTGTAGACCTGTAGACTATTGGCTAAATGCTCTCAGTCAAGTTTGATCAGCTTCAGAAACCCACAGAGTCAGTGCTGCGCTGGTGCTGCTGGCGTGGCCGTGTTTCCATTGAAGCGCGGCCGTCCATGTGATGTGATTTCGCGAGGTTATGCGGGTAAATGCTGATGTGCAGTGTGGCCAGGGCCTAATGCAATTTTTTCTTGTGTGGGATCGCTTATACACCATTTTATTGATTTTTGGAAATTGGAAATAGCCAAAGGTTAGAGATGCATGAGTTTTAATGTTAGGGAAATTTTCATGAGTTTTCACCACTGTTCACTAGGTGGAAAATGGGTGGGTTGGTTAGGAGAAAACTTTCTGATACAAGAACAATGTCCTGCCTTTTCTATATATTAAACTATACATTTTTGGAAACCTCTGGGACATTTCTACGTCATGGCGAGGGTCCCTGGTCACTACGAGCAACTCACTTCATGTCAGTCCACTTCCCATTTACTCTTAGCAGAACTTTGCAATACTATTAGCCCCTTTGCCAGCTTCTGGCGCTCGGACCTAATTAAATGTATTTTCTCTTTTTATATACAGTACCTTCTTTTCAACCATTATTTATGCTTCTTTACACAGTGTGTGGTGTGAAAAAGCAATGCTTTTTACTGAGAGCTTAAAGAGCCACTTTGACACAAGTATATGCACATAAAGATGCATTGGACTAAATTCAATTACACACTCACACCTCAAACAGTATAATATGTAGGAAATACAAACTGAACAGTATTTGAATAAATGTACTCCACTGCACTGAGTTCCCAATTTTAATCATTAGCCTACATCAATTGAAAAACCTTTAATCTATAAATATTTCCAATCATCCACAAATCATAGAGTCAGATTAATTACAGGTTGCACAATTTTATTATTTTTTTTATCCTTATCAAGCAAGCACTTGTGATATTTTACTTTTGTTGTATTTTACCTCAGCTACCAAGACTGTATTTAGCAAGTTCACACACACGGTCTCTTTCAGTCAGCTTATCACGGTGGTTTTGAATCAGGAAAACAATTAACTTAATGTGTTCCCTGTTCAAAATTAGCCACGTCACCATGTCAGCCTCTCCATCTCCTCCTCAACAACCCAATCACTACCCTTATCTGACACCTCAATAAATGATTCATCATTCATTTTTCTGTCTGAAATAATAATAATAATAATAATAATAATAATAATAATAATAATAATAATAATAATAATAATAAGAAGAAGAAGAAGAAGAAGAAGAAGAAGAAGAAGAAGAAGAAGAAGAAGAAGAAGAAGAATAGTACTTCATCCAACTCTGTTCAAACCTGCAATGAAATATCTCGCGGATGTTAAAGATATATTTTCACATCTTTTGACCTTTAAGTTGACGCACCTACACATTGTATTAGTGTACGACCATGAAAGGGAAAACAAAAGGAAAATGGCCTGCTATGACAGGAATAAGAAAAGAGCATACTTTGTGCAGTCCTTAACCTTTTAGAAACTTTTCTACACTTAAATCAGAACCATGAGAAATGGTGACACATTAAATGCTTTTTCTATTGGTTACATGTCAATCATCTGTCAACAATATCAACTTCATATTGTGATTATGAGAATTAAAATGAAGAAAAGAAAGAAAGCCAAGGCTCTATTCATTTAAGTGTAACTGGGCTTAAACATTATGTTTTAAACTTTTAATAAGCACAAGCACAATATGTCTTCTTTAAAATCAACAAATAAGTAAGCAAAAATCTAATTACAAGCACATTGATGAGATAAATGAAAGTAGTATGTGTGTACATCGAGCAGAAAGCTGAGCTGTGAGGACATGGGAGATTAGAGGTGATATGGGAAGCATCTTTATTGTTTGGATCTGAGGACGCCATGGTGCATTCATTCACACCACAGCTAAACCAGCCTCAAATCTGTGCTACGGAAGAGGCTTGTTTTGTCTTTGGAAGTTTATGTGGTGAGAGTCTGCAGCTCAGTAAAATGAACACAAAAGTATGAAAATGAGGCTGGAAAGTGTGGTGAGTTTAAAGGAGAAATAAAAGTCAAAAGAAAGCCCACTGCCGCCTCAGTCCAGATTCATTATTTCTGCACATTTTATGCATTCGTATATAACTTACACTAACATAGCTTTTTATTCTCCAAGCAAACATTTTAAAAAGTAGACTATACTTTTTAAAATCCTTACTGTATTAATGCTCCCCTATGTCAAGAAACTTCACATTACACGGTGCATTATGCAGTGTGAAGTTATTATTTAATACATACCTGGAAAATAGTGTTTAACTGACAATGTAAATACATGTTAAAAATTGTCATTTTAGTATTTATTAAGATCAATTAGGAAAGCAATAAATTCAGTTATTGTAGCCAAACTTTATGTCTTCTGAAATAATTTGAACCACAAAAATTAAGAAAGTGTGCGTAGGACTTACTCATGTGCACGGTTTTCAGTTCAAATGTGCACAATGTTTAAAATAAGACAAAAATAAAATAAAATAAAAATCTGCGCACAGTCTTTTGCACGCACTTCTCTTTAATCCTTGTGCGTTTCCTGATTCCCTGCCATCAAAGTGAGCGATTGCGTTCGGAGGCTGGTTTAGTGTCCTGATGTAGGTGGTGATGTAATGACCGCGGGTGACCAGAGGTGGCATCATGCTCTCCTGGGACACTCTTCTCCCCAGTGCCTCCAATGTCTCTTCATCTTTTATATGACTTTGCTCCATTTGGTTTCAGTAAAAATGGATTTGTGCTGCAAACTAGTAGACTCCTGGTTGTTGTGGTCGTTTTAAACCTTCCAGTATTATAACACGGGCAAACTAAAGGCGAATATGGTTCCAAACTCCAGGACTGTTTTGGCAACTGAGAATTTCTGGCAACATTATTATTTAGAATATTCAAATCCTCAAAGCCCCTAAGGGTTAACGTTATAAGATTCAGCCTGGCTTGGCTCTAGTCCTGCTCTAGCTCTACTGTAGTTGCCATTGTGCTGATTGGTCAGAACTGATCACAATGAGCACTGGAAATATTTTTGAGTGCATGCCCCAAAGAGCCCGCACCACTTAAACCAATATACAGCCATCTATGATTCATCCTTCAGGTATTATTGTACTTCCATGTATTAAAGTGGTACAAGACTGAATTTGTCTTCATGGTTTACAATTAGAAAGTGACTAGGTGTAAAGCATTTGTGTATAAGTATAAAAAATATGTGGAAATATTTCTAAATTGCATTTTCATTAAAAAAAAGACATGCATGATCTCAGGTCTTGCATTTTGCTTAATCTGCTCAAAGTTCTTCTTACAGAGCTTTATACCTTATTGTTAGGAAGCAGCTTTAACTGTAAATGACCCTTTACTCCAGGCTGGCTCAGCTCTGTTGTTCTTTTAGCCTCTCACTGCGTCCCTGGAACAGGTCCTGAGGAGGTGCTAATCATAGTGATGCCTCTGCCCTCCACTGGATTGCAACAGATCAGCCCACACCTCCGAGCTGCTAGTGGCCACCATAATGGAGCACGGAGCCAAGCGCTACATTCTCACAGTCTTTCTTATCTCTTTTCTGAAGGGGACGCACAGTGCAGGCCTTACCAGCTCCTCTGTTGGGATTTATGTCCATGCCAAGTTTAGAGTGCTAGAAGCCGCTTTGTCTCCTCTCTTTTGAACCCTGGGGGAGGCCTTGGACCGAAAGGGGCTGTCTGCCAAAATGGCCTTTCTTCTGGCTTAAGAATGTGGGTAAGCCTTGCACCTTGTTCGCGGGCCAACTGTGCATGTGCTAGAATTCTCCTCGCCGCTTCCCCAAAAGAAGCCCATGCTGCGTGCCATGCTGATCAGGTCATGAGTTGGCAGAGTGTGACCTTGCTCTCTCCCACAATGGGGGGAAGACGAGGTATCAAAATGGAGTCTCCCAATGTGGTGAGGCTGGTCTGAGGGAGCATGTATTTGGAAAACTCACTGTGCCCTGTCCAAACATTGTAGAGTCTAAACTAGAGTAGACTGCAGCGACAGAAACACAGGGCTTAGCTAATGCAACAAGCGCACCTGCTGGAGGGAGTCTGGGAAAAAACACGGAGGATAAACCAGAGAGATAAATATCTATAAACATCTAAATAAAAAAATATATTAGGAAAAATCTAGTTTGGTGAAGTGCTAAGAAGAGTGTTTAGGTAAAAAAATAATACAAATGAAATTGTTGCACAGCGCTAATAATAATAGACTTGATACTCAATTCCGATTCTGATACTGCGATGATAATGAACACTTTCTTTAGACAATATAATGAATGACCTTCATACAAGTAATCTAGCTGTCTCAGTAGGCTCCATAATGGTCCATGGGCGTAACTAGTCTTACACATGTTCTGACACAGCTCAAGATCATTCCAAAGCTATTCAGGAAAGGCTCATTTGTCTCTTAGGAGTGTGACTTTTTTAGTAAGAATACCTGATAAAATTAATATCAATGAGTATCAATTAGTATCTGATTTTTAATACCTCTGACAACCCTACACAGCAGTAGATTCTCTTCTCCTGATTCTCCAGAAGGTATAGGCCAAAACACAAAGTAAAATGGTATGTCACAGAATAACAATCGAATGGATCCAGTAATTGGGAACTTCAAGTGGTTTATTAGCACATGCTGTAATTATTTTGCAATCAGTGGTGACTCAAGGGAACTCATTTATAACTTGGTTAAAAGCTCCAAGTCTCCTTTACCTCCATAGGTTTTAAATATAAAAGCCGACATATTAAGTGAAATGATTCAGCATTTGCCATTTTATTTAACAGCAATTACACAAACCCTGAATGTACAAGCCTTGACTTCTGCAAGCTGCCACGAGAATAAATTTGTCTGGTGATGCAGCAGGTTTCGAATTAGGCCAGAAGCACATCTTTGTGTTATTCAGAACAAATATTCCTCCAACTAAACTTTGAGAAGTTGTATTCTACAGACAAATGAGTTAATTAGCTGAGAGTTTTGCAATTACAAACAAACAGAGACACAGATCAGAAATCCTTAGCATAACAATATTTTTAACAAATGATTTGGATGACTTTGAATAATTGCTTTTGAATGAATGTGAAAATAAAGAATTCAAACAAAGCTTCTTGACTACTCCTCTCCAAAGTTAGGCAATGTTATTATTTGGCAAATTTTGGAAAGTTTTCTCATCCTAATTAAGCACAACCAGGAACTGAACGTTTCAAGTTTTTTTTTTTTCTGCGTTGCAAAACATCTGACAATTGTGTATGCAATTTTGTATAGAGTTTGTTAATAATAGGACTCCAGATGGCACCATCCAAATACACAATTATTTTGAACCAGATTAAGCATTTGATGGTAGCTGTTTTTTCAGTGCCAGTATCTGCTTTGTCAATTTGAATAAAGGCGTCAGAAGTCAAGTTAGTCGTCCAAGCATTTAGTTAGTTAGCCCAAGTAATTAGTAGCTTGTGGATGGATACAGTTTGTCTAAGTAAGTTATGATCTATCAGTATGTCTTGAGCAACCATTAAACCTGAGAACATGTTTTTTTGTGAAAGCAGGAGGTAGGTAGGCTATTTAAATCTAATTTGTTACAAACCCTTTGACATAAAAGCATGTATTTTTGGATGCGTTTCCGAAGTGCTTTTTCAGACTGCGAAGTAAAACAGGATGGACCTCCAATGCACAGCAAACACAACCACATCCTGAGGCAGGCGCTTTATTTCAGGTTTGTAATTGATAAAATATTTAACAATTTGAATGAGACAGAGCACAGAGGTCTGATTTTGTCACTGCTGCGTTTACAATATAATCTATAGCAAAAGGCCATTTAAAGAATTATCCCGCAAAGACGTAAGGGAAATTTTAGTAAATTTCTCCTCGCCTGGATTTTTTTCTTAATTTTTCTTTTAAAACTGCCCCTTTTACTCTATAATGAAGTGTTATATGAAGCGTTATACATCCTTTTGTTCAGTACACCCTGTTGTTTCACAATCGGCATGTTGTAGTTGTGTCGTGTGGCTGTAATAAAAGGATAGGACCAGAAATAGAGATGAAAATAAAATTCACACTCTTTCATACAAAACACACAGCAAACATGTATAAACAACTTTTTGGACATAAAAAATGCTTAATTTAGGGCCTTAGCTACAAAAATGCAAAATATCAAATCTGTAAGTAAAAATAACTAAAAATATCCTTATTGCCCTAAGAAAAAGAAAAAACAAATCGTCTCATGACTTTTCTGGTGCCAGTCATAGAAACAGCTCCTGTAAAGTCCAGGGCCAGAGCCACATCACTTCCTGCATTTCCATGATGTTTATTACATTTGTATTTGTTCATTTTGAGTGAAATATAAAAATAGCAAGGGATGTGCAATTACGCACACCAAGATGCGTAATTTGCCATTTATTTGAGAAAAACTGCACTTAGAGTGGCTTTTTCAATTGTTAAACATACACGCTCGGGAGGAGTCGACCATCTTGACTCACTTCACTCTTTGTCAAAGTTTGGGCCAATCAAAATGGATTGAAGCGCATGTGTTTGGCAGAAAACAAAGTTCCTATTGGACACTCGTTTTGCGCATGTCATCACGCGTGTGAAATAGGATAATGCCGCAGAAATGTACAGAAACCTCTATGTCTGCGCTTTCAGAGGGAAAAAAAAGTAAGTTTCTATCTTTTATGATTAGAAAGTTATGCGCGGTTATATAAAACATATTCCTCAGAACCGTATACAATATATAGGTCTTCAGATACCGTAGCTTTAAATACTTGTGCGGGATAATAGCTTTGAAGCGCACTTTAAAAACTCCAGGTCTGTCAGTGGCACTTTTTAACATAATGATGGACTACTGGCCTGATGAGTGGAAACCTGCCGTGTCTGTATATGCAGCCTGTAGACGATAATCCATGAACCGAGACTCGCTCTAGGTGGTCACATCAAAGCTGTTTGCGTAACCTTTGAAGACCAAGCACTTTTTGGTAATTTCATCTTGTCATGACAAAAAATCCAACACTGCAGGCCAGTATTGACCCAGAATTGTCTGATGACTTGGAAAAAAAAGAAAAACTTGAGGATCGTGAATTAAAGATGCTGTTTTTTGGTTTTTTTTCAGGTTCTGTCACTGTGTGGCTAAGGGCTCCTTTCTGTCTGTGCTGATTTAAGATGGCCGCTGAGCTCTCCGGGCCGGAATAAAAGTGGTATTATGATGGAATTCTGCCCTTTTGCGACTTAACAGACTTTATCAAAAACATGCCCATTTTTCTCATTCACTAGATTCACATTCCAATTTCAGAAGCAGGGTGAAGGGCAGTCTCACAGCGGCAGGTTCATGAAAGCTACTTGTACTTTTGTGTCTCTACACCACTGCAGGTTTAGAAAGTCGCTCACATCAGAAAATGTTGCACGGTGTTGAATGCTAGACACTTTATTCAATGCGTGTTTTGCTGTGGGCGATAATGTATTTGCCAAAACTGATATGAAGACTTTAAAAATCTTTAACAATTCATGCGGAGGGTCTGCCACCATGGAGATGTTGTTGCTTTGCCGGGAATTCGTCTCGTTATGGTATTAAACATATGTATTTCCTTGGAGCACAAGCACCAAGCCAATTCACAAGTCTGATCTGTGGAGACGTGGGCCCGCTTACAGTAAAATGCATATAAAAAAGCTATAATGTATACATGTATCTATACAGCTATAATGAAAAAATAAGCAAATATAAATGCAAATGCACTTTATATAGCACATTTTATAAACAGATCAGTTTCCAAGATACTGTACAGAGATGAAACAAAAATAATGAATATGAAAGAATGAATAATAAAAGTACAATGCTAAAATTTGGTCATAAATTTGGTTCTACAACAATAAAACCAGTAAAATAAAATTAAAGCAACACCATAAAAATCACAAAGTAGCATTGAAATAAGTCAAATAAATACAAGACACAGAGGAGAGGACCACACAAACTCACACAGTGTTAAAAGCCAGAGAGTAAAAGTGGGTTTTAAGGCGAGACTTAAAACAATCCACTGTGGGGGTTGTTCGGACGTGAGGGGACAGAGCGTTCCACAGTTTAGGGTCGGCTACAGAGAAAACCCGATCCCCCTGGTTTTAAGTCTCTACTTTGGCACCACAAGCTGAAGCTGGAGCCCTTGGACCTCAGCTTGCGCGCGGGGGAGTAAATTTGGATGAGGTCTGAGACGTACTGTGGGGCCAGTCCATTGAAAGCTTTAAAAAACAAACAATAAAATCTTAAAGTCAACTCTAAAACAAACCAGAAGCCAGTGCAATGGTGCTAAAATCATGGTAATGTACTTGCGTTTTTGGCTTCCAGTTAAAAGTCGCGGAGCAGAATTTTGGACCAACTTTATGTGAGGAAGTGGATGGGGCTGATGCCGGAAAAGGTTTCAGATTCTTTTATTTGACATCCATACATTAAAAACAGTTGACATATTATAGACAAGAAGATAAGTTGGTACACAAAGATATGTCAGGAGACCCTAACTAAGACCTAACAGATCACTACCATAAGGGCCACCTCAAACAGATCTATTTTTTCTAGTTCTCATATCAACTATCATCATTTTGGAATTACATTTTCATAGTGGTTAAGATAAAAGGTAAAAAAGTGCATTACAGTCGTCTAAACGAGAGGAGGTAAAAGTGTGTGTGACCTGATCAAATGATTTAAAAGATAAAAAAGGTTTAATTTTAGTTAAAATGATAAAAAACATATTTTACAACCGCATTCACGTGTTTGTCAAATTTAAAATCACTGTCAGTAGGTTGGTGACAGACTGTTTCACAAGCAGGTTTAATGCCATAGTGTGGGACATTCCAGAGAAAGCAATCTCCCATATGTACATAACCAGATGCTGGACTCTTACCAGAAAAGTTACATAGTGCACCTTTAAGTTACAGCAAAGTAACAAATTCACTTTTGACTTTTGTTAGAATATTAACAAAATCTATATGTATGGGATATAAAATAATCTGTTGCATTAATGTGTAGATAAACAGATTTTTAGTCTTTGATTTACATTTTTACTCATTAGTCTGTTCAATAAGACAAAGATGATGTACTGAGAACAAACTGGGAGTGACACAGAGACTCGAGCAACTCAGAGAAAATATCCATGCCAATTTTCAGCTAATGTGGCCCAATAGAATTAGAAAATAGAATTTGAAAAAAAAAACAAAAAACTCTGAAACATTGCTCATCCCTACTACAGTTCGTGGTATTGAGCTAAAATACTGTGAGCCAAGTTTGGTGTTGATTTTAGGAAATGATTTCATTGTTGGGGAAAAGAAACACAGAGACACAAGAGAAAATTGTGTTACAGGCCACAAGAGGCCAGTGTAGTGAGAAAACATTATTTTCATGTGGAGTTAGACATTGTGGTAAAAAAAAAAAGGTGTTTAAAATGATTTCTTTAGTTCTTGAATCATGTTGCTTTTTAGTTCACACATTTTGTAAAAGCAAGTGTGTATTTTAACAGCTCAATCTTTGCATTATTTAAGAATAGAAGTTCATGGTCAGGCTGTAAACACAATAACCCTTAAACAATTTTCAGTATAAAACATTAACAGTATATAATATTACTGGTGCTGTGATGATGCATGAGATGAGACTAAAACTTTGGCAGAACTCTTTGTCTATATCCAGAGGCAAACACAAACAGTGAACACTGCCATATTCTCAGAGATGAAAAACAGGCCAAAACAAACAGCTCTTATTGTTCGCACTTACTCACAGTGGAACTTTCATCTGTGCATTATTGCTGTGGATTATAACCCCCTAAAGACAACAGACAGTGTATTTTTATTAAATGTGTTAAAATGTGCATTCTACACTGTCATAATGTTTCTTCATCACAAACATACCTGCGCTTGTGTTTCGTTTCATTCACACATGTTTAACACACAAACCCGTTTTTAGGCTGAGTTCTTCTAAAAATTCTTCATAAAAAAGACTCCACCTTGTGATGTCATGTGGTAACACAGAAAGTGCTCTACTGTGTTTTTAAACTCCATACACTTTCACTAGAATCATTTGGATGATTTCAGCCCAGAAATTGCCCATCTCTACTGAAGTAAATGTAAAAAGAGCTGTAACACTTGAAAAACTACTGCTTCATGACATCACAAGGTGGAACAGAGCATTTTGAGCTCTGGGGATGTAGACAGACTAATAATAATGGTTTACATTCACTACATGTGTGAATGAAACAAAACACCGCTCCAGGTATGTTTTTGAGTAGGAACAATATTATACCATGGCTTCAAATTCACAAGAGTCAGTTTTGTGTAACACAGGACCTCTAAAGCCTGAGGTGCAGCACATGTCCCACTGCAAAGATGTTTGTTGTTGGGAGAAAAAGTGAAGTAAATACGAGTGATTTTCTTCATTCGCAGAGAAAAGATGATGCTTTCTTCAACATCTTATAATTGTTGAAATGGAAGGATGTCTGTAATTTACTGTTTACCTAATTTCTAATGGCTAATTCAGCCACAAGGCTCTGCTCCAAATCTGTACTAATGGAAGTTTATACAAGCAAGGGCATTCACCATAGTCCACAAAAGTACAGACTAGACCGAGATTAGTCTTTGAGATACTTTCACTACGTATTTTGCTTTTTGTATAATTAAAAATGTTTCAGTGTTTAAGTTCTATGGAGCTCAACAGTGACTGCGCACCACCTGGAAGGAAATATCTCATTCATTTTAGAAATTCTGAAGAATATATTCATATTACATTTTGGAAAGGTTGCAAAGGGCTAATCAGCTGTGGTAACTAATGACCACACAGTTCAGGTCAGAGTACAAACAGAGAATCATAAAAAAGTCATGTTATTGTTGTCAAATTTGTGTTTGCAATTTGAGCAACCCTTGTCAAACCATTTTTCTGTGTGGAAAAAATGTAAAAAAAAAATAATAAAATAAAAAAAAACACTTCTAGAACTGTAGCTTGCTGTGGAACGCCATTGCTGTGAGTCTTTTATGTACAGTCAGATTTGCATAACAATTAAATAAATGGATGCATAAATAAGCCATTGTTTGGACATAAACTAAAGAGTATAGTGCCAATATATAAAAATAAGCAGACAAGCTG
The DNA here is from genome assembly GCA_034769755.1 of Odontamblyopus lacepedii. Lineage (NCBI taxonomy): Eukaryota > Metazoa > Chordata > Actinopteri > Gobiiformes > Gobiidae > Odontamblyopus > Odontamblyopus lacepedii. Next base: position 13,303,539 of record CM068355.1, on the reverse strand, counting down.
TGTTGGTGGTATTGAATACTGAAATAATGGGTCACTGTATATCACATCATAATAAACAATAAAAATGTTCATAAATGAATAGCACTGTATACATGATTAGGCCCTGTACAAAGGCATAGTAAAAAATAAACACAAATAGAATTTTGGAAAGGCACAATTTTAGATAGATTGCCATGGCCAAATCTGAATGTTTTGGTTGCAATATCTATCATTAATTATTTACAGATTGTCAGAGCTCATCTGAAAGAGAGTGGCTGCTTTGAATTATGAATCAGAAGAATGCAGATGTTGGGAGTGAGATAGATGAGGCTGTGGGTGATCAATATGCACATCTCCCTGGCACCTAAAGCTAATAAAGCCTGGGTGGGGAGAGCGAGGGAGCCAGACAGAGCGGCGCGCAGCGTATTTACAAGGAAGAGATTCAGCTAATTGTGTGAGGGAGGTTTTCCTAGTCGACATATTGTTTGTGAATGTTTAAAACCACGTCAATCACTCTAGAGGAGATGGTATAAAAATGTAAAAGCAGGAAGGCTTAAAAAATAGAATGACCAAAAAAACTTATAAAAGAAGTACTTTCTATTTACACACTAGCTCCAAATTCAGACTCAATCCAGAACTCACAGTCCTCCAGAGGGAACTTGCACCTAGCAGATGTACTTTTGATGCTCCTCCTCAGTGAGAGGAACATATGGATTTGAGGTTTCTTCTTAGACATCACTCTGTGATATACCAGTACGTAGGACAGGCAGGTCTGCGCATATTCTACACAATACAACATGGAAAATGTATCATAGAGTTACTTGAAATGCAAGAAATACATTCTTTTCCCTCCATGTTACGTAGAAAACAGGACCAAATATACAACCTGACCTTATTTGAACAGTAATCATGTAATAATGTGGATCAAATGGGGTTTAGATAATATCACAACACACACAACAAGTTTACACAGATAGGGAGTGTTAAAATGAATATGACTGAAATGCTGTAATGTGGTGAGTTCTGTGGTCCAGTTTTACATATTACATGGCAAAGTAGAGTGTAATAGATATAGAAAACTGTCTCTTGCCCCCCATCAGGGTGTATGACATCATCCCAACACAAAATGAACATTTGAACATTAACCATGTCTTGCTTGCATCCCTGTTGCACAACCCTTACTCCTATGTCTTATCAAATCTAATACTATGGCTGGAAAAAAAAGCCTCTTTATTTAACTAATGCTTTCAGTGATTAATTGCCTTCACTACAAACCATCTATCTTATAGCATCATCTGGACAACAACTATGCTACTAATTTGTCATTTCAAAATACTTCACTCCCAACTGTTTCCAGTAGAGGGCATGAGAGACTCACTTGATGTATAACTATGCTCATCCTCCTCTGGGGATCAACGCCATGTGATTATTGAAGGCCATTCCTGCTTCTCAGTGAACACGATCTAATGTGCTACAGTGAGTACCGTGTTGACAAAGAAATTAGCGGGTCAAGAAACGCATACATGTGCTCACAGACATCGACGAACGTAAAGCAGTCCTTAATGTTTTATGCAAATGAGAGCTCATCAGAGCGTGGTGCATCAGAGACATTGCATATTCACAGTATAGGCTCTCTTCACACATGCATGCTTTAACAATTATTTAAATGTGCCTCTGTAAGCATGTTTCATACGTACTCTCAGCTGCGTGCGCTCAAAGGCAGAGAGCAGAATGGTCGTTATTATTATGAGCATGATGTTTTCTCATACATGCGGTAGAAAACAACACTATAAAAGAAAAAGCAATTTTGAATTATCCTGTAGCATGTTGCATTAATGGTCTAATATTGTATGGTAGGCAAAGCAAAGATGTGCACCAGTGTATGTGTAAAAATGACGTGGTTCTGTTGATTGTGTTAAAGCTTTTTTACATAAATCAGTGGTTCTCAAGCTGAGGCGTGGGTACATGAGTTATAGCTGCTTATGGTTTAGTATGAAAGTGGTGTGTGCGTGAGTGATATTGGTGGTCGGAGGGGCCGATGGCGCAGATTGGCAGCCTCGCTTCCGTCAGTCTGCCCCAGGGCAGCTGTAGCTACAATAGTAGTTTACCACCACCGGGTCTGGAGTGAATGAATAATGCTCTGTAAAGCGTCTTTGAGTGTCCAGAAAAACGCTATATAAAACTGATGCATTATTATTATTATTATTATAGAACTGTTGAGGTAAAGGTGCAATGTGTAACTTTGCTGGTGGAGGGTCCATCACCTCCTTTTGTCCATGGAAAAGTTATTACTTACGGCCTAGAGTGTCCCATAGTCTGACATTTCACTTATTTATCTCCACAGAGACAACAGAGACATCAGACCAGGTTACATGTCAGATCTGTGGAGAGATTACCCCTCCTTACAATAATAATATATATAACTTTATTACAGACAGTCCAATTCACATACTCTAAAGGAAAAATATAAGAATATAAAAGAATGCAGATATAAAATGTATACAGTTATAAGAGGTACAAACTATTACACCAATGCCGTCTCAGTTTAGATACACGTCTGTAGCAGCTTTTCTGAGGACTGACCAAAGCTGCTATTATATTACTTGGTTTTCTAACTTGTCCAGGCGACACATAAAACTAAACATTAGCTGTCTTAAAAGTGCCTCACTAGCTGGTAAAAATACATGTTTTGCCAGGGATTTAAGCAATAAAAACATCTGCATTTGAATAAATGCAAGATAAATAAGTTTAATGGCATACTGTGTAACATTTCAAAAAACAGACCAGAAAAGTCACATTTAACCCTGAATTTAGTTAATCAGAATTACATTTAAAACAAAAGACATTATCAGTCAATGATCTATCAATATTTTTATAGTCATCAGTAAATATGTAATAATGTAGATGCATTAGTCGACCACCGTCATTACCTTTCACTCTTTCACACACTACAGTTATATACAAGACATACACCACCCGCCTCACCCGCAAAGCCATCGCAACTGTGAGTGATGCAAGTTACCCCGCACACAATCTGTTCAGCCTCCTGCCCTGAGGAGGAGGTACAGGAGCCTCTGTTCCCGCACCACCAGACTCACTAACAGCTTCATCCACCAGACTGTTAGGATGCTGAACTCTCTCCCCTCCCCATCTACCCTATCTAGGAATCTGTGTCTCCCTCAAGAAGAACTTTGGACTTTTTCCTTTTATTTTATTCTTATTTAATTTAGAAGATTGAGAGTGAGAACATGATTTCATTTTTTCATATGCTCATATGGAAAAACAATAAATATTTTGAATTTGAATACAGTTATGCCTATAGACAAGAGTATTGCTGATAGAAGAATTGGTTAGAGCTAGAATCAAAACACCATCCTTCATGTTTGTTGTCCTATTGTTCTCCACTTCGGGATTTTCACATATCTTTAAGCCGCCTCATTACATAAAAACATTCAAGACAGTCAAGAGCAAATTTAAAGGGCCCATATTACGCTATATTCCAATGTATGTTATAATGTTTTTTACTCATCATAAACCTACTTTTGTTTCATAAACACATGTTTAACACACAAGCGCTGCATATTTTCACTGAGTTCTTCAGTCAGAAAACAAAAAACACCTTGTTCCACCTTGTGATCAAATGTTATCTTTTGATAATACAGGAAATGTTCCACTTGAATTTGAATGATTTCAACCCTGGAATTATCAGCTGAACTAAAGATAAAAGGTAGCTGCTGATTTGAAAACTACCACTGCATGACATCACAAGGTGAAAAAGAGCATTTTGAGCTTTGATGTGGACAGACTAATAATAAAGGGTTACTCAAAAATATGTGAATGAAACAAAACACAACTCCAGGTATGTTTCTGATGAGGAACATTCTAACATGGCTTAAACTTCCCAAATGTCAATTTTGCAGAATATAGGACCTTTAAAGTGTCCAAAATGTGGATCCATGGCATGTTAATAAAACGTTGTACTATTTTAGTACAGCCACATACACGTCTAACCGTACATGCGCATTGAAGCTAAGTGGTTAAGCTCATTCTCTCGCCTCCTAATGTGCCCATACTGCAAAGGAGGGCTCGGGGAAGATGACCCATAATTCATCAGCCCGTGCCTCGGACATCTGGTGCTATCGGCCAACCTGAGCGCGGGGATGTCTCGGCACAACCATCTCCGCACGCCCCTGTCTGTCTCTCCGGGCTCTCCAAGCAATTGACTCATTAGCTCAGTGCCGACTGTCTGACTATGAATTATGCATGTGGAGGAGAGAGGGAGAGGGGGCAAAGAGAGAGAGGCAGAGAGGAAGGTTGTGTGGTGGAGGGTCTGTCACAGGTGGCCGAGGGCTCTCCAGGGGGTGACATGGCGGGGCTAAAGTACGACGGACAAGATGAGGAGGCTCTGCTCGCCATGACACAGGGCAGATGTTGGCTGGAGAGAGATGCTACAGAAGCAAATGCATAAGAAATGAGGTGGTGTAACGCGATTAGGGAGATTACGTTGCGTTCATTCACACTCACACGCGCTGGGTTTGCTATTTGGAGCTTTACATTGACTTACATTAATTTCCTGGAGACTGATGGTAATTTTAATGATGCTACTTGTCTAACCCCAAGCTACTTTATCTCATATCTGAACTTTAAAGGTCCTATATTATGCTATATATACTCTTGTGAGCCTTAAGCCATGTTATAATATTGTGACTTGGAGTTGTGTTTTTCATTCTCACATGTTTATGTCTGTCTACATTTACAAAAACCCAAAATGTACTTCCAGGGTTGAAATTATTCAAATTATTCTGGTGAATAGAGTCTAAAAACACAGTGGAGCACTTCCTGTATTACCACGTGACATAAAGTGCAATGTGTTTTGTTTGAGAAAAGAACTCAGCCTAAATATGAAGGTTATGTTTGTGATGAGGAAACATTATAACATAGATCAGAAAATAGTGTAATATGTGCACTTCACGTGTCTGTTTCATTGCTACACATGTTTGAAATGCCACAATTTGCTTCTATTACTTTTTTGGACTATAGATTTCATTTCATTACCTTAAAATTGACTTCAACCAGCTAAGAAATAATTGTCAGACTGCCTGTACAGTGTTCTTGGTATGTATAGTTATACACATACAGTAGGTAACACACTTTTTCCCATGTTCCATCCGTGATTCTATTCAAGCTATTTCTATTTTATTCATGTGCAAACTTTTGCTGTCGACAATAAAGGAAGAAAATAAATAAATCATGGGTGGGACAAGACACAATTCCCATAACATGAGACGAGATTGGGTCCATGAGAACGAGACAAGATGAGATTCTGACAATTTATAATACATAAATTGTGTGGTTCAGTCATTGTATCACAGCTTTTTATAACTACATTTTCTCAAGAGACATAACTAAAAAGCAATAACCCTTTTTTGTCTGAACCTATAAGCATACATTCTAGGGGCAATTTTACTTTGCAAAATCTTGAAGCATAAGATTTTCTTCCATCCTTTATCAGCCTGTCATGATAACATATTTTGAAGCACGATGTATTACTAGAGAGAAACAACAATAAACAGTAATACTGAAAGTACTTTTTGCTGCTGACACAATAAAATTAAAGCAGGATAATCCAAGTAAACATTTTAAAAATATACTTACCCTGCAAAAAACAAAATCTTTTGTTTCACCATGATATGAGTAAATTTCACTTGACAAGTAAAATTATCTGCCAGTGCAGTAAGACTTTTGTACTTAAAATATGAAAATACATCTTGCAGCACTTAAAATAAGAAATAAAAAACAAATGTTACTTGAATTAAGAAAAAAAAACACTTATTCCACTAGCAGGTAATTTCACTTGTCAAGATGAATCTACTCAAAGTAAAATGTCCTTAGTTTAGGTCATTTTAACTTACCTAGTTTTTTTTCCAGTGTATGAAGCAGAATTCACTAATAATTTGCCACAAAAGTTACTTATTCAATCCTCTACAGCTCAAATCTTCTTGTATTACCACAAAAATAACTAAAACCTCCCCATTATTGCAAAGAAAATGTACACATGATAAATACTGAGCCCAAAAAATATTGTCCTAGCTTTCATGTATTGAACAATAAGTTGATATAGTAAATATACATCCTTTATATCAAGGAACCACTCACCATTCACACACATTCAAACACCAGTTTTACACAGACACTGGGGCAAAGTGTTTTGCCCAAGGACCCAACAACAGCATTCATCTGTGGCCCCATCTAAAAAATTCCATAAACATAATGACCAATGATATATTATTTGGAATCCGGGTAAAGGTTCCTGCGTATTGTGTGTATCTGTCCGGATCTTGCCCAGAGACAGAGTGCACCTGGGTGATGGGGTAATCAGCCCAAGTGAAGTTTGTGTTCTGTCCTGGCACTGACCGATGATAATGCAACACAACGTGGTGATTGAGCCGACACGGGGCGCCGAAAACAGGACTAAAATTGGAACAATATACACTTTACAAACATTTGTTCTGGGACAACATGTGCCTGGTGTCTGGCCAAAAGGTTTGGGTAAGAGCCGAATTTATCACCTGTAGCCCTGCAGTATCGTGGAGATGGATAGCAACAGGCGCAGTGTTCCTCTGCCTGCGCCCCAGCCAGCCATAGTCAAGTGGATCACAGCACGATGGATGGCAGCTCCTCTATTGGCTATTTGGAATCATGGCACTTTAATAGTTCTCTAAATCCTTCGCACAAAAGAGAATAGTTGTAAGTTCTAAATCTATGGCGTAAAATGACCTTAAGACAAATAGCAACAGCAGAAACTTTAAATTATTGTGTCTATGGTTTCTGCAGTCATTATTTTAAACTAAAATGGTACGTGAAACTGGGTCAAACTAATTATGTTACGGTAAAACTTGTGCTCATGTCCCAGGTAGAGCCAAAGAGGGGGCGAGGTACAAGATTATTTTTATAAAAGGGATTTGTCCTCTGCATTTAACCCATACTTCAGTGTTCCTCTGAAGACTAAGCAGCGGCCAGTCAAAATGCATTTCTTTTTGTTTTGCTACTCTGATGGTAAGATGTAAATTCAGGCGATTGAAAATTTGAACAGACTATAAAAAGTAAAAAATAAATAAATAAAAAGTGACATAAAAAGAAATAAAAGTGACATTTCCATAAACAAATATGAAAAACATCTAATAGCATCCAACTATAACCAGTACAATGTTAATAATCTCCTCATGTCAACACATTTTCTAACCATTTTGAACAGATTCTTTTGCCTTGAAAATGTGAATATTTTTATCAATAAAAAATTTTAGCTAATATGATTCACCCTCACCTTTCCAGCAAATCACAGCTCACTTCTACCACACCTCTATTTTCCAGAAGCCTATTTTGTAGCAGCCTATCCCGGCAACCCAGTTTGTCCTGAATAACTCGACCAGACATAAGACTCCTACGAGGGGGGTCCCGTCCTGCTGGGCCATATGAAGATTGAGACTGAACCCCCACCCTGAGTCTCAACCCAGCCAGCCCACCTCGTCTCAATACAATGAACTCTTTTCGCTTCGCACATGTGCTATTGGTGGATAGAGCTCAACATACTGTCATTTATGTAACTTGTGCTTGTGATTCTCTACTGTCTATATTAAAGGTACACTATGTAACTTTTCTGGATGAGGGCCCGCCAGTTGCTCGTTTTCATGGAGATGTTTTTGCTTTGCCTGCAATGTTCCAGTCTCAGCTCAATCTCCATAGAGACAAGCAAGAGACACCACCAGGCCAATTGACAGGCGAGATCTATAATGAGGCGACTCCCACTCGCACTAAAACCATCCATAATTTAATAAATGCATCTCATATAAGTTTAATACTGTATTGTGGAACATTACAGGCAAAACTATAGCATCTCCATGGTGAAAAGCTTTAACTTATTATTTCAGTTTTCCCAGCCTTGACCATTTTATCAGGGATGTTCTCTTTCTGGTCATTCTCTTACTCTTAAATATTTTATATCCAGGTCTGTCACCTTTGTCCATTTACCAATCTATATATTGATCAAAACAAATTATATGGGGCCATTATAATTTCTAGACCAGTGAAATTTTATTCACTCCGGGGGAGGTATCGTACTGTACCCAATCATCTTTTATTGCAGTGATAAAATGTGTGTGATATATTAAAAACTACGTCAGTATAGTGAAGTCTTGGGAGTTGCCTTTTTGCCTTTAACACACCAGGCACTGTAAGAATACACATCTCCAGTGAGGGGGAAGCCAATTAAGGTGGCACTGCTGTGTGTGTGTGATGTGTGTTCAGTATCTGTACGATAATTGCACCCTCGGGGGTTTGTCTTAATGACACAACAATGCCATCTTCACTGTATCCTCGGTGAATTACAGTGGCTTTTGTGCGCCTGTTCGGAGCCTTCCTACACATGTAAACAAATCAATATAATCATAGTCACACAGGATTCCTAATTAAAGCTGAAATTAAAGCCATAATAGCTGTGCCGTATTTAGAAAATGAGTTGCTAATATGCAAAAAGTGGATGTCATTTTGTGGCCAGGATGTGGTATTGCCAAAGCACACTTGACACACAATAATAGGAAACACTCTTGGAAGATTACACATGTCAAACTCTCACATTCCGCTGCTACAGTACCTATCAAAACATTTATCTCCAGTAAATGTACTTTCTCTTCCCGCCATTTAAAGTGCCCATTTTACCTGCTAATAGAAGTACAGTCATCAAAGTTAACTGTTCTAGCTGTAGTTCTAGCACCCAGTGTATCCACTGACTCCTCTGAGTTAGACCCTGCGATCTGTTGGTCCAGGAAAGGGCGCTCTACCACCACACCAGGCAGCACCGGATCCTGGCACAGTTCACAGGACGAAACATGGCTTCAGAACACATATGTTATGGGTGGATTACTCAGGGGTGACCGGGACATCATTCAAAGAAAATAAGAACACTGGGTCCTTATGGTGATAATGAAAAGTGCACAAAAATACCCTCTGCAATTCAAAAGTGGAATCCATTTGGTGTTGTTATTGTTGTTATTGATAATTTTCTTAACACATCACCCCTTTAAAATAAAAAGAAATAATTCCTACTGCAAGTAAAAATATCTCTACTATTCCAGTTTGAGTAAAATGACTTACTAAAAAAGAAAAACACAAGAGAAATATATTTAGCACTTAGCTCTTTAACTCAGAAATTGCAGCTCCCTCATGGCGCCATTAGAAACATCTTCCACACTCTAAACTTCAGGTCAAAACGATAATTTGCCGCAGTGTTTAACAGGCCTTCAGATGTCAACATTTACCGCGGGACTCCACATCAGCTGTCCGAGCCTTTGTCTCCCTGATAACTACACCATACTGGCAGCCATGTTTGACCTCATACAACCCACGGCCCGTCTTCTGACATTTGCAGCATTGATTAGGCCTGCATGGTCTAACTTGACAGGAGCTCCAAGCAGCCTCTGTCATTGCAAACAAAAGACTTGCACGAAATGCTTACAACTATGTTCATCTCTTTCAGCTTCGCATCACAATTGTTACTCTGATTTGTGCCGGCTGCAATTTTGCTCAGGGGTTTTATTAGCACCTAATAGGTATGTCATTTGAAGGTGACAAATCTGACAGCTATTTTACCCAGGGTGCATTGCGGAGATGTTTTAAGTCATTGGTACGTCTCTAAGCAGACAAAAAACAACACGAGATGTAATAGTGGTGCTGGGGCTTTCTGTTGTTTTGATTCCTGGAGGTTTACCGTGAGCTGCAGTGCAGAAGGCTTTGTTCTAGCATGAGGGGATAGAGGGGATTGGGCAGTCGTGTGTTGTAAGGACACGAGAGGTGATGCCGCAGCAAATCCCACAGATAGACCCCAGCTCCTTCTGTATTCTGCCCCAGTCACCTGCTGCACTATGCATAATGCAATGAACTGTTCTACTGCAGGCTTTACATAACATACATTGTGAAAAAGCAAACAGTTAAAGCTCTTATATTACACAAAACTGACTCTAGTGAGCGTTAAGCCATGTTATAACTTCATTCGAAACAAAGCTAGAGCTGTGTTTTGCTTCATTCATGTTTGAGTAACCCTTTATTGTTAGTCTGTCTACATCCCCAAAGCTTGAAATGCTTTGTACCACCTTGTGATGTCATGTAGTGGTAGTTACGTTAATAATTACCTTTCACCTTTAGATTAGATTAGCAGTTCCAAGGCTGAAATGATCCAAATGATTCTAGTGAAGCTGTAGGGAGTTTAGAAACACAGTGGAGCACTTCCTGTTTTACCACATGACATCACAAGGCGGAGCAGAGTGTTTTCAGTTTGAGAGAAGAATTCAGCCTAAATATGCTGAGTTTGTTTATGAGTTTATGAGTCTGTGTGTTAAATACGTGTGGATGAAATAAAATACAACTCCAGGTATGTTTGTGATGAAGAAACATTATCACTCAGGGTTATAAAACAGGGTTATACAGGCCCTTTAAATATACGATTTGCATAATAATACAATATGAAACGACTGAGATCCTAAAGCCATGCTATGTAATTTTTCTCATCACATGCAAGCTTCCATGTAAATGAAAAGTCAAAGCAGAAAGAAATGGAAAGTTCTGGCTCTCAGGGGGGAGATGGTCGAGATGCTAGCATGTTGTTTTCTGTACAATTTTTAAACCATTCTTGAGCATAAGTTGTATTTTCATAAGGGATATAATATATTTCAGACTGGAGTCATACAGGGCTGGATGTTCTTTCTGCTGTGTGGGGACTTGTTGAATTATCCAGCACCTTCTCCCTCTGTTGTATTATTTTTATTAGCTATATCTTATTCTCCTCGGCTGCAATCTCATTCTGCCCACAGGGATCATTAAAGTTTAATCAAAACTGAACTACAAAAATCTACCATTTTAAATTATTCTGCTTTGTACAGCGTTACCATTACTTACAGTTTCAGCAGCCTGTTACGGCAAATGTATTAAATAATTATCATTTTGTTGCCATAACCTTTTTTGGCAGCAGCATAGGAAATTAACATTCTACAATTGTACAAAGCCTGCCAGATTGTTTCATCATAAATTAGCATTTCTTGTGTTATTTGGTCTCATTATCAACGATCAAACATTTCCCTGTATAGCATGATTAAAAATGCATAGGAAGTTTAAAGCCAGATGCTCTCAGTTAAAGGCTTTTCCTCATTGTGTTCAGCGTTGTCGGCCCAATGTGCTGCATTGGAGTCTGCAATGCAGGGGGCTCACCAGTCTGCCTTCTATTTCACTTGTCATTGGCCAACACAGACACTGTTACTCTTACTCTAAGCATCCACCTCATGGAGTCCACCGAGTGAGGAGAGGTGGGAGGGCAAACAGACAAGTGAAAGTGATCCATAGGAGGAAGGAGGGATAAAAAAAAGTGAAGCTTGTAGGGCAGTCGTGTGCTTCTCCAGTCTGAATAGTGGAAGAGTAAAATTAATCTGGATTGTGTTTTATTTTATTTATTTATTTTTACAATTTTTCTCATTCAGTTTAATTTGGTCATTGATATGGAAATTGTTGTCCTTCTTATCTTTATTCATATACTACTAATACATACCTACACCATATATGTTTCCTACCAGTAAACACATTTGAGTGTGATGTGATAAATGTTCATTGTAGTTCATTTTGCTCCATATTTGTCACATATGCTTCACTTACCCAGTAAATGTAGAGACTATAACCAACAGCAGAGTTCATGGCAGAATAAGAACAAGACTCAAATATATTCAAAGTAAGCGTTTTTAATGTCTCACATTTAGCTGTGCGTATTCACAGGCTGCATGGGGTTTATGTGCATGCTTTGGCTCAGCTGTGTGCACATACTACAACATGCATGTCCATACGACCTGCAGCTCCCTGATCACACCCTGAGTACTCCATCTCGCATTCAGCTGTCAGTGGCATATTAGAATTCATCCCTCATCATCTGCCAAGTTATGACCTAGTAATGTTCAGCCCCTGTGGCCTCTGCAAATGAACGGTAAAACCAAAGACATGCACCCGTCATTGGACACAAGGAGGAAGTGAGTGTGTTATTCTGATCATGTTTACCTCCTCTAAAACAGAAACTACTGTCAGAAATATGAGTAAGGATGTCAACACCTGTAGTTTTAACTTGTGTCCTAGGACTCACTCCAAGTATATATCTCCCTACTCAAGCGTAACAGTCGCCTGTTTTTAAAAGTGAATGGGAAGGGACACACCACCCCCACAGGGTGCAGAAAGTTCACACACGTCATGCAGGCGTAGATTTCAGAAAATAGAATCCACCCTATATTTGAGACATGCATAAGGCAGATATCCCATTTAAAATGCATTTGCACAATTACCACCAGTGCAACGCATTTGTGGGTCACTTGTGTATCGTTTGAAGGAGTTAAGGTTCAAAAAGTCTTCAATTTGTGTGTTTAAAATACTTGTGTTCGCCATGGTCAGCCTACCCAGATGGCAAATACAATCCAATTCAGATCATCAGTCATTTTCCCTGTGGCTGTATGTACCCAGTAAAGTTTGGCTTTCTCATTGACAAACAGAGCCAGACAGTGCTGTGCACACTTGTCCTTCTTGAGCTGGAGGTGTAATCAGCTGCACTGATGTGTGACATGTGCTTTTTGCATTTAATGAAATAAAAACATTAAGCATTCTTATCCCTGCCTCAGACTGCATCACTCTCAACTCCAGGAGAGAATACAGTATAATAAAAGAAGAGTAGCTCAGACCTCATGCTGAACAGCCACAACGCATCAGATTGTTTCTGCTGGGAGTCTGTTCTGGCTGGATGCCGGAGCCCACCACAAGGCTTTATCCTTAAATGGTTAGTCATCACGGGAACACATGGTCTCACACGTGCAGTTTCAAAGGCTGTGGCCACAATAGCACAGCTCTTTGTGTCAGTGTCACCAAAAGCATGTAATGATATTTGGATATTTGTACATCCCTTTTAGTTAAAACCAACAATTTCACACAATCTGATTCACACAGTGCATTTGTGAATCATCAAAGGAATGACCATCAGTTTAACCGGACACACAAATGTGGCACATATTTCTGCATAAACATTGTGGCACAAGTGTGGTCACCCTGATGCCAGACAGTTCTCTACACAGCGTGGCAGGGGCATCACCTTGTCTGCTCTTATTCTCTGCACCCACTGTTTTTCACAGAGTAGCCAGGGATATGATTAACTTACATCCAGACACCACCACCACATGGGGAGATGCTCGGAACGCTGTTATGGTGTAAGAACAGGTCCGATTGCGGGTTGCCTTGGGGACTTGGCAGGGGGATCAATACAAGCGGGTGACAGCCGTGGACTTGATTAAAAGTGACTGGTACATCTGGCAGGCCGGGCCATTACTTTCCCACTCGGAGTCCCCGGGGTGAGAGAGCGTGAAGTGACAGGCCTCAGTCAGGGCTGCATTACCGCCTTTCTGCTGCCCCCCAGGTACAGAGGCTGGGGCAGGAATGGGCTGATGGACGACCCACGGGACAGACCAGAGAAGAGGGAGGTGAAGGTGCAACATGATGGTTTGCTAGGACTGTGTACAAATACTATACTATGTCATATCACACATAGGCGACATATCAAGGGGATTCTGGCACTTTTGCATTTTTAACACATATGATTATGGCACAAGAACATAACTGTGTCGATAAAATGTGTATCTCAGTTGGTAATGTGTTATTTGAGCAATGGGAAATCACTCACTCAGTATACAGATTATCTTTATCTTAAAGTGTCCATATTATGCCATTTTCTGATCTATGTTACAATGTTGTTTCCTCATCAAAAACATACCTGGAGTTTTGTTCTGTTTCATTCACACAAAGTTTAACACACAAATCCTGCATATTTAGGCTTAGATTTCTCTCAGACAGAAAACACTCCACGTATTGTGATGTCATGTGGTTATACAGGAAGTGCTCCACTGTATTTAACTCCATACACCTTCTTTAGAATCATTTGGACAATTTCGCACCTGGAATTACCCGTCTCTACTGAACTACAGTTAAAGGTAGCGGCTAACTTGAAAACTGCTGCTTCTTGACATCACAAGGTGGAACAAAGCATTTTGAGCTTGGAGATGTAGACAGACTAATAATAAAGGGTTATTCAAACAGGTGTAAATGAAACAAAACACAACTCCAGGTATGTTTTTGATGAGATAACAACATTTAACATGGCTAAAAGCTCACAAAGATCAATTTGATGTAATATCGTCCTTGAAAAGTAAAGTGTCAAAACAACCAACTGAGAAGGAAATCATAAATGTCAAAATCAAACGTTTTTGTATAGTTGAGCATGTCATGTAAGATGTCCAGAAAGTAAATCAAACCCTTCAAACAGAAGCCTAAAGCCAAAATAAACATAGTCATGCTGCGCCAACTCGATTCAATCATAACCCATCTTTGTGCCAACTAGGATGTCATGTTCCTTTCATAAGTTCACTTACTGTACACCAGATCTCATCTCCACCATGGCCCAACACAAGTGCCAAGTATCAAAGGGAGCCTGACATTAAACGGCATGTGATCTTGATGTACTTAATCTCTCCGCGAGACTACAAGATGCGTCTTTACTTTGGAGCAGCGTGACACCCATTGACATAACACAGCAGCTTTTAACAGAGCGATAATGGACAGGCAGCATGTCACCAGTGAGGGCTAGGAGTACAGATGGAGTTCACACGGAGCTGAACAGCTAAAAAACGCTAAAAACACGGGAAGCGCTGCAGTATGTCTGTGTGGGACCCGGAGACAAGAGCTGCTACTTCTCTGGCAGTGGTGCTAGCTAATCCAGTTAATATTATTCATGAATTTAAAGAGTTTGAAATAGTCAAGTATTTTGGCCAATTCATGCCACTTGACATTTTATCATTTGAGGAAGTCACTATATGTAACTTATCTCCACTATTGGAAAGTCAAAATGCTACATCAAAAAATGCACCTCACTAAAGGAGAAAAGAGGAGACACATGAAGAAGACAGAAGTTTTTGGATTTGATTCTTATCTGCTGCCTGGTGAGCCGCTGACACTACTTAAAAGCAGTGAAATCTTGCCAAAACCAACTTTTACAGACAAGTCCTGAAGGCGTTCATGAGCAGAGACATTACGTCTTTAAGTCTGGGTGGCTGACTGTTCCTAAAATATATCACACAGACAGCAGACTAAATGTTATTAGTCACAGAAAGGTAAAAGTAGGTTAATGTCAAGTCTAACTTCAGCCATTAGCAGTGACAAGTTTGCAAACAAAGTTAACGTTACCTGAAATAAAGTGCTCATGCCACAGACCGAACTGCTAGAGTCCTCCGGTTCCTCCTGAGGATGGTAATCCATTTCTTGTGACAAACTGCCTAATCCTCTCTTTTGAAACTTGTGTGTCATCATTTTGTACCCATTAGTATACTGTATGCACTGTCACCGTTAACAGCAGCAAGTCATCTGCATTTATTGAATTCGGGAAGCTAAATGATTGAGTAACAAACAAATGGAAATAAAAAAAAACAAAAAAAAAACATGACATCAGGGTTAATGTTTATCTGGGTTTAGCTTATCCTATTAGTTAGGCTGTTTTCTATGATATACAAAGACAAAGAGTGGAAGCATTTATCATTAGGTGGAAATAAACATGCAACATTTACATAGTGTAAATGTTCGATTCCAAGAACTTAGAAAATAATAATAAAATGTTACATTGACCCTATTTAAATATACTGTGTTACCTGTTTTATTTAATCATTTTATGTTGATCCCAAATAATGTACATTTGATTAGGATTTATTTGAAATATGTCTGTTCATTTAACATAAAACACTGACATGAGCAAAGGAGACATAATACATAGGGTCAACATTTAATTTTTATATAACTAA
Organism: Odontamblyopus lacepedii; assembly: GCA_034769755.1. Classification (NCBI taxonomy): domain Eukaryota; kingdom Metazoa; phylum Chordata; class Actinopteri; order Gobiiformes; family Gobiidae; genus Odontamblyopus; species Odontamblyopus lacepedii. The sequence continues at coordinate 13,287,652 of CM068355.1, read as the reverse complement.
GTAAGTTTATATGTGTGATCTTATGACCTCATCTACAGGACGTGTAAATGTATATCTGCATACACATGTATGTGTATATCTGCATACACATGTATGTGTGTATATCTGCATACACATGTATGTGTATATCTGCATACACATGTATGTGTGTATATCTGCATACACATGTATGTGTATATCTGCATACACATGTATGTGTGTATATCTGCATACACATGTATGTGTGTATATCTGCATACACATGTATGTGTATATCTGCATACACATGTATGTGTGTATATCTGCATACACATGTATGTGTATGCACATACACGTGTGTGTGTATATATGTATACACATGTATGTGTATATCACAAATGACCAAGGTCACCATGGTAACACTAATGATATCCTGTTGAGTTGGACATCAGAAATGTCTCTTCTTCTCACATTAGGCTACACAAGGCTAGCTGTGAGGTCGTAATTAATGTAAGCTCTGTTTAATGACCTGTTCGTGACAAATTGATATAATGAGCAACGGAACAAGAATACTTTTTTTTTGCAATAAACATAATTGGTCATTTAGTTTGCAAGCAATTTAGTACTACAATTAAGTAACAAATATGTATGTATCTTTCATTTTAAATTTAGTATACACAAAGTATGTAGCAAGTAAAAACTGACTATAATGAAAAGTGTTGGTCAGGTTTCCCTCCTTTGAGTATTTTGAGAGAAAGGAGTGTGCCATTGTTAATTCTAGCTACATTAACTTCTTGGATTCATTTTTCAGACAGTAAAGTACGACGTGTATTTGCCTTGTTGACATGTTTCGACTACTAGCTGCAGGCCGTCTTCAGAACTGTCACTGGTGTCATCCTAGTTACCTTACAATGCAGAAGTCTTAATGCAGTTACATCTGTAGTGACAAAAAGTAATATTATGGAAAAACTCTTCACAATATCTAAAAAACACATAAGACTTATCCTTCTCGGACTGCCTGGTCCAAATAGTCCATACCTGCAGAGGAACAGATGCTTTGTGATTGTGCGCGCCCAGTGTGTCTGCCTGATAAATCCTGAATTGTGCTCAATCTCAGCCACATAATACTCTTTAAAGCAGCCAGGACAAGCTGCAGACTCAGCTGTGGTGGGTTGTCAAAATGATTCAAAGGGAGCAATCCCATTTAACCCTAACCTCAAAGCCGGTGTTCCAGAGACCCACTTTCAAAGAGGCCCCTTTCCTTCAGCAATCTGTTACAATCAAAGAGGCACAGACAGCACACACGCTACCTGTTTGTCTCACTCCACACTGGGCCCTATATCCAGGCTGGAGATGCTTCACTACTTCACTATTGTGTGATGCCATTCTACTGTAGGGGAAATAGACTTCTAATAGTTTAGGTCAGGGCTTTGGTGATATAACTTCAGTTTGAGTTCTCAAAAAAGATGCTAAGATTGTCAAGATCGTCAAAATGGGTTGCATTATTAAATCAGATGTGTCACAAATGAAAATCAGCTCAAGGGTCTTTTTTGGATGGTTGCTGTAGGTCGAGTGAGTTTTTCATATCTTTCATATATTGGTACTGGTTCCAGATGCCTTGTCTAAGATACTATATTTTTATACTCTTAAATATGTTTTGACTTAACTTCTGTAGTAGTAAAAAGTGAAGTAGCACTCCTCATACCAATTTATTGGTTCCTTAGTGCCTGACTATATTTTTATACTTTTTTTTTTTCTGATGGAAATAGACGAGTAATGTCACTAATGAGTTTGATGAAACATTATCAAATTCCAGAGCTTGCATGGACCCAGACTATTCTGTAAATTAAAGGGCCTATACTTTCTGAGCTGTTATTGCTTCATCAAAAACATACCTGGAGTTGTGTTTTGTTTCATTCTCATGTTTAAAACACAGATCCTGCATATTTAGGCTGAGTTCTTCTCTCAAACAGAAAACTGTTCAACCTTGTGATGTCATATGGTCATACAAGAAATGCTCTACTGTGTTTTAAAACTGAGGTTCGCAGATGTAAACAAAGCACAGCTCCATGTGTTTTTGATGAGGAAATGACATGACTCAGCTTTATGTAGTATAGGACCTTTAAAACTCTTCTAATCAGTTTTCAGATGAATCAGACATAAAATGTCAAATGAGGTGACAAAAGACTATAGTCTGTGAAGTCATGGAAACCCCAGTGACACACAACTTGTACTATGTTTACTCCCACATTTGCACAGTGGATGTCTTGGTTCTTTTGATGCTGTTTGTCTTCATTCAACTTCTAATTACCAACAAAATGACGTTTCTTCAGTTCACTGATTATTTGACATATCCGCCCTGATTTTCATTTCTGTGGCGGAGGATGACGCTGGATTAATCATCACATCTTTGAGTGGTGTACCTGCTTCACTCTTGTATGTCCTTGTGTGCTTTCAGTCATGTAGGTATTAAGTAGCGTAGTGCAGATGAATATAGCTCTCAGGCGCGGAGTTGAGTGGTCCATGCTTCCTCTGGCACGTAATCTCTTAATGAAAATACCATAAGTAATATGTTCACAACATAGTAGCCTCTTTGCCTGCCCTCATTAGCATTATTACAAGGTAAAGACATGTCACAATAATAGAGTTTGTGTGATGCTGTGGACATACTAATGCACAAAGCGCCATAGCTTGTTTTGTGCTATTCTTCAACAGTTTTGTGTCAAACCAAAGAATTGTGTTTCATTAGAGAGCTTTAAATGTCCTTTGTGATGTAAAGACTGATTGAAATTCACAATTTTTTTGTCAAATCAAAATCAAATCAAAAAATAAACTCTTAATTTAGTAAAATAATCCTGTCATGACGTTATTGTACCAGATCAACAGCAGCAATATCTTAGTTTGTTCTAGATGTTTTTAAGGTTTATAATGTAAAATAAAACAGGCCTAGGTTTAACAATGATGAATCATGAGATAAAATGTTCTTTAGTTGTCCATTCTGTGAAACTGTGAAATTAGCACAAAATAGCACTTCGCGAAAAGAGATGCATGATTTGTCTTACCTATAGAAATACTCAAAGGGGAGTAGTCTAAGTCTCTCTAAGTCTAAGATACTGGACAGATATTGGGCAAATTTCTATTTTTTTTCCCTGATTGAAATAGGTAATGACACAAATGAGGCTGATGTATTTGCAAAATCATCCTAAAAAGTACAAGGAATTATACATTTACATTTTGTTCTTACTTACTTACTTACTAACCCTAACCCTAACCCTAACAAAACAGAAATTGATGGGCCTATCTATAGATTTAGGCCACCATAGCATGACAAAAATATAAGTATAACAAAACAAAAACATGGTGGCCTCTTTGTCTGCTCTCATTAGCAGTAATTCAACATAAATATAATGTGTCACACTAATAGAGTTTGGGTGATGGCTGTGGACACACTAATGCACAAAGCGCCGTAGCTTGTTTTGTTCTTTTCTTCAACAGTATTGTGTTGAACCAAAGAATTGTGTTTCATTAAAGAGCTTTAAATATATCCTTTGTGACATGAAGGCTAATTGAAATTCCTATATCCATACCGCTAACAACATCTATATACAAACCATCCACACAGCAGACTGTTAATGAGCGTAAAAGAATTTAGCTTAGCAGAAAAACATGGTTGTTAGCGAAAGGCTGTTATCAATGTACCGAGTTAAAAAGGTTTATCACGATCTCGTATAACAGAGGTATTTTAATTTTAGACCTACTGGTTTAGCTGGTTCCTTTGCCTGCAGGTGAGCTGTTTGACTGCCTACGGGGACAAGAAGACGTCAAGCACCTTGTCACTCGCTTCTCAAATTTAGATGATATGACTTTGCTTCTGGCTATGCCCCGTCTTCATCAACACAATGTTTAATTCTGGGTAAGAGCTAAATGTATGTATGCAGGTCATGCAAGAGAGAGAGAGAGAGAGTTGCTGTTTTTTTTTCCTGAAGTGAGTTTTTTTCATTTATTTTAGCTCATTGATACAATTGTTTTGCTAAAGCCTAGAATTCATGTTTCTGACCGACCTAAAATGAGACAATGCATGCACAGATCAATGTCTTTGAGTTGGAGGTCCAACACTTTTCAAAAACCTAAGTTGCAAACATCAGGTTTAGTCGCTTCTTTCTACACATTCATGGTGATGGTGCAAAACCTTTCTGCTTGTCTCCTTCAAGTCTGGTATTAAGCATCTATATCGCCATGGAAACAAGTAGGTAATGCCACTAAACCAAGTTACATGTCAAATTTGTGGAGAGACAAGTCCGATCACATGTTTTGGAAATTTTTGGAACAATAAGAGTAAATTCCCATGGGAACGGAGTGGTTGGTGCTTTGTGGCCTCCCAGCTCACACACAGAGCAGTTTTAGAAACTTGCAGTGTTTTTAACATCATATAATCATTTTTTAACTAACTACACAGTGCAGCATTTTCAGTTCCAAGGACAGAATTAAGGGACTATTGGATTATGTGAAACAAACTACTTGTCTTGAGCCAGAAATGCTACAGGTTTTTGTATGTGGCAGCAAATGGAGCAAAAGACCTTCCAGAGGAAGTGTGCTGATATATGATGAAATATCTCTCTTTCTCCAAATGAATACATTTAATGCTGTTCTCTGTAACATTCAAGGGAAATAACATCACCATAGAGACCATCAGGCAGCAAATCTTCCACCAGAAAAGTTACATGCTCCTTTTAATAGATTTCATCATTTACAGTATGTTTCATGTACATGTCTGTGCAAAACAAAAACAAAAAAGCCACTCTTCTTTACTACATTTACATGATTTATGGTATATAGTAGCATGTTGTTTTACCAAGCCAGAGAATTGTATTTTAAAAACAACAGTTGAAATAGCCTCTGTATCTTTGATACGAGCACAACCACACATTGGGTTGGGTGAAGAACTCTGTATATTCCCGATTTAACATTCCCACACAATTCTTCTACAAACTCAAAGTGAATCAAAGGTCAGAGGTTACGTTGGCATGTAGATATGCTGAAGCAGAACCGCAAAACTTGGATATAAGAAAAGGGAATTAGAGCCAACTTTTTTTTACGAGATGTTAAATATTGATTCTAAAGATGTATTACTACCTCGACAGACATTTCAGTTGGATCTCTAGTGTGGGGTGAGCTCACTTTTATAAGAAAAGTGTGACTTTTATATTTCTTTGTAGCTAGCTCGGAGAAATAAGGGCCCAGTGGATAGTGATGCAACCCGCGGTCTCTGTCAGAGGTCAATAAATGTCATAAATTACTTAAATCCCCCTTAACTTGGTCTTCCAATTGACACAGCTAAATCAGTGTCTGACTAGGAGCTCGGAGCAGTATTAGCTGAGGCATATACTCTCTCAGTGATTAAATAATAGAGTTTGGAATAACTAAAACATTATAAACTGGAATTTGAACAGTGAGAAGACTCAATTTGAGATGGAGGCTAGAAGACGCATGTTGTATTTTTAAAATACCATAACACCATAAATATTCCATTAAAATGTCAGTAAATAGAATGAATTATATATATGCCATCTTTTATCTTTGAATCTGAAACTAATTGCTTATATCCCATCGAGTCAGCAATACTGCCAATTTTAAAAGAACTAAAAGTAAATGTGACCAGAATAGTAATGGTAAAAAGTGATTGCGGATGTAATATTTATTTCAGAGATCTGAAATGAATTATTTTTTCACGAGTAACTACAGTAAGTTCTATTCAAAAACACAGAATAAATTTAAAAGTGTTTCTGGTCATGTCATATGCTACAGTACTTGCATTTCCAAATCTCATGTGTCAAAGTGAATATCAAATTGACACTGCTTTTATTTGGACACCTAATCAATATTTGCCTATGCCCGAGATACCAAAACATCTGAGACATACCGTTGCCGTGGAGATGTCACTGAAGTGTGTTGCCCACTCACACACACCTCCTACTGCGTGGGCATGAAAGTACGCTTCAAAACCCAACCCACAAGTGGATCGAGTCTACTGCTGCGAGAATCCTGCCAGCGACGCCCCTCTGATGTTCACGTTACATCAGTGACATTAACATTTTTTAATAAACACCTTGAAGAGTTGGTGACAGCATACGGCATCCACACTTGACATGTTCACCTCCCTGGGGCACGGAGGAACAGCTGTTGGATTCACCCGCCAAAACCCCGCTGGCATGTCGAGGCTTCACAAACCCAGTTGAGGATACATTATTTGGTACATGCTAAGTCTCCCGTGGGCGCATAATACCTTTAAACATGTGTGATTGCTAAACTGGGGAATTCGCTGGATCCCGTTTTCATAATCCTCTGCTTTGGGCTGAAATCATAAGCAAGATGTCTCAGTAGGGTGGATGTGCACAGTAATTCATCAAACCTTTAGAAAAATGTCACAATCTGGATGGGGACAACATTATCTGGTATGCAAGGACTAGCCAGGCATATGATGTAGTCCATACGCCAAAACCAGCTTTCTCATCAGCGCAGACTCACAGTATGTGGGGTAAACAAAGTGTATTTTCAAATATATGTTGAAGACTAAGCAGAAAAACAAATTAAAACAACTAACACAGATTAACTACAAATTAATCTGACTTGTTGATTTAATAGTGCCACCATACAATATCATATCTGCTCCTAATGCACTTAATCTTCTTATATTGTTATAGTAATATCTCAGTTGTAAATGTTTAATAAAAATAACCTAACCTGTGTGTGAATAGGTGAGTGATTCCTTGATGTATAGAGCTTTGAGCGTCTTGAATAGGGGTGTGCAAAAATATCAAAATATCGTATTGTTTAATGTGAACGCCTCGGAGGAGCTGGAGTAGGTGTCTAGGGTGAAGGAAGTCTGGGAGTCCCTGTTTAGACTGCTGCCCCCGTAAGCCGGCCCTGGATAAGTGGAAGAAAATGGATGAATGGATGGATGGATGGGTGACAGACAAAATGATTGCCACGTCTCCTCCAATCAACACTAGGGCAGATAAATAATAATGAAATAATAATAATGCATTTTATTTAAATGTGCTTTTCTGGGCACTCAAGGACACTGTACAAATAACAATTAAGACACATAATTAAAATGTGGCTACATACAAATTACCACTAGTATAGCAGTATATTCACATATGTACCAAGTATATATTTATTTACAGCACCATATCGGTATGTTCTATACACACCTCTGTGACTATAGCTGCTTTTAGGTACCAGTTTGAGACCATTATAGAGTCTGAATACCCTATCCCTTCCAGGTTGCACAGCTGATGCTTAAAACCCAGGGTACACATAAAGTACAAACTATTATAACATAAACAGAATCTTACAAATAAGAACACTGTATTTCTAATCTCTATTCTATATTTTGCTTATTTGCAGATGGTGCATGCTAACTGGTATATGTCAGCCAAGGTCTGTCCATTAAAAAGGTTACTTTATAGGAAATGCATGCTTCACTTATGGCACCATTAACTGCATATCATAATCATATTGTTTGCAAACACTCCAGTGATCCATGACCTTCATTTACCATGCACATGAGTTGATGAGATGAGTTGACGAGGATTTCTAAATTCTGCAGATGGAAGTATTAGGAGTAAATTGGTTTCATCCACGAGAAAGAAGCCTTGATCATTTCCATTGTTCCCCCATTTCATTATTTGGATGCAAACAAAGCTGGAGGATGTAGTGTGCTCTTTCTAAATCCAAGACGCTATATGCTCGTCTGATTGCACTGACTGAATGAATGGGCTGACACCGAGTGCACCCAAGGAGGCCGGCGTATGAATATGAATTGGCTCCGTGGTCTGTGTTGAGCGCGCTGGAATTAGTCCTTTTCATTACTGCAGGCTTATAAGGCTGTGTGTTTGGCTGGCGGCTGGGGTCACAATAAAATGATGTGTTTGCCAAAGGCACGGAGCACGGGTCGCGGGAGACTAAGCGGCCCAGTTATGAAGAGTGGAGCTTATATCTCCCTCTCAATCAAGCCCGACCGCCAGCTAAACTATACAGAGGCAGGCGCTCCACCGGGGAGCAGGGCACACCACAGGCAGTGGAAGGAGTGTGACCCCTCTCAACCTCTGTCATATTACTTAAAATGTGCTTCAGACTATGGATTCTATATAAAAGGCTCCAGACTATCATACCAGCATAAAATAAAGATGTTATTCCTAGTTCAGAGGATCTGACATGTGATGTGAGTTTAAATCTATATTCATATTGTTGCAACATTTTTGGATATAAAATATTACAGTTGATGTAGAATACAAAATTTGAAGTGCAAAAATGTTATTAATGAAAGAAGAAGCCTCTGCATGTCACTGTTATTATGGTTACAACCAATGCTGTAAACTGGTGCCTATGGGAAACCTGCCAGTCTAAAGAGAAAGGCCTTGTTGTGGATTTTTTAATCTGAGAAAAATAAAACTGGAGAAAAGTTGTCTTCAATCAAAGAGTCTGGATTTATTAAAGCAATTGTGCACACAAATACAAAAAAAAAAAGAAATGGAAAACCAAAACCTGTCTGTCCCTCACGCGAGGTCCGTCTCTCCCTACTCATACATGTCAAAACAAAAACAGGCTCTTATACAGTTTACAGACGTCATCATATCAACATGAGAGAAAACATACAATAGTATTAGTCTAAACAGCCTTCGGAAGGAGACAACTGTATCTGGATTAAACTGGAAAATTGATTAGCTGAACTCACGTGTACCAATAATTCTAAATGGAAATGAACAGAACAACTTGTTGTTTTAACCCTGGTAGATAATGGCTGAACATAATGTCTTGCCTTGAAGAGGCCCAGATACAGCAGATCACACCCCTGCTTGTGACCATGAATACAGAGATGCTTTAGCACTTGTGAGTTACTAATTATCTAAACCCAAACAATACATTCTGTTAGTTTAGCAAGGCCAGAAATTTTCCATCACAGCCTTCCCCGACAACATGTAGATATATTGTCGGGGAATCAAACCCAGGTCCTCTCTGCTGTGGGGCGAGAGTACTAGCATCATTCTTGTTGCTATGTATTGCTGAAAAAACACTAACACTATGACTCCACAGGCAGCGCTCAGTTGTATTGGCAAAGATATTTTGTTATCAAAACCAGATGCATTTCATCCATTGACCATATTTTTTGACACCAGGTCTCCAAGATTTCTAAACTGTGTTAACACATCTTTGTAAACACAACACACACAACGGTGTTTGTTCACTGATCTGAAGGTTCATAAACATCATTGGCAGAGTGGTCAGATCCACTGGCCCACAGGTTGGAGCTGTGATTCCAGCTCCCACAGATGAATGTAGTCTTTGTGTCCTTGGGCAAGGCATTTCGCCTTCAGTGTTTGCATACACTGGTGTGTCAGTGGGTATGTGGTTCCTTGATGTAAATTGCTTTGAATGTCTTAAAGGTGTAAAAATGTGACCATTTATCATTTACTACATCTTTTCTGAGCTGATGACGTCACAGTCCCAATGTTGTGCACTCTGGATGACTGTTAAAAACCTGCACTATTTATATTACATGTGACAGAGAAAATATCCATTGTTAAGATGTGCCTCTAAATTACAGTCAGTTCTGTGACTACTTGTGCGTTAATATGAGTATAGTCCAGTGAGATCTAAAGTACAAGTCCCCCCCACCTTTTGTTGACTATATGCACATTCATAATCACCATTGTTTTTTTTGTTTTTTTACAAGACTCTGCAGTGGCATTGTTTGGTATCTAGTATATATAAAAATTATCAGTCTCTAACGTCAATGCAGAATTTACCTCTTTGTCCTTAGTATGGCATGAAAAACAAGCCAAACCAAAACGAGCTGACAGCATACTTTTTGTGTTAGTCCAAGGATAAAGGAATACGGAATGAGAATGTGCTTGTTAAAGAAACTCATGATATGATGCGCATTAGTGGTCAATACCTTACAATCTACATAGTCTGTCTCACTCATCGCCGGATTCTGTACAATGTGTTTCATATTCCACAAAAGCGCCTCTATGATCACAGCTCTGCACAAATCCATCAGTGCATTGAGGAAGATAAAAAGATACATTATGACAGTTGTTTCATTTGCCATGTTCAAAGCAGCGGCCACCATTCTTTGGGCTCAAAACCCTCTCATTTTGTTTTTATAAAAGAGTTTTTACATCTAAAGAGTGCATCCTTTTATTGATTACGCCCCCCACTGAGAGCACTAAGTGTGACGCCTAACATATGCTATAGTGTCTGCTTCTAATCTTGAATGAGCTGCTGTTCTGCTTATAGTGGGGATTTGTTAGCATGGCTCTGGCCCGCCTTTAATCAGACAATGAGTAGCACTATGTTATGTCATTCTTTTTAGAGTTGGGGGGGGAAATAGCAGCAATGTATTAAAAGATTATTCTAATATCAAGGGCTTTATGCAGAGAATGAGGTCGGGATATAAATCATCTTCTCTGTTAATATGATTATCAGTCCCCTTATTACGTCTGCCCTTTGACAGTTTGCGTTGACTCCTATAATAATGTAGAAGTGCGGTATTCCTGAACCTACTAAATAACAGGAACAACTGTAATGAACGGTCATTTCCAATAAAGGCTGAAATGTCCCTTTCATACAGAAACCTACACAATTCAACTTCAAATATGGGTATTTCTAGAAATGCCATAACATATTGTCTATTGTAAACGTACATCGAGTGTATGCTGCACTGAACCAATATAATGCAACAACGAATGGGACTTTTTACGTTCAGATAAGTCGGGAGAAAGGACTGAAAATATTGTTATTGTGGTTTCTGACAAGCATTGTATTGCACTGAATTACTCTGAACTAAGATTGTATGAGAATAATGCATATAAACATACCCCAAAAGTGTTTGCATTTTCGTTTTTTACAAGATATTGACCTGACGAAGGCACAACCACAGTGACTAAGGCTGAAAAAATTAAGAGTTTACATAGTTTAGGTTTTTAGGTTATGAATATATTGCATAAACATGATGAAAGAATTTATTGAAAGAATAAAATATAACTTAGAAGGTAAATCCGAGTTCTAATTGTAATGTTTTTGAGAAGCAAGCCTGCTCCCAGTAACAACGTATGTTTTTCCAATGTATTTATTTGTAATAAAAAAAAATGTAATTGGAAAAATACGCAAGATTATCTATCATTTTCCAATTACAGGTTTAATCCCATTTTGTCATATTCTGGGCAAGGGAATAACATTTCGATTGAGGCAAATGGAAAGACCCCATCAAGAATTGTTACATGGTGCACCATATTACGGGCTCATATTACACTATTTTTAATCTATGTTATAATGTTGTTTCTTCATCAAAAACATACCTGGAGTTGTGCTTTGTTTCATTCTTCTCTTAAACCGAAAACACTTGTGATGTCATGCGGTAATACAGGAAGTTCTCCACTGTGTTTTTAAACCCAATAAACCTTCACTAGAATCATTTGGATAATTTCAGCCATCTCTACTGAACTAACAGTAAAATGTAGCTGTTCATTTAAAAACTACTGCTTCATGGCATCACAAGGTGGAACAGAGCATTTTGAGCTTTGGAGATGACAGACTAATAATAAAGGATTACTCAAACATGCATGAATGAAACAAAACACAAGTCCATGTATATTTTTGAGGAGGTAACAACATTAGAATATGACTTAAATCTCATAAGACTCAATTTGTGTAATATAGACCCTTAAACGCCACAATAATGTCTGTCCTACATATCAAGTAGTGTAGAACAACCAATAGGGTCTTGTTAAAAATCAGGATGAAGTAGACATGTCTTGATTTTGCCACGGGAGGCCAGTTATTCAAGAAAATTGAGAGCATTCAAATAGAAAGAACATCCCATTAAGTAACTAAATGTGTAAAATATAGTAAAAGGAACCTGATATTTTGATAATGAATACCATTACTAATACGCACAGGATTACACTAGGGGCGTTGTACTTTAACTAATAGACAATTAAAGGACACAGATATAAAACATTTAACAGTAAAAACGCCCCCAACGTGCCTTAAGCTCTCCTAGACCTTTCCATCTTGTGTCTCTTCCCTGTAGATTTCCCTGGCATGTTTTAACTAACATGAGGCTCCGGTATCTCCTCCTCGCTGAATTATCCAAATCATTCCCCATTAACCGTTTTAATGGAGAGTGGAAGCTCAAGGACGCCCTCACTGTTAAGATTATCACTTCAAAGACAAGCTGTTGACGAGGGAAAGAGCTAACGACGGACTGAATGAATTATGAGCTGAGCTTTTGGTCAGAGGGCTCCTGTGTGGACCCTGGTATCGCCATCAGGGGCCCCGGCGCACTTCTCATGCCTGATGGAGGAGAGGGAGATGTTATGAGATGTTTTTTGAGATTGTCAGTTCAAAGGGATACACACAGGTCATCTGGAGTTTGCTGATAGTGCCATGCTGTTTAGTGGGGACAAGATCATTAAAGGAAGTGGTTTTGATGCTAAAGAAATCAAAAAATGATTGAAGATGTTTGGTCAGGAAGCACCCGGTGTGGATTTTGGCATGCTACAAACATATCAAATATCTTATCTTCATTCTAGCCAGTCTCTCCTATGTTCTGATCGAATGCAGAGGGGATCACAAGAAACGTAGGCTGTCATGTTTGTTTTGACACAAACAGATCATGCAATTCTCTGATTGGTTAATCCATCTGTCAATCACACTCACTGGAAATCGGGGAGACATAGTTCCAGACTCACACTTCTTTATAAAGTATTGTAAAAGTGTTTTTGACTGGCCAGATGATCATTCCATACTTGTTTAAGATCAGAATGGCACAAATTATCATATTTCCATTAACTAGTGAAGTAAATCTCAGTGCATTATGTTATGCTAACTATTTGAGAGCTATTCAAATGAATGGCCAAAGACACGAATGCCTCACATATTCAGAGTCATGATTTGAAAGGCTCTGTTATTTCGTATTCACAATACAGAATCACACATATTATCACAAGGTTTAGAACTCTTACCTCTTAACTTTCTTGCTGTACTGAATTTTAGGACTAAAATCATTCTCAGCACTTATCATAGAGTATGTGCTGGATGTCAGTTTGATACACATATGTTAACATGAGTAATTTCAGGACGCTTATACAGTAAAGTTACAAATGGGGTTTTAAATATAATTTAGATATGAAAAACTGTGGCCTGTTATAGTGATGCTAGATTTGAGATGCCATCTAAGCGTAACTGCAGAGCTGGTTCTATTCTCTGCCTTCCCCACGGTGTCAGACAGGACGTGTGGTTTGGCACCAGCACATCCAAGTGTCTCTACATGAACTGAATGTAGGGGCTTTGTTTACTGTGCTCTGTGGGTAGGTGAAGGCTGCACGATGCAGCTTCTGTTGCTGACTTGTGCCTGTAGAGCAGTAGGTGGTATAATCATCTGTTCTCATTGAAACCAATGAATGTCCACATTCCTGTAGCTATGTTAGAGCAAATAACTCCTGAATGCTGCAGTTGACCTGACATAATAACAAACAATGGGCTTGACTTGTGTGCACAACATGCTTTTGTAACTTGTGACTGTACAACATCTCATAACAAATATAAATGGCTCTTTTAGAAAAGTTGAAATACAAAACTAAAATGTCAAGGTGTTTTCCATTCTTTGACAGTGGCTTCACAGCCTAAAATCTACATGGAAGGAGCTTTATACTCTGTACAAAGAGAACATAATTGAAAAACACAAGAAAGAAGTCTTGCCCTCCAAGTGGAGTGGTTGACAAAGGGCCTGGCGAATAGCTCAATGCTCAGCTGAAGCACAAAGGCAGAGTGAGGGGACTCTGTGTGAACTTGACCTAAACGGCAGTATTTAATGAGAACAAAACTCGGGAGGTGATCAATACACTCTATCAATTCAAACTTTAAATGGACTCTGCACTCCAGGCTCCATCCTATAAGCCCCAGTTGCTTTTAAAAGACCACTCTCAGTATCAAGAGGCAAAGTTTGAGGCTGTGCAGTAACATGATTTATCCAGAAGCAACAATTCAGTCCATATGATAGTGACAACAAAATGACTAAATGAAAACATTTAAGACAAAGGTCATTTTATCACATTGCATGACTCAGTGATACTGGTGGTAAGCTCTACTGCACTGCCACCAACGTCCTGGGGCGTTCTGCCACTCAGCAGATACAGATTTTATTTGTAATTCTGACTATATAATAATAACAATATAATGCACTGGTTAGGGCTTTTCTAAATGCTCAAAACTCATCATTTTTTAAAGCTAGTTCTGTAGGCACAGCTGTGATGGGCTAATATAATAATAATATTTCACCTAAAGACAATACTACAGTACATTCTGGTCAGAGCTGGGATTGAACCACCAACCATCACGTTAATGGACAATTTGTAATTTGTCAGATATTAAGAGATATGCTGTATTGTACATTCTGTCTGTCCCAAGCCTAATCATTAAAATGTATAAACTTTTTAACCTATATCCTTTTCCTACTCTACTTCCTGTTCTGTTCAACTCTTTGAATTGTGTTTTGATCTACCAGTCAGTTCGACTTGTCCATTAAAGTACAGATCAATGTCATCTCCTCTCTTGTACAATAACTTTGACTTGCTTAAACACAACTATACATATCTCTAAACTAAAATATTGACATTTTCTCCCTGTCTTGAGTAAACATCTCTCTAAATCCACTCACAGGCATCACTAATGAATCACAGGCTGCCCACATAGATGCTGCCAATCATCAGGTGATCATGGAAGCTGCTATGGTGATGGCCGCTGCGCAGTGAGGGCTTTGAGACTAAGGTCAGCGCTGAAGTCCCATCTCTGCCCTCCCCATGAAAGCTCCCTGTGCCGAGCGGCAGGCCAACTCCATCCCAACTGACCGCTGTGATGTAGGGCCAAAAGCGTCTCCCTCTGCCCCCTCAGACCCCTCAGACCCCCCTGCACCTCTGCCTCTGCCGCCAACTGGCCCCCTCTCCCATGCTCCAGTCCAAGGCTCCTCCCGCTGCCGTATGTTCACTGCTTTTTTTAGGGCCGTGATGGATGCCAACTGTCCCTGGGTGCCCTTCGAAGTTGTGCCACAGAGGGGGATTAAACAGATTTTTTTCTTTTTTTCTCATAAAAGGGGACGGATGAGTGTAATCACCTATAATCTCAAATTCTAGGTCTCTTGATAATGTACCAAAGGCTGTTTTGGACATTTGGATGTGTTCCCTCCTGTCGTCAACATACACATGAAAAGGAGCTGTGCGCTTACATTTTAGATTGGGCTTTTTTAATACTGTACTGTAATTATACTATATACGTTTTTACAATATCTTTCCAATAATATATCATTATGTGGAAACTGAGAAGCATCATTAAGACTTTTCTAAAATTACATCTTGGTATTTTGTTTTTCATAACTGAAAACAATATTGGGTACAGTATATACCAGTGTATCAAACACTTTCATACAGGGACTACACCAGCTGGTAACAGTGAAGCAGTTTAAATGGTGCTAAAAAGAGCAGCTTCTATCATTTCAGATGGTTATGAGCAGGGAATGTATGAACAGAACTGTGTCTGGTAAATGTATGGAGTTCACAGACTGTGCTTATTGTTGTTATTGCTGTGGGATCAGCATTATAAAACATGGTTAAAAGTTCCAAATGCTCTGTTTTGCAAGAGATATATACATAAATTACCTCAGTATTAGCCCAGACTGCACACTGAATGAAGCCCAGTGGGTTGACTAAAGTCACTTTGATGGCCAGCACTTGCCTATTGATCCAGACTAAGATGGAAACCCTGAGGAAGCTCTGCTCTCATCCTTTTGTAAGAAAGGGATAGTGTAGCAGTTTGATCAGCCTCTCTCTGATCTTATGAACATTATCAAGTGTGGTAGTGGCTTTTGATTTACGCACTAAAGGACACACAAGAACATGTCTTTTGTACTACCGCTAGCTACAAGTTAAGTTAAATTTAACTCATCTTTCTTAAGCTTAAACATAATCTAAGTGCGTAAAAGTGTAATTTACAAGTAAGGTAGTAATGTATATTTCTGCTTGTCTTTAGTCAGAAGAATACATGTATTTTTACCTAATAGAAGAGACACTGGCAGCCACAGGTGAATCGTGAAACTTCTTTGTCAAAGTGTGGACCAGCCTGGGCACTGTTTTGAGGGAGCGATGCAGCACCTTGAGTGATACTGGAGTAATACAATTTGAAATTTCCCCAAGTGTGTTGTTAGTTTACATTTCAGAGCAGAACTAAAACTTTTGTAAAAAGTAATGACAAAACGTGGCTTCGAATTGACAATTACAGCCGGTCCAATAACCACAATTAGTCACAACTCTTGCTTGAGGACACAACAACAGATTCCTGGATAAGTAATGACTGCTGTGTCATTTTCATAATATTAATTCATGGCAATGTGAAAACTGTTTTTTTATTTAATTTTATGCAACAACACAGAAGAAGAACTATGATATTGGGAAGTTTTGGAAGGTATACATATTGGACATTTTGCAGACTGACTGTCTAACGCAACACATTGTCTTGACATACCGCACAGAATCTACCTAAAGCCGCCGTGAGCGATAACGTATGGAGTATGGGGGTGACTGTATTGTAATAACACCTTTACTTTGTCATATTACATTTGCGTTCTAAAGATCCACTGTCAGAGCTCACCATACGTCCACCAGCCAGTGCGCCGCTCTCATAAATGACATTCATAAAAAAAGAACAGCGCCACTAGGAGAGGTGTGAAAATTAAATGTCATCTCTCGACAGGGACGTCTGTGAATTAAGCCGGCAGTGAAGTGTGACAAAGTTGTTTGGTGACAGGGCAGCACGAGGCAATTGCCAACGCTTCCTTCCAAAAAGTGCTGGCATGAGGCAGAGGGCGAGGAGCTCTGAGGGGAGGGGGCCGCACAGATGTAGGGGATGGGGGCTTTATTGGAGCTCCATTGCACACATTACACACCTAAAGGAGAGAGGTGAGAGCAGGACTTTTTATATTAGCAGTTGTATAATGTGACATGATCGGGTTTGTGTTTGTTTGACTCCAAATGCAGGTGGTTTCATGTTCTCTTTAATGGTGCATTGCGTAACTTCTGGAGAAGGGTCCGCAAAATTCTTTTCTCCATGCAGACTTTATTGCTTCGTCTGGAATGTTTCACAGTATGGTATTAAACCTATCCTCATGGAGACCAAACTAGACCAAGTTACAGCTCAGATCTTTGGAGAGATGACCCCACTCACGTTTCTGGGCATTTTTGAGCGACAAAACCACTTCTAATTAAATAAGTGTAGGTAGATCTAGGGCTGGGTGATATAGGAAAAAAAGGAATCACGTTTTTTCTCAGTCCAATCTTCTTCCATCTCATTGAGGACATAGACAGAGCAGAGTGTCAGGGTTACCAAAGGTTTTATTTTGTGTAGATAGGACCAATATTTCAGGGTAAATCCACATTTAAAGTTTGGAATGTACAATTGTAAAATACATTAAACCTAAATGCTATCAGATGCGGTCAGATGGCATCGCACACACAGAGGGAGAGAGAGACTGGATTTTGTGTCGAATTGTGCAGATTTAAGTTAAAATTTGAGATGCAAGAACACGTGAGGAGACATAAAGTGAAGCGCTGTGGCCCTGACTCAGAGTTTTCACCTAAACAAGAGAGTAATGACTCCTCTTCAGCCACCTGTCGATTAAAATGCGCTTGCCTTATTATCGAAATCGACCTAAGTTTAGATCGTGACATATCAATCTTTCGAATTTTGGCACAGCCCCAGGTAGAGCAGTTTAATGTCATTCTGTGGAACGTTACGGGCAGAACAATGACTTATCCATAGAAACGAGCTGGTGACGGACCTGCACCAAAAAGTTACACAGTGCAAATCATAACATAATAATCCACGGGTGTCGTAGACTATAGCTATCTATGGTAGACACAAGCACAATAGGTCTTCTTAGAATCTTCCTTGTTCACAAAATTGTTAAATATTTGTTTAATTTTCTGTTTCAAAAGAATACATTTTCATACTTCTTAGACGCATTGGCATTGGCCTGAGCTGACTTCTAAATATTTCTTTAGTTGGATAAATTCAAAACACCTACCTGTGAAAGAATATGACTACATTTTATTATCTAGCCTTATTTTTTGTTTTCTAAAACTTGTCAGTGTGCCAAATACCATCTAACACCTGGTTTCACTTGTATTATTTGAGCAATTTAAGTAAATATCGGGCTTTCATAAATAAACCTTTCCACTTGTATTTCACTTATTTTTTTGTTATAATTTCTTAGAATTTCAAAATGAGACATATTTAAACAGGACAGGTGCTTGCTCTATGCAGACACCTTGGTCTTCATTACATTATTATATCATTAGCTGAAAACCATCAGCATGTTAAACAGTCATCTTCTGGGAATATCTCACAACCTGCAGGTCACGGAACTAAACGTGCTTTGGCGGCGCGCTGTATCCACTTTCAAAGACATGCTAATACAGACCAGAGTCCAGAGCTTGATGTGGTCTTGTGTCTTCACATCTCACTTGCCTCCTGATCATGTACCCCACTGTGATCAAAGTCCCCGGTAAGCAACCAGGATTCTCCCTAATGGCCTCATTCCAACACGGTGTAAAGCGCTACATTCCGTTCTGTGTTCATGAATCATTAAGCGCTGGTTATGATCATGCCAGCTCCTCAATGAAGTAATGATTGAGGAAATGAGGAGTGCAGAAGACTAGCCGAGGTCACAGGTGCGAGATATGTAAGTTCTTCTTGGTTAGATGAACAATGGCCGTATGAGGTGAGGGGCTGAGTCGTGTTCATATCATATTCAACAGTCTCCACGATGACCCAGACACACAGAGAATATGTGAGTTTAGATCTAGTGCACCCGGGAGCGGCAAGAACCAACACAATCTGATTTCTTCATAGCGACATTCTTGTCTGAGTGTTTGAATGAGAGAGTAGCCTGAGCTAGTCTCTTTAGCAATAAATTCAACATCACAACACACTAGCATATGGAATGATGAAATACGGATAAATTGTATTATTGAAAAGTGAAGTATAAGCTTTTTATAGCACTTATTTATTCATAAACGTATTTACAGACATTGGAAAAATAATATGAGAATTAGTTATTCTACAAAACAAGTCAAGGATACACACTGCTTTGATATTAAAACAAATGTGCAATATATTCAGCAATGATTCTGATATGGCTTTTATGGTAATACTGTACCTCTTATGAACAGTCACTTAAAAGTCTTGTATTCAATTTTTCACCATGTATTTGAGCAAAAATTGACTTTCCCCCAGCATACATGTATTGTATCTTGAGGTTAAAATAAGTCATCTGCATGTTATCTACATGTAATTATAATTAGAATTCTAGTTGTTGTCAGCTTTAGCGTCATGGCAAAACCACTCCACTCAGCTCTGTTGTGAAAATGTATAAACTCAGGGGTGTAGTGAATAATTAAGATGCTTAGAATGCATAAGATAAGTGAGGAATAAGTTCATGTCACTCCAAACCATTTAAACTAATTCCACATTTTGAAGACAGTAAAAATCAGGTACAGCGCCCTCAATGTTACCAGTATAGACATGTGTCGTGGATCCATACAGTCTCCAATGTGCACGTCTAAGTGAAATGGATGATACAATCTTGGTCCCATTATTGTCATGATGGATCAGATTGCAGACTTCCGTCAAAGGCAGCCTAATGAGTCGTAGATGCACACCTAAATCGGCTTGTGCATTAGCGTGCCACACAAAGCTCTGGGTGGGACTTAAACAAAATTGATAATTACCAAGAGGTTTCATCATTATAACAAATGGCACCAATAAAAGGACAATTCATATTGTGTTTAATGTATTCATTCTTGTCGCAGAGGATGCTCAGGCTGCTTTATAGTCAACAGGTGATTTTTAACTTTGATTTATCGCGCTTTTGTTTTGGTGCAGTTCTGAATTTTAATAATCTCATATGACAAATTTGTTGTAGGCCAAAAACAGAATGTAATATTGAGACCCGGGCTGTGTTTTGTGCGTATGACTGACTCTCACATGGGACACTTGCAGTACTCAGTAGAATAACAAGGTGGCGCCCTTATCATAATTACAGCTGCTTGTGCTGTGCCTCGCTCCATCTCCCCCCTATCTTCTCTGCTTGGGCTGTGTCTTGTTTCTCACAGTTGTTAATGCCCTGCCCCTAATGGCTGTGGCGTCTTCTCCGCCAAGGCTTTAAAACGTTTGTCTGCATCCTCCCTCCTCATCCTCTTACTTATTTAATAATGAGGCCACAAAAGCCAGTGTCTCTATTCATAATGGGCCAGCAGTGGAGCCCTGTTGTTTGGCATACAAATATGGAGAATAAAGCCAGAGAGAGATCTAATTGAGAGATAAATGAGTCCTTTGTGACTGATTGATTTGAAACTCAGTTGAACTTAGTCATTCACAATTGGAACGCAGAGGCACTGTGAAAACGTGGCAGACACAGCGCAGGACTGAATGTGGATATCCAGAAGCTCTAGCGTGTTGTTTGTTTCTACATCCTGATGGTTTTCTGCGCTGGTGACAAGCACGCTTCCTTGTTGATTTCTCTCTATTTGCACTGGAGGGTTCAAGATCCCTCACCGCCCTGTCTCATCTCAAAGAAAACAAGAGCTTGCATCTCCCAGCTTTAGTCAACACAACAGCAGAGGAATATGGAGCCAGTAGTATTTGTTAGCATCATTTCCATCTGGATGGGTGACATACAGGTTTGAGACGTTTCACCATGCTCACTTTAAACACTTAGCACACAGCATACTGCAATGATTACTCACTCTGACTATTTTCATGCTGGTACAAATCATCGAGATTTTTAACACTGTGCCAATCAAATATTTATGCATAAAGATTGTGGTGAGGTATAATGAGCCTACAATAACTACAAAACTTCATGCTTTTTTGTTGCGTTCTCTCAAATCGTGCCTGGGATCCAGAATACACACTTCTGCAAAGTTTAAGAATATCTCACCAAGAATCTCACCAAGTTCAGAAGGGCATGACTGACAGGTGAATTAGCCAATCACACACATGCATGGTTTGGCCACGTCAAAACAAATACGGCTTGTTACGAGGAAAATGGAAAGGAAAAAAATATGAAAAACATCGCAGATTTCTGTAGAAACAATGAGCAAAGCACTAAACTGTTAATCTAAGGTGAGATAAATTAGAGTTTATTTGTAAATGATGGGTCAAAGGTAACCAGACTGATATCTCCCTGTATAAAAATATGGAGGGATATTATATTTGATTTACCAGGCAATTTTCACTCTATTAATAGTTTTTTGTGGTAAATACTCAAACCTCACATGATACCGTGACAAAAACAAAAAAACAAAACTGGAGTGAATTGACAGTCTTCCTCAGAGCCTTCTTCTCTTTCTCATTATCCAGGTTTCTTTGGACAGTTTGCTCCATCAACTGCTCCATTAGAGTTTCTGAGCCACTAGCATCACCAGGGCATATTCCTTATACAATACATCACGATACAGCAGCTCACCATCTTGCATTACAGTTAAAATTCAAGCTCCTTCAGGAATTACCCTATGAAACCATGGTGCACCAGCCCACTCCTTCAGCACTCATTAGCAACATCGCTACAGTCCTCCACGCTCCATCCTTGAAACCTCTGGAGGGTCAAGATTCTTGTTGATCACATGCTGGGAGCCACAATACTTAGTAGGCAGGTGCTTGTACGAGCTTAACAAAAAGCCAAGGAAGGCCAGTCGGTGTCTGTGGGGATTTAACCATGTTACAGCTTTGATGCATTTTAAATTGACCTCGAGCATACTTGGGAGAGAAGGAGAGAGGCCAGGAACACACAACGCCGACGATCAATTACTATTCTATAATTGGACAGGGCTTTAATGAGGCTAGCGGATGCGGCCGTGTGCACCTTTGTCAGTCAGAGTCAGTGACGTGGGTGGCCCAATCCAAGCACAGGCTCATTAGCATATATCTGTGCACAGGCAGCACTGGCCCTCCAAAACAATACTCAGACTGAAATGGAGTTTTTTATACCACTTAACAATACTGTACAGTAAATGAAGGGATACAAAGGGACAGGATTTTACCGTGGGGTTGTATTGTTGTGGGGATACCGTTACTGGTTTATGTAAACATAATGTGCCAGAAACTAATGACTGAGTTGGTGAGGTCAGTTGGTAATAACGTTTTAATTGTGGCACTACAATTCTGTTTGCATTGGTGCTGTCTCTGTATTAATTCGTTTCTGTGACATTATGTCTGCGCTGTGTTGTATTTGGGAGTGGGGTGGGGACTGCACAGCTGTTTTCTTTGACTTGTTTGGGGACAGTCGAAGATGAACTTCCATGATGTCTTCCATGATGCAGGTGGTCTCAAAGGAATAGCGGATGAACATGGGACTAATATTATACTAGCTGTGATGATGCGGCTAAAGAGGCACAGGACTGTCTGTGTCTTCTCATGCACTGGGAGGACATTCATCTTAGTCGTACATTGGGAATAGATTTGGCAGGTTTAAAAGGTCAGATATTACTGTTAAAATCACTGTAAACTATGGTTGTTAAAGTTAACTTTTCTTACCATTTCTTAAAATAGGATTAAAATTCCTTTTTCTTAAGAGAATTTTTGAATATTTTCCAAAGCAAATGTTTAGCTTTTGGTAAGGCGAATAACAACAAATCTTGCTACATTGCTTTGTTTAATACTGTCACAGACCAGATCTTTGGTGGTTTTATATTTGGTGACATTAAACATCCCAACCTCTCAGTTAGCTGATATATCAGGCAGACATTTGCACTCATTTGCACTGATTAGTCAATCAACTATCGGTGTTAAATTTCCAGCAAAAGATCGATAATTTGTTTTGGCTTCCTAAAGAATCCACATAAAGCTTTATTTGAACACTTTACTGCAAAGAGTTAACTGCACAAAATGTTGGGAGTACACAGCTTTTATAGATTTGGGCTAAAAAAAAAAGTGTTGTGGATGAGTTTGTAGTAAAATAATGAAAATCTGCCCTACATAAGGGCCCAAAAATATCTGCAGAGCTCATCGGTCATCGGTTGCTCTGGATTCTACACGGTTTAGGTGATCTCTACTCCCAATGAGGAGCTGAATGCACCATTAATACTAACCAGAAGTTTTGTTTTTAAAGTCAAACCCCATCTAACTTTTTAAACAAAAGAATAATTAACATGACATATACAGTTTTTAGGAAATTGCATCCGCTCATGGTTCAAAGTCATGAATCTTGTACGTAATTGCCACTGTTCTTCAAATGCTGACTACAGTTCTCCAAAAATCCTCCAGGATTGCATCTCAATCCTTTCTTATTTTTTTGTGAAAGTGTTTGTTGACGTACTTCCAGGTCAGGCACTGAAAAACAGAAATACACTGTACATACCCACATTCAATTGAGACTTAGCCTTACCATCCAACTTCAAAAGAGCCATATCCCAAGTGGAGAATTTCAGAGAGCAATAGTGGCTGCTGGCAATAACGCACCTCCATTAGCCCCAAAGCTAGCACAAACAGAGGACAGGGTCATTCACATTCTTACTGAGGTCTCTTATGCACCAGGGGAAGAATGGCAGTGCTGTACAAAGGACAATACAAGAAAACACACATAACAAGCTTTAAAAAACAGTGTACTCACTTATACACAGCGGGAAATGAACTGCCAACACTTTGGTAATTGGGCAACAACATTTTTTGGTTCTCTAATAGTGCAACAGATCATAGTCTTAAAAGTGAGATGTAGACAAGGATGATGTGGCTATATACTGGCACTATTGTTGGCGTTGGTAGTATTTTAGAAGTTGCAATGGTGGTATTTCTTTTTGCAAAGATACAGATATTTTGGTACGCTTTTACTTTTGAATTCTTTTATTTTGCTGAAAGTTTAGACACTACACTACTTCACTCTTCAGCAAAACGACAAGTTTATTTCACTGCACTTCCAATTCATGCTTAAACAACAGCTTTCATTTAGCTATGTGGGCTGACCAGACACTAGTTTGTCAAAGAAATGCATTTTTGAGCAATTTAGTGGATAGAGATCATTAAAACTTTTCTGCACTCTCAAGGAAACTGTAAATTGGGATGTGCCATGTTCATTTGACACCTCCAGCTCCTGGAAGTCTGTTATAATGAGAAACATAACACTGTGTCAAAATTACATTACCCAACTGGCAAAGTAAATCAAATGCACAGATTATGCATATTTTAATATCATCATAAAGAGGATATGATGTGCTGCTTTTTATTGGATTCTTTGAGCCCTCATTATTCAAGAGGATATTT
This sequence comes from Odontamblyopus lacepedii, assembly GCA_034769755.1. Taxonomy (NCBI): domain Eukaryota; kingdom Metazoa; phylum Chordata; class Actinopteri; order Gobiiformes; family Gobiidae; genus Odontamblyopus; species Odontamblyopus lacepedii. The sequence goes on along the minus strand of CM068355.1, from coordinate 13,263,319 downwards.
AAAGCAATCGAAATGATTGTGCCAATCACATCTGGCATCTAATAAAGTACAGGATGTTTTAGTTGACTTCCTCATTAAAGATAAACTATATAGAGGATTTTAATTTGGGCTGTTTCTGAGAGAGCAAATTAGGGATGCAATGATATAGTTTTCAAACAAAATCAGTATGCTGTTTATTTGATTTTGATACATTAGAAGAAAAAAGTTTCCTTTATTATATGTATGGTAATAAATGTAAGATAATTTAAGTAATTGATCCTCCATGTACATCTCTCAGTTTAACATTGAGTCACAAAAGCTATATTTACACCATGATCTTCCCTTGGCACTATTGGCACACCACTATCTAAACTGTGGCATATTGTGTATAACTGGTGCATACTGACCTTCAGTCTCCCCACACTCGCTTTATAAACCTCCTCTTTTGGAAACAGAGTCAAGGGGCTTGAACACTCAAAGATCAGAATATGTTCACTTTTGGAATCAGACTATGTTGACTTTTCAAGTCCCCCTGCGCTTGTATTATTGATGGTAAATAAACTTCTCCTGCTTAAAACATCCGTTTGGTCTGCAGCCTTTTACTTCCACCCTTTCTTGGACAAGCTGAAAACTTCATAATTTGCCTGGGGTGTGAGGCTAACTGGAAGCACTGCTCGATCTGAAGTTTATTAGATTTTAATCTGAGCTTTAATTTAACAAACTAGAAAGAACTGGCTTAACTGGAACTACAATAGGAGAATTGATCGACATGCACAAGTTAGCTAGCATTAGGAAAACACGCAGAACACCCCCAGCATGATGTCATCACAAAGTATCAATAAGGGAGTTAGACGAAGCTGTTCTTCTGTGAAAGTGTGACACCATTAACACACTGCAGCAGTGACATGCACTGAGTCACTCGTGTATTGTACTGTGAGGGTCGCACTAAATAATTAAATGTTATATGATGCATTGATATTGTGCAAATTATGCTTATTTATATCCAAGGCTTAACAGATCAGGATAGAGTGCAATTTACTACAATATCCAAACTTTTTTTATATTATAATGCAATTTGTGCATTATAATAAAAACAATATTGTTATTATGTGCATTAATAACAATAATCTAAATCGAAAATAGAATACCTGACTTATTTAAATTATATTTATGTTAACATGTGAGGATTGCATTTTGCTTTTTTATGTAAAAAGACATCTACTTTTTCTAAGTATGAACAGTTTTACTTTTTCCCAAGGTGTTTCCAGACCCCACAGTGTGCCAAACTTGTGGAACAGAACATCCTTATTGCCAAGTGCAATAAAACCCTGTTTTGACAAAAGAAATCCAATTTAGGAGACTATGCCTTTTTATATTCCAGGAGACATTTCATTTCAAGAACAACCCTGGCATTTTGTGTAAATGGCAGACAAACAACTAAACATCTGCCTCATTCCAAAACAAACTTGGAGCAGTTTAAACAAGACCTCGGCAGATGGCTGTCACTGCTTATAGTCATTTTCGCTTTGTTTTTATTTGAGCGATTGTACATTTCTATTGACGACAAGAGACATATCAAATTATAGCTTCTACATAATTACTGATTTGGTTAATTGTTTTTGTCGTCTTGTTGAATTTCTTGATGCAGATGCTCGTGAAGTCAAAGAAGGACGTTCAACTGCTTTATTACTTTGGAAATGCCATGCAAACATCAATAGTGATCCAGTGTGGGCTTTGGGAGAGACCTGGTGACTCTGACTCCCTTTGAATCAGTGGAGTTTTTATAGCCTGAGCCGACATCCTGTGATGGGTCTGTTGCCTCGTTATGGTCAGATCACTTAAACCATAATGCTGTCTCCAGGAAGTATCCATGTTTGTGCAGACTACCACATAAAAATTGACATTTCAAACTTTCCCGTCTCAAAAGTTATAAGGCAGGATATGGCAGCAGCATATGGTACGTGATACAATTAGGCATTTAATTAGCGCGAGGAGAGGAAATGTGGCATCTACGCTACACTTTTGACTGTTCCATTTGGGTTCATTTTAAAATAATTGGCTTTTTTCTGTTTGAACAAATAATCAAATTGCTCAATGTAGCAAAAAGTTTGTTTTTCCAAAGTTTAAAGAAAAGTCATGATTGAGCACAAAGTAACATAATAGCTTAGCATAAGTCACAAGTTCACACCTCATGTCCACATAAGGAGCATGCAGTTTTGCTGAAAACTTTACTGTCCTCAAAGTGTAGGTGTATTCCTTTTGAAAGATTCACAGGATAGTTTCATTTATTGTTATATTAATATAATGACATATATGACATAAAGTCAAAGGCTACGTTCAGACTGCAGACTGCAGATCTGATTTTTTCAAATGCGACCCAGGCCACTTGGATATGTGCTCCTAAAACCGATACATATCTGATCTTTTGACATGCAACTTCAGTCTGAACGGTCAGGTCGGATTTATCCGAACTACACAGCAAAGCACATAGCCACTCGCCACTCTTGGCTGCGTCTCACACATTCTACGGACGTTGTTGCCACTGTCCAACAACACCCCATGGCCTCCTTAAAACAAATAAGCTGAACTCAAGGCTAGTTTCCATGTTTAGGCTACTTCGGTAAACACTGAGCATGCTCGCTGCTGTGATGGCGTCGTGTCGTCCAATGTGCATGCGAGACACTTTAAACTCAAACCACCCACCCGCGGGCAATTACACAACATTAAAAAGTCAAGCAGGATATGTCACCTTAATTATTTTTCCACTATTGACATGCTATACATCGTTTAATTCCTCAGTAAAACAACCATATCATTCATTTTATGCTGCACAGTGAGCCCAAAGAGCAATAATGTATAATTCCCGAAAATAATCAAACCAACAATACGCATTTCTTACCTTTGAACCGGAATAGCTGTACTCAATTAGTCCATAACAAACCACAGATAAAGAATATCCAGTTGTTTTTTCCATAAAATAACTCCATGTGGGGAAATAATCCAGAAAGACCGTGTTTGTATGAATGGATGAATGATGAATGAAAACATGTCCTGTCCTCTTCCCATCTTTTTGCCATCTTATCTTTCATTTCTGTTGGCGCTGTTGGGTATGTTTGTTTTCCTCACACTCATTGAATAGAAGGAGCGCACCCTGTTAGCAGTCTTTACGCATGTGTGTGGCCGGATTGATATGTTGTATTAGCCTGTTACCAGAGGTTTCCAACGATGAGCGGGACGTGTGGCAGAGGTGAGAGAGCTGCTCAGTGTTGAGCTGCGTAAGACTGTGTGGCCAGACTGGAGTCTAGCCATGACTCGCAAACACAGATGAGTGCATCAAACACTTCTTGGGAGTCATTTTTGGCTTGTTTTAGGTTTTTATCTTAAGAAAACATGGCTAAAGCTCAGAAGAAGACTTACTTATTATACATTACATCTTATTACAGTTTGGAACATTTGGTACATATTTGGACACTTATGCCGAAACTAGAAGGCCTAAGCTTTAAAATGATGCATCACATAAGCATGTGGGGTCTAAGAATTTCTTTAATAAGCTATGACATTTGGGTATGTGTTACTGTTGTGCACAGACAAAATTAGGTGGGTGGCAACAGGTTAAAGTCATTTAAAGTTCACACTGGAGATCACATACACTTGGCGGCAGCAGTGATATGAGCGGAGAGAAAATAGTAGCTAGCGATTATGAGGTCTGAATTTTTCATGGTTCAGTTTTGTGACGCAAATGTATCACTCTTTTGAACACATATTATTTTGTGAAGAAAAACGCTTTATTTTCGTGACCCCAGCCAACTTGCCGGACAGAACTCGTCTCACCGGACGCTGTCGGGAGGTAAGTCAGTGTTGATGCACGACACTGCTGACGGGGACATACAGATTCATGTCAAAAAACCCAAACTATCCCTTTAAGCCCTGCTGTCTATACGCAGCCAAAAAGTGCTTGATGGAATGTTAAAGGTGCACTGTGTAACTTTAAAGATGATGTTCCACAGTATGGCATTAAACTTATCTACCTACATCTATTCAACTAGTTATTTTATTGTAGAAAATTTCATTAAAAAATTATTTCATTCTTGTAAAGAGCAGGGACAATTCTGATAGGTAACTTTGTCAGGCATCATCTGCTTGTCTCCATGCAGATAGATAGGTTTAATGCTATACTGTGGAGCATTCCAGTTAAAGCAGATGGCAGACAATTACATTGTGCTACTCAGGTCCTTTTTACTTCATTATCATCCTATCAACCATTACGCTAAAGTGATACAAATAATAGATGATTTCACATAACCTCATCCCATTTGCTCCAAATGCTTGGTCCCACAGTATAATGACATTTGTTGGTGATCCAATCCTGTTGCAGTCAGTTACATTACCACGAATGGACTGGGCAAGGGGACTAAAAACAGACACCCAGTGACTAAACAATCCTTCTAAAGCAATTCCTAGCAATGAAAAATCCATACATTGAAACTGCCACTTCCAAGTGTCTATATGTGCCCATGTTAAATCCACCTCCTTTGCTTCTGTCAGATGTTAATTTGAATAGACTGGGATATTTGACAAGTACACAGAATGTAGAATTGCAGAGAGCGCATGCAAATCTCTGGTTAGCTCAACTACTCTAAGCCAGGCCCTTTTGAAATCTTAACCCAATCTTCCGTTGAGAAAAAACTGGTAATCCTTTATTTATTAATAAAATCAAATATTGCAAATGAGTCCGGGGGGCTGCCTTCTCTTGTCTATTACAGCGGGAACTCTAAAACCATACAATTCCTCTCTGACAAATTGAAGCCAAGTCTGCGTGCGCACTGGGCATTTTATGGAAGGTTTAGCAGGGGAATCTCAAAGGCTCATTAGATGTCTTCTGGCTCTGCATGGACAGCTAAGGGCTTTCTGCAATTCTTATATGAACTGGCAGCCTCCACTCTTATAAAACAAGACCCATTATGAAATCACTCCTCACAAAACTTTAACAGCAATCCTTAATGTCCAAAAGAGATAGTTGCCGTGACGATGCCTTCAAGCCTTGTGGCGGCGCTGGCCTGTATCTCAAGTTTAAACTGATGGGGACACATCATTACCGGGCCGATCCCATATAGCAGAGGGACAGATAGACAGGTAGACCGCGACACTGGAGATCGTACCTGAGCTGCCCGCATATGCAATTCAAATGGAGGCGAACTATTGTGCGACAGGGCTTTATATGCCTGGACCCGCTACATCTGTATCTCTTCAGGCTTCCGTTGCAGAGGGAGGTAGGAGGTGAGTGACAGCAGGAGTGGATGCGGTCCAATTAGAGCAGGCCTGTTGGAGGATGATGAATGGGGCCTGGCTTGGTGGAGTGCCTGGGAGAAGCATGGAGGCCTGGAGATGCCCGCAGCTGTCTTGCCGAATGAGTATAAACATGCTGAAGGTTTTTTCCATACCAAATAATGCAGCCTCCATGTCTCCCCGGGAGCCCTGTGACAGTTAGGAGCTCACCTCGTTGACTGGCATCGGCCTTGAACTAAATTTAGAGAATCATGCAGTTTGACACCTCCACTAGTGCCCCCCTGCAGATGAGCGAGGAGAGTGAACAGTAAATGTGGGGTTGTGTACAGTGAGGTGTGGGAGGGAATGGTGTGTGGTAAAGGGGGGAGGGGATGGCAAAAGCAGTATTATCTCTTGCTGAGGAAACCAGTGGACCATACTATGAGCAGAGGTGGAGTAGGAGAATGTAAACATAATTCAAAATCCATTGAGGGCCACTTATGAGTTAACAGATCTTTAAAGTCAGCAAAGTCAAAAGAGCTTTTAATCATGTTGTAATGGCTTGAATCTCCTCTCATCATTAACTCACAAAGATGTTTTAAAGGAGGTATTATTAGGGATGCACAATACTGATACTGGTACTGAATATCAGTGCCGATTTATGAAAATTTGCTGGATCGGGTACTAGCTCCAAAATATTGGTTCTGCCAATATACCCTGGCTGGGCTTATACAATGATGTAATAAGACTATTTATAGGTCATATACCGTATTTTTCGGACTATAAGTCACACCTTTTTTCAGGGTTTGGCTGGTCCTGCTACTTATATACCTATATATTACATTTTTCACACTGACAGCCCACAGACCAAATATATGAATCCTATATATGAATCAAAAATGAAAAAACAAATCATTATCCTTTTTTTTTTCATTTTGGTTTTAGAGACAAATAATAAAGAAAAGAGTTGTTTTTTTGTTTTCTTATTTTTGTTCTATATCGAAAAACTAATGATACACGCATTGTTCTCTACTGGGTTGTTTTACTTCTATAACTTCTCTACTGGGTTGTTTTACTTCTATAATTTGCCTTTCAAGATGAAATGTTGGTTCTTGGTCTCTGATTTTATAAAATAAATTTCCCCCCAAAAGTGCGACTTATAGTCCAGTGCGACTTATATATGTTTTTTCTTGTTCATTACTCATTTTTTGGCTGGTGCAACTTATACTGTAAAAATACGGTAATAACAGCTACATGACACATTTAATCATCTGCTATTTTAGTTTTTAAGGATTTTTTTTGTACCTTTCTACCATGTTATAATGTTCCCTCACCAAAAACACATTGGAAGAAGTTTTAGAAGCATGCTCAGTATGTTTCAGTCATTTAGCGATCTCTCTCCGGCGCTTTAAGATCCCTGTAAGATTCAGTCCAACGCTCAGCCCACAAGCCTGCGTCATCCATGCTCCCACATGACAGTCCATAAATATACCATAGCGTGATATAAAACTGATACACAACTTGACAAACCAGATGTGATGTGCAGTAGTTTCATTAGCGGGATGTACGCTGATTGTTTCATGATAGCGCTCTGAAGGGGGAGTAACGACGGTAGAAGAACATCAAAAACAAAAGTGCGACTGCGAATATAGGCAACTTAGTGATCTAAATGTGTTATGTGTTAGGAGTTAATACCCCACAGATGTAGTTACACCCCCTTTAAGCAATTCACACGTTTGAGTAATTTACATTTAGCTGTACTTACTTTGCATTCAGTAGTAGCTATATTTAACCTGCTGCTCAGTATGAAGGCATTGTTCTGCATTTCTCTGCTTGTACCTATAACCATACAAATGTGGGTTCAAAAATATAAACATTATAAATTAAAAGGTGGGGTCCTTGGGCAGGTAGCACAGTTCAGTTCTAACGTTTGAAACAGTTTTATCCAGTTTTATCCAATGAACAAAAATAATGATCAACATATTTGAGTTTATTATGAAGAAATGTGTTGAATTAAATCAGAAAATTTCTTGCACATTGCTTTACAGTATTAATACGCAATTCCTAATGCGTGATACATCCTATGATCACCAGTCACACAGCGCATATGTGATTTGTGAAATTTCAGTCTCATTGCAAAGGTTAAAAATCAATCATCCATCTCCAACATTTAATTTTGAATTCAAGTCAGATATCACTTTAAGATGCTGAAAAGTCTGTCTTGAGCTGCATCTCCCCAATCTCTTATAAAGTGTGCTGATCTGGCAGTGTGAAGGTGAGGGAGTCTTTGTGAGAGAGATTATAGCAGAGGCTTCAGGATTCAATTTCATTACAGTATGAGATAGTAGGAGACCACCTGTCTGCCTCTGTCTTCTTCTTTCATTATCTTAATCCAGTGAAGTTAGGGTAAAGGTGCTTAAGCTCCCCCGCTCCTCCATAATTTAGACTGACTTTAATATAGCCTCAGAAAGTTAATTATATAAACTTGTGTTTGCATTTGGTGGCAGAGGCTGGGAGTGTGTTTGGGCAGAGGGGGGCTTATATTGCAGTACTGAGCTGCATACATTTCACCTGTTCGTTCCCACATGAGTTACTCGGGCTTGCATCACTTCGGGCTCAATGAGCAAAGCGATCGAACGGCATATACTGTAGATTAAGAAAGATAAACAGCTTAAGATGGCTGCAAAAACGATTCTAATGCTGCACGGCCAGCTCAACGCATTTGTCTTCCTGCGCCATCTGCCACAAACTAACCCCTATTAAATCAATAGTGATCCATAGCGCCACTGTAACCAAGGAAATCATTAGCATACTGTATGTGGATGGAGTGAGGAAGCCAAGTCTACTGAAGAAGAAGAAGTAAAACAGAGGGCGAGAATCTGACACTGCCCACATTCACCAAATGGTGACACCATGAGGAGGATGTGTAAACCCAATAGTCCCTCACACTCACAACAGCAACTCGATCAAAGCAGTGCCGTTAAACAGTACTGCAACTATAAATGTACAATTAGTGGGACTTCTTTTTGTAGGAAATGAGGATTTGTTACGTACCATGTCAAAAAATCTTCATTGGCTGGTACACATAGATGATGAATGATTTTTTTTTTCTTCAAAAGAGCGGATATTATGCAAAATTGATTTTTTTGAGCTTTCTCCTTTTATGTTGTTCCTTCATCAAAAACATGCCAGAAGAGGTTTTAGATATCAACTATGTGTGTTTCAGTAATTTAGCAATCTCTCACAGACCCAATTTGAACCCTCCTTAACGTTAGCTGTAAGATTCTATCCAATGCTCAGCCACAAGCCTATGCCATCCATGCTCCCACATGACAGTTCTCCAAAAATATACAAAACTGTACACAACTTGACAAATATGATGTGCAGTAGTTTCATTGATCTGCCTTATGGATACAAATTGGGAGACATTTAACTGAGGGTTGCAAGATATATATACTAATTCAAAATGTTGTGTCCAAGTCTCAGTTTTGATTGCATTGTAAGTTTGGGGATGGCAGACGGGAAAGCTGAAGCTACAAAAACGCTCCAAGATGTATCTTTTAAACCTTGCCTTTTCTAGTTAAAAATGAAATCCCCATGCGTGTTTTTAATTGCTTGCTAAATTAAGAAAAAGAGCTAGTAGCAAACATAATAACGAGAAACAACAACAAACAAATTACACTAGCACTCCAACACTCCAATTATTAGTGAAGTCCTACTAATTTGATTCTTGCGTTTGTTCATCACCCAAGTGTAGCTGTTCACCTTGCAGAGGTGAAGGTTGGGGTCCCACGGCTGACAGGGATAATCTCCACTCCAAAACGTTTGTGTTTAAACCCTAATCACCGCCCTGAGCATAATTGACTAATCCAAGCTGGGCTCTCACTAATTTATGTGCACAACCGTTCGTAAGCTTAAAGACAATCCGGCTATGTCACGCGGGTGATAGATGGTGCCCCTCGTGGCCTCCTCTCTGTGTGGAGCCTCATATATTTATGTATCATGATCTGACAGGCGCGCTGTTGGAATGCACACTTCCGGGCATTTTTGTCTGCAACACAGAAAAACAGAATGCATGAGTTTGAATAGGAATTGTGGAACGGGGAGGTCAGAAAAAAAGGAAGAGGCATAGAACAGAAGGAGCTGGATTTCAAGTTGCTGTTGCCAATAGCACAAAGTAAAGTGAAAGGATGGAGCAAAAAAAAAAAAATCATGGACAATCTGACAATCATAACCTCAAATGCTCAAAATAATGTAATGTCTTTTCCAAAACCCATAAATTGAATCATTCTCATTGGTTATAGAAACCATCTCCAACAACCGTCGGGCATGGCTCTGGGTCCAGAAGGAGGGGTCTGCCACATGACCAGCTGATGCTAACATGTTAGCTTTGTTTTCATAAGCATGGTGGCTCAACATATCCGCTGTCATCACTGGAAATATGGCGGCTTCTCACAAGATCATGTTAATGCTCAGTGCGAAGTTATTTTGTGTTTACATTTGCTTTTTGCTGTCTCTCCCACGTCTACGTTCTTTCTTATCCAATCATCTCACTCTTGTGCTCAGCTCCTCCTTAAGCTAAAGCATCTGAGAGCAGAAATGAATCAGACTGCTTTGGAAGCAAAACAATGAAAATACTTTTGGACCATACCAATCTGCTCAAAAGCAAACCAAAGGAAACTAGGCAAAGAAGACCTAAGCATCTAAAGACTAGAACTCCCTGAACACTGAAAGCTGTTAGAGAAGAAAGGCAGACTGTTGCATATCTCACTTTCTTCTACTACTCAGAAAAAGAAGACAAAGTAAAGAAGAAAAGATGAAGGCTTTTGTTTTTCAATGGAATGTTAAGGTTAGTGCCAGTGTGTGGTGAAGAGTAAGATTAAAAAGACTGGGTGTGGTAATATTAGATTCAGAAAATATATGGTTAGGACTTAAATAAGGCATGTAGTGCAACTGTTTGGTCTTTAACAGCAGTAGAGAAAATAAGACAAGTTTAAAATAAACTCGCCTACACATGTGAAGCATATTGTCCATTTCTTTTAAACTGAACAGAACATTATTAGTGAACATCTGTGATAGCATAATTAACATAGTTCTTACGTCTCTGCAGAGCGTCAGAGACAACATAGCAATATTTAGGCATATAAAAAGAGCTTAAAGACAAGAACAAAGAACAGTGTATGAAAACCTCATCGTTCACCATCATCATCTTTTTTTTTTTTTAAGACTTATACAGTTGACAAATCAGTAAAAAGACAGAACACAGATACAGACACATCACCCTTTTCTGCAGAGGCTCAGACATCTGAGTCCACACGCTAGAAAAGTATTGCACTGAACTGCAGCAGAGTCCAAGTCAATAATACTAACAGCAATACTTGACAAAATAAAAGAATGTCTGTTTTTAAAGCTAAATAATGTCTTAGGCAAGATTTTCTCAAAAGTCTGGAAATCACAAATGTGTTGATACCATAAGCATCAGGTGAAAAGTACAAGGGTGCTCATTCTATAGCTTTACATGTTTAAAAATACTATGCCATTTGAAATGTACTCTTTGTGTGTATTCAGTGCATTGTTTTATTTTTGACCTTCATAAAATATAAAGACATTATTTCTCTAAATGCCACAGAATCCATGTAATTATACAGAATAGTTACTGCTTTCAGACAGGGGTCTATGTTTCAACTATTTTATTGTGTAAAGATAAAATATCTTTAGGCCTTAATTTAACCACCCCATACAAGAATTCACATCATATTACACACATTACTTTTTCCTTAAAATCTTCCATGATGAAGAGAAGGATGAATTTCAAGAATCTACACAGTTTTTTATTTGTTGTTGGTACTGCAGTAGTACTAGACCTAATAATAGTGGTAGCAGTAGTTAGAAGTAGGCTGGTAGAAGTAGCAGTAGTAATTGTAGACATCTAGTAGTTGTTGGCTAGTAGAAGTAGTATTTCCATCATTTTCAATACACCATTTCAATTTATACATGACATTCTTTCTCAATATAAATAGTGATCCTAATTGAAGACCATTTTCTAACCAGTATTTGCTGAAAAATGTAAATAGACTATGAATCACTTATGCAACCTACCAAAGCAATTATTCTGCTGCACTGCTTTTCAGGAGACAGGTGCCCTCCAGCCCCACAACAAAGTAAAGCAACATTCATCTAAACAACAGCGGGGGGCTGAGCTAAGTCAATGCAGCTAATGACTTTTTAAATTTACCATAATAAAAGTTTTTCAAAACGTATCACCCTGGCACAGGCAATTATGAAAAGCATTGTGTAACAGGGTGTAAATGGTTGATTTATTAGTGAAAGCTAAATGTTATTCATGGAAACTTGTTAGAGAAGAGACATACTGTAGATGTGATTTTGGAGCGTAATTATTCTAGTTCAGTGAGTGTTAAAGCTTTTACAAAATCTCAAACAGTAATTTTGCTTTGTCAAGTAACATTTTAAGAGGCGCAATTAAACCTAAAACAGGATAATATCAGGGCTTTTAATAGCATTTTAGATCACGCTTGTATTCAAAACTGAATCAATTAAACTGTTTAATCCAGTTCTCCAAACTATGACCGATCAGAGGCAGGCAATAGTGCTGTTGTGTTTGGGGAGAGAAAGAGAAGAGAGACAACGGTGATTAAAAATCCACTCCAAAAAGGATGAAAAAAAAAAAGTAATGAATTACAAGTACCACCCTAACTTTTACAGAGTGAAATACTAGGCTATATGAAATGCATCCACCCATCCATTTTCTTCTGCTTTATCCGGGGCCAAATCATGGGGGTAGCAGTCTGAGCAGGGAGGCCCAGAATTCCCTCTCCATATACACTTCCTCCAGTTCTTCTGGGTGTCCTGAGGCGTTTAAAGACCAGCCCAGAGACATAGTCCCTGCTGCGTGTCCTGGTTCTTCCCCGGGGCCTCCTCCTGGTGGGACATTCCCGGAACACTTCCCGAGGGAGGCGTCCAGGAGGCATCCGGAATAGATGCCTGAGCCACATCAGCTGGCTCCTCTCGATGTGGAGGAGCAGTGGCTCTACTCTGAGCTCCTCCCGTGTGACAATAGATACACTTGCCACAGGGGATGCAAGGAGAGCTAAAATAGCTGCTAGTTTCATAGTTGGGATACATATTGTTAATTCACATAGGTTTAAAGGGATAGTTTGAGTTTTTTGACATGAATCTGTGTGGCATCCCCGTCAGCAGAGTCATGTTTCAAAACTGACTTACCTCCCGACACCATCCAGTGAGCCCAGTTCTTGCCCGGTTTTGGTGCTGATGAAAGTAGTCCAGCAAGTTGGTGACAACCACAAAAGAATCCACATTTTTCAGTAGTTCGGCAGTGTTTATGTTTGGCAGTGTTAGACCGTTGACAGCCACAAGAGAGCTAACGTGAGTGGTTTTTTTCTCTCATACTGAAAACACGCTGTTCCACCTTGTGATGTCATGTGGTAAGTGCTCCACTGTGTTTTAAACTCCTTTTACCATCACTAGAATCATTTGAATGATTTCAGTCTTGTAATTGCCCATATTTATTGCACTAAAGATTGACATCACAAGGTAGAACAGAGCATTTTGAGTTTTGGAGATGTAGACAGACTAATAATAAATTTAAATGTGTGAATGAAACAAAACATAACTCCAGGTATGTTTATGAGGATGTAACAACATTATAACATGTTTTAAAGCTCACAAGAGTCAGTTTTGTGTAATATAATGTCTTTAAATATAGACTACAAGATTATGAAAATTTAGGTTAAGAAAAAACACAACTCATGGTATGCTTTTGATGTGGGAACAGCATTGTAGCATGGCTAAAATCATTAAAAGGTTAATTTGCTATCATGTAGTAGGCCCTTTACGAGACATCTTGAGGTCAGTATAGCACTGGCCCTCGGATTGAAGTCTCCTGTTATAGTCAGCACTGTGTCTCATTCTTTTAATTGGCTATCAGACACAACCACAAGGCTCAAATTTAGCTCTTTACTGAGTAGAAAAGCAATTACATCAGCTCCCACTTTGAACATTTTAAACCCTGAGCACAACACTGACCTGCCATCAAATTGTTGTTCAGAGAATTAAATGAATTATGAAAGTGCGGAAAAACAATTTAGTCTTTGCATATCCAGATGCTGTTCTAATAGATCACTCCCACCCAAAAAGAGCTCATTCGTCCAGCTGTATTGTGTGTGATAGATGAGCAGCCTCCCTGGTGCACCGCAGAGCCACAGTTCAGTGTGTCTGTACAAGACCGGCACAACTATATTCAACTTGTTATTGATATTGATGCACAAGTCGTTTAACAGAAAAGACCTGCAGTGCAATGTGTGTTTCTTTTACCTGTATTGATAAAAAATGCCTGGTGAATGGTCATATTTTTATACAGTGCTTTTCCAGCCTCCAGGTACTCAAAAAGCTTTAACATGAAGTACAGTGACCACTTACCCATTCATACACGTTCATACACCAAAGTACGGACACTGGGTGAGGTGGGTTAAGTGTCTTGTCCAAGGACATGACAGTATTCGTCTGTGGGAGCTGGTATTGAACTGCCAACCCTTACATCAGTTTATGATGTTTATGTCGAGAGTGAGATTCCAACCTTCAGATCAGTGGACAAACAATCTACAAACTGAGCTATTGTTGCCCCATTAAAACATGTTCCAATTGTTACAGTTTATTTGTTGATTTCTTGGTTCAGCTGTAATATAAGAACTTCAACCACTAAATCTCATTTCAGTGTATTTATTTTAAGGGCTCATAAACTATACCACATACTATGCTAAAACTGCTGTAATAATGATAACTTCTTGCAACTTTACTATCAGAAATTGAACTTCCACTGTGGTTGTGAGAACCAGTACCGGTTCACCCAATACACAGACTACGCACGTTGCACAGGGCCCCGCAAACCAATAGAGGCCCGTTACTTTGGTGTTACCACTTAGACCCATAGATCGTATGCGCCTCCTCCCGTAGGCCGTATATATGAATGGACAAAGCTAAGCTGTTAGCCACCACGTGCCACATAGGAAGTGCTCCAGGAGGCTCGTCCGGCTCCTTCTCTCCCTTTTTCCCTTTGACATTGGGATCTTATCGCCCGACTCTCTGTACCTGCTGCACTGAGCCTCGTTATTTTGACTTTAAAATGTGAAATGAATCATTTTGCTATATTCTTCCTAAATCAAGATATGAACATAAATAACGGACCAATCAGACGCCTTTATTCCCCAAGGCGTTGCCGCCTAGCGTTAGCAACAGGTTTGATTGACAGCTAGTTGTTCGTACGTAAGCAGAACATAAATCAATGACTTAAACTTACTATTTAAAGTTTGATGATAAAAGCTAAAAGTTTCCTTATTATTCTCAAGAGTCACCGAAATACAACGGTCTGTGCAGAATGGTGCAGAGTAGAGTATCACTGCTCTGAGAAGGGCGGGCACAGTTAAAGACCTCAATCATGATTGGCTCTTGTGGTTGCTATGATACTCGCGGTCGGATTTCCAAATATGGAGTCTGGCTCCAAATTCGCTCCTGTAATCGTGGCATCGGGATCCTCATTTGAGCGACGCTGACGCTGTGGGGACGTCACACTCACTTAGTCCACTCATATATACGCTCTATGGTCTCCTCTCGTACACTGTGTCCTGTACGGAGCATGGACCGTGGCTCTTCCCGTGCACCACTAAACCAGAACTAAAACCAGGACTAAACCGGAACTAAACCAAGGTCTACAACCAGGTCTAAAACAGGTCTAAAACAGGACTAAAAAAGGATTTAACCAGGACTAAACAATTCCGTGCAGATTGTGATTGATTGATTGATGATTCTGCATGACTTTGAGTTTTTAAAAAAATCTAATATTACGGATTTTAAAAAAATAAATACAATACCACAATACAAACCGAACTGAACCGTGCCACCCCTAGTTAGGAGGGCCCCTTGGCAGAATTTTGCCTAGAGCCCCATGGAGGTCTGAACTGGCTCTGGTGAGAACATTCGCTATATCAGGTTCACAGAAAGGAGCCCATTAACAAACCCCAAACTTAGTTGCAATTTACTGATGCATTTCATCAGATTACTTTGTTGTCAGTTGGAGACATTTTCAATCATGTTGTTTATGCAAAACTGATGAGACAAGTATAGAATGTAGCCAAAGCACAAACTTTTTGTGTATTTTGGTAGTAAAGTTGGATCTGGAAGTTTCAAAGTCCTTGTTAGTGCAAGCATTAAATATGAGGCTACGTGAATCAACTAGGTTAACTCCAAATTGGAATAAGTCACTGTAAATCTAAACTGCTATGCCATTTTGTACGTTTGTATGTTTAATAACCATTGGCCCTTACATAATTATCGATTTTGTCTGTACTTTTATTCAGCGTACTCTCCACACTTCTGATATGTGATACTGGAAAAAGAACTTGTCTCTTTAGATTTTTACAAAGCTTTCTTATACCAAGACTAAAAGCACAGACATCAGATTGATATTAATATCTATGTGAAATCTTTACCTTTTGAGTTATCGCTCTGGCGGCCAAATGCCTGATGGGTACACAGTGGAGCAGGGGACATGAATGTTTAACCAGACCGTGGCGTGTTTCACCTCAACGCAAGCATACCAAACGCACTTGAATTATTAACTAGTGAGCTCTGCAAAGTAAAGAAATTTACTGAGGCAATGTTTACAGGGCAACAACATCATTATTTTGGATAAACTGAAGATTGCCAAGACAAATAGTAAACATATCTACACGGATGAATATACAGAATATCCACTGAGGAATCTGTAATGCATATAGGACACCACATATCCGCTTTTTCTTACTTTTTCAAGCACAAAAACATTGCTAACATGTAGAGCTAGGGGGAAAAAAAGAAGAAAGTTGGAGCAGACACCAGGCTTAAAGAATAATGAAAGAACACATAGTCAAACTGTATGTGTTTCTAATGTCATATGAAGTTAGTGTTTTGGATTTTGTAAAAAAAAAAAAAAAAAAGAAAAGAAAAAAAAAAAATATGTGGGAGAAGTAGGAGTTGCTTTGGCTTGCATTGGTTTATTTTCTGACCAGAAAACTGCACAATCTGAAATGTGACAAGATCACGTAACCAGCTTGTCCTGCAATTAAATGAAATTGCATGGTGGTTATGCAGTCCCTTTTCTCTGCCTCCCTGACCTAAGGCGAGAGCTGATCTGCAATAGCCTATACGCTAGTGTGAAACGTAACAAAGTAAAAGCAGTAAAGTACTGTACAAAAGTATACATTTTAGGTATCTGTATTTACCTTAAGCAGATTTTAAAGTGGACAGTTTTTATTTTTATTTTACCACATTTAAAAGGTGTCTTCAGGTGCTATGAGTATTGGGCAGCACGCTGCCCCCGCAACCCAGCTGGATTAAGCGGGAGAAGATGGATGGATGGATGGATAAAAGGTGTCTGTACTTTCTACTCCACTACATTTTTTAACTAGACTGAAAAGTTAAAGTATTTTTTATTATAGTTTGAGACCTGCTGAGGGGTTTATTTGTAATACATCGTTAAAACCAGCTAGGAGAAATATACATTAATTTAGTACAAATCTTTATCAAAATCAGTACATTTTAAGCTTGACTAGATCTCAAAATCTATGCAAAATACTTTTACTTTTTACTCTTTAAGTACATTTTTAAACAAGTACTTTCATACTTTTGCTTAAGTAGTTTTTTCATGTGATACTTTTAACTGAGTAATTTTTTTGGCTTTTTTATCTGTACTTCTACTTAAGTAACAAAACTGAGTACCGTAAATTCCGGACTACAGCGCGCACCCGATTAAGAGCCGCGTGCTCAGATTTATGAAGAAAAATCAATTTTGTAATTATATGAGCCGCACCATATTATAAACCGCTGGCCAAAGACTAGGCGGGGGGTTCGCTTCTGCGTCCCCGCCGCCTGGAGCGCCTCCGGGATGGGCCGCGGACGCGGTCCCCCGCTGAACTCTGGGGACGGACTCGCTCACTGGTGACACTTGGGACACACACGCGCCACAGGCACTTACACACCTTCACACACTTGGGACACACACACGCGACATGCACATACACACCTTGGCGCTCTGGGAATAAACCACGGTAGCGATCGCTTTAGCCTTCAGTCTGATTTGTACAGTGCGGCCACCTGCTCTTTGCGTGTTAACCCAGTCCTCCAGAAAGTTTTTAAGCTCAGGCCATCTGCTATGGTTACCTCTGAAAGCTTTGGTTGTCTTTTTACACTGGCTCAGTTCTTCTTGCTGGAGCCTCCACCTTCGCACCATCTACTCGTTTATGCCAATTTTACGGGCAGCAGCTCGATTTCCTTCTTTAACTGCCAGAGTGATCGCTTTTAGTTTAAAAGCTGCATCATATGCTTTTCGTCTGGTATTCTCCATGTTGATGAGGGTTAGCAGAAAGACTGAAATAAGGAAGTTGTGATTAATCATACAATTTCATTGGACCTCAGTGAACTACTTATTCATTTTATTGGTCCATGTTTTTTCCCGCGATGAAAAAAAAAATAAAAAAGCCGCTTCATATTACGAGCCGCAGTGTTGAAAGTGAAGAAAAAAAGTAGCGGCTTGTGATCCGGAATTTACGGTACTTCTCCCACCACTGCACTGGTCATAGCTGCCTCTGACTATGAGTGTTCACTTATAAGAGCATTAATATTGTCACATTGGTGATTTAGTTAGTTAGTTGAACTGTGTTTGTGTGTTGACCCATATATAATGCTAATTAGCATAAGCTGCACTATATTTTAATTTCAGAATCATTTGCCATGATTATGTCTAGACTGGAATAAGGAAAACTAAAGATTTCTTGAATGACAGATGCACTGGTCCTGCTTCAGAGCAACATTTGTCTATGTTCTGCACTCTCACATTTTCACCAAGGGGATAAACACACAACACACAGTCACGGATGACAGGATCTCAACCCGCAAACCAACCGCCACACACCACTTTCCCCACACTAATATTCATACACTTGCGCTGTCCCCCATGCGTGACTCCCTAAATCTACATTTGGTTAAATTTAGCACTTAAGATGCTCGTTTTCCTAAAAAATAGAAAGGCTGGTGATATGGTGTGGAAAAACACTACAGTAGAAAATCAAAGACACCAACATGTTTCGTCAAACCACATTGGCTTCGATGCCAGAAGTGACTTCTAGTGGAGCCTGAAATACAGTCTGCTTCCCCAGGCGAAAGCACGGATACATGTTTGTGGTGGGTGCGAGGCTATAGAACACATGAAGCCTGGGGCCCAAAGGGATTGTGCAGCTTTCACCATATTCACTGCGAGAAAGACGTACGCTATAGGAGCGTGTTGTGTTATCTAAGCTAATACAGCGAATATAGGCTACAGCAGGGACCAGTACACCGAGCAGAGCATGAGTGGAGGAAAGAATTTCATGTCTTTTCAAAGGATACAATGTGCTGTCTGTAAATATTACCAGACATTACAGAGGACAGCAAGGACAATAGGTAGAGGCGTTATCCAACTGACTTAAAAACATGTTTGAAAATATGCTTGACAATCTTAAAAATTTGCGAGATACTGTCATATGATGTTATACATTTAAAATTCTTTCACTGTAAGTCAAGAGACAATAGTATGAGGCAATAGTATTTAGAGATTTTGTTGACCATACAAAATTATTTTGTTTTTCATGTACTAAACTTTAACATCCTAATTTTTGTGATCTATCCCTTGAACATGCCAGATTTAGTGTTTTATTAACTGCTTTGTTCTTCTAATTAGACGAACTTCAGGCTGTACATCAAGTGATTTACACTCTTATACTCTTATATACTCCAAATACTCTTTTAGCCTTTAGTCATTTTATTTGATACCCACCTCAGTCTAGGACTAGTGTGGCCATGTGGAAACACCAGCGCTGGTCACTTTGCTCTGATGGGAAACACAGGAAGCAGTCAGATGATCAGAATATCTGGAGTGGAGCCTGAGTGGAGCAGCCCCAGCTGTGGAGGTTTGCCCTGAGCACTGACCTTCACTCGGCTGGACCACAGCTCACCTGCAGCCGCTGAGCTTGTTAGGTTCAGCAGGGAAAGGACTGGAGCATTCAGGTGTGTTCTGACGCCATGTAACCCAGGTTTTGTAAAAGGCGCAGTACCTGATTTTTATCATCTTAAAAACATGAAAAAAGGAATTAATCATCCTAGTTATTCCCTGTGACAAGTTTCTAAACATGTTTCACAACTATTTATACATTATATCTGTACAGGGGCTTAAATACATTGAGAAAAACATCAATTACAGGCTTTTTAAGAGGGGACATGTGTTTTAGTCTCAATTTTTCAAAAAATCTCAAATACAGCAATGGGCAGAGATGATTATTTTCTCTGCTGGGAGATATGTGAGCACTCAAGCCTCAAATGCAGGACAAATAGGACGACACAAACATATCATTCGAAATACAACATGCTTTTTCCACTTCCCTCACTATTAAGCGGTTCACCTTTCACGGCCTCGCTGTTTCTGGGATTTCTTTTAGTGCAATTTTTTTTTTTTTTTTTTACAGTATTTGAATGTGCTTTGTGTTTTGTGTTCTGATTGGCTAAGGGAGAACCAGCGCATTGTGTTTGTTGTCCGTAATCGAAGGTGGCATGTCTGTTTATAAGAATAAAAGACAGCAAACAGCTACCCATAATTATGTTTTTCACCCCCCACTCCTCAGTTTAGATCGTGGGCTGATTTGTGCAGAGCGATCTTCCTTCCCGCTTAGATCACGGAGGGGTTTTACAGCCTGAAACATGTATAATAATAATTGTAAATAATCACGGATTTCACCTATTGCGGGTTATTTTTAGAACGTAATCCCAGCGATAAACGAGGGACCACTGTACTCTTCTGGACTGGAACCACAAAGAGCCAGATCTGGACACAGGCACACAGCAGGAGGACACACATCATCACAGGAGACACTGAAGGCATCTGGGACAACAGACACAGACTGGACCGGGACCCTGGAAACATTAGGATCTACACATACAAAGGCTCTTGAGGGAAGGCACTGGATCCTACCAAGTAATGCCGGCCACAACCGCAAACTTTGACAAACCTTTACAAAGAGGAGTGGATCTGGAGCAGAATCCTGTCTCCTTGAATTCAGATTGTGTGATTGACAGGTGGATTCATTGATCAGACAGACACATGCTCTGTTTGCATCAGAAACAAATATGGCTGCTTACATGTAAAAAAGGAGAAAAAACTACATAAAGGACTGAGAAACAGCATTTTCTCAGAATCAACAATCAAAGCATCAGACTATTATTAATCTTAGGTAAAAAAAAAAAATTCTGAATAATATGAGAATTTTCTCTCTTTTCTCTGCATTGGAGAGACACGTGATAATAGCATCTGTGGTTGGACCGTCTCATGTTTGGACCCAGGACCTTTCTGGATTCAAAGAGAAAGTAGAAGGGACTGGCTGGTCAGGCAAATGCTGCACAAATCTTGGACCTCATGCCTCATACAAGCTTCCTCTGGAATGTTAACACAAGTCCAGGGAGGAATCAGACAAACCCTGCGGTCCTCCGAAGCTCCCTCACACCGATCATAAAGTCGACCATGACCATCAGGTGAAAGATGTAACGGACCAAGCAGAGATAAAGTAGAGCCAAATACTTTTTTGGAAGATCACAGGATCAGCATGCGCCTCAAACAGATTTAAATATATAACCCACCCCGCACAATCCTATTAGTCTGTGATGCTATAGACACATTGGGGTCAGGGCTAACCTTATTCCACTTCCTCTGCTGCTGCTTTAGAACAGGAGAAATCACAGCGGCCTTTAGTGGACACAACTGAAGCACAACAACATAGGCAGGACTCTAATTACACAATTGCAATTACAGTCTTTTCAATGTTCTTCATGCACCAGGAAGAAAAGATATGACCACTTTGTTGGAGCCCTTTCAGGTCTGGCCACAAGCAAAATCTACCTTCCAGCTATTTTTTAACAAACAGACCTTGAGTGGGAAACAGAATCAGGACACATTTTGGGCATCTGATCAGTACTCGCCCTGGGGAGCACATTAAGAAGTCCAATTTCACAGTTCAGATCATAAACAACATAATCTGTCTATTTACCACTTTTGCTCATCCTTTGATTCTGTTACCTTATCTATTTTCACTCAATTCAGCTTTTAGTGGAATTGGCACAAAGTAGTATGTATTGTTCTTTTGGTTCCAGTCAAATTTGCAATAGCCACTTACCACATATAACCTCTGCTAATGCACAAATTAACACCCAAACATAGTCTAAATGGAAAAAAAGCCCAATGAAACAGAGGCATATCCTAAAAACCAGCGCTTGCTAAATACAAACCCTGACTATATTGGAGTTTTCATGCTGTGACTTTAATTGGGTTTCAATTAAAATCAGACCCACGAGCATATTGCAAATAAAGGTAGTAAAAGGCTAAATCTGTCCTTTATAAGAAATGGAGCAAGGGCACAAATACAAGCACATTGCAATTTCCCCCTGAACTAATCATTAGCTTCACTGATCCAGCCATGTTAAAGAGAACAGGAAGTGTGCTTGGTAATGCAACTTTAATGTTATTAATAGGATTTGGTGTTATTTTGCTTGCACTGAAAAGCTGTGGCAAACAAAGTACGGGTAGGTTTTAATGGAGCTGAAAAACAGAACTACAACTTGTCAATGTTAGTGGCCGTCCAAACTCATTCCTCAACTTCTAGCAATTCCTAGCTATGACTTTAAAACACAAGTTTCGAGTGACAAAGCTGAGCTGGTGTCATGGCACTGCTAACCACACTGCACCAGCAGCTGTGGGCAGAAGAAAGAAGGCAGACAGGTCCATGTTGCAATCAAAACTAGTATAGCCGGGAGGAGTTTATAATCCTCCACATTTTAAAGACGTCACACAAAATGTCCAGATCACACCTCGTCAAAGTCTGAGCTAAAAATACTCTTGTGTGCAGCTGCCCTATGCTAGCAAAGCAAACGTCTAAGGATATGAATTTAAGTTTAAATTCGGGACAATCTCAGTTT
The DNA here is from genome assembly GCA_034769755.1 of Odontamblyopus lacepedii. NCBI lineage: Eukaryota > Metazoa > Chordata > Actinopteri > Gobiiformes > Gobiidae > Odontamblyopus > Odontamblyopus lacepedii. The sequence goes on along the minus strand of CM068355.1, from coordinate 13,241,011 downwards.
TGAGCCCATCAAAAACCATTCATTTGTCCGAGTTTTATTGAAGAATCATTGTAGGTGTTCCTATTTTGACCAATCTGATCCCCACCAAAAATAAAGAGGGGCATTTTGTCATTTGTTTCGTTAAAATACAGAAAACCGTACTTGAAAATGACCATAAGGCAAGACAAATGCACTCTGCTGCAGTAACAGAAGTCCTTCAGATGATATAATGACCCACAAGTGAGTCGAGAATGAACAACATTATGCACTATCCCAAACTGAGTATGTCCCAGTGGGGAAATTTGCCCCATGTAGTTAGATGTGTACATTAATAAATTGTATGATGAGAATGTGCTTGGTAAGAATAACAATACTAACACATTATAATTCTAACCGTGCTATCAGTGAACGAACACAAGCTTCACAAAGCCAAGGTTAAGAAAGTCGTTCTGCATTACCTGAACAGACACCTGACAGGGACCTCAAGGCGACACTAGACAACCACAAGAAGCGCCACATAATATACTGAGGAGGTCACAACTATTTTTACACCACTAGGAGACAAAAACATCGCCATTTTCCCAGGCTCGACCACTGTTGTTGACCATGCTGACGGGTTGCACAGAGGCTGAAGGACATGGTCAGATTGCAGTGGACAAATGAGAAAAACAAATAAATACTCTGTCTATCGCTCATAAAAGCTCACCCAGAATTCATAGACATGCTCATTGCAACATTCAGCCTGGCCTCATGTTACATTTTGTTAGACACACGAGGCAGTATAGTGTACAGTGTATTTCTGCTGCGACCACAAAAATTATTTCATTTTTCATCTCATCCATTTTATACAAAAGCCGCTACACTATCAGCAGAAAGGTGTTTGGGTGCTCTGGAATTTCACATGCATGGAATATATCAACAGAAGAGCAACATGTTTATCCACAGAGGAATGCTGCTTCTTATGTATGAGTAAGCAATAAAGAATATTATAAAGTCACTCCAGTTGAAACTATAAATTTTTTCACTTATTCACAATTAATTTCAGTTCATTCGACGTAAAAATGCATCGTGTAACTTTTCTGGTGGAGGATCCGTCGAATGCTTTTCTCCATGGGGATGTTATTCCTTTGGCATGTTTCACAGTATGGCATTACACCTTTCTATCTTCATGGAGACCAAACCAGACCAAGTTACAGGTCAGATCTGTGGAGAGGCGACCCCGCTCACAGTCAGAATGCCTTTTTTCTAGGGATTCTGAGCTATAAAACCACCAGTTATTGAATAAAGGTAAGGTAGAGCTGTTTCATGTCATACTGTGCAACATTCTAGGCAGAGCAATGGCATATCCATAGAAATAAGCAGGTGACGGACCCCTAACCAAAAAGTTACAGAGTGCACCTTTAAGGGACGACAGTGGGCAAGTTTGTCGGTTCAACCCAGCTCCAATAAGACACTTAATCTATCTTACCTGTGTGTAAATCTAATGTGTGACTGGAAAATGTAGGTGATGAGTTAAATTTTTCACTAAAAACTTTATTTGATTTGTATTTTGGCATAATTTGTTATTTTGTTTTCTTTTTGGCCCAGTAAGTAAAATTTAAAATGACTTTTCAACCTTCCAAGGCCATGCCCAGCGACAGACTGACAGAGTAAGTAGTGTGAATGAGATGTCTCTCTGCAAGGACACAAGGATTAGTTTGGTGGACACTGGGCAGCCACTTGTCTATTACCTGTCTCCTTGGTTTGGTTCATATAAAGGAAAAGTAAAGCTTTAAAGGTGCACTGCGTAACTTTCGTAGTGAAGGGTCCGCCACCTTATGTACACGCTGAAATGTTATTGCTTTGTCTAAAGTGTAGAGTCGAGATTAAACCTGTCACAAGGGAGACAAGCAGCACTACGTTATATTACAGTTCAGGTCTGTGGAGAGTCGTTCCTATCAACGAAAGGAATTCTTGTATTTTAACGCAATAGAAACACCCATAATCAATAAATGTTAGATGGAAATGTTTAGTCAAGTCAAGTCAAGTAAAACCATGGAACATTCGAGAGAGAAAAAAAAACTCCATGGAGACAAGCAGGTGGCGGATCCTCACCATAAAAGTTGCTAAGTGTACCTATAAAAGTAATGGCATTTCAAATACAAACGTTTGTAATCTTTTATTCAAATGTGGATTAAATTGTGTATATGTCAATAGAAAAATAGCTTCTGTCACTCAATTTCAGACTACTTTGCTTTTGGCATTTTGCAATAAATAACTTCAATTGTCTTCTCAAAATGTCAAATTGACATCAGTTTTGACAGCTCAATTTTCAATCAGAGAGAATAAGAAGAGAAGCAGAAATTCACAGTGATTCCACTATCAAGGCTAAGTAGCTAAACGAATGCTGATTTGGGGAGAGGCGTTTAATGGAGGCTGATTGGATGATGTCTGGGCTTAGGGCAGTGGGCAGCAGATAGAGTCGTCATTACAAAAGAAGGAAAAAAAGATGCTTCAGAAGAAAAAGGCTCGAGAGATGGAGAGGATTTCAAACAGAGACGCAGAAATGAAGGAAGAGCTTGCTTTCTCTTCTCTCACATTACTGCGCTCTTTCTCTTTGAACTCACAGCCAATTTTGCATGCTCGCTCTGACCTGTGGCTAGACGGCAGAGGAGCCCTGCATTTCCAGCTGGTAAACCCGACGCCGACCTGCACGCGACCACACCAAAGCTTGCTTAACTACAAGGAAAACTGCTGGCACACCCCTTAGCGCCTATTAATCACCTTTGGCATATGCACTTTCCAAAACTTTGTGTAGAAATAACACTTGTAGCTGTGAGGTAAGCGACTCTAGTCATGAGCGTTGAATGTTGAAGAACAATCTTGTACAGCACGCAGACAAACAAGTCAGATGATTATAATTCTACTGTCATATGTTATGATCACTAGGCTGTGACAAGTGAACCTCTGTTATAGCTACCATCTGTAATTAGACATTTTTTAAATATTTGCATTTTGTTTTGTTAAATCTAATTGTTAATTGCAATCATTCTGGCCATGATAATTGTGACAGTAAATTTCAATATCGTCCCACATGGCGAAAAACATCAAATCAACTCATAGATGTTACCTTTAGATTTGTATTGGTCAAGATGGCTTTTCACCCTTGCAGCTTATTTTATTATTTAGCATATAGCATTTACTGACATGAATGCTCCCTTTTGTGCATTTTGAAGTTATTTTAAGCTATTTTATACAATACGCAGTGTAGACAAATCTACTGTAGGCCTTCCCGCTTGATAATGAAGCTTGGATGTTATATACCAACAGTCTGAGCACAGAGGGCCAGGCAGTTCATTGAGATACACTATATCTGTACTATATCTCTACTGTAGGAGTTCCCATCACTCACTTTGGCCTTTTTAGCCTTCAGACCATGACCCCACAGCTCATGACCACATGAGAGAGGAGATTCTATAGATTGAACAGTAAATTGAGAGCTTCACCTTTTGGCTCTAACTGTGTGGTAGTTGTACCAGTCCATCCGTACCTATTCACGACTGCATTTCTCACACAGGATTTTTTTTTTCACAAACTTCTGCTTTCACAACACACTACCTGGAAAAAAAAGCTATTTTCCTTAACCTGCGGGAAAAAGGCAGGTACTGGGCCTTTAATATATGATATTTATAGCACATAGAGAATTGGGGAATTGGAACATGTATGAACTCAGTATATTTATTTTAAATGTAACACATTACAATTACATGATGTAAAACCACCCAAAAAATATACTAACTTACAGTAGTGAGTATTTGTGAGTACCCCCGCAAATATCAAACTGGCATTCTTGTGGTTTCTTAAATTTTACAGCTAAAATAAATAAAATCCAAGCATATAGTGTGTGGATTTAGTATCAGGGTTTTTAGTACGAACAACCGATAAGTCTATAAGTCATCTAGTAGGTCTTTGCTGCATAGGTAGAGCAGCATGAACTCTCCCCTTGTTTCTCTCAGTGATATATTCCACATGAGAGGGCTGAGAAGACAACTGCTGGAGGTGGCTCAACCCAGATCTCAAATTAGAGAATCTGGGAGTGAAGACGCGAGGTGACAGCAACACAATCATGAGTCATCGTGCTCCTCTTCCTCTGCAGCCCACCTAAACCAGGACTAATTCCACCTTAGCTGGGGTAGTATTTGGGTTTAATGCCTAATGACAACTCAATTACAGTTAATGTACTACATATATGTACATGATAATAAATACAGAGGGAGACACCTATAAAACCTAAGAAATGATATGACAGGATGCAGTTTGGTAGTGACACCAGAAGAGAATGTAAAAATAGACTGAAAAATTTATCACTCTTAAGCCTTTTTCACTCAGTGTGAACTATACTACAGTGCATATTTCACCATCGCAGCACAGGTACATATTAGTCCACACAGTAACACAGAGAAGTACATTCCAGATCGCACTTCACTTGCACTTGTGAAAAAGAGGATGTATAGGATTATATTGCAGTATAGAAACACGCATCATGTTCCATCAGAAAATGATTCAACCACATGCAAGCTCGAATAAACTAAGGAAAAAGCCAGCAATTTGACAGTATCCTAATATAAGCAACAAAAACTATGCAGTATTTCAACTTTGAAGTCACAATTCAGGGAAAATTAAAACCGGGGTCTGTGGCTCAGAGCAAGACGACCTTGTAAACAGAATCAGTGAATCAATTGTGAATGAAGCAACATATACTGTAACTCCAGGTATGTGTCTAATGAGGGAACCTCCATCCTGTAACATAAAATATCTTCTACTGTTAATTTAAAAGATATAGTGAATGCTCTTGACATTGTGGAATATACTACAATAGATCATTTTATTTATCTCAACAGAAAAACATTATGTATTTATTATTTATTTAACATTAATGATGTCGTTCTGTGCCCAAGTGGTCTGGGACTTTTCGATACAAATATCCTTGTTGTAACATACTTGTTTGTTTGAGAGTTGAAGGCATTTATAAAGAAGGCCTCTTTGCAGTCTGATCATGTCCATGCAGGTTGTGCAAGCACTATATAAATAAACTAGTATGAATGGTGTTTATTATGTAGAAACTTAATACGCATATTGCAGCAACTCAAATGATGTGCAATTGATACATTTATTATTCCAAAACTTGTAAAAATTTCCCATAGTGTAAACATCATGAAGGCTCAGTTCATTTATGCATAACCTAGTTTCAGCAACTATTCAGTGTAAAATATGCTTCTCATTAGAAAGTTGTCATAACACAATGCCTAAAGCCCGCCATACCCTACAGGATCATTTACCGGCTTTAGGCCCCAGTTTGCTTCTCCCAGAGCTCAGGGAGGCATGACCCAACTTTGGATCAATCTTTAAAAGTAAAAAGGTGAGAGCAGATAGTCACATGGTTCTGTTTATAAATCCACACAGAGAGTGTCAAAGGGAAGCGTTTTACTGTAGACAGGAAACAGCAGCCGATGGTGAGCCAGCTTTGTTAGCTGACAACTTTTAGCGCGTGATGCACAGCCTTGTCTCTGTAGACTTTGCACTCCAAGATTTCAAATCTCACACAATTCTCCTCCTCCTGCCTGTGGTTTGCACGTTTTGTCACATGTTTAAAAATCATTTAAAACAAAAAATCCTACAGTGTGGGGCAGACTTAAGAATGTTCCTAATTGCAAAAGCTACATACAATTTCTTTGTCCTTCAAAAAGAAATGATGTGGATGAAAAATGTGTCTGGGATCAAGATGAGTCACCATGGCAAAATTAAGAACAGGGAGACCAGCTTTGGGCAAAAATGAATTTGAAATTTTCAGAATTTATTTAGTAAGAGACTATCATGAGTGTGAGAGTGCTTTAACTAACACTAGTTGCTGTGAAAATCGCACTGGAAAGTTATAGACACCATGGACTGTATTATGGATTGACAAAAGATGGGACGCTTTCTATAACAGAGAATTACCAGGTCAAAATCAATAGCTCATTTAAAGTATAGCCAGCATCTTAGAGCTATGGCAAGTTTTGAACATGAAACATCTTTCCAGGCTCCACTCTCACCCCACTTGCCTAATTGTTTATTTGGAGCCCATACCTCAACATAATAACAGTTCATACTATTGATGGGAGTTTCGGCTCTTTGTGGGATCTGAATGTTTTAGATCTGTTCACTTCAAAGACCCCTTCAAAAGACTGGCTTTTACTATTTATTTATGACAGAAGCAAATATGAGAACTCATTTTACAAATTAATCAGAGAGAGAAAGACTAAGCACTACCATACTGCCAAATATGTTTTTTTGCGCATAAAGCTCTCACTTGTGTTGTCTACTCTGCTACTGTGCCGATTCTTGTGTTGATTAATTTTTAATCAGTATAAAAATGCATATCCATATCAAAATTCACTTTATAATCTTACCATTGGCTATTCAACAGGTTAAATGATCAGCCAAATGTCACTTAACTGGTTGCAGATTGGGAACATATGTCATCAACGTAGACAGCCTAAAGAAGTGGACTAAGGGAGTATAACATCACAAAAGCCCGGGGCCTAAACATGACCGCCATTTTAAGTCAAGGGGCCGAGCTCAATGGTGCATGTCTCCATATTAGCCGAGCCCGTCTAGGTACTTCCAGTGGCACCCTGCCCATTGAACATGCGCAGTACACGGGTACACGCCAATGCACAGTGCCCACAAGCAGCACTCCCGTGTAGCATGTGAGCTTTGACCAACATTACGCTCTATGGGGAAAATCCTGTATCGCTGAAGTTCCAGTGAGTGGCCACTACGCCAACTCAAGATAGCGCTAAGCTAGCAATACCCTATCCACTTATTTTAATAGATCCATGGACATCACCCACAGCATTCAGCTCCACTCACATGAACCCGTCAAGGCTAACAGTTATGGGGCAAATTTGGAGCAAAGTTCCATATTTGGAATTGTGACCACGAGTATCATAGCAACCAAATAGGAGTGAGGCCCCCCATGTCCACTTCCTATTTGGAACGTGGTGGCTAGCAGATTCGATTTTTTATTTTTTTTTTATTTTTTTTTCAATTTATTTTTCCCACAATTTAAAATTATAATCCCACAATAGGCACACACGTATATGCATATATGTACAGGCATTTGGCATATATTATGTATGCAAATATGTGAAAAAAACAACCCAAAAACGCTGGGCAAGCTTGTACAATACGGGGTCCATCACCACTGAGTGATTCATTTAATGGCTTGACATGTTTAGTTTTTGGTTAAAGTCCAACACACAGACAAGACAATAAATAATAAATGCAATTATTTATTAATTTTTTTTACCACCAGAGACAGGATATGGCACTGCATACCTATATTATGAGCAAAGAGAGCAAAAAGAAGAACTTCAGCAACTACTGCTTCAGTCCATCAGGCACTATAGTTTTCCAGTAGCTTACATTTTAAATACATTTTAAACATGGATAATGAGGCAGACTGTTTAATATCATTATCTAATCTATTCCATATTTGTGGACCTCTATAACAAACACTAAAGCTGGTATTATTCTTAAAATCTTTTTCAACTGCTATGACAATAAGGCAGCACAATAGTATACAAATAGTACACACTACTTTGTGTTAATAGCATGGTTTGCATCTTAATTAAAATCTCTTTTGGAATATGCTGGTATATGCCAGTAAATAACACATTCTTAATCTCTATTAGGGCCATACAAAGCAGATCCATCTCAAATGTCTCTGTTTTTGCAGAAATAAGCTCAATGTCACAGTGTTGCTATGTGGAGCAGCAGTAGGCATGACCTGGAAGTGTAATTAGTACTCCACACTCACATTTTGACACACTATTTGAAACCTTCAGATCAATGAAAAAAATGTTGAGGACCTCATTCACTCAATCACTGCGATGGGCTGATCATCCAACACAGCAGCACTCTCACATTACACCCACTGTGTCATACGTGAGAGACACCCTCCTTCAAAATGCACAAACAAAACTTACACTTTTTCACACGTCAGATTTACAAATGTGACAGAGTGGCTTATATGAGTTGGTAACCAGCAAGTGAAAACACCCCATAGTATAAATTTCCCCCGACCTCTCACTCGCCCTCAGTCTCCGATACATACATACATACTACTACTACTACTACTACTACTACTACTACTACTTCCTGTTTAGGTAGGCCATGCCTGCAGGTTGTGCATTGTCCTTTGCTGGGTCGGGTACAGATTTCATGTTTTTAAATTTAATTCAGATGTTCGTAGTAAGCATAGCAAATAGTAATGTATATTATCTATAGTCCAACGGTGAGGTAAAGACACCTGCAGTTCCCCATGGTGCCCCTCTACGCGGTGCCTCGGCCATTAGCAGTCCTGGGGTTCCTTTCTGCAGCCTGTGGTCTGGTCGGTCATGTCGCCAGTGGAGTCCTTTGTTGAAACTGGGCACTGGGTTTCTCTATTATTTTGATCTTGACGTAACAACAAAGAAAACGTATGCCATGGACTTTGATTTTTTAAAGAGCCCTGTTGGAACCTATTGAAAGTTTGAACAAGTTTGAACTATTTAGGGTTTTAACTGTAAACTGAAGATGCAAGCCTAAACAACATAATAAACGCTGATGTATTTAAAATGGAATCTCTTGCCTCATTCAATGATAATACCTTGCCTGTGCACCTTATGTTTATATTTATTTTTCTGAATGTAATTTCAGTATTCCAATCCAGAGTTACTTTATCATAACTCTGCATACTGGAGAAGAAAGCCTGAACATATATTTGATTCATTCTTAATGCTGTCTCTTCATATGGGTAAGTAACGAGCTGGTGAATGCAGGTACTGAAAAATGTACTTATTGAACCCTTTGTGATCACCAACAAAACACAGATTGAAACTGTGTTCTTTTCAGCGGCAGTAAGTTAAGCATGCATGCAGCTCGCATGTCTAAACTTTTGTTTCAGTGAGTAATCTTCATATTCAAAGATGCCATGGGTGGAACATTCAAGGTTCAGAACAGCCACTTCTAAGCACATATCCACCCACATGTTCTCCAACCTCTATTACAAATGCTCCTATTAAGTGCCCTCAGTGCAAGATTTTTAGTTAGCCTTGCTGCAATGATGGCTCCCCTTTCTCGTCCCTGCTACTTCATGTGTTTTGAATCTATACTTGAGAGCAATGAAAGATGCACCGCTCTTCAGATCTTTTATCAAACAGAAAAGAGAAGAGTTATGAATTGCTCCTATATAGTATATAGCTTTTATAGGGGCCCATTCAGAATTTTTCAAGATCTCTTTACCTTGAGCAAGGTTAATGTAGAGACAATTTCAGCAGTGGTCACCCGGACAGTGTTTTTGCAATCAAGGCTCCAGATGAATTCATTTCTATCAATTGAAACTGGATTCGGGATGGGCCAAAATATCTTGATGCAAAAACATTGTCCACATCACCACAGTTGAAACCCCCTCTACATTGAGCCTTCACCAGATTATACATAATCTCTTCAGCCAGGCTAGTTTACCTTGGCTTTTACAGGTTGTAGGACATAAAGAAAATGAGAATCTACAAATTACAAGGTACACTGTGCACTACATTTTAGACAACCCTAATTTCCAAATGGAGAGCCAGAATTACACTACCGGTCAAAAGTTTTAGAACAGAACACTTTTTCTATTTTTCAAATAAGCAATTTGAGTTTAAAAAGAAATCATGGAATCAATTTATAGACCAAATTGTATTCTAAACTTTTGACTCATCAAAGTAGCCTCCTTTGGCAGATATAACTGAAAAAAATTGTGGCATTCTTTCTGCAATAGAAATCAAATATTCTTCAGAAAGGTCTTCCCAAGTCTATTGCATTGGCTTGGCTTTCACTCTTCTGTCCAGTTCATCCCAAACCAGCTAGGGTTAGGGTTAGGGTTAGGGTTGGGTTAGGGTTACCTTCTTCCAGTCTTCAGTAGTCCGATGGCGGTTTTTCATGGCCCAGGAGAGTGGCTTTGTTTTATTCTGACTTCTTACCAATGGCTTTCATGCTGCAACTCGTCCTGGTAAACCTGTAGCTCGAAATCTTCTCTTCATAGTTGAAACTGATACTTTCTTACTACAACCACTATTAAGCTGTGCTTGAAGCTATTGTACTGTGAGCCGCCTATCATGCAAGCTGTTACCTCTCAGAAACTTGTCCAGTTGTGGCTTTGGGTCTGCCAGGCCGCTTCCTGTCAGTTTCCCCCAATTTCTGAATGCCTTTTGATGGTAAAGGAAACTGTACACACTGACACTTTGACTTTCTTTACAATTTCCCTGTAGGAAAGACCTACATTTTTAAGTGTTATGATGGTCTGTCTCTCTTCCATTGTTAATTGCCTTTTTCTCACCATTTTTGTAGCAACACACTGCTTCCTGCAGTACAGTACTGTTCACCTGATGTTCTGGCTGTTCAGTACCTTTGTACCATTTCAAGCTATTCACTGGTCTTGCACAACTTGAATTGCAATAAATAACTGGAAAAATTAGGGTGTTCAAAAACTTCTAAACTTCTAAAACTGTAGTATGCTACACTACTTCTTACATTGACATTAGGATGTCGGAGTTGTTAGTTTTAAGTTGGTTTCTCTGCTCTCACAAACTCACAAGTTATACTGGTGTCAGCCATAAAACATACTGGAGTGAAGTGAATGTTGTGAAAAGTTATAATTGAAATATTTCAAAGGAGTGAAATATATCTTAAAGGTCATATATTCCACAACATTCACTCCTGTGTGCTTTAAACCATGTTATAATGCCGTTACCTCGTCAAAAACATACCTGCAGTTGTGTGTAGTGCATTTACACATGTTTGAAGAGTCTGTCTACATCTCCAAAGCTTAAAATGTTCCACCTTGTGATGCAGAGTTGTGTGTTACTGAAACACAACCATGTATGTTTGTGATGAGGAAACAACATCATAACAGATCAGAAAGTAGCGCAATGTGGGCCCTTTAAATATAAGTTTAAATAATGCAAGAGTTAAAGTTTTAAAAACGTTTGAAGAGTACATCGGAGTGAAGAAATGCATATGAATTATAAGTGTACATAAGGGGTATCGTCTACTGGTTATTTGTTTATACTGCAAGTTGTTTTTCATGGAAGTTAGTGATAAAATTTTCAGTTTATACAAGAGCAGCTTGTATTGTCCAGCTGTGAAGTCACTCAGAGAAACCAATAATACAGGGCTGGCTGTAAGCGACTTCCTTCTTAGAATATCTACACGCTCCTTAGATTATTCTGTATTATTACCCTCTATTATCTTTAACCTCATTATACCAGAAGGGCTATATGTGTTTCCACATTATTGGCTTTTTTTTTCTCAATGGTTTGTTAAGAACTGTCACCATAATGAATGTGGTTATTACGGAAACAGCTGTAGTGAACGGTAAAGGCATAAATTCACCTTCCTGCTGTGTGCCCAGTGTTTTTATACAAATAATAGATAAAGCAATTTAACAGAGCAGACATTACATAATAGGAGTTTGATTAACATACAAAACGGTGGAGTATTTTCTATTTCTGAAGACCACTATGTAGACATTTCTTACCGCGTTTTAGGTATTGTGAGCATCCCCCCACCCATCATGGCAGATAGTATCATTGTGCAGACCTAGATAACGGCTAGATATTTTTATATTAACTCAAGATGTACGAGTTATTCATGTTATCTACCATTTTCACTTTGTAATGTACCAGTTAACACTACAATTACTGTCATAAATTCTACATTATTGAAACAGTTCAACCTGTTTCTATGCCTCTATTGACGCTCTGTGTCAGTAGATTATGGCATCATCAGACTTGCACACTCAGCAGACAGAAGTATTACAGTGGGCGTGACGGTAACAGCCGTGTGTCTTCCTCTGGACATTTTCATCTCCTATGTAAATACCCTATGCAAGACCCAATGGAGCTGCTAATCATTCATCAGGAAACTGCCTCCAAATGGTAACTGCATGTGTCCTGCACATTCATTATTCAGCACACACACAGAGAGGATGGGTCAGGCAGAAAGAGGCTACAACTGTACACAATATACACTTTATCCCTGTTCTCAATCTCTGGTTATGCATCTCACTGGTGGGGCACTTTCTTTCTCTGCAATTCAAGCATGGATTTTAATTTAACAGAAGCCTGTGCATGTTCGCTTTTAGTTCTGGTATCTGTGATGTTGCCCATCTTAAATTCCCTGTTTGGGAAACGTGCACAGCAAAAAGTGGAGTGTTAAAACTGACTTTCACATAATCAATTTTAACATTTGCTCAGGGTTTATATGAGTCCAATCTGTTTTTGGAAATGTTAATTAGGTAACACTGCACCAAAGTTCCTGTTTAACCCCAAAATTAAGAGTTATATTAACATTTTGAGAATAAACAGATAACAGTTTGTAGGGTTATCCTGATTTAGAACACACAGAGGTGTTATTTTGTGTGTGGTATTTTTACACTTACAATTTAAGATGAAATTAGGTACAAAACTGGTTCAGATGGGCCTTCTCTTATGGGGGTTTGAAGTGGTGGGAGGGAGGTGCTAAATTAACACTAAGGGAAGTTGAATTAGCACGAGGGGAAGTTGAATTAACATCATTCATATCAACTCTGGCAAATAACCCCAACCTGAACCTCCATTTAACTCTCAAATAGTTAAAATAACACTTTTTTGAGTTAAAAACAACTCTGAAATAGTTTATTCTAAAATTTTAACCCTCCAGTTTTTTTATGTGTATGGTGTAACAGAGCTCTTGTAGAGACCAGTAGTGCCCTCTTTAAATTGTGAAAGTTCTTGGTTGCAGATTAGAATAATTTGTTCTCTTTTCAAACTGAATACCTAAATAGTTAGCATTAGATCATGTATCTATTTATTTATTTACCAGCTACATGCACAACTAAGCATAAAAGAACACATTTAAAAACACTAATTTCACTTCTGTGACGTACAGGAGCTGTTCTTTCAGCACTGCCACACATAACTTTATAAAGCAAAACAACAAAAACAGTATTTAGCAGCAAGGAACAGTCTGAAAATACTCCTCATTTAGCATGTTCAGAATAATGAAATACACAGGAATATATTAGTACATGTCTCTATAATTTGACTTTTTACACTTTGACAGTTTATTTGGTAAAAGCAAACAAAACTGCTCTGGAGAGAATACCAGTTATACCAGAGGAGGCCGTGGTAAATTGGTTATCATGTCCGGGGGTCGTAGGTCATACAGAGTGACAAGTTGTGTGATGAGTGATATCGCAGTTATGTGAGCAAAGATTGATGGTGTCGGAAATTTACTGTTATAGCACCAACCACTGAGCCTATATAGACCCCGGTGTTGTTTGGTGTTACAAAGTTGTGCGAACAATCAATATACCTATATCAAATACTAGTTATATACGTTTTTTGTATCTATGTATTTGTTTATTTATTTCTCATATTTCTGCTTTTCCTTTCAGTCAGTTGGGGCTGTTTGTCTCAAGTATCCACACCAATCAGGATTAGGCATTGCAATGTGAAGTGTCTTGCCCAAGAACACAACAAAAGAGGTTTGAATTTGCTCCCTTTTCATTAGTCGAATAACACTCAGTCCACTGCAGCATCCTTTTCTTTTTCAGATCATTTTCAGACCCCTACATGCAAGGTTAACTCAATATTTTAGTATTTTGCAACATTACCCACAGCTCCTACAAATTTGCTTCATATTCTATGGAAATAGAGTTATTGAGTTGCAAAGCGCAGGGCAGACTCACTCGCACAGCCTCTGTATTGATAAAACACCTCTCTGCTTGCTGTTGTTCATTACTACATTTAATGAAAAACTTCTGCACATTGAACGCATTACAAGACAGAAAAAAACTGCAGAACACATTTAGGGTGGGCAGACTTTCATCATCGATACAATGCAAAAGAAACATCAAAAACTGCTGAAATTTGCGGTCCTTGTCACCTTGAAACATCTGCTTAATTGAACCTCTTCTGAAGCAGTGGAGGCATCAAACTTACATGTTAATCTATCAAAGGAAAAGAAATGAGCTTCCTCCATGCGCTGTCTGTGCTACTGTGTCTCTTCTTGATCCCTGCAGGAATTTTCAGTTTGTGTATTAATAACCACTTCAAAGTGAATGTGCCCCCTCCCTTTGGATGTGTTGTGCGTGCATTAAGGAGGCCTATCTTCCGCTCCTATGATCCCATCCATGGCAGACTAGATGTAAACATAAGAAAGCGGGCCGACCTACTGGCTGACTGCAGTCTGGAAGTCGCATTCAACTGTCTGCCGTCATACTTTTATTGTGTTGGTGCACTTTTGATGGATGTTTTTCCTGTGCAGATGTAATAAAAACTTTTAAATACTGATGGCCTTTTTGAGAGTCTCAGTTCTTTACTTTTACGTTTATATTTTGTAGCTTGAATACATTTTTAAAAACATCTCTAAAAAGAGTTTGACATTAAAGAAAAGTCAGGAATTTGGTATCTGTCGCCCTCTTATGGCGATGTGGTGAGTCAAGCATTTTTGGCAGAGCTATTTGGCAGCAGTAACAGGCACTGGTACTCTACTGAGGTAATGGCATAGAACTGGGAGACCCATGTATTTTCAGAATATCAAAAGGCTAAAACATAAAGGTAGTAAATAAATGCACTGACATCTTCTCCAAACAACAAGTTTTTATCATTCCAGGTCCAGGATTCAATTACGGTACATTTTTTAGTTATATAGGTAAAGGTTCTATTCCATATCGACAGCTGCCCTAAGTGCTATACACAGCGTCATAAAAGGCTGTGGGAAAACTACAAAAGTCAACAAACTACAGTGAACGTCCACGACAGCAGCATTAACCTCAAGAATTAAATCTCACACAGGCTGTGGTTACATGTGCACTTTAAATCTGATTAATATGAGACTTTTTGAAGTTATAAGATTATTAAAATCACATGTAAACAGCAAAATCATCTGATCTCTTCCAGATCATGGGTGCTCTCATATCAGATTTTGTGATTTACATGCGATGTGTGTGTTTTGATGCCCCCCTTTACTCAATCTTGTGATCAGCAGCGTCCATACTATGGCAGTGTCTAATGTCAATTTGTATGCTGTAAAACTGCTCTGTGTCCTTTTAAATTGCCCCTTTAGAAAGAAAGAAATTGTAATTGAATTATATCATCTCAAATGTCCATGTAGAACTAATAATCAGACATTTGTGTGCACATGAACATCATACCTATGTACCTATTAGTGTAATACTAGAACTCCAGCCAGGCTTAAACATGGCCTTAATCGTAAATCCATCACAGGGCCTATATTTGTTTGTTGTGAAGAGAGATGGCTCAAAGCGACAGGTGACTAAAGGCAGGAGTAGTCGTCTGGAGCTGTGAGAGTTGTGTGAAGTTTATAGAAAGACCCTGGTGCATCCCCTCTGGTGTGTTGTCTAGGCCCCGCAGCTGCCCCCAGACAAAACTGCCACTGGTGCAATTTCCACAGGACCCCGAGGGCCCATAATTCTCTTTGTAGGATGTCTGACAATTTGCTAAGCAGTTGAGTCACGGGCGAGGAAGAGGAGAGGATGAAGAGAATAGAGATGCACTGTTGCTGCTTATGATGCATTCACAGGCACAACAAGAGGCCTACAAGGTTGTTACGACCCAGAAAGAGTCCCAACATATTTACACAGGACACGGAGACCGAAGTTAAGGATTGACCAAGGTTTTATTTATTTTCTCTACTTTGGAGTGGTGGGCTCTGGGAGCCAAAAACAAAACCCTTAACCCGTGCCCCAAACTAAGAAAAAGTAACAAAGGAAAAAGCCCTGGTGAGCCGGCCAACGTAAAATAAGGACGGTGTGCTGGACAGGCCAACCCTATACAGGGCCCTAGGAGCTGCCAGCACACCGCTGTCCCTATCCAAACTAAACCGCCACCCCGGCTAACTGTCCCTACCAATTGAAACCGAAAATGGGGACATCCGGACCCACCAGGACAAACCCAAAAAAGGCTAAGCTAACAAAAGCTAAGGAAAACGAGCAGGGGAGTGAGAGGCAGCTCCCCCGGAGCGAGGCGGGCGCTCCGGGGGCGCAGCAGCGGAGGAGGAGGAGCGAGAGAGAGACGGAGCGCCGGGCTCGCGTATTTAACGACTGCTGCCGGAAATGAGCACCCCCTGAAAAAAAAGAGCTTAAAACATCAAAACCATAAGAATAGCATACGAAAGCAAAACTAGGAAAATACTAACCATAACAAGGGGAAACACAAAAAGGTGCCCAAACATAACAAAGGTTATGAGAACTTTTCACTTTCAAATGCTGAGATACACAGGCACTTACTCGCCACTACAGCAACCAGCAATGCACAGCGATGTAAACAATGAGGTATTTTTCACATTGTGTATTGTAGATGTTGTTATCAAGGCAAACATCTATATGATTCTCAATTTGAATGGGAAGGATATGTAACCCAGGCACCTATAAAGTGGAGATAAGGCTGCTAGAGGAATGGTAATCATTCATTTGGAATTCATGTTTTTACTTTATTTTGTTTTTTGAACTGTTCTTGCTCACCTTGTTTCATGCAGGCTCATATGAATGCCATTATTTGTGTAAAGAAAATCAATTGAGCATTCTGAGCTGTGAGAGAAAAGGAGACGCTATTCTGTATGAACAACACTGTTTACATTCACGATCTGTTTTATTAAATCTGAAGGCTACACATTTCTCAGCAGCACAATAGTATGCATATACTGGTTTGAACATTGTTTACTTCTGCTTATAGCTACCATCTCTGATTAGAGGCTGCCCTGTCGTTGTATTCTCACCAGTGGCGACTCCCTAACTTGACCTAGATAAAAAAAATATATATATATATATATATATATATATATATATATATATATATATATATATATATATATATATATATATATATATATATATATATATAAAGTTGTTATTTTGTGTTAGGCTATATTCTTAATATTTAGTTTAAAATTGAACATGTATCTGCATAGCATATATCATGTTAAATGAGGTCATATCACTTTATTTGAGTCATGTGTTTGTTCTTTGAGTGTGCTGGGTCAGAGCTGTGGGAGAGCCTGAAGTTTGGAGAAAATCTGACATAATTTGACGACCACTATAGGCTAATTAATGGATAATAGTGCTATGTGCTGTTATGGTGAGTTCAACTTCAAGTCAAAGTGTGTCAGAGAACAGTTTTTAGGGAGTAATATGTCTTCTCTTCAGTCGGACCCTTCTGCCGAGCAAGAAAAGAAGCATTAAGCTAGAATGAGTGGATCTGGTGGCTGTGTAAATCCTACGACTCTTTATTTTGATTCACACACTGGTTAGTGGCGGCTAGTTACTTTCACCTAAACCTCCACACAGGAGAGCATGAGGAGAGACCCATTAGACCCAAAGCAGCAGACATAGATACAGGACCCAGGGCACTCACTGCCAGGACCCAGGGCACTCGCTGCTGCCACCGGGGCCGGTGCACTCTCTCACTGCTCTATCAGCCGCTGCCCACTTGTTTCTGGAGAGAAAAGTTTTACCTGGGAGTAGTGCACAGAGGGCTTAAGTCTACTTTCTCTGGTGTCACAGTGCTAACATGGACTGGTCGTAACTTTCAGATTTAAGTAGGAAGTGGGATTAACACTAGTTTTACAGCCAGCTGCTGCACTCAGCTCCTGGACCTTGTGTTTGTAGACCTGACTGGACAGGGACTTGTCCCAGTTTCCTCTCTATATATATTGGACAATAATACAGTTTTGGAGACAGAACCAGCAGGACAGCAGATATAGGATACATTCTGCTTCTGTCTTCGGGAGAAGGTAAGTCATTAGTTTTGGGCTGAGGACGGAGCCTAACAGGTAAATAGTGCCTAAATGAGCTTGTGGGTGCGTTGGAGCTGCTCCAGTGTTCTGCTGTGTGTATTGTAGAAGAGGTACGATGCCATGTGTTCATGTTGTGACTGTAGCTTCTTATTGCAGTTTTGTGGATGTTGTGGGGGCGTGTTGTGAGAGGGGTGTCGGGTTGTGTTATTGGGGCTTGTTGAGCGAGGTGGATCAGATTGTGTTGTTGAAATATAAGACAAATTATTTATATTCATTCAAGATTTTTTTTCAGCCAGTAGTGACCAAAATGACTGTCTGTTTCTGGCATTTGTTATAATACTATATAGCCTATATATAATATATATATTTAGAATATATATTTATCATTTTGGCCTAGATGCCCCCCAAAAGATTAGCCGGCCGCCACTGGTTCTCACATAACAGCACTAGTTCCTATCCACATCCAGACCAGAGACCACAGGTGAGCCTGAACAAAAGCCAGGTGAGGGGAGGCGAGAGAGGGGAACACGTTTCACATCTTCCATCTACTGGTGAAAAAAATCACATAAACTTGATGATGATAGCTTTAAACTATATTAATTTGAACCAGGTACAGTGAGTTTTTTGGTAGATCCACTCACATCTAACACTGTTTGTATTCATGTTCAGATTTCTTCCCTATGTAACTAGCATGTGCTGCCAGTCAATAAAGTAATGAGCCACTGAGGTGTGTCACATACTTAAACTGAATAAAAAGAATTAAACGTATGTTTGAGAATATCTGATGACTTGTGGCTACAGCTGATTATTATTGACAATAATACAGTCTACACAGATTACAGATGCTATTTTTGCATCTGCACCTGGAAGCACCAACAAAATCCTTGTTGTTTAAATGTGAGGATCTTGTTCCAAAAATGTAATAGGCATCTCTCTTCTAATTACTCCAACAAGCACTGCTCCAGAGGAGGCCACTGGCTTAAGGCTAAAATGCTATTAATTTGCATTACAGCATGTTCCTGTACTGTGCATGCAGATAGCCATGAACAGCAAAGACGCTCTATGCTCGCCCCCACTCCTCATGTCACACACACAATTCAAAGTTTTCTCAGTCTTTCTCACATTTTATCAAGCCATCTATAATGTCGCAAGATACCTCTGCGCTATTCACATGGACACTAGTTACACTGAAACTTTCAATTGACAAAAAAATCTGCCATTTGTAACAAAGAGCTATACATTTGAAGCTATTCATGTTGGTTCTATTCACTAGAGACACAAAGGTGGTTTTCTTTTGCTATGCAGTGAGTACAACAAATCATATTCCCAATCTTTTCGACACATTTTTCTCAGCACATAAACCCTTGACAATCAACCTGTAATTGATTGTAAGGATGAAATTGCCTGTTACAAGCCAAGCCTTGAATAGCCTGAGGGAGGCAGCAGGGAAACTAAATAACAAATGAGAGGACAGGATGAAAGACACAACTTTAATTCACCACAACTGATTTGATAATAAAACCCCAGACCATTTCACAGTATAGCCAATTATGTCGTCAGTGAGTTCTGCTGTGGAGGATAGGGGCCGGACTTTTATTCCTGACAATCAATCAGAGCCATATTCGGGGCCGCTGCATTGTCCACGTTACATTGTACAATTGTGAGAGGTATTCAATCAAGACTTTGCTCATCAATATATACTATATAAAATGAAATGTTGGCCATTTCAAAAGTTGCAAAACTACTAACGACAGTAGAGATTGTGAATGGCAATCAGACGACTAAAAGAACAGAAGACTCTTAAATCGTGAATCATCAATTGTATTTTTTGTGACTGCGCCTCTACCCAGCAATCACCCAAATTCAATCAGGCAAAATGGGTCAAGTGTTGATGTAAGGACTGTCAAATCTGAACAACCTCCAGTTAGGTGAACCAATCCACTTCCTGAGCTACTCTCACTTCATGTCCATAGTTGGTTGGAAGAAATACCACATCAGTGTTTGTGTTGTATCCACTATTACCTTCTAATCACTTAACTGTTCCTTATTATACAAGTGAGGGTTATTAATTAATAACTTTTAATATTGAAAACAAGCAAAGTCCCCAAGATCCAGATTTAAATATAAATGCACAAAAACACACAAATGCATAAAAAACATGAGCATGACAGATAAGAGTGAAACGCGATGCTCGTCTCCACACTAGGGATGGGACGATTCTCATAAAAAGATTGAATCGTTCAATCCTGGTGTTTCGATCCCGTGTTGAGTTCGATTCTCACGTGTCCCTCCAGGTAAACTGCGTCATTTTGGTGTGGGCAGGAAAAGGTGAAGCCTGAGGTCCTTTCCTAGATACACAAAGTACGGTAAGTCACTCTATAGAGGCTTAGTGCTGCTATATTCTAACAGTTTTATCTTTCAGTCACTTTTTATTTTACATTGATAGACTCAGAATTTACAAAAATATGAACTTAAATTCTCTAAAATGGCTTTTCAGCTTTATGCAGGTTAATCAAATGCGCCTGTAATTCACACGTGACTGGCACTACCGCAATCTTTTTAAAGGTCATCTCCTCAGTTTGACTTTATTACATTATTATATTCGACATGATTACGTCTTATAACATGTTTAGTGGCAAAAAAAGGAAAGGAGGGTGCGTTTTTATCAGAGGGAAGGGCTGCTGATTTGAACAAGGCAGAAACCGTAAAGATTTAATGCTGATGTTTATATCTAATAGCCTCTAAGTAACATCATAAACCACATGCTCCTTGTGAGAGACACAGTTAGAGTTATTTCAGGATATATATTTATAGTGGCCAACTGCTTTAGTTTAATTAGAACCTATTTCATTTTTTATTTTCATTCAGAAAGTTATTTGTTTATTTTTACAAGATGCAAATAAAAGTTCTGAGCATTAATAAGAGTAACTTTATTTTTTAACTCAATGTTAATGGTATATTTTACATTTTAAGTTAACAAATGTTAATTTAAAAAAGTTATCAAAATTGAAGAGAATCAAAAATCGGGAGTTCAACATCGAACATCGAATCATGGCTTAAGTGAATAGTCCGATCCCTACTCCTAAGATGTTATAATGTTTCCTCTTCAATATTTAAGCTGAGTTCTTCTCTCAAACAGAAAAAACTCTGTTCCACATTGTGATGTCATGTGGTAATACAGGAAGTGCTCCACTGTGTTTTTAAACTCCATGCATCTTCACTTGAATCATTTGGATAGTTTCAGCCCTGGAATCTAAAGGTAAAAGGTAACTTGAAAGTGACCACTTCATGACATCACAAGGTGGAACAGAGCATTTTGAGCTTTGGAGGAGATGTGGACAGACTAATAATAAACAATAAACAAACACGTGCAAAAACAAAATTCAACTCCAAGTATGTTTCTGATGACATAGCAACATTCTAATATGGCTTAAAGCTCACAAGAGTGAATTTTGCATAATTAAACTAAACACAACTCCAGGGCCGAGCTGTTTGGTGATTAAGAACGTCTCCACTGCCCTCTATATTTGTATGTGGCATCATTCCATTCAACACAAGCCATGATGCTGTCTTTCAGAATTCATCATGGCCCTTTACTATGACAAGTCTTCACAAAATCTGCAACGCTACAGACAAAACCGGCTCCAAGGTGACACCAAACTCGCACCGATTCTTCAAGACTAAGGAACTAATTAATTAGGATGTCAGATCGGACGAGCATCCATGCCTTCATTTTTCTTCTTAATTGAAAGATAATTTGGGATTTGGAGAGGCAGCAGCTCACACATAATGAAGATTGACACCTGTTATTTCTGCCTGTCTCTGCCACCCTCTGCTTGCTGTGATTTATGAACGGTCGTGCCCTTCGGCGAGGTGACACACACGTACGTCTTCCACTGGTCACAAGGTTCACGTCCCAGAGCAGAAAGCCTATTGGTCGCCCACTGCCCGCCCACCCTCGAGGGCAAACCTGGATGACAGAACGCGAGTGCTCCCTTGGGCCTGTCTGCTCATATCCCACGTAACAGCTGTCCGGCTCGGAGTGATGGCTTCATTTTGATTGTGCCGAAGGTTTTCTCGTCGCTATTGGCCCCCTGAAAGTAATATAAGCGTTAACATATGTCAAAAGGTCAACAGCATGCGTTTTCACCTTTCGCGCGGCTCTTCGGATATGATCACTGTGTAGCTAAATGAAAGGGGGGCGAGGGGCGTGGTAGAGAAAGATTAATTGCTCTGTGCACCTTCTGTGTGTCCAAAGTGAGGAATAATACAGAGCTGACCTAAGGAGCGCTCTGTATCAAAAGGGACATGACGGTCACACTCACACAAGCTTCCGAGATGCACATATAAATGAAATTTCACACACAGTTGCCAAATCAAGCAGTAAATGTCAATCTTCAGTCTGCTGAGATTCACCGCAGACAGGGCTGATGCATGTTGTCAAGGGACACAAAATGTTAATCAAACTACTCAGGTTCACTGCACGTACTTTGAGTCATTGAAAACAAGTAGATGGAAGAAGGATTTGTGATGACAAGAGTGTAAATTGTGTGTGGGTATTCATCACGTTGTAGAGAATGAAATCTGTCTACTCAAGACTCAAGAACATCTGGTCCGCATGGGGTAAATCTCTCAATATTACATCAACCTAAAGGCCACCACACACTACAGGAAAATTTGCCCGATTTTGGCTGCGATTTCTTCTCCCCAAGTTCGGGGAAGCGTGACCCGACTTTTTGTCTTTGTGTACGAATTTTAAGCCACTGCGCTCCTTGTGTGTGCGGCGGTGTCAGTGTCAGGTCGTAACCACCAAACATCAGCAACGCTACGGTAACAGCCAAAAAACAGAGCGTCAGGGGCAGAGGAGTGAGGGACACAGAGACACAACATACAAACTCGGGATATAGTGAAAATAAAGACTTTATTACTCACCTCCCATAAAGTGGTAAATTTAACATTATCCATAGAAATTGTCCTCCACAAATAATGACATCTAGTCTACAAAACTGCGCTATTAATCCATTTTGAAGCGTTCTTTGAAAGTAAAAAGGTGAAAGTTGTTCCTCATATGTGTTTGTTTACGTCCACAGAGCATAAAGCTGCAGATTAGCGATACTGACTCTACTTCCTGTTGACTTTATCACCTTTTATCATCTTATATGCTTTAAAAATCCTGTATCTGAAATATTGCACCACATTTCACAAATAATAATAACACAGTTTTGACTTGTATCTAAACTAGAAGTGCAGAGCTCTGATCTTTGAACACTTAAAGAGTCTCAAAGAGACTCTTTTTACTGTAGACAGGAAACAGCTGACGCGATCGCGCTCACAACTTTATATCCTGTTTTACTCAGACATATCCCGCTGCAGTCTTTGTGATCTGAGATTTTAAGTCTCATAAGTTTCTCCTTGTGTCTGTGGTTTGCACATTTTGTCGCACGTTTAAAAATTGTTTAAGACCGAAAAATCCTGTAGTGTGTAGTGGCCTTAAGAGGAAAAAAATATTACTATTATAATCTTGAATAACATGTATTCTTACCCTAATCAGGCTCATAGCACCACAGATCTGACCATAGTTTTAATCAGAACAAACTGTGCCTGGTCTTCATGTCGTCTTACAAAAGGTGACTGTCTGAGTTCATGCAGAAAAAGATGGTTGAAGATTACTGCACATGTTTTTAGGTTTAAACAGGAGAACCACCCAGACATAGGGAGACACAAAGCAAACCCTTACACAAATACCCTCCATGACCCAGTATTCAAATCAGGTACATTGCTGTAAACAGTCTTAACCACTAAGATCACTGGCGACTAGCTGTATATCCTGTCTACTTCCTGTCTTTGTCCATATTAAAATCTTTCGTTTTGAATGTTTAAAGGATTATCCAGGGCATACGTTAGACAAATTAAATAAAGTGTGGTAGGAGATGTGTTTATGTCCAGTGGAAGCCAAATAACCTTTGTTTGTGTGTAGCGGACTGTCCACTTGCTCCAAAGGGTTAAGCATGAGTGGATTAAAGCGCCGGCACACATCCGTTTCCATACTCTAATCCTCTTAGTGCCCACTCCTAATACGTTTTTTATATCTTTGCTATCTCTGGCTGAGGTGAAATATCAGATTAGCTGCCAGGCTTTGACTATATCTTATTACCACCTTATCTAACACAGAGGGCTTGTGAGCTGTGTGGGGGCAGTGTGTGTGTCAGCTAAGCGCCTCCCTGTCTTTTGTTCGGACATGCTGGGCAGACATGGCTAATGCTTTTATGTCATAATGCTCAAACAGATTACCGTCCATCATTCACCGATTTGCTGATGCGTTGCCAACAGCCTTTTGTTGTCAAATCAGGAATTCCTTCGTTTTAGTGATTAGCATGGCGAGCTTGGAGGATTCTGGGTCTTGCATTGTTGAATTCAAGCAGGATTAGGTAAACTGTCCGTTAAC
The DNA here is from genome assembly GCA_034769755.1 of Odontamblyopus lacepedii. Classification (NCBI taxonomy): domain Eukaryota; kingdom Metazoa; phylum Chordata; class Actinopteri; order Gobiiformes; family Gobiidae; genus Odontamblyopus; species Odontamblyopus lacepedii. The sequence goes on along the minus strand of CM068355.1, from coordinate 13,216,746 downwards.
AAAGTTGCTAAAGTCCAGCCTGTCAGATTATTATCGTGGACCAAAAGTGCAGCAGAAATTACTCAAGTTCTCTGGTATTATTTGTCAACATTAAAGGTGCACTGTGTAAGTTTTCTGGTGGAGGGTCCGCCACTTGCTGGTCTCCATGGAGATGTTGCTGGTTTGTCTGAAATGCCCCAGTATGGCATTAAAAGGGAACTCATTTGAAGCTAAAGTCCATTGTTAGAGGTGGTCAAATACTGTCAGAAGCCAAAAAACGGCACAGAGCAGTGTTTTCTAGGCGGAGATTTCGCTGTGGCAGTGAGTCTGTCAAGGCAACAAACTAGTGTAGTGATGGGGGCAAGTTCTTAACTTCCACGTAAAACGCCATTTTGCACAGAAAAGGCTTAACACCACTTTCTAACCCATCTTACAACAGCCATGAGTCTAACAAACAAAACACTCTGCCTGGCTCACTCATTAGTGTCTGGAAACGTTATAAATACATTATAAGCAGTCTTACTTACCTACCTACATACCTTGTTGATTTCCCACTGCACATGCGAAAGCCCAAAAAACACGACTGCCGACTCCAGTGGCGGAGAGTGGCTAGTAGCCGACAGAAGCAACAAGTGAGGATCGACTACTGACGGTGAAAAATAATAGAAACTGAAAGTTGTTGAAAGAAAATGGTTCGGGAATGTATTATTTTTTTAAAATATAATTCACTCATAAATGGGATTAGAAATGACATCGGCGATCGAGTCTTTTGAGCTTTCGCATGCGCAGTGGGAAATCGACAAGGTAAGGCTAAGGCTGCTTATAAAGCTGTTTAATAACATTTCCAGACACTAATAAGTGAGCCAGGCAGAGCGTTTTGTTTGTTAGACTCGTGGTTGTTGTAAGATGGGTTAGAAAGTGGTGTTAAGCTTCTTCAGTGCAAATTGGTGTTTTACGTAGAAGCTAAGAACTTGTCCTCATCACTACACTAGTTTGTTGCCTTGACAGGATCACTACTACAGCGAGATCTCCACTGAGGCAACACTGATCTGTGCCACTGATTTTTGGCTTCTGACAGTATTTGACCACCTCTAGCAACGGACTTTAGCTTTAAATGTGCCGGAGTTCCCCGTTAAACATATCGATCTTGCATTTACTAAATAACGTGGTTTTATTGACTTAAAAACTTGCATTCTTACTAAGAGTGGGTTTTCCTCTCCAAAGATTCGACATATAACTTGCCCCTATGACATCACCTGCTGCCATGGAGATAAATAAGTGTAATGCTATACTGTGGAACATTCCAGGCAGCATTTCCTTGGAAAGATTCTGGTGACAGACCAGATTCTTGGCTTAGATTTTCATGTCAATCAAAGCTAACTAACTGCTGTATTTTCCATGGAAAGATGTAATTACAGCAAATATTAAAATTAAGCAACATTCCTAAACCTAACCCTGATCCTAACCTTAACCTGAAAATATAGTGTTAATAATCAACATTTGCAATTAGCTACCAGTAGGTCTCACACTCCCTTCCGGGTAGCTCACCAAAAAGCTCAGAAATTCGATATTATGATGAATAATTCTGCTTTGATTCATCACATGCCTATTAGCACTGCAAATGTAGACTTTAGATGTCCAGCTTTGTGCACTAATGAATGGATAATGCTTGATGTATTATAGCTGACTAACTGTACTCCATCTAAGGCTTCACCACAGTTAATTCAACTCAGTCTCATGAAACAAACTGGAGGAGCTCTCTGGGCGAGACTTTGCACTTTTTCTATGGATGGATACGAGTTTCTGGTGTGACAAAAAAGGGACAGTGACAAGACGATGATTTAGACGCCTTTAAATTTTGAATGACTCAACTTTTTTGAGCTCGGCAGTCATTATTAATTGCTTAATACCTTGTAACATAATAAAATAAATGTTATGATTGTAATTCTTGTCTAATACGATGCAGTATTTGAGTTGAGTTTGTATGCAGCATGTAGTCAGTGTTTAGTGATGAAGCATGGAACTCAACAGTGACAAATTTTCCTTTTTTTCTGAACAAAAAAAAAGTATATTAAATGTTTGAGAGCTTGCTCAGGTATAATCAGCTATGTGGTAAGTAATGACCACAAGTTATCAAAACATTTCACAGAATCTTACTTTTTAAATGGCCTTTATGGGTATTAGGTACCACATAGCTGCTTAGCCTCTGCAATGCCTTTGAACTCTTAATATTAGAATTTTTTGAAAAGTCTATGGGAAAAACGAATGAAACTTTACATCTGGAACCTGTGCAGACGGTCACTGTTGAGCTCCATAGCCTTCACTTTTATCAGTAAAAATATCACTTCCTGCATATTGAACTTGCTTTGTAGTTTTTCCGCTGTAATGTCAAAATATTGGTTCTTTTACGAGTGATTGGCGTGACGAGTCAGAGTGGAGCTTGGCTGGCGGTGGCTGAAGCAGACAGAATGCACGGCTCCATCCTCTGAGCGTTATAAAAACAAAGTGCTCTGGAGCAATGAGCCGCAGACATGATGTCTGTCTCAGTACTGTATATAAACAACACGTGTACAGAGCATACCTGTACACAAATATACTTCCTCAACCAAACACATACATTCATTCGGGGCACTTGGCCTGCTCAATAGATCTCACACTGCTCTAATCAATCACTCCACAGAAACTTAATGAAACACATCAGAGTCAGTCAATGAATGAGTCTCATCACTGCAGCTCCAAGGCCACGCAGGGGTTAAGATATTTTAGAGATATTTACTAGCCTCAACCAGAACTCTACATGACTCTACACATACTTTTACTCCTATCTGACTAATAATTATGCAGCAATACTCTTATTTGAGTAAACATTTGGGTTCCTGTAACAAAGGTTTTATGTTGACAGTGTTAAATGATTTGAACATTTGTGTTTCTTGCACTATTCCTTCAGATATGATCGTTTTTTTGTGTCTCTGCTTTGTAAATAATGGCTTTTCTGCATGATTTAACTTTTTTCTGTTATAGGGCCCATATAACTCTGTTTTCGGATCTATATTATAATGTTTCCACATCCAAGACATACCGAGAGTTGTGTTTTATTTCATTCATATGTTTAAAGCACTAACTCTGCATATTTAGTCTGTTTAAAACAGAAAACACCTTGTGATGTCATATGGTAACACAGAAAATGCGCAATTTCGTGTAATATAGGACCTTTAATGTCAAGTTATAAACAACCAGACAGTTACTCTTGCAATTACTTGAGTAGTAGTTGGCCCAAATACCTAAATCAATAAATAATTACTAAAAAAATGCTAAATAATCTTTACTTACTTTACTTTTTATTGTTGGACTATTTTTGAGTAAGATTATTTTGAAGTAACAGCCTTAGATGAGTAAAATTTTTGGCTATCCACTTCTTCCAAAAGGTGTTAAGACAGAAAATAGTTGTAATAGCAGTTATATTACGCCTTTTTAATGAAGCCTCATTTTAATGAAGAGTAATTCTCCTGCTGGGTGCACTGAAACACAATTTTACACCAATAAAAGTGCATGTTGGTTTTCCATCTAACCCCAAGGTTGTACGGTTAAATAATGAATGAGTCTATGTCTACTGGCCACAATAAAAGAAGCAATGGCTACAAGAAAAGCATTTAAACTAAAACAAACTCTTCTGACAAAAAGAAATAATAAAATAAAACATTTCTTGTGGAGGGTCCGTTACCTGCTTGTTTCTATGGAGATGTCATTCCACAGCATTACATTAAACAGCTCTACCTTACATTTAGTCAATTATAGGTGGTTTTATTGCTCAAAAATACCTAGAAAATCAAACATTCTGACTGGGAGCAGGGTAGCCTCTCCACAGATCTGATGTGCAACATGTCCTGGTGGTAGAAAGATTTAATACCATACTGTGAAACATTCCAGACAGAGTAAAAACATTATCATGGAGAAAAGCATTTGACAGACCTTCCACCAGAAAAGTTATACATGCACCTTTAAAAAGTCGGCACGGTTATTGTTTTTAGGTACTTTCTCCCGTTAGATGTTAATAAATAAAACAAATGCTGTTAAATTTCTTTGGCTTTGGGCCGTTATCAGCTCTGAGTGAAAGTTGGCACTAATTTGGCGACACTTGAGAACGTGAGCCAGCTGCATCACACTTCGCACTTTTCACGAAGCTAGTGTGACCACATTTTTTAGATCCTTATTTTATGATTTACACAGTCTATCAAGCTGTGTTTGCTGTGCTCAGTGTTTTATGTCATTCTCAGGCTGGTTTATCATTTTGCTGTTAAAATGTTAATGTTTTGATTGACTTTAGTCCTTTCCTCTACAACTAAACCTTAATTTAACATGACATACTTTCAACACTGCACTTCTCTGTCAGCTCAGTGAGGGCACCAGTAACACTCATTTCTGACAGTGAAGGTGTCTGCATCCCAGACATGCTCCTAGAAATACAGGCCTCCTATAAATCAGGAGCACAGCAGAGAGCTGGTGCAGTGATTTTGAGCAGTCAGCCACTCTTTAACAGATGTAAATTCTTGCTAAACATATATAGCCTAAAGAAACCCTCTGGAATTAAAGACAAGATAAGTAGAGTCTCTTAATACAAATGTGCAACATAAAAAGTGTTTTAACGATGACAATTGTCAATATGAATGAAGAGTAAGTTAATGGGCATTTTAGTCTAAAAGGCAAAAAAACTAAAATAAAGTCTAAAACCTTAAAGCGAACAGCTAAACAGCGAACAGCTAAAATGCACAGACTATAAACGTATGTTTAAAAGGTGTGAATTATATAATACTATTTAAGAAAGGTTCACGATGCATAAGTGCATTTGGTTTAAAAGAATAGGACCCCAGAGGGACACAACAGAACAGTACTAGTTGGCCCCGCTCACAGTAAAAACACACAGTGATGGGAAAGTTTAAGCTCCTTGGTTGCAGAAGCTGCTCTCCCTGGAGCATCATTTACATTATAGGTAGTCAAAGAGTGTCCCCCAGCAGGACCAGGCTCATTAACCACAGCACTGTGAAAATAATGAAGAGGAGGAAGTTCTCCTGCTCTGTCTGCGTGACACATCCCATTCTCACAGTAAAACTGGACTTACTCTGGCCTTTGTGGCCCATAGAGTTTTACCTGCACACTGCCACCCACAGCTCACTCCAGTGCATTGATCCAGATCTACACTTGGAGAGAGGCCAGAGCCAAGGGAGAAGCACCAAAAGTGTTGAGTAGTGATTCCACAGATGCTCCCTCCCTCCTTTTACCTAAGGAACTGCTGACATCATCCGTATCTCCTGACATATATAGCTCTCATAAATCCAATACATGGTTAGTTAATACACATGAATGTGAGAGAAGAAATCAGGTGGAATACAAATAGTGCACTTTAAAGGGAGAATGACAGGGCTGTTTCCAGGGGAGCGGGCACTTGAGTGTGGACATCTCTCCTACAATCTCTCACTTTGTGCCTGGCCCGTTATCTGTGTGTGGCTTCCAGCGCGGCCGCGCTGTGGGGAAATTACCCATGAATGAAACAACTGTTGACACAAAGAGAATGATTTTTGCCCCTGCTCCAGTGTGCGACCAGTGGATTATGAAATGCTGTGATCCATCCCAGTCTTCAGTAAACATTGGCTGACACATGGGGGAAAGGAATCCCCACAGCCACAGGGACCGGCAGCCTGCAGCGCATCAGGCTGGGGCTCTTTTACATACAAAGGAGATGAATGAGTCCTGGGCTCATTATTAAAACGGGCCTAACTTTGGAAAAGCAACATTACACCAAAACAATTTGTGGACATAAGTATCCCTGCATATAATTGTGATAGAACAGAGATATGGTGTTCAAGTAGCACAAAGGATTTAAAAAATATATACACTTTAATTCCATTATTTCATAGTATATTGTAGACAATATATATATATATATATATATAGCAATAGCATCTGAGGTGTACGACCTTCTCTGGAAGTATATATATAACATATACATTTTATTCCATGTTGTTCTAGGTGTAGAGACTCGTCATCACACACAGTTCAAAGATTCAAGAAACAATGGCAGACTAGAAGAAAACTGCAATTCTAATTACTGATAGCTGTGAGTACATAATATTCACTTTTCTCTGTGGTAAGGTGCAACAAGTGTTGACAGTTGCTGATGAAGTATAAAGCATGCACTGCAATAAGGATCAGCTTTCAACTCAAACAATAAATAGCTAGAGAGAGCTCAAAATCGGGACAATATCAGGTCTAAAATGGCTAAAAATCGACTAAATCATGACAGAACCCAAGCTCATTTCTCTAGGACTCCACCATAAATTGGAAATACTGAACTAGAGCAAGCTAGCATAAAATGAAAGGTGGAATTATAGCTTCTAAAAAGTACAAGGTTTGCAGAGTTGGGTCAGAATGCAGAGGATCGTTTTAAGTCAGTGCAATCCATTTACCAAGAGTTTATTGCTAACTAACATCATGCAGGGGCAGCCATGCAGATATCACATGGATATAGGAGCAGTTGCCGTATTGATTTTTCTTCCATGGCTTTTATGAACTTTAAACGAGACTTGTTAATTAGATATGCAGCTCAGAATTACCTAAAACTGATTTAATACTGATATTTGATATGTTCCATTTGGTGTTTACATTAGTAACTACGCAGAACCAAGATGGCCCCATAAAACGATTAGGATTTTAAGGTATGGCATTTTTGTTGAATAGACAGTAATGTGTAAATGTGATTTATTTATTTTTTTTAAGAAGAAAAACATGTCACAAAGAGCAGTATTTAGTGCATTCCACCTGTCACATTAGCTCCAGACAATGACTCAAAGGCTACATGCATAAAAAGTCTGTTTTCATGTGATATGCAGAAAATCAGAAGACGTACAGGGATGTGAAGTCTTTAGCTACGTTTAAAGCTGCGTTAAACCGGGTGCCATCTTTAAAGCCAGCGTTCACCGGTGGCGTTCGCACATGTGTCGCTTGTGTCTCTGTCTTCAGGAAGTGATGAAAGCCAAGCTAAAACTCACGCTCGGGCTAGCTTCCATTGGTTCTGGCTATAATTAAACTCAAATGTGTTTATTTTTAAAAAAAAAACGTTAAGGACCTCCAACTCTCTATGGATCGGGAATTGCTGTGTGTCGGTAAAACACAATCTGCTCCAGCCAGACTACTCCGCAGTGACGCACAATTACAGTACACTAAACAGCATGATATGGCTTTCATGTGCCATTCCCTTAATCCCACTTCGCACACAGGGATATGAGTCTCCCAAGAAAATCAATCCTTGTGTATCCTGGCATTTTTTTCCCTCCTTTTCCTATATCTGCAAAGGAAGCTGCCACCGTCCTCTGCCCCTCGCGCCACCTTTAACGCCAGCGGCTTTGAAGACTGCTAATTTCCATACTCATTTCTTTCTTTTCTCCCCACTCGCACCGCTATTCCGGACCGCGCGCAAGGTGGGAAGACATGTGTCGCTTGATCTAATGGTGGACGACTAATTGCATTCTGGGATACATGCCTGGAATTCGGAATCTCCAACAAAGCAAGGCGTGTCAGGCAAGGAAGCAGCCACTAGCAGCATAGGGGCAATTAATAGGGTTCCTTCAGGGGAGAGAATTTGGCCAGTCCAGTCTCCCACAAGAGCGCACTGCTGCCTTTATTGATATGTGTAGCCAGATGGAGACAGGTCCACCATCCCCAGGCGCATCGCTTTTCCACTGGGGCTTCGCTGTGACTGGACTGTTATGAGGCCAACTTAGCCCACCCGCTCCAATCATGGGAGCACAAACAAGCCCCTAACACACCAAATGCTAAGCCAGATCAGTCTCGCGGGTGGTTGTCAGGTTTTTGCTGGGATAACATAGCATGGGATTATTTCTCTCTCTCCCCCTCTATCTGCAGCACAAGCGCTCTTACTCTTGCTGTGCGTGTTTTTCTGAATTCACATCTTTCCGTGGAGAGAATGCATGAATCCATACATGGTGGCATAAGACATAAATACGATCATACACCTCCCACCTACGCACCATCTCACCTCATATCAGCACTCCACACAAGCCGCCCGTACAATCCAAGGTCTCTATTTATACGGCTGACTTGTGCTCAGCGGTGAAATTAAGATGAGGTGTTGACAGGCTAATGTTGGAATAACAAGACCTACTAATTTGTGGCCAGACTCTCGGAGCTTGACACCGAGCCATCAGAATGTTGTTGAAGGCCGGTATTAAGGTGATGAAGTGTAACATTTTAAACTGGCACAATCACAGGGCAAAGTCCTCATTACCATCAACACACTGGTGGCACATTATGAAAAGCAATAAACACACACCCCCTCCCCTCCTCCCCCCACGCTGCGGCATCTATCACGGAGGCAACATATGGGTGCCTGCAGGGGGCAGCGCTTTACCACCTGGGCCGAGTGAACGACTCTTTGATGGTCAGTGGAAATGTCATTTTGCATGCACATTCTCATCTGTCATTGGTATTTACACTTTAGTTAAGACGGGGCCTGGTAAATATTTTTTTAAAGGGCAACTGCTCGATCCATCATGAAACTCAGAGTGGCTGTACAGTTAATGTTCAAGACTAGAAGCATTAGTTAAACACAAACATCATTTCTCAGTAAAGAAAAGAGATGTCTAAATGAATATGCAAATTCAAATGTTATTCAATGAAAAATAAATGGATTCTGAAGATGTACTTCAGTTCACATGTAAATAATTTTGAGAAACTTTACAATTCTCGACCATTTTTCTGGAGTTTATCAAATCAAAATTTCATCCCCTTCATCACCTTTGACTCAGTGGACAATAAAACAGATGAGCTTTTCCTCTCCAAGTTCTTCTTCTTGTGCATTACAAAAACCATAAACGTGTTTTTGTTATCAAACATGTGCCATGCAGAGGTTGGTTATCCTCTGTGAACATTGCCTCATTCCCCCATTTCACAGTCAGGATTTGGGGCATTAGCCTGGCTCAAGCTCCCAGCACCACTCCAAACACAAACGTTCAACAGGATAGTCAGTTCAAAGGAAATAATACAAGATACACTATGTTTTCACTTTCACTTGACAGGGGGTCAGTAGCTCTTTTATTTAAAGGACACATAGTATGGATTGTTTAAATTGTTGCTCTTGAGTAAACATGTGTTGGGAACATAAAGTAACTCCTATCTATAGAAAACGCACATTGTGTAATGTTATGAGCTTCCTTTGGTAGGATTAGGAGTTAACACGCCCTCTACTGGCAGCTGTGGGAATAAACAATGAAAATAAAAATAAAAAAAGGCAATATAATCACCTCAACCCATGTGGTATGCTCCAAATCCGAGTTTGGTGATGATTTCTACCTTTGCTATCACAATCCGGGGAATATTGAATTGATTTCTGAAAAAAGTGTGAATTAAGCAAAAACAAAGTATGTTTTTACCGAAGGAACAATTTAATAATAAAAAGCGAATTTTGCATAATGTGTCCTTTAATAGTGATACGCACCACAGAATTGCCCCTAACGTGGAGGACAACGTGGCGAGAGCAGTGATCATGGTGTCTTCATTCGGCACCACACCCGCAGGTGAAAGAGAGGGGTGCCGGGTCGTACTAATTTGTCTTGACGAGAAAACAGCTGTAAAAACCCCCAAGAGGGTGCCCTGATAAGCCCTGTGCTGCGCTGATGCTATCACACAGCAACATGGTCCCACCCAGTCACCGCAGAGTCATTTTCAGGTGCTTCTGCCGCCATGTTGTGCCTATTAATCAGAGCTGACATTGAATAAACACTGCAACACAAAGCTAATTGAGCGTGCGGCAGGTGAAGAGAAACTTGTGAGCGCACAGGTCTTGTCTATTGTCTATCGTCTATTGAGGAGTGATGTGGGCCTTTTTGTTGTTCTTCTATTGTGTCTTTAACAGTACAGCCTTACAAACAAAGACAATTGATTACTTATGCAAACGCAATGCGATCTCAGCACATCTCCAACTCTTTCTTTGTATGATTACACCTATTCTATCTCAAGGTATCGGAAAATAGAGGAGGTTCTTTCAATACAGCGAAATATTTCAAGGCTGTGAGCAATAAAACCTGGTCCAAAATGCCTTGAGAGATTTGAAAACAGGCATAAACAATCCAGAGCTACTATACAATGTTTGATATTTCAATTCACAAATGTTCTTGAGAGATGCCTTCTGAAGGTCAGCCATTTTTGGAGGAAAATGCAAGCAGGTTAGAAGAAGCACTTTGTTGATTTGGGAGGGATGCAGTGGAAGCAGGCACAGAACTGACGATAAAAGGTTCAAACAGTCATACACAGCCTCCAGCTACACAGATAAAACCAATGAGCAGGCAGTTTTTTCCTGTAGGTCTTGTACTACTGATTTATTAATACATTAATAGTTGAGATAATATTCCCCCCTGTTGTAGCTACAATGCAGTTTGTCTCTATGACGTTTCATTATCTCCTATTCGGCTCGCTCAGATGTAAATTTATGCTACTGTTAAATGGTCTATACAAGTGTTTATGCATTTCTTTTATGAGTATTTTTGAGTGGAATGTATTAGAATGGTAAGTGGAAAAACATAAATGTGGAACTACAAAAAGGTGTGGAACTTGCAACAGATTTAATACATGAGTCAAAATCACATATTGACCGACAGGATTCAAACCAGGGATCTTCTCATTAAGGGGTAAGTGCTTGAATTGCCTATGGTATATTTATCCTACAAACAAACACACGATTTCTCTATTTTTTTGCATCATAAATTCATTTTTGTCTCTTTGTTTTGGAATGACCATTTATAGCTCTAAAATGCAATTCTAAATGCTTTCACACACAGTGATTGACCAGAGCTAATCTCATTGAAATATCACAGAAAATTTAGTAAATGACAGACATAAAATGCAAATTTTTTGTACTATGTATGTCCAGATAACCAAATCTCTTCTGATCTGAGAAGTGGTGTTAGGTCTGGATAGAAAATCACTATAATTCATTCATTTCATGTTATTATTATCTGTAAATAATCTAAAATGCCTTGTTTAAAGGTTCCATATGACGCAAAATTGATCTTTTTTTTTGTGAGCTTTAAGTCATGTTAAAGTGCTGTTTCCTCATCAAAAACATACCTGGAGTTGTGTTTTGTTTCATTCACACATGTTTGACCAACCCCTCATTATTAGTCTGTCTCGAAAAGCCCAAAATGCTCTGTTCCACCTTTTGATGTCATGAAACAGCTACATTTAACCTTAAGAGACGGACAATCCCAGGGCTGAAATTAAATGACTCCAGTGAAGAAGTTTATGGTATGGTATTTATTTATACAGGGACAGTGTACAACAAACATTGACCAAAAGGAAAGATGCATTGTACCAGGTTATAGCAAGAAATGCTCATTTCCACCTGTCGTCCCTCAGCAGGTTGATGTAAAAATGTACAGACAGTAGAATTAAATGGATCTATGACCATGCCGCCATATTAACGCTCTTAATATACTAACATTTAATTTACAAAACAAGTGATTCGCTTTAAAAACACAGTGGAGTACTTCCTGTATTGCCACATGACATCACAAAGTGGTATTCTGTTTGAGAGAAGAAATCAGCCAAAATATGAAACAAAATACAACTCCAGGTATATTTTGGATGAAGAAACAATATAGCATAAGAAAATAACACAATATGGGCCTTTTAATGTATGAGAAAATACACAAAACTCAGACGCTTAGCACAAACCACTTAAGGAAACGCATGAGCTGAAACCCATTTACCATTTCAGTTTTTATTTGTGACGAAGGCCTTCAGTGAGAATGCGTTTGGTTGCTAACATGAGAGAAGTATAAACGGAGCCTGGTAATTGCCACGTAACAGCATAAAACACTAAAACAATTACGCTCAAAGAAAACAAGCGTCTCTTAAACATGCTCCCTTTCCCAAGCAAACGGGTCATGGGGTTACTAATTATTTATTGTTTAAACATCAACAAACTGCATATTAAATCAGCGGCGCTTTTGATGACCAGGATCCACCACCAACTGTACGACTTCAAACGGAAACGCTGTACAATTCTTCTGATTCATTTGCATTTGTATGGAGAGAGGGTCACCGCACACACTCCACACCACCATCTGCAACAATACTCCATGTCATGAGCACGGGGAAGGAAGAGTCGTCTGATTAAACCTGAGGCGAGCGAGCCGGCAGAAGAAACACTACAGCTACATCACAGCAGAACGTGAGGGAATCAAAGGTGCTTGTGTGGAGTCGCCAACCAAAGAAAAGCAAAGTATCATGGAGCATGTTTAAAGAGGGCGTAACATGTAAAATCAACTTTGATGGAGCTTTTAACGATGTTTTTCAACGATATGATTCATGCATGTTTGAGGAATCATATTGCCCTGTATTTGAGTGCTCAGGAAATGTCCGTCTGCTAACCCGATAGTCACCGTCTTCCCAAATATGAAGGGACCACGGGTGCACTTCCAGGTCCATCGACTCTGGCTCCAATTGATTTTACATTGGAAAATTGTCACCCGTCTCTCTGTGACTGCTGCAGTGAGCCTCGTCATTTTATTTCACTGTTTTGTGAGCTTCATTTGCCTGGCGCTGAATGTCACACTCCCTAAGTGCACTTCCTTATACAGACTATGTTTTCACCTAAACCCCATCTCCACCCACTGCTTTATACATGTGATTATTAAAAAAAACCCTGACTTGTCATTCATGTACGGCTCTAAAATATTATGCAGCCATTTATGAATAATAATACAAACATAGGCAAGGCAAGTTTATTTGTATAGCACAATTTGTACACAAAGTAATTCAAAGTGCTTTACAGAATAAGAAATACATTAAAATCACAATACAAACAAATCAAAACATAAATAATCATCATAAAATTTTAAAATAGAGATGGGACATTAAATTAGAGAGAATTAGAGAGAAGTGTAGAGTGCGAAATGGAAAATGAAAACCTTTCAGTCATGGAGATGTGCTCCAGTTCATCTTTTGTCTTGTCTCATGGTTTTCTATCACTGTCCCGAATTTCGTTTCCCTGCGACAAACTTTGCTTGTCCCCTCACCCATAGGGGTCCAATTCTAGGCGGCGCTGTTGAGTCGGGCCGCTTTGGGCATTGTCGCGATGCCCATGTTATCAAATTTTTCTCCGGACCGGTCGATCTGATACCCCCATGTGAGACGTTTCGGCAATGTTTAGGCCCTCAAAATCATGACTGTTTGCAAGGAAAAATAATCGAGAAAACGAAGAACACCCCTCCAAAAATGTCTATGTAACATTAAAGAAAATCTGCTGCTTGCCAGGGTGAAATGCCATGATTTGTTTTGCTTGTTTGAGCAGAAAGTCATTGGACCATTTTCTAATATTAAACCAATATTGTGGTTTACAGTGAAATCTATTTCATACTTCATTGCTTAATACGAAAAAGCTGGTGAGTCTTCTTTAAAAGGCCCATATTACACTATTTTCAGAGCTATGTTATAATGTTGTTTCCTCTTCACAATATACCTGAAGTTGTGTTTTGTCTCATTCACATATTTAACAACAAAATTATTTAGGCTTTTAGAGTTCTTCTCTCAGACAGAAAACGCTCTTTTCCAACACCAGAAATGCTCAGAAACTCATTGACCTTCACTTGAATCTGGATAATTTCAGCTCTGGAGTTGCCCATTTCTACTAAACTAAAGGTAAGACAACTGTTGTAGTCGGAACAGAGCATTTTGAGGTTTGGAGACTAATAATGCAGCGTTCCGCAAACGTGTGAATGAAACAAAACACAACTCTAGAGGTGTTTTTGAGGACCTAACAGTGTTATAACCTGGATAAAACCTCACAAGAGTCAATTTTGCATTTAAAAATGATGTCAGATTTTATACCAAACAAAACTTAAAGTCTGCAAACTTTTAGTAGTTAGACCAAATATATCAAAGAAGTCAATATTCAGTTGGGCAAGTGTCGAGCTGGACAATCATCAACCCCTACACCACAGGTGGAGCTGTAATTTTCAACAAAAACTTCTACTTAAAGGACTTTTAATTAATGAGTTGTTGCTGAGCATATCGTCACTGAGATTAAACCTGTCAGTTCCTTTTCTTTTTACACCTCGGGCAAAACTCCCTCATGAAGAATCAATGCTTATTTTATGCTAACCCGAGACCACAACAATAATGTCATCCTCAGCCAAAGTAAGCACTGCCATCTTGCCTCCTCCAAATCAATGCGATGCTGTCTGTCTCACCTAACTCCTCTAAGTCTGTTTTTGTGCTTGGGCCAAGTTCCAGCGGCGCGTCGGACACAGGGCTGATAATGCCGGCATCTGTCAGAAGAGCTTAGATATTCCTTTCCAAGCGAGCAGCAGGGATGGACTATAGATGCGCGGCGTTCCTTGGCAGCACAGGAAAAAAAGAGGACATGAAAAAATAAAAAAAAAATCATTCCCTATGTACTTTCAACATGCACTGGCTGAGGCTTTGCAGAGCAGATATGCTGAAAGCCCGTGGTAAGGTTGTGAAACTCACAGGAACTTAAATAGCCCAGCTCTGCCTTCAGTGGCAGGTTTAGAACCAAGATTCAATATGGGCTTCAGAAGCGGCTCCGATTGGAAAAACATATTTGAATATTAAAGCAATTTCTCTCTCTTTTAATACATGACTTTATATATATATATATATATTGCATCTTTGTATTCTGCATAAATATGATATAATGGTAGGGTATTAATACTTTGCAGCTGATTTCATCAATATTCCCTGGAGGTGTGAAGCACTACTCTAACAGAAGCTCTATTACACAAATTGGACTTCATTTGAGCTTTATTTTAACTCAATCTGACAAAAATCACAAGAAAATGACAGTCACAGCCTTTTTCATTTAGTCCCTCTTAGTCTCAACAAAAAATAAAACTCCTAAACAGAACCATCAATGCTCAGATTGATCACAGGCTCCTGAAAATGTGTTGTTTAAATCCATCCTGTATTTTTTTCTTTTGAGTTTTCAGACTATATTAGAACATTTTTGCTAGTTTTTGCTCATGTGCGCATTGTGTCACCGTTCCTCCACTTGAGATACATGTAGAACACCCCCAGCGTAATGTCACTACAGAGCATCAGTGACCAGATCTCCATGAAGACAAAACGATAACGCAGAGAAATATCAAGTTACATGTGAGATCTGTGGAGTGGTGATCCTGTTCCCAGTAAGAATGCATATTTTCACTGTTTTTTTGTTTTTTTTTTGAGCCATAAAACACCTGTAATTGATAATGCTACACTATGGCAAACCCTCCTCCAGAACGGTTACATAGAGCACCTTTAAGTACAATGCAAAAACTGTCAAATTTAACAGCAAAATGTATTTAAAAAATTATTCAGATTTGGAGGATTGGACTATTATTGTCGAAGATATTTCACAAATGGAAAGACTGACACTTATACAAAGATTTGAATACGACAGGCATGAGGAGGAAGAAAAAGGAACATTAGTGATATTCCCTGTACATTGCAACTCAAATGTTCAAATATTTGTATTTTCTTGTTTTCTTATTTTTACTTTGTATTCTTAAAGGAGATAAAATACTACAGTAGAGAGATAAGTAGAGTGAAAGAAACCAAACACGTGAAAGAATGATCAAAGGGGGAAAAAAGGTAAATTGTACGTTTGTGATTTACAACTGTCATCTCCATTTGATTGTCAATAAAATTTGAATTTAAAAAATCTATATATATATATATTGTTCAGTGTAACAACATGCAACAGCCTGTGCCTAATGCATTACATAAAAACCTGTAATACTATATCACACAAAGCTGCTCGTCTCAAATGAAATACGATCAGTCAGTAGTGGCTGTTTTACACAAGCTGCTTAATAGGGACTAAATGTAGTGTCAAATAAAGTGTTGCCGTTCATTTCCATGTACGTGCCCACGGTTATCACACAACTGATTATATCTGTTGTGATGTAGGTAACTCAGCTTGGGTTTGATGAGACTTGTATTTCACATGTATGATGACCTTTTCTTCCTTTTATAGCCACATTTTAATGGCACAATTTCCCCCCAGCATGTTGTAATTACACTTTACTATTATACTCAACTTCATTATTCCTCTATAAACAGGTAATTTATGTTTTGTTTCATTTTTAGTACCTGTTCATACAATATACAATTTAGTATATCACAAACATAAACAATGTATTGGTAAAACTTGTGCTATTTTATGATCATGTGAAGGGCCAATATAACGTTATTTTCTGATTTATGTATCATATATTGCTGTTTTCTCATCAAAAACACTTGGAATTGTGTTTTGTTTAATTCGCACGTTTAACGCACAAACTGAAAACGCTCTATTCCACTTTATGATGTCATGTGGTAATACAGGAAGTGCTCCACTGCGTTTGTAAACTCCATAACACTTCACCAGAGGCATTTGGATCATTTCAGTCCTGGAATTGTCCATTTCTGTTGCATTAAAGATTCAATTCAGCTGTTAACTTGAAAACTACCACTACATGACATGACAAGTTGGAGATGTAAACATACGAATTAACCAGGATTACTCAAACATATGTAAATGAAACAAAACACAACTCTGGATCTGCTTTTGATGAGCTAACAGCATTATAACGTGGCTTAAAGCTCACAAGAATCGTTTTTGTGTAATATTGGACCTTTAAATGACGACAGGAGTTTTCTCGAATACAAATAATGAAAACTAACAATTCAATTCAATGCACCCGCCCCCTCTCAAAACAAGAAAACGTCGGGATTTTAGTGCAGTCCAAAATCAATAGTGAACAAAAGCAATGGGAAGTATATTGAGGTAGACTGCAGCTCGTAAATAAAGTACAGTATATTCTGCTCTATGGCGCTGGAAGACAAAGAAATACTAAATTGCTGTAGGATAGTTTATGATCAACGAGGCTCCTGGAGCATTGGACCAGGCTGAACCGCAGGGGTGAGGACATAAGCTACAGTGTGAACCCTCTTAGCCCTCAGCATGCTGTGGAGCACTCCAAATTGGACCAAAAACTTTTCATTGGGCAGATGGCCGCAGGGTGTTTGGTAACCCACACATTGTAGGGTTAACAGCAGTGATATACAGGGTGTAAATCACGACACATGGATATATGCACTGAATGGGATAAGGTACTGTATTGACATTTCAGGTAGACATTATCACATTATTTTAAGAAATGGGCACAAAAAAAGAACAATTATAGGCTACATTACATGACATTACAGTATAAACGAGTGATGCTGGAAGGGTGGATGAGCTGCAGTACAGTTTATGTAGAAATGTCTTATATATTTGTAGCTGCCAGTCTATGCCACCGTCTCCAACCAATGCCAATAACTCACAGACGCATTCATGTCAAGGTAAGATGAGTCTGTCTTGCACAAGGACACAACAGTAGCCATTAGTCAGAGCTTGAATCAAAACTTTTTGCTATGCTGTTCCGAGAAAACCACTCAATCTGAGCTGTGGTCTCCCATGTCTTCATCTCATACATTTAAGCAGTTTTACGTGCAACTCTTACACTATAATTACTATAATATCAAATAAAATGTGTCAACTGTTACAAAGTTATTGTATTTTTTTCAGGTTTTCAAGAGTTAAATCCCTAAAAAACTTTTCTTTTGGTGTATTGGTTATAATAGGATAAATGTTGTATCTTATAAGCAGGGTTCCCTCAGTGAAACAGTAGCTTAACACCACCACAGGCACCACACTGCTGCTTGTTTTTAGTGCTTCTGGTTTTTAACAGTCTGACATTAAGTATTTATGTGCAATAGAGATGCTCAGATTAGACAGTTTGTGATAAAAGATAACTATTCTAATAAAAAAATACATATTTCAATCAATGCCACAGTTACATCTGAAGTGTTTAGCTATGAATTTAGAGACATTTCATCTTTAATTCTTGCAAAATTATTCATAATCATAACTCCTTCAGTTCTAAACTTTGACAAGAAATTACGCCTCTGCATTGAAAAAAAAGGTCGGTGGATTTGCAAAAAAAATATGGAAAGCTGTTTCATGCAATAAAATTATGTGTAGGCTTTGAAATGTATTCAGTCCCTACTGCACATAATTTTCTAAGAACATGAACATAAATGTTACATGTTGATGAAATGTGATCAAATGATGTTACATATGCATATTTATCTTACGTTACCTTCTCATGAAAATGTTCCTTTTTTATGGTTTTATTTTTTATACATAATTAAATTGTGTGGACACAGTTACTTTAACATGCAACATCAGATGTCTGTTTGGAGAAGAGAACATTTCCATTATGATTTACTTCTTTGTGTTGTATTTTTAAACTTGTACTTTTCCACTGGAGTAGCTCTCGTCTCAATAACACTTGAGCACATTCTGGTTATTTACTTTGGGTTGTACATGTTTAAATATAGCTGAAGCACCTTTTATTCTCTTATAAGATAATGGCCCAGATGCTGCTTTTCTTCTCCAAAATGCACTAACAGGTAGGGAATCTGGGATATAGACCTCCTAGTGCCACATCACCAAAACACATGATAAATGTTCACCTGGAACTTTATGTTGAAAATATATAATTCTGTTCAAATCATTTTAGTTTTTTTTTCACTTTCTTCATCAGTGGTCTGTGTTTTGTTCTCAAACATCTTCCTTTTTCTGAAAGATACAGATATTTTTATTTTAACTGATAACTTCACTTTCAGAATGTTGGCAAACAGGACTAACACCAACTCTTAACATTCATGAACGTACCCACAGCTACAGCACTGCTCTGGATCTCACTCTTTGTTTAGAGACGACTCTGGAAGCAGCATAGTTACATTCGCCCTAATTTGAAGTAAAACGACACAAACATGTATTTACAGTGACTACATTCTAGGCCATACACAAAATATTGTATTTCTGTGTCTTATTGTATCTATTTATTCTAATATATTGAATTTAATCTTGAAAAAGGCATAAATGAATATAAAATATGAACTTTATCCAAGCGTTGACCCCATTTCTCCGTCCACCACAGTTCAATCTCCCTTTATTGATTAGCATTGGATTGGATATGGCTTAGCACTAATTCACTTTTGCACAGAGAATTAATTGTGGTCAAATGGACGAGTTCTGATGTAAATGCAAAAGGGAAATTGATTTGGCACCATGTTTCATTGTTATTCTTATGGGCACACGCGCGATGTTGTTTTGGGGAGGTGAAAGAAATCCACACAGAGACGGGTTGTGACCGCTGCGGACGCTAGGTGTCACCCTTGCGACTTTGAACGCGGCCCGGTGTCTGCGGGCGGTGAGGCTGGTGAGGGGAGCAGACAGAGGAGGAGCGGAGAGGCCTGGCTGACGCGTCTGTGTGAATGAGAAGATTTGAGAAGAGTGAGCAATATAGCAACATGCAGGCGTGTCGCTGAACGCTGCATTTTAACCAAGAGTAGCTTTACTATAACGAGCCCTGTTCCCACTTTTGTCAACCCGAGAAATGCCCCAAACTGTTAGAATTATATAGGCACTATTCGATGGCCTATTGTATTTACGCACATACTAAAAATAGTTTAACAACTTCAGATGCCATTAAGAAATCTGGTGCTTGTACGTGGGCTTTAAATAACCAATTAAATCCAAGGTGCGTTGCGCGTAATATTCTTTCATAATAACACTGGCTATCATAAAAAAAGAGATGCAGTGCGGGATACTTATTTTCTTTAATAATAAAAACCGTGCTGTGTTGCTTATTGATCCAGTGGAGAGATGTAAGTTCAATCACACTCAAGTATTATAATCGATAAGAGAAACGTTCATAATTGGAAATCGCCTCGCATGGTTGTGTTACGCGATAAAAGATAAATAAAGGATATATCGAGGTGTTTAGACTTGCAAGGGCAGTGCATCAACACCCATGGGGGACTTGGGAAATATACGCTTCATTCCGAAAGATAAGATCTGCTCCACGTGATAAAAATAACAGCATGGATCAAACGCACCAAGTTTGAGACTAATGGGAATAACGGCAGCATCTCACCCTCGGATCTAAGAGGGAAATACTTTTTTCTATACTCAGGGGATACGGCAAAAGACTCCCATGGGTGCCCGCCCTGAGAGGTGGAGGAAGGGAGAGAGACCTGACTTTTGGGACACATCTAATATCACCACTTAGTGTTTCAACTTGTAACGCAGTAATTGCCCGTCGCCTAGTCTATCTGCAAAAAAGGAGAGGAAGAAGGAGAGAGAACAGGTAGTTGCTTGCTGTGCTTGGCCCCGCCCACCAGCACTGGGAGCCTCCTGTGTAACCTCTGATTGGCTGAGGGGAATGCGGGTCCAGAGACTGAGCGCAGGGCTTGGAGACGCGCGGCCGCCAGTTTGCGCCAGTGAAGCGAGAGGAGCGCACGTTCGGAGAGAGCCACAGACGCACACGACACACTGACTGCTGTCTCCTCCTGGATAATAGAGGCTTCTACTGCTGCAGCCTCAACATGGCACGGCTTTAGGCGCAGCGTCTCCTCCCTCTGCGCACACAGCGGATTGCTTTTTCCCCGCTTTGGACTCGTTTTCGGGATATTTTTCAATCTTTTTCAAACTGGGAAATAATTCAACAGACAAGACTCGGGCTTAAAAGCTTATGTGGACTTATGCGATGTGGTGCCATTCCGGTGCTCCCCAGCACTGTTCCTTAACATCTAAGGACTGAATATTTTGTGCATCCAGACAAGTAAGATGTGCCATTACACCCATTCTGTCTTTTGACCACATTGGAGGACTTTATTTCACAATTCTGTGGACTAACACGCTGAAAAGGATTCATATTCTGCGTTAACTATCCGTCGATACTTTAAAGATGCACAGTTTGTGCTGTGAGTCGTGCGTAACGGCCGCCTGACGGGTGCTTCGTGGATTTACACGGCTCTGGCAGAGTATAGTGTGAATCTCCGGCATGTTCCCGGTGCCGCTGCAGTCCACTGGAGGATGTGCTCTGAGATTGAAGTAGGACACTTGTTAGAATTTCTCATGTTTAACAGTGGACTTTCTGAATGAGATGAGACCGGTGTTCTGTGGTTCTCGTGCGTAATTGTCCACAACCAGAGCGAGAAAAGTCAACAGGTTCAAATCAAAGCAAGAAGATGGAGTTAATACAGTTAATCTTGCTATTCTTGTTGTTTTGGATCGGAGCCGAGGCGGTGATTAACCTCAAATATGGAATAAACGAGGAGATGAAGCCCGGATCTGTGATTGGGAACGTGACGAAGGACGCACTAAAGCAGGGATTTCAGATTGCACCGCAGCCTCCGTACCTGAGGGTGATTTCTAATTCCGAGCCGCGATGGGTGGAACTGAGCCCGGGCGGAATCCTTACAACCCAAATGAAAATTGACCGGGATGTAGTTTGTCGACAGAACCCAAAGTGCATTATTTCCCTGGAAGTGATGTCAAACTCTATGGAAATCTGCGTCATCAAAGTTGAAATAGAGGATTTGAATGATAACGCACCCAGATTCCCCACTAGCCACATTGACATTGAAATTTCTGAAAACGCCGCCCCTGGTACTCGCTTTCCCCTAGAGGGGGCAAGCGATCCGGACTCAGGTGTCTACGGAGTGCAGTCCTATTCCATCACTCCCAATGAGCTTTTCGGACTAGAAATCAAGACCAGAGGCGACGGCTCCAAGATTGCAGAGCTTGTCGTGCAGAAATCACTGGACAGGGAAACCCAATCACATTATACATATGAACTGAGCGCGGAGGATGGAGGGGACCCGCCAAAAATAGGCGCGGTCCAGTTAAACATCAGAGTAATAGACTCCAATGATAACAACCCGGTGTTTGACGAGCCAGTGTACACAGTCAATGTAATGGAGAACTCTCCCGTTAATACTATAGTGATAGACTTGAACGCCACAGATCCGGACGAGGGCACTAATGGAGAGATTGTGTACTCTTTTAACAGCTACGTCACTGAAAAGACAAGGGACGCTTTCAAAATTGACCCGAGAACTGGGGTCATTACTGTCAACGGCGTTTTGGATTATGAGAGCACACAAATCTACGAAATAGACGTTCAAGCCAAAGATCTGGGTCCCAACTCCATCCCTGCCCACTGCAAAGTCACAGTCAACGTGATGGATATGAACGATAACGCGCCCGTCATCAGCCTCCTGTCACTCAACACGGAGATGGTGGAAGTTAGCGAGAACGCACAGAGAGGATATGTCATTGCGTTAGTGAGAGTGTCCGATAAGGACTCGGGGGCGAACGGCAAAGTGCAGTGCAGGCTCCAGGGCAATGTTCCGTTCAGGCTGCAAGAATACGAGAGCTTTTCCACTATACTTGTGGATGGCAGGCTTGACAGGGAGCAGAAGGACACGTATAACCTCACTATCCAAGCAGAGGACAGCGGTATACCCCCTTTACGCGCCACCAAATCCCTCGTAGTTAAAGTTACCGACGAGAACGACAACCCTCCCCTTTTCTTAAAGCCACACTATCAAGAGATGGTCATGGAGAATAACTTGCCCGGGTCCTGCCTGTTGGAGGTGGCAGCTGAGGACCCGGATTTAGGCATGAATGGCACTGTATCATACTCCATAGTCCCCGGTGAAATAAAGCACATGGATGTAAACACGTACGTGAGTATCAACCCATCAGGCAGAATCTATTCCATGAGATCATTTGACCACGAGTACACCAGGACTTTTGATTTTAAAGTTTTGGCACGGGACAATGGCAATCCATCACTGTCCAGCAACGCCACTGTTCGCATTGTTGTCCTGGATGTGAACGACAACACCCCCGTCATGACGAACCCCCCTCTGGTCAATGGCACCGCTGAGGTCTCCATCCCTCGGAACGCGGGAGTGGGCTACATGGTGACCCAGGTAAAAGCGGACGACTACGACGAGGGGGAGAACGGGAGACTGACGTACACCATTTCAGAAGGAGACAGGGCTTATTTTGAGATAGACCCGGTGAATGGAGAGGTGAGGTCCACGAGGTTGTTTGGAGAAAGCGTCAAATCCACCTATGAGATCACGGTGGTGGCGAGGGACCACGGGAAGCCAGCCCTCTCTGCGTCGGCCTACATTGTTGTGTACCTTTCCCCGGATTTGAACGCACAGGAGTCTATTGGACCGGTCAACCTGTCCCTCATCTTCATCATCGCCCTGGGTTCTATAGCAGCCATCCTCTTCGTCACCATGATCTTTGTGGCTGTTAAGTGCAAGCGGGACAACAAGGAGATCCGGACGTACAACTGCAGGTACTGGTCATGTCTGATGTCATGTGTGTTAGGGCTGCACTTGAAAAAAAAGAAAAAAAAAAGAAAAAATGGTGGCTGAAAGTGTAGCCAAAACTCCATTCTCCCATTCTCCAAGCATGGTTTGAATACTCCATACTGTTGTTTTTATAGTAAAACCAAGGTGACCAGATGTCCCTATTTACCCGGGACAGTCCCAGTTTTGAGGCCTGTGTCCCCTGTCCCAGCAGATTTATCCAAAACCACTGATTTGTCCCTATTTTTGACCAATCTGATCGCTGCCAACAGAAAAGAGAGCCATAAATTGTCACTTGTTTAGGTAAAATACAGAAAAGCTGCTTAAAAATGGCCAAAACACCAAGAAAATGTGAGTATACTGGCTCACACTGCCGAGTGCATGACAGTTATCTTTAACTATGCAATCATTTCACAATTTTATTCTTCCCAACCACCACAAACCAGGGATGTTCCAGTTTTTTTTTGTTTTTTTTTTGAAAATCTGGTCACCCTAAGTAAAACTGATCATGTCAGAATAGGGATGGGCGATACTGACAAAACTAAATATTCCAATCACAATATTTAGATGATTTCATGTCAATCCCACAGAAATATGCTAAAACATGTCTTAAATGTGTTTGTGGAATTTTTAAGTGTCATAAAAATGTGAAATCACCCTCAAAAGTACAGACATTTTTAACTTTTTGCAAAACTTTTAGGCCTACTTAATATTCAAACCTTGCACATTTTCAAAACATCCCACAGAATATTATCAGTATTATGATAATCGGCCCACTTCTAGTCAGAAGTGTCCAATAACGGATCAATACACTCTTATATGAGATCATTTTGTTGTTTTCATGCAGTGCAGCCCTAGCATTTGTATGTGTTTTGAAGGTGGTGTAGGCAAAGCATGCTACGCTGAGGCTGCTGTTCTCTATGTGATTTGCCTTTGTGATGTAGCACGTATGAAACCACACAATCAAAAGTGAAAATTTGCCTAATCAGACGTGCAGGGGAGGTTCTTTTTCCATTTAGCTTAAGGGCCCACTGTTCCATGCTACGACAATATGAGTGATTGACTGAGTTAATCCAGAGAATGTAACCAATTGACTCGTAAATACCACCGCCCAAACTGTCATGTCCAATTTGTGGCGGTGGTTGCTGACAATTAATGCCCCCCGACTTCAGTATAAACCAGCAGTAGCAGACATTTTTATGGTTCATGTGCAGCCAGAGCGATTATCTTTGGCCACTGTAGGAGTTCTTTTCTATTGCATGATCATGTGAAATCAAATAATCATCTATAACATGACATGGAATAATTTCGAAGTCGTCATTATGAATGCTCGGAGGTCACCTGATTATTATTTCCCAGGTCGTGCGCACAGAGCTGCTGTTTAGTTCATCAATCGCAGCATCGACTCTGCCTTTGATTTCCCTGCGCCATGTTACAAGTATAAATTTACATATAGATTGGGTTTGAGAATTTAACCTGGAGCTATAATCATATTTGGCTCTAAACATAATTTGGTCAATCTGAAGCAAAGTTACACAGTTTTCCAGCTGCTATAAGGAGACAAGCTATAGGGCAGGACTGCAACTGCATTGATTAGATGACAATAGAGTCGATAATATGTATTGATTGGTTTTAATCACGTTTCAAAATCACATGTTCTCATAGGCCTGGAGCAACACTTAATATGTCCTCACAAGATTCTGTAAAATGCATTTTGTTTTGAACCAAAGTAAGAGTTAAAGGTGCACTATGTAACTTTTCAGGTATCCATGGAGAACGTACAGTACTTATTACTGGATGCATCTCCAAAGATCTCACCTCAGCTGTAGCTAGGGCTGGACAAAAAAGTAAAATCTCATTGTTTTTTGCACACACTGAACCATTTTAATTGATTTTAATTGCAGTCAGAGCATGGACTGACTTAAGAGCCCCACCTGTAGCTTGGCCCAGTGGCGTGAGCCGCTTGTCTCCATGGAGATCGATGTGTTTAATGCCATACTATAGAACATTCCAGGCGAAACAACAGCATCTCCATGGAGACAAACATGTAGGTGTGCCCAGCTTCCGAAAACTTACATAGGACACTATAGGAAAATATGTAAAAATACATTTACACCATAATAGGTATGAAACTAAACAAAAACACAAAGAAATCTTAAATAAAATCAACATATTTATAATGATAATTCAAAATTCTAAAACGACAATCTAGCTTAACCAGTCTAAACGGCTGCATTACTTTAGGGAGGCCCAGTGTTAACCTCCAGGCCTCAGCTGAAATGAGAAGTGATGTCTCTTATTGGCACGGGCAACAGTAATGGGCACAACAGATTGTGAATGCACACTGCTCACAGCACTTGTGTGAGAGGCCTTCCCTGCTGGGCGCTTTAATCACTCCTGGTACAGCCTCCTTCTCAGTTGCCACCTTGAATTTGAACAGCACTTATCTCAAATTCATTGCTTGTCCCTCTGTCTGCCCTGGCTGCCTGCCTCTGAAGATTTCTATTCTACAAGATTTGAATTTTGGGATGTGCACACTGGTGACTGAATATAAAAAACCGAAACAGTATCTTTTATTATTCAAACACTCTCTAAAAAGAATGTCAAATTTCTCTGGTTTCAAGTTATTTTAGCTCTGGATGACTCAGATTTGCTTTCATTTCACCTGGTCAATGGACGGGCTGAACAATTTCGAAGAAAAAACATATCTAATCAGGGTTTTTTCACTGACAACCATTAAGATTAAATTTCTTCTTCAGTTCTGTTAAAAGTGCACATTGTGAATATATCCAGGAGATTAAGACTGAAACATTAACTGCTAAACTAATACAAGAAACTCATGCATCTCAGAACACTACAGGCGTACCATATATTTGCATAATAAAATTGAATATTTAGTTTGTTTAAAAAGAAAATGATGCTACTTATGTAATCTGCAGCCTTTTGCGACCATTCAGTCTACCCTTGATTTAGTTTCATTTAGATACTTTCCTTTACTAGTTTGTGTTAATATTTAGTTCTTATCAATCGGGTCTAGTTATCAGTTAGATGATCTGACTGAATTCAAATGTGATTTCAATACTAAGGAAAAGAGATTTTCTGAGATTTTTTGTCCTTTTTATGTTATCTTTTGCTCAGTATCAATATCCTAGCCAATACTTCCATATCAGTACCCTAGTTTGATCACATTTTAGCCCTTTTTGCCTTCAGTTTTATTCATTTTTTTGTTTTCCTCTCCTTATTTTGTCCTTACAGTGCTTGAAAATCAAACAATTTCCAAGGTAGTTGCTTAAAAAAAAATCTGATAATTGTTTTTTTTTACTCAATACACCAAACATTCGACAGTTCTAGTTATGAGCATGGTTTGAAGCAAGGGAAGTACTTTTCATGTTTATGGATTATAAAGCAAGGATAATAAACCATATGCTCCGCGCTGTAAGGATAAGAATTTCGTTGGAAGTAATACTGATGGAACAAACAGCACATCGTAAGGAATATGTCTACTGAAGTTAGGGAGTCATCGCTGTGGAGATAGCAGCATCTGTTCACAGGCTCCAGACTTGTAAAAAGTGCAAGTCTGTGCAAAGAATGGTTATTTCCCCCACTCTGAGGACGCTTTGATGGAACATGGCTGCGTTGCTCATTTGCTCCTATTAAACTCAAATGACTTCAGTTCAAGTTTGCAGCAGCGAGCCAAAGCAGCCTAAATGAATTTGAATCTGCAGTTCTCTCTCCATACTGCCAGTGGACTGCGCCTGATAATGAAAGAAAGGAGCCCAAATGGAATTAGTGTGGGTTACTGTACGTGTGCTTTGAATAAAATTGCATAGACCGGTAGTGCTGTTGCCCGGTCGAAACGTCGTGTTGTGGCTTTGCCTGTGTGGTCTTTGCATGTTTGCATATTGTGTGCCTTGCCTTTGTGAGTTGTTGTTAAGCATGCAAACGCAAAACTAAAGAATGGAAAAGCTATCGCAATGTTAAGTTTTAAGTGTGCGGTTCTAGCCCTGGACACAACAAAGCAAACATAATCCTGCACAGTCATTTGGATAGTTAGTGGGATTTTGTGTCATTTAATCTCAAGTAGACTTAATGCTGCTCGTGACTGTATAGTTGAATGTTTCCCATCAGATAAAAAAGGAGACATTCTCCTCAAAATGTTGCCAAGAATTTCTTTATTTGTAAGGAGTGCTGAAAAAAACAAACAAAATATAATTGTAATAATTATTCTGATTGCAATAATAATAACAAACATTCCCTCACTGCTTTTAGTCTGCCTGATTAGAAGAGATTTTCAAATTTTAGAAAAAGGCTGTAGGCTGTAGTTTGAGTTGCATTTTCTTACATTATTTTCCTGTGTTTTTGGCAAATTTTATAAGCACAAAACATATAGATCAAAGTGATCAATAATACTTTAAAAAATGTTGACTTAAAAGCTAATCAAGTGACAAACAACACAATACATACTACGATTCTTAGTGTAGTTTTATGGTAAATGTACACTGATGTTCTGAAAGATACTCATGGAGTTGTGTATTGTTATGCCCTACACAAGCAAATTAGCCTAACTACATTACTCTTGAGCACAATAAGCACAGACTGCAGAGACAAAACTGGCAAAGATCAAGTGTCCACGGTGGAACAGTTCCCTTATTGGCATGGCACGCTGGCACCGCTTCTTTTGACTGTACAAACAATAGCTGAAGACAGAGCACTGCTTTATTGAGTCTGTTCAGTTTCTTCTACTTGCGCAGGGTGGCGGAGTACTCCTACGGCAACCAGAAGAAGTCCAGCAAAAAGAAAAAGCTCAACAAGAACGACATCCGCCTGGTGCCGCGCGACGTGGAGGAGACTGACAAGATGAATGTGGTGAGTTGCTCCTCTCTCACCTCCTCCCTCAACTACTTCGACTACCACCAGCAGAGCCTGCCCCTGGGCTGCAGGCGTTCCGAGAGCACCTTCCTAAACGTGGAGAACCAGAACTCCCGGAACGCCGCCCCTAACCACGGCTACCAGCACCAGTTCCCCGGACAAGGTCATCAGCAGCCAGACCTGATCATCAACGGCATGCCCCTGCCCGAGGTGAGACACAACCCGCTTACAATGTTGGGTCACTGCTTTGGGCTGCACCAGACAGCATCCAATATGTAGTGAAAGTGGAACTACCCGATTTTTATAACCAAAGACCTGGAGGCTGTTACAATGGATTCTGCTGTAAAGTATTTATGCTGTTTAGTTCTCAAAGTCAGTCAAGGTCAATTTAATATCTCAAAATACTTTTTTCTCCTAATACTGTCAAGAAAAGTTCTACCAAGCAATGCAAACTAGCTATTGGGTGTGGTAAAAACATTCTCATGATAACAGTAAGAGTAATTCACTACATTTTTGCTAAAAAGTACTCGTAACTATCTTGGTGTTGATTCATCTTGAAGATAAACGTGAATGCAAACACTCAACTGCAAGTGCAAGTTTTTTATGATATAGCCAGCCATTATACTCCATATTTTAATTTAGTATATTAAAATAACACAAAAATGCATTAATATAGTCCTCTACTCGCTATTAAGTCCTTCCAGTCTTTCTTTTAGCCAATCAGAGCATCCCTTATTTGACTCAGAAACAAACCACTAAAGTCTACCATCTTACAGTCTAATGAAAACAACATGTTATCTTCCGTTTTCCTCCACTACAAATCGGGTAGTTCCTCATCTTAGCAACCACACTAGCGTTTGCAATCCCATCCTCCTCTCACAACTTAGCCCTGCGCGCCCTCGTGAGTGTAGTCAAATGTCTCTGTTTTATTGATGTTGCAGCTAAGCTATTCAAAATGGCATGCGTGACTATTTGTCAGTAGATCTGCGCAGAATCCTTCCAAGGCATTTTAAGGTGGCCTGACACCGAATCTGACCTGTGACTGAGCGAGCACTTTGCCAAGCACAAATCTGGAGGCCTGACAAAATAGATTATTCGGCTTCACTTACTCAGCCAGTGCAATTTTTCACCTTATTTTTTTCCTGTTTGCTTAGCTACTGCAAAAAAGCCGACAACTGCTAGGCGTCTGTGTACCTGCCAGATGTATTGACCAGGCTAATCATCGAGCATTGAGAGGCATCATTGCTTAAAAGCTTTCTTTGTCCATTTGGCTGTAGTTGTTTTTTCTGTTGCATGGCTATTATATCATCAGATCACTCATCACGCCCCATGCATGGCTCTATCACACATTTTACATACATAGGCTATTCAAGCAGAGTTTATTTGCACACCGGCTGATCTTTGGTCTATAGATTTCTGAATGTATAAACTGCTCAATTGGATTCTTTAGACTCTCTCTCGCTTCTCCCTGACCCACTTCTTCATTTCCACAGAGAGCACGGCGGACATTTTTGTTTGCACTTATCCGCCTTGTTTACATTTCTGCGCATTTTTTGCTAACGCTGTAGATGGATAGCTTCTAAACGCGGTGATTGACGTCAGTTGCAATCTCTGTCGGGAGATGATGGTCAGGCGAAGGGAGCCGAAGGGGGGCAGAGATGGTTTTAAAACAAGAAACACAAGATGGATATTGACGTATTGACTGGCCGATCCGCAGAGATCCAGGCACCCATGGATCGTGCGGGCTCGGTGAGACCTACTTACAGGCATGCTGATTTACTGGGGCTGTCTGGGATGGCTCCGCTGCTCTTTGAGTGGAAGTGTGTGTGTGTGTGTGTGTGTGGATACAGCACAGGTGGAATGGAATGAGAAATGGGGGAGAGAGGGGAAGAAGAGGAAGGGAGGGGGGGTCCTATGGTTTTATCCGGTCAGCGGAGGCATAGGTGAGGGAGGGGATGCGGGGGCGAGTACATGCAGTGACCCGTATGCTGTGATTGTGTTTTGCTGGCGGGGAAGCACAGCGCAGGTCACCGCCAGTCTCGTCATAGCCAAAAATATGAGTCTTCTGTCTTGCTTGTTGATGAAGACTGCGCACTTGAGCCAATCTAATATCATTTCGATGTAGGGAGGCGCAATATTGTCAAAATTTGTTCGTTTTTTTTGGCGTATCTCCACCACTTATAGAGATGTTCCGACAGTCCATCAAAACTGTGCTAAAATGTTCCTGTAAATGTCTTTTTTTAGGCTCAAGTAAAGCAAAAAGTGTTAACTATAATTTAACAAAAATGCAAAAATATACCCTTATATCAACCAAGATGGCTACTGATAGAGGCTTATGTCGTAATTTCTCAACATCTGATTTACAATACTGCCCTATAAAGTCATAACGTCGTCATATTTGGTCATTTTGGGGGTATTTGAGACTTCCTTTATCGCGTGGATAAATATTATGAGCCAATTTGATTGTTTTAATGAGAAAATAAAGGGCTTTGACAACTGTAACATGCAAAATCATACGAGAAACCACAGTAGAACAGCGTAACAACGTTATTTTTCTCAGTTTTACACTCGAGTTAAGGTCTTTTGTGTTTGTAGGGCAGAATACTCGCTCTGTATCAGTGGTGGTGGTGGTTTGGAGGTTGACGGTTCAGTTCCTCGCACATCTCCAGTCACAGTGTCTATGGCTGCTGTAAGAGTGATTGTTTGTTTATATAGAAAACTGCCCAGTGATCTGAAGAGAAATTTCACCAATAGAAGAATGCATTGCCTTAATTGAATTTTATAATCATAAATCAGCAGAAATGTTTGTTTTGACAAAATAACAGCCAGTTTTCTCACGAATAATGTGTTTATTATTGAATCTTCACAATGTTAAGACAGGCTAAAACACACTTATTTTACATAATGTGAATTTATGATCTTATGAACTTGCTCTTTTCACAGTCATACAGTTTAATGCAGTTTGCCGTTATTTACAAGCTGTTAAATGTCTATGCCCTCTGAAATTGGCCCTGATTTACGATAATTTCTGAAGGCTAAAATCCATCTACTGAACTCCCTCTTCTCACCAAATAAGCCTTTTATTTGTCTGAGCTAATGAAAAAGTGCAGAGGAAGAAGACAACTAGAGCCTGAGATTGATCCGAATGCTTGCATATGCAGGCCGCGCACTGGTGTTGATAGAGCTGTCGAGGGGCAGATCCTCCGATAAGAGAGCGAGGAAGAGAGACAGTCCGAGGCAGGTGTCTGGGGCCTCGGCGCATTACCCCATTTTCATATTCGATCCTGATTGGCTGAGAAGCGGCGGGGGCCCGTTTAGCATGCAGCGCTGGTCCACGCCCGCCTTGCACATGATGTCGACAAATATCTCTTTGACCTGCCTCTCGCGTTTATAGGCCTGGACTGAGAACAGAGGGGAGCGTGTGTGCATGAGAAGTGGCTATGAAAAGCAATGGGGCACAATAAAGGGACGGGGCAATGTCAGATTTTAGTGTTGGGGTTATTGGGGGAAGGCATTTTTAATCAGTTTTATCAAGTTGAGTTTCTTTTTAATTCAACTTTTATGAAACTGAAATAAAGTGTAATGCAAAATAAAAAATAAGCAAAGATTTGAACACCAAAACTCAAACAGTTCTTACTTTAATTCTTAATTATATAAGTTTTTTTCTTCATATCTGCTTCTTTCTAGTCATTGAAATACCTTCTGTTATATTTACATTATATATTGTCATTCATTGTACTACTGTGTGTTTTCATGAGAGGAGCAAATAAAAAAATACTGAAAATGCATAGTTTACCAGTGAATTTGTGGCATAGAGTTTTCAATTCAAAACTTTTAAACAATTTTTCCATATTTGACTGAAGTACCAGAGGGAATAATGCGTTTTTCTATACAAAAGACTGAACTTTTGCCATAGGACTAATATTGTGTCTTTGTAAGTAAGAAATTCAGCATTTTCAGTTCAAATATTTACTTCAGTTCTATTTTCCTGCACTCAAATCTGAAATTTTGACATGAAATTAAAAAATAAATAAATACAATATTAGAACGTGAACCCAAATGACCAAAAAACCCATTCATCTTGACATCCAGAGCACAATGCCTTCTCCATAGTGACAAGTTAGCTTTAAGTATCCAGCTCTTAAAAGCAGTAATTGTGGATTCTATTTATAGCGCAAACAACAGCAGTGAAATCAGCGATAATTGCGTTGTTAAAAAGAACCAGCTCGGGCTTGAATCCACTTGACTCACCCGGTCCTCAACTCTCGTCCCAGTGAATAGGTAGGACCAAAGTGCTCCTCTGGTGAGATTGCTGATCCTGCTTTGTCCCCCCAAATTGTTTTTCATCCTAAGGGTAAGCTCCTAATTACCCATGCATCATTTTTACTCAATAGAGGCCTTTTAGTTTCGTACTCTGGGGTTCCATTTGTTTGTTTACTTTCCCAAAACGCATAGTAAAAATGATTCTGTGGCACTAGAAGCGAGTAATTGTTGTATTAGAAAGTTAAAGACATACTTCGGAACATTCTCCATGGTGATCAGTCGGTTTTACGCCATAGTTTGTAATATTATAGCCAACGGAATGGCATTTCCATGGAAACAAGCGTCAGGGCTTTCCTCCGGGCCGATTATGAGGCAGGTTTGTGGAGATGCAAGCCTGATCACAATAAGTCTTTTTTATTTACCGGAAATTCCGGATCACAAGCCGCTACTTTTTTTCTACACTTTCAACACTGCGGCTCGTAATATGAAGCGGCTTTTTTATTTATTTTTTTCATCGCGGGAAAAACATGGACCAATAAAATGAATAAGTAGTTCACTGAGGTCCAATGAAATTGTATGATTAATCACAACTTCCTTATTTCAGTCTTTCTGCTAACCCTCATCAACATGGAGAATACCAGACAAAAAGCATATGATGCAGCTTTTAAACTAAAAGCTGATCGATCACTCTGGCAGTTAAAGAAGGAAATCGAGCTGCTGCCTGTAAAATTGGCATAAACGAGTAGATGGTGCGAAGGTGGAGGCTCCAGCAAGAAGAACTGAGCCAGTGTAAAAAGACAACCAAAGCTTTCAGAGGTAACCATAGCAGATGGCCTGAGCTTGAAAACTTTCTGGAGGACTGGGTTAACACGCAAAGAGCAGGCGGTGTTTCCGCTGTACAAATCAGACTGAAGGCTAAAGCGATCGCTACCGTGGTTTATTCCCAGAGCGCCAAGGTGTGTATGTGCATTTCGCGTGTGTGTGTCCCAAGTGTGTGAAGGTGTGTAAGTGCCTGTGGCGCGTGTGTGTCCCAAGTGTCACCAGTGAGCGAGTCCGTCCCCAGAGTTCAGCGGGGGACCGTGTCCGCGTCTGCCCCGGAGGCGCTCCAGGCGGCGGGGACGCAGAAGCGAACCCCCCGCCTAGTCTTTGGCCAGCGGTTTATAATATGGTGCGGCTCATATAATTACAAAATTGATTTTTCTTCATAAATCTGAGCATGCGGTTCTTAATCGGGTGCGCTCTGTAGTCCGGAATTTACGGTAATTGCTTTTTTCAGTGCAATAAAAACAACAAAAAAGAAAAAAGTGACATTTTTGATGAATGAATGAATGAATCTATATGGATGTTTTGCAGTGTCATGGTGGATTTCCATGGTAACGGTTGTTTTTTTTGGCATCCTAAGCGCTATAGAAAACAATTATATGTATTTTTTTCTCAATATTGCTCTCCCCAACATGGAAGTTATGTTATAATTGAATTGCTTGGCGCATTAGTCATTTATTGTCATTTGCGACTTGCGTTCATCAATGAAAAACTTGACTTTTGTTGCTTTACGCAGGTCGGCGAGCGTCACGTTTCACCAAAGACGTCTTGTACACACATATTCACAAACATGTCAGTGCTCCCCGAAGCCCCTTTACCTGCTACTGCACTGTCTATAATGTATTCTCCCCAGTGAGTATGTGCAGCTGTATATAGGCTACTCTCCCTCCCTCAACACCACTGTCCATTGTTTTGAAAAGCATCGTCTGTGAGTTGTTTTGTTAGTGCGGCTGTTGCTTGCACTAATATGAGCGCTCACCGGAGAATTGAGCCGTCTTCCATGGCTTAATTATACCGAATCACTTGGTAGGGAGACAATTATACAGTAAAAGGAATGGCCTGTGGCTAGAATGTGTTTTTTGAATTTGTAATGTAAGACTCCCCCACCTGTGATTTCACATAATGAGCTCCAGGAAGATATCAACCCGTATCGATTAGCAATATTCAAGCACCAGAGTACAACTTTTTTCTTTTAAATGATGCAAATGGATCAGAATAAAGTGATGAATTAGTGAAAATGTATCTGGGGAGTGGTTCTTCGCAGCTTATTAGTGCCCAGTGTGGTTTGGCTTCGTAGGGTTGGTCAAATGATAATCGATGTAGCCGTCTTCCTTAGGACTGCTACAGGCAACCCTCGAAATAATGAAGATTTTAGCAACTATGGACTTTAAGCGGTGTAGGTCTATTCACGCTTAGCCCACAAACCAGGAAGACGTTTGGAAACATGCGCTGACAACTTCCAGTGTAGTTACCGACACTGGGCTCGCCTATGATTGCGATAAAACCCACTGAAGCAAATGTGATCGTTGGCAAAATGAAGACTGCATACGTATGTGCTGTTTGGAATCATCTTGAATTTGGCGCTCTCGTCTTTTCTAATCGGATGTACCCAGTGAGCTCGGCGTTGTGCGTCGGTGGGGAAACGATGAAAACTGAGGTACGGTTGGAACTGTCAATTAGCCGAGCATAACGGAACGCCACAATGACATGGAGATGAAGAAAACTGGGCCATTTTCTCATTTTTCCTAGATTTTGTCAGACTTAGTGCAGCGAACAGAGCCGATCAGAAGTTGTCATCGCATGTTTCCAAATGTCTTCCGTTGTTTGTGACATAAGCGTGAATAGAGCCTATTTGCTAATTAGTTAAAGCACACACTGACTTGCTTTTGGCTGTTTAAATAATCTACTCTATATTATATTCTATTGTTAATTTGCAGCTTCTGTCATCAATATTCCCTGGGGGGTGTGAAGCTAACTGAAAGCACTGCTCTGTTAGAACCTTAGGCTTAATGTGAACTTTATTTAATACAGTCTGACCAAGAGCTGACTTAGGTGGAACTACAACAAGTGAGCAGATTTTTTACTGTTAATCAGGTCCGTCTCAAATGACATTACAATCACATGACAGCATTAGCCCACAGTTTTTTATTTAGTCACCTTTTTTTGTTGAAACTCTTAAACAGGATCCTGAACACTCGTATTAATCACAGGCTCCTGAAAATTAGTTGTTTTTTTTGTTTTTTCTTAAGCTTTTAGGCCGTGCATTGCATCACCATGGTAAGTGATGAACATCCTGCCAATAGGGATACATGGAGAACACCCCCGGCATGATGTCACTACAGAGTATGAATAGAGTAAGCGATGAGAAGAGTTATGGTCAAACAGACAGTGTTCGACTTGGGAAGTGAACCCACAGGTTTGCCATGACTTCACAGTACCTTGTGTACATCTCCGTCTATTAGATTTTTTACAACAAGAACATTATCTAGTACTGGTGATGGCTAAAACAACTAAAGCCGGGCGTACACTGCGATTTTTGGCCTTTTTTGAGATGATTTTTCATTTGTGCGACTGTTTTTGGGATCAAATTTTAGCTTAATCGTGTCGTGCTTCGTAGGTTGCAAGAAGATTTGTAAAAATCCACTCGCCACTCGTGAGTGTTTCACACTGTTGAAGACGTTCGTATAGTGTGAGAACATGAATCATGAGCTGTGAACTTTGAAATCCTGCGATTTGGTCGTACAGTTTGAGCTGGGGCTGAGTGAAACGATCGAAAATATCGCACAGTGGACGCCCGGCATTAATAAGCTTCAGGTGTAGACTGAAATATGGTTAAATCGCATTCTTGGCAACCATAAACACTGTGGCAAAACACTTTTCTAGTGTTACTCAGGTGCATGCGGAGTGTCAACCTCTTTACACTACCTGCATCCTTCCTTTACCGATAACAGTCACTACATAGACACCACAGAAAGATTCCTTGATAGCGCTGATTACTAACCAGGGAAAACGCATATATTTAGTCTTTTGTTCCGCTCGCTCCGTCAATCAAAGGCGTCAAAATGAAAACGAAAATTAAAACCAGAAGGCACAATGCTGGGAAAGCTGTTGTGTAAGGCAGACATTATGATGCAGGTGTGGCAGAGTGGTTATCTCCTCACATCACCAGGAATATGCATGGGAGCAATGAAATGTGTCGTACTGAGCGTGCAAATAGATGCTCTGCTACATGTGCTGAAGGAGTGTCAATCAGGCACCGCACACACACACATAAACACACAGGAGCAGATGCAGAGAGAATGACTTCGGACGTGAAATATGGGCTGTGACATAATCATCTGCATCATTATGGAAAGAGGAATGAGAAGGATACGATATGGGTTTGATCAAGACGGGCATTTTGATTGAAGTGAATATGGTGATTTTTTCTCTCTTTGTTTTTCCCAGCTCTACATGCAAACGTAAGAAGCATTTAGATAAAGATAAAGAAATAATAATGAAAAAGAAAAATATATATACATATACTGCACAAAACAAAATCTAGTCAAGTTAAGATGACTTGAATTAAGAAAGTTTTATCATGATTTGAGGAAATTTCATTTGACAAGTAAAATTATGTCAGACTTTTTGCACTTAAAATAAGAAACAAAATAAAATGTTGCTTGAATTAAGAAATAAAACACTTATTCCACTGGCAGATAATTTTACTTGTCAAGTTGAATCTACCCAAATAAAGTAAAATGTTCTTAATTTAAATCATTTTAACTTACCTACATATAATTTTTTTCCTGTGTATCACCTTATTTTCAGTTTTGTGCTCATATATTTGCAGTGGTGGAGGAAGTACTCAATTCTGTTGTTGAAGTAAAAGCGCAGATACTGGAGCAAAATAAATACTCAAGGAAAAGGAAAAGTATCACATGAAATAATCTACTTAAATAAAAGTATTATATACCCACTCCCAATTGTAGTGAAGTAATAGTAATAATAATACATTTTATTTATTAGGCGCCTTTCTGGACACCCAAGGTCGCCTTACAACAACATAAACAAATGAAGTACAAGAGTAAAAAGTTTCCACCTTAAAATGTAAAAAAGTACTGATCCTTAAAATGTTTACTTAAGTACTCACTACTTTTACCTTATTACGTTCAACCACTGTATATTTATAAAGGTGCTTTGATCGTGGTGTTGAAGTGCACTATATAACTTCTGAAATCATGTAAATGTGTCTCCATTTTGTCAGAAATGTTCCACAGTATGGTTTTAAATGTATTTATCTCCATGGAGACCAGGTGACAGGTCAAATCTTTGGCCAGACAAGCCTGAAAAATCAACAAAAACACGGGTAATCGAACAAACGCAAAATACACTGAATGTCATACTGTGTACACCCTGAGCAAAGCAATAATAAAATCTCCATGGAGACAAGCAAGGGCACACGCTCTGCCAGAAAAGTTACACAGTGCACTTTTAAAGACAATAGCATGATACCATTTAGTTTGTCTTATTTACGTTTATTGCAATCCACAATTACATATTTAACTTTTATACTTTTATACTTATACCTGTGCAACAAAAAAGCATTGAAGTTTCTCGTCTGTCTCTTTTGTTTCTTGAGTTGCTGCTGGTACATACATTTTCAGTCATTTATAGAGCCAATAATTTAACTTTCAAGAAAACAATGCATATTTTAAAGTGCGAACATTACATTCAAGTTGATGTTTTGATTTCTACATCTGTCTGCTTCTATTGTCTGGATTTCTTTTACGTCTCCCCTCTTTTCAAAGCGCTCTTTTTAGTTTTTCCTGTTTTCAAAGCGATCTTTTAAGTCTCCCAAGGCTTTAGAGGCGGATTGACCAGCAGATAAACCTGTTAATTATTTGGAGAAAAGCTTGAAACGACCATTGCTTTTCAAGTTCAGTGCCATAGAAAGCTTTATCAATTCATCGCTGAAGACTATTTAGACTTTTTAGAAACAGGATAGCTAAGTCTGGGAACCTTGAACGTTTGGCAGCTTGAAAATTCACCTTGCTACATTTTTGTTTTACGAAATACAAAGGAAAACTACTGCAATGTGTTCTCAGCAGGTTCCCTTAGTATACAGTCGGGTGTGGCAGTGGTGCAGTGGGATGAGTGATCGCCCATCAACTGGAGGGTGTCATTTTCCAGCTTCGCTCATGACAGGTCGTACTTCTGTTGTATCTACTGAGTCCAGGCACATGGTTGAATCTACTGTTGTTTCAAAGCCAAAATATAACTTAAATATAACTTAAAGGCTCAATACTCCATACAAATTTTGATACCAGGATAAAAAAACAAAAAAACAAAACAAAACAGACACATTTTCTTTTCAAATTAAAAGCAGTTTCTTTAATTATGACCTGTGTAACTATCCACCTGCTCGTCTCCATGGGGATGTTACTGTTATCTCTGGAATGTCCCGGTATGGCATTAAACAAATCTATCTTGCATTTACACAATAAAATGTAAACCTAAGCATTCTTACTGCGAGTGGGCTCACCTCTCCACAGATCTGACATGTTACTTGACCCTGTGGCGTCACCTGCTGTCTCCACAGAGATAAAGAGTTGTAACGCCATACAGTGGAACATTCCAGGCATTATCTCCATGGAGACAATACATACATATATAGTGCACCTTTAATATTACCATGTGGTCATATACTACAAGGCTCCACTAAAATTATTTGGGAAAATCTTTCCTATTTTATATAATTTTTTCATTGTATTGAATATCAGCACTAGGGCTGTGCATTTCCTTGAGTCTGACGATACGATACATATCCTGATCACGATTCGATATATCACGATATATCCTGATACTAACACAATGGATGATATATTGTGATTTATCAATAATTACTTCTAATAATATTGTCAACTACACCTTGACAAGAACCAATTGTGTGAAAAAATTTAAATCATAAGAACAGTGAATGCAACTAATGAATTTTAATAATAATAACAACAATAATAATAATAATAATAATAATAATAATAACAATAATAATAATAATAATAATAATAATAACAATAATAATAATAATAATAATCAGTTTTATATAGCGCTTTTCACGGTAACACAAAGACGCTTCGTAAAAATATTATTTAAAAAATCGTTTCAGATGCATGAGAATTGAGAATTGAGCAATGATGTATCAATGATATATCACTGACTTGATTTCTTCTTACACCCCTAATCAATATTAGTTTTATTAGTTAGTATTTAGGATTATTTAAGACATAAATATTTAGTATTCAGGTATTTTTCACTCCAGCCTCTTTGTGAATATGAAAGAAATACATTGACCAAACAGTAACCAATACCACAGCTTCTTTTGTTCTCCAGAGACCACCACCCTCAGCCCTGGAGCCCACCAGTCGAAACACGTGACTGACAGTTGTTTGACTTTAGCATGTCACACCACGCTCCCCTTTTCAAACCTCTCCCGTCCACCCCTGCCGAAGAGTGCACTGAAAATAATCCTGCTCACGAAACACCACAGCCCAGAAAAAAGGACGAAAGAAGAAAGTGCAGACAGAAAGATGGAGAGAAAAGAGGGAGAGAAGACGTCTATTTATAGAATGCCAATGATTTTTCTTCAACCTGTATTGCTCCAGTCTCAAATGTGTTATTTCTCCCTGTAAAAGGTGGTGTTAAGATGGGGAGGAGATGCTACAGCGTGGAGCATATCAGCGAGCAAGCTAAAAGTAATATCTCTCCTTTTGTTAGTGCATGGCAGATTTTTTTTTTCCTGCTCACAATAATATGCACCTGGTGGTAGTGAAATTGTTTTGTATTTTTCGTCTTTGCTTTTAGGACTTGCAAAGGCAGAAGGGAGAATTACGTTTAAATAAGGTTGAAAAGTTATGATTATCAACATTTATTAGTATTATGTAACTACAGATACATTTTCAAGCATTTCAATGGAAAAACTTTGGGAAAATCTGGTCCACAATGTTCTACCGTATCTAGATTGTTAAGAATGTCGTCAATCACATTCATTTTTAATCAACAAACCGAATGTAGGTTGCACAGTGCCACGTCTCGGCTATGGCTCACCTCCTTGGAGATCACTATAGCCCTCAGTGAGTGTGTTTACCTGCACGTCAGTATCCCGGTTATGATCGGGTTTCTGAGTATCCCGGTTTGGTCATGGTGCATGTATACGCAGTATCCCGGTTACTGCGACAGTTCAGTGCGCGTGTCCAAGACAAACACTTTTCAGTCTTTTCCCCACAACAGTAGCCAAAAGAAATAAAGTGACCAACATAAATAAAGTGAAATGAGTGTTAAATAAAGAGCTGCGCTAAACCTACACACGTACGACCTGCACAAGTCTGATCTCTGAAAACATGAACCATTTCCAACATGATATACGCACAGAACAGACTCACCATTAGAACCTCCCTGTCACAGAAAGAACACATATAATTCACTGAGCCGTGTCCAGTGTATCAGCGCACAAGGAAAGAGCTGCTTTTTTCCAACTTTAGAGTTTATGCAAATTAGCCGTACGGTTTTAAGTTTAGTTTCTGTAAAACATAAACAAATGTGCCAAAGCTGCATTAAACACATTATAATCTCACATGGGCTGACGTGGCTCTGGAGTGGTGATGGTTTATATGTTGTAAAGTTGAGTTTATTTATGCAGATTAGTAATAGTAATAATAATTATGATCATATTAATATAAAAACGTTAATCGATATTCGATTTAACCTTTATTTAACCTGTAAAGTCCCATTGAGATTACTAATCTCTTTTTCAAGGGAGTCCTGGCACGCACACATCACTTTCATACTAGGCAATGTGGGTGAAGTGTCTTGCATAAGGACACAACAGTTTTTTACCACTGGCGCCCCACTGTGACACAGATCTCTGCTGAGGTCTGTGGAAAGGTTACCACGCTAAGAACAGGAATTTTGCCTGTTTTAATTGCTCAGAAAACATGCATAACTGAAGAAATGTAGAACATAGGGACAGTGGAACATACCAGTCAAAGCAATAACATCTTCACGGTGACCAGCAAGAAATGATACATAGTGCCTTTAAGAGTCATTTCTCAAATCAACCTTTCATTCTTTGAAACCTAAAAGAGCCCATATTACACAAAATGAATTCTTGTGAGCGTTAAACCAGGTTATGTTATTACCTCCTCAAAAACATACCCGGAGTTGTGTTTTGTTCCATTCGTACGTTTGAGTAACCTTTTATTATTAGTCTGGCTACATCCCCAAAACTCAAAATGCTCCGTTCCACCTTGTGATGTCATGTAGTTTTTTGTAAGTTAGCAGCTGCCTTTTTCTATCCCGTCTCCAAAAACGTCTTCCCGTGACAAAAAACAGCTCTCTGCTTCAAACCCCATTAGAGCTCTTATCACTAATTACAACAGCGGCAATTAAAGAGGACATACCTTTATATACTTAATCACTTGTTAAATCTGGATGATCAGGAGCAGAAAATCACTCCATATATTTCAGATAACAGTATCAGTCCATTAATGGCCTTATCGGGGCTGCAGTCAGCGTGTGTGAACTCAAAGCAGGGGTAATGGCGTTGGGGTGATGCTGATGCTCTGCTAAATGAGAGCGAGCCCAGTGGAGTGAATGCAGAGGACACAGTGAGGCTGTTTATGGTGAGGCTATGGGACATCATTACGCACCTTGTTAAGCCCTGCGAGCAATGCAGCGTGGATGTAATTACCCATTTAAATGAGATTCCAGCGGACCTGCTTTTCCCCCCTATTCCTCAAATTAAAGTGTGACAAAAACACTGTCCGTTGCCGTCACGAAAATATCACTTTATGTTGTGAAATCTAAATGTGTCAGAAGAGTTTTGTCATTTTTGTAAAGTTTGAAGAAGTGGGGCTGTTACTTTTTTAAGTTTGCGAAAAGAACACATCAACATTAGAATCACATAAAAATACCATCATTACAGTGGCACAAATATTTCAGTCTGAAACTTGTTGTAAGACTATGTTGTGTGTATTAAGATAATCAGATATGGGTGAAATATGTAAAATTCTAATACGTTTTCACCTAAAAACTTGATTTTGTTTTTGAATATAGTTCTTAGCCAGTGCTAGGTTTGTGCATTTTAATGCAAATTTGTATTTTTAGTCTTGATTTAACTTTGGACAATTTGCATTTTGCAACATTTTTTGACAGATTACTGCATGGTTTACTATAATTTTTTAGTAATACACTAGTTTAAAGATCCAATATTACACAAAATTGACTCTTGTGAGCTTATAGTTACATTAAAATGTTGCCTCATCAAAAACATACCTGGAGTTGTGTTTAATCGACATCTCCAACGCTCAAAATGTTCTGTTCCAGCTGTAATATGTCATGTAGCAGTAGTTTTAAAGTTAACAGCGACGCTTTTACATTTTGTTTAGTCGAGATGGGCAATTCCAGGGCTGAAATTGTCCAAATGATTCTAATGAAGATGTATTTTTTGAGTGTTTTCAGGCTAAATTTGCAGGATTTGCATATTCAACATGTGTGAATCTGCAAAAAACGGATTTCCAGGTATGATTTTCATGAGGAAACAACATTATACCATAGATCACAAAATACCGTAATATGGGCTATTTAAAATAACTGTTTAAACTTTACGGCACCTTAAAATGCTTGCAAATGTCACTAAGTACTGCATAAAACATGTACAAAAAAGTTTCAGATGATTCTGTGAAGAAGTTAGGACAAGACGCCAGGAGAATCAACACAAACTTCACCTTTCATTTTCCTGCAGACTGCGCTGCCGATGTTTGAAAACGCCCGTAGTTATTTTAATATAGCATAGGAAAGGTCAGTCGGCATATCTGAAAACACAAATTCTCGGACTTGTTATGGCTGGGAGTGGAATCTATTTGCTCATAAAGGCACCGTTCTGTCATATCTACTGTAAGTCAGGAGAGATGTGTCCCTGAAGCGCTGAATTATTATAAAGTCCAAGTATTGCCAATGTGGAAATGTTGGCATTGAAGCACGTAGAACTGATTGTAACTCAAAATCTGTTATTTAGTTGGAGAGAGTTATTTTGTCCATTGGGGAATTTGCCGTGCGCGTTGAACCCGTCTTTAAATGTCGATAGGTTTCAAGTGTTCAAACCTAACCCACTTCTAAAGCAGGATCATAGTTTAGAATAGTAGTTTACATTTACACACTGTAGTAGCAAAACAATAGAGTTAAAGGGGAACTCCAGCACGTTTGAAGCTAAAGTCCATTGCTAGAGGTGGTCGAATACTGTCAGAAGCCCAAAAAATGGTACAGATCAGTGGTTTTTTGGCAGAGATCTCTCTGTGGCAGTGAGTCTGTCAAGGCAACAAACTAGTGTAGTGATCGGGACAAGTTCTTAGCTTCCACGTAAAACGCCAATTTCCACACTGAAGAAGCTTAACACCACTTTCTAACCCACCTTACAACAGCCACGAGTCTAACAAACAAAACGCTCTGCCTGGCTCACTCATTAGTGTCTGGAAACGTTATAAAACAACTTTATAAGCAGCTTTAGCCTTACCTTTGTTGATTTTCCACTGCGCAGGCGAAAGCCCAAAAGACTCGACTGCCGACTCCAGCAGTGACGAGTGGCTGGAAACTGAAAGTCATTGAAAGAAAATGGTTCGGGACTGTTTTTCTTTAGCAATTTTCAAAAAAATCAAATTCACTCGTAAATAAATGGGATTAGAAATGACATGGGCAATCGAGTCCTTTGGGCTTTCACATGTGCAGTGGGAAATCAACAAAAATAAGGCTAAGGCTGCTTATAAAGTTGTTTTATAACATTTCCAGACACTAATGAGTGAGTCAGGCAGAGTGTTTTGTTTGTTAGACTCGTGGCTGTTGTAAGATGGGTTAGAAAGTGGTGTTAAGCTTCTTCTGTGCAAATTGGTGTTTTACGTGTAAGTTAAGAACTTGCCCCATCACTACACTAGTTTGTTGTCTTAACAGGTTCACTACCACAGCGAGATCTCCGCTGAGGAAACACTGATCT
Organism: Odontamblyopus lacepedii; assembly: GCA_034769755.1. NCBI lineage: Eukaryota > Metazoa > Chordata > Actinopteri > Gobiiformes > Gobiidae > Odontamblyopus > Odontamblyopus lacepedii. Next base: position 13,172,504 of record CM068355.1, on the reverse strand, counting down.
GTGCTGTTTTTTTGGCTTCTGACAGTATTCGACCACCTTTAGCAATGGACTTTAGCTTCAAACGTGCCAGAGTTTCCCTTTAAGCATCCCACAGCTAACTGTAGGATCATTGATTCAAATCTTACCAGTGCACATGTAATTTTGTGTCCCTAAGAAAGACACTTCCTCTGGCCACTCCAGAAACATAAAACTCTCAGCAAACAAAGAGACACTGGTAGTGAAATATATTATGGTAATGTTTTGTAGTAAATGTTTTGTAGCAGAAGTAAAAGGTTTTATATTATGTAAAATTGATTCTTGTGAGCTTAAAGAATGGAGTTATCTTATCAAAAACATACCTAGAGCTGTGTTTTGTTTCATTCACGTCTGAGTAACTCTTTATTGTTAGTCCGTCTACATCTTCAGAGCTCAAAATGCTTAGTTCCACCTTGTGATGTCATGAAGTGGTAGTTTTCAAATTAACAGCCACTTTTTATCTTTTGCTCAGTAGAGATGGGCAATTCCAGGGCTGAAATCATCCTTGTGATTCTAGTGAAGGTGTAAAGAGTACAAAAACACAGTGGAGCACTTCCTGTATTACCGCATGACATCTGTTTGTGCTCAGGAAACAACATTATAACATAGATCAGAAAATAGCATAAAAAGGCCCTTTAATTGTGTTATTTATTTGCATTGAATAAGATTAGAACATATCTTGTGTGTCTTTGCATGTTAATCCAAAGTGAGAATGTTTACTCCATGCGAAACAAACAAAACAATGATCTCAGTTGAGTTTGTGTTTGCGAACGTCCTGACTATTCTCCACTGTTCTAAAGATATCGGAGGAAGGCTTGGCTCGGCATTGTTGCTAGTTGCACTACAGGTTCACAGACTTGTTGCCCATTGTCCCTCTGTTCCCATGGCTGGTGAGTGACAGGGAAATCCAGCGGGGGGAGGGCTCTCTGCTCAACATAACAATACCAATGCCCCAGTGAATAGAAACTTTTCCAGGCCCTAGCCAGCACCGAGGAAGAATGACCTTTGCGAGTGTGTCCTGTTTTCAGCCTAAAACAAAGAAGACGCAGGAGGATGTTAGTTAGCATTTCCCCTCCACATCACTTTAAATGTCAACGTCTGCATGCATAATTGGGAGATAGGAGAAGGCAACTCGGAGTGAACCAATTTGCTGCTGGATAAATGGAGATGGGGCTGTAGTTGCTCGCTGCCTTGCAGATGTGTTGGCCGTCTGCTGTACTGCCCTGATTATAGTGGTGGCGCTGGTTGTGGTAGTAGTAATAGTTATAGTGAGTACTCTGGAGTCAAGTGTTACACATTAAAAATACTATCCCACACTCAGATGTTGTTAAAAGTTAAACTATTTCACTTCTCTGTTCAAGGCGTTGCCATCTGTTTGTCTCCATGGAGATGTTATTACTTTGCCTAGAGTGTTTCACAGTGCGGTATTAAACCATTCCTTGCCTTATATTTATTCAACAGATGTTTTCAGTGCTCAAAAATACCATTAAAACATGCATTGTCACTCCTCTCCACAGAGCTGACCTGTAATTTGATCTGCAGCACCTGCTTGTCTCAACGGAGATTGATCTCTTCCATGGCATACTGCGGAACATTCCAGGCAAAGCTCTGACCTCTCCATGGAGACAAGCGGGTGACGGCCCCTCCATGTGAAACGTTACGTCGTGCAACTCGCAACGAACGTAGAGGTTTTGGTGTTTATTTTTTACTATCATTAGAATCAGGACGACAAAGCCTAAAATATAGGAATACATTTGAGGTAACATTACTCCATTCGATGTACCTGCAGTACTACATGTATCTCTGTCTCATGTTTCCATATGGCACCTGTCTGCACCAACTCCTAATTATAACACTCAATTCAAATGGAAATCAAAGAATCCCTCCATTGTTGCGTGTTTACCTATTTTAAGTGCGACAAGGATGATTCTGAAGGGAAGACAATGAGCACCAAAGCCATTGTACTGGAAACAATCAGCACATTATACTTTTTGTTTTCCTTTCCTCTAACTCCAGAGTCAGCGTAGGCCCGTCCCCTTCCTTTAGGAAAGTGCCCTAGCTTTTGTGCCTCTGTATAAACCTGGATTTCCAGCGTGCATGGGAGAAAGCCTGGGTAGGGAACAGCGGCTGTGGCTAGAGGGAGCAGCAGGTAGTGATTGTGCATTGTTCATCTGCACAACAGTGGCAGGGCATGTAATGAGCTGTAGCATTTGCACCCAGCTAACCTAATGGGCTGTGACTGAGTCTAGGGCTCGGCAAGGAAGATCTACCTCCCATGTGCAGATGGTGTTGGAAGGTACAGTCAAATGCAAGTTAGTGGTGGTATTTTTATGTGATTGCGATGGAAAATTAAAGGTTCTGTTATGCTAAATTGACTCCCGTGAGTTTTAAGTTATAATATTGTTACCCTTTCAAAAATAATCACTCTGTCCACATCAACAAAGCTCAAAATGTTCTGTACCACCTTGTTGTCTTGAAGTGACATTTTACTACATTTTACCTTTTGTTCAATAGAGATGAGCAGTTCCAGAGCTGAAATTATCCGAATAATTACAGTGAAGGCGTACGGAGTTTAAAAACACATGGAAACCAGTCGAAATATGTGGATTTGTGTGTGAATCAAACAAAACACAACTCCAGGTACTAGAAATACTACCAAATGTAACTCTTGAAGTCGCACGATGTGACTTTTCTGCTGAACCTCCACGGTGATGTTATCGCGTTACCTAAAATGTTCCACAGTATAACATTAAAGTCATATTTCCATGTAGACAAGCAAGGCCGAGGTACAGGCTGTGGAGAGGGACCTTGCTCATAGTTGCGTAGCATGTTTTTCCAGGTAATAAAACCATAGCCTATGTAATTGAATAAACGCAAGATCAATATGTACTTTGGAACAACGCACGCAAAGCAATAACATCGCCATGGAGATAAGCAGTTGAAGGACCCCACGGCGCAAAAGTTTCATCGTTCCTCTTTAAGTTTCTATTGTCAAATCTTCTGGCTTTTCTTCTATGAGGTCGCAACATAGAAGTCGCTCCTAGTTTGCGATTGTTTATAGTAGATTTTGCAGTACGTTTTTTTTCGCATAGATTTAATACGTCAAAGATTGCACAAATATTTACATTTTAAAAAGTTATATTCCTAAAATCACTAGTAAAAGTGTTATTTTTAATATATTGTGCTGGTTTACGCCACTATCTTTGCTATTCTTCTCTTTCTAACCTTCCCTTCACCCTACTTCACCCCCTCTATTATCTCCCCTTCCCCTTTGTCTGCTTGTCTGCAGTCACTGTGGGACCCCTAATGTGTCTAATGTTGTGCTATTTTTTCCCCTTTCGCCGTGGAGTCAAACTGATTCAGCCTGACGTTTCTCAGATAGCCCCCGGTACTGCAGCCTCAATGACATTAAAGCAGACCTATTGTGACTGTATCTGCTATATCGCGATCGTCGATGATATCCGTGGGCCATTATGTTTTAATTTTCACGTTTTAAATCTGAATTTTCATCCAAAACTACTTAACAAAAGAAACAATCCAGTGACATCTGTGTTAGAAAACTGCCCAACGGGAGCTGACGTCGCCATAAACGTTATCACAACATTTTTTTTCATTTGTACAAAATCACTACGCAGTCCTGTAAAATTGGAGGATGTGGGTGCATGTCGATGTCGTGAAAATGGGAATTGATCGGCAATATGGCGTCTTGAAAATAAGTGATTAAAGATTGCTCAAACATGCACAAATCTCTGTAAATACAACTTTGGGTCAGTAAAATGGTGAGAGGAAACAACGACTGTATTTTTCGGACTATAAGGTGCACTTAAAACCCTTTCATTTTCCCAAAAATCGACAAAAAGCGCCTTGTCTATTAGTTCTGGTTGTGCTTATTGACCTCGAACCGATTTTATGTGGTACACGGTGCTCAAAAATCTGTCAGAATGTTTAATACAACTTTGGAAAGCTACAAAGCCGCACCGCTGGATGGATTGTCAGAGCATTACGGCGACTGTAGTCAGACACGCTGATTTACACGCCAAAGTGAAGCAAACTAATTTGTGTTGCCATGATTCCCGGTGGATTAACCAAAGAACTCCAACCTCTAGATATTGGTGCCAACAGGTCGTTCAAAATTAAATTGTGAGCTGCAGGGAGCGTTGGACGATAAAAGGCGAACTCACATTCACCAAGACAGGGAGGCGACGCCGGGCGAGTTATGCCACGATCTGCCAATGGATCATGGATGTCCGGGCGAAGGTATCAGTCTCGCTTAATGCGCCTTATAATCCAGTGGACCTTTTGTATGAAAATAGACCTGTTTGTTGATATGGCGCCTTATAATCCGGTGGCTTTATTGTCTGAAAATACGGTGCTCTGCAAAAAACAAAATCTAGTCAAGTTAAGATGACTTGAATGAAGAAAGTTTTATCATGATTTGAGTAAATTTCACTTGACAAGTAAAATGAGTTTCCACACTCTAATTAAAATAAGAATAACAACAACTTTTTGCACTTAAAATAAGAAACAAAATCTTATGTTGCTTGAATTAAGAAAAACACTTTTTCCACTGGTAGATAATTTTACTTGTCAAATTGAATGTACTCAAATAAAGTACAATGTTCTTAATTTACATCATTTTAATTTAGCTAGATATGATTTTTTTTTCCAGTTGGATAAAATATCTAAAAAGTCTATTTTACATAATAGATCTGCTTTAAAGCCCCTAACACTGTGCATATATACAGTAGAAACAAAGTGTCAGTAAATATATACGAAAGTTGATGGTGGAATTTGCTGACGGTACATGCAGGGGATTTACTGTTCAGAGTCGTCTCATTTTTCTATCAAAAGCTGTTTTGCATTTTGATTATCTGCTTCTTCTGAACCCATGGCAGGTTTGTTTCCTTGGGATTAGGGCATTTGAGAGAGCGCTTAAGCATATTATTTACCCTCTGTATCTTCTTTCGTTCAGCTTTTTATTTTTTTGTTTGTTTCCCGAGTGATATCAGGTCAAGTTTGGGAAGACAAGAATCCGTGCCAACCAGTAGATTAGATTGCATGGAGAGAATGAAACCAGTGCTAATGATAATAGTTATGATCGCCTCGTGAGGGACTTAGTAACGACACAACCCGCCTCCGTCCTCTGTGGTGTGGTATTACAAAGGAATATTTGGAGCTCAGAGCTGGCGTCTTGCTGCGGTGCACAGTGGGAGTTTGGCTTTTAGCGTTCGCGTCACGTCCAGCGGTGTCACCCCCAATAATTTCGGGCAAATGATTCAATGATAAGCACTTGCCCTATGTCAGAAAGCTCAACAATGCGAGCTCTCCCAAAATAGTTTACGGTTGTGATTACTAAAAGAGGAATCGCAGAGAGGAGCATGCAAAGTGGTGCATATTGTGCTAACCAAATTTATTTATTCTAATAACATTTATTTGAGACGCATAGGTCTGTCATGATAATTACTAGGGAGGCACCAATCCGATATCGGTGCTGTTTTTGAAAAATTTGCTGGATATCAATTCCCAAATATCGGTTCAGCAGATATCCCAGTTAGACAGAAAGTCTCATAATGTTTGAATTTACTGAAATTTACTGTATTTTTTCAGGGTTTGGGTGGTCCTGTGACTTATTCTCAGATGCGACTTATATATTACATTTTTTACACTGACAGCCCATAGACCAATTATATGAATCCAATACATGAATCAAAAATGAAAAACAATTATCTGTTTATTCATTTTGGTTTTAGAGACAAATAATAAAGAAAAGAGTTTTTTTTTTTTTTTCATTTTCTTATTTTTGGTTCTATATTGAAAAACGAACAAACGAATGATACACCGATTCTTCTCTATTGGGTTGTTTTTATTACGATAACTTCTATAACTGGCCTTTCAAGACGAAATGTCGGTTCTTGTTCTCTGATTTTATCAAATAAATTTCCCCAAAAAGTACGACTAATAGTCCAGTGGGACTTATACATGTTTTTTTTTTTTTCTTCATTACGCATTTTTTGGCTGGTGCGACTTATACTCCAGAGCGACTTATAGTCCGAAAAATACACTCAAGGAACTACTTAGTACAGCTACATAACACATTTAGATCAGATTTTTTTGTTTAAAGGAAATAAATGCTGGTATCAGCGGATATTAGGTATCCTTAAAGCTGCAGTATCGGAATTAGTATCGGAACTGAAAAAACTATATCAACTTATTGTTCAGTATTATTATTTTCTTGTAGTACCAGTAGTTGGAGCTGGCTCCACTGATTATAGATGCAAACAAATTAGTGTTTTAATCTTCTTTATTGCAGCTTCTTTATTTTTTAACAATATTGTAAATTTAGAATATGTTTTGGGGGATAATCCTGCTCTAGGTTTGTTGTGTCAGTGGCGTAAATTAGTTTCATTATTATCGTTTATCACCTATATTTTTAGCAGCAATATTTCACATTTCAAAATTTGCTATTGTGACAGGCCCAGGGATTTTGTGATTCACGTCACATTAACCTTTCAGAGAAGACTGGAATATGAACGGAAACAAACACAAGAATCCTGCACATTTCAGAACATGTTTGCAGAGATTTAAACTACAGAAAACAAGTTTTTCCCATAAAAAGGATAAGAACAGGATATTTTATTCTTTGCAGAGACGTTCTATTATCTATATAATTGCAGCCTTTGTGATTTGATAATTGCGCCACAACTCAATTTGTGATTTTCAATACAAATGCATTGTATTGTACAGCCCTGATACTGGTTTTACCTTTGCTAATATTACACAGCCCTACTTCTGTCCACTCAAATGGGAGATCTATCCTAACATTATTTTTCCTGTAATTGCTTGTTTTTTACATCCGGGATTATTTTGAAAGCGCATGGGTCAGTTTGAGTCTTTTATCTTCCCGTAATTGCATGCTGATGCTAAAACAAAGTGCATCTTCTATAAAATAAGTTTTCTAAAGCTAAAACATGGCTACTCCTCCTTGTGAGCTCAATTAAATCAGAAGAACGTTACAATTTTTGTTTTTGCCCACTCGAAAATCCTCCATGTTGAATGTTGTTTTGGTTGTGAGGCAGGACATCACAGGACAACATGGGAGCCGTGTTCTGACTTGTGATTTGTGCACTACACACTAATGATTATTTGTGCCGCTAATCTGCAGATTTGGCCGTGTAGTGGGGTGGAAACAGTGTCAGTGGGGACAGTGTGGCCCTGCCCTGGCTCAGAGGCCTGTCTGTGGCTAAGCCGGTTGGCAGCAGCAGCAGGTACACAGTGAAAGCAGAAGCCATTTTGAACATGGCCGCACTAGGTCAACATGATGGTTTGGTGAAGGTTTGGTCAATTACTATCAAACCCACCTGTGCTTTAAAGATCTACTATGTAACTTTGCATTTATGAAGTTATTACTGCTTTATCTGCACATATGTTCCATAGTTTGTCATTAAATTTATCAGTATGAAATTAATTCAAGCTTATTATTCCTAAAAATTTTAAAAATTGCAAATTGTAAAAACAGAAGCACCAACAAAAGACATCTGGGTTTACGTGATTCACAATATTTACGTTATTTAGAAATGAACTTATGCTCATAGATTAGAAACAGAGAAATTTAAAAGATATGGAAGGTTTGGCTGAATTTTGTTAAAACGATACGTTTTCTTTTCAACATAAAAGTAAAAAACTGTATTTTATTTTGAAGATTAAGTTTTAGAAAATGATTGTGTCTTAAACAATATTTGCATTTATGTAAGTATAATTATTGTCTTGAAAAATCAATAAACAAAAAATCATTTTAAAAAAAAGTTTAAAAATCCTTGAGGTGGGTAACCTCTCCACAGATATGACCTGTAACTTACGAATCCTCATTATCTGTTGCTTTATCGTTGTGTCTTGATACTACATTTTTCTATGCATGTTCAAAATACAAAAACAACAAATAAAACAACAAATGGCCCTGCGGTATATGTTTAATGCCATAACATGGAACATTCCAAGCAAAGCAGTAACATACGTAATGAGACAAGAAAAGGTTTCATAGTGCACTTTTAACTATAACGGCATAAAAGAATTTCTAATTATAAAACGAAGACTTAGACGAATTTTATTGATCCACAAGGGAAATTATCTGGGCACCGCAGCTCATACATCACAATATATTATAGCGACAAAGAGCAACATTATAAAGGGTAATAATAAATTCAAAATATCAATAAAGCATAATTATATAGAGAGTATTTGTACAAGTAAAAACAAAATAGTGAAATACAAAGATTTGTTGTTAACGTGCGTAACAAGCCATTTGCCAGTGTGGATGAGTAAAGACAGAAAGCGCACTTTTGGTTTAATTTGGAGGACTAGCTCTAATCCAGATTTAAGTCCATAAAGCTGACCCCCCCTCTGTCTCCTTTCTCTCTTTCTCCCTCTTTCTGCCTCTTTCTCTTTCTCTCTTTCCTCCCTTGGCTGTGCGATTACCCGAGTGTCTTTAAAAGGATAAGGCGCCCTCTTATCGCTACTCCCCTCCGCAGTTGTTTGGAACTTCACTTGTGGGAAGTGTCAGCCCGTGTGGCCCATCTTTATATAAAATCAGACAGATTATGGCTTCTGACAAATGAGATCCATGATAATAACGATTTATGCTTTTTTATTAATCCTCTAGTCTCACAGACATATGGGTATCAACATATGCCTCCTCTCCCATACCATACAGTGCACCGATATAAAGTCGGCTTAAATCACGGCTCGCACAGCTCATTTTGAAGCTATTTATGGAGTCAAAATAATGTTTATATTGTCTGTCAACAGAAAATATGCAATAAAGCACCACTGAAATGAAACAGTATGAAACAGTATAATAATATAGATACATATTGCAGTCTGATGTTGGGTTAAGGATATTTCCGTATTTCTTGTCTCATATAATCCCAAAAAAAGGTGCACAATGCAACTTTTATAGAATGGGATCTGCCACCTGCTTGTCTCCAGGGAGATGGTATTGTTTCGCCTGGAATGTTCCGCAGTGTGGCATTAAACTTACTGTATCGGCATATTACAGATGTTTTTATTGCTCTAACACATATGCTCACTGTGCGTACGATCAACTCTACGCAGATCTGACCCGTCATGTGTCCCGTTGTCTCCATGATGACTGGTGATTGGTTGAATGCCACACTTTGGAACATTTCTGATTCTTGATCATGCAGTAACTCAGCGGTGTACCCTCAACCTGAAAAGTTACACACTCCACAAAAGACATACTAACATATTTTTCCATATTATCTAATGTGTATATAGTCAAATGAGTCAAGATCAGTGTTTCCCGCAGAAAATTGTTAGTCAGGGTCCCAGGGGGAGGGGGCGGAGGATTCACGTGGTTCGGAGGGACGTAGTCAAGGCGCCATAACTATAAAGCGCTGTGGGAAGCACTGAAGATGCAGCCATCCATTCAGCTTAGTGCAAAATAGATCCCTGTATTGTCCATTGGCTCATTCATTATCATTCAAGCCTGCCAGCGCTGTAATAATGTGTCTTCATATTACATAAGTGAGCTGAGAGGCCCTGTGAATTGTAATCAGCGGAGAAGACAAGACATATGGTATATATACTCCAGTCATTCCGCATTACGCTGCTATGGACTAAGACATGTGCTGATGAGATGATGACGGGTTGATCCTGTCAGTTTAAAGGCCTCACATTATGCTATTTTCTAATCTCTGTTATAATGTTGTATCCTCATCACAAACCAGTTCAATCCATAAGTCCTGCATATGTAGGCTGTGTTCTTCTCTCAAACAGAAAACACTCTCTTCCACCTAGTCTTTAAACTCCATACGCCTTCACTAGAATCATTACCAAACTTTACTTAAGGTAAAATGGACCTGTTGACTTGAAAACTTCTGCTTCATGACATGGAGGCATAAACAGAGTAATAATAATAAGGATTTTTCAAACATGTGAATGAAACAAAGCACAACTTTAGGTATGTTTTGATGAAGTAACAACATTATAACATGGCTTAAAGCTAATAAGAGTCGTAATATAGAACCTTTAAGAGCTGTTTGTGTCACTCCCGGCTAATGAAGTGACAGAGGGAGCAGAATCAGGCATACAGGGGCCCTGCGGTGTTGCGATGGGGAATATGTGAAGCATATGTGTTGCTATATTTGTTCTGGGTGGCGTTTCTTAGCTCATGGAGGTGGGATCATGGTGTGGCGAGAGACTAGAAAGAATTCCTCACGGACTACGAAGTTGAACCCGGAGCTCTCCCTGCCCAGGTGCATTCTGGGAGTTCTCGGCCGCGGCTAGTCACAGGGGGGTGCACTGAAATAGAAGTAACTCATCACAAGGGCACGCTTGTTTATCTGGCCGTGGACGTTTTTGACTCAGCTCATTAACCCGGTGCACTGAGGTGGAGCGGGGCTGTACTGTATCTCTGCGAGCGCGCCTCTCTCTGTCTCAATTAATGATGATAAGGCAGGCTGAGAGCATTGCACTCGTGTTAATAAATGTGTGCAAGTGAAAAAGAAAACAAAAGGGAAAAAAAAGATGCAAGAATCTGCCAGTGATTTGATACTGGTTTACACCCACACCCTGTAGACTAAGACAAAATTTATTGATTCACAGGGGAAATTACTGGGACACGGTAGCTCACTCATCACAATAAATATAATAATAAAGCACAAATAATAATAATACATTTAAAATAAGCAGCAAAAACAGGAAGAAGCTGGTGTCACACATGGCATATATGGCAAATAAAATAGAGAAATATAGTAATACATCTAGGTTATATAGTTCTCTTTTGCGAATCACAAATCCATCTAAACTATATTACTGGGTATGACGTGCTCTCTATAGGTTTTCAGCTCATTTTATTTCTCAAAACCCGTGGCTAGACTGAGGATAAATCATCTTGCAAACATTGTCTCCGTTCCCTTTTTCTCCTCCTATTATCCATGCATGAGGCGTCTGCTCCAAATTGTTTAGCGTGACCTTTGCTACAGAAGCGCTAATTATTAGCATCACATGAGCCCTGTAAGGCACGTGGCTAATTACGCTGGATTCATCTGAAGGGACATCAGTGTCATTCTTTATGTGGGCATGCCTTGGCTGGAAGTCATTGTTAGCTAAACCCGGAATGAGGTTAATTTTGGTAATACAATGATCATTGCTCAAAGTAATTACATAATTGTATAAGTATTATGTATAAACTCACAAAGCAGAAAAGTGCATGTAGACACAGATCATGAAATTAAAGGTGCACTGCCGAATTTATCTGGTGCAGGGTCCGCTACCTGTTTGTTTCCATGGGGATGTTATAGCTTTACCTGGAATGTTCCATCCAATGTTAACATAGAAATGATGTTCAGGGATTAGTGGATTCAAGGGTTTTTGGAGTGGACGTGGGGATTTGGGCCCCTATGACTCACATGGCATTTTATACAAGACCCTCCTTTAGAACTGTGATGCAGTGAAATCTTATGTTCTCTCTATCAGATAAGATCCACTTTTTTGGCTATAGTTTAGATATGTTTTTTAAAGCATTTTCATGTCAATGACAGCAATTACTTGAAAATTAACATTTCACATCTTGTTTGAGTCACTTTAAAGACAGAACAAAACTCAGGGAGACTTTAATGACTATAATTTGCACCATCCAAGTGAACTACTACAAAATGCAAGTCTATTATACAACGTTCCTTGAAAGCAGGGTTTTTGAAAATCATTGTGGGATTACCCACAATGTAGTAGTAGCAGATTAATGCAGCAGGTACCAGGACCCCTTGTTGTTGCATCTCATAAAGGCTTCGTACTTTTTCAAAGGCGCTAACATGAATGGAGGAGGCCAGTCGGAGTGGTCCTTTGGCTGGCGGGCAACTGGTGTAATGAGCCTAAGAGGGTTCCAATTATTCCATTTGCGATCAGAAAGAAGATGGATATTCTCATGCCACCATTTCTTTCTCTTTTGACATTTCGAACAGTAACACTTCTGATAAAGGCTTGAATTTGAAAGACGTTGGCGAGAGTTTTGCCTGTCAAGCGCTTCACACAGCGCCATTGTTTGGCATCAGGTTTTACAGTGTGTGCTGCACTGCCACACATACACAAGATTTGGTCTTGATGGCAAATTTTGATTATATTAAAGGTCCCATATTACGCAAAATTGACTCATGTGAGGTTCAAGCCGTTATAATGTTATTACCTCATTAAATACCGGGAGTTGTGTTTTGTTTCATGTACACATGTCTGAATAACCCTTTATTATTAGTTTGTCTACATTTCCAAAGCTCTAAATGCTCTGCAGGATGCAGAGAATGCAGGATTTGTGTGTTAAACGCATGAATGAAGCAAAATGAAACTCCACGTGTGTTTTTGAGGAAACAACCACCACAAATCACTCACAAGTCAAATGTATATATAATGTCTATGCATAATTTCAAGGTGGGTGAAGTGTCTTGCCAATGGACACAATGATAGAGGTTAGATATTGAATCAAACCACAAAACGTTAGGTTTCACTGTGCCACTGCTACCTCAAATACTTCTACAATAAATCTTCTAGCAAATATTACATAAAACCCTTAAACAGTAACAAACTTAAACAGAAATATTACAACTGATTTTCTTACAAAGAGCTTAAAGGTTTGATAATAGTAAGATTTCTGCTTTGGTTTTTGCTCCCTACATTTCCATTCTTTGCCGTATTGTTTGTAATAATACAGTACTAGTGCATGCTACATTAGTTTCTGTCTTACTCTATCACCTGCAAAGCTGAACATGGCCGCGGGCTCAGCTTTTTGACGGCTGATCTGCACCATATTTTATTCTTTCCCACTATGCTATTATACATTTTGAGCATGTTGGGCACTTTTGTCACCCACTGCAGTTGCATTGCGTTCTGCCTCTGCCTATTCCCGTAAGTCATGTTTCACGAGAATACAAAAGGGACTTGAATTTATTTGATTGTGTACAGCCCCCCCCTTCCTTCCTTTTCTTGTATTTTTTATTTAATCAATTCCCAGATTACACATAAGACCCCATTAGTTGCCGGAGGGTAAGTAAACGGATCGCGCCACTATGGAATATCAGTGCGCATCAGACTTGAAGAACTAAACAAGAAAAAAGACAAATATTATTATGTGCATCGAGACAAAGAGAATTCCTCCGATCACCATCATCTCAGATAAACATCCAGCCTGCAGATGTGTTCTTAGCAGATAACAGCTTAGCGCGTCTTTTCGACTATCAATATAAACATGTAAGTTTGATAAGCCTCGGAAATTACTACATGTAGCGCACAGCAGTTGGACAAAAGGATTCAAGATCTTGCTTTGTCGAAAAGGTGGGCGCGGCAGGATCAAATCTGTTTAAATCACAGGGATGGAGCTTAGAGACGTGATTACAAGGTACACAACAAAGTCATCCGCCGGCATGTTTTTTGTGGAGGCCTGGGAATACATTGACTTTCCCCATTGGGATTCGGTATATACAGGGGATGTGCCGTCTGTTGCTGTTTTGCTGTGACCCTGGGTAGAGCCCCCTCCCCTCTCTGTGGTGAAAAATGTTTGCGAGCCCAAAGAGACAGACTAATACAAATTAAATTAAATGAAGTCAGCATGGGTTAATCCCCCCCTTCCCCGCCTCTCCTCACATCCCTCCTCCTCTGCATCTGGACCCGTGTGCCGGCTCGATGTTCAAGCTGCCACGGTCCCTGGTGGAGATGACAGCCGGGCGAGCTGGAATTGTGATGTCTTTTTATATATATATATTTATGGTGCATTATATGTTTGTGATGGGACTGTAATTACACCTTCCCATATGACTCACGCCTGTGTTCTCTTTGTTGTTGTCATGCACTGTACTATACTCACTACTATAAAAAGAATACAGATTGTGTGGATGAAATAAAGAATGCTGTTTGTTGTAAATACACACAAAAGGACAGCGGACTAGTAACATAAGTACGATGGGGTTCCAATTTATTTTTTGTATTGGTGCGTTAGCAGCGTACTTAGCCTTAATCTGGATTATCCTAACAAGACCTTTTGTTGTGCAGTTGTGCCCAAAAGCAGGAAAATCCACTTTCACAAGATTGTGGATGCCATTAATTTGATGTTGAAAAAAGACTTATCTGCAAGCCAAAGTTTCAAGGTGCACTATGCAACTTTTCTGCTAAGAGTTCAGCACCTGGTCCATGGAGATATGATGGGAAGATAAATAGTGTATACCATGGCATTAAACTTGCTTATTATTTAATTTTAAGTGTTGTTATAGTAAAACAATACCTTGAAAAATATGCATTCTGCTGTAAATGGGCTCACTTCTCTGCAAATCAGACCTGTAAATTGGCTTGGTGCTTGTCTCCATGGATAAAGATAAATTTAATACCATAATATGAAAATTTCTTCTCCTGGAAAAGTTACACAGTGCTCCTTTAAGATATAGACTACCTAAGTCATTTTTGGATGAATGTCTACCACTTCATATGCCTGTGTTTGAATTATGCACTTGAGTTATCATGTCGTTTAAGAGACACATCTTGTAGAGGTGCAAAAGAATGACTCCACAAGTCAAATGGAGTCATATGATCTGGTATTAACTATCGTAATGGGGCTTTACATTTTGTTTTTGCTCATTTTGTACCCTTGTCATAGTCTGCCTTTTAACAAGCCAGATTTACAGATGCTCTTGTGCGATGTGCAAGTAGTTAATTCTCTCCCGTCAATCCCCCGCACTGACATCTGTCTAGAAATGGACCAACCCCCATATTAGCAGATGTGGCACATTGTAAAGCGAAAGTTGGTAAACTGGATCAGAAAAATACAGCTAACTTCTCTAGTATAGTCGTATCAGGAGAAGCCCGGTTGGTTTGCAATGCTAGCTCAAATATCTCCCATCTGTTTAGAAAGTTGGCCCAGTTCCCGATTATCCACCCTGATTTTAATAGCAGCTATGATATGATACCCTGGCAGCTGGTTTATCTAGATATGATATTTAGGGGTTAGTGGATTCAAGGGTTTTTTGGAGTGGTGTGTGTGGATTTGGGCACCTGCGACATACAAGACATTTTGAACAAAGCTCCCCAGCCCTCTTCATGCGAGCCAGTGTAAACAGGCCTTGGAGTGAGTGGACGAGAGGGTTGGATTAATGAGAGATGATGATGAAGTTGTACTTGGAAGGAGGTGGGTTTCTGGAAGTGCGGAAGTAGTAGAACGCCACGCTGTCTTCGAGTGTGAAACAACTGGGTGCTAATTGGAAATGCTTGTAATGATCTAAAAATTAATTACGATGTTGTTATAATGGCATATAGGAGAACTGTAGGATGCTCCAGTTTGCTAATCAGAGTGTTACTGCGAGAAGTGAAGTGTCACGTCAAAAACATAAGGTGCACTATAGAACTTTACAAGGGGAGAATACGCTACTTGCTGGTCTCCATGGAGATGTCCTTGCTATTGCCGGAATGTTCCAAAGTATTGCATTCAATGTACCGTATTTTTTGGATTATAAGTCGCACCTTTTCTCAGAGTTTGAGTGGTCGACTTATACTCAGGTGCAACTTATATATTACATTTTTCACACTTACAGCCCATAGACCAAATATATCAATTGTATATATGAATCAAAAATGAAAAAACAAATCATTATCCTTTTTTCATTTTGGTTTTAGAGACAAATAATAAAGAAAAGAGTTGTTTTTTCGTTTTCTTATTTTTGGTTCTATATTATAAACGAACAAACGAATGATTCTCCTCTACTGGGTTGTTTTTATTACTATAACTTCTATAACTTGCCTTTCAAGATGAAATGTTGGTTCTTGGTCTCTGATTTTATAAAATAAATTTCTCCAAAAAAGTGCAACTTATACATGTTTTTTTCGTCTTCATTGTGCATGTTTTGGCTGGCTCCGGAGCGACTTATAGTCCAGAAAATACGGTATCTATCTTGTCTGACTGTGCACAGGGTCTCTCCTCTCCACAGATCTGACCTGAAACTCAGTCTGGTCGCGTCACCTGCTTGATTCCATGGAAATAGATCAATTTAATGCCATTCTGTGGAACATTCCAGGCAAAGAAATAACATCTCGATGGTGACAAACATGCACTGGACCCTCCACCAGAAGAGTTACATAGGACACCTTTAAACACCACCTTAGATGACATCAGTAAAATCTGCCTTAATCAACACTAAAACACTTCCACTTTGTGTAGCTGTTTTCACTCTCCCCTCTCCACTCCCCATCTCTCGCTATAGTCTGTAATATTTTAGCGTATCTGGAGGCTTTGTGACGCTCTCCCTTTTACCCTGTGTCAGATTAAGGCATGTCGATAAACAGACCCACTCAATCCATCTCCGCTCACGCACCGCCCGCCTGTCTGTAATGAGCTACTGCAAATCTCTGCACGACTAAAATGTCTAGGAGAGATGCCTTGTCACAGCGTCGGAAAAGAGAAGGTAGGAAGGGAGCTAGGATACAGGCGGCGAGGGAGGGAGCCTAGACAGTGCTATGTGACAGTTTGAAGGGGAACTCACAAAGCAGCCAACCTTCTGTCTTTTCAAGTTTGCCACTTGATTAAGTTCTTTATATTGATAATTCCTGTCTACCTCCTGTTCTTTTGCGTAATCAAATTTTAATTTTAAGTTTGCTGCAGTGTGAAAGTTACTCAGAGTGGAAATGTGGTTGGAGGATTTGATATAATCTTCTGTTTCCCAGACGAATACTATAATACTACTATCATTTCTACTACTATTATAGTAATATTGCTTCTTCTACTATTACTACTTAAGGCAGGTACAGGAGAATTTGCCCGATTTTGGTGCGATTTCTTCTTCTCGAGTTCGGGGAGGCGTGACCCGACTTTTTGTCTCCATGTGCGATTTTGAAGCCGCTGCTCCTCGTGTGTGGGGTCAGAGTCATATCATAACCACCAAACATCGTCAACATTACGGAAACAGCCAATAAAACAATAAAACGTTGGGGGCAGAGGAGTGACGGACACAGAGACGTAACATACAAACTCGGGATATAGCGAAAATAAAGACTTTATTACTCACCTAATGTAAAGTGGTACATTTAAAGTGCAGCTGATCCACATTATCCATAGAAATTGTCGTCCGCAAATAATGACATCCAGTCCACTTTGAAGTACTTTAAAGTAAAAAAAACCCAGTGTTTCTTCGTGTGTTTGTTTACACAGAGTGCGGTGAACCTGCAGATTAGCGATTCTGACTCTACTTCCTGTGGACTTTATCGCTAATCTTTAATGCTTTTAAAAATCCTGTATCTGAAGTATTGCACCACATTTCACAAACAATAATTACACAGTTTTGACTTGTATCTAAACCCAAAGTGCAGAGCGCTGATCTTTTGAACACTTAAGAGTCTCAAAGCGACTTGTTTTACTGTAGACAGGAAACAGCTGATGCGATCGCGCTCACAGCTTTATATCCTGTGGTCCGCAGACAGATCCCACTGCAGTCTTTGCGATCAGAGATTTTTTGTCTCATAAGTTTCTCCTCATGTCTGTGGTGTGCGCATTTTGTTGCACGTTTAAAAATTGTTTAAGACCAAAAAATCCTGTAGTGTGTAGCGGCCTTTTGAAGAAGTCACCATATAGCATAGTCTTAGGCTTCTTGAACTATTAGAGCTAAGTTTGCACAGAGATGCCAGTGCACTCAAAATGTATAACTTGCATTTTGTAGTATTTGATTATTCAAGTACTTTTGTGTAACATTCTACCAGGTATCGTTATTCTTTCCACTATTACTACAACTACTGCATGCTTTTTACTACTACGACGATCGCATCTCTTTTAATAATTTTGTTGTTATTTTGCCACGTTCAAAACAAGTCTGGGGGTTGATGTTATTTATTCAGTGTTTAAAGGGAATATGTTTACATAATCATCAGAGCTTTTGCGTGTTTATTTTAAGGGTTGGCTCAGGGGAGATCGAGTACACCACTGGGAATTCAAAACGTACACCCTGTTTCCCCACAACACTGCTTAATATAGGCCAGCCAGATATCTAGTAATTCTCGTAGCATAGAAAATCCTTACGTATTCCCACAAGAGCCGGAAAGCATGGACTACCTAGATAGGATGTTAATGGTTACTCAGTCTTAGAAAAATACCACCTTTGTATTTCCGTCCGTCTATCCACACATTTAAAAGCTTCAGGAATAAAAGTACTGTGAAAACTTTGTGGTCGCACGGCAGCCTAACAGAAAATCCCTCCAGACTTGCCTAAAGGGGAAGTTCCCACTATTTGAGCTTGATTGGAATCCGCAGGCTTTAAGCAGAGTAAAGCCGATTTCTTTTGAGGAAACATCGTTGATATTCTGGTCGTTTTGCTGTCCTCCCCCGTGTTTGGAGCATAAACCCTTGAATGCAAATCTCTAAGGGAAGAGCTTCTCAAAATGTGGTGTGTGGCGGATCAGAGCTGGTAGACAGACAAATGCTGATGGGATGATTTAAAAGATGGAGTTTCTGATCAACAATAGACTTGATTTAGTGTTGGTTTTATCTCGTTTAAGTCTGTTTAAGATTTCGATCCCTAAAATGTGAGAGTTCAGTGCAGTCTGGTTTTAAAACTGGCTTTTTCTGGTTGTGTCCTGGTTTATTTGAGGTCTACACTTGATTAACCCTGTTTAAGTTTAGTGTAATAGTGTGAATACAGATTTGCTAATTGTAAATCCTTATTAATACAGCGGCTTTTACTATTACTACAAAAGGTACTACCATACACTACAAAAACAAAATCTAGTCAAGCTAAAATTACTTGGATTAAGAAAATTTTACCATGATTTGAGTAAATTTCACATGACAAGTATAATTATCTGCCAGCAATACAAAGATTTTTGTACTTAAAATATGAAAATACATCTTGCTACACTTAAAATAAGAAATAAAATCAAATGTTGCTTGAATTAAGACAAAAAACACTTATTCTACTGGCAGATAATTTCACTTGTCAAGATGAATCTACTCAAATAAAGTAAAAAATGTCATTTAAACGTACCTAGATATTGTTTTTTTTCCAGTGTAATTTCGACAAGAATTTATACTTTCAGTTTCAGTCATTTTCCATCATTATGATTACTTTTTCTAATATTTATGTATTAGAAATTATGGCTATAACTGGCTATAACTTTACTGTACCCCTACCCCACTGATAAATAAATGTGTGGCAACTTTGGTCTATTTTTGATTTAGTTTAGTTTCAATTCTACGTTTAAATCCAAACTTTACTTAAGGTAAAGTTTGGATTTAAACTGTCTTAACCAGACCCAACCACAATCGAACAGGTGCTCCTTGAAACAGCATCCCCCTGATGGTGTTGCTTAGCCCCCTGCGTATTGTCACAGTTAGGGCTAGACCCCACACCCACCCGGGCTTAGAATCCAGTGTCTCCTTTAAAGACAAAGACAAAACAAAAGTTAGACCCAGGAAGCCACGTGCACTATCCTGACGCACTGAGACAAGTCGGGGCCAATGCGTGATCCACCCCCCACCGTCCGTCAAAGACAACAGACCTAACTTAAGCCTCTTTAGCGCCAGCCAGCCTACCACCGGGCCCGGAATGCAGACATCAACAGAGCAGGGTGCCTATTATTTAAAATCTTTTCATCATTCTAAGCAAGAAGGGAACTAGCTTTGACGTTGAGCAGCCCATGTATAATGAATGCTGTTTCTATCAATGTATGTATAATTAATCACATCTTGGCTAATATGGAGCCTCTAAGCTTGAGTGACACGGAGACTGGGAGGGCTTTTGTCTCGTTCCATCAGACAGACAATTGATGGGCTAACTTCCTGCGTGGTAGTGCTTGCGCAGGTGGAGATTGCATGGCCCCGATATACTTTGGCCTTTGTTGTTGGCTTTTTGGAGAGCGCTGGGGCGATTGTTTTGGACGGATTGTTGAATGTGTGAGAATAGGGGAGGTTTGAAAAATGAGACGGAAACTCGAGCAGGAAGCAGTGTGGTGCGAGCATATCTGTTACATTGTGTGTTTGGAAATGTGTTGCTTGGTTTGCTCAACAACACGAAACACTTGTGCGTGTGGTCAAGGACAAGGCTGACTTAAGGGACTTGGAGGTGGAAAAGGAACTCAAAGGTACCGTAAAGTGAGACATTGAAGTGAGGTAAACAAATAACGCCAAACATCAAAAGTCTAAAGTAATACTGCAGTTACTGTTACCGCCAATCCTTCAACCAATACCTCCGCTTTTGTTTCCTGTTACACTGAAGTACTTGATTGACAGCAGCACGGAACTTACTGCTACTTGTACAACTTACTACTAACATTACGAGACTCATGTTAACCATTAATGCTACTATACCATATAGAGTTGCTCTTTTATATGAAATGTGCTCTATAAATAAAGACTCCTTCCTTTGCCATCTTTATTGCCACAAGTACGATTGCAGGGAACTACGATCTACTTTTTACTTCTAACAAATGCATGAGTAAAGGCAATAATTTAGTCAAAACTGCAAATCTAGACTTAGACTTAGACTGACTTTATTGATCCACAAGGGAAATTATTTAGGCTTCTGTAGTACTTGTGATATAACCGCCAAAGAAACATTTTTTTTTTTTACATTTAATACTTACTTATACCTACTGATGCTGTTACTACTGCCTGAACATATGTCTGCTGCCACTGCCACTACTACCGAGTAAAATAAAACTATTATAAAGTAAAATGTGTAGCTATTTCCCACCTGTGCTTTGTAAGTGGACTCTGATGCTGAGTCTCCATTGTTGTAGTTTGTGTAATCATTGATTGATGATAAGTGCAACGATGCTGTGAATCTGGCGAGTTCTTTGTCACACGCTTAGCCTTCTGTCACAGTCAATTGTGGATAATTTGAGTTGCACTGGAGCCAGTTAAATGTTAACAACTCTCAGTATTCATGACAGTGGGCCCCGTTTACGCAGCGAAGAGGGAAAGACAGAGAGAGAGAGAGAGAGAAAAAAAAGAGAAATTTGTAATCTCATCCGTGAGCCATGGCTGTGCCTCGGGCTCTCTTTCACCCTTTTTTACTTCTGATCCTCCCTCAGGGGCTCTGGCTTCTCTGAAGGAAGAGTCAAATCTATAATCTAGCAGATGGCACTGGATCTATAGGGGAAATTCTATAAGACCACTGAAGGTGATGATCATGATACTGTGGGGACTGAGGTGACAGTGGCCTCAGAAGGTCCCACCACTTATATTAAGAATAAATCTATTCTCATATCTCAAATAAGACTCACAGAAAACCTCTTAGAAACAGGTCCTGGTGGTCTTCACCATGGGTGTCTGTCAGATGCGGAAAACTGTGTGGGCACCCTTAGGCGAAGAGGTGGTAGGGTGCCAGCCTTGCTTGAGATTTAGCAGAGAATTTATATTTGTCTATGCATGAATACTGTGAATAGGATGTTTGCTATTTTTCTGAGACTCTGGTTTGTACAGGAATAGAATCTCACTTACAGCAATTTAATAAACCTCTACATTTAGCCAAACAATAACAAAGTTGAGAGAGAGACTGAAAAAGCGCTTTGAAACTGACAAAACATGCATGTACAAACTCAGTGTCTCCCAGAAGCAAATGGCATAATGAATCTTTCTTATTTTTATAATTGCATTTAACTCCCCTGGATTTCCTTTTCCCCCACCCTCTTATGGCTTCCTTTAGCAATGGGATATCAATAACCGTGAACATAATGTGTAGCGTTTCCTTCCGGAGAGCGAGAGGGGAGTCCGCGGGCGTGCTGCAACTCCCCAGGATGCAAAAACAATGGGGGAGCAAGCGAGTGAGTGAGCGTCAAATGTAGACTGCTCAGACACAAAACACAACAGCGAAATCCAATATGACAGTTGTAATTGATTGTCTGTAGTTGTCTGCTTTGTGTGTGCGGCAGTTCGGTGTCCTCAGAAAGCACAGAAGGAGGGATGCTGCGTCTCAAATTGATGACGTTAAAAGCATGAAGCACTTTCCGCCTTAATCTGTTTTGTCCTCTGTTTTTATACTCAGATTCAGACTCAGATTTTATAGACAGTGGGAGGCTTCTGACTAGCGTGGAGTACATGTCGTTAATGCAGTCGAGTGCAGAAGCTTGTCAAGATATAGCAGTAATATCTGTTGACATAATACAGTAACTTCTTTCGACAATAACTAGATTTTATGATTGCTCACTGCTTCTGCTCTGTATTGCATTGCAGGCATATACAGTACAAGTCAATCGGCAATTCTATACCGCCTGACAATAATACAGATACATTAAAGTGCCCTTATCACGTCTTTTTGGATCTATGTTATAATGTTTCCTCATCAAAAACATACCTGGAGTTGTGTTTTGTTTCATTTAGACGTACTGAACACAAACCCTGCATATTAAAGCTTAGTTCTTCCCTCAAACAGAAAACACTGTTCCACCCTGTGATGTCATGTGGTAGTACAAAACGTGCTCCACTGTGTTTTCAAACCCCATACACCTTCATTAAAATCATTTGCATGATTTCAGAGCTGGGATTGCCAATATCCACCGAACTAAAGGTAAAAAGAGCTGAAAACTACTGCTTCATGACATCACAAGGAGGAACAGAGCATTTTGAGCTTTGGAGATAGACGTACTAATAATAAAGTGTTACTCAAACATGTGGGGATGAAACAAAACACAAATCCAGGTATGTTTTTGCAGAGGTAACAGCATTATAACATGCCTTAAAGCTCACAAAGGTCCATTTAGCATAATGTAGGACCTTTAAATTGTCATTTTTTTCATGTCACAATGGTACCAGTGCCTCTTCCTGGAATCAGGTAAACCTTGTTATACAGATGCAAATCAGCCCTATAGGCGATTCCTCAAATGTATTACACAGTATAAGTACAGTATGAGCAAGAAACCACAATTTCCGCAGTTACTAAAGCACATTTGTATGAACATATTTCACAACACCAGCCTTATCATGCCAATAACACCACCGCACTTGTGCTACAGTGTTCTTTTGTTCCTGCTTCTTTTCTCTCC
Source organism: Odontamblyopus lacepedii (assembly GCA_034769755.1). Taxonomy (NCBI): domain Eukaryota; kingdom Metazoa; phylum Chordata; class Actinopteri; order Gobiiformes; family Gobiidae; genus Odontamblyopus; species Odontamblyopus lacepedii. The sequence continues at coordinate 13,149,479 of CM068355.1, read as the reverse complement.
TATCTGCGCGACATCTGCTGAACTTGTCGGCTGTTTACTGGTGTAACAACTGGCATCTCAGCAGTGCTAAAGCTAGCCCCCCCACCTCCTCATCCTGGTGCTCCCCGTGCTCCTACACACAATGAATACACTTGCATCCCGACTACAGAACCAATTGTCACGCTGTGAGGAAGGCAAATCAAATCGTATGGCAGCAACTAGGCGCGGAGATTGCTTTTTTCCCCTCTGGGTGGCAGAGGCAGAGGCTGAGCTGCCCTGGAGCTGTCCACTGCATGCCGATGTGGGCCCATGTGTACCCATGTGTGCCGATGGTTTGGTCATGAACAAAGACGTATCTAATGCACAAAGGCAGTGTCCAGAATCAGCCGTCATTCCTTTTGTTTGGTCTCAATATGACATCTTAGGAGAATGAACCATCTTTGGATGACCCACTTTTAATTATGTCATTGCATTTACACAATACATACTGTGCTATGCTGTTGACTCATGCATGCCTCGCTTTGCCAGTGCTTTTGATACAGAACTGTCTGCAGCCATTTGTGTTGTGGTGAATGGTTAAGTCCCTTGAATTAATATTTTTCCATTAATCAGCGTCAAATAGTGTTTGCTGTTGTAACTCCAAATTTAAATTTCTCATCAGCACTTCTAATCTTCTTTTGTTGTTATGTAATATATTTTACAAAACAAGGTATTATGGGTAATGTCTGTACATGTTAAACCTGTGATTGTCTTGCTCGAGTCAAACATCATGTATTTATTTAAGAAAAGAGGGAACAATGCATTTTAATGAAAACACATAGAGAAATGCAAATTAAGATGGGAGTGACAACAGACATTTTAAACCCAATTCATCTGCCCTGCACATACCCTCGTCATATTGCAGAGGCCTATTATACGCACTGTAATATTACACTAATTCCCATAACATTTTTAACAAGGTGCTTTGCTTTAGAAAAAATGCTGGACAAGTCAGTCAATGGTGTTATAGATTTTCTGAATTGATATTTTAGAGGACATTATTGTCAAGTCACTCCCTAAATGCATTTTTCTAACCACACTGCTGCATGTAGTTAGCTGTCCACTCTCTATCCTGAAGCCTGGAAGAGACGCCAATGCTGCTGTCAGTTGTTAAAGGCTAATTAAGGCTAGTGCCAAAATCTCCAGCGGGTCATCTCCTGTCCATCGCTCCTTCATCTCCTTTTTCCTCCTCTCTCCTAACTCCTTAATAAGCCATCCATCTCCTAGCTACAACTGGTGCCTCTCTCTCTCGTTCTGCTCCCCCAAATGAAAGGAACAATAATTACTAGGTCAGAGCGGCCCTCTCCTCCAAACAGGGTCTTGTCCCCATCAAAAAACACAATGTCCAAACGTATTAGGTAGCCATTTGCGGACAACCTAGCTGTAGTTAAACCCTCCTCCTCCCTCTTCGCCTGCAACTTGACCTCCCGATGAGATATATTGACATGCCCGCCAATTTGAGGTCAGTCCAGAGAAGAAAAATGTGTGGGCAGCCATTGCATCTTTTTTTTGTTTTACAGGAAGGTAGTGGCTAATGCGTCCAATTCTCTGCTGGACTAGGCGTTCCTAAGTGAGTCATCAATGCCCAAGGTTATGCCCTGGCGTGTTGCTGGTTTGTTTATTTCCAGTGACAATTTGATAAATAGACCAAATGGGGTTATCTCCTTATAGCCTCTTGATTTATGAGTGGCTCCTGTAGAGAGATACGGTAGAGAGATGGGGGAAGGAAGTGCTGATTGGTTAAGAGCTCCGCGCACTTAAGACCGCCCTATGTAAAAACCCATACAGAGAATTGCATTATGGGTTGGAGTGGACTACGGGAGAGCCATAGTTTGCGCAACATGAAAACCTGCCAGCGAAACCCATTACACCAAAAGACACGGGTACAAAAATGTTCTTTTAAATGAAGTTTTCCCCTTGTTACTCATGCCTTGAATTTTCATTAGGGTCTCTCAGCATGCGCAGCCACCGTAGAGGGGGAAGAGGCTTAAATCCTGTTTACTACGACTATAGAAGTAGAACTCTTCACCAAAACATGTGCTTGGAAGAAATAGGGGGCCACGGTGCGAAGTTTGTAGGATACACAAGCTTAGAACAGCATTAAGACGTATAAGAGCTCTTAAAGGAAGTTGTGTTTGACTTGTTTTTGCCTGTACTTTATAATGTGTGTATTTTTCTGTATGTATGTATGTATGTATGTATGCAGTAGCAAAAACAATCTGAATACTACGTCACCACATAGATTTGTTTTTTTTATAGGCAAATAGCATTTAAATTTAAGTGTGTTTATTAGATTTTAAGCGTAAATACATTCACAATTGGAACATTTCTTTGTTTGTTTCGTTTTTTTCTTAGATAAATCCAAAGTTACTAACAGGAAAACAAGAAAAGTACAGAATAGTCCTGAAATATGTTGCTTTCGTTTTACCGTAACCCTTCCCTTAACCTTAAAGATCCACTTTGTACATTTTTGGTGCAGAGTTCATCACCTGCTCGTCTCCATCCAGTTTATCTCCAAAGAGACGAGCAGATCAAATCGTTTTAATGCCTTACCGTGGAACATCCAGGCAAAGCAGTCCCATTTCTATTAGACAAGGAGTTGCTGTATCCTCCACTAGAAAAGTTCCATCGCATATCTTTAAATAACAAACTCCAAATAATGCAAACCTACTGTGCATCAGCCTAAACCCCATGTGCGCTCCTTGTAGTGGCAGAACTTCTAAATGAATGAAATATTACATGTTAATCTTTAATGAACAGTTAATCTGAAATGTGCTATGTTGCTCCCGTTGCTACCTTTGATATTTAATGGAGTAAAGCTGAACGGGAACAAAAGGAGTCGGGGGTAATACAAAGAGTACAAACTGTGTGTGCTGCATATTACTGACTAATAATCAAATGTTAATTAAATTCTTTTTGGTGAATAATCTTCTCTATAGTAATGAGTTAAGGTTTAATTAGGGCTAAGTGGCAAAAAGGAAGATGGAAGCATGCTAACCTTCGGTGCAAACACTTGGCTACATAATTTAGCGAACGCACCCCTCGTGTTGTTGTTTACTACTGTGGAGGTTCAGAGGGAGACAGCAATTAAATGTGATAGAGATGAGATGGACTGGAGTTCTAAACATCCTAATGAGGGCTTTATTAAAAACAATGCAGAAATAATAAGATATCAATGGCAAAAACGCATACAAAGATAAGCAAAAAATGAATTCTAATCATCTCATGTTGCACAAACCATAATATATTGTGAAAACTAGCCTCAAATCTAGCCAAATAAGCAATCAAGCTCAGCGTAATTTACTAAATGAAAATAGCGTCGCCAATTTTCTTTTTCAATTTAACAACTTTGAAGTGCGAGTTGACTCTGTAATACGTTTCAGTTGTTTTTCATTAACTAGCTTTTGATAGCATTATCTTAAATTAGCTTAAAATGGGAGTTTAATGCGTCCTTGACAACTAGCAATTTGGCATTTCGACCAAAGTCTTGATGCCGATGCTTGACGACGTCCTAGTGAAAAGAAATGTGATTGAGCATTGTAATTAATAGACATAATCAGATGTCAATGCAAGACGTTTTTAAGCAAATTTGACTTAAGACTCAATCTTCTCTTTGCAAAAATATCCGGCGAACTGTCAAAGAATGATTCATTTTACGCTAATATGCCCCTTTGCCAACACCTCCCAGCATGTGGATCTTTGAACTGGTGAGATAAAACAGTAAACTGCTAGCAAAGCGGGACATATATTTCCATGACTCTCGCACATTTTTCATCAAATGCAAACAGGCCACTGGAGCTGTTTGCTGGAGGTAAACACCACTCATCGCTGCTGTGATCTGCCACACTCACTTTGACTTATTTATGCATTTGGATTCATCTCCAAAGACTCGGAAGTACACTGGGATTAGGATGGCATTTGCCGCTTCATTTCTCTGCCTATATTCCTGTATTGTTATAGATAGTTTATTTCTACTAAAGATCTCTGCATATAAGTATAAAGAATGTGAAAAACATAATTTGTTAGAATATAATTCAAGTCTGCCCTGTTTCTCCTTGTGTATTGAAATGTGTACAGTCATTGTCACACAGTCTGTTTTGTGGATTGTGCATTGGGGCAAGTAGTCAAAATCTGCTATTTTTATTTTGTAAGGCTGTTGTCTTGTGTTATTAACAAATGTTTCCCTCAAGTGCCTTATTTAAAGATGCAATATGTAACTTTTCGTGTGAAGGGTGTGCCATCTGCTTGTGTCCATGGAGATGGCATTACACTTCTCTATTTTCCATATGATTTCAGGTGTTTTTTTTTGCTCAAATATACCTTATAACATGCATTCTTACTTTGAGCAATGTCGCCTCTCCACAGATCTGACCTAAAACGTCTGGTGGCATTATCTGCATATTGTGGAACATTCCAGACAAAGCAATAACATATCCTTGTAGATAAAAAGGTGGCAAACTCTTGGCCGGAAAAGTTACCTTAATATTTGCAATAGAAAGCCATTCAAATCCAAGCAACTAAGTGTGATTACTGCGAACAGTTGTCCTCTTCACTTCTCCGGATAATCACCCTTTCTGCTTCCGTGCCTGCATTAACCTTTTTTATCACGGCTTTCTGAACAACCCCTTTGATACCGGCACTGTAGCTTTCCAAGGAAGTCAGCCATCGACAGTGGCTTTTATCAGGTTAGACTATCTAAGCTGTGGAATTTTAAGCACAGCCCTTTGCAGTTCTGTGCGCCGGAAAACACCTGCATCTTATCAGAGTTGTCAGATAAGGGGAAGATCCTGGCGATTTTACTGCGCGACCTGAAAACTCCCCACCGCGGGTTTGATGGCCTATGAACCCTTAAACTTCTCGATACTAGCCTTCTGCTGAAATTCGTAGAGCAATAAAAAAGGATGTAACACACTTTGAACTGCGCAGTGTAATGTGGGTCAGAAATGTAGTGCATGCATATTCCGAAAGCCGTTTCATCTGCAATTGCAAAGTTAAAATTCCCCTGGTACACGCTTAATTTCATCTACTTCCTTCGCACTTATTTATTTAATATTCATAACCTTTAATATTCTACAGCATGTTGAAAGTGAAGATTTCAAAGAGCGAAAAAAAGAAAAAAAGCCCAACTTTTCATTCCAGTGGCATCATAGTCAAGTTTTCCCTAATGATGCATTTTAAAGATGGCAGAGGAGGAGCAGAGACGAGCAGGGAGCAGTCACCCAAGTTTAGTGTTTTAACATTTCAGCCACTACGAATAAAAAGAGCCCAGATATTTTGCTGAGAATAAAATAATGAGAAATGGGCCAATATTTTTTTTACAAAATTTAATGATTGTATTACCACATTGTTGATCTGTTCCTCTCAGCTTCTCCAAATCAAAAATGTAGTCGCACACTGCAAAAAATCATATCTAGTCAAGCTAAAATGATTAAGAAAGTTTTACCATGATTTGAGTAAATTTCACTTGACAACTAAAATTATCTGTCAGTGCAGTAAGACTTTTGTACTTAAAATATGAAAATACATCTTGCTACAATTAAAATAAGAAAAAACAACAACTTTTTGCACTTAAAATAAGAAATAAAATCAAATGTTGTTTGAATTAAGAAAAAACACTTATTCCACTGGCAGATCATTTCACTTGTCAAGATGAATCTGCTCAAATAAAGCAAAATGTTCTTAATTTAAGTCATTTTAACTTACCTAGATATTGTTTTTTTTTCCAGTACAATAACGAAGTTTAACACTATAATTTCTATATTGACTATATCAATTCTACAGCTGGAAATGTCTGGAAGCTGGAACAATATATTTTGGGGTCAATATTTATTGTGAGTACATTTTCTTTGCACTACTGGGAGTTTTTGGCTTCTTTTTTTGGCTATAAGCCGTAAAAGGCTGCTTATATCGTCTATATTTACTTCAGCAATATATCATACTTCAGAATTTGTTACTGTGACAGACTCTCTCTCCCTATCCACTTGGTATTGTAAAAAAAAACATACTATAGTGTTTTAGCCTTAGCAAACTAGCATGGTCCTTCCTTTTACATAGTGACACACATGACTTCGAAAACTAATACACCAAAATATGAGGTCATTAGTGCTTTAATCATACCATTATTTGTCATGTGGGTTTGCTATGATCAGGGACATTTTTACTTTTGTTGATGTTGATTCATTGATTTTCCACCAACGTTTTTTTTTTTTTTTTTTTCCACAAAGGATAATTTTAAGTTCAAAATATGACTCAGAGACGCTTTCCCAAAAAAAAAAAAAAAAAAAAAAAAGGGAAAAAAAGGATCCGGTGTCCCTCCCCTCTCCCAGTCCGCCTCTCCCTGTGTGTGCTTTGAAATAGAACAACCCCTAGTGATGCGCCGCTCACTGGGGCCTCTGTGTAAAATAACATTTCAACTGAAAGCCAATTAGCGCTTACATTATTTTGATGCGGGATCTATTATTAATAGCATCTTTCTTTCTCTCTCCCTCCCCCCCCATCCCTCCTCTTTCTATCATCATTCCACTACCCCCTACCACCCCTCCTCCCTCCCTTCCTCCCTTCTTCCCCTCTTTCTTCTGTCTTCCAGACCGAGAACTACTCCATCGACACGAGCTACGTGAATAGCAGAGCCCATCTCATTAAAAGGTATGTCTTGATTAGAAATGTTGTTACCATTGTTATCTGTAATTGTTTTTATCTCATTAGGCTACAGTTACACATGATGCCCTCCCGCATGTGTTCCGGCGTGTAGTTCAATTACTCCGGTGCAGAGGGTGGGGGACTTCTCGCAGGGAGGGATTAAAAGGCAACTCTGTGTATTGCATCCAAAATATGTGTTATCAAATTATAACGCAGTAAAATGAGGCAATGGCTTTCATATTTCATATTTAGAGCCGAAGTTGTTGCTACTGCATAATGGTGTTTATTAACTGAGCGCGGAGAGAGGGGGAACAGATGTGGAGTTGATTTAGGTGCGTCTCGTGAGGATAGGCAGTTGGAACATTTTCATAAACAAGTGTGGTGTGATAAACCCATATAGGTGTCGTGTCAGGTTATGCAGTACACAGGTTCGCTATTTACATCTGCAAACAGCATAACATCCTGTTTTATTCTGCTTAAAACCTGATAACCCTGTACTTTAGATCTGTAGAAACTTGGATTAGTTTGCCAGTTTATGTTTCAATCTTTTTGTTATTTCTCCTGGATGCTTTTAAAATGTGAACTTTGAACAGAATCTATTATTAAAACATTAAAAAAACTTTAAGAATTATGTACTTTCTACAAATCATTCCGCACTAATTTGCTGTGAAAGCATCCTTTGTTATACATCTATTCATTACGGTAGAAACTATACCACTATAGAAAGAGTTTTTAGAGCAGATACTTTCATAATGCATGTTTAGTACAAGTAATTCTTAGACACACAAACTTCTAGTTTGGAATATGAAACACATATATACTGTGCACTTTTCTCCACTTTTGAGAACCCAAATATTGCCCAAGCTATTACTCCTGTTTCGTCTATCCTGCTGTATTTTCAAAAGCATATCTTTAACAAAAAAACTATTTTTATTGATCATCATTCCCCTCAAATCCAGCCTAATATTGACAAACTGTAACATGGCATCCTAACTTACCGACTTCGCCTCTCCTTTCTCCTGCACAACCCTGGAGTTTTCAAAACAAACCAAACATCCAAACTTCAAACCCGCAAGTTTTAGATTTCAAATCCAAAACGGCTTCCTGCATGTTTTCAACTGTTGGCTGTTATCAGTGGAAATCAAATAGTGAATGTGGGCTTAGTCTGACAGGATAAACCAGAGGAATGCAGGTCAGGAGCAGGATAAGAGGTCATACTATAACTCCCAGAACCGCAGACTGCACTGTAACTGAGCCCTACCTTGAGAGCACAGTCCTCCCTTGTTACCTGCAGCCAAGAACCACAAAGCTCTCTCTCTTGTTTCTGCCCATCCTTTGCTCTTTTGAAAGGCCATTATAGCAATTTCTGTGCCTTAAAAGAATCCGTCCCCCTCATCCGCATTAATGTAAACAAAGAGCATTCAAGTGTGCGCCTACTACAAAGCGGGGCCCTCAGGATCCGGCTCCATAGGCCGGGGTCCGGGACAGGTGCAATTACAGTGATAACATCAGAGAGAGGCATTAGCTCCACCGCAGAGGCCCCTTTCTCCTGGCTGCACACCGGAGGAAGGTCTGGGAATGCGGCTAAAGCTGGCTCCTCCGTGTCCTTCAGGCCGTCTTCACCTTCAGATGTGTGTTTGCTCACTTCTGTTTACTCTAGCCACTCTTCAATCTCCCAACGGACCCTCTGCGCCATTCTATAGAAAAGATTTTTGTAGATAGATGGACCTTGCTTAAAAGAAAACAACAGTGGGGACATCTTAAAGGTGGAGGAGAAAGGAGAAAATATGGAATATGTCAGGATTTTGTTAAAAAACGAAACCAATTATGCAACATTAAGCCAGCCATATAAGTCAGTTCTTTAGTAGTTTAGTAGTTAAATCCTTTTGTGCTAGTTTGTTGCATTAGAAAGGGCATCTGGGTGAAACATATGCAGCTAAACAACTAACTTTGAGGTTCCTGAAGTAAATATTCCATTCATTTTCCTCATAGATCTTTCAAAACAAAAACAATATGAACTGAATGAAAGATTGAGAGATCATACGTTTTAATTTTATTTCAAATCTATTTGGGAAACTAGTGTTGTAGCCAAGACTGTAGTAATCGAGACCAAGACCAGTCCGAGACCACAGGGTCCCGAGATCGAGACAATACTAAGACCTGTGAGGATCAAGGCCGAGACAAGACCGAGACTTTTAAAGACCGAGACAAGACCAAGACCATGGCCCAACGAGACCAAATTGAAACCATCTTTGTCATTTTCTGCATTTATTTGTATTTTACAGTTATTTTGGCACATATATATCAATGTTTCTTAGAAATCTATCTCTTCTTTAATCCTGTTTCCACTGGCACTTTACAGAAAACAACTTCAAAGTGAATCAAGTGGGTTTCATAACATTTACAGTTACATTATTGGGTTTTGCAGTGATATTTAGCGGCCTCTGCACATTTACTGGCCGTAATGAAATATGATCGCACTTGTCAAGTGTCAGACCTCGAGTCCGAGACAAGACTGAGACAAAGTCCGAGACGAGACGAGTCCAAATGCGCTTGAGTCCGAGAAAACGTCCATAAAAAACAGTCTTGAGGCCGACCTCGACACTAAGACCTCTCTCGAGTACTACGACACTAGGAAACTCTAAACCTAAAATATAGACTGACAAAAATGTGTATGGAGAGTAATTTCCACATCACTGTGCCTGTAAACTGTTATTATTTGAGTCTATGGGAAAAAGGAACAGGCCATTTCTTTGGTAACGTCAATGGTCTTTGATTGCTGCTTTCAAAATAAATAAATACATCAACCAATGTACACAATCACTGCAGTGCACTGTACAAGTTTCAGGCCCTAAATGAGTTTCAGAAACAGAGCATTCATTTCCATATGTTATTGACGTGCGCCTGCATTCTCCGAAACCCAATATGCTGTCTATCAATATACACAGATGGATAAATCCCATACTTCTTCCTCCTACGGCGACAACACATGTTTGAATCTTCACCCTATTTAGCGTTGTTTGTAAAGCAGAATTTGTTCCAGTGGGATGAAAATCAAATGAAGGGAAATCACGCTGTTCCTTTGCAGCTGTTGACTGCGACACCCCCTCCCATGCACCAGCCTCTTTATTGACTGCGGGTCCCAGACAAGACAGATGCTGCGTTTGTGTGCTTCCAGAGCTTGCCTGCATCCATCTTCCTTGGAATTCCTGATTACGGCAGTATTTGTTTGATTGTTGTGAGAGAGGGCTTCCTGTTTGTCCGATGTGATGTCCTTGAAGCTCGGCGCATCCATCCAAAATGTCCACCCCTGTCCAAAACAACTCGGTTATCTCCAAGGGTCACTTCAATCAAAAAGGCTCTCAGTAGATTATACGTTTGTGTGGAGAAATGTGGAGGGGCAGCGGAACAGTCAACACTAAGGGAATTTATTTGAAATCTGTTTACATTTGTTTTGTTTAATAGTAAAGTTATTGCACCTACACTACCAGCCAAAAGTTTGGACTCACCCTCTCATTCAATGTTTTTTTCTATACAATTCTCTAATTTGATACACATACAGAAGAAGACGTCAATTATATGAAGTAAAATGTATGGAATTATGTCGCAAAGAAGAAACTCTCCTAAATATTTTTCAATAAAGCAAAGAATGGCTATCCAGTTTCAATTTAATTTCTCTCGGCAACTAGGTCAGGAATCGAAATACAAGAACCCCGGAAGTTGTAGTCGCGCACCGGCTAATCAGCGAAGCGATGTGTTGGCCAGAACCGACCTGAGTTACGACAGCAGACTGCATATCCTCCTTTGGACTTCCTTTGTTAAATAATAACTTCACATTTTTATCGTACCTTTAATTCGCAAGTTCATGTTGACACTCTCTGCTTTGTTTGCTGTTGTGCTGCGATTACTTGGACACCACTGAGCATTCCGGTGCATTACAGACCAAATAGCAGCGTTTGGTTAAATAAAAAAGTACCTGCCTACCGTCGAGCGAAGGAATCGCAATGTCGTAAGGTCAGACGGTTTGCACGAAGTAGGGCTAATTTGAGTGTAAATTTAGTATTATTGCAGCTATTTAACTTATTTTTTCTTTGCTACTTAATTCCATATATCTTGCTTCGTATATTTGATGTCTTATGTGTGTGTATAAAATGTCAAAAGTATTAAACACATAGAATAAAAACACTGAATGAGATGGTGGGTCCAAACTTTGACTGCGAGTCTACGTACGTCAACACAACGTCTCCATTGTTGTAAAATGAGTAGGGATGGAACCTTTTGTGCACAAATGAGGAAAATTTCCTTGTGTGATTTTTTTCTTCCCATGTTTTGGCTTGGACAAACAAATTAAAGGTTTAAGCGACATCTTGAGAAGCTGTAGTATCAAAAAGTAGCGCTACAGATCTAAAATAAATTTTTAAAAAAACAGAAAAGGCCAAAATTCTGAAGAGGTTTGCACAATTTGGTTAGTACACTGCAAATTTCTCTGATCTGACCAAGATTTTAAAACTTATGTCAGGTTATTCATCTTGCTTTCAGATTTATTATCTACTTACAAGTTCTGAGACGGTTTAATTCTAGTGTAGAGGTTGTTTATTTTAAGATAACTTGTCAAGCAAAATTATCTTGTCCATGCAGCAAGATAATTTCACAACTTTTAAGTCATTTTCTGATAGATTTAAGTGTTCATATCTTGAATTTTGGCCAAGCATTTTAGCAGTGTATGAAGAATGTCAAAGTTTTCATGGACCTAATTTTGTTTTTCGTCCTGTGGGAATTGCGCCTCATTGAAAATGGGTTATATAATCAACAGTAAAATCATTAGTAGGCGGGTGCAGTGTTCTTGAATGACTGGTTAATTAGGATGCAAGGAGGTTGGTAAGTGTTCAATACTTGAGTGTGTTTTGGGAAAAATTAAGCCAGTACAGAATAATTGTAAATAGTTTTGTGCGTTCTTGGTACTCTGCCTGAAGCCAAAAAGCATAATAATTTACAAACTATTGAAAATGTTTAAAGCCAAATGACTAAATCCTTGACATTTCAATCCAAGAAGCATCCAACTTGTCTTTTCGATTTATACAGCGTCAGTGCCTGTACCAACATCACAGGGAGGGCATGACAACCTGTCAACGTAGACATCCAATTTCTGAAGCAGACAGGAGGTTGCGTTAGTGTGACGCCGTGTTATTTGACAGTTAATCAACATACCCCTCTCTCCTTTGCTCCCCCTGCTGGCCCCCATGTAGCACATCCACCTTCAAGGACCTGGAGGGAAACAGCCTGAAGGACAGCGGGCACGAGGAGAGCGACCAGACGGACAGCGAGCACGACGTCCAGCGAGGCCACTACGTCGACACGGCTGTCAACGATGTGCTCAACATGACGGCGCCCCCTAATGTGTGCCAGCTGCCAGAGCAAGGTAAGGAGAGGCTCACTGTGAAGGAGGGTCAATGCTTTATCATGTCAAAATAACAGAGGGTCATTGACTTTAGCGGAGATTTGTGAGGCTGGGGATGCCTCAGTAAAGTAGTGCACAGTTGAGTCAAGTATGAGTAAGGATTCAGGGCTGTGGTCAGTTGGAACGCACCAATCTGATACTGGTAGCCGATATTGGTGCCGATACTGAAACATTTGCTGGATTGGACATCTGGTTGGATATTTAAATTGTAATAAGGCTATTTCCAGATCGTTGTTGGTCCAGAAAATTTTTGTTTGCACTTTTATTTACACAAAACTGTTCAGTGGTTACTAAAGAGATAAATGACAGCTACATAACACATTTGGATCAGGTTTGTCTTATTTTATGGTTTTGTTTTAAGAAAATAAATGCTGCTTTCAGTCTGCACCGGTATTGGTTGATATGGGATATCTGCAGATACTTAGAGCTATAATATCAATAGTGGTATCAGAATTGAAGAAGCTGGAGCTGTGCATCTGTAGTTGTCAGACTAGTTACAGACTAATGATTTACCATGTTTTGAAGGAATAAAGATAAATTATTTTACCTGCATGTAAATTAAAGATACAGTAACTTTCTGGAGGTGGTATGTCACCTACATAAGTCTATGAAAATAGAAAGATAAAACTTCTGATTTGGTTCTATGGAGATGCAAGCCCACTCAGAGTAACAATGTTTTTAGTGCATTAAACACAAAAATTAAAAAGCATATGCTTTTGAACCTTCAAATCCTCATTTTGGAATGGCAAATTACTTCTTGTTAAGATATTCTTGTATAGATTTCTTGTATGTAATCCATCCATCCATCCATCCATCTTCTCCCGCTTAATCCGGCTGGGTCGCGGGGGCAGCGTGCTGCCCAATACTCATAGCACCTGACCCCCCCTATGAACCCCTCTGCAGGTGGTGAGCCCACAGGAGGGTATGTAAGATACATGTGAATAGACAAATAAATTGAATCTCATCTCATATAGAGACCAGTTTGACCTGGTCCTGTATACGCATGTACTTTGAACACTGAAATGAATGTTTGGCTTGAAGGCTGCAATTACTATCTCTTTTTTCCTTTGGTATTTTAAGCTCAAATTTGAATGACTCAGACAAAAATATTTTTAAATCTGCCATTCGCCAACATGAAGCATCACCATTCTGTGAAGCCAGCAAATTAGCCTTGAACAGACATTTATTCCTGAGTCTACTTTTATGCCGCATATTATGTGTATTACCCTGTATTCAGACTAGCACCATGCACCATTCTCGCTTTTGAAGTCCAGGCTTGAGCAGCTAATGTAGTGCAGCTCTTCTGCCTCTTGATTCTGGCTAAGGCATCATTATTGACTGATGGTTGCCTGTCGTCTTCTAGCCTGACGGGTGGTGGAGCCTCACAAGTGCAAAGGAACGGTACCAATTAGTTTCCTAAAGGTACAAGGTGCACATCTACATAGTGTCTCGACGTGGGCGTCATCCATTATTCAGCATTAAGCAGTGATTTAATGTTGATGTTTTGGTTGGTTTAAAAATTTGCTTGGCAGAAGTCGTGAAAGGGTCATTGTGGTTCGTAGGCTATAAGGGAGAGATGGAGTGGAGGAATAAGATGGTGAGCTGAAATTGTTTACTATATTCACCTGAGGGTATTTACGAAGCTACAGGAGGGAACACCATATGCACAGGTGCAATGGCTCAGTGGGTCCCCAGCAGTAAGAATGGCTCACAAAGGTAATTTTGCATGAATGAAGAAGGAACACGGACTTCCCTGAAAAAAGGCTTTCTCCCTCCGTCTGACCAATGTAGTGCTCCAGAAAAGCAAGCTATATTTAGATTAGCCTCATATAACATGCAATTTTTCTTTCGCCCTAGTAAGGCTCTCTACATTTCTCTCTCTCATGGAAGTATCTTTAATGAGCATAGACAAAAATAGATCCTAACTTTTAAAAATGTGATTTTGATTGAGTTTTTCCCTTGTTCATTTTAATCAGTGTCTTGAGATGTACGGACCAGACATGTGCTTGTCTTTGCCTTTTAATCAGCCAGATGCTTCACAGTTTGACTGGGATAATAGAACATACACTATATGCTAATGAGGATGGAACGTGTCCAATGGAGCCGCTTTCATTGCAGCTATTTAGCAGTGACGTAGTTGACATTGTCTGTATGGGCCAGAAAGTATGGTGACCATTACAATCAAGTCAGTGTTCCCCTCTGCAACATCGGACAGTAATGAACAATGAAAAGTGCATTTGCTGACTATTGGTTGCCAGCAGTAATTACTTTACAGGCTGCAAAAATCCAGCGCCTGTAAAAATGCATGCTGACAGGTCCGCTAGTAGTGGGATCTCATTATTGGAGACAATTAGAAATGATGTACATGAAGAATATTACAAGTGGGGAGAGCTCTCTGAGGCAGTTCTTTTTTCATTAACACCACCCATGATTGTATCTTCAGCAAAATGGATGCATGCCTCTTGAATGTGTAATGTGGAACACATTGCTAGTAAACACAAGAGGCTATTTCACTGCCATGTCCATTCCCTTTGACCAGTAGATGATAACAAACTGCCTGCTTGGAATTACAATTAGCCTAGGTTACTTTATTAGAGTCTTTTTTTCTCTGGCCAGCTCTGGGCTCCATGGACGGCAATTTTCTCTCCTGCAAGGATTTAACAAAATGGCTTCGGCAGAATCTTTTGCCTTTGTTTGAAAAGTCAGCGAGCGGCGGTGGTCACACTAGAGAGTAATGAGAAGCTGTTCATAATTATTAAATGAATTGGCCAAAGATCCTTACACGTTCAGAAATGTAATGACATAGCAAATGAAATCGTCCCTCTATTACCATCTCAACTGTCTAATTACATGGTTAAAGGGTATGTTGGGCTAGCGGAGATGAGCAGATTTAGCATGACGCACAGTGCAGTTTGTTAATGTGTCATTTTCAGTTATGAACGCTATCTCTCTGGAAATTTCTTTAGCATAACTAGTCATAAAATCTATTATGTGTGCTTCTTGAGCCTGTAATTCCCAGAATGTAATCCAGCAATGTTGGATTACGGTTATACAAGCCTTCCTAATCTGACATTCAAGGTGCCCTGTGGATTGGCCCCCATTGTGACTACTTCAAGGTTTTAACATATTATCAAAAATAAATGTCTGTATTACAATGAATGATAAGCCGGTGGGACTGGAAGAAGAAATCATTAATAGGTACTTTAAAGGTGCGTCGTGTAACTTTTCTGGTGGGGGATCCATCAAATGCTTTTCTCCTCTTTGTCTGAATGGTATTAAACCTTTCTATCTTCATGGAGACCAAACCAGACCAAGTTAAAGGTCAAATCTGTGGAGAGGCGACCCCACCCACAGTCAGAATGCCTGTTTTTCTACGTAGTGTTGTTTAATGTCATACTGTGGAACATTCCAAGCAGAGCAATGACATCCTTATCCATAGAAACAAGTAGGTGACGGACCTTCCACTAGAAAAGATACACAATACACCTTTAACCTTAGAACTTAAGTGGTGAATTGTGTTTTAGATTTACTTTAGTGACAGTGTAGGTTTCATAAAATGTATTTATTTGCTGGTTTATATTTTCCTACTTAAAATCGCTATCATGTAATACAATACTACTACTTTCAGATTTAAACTTCTTAGATGTCAAATACTGCATGGACGATTCCTGCGCTAACGAACGATCATGAATGTCTGAAAACAAACAAAATGTATGCTAACCACCCCGCTGCTCCGCTCCCTTCAGGGACCCAGAGTGTTGCATAGTGCACCTCTTCTGCCAGTTTACGTGCCAAACATGTCGAGAGCCGCAATTGCCAAAGGACTACAAACCAAAAATAGAAAGCGTTGTTTTTTAGCCTTTGCTTTTATTGTTCTTGTTTTCTTGCATTGATAACGGCTGAGAACAAAGGGACTGAGAAGAATTAAGGAGGATGGGTTAAACTGCGTGGCTTCCTCAGTGCAAATGTTTACCTTTCCCACCACCATGTAAAAAGGTGTTGTTTGCCCAGGAGACAAGCCATTACTTAGAGCACAAAGAGGTCCTAGATTTCCATCATTTCGCAAGGCTTTCAAATGGGAATGTGCATGACAAGATGCAGCTGCTAACTAACCTAATTCCCTATCACAATTACTCACTTGATATCAGTTCATAGTTGTTATATTTGGCCGTACTTTATAGCCTTATCTGTAGTCATTTTTCATCTGAGACTCTTGTACGAGTTTGTAGCAAGTGACTAAAAAATCCATTTCTAGACTCCTCTGAACTGAACTATGTGTTGATTTATGCCTGAATGACACAAAGGTTACAGGAGCTTTGGGAAATTTTGCTTACATGTGCACCGTTATAAAACGTTGATTTTAAAGACCACAGTTAGATACATTTTCTTATCTGTTCAATCAAATTTCTGTATTAGCCTGCGTGCCAAGGTAATATTCAACTATCAAGAGATCCATGAATCTAAAAGAGATAGTCTGACCTGTGTTTTTTGTTCACTCTGGGTTAAATCAGAGAAATATGTGGAGGAAAAATCTTTTTGAACCTACACAGGGAAGACTCACCGCTACAATAAGAAATGATATCACTATACTTTAAAATGAAGACCTGAAGACTTGTACTGAACGGATCCCTCTTTATCTTTATAAGCATGTCTGTGAAGTTGGAGGGGATTTGGTTGATATGTACGTGACATGCTAGCTTTGGCTCTGTGGCGCCATTAGTGTCAAGGGAAGGGCCTCCAAGGGGCTGGTAACAAAGAGAGCAAGATCTGGATTTTTTTCCCTTTTGATTGTCATAGCTTATGCTTAATTCCCGCCGGATATGGATGAGCCGTGGTTTTTAAGGATTAAGATTGGTGTATTGTTAAATGACTTGAGTTATCTGTGCCGGGAGAATAAGGCAGAGAGTGGCGCCGTGGCACACTGTCCGATTTGTGCCGTATTGTTTAAGGTTTGGAGAGAGATTTCCAGGTCAATTGTAAGTGTTCTGTATAAAAACACCTTTTCACAGCTTATTAGACTCAGAGGGATCTTGGAGACTGTTCAATTAGCCTGAGCGGGAACAGACTTCTTTTATTTCTGACATATTTCTTGGTTTTTACCTCCAGAGAGAATATCTCATCTAACTGTTAGCTCCCTATAGGCATGTGCCTGAAGCTATAGCACAGGATTGGAAGCCCCCTCTATGGGTAAAGCTGTATTCCCTTCTTCCATCAGCAGATCCACGGGGCTTCACTGTTCCTAATTGATTTCAGCCCCATGTGCAGACCTTTAAGGCCCCTGTCCTTCTGCCTGTCTGACTTTGCTTCTGCAAACATCACAAACCTCCACCTCAGCCTTGTGCCAGTCAAACTCTCCCTCCTCTCGCCCCTGTTGAATTACAGACCTAGTAAAGGCACGTCACATGTTCCTGCTGCAAATCTGCCCTAAATTCAATAGTGAAACATTTCTCGTTTGCAGTTCTGTGATCTACCAACGAAAACGCTGACAGGTGTCAGAATGAGGAAGGCAACAGGAGCGAGGCTGTGCTGACAACACAGGAGCAGTGCAGACGGAGATGGAGAGATGAGGGAGAGTCTCGTAAGCAGTCTGAGCCTTAGAAAAGAAAAAGGGAAACAATCACTCTGACATGGAGAGATTTTTGTTCTATTCTGTGAGTCGGAGATAACTCTGAACAAGCTTTAGGATTGAGTGATTCTCAAACAACTCTTTATTGAATTAGGCATCAAAACTTGTCTGGTGATTCACACTGACAACAACAAGTGTAGCGTTACAGTGTTTTATGATTTGATTAAGGTAGTAAACTCTACACAGAGACCATCCATTTTGATTTGGATTTGCCTAATCTAATGTGGTACCTGTGGATGTAAAATGGCTGACAGTGACAAAGAGCTTGGCACAGTGCGAGCATTAAGGAAGATGGAGTGCGCTCTTCCCCCGTACAGACGCGGTGCGGAGAGCTTGACTAGCAGGTGTAGTGAGCTTTGTAATGAAGCCTCATGATCCAGATTTGTGCCTCTGAGGAGCCCAGACGTGAGGAAATAAAATGTAATTTGGAGCCATGTCCATCTGGGCTCGTCTTCCTTATCGCGCCCTCATCTGCAAATGAAATGGAGACTGGCGGAGGTCGCTGGCACTGTCTTATCCAAATTACACCTAATGCAATAAAACAGAGCTGACCAATATTGATTTTTGCCCCTTGTAAAAATGGCAATCTGCTTTTTAAAACATTTCACTGCGAGGAGCTATTTCTGTGAAAGCAATGCTGTTTTCCCAAGTAACACCATGAAGGAATTTTTGTTACATAAGCAAACCAACAACATGTTTTCAAAATAATTTCTTCTTTGGTAAATTCAGAGGGGATAGCTTTGCAGATAAGAACAAGAACTGGAAAAGACTTGACATGTTTTGATTCTCTGTGTAATTCTCTGTGTAAGCTCCTCTTCATTCCTCAAACTAGTGCTTCGTCTGAGGTTCAGGCTACAAACATATAGTGATGTGTTAATGTTCTAATGCCACAGTAACACAGACCAAAGCCTCATTGTGTTCATGCCTGAATATCACTCCGTGTAGTAGCCATAGGTTTGCATTTCTGATCATATCAAAAGATCAACTGCGATGTTACCCAAATAAAGCAAAAATGTATTTCATTAAATATCTATTGCATATGTTAATTAGTTTAGAATTTCCTTTAAATTGTTATATTGACAAATGTGTTTAATGCTGCACAATTTTGGAGGAAATAAAAGCAATGTATTACAATCGTGAGCAGATGTTTAAAGTGGGATTCTGCTCTTTGCATTGCACATTGTAAGATACTGTGGGAGCACTCTTTTTGCCAGAAGATTGGAATATGAATGTGCTTTTGAAGGTCTAAAGAGGCAGATCTGTAGTATGTTTTGTTTATGGCAGAGGACATACTATTATCAAAATAATCGCAGCCTTTTATTTGTTTGCAATATGTTACGCAGGCCAATTTGTGATGTCATATTCACGTGGTGCATTAAATCCAAAACAGCCTCAGAAAGCATCTTGAACATATGTGACAAAGAAATAGGAAAGCCTCATTATTTTCTCTGGTCTTCCAATGAGCCTGATGTATCTAGTTACAGGCCCTCCACACTGACAGCTCATTTCCTAGACAATCCTGGCATTGCAGTTCACAACACGAAAGGGGGAACGAGAGACGAGAGAAAGAGAGGGAAGAAAGAGAGTGAACACGCCGAAAGTGGGGCTTCCATTCCTTATTCATGACACCGTGCTCGACGCTAGGTGTGTTAATAATCTGAGCAGAAACCAAAGTGAATCGCATTTGTTTGTTGAACGCCAATGCCCGAGTCCAGGCACCAATCGGCAGCAGATGGGAAACAGAGGGGGGGATCAGGGGTATACTAGACAGAAGGAAAGAAGATTAAGAACAGGTAATGTGCTGGGGCAGAGTGTGTATTAAAGTGAGAGGAGCGAGCACCTGAATCGTAAATGGGCCTAGGTAGTGTACACAGAATGAGAAGGAGGGGAGGTGTGGAGTGGGTCTTTAAAGGTTAATCAGAGAAGGAGGGATAAGGGGGCAAAGGGAGGGGAGGGGGGTGCAAGGGAAGGATGCTCGGAGAGGGGCAAATAGAGTTGAGTCCAATAGTAGAAGTGTTGCATTGTCCCGGCAGAATCCAATTCATTGATTGTAGCTCTGCACCGAGAAAGCAAGGAAGTGGGCGATTTTTACTAAGCGTACAACTGTGTTCAATTCTCTAAAGTAACAGTGGAAAGCTTAAAGATAAAAAACAAGAATTTGAAGTTTTGAGTGTGTGAAGCTTATATTTAGTGTTCAAATAAGTTAACAAAGAAGAAGAAGAATTGTTTGTGAAAATTTCAACAACTCTGATACGAGTTTTGGGTTCATGACCCAGTGGATTGGTAGGAAGTAGTTTGAGTAGTTGCATCTACGACCAGGGATAAAAGAGTAGAAAATAAGCAGGCATGTTAGGACTGCAAGATTTATCACAATCAAATGTAAATTGCAAACTGAAAGCCTGCAATTGTAGTAACCAGATTTTCTCCACAAACAACAAAAATGAAAAAGAAAATCTGCAAAAACTGCTAACCCTTGTTTAGATCTGTGTTCTGAAATCAGATTTTTGTATTGTTTTTTCTTTTTCTTTTACTTCAAATTTCGTGGCACAAAATTACAATATTGTATTTTTTTGGCATACTTCATTTTAGTTATATATATATTTAGTTGAATGCACGTTTGTAGGCCACTTTCACCCATCACACCGTCCCCTGTGTGGTATGGTCACTGCTATAACCCCAATAGAATTTACATTTTAGAGCCAGGTCTTATCTTGTCCCCGTGTAAATTCTACCTAATGAGGGGTTTACAAAGCTTTAGTGACACCAAGTCCTTTATGGCCCCGGCTCTGCAAACATCAGGCCTGAGCGCACGACACCACACTGACACAACAAAGGAACAGAGGGACAAGGCAAAGCAGCATTTAAAACACACAGAGGTTTGAGGAGATAACATTATGTGAAAGTAACAGGCACACGTGAAGACAGTGCATCAGATTATAGTCCTGAGCGTCACACGGTGGTCAAATGTTACTCTGAGACAACTACACGAGAAGACACAAGAAGTATTGGTGTGAGAAGCTTGCGTAGTCACTATTCTCAACATTTTCTTTGTTATCTCTGCAAAATTTTATGTAGATTTCAAGATTTTCAAGATTTCAAGATTGTTTTATTTGTCATATGCAGGTTCAACACAAGGTCGACAGTGCAATGAAATACTGAGGATGAGAAGAACCGTTTGAATCGCTAATATTCAAGGAGTACTAATACCATGCAATAAACTACTGTTAAAAAAAATATAAGGAAAAACCAATATAGTTAAAAAAAAAATCATAAAATAACAAAATCCAGACATAATAAAATTTAATAAAATACAAAGGTGCAGGTAGGATTATAAGGTATAGTAGAGTATTTCACAGATGAGTTCTATATTGCACATAATGGTATTGCACGTGGGTTGTGGAGTAGGTTATTGCACAGATAATCGTGACAGTAGGTAGATTTGAATAAGGCTTTCAGGAATGGGCAGTAAAATTGTCTTTTTATATGATCACTAACTGGATTCAAAATGTTTCCTTATTGTGTTAGCTCATGGAAAGTCTCTATTTTGTTTTATCATCATTAATATGCATTTATTTATTTGCAACCTAATACATTAATGTTATTTTAATTATTTATCTATTGCTGCCCGTTTGCTTATCTTCAAATTGACTTTACCAGTGGTTCTCAAACTTTTTACACCAAGAGGCACCTGAGATAATATTTGACTTTCCGAGTATAACCAGATCTAAACCTGGACTTTATCCAGCCTAAGTTTTAGGGCTAAACCGGGCTTAAAATTTGACTAAACCATGAATAAAATAGTTCTAATGATTAACCCAAAGGTGAACAAAACATTTTTAGATGTGTCCCTAAATAAAACATCCAATACCATAGTTTGAGAAACACTGGACTCTATTTTACTCGAGTGCGTTAATTCCTTAGAGTATGACTTCGCCGCAAGTGTGTTGATGACATGGTAGGAGTAAACAGGGATAAACAACCTACCGCATATGTAAACCCTATCCCCGTGGACCTGAGCCCTCTGTGTGTGGTTAGAAGTGGGCAGAGCGCTCTCCCGTGCTGCCCGTGCCAACCTGGGGCTTGTATTACAGGGATCCCAAGATATCAGACACCAGGCAGGCTGTGCTCCCTCCAGGCAGGGCCCAGTCTGGCAGCTGGCCCGCAGCCCAGATAGCTCTAATCGGCTCTGTTACCTGTAGCACTTACTCCCATTCACGAGCAGCGCAACTATGGATACTCCGCAGGGGGAATTAGAATACGGTGATATTTACCCAAAGTAAAGCGATACTATGTGCTTTTAAGGTGAAAGAAGGACTCTAAAAGTAGTAGTTGTAGTAGTAGTATTAGGTGTATTCATGGTGTAGCAAGTAGTTAGTAGTATTCTATGTTTCACATTTCATTTAGAGTGTAGTAGTAGTAGTAGTAGTAGTAGTAGTAGTAGTAGATGTCAGTCTTCCACCAACCACAGTAATTTACAATATAGTATCAGTTTCAATATACTATAGTAGCATATTGCATTTGTAGTAGCAGCAGCAGCAGCAGCAGTAGTAGTAGTAGTAGTAGTAGTAGTAGTAGTAGTAGTAGAAGTAGTAGTAGTAGTAGTAGCAGTAGTAGTAGTAGTAGTAGTAGTAGTAGTAGTAGTAGATGTCAGTCTTCCACCAACCACAGTAATTTACAATATAGTATCAGTTTCAATATACTATAGTAGCATATTGCATTTGTAGTAGCAGCAGCAGCAGCAGCAGTAGTAGTAGTAGTAGCAGTAGTAGTAGTAGTAGTAGTAGCAGCAGCAGTAGTAGTAGTAGTAGTAGTAGTAGTAGTAGTAGTAGTAGTAGTAGTAGTAGTAGAAGTAGTAGTAGTACTAGTAGTAGTAGTAGTAGTAGTAAACAGTACTGATGTCTGAATCAGTGTAGTGTAGTATATAATTATGTGCAATGCGTTGTGTCTTGTTCAATAGTAGTTGTAGCACCATTGAAAAAGATAGTAGAGTTATTAGTTAAACCTGCAAGTTACAAGTCAGATCTGTGGATAGGAGACGTCCATTCAAAAACGCTGAAAAAAGCTGAAATTAGATAAATGTTAAAAAGATGAGTGTAGAATCCCTCATAGTTGTGGTAGTAGTATTAGGTGTAGTGATGGTTTAGCAAGTTATTAGCAGTATTCTATGTTTCACATTTCAACACAAACTAATGTGAATACACAGACATGTTATTGTCTTGCTTGAAATGTCTCACAGTGTGGCATTAATATTATCTTATCTTTTTAGCAGCAAAGGGTAGAGTTCAATTTGTCAACTGAACAAGAGTTTTAGGTAGAAGACGTTTCGCCGCTCATTTAAGCTGCTTCTTCAGTTCTGAACTCAACTCTTGTCCAGTTGACAAATTGAACTCTACCCTTTGCCGCTAAAAAGATAAGCCATTAATGCCATACTATGGGACATTTCAAGCAAGGCCATAACATCTCCATGTACTCACAGTAGTTTGTGTTGAAATGTGCAACATAAAATACTACTAACGACTTACTTAAACCATTACTACACCTAATACTACTACCACGACTATGAAGGATTCTACACTTATCTTTTTAGCATTTATCTAATTTCAGCTGTTTTTGAATGGAGATCTCCTTTCCACAGATCTGACTTGTAACTTGCGGGTTAAACTAATAGCTCTACTATCTTTCTCAGTGGTGCTACAACTACTATTGATATTATATACTTAATTATATACTACACTACAATGATTCAGACATCAGTACTGTTTACTACTACTACTACTGCTACTATATGCTACTATAGTGTATTGAAACTGATATTATATGGTAAATTACTGTAGTTGGTGGCAGACAGACATCTACTACTACTATTACTACTACTACTACTACTACTACTACTACACTCTAAATGATAACATTAGCTTTGCCTCCCCTAAGGAAACTTCAGAAAAAAATACTTTCTACAATTAACTAAACAAACTGAGTAGAGAAATTCATAAGTAGCCACATATTTTGAAGTCTTGTAGTAACCAGGGAGATTTTCTGTGCGTTCTGTGCACGATTATGAGACACTTGTTTTATCTCCCGCCTCTGTTTGTGTGAAGGCAAAGATTAAGAATAAACTCCGCTCAATTTAAGGGCAAAATCAGCTGTCTTCTGACAAGTGCACTGTAGGCCGCGCTTTTCTGTCCGGAATACAAAGAGACATTTATCACTGCAGCTGGGCTAAACGCAGGAAGGAGGGAGTGGGAGGGAAGGAGAGAGAGAAAGAGAGATGGAGGGAGAGAGGTGGGGATTCTCCTGTGTTTTTTTTTAACCCCTCTCACTTCCTGTCTGTGGGAAAATCCTCTACCTCTTCCGCTCTAATCCTGTCGAGATCTTCCCTTCATTTCCGTGCCATATGAGAATGTCTATTGAGATCCCGCTCGCTTCAGTTGTTGCCGCGTCACCCTTGTTTTCTGCCATGGCAACATCATAACTCCCGCAGAATATAAAGCAGGGATATGTAAAGTTATGTCCTGCTCCTCAGTAGTGGCAACAAAAGGTTACTACCTCGGGCACAGCGCAATAACATTTCCATATTCCTCCGCTCATGTATATTCAGGCGCATGGGCTTATTTGATAACTTTTTATAGCCGAAGAAATGCGGCGTATTTCTCGGCATCGTAACATGGAGCAATGTTACTTCAAGGTAGGGATTCAGAACTGAGGGATTGGGATACAAATGTGGGTAATGTGCATGACTTTATACTGCCGTTCATTGTATTCTGTTGTATAGTTCAGGCAGTTAATCAAATCTGAATGGAGAGTGAGATTCAGTCCTCTCTTATTGTCAATGATATAGTTGGGAATCCGTGCATGTAATTTGGAGTTTTGAATATTGGAGATTTTTGTGTTAAATGTTTATGTTCCTGAATTCAAAACTGAGTGCCATTTCATTTCATTTTATTTTATTTTATTTTATTTTATTTTATTTTATTTTATTTTATTTTATTTTATTTTATTTTATTTTATTTTATTGTATTGTATTGTAATGTAATGTAATGTAATGTAATGTAATGTAATGTAATGTAATGTAATGTAATGTAATGTAATTTAATTTAATTTAATTTAATTTAATTTAATTTTATTTATTTATTTATTTATTTATTTATTTATTTATTTATTTATTTATTTATTTATTTATTTATTTAATTTAATTCTATTTAATTCTATTTAATTAATTAATTTTTTAATAATTTTTTTTATTTTTGTATAATTTTTTTACATTTTATATATAAAAATACAGTATTTGATTGATGAATATGATTCTTCGTAGTCACGCAAGAATCCATAATGGGTCCAAATTAAGTAATGGACTGGATGGTGGATGTTATTACAGGGATTGTCATTTATGTTTTAAAATTCTAATTCAATTCAGTACATTTAAAATATGTTTAGGGACAGTAATACTGGAAGCGGATTAAAAGTACAGTGAGCAGTGTTATTACTTGCTTTGGAGTTTTTAATTTCAGCTTTTAGTATTCCCCACTGCAACCGCGTGACATGACAATGATTTAAAACACGATAATAAATTCTTTTGTGTAAAAAGTGGAGCACAATAAAACGATCAAAGCTAAAATTATGTCCCACACTAGACCGCACGGTGAGACCCAGCGCTCCAGGGGTTAAAGAGAAGTCACCCACGCCGGCTCCGTCATTACCATTTTTCATTTACCAATTAGCATCACTGCTCTGGCTGTCCCCGCCGTGACCCCAGCGCAACGCCACAGTCATTCTACATTTTGAGTAAGTCCCCGTAGACCGAAGCGTGTTAAAGTATTGATGAGCATGTGTGCGCTGGGACCTGGGAGAGGCTTGGGAGAGGGTTGGGTGCCATTCGTGACCTTTTCCTGGCTAAAAGTCTTCGTTCCCATAGAGCGGGCAGCTTGGGATTTTCACTGTCAACACATCTTCATTTCACCCCTGACTCCCTGAGTGCTTCAGTGAACAAAGGTACTAAGTAAACTGGTGTGTGCATTGGAGATTCTGGCGTTTCATTTTCATCTTAATTTTGTAGTAGCATTCGTTGTAGAAATCGCGTTTTATATCCCACATTTTGATGCCAAATATTATGAATACTTTAAAGGTGTAACTTTACCATTGAGTCCTCCACCTATCCTTCACCGCATGTTATTGTTTTGCTTGGAATGACCCACAGTTTGGATTTACGCCCATCTATCGCACTTTTAGTTAATTTAATTTATTCTTGAGTGGCATTGCCCCGCCGCAGATCTGACTAATAGCTTGCCCTGTTAGCACCACATGCTTAAATAGATAATATTCAACATAATAATAATAAAATAATAAGACAAAGATGCTAACTAAATTGATATGTGCATTGGAGATTTTGGCATTTAATTTGAATTTTGCAGTAGCATTAGTTGTAGAAATCATGTTGTAGTAGTTAGTAGTAGTAGTGTTTCATATTTCACATTTCAATGCCAAATATTATTGATATTACAGTATATTCCTCACTGCATGTTATTGTCTTGCTTGGAATGACCCACAGTATGGATTTAAGCCCATGTCTCTCACTTTTAGTTGTAGCCACTCCACAGGTCTGACTAATAACTTCGCCACATGCTTAAATAGATAATATTCGATGTAATAATAATATAATAATAAGACAAAGATGCTAACTAAACTGGTATGTGCATTGGAGATTTTGGAGGAAATTTTAATTTACATTTTTGGCATTGCTCATGTTACATTTGACTTGTCTCGTGAGATTGTTTTTTAAATAATAAAAACATTACTTAATATCCCCAGGTTTGAGTACCCCAAATGTAAGAGTTTTTTCAGACTTTTTTAAGACCACTTAAATGAAAATTAAAACCAACATCGCACCCATTATGCGGGCGAAAAACACCAGATCCAATTCTAATAATGACCATTACTCACTGCTTTAAAGAACAAAAACTACTTTCATTATAAAATCTCATTCAGAACTCATTTATAGTAGTTTGCACTGCTGTAAAATGGCCAAATATCATTTATAACATTCTAACAAGACAAACTAAGCTTTCACATTGCACTGCAGCCCAGTGGAGTATACAAAAAAATAAGATAATGAAATTTAAGATCTTTGTGAAAAAATAAGACTTGGACAACATTAAGACTTTTTAAGGCCTTAATTTAAGAACATGAAATTTAAGATCTTTTTTAAGACTTTTAATACCCCACGGCTACCCTGTAATAAACGTGACGGTCTCCTAACATTTACACATTGACTCTGTACTTAAAACAAAAAGCATAAACACAACAATACTGCGTACGACAACAGTTTTAAAAGGTCCAACGCTAAACAGGACCCATGTTTTAGGCCGCACGTATCTGCAGGTGCTACAAAACCCCATTACTGTCCTTCCATTTGCATTAAACACACTATTCACAAAGATCCTGGTTTGCTCTCGTTCTGCAAATCCATTGTTTCCAGGAGAGGGAGGAGGCACTATTTTTATCTATTCGTCTAATTATCATGTGGCATTAATATGTTATATTAATGCGGCTGCTGTGATTCACCCTGCATAGGCGTATTTGTAAAATCTAGCCTCTGCATGCGTTTCTACATTGCGAGTCTGTTATCGACTGATGAATAAAAGTGTCTTAATGGTTGCCTATGCCATGTGACTCCTCCACCTCTGCAGTCCCCGGCTCCTGAAAAGGGGAGGATAAAACATAATGGAAGAGGCTGGCTGTTAAGTTTAATGGCAGGCGAGGAAGTCTCCCAATGGTTCTTTTTAATGATGTGCCTGTTCCCGTGCTGTCCTTGTTAAAGATGAGACCAGGATGTTCACAGAGGACTGGAGGATGGGGGGAAGGGGGTGAGAGAAAGAGGAGACCCCCCTCTATGCACAGACCAAAGGGGGAGTCATGTGATCAGCTGTGTGGTCCTATAGAGTCATACGAGGGCTTAGAATCAAAATGCGTGAAGTAAAATCATAATGTTATAATTTCAGATGGATTGAAAACCTGATAATGTCTTTTAGCATTTTAGCCGACCTCTTTAGGATGTTGTGTAAATGTGAAGCCAGCAATAACCATGGGAGAGTCGCTGTTTTTTGAAAGAAATATCCAACTTCCAAATGTTGAATCATTATTTGTTCGGGACTCGCTCCAAAAACGTGTCATATTAATCTTATGGTTTAAAGTCCGTTGACAATATTCGCGTCTTTTGGGTGGAAAAACGCCATCGTTTTCTGAAGTTATTGTCCAAAAAGTAATTTAACTTTTGTGTATTTATGCTGACAGACAAGACTTTGTGCCCATTTTGTGCACAGGCTCAGAAACTATAGATATTTTGATAAATCTGGTCAACAAATCTGCAATTTTTGCTATAGAATTCTGACCTGTCCTCGAGTGTTAAACTATATTTATTCTAGGATGCTGCTAGTTATTTTTAATGTCCAAATGTGCTCAAATATTTACGCACATACAACTGAGGAAACAGGCATATGGCGTCCACCCACCAGCCTAGAAACTGCCACTTCAAACCTGTTGATCTGTTGTGTCCCTAGGCAAGACACTCCCACCCACATTATTTATCTGAGTGCATTTATTTGCATTATTTATCTTTACAAAAACATATAGTGAAAAAGCACCAGCGGAATCAAAACAATACCTTTTTCCATTTCAGAAGACCTTGAGCTACGTTTGCTGTACTGCACAAATCCTCCAACTTACCGTCATATTAGCTTCAGTCTGTAAACGTTTATGAACCAGTGCGATTTCAACCATATCAGACACAGGTTGCTTGTTCCTCTGGCTAACTTCCCCCTCACCTAAGGAACTCCAGGATGAAGAAAAGCAGGAGAATTGGATCTTTGACACCTGTCACTTCCACTCGGCTGCACCTTGCTCCCCGCGCCACACATAAGGGCTTTCCATGTCACAGCTCAGCGTGCTACCCCAAGTGGGCACCAGGGCCTCGCAAAATCCAATTACCCTCACTGTGTCAGACCCCTGCCACCCTCCTTATGTACGCGACTGCTCGTGCTCCCCAAAATCAACCAAGATGTGCCCATTAGTTCCTCTCTTTTCTTCGAGACCTCCCCCCGCACCTCCGTCTCAATCTGTGAGTCTGTACAGTTGGAGCACGGAGGCGGCTAATGCTACGGACATTGGTTTTGACGGTATGATATTAAGTGGTATCATGGACGGGTCTCACTGTGGCGAATAATGGCGCCCGGGAGAGGAGCAGCATGCCGCGTTGGTGCCAAACGGAAAGGCTTTGGTGACAAGGGAGCGGAACATTTCTCTTACAACCTATAATGTACTCCGCTGGGAGCTGGCGCTGTGTGCCCGGGCGTTATTTGTGGTTTTGGAGTGGCAATGTCGATCTTGATCAAAGTGGGGATTTGAAAGGTAAAAATGTGGCTGCAAATACGATAAATGTTCTGTACAAATATGTTTTGGAAGGCAAAGGTTGCATTAGTTAAGCCGTCTTTATTTCAGTGTTAATAAAGTGTTAAAAAATAATAACGGAAAGTCTACGCACGTTTTCAAAAGCTGTGGGGAAAATGATCATAAAACATTTTTCAAAACGTGTTAAGTGTTGCACTTTTGTCATGCCTCTTGTGAATGAATCAAGCTCTGCACAAAGCTTTAATAGCTCTACTGGCCAGGGCCCGCCCCCTTTTTTGTCTCCATGGCGATGATTGTTTTTTGCATTTTGCCATGTTCCACAGTATGGCATTAAACGCATGTATTATGGGAGCAGGGTCGCCTTTCCACAAATCTGACCAAGCAGCTGGCGAACCCTCCAGCAGAAACGTTACATAGTGCATCTTTAAAGTAGGTAAACACTTTGAAAAAGAATAAAATAAATGTAAAAATTGAAAACGTGTCCAATATATGTCTGAGTTTCTTTTATTTGCTGCAGTGCCAGTCTTGTGACAATTTAACAGGTTTGAAATAACCGTCGGGGAGCCTGGAACACCTGTCCTCATGTCACACCACTTGGCCCAGATCTCGGCACAATCAGAACTTCACATGCTGTTAAGGCGGTCAGAGCCAGGTTTCAAGTAAGACATGGGAGAGAGCTGAGACAGTTCATCTCCTGGTTCAAGATAAAATGGAATATAAAACACACCGTCTGCGCTGACACAAAGCGAACAAGACTGAATGAGACAGCAGATCGTATTAATTATGTAAGACCACTCGTTTGAGGCGAGGCTGAGGTTCACAGGGCGAGATGAGATGTTGGTTTTTAGCTCTTAGACCTTGTAAAAGCGCTGCTAAGGTATGTTAAGTTTTTCCGTTTGGCTACTTACTGTATAGAATTTGACTCATGTTATAGATAACTGCATTGTCTTGAAGGTGCACTGTGTAACTTTTAGGTTGGGGGTCCGTTACCTGTGTGTTTATATGGATATGCCATTGATCTGTCCACATTAAACAGCTCTGTGTTAGATTTATTCAATTACAGGTGGTTTTATTCCTCAAAAATACCTAGAAAAACAGGCAGTCTGACTGAGCGGGGTCGCCTCTTCACAGATCTGACCTGTAACATGGCCTGGTTTGGCCATGAAGACAGAAAGGTTTAAAACATTCCAGACAAAGCAAACATCTCCACAGACAAAAGCATTTGACGGACCCTCAACCAGAAAACCCACACAATGCACCTTTAAGCCAAATGCTCTTTTATCCAGTTCATTTAGTTAAAACTCAAGTGAACTGACACTGCATTTGTATTCTATTTATCTGTTCAATTTTTGATTAACTAAGAAAATCCCAGTGAGATTAAAACCCCTTCCAAGTGCGTCCGGACCAGGAGGCATAAACAGTAATAAAACGACAGAAAAGAAAGAAGCTCCAACGAAACAAGTGCAAATGAACAAAAATGGCATGTTTAACTAAGCATTTCTTATTGATTCTGTGAAAAATTACATCAGATGCCCTTTCAGATGCAGCAATCTTCACCGATTTGATGTTTGTAATACTCTTCTCCTCCCCGTGCTATGGCTGGATAAAGATATTTTGCCATAACAAGCTGGATTTTGCTGAGAATTTTCTTCACATCTATAGATTTCAGATCAGAGGCATTATTTACCTCCAGGATGGAAATCGTACCTGATATTTTTGGCATTAGTGATTCCACTGCGTAGTTCTACCGTCCCCAGGCCTTTTTGTCGTTCTCTCCTCAAACGCTTTCATCTACCCCCCAACCCCAACCCCATTCACAAATGTAATTTAAAAGTCTGTTTCTATCCCCGTCTCTTTGGCAAAAAGGCTCAAGGGTGTGCCAGTAAATTAGCTCGCTCGCTCGGTCAAGCTTAAATACAGAAATGCTGCGTTTGTTCTGGTGTATTTAAAAATGTCCTCTGCCTAAGTATCAGGGAGGCCAAAACAGGGGCAGGCGGGTGGTCCGACTGGCCAGACCGGAGCAAAGTGAGTGGCTTTCCCATTGGCCCTGCTGTGAAATGAGTATTGGGAGTGCATTATGGCGTAGTAGTAGCGGGCCTAAAGGGCTGCTTAATTTGAAGGCCGTCATTAGCGGGGCAGATTGGGACAGCAGTGACATTGGCTGTGTCATTATGGCCAAGTGCTAACTTTACAGGCCTACTATTAGCAAATACAGCAAGGAGCACGAGCGCAGTGTGGCGTTCCATTCTTGTATTGTTGTCTCGTTCATTAAATCCACAGTGATTTCAGTAGTTGATTGAAATGGCTTGGTTCCAAATGGTATACAGTATCGGCCTACGTGCTGTTCAAAGGCAATAATCAATTTAACTTCAAATGGATCGGATTACTTAATGTGAGCATGGCATCTCCAGTTTCAGTGTTCTAACGACTTCCTCTGTAATTCCCAGTCATAATCGGCAGCGTGTAGCATCGTAACCAGAGCGGGTGGTGAAATGTTCTTCAAATGTAATACAGTAGCTATATCATATTTTGTGTGGGTGCAAGGAACACAACCTCTTTGTCAAACTTTCTGCCTAGCTCCTTTTTCTAATCATGCTGTCATCATTAAACTAAACAAACACATTAGACTTAATGCTTTTTCTGTTGATTTTCTCCACTTAGAAACATCTGCCATGTTGTTTGTGGAATGTACTGAGACTGCAGAAAGAAGCCTCGGTTTTAGATGTAATTCCCCTAAAACATCTTTTTATGTTTAGTTCATCATCGTGTTGCCAAGCTCATAGCATGACCCAATTAAAATTTAGTAAACATGTCCCCAAAACAGTTGAATTTGTTTCATTTAACATAGAGCCAGAGAGAGGCTACTGTGTGTAGATGTGTAAATCATTGCTAATGCATTGTGGAGCAGTGGTGAGAGCTCTGACCTTTGGTGCAGCCCAGGCACAGTGAAGGTGTAGTATTAGCAGTGCACATCCTCCACTTATGTATGTCATCATGATATCTGACTCACATCATTTCCACTACATCAGGCAGTGCATTGTCCTTCGTGAGCTAAACACTGCTCTGCTCCACTCTGTGCTCTCGTGCACATTAAACATATGCCGTTTGTACCACTTTAACAGCCAGAGCTCCGTTTGTCTGTCTGTTTTTTCTTTATGCTGGGCACTGCTATAGAACAGATTCCCTGGACCCAGTGGGTGAACGTTGAGGTGGAGATCAGAGACAGCAGAGGTAAATATTTGTAAAATTAATAAACATCTGTTCTATATCGGTGTAACAATCTGTCAGAAAGAAGATCAACTAGAGCTCTGTTGGGCAGAATTCTGAAAACTCTGAAACGTCGCTCTATAAAAGCACAGAAGAATCCCACTTTGAGCAGCTACATTCGAGCTAAAGAGGTCGTCCTGTCAGCCGTGCTTCTGTGACAGTATTGAGTGGAGGAGCGGAGTCTGCGCCGCCACTGACAGAAATGAGTGGGAACATTTTTGGGTAGTGGGCTGATGTAATTACAGTGGTGCATGTGAGTTCATAATATTGATGAGCTGTGTGCCCAAGATGAGAGTACATGGGTGCAGAGGGATCTGGGTGCATGGGTGCAAATGACATGACCTGGGTGCATGGGGGCAGAGGACAAGAGCTAGGTGCAGAGGACAAGAGCTGGGTGCATGGGTGTAGAGGACGAGCTGTGTGAATGGGTGCAGAGGACAAGAGCTGGGTGAATGGGTGCAGAGGACAAGAGCTGGGTGCAGAGGACAAGAGCTGGGTGCATGGGTGCAGAGGACATGACCTGGGTTCATGGGTGCAGAGGACAAGAGCTGGGTGCATGGGTGCAGAGGACATGACCTGGGTGAATGGGTGCAGAGGACAAGAGCTGGGTAGATGGGTGCAGAGGACAAGGGCTGGGTAGATGGGTGCAGAGGACAAGGGCTGGGTAGATGGGTGCAGAGGACAAGGGCTGGGTAGATGGGTGCAGAGGACAAGGGCTGGGTAGATGGGTGCAGAGGACTGGAGCACACGGCTGCAGAGGGACCTGGGTGGATGGATGGTCCGTGTCTGGCTGAGGGCTGTGTCATGTGACTGAACCAGATGCTGAGGGGAGCAGGAGCTGCTCACTGTTGTGCTCAGACTGATGGCTAGCGTAGCGTGCTAAGGGTGCCCCTCCGCTGTTTGTAAAAACAAGACCATCACACTCCATCTTGCAGCTCCCGCAGGAGCCAGGCCTGGGGGCTGATTTATGGCCCACGGACTGAATTGGCTGGCTGCGATGACAGCAGTGCTTGGACTCTCCCTGGTGAGAGGGCCTAGCCTCAGCTGCCCACAGACTGTCCTCTGATCCAGTTAGCCACTCAACATGCTAAGCTCCAGCACTAGAGCAGCATAGGAGGCCAGATCTGTTTGGTCTCAAGCACATTTTGGACTCAGTTGCAAAGTCTTGTCCCCAGTACACTCTTCCACAAAGTTTCTCTGTAATTAAAATATCAACATTCAAATAGTGGCCAGCTTCTCCAGAATGTGTTCTGCTCTATATTTTTGAAGTTACTTTTTGTCTCAACTTCTGCTTCAAGGATTCTATCAACACTCAGCACTAACAATTTAGATCTAATCAATCTTTGCCATGTGACTGCCAGGTCGGAAAATTAATATAGAACGCAATTAGAGGGAGCTATTTCCCTGTCAAAGCTACAGCAGCAGCGTGAGAGATGAGCAAGATGAATCGTTAAAAATTTTAAACTTCACAATCAAACACGGCCGTCACAAAAGGAGGTCACACAAACGCTGTTCTTTATGTTGAGGTGCGACAGAGGTCTGGCTCCCTCAACTCTCCAATCAAAGACACACAAAGTGTAACAAGGCATTTTTAAAAAAGCTTGTGAATCAGACTGTAAAAACTGTAAAGCACTCAGAAGTCTGTATTTTCACCTGACAAACGGAATCAGGCCATCTATTCCAACCACCGCAGAAATGTCAGCACTTTAAACCCCACATAACAAAATACATTATAGTGGCAGACATTCTTCACAAAATGATTTATAAGGCCACATTTCTGCTCCATATTCTTTTTAAGGTTCATCTTGTTTTAACACAAGACTGACTGAATCGTGTCAAACTTCAAGTCCCCATCGTCTTGTGCCTAAAGTAAGAATCCTGGGGTATAGAGAAACACGTCACCGCTGGGATGAGACGAGACAATTTCCACGAGACAAGAGTTTAACATAATTTCTAACATATACATTTCACAATTCAGTTCAATTTTGGCTTCCTATAACTCACCATCACCCTTTTCTGTCTAATCCAAATGAGATCTCGTGGCATGAGATCTTGTCCTATCCATCGTCTAATGTTTTGAATGAGATCAGTACAACAATCTGATGCCCTGCTCATTGTTCCGACGCATAATTTAGCAGTTTGTATAATTGTTCGCCACCTTTAGGGCTACATGTGCTCGTTTTGGAAGGGAAACGTGTCTTTGTTGTGTAAAGCCAAACTACCGCCAAAAATGGATGTGGAATAAATAGCTGGCAATGGCTTAGGGATTTTTTCACCCTCTTTCTGCTTTGTGTTGGAGGATTTTAGAGGCTTTTGCTGATTTCTCTGTTTTGCTACATTAGCCGCTACCAAATAGAGCCCCCCAGCCAGCAGTGTGCTTCTATCAGTACAGGCAAAAGGTAGTGCCGCTTTAAGTTGCCATTTTCCGAGGGAAGGATTGAACGGCGAGTACAATACGAATGAAGCAGAGATGCAGGAATCTATTGTGAGCCGGTCTACAATGCAACATGGAACAGGCCTTTCTACGGTAAATCCATTTTCGCCCAAGGTTGCGAGACATTCAAGGTGTTTTAACGTTGAAGTTTTTCATCCCCAAACACAGTTCAAGGCAGCAATAATAGGCCTGATGAATGGGCAAAAACAGCATTACAAAAAATAAATAGAGAAAAGTGTAGTAAAGCCAAGCAGAATACATTTATTTTTATTGTATTTTTTGTCATTTTGCTAGAATTTTATATTGCTTTAATTGTGTTCATTTGTTTATTTAAAGGGCCCTTATTACACTTCTTTCTGATCTGTTGTAATGTTGTTTTTTCATCACAAACATACCTGGAGTTGTGTTTTGATTCATTCTCACACAAACCCTGCGTATTCAGTTCCACCTTGTGATGTCGTAGGTGCTCCACTGTGTTTTTAAAAACCACATACACCTTCACTAGAATCATTTGGATCATTTCAGCTCTGGAATTTCCCATTTCTAATGAATTTCATGATTTTTTTCATGACTTCACAAGGTGGAACAGAGCGTTTTGAGCTTTGGAGATGTACGCAATAATAATACAAGTTACTAACACATGTGAATGAAACAAAACACAAGTCTGTTTTTGAGGTCAAAACATTATAACATGATTTAAAACTCACAAGAGTCAATGGTGTGCGATACAAGGGTCCTTTTTATCAGGATATTATTCTTTCTGTATTTTTTCAAGTTGATCTTTTATGCCCAGTGACGTAATGTTTTCATGTGTAATCGTAGGGGAAAAACAATTACACAAACAATATGAGAAGAACAAAACACAAGTGAAATCATCTGTGGCGCCTTCTCTCAAGTGTCTGATTTGCGCTCCATGCCACGCACTCCACGCTGCGCTATGTTTTAAACCCTCTTCAAAACACCTTCACCTCCCTACCGCGCTCCCTCAGTAATTATTCAGCATTAAACGCAGACAGGAAGAACTTTTCACTGACTTCCTGCTCCGAACCCTGTGTCGGAGTGTGATTGGCAGCTGTATATTTTCTTTTTTTTTTTTTCCTCTGAGACGATTCTACCATCTCCCATTCTCAGACTTGTTGACTTCCAGACTCGTTCGCTCATCCGTCGCTATTGGGCTGTGATTGTATTTTGTATGAGGTCAATGGCCCTGCTACTTTTTTCATTTAAATTCTCCCTCTTCCATTTTATTTGCGAGTCTTTTCGAGCAACATCTGCGTGCATGGAGCTGTAAGCATGGGCAGGATGTGTGTGTTAATGGCACTTGGCGTTCTTAACAATACCATTTACAAGCCAGTTGCTCCCCCATAGACCCCTAAAGGAAAGGAGAGATAGCGTATTCAACTTCCATGCATGCAGTTCTAAATCAGTGTGTTCAACTGTGTGTATTCCTTTGTGCCTCCAGGCTTTTCATGCTTTAAAAAGTGCTCCCGGCAATGGAAAAAAAAAACTATTTAGAGGAAATGGTATTCATTAAAAAGAAGCTTGTAGATCTTTAATCGGCTCAGAGTAAAAAATCAAATGTCAAACAAAATGTACTTGATATTTCAGATCACTTAAACTGGGTTCTACCAGCAGTTTGTATTTTGAAGTGTGATTTTTCGCAAAAATTTCGCATTTCCCGAAATGATTAACAGTAAGTCCGCTTTGAATATAGTTTTTTACGAGTTGAAATGTCAGTCATGTGTGTTTGATGCGAATCTGCAATGTGCATACTTCATCCAGGGCATTGTGTAGCGTGTACCTGGTAAAGAGTACGTGTTGTGATTATAT
Organism: Odontamblyopus lacepedii; assembly: GCA_034769755.1. Taxonomy (NCBI): domain Eukaryota; kingdom Metazoa; phylum Chordata; class Actinopteri; order Gobiiformes; family Gobiidae; genus Odontamblyopus; species Odontamblyopus lacepedii. The sequence continues at coordinate 13,112,807 of CM068355.1, read as the reverse complement.
TATTACTTTCTGATTGGAGGCCTTCTTCTCGAACAAAGCCGAACGCGCTGGCTTTTGTCTCCTTGATTGCAGCTGGTGCCACTCTTGGAAACAATCAGCCTCCCATGCAAATCACCACAGAATGGGACTTGATTCTTTACCAAATGAATGTATGGCAATGTGCAGAGCGCCGCCTAAATTAGCCCTGTTTCAGACAAGTTGGAAGTCACTTTTGTGTATAGTCGGGTTTGGACACAGGTGTGAGGGTTTTTGCTTGAACTGGATAGTAGTAATTTTGGTAAACAAGAAGGTATTGATTCATTTTTATTGTGTCGTCCAATCTGGGCATGAGTTGCTCAAAGTTGGAGAGAGCTCTGGTTGCTTTTGGCGTCACATAGAGTACATCCTAAACAATGCCCAGTTAGGGATGAGGTTGTAAAATTGGCTACGAAAAGAAAAGAAAAATGAGAATATTATTTTTTAGCACAGGATAGATGCAAGTGTAAAAGGGGGTTGGGAGCGACATTCACTGGTGGTACTTGGACAGCTCTTTGGGACGTGGGTTTGCCAAATTTAAAGGTCAATTTGTACACGTTTTGATCCTCCTTTGGATAAACTCTTCTTCAGAACTACAGTGAAAATAATGATGTCCACTTTAAACACTTTAGACCTGATACTGCCTTGGATTAGACCTGGGTTAGGGTTAGGGTTCTGTTATATTCTTGATTTAGATCGGATGGTACGTAGAAAGCCGAATCGTTTCTTTGATAGTACTTTAAAAGCCACTCATCTAGGCAAATTTTGACACCCGCCCGTATCCATCATATCTCAATCCGCACGTGACAATATTAAAATAAAATTCCACACCCGATCCGACCGGCTATAAATATAAATCGACACTTGAACTGTACCCGAATGAAAAAACAGTCCGAGAGCCAAAAAAGAGCCACAACTTTATACTCTCCACTCGCTAATTTGCTTTTCAGCTTGTCGGGAGTCGCGTTGAACCACAGGACATGGCATGTGTGGTTTGAAAATTAAAGTGGCAGAGATTTCTGGGAATGCGCGAGTGCAGCAAAAACATATATTTACATTTCATCATCTTGTAAAAACAATGGCATTTTTGCATTTCACTAAAATACAGCCCTGTTTTTTGCTTGTACATGATGTTTTGTAAACCGCAGATTACTCCCTCCTGCTTCCAACACGACCCGAACCGACACAGAACATTTTTCACACATTTCATTGAAATTTGCGATACTCCCATTGAGTATCCGCGGGTACCTGAACCCGTGCAGGACTCTGAGCTAGACTATTGTGCTTGAAAATGGAAAACACTTAAAATTCTATAGACAGATTTGACTGGAGGGCAGAAATAATGTACACATTTAAAACTGATTTTTAGAAACATAAACATGATTTTACCTTTAGCTATATCCTCATGGTTTTATGCATAAATAAGGCCCTCGCAGTCTGAACACATCCTGCTACGATGACTTCTAGCAGCCACTTACGGCTCCAAAGACGAGTGTTATTTTTGCATTAAAGATGTAAACACATTCTATAACAATCCTTTCTTGTTTTCTGCATTCTCGGTTGTGTTAGTCTATTCATTATTACCGCCCTGCGTCAATGATCAAAGCCGGCTCTTCTTTTGCTCATCTACGGTCACTCTCTCCATGCCATTCCTCGTGTTAGTTTCCCCCGCTAACATAATTAGCCCTTCTCATGCTTGTGTTCCAACATCCTCACACCGTTGCAATCCCTCACTCATTTAGCTGCATGTTCTCTGTCAGCCTCGTCAGATTACACTTTGTGAGAGACAAACGCCGGTATAGCTGTCCCTGAAAAGCCCGTCGCCAATCTTTAAATATCGATCCCCCGGGGGGCCTTAGACGAGGTGCTTCTCCCTCTCTCCACCGTTCAGGAAGAAAAAAACAGATCATTAGTGATTTTAATTAGGTGATCTGTCAAGCCGCGATTGCCAGATGTAAGCGTATGCATTTGGGTCGATTGTAAATCCCTCTCGCTCACGCTCCTTCCTTGTCACCTTGAGCAGCTAGAATGGAGGATGTCTCATGCTAGGAACAAGACAAGCAGGAGGAGAGAGGAGAAATGTGTCATAGTGGATATATACCAGGTTGGTTGTGGTGTTAGATTGGAGGTGGGGAGCTGCGAAAGAATTTGGGAGAAACGAGCTTGGAGGGTTCAAAAATGAACAAGAAAGATATGGAAAGAAATAAGCGTTGATCACATTTTTAGGGTGAATTCTGGTTGTATGCTAGTCTGTCTTTTGCTGGATCAGTGGCATATGCGGTGAACTAGTTGCTCCTCACCAAGCCTAGCTATAAATCTGGAGTTGGGTCCACAGCTGATGCCCACAGCTCTTGAAATTGGTTGTAAAATGGGTCAAATTCAGAGAGCTAATTTTCCTTTGGAGAAAAAAACAAAAATAAGCATTGAATCTAATGTTAAACCACCTGGAAAATGTTAGGATTTTTGGTATTAAGCACATTTATCTAACAATATTCAAGTACAGTAGTTTATATTACCTTGTTTTCTCAGTGTGATTGGAATTATCTCTTCACAGATCTGACCTGTAACTTGGACTGGCACCATCATTTACCAGATACAGATACAGTTAAAAGCCATAACGTTCAATGTCAATGCAAAGTTAGGGAAGATCTTATGATTTTGCATGGAGATTTGGACTTATATTACTTCTTGGGTAATGCTGTCAGTCGCTGCTTTATTTTGTTCAGGCACTAAGCTGCAAAAATGTTATTAAACTTGTGTTTTTTAAGGTCAGGTGGGAAATCAATTAAAACCATAAATCACCCGAAAAAGTAGCCTAGTTGTTGTTTTGCCACATCGCCCACCCCTTAGGATTCCAAGTATTATGCCCGATGCTGAAGTAATGGGTTTCATATTTGCTCAGATTTCACGGCTAAATTGTTCAATAATCACCTTGACACTTTGCGGTTATTGCGATTTGAGCATGAAAAAAAAGATCTATTGTGTGTCCTTTTGGAGAGTACAGCCTCCTGGAGACGCAGACAAATCTTTTTTTCACTCCAGCGTTAAACATCATTACATATTTATAACTCGGCGCCAGATGACAGAGACAGAGAGGCAGAGAGGCAACAACACCACAACCCGTCTGCCGCTGCTCACCGAGATGGATCTGATTGCACTGTTTAAAGCCGCCTCTCCTCCCGTGTTGCTATAGAAAACCCAATTATACAAGAGCTGCAAATGGACTTTTGATTTAACAGTTCCTAATTTAATTGCCGCATTAGGAGTACCCTAAACATTTAGTTGTGCTGGTGTGAAAGGCAGTGCAGTGTAGAGAAATGAAAGTGAGGTTGGTACAAAGGAGAATAGGAAAACATGTCTAGACTCATCTCAAGAGCTTGGTGAAAAGAGTGTCCGAAATGGCCTGTTATGAAAATATGAATCATATTCATGTTAAATGGTTTCTGTAGTATAACTGATGCACAGAGAAACTTTCAACATAGCTAAAGTTGTACTGTTGCTCTTCTGTTGCAGATTCCAATGAAGGCTTCCACTGCCAGGATGAGTGCCGTATCCTTGGACACTCTGACCGCTGCTGGATGCCACGTGTGGCTGTGCCGGCTCGTGCCAAGTCACCAGAGCACTCTCGTAATGTCATCGCCCTGTCCATCGAGGCCACCACAGTGGACGTGCCACACTACGAGGACGGCACCATCAAAAGGACTTTTGCCACCTTTGGCAAGGACGGCCATGAAGATGTGGAGCGGGGCGATCTGAAGGGGAAGCGGACTCAGGAGTCTCAGGTGTGCAGCCCTAAGGCCAATGGAGGGGCTGTGCGAGAGGCAGGGAATGGACGTGAGGCGGCCAGCCCCATCACCTCCCCTGTGCACCTGAAGAGCCCAGTGTCCAAACCCTGCCCCTCCGCCTACAACACACTCAAGTGTCGCGATGCAGAGCGCATAGCTAACCACAGCCTGCTGCGGCAGCCTGAGGGCAAGGACAGTGAGCCGTCTGTGAGGGAGATCAACACTCTCCTCCAGGATGGCCGGGACAAAGAGTCCCCCAGCACCAAGCGCCTCAAAGACATAGTGCTTTAGCCTGGACTGGACAGGCTCACTCACGTATAGAAACCCGCAATAGCTGTGTGCACAGGAGGCCGGCCTGCTGCAGAGACACACCCATGTGCAATGTATAGTGTCCAGTCCATCTTCTGGTGGACTGTAGTACGCTGCAGCTAGTCGTGTGCTCCACCTGAGCTAGTGGATGTGGCTTTGTCGTAGTGGCAGTACTTTTCCTTGTTTGCTTTGTGTTCCCTTCTCTCAGTTGCAGTGAGTGGACAGGTGACTGTTGACTGCATCGACCAGCTGGAGGAGCTGTCCAGCTCTCAGCACCAAAGCAGGACACCACTTGTGTGGACACCCGAGGTGCCAATCCCGAGTACAGTTTTGCCTTTTGGACTACTTTTGTACCACAAACTGATATTTGCCTTTTTGGTTTTTGCAGTTTGTTGTAGCTGCCAAAATCGCTTTGTTCCTTTGTACAGTGATCTCTGTCAATGTATTAAACCACAGTGAACACAGGATGAAATGTCTGTGCTGACTCCAGTGTGGAGCGTTCAGAGACTAATGAGAGGACTACTGGCTCCACGTCCCTGAGACAGATTGTCCTCAGGCTGTGGGCTTTAACACTGGTCATGTTTGATGAGCCTAAAGAACTATTACAACCTGCCCCGCACTCTCTCAAATGGGACAGACACATCCTGGTGTTTCTTTTGAGTTGTATGAAAAAGACTTTCTGCTTTTGAAATCTCCTGTGCCCAACCTTGATTGTAGCCAGTAGAGCACAAGTTAGAAGATTGTGCTCTGGTCTTGTACTTTTTTGACTTTTGACTATGGGGCTAGGATAGAAGGGATCGTCACTCTCATGTCTTGCTATGTGAAGCTCTGTATAGGGTTTACTATTATCATTTTTAATAACCCGTTGTTATGTGACAATCCCTTTAATGTTTTTGTTTCAAGAAAAAAATAAAACAAATAAACATTGGTGTTCAACTGAAGCTACAGTAGCGTTTGTTACACAAACACAAAAATGAAAAAAACATATATGCCAAAATATATTTTATAAATAATTTAAAATGTATAATGAGAATATTTAATGCTGTGTAGTTATTTTAAAGAGTAAGTTATACTTGAAATTAACTTGCTTATGATAATTTGTCTTTTGCTTTTATATTGATTTTTTTTTATTATTCATTTTCGGAAATGGAACTTGGAATTATTATTTTTTTGTTTACTGTGTGACCCCCCAGCAACTGTTGACTTGCAGTTTACCTTGTTGTAAAGAGTTTCTTATGGTCAGTTCTTGTGCCATCAAGTTTCTGTGTGGGCTACTAGAAAATGTTAAAAAAGACAAAAAAAAAAATCCAACAATGAAAAAAAGAAATTTCAGCACCAACATTAGTGTGTCCGTCCGAGCTTCGAGTGAGATAGCAAAAGAAACCAAAAACATGCACACAAAATCTTGCAGGACGTTGGCTTCAACTTAGCATCAAACAGGGAGACAGGGCAGTTCCACCTTAAATGTCTAACGCTGGCCCTGTTGAGTTTAAATATGCTTAAGGTGGAGATGCATTTTGGGTCTTTGTTGAGTTGATCTTAATAAGTAGCTTTAGCGTATGAGGTGGAACAGACAGAACTCTCCCATTCAACAAAATCAGTTATAATAGGAATAATAATAGGTCCCTGGAAAGAACAACATTGCACATGAGGTGATTTGGAGAACGTTGCTTTGCAGTAAATATGTACAAATTACACACAAATATGAGTGAGAGTGGACCAATCGCATACAACCAACTAGATCTTGTAGCTGAATGTTTTGCTGGTCTCACCCATGGCTTCTGGCAACATGAAAATCGGAATAATCACTGAATGTATACAGCAGCTTATAAATAAACTATTAAATGTGACTGGCCTTGACTCGTGTTTTCACTCAAATAAGTGTTTACATTTTTATTATTCGTATGCAATGTATGGTGTTTTATATAAGCAATATTTATTCATATTAAAGAAGCAACAGTCGCACTTGTTATACTTCTATACTATACCAGATAGAACCACTTTTAGCAGGTTCTCAAATTATAGGCAGGTGAAGTCTGTAAATGTAGCCTGATTTTTACTGTATTCAATTAGCTTGTTTTAAGCTGTTTTTAATTACCCAAATGTATCCCTTCCTTTTGTATCACAATCCTAGCACCCTAATTATTTAAAATCTGTTTTCACAACTTTAAGATGCAAGAGTGGTGTTTTGTCACACCACTAACAACTAGCATGCTAAAAGCCCACCAATCTTTTTTTTTTTTCAAACAACTTTATAAATAGATGCAGATGCACTTATCACTTATCTCTTATTAGAGATGCTTTATAAACTTATATACTGGAGCAAAAAAACGTTCGAAAAGGGTAACATGGTTTAAATGAAGTATTGTATTAATGAACAAAGCTAATTGTGTAGCCTGTGTTTGGACACAAAGTAATGTTCTGAAAAGTGATCTAGAAACAGTATCTTTATCAGTGTATTAGAGCTGTTGTGTAGTGTAAAAGGCCTTCAGAGCAGCAGCCACTTGAAAAAGTTTTCAATGTCATTTAGCTTTTCAGAAATGTTCAGAAAATGCTGTGTATTTGAAATAACATGTTCATATAGTTCCAAATTGGGTTAACGCCACAGTCATTAAACTGTTAGTAGTGCAATAAGAGCAGTAAGAATAAGAGAGCAGCATTGTGGAAGAGGAAGTACCAAAAAGAAGGCCATAGAAAGAGTGAACATAGCTCCAAAATAGCTTCTTCATTGGCTCTAGAACCTACATTGAAAAACATACAGCATATCAAGCCATAGCTCCATTCAATATTTTTTACTCCAAATGACCTCCACAATATGTAAATGAACACTTTCCTACATGCCACTCTCGCCATGAATATTGTATGAATCTACAGCCTCGTTATTTCCAAGTAGACCTTTGGGAATTTTCAACAGGTGAGGTCTGTCTCCTGTGCTCTTTTCAATTCCTGAGGAGGTTCACAGATGCCATTTTAGGAGACATTTAACATCCCCCCAAAATGACTCTGGGTGTGTCGTGATCAAGTCTGCCCAGGGTGTTCCTGCTTTCAAAAGCTAAGATCTTATGTTTGGGGGGCTCTAAAATTCACATTCACATGTACTTCAATCAATCAAAAATAAAGATAGATATAGAAGTAAATTTAACCATGTTATAACCATGTTCCCTCATCATTATCTACTAAACCTAAGCAACCTAAAAACATGCACCAGGGACGACAGGTGGAAATGAGCTCTAGTGCTACAACCTGGCACACTGCATCTCTCCTGTTAAAGTTAATCTAGATCAGGGGTGCCCACACTTTTTCGCATGCGAGCTACTTATAAAATGACCAAGTCAAAATGATCTACCTACTACAAAAATGCAAATTATTTATTTATTTACGAATATATTGAAAATCAGTCCTGGAGGAACGGTACTTGAACTTAATGACCTTAATGTGGGAAAAGGCTAACTCACATAAACAGGTTTTTATAGATTTATCTACATTTTTATCTGATAAATGTTAATTTAAGATTAAAATAACCCAAACAAACTGTATTACACTGAAACACTCTGCGCCCCTTTTTTGGAACCTAAGCCACAGTTTGAGAACCTTTCTTTAAGATAACTTCCACTGGCATTTTACACAAAACTGAATAAAGTGTGTAGGATTTTTAAACCTGGAGTTACATTCTCTTACTGCTTTTGCAGTGATATTGAGCATGATGTATGAAAGTGATGTGTGCATGGCAGGACTCCCTTGAGAAAGAGATTAGTAATCTCAATGGGACTTTCCTGGGTAAATAAAGGTTAAAAAATAAATAAATAAATGTTTCAAGCATGTCCTGTTATAGAGGCTTGAGTGTTTTGAAAATAGCATTTTTCACCTACCTCCTATCGCCACCCACTGCTCTGTACTTGCCATGATTCAAAAAAATCATTAATGTCTCAGAATCTAGTGAAATTTGTTTGGGAAGTCAATGGATCATTCTATTATTGAGTCATTTTAAAGGGCTTACGTAGGTTATATTCTAATACTAAATAGCTGAAAAAGCACGATATGTCTTTAAAAGCTCATAAAAGTTAACTACATAATGTCTCCTTTAAAGTTACCATCTGTAATTAGATTGTTCGATGCGCTCTTATTTTACTCTCTCGCTTCACCACTGGACGCTATCTACATTACGGCTGTCTGATAGTGTGCCAGCTTTGCCAACAAAAGCAATCCGATCAATCATTTTTATTTATTTTTGTCATTCATTTCATAACTGTGACTTTTCCTAGAAGCACTCTGCCTCCATTGTTGTTTTAATCGTCTCTTTTCTTGCGGGCAGATTGAACCATGTCTTTATAACATCATCCACTTGAAATATTGATTTATTAGTTGACTCGGACTGACGTGGGCTAAAACCTATGGAAAATGTTGAAAAGAGAGCCAGACCCGGAGTCTTCCCCTGTCACCACCACTCAATAAGCACCTCTGTCTCAGCAGCCTTGACTCGGTTTGTATGGATCGTACAGAAGAACAGGGGGAGAGAAGTGCCACACAGCTGCCCTCCACGATAAGAAAAGGAGGTTGGCTTCATTTCTATAATTAATTTGCCATTCCCTCTATAGCCTCTGGTGGAGCCAACATGAAAGCCAGTCTGAAAGCACACTTGCTAACACATCCATTAGTCTATAAGGAGGATCTTGTTTCTTGCAGCTAACTTCTCTCTCCTCTTGGGCGATGGCGGTACTCCGAGCTGGGCCCCGGCGTTCGCATGAATTACTGATGGCCTTTCGCAGACGTGTTTAGACCCCTGGGTGCCCCGTAACAAACTAAAGGTGCGCACACTGAAGGGCACGGCATGCATTTTCGCATTCATTACACAGGAGCCGGCTGCTTTATCAACCGCTAAGACACCACGACGCACTGTGCAGTACAAATATGGTGGAGTATCATCAATAACGCCTGAAATTCCCTCAAGTCGTGGCTTATTTGTGATGCAGGATGTGTATTCCCAAAATGAATCTTCTAACCATGCATTTAAAGGGCCCATATAACGCTCTTTTCTGATCTCTGTTATAAAGTTGTTTTCGCATCTCAAACGTACCTGGATTTGTGTTTTGTTTAACTGGTACATGTTTAGTCCTTCTCTCAAACAGAAAACACGCTCTGTTCCACCTTGTGATGTCATGTAGTAATACAGGAAGTACTTTGTTGTCTAAAATCCATACACAGTTGCTAGATCCATCCATCCATCCATCTTCTCCCGCTTAATCCGGCTGGGTCGCGGGGGCAGCTTGCTGCCCAATACTCATAGCACCTGACCCCCCCTATGAACCCCTCTGCAGGTGGTGAGCCCACAGGAGGGATGCTAGATTCATTTGGATAATTTCATCTCTACTGAACTGAAGTTATCTGTTAACTTGAAAATTACTGATTCATGACATCACAAGGTGGAACAGAGTGTTTTGAGCTTTAGAGATGTAAACAAGATGAATAATCAAGTGTAACTCAAACATGTGTGAATGAAACAAAACACAACTCCAGGTATGTTTTTGAGGAGATAAAAACATAACAACATTTTAACATGACTTTAAATACATTCCTCCACGTTCAGTATCTAGTACTAGATTGACATCATACATTATACACCTAGTAGGACTTGGAAGTTATTGTAAATGACCCAGAGTTTGGCAGTGCAATTCCAGCTCTCATAGGTAAATGCTGTTATGCAGACACTGTGAATGGGTGAGTGGTTCTGTGATGTAAAGCGCTTTGAGCGCCTTGACAGTGGAAAAGCACTATATAAAAATGTGACCATTATTACTGCGACTAGTACTCTTATCAACAAGGAAAAGTGGATAGGCTTTGTGCAAGTGTTTTTTTTTTCTATTCCAACTGTGTTTGCGACCGTATTTATTGTCCAGCGCTGTTGTACTAAGGGCGATGACGCCATCACACGGTGCTGTTTGTTTACATGTGGCGCAGCAGAGCTAATGCTTTAAGTGGAGAAAATAAGTCCAGCGGCAGAAGTATTTATTAAATATTGAGGCAGATATGAGTCCTGCTGGGATACGCTCCTCCGTGTATTTATGGATATAACGGCTCAGAGGAGAGAGGCTGCAAAACTTCTGTCTCTGTCACAGTCCTTATTGAAGGTAAGTGCAGATTCGCTGTATGTTTTGGAGCCATAGACAATAGATGGAGACATAGATAATGTTAGTGTTAGCCGCCACGTGCCAAATAGGAAGTGCTCCAGGAGGCTGTTCCGGCTCCTTCTCTCCCTTTTCCCCATTGACTTACATTGGGATCTTATTGCCCCCCTCTGTAAGTGCTGCACTGAGCCTCGTCATTTTCGTCTTAAAATGTTCGTATGAACCCGCTCTACATGATCCTCAATTATTTTTTTCTCACTATTTTGTCCGTCAAAAAAACCCTATTCATAACATAGAGTCTGGCTCCAGATTCACTCCTGTAACCGTTAGCATCATGAGCCTCATCTGAGCGGGTCTGAACGCTATGGGTGACGTCACACTCGCTAAGTCCACTTTTATATACGGTCTATGTCTGGAGTGGACTTTATTTTATGTTTTCCTATTATGAATAACATCAGTGCACCTGACAGAGCTTCTCAGTTTCGTACAAATTGTTTTGCTTCTTGTTTACACCTGGATCTTGTAATTTACTAGCAGTGGCCACCGCTTATGAAAAAACATTAGACCCATTAAAAGTGTTTTGCATTAACTCATTACTAACTCGATATTTTTGACAGCACTAATTTATTGCGGTACTTGCTTGTCTCCACAGAGATGTTACTGCTCGGCCTGGAATGTTCCACAGTTTAGCTTGAATCGTCTCCATCTTGCATTTAGTCTATTACTGGTGTTTTATTGCTCAATATGTACCAGAAAAACATGCCTTCTTATAGAGTCTGGGCTTGATTCTCCACAGATCTGACCTGTAACTTACCCAGTGGCCCCAGAAAGGTTAGAGCAGAAAACTCCGAAAAGTTAGAGCAGAAAACCCCGGATAGTTAGAGCAGTTTTAACAGTTGTGTATACTGCAGTAGTGGAAGAAGAACACACCAAACTATTTCACAAACTCAGATTTAATAAAACAAAATTAAATAAATAAAACTTCTACCACAAAGAATTAATGAAAAATATTGCTGCCTCTGATTCATTGCTGTCACATATTTTCCATTAGGGCAAGATTTATGCCAAAGGTTACACGGGACACTCGCGCTATTAACAACTTATTAATGTTTCAATTATGATTTTGCAAAACTAGTGAGGGCCGCAATCAGAGAACAATTAGAGTGATTTATTTGTGACGCACATCCTGATTGACTGGCCTGCGCGAGGAATCTCTTTCTTTATTTCCTGGAGACCTTTGTCACAGTGAGCTCTCCATCATGGATGCTCCTGCACAGCCAGACTATAGAGGACCACAGGCTCCTGCAGCTCCGCTCAAACATTCATACCATACTCCCTACAACTGCACAATAACTCACCCTTATGCCATAGATAACCCTCTGTCATGTCAATCAGTTTTTCTCCTCTCCTCACCCACCTCTTGTAAACAGCTGAGATATAGTTGGCTTTACTATATTTTTATATTTTATTTTTACTTGTACATATACAGTACGGTGCAAAAGTTTTAGGCAGGTGTGGAAAAATGTGGCAAACAAAGAACGCTTTCAAAAATATTAATAATGGAAAAAATGAAAAGTGAGCAAACAAAAGAAAAAGTCATTAAGAACAACAGAAGGATGTGAGGAAGCTCCATCCACACAAGATCTGGGCTTAGTTCTTCAACATGTTTGGAACAACCGACCAGCCCAGTTCCTTCACAAACTGTCTGCAAGTAAAACCCAGAAGAACTGATGCTCTTTTCTCACCAAATACTGATCTGATTTAGATTTCTCTTTTGTTCATCCACTTCCATTCTTGAAGGCATTCCTGGTTGATAGCTTTTTTCCACACCTGCCTATAACTTTTGCACAGTACTGTACATTTTTATAACTAGAGCTGCACTGAGCACCTCATCTGGAGCAGGGTCCATGCTTGTATCCAGAGATGTTATTGCTTTGCCTGAAATGTTCCATAGTATGACATTAAACACAAAAATACAATAATTCTCTCTGTGAATGGGGTTGCCTCTCCACAGATCTGAGCTGTAATGTAGCCCATAGTGTCTCATTAGTGATATATACTGTACACTGCAAAAAAGGCCTATCAAAAAATCAGAAAAAAATACCAATTTTGAGGTAAAAATGTCCTATTTTAAGTGAAATTATCTGCCAGAAATTTCCACTTAAATATGAAATACAAATCTTGTTCTAAGCAGTTTCAAGTATTTATGGCAAGATTTTTCACCTTAATGGTTTGAGAAGGAAGTTAAAGAGGCTTAACCTGCTTGATTTAATATAAAAAGTACTTAGAATAAGTTGTAATATCTAGATAAGATAAATCAGGATGGAATATCTTGAAACAAGTTTAAAAAAAAATCTCATCCTATTAAGTAAAAAAATCTTTAAATTGATCTTTTAAGATGAATCTGCTTAATTCAAGTCAGTTTAACTATGCTAGAAAATCCTTTTTTGCAGTGTAGGTTTAATCTCTACTGTGGAACATTCTAGACAAAGCAATAACATCACCATGGAGAAACGCATTTGACACACCCTCCACCGGAAAGTTTGCACAGTGCACCTTTAAGCCTTATTTGACACCAGTCCCTTATGATTTTTGCTACTTATTTTGACATTAATTATTATTCTTTATATCGTTGCTCTTTGTTGTTATAATATATTAAGTGTGAGCTGCTGTGTCCAAATTCTTCCCCTTGTGGATGAATAAAGTTTGTCCAAGTCTCCCACTTTTTGCATTCCTTCAAATACAAACCCGTCTGTGCTCCCTCCTCCTTCCCTCTCTCCGTCCCTCCCCCTTTCCCCCAATCAGGCACACGATCTCGGTGCCACCGCTGACCTCATTCAGTCAGAAGGCCTTGCAGCTGCTCCTGTCTCATTATGAAACTCCACTGCCATTCAGCTAACCTCTGGATTAGGTGACCGGCTAACAACACTAACAACGGAGTCCACACAGAGCGCACACAGCGTCTTGGGCTACTCCTTACACAGGCCTGCCATTGTTCCTGTGAGCAATGGAGGAGCGCAGATCAAATAGCAGGTCTGGGCCTGAAGATGGGTCACTGGGGATTTGGTTTCATTGGGCAAATACAATCACAATTCAGAGTGTCAGACATGGTGCGTTGTCCTCTATATGCATGTTTAAACAGCGAGCCAAACACACTTAACGAGAGCGGGAGAGAAAGTGAGTCGGTCCGTCGGGTCGGTGTAAAAAGGAGGATATAAGTTGTATGGAGAGAACATTTAAGGGGAGAAACTGCTGTTTTTGGTCAGTTTGGTCTCTTAGCATACACGCTTTCAACAGAACGGTCCACTCTGCACTGAAAGATGTTTTTATTTTCCATGTATTCAACTAATGTCCAGTCTTTAAAGGCCGTTTCTTCAAAATGCTTTTTTCTACCATCGAGACACAAGGATCAGCCCTTAAAGTAGCACCTACATAGATCAAACTTTACGATTTTGATGAGAAGTACAGGAGGATTTTCTAATATCTAATTCCAAGTCAGTTTCAAGTAAAAAAAAAATGGGCAAAATTGGAATTTTTGCCAAATTTTCTGTCAGACCTAATTTACTCAAATACTAAAATGATATCCAAAATCTCATTTGTATTTTTTATTTATTTTTTATTTTTTTGTATTTAATATGTCAGCAAAAAGAAGCAAGAATTTTAAACCTAAATTGTCAATTTTGGTCATTTTTTACACATGAAATGCCTTATTTTTAGATGTAAACATTAAAAATTTTCTTACATTTATGTGAGTAAACCACAGAAGTTTCAAACTGAAATTTGTAAATTTAAGATTTTGTCCCATTCACCTGCAGCCTTATTAAGAAATAGTGTGACAAAACAATATTTAGATCTCAAACCAAGAAAAATCTACATTCACATGTATCAAGTGGCTCAGTATGGTTTGTTTAGTATAACTTATTCAAATGATTAGTTGAGGAATGGATGCAGAAGAGAGTTTAAAGGTGTGTGAATGATTCAGTGGATAAGTAAAATGACTCATTGTCAGTATGTCAGGTCCACCCACTTGGAAAAAGGCATAAGTGGCTAAATAAAATGTCAAGTGTAGCCTTGATTTATGTCAGTGTGTAAAATTTTAGTTAAGTCCAAATAGTAGGCTGTGTCACAAAAGACATTTGCGGTAAAATTTGGGTTAAATCAATGTCTTAAGTTAGTAGACATGGCACCACTATAGCCTTTATATATTTTTAGTCTTAAACTGCCAATATTATGCTATTTTTCACTTATAATTTTGTTTCCTCATCAAAAACATACCCAGGGTTGTGTTTTGTTTCACTGACATACGTTTAACACACAAACCCTGCATATTTAGGCTGAGTTCTCCATACAATTATTTGGATGATTTCAGCCATAGAATTTCATATCTCTCTGGTGCTAAATGTAGTATTTTGAGGTTTGGGGACATAAACAGACTAATAATAAAGGGCTATTCAAACATGTAAATGAAACAAAACACTACTCACAATGTTTTTGAAGTAACAACATTATAACATGGTGTAAAGCTAGTATCAATTTTGTGTAATATTGGACCTTTAAATCTTGTAGAGCCTCTTGTTGACTTAATTTCCTGTTGTAGAGTCCTGATAAATAAAGTTATGGCAGAGATGTGAATCAAAATCTGATATTGTGCCACTTAGCTTATTTCTTTTGTCTTCTGTCCTCACACGTCCATGTCCCTGTGTCACTGAAATTAATGGGTAGATCTTGTTATATCTTGTCTTGAAAGTGCAGCCATCACTTCTTTAGAACTCCGTCCCAAACTTTGGAATACAGAGACTAGTCATTCCCTAAACTATGCACTTCCCCTGTTCTGGGAGTGAGTTACTAAACGTTCTGTTCCTCAGATCCACACCTCGGAGCGACACCATTATCATCCCTGCAGGAGGGGACTGAGCCGGGCCAGGCAGGGGGCCGGGCAGGGGGCTGGCTGCTCCACACGTGTCCTCACAGCACATCTGCACTGCTCCCAGCCTAGGACACCACACTGCTCTGGAGTCTAGGAAGGGCATTTAAAAGTTCATTTGCCAACACAGATAAGTGACATTCAAAAAAGTAATTGAACACTTGCAGTTTAATATTTGTAGAGCAATGTTTTCAAAAGCCTAATGTTATTCCGACCCACACTGATAATGCTGGTTAGACATGGTAACAAAAAGAAAAAAAAAAAAAATTCTGGCAATTCTTCAAACTAGAGATATGTGCTTTTTGGTAATTAAACTCTTCACTTGTTTTAAGAGGAATCATTTGTTAAATTGTAATGGTGACATTTTTATTTAACACTTTTCCACCTTCAAAGCACCAATTCATCAAGGAACCACTCAACCATTCACACACACACATTCACACACCAGTGTACGCAGACATGGGGCAAAGTAGGTTAAGGCCCCATCCACCCTAGTATTTATTCAAGTCGTTTTCATTGCAGATGCAGTGTTCGTTCACACTAATCTGATGGAAAATGGGTCCAGAGAAGGAACAATTTGGTGCCACCAGCTCCCACATATTTGTCTCAGTACAGATCTGATCCGGCGCTGTGTGGACGCCTGAAAATGGTGATACGCTGACGTAGGAGCTCTAGTTGCCGTCCTTATGGGATCACGTCACTGTGACTTTCGCCTTCCTGATTCACTGGGTTTATGACATTGGTCTTGGGACGCTATTGCGGAAAACAGTTTAAACAAACCTGAGACAAACATGAAACAGTGTTGGTCCATGAAAAGACTTTTCCCACTTGCCATCTTCCTTGGCTCGAAATTGGCTGCTACAACCACAGAACTATGGCAACTTCAGACACGGTGCTCCACTGCCTTGTTTTTACAGGTTTTTACGTGATGTTGTGATGTTGTGGTGTCACGACGCCAGCCTAGTCATGTGACTAGCATTTCCAATACGGTGATTCGTTTCAGTGTAAACGTATCCTAAGTGTCTTGCCCAAGGACACAATGACAGCATCCATCTGTGGGAAATGGAAATGCACCGTCAACCTGTGAGTGAGTAGATGTGTTGAGAGCAAGATTCGAACCGCCACTCCTCATATGAGTGGACAAACGCTCTACCATCTACTGCCACCCACTCTTGACATGGTAACAAAAAATAAATAAATACATTTCTGACAGTTTTTCAAAATGGAGCTGAAACTGTTTTTTGTTTTTGCAATTGAGCTTTTCTTTTAACTGGAATTATTTAAAAGCAATGGTAAAAGTAGAACACATAGGTACTCGATCTGTGTTATTAACTCTTGCTATTACTGCTTTTATTTGTACTTTGATACAAATACCAGGGCCTCTATTGCTGTTACTACCACTGCAATTACCCAGAATAGATGGAGTGTTTGAAGTATAAATTTGGTGAGTAATTGATGGTGGTTGGAGAGGCACTTGACGCAGACTGACAGCCATGTCCGCCCCGAGGCAGCTGTGGATACTCAAGGAGCCGGCCACCCTTCAGTGCTTCTACCATTACTACTACCAGACGGGATTATGTGAATTTTCAGTTAGTTTGCAGTTAAACCAATCGAGTTTTTAAGATGCTAAATCCTAAAGTTTGTGTTCATACAAAAATATTCTGACAATACAGTGCGATGTACAGTACCGGTCAAAAGTTTGGACTATGTTTACTACTTTCTGCAATAGATATACCTACAGAAGACAATAAATCCTCAAATTATTCACCTTTTGCTTCGCTGCAAAAAATGTAGTAAACTTATTTAACTTTTTTCTTTACTAAATAATTCCATATATCTTGCTATGCTCTTTAAACATACACAACTAGTCAGAAGTTTGGACACACATGTACTTTCTACATTTTAGACACGTACAAATCCAATATACAAAGCAAAATATATGGAATTATTTAGTTAAGAAAAAAGTTAAATAGCACTACTAAATATTTTTCGACAGAGCAAAAGGTGGGTGATTTGCATTCCATACTTCCATCTTACTAAGTTACTTCATATATCTGATGTCTTTTACTTGCATATCAAATGTAAAAAGTAGTAAAAATGTAGGAAAAAAAACATGAATGAGAGGGTGTCCAAACTTTTGAGTGGTAGTGGATGCATAATTTTACCAGCAGTTCCATGACCCTCTTACAGTATTTACATTTCTATTCACCCATCAGTAACGCAAACTTTTTAACAATGAATCTTGTAATTTACAGCAGAAGCTCTGAGACCAAATTGACTTCAAGATAGAAAACTTTGTACAAATACCAAAACCACAGCTGGCCGTTTATAATGTGTCCAAGAGGCTGGGCTATCCAAACAAGAAGAATAACCCTTTGTTTTTCCTTTATATTGTATTGAAGGAGGTTAGCTCGCTTGTCACTATGAGGAGTGGGCCGGCCATTGCTATCAGTAAGAAGACAGATTAGGCTCTCCATCTCCACAACACTGCTACATATCTAATGGGCCCCGGCCGCTGACCACCACCCTTTTGTACAACCCACAATGGAACTTTGATCGGAGACTGCAATGAAGCGCCTCAAACAATGGGCTACATTCATCGCCGGCGCTTCCAGATCCCAAAGTGAGATCGGTGCTTCTGTATAGCGCATTCCCTCGGCTAGCTTTAATTGGAAGTGATGCTAGACAGATCATATCATAACCATTTGCGATGCCCTGATAAAAGTGACCCGGGGAGGCGTTCCATAAAGACTCTTGTGTTCCAGAGTTCCTCCAATCACAGGCGACCCCGGACACCCCGAAGGCCCCGGACGGAGCCTCGAGGGCTGGGGAACAAGGCACCGCTTGACCTCGCCCACCTTCTCTTCTCTGGAGGATGAAAAACGCTGATAGCAAAGATGAGAAATTAAAGAGTACAGGGCGTTGGAAGATTTCATTATGGTCAGCAGGGGCAGGGCCGATGAATCTGGAGGGTGCTCCGTGTGGACGTTCATTACAATGGCGGGGTGATTATTTGACCTAAACTTGCTCCACTGAATGCCAATGATTTATACTGCTCCAGGTACAGTCCGCAACCCGGGTGACCTTCCTTTGGGGAGGAATACAAAAATGGAGTGAAAACTTAAGGGAATCATAGCATCGCAGGCTAAACCTAATACATGGTCATTTGGGTAATCCTCTATGCTTCAGGCTACAGGCAGAGCTGGGAAGTAACTGTATACATGTACTGAGCATACGTATTCTGGGTACTAATTCTGATTAACAGTATTCCAAGTACTCAGAATAAAGTACTCATGTATTGGAATATGTTACAAATACATTTTAAAGCAGTTATTCATTATGCTCTAACTAAATACATTTTAGTTATAGTTACATTTTCCAAAGTATCCTTCCCATCGTTGGCTATGGGTGACACAACGGTTAAGGCTTCTCCTGTGATGGTGTGGATGAATGATTGGTGGTAGGAGATGCATGTCCAGGCACAGGCACGTTTCAGTCACATCAGGCTAAAATAAATCAAAACAAAGTAAATGAAATCAGATTCTAAATAAATAAATAAAAAAGACTGAAAATGAAATCCAATTCCATCTAGGTATAGAGTAGGGTTGGGCTGTATCCAAAATTTGATACTGTTAAACCTTCTCAGTATTTTACCGGGGTATACGGTATTACCGTGACTAGTTAAGAATTATTTTGTATCTTGCACCTAAACCATTCAAAAACAGAAAAGCAGCTTTATAGATGAGGATGAAGATGAGGCACAAGTTCTGATCAAACCAAACTTTGCCAGTGCGTTCAATCGCATCAACATCAGCGCACAAACTGTTTTTATTGGTGCTTATGCTGTATGCAAATTAGCCATGCAGTTTTAAGTTTCTTTTCTGTAAAATGTAAACAAATGTGCACAAAGCTGCATTAAACACATTATTACTCAAAGTATATAATGAGCGGACTACCGGAAATGTAGAGCAGTGGTTGAGGGAACCAGTCACAGCTCTTACTGCCTGTGATGCTTCCTCTCACTATCTGGGTCGTTTTGACGAAAGTTTTGGAAGTTGGTCGACGCAGATGCTGTGTGTAGGGGGAGCATGTCGACACAAACACGTTTTGATGCAGAACCATAAATTGGGCTTAACCATCTCCTCCATGAAAGTCTGACTTCGCCCTCAAGCAGGAACTTTCTCCTCTTCAGCGCGCCCCCTCTTCAAAAAAACATCTCCAACTTTTCCACTCAACATCACACACGAAGCGTCAGTCATGTTTTTTTTCTTCTTACTTGCTGCCTGTGGATGGAAATCTCCAAGTGTAACGACGTTTGAAGAGGAGAGAGAGCGGAGGGGAGAAAGTCCACGCTGTGGTTTTAGGTCCCTATGCAGATTTTTTTTAATGACGGTAATGAAACTGATACCGTTGCTACTTTCTGATACCGTGGGATACCTTATTACCGTATTACCGCCCAACCCTAGTCTAGAGTGCAATATAGATCCTACTAGTACTAAGGTGTTTTGTTGAAATTGACACAACATAGACCACATCTATTCATTTCCAGGCCTATGCACAGCTTTATAAAATCTTCTTTCAGGTGGCAAAGTGAAACTGGGGTGAAATGCCCAAGTCAATGAGATACATTTTTTGGCGCATACTTCTAGGTTTATGAGAAATAAGCATATTTTATTATTAGCTGCAGACTGTGCGCTGCGATCTGTACTGCTTTTACAATATAGGGAAAACATTAAATTTTATTTAATAAGTCTGGAAACCTAGATAGAAAATGAGAGTTAAAAAATTACGCTTCTCCTGTTAAATTTAAGTTTGTTTTGTAATAGCTGTTTATCTTAATTTTTGAGTGCCTATTTTTGTTCTTTTGCTGTTCTTGAGCTATGCATTGCCATACTGATATTTCCCCATTGTGGGACAAATAAAGGTTCTTTTATCTTATCTCACAGTTTCTTATCTCGCGGCTGAACTGAGTGAAAATGGCAGCAAATAGTTCCTATATACAATAAACACAGATAGGATTAAAGTTGTGCAGGCAAATAGCAAATATAAATATTGTTTATTGATTTAAACATTGACTTTTTGGAGTGGGCATCAATAATTGTCAGTGCTCGCTGGCATTGACTACGGGTGATGGACAGATCGATATCAGTGTTGTGATATCGATCTGTCCATCAGTCTCTTTACTACTTGCCCTCATCAGTTTCAGAGTTCAGTTTCTACCATAATTTGACACTAAGTTTTTGCAACATCAGTGTTTGTATGTAGTAAAGAAAGCATATCCATCTTGTCACACAGTGTTTTCTCTAATAACTCCCATTGACATTGCACCTCTCTGAGCCTGTGCACACCAAGCCCGGAGAGCACATCCTCTGTGCAGATGTGAAGCCCAAATAGCCTCAGCATGACTGTGCTTCCTGTCCCAGCATATGGCTGCTTTCTCTTGTACACAGATAAATTAAAACCTCATGAAGCATATGGCATAACAAAGCCATTTCTTTTCTTTTGCGTAACCTTGTGGTGTTTTGTGACTAATTCTAATGATATTCACAAAAGCAGTGCTATTTGTGATCCGAAGCTTCGCTAAGTTCCACTGATCCACATTAAATGAAGAAACCAAAAGCTTACAAAGATATGCACATTAAAGTTGATAGCAGTGCTACAAAAGGCTGACAGCTGCACTAAAAAGTATTTCTTTGTCCTATGTGTCACCCAGTTCATTTCTTTGTAATGTACTTTTGAGACGGGACAGTTCAGAAAATAAAGGAAATGTGCATCTAATCTACATGCTGCATTGTCTTAGCCATGCAGGTCTAAACCAATTTTCAAGGAACTTTGCACAAGGGTAAAGCAGAGACCAAGGACAAAACCATTTAGGTTTGAGGCAAAGCCATAAAAAGTAGCAGATGTGATTTATTTGAAGAGTTTTTGTGCAGAAGGGATGAGGGTGAACTGGAAGATTGTGAGGCCTTGGCAGAACTATGAGCTCTGCATTGTCCTTCTGTGGTTTGCCTGGTGTTCCTCAAGCATTTACTCTTTTCAATTCACCTTGGTTATGATCTGAAATCATCAGCTATTTTCACTTAGAGGGCCCAAGAATAGGCCTTTTTTTTTTCCAAATGTGCACTATAACTTAAACCTGCCTGCTTGAATGTTCCACAGTATTGCATTATCTATCTCTATCTGTGGATAAGTAGTTGACACACCGCCAGGTCAAGCTATAGCGCGCGTTTTTACAGGTACTTTAAAGCATCTGCAGTTGAATCCCACATTGATTTTGTATTATATTCATGGAAGGCTTTTATTATTGGACAGAGCAGTGAGTAGTATGAAACGGGGCCTAGAGTGGGGAGAGACATTTGGTAAGTTGTTTAAACGTTATCGCTTTGTCTGGAATGTTCCACGGTAGAGATCAAACCTATCTATCTCAAGGGAGACGACTATAGTCTGCATTACAGGTCAGATCTGTGGAGAGCCAACCCTAATCACATAGAGAATAGGGATGGGCATTTGATTATTTTCTCTTAATCTGTAATCTTAATCAGTCTGGAAAATTAACGATCGATTTTTGATTAATCATTAACATTTTTATATTAAAATGATCATCACTATTATTACTATTACTAATCTGTATAAATAAACTCAACTTTACAACATATAAACCATCACCACTATAGAGCCACATCAGCCCAAGTGAGACTTGAATGTGTTTAATGCAGCTTTGGCACATTTGTTTACGTCTTACAGAAACTAAACTTAAAACCTGGCTCATTTGCATAAACAGTAAGCGGGAAAAAAAGCAGCTCTCTCCTTGTGCGCTGATGTGGTCGACTTCTGTTGGACTAAAGGACACGACTCAGTGGATTATGAGTGTTCTTTCTGTGACAGAGGATGTGATGAGGCCGGTGAGTCTGTTCTGTGCGTATGTCGAGTTGGAGACGCTGCGTAAACATGCGAAACCGGGATACTCAAATAACCCAATCATAACCGGGATACTGATGTGCAGGTAAACGCACTCTGGGGGATATAGTGATCTCCAAGGACCCAGAGCCGAGACGTGGGACTGTGGAGCCGCAACTCCAGTGTTTGCGCTGTGAGACGCAGCCTCGTCTCCTTACGTTATGTTACACACAGACACCTACATTCATCTTGTCGATTAAAAATGAACGTGATCGACAAAATTCTTAATGATCAATTATCAATTAATCGACTAATCATGCCCATCCCTAATTGAGAATGATTGTATTTTTGAGCAATAAAAACATCCTCAGTGAATACATGCTAGATAGATGCGTTTAATGTTATACCATGAAACATTCCCCATTCCCAACAGTCCCTCCTCCAGAAAAACTGGGAAATGCAAGTTTAATTAAAATAAATAGTAAAACTGAGGTTTGTTTTGGGTAGTGTTGGGTTTTGTCGTTCTAAAAAGACTTCCAAGCTTGTATCCTGACATAATAATCTTTCTCTTACAGCTACAATGTGTTTATTATCCTTAATGGCCTTGCGTGGGGGTATCACTTGTGTATTGTATAGATACCAACGTCCAATGCAAGCAGACTCATCATTTAATTTAGAGCTTTTGTTTGTTATCCTATTCCGATCTCTGACTATTGTGGCGCTATTATAAAACATAATGCTCTGTGTTACATTGTACTGAGCTCAGGGGAATAGATGGAGGTGAAAATTACCCACGTAACACATCTGCGTTCATATTTATATTTCATTCTGTACAGGAGGCATACCTTAATACACTGAAGTATTACGGTGTATGTGCTAGTGCTGTGGAAAACTACTCACTGTCTAATTCAGATTAAGTGGTATATTACATGTACATATGTTTTATATCTTTATTTTTTTTGTTTTTAGTAGTTGGACAAGTGGGTATTTGACCAGTAGTCAATATAATATGAATTCATTTAAAGTATAAAACATAACATTTCATTTAATGTGCACTCGTAACTTTTTGGGTGGGAGGATACATCATCTGCTTGTCTCGATGGAGATGTTATTGCATTTTCTGAAATTTTACACAGTACAGCATAAAACCTCTCACAGCTGAGTTACAGGTTCGTTCTACTATAGAGAGGTATGTTTTTCAAGATATTTTGAAGCAATAACAAGAAATTAAACCTTTTTTCCAACAGATAGACCGATATAGTTGGCCGATACGTCAGCTATCGGCTTTAAATCTCTAACAAAGGCCACTATTTTGTTTTGGTTAATCTGCTGCCTAAAAATACACACAAAGCTTCATATTAACGCTTTGATACAAAGAGATAACAGCACAAAATGTGACTACACAGCTCTCTTATAGGTTTATGTTTAAAAAAAAAAAGTTTTAGGAATAGATTGTATAGATAGATAGTACATTTAAATGATATAACATGGGGAAAATCATCAAAATCTTTATTGGCCATCGGTTGGAAAAAAAAAGAAAAAAAATTGGTTGATCTCTCATTTTTTACATACATTTACTGCATACAACATAGTTACTGATATAATTTTAGTGACAATACTGAATTATATCACGGGAAGCAACATCTACACATCTGCATAAAAAGAAAACACAGCTTTAGAACACACAAATTAAGACGCATTTTTATGTGCATTTAAGCTAACCCCATGATTATATATTCCAATAAATATTCATAGATACATATTATTTGCACTTGGGTTGCATAAACTCGCAGTGGCTGTGCTCCTTGAAAGCGGCAGTGACAACAAAAGGCCGTGCATGGATTTCACCATTCTGCGGAGAAGAATGAGAGATTACTCAGTGCTCCAATTGGAACGGTGTGTCTGCTGCACTCTGCTCATTGTTCTCTATGTTATTTAAATGTGGGGACAATGCTAAATGGATTCCCCAAGGCTCTTTCTACAGGTGTGTGGAGATTTGAGTGCAGCTGCTACAAGGAATTGGACATGGTGTTTTTTCCAGTCTAAGTTGTCAAAATTGTTGGGGACACATTTCTCTGCGACACAAAGCCGGAACATGAAAGATGGAGTTTGGAATGGAGGGTATGAATACAAAGGAGGGAGTTGTAGTGGCTGGAGCTGCATCATCACAAACGCATCTTCACAGATTTCTGGTGGGTGGTTTATGTAACTTCTCGCTCAATTCAACGCCATAAAGCGCCCCAGATTGCATCAGGCAATAAAATGTGCACCTAAGCATTTTCTTAGATGAATATTAGCCCAGGATTCACAGCAGAAAACCCAGAGACTTCATTTGAATTTGTAAATAACTTAATTAAAAAGAAAATATTTAAATCATTTATATGACACTTAATTTGAATATATTTAGTTCTGCATGTATTAAATCAAAATATGAATTACATTCTTTAAGCATAATGTTAATTTCTGTAGGACTTGGAGTAGAACTGCTTCTTCTTTCTTAAGGGAAATCAATGGACTATTCTGGTGTCAGACCCATCCGAATGGAGGCATTTTAACAAAACAAATAAGGACTGCAGATGTGATATATATATATATATATATATATATATATATATATATATATATATATATATATATATATATATATATATATATATATATATATATATATAGTTAATCTTTTTTATGTATACCAGCTATAATTAAAAGGATATAGTCGGCGTTAAAAAGTAAAAACCAACTCTCCACCAAGTGGGGCGACTGCACTACATCAGCCCTAGGAAAACAAAAAACAGTCTAAAATCTGCACAGATGGTAAGTAGCAACACCAACAAGAACCCTAAATGAAAACAACTCATTTAAACCCAAAAACAAACAGGAGTGGCCAACAGCGTCTATAAGACAAACATTTAGTTAGGGGAGAACTTCCAGTGATCAAAGGAAACCCTTTTAGGATTTCATTTAAAAAACTACCTAAAACCAAAGCTTGTCAGGGGCCAGGGGAAACACAAAATGTAGGAGACAGGCTGAAATCGTCGGCATCTAAAAACACAATAAAACTGACACAAACATCCCAATTACCCACAGGTACACAGTAGAGTACATCACCTACCAGGCAGCTATTCTATGTTGGTGTGCAGGTGAAGCCGAGCAGCAGCTAACCCCCTGCGCTCTGCGTATGAATACTATTGGTAATTTCCAAACTATGTGCGGCTACAGTATACTTCATAAGTTGATTACCCATGTAATTAGAAGTCTAAGTGTGTGGGCTATAAACTTAACTTCAACTCCCTTTATGCTGATTTACCTGATTTTCAAACTGTGAAACAAGGAGGAAGGTACATTACAGAGATGGTATTTCATTTCTTTGGGGTATTAATGTCTTAACAACTTATATTTAGATCACCTTGTTGCCTTTTATGATTTAGAGATATGCTATATTCACAGAAAAAATAACATTTAATACATTTCACTTCTCTACACCCTCAGAGCATCATCCCACCACAATCTGTGCATCCTTCCACTGAAACAACCTCACATCACATCAGGTTTGTGAAGTCGTAGTGTATTGTGTGGCATCCTGCTTTTGTATAATTATGGAAAAATCTGTGTGGGAGCTTGTGTGCTGAGTTTTATAAAAAAGCTAAACATAAGGAGGGTTCAAAAGGGCCCAGGAGAGATCACTGGATCACTCAAATATGCACGGATAACATCTAAAATCTCTTCAGGCGTGTTTTGGATGAGAGAAAAACATTTTAACATTATTTAGCATAATACCACATCTCTAAGTGTTACCTGCAGCTCTAACTTGTCCCTGGCTTCATCAGACTCTGACGTGCGTTGCCATTCATATGGATTCATTTTAGGCAGTAATAATTTATGAGTAATTTAGCGATGCCAGTTCTATATACTGTACAACGTGAGAACTTTAATGCTAACCTCTCCACTCAAATAAGGTTTTAGAGATCTATAAATCCCATTATATTACATCCAGTTCCTTTTCTTTTTTTATATTCCGGTCACTTCCCTCTTCGGAGAGCTTGGTCCTCACTCTGGGATGCAGCTCAGCCCTGCAGTGTAGGGCTGTTAGAAGTCCCTGGAGAACTCTAGAGACCCGGTGTCTTTGTTTAATGTGACCTCATGAAGAATAAGTAGCATAGTGTGAGCTTTTCCCCAGGAACATCTCCAGGAACCCAAGGCCGTCCTCTGACCACCAACGCCGCCGCGCTGACAGTAGAGAAACTTCAAAACCACCACCTCCTCTTCCACCTCCTCCACCTCTCCCTGTCTCGGCTTGTTCTGTCGCCCTGCCTCCCGCGATTCACCGGGGAGACTGCATTTCAAATTCAACAGCGCTACTCCTAATGAACCCACGCACCAATTTCCAAGGCAAACTAGCATCTTTATGGAATGCGGTGATATTATTAGGTCCTTAAGGATTTTGTGGTGGGGTAGGTATTAGCTTCAGCGGCGCAGCTCATCAATTCTCCAGATCAGCCGCTGCATATGAAGAGGAATGTGACAACAGCAGTGAAAAGTGAGTTTCTGTGTTTAGATCTTGCCTACGTTTCTGTGAGTTAGTTAAAGAACAGAATATGTGCAGTAGTGTTGCCAGATTAATCATTTAAACCAAAATCGTTATTTGAGCGATAGCAAATCACAATTTTGCAATGTTTTAAGTACCAAAATTTCCTACACAAGCAACAAAACAACAATATTCAGCTTGAAAATTGCCAACCCGGTAGTTTATACGAATCAGTTCATATTTCAAAGTTAAAAATCTGAACTTTGAAAAGAATTATTAAAACATAACTTCCAAATCTAATCACAATTACAAAGCCAATCAGAAAAATCACAGTTAGGTATTTTCAGCCCTAATCTTGCCCTTACAGACATGAGCGTGTTTTGTTTTAGGATCATATTATGGACTGTGTGACATGACCTATAGCATTCAGCTCCAGTCAAATGAAGCTCACAAGGCTAGCAGTTATAGGAGCACATATGGAGGTCCATATTAGGAAAAGGAATTGATTTACAGACAAAATAGTAAAATAAAAACACCAAGATGATGTAGAGCGGGTTAATACGAACATTGTAAGACCAAAATGAGGAGCCTGACTGCAGCAGATATGGAGAGAGAGGCAACGTTTTTTCAGTACAAAGTGAGATACAAAGCGAGCCGTGATCACTTCCTGTTTGGAAAATGGCTCGCAGGTAAGATATGTCCATTTATATATACAGTCTATGGATCATATCTACATCCACAAAAACTGTAGCAGCTACGCATTAAAGTTTAGTTCAGTGAAAATGTAAATGAGAGAGTCAAATGGCACAATTCATCCAGTCTTCCTTTTGATATGAAACAATGTCGGACAACCAGACTGTAACTCAGGATACAGACAGATTTCAGAGATTAGTCCAAGAAGAATCAATGGAATACAATCTAATAACTTTCTTACAACCCACTTCCATCTTGATATATGGCTTTAGTTATATGATTAGAGTTATGCGCCTAAATAGAGCTAAGAGAACCACATTATATTTCCGGTAAATTTAATACAAAGGTGCAAAAAGCAATAATGACTTTCTCTATTAAATATTAAGCTTAAAAAGTAACCATTATGAAGCGAGGTGGAATACATCAATACAAAATTGTATTAGAAGTTATTCACATTTAAGTCCAGGCTAACGGCCAGTAATGCAGTCATAAAAGGCTCTAGTTTTAATACTTACCTTATGAATGAACAAGGATAACAAGATGTTAAAATGCAGGGAGAGATATCCACTGTTAGCATTCTGCGGTGGAGCCGGTGCCTTGGAAACAGAGGCTGATGCAGACCCTTCATTAAAACAGCTAATTCACATGATTAATGACACTTGGAATTTGCTGCAAAGACCTACAGGCATGTAACAATAGAGGAAAATTGGACATGGGTGGCCCTCACTACTTACAATAGGGGACTACCAGTCAATCTTAACGTTTTTTTTTTCTTTTTTCCCACCATTATATTTAGATTTTTTGAGTTTTATTCATTCAGTCTATCAAAACATCTTAATATAAGGAAGGTTCCATTAGCAGCTATTTGAAAAGAAGGCTCTGTGGTGGTAATTTTCAAGCACTTTTTACCATTTTTCCATAAAGAAGTGAAATTCCAGGGCTAAAATCATCCAAATTATGCTAGTGAAGGTGGATGAAGTTTAAAAACACATTGGAGCATTTCCTGTATTACCACATGACATCACAAGGTGGAACAGAGTGTTTTCAGTTTGAGAGAAGGACTCAGCCTCAATATGCAGGATTTGTGTGTTTTAATATGTGTGAATGAAACGAAACAACTTCACAACTCCTATGTTTGTGATGAGGAAACAACATTATAACATAGATCAGAAAATAGTGGAATATGGATCCTTACTACTGTTCTTTTTCATGTGTTTAAGCTAAATTTGTCTTGCTTCTGTACAGCTATATTGTATAAGCAGCTCTTAAGGTCAGAATAGGTCTGCTGTGTATTGTCTGTATCTAATAAAGCGTTCTATAAGTATATTCTAGTCTCTAAAAGTTGTGAAAAGCACATATTAACTCATTGTGTTAAATAATTACGACGCTCGTAATTCATAAGGTACAGACGAAGTATTTATTTCTAAACACAGCGGACTGAGAGCAGAAAGCACCGCTGTCTGTGCGGTTAACATGAAGTCACAATGTAAACAATGTTGTCCGCACATTAAAACAGTTTATCACCGAGTGGTAAAATAGGTTTTGATGCTAAACTAACATTATTGAGCGGGATATGGCTTAACAATCCCCACCCCCGGGAGAGCCTGAAATCTGCTGAAATCCTACAAGACACCAACATGATACCAGACAGGACAGCGGCTCTTTCTGCAGGAGACATGATACCAGACAGGACAGCGGCTCTTTCTGCAGGAGACATGATACCAGACAGGACAGCGGCTCTTTCTGCAGGAGACATGATACCAGACAGGACAGCGGCTCTTTCTGCAGGAGACATGATACCAGACAGGACAGCGGCTCTTTCTGCAGGAGACATGATACCAGACAGGACAGCGGCTCTTTCTGCAGGAGACATGATACCAGACAGGACAGCGGCTCTTTCTGCAGGAGACATGATACCAGACAGGACAGCGGCTCTTTCTGCGGGAGACATGATACCAGACAGGACAGCGGCTCTTTCTGTGGGAGACGTGCAGTAGAGCGTTTTTTTTTTTCACAAGAGCCACATTAGAAGAGCAAAATCAAGAGGAGAGCCGCTTATACCCTATTTATGAAATTTTCTTAATGGATTGTTGGGAGAATTAACGATCGATTATCGTCCATCTGTCCGTCTTCTTCAGCTTTTATCCGACAGTCATTTAATTTTATTTATATTGGTCACTTTATTTATTTTGGCTACAGTTGTGACGAAAAGACTGAAAAGTGTTATGGACGCATGTGCACTCGACTGTTGCAGTAACTGGGATACTGCGTATACGTGCACCAAACCAGGATACTCAAAAAACCTGATCATAACCAGGATACTGATGTACATGTAAACACACTCATTGAGGAATATAGTGATCTCCAACGAGGCGGTGCCATAGTCAAGATGTGGGACTGTGAGCCCACAGCTCCAGTGCTTTGCTCTGTCAGACGCAGCCTCGTCTCCTTATATTCAGTTTGTCGATTAAAAGTGAACATGATCAATGAAATTCTTAACGCTCAATTATCGATTAGTCGACAAATCATGCCCATCCCTAATACTTAGTGTAATGCAGATGTTTTAAACTACATACGCCTTCTCTAGAATCATTTGGCAAATTTCACCCCTGGAATCACCCATCTTTACTGACTTAAAGGTAAAAGGAGCTGCTAACTTAGAAACCACCGCTACATGACATCACAAAGTGGAACAGAGCAGTTTAAGTATTGCAGATGTAGACAGACTAACATGTGTGAATGAAACAAAACACAACTCCAGGCATGTTTTTAGTGAGGTAACAGCATTAGTACATGGCTTAAAGCTCACAAGAGTCAGTTTTGCCTGATATAGAATTTTTAATATTTACATTTTCGAAAAGTCTGTGGGAAAAATGAATGAAAAGAACTGGTACGAGTAGTTACTGCTGAGCTCCATGGACCATTTGATTACTGAGGAATAATCTAACAAAACAAGGTCTATCATTAAAACTTCACATTTGACACAGTGGCATTACTACACTTGAATTTGTATACAGCTAAATGATCGATATTAGCCATCTGCATGAAACCTAACCAGCAGCTGTGTTTGAACTTGTGTGGGAAAAGAGTGGGTGGCCCTCATAAGCATTGTCAGGTTGCTGCATTTCCTCTCCATGACAAACCGCTATGAAACAATAGCTTGATTATCCCCACCGAAAACTCTCCCTCTTTGCGTTTTCCAGCCATAATGATTATTTCCTCATTTTGCATTTGTTTCATCAAACATAATTTATCTCTGCCTGCTTTAATGAAGTGATAATTCCACGATAATTAACGTAATCCTGCGCCCAAGCAAATTTGCCTAATGACTGTTGTTTTGATAGTCGCCGCTGGAGTGTCCGCAGTCGAGCCATGGAGGAACTGTGCCAGAGAAGAGGACTGATCCAGTGTGTCAAGTGCCCAAGGAATAGGACTGTAAAGATATGGAAATAACACGGTACAATGCAATTACGATATTCATTTCACTATATTATATTGTGGAGATGCTCACAGAATTGAAGAAATGCTTTTTTCCTATGGGTATATTAGTGTTGTAGTCCAAAGAATGAGAAAAGTTCTTTATAAAACTTCTTCCTTCATGTTTTCTGCATTGAAATGGAACAAAAGATCGTGCCCTATGTAGTTTCTGTTTCTGTTGTTTTTATCTGTTGCTGCAATAATAAACAATTCACTTAAAGATGCATTGTGTTTCTTATGGAGGGTCTGTTATATGCTTTTCTCCATGGAAAGGTTTGCCTGGAATGTTTCACAGTATGGCATTAAACCTTTCTATCTTCATGGAGACCACCAAGATCAAATTACAGGTCAGATCTGTGCTCCCAATCAGATTTGTAATTGAATAAATGTAAGGTAAAGCTGTTTAATGTCATACTGTGGAACATTTCAGGTAAAGCAATGACTGACCTTCCACCAGAAAAGTTATAATTCGATATATTGTGACTTTGACAATACGATATCACAACATTTTGGTCATTGTTACATTCCCTCCAAGGATGCCAAAAAGTGCTGGAGAATTTTCTTCTTCAAGATTCAACTTTTATCTGCGGCGTGTAGAAGGGACCTGGGCACCTTTCATTCAGCAGTTCAAATAATAGGGTTCTAAGAGGTCACGAAGCCTATTTGGAGAGGGCTTTTCTGTGGGCCGGAGGATGTAACGGCGGGCAGAGGAGGGCCACAGCCAGAGTGTCGACCGTGACATTTTATCTGCTATAGGACAGCAACTTTGGCATTTCATTTGTTTGATTTGTTTGACTTGCACCATTGCCGAGTTTAACCTTTTGAAAGCCACGGATCACATGTCCATTATGGGTTGTACATCTGTCGGAGGAGAAGACGGTAATGGAGCGGGCCGCACATATGCATGGGTTAAAGTTGGGTTAAAAGCATGCACACAGGCAAAGGTAAAGTGCTTATAGAAAGTTGAATAAAACAGAGTTAAGTCTGTGGTCGCAGCACCTCTACTACATCTAGTATATGTTTATGTTTTTGTAACAGTTAATTTTCCCATTAAATATTTTAAAAGGTGTTCAGATTAATGTCATTATTGTAACTTCACTCGTCATGTTAGTTTATTATACCCCTTCAGACTCATTTATCGCTTAAAACATGATCTATTGGTCTATTGCTCGTATTTGTCCACAGATCCCAAGGTTGGCAGTTCGAATCCCCCTCTCAGCATAAACATCATTGGTAGAGCTGTTAGATTCACTGACCCACAGGTTGGCAGTGTGATTCCAATTCCCCCAGGTGAATCTGTCATTGTGTCCTTGGGCAAGACACTTAAACCACCTCATCCCCAGTGTCTGTGTACACTGGTGAGGGAGTGGTTCCTTGATGTAAAGAATTTTGAGAGCCTTGAAGGTGGAAAAGCGTTATGTGACCATTTATCATGTGCAAGTTTTATTTATTCTTAGTCCCGTGATAGGAAATCAAGCATATTTAGGATGAAAGGAATAGGGCCATGTGGTGCCGTCCTGACTGTTTACAGCTCAAATAATGTCAGCCCTTCTCCAAGAGTGATCCATCACAGCCTGCACATGTACTCTGTATAAGAACAATATACAGCCTCATGCAGATAAAAGAACGTTAAAACCATATTGTAGACGCTGAACAGTCTCTCGTGGAGCTTGTTAACACTGTGACCCGTACACTGACATTCCCCATTCTGTGAATTAACACAGTTGAACTGCACTGGCAGCCTCTAGCTCTAAATGTGCTTTGAATATATGTGATACTTGAACCATGACTCTCACTGCTTTACATAAACAGGTAACAGTGCAGTTGGAGTGCCCAGCTCATACATATTCACTGTTGGCCTAAGAATGGAGAGATGTGTACTTCATTCAGCACTTTCCAGTGAGTTATGTGGCTTCCATTAAATGGAGAGGTGTTTACAATAGATTGATGTATTCTGCTCTAGATTTCTGAGGTTATGTGAAAAAATAAATATGGAAATGTATAAAAGAATAATAAAAAATAATGTTTATAGTTTTGTGACTTTCTTTTATGAATTTTTAAAATGGCTGTACCAACTTTAAAGAAAAAAGCTACAGTCAAGGACTACATTCACAAACCTGCTAAGGAAAAACAAAACAAAAGGTACCTGATTTATACTGTAAAAATTACACACATTTGTTTGCCCCACTGCAGATATATTGTAAAGGCAGCTCTTAGGGTCAGTGTGTGTCAGTAAGTGTTATATTGTCAGGGAATTGGGAAATGCTGTTTGCATGCTAGTTGTTGTTTGCACTTTGGTGAAAAGCACTTATAAACATTATGGTGAACATTTAAGATGCATTGTGAAAGTGAGACACAATGAACTAGTTTTGTTTTTCACACTTTAGGTTCTGCACCTTTAAACCCTAGTGTTATTATTTTTAGCAGGTTTGTTAATACACAATCTAAACATCTCGGATCCATCTATTCCCTCAGTTAGCTGGTTAATTATTAAGTTAATTAGCGAGTGCAAATCTCTTATTATTGCGATTCCAATTAGAAAAAATCTTCGAGCAATAGCTGGCAACAATTTGCGTAATAAATCAAACCCAACACATGAAGATTTGTACATTTTCCTTCAAACAACAATATTGGCCAGGACAGGGCTTGGATTATGGTCTTAAATTGGGGAGTGGAGTAGCGGTACATCCAGCTGGCTCCTTCTCATTCACTGGCTGTTCCTAAAAGTGCCGGGCAAAGAAGAGACTGGCAGCCAACAAATCACCCTCATGCTGCTGTGTTTACAAGATTAAGCATATGGGCCGGGCCTTAAATCTCCCCTACCTCCCCCCACTACGCGACACTTCACTTTTATGGGCGTGTATTGACAGGAAGTTGTTTCCATAGACAGGCTAGAGATGAGCGACGGTTCTGTTGATGTATCTGCCTCATCTTTGGGTATTAATGTTAAACTGATTAGATAGTTAACGCAGGGAAATGGGGTATTAGCATAATCAGCTTTTAGCATGCGGCGTGCGTCTCTATTAAATGGATTTCATTGTTTTGTAATATAGTCAGGCGATGATTTGGATCTCAGCGGTCAAATATTTCAACATTATGACTGCCGTCGGAAAGATCGGGAGACGATTTGAAGGTTTTAAGGCCTTTTATGTGTTTCTATGTGTTTTTGATCATTTTATGGGATATGGGACCATGCAAAAGAATGCAACGGATGACAGATGTAGAGTAATATTCTGATTCGGAAAAGATGCGTTACGTATTTGGGGAGCTGTACTAGTGGATCAAATTATGATATTAAGTTAAATGCATTTGCATTATTGATATTTGCAATGATCAAATGTTTATGTATTTCAGGTTTTATTTTTCCTTCTGTTAATGCATCAAACAGCAGATTTTCCTCCATTTTCCACAGAAAATGACACAAAAGTGCAGTGACTGAGACATGTATGGGTTTTGAGAGACAGAACTTGTTTTTTTAATGTAATATTTTCTGATTTTACTGTTTTGTACTGATTGTACTGACAATACCTTGGCCAGGTCGCTCTTGAAAAAGGGATTCTGAATCTCAATGTGATCTCCTGGTTAAAAAAGGTCAAATCAAATAAAAATAAAATGTCATACTGTGGAATATTATATCCACTCCATTTCCATGGAGACAAGCAGGAGTAGGCCATCCTAGGCCATATAAGAATAAGGTTTGTGGAGATGCAAGCCCACAATAAATTAAATAGACTTGTATTTTAGCCAAAAAGGGGCTTTAAATTGGAAGCTTTTTGTACAATTTTGAATTATATAAATTGCACCTCCTGCAGTTAAAAAAATAATCAATTTACATGTGTTTATTTCTGTTGGTTTTTTTGTTTTTTTTTGAGCATAGTACACAAAATCATATGTACAGACATGCAAACTCCAAATACAAGAAACAAAAGGAAAGAACATTTAAACAAAGAAGATTCAATTTGTTTCCATGCCCGAAAAGGCGTGGAAGGAAGTAAAAAAACGTATATACTCTCTTTGTTACCATTACATACTTTCTCAGTATAAGGTAATAGTACACAGTGTGGTTAATACTAAATTGTTTAGAGACAAACAGACTTTCCCAGCTCCTATATCTGCGGTGCGTAGCAGAGACATCAAACCCCTGTTCCATGAAGGTGCACTTGGAGAAAACGGCTTTTTCTTTTATGACAGCAATAACAACAGCCCACAACAATGCCCACTCTATGCTTAAGCCTGAGTGTGATATTTGAACGCCATTGTGCCAATAAAGACTAAAAGATTACCTCGGTGAGTGTGTTGCAATTATGTCATTACGTTATTATGTGCGCACCACGGAGCCCACAGATGACATTGTCCACAGTGGAGCTTCGGCCCTTGGAACGCCCTTGGACACGTGAAGGACAAGAAGATGGATTGGAATTACAGAGCGAAGGCTGCACAAAACTAAATTGAGATCTTATTGATGAGATAGTGATTTGGGAGAGGCAGATTTAGGTGTTTGCAGTAAAAGTGCAGCTCCAGCTAATAAAAAGTAGTATTTTGACTCATTGTGGTGGGATTATAATTATTGTAAATATAAATTATAGTTTTACACAAATCAAGAGACAATTTGCAAAGAAAAGTTGAAGAAAAAGAGAAAACAAAACATATTGATGACACACTAGGGAGAATTCAGTCCAAAAGTTAGGCACATTTTACACAAAAGAAACACTTTTTCTAAGCATGATTTAAAAGGTGGTTTCTTATATTTGTATTTGTGAGATCATTTCTGCTTACATTAGAGGGGTTTTGCTAGTTAATAATTATAGAATTTCCTAGTGTAATGTCACGATTTCCAACCAGAAAGTAAAAGTTCTGGATTTGCCAATCTCTTCTAAACAAAAGGTAAAAAGGTAATTATTAACTTGAAAACTACTACATGACATCACAAGGTGAAACACAGCATTTTGAGCTTTGGAAATGCAGACAAAGTAATAATGCTGAATTATTCAATCTTGTGTTTATGAAACAAAACACAACCCCAGGTATGTTTTTGTTGCGGTAACAACATTCTAACAAGGTTTTAAACACACAAGAGTCAATTTCCCACAAGGTTTTTTTATGAAGAGATTTAGAATTATACAACCAATGGTATACCCTATATATATATATATATATATATATATATATATATAAAATGTATATACATAAAAAATATATAAAATATATACATACAATTTTAAGGAAAATAATAATAATAATAATAATAATAATAATAATTTGTTATTATTATTATCATCATCATCATTAAGAGTGTCCATATGTCTTCAAATCCTTGTGTTTTACCTCTAATGGTACAGGGCAGCATTTCCAGTGTAACACAATGTTATTTCTCTTATCCAGGACTGTTGAGACGATAAGGCATCATCCTCCTGACCCGCAGGAGGCCAAAGTTGTTCAGAGTCTTACATTTAGAGATGATAGTAAAGTCGTCTGGATATATTCCACAAGAATAAATTTTGTGGACCCTTAATCTGGCGGCACGGTTTCCCCCATCAACCTAAAACATGCCCGCACCCCTATGAACTAACATCAAGGACCATGTTGTCCACCCTCCTGTGGGCTCACCACCTGCAGAGGGGTTCATAGGGGGGGTCAGGTGCTATGAGTATTGGGCAGCACGCTGCCCCCGCGACCCAGCCGGATTGAGCGGGAGAAGATGGATGGATGGATGGATGGATGGACCCTTAATCTATAGGACTTTAATAGGAACAGTAGTCAGTAGGTCTGCAGATTATGAGCTGCATGAATCTCATTCAACCATAAATAAATCATACAATTTGAAAGACTAAATAATTAGTTAAATTGGTCACAGGGACATTTAAACCACAATTTCAGCATTACCAGAGACAGTTATTGTTGTGTAGTGATTTGTGAAATTGCTCAAAAGCTACCTATTAGCGCGCCGAGCTAATCTTGTTCAGCACAGTTCGTCTCATTTGCCGCAGCCACATAATGCCAGGTTTTCTTTGCTAGCGTCCAGCTGTGGAGGGCTGGACTGCAGACAATGCCGTGTAGACTGGGTGGCTCCTCATTAAAAGCCACCAATTTGCTTTAGCGAAGAAAGACACAGGGCCCAAGCTGAGTGTGCGAAGCCGGGGATGTGTTCTTCAAATGTGGGTGTATCAATTAAATCGGCTTGACGGCCGTCTCTTCAAAGAACCTTACTAATTTCACCATCAGGGGTCAGAGCCTGTTAACCAGTGGGACAGCGGTGGTGCAGGATGCCATTGTTTATAGAGTAACAAATTAGAGGGAAAGAAACAGGGGCTGTGACAATGTGAGCAGCATTTGAGAGCCACCATGGTCCGCAGGTAGCCCAGCACCCTGCACAAGGCTTTTCCTTGTTATGACAAAAACTGCTATTCCACGCGAACTGTGTAAATTGGCTCTGCTGCTTCTCTAACAGCAGCCATCAAACAGTATTAGGGAGCTGAGCTGGGGGGTAATTGTGGGCGATATTGACAGAAAGCATCTCTTGATATTGTTTTGGCTGTTCTGATAAAAAAAAAAAAACAAGACAGTATACAGACAATAGATGCCAGCCTAACAGATATGTGCTCAAATGTTTCTGTGTTTGACGTTTCAGTGATCCACAATACAAGAACTGTATGGATAAGGTAACAAGTGCAGTTAACAGAAAAACACCAAGAGCGTATGGTAAAAAAAAGACAAAATTGTCAAAATTGGCCGGTAAATAGTGTTATTACACATGTTTATAGACCAAAATGGGATACTGACTGAACTGATATCTGGGAACAAATATCATGTCAGTATCAGTGCCGAAATCCAATACCAGTATTGAATCCTTGTATGCCTATTTGAAAGGTTACACTTCAAGTTATTTGCATGTTCTTTATAGATTATATACTCAATATTTTATTTTTAAATATCTCAGAACATCCTCATCATCATATACACGGCCAAAAAAAAAGTCGCTACATGGATCTAACTAAGCAAATAGGTACGAGGTTGCTGCAGTTTGTGCAGCAACAATGTGTGCTCAAAGAATGAGGTCAGCTGAATGTATTCTCTGTGGCATTGTTTCGATAAGCTTCTGCAATGTCACAAGATTTATTTCCACCCACTGTTGCGTTCATTTTTCACCAAGATCTTGCATTGATGATGGTCGAGTCTGAGCCTTCTCCAGCACATCCCAAAGATTCTCAGTGGGGTTAAGGTCTGGACTCTGTGGTGGCCAAACCATGTGTGAAAGTGACGTCTCGTGCTTCCTGAACCACTCTTTCACCATTTGAGCCCAATGAATCCTGGCATTGTCATCTTGGAATATGCCCCGTGCCATCAGGGAAGAAAAAAATCCACTGATGGAATAACCTGGTCATTCAGTATATTCAGGTTCAGCTGACCTCATTCTTTGAGCACACACTGCTGCTGAACCTGGACCTGACCAACTGCAGCAACCTCGTACCTATTTGCTTAGTTAAATCCAGGTGGCGGATTTTCTTTTGGCCAGGCAGTGTATATGGGCAATTGGCACCCCAACTGTGATGTAACTGATGTGCTTGGGGAACTCCGCCTAAAGACCGAAAGCCCGGCGCAAACTGTACGACCAAATCACAATTTTGAAAGTTCACAGCTCACGATTCATGTTCTCACACTATACGAACTACTTCAACAGTGCGAAACCCTCACGAGAGGCGACCGAATTTCAAACAGGTTTGATATTCTTTCGACCTAAGATTGCGGATTGGGAGCTGGTTGTGAGGCATTAATCGGTTCTTGTTACCCCAAGTATACGACACACAATTAAGCCAAAAACAGTCGCACAAGTGAAAAAAATCAGCTCAGAAAGGACCAAAAATCACAGTGTAAGGCCTGCATAAGAGGAGAAAATGATTTCAATTTGAATTATTTTAGTGTCCAAATAAAAGCAATAGTTCAATTCCAGCAAAAATACACAAATATTGTATGGACATCAGGGAAGAAAAAATCCATTGATGGAATAACCTGGTCATTCAGCGTATTCAGTCAGCTGACCTCATTCTTTGAGCACACACTGTTGCTGAACCTGGACCTGACCAACTGCGGCAACCTTGTACCTATTTGCTTAGTTAAATCCAGGTGGCGACTTTTTTTTTTTTTTGGCCAGGCAGTGCATCTCTTATATACCTCAAGGAATTACAAATTGACAGTTTCAGAGCTTTTCCAAAAACACACTACTTTATTGTTGTCCCTATAATCGGCAACATCAATCCAACAGCATGATTTGTTGTTTCAGTTTGATCACTGTTCTATTTGCTCTTCTTAAAGTCAGATTCAATAATAGAAATAATGTAACTCAACTCAAATGAATGATGAATGTTGTCTGGTTTAAATAGAACCACATCAGAAAACAGACACTGATACTAACTCATTTGATCTCTATTTCAGTCTTTTAATACACCCAGGCCCAATTGTCAGAAGAAACGGACGGACCACCGCGGTGCAGCGCCTGCGGACTCTCCTTCAGATGTTGAGCAGATTCGGATCGAGATGGCTGACAGGTTTAAACCAATAAAACTGATTTAATAAACACATCTGTTTATCATCTGTCTATAACAAATGCCAATCTCTGCTGACCAAAAGATAAAAGGCAGATTCTAACTTGACCACTACCCCTTCATGACATCACAAACTGGAACAGAGCATTTTGAGCTTTGGAGATGTAGACGTGATGATCCATGATTACTCAAACGTGTGAATGAAACAAAGCACAAGCCCAGCTATGTTTTTGATGACAGCATAACAATATTATAACATGGCTAAAAGTTCACAGGAGTCAATTTTGCAGACTGTAGGACCTTTAAAATGCAACAAAATGCAACAAAATGCGCATACCACAGACGTGAGGAGAAACTTATGAGACTTCGCAAAGACTGCAGTGGGATATGTCTGTATAAAACAGGTTTCCCGTCTACAGTAAAACTACTCGTACTGAGAGTCTTAAGAGTTCAAAAGATCAGAGCTCTGCACTTCTAGTTTAGATACAAGTCAAAACTGTGTTATTATTTGAAATGTGGTGCAATACTTCAGATACAGGATTTTTAAAGCATAAAAGACTGGCAAAGTCAACAGGAAGTAGAGTCACCGTCGCTAATCTGCAGCTTTATGCTCTGTGGACGTAACGTTCGCCTTTTTACTTTCAAAGAACACTTCAAAATGGATTAATAGCGCGGTTTTGTGGACTGGATGTCATTACTTGCGGAGGACAATTTCTATGGATAATGTGGATCAGATGCTGCACTTTAAATGCACCACTTTACATTAGGTGAGTAATTAAGTCTTTATTTTCGCTATATCCTGAGTTTGTATGTTGCGTCTCTGTGTCCGTCATTCCTCTGCCCCCGACGCTCTGTTTTTTCGTCTGTTACCGTCGCGTTGTTGTTGTTTGGTGGTTACGATCTGACAATAACATCACACACGAGGAGCAGCAGCTTCAAAATCACACACGAAGACAAAAAATCAGGTCACGCCTCCACGAACTCAGGGAGAGGAAATCGCATCCAAAATAGGGCAAATTCTCCTGTAGTGTGTGGCGGCCTTTAATCTACTATTTTAATCTAATGTTTGGAGAAAGATACAGTTTTGAAGTACTTTCAAGTAGAGATTTGACTTATTTTACCAAAGCACCAAAGACATAAATATTGTAGCGCAAGGACTGGATATGTGTGTATTTATTCAGCGCTTGCTCGGATTTGGATCAAGATGGCTCAGAGAAATAAACCAATAAAATCAACTGTACTTAATAAACACATTTGTTGATAATCTGTCAAAAGGAGATGTTTAGAAGGAGATATTACGATTACTTTTATTTCTTAACTCCAAATTGACTGCTGTTTTCCTAAGCGCCTCTATCAAACAAGATTAGAAAGGTGAGCCTGGAGATGGACCCCTGATTGAAGCTCGGTTGAAATTCAAAAACGCCATGACCGCAGGGGCCAGACAGGGAGCCATTTTCTTTTCTTTTGAAGCTTTTGAACCAATTACAGGTATTTTCCACAGTCTTTCCTTGAGCAAAGAAGCATAACTGTCTTGACCTTGAGTGTCCCTGTGCGGTGGTCTGTCTGAAGAGATAGAGTGGCTCCCCAGTGAGATTGTATGTATTCTATAATTAATAATTCATCAGCGGGTGGGAGCAGATAGCAGACTGTGAAGGCTCTGACACCACAGTCGTTTGGGGCAAGTCTGTTCACTCGACCCTAATGAGTTGTTTGTACTGGAGGGATACGCTACAAAGACACTGGCTCTACTCACTGCACTGTTTAATTCGAGGAGATTTTCTTTTAATTAAGTGACGTTGTGAGCTAATTGTAGTAGGGCCTATAGGCAATGGGGTAGTCATGTTCGTTAAATGTGCTCATATAGTTAAGGCTCTATAGGCTGGTTATAGTAGTTCGCAATGGTGCAGTTATTCGACGAGTACTGTGTTGTAGTAGTATAGTGGAATTTTGTTGCACCTTAAAGGGATAGTTCGGGTTTTTTGACATTGTTGGTTGTATAGCATCCCCGTCAGCAGTGTCGTGCATCAACACTGACAGTGTCCGGTGAGCTGAGTTCTTCCCTGATTTTGGTGCTGACTACAGTAATCCGAAAAGTTTGCTGGGGTCACGACAATAAAGCGTTTTTCTTCTCAAAACAATATGTGTTCAAAAGAGTGATACATTTGGATCACAAAATGGTCAACCGCGAAAAAGTCAGACCTCATAATCACTTGGTACTAATTTCTCTCCGCTCATATCATTGTGCGCTGCTGCCAGATGACAACCGCGCACGAATCCAACACTTTTTCAGTAGTTGGGCAGTGTTTACATGCTCAGTCCTCTGTCCTGGGCAGGAAGGAACATAAACGTTGTTGCTGAAGCGCGCACTGCACACACATTTTGTTTTCATCTTTGACAATCTGGTTTCCACATTGAAGCCTATGGCAAGAAGCCAAAGTTTCCTCAGAGCAAGAAACCGGTAAAATGTGTGCAGAGATTCAGCCAGATTTTTGTTGTTACAGCCTGGATAATCACAAGTCCGCACCATTTTTATATATATTCTTATATAGCTTATACAAACTTATATACTTATCACTGTAGCTCTCAAGTTAGCTCTCTCGCATTGCGGTGGTCATCGGTCTGAGCACGTAAACACTGCTGAACAACTGAAAAAAGTATTGGATTAATTTATGCACGGCTGTCACCCTGTGGCATCGACTGGCGGCAGCGAGCAGTGATATGACCAGAAAGAAAATAGTACCAAGTGATTATGAGGTCTCACTTCCTCATGGTTCACCGTTTTGTAGCCCAAATGTATCACTCTTTTGAACACATATCGTTTTAAGAAGAAAAACGCTTTATTTTCATGACTCCAGGTAAGTCTGTTGATGGCACAACACTGCTGACGGGGATGACATACAGATTCATGTCAAAAACCCAAACCATCCTCTCAATTCAGTTCCTTTATTGTCACTGTCATATAAAATCACAACGGAATTATGATGATTCCATGGAGATGTTACTGCTTTGCCTGGAATGTTCCACAGTGTGCCATAAAATGTATCTATTTCATGGTAAGTGAATTTCAGATGTTTTTATTGCTCAAAAATACCTTAAAAACAGCATTCTCACTGTCAGCCTAGTCCCCTCTCCTCAGATCTGACCTGTAACATGGCACCCATACACATTTAATGCTGTGATGTAAAAATTCCAGCCAAAACAAGGAACGGACCCTCCACCAGGAAAGTTACACATTGCACCTTTAATCTACT
The DNA here is from genome assembly GCA_034769755.1 of Odontamblyopus lacepedii. Classification (NCBI taxonomy): domain Eukaryota; kingdom Metazoa; phylum Chordata; class Actinopteri; order Gobiiformes; family Gobiidae; genus Odontamblyopus; species Odontamblyopus lacepedii. The sequence continues at coordinate 13,070,269 of CM068355.1, read as the reverse complement.
TAAAAATATTTGGTGAAAGATAATATTTTGAAGTACTTTCAACTACAGATTTGAAGCAGTTATTTTACTGTAGTACCAAATGCATAAATGTTGTATTCTGATGTACTCGATGTGTTTGCATATTTATGTAAAATAAAGGAATTGCCTGTTTGTTTGTTTGTGGGTTGTGTCCATTTCTTCCTCCGGACTGAGCATTAGTCAAAAAACAACAGTAAATAGTCACACTTCACTCTACTTGCCTGTTTACATCTGAATATCAAATGCATTTTCTACATATGTTTACCACTCATTATCTCACAGCCATATCTTCTATATTCCACATACACTCTGAGCGTCCCACGGACTGACAAATAAAGCGTCACCGCCAGCACCTTGCTTGATGATTCTGCGTGCGCGCCAATACACCTCCACTTCCCCGACCGCCATTACCTCCTTTACACTGACAACGCTTCTCTCCCGCCGTATATTTTGACATTAATATTCATTTTCGCGGGTCTTTTAACGAAGCGGGCAACAGGCGTGCTCGCGGTGCCCTGGGAGCTCTGCGTTTAGCATCAATGGAGATCCAGTCAAACAAGCAAACAGAGAGGAGGAAGTTGGTGGTCTCGTTCCCCCAGGGCTCCATATTAATGAGATGATGGCACAGTGCAGGCAATTACAGACACTCCCAGTCAGACGCGTTTGGTCCAGTCAAGTCCCTTCCCCAACCCTGAGCATGAGCACATATGCATACATAAAAAAATCTATAGGTGGGACCCTGATCGATCGCTTAGGACAAACAATGCACAATAGATAACCAGGCTAAATGAGTGATTTTGGATTGTACCTGAAAATGGAATGGTGTATTGTCAAAAATGGAGCTGAGTAAGGACAAGAAAACTGCAGTATTGCAAGTATATTTTTAGTAGTGACATTGAAATTTTCTCACACTGGATAATCAATTGTCCCAAACCTATAGACGTCTTTAGCCAACTGTGAATGACTGTATGGAGGAGCTGGATGATGTTGAGTCAGGATGAGATTTTACACCATAATTTTACGGCACGGCACAGCACAGTGAAGCTTTTCCATGCAGCCGTTACCACCTGGAAGTGGGTGGAGTAGCGGGGTCGACACTGTGTCATTTTTAGGGGACCTTATTAGTGTCACACCCCGATCTTCACAATCTGCTCCATTGTTTATCCTCTGTTGACACGTTTTTTACTCACGGCGGGTGATTATTTAAAGATCCTTGAGCTTCGCTGTATCACGACATTTCCTCTGACGCTGTCGTATCGGCTCAGCACAGTTAGAACCACTCCGAAGCAGGTACGGAAAATCGTAACAGGTCCAACCCCCAGTCAAAAAGCAAACAAAGCGTGTTGTGCTGTGCCGTGCTAAACAGTGCCAATGGAAAAGACCTATAATATGCATTTTTCATTAGACAACATGAAGTGTGAGCCCACCAAAATGATTTGTACCTAGAGCCCAGAATTATGCGAAGAATGTTATCACATAGATGAGAAAATTATTCACTGACACCATGACCCAATAATTCCTCCTGAAGCTTCATGAAAGCAAACTTTCTGAATAAAAAGTTAATGTGACATAAAGAGTCAGACCAAAAATCACGTTACACGTCTGTTTACTTTTTGGAGTGTAGACTGATATGAAATGAACGATATTTTGCTCCTAAAATGTCATGATCATCTTGTGACCTGAGTAATTGAATGACTGAGCAGCCATCTGGTGTCACCAAACTGTGCAAATCACTAATTCTCACAGATTAACTGCTTTATTCCCTGTTATTTCTACTGGTGGTGTTATGAGGATGGCATTGGACTTGCACGCAGATGACCAGGGTTCAAATCCTGCTCAGATGCTGCTCTTGACTGTTTAAATAGCCAGTACGCTGTGTGCTTCATGTAGCTGTACGGGTTAAACTGGTTTGTGTGAGCAGAGAAACCAACTTGAAATCAACAGCTCCAACAATCGTAAATGTGTGTGTAGAGTAAAAAAAGGACTCCATGTGTCTGAATTATAATAATCTTGACATCCCTAGTTGTAGGCTTGAAATATAGAAAGCATCGCTGACACTGGCGACAAACTGGCACAAGTTACTCTCCTGAGGTTTCTACTGGGTTAAAATACAGATTAGCTTTAAATATTCTGAGCAGTGAATGTGTGTGTTACAGAAAATGAGACACAGGTACAGCAATTTCTTTTGAAAAACTCAAACTAAATGCTTCCACAGCGTAAGGCCAGACACAAAGAGATGTTAGCTGACCTGCTGTGATGTAGCATCTCGATTGTCTCAATTATGTTTCATCAAAGGCCCCTCAACAAACAATAGGGGAGAGCAGCTGCTGTTCTCCAGCTGAACTCCACTTTCAGAGAAAAGCTTTGCACAAAAGGAATTTGCCGTACTATATGTACATTTAAGTACAGAGACTGTCATCTGCTGTACATCCTGGACAATTGTGCATACTTTATTCTGTACTCTGAAGTGTATTAAACAACAGACTGTTGTTCAAACATCCTCCATAATGAAAGAGTGCTACTGCTTCTTTTTCTCTTTTGTTCTTTTTAAGCCCAGTTTTCCATTTTTAACCATAAGTGAGGAACATGTTCAGTCAGTCTCTGTCTCAATCTCATTCTGATAATGTACTATGGTAGACAAAAAAATAAATTCATTCCATGTGTCCATGTTACGGCCCCAGGCCTCCAGTTCTTTTGATTTGTGTTGTGTGCTTTAATTGTTTTGTCATTTGGATTCTTGCTGTGTGAGTCCTGGTCCCTGATTGGTGGGAACTTCAACCCTCGGCCACTCCCACCTCACCTCCAACCTCCTCCCCCTATTTAAGAAGATTCTGCTCACCTGTTCGGGGCGGCTGGCCTTTGTGGCCAGTGCCATTTTCTGTTTGTGTCTCTTTAGTGTGTTAGTCTAACTTTGTGTGTGAGACACTAGTTTAGTTCTGTTTTGTGTCTTTTTAGTTGTCACTCGATTCTGTTTGTAGGTTTATGTGACTTTTGTTTAGGGACTTTTGTGATTTTGTTATGTGTCCCTTAGTCCGTCACTTTTGTTTTTGTATAGACCTACGTGACCCGTTTTGGCACAAAACTCGTATTTCAGTCTCGTACTTCAGTATTTCAGTTGTTTCTTAGTTTAGGTTATTTTATGTACATATTTTAGCCTGTTTTGTTTAATTTACCGTACCTTGTACATTCCTTTTAATTAAATTACCTTATTTATTACATTTTACATCTTGGTTATTTTGTTACTTCCGCGGTCCCTAGCAGAGCTGGGTCGTAACAGTCCACATGAATCAAATGTCTCACATTCCCTTCATCTGCATCTTGTTTTTTTATCTAAAACAAATATATTATAAAATACATTGCACACACTTTAGTTAGAGGACTTTTGATAACTTTCTTTTAAAGAAAGTAAAGTCGACAGACAGAAAGAATACTTAATGGTATGACACCTGTTTAAAATAGAATGATACTGATTTTATTGGAGTTCAAAATGAGACAAAACAGTGCATGTTTACACTGACACTCCAAATGCATTAGTGTACATGTCAGCATCACCTAACTGAGCTCTATACGACAATTCACAATAGAAGGGGTCAGAACATCTCTGCATCACTGAATGCGTCAAATTGCTCGACTAAAACATACTCAGCAGGTCACTGGGTGCGTACATTCCAGCAGCGTGCTTGTAAATAAAACTGAACACAAAACCCCTGTCACCAAACAAAGTGCATCTTCAAACTTTGACATTACCTTCAGGTCCGTAGATAAAAAACTGACAAAAACTTCCCCGACCCGCCAGCTACAAAAATGAGTTCTGACAATAGAAACTCCATTTGGGCACGGTGGAGGCAGACAGACACCAACAGGCGCCTTGGGGACCTTGAAATTTGGCTGATAATTCAGGATGAATCGGGGCCAGCGGTGCGATGCTCACGCTCAGTGGGTGCTGGAGCGGCAGAGGGAGGGACTGAGGGAGGGAGTGGCATGACTGGAATTAATGTGCGGTGATTGAGGCGTTTGCCAAGGTTATGGCGCTCACAATCAAAACAGACAAAGTCACAGGAAGCATCGTATCCTTGGTCACCGCTCATACCAAGGAGATGCTAATGATGATTTCTTCTCCCCGTCTGCCTTTGAAAAGACTCTCCCTCGAGGAACATCTCAGCATCAGAACAATCAGAGTTCTGTTTTCAAAGGATGAAAGTGTCACTGAAGTTTTTTGTTTTTTTTAACTATACTATGTGAGGTTTAAAAGGCATTGTGCAACAGGATGCTCAAACTTTGGACACGTTTCTTATCGGTACTGTTGCCATAGTATTTGACTTGCTCTTTAGAAAGAACTCAGTGAGATCCCCATTGAGATTATAATTAGAATAACACTAGAATCCAAACATAACTAAAAATGCTACTTTTCATAGTTTGTTTGGAAAATACAAATTGTATTGAGTCACAACACAACAAAAGGGGGGTGCCAGTCGCAAAAAAACAAAACAAAAACTGTCACTATGTCCTTAGGCAAGACACTTCACCCCCAATGTCTAGTATGAAAGTGGTGTGTGTGTGTGTGAGTGTGTGATGGTGGAGGTTGGAGGGGCCGATGGTGCAGATTGGAGCCTCGCTTCCATCAGTCTGCCCCAGGGCAGTTGTGGCTACAATACTAGCTTACCACCACCGAGTGCGGAGGGAATGAATAATGAACTGTAAAGGGCTTTGGGTGTCATGAAAGGCGTTATATAAGTGCAATGATTAATTAATTAATTATATATATTTTTACAAAAAAAATTATAAAGCAAATTTTGTTGATCTGTTCTACATTTAACACTAATGTTTCAAGGAAAAAAAACATATTTGGGAGGTAAGACTTGACAATTGTGCCGTGCATGATGCCCTGTGTTCAGAAAAAAAAAATAGATAGCTTTGAACTTTGACCCTAACTTTTGGAGGCAGCACATTGCTTGCATGACTCCATGAAAATAAAAAGTTCAACCCAAATTCTCCATAGAGTTTATGTTGTTTATCCAAAGCAATACAATTTCCATGGCAACAAGTAGACAGAGGCTCTTCTCCAGGCCTCGTTTTTGAGCCAGGTTTGTGGAGATGCAAACCCACTCCCAGTAAGTTTGCATATTTCATTTTTTAGTGCAACACAAAACCATTAATAATACAAATATTAAAGTTAATTCTGTTTTTCATTCTAGTCTATGTTTTGTCTGCAAGGTTAAGTGGTGTGGCTTTAAACATATGTTAATTTTAAATTGATTAGCCCATAAAACTTGGTCAGTTATGTACCCAAGGACACCAGTGCATTCTGCTCATGACTGTACTTCATATGACTGAATAATGATGCGCTCAATGTCACCTTTACAATGCATTGGTCACTGCACTCTCTGCTGTACAAAGAGGAGAGAAAAAAAGAAAAGTAGATTTGGACTTTTGAGTGCAGAGACAGACATCTCACTAAAGCATCTAATTGGCATTATAACTTGACCTTCATAAGGTTGTTGCTGGATTACATCAGGGGCCGGGGGAAGCTCTCCTGTGATTGGCTCTTGTGTTGTTAGACAAAAAAAAAAAAAAAACAACAAAGCCTAAATCAAATGACACACACTCAGAGGAATTGGAGAGGCTTTGTCAATGGGTTCAGTAACAATGAACCAGGGCTGTGTTTAAGTGGGGAGTTTGGCAAAGTGTTCAACAAGTAACAGCAGTTTAAGTGGCACCTGAGTATTTACATCGTGGCGTGGCAGTGACTCTTGGCAATGAATAAAGGTTCAGAGACTGCCTGGTAATAAAGCGGCCAATAACAACGTAAGAGAAAGTCACACCGGCAGATTCAAGTGAGCCCTGCTGAGCTGCGCAGTGGTAGAAGAAATATTTTATTACCTAAAGGTGCATCATGTAAGTTTTGGTTTAGGGTCCGTCACCTACTTGTTGCTATGAATATGGTCAATGGTCACATTTCTATTTAGTGCTTTTCCACCTTCAAGGCCCTCAAAGCGCTTTATACAAGAAACCGCTCACCCATCCACACACACATTCATACACCAGTGTACGCAGACATGAGGGGCGAGGAGGGTTAAGTGTCTTGCCCAACGACACAACGACAGCTTCATCTGCGGGAGCTGGAATCGCACCGCCAACCTGTGGGTCAGTGGATCTGACCGCTAACCAATGATGTTTATGTCGAGAGCGGGATTCGAACCGCCAACCTTCGGATCAGTGGACAAACGCGCATTGCAAGATACTGTATGTCATTGCTCTGCCTGGAATAATAATAATAATAATACTAATACTAATAATAAGACGAAGAAGACAAAGAAGAAGAAGACAAAGAAGAAGAAGACAAAGAAGAAGAAGACAAAGAAGACGAAGAAGACGAAGAAGAAGAAGAAGACGAAGAAGAAGAAGAAGAAGAAGAAATCAAACTTATATAGTGCTTTTTTGGACTCTTTTTCCCCAAGTATGACATTGTGCCTTACATTTATTCAATTACAGGTGGTTTCATAGCTCAAAAATACCCAGGATTCTGGAAACAAGGATTCTGACTGTGAGCGGGGTTGCCTCTCCACAGATACTTAATGTTTTGCTTAAGTACAGTACTTTACTACTTTTACTTTGTTACATTCCACCATTACACCAATGATTTTCACATTCAGAAGTAAGGCTAGCGACTTAAACATATCAGTGTGCCTTAAGGTCTCAGAACAAGGGTCCAGGGGTTCAACACGATATGTTCTCTTCATGTCCACGTGTTTCCTTTGATTTCCCCCATGAACAAAAAATCATCCAGTACAGAGGCAACTTGTCAGCCTGATCAGGAGAAGGGTCTTTTGGCACTGCACTGCGGCCCCATAAGGATAATAATATAAAAACATGTATGTACTTCATCATTAGTTTTCTCCATTTTGTATTTGGACTGAATCATGTATGTTGGCTGATCTTTCATTGTCCTGCATTCAAGGCTTGAGTGCTTAGAAAATAATACTTTTCACCAACCCCCTATCCCAGCCCACATTTCTGTACTAAGAAGAATCAGAGTTCAGAAATGTTGCGTGGACCATTTTCAAAGATAATGACATGTAAATGAAATCTGCTTGCTTGCTATGATGAAATTTCCCTCCAAAGAGCCAGGAACAATAAACTCTGCAGTTTTGAATGGGAACTGGAACTAAAATCTTCCATTTCTTCCTCACAGAGTCATTTTAGATTAATATTGCGGTTTACACTGAGCAAAACATGAAAAAATTATCTACTTACACAGAATGATTTAACAGTCATACCTGAAAACACCTCAATTTAGCAATTAGTGAACAAAATATTAAAGGCGGTTTTCTGATCTGTTTATAATAATATTATTTCCTCATCAAAAACATGGAGTTGTGTTTTGTTTCATTCACACGTTTGACACACAGACCCTGCATATTTAGGCTTTAGGAGTTGTTCCCTCAAACAAAAAACACTGTATTCCACCTTGTGATGTCTCACCCACAGAGCGATCACAATTGTGAGTGATGCCCACCCCAGTCACCCCACACACAATCTGTTCAGCCTTCTGCCCTCTGGGAGGAGGTACAGGAGCCTCCATTCCTGCACCACTAAACTCACTAACAGCTTCATCCACCAGGCTGTTAGGATGCTGAACTCTCTCCCCGCTCTAACCACCAGGCTGCCACAAAGTTAGAAACCTCCCCAAAGAACACTTGGACTATTCAATTTATTATTATTTATTTACACGTTTGGGAGTGAGAAACACAATTTCAATTCTTTATGTGTTTTCGTATGAAGAATTGGCAAAAAAAAAAATTAATTTGATGTCATGTGGTAATACAGGACATGCTCCACTGTGTTTTTAAACTCCATGCTCCTTCAGTAGAATCATTTGGATAATTTCATCTCTGGAGTTTCCGCATCTCTACTGACCTAAAGGTAAAAAGTAGCTGTTAACTTGAAAGTGACCACTTCATGACATCACAAGGTGGACCAGAACATTTTGAGCTTTGGAGACGTTGACAGCCTAATACTAAAGGGTTACCCAAACATATGTGAATGAAACAAAACACAACTCCAGGTATGTTTCTGATGAGGTAACAACATTATAACATGGCTTGAAGCTCACATGAGCTAATTTTGCTTTATGGTCCAATATCCAATGATAATAATCCAATACAAATCACAAGCCGGGTGAGCAGACGTCCCTATTTACCCGGGACAGTCCCAGTTTTGAGCCCTGTGTCCCCTGTCCCAGCAGATTTATCCAAAACCAGTCATTTATCCCAGTTTTATACAAGAAATGTCCCTGATATTCCGATTAATGACAAACCTGCCAACAGTAAAGAAAAATTACGAAAACACAAAGAAAATGTGACTATACAGACTCACAGAACAGTTTTCCTTAATTATACACTCATTTCACAATTTCTTTATTACCAGCCAACTCAAACCAGGGATGTCGCAGTTTTTTATTTGGAAAATCTGGTCCCTTAATCACAAGTCAAACATAAAGGGGAAGTACATCCAGGATCATATTGTGTATTAGCTTGAACACTCTCCCACACACACCACCTCATGAATACTGTTGTTTTTCCTCAACTCAAATGGGCCGTGTCACAGAGCCGGCAATGTCAACACTAGGAATGCTTTTAGCGGTTAGCGTTAGCACAGGTACAGCGCCCTGACACACTCCTGTTGATTGCACGCTCCACTCTGCACAGGGTGTCATGAAGCACAAACGCCGGCTTTATGTATTGATCTGTTAATATGGAGATCAATCCCATAAAAGGAAGTCGGAAGTATCTATATTCCCTTATTGATTCAAATGCACCATACATCACATATAAGCACACTAAAGGTTCTAATAATATACAAGGTCCTGACACGCACAAATGCACATGATGTCGGTTGGATGTGCTGCGTGATCTGTTTTTCTGGAACCATAACCACAGATGAGCTTTTTGTTTAGCTTTCATTTACTTTTTCGACCTTGATAGTTCAGTATGTTCATGTCTAGACATATTTGCAGTAAAAAGAGCACTGAAATTACATGTTTTATAGGTGTTTTACCTAATGCCATAACCAGAGTTTGAATGTTTTTTGCTTATTTGTTTTAATTCCAGGTTTAGGCATCAACGCAGTGGATTATCGACCTCCTTCCACCCGTACCCTCTGCGTGCTTTCTTCTCATGCCAAAAAACTAGGGTTCAGGCGTGTTCATTATAGCACAGTGTTTCCGAGTCAGGTATGCGGGGGTGGATATTAAAAATCAAATTAGTATTTTAATAAAACATGTTTTTATGGTATTAGTTTGTATTGGTATATTGTTATACTGGTAAATGCCGCATCTTTAGGAATGTTTTGGAATAATTTGGAGGTTCGCCACCTGGTTGTCTCTGTGATGATGTTATTGCTTTGTCTAGAGTTTTCCACAGTACATTAAACATATCCATCACTCAGTTACAGTTGTTTTTATAGCTAAAAAATACATTGAAATACACACGTTCTTACTGTGAGTGAGTTCACCTCTCCATAGATCTGGCTTTTTTTTTTTTTTTGTAACTATACTCTATAAGGTTTAAAAGACATTGTGCAACAGGATGCTAAAACTTTGGATACCATAGTATTTGACTTGCTCTTTACGAAGAACTCAGTGAGGGCAAGATTTTGGTGTGGATGTGAGTTTGGAAAGTATAACTCAGAGCACACAATTTAGATTATTATTAAAATAACTCTAGTATCCAAACATAACTAAAAAAAATGCTACCTTTCATGGTTTGGAAAATACAAATTGTATTAGGTCACATTTTGTTGATCTGTTCTACATTTAACACTAATATTTCATTGGGAAAAAAAACATATTTTGGAGCTAAAATTGTACTGTGCATGATGCAGAGAAAAAAAAATAGATAGATAGCTTTGGACCCTAACTTTTGGGGGCACCATGTAGCTTGCATGACTCCATCCATCCATCCATCTTCTCCCGCTTAATCCGGCTGGGTCGCGGGGGCAGCTTGCTGCCCAATACTCATAGCACCTGACCCCCCCTATGAACCCCTCTGCAGGTGGTGAGCCCACAGGAGGGTGGACATCATGGTCCTTGATGTTAGTTCATAGGGGTGCGGGCATGTTTTAGGTTGATGGGGGAAACCGGAGTACCCGGAGGAAACCCATCCAGACACGGGGAGGAACATGCAAACTCCACACAGAAAGGCCCGGGCGACCCGGGGATCGAACCCGCAACCTTCTTGCTGTGAGGCCTGAGTGTTGCCACTCAGCCACCGTGCCGCCTTGCATGACTCCATGGAAATAAAAAGTTCAAACCAAATTCTCCATAGAGTTATTATGTTATATAAACATTTTATTCAAAGCAATTCAATTTCCATGGCAACAAACAGATCGAGGGTCTTCTCCAGGCCTCGTTTTTGAGTCAGGTTTGTGGAGATGCAAACCCACTCCTGGTAATTTTGCATATTTAGTTTTTTTAGTCCACTACAAAAACATTAATAATACAAATATTACAGTTAATTCTGTTTTTCATTCTATTCTATGTTTTGTCTGCTCTCCATAGATCTGGCTTGTAACTCATATGCTTGTTTCTAATACCATATTGTGGCAAAGCAATAACATTTCCATGGAGACAAGGAGAGACCGGATCCCCCACCAGAAGACGTACAAAGTGTATCTTAATATCGCTCAGAAAATACTCAAGACAAAGGGTTGGGACCACGACACCATCAATAAAATAGAGGTTGATACAGACTATCCAAATGATGTATTATTTTTTCCACTTAGCTCCTTCTCTGTAAACTTCAGTGTCTATACAAAATTCCCACCCATAAGCAGCGAGCACAGAAATAGTCCCATCATTCTACCGACCTGGATGCTTTGTGCTGGTGAAATACTGGACAGTGGCATTTCCACACTGACAACAGGTACTGTCATCACTCCATATCTGTGCCAAGAACATCTCCAGACCCGAGCCTCAGCAGCAGCAAGAGTGTGATGTGGAGCCAGACACATTAGTGCTATCTGCAGCATCTACTCTGTCGTCAGCTCTGGAGAGGCTAATGGAGGCTGAAGACTTAAGCAAAATGGTTAGAAAGATGATCAGAGAAGCGGCTATGAGCAGAGCTGTCAGAATAACGCATTTTGAAGCACCATATTATGTGTCATATCAGCAGTGATGGGAAAAAATACTTTGAAAATGTATTTAGTTATAGAAATGAATGTATTTTGTAACATATTCTGATACCTGGGCCAGTTAAAAGTCTTGATTGGCCCACGTATTTACTTTTACCCAGAGTTGCATTGTATTATAGTATAAAAATCATGACATAATTTCAGACTTTACTTTTGTTGCGATATGTATACATTTATGTCTATTTAGTGGTGAATAAGTGCATAATTTAAGCCAGAATTGTTATATGAAGTATGACCATGTATTTCTTTTCATTTAGAATAGAAAGTAAGTAAGTAAGTAAATAGTAAGTAAGTAGTAAGTTCTGAATACTACCAAATGAAAGTAACTGTACTGGAATACACTTACCCAGTATTTGTATGTGGAGTATGTATTTTTGGTACATGTATTGAGTAACTTCCCAACACTGCATATCAATTATTCAACCAAGTACAGCTCAAATGTTATCATATAGGCTTAATACAACAAAAAAGTAATAAAAAAGATACACACAATAATTACTGAACTTGAAAAAATATACTGAATGTTGATATGGGAGTTAGTGTGACAGGCACAGACATGAGTGGGGCAATAATGGCACAGGAAGTGTTCAGCTTCAACCAGAGGGTAGTTAGACCTGGTTTAGTCTTAGTTTAGTCCTGGTTTAGACCTGATATAGTCCTGGTTTAGTCTTAGTTTAGTCCTGGTTTAGGCCAGATATAGTCCTGGTTTAGTCTTAGTTTAGTCCTGGTTTAGGCCTAATATAGTCCTGGTTTAGTCTTAGTTTAGTCCTGTTTTAGTCTTAGTTTAGTCCTGGTTTAGTCCTGATGTAGTCCTGGTTTAGACCTGATGTAGTCCTGGTTTAGTCTTAGTTTAGTCCTGGTTTAGGCCTGATATAGTCCTGGTTTAGTCTTAGTTTAGTCCTGGTTTAGGCCTAATATAGTCCTGGTTTAGTCTTAGTTTAGTCCTGTTTTAGTCTTAGTTTAGTCCTGGTTTAGGCCTGATGTAGTCCTGGTTTAGTCTTAGTTTAGTCCTGGTTTAGGCCTGATATAGTCCTGGTTTAGTCTTAGTCCTGGTTTAGGCCTAATGTAGTCCTGGTTTAGTCTTAGTTTAGTCCTGGTTTAGGCTTGATATAGTCCTGGTTTAGTCTAAGTTTAGTCCTGGTTTAGACCTGATGTAGTCCTGGTTTAGTCTAAGTTTAGTCCTGGTTTAGGCCTGACGTAGTCCTGGTTCAGTCTTAGTTTAGGCCTGATGTAGTCCTGGTTTAGTCTTAGTTTAGTCCTGGTTTAGGCCTGATGTAGTCCTGGTTTAGTCTTAGTTTAGTCCTGGTTTAGGCCTGATATAGTCCTGGTTTAGTCTTAGTTTAGTCCTGGTTTAGGGGTGATGTAGTCCTGGTTTAGTCTTAGTTTAGTCCTGGTTTAGTCCTGATGTAGTCCTGGTTTAGTCTAAGTTTAGTCCTGGTTTAGTCCTGATGTAGTCCTGGTTTAGACCTGATGTAGTCCTGGTTTAGTCTAAGTTTAGTCCTGGTTTAGTCCTGATTTAGTCCTGGTTTAGTCTAAGTTTAGTCCTGGTTTAGTCCTGATGTAGTCCTGGTTTAGTCTAAGTTTAGTCCTGGTTTAGTCCTGATGTAGTCCTGGTTTAGTCTAAGTTTAGTCCTGGTTTAGTCCTGATGTAGTCCTGGTTTAGACCTGATGTAGTCCTGGTTTAGTCTAAGTTTAGTCCTGGTTTAGTCCTGATTTAGTCCTGGTTTAGTCTAAGTTTAGTCCTGGTTTAGTCCTGATGTAGTCCTGGTTTAGTCTAAGTTTAGTCCTGGTTTAGTCCTGATGTAGTCCTGGTTTAGTCTTAGTTTAGTCCTGGTTTAGACCTGATGTAGTCCTGGTTTAGTCTAAGTTTAGTCCTGGTTTAGTCCTGATGTAGTCCTGGTTTAGTCTAAGTTTAGTCCTGGTTTAGTCCTGGTTTAGTCTTAGTTTAGTCCTGGTTTAGACCTGATGTAGTCCTGGTTTAGTCTAAGTTTTGTCCTGGTTTAGTCCTGATGTAGTCCTGGTTTAGTCTAAGTTTAGTCCTGGTTTAGTCCTGATGTAGTCCTGGTTTAGTCTAAGTTTAGTCCTGGTTTAGTCCTGATATAGTCCTGGTTTAGTCTTAGTTTAGTCCTGGTTTAGACCTGATGTAGTCCTGGTTTAGTCTAAGTTTAGTCCTGGTTTAGTCCTGATGTAGTCCTGGTTTAGTCTAAGTTTAGTCCTGGTTTAGTCCTGATGTAGTCCTGGTTTAGTCTAAGTTTAGTCCTGGTTTAGTCCTGATGTAGTCAGATCAGAATCAGAATCAGAATTACTTTTATTCATCAGAATTACTTTTATTCATCCCCGAGGGGAAATTTTCTTTGTTACAGATGCAACCGACCAAGAGCATGCATATCAAACAAGTTACAAAATAAGCTAAATACAATAAGATAAAAGATAAAATAGCTCTCTCTGGGAAATTATTTACATCATTGACATCTATTGACTATATACATGTGTGATCAGGGAATAGGATGAAAAGGATTGAGTAGTTTGTGAGTTAAAGTGCAGCGTTCAACAGTTTGATGGCGACAGGCAGGAAAGATTTCCTGTGTCTCTCAGTGGAGCAGCGCGGCAGCCGCAGTCTATGGCTGAAAGAGCTCCTCTGATTGTCCAGCACCTTGTGGAGGGTGGGAGGAGAGTCCAGGATAGTCCAGATTTTGTCCAGCATTCTCCTGTCCAACACCACCGCCAGAGAGTCCAGCTCCTCCCCCACAACATGTCCAGCCTTCCTAATGATCTTCTCGAGTCTATTAGTGTCCCTCACGCGCAGACTGCTGCCCCAGCAGACTACAGCGTACATGATGGCACTGGCCACCATAGACTCGTAGAACATCCTGAGCATTGTCCTGCAGATGTCAAAGGACCTCAGCCTCCTCAGGAAATAGAGGCGGCTCTGGCCCTTCTTGTAGACCGCGTCCACGTTCCTGCTCCAGTCCAGTTTATTGTCCAAGTACACCCCCAGGTACTTGTACTCCTCCACCACGTATAGTCCTGGTTTAGTCTAAGTTTAGTCCTGGTTTAGTAAAGTAGTTGGTTGAAATTTTGCCCCATATGGTTTCACTTATTATACATGTGTCTCTGTGTATAATAATCCACCAGCACTTGTAAACCGTGGGGAAAAAAGCAAACGCCAAATGAAAAAAGCTGCACTTCTAAGAGTAGTGTCAAAATAATCATATTAATAATATATTCGTCTTATATTGTGCCTATGGAGACATTTTAATGCATTATTCATTCTCTCTTCACTCAGTCTCAGCTGTGAGTGACTCAAACCCATTCAAATTTCTTGCTCAAGGACACAACAACAGAGTGGAACTGGGTTTTGACCCTCAACTCTCCGATGTGTGAGTCGGTGCTAAATTACTCCATAAAACAGTCTCTTCTAGGGCTGAAACGATTCAAGTAAATTGATTAAATCGATTAGAAAAATGCATCGATTATTTTTTTTGCTCAATTCTTCGTTTTATTTTCATATGCTCGACGATGGCTGGAACCTTCTGCGGTAGAGGTAAAGTTTCCGCCCAGTCACGACAATGACGGAAGACGGTTCAAGCAATGAAAACATGAACAGTTCAAGAGAAAGGTGGGCAGAAGAAAAGACAGAGGCTATCGAAAGTTTGGGACCATTTTAAATTAAAAAAGGGACACAACACGGTGCAATGCAAAGACTCACATTGAGCTGGGGTATCACAACAGCACGTCTTTGCTACAACATCTCTAAACACAAAGCACCCGCACATTACATCAAGTGGAAAAGAAACCGCGAGGTGAGTCAACCTTAGCCTAGCGATAATTACGCTTTTCCTGTCCAAAACACGTGTATCTGTCAATGCACGTGGTGTGTACTTAACATGTGCAAAGTAGACGCAACATTAACAAATGTAATGCATTTAAGAACTATCTTGTTCTTGTTTGTGCAATTCTGAAGAAATGTGATTGCAAGTTTATTTCCTTGAATAGTCTTGTTTTTTTTTTCAAATAAAAGTCAAAAAACCTATAAAGTATGTATTCGATTGCTCGATTATTCAAACAAAATAATCGACAGAATAATCGATAGCTGCAGCCCTCGTCTCTTCTGTTAAAGTATTGTTCTGTTTTTAAATATTGTTTGCCATCTATTTGCAGGACCCATTTTATAGTACTTTCTGATCTATTTTGTAATGTTTCCTCATCACAAACTCTGCATATTTAGGCTGAATTCTTCTCTCAAGCAGAAAACACTGTGTTCCACCTTGTGATGTCATGTGCTTATAGAGGAAGGGCTCCAGTGTGTTTTTAAACTCCATACATCTTCACTAGAATCATTTGGATAATTTCTGATCTCTACTGAACAAAAGGTAAAAGCTGTTAACTTGAAAACTACCACTTCATGACATCACAAGGTGGAACAGAGCATTTTGAGCTTTGGAAATGCAGACAGACTAATAATAAGGGGTTAATCAAACATGTGTGAATGAAACAAAACACAAATCCATATGTTTCTGAGGATGTAACAACATTGTATCATGGCCTAAAGCTCACAAAAGTCGATTTTCTGTAATTTAGGACCTTTAAAACATGATAAAAGAGGAGACAATTTTATAAAGAGTAGTTGCTTTGACCTGAAAAGGCAAGTTTTGTAACTACACTCGTCTCTCACTGGGAAAGCTTTTTTTCAAAACTCTTCACAAGTTACAGCAACATCAGAGAATAATTGTGCACCTTGAGCAAAAACTAGTAGAAACAATCCCCTCACTAAAGGCTGACGGCTCGCTTGATCCTCGTCTGTGCCGTTGCATAAGTTCTGTCCTTGGGCAAGGCACTTCACTTTAGCACCTGAAAGAAGTGAATGAATAATGCAATGTAAAGCACTTTGAGTACGCACTTTATAAATCCAATGTCTTACTTTTATTATCAGTTGGCAGTTGGGCACCATGGCAACAGTCTCCGCTCTGTACTCACTGTTGTATGAATAATTCCCAAGTAGCCCTGGCTCTTCCCTCCATCAAGGGCGCGCATGCACAGGTCATTGAATCAAATTACCCGTATTGTAAATGCCAAGAATGAATGGGTGTCTGCCCGTGCAGTTCTTAGTCCTGCAGTTAACCAACTGTCCACATTGTTCAATAACGCTGATGTAATTAAGAGTCCTATATTATGCAAAACAGACTCCTGTGAGCTTCAAGCCATGTTATAATGCTGTTGTCTCCTCAAAACGCACCCGGAATTGTGTTTTGTTTCATTTACACATGTTTGAGTAACGCTTTATTATTAAACTGTCTGCATCCCCAAAGCTCAAAACGCTCTGTTCCACCTTGTGATGTCATGAAGCGAGAGTTTTCATGTGTTGAAATCATCCAAATGATTCTAGTGAAGGTGTATGGAGTATGGAGAGCTATAAATGTAGTACTTATGTTTTTAATGTTTTTAAAGGTCCTACATTATGCAAAACTGACATTTTAAGCCATGTTATAATGATGTTACCTCGCCAAAACATACCCGGAGCTGTGTTTTGTTTCATGTTTAGTAATTCTGCGTTATTCCTCTGACCTCAAATGCTCCGTTGCACCTTGTGATGTCATGTAGTGGTAGTTTTCAGGTAAACAGCTTTACCCTTTACCTTTAGTTTAGTAGAAATTAACAATTCCACGGCTAAATTATCCTAATGATTCTAGTGAAGGTGTATGGGGTTTAAATCACAGGGGAGCACTTCCTGTATTACCCCATGACATCACAAGGTGGAACAGAGTGTTTTCTGTTTGAGAGAAGAAGGTATGTTTTTGATGAGGAAACAACATTATCAGAACATAGAACACAGAATACATTAACATAGATCAGAAAATAGCATAATATGGCCCATTTAAATTTTTAACAGAATTTACATCGCAACAGCATTTTTGTAATTTTAGATGAATAAAATATTTTCATTGTAAACCATCCAAAAAAAGTATTGGTATCTAGTGAAATGTTAAATGTTTTCTGCTTTTTCAAGCAGCTACATACTTACCCTTGATGAGGTAATGTGAAGTGTCTTGCCCAGAGACACAACAGCAATGCCGCCCAAACACTGCTTTTTTTTTTTTTTTTTTGCTCCTCTTTACTGTTGGTGAAGATCTGATTTGTAAAATTGTGATAGTCCTGGTTTAGGCCTGATGTAGTCCTGGTTTAGGCCTGATGTAGTCCTGGTTCAGTCTTAGTTTAGGCCTGATGTAGTCCTGGTTTAGTCTAAGTTTAGTCCTGGTTTAGACCTGATGTAGTCCTGGTTCAGTCTTAGTTTAGGCCTGACGTAGTCCTGGTTCAGTCTTAGTTTAGGCCTGACGTAGTCCTGGTTCAGTCTTAGTTTAGGCCTGATGTAGTCCTGGTTTAGTCTAAGTTTAGTCCTGGTTTAGACCTGATGTAGTCCTGGTCCATTCTTAGTTTAGTCCTGGTTTAGAGCTGATGTAGTCCTGGTTCAGTCTTAGTTTAGTCCTGGTTTAGACCTGTTGTAGACATGATTTAGTCTTAGTTTAGACCTGGTTTAGAGCTGATGTAGTCCTGGTTCAGTCTTAGTTTAGGCCTGATGTAGTCCTGGTTTAGTCTTACTTTTGTCCTGGTTTAAACCTGATGTAGTCCTGGTTTAGTCTTAGTTTGGTCCTGGTTTAGACCTGATGTAGTCCTGGTTTAGTCTTAGTTTAGTCCTGGTTTAGACCTGATGTAGTCCTGGTTTAGTCTTAGTTTGGTCCTTGTTTAGACCTGATGTAGTCCTGGTTTAGTCTTGGTTTAAGCGGAAGAAGATGGATGGATTGTACTGGTTCAACTAAGACTGAACCAGGACTACATCAGGCCTAAACCAGGACTAAAACAGGTGTCCCTATTTTTAACCAATCTGATCCCTGCTCCCAGTAAAAAGAGGCATAAACTGTCATTTGTTTAGGTAAAATCCCAAAAAAATCTTCTTAAAAACGACCAAAACAAAAAGAAAATGTGATTATACTGACTCATGTTCGTCGTGAATGTGCCGAGTGCAGAACAGTTTTCCTATACGCACTCGTTTCGCAATTTTATTATTACCAACCACCAAAAAAACGGGGCTATCCAAGTTTTTTATTTCGAAATCCTGTATGCTGTCTTGTATTTGGGGCCAGATCGTAGAAGTGTGGACCTCCAATGCACATGTGGCCATTGCGAGAGTTATAACAAGAGCAATATTCGTCATTCATCGAAATATGCTTACCCAGCTTTTCCCCCAAACATTGTGAGAGCAGATTAACCTCCCTGAGAAGTTAATTTGTTGGGAGTTGAAAGCGATGAGATTTTGGCACAGTTAGCCCCAGAGACACCCCAGGAGGCCTCAGATCTGCATATCCTCTGTCACGCGTTGGATCCCGGAGAATACTGTACACTCGTTAGCCACCGCTCAAGCTAACTTCCACCATGTTAATTACACTCCGCATGCCTTTAATCGTAAAGACGTAGCTAAAACTGTATTTTCAGCACAAACCTACCCCCCCATAGAAGACACATCCCTCGTTAATATCCGCATGAGGGCTAATCTAATCATTGAACCTGAAAAAAACAAAACAAACGAAAAATAAGCAGAAAGAGTTGGCCGCAAGACAATGCATTCATCACCTCGCTGATGAGCAGTGGCAGCCAACTAACGAACAGCTTGAAATATAATATAAAAGGCTGCAAAAATAAACAGTGCTAAATTGCTCCTGAATGAAAAAGTGAAAATGGCCCCACCGAGCTAATGTACCTGTTCAGGAATCCCGCTGGTATCCATATAGTTATTACAGGAATCGTACAAATACATCTGAATTGAGGATACGGTGTTCACTGAGATGATGTTAATGAATTTACTGGCTAATGTCCATACAATATTTGTGTATTTTTGCTGAAATTGAACTATTGATTTTATTTGTACACTAAAATAATTCTAATTTAAATCACGTTCTCCTCTTTTGCAGGCGTACACTGTGATTTTTGGCCCTTTTTGAGCTGATTTTTCACTCGTGCAACTGTTTTGGGGATTGGGACGAGTTTTGATTTGCTTCGTGTAGTAAACATGGGGAAACGAGAACTGATTAACACCTCAGGACCAGCTCCTGATCGGCAATCGTAGGTCGCAAGAATATCAAACCTGTTTGAAATCCAGAGGGAAATCATGAGGGTTTCACACTTTTGAAGTAGTTTGTATAGTGTGAGTACATGAATCATCATCTGTGAACTTTAAACCCTGTGATTTGGTCGTACAGTCTGAGCTGGGGCTGAGTGAAATGATTGAAAATATCGCACAGTGTCCGCCCGGTGTCCTGTGGATTTGAGCTACTTGATGAGCTCTCTAGTGCTACTGCACATGTGCACAACCCCCAAGTGCTGTTACAGTGTAAATGCTCGTCGATTTGTGCTCCTGAGCCAGAAGTGGAGTAACAAGTAACATTTTAAAAGTGTATTTGGTTTTATTGTATGTTTTCACCATTTAAGCATGTAAGCATGTGCATGTTAGATTCATGGCAGAATAACTACGTTAGACAATTAAATATTTTGGATTTAATTTTTGATGTTATCGTTATCATTTCATTTTATTTTGTTTCCATGTGTAGAAAACGTTGAAATTCACACGGTAGCCTATGATATTAGCATTAAATATTATATATTTAATATAAAGACTTCAGTCATTTCTTTCTCTTATAAAATGGGAGCCTTATTTGATAGAAAATATAAGCCTGTCAGAATGAGCTACTGCTACACATATTCATATAAATGAGTGAATAATGGTGATTACACAGTGGAAGCATAATGTGATGGTTAAACTGGCTTGTCGATCTGTGCTACCTTTTGTCGGAGTCCTATTTGACAGCGTAATACAACTGTCCAAATGAACTACACATTGAAATTTGACATAACTAAGGTATAAAGTGTGATCACTGTGTGCAAACAGCATCAAACCTGCTGTCTCTAATCCAAAGAAATATGTAGTAAAACTGGAGAGGTTCACTTTATTGGATCTGTACAACTGTAAATGGAAAAGCATAAGATATCTTATTTTGACGAGGGATGAAGATGATTTCGATGAAGCAGCCCATTTCGACAGAGCACGGGCATTAGGTCTTTCGTTGGAGTTGCCCCAACACATGAGCTCCATCGCAGTTGGGGCGCCAATTGCCAATATATTATGATGAGGTAATGTGATCTATCCAACACGGGGAAACAGTGACAGGAGATTTAAACCAATAATCTTGGAGTTGGTGGGTGAAAACATTAAGCCGGTGATGAGCCAGATCCTCCCACTTTTATTGTGAAAACACTTTAAGTAGCAGACGCTTTAGTTAAATCTTTACACTCCAGCAAATTTGTGGAGAAGTAGTCACTGTCATTTATATGTAATTAACAAATCGCATTTCACGTTTCACTCTCAGTAGGGCTGGGAATCACAGGGTCCCTCACGATTCAATACGATTCACGATACATGGGATGAGATACATGAGATACTTGATAATTGCACATGATCTGGGGTATATTGCTGTTTGTTTAATGAACCAAATGCAATTTAGCAACACTATTTCTTTGTTAAACCACAAAAAAGTTCAAAAATACTAATACAAAAAATACTGGCAATATATTTATACAGCGGCTCACAATAACGACACTGTATCACCAAATTTCTTAGTACCTGATGAACAAAAATAACATTTGTTTTTTCATGCTACAGACAGACCGTGTTTCTCTGATTGGCTAATACTTCTGCCAGTTCCCACGCACTAAAATGTGTCACCCTCGACTAAAATCCAGCCTGTATAGACGACGAAAGAGTCCTTGGTTGGCCGATACTCAGCTCAGTTTGTTATCCTGCTTTAACAATGGAACCCTTTACCTTTCCGCCGCAGTGAAACTCCCCATGCATGTACCGTGTTTCTTTGTCCCCGCAAAATCTTTCTGAAGTGGGCTCCGTGGTGACAATCTGCCATTAGGTCTGAGCGAGCTCGCTGGGCTGCTCCTTGGCCTGGCCGCTGCCCCCCACTGTGCGCGGAGAGGCTAATGTCGCGCCTGGGTCAACCTTCCCTTTCAGGCGGACAGCTCTGGGCACTGCTGGGACCGCACTCACCTCGAGCAGACCTGCACGGGCCTCATGGAGAGCGTTGGCCCCCAGTCACCCCACGCCATTACTATAGAACAACACACCACGCAGGTAGCTGATGGACAAGTAAACAAAGAAGAGCTACTGACGCTTTGGGCCAATTACTCATGTCTGCACGCTGCAAATGGCCGGCTGGAGAAGAGCGAAAATGGGTCCAATGTGAAAAATCTAATGGTTTAGATGTATGGGTTGTATTCTAGCAGATGTTTTTAGAGGTATTTCAGGCTATGCACAGTGTTAGGAAGAATACTTGAAGGTATATGACGCAAAATTGTGAGTTTTAAGCCATTTTACAATGTTGTTACCTCATGAAAACATACCCGGAGTTGTATTTTGTTTCATTTCATTCGCACATGTTTTGAGTAATCCTATTCAAATGATTCTAGTGAAGGTGTATGGAGTTTTAAAATACAGTGATGTGGAACAGAGCATTTGGAGATTTGGAGATGTAGACAGACTAATAATAAAGGATTTGCAGCAGAAAACAAATGAAACAAAACACAAGTCTGGGTATGTTTCTGATGAAGTAACAGCAACAAACACAGCTGAAAATTCACAAGTCAATTTGAAGTGATGTTGGAGCTGCTTATATTTTGCTCCTGGAAGTACAACCTGATAAAAGTGGTAGAAATCCTTGCAGACCCTCACCTCATGACCGTAAAGCACCGGATACCTTTGATTACTCAACTAGAACAAGCCAATTTTAAGCGGTTTCCAGTGGTCCAAAGTTATTCTTGCCTTATCCATGTGTCCTAATTGTTCACTGCGGTGAGTTTATTGATAGTTTGCAGAGACATCAGGCTGGGAGTGGTTATAATGGTGACACAATGCACACATTAGCATTAACAGAAAGCATTTTTAGGACTGTCTGAAAGCCTGAAAAACACAAAAGGATTTAAAGAACTAATTTTCAGGAGCCAGCGATGAAAACGAACGTTCATGGTCCTGTTTAGGTGCAACAAAAAAAGGTGAGAGTGACTAATTGACTGTAATTTTATATGTGAAAGACTTCAGATCATCTCATGTGTTGCAGTTCCAAATAAGTCAGCTCTTTCTGGTCAGATCGTGTTAAAATAAAACTCTAAAAGTCTAACTTGATTAACAGAGCAGAATAATTTGCTTATACTCTAAGAATGGGACAAAAGATTAGCTGCTGTTTCTGTGTATTTATTGTAATCTGATCAATGATCCAGATTGTGGCTCTGGGCAGAACAACAAAGTTTGTCAGTTGAAGTTGGAAAAGCCATTACAGTTGTCCTTCACGCACTGGCCCATACATCCAGTTGGGTGAATTAGGTCTGAAGGCCCATCGTTCCAGCAAATATTTCATCTCCAAAGATGACCATCACTCAAGCTATCATCTGACCAGCTCCAAATCTGTCTGTGGAGAGGGGCCCCCAGTCTATAGAGAGATGACTGAGATTAGAAACTCTCCGAGCGGCTCTATCTGTTGACGGAAACACTGAAAGAGAAGCACAGCGGAAAATACAAACCAAACTTCAATTTTTCTACATTAGTTTTGGCGAATGGCAAACTTTTTTCTACCCTATATACGTGATTAGAGTCCAAATATAATCGCAGGTATGTGTGGGGCTGTAGGTGAGGATACAAAGTTTAAAATGGACATTTTCCACGACTCTGGGGTTAGGGAGCACTGGAACACTATCGACCAATTAATCGCCTACAGTCCTACTGCATGGTACACAGAAGTCATTTGAAAATACCAGGTCGTGGACATTAGCTACTGTATAAAAACAAACCTACATTTTTCAGAGCATTCAAGATTCAAAGGAAAGACAATACAGGATTACTGAAACGAACATAATAGAAATTTGCTTGAACCCAGGGTGAGGGAAAATTTATAACTCATAAAAACTCGTTCATGTTACTTTTTTAAAGGACTCATTTTACACTATTTTCTTAAGCATGTTATAATGTTGTTTCATTCACACGTTTAACACACAAATCCTGTATATTTAGGCCAAGTTCTCTCCAACAGAAAACACTGTGATGCCATGTGGTAATACAGGGAGGGCTCCACTGGGTTTTTGAACTCCATACACCTTCACTAGAATCATTTGGACGATTTCATCCCTGGCATTTCCCATCTCTACTAAACAAAAGGTAAAGCTGTTAACTTAAAACTACCGCTTCAAGAACACAACATTTTGAGCTCTGGAGATGTAGACAGACTAATAATAAATGTTACATGCAAGCATTTCTATACTGTGTACTGCGGTCTCCTCCGCCCTCTGTGTTAAGGTGCTGTGGGCGGGACCTGGTTGGAGCTCCCTGATTGGCCGGATAGCAGCCAATCAGAGCCTGGAGTTCCTAGTTCATCTTTGTTATACACACTGGGTTATCAGTTGTTGCCACCTTTGTTGTTTTATCAACATTTTATCTTTCCTTTCTTAGGCCAGGTTTGAGTTCGGCCCTGTTTTGTTATACTTTTGAGTTTGTTTCTTTGGCACAACTTGCACGCACCTCCTCCCATCGATAATTTTGTTTTCTGTACACCCTGGTGAATTTTAGCTTTGGCAATAAATTCAGCCAAACTTACACTTGACTCTGCTTCAGTGATTGTTTTATATTTAGTTATGTCCTTTGATTAACAAGGGACGTGACAATAAAGGTTTACTCGAACATGTGTGAATGAAACTAAACACAACTTGCAAGTGTCAATTTTGCATCATATAGGACCTAATGAATCAGTGATGCGAGATATAAACTACATGAACATCACATGCCGACTTGGAGCTGCACAGACTGAAGTCAAGTACCGAGTTATTCAAAGCACATGATATTCTTTGTATTCATAATCCTTGACAAGTACCTGACCTGATCTCAGTTATGTCACGTGCAGCCGCCAGGGTCACTCAAGGAAACTAGGCCTACGCCAACTCATCCCAGCTCCAAAGATGTTACAAAGCTTATTGCTATTGTAAAACAGACCCAAACCATCAGACCCTCTCCGCATAAAGACCCTTATGAGGAACTAGTAAAAACCTTTATCACCTTTTTACACCTTTGCATACGGGATTTTTATGGCGCCATTATCTCTCCTTGTATGGTCGAACATCTTTAACAACAATTTGCTAATAATAACCTTGTAATTTAAGGAGCAAGTATCATCTTAGGTGCTTAAAAACGTGAAAATTTTGTTCGTTTTTAACGGTTTGCAGTACACTACAAAAAAGGATTTTCTAGCATAGTTAAATTGATTTGAATTAAGCAGATTCATCTTAAAAGACCAATTTTAAAATTTATTTTACTTAATAAAATGAGATTTTTTTACTTGTTTCAAGATATTCCATCCTGATATATCTTATCTAGATATTACAACTTATTCTAAGCACTTTTTATATTAAATCAAGCAGGTTAAGCCTCTTTAACTTCCTTCTCAAACCAATAAGGTGAAAAATCTTGCCATAAATACTTGAAACTAGTGTTTTCTGCTTAGAACAAAATTCGTATTTTGTCTTGTTTTAAGAAAACTTGGTAAGTGAAAATTTCTTACTGCACTGGCAGATAATTTCACTTAAAATAGGGCATTTTTACCTCAAAATTGGTATTTTTTTCTTATTTTTTGATGGGCTTTTTTGCGGTGTAGGGATGGAAGATCTCAATGCCACAAGACCTCACAAGACAAAACTGACTCAAGATTGTGCACAAATGAGAAAAATGTGGTGGTGTTTAAATTTGGATTGGGCAAAAAAAGGGCCATTATTATGTTAAAATCTCGTCTTATGAAGTTCTTGTGGACCCAAGCTCGTATCTCCCCTCACCTTGTGGAAATTGTGTCTCTTTCCACCTTTAATTTTTAGTTGTCCAACGTTATTCCTCACTTACCCTACCTCGCCCCTTACCCATAAAGTCATCAACAACGTCCACTTCCTCATATCTGTACTGGAGCGAGACAAATTTTGCTCAAATACACGGACAAAATTGGGTATAGGACCTTTTTTTCTTAGTTATTGTCGACGCTGTTTTGTTTTGTAATGGCATATCCGTCTAGCCTATTATAAGATAGAAAGAAAAAAGATATTCGCCATTGACACTTCATAAATGCGCTCTATTGGATCAAACATATCTATTTTTAGTTGTTTTTTTCCACGGTTTGTCGGTTAATCGCTGTCTGATTGAAGGAGCAGTGATGTAAATTGGACTTAAAAGTGTCTATTTTTGCACCACACAGCTCGTTCTTCTGATTCAGGCTGTCTTCATTCAGTACAAAGGCTATATCAAGTATTAAAGAAGCAGAAGGCTGCAGGTAAAATCAATGCATTTCATTTGCTTTACATAGAACTTAACAAAGACAACACTGTGAAGGGCCGTTTTGTGCACTTTGGAGTAGAACTGACCTGTTTTAATTGGGGTGATGTTGTCATTTTATCTGAAGAATTAAGGAAGTTGACGTGCTACAAAGAAGAAAATAAAACTTGTTCTTTGTTGGCTTTTTCTGTGATCTGCTAGTACAAAGAATCCAAGGTAGAAATTCTTTGTCAGTTGGTTGGTTATTCAAGTTTAAATTTTTCCTTTCTATGGTATGCATACTCTGTCCTTGGTCCAATTACAAAACTTTCTTTTCTGTGTCAATGTTTCTTTTCACCAGTAAAATAATACAAAAATACTAGAGATCAGATATTGTCAAATTGTAGGATTGTGATTTTTGCAGGATGAAAAAATTGCAAAAACAAACGGTATTGACACCTAAACTGTAACAATGGTTTAAACATGAGCCAAGTATTATTTTTTTTAAAAATGCAGTAATTGAACAAAGCTATAAAATCACCATATAGACAAATGGTGCCGTATGCTCCACCAAAAGTTAACAAATACACATATTGTGACATCAATAATCACAAATAAATAAAACCACTTTATCTTGACATTTCTAGTCCAATTCTTTTTGAAGGCCACGTATGAAAAATCAATATTTATTAGTTTGTAGCCATCTTATTATAGTTTCCCTCATAACTAGTTTAGTCAGAGTTGTATTTAAATTGATTCATGTTTGTTTGAATAATTATGTACTGTGCATCTGGGGCTTGATGCTCACAAAATATCTGTTTTCACCTACCCCCTATCCCCACCTTCTTCCCTATACTAACTAGTGTTTACTCAACTCAACTCAACTTTATTTCTAAAGCACTTTAAAAACAACACAGTTAATCAAAGTGCTGTACACAAACAGATGATCAGTGACAATTACAGTGCAAAACAAATACTGGTAAAAAAGTCAACCCTCAAACTGTGTTAAAAGCCAAGGAGAAAAAGTACGTTTTTAAAAAGGACTTGTGCAACGGGAGCCGATTCCACAGCCTTGGAGCAGCCACTGAAAATGACCGATCCCCTCTCTGTTTTATTGTGTCTCTCTGTTCATTAAAAAAGGATCAGACTCCGAGTTGCTGTAAATATGTAAATAGATATGAGAGGTGTTCTAATGCACAAAGAAAAAGCCATGAAAAATATTAGACATACGTATATCTGGACGTCTACAAAATGTTTCTGTGGTTTGGTTTTGTGTTCACTTTTCTCAGGTGAAATGCCACTTTTAAGAGGTGAGGTTTACCATTTGTCCATTTTTAACAGGACGTCAGTGGTCTCTGATTTGTTACCACGCAGTTTTAGACCAAAAGTACCAAAAGTAAAATCATGATCTATGCATATTATAGCATATGAATTAAAAAAAAACAATCATGAATGCACAATTGAGCTAAATGCCAAACTACAGAACACGCTGCACGTTGTAGTATATGAAGTACTACAAAAAGCATGCAGAATGTCTCCTTCAAAGAAACTATAGGTTAGTTTGGTTGCGGTCGGCGGTTGTGGGGTGATTCCCAGAGGTGGGCCCCTCACTGCGGCTGCTCAAACAAGTGTGAGGAGGTCACTTCTCCCCCAGCGGGAACACAATACGACCCCACACTGCACTAGCCTGGCTTTTGTTCTGTGGCTGTAGCATGAGCTTTACCCCTGTGGAACTGCTGCGCCATTGTCCCAGAAGGGGTCTCCACGGGTCAGGGACTATAGGGGGGGAAAGGGGCCGGAGGTTGTCACTCGCTAAATGCGCCTTTGCACCCACGGGCTTCAATGGGAGACAACTGTTGCTATACAAGGATATTAAGGCTATTTATCCGGACGGCGTGCCATTTTTCAGACAGCTATGAGGAGATGTGAGGCATAAGTAATCCAGTATTGAGTAGGCTAACGCTCCCAGGATTCTAATCGCTTTGTCTGCTCGGTCTTAACCTTTTCTTGGAGATCTGAAGTCCAAGATGATCCTCAAGCTTGTCTCTGGGAAGCTAAATACTTGGGGAGATGGAGAGCAGGTGTCTGTTTTATGTCAGCGTAGAATCAACTTGGCAAATATATTTCTAAGGCATGATCCGATAAAATGACTTCATAATCTCAAAATGTTGTCAGGAATTTACATTTTTTAAAATGTGTTTTCTCAAAATCACAGTTCTTGTAAAAAGACAAAAAAAAAGTCTCATCTGCTCATGTGTAAGCAAAATTTGTAAAAATTAAAAATAAAATAAATAAAAATAAAATAAAAAGTATGAATTAATACATTAATAACAAGAAGAAGAAGAAGAAGAAGAAGAAGAAGAAGAAGAAGAAGAAGAAGAAGAAGAAGAAGAAGAAGAAGAATCCAATTTGGAGAAGGGGTGGGATTTAATAAGTTTTTTTTACTTCTTCCCACTCCTTTTCGGGCATGCATGTAAACAAATTTGATCATCCTTGTTTAATTTTTTTATTTTATTTTATTTTATTTCTCTCTCTCTCTCGCTCGAAATAAACCATAACATTTTTTTTAATAATGTGATATTTTGTTTAAAACTGTTCAAAGGAGCTCAATAGTCACTCTCACTTCAAAGTCTGTTTTGTTCCAGAAATAAATTTCCCATTCATTTTCCCATAGAAAAAAAAAAGAAATATTAAGAGTTCATAGTATCGCAAACCAGCTACATGCTGAGTAATATCCATGGTTGTTTTAAGACCAAAAGCACGTTCAAAATGCAAGATTCTGTGAAATGTTAGGCAAATCTTAGCAGTGTAAGTGGTATATCTTAGTATGAAGTTTCCAAAATAGATTTAAAATACAATTTTAGGTCTTGTGGTCAATAGTTAGGCCAACCACATCGCTGTTTAGCCGTGAGCAAGCTTTCAAACTTTTAAGCTAAGTTTTTCAGAAAGTCTATGGGAAAAATGAATGCAAAAAGTACATCTGGGACCAAGGGTGGGTGAACATAGTTGAGCTCAGTTTACATGAAAAAAGTCTTGCCCATATGAATACTATATTTCAAAACAGCACTGTGCCATCGGTTACGTACGGTTCAAGTGAAAACAAATGTCAAAAACTCTTCAAGTTCTTCATGCCTCTGACTTTCGTGACTTTGACAACCCAAATATCCCACGCTTGAGTTTACTGCATTAGTGTTACCAATGTTGGTCCACAAAGCCTGTTTATTTTCAAGAGCACGGCACACAGCTCTGTACGTGGGCACTGCTTTGTGATACTATGGTCCTATATTAGGCGTCCTTCTGCATGTCCATCTGCTGTCGACATATCAGATTATGTCGGCTCCCAGTGTGCACGTGGACTGCAGCAGAGTGCGTGTTCCAGCGGACAGGATTATACTGGCGAGGTTTGGGGTCACTCATTATATCTACAGTATCGCGCATCCTCACTGACCACTAAGCATCTGTTAAACGGCGTGTATTCATAGGGTTCAGTATTTCTATGTATTTCTATAGCAGAATGTTCATCAGTTACACACAATGACCTCCAAAAATGTTTAGATTGTCTGAAAACTAAAGAAAAAATACTAAATGGATATAAACAACATATTTTCAGGAGCTTGTGATCAGCACAGATCACCTCGCCTGTTGTAGTTCCATCTAAATCAGCTCTTTCTGATCAGATTGGGCTCAAATAAAGATGAAATTAAAGTCTAACTTGCGTAACAGAGCTTCAGACAGAGCAGAGCCTCAAGTTAGCCTTACACTCCCAAGGAATTTTGATTACATTAGCTGCAAAGTATCAATAGGCACCATTTTGGCACCATTTTGAGGACTTCCATCAGCCACGACACAATGTAATAGTAACGTACATTATGGAGATAGGAACCATGTAGGGTTGGGCGGTAATACGGTATAAAGATCAAAAAGTAGCAATAGTTTCATTTTAAAAATCTGCAGCGCATAAGGCGGCTAAAAAAACCCTGATGGACGCTTTGTGTGTGACGTTGAGCCGAAAAGTTTATGATGGAGATGATTTATTGAACACCGAGAGGGGACGAGGCGCTGAAGAGGAGAAAGTTCCCACTTGAGGGCGAAGTCAGACTTTCACGGAGGAGACGGTAACTTCTCCGAGTGCAGAGAGCGCGGGTCTGTCAGATACAACATGCTGCAGTGGGAAATATCACACCCCGTGGACTGTCGCCTTTTACTTTTTATTTCGTAATCTTCTGCGCTTTTCTTGTTTAGGCGTGTCCCAGATCATTAAATGGAGGGAGATACGCACTGGCAAAGTTTAGTTTGATCAGAACTTGTGCCTCATCTTCAAAAATAATGCTGCTGTTCTGTTTCTGAATGCTACAAAATAATTCTTAATTAGTCACAGTAATACCGTATACCCCGTAAAATGCTGACAAGGTTTAAAGGTATCAAAATTTTGATACCGCCCAACCCTAGAACCATATTAATTGACCAAGATTTTACCATTGTCACACATACATACTGGTTTTGTGTCCTTGGGCAAGTCACTTCCCACCCGGCCTGAATCCAAGACTATGGATAGCGATACTGGCTTGAAAAAAAAAAAAAGTGTTACCAAATCTCGATATGCAGCATAAAACTCTGGTCGTCACAATTGGCCTGTAAGCTAATTTGCTAATAGCAGCGCTGCCTGGGCCAATCCCTGCTCAACTTCACTGGTTCATCACAAATTTTCTGTAGATTGATTTGAAAATGTTCTGTCAATAAAATAAAATTAAAAAAAGCATAACCCTTTACTTTAGAGCGTAAAATAAAACGCATTTATTGAACCAACAACAAAGAAGACAGCAGCCTCCTTCTGGAAGCTATGGAAATCAATACACAGAGCACAGTGATAGGCTACTCATGGTCAATGACAAATGCCACGTTGACGGATCAATGGGTACAGCATTTTATACATGACCATTTCCCTCCAGTGTATTTTCAATCAATGCACTTTAATGACTGCTGTGCATGCGTGTGACCGATCCTTATGTCTTAATTGTAAGGAAACTTTATATTGGCTCAATATTATTGGTTTAAACCATGAGATTTTCAAAGGCCATTATGATGGGTGAACCGTGTGCAAATTTTGAAACCATTGAAATGAAATACTTCTGCAAGGGCTGTGTAAGGTCACTCCATTGGATGTGTTCAGCCGGTGTAAGTTTCTTAGCAAGAAAAAAGGTAATGGCATTTTTAAAGTGAGGCTAGATCATTGTCTGGAAATGTGATTTTTGTCGTATCTGAAAGCAAGAACATGATTCAGCCAGCTGTTATTTTTGGGCACTAAAACGGAGAAAAGTTGAAGCTAATAAGTGAAGCATTTTTACATAAATGTAGTTAATATGATTGACTTAAGTTCAGGAGCAGGACCAGGCCTTAACAGCCCTCGCCTCCTCTCCAGCAAATCACAGCTCACTTCTGCCACACTTCAATTTCCCAGAAGCCTATTTGTTTGTCCCGAATAACTCGACCCCAACCCTTATTTGTTTGCTTCCAGACATAAGACGCCTACGAGGGGGGTCCCGTCCCACTGGGCCATGTGAAGATTGAGACTGAACCCCCACCCTGAGTCTCAACCCAGCCGACCCGCCTCGTCTCCATATAATAATAAACTCTTTTCTCTTCGCACATGTGTTGTCAGCGTGGTCTTTGCTAGAGAAAGGTGGTTTATGTCATTTTTCACGTTTCCAGCTTGTCTTCATGGAGATGGCCACAATGTTCCACGGTGCAGCATTACTTAATTTTCTCAATGGAGACCAATGGGAACATTCAGAACACGGCAAAAACATCTCCGTGGAGACATGTAGCAGACTGACCTTCAAACAAATTACATAGTGCACCCAAAAAAAAGAGGTCATCCATTCATCCATTTTTTCCATGTGTTTGAGCAACATTTGTTTGATTTACTGTAAAAATTCAGTTCTTAGGTGAGAAATGATAAAGCGTTTTATTGTCAAGAAGTGTTAATGTTTGTTAGTATTTCCATTATGGCAAACTTGGCTCTAGTTAAAGTTGTGAAAAGCACTTATAAACTCATCGCACTGAATAATTAGGATCATAATTAGGAATACATTAGGAAAGTGAGAAAGAAGTTCAGACTACCGCAAAGAATTTTAAATGAGCTAGTTTTGTTTTTCATGTTTTTAAAAGGTCCTACATCATGCAAAACTGACTCTTTAAGCCATGTTATAATGACCACCTCAAAAACATGCTTAAAAATGTACTTTAAGAGTAAAAAGTAAGTATTTTGCACAGATTTTAAGATCTAGTGAAGCTTCAAATGTCGTGATTTTAATAAAGATGTGTGCTGAAATTTGTTCAGCAGAAACAACTGAATCTGTTGCTTTTATCTGTCAGTTTTTTTGTGTTTACTCAGACTATGTGTAAAAATAATCTCTCCGCTTTTTCAGCAGGCCTCACACACATAATAAAAAATACATTTTACTTTTCAGCCCAGTTAAAAATGAGTGAGTAGAGAGTAGAAATACATAATACGCTTTTTAAAGGTCCTACATTATGCAAAACTGACACTTATAATGACGTTACCACCTCAAAAACATACCCAGAGCTGTGTTTTGTTTTGTGTTTAGTAATCCTGCATTATTCATCTGACCTCAAATGCTCTTTTCCACCTTGTGATGACATGTACTGGTAGTTTTTAGGTAATCAGCTTTATCTTTTACCTTTAGTTTAGTAGAAATGGACAGTTCCGGTGCTGAAATTATCAAAATGATAGAGTTTAAAACACATCGGAACACTACCTGTATTACCACATGACGTCACAAGGTGGAACAGAGTGTTTTCTGTTTGAGCTCAGCCTAAATATACAAGGTTTGCGCGTTAAACGTGTGAATGAAACAAAACTGGGCCCTTTAAGACAGCAAAACTGAAGTGCGCCTTGAACAGACAGAATGATCATATCTTGTACTTTTACTCGTTGTGGGTGATGTGAGATGTCCTAAAATGGCCCCACACGTCGCCTCTGAGGTGGGACTCTCTTCTGTCACTCGCGGTTGTCACTTTCCTCGCCGGTGATCCATCAAAGCTGTTGTCATGGAGCACCACTGCAGTTTGAACGTGGACCCAAGCGCCGTAGATGTCCTGAACACAGCGTCGTCCTCTCAATCACTGACAAAACCCTGTGTTTACTTTTGCTTCAACAATGCCGACAGATCTGGGACAGCTTCATCATAACTCTGTATTTTTAAAGGTCTTGTATTACACAAAATTGACTCGCGTGAGCTTTAAGGCTATGGTATTACCGCCTCAAAAACATACTTGGAAATGGAGTTGGGTCTTTATCTCTCTACACCAGTGCAAAAAACACATGGCGGTTATGCTACATGCAGAAGCTTTTTCACCAATCTCGCACTTTGAATCACTGATTGCAATGCGGTACAAAAGTTTTCAGTCCATTATTTCTGAACTGTCGCAGCCCCATGTGGTCCCCATATTTCACTCTTGAACTCGCTCTTTGTACTGCATGTGCTCGTTCGCAAAGTCATGACTCATTGCATTTGTGTGGCAGTATGCTGATTTGAACTTTTGAGTACAGAAAAGCCACCAACTTTTCCTGGGCATTTTAAGTACTTATGGACATGACTGAGATCAAATGGGTTTACAGTGAAAATACCATACAATATTTACGTTTTTTCATTCCCATATATTCTAACTCATTGTGAAGCTATTCGATGATTCGCTGATTAGCAACTTGAGTTCAGTCACATAGAGCAAGGGTTGAGTGAGGCAAATCTTTTTATTTTTATAGAATTTTCATTGACAGAGAAGCTCCTGATCTGATTTCCCTGTGGTAGCAGGAATGCGTACTGTCATCAGCTTATGTTTCTTTGGCTCCGAGCTGTGAGAAATGTCACCGTCTTGGTTGTGACATGTCTTATTCTCCACTGTACTGATGTATTGTCTTAAAAAGCTGATCATTAAAAGGAGAAAAAAGGAAAGTTGTTGTGTCCTAAGGTAAGTCACGTTACCTGTGTTTTCTGATCTATATTATAATGTTGTTACCTCCTCAAAAACAGACCTGGAGTTGTGTTTTGTTTCATTCACACATAACACACAAACTCTGCATGTATTCAACTGAGTTCTTCTCTCAAACATAAAACACCTCATGATGTCATGTGGTAATACAGGAAGTGCTCCACAGTGTTTTTAAACTCCATGCACCTTCACTACAATCATATGGATAATTTCAGCCCTGGAATATCCAATCTCTACTGAACTAAAGGTAAAAAGAAGCTGTTTACCTGAAAACTACCGCTTCAACTACCAAAGCAAAAAACATTTCTTGATGGTCAAATCTACAGACTAAACTGAGATCTGAGTGTTCTGTATAGTTGTCACTTGGAGACCTTCATCATAGCATATGTTTGCAGAATGTACACAATACATATGTATAAGTATGTATGATGCAATTTCTGCTGATGTCTTTTGATGGAGGAAATTTGCAATTGTTTTGTATAGAGGGAACTTAAACCCAGACTTTTTTGTTTCTCTTCTTCTCCATTTTTTATTTATTTTTTTAATGTGTGTGTATATATATGTGTATGTGCATATATACATGCATATATGTGTACATGTGCAGATGTATGTGTATAGTCTATTCTATGTACTATATACATGTATGTTGTATATTGCATGTATGTATTCTGTATATGTGTGTGTGTGTGTGTGTGTGTGTGTGTGTGTGTGTGTGTGTGTGTGTGTGTGTGTGTGTGTGTGTGTGTGTGTTTTAAAAAGAAAAATGTTAAATTTATTGCAACCTGTATAATTACAAATAACACTTGAATAAAAATTTGATCACTTCATGACATCACAAGGTGGAACAAAACATTTTGAGCTTTGGCGATGTAGACAGACTAATGATACCCAATTACCCAGACACACGTGGACAAAACAGAACTCCGGTTCGGTTTTTGACGAGGTAACAGCATTCAAACATATCTTGAATCTCACAAGAGCCAAGTTTTTTTCATAATATAGGACCTTTAAACTGTGTATAGTTTAGCATTTACACTGAGACTATTGGAGAACATTTTAATTTACATTACCAAGTCTTTACATCCACCTCTCCTTATAATTTCATGGATAGATTTACCACCTAGACTTCCTTGGCAGGTGCTTTTTATAATACTTTCTTTAAAGACATACAACAGCCGATTTTGAAGTAAAAACAATGAGCATAGCTATGATTTTTTCACTAATAAACTAGAGTTACTAATGGTGAGAACAGTCGAGCCATCTCAAGGATCACTTTTGTTTAAAGCACTCTCCTGCACACATTGATACCAAATTGTGCTAAAATGGACTATTTTAATCTCCTAAATTCTTGTGAAAATAACAGTGTCTCTCATTGGCGTTCGGAGCTAACAGAACATTAAAGAACATTTGTGAATAATTAAGTAATTAAGGACAGAACATATTTCAATAGGAGGTAAATGAATACGCGGATGATAGAGCTCTCCTCTTTAGCAAAGGTTCAAGGTTACTCATTGAGGATGCTGGGCTGACATAGCTTTTAATCAGGACCATTACATATCTCCATGTGCACCTCAGATACTGCCTGCCCTCTGGCTCCTCCGGCTAATTAAAATATGACCCGGTCAAATGGATGAGAAAACACAGCACCGCTCCCTCATGGTATGTCATGATTTTTACTACATTGTTCGAAAAAAGATCTCGCCAAGGTCCGCCAAGGACTTTTGAGAGACGGTTCTTTTATACTGCAGCCAGATCTGATATAAACTGTGAGAATGAGGAGTAGAAGAGCAAGGACAGATGCAGTGATGGAAGTACTCACTTTTGTTATTTAAATAAAACCACAGACACTGAAGCAAAAGTATCAATACAAAATTTTATATCAAATAAAGTATATAAAGTATTTCACACAGATTTTGAGATCTAGTAAAGCTTCAAATGTGGTGATTTTAATAAAGATGTGTGCTGAAATTTGTCCAACAGAAACAACTGAATCAGTTTTTTGTGTTTACTCAGACTATGTAAAAATAATCTCATCTTTTTCAGCAGGCCTCACACAATAATAAAAAATACTTTTTACTTTTCAGCCTAGTAAAAAAAATGCAGTGGATTAGAAATACAGATCATCTTAAATGTAGTGAAGTAGAAGTAAAACGTATATATATATATACTTTAAAACAGTGGTTCTTAACCTTGTTGGAGGTACTGAACCCCACTAGTTTCATATGCGCATTCACCGAACCCTTCTTAACTGGAAAAATAAATGTTTTTTTCCAAATTCAAAACATAGGTATATATATTTTATTGGTGCACAAGTGAATCCATATTGCACATATTTGTCCGACCACTTTCTTTTTTTTGCTCAACATAGTTAGCATGAAGGGAAAATATTAAGAAATTATACGAAGTACCATCATGACAGTCACAAGACTATTGCGCTCACAAAATTTCCTGCAGCCAATAAGAGCCAAACGGGGCGTGTCATCATGAATCATATGAGTTGGATGTGTGTCTTGACCCCTGCCGAACCCCTGAGATTGACTCACCGAACCCCTGGGGTTCAATTGAACCCAGGTTAAGAACCACTGCTTTAAAATGTACTTAATTAAAATAAAGATACCAACTATTTTTACTTCCGAACTTTTACTGCTTTTACTTTGTTACTTTCCACCTGTGGAAAAACAGGTTTTAATGTTGCTCAAGGGCAGTTTGAGAGTGGAGAGCAAATTATACAGAAATTCTCCTTTAATTTTCCATGTGAGTTTGACACAGGCTGTTCTGGACTGGGAAAAACTCTTCTTAGTCTTAAATTCAGATCCGAATTTCCCATGTTTTATAGACACGTCATACTTTTTTTCAGGAAGAAAACGTTTGCTTAAGCTAATTAGCTTTTTAGCGTAACTGGCTTGTCATTTCTCCTGTCATGGTGAGCAATAATGCAGTGAAAGATGGGGAATATATTATTTACATTATTCGAAAACTAGAAACGGGTGGATTTTGACGATGCAGTTAAGAAACAGTTATTGTTATTGTCATCGACAGTGAGGCAAGTTTTATCTCTGCTGTTGTGTCCATACTGTCCTCTGCAGAACCAAATAAATAATAAATAAAAGTATCACATGAAAAAAAGTAGCCTACCTTCTCAAAACTGTACTTCAAAAATAAAAAGTATTTTGTGCAGACTTATGGTCTTGTGAAGCTTCATATTTAGTGATTTTAATTTAGTGATTTGAGCTTAATTTTGTTCAGTTTTTTGGCGTGTTTCATAGGAACTTTGCACAAGAAGTAGTTTAACAAAGACTTTTAGTATCACAGCCATGATTTTGTCATTATTTTTTATTGAATCGCATCGAATTGATTTGAAATATATTGTATTGCATCGAAAGGCAACTTCTGAATGATACACAGCCTTAATCATAGGCTGTTTTTCCTAGCTGTTTTTTTTTTTTTTTGTAGTAGTAGTAGTAGTAGTAGTAGTAGTATTTTGTTTGCTCAAACTAGTAAATCCCACAGGCTTTTCTGCAGATTTTCACAATAATAAACAAAACATTTACTTTTCAGTCCTATTCATGTAGTGGAGTAAAAAGTACAAATACTTGCTCTCAAATGTAGTAAAGTAAAAGTTTGCACTTTAACATGTACTTAAGTGAAGTAAAGATGCCTGAAATGTGCACTCAGGTATTATACTTTACTTTTATTTTGTTATCAACCAGTGCAGTGAGTTAAAAACCTTTTTAGCAGATTTTCAAGTCACAAGTAGAAAAGGATTATCCCACCGTAAGTTAATAGGGTATGCAGAGAGAGTAATAACCAAAAAAGCACTTAAGGATTAGAGAAGGTTTAGTGCTTGAGTGCGACTCACTGGAGTAAAAAAGTAACCGAACTGCGATAGGATTTGAATCTATTTATGAAAGGGCCAAATGACACGATTTTCTGATCTAAAATGTACAAATAATAAAGTATTCCTCAAACATGTGCGAATGAAACAAAAACACAACTCCATGTATGTTTTTGATGAGGTAACATTAACACGGGAGTCAATTCTGTGTAATATCGCAGATTTAGAAATGACACTTTTTGAAATGCATGTGCTTGTTTGACATTGCGCTCTGCTTTTGTCCTATGCTCCAAACATCTGAAGCCAATCTGCCAAAAGGAAGAGAACAGCAGCCCTCTCGCTTTCATCTAGAGCTGCGGGACCAGGACAGGATATTGGAGGGACAATTCCCACCAATATCTCAGAGCGCCACATAAGACACCATTGTTCTCCTTTCACTGATTCTTGTTTTGGTACCAGATGTATTTCTTGCACTCATATTACAAAGAGCATTAAAGGGCTCATACCGCGCTCTTTTCTATGTTATAATGTTGCTTCCACATCAGAAACATATCTAGAGTCATGTTTTGTTTTATTCACACATGTTTAACACACAAATCCTGCATGTTTAAGTATGTTGCGTTCTTTTCCCAAACAAAAACACGTTCCATCTGGATGATTTCGGCCCTCGAATTTCCAATCTTTACTGAACTAGTGTGACCAGATTATCAAAATAAAAAAAAAAACTGGGACACCCCTGGTTTGGGTTGGTTGGTAATAATAAAATTGTGAAACAAGTGCATAATTAAGGAAAATTGTTCTGCACTAGGCACTAACGTGTGTCAGTATAGTCACATTTTCTTTATGTTTGTGTCATTTTTAAGCAGCTTTTCTGTATTTTACCCAAACAAGTGACATTTTATGCCTCTCTTTACTGATGGCAGGGATCAGATTGGCCAATAATAAGGACACCAGGGATATTTCTTGTATAAAACTGGGACAAATCACTGGTTTTGGATAAATCTGCTG
Source organism: Odontamblyopus lacepedii (assembly GCA_034769755.1). Classification (NCBI taxonomy): domain Eukaryota; kingdom Metazoa; phylum Chordata; class Actinopteri; order Gobiiformes; family Gobiidae; genus Odontamblyopus; species Odontamblyopus lacepedii. Next base: position 13,031,819 of record CM068355.1, on the reverse strand, counting down.
GGACAGGGGACGTGGGGCTCAGAACTGGGACTGTCCTGGGGAAATAAGGATGTTTAACAAAAGTTAAAAGTTAGCTGTTAACTTAAAAGAGCATTTTGAGCTTTAGAGATGTAGTCAGACTAAAACAAGAGGATGACTCAAACAAAACACAACTCCAGGCATGTTTTGGATGAGCTAACAACATTATAACAAGTCTTAAATCTGACGAGAGTCACTTTTGCGTCATGTAAAACTTTTAAAGAGCTCATCTCGAAGTGGTATTTTCACGTGCGTTTCGTATCTTCCACCCAGAGGACTCATAATCGTCCTTTTTTTAAAGAAAATGCATCTTACAGTAGCGCCGCCGTGCTAAGTAAACCAATTATTCCTCTGTTAACTAAGTGAGTGGATGTGGCACCATTATCTGAGCTCTGCAGTCGGGCCCTGCTGTAATCGGTGACAAGGACCAGAAACTGCGCTGTGGCATTAATGGGTAATTGTCCCTTATCAATATTGCATTAGCTTAAGCTTGATAGCATCAGTTAAATGCTCGGGGCGATGCCTGCTCCAAGCCACTGACAGAAACATGGGATCCTCATTTACCACTGTGATGCATTGGACTTTAATGATAAGTATTTGGGCTGTGTTTAATTCGCACTCAGCAGATTTCTGTGTTCAAAGGGGTAAGTGTGACCTCCGAAATAACACACTCTACAAGGCATGGTACAGTTTGGACTTGTTTATTTGCGACACAGCGTACCTTGTAATTTGACACGTTTTGGTGAAGAAGAAGAATAAAAAACTATTTTCAAAGGGCTGTGTCTTCGTTAAGAAAGAGAATCATCTGAAAGTTCATTTAAAGCCATTATTTCATCTGTTATAGCGAGATGTTTGCGGTATGGACGTGTTATATGAGTTTACACTATAGTCCCGGGGGTTAGGGCATAAATGCACAATTAAAAAGCTCTATTCACACGGGATTAGTATGACCTGTGGACGTTTAGTGATTTGGAATAATTGTGGAGGACGCCGGCGATCTTAATCCCGTCCGAATTACGCCATTTTTGTCATTTGTAAAGTAAAAGTAAAACCAATGACCTACTTTATTTCGCCAAACACAAATGTCCGCAGTGTTTATTGTTGTAATGGCGCCTTTTCTATCTCTTTCTTTTCTTTCCGTGTTGTTTTCTCCTTCAGTGTCAGTAAAATAGAGGAATTTACAGACTTTGCTTATCCTGTGCGATTCAGAGTGCAGCCTGAAGTGACCCAAATCAGATTTTTTCGCCCCTATGCGACTTGTATCTGATCTTTTAAAGACAGTCTGAACGACGCAGATCCGATTTTTTCAAATGCGACCCAGGCCACTTGGATATGTGCTCCTAAAACTGATACATATCCGATCTTTTGACATGCGACTTCAGTCTGAATGGCCAGGTCGTATTCATCCTTTCTACGGATGCTGCTGCCGCTGCCCCACAAAACGCCACGGCCAAAAACCTCATCCTGGTCCTTCTACTTCTCGATCGCCTCCTTAAAATAAAGATAAATAAAATAAGCTGCACATGTTCTGGCTCCGGTACGACAGCAACACTAAAATCTCCAGGTGCTCCAGGTAGATCATATACAAGTCGCATTTAATTGGAAATGTGAAAGACCTTGCAAAAAAAAAATCGTATTTCCCCAAAAAATCCAAAATGAGCATTAAGCCCTGCAGTCTGAACGTAGCCATAGGGGCAAATTACCAGACGTCCCCGGGTTGTACTTACCCCATGCAAAAAGGGCCAAAGCCATAGTTAAAATGCATTCATTACCTTCTTATCGTGACAGTTTTTTTCTGTTATTATGATGATTTACAAACAAACCCAGTTAATGTAGGTCTTTACTTTACATACAGGACAACTGCCACTTACAGAGTTTATAATCTTGAGGATTATGTTTGTGACTCAAATCTACTAATCAAAGTCAGTGAAAATGCATTCATTAACTTTTGATCGTGTCACTTTTCCTGTTATTATGATTCTTTCCAAACAAATGCAGTCAGTTTCGACTTTTATAGCACACTGGAAACTCCCACTTAAAACTGATCCATGTTCTTTCACTTTATCCAGGCTGGGGCTGTTAGGCACCGGTCTGAGCCAGGATTCACCGACCACAGCTGGTTCCTCTCAGTGTCAGGAGCTACTACGTGCTCCTCCTCATCTGTAAGAGCAAACTGAGCCGCCCCGCATTTTGACCGCTTGTGTCCTCAATGTTGTCTTTTTGTTCAAGGGCCCATATTACTCTTATTGTCTGATCTAAGTTCTATTGTTTCCTCGTCAAAAACATACCCAGAGTCATGTTTTGGCTGAGTTCTTCTCTCCAACAGAAAATACGATGTTCCACTTATGTCTTGTGGTAATACATGACATAATGCATCATTTGGATCATTTCATCCCTTGAATTGCCAATCTCTACTGAACTAAAAGGGCTGTGAACTTGAAAACTACTATTAATGACAGGCTAATAAGAAAGGGTTCGTCAAACATGCATGAATGGAACAAAACTTTACATACAGGACAACTGCCACTTACAGAGTTTATAATCTTGGGGGTTATATTTGTGACTCAAATGTACAAATCAAAGCCATAGTGAAAATGCATTCATTAACTTTTGATTGTGTCACTTTTCCTGTTATTATGATTCTTTCCAAACAAACGCAGTCAGTTTCGACTTAGCACACACTGGAAACTACAACATTTTTATATGACTAAAAGCTCACAAGAGTCAATTTTGCGTAATATAAAGTCTTTAAGCACATGTCTTAAAGGGCTTTTTGACATGAATCTGTATGGCAGCAGTGTCGTGCATCAACACTGACTTACCTCCCGACAGCGTCCGGTGAGCCGAGTTCTTTCCCGGTTTCGGTGCTCACGAAAGTAGTCCAGCAAGTTGGCTGGGACAAAAATAAAGCGTTTTTTTCTTCTCAGAACAATGTGTTCAAAAGAGTGATACATTTACATCACAAAACGTGAACCACAAAAAAGTCAGAGCTCATAACCGCTTGGTACTATTTTCTCTCCGGTCATATCACTGTGTGCTGCCGCCAGGTGAAGCCGCGCACAAATCCAACACTTTTTTCAGTAGTTCGGCAGAGTTTACGTGCTCAGACCGTTGACTGCCACGATGCAAGAGAGCTAACGTGAGAGCTACAGTGATAAGTATATAAGTTATATAAGAATATATATAAAAATGGTGTGGACTTATGATTATCCAGGACATTTGTCGGTCACCCGGTGTCTTACGGCTCCAGCTGTAGCCCCAGCTTCAACTTGTACCACTTCTCTGTCCCTGTCTACCTCTGCCCGTTGTAACTCCATCTGGTGTATTTGGGCATCAGTATATTCGGGTTGATAAAGATGTTGTCGTGAACTTTCCGAGCAGTAAACACAGTGAAACAGGCGCAGCTTCACCTGGCGGCAGCGCGTAGTGATATGAACCGGAGAGAAAATAGTATCAAGTGATTACGAGGTCTGACTTTTTCGTGGTTCACCTTTTGTGACACAAATGTATCACTCTTTTGAACACATATAGTTTTGAGAAGAAAAACGCTTTATTTTCATGACCCCAGCCTACCTGCAGGACACCAGCACCGAAATCGCAAGAACTCGTCTCGCCGGACGCTGTCGGGAGGTAAGTCAGTATTGATGCACAACACTGCTGACGGGGACATACAGATTCATGTTAAAAAACCCGAACTATCCCTTTAAAGCTGTAAGAACATAGAGCCCTCAGACCACAACACATTATACCCATAAACATTCTTACAACAGTGGAAATATGTACTGAAATCTTTGGTTTAGTGGGTGTGGAGTTTGTGATATCTGTGATCAAAGACAATTCTCTGCAACCTCCTTTCAATTACTATGAAATTAAATTAAACTAGAAGCTCAGCAAATCGTCATTAAAAGCCCCCGTGAACTGTCCTCTCTGCTGTTACCTAAAAGCGCTGTGTTCAAAGCCACAGCGGTGCGTTTTTTACACTGGAGGTTTTTTTTCACCTCTTTTTTTCAGTCGCCTTTATGCACCACAAGAGAAGAGTAACAACGGCACACCATAAGAAACCCAAACAACACAAAAGCAAGTCTGCCTCGAGAAATGTTCCCTCTGGCTCTTTATGTTCTTCAAATGGCCTTTTTCAAAACACCACTGGGCAAAACATTACTCAAATTATTTTACTCGTGTGTTGTCACAGCTATCGAATGTGCCAGTCTGGAGAATAAAACCTTTTACTATCGCTGTGACAAATGCCTGCGCCTATTTGAAATCACGCATTATTTTCTCGATTGCCGCGTCTCATCACTTGGCGAACTTGGCGCGATCAAACGCCACTGATTGTATTATATTTATTGATGGGGACTGAATCAAAGAGCAAGAACGCAATTACGGAGGCGCTGGTAATGAGTGGGAGGTTTACATGGGTTGATTGCAGAAGGGATAAGACAACATGCAACACACACTGCTATATCGATCATCTTAATTAATCCTCTAAATGTGTAGGGTAAACAAATCATCAACTCAATCCATGTTGGTCTTTATGCAGAATACGAGATGTTTAGAAGCAAAATGCATTCAGTAATGAGGAGGAGTACTGGGGTTTATGAGCGCCGCTGTGATGTAAATTTGAGACGTTCAATATTCTATGTCTTTATTATACCGAATAGACTTAGACAAACTTTACTGATTCACATAGGAAATTATTTAGGCAGTTCACAATATAATAAAATGTAATAACAAAAAGAAAGATATAAATGGTGATAATACATTCAAAATAAGTAGCAAAGGTAGCGAGAGACTGGTGCCAAATAAGGCATAATTATATATTGTATGTGTAAATAAAATGTAGAAATATAGTTATACAGTAGTTTAGTTTACAAAAAGTGTGTTTAGTTTACAAAAAGTGTGTTTAGTTTACAAAAAGTGTGTTTAGTGTACAAAAAGCGTGTTTAGTGTACAAAAAGTGTTAGTGTACAAAAAGTGAGTTTAGTTTACAAAAAGTGTGTTTAGTTTACAAAAAGTATGTTTAGTGTACAAAAAGTATGTTTAATGTACAAAAAGTGTTTAGTTTACAAAAAGTGTGTTTAGTTTACAAAAAGTGTGTTTAGTATATAAAAAGTATGTTTAGTGTACAAAAAGCGTGTTTAGTTTACGAAAAGTATGTTTAGTGTACAAAAAGCGTGTTTAGTGTACAGAAAGTGTGTTTAGTATATACAAAGTATGTTTAGTGTACAAAAAGTGAGTTTAGTTTACAAAAAGAAAAGGGCTGTTGTTTTTAAAGATGCACCATGTGACCTTAGACATTAAACTTGTATGTGTTCAAATACTGTCTAATACTTTACTAAATACTAATAAAATACAACAATAAATACAATACTAAACACAATCAATCAATTAAATACTGTCCCTCTTTAACAGTATGTTTTTAACTGTATGTTTTAATCGTACTTAATTTGTTTATGTTGTTGTAAGGCGACCTTGAGTGTCCAATAAATTAAATGTATTATTATTATTATTATTATTATTGTTATTATTATTATTTTCATGGAGACAAGTAAGTGATACAAGTAGTAGGTCAGATCTATGGAGAAACAGGCCTGTACATACAGTATTCATGTTTTTCGAGATACTTTTTTGGCGCAGCATTAAATAACTACGACAAATATATTGTTGTACTGTGCAAAGGATTAATATCTACACATACTGTAGATGCCACACTGCAAAATTTCAGGGTAAAATACTTCAGAGTTGTTTTTAACAGAAAAAGTGTTATTTGATCTATTTGAAACTTAAATGGGGGTTCGAGTTGGAGTTATTTGCCAGAGTTGATATAGCTGAAGTTAATTCAAGTTCCTTTTGTGTTAATTTGGCACCTCTGACCCATCACTTCAAACTCCCGCCAGAGAAGAATGGTTTGAACCAGTTTTGTACTTAATTTTACTTAAATTAACTCAAATAAAGTGTAAAAATAAAGCACCTCTGTGTGTTGTTTAGTTAAACCAGTATAACTTTACAAATTGTTATCCGTTTAGTCTCAAAACATTAATATAACTTTTGATTTCAGGGTTAAACAGAAACTTTGGTTCAGTGTTACTTAATTAACTTTCCAAAAATGTTAAATCCAATCTGTTCTAGAGTTAATTTAACATTTTTGGAAAGTTAATTAATCTGTGAAAGTCAGTTTTAACACTCCACATTTTGCTGTGACCGTGTTCCAATTAAGAAGTGAGCACGGAGGCGCTTCGGGCTCCACTGACTCTGGCTCCGACTGGCTTTACGTTGAAAAATGATCGCCCTTCTCTCTGTAACTGCAGCTGCGAGAACATGATCCTGTTTTTTATGCCGCTCTTTTGTCTGTAAATAAATTCCTTTTCCTAATATGGAATTCGGCTCCAAATTTGCTCCTATAACCGCTAGCCTTGTGAGCTTCATTTGACTGGAGCCAAACGCTATGGGTGACGTCCCTTAGTCCACTTCTTACAGTCTATGCCTCCCCATGAAGACAAGCATAAGTTAAAGTTTATAGATTTTTTATTTAGATTTTTAACTGCACTTTTAATTGTACTATTTGTACTATTGCACCCTTTGTTCAAGAAATAACCTTGACTTGAGTTCACCGAATACATTTGGTTTGCCTTGCCACTGGGCGGTTTCATAAAAAATAAGGAAAAATATCTATTCATTTCATTCTCATTATATTTTGAAAAACATCTTGACCATTTTTAGCCAGCTGAGGCCATTTAGAAAGCAAACTACACTCGATAACCTTTACGCAAGCAATCAAATAAAAAAACAATGTATTACTCAACACCTGTATTACTCTTCCAAATTCATTCTCTAAATGGCTTGGAAAAAACACACAATCAGCAAATCCTTGATCATTTTCAGAGGGAATCCATACAGCGGCGCACATTAGCCACAATATGCAAACAATAATGAATGGGGAGACAATGGAAACCTGCGGTGTTTAATTTCGCTTTCAGTGGAGACACAATTAGAGTTACGCTAGCCACTGTTATCCAGGCCTCCGCGATCCCATTACCTCTCCGAATAACAAATGCAATGTAAACACTACTGTAAATGATTGCGATATTATGCAATGCTTTGTTATTGGCCCACTCTACGGCCCACCTACCTCCGCTTCAGTGCTGACATCGCGCCATCAATCAGTGAACTACAATTATCCACCCAGAGCCGCAGAGGAAGCGGTCGCCCCCAAAACACAACTACTCACAAAACGCAGCTGAAAGTACACGGCTGTCATTATTAGGATTATTTCAAGTGTAAAATGACGCTGGCGATGGTCCAAAATACACGGCTCGTTTCCAAAAGAGAGTGGATTTGGATCTCCTGTGAGCAGAAACTGAAGCATGGCTGTTTTATGAGAAGTGAAAAATATTAACTTGGAGTCACTTGTGCTGGATCAGGACTCCTTTAACGATAAGATTTCTTTTATTTCGTTTTTGTTATCATTTTGAAACAAATTCTGAAACAAATCAATACATACACGCAATTTTATCTCAAACTATATGGACCAATGACGTATGAGGATTTTCACCAGGCACATTTTAAAATATGAAAAATATTAGTTTCTACTGAACTTTTTCAAATATTTCCATTGCCAGGTGCATAAATCTATGTTTGACATTTATATGAAGCATTTTTAGTGTAAAATGTCATGTGGCGCGACCGAGTAACCTTAAAATTGTTTTATTTTCTAAAACATGGTTGGGATATTAATCTAAGTTCTGAGTAATATGAAGTGTATAGAAACAAACTGTTGGCGTTTCTTTGGATTTTTAATGCATATTGATATTTTCTTTTGCTCCAATATGACAGTCACCTGCTTGTGTTTAATGAACAAACTACTACCCTGGAAAATGCATCAAATGAAGAAAAATGCCTAAAGAACCATTCACCCAAGTCAACTTTGTCTGTTATTAACCCCTTAACGCCGACTATCACAAATATGCGACAGACCATTTTGGACTTGTTTCTAGTCGGACCAAATTTGCAACCAGTGGTGGAGTTGGCAGTTTGGGGTCTTAGGCGAACTTGAGCTTGGGACTCATTATAATACTGTTTTGTTTTTTTTTATTATGTATTTATGTTTTCGCCCATTGTTCTTAAGACCCACATCTCTATTTGAACTAGCTTAGATTGGAAACTTGTCTTATCCGTTAGCATAACCAAGGGGGGATGTTTTGACAGTTACAATAGATTTCACAATCAGATACTATTTTGATGGTATTTAGTTTCTACTACTACTACTTAATGCCATCTTGACAGAAATTCAAATTGCTCTGAGGCCTCGGCCGTTATTGGCACTGAGGGGCAATTGTTTGGGGACCCCTCCAGGTTTGGGGGCCCTAGGCGGTCGTCTGCTGTTGCCTATTGGTAGCGCCGCCTCTGTAACATTGTAACATACCCAGATTTCTATTTATTTTTTGTGCTATGGTCAAATGAATAATCTCAACTTAATTTACCATCTACTTAAAGACAAAAACACACACAAAACATTTTTATATGCATCTCTATAAATTAAAATTCCAGCCATAGAATTACTGCTATTATTAGTCACACCACATCACATTTTAACACTTTAAGTACAAAAAACATGCATAAGAACTAATGGTTTCTGAAAAAAATGATTTGATTCCATGGAGGTCAGAGGTGCTACAGAAATGTGGTGAATTATTATGAAATTTGAACCCTTTTAACTGAGGAAATTGTAATAAGGTATTATCACAATGGCAGGAAGTGCCACATTGTTGTGGCACTTCTATGGCAAAATACCTGGAAAAGTGTTGCATATTTTTTACCAGTTTCATAAATCTGCCCCAACACCAAATCTTCATCCAACAAGGTCGACAAAGAACATATTCTGTCCATGAAGAATTTATCCACAACTATCAAGGTAAGAAAGACGAAAACTTAAGGCGAACAACGACGAGCATTAATGAAGTACTCCTGAGTTATCTCCTCCTGAACGTTATGGTCATGAATAAAACATAAATAACCTGACCGGAAGTTGCTCGACTCAACATCGCAGCACTTCCTGCCGTTGTGATTCCCGCCGTCGTGTCTATTGAACAGCGTCACGTCATTGACCCATATACAGACCTATTCAATTCTGTGAACTGGACAAAAGACGTTTCGCAGCTCATCCAAGCTGCTTCTTCAGTTCTGCTCAAATATCTGGTGGACAAAGCCTTACATCTGCATAGTGTATTTCAATAAACCTAAATAACAAAAGGAAACTGTAAACAAGCAGCGTGCAGCTTCAGTGTAGTCAGTTTTTTCCCTTTAGTCAATTCAACTGGCAGTGTCCAGATGAATTGAATAGGCCTATATATAAAAGTTTTCTCAGATACAATTGCATGTACAGCATTTATTGATTTGTTTGTTTCAGAAAATTATAACAAAAAAGAAAGAAACTAAATAAAAAAAACAATCCTGACTCACCACAGAGCTCAAAAATGAGAACTGACTGCAAGCTGTTTTTTTTTATTTCACTGCTCATAAAACATCAAGTAGACCCGATATTAACAGACACCGGTGTATTAATACCTTATTTCCATAGAACACAATCATCTTATTACGCAAGAGATCCAGTTGTGTTTTGCAACTGTTATTTATCCTTCACATCACTACTGAACAGTGTATGAATAAAAGTTCAGACATTATGAGATGTTCTAGGCCAAAATCCGACTAAACAGCTTTATTACATTAAAATAAATCCTCAACTAGGACATGAGCTGAACCAATAACACGGAGCCAACACGCAGTTCAGCAAATGTTTCAATATCTGTGCCAATATTCAATACGAGCGTTGGTATCAGTGCATCTTCAGCCAAAACACAACTCCAGGTGTGGCGTGCTCGAAAGCTCAGAAAATGGGTTCGTCAAATGATATATATTAACTCTAAAGACGGGAACGGTTGACTAGGCAAGCTCAAGCATGTAGGGCAATTTTCCAACCTCAAACACATGACTACCATTCTGTATTTTTCCATTTACAGTCACAACTCTTGCCTACCGCCTCCTTCCAAGTCCTCATTTTCCCCTTGATCTGCTGTACGTTCACAGATGCCATACAGGCCGGTCCCCGGAGAGAAGAGCCAAGAGGGACCCGAGGATGAGAGCAGCCAGAGCTAAACCTATACAGAGAGAGCCGGAGTATGGAGGAGGTCCCAGCAGAACTGTATAATGCGAGTGTATGTGAGGAGGACCCCGGTGCCTGAACGTGGAGGTGCACTCGAGAGGGACATGGAGGCACGGGATTGGCGGATGAGGTTCTCCCATCTGTGTACGGTGTGCAGGCTCTTCAGTCACACGTGAGTGGACGTCCAGTGAGCGTGCAACGGGAGACGGAGATTTACACAGGAATAAGAGCGCATTGGAAATCATGAACAGTGTTTGCGAAGGTTTTTTTTTTTTCATTAATACAGTTTTCATGGATTTAGAGGACTACTATATTTGTAAAAAAAAAAAAAAACATCTAGATAAGATAAAAATGACTTAAATTAAGAACATTTTACTTTATTTGAGCAGATTTAACTTAAAACGTAAACATAAAATGATCTGCCAGTGGAATAAGTGTTTTTTTTTTCTTAATGCAAGTAACATTTGATTTTGTCGCTTATTTTAAGTGCAGCAAGATGTATTTTCATAATTTAAGAACAAAAAGTCTTATTCCACTGGAAATTCATTGAAGTCATCTTAACTTGACTAGATTTTGTTTTTTTGCACTGTGGAATGATGTAGTGTATTTAATCAATTATAGGCATTTTAATGTAAAAAACACACAGAAAAGACATAAAACTAGACAAAAGCAATATCTAGGTAAGCTAAAATGACTTAAATTAAGAACATTTTACTTTATTTTAGCAGATTCAACTTATTTTAAGTGTAGCAAGATGTATTTTTACATTTTAAGTACAAAAATTCTTAATAATTTTACTTGTTAAGTTAAATTTACTTTAAAAAATTGTATTTTAACCATAAAAATTGTTTTTAATGTAAAAAAAAAGAAGAAAAAAACGAGAAAAGACATAAGAACTAGAAAAATTAAAAAAAAACAATATCTAGGTAAGATAAACTTAAATGAAAAACATTTTACTTTATTTGCGCAGATTTACCTTAAAACGTAAACATAAAATGATCTGCCAGTGGAATAAGTGTTTGTTTTTTTGTTTTTTAATTCAAGTGACATTCAATTTTGTTTCTTATTTTAAGTCCAAAAAGATGTTGTTGATGTCGTTTAACACAGAAAAGACATAAAAACTAGAAAGAAACAATATCTCGGTAAGCTAAAATGACTTAAATTAAGAACATTTTACTTTATTTGAGCAGATTCAACTTATTTTAAGTGTAGCAAGATGTATTTTCACATTTTAAGTACAAAAATCTTATTCCACAGGCAGATAATTTTACTTGTTAAGTGAAATTTACTCAAAAAATGGTAAAACTTTCTTAATTCAAGTCATCTTAACTTGACTAGATTTAGTTTTTTGCACTGTGGAATGGTGTAGTGTATTTAATTAATTAAAGGCATTTTAATGAAAAAAAAAAAAAAACACCGAAAAGATATAAAAACTAGAAAAAAAAACAATATCTCGGTAAGCTAAAATGATTTAAATTAAGAACATTTTACTTTATTTGAGCAGATTCAACTTAAAACGTAAACATAAAATGGTCTGCCAGTGGAATAAGTGTTTGTTTTTTTCTTAATTCAAGCAACATTCGATTTTGTTTCTTATATTAAGTCCAAAAAGTTGTTGTGCAGCAAGATGTATTTTCACATTTTAAGTACAAAAATCTTATTCCACCAGCAGATAATTTTACTTGTTAAGGGAAATTTACTCAAAACACATACAATAAAATGTATATAATTGTTATAATTTCTCTGATCTGGCCAAGATTTTGAAACTTATGTCAGGTTATTCATCTTGTTTTCTAGTCAAATTAAGATTAGGGTTGGACATTCGATCTTAACCTGTTAACACCCGTTTTAACACCCATTTTACTTGTTAAGGGAAATTTACTCAAAACATGGTAAAACTTTCTTAATTCAAGTCATCATAACTTGACTAGATTTTGTTTTAGGCATTTTAAAGTAAAAAAAAAACACCAAAAAGACATAATAAGACATAAAAAAGACACCAAAAAACATAATTCCCTTTTAATAATGATAATAGATTTGAAAAACTAAACTAAATATAATCATTACAAGTGCACACACGTCGATTAATCCAGAATGTGCCTTAAGGGGTCCATATTCTAGTCTTTTTCTGATCTCTGTGTTTCCTCATCAATTTTCCTCATGTGTGAATTTGTTTCATTTGCACATGTTTAACACACAAACCTTTTCAGGCTGTGTTCTTCCCTCAAACAGAAAACACTCTGTTCCACCTAGAATCATTTGGATAATTTCAGCACCGGTGTTGCCAGTCTCGACTGAACTAAAGGTACGACTGCTGCTGATTAACAAAAAGGATTAGTCGTGTGTGAATGAAACAAAACACAACATCAGGTATGTTTTTGAGGAGGTAATAACATTCTAAGGTGGGTTAAAGAGTCCGTTTTGTGTAGTACAGGATCACAATTATCATCAGTCTAATTAGGGATGGTACAAGAGCTCGTGAGACCAAATTACCATGAGATCCGACATTCACGTCTAATTGTCGGAGAGTCCATTTGTTATCTATCGTCCTGCACTCCGACATTTTTCTCCCCCGTAGTCGGAGCGGCGGCACATTCGCTTTTTTTTCAACATCCCGACATTCCGACGTGTAATTATTAAGTCCGGAGGAGGCGCGGTATGGTTTAATCCTGGTTAAATCCTGTTGTAGTCCTGTTTTAGACCTGTTTTAGACCTGGTTTAGACCTGGTTTAGGCCTGGTTTGAGTCCTAATTTTAGTCATGATTTAGTTTTAGACATGGTTTAGTCCTGGTATTAGTCCTGTTATAGAACTGGTTCAGTTCTGTTTTAGACCTTGTTTTAGTCCTGTTATAGACCTGGTTTAGACCTGGTTTGAGTCCTAATTTTAGTTATGGTTTAGTTTTAGACATGGTTTAGTCCTGGTTTTAGTCCTGTTATAGACCTGGTTTAGTCATGGTTTAGATCTGGTTTAGACCTGATTTAGTCCTGGTTTAGACCTGGTTTGAGTCCTGATTTTAGTCCTGGTTTAGTTTCAGACCTGGTTTAGTCCTGGTTTTAGTCCTGGTATACACCTGGTTTAGTCCTGTTTTAGTCCTGTTATAGACCTGGTTTAGTCCTGGTTTAGATCTGGTTTAGTCCTGGTTTAGACCCGGTTTGCGTCCTGATTTTAGTCCTGGTTTAGTTTCAGACCTGGTTTAGTCCTGGTTTTAGTGCTGGTATAGACCTGGTTTAGTCCTGGTTTTAGTCATGGTTTAGTCCTGGTTTTAGTCCTGTTATAGAACTGGTTTAGTCCTGGTTTAAATCTGGTTTAGATCTGGTTTAGATCTGGTTTGAGCCCTAATTTTAGTCATGGTTTAGTTTTAGACATGGTTTAGTCCTGGTGTTAGTCCTGTTTTAGACTTGGTTTAGTCCTGTTATAAAACTGGTTTAGTCCTGGTTTAGATCTGGTTTGAGTCCTGATTTTAGTCCTGGTTTAGTTTCAGACCTGCTTTAGACCTGGTTTTAGTCCTGGTATAGTCCTGGTTTAGTCCCGATTTAGACCTGGTTTTAGTCCTGGTATAGACCTGGTTTTAGTCCCGATTTAGACCTGGTTTTAGTCCTGGTATAGACCTGGTTTAGTCCTGGTTTAAAAGCAGGTCTAAATCAGGACGCACCTCCTCGGAATGGCAACATAAATGGCAACATAAAAAGCGTCGGAATGGCGGTGTCAAAAAGTGTCGGAGTGGGGGGCTGTCGGTGTGTCGGGTGTCGGAAAAGGGGATGAAACCCGCGCAACGTAAGAAAAACGATCTCGGGATTTGTGTTTACATTTAGATTGGACAAAAAAGCGTTACGTGTTGGTGAGTTACATCTTATCCAAAACAGCAGTACTATGGAAACAAACCAAATTAGAAATTGTGAGGCCAAAATTGGAAACTGAATCGTGAAATTTATATATAAGGAATCATTTTAAAATCTCGTATCTCATGTCATCTTGTGGAAATTGTGTCCTATTCCTACTGTAATTCGAATAACGGTTTATATATGTGGGAGTATAAATGTATAAATAATAAAAAAACATAATTATTACTTATATTATACTTACTTTTCCGCTCAGCTCCTTCTCATTATTCATATGTATTCATGAACGACGGAGCTTCTCGTTTTTAAGTTCATTAACATTTTCTACACTTCCATTAATTACACAAAACATGCAAAAGACAAATAAACAAACCAGTCCGTGCGAGTGCTGCCTCTCGCTCACAGACAAACCTCCTCCGCTCATCAACAGCCCGGTCACATCTTGGCCCAGTCAGTGGAACATCATCCATACTAAACGCCCTAATGTTTCCATCTTTGCCAAATCTCTTACAAATTGCCTCTTGATTGTTGTATGATCACATTCCAAGTCAGGAAGCGCGCCGTTTGTAATCGTAATAAGGACTCTCCCATTACACCGTGAACCACTGGTCTGCGCTATTCATAACGGCAAGGAGCCTAAACCCTAAGGAAGCAACATCGAGCTGCTATTAAAGGCCCTTAATACACGATGTTCTGATCTACGCTATAATGTGTAGAATAAAATGTATATCATTGTTATAATTTCTCTGATCCGGCCAAGATTTTGAAACTTATGTCAGGTTATTCATCTTGTTTTCTAGTCAAATTAACATTAGGGTTGGGCATTCGATCTTAACCTGTTAACACCCGCCTCATTTGGTCTGTGCACAACGGTAACACATACCCAAGTGCCAAAGATTATTAAAAGAAAATCTTAGACCCCACATGCTTGTGTGATACATAATTTTAAAGCGTAGACCTTCTAGTTTCTGTAGATAAGCATATGAAGACTGTGAGTGCAGCTAACTTACAGTACAGACATTCAAAAATGTCTAAAAATTGAATTTTTTTGCCTCAGAAAAAAAATACAAAATAATAAAGGTTGTAACTTGGGCAGACTTTATCCTAGACATTGGTGGCTCACTACACTCACTGCTGAACTTGTTGGCAACAACTGTCTAATTCTTAATCGATCGTCAGGAAAATTAACGATCGATTTTCGATTAGATTCAGATTCAAGTATTTATTGTTATTGTCACAGAAGAACAACGAAATAGCGTTTGGAGCATTCGTACTTCATAGTTGTTCAGTGCAAACCCATAAATAATAATAAATACCCTTTAAACCCAGTGTGAACATTGACCCAGTGTGACCTCAGTACAACATGAGACAGTTCTGATAGCAGCAGCATAAGAGCATGTCAAGTAACATTCAGAGACCTGAGAATCATGACGTTTTATATTAAAATGATCATCACTATTATTACTATTACTAATCTGCATAAATAAACTCAACTTTACAACATATAAACCATCACCACTATAGAGCCACATCAGCCCCTGTGAGATTAGAATGTGTTTAATGCGGCTTTGGCACATTTGTTTACGTGTTACAGAAATGAAACTTAAAACCGAATGGCTCATTTGCGTAAGTGGAAAAAAGCAGCTCTTTCCTTGTGCTGATGTGGTTCAGCTTCTGTTGGACTAAAGGACACGACTCAGTGGATTATGAATGTTCTTTCTGTGACAGAGGATGTGATGAGGCTGGTGAGTCTGTTCTGTGCGTATGTCGAGTTGGAGATGCTGCGTAAACATGCGAAACCGGGATACTCAAAAAACCCGATCATAACCGGGACACTGATGTGCAGGTAAACACACTCTTTGGGGAATATAGTGATCTCCAAGGAGCCAGAGCCGAGATGTGGGACTGTGGGGCCTCCAGTGTTTGTGCTGTGAGACGCAGCCTCGACTCCTTACACTACGTTAGGCACAGACATCTACATTCGGTTTGTCGATGAAAATGAACATGCGCGACGAAATTCTTAATGATCAATTATCGATTAATCGACTAATCAGGCCCATTTTTAGTTAAGACTTGAATTAAGAAAGTTTTACCATGATTTGAGTAAATTTCACTCACAATAATTGCAAAAATAAATCACCGCGGTACTAAGAGGCCCACCGTGGTGCATGTTGGGCCACCGCCACCACCGCACATGACTGACGTTTGGCTATTCTACTGTGAGCTAATTCATGTTTACGTGGTTCTGAGCAAATGGGTTCAAATACCGGGACCACAGACAGTATAAAGAATATACAGACGAGGATGAGGACTCGACCCGAACCCGCGCACATTAAAACTCACATGTTGCGCTCCACTGGATCTTGAGCGGTTTTGTTTGCGTAAAGAATCACCCTTCGTTTAGCTTTTTAGTTATTGTTGGTTTGAAAGGAACTATCTAAGTACAGTACAGTATAATTTAAATGTGAACGATGACTTAGGTGTGTAAAGTTGCTTGGTTAAGTCCTAATGAGAGACTAACAGGAAGTGAAAAAGGACTAACTTTATAAATTTGGAGAAGGGGTGGGATTGAATACGTTTTTTTACTTCCTCCCACTGCTTTTCGGGCATGTAAACAAATTTGTTGTTTAAATTTTCTTTCCTTTTGTTTGTTGCACTTGGCGTTTGCATGTCTGGGCATATGATTTTGTGGTCTATGCTCGAAATAAACCAACCAACCTAAATTTACACTCAAGTGCACTGTTTAGGACCTATCTGAAATTGGATTTACCGCACCGAGAAGCTTTCAGTGGAGTTTGGGACTAAAGCTCCTGGATCATGGAGCAAGGATGTGTGGTTTCGATGCATAACTATGAAACTACAGTATTCACGTGTCTGCTTCAATCGCACAGGACACCGGGCGACTTTTTCTTGTCTCTGGCTCTTTTGATTTGGTAACACATGTAAATACTAAAGTCCTGCGCTCTTGTTTGTTGATCAGAGCTACAGAAGATGCTTTAGTCGAGGCTCTAATGGGACCCGACTCACCCGAACCCGCTTTACCTCTTCTCGTTGCGTTATCCGACTCTCCCGATATCACCACATACTGCGAAGTGGAATCAGACTTTTTGTACTTAAAATATGAAAATACATCTCGCTTCACTTTTGCAGCCCAAAACATGCGCTGTAGGTGTGAAATGGTGTGTGCGTGAGTGTTGGTGGTATCTTACTACAACAATGCTCTGTTAATAATGCTCTGTAAAGCGTCTTTGGGGACATGTGTTTGTGAAAAAGCGCTATAGCTGTTGTTGTGAGGCAACCTTGGATGTCCAGAAAGGCGCCAAATAAATAAAATGCATTATTATTATTATTATTATTATTATTACTCACATAAAACAAGAAAAAACTATTTTTTTAAGAAACAAAATTGAATGAAAGAAAAAAACACTTATTCCACTGGCAGATAATTTTCTAGTCAAGCTGAATCTACTCAAATAAAGTAAAATGTTCTTAGTTTAAGTCCTTTTAACTTACCTAGATCTTGTTTTTTTGCAGTGTAGAAGTATTTTAAGATAACGTGTCAAATAAAATAAGCTTGCAGCATGAACCGATTATTTCACTATTTTAAGTCATTTTCTGATAGATTTAAGTGTTTATACTTAAATTTTGGACATCACAAGGTGGAACAGAGCATTTCGAGCTTTGGAGATGTAAACAGACTAATAATAACGCAGGATTACTCAAAGTGTGAATGAAAAAAACACAACTCCAAGTATGTTTCTGATGCGCTAACATGTCTCAAAGCTCACAAGAGTCCATTTTGCGTCATATAAAACCTTTAATTACCAAATGACAGGATGGTTGCTTGTCATATCTCCGCTCTGACCTCATTCTATTGTAAGTGTAATGAGATGCCCCATATCTGAGCGAACCGCAGTGCCCTCTGTAGCCAGTAGGGGACGGGGGCGGGTAGGTATTTGAGGGTGGGGGCAGGGGAAGGGGCGGCTAATGTGTGAGACAGTAACGCGGCACATGCGGAATAGACAATGAGACTGAGCAGCACTTAACTAGCCCACTGCTATTTAAAGGTTAATTTGTTTTGTTGGGGTAAATGGAATGACTTTGACTTATCTACGCCGATCGGGGCCATGCTGTGGTGTGTGTGTCAGTTAAAGGTCTCTGGATGTAACAAGAGGAAGATGGAGCAGTTACCGAGCTGACAGTGTGGAATTGTGGGTAAAAAAGTCTGCTGTGACGATAGTAAAGCGAGTTCAATGCAGCATATGGATATCGGATATTAAAAGGCCCATGTTACTCGACTTCCTGTTATAATGCAGTTTCCTCATCATGTTTTTGTTTTTTTATTCACGCTTTTTTCACTAGAATCATTTGGATAATTTCTACCCTGGAATTGCACATCTCTACTGAACTAAAGGTGCTGTAGCTGTTGACATTATGACATTAGAAGGTGAAACAGAGCTTTAGAGAGGTAAACAGACAAAGAAAGTGTTGCTCAGACATGTGTAAATGAAGCAAAACACAACTTCAAGTATGTTTTTGAGGAGGTAACAACATAATAACAACATAATAACAACATAATAACACGGCTAAAAGCTCATAAGAGTCCATTTTCTCTAATCTGGGCCTTTTAATGTTGTGTTCATCCAGCAGTTCACCGCCCAGTCCTCTGTGCCCCTGAGCCCTATGAACCCTCTGCAGGGGTGAGCCCACAGTAGGGTGGACCCACGTCGTCATGGGCAACACAATGAGTGCTACCCACCCAGCCACCGTGCCGCCATTTTCAATTTATGTTCACATTATTAACAAAAATATACAAATACACAAAATACACAACCAAAAATCACAACAACATTCAAATACCCACAATGTTTAAAGGTGCACTGTGAAACTTTTCTGATGGAGAGTGTGCTACCTGCTTGTCTCCATGGAGATGTCATTGCGTTGGGTGGAGCATTTCACTGTACACCATTAAACATGTCAGTTTTGCTTTTATTCAATTACAGGTGTTTATTTGTCTGTTTTTCAAGAAAACTCTCGCACACTGTCTCACTCCTGGTTTTTCTTTTACTGATACGACGGTTCGGTCCCTCTGGATCTTCCTCAGGTTCCTCAGCCCCTTCTGCTCCTCTTAGGGGGCGACCATCATCTGTGCTAAAAAGACACGAAGCCTATTGGATTTTGACTCTATAAACTCTTAGTCCTAAAGGCTAAAATGATGAACTGCTGTTTAATGTAATGTTATAAAAAGTTTTTTAAAAAGTGTTATATTGAAGTACACAGATTTACGCCATCCCTCTGAGCCATGAGGGAGGTTCATCTTAAACTTTGTCTGTATAATACAATGTAAACATCTTTTTGATGCTGACAATTATCTTTGTATATTTCTAATTGTTCTCCAGGTGCTTTAATTCACAAGAGACGGGCGTATAGTTTATTGGGATCTAATTGTAAATGTATGATTTTCACTGTTATGATTAGATGACGACTCTTGAGGGGGCCGTGCCTTAACTTATATAAGGGCAGCAGAAGGGGCTGTCCTCATACCTGAGGAAGGTCTGGAGGGACTAAAAGAAAAACCAGGAGCGAGACAGTGGGTGGGAGTTTTCTTGAAAAACAGGTAAGTGCCTCTCCTCCAACACACCTGTCGCCCAGTCCGGTGCAGAGTCTACACAGAAATGAGTACAGATGTTTATTTATCAAAATTGACCTTGGAAAACGCAAATTCTCACAGTAACGGGCGTCACCTCTCCACAGATCTGATATGTAACTCAGACTGGTCACATTGCAATTGCTTATAAATTAGTACATTTAATGCTATAGTGTGGAACATTCCCCCTCTCCTTTAAATGTTTGTTATCCTA
Organism: Odontamblyopus lacepedii; assembly: GCA_034769755.1. Classification (NCBI taxonomy): domain Eukaryota; kingdom Metazoa; phylum Chordata; class Actinopteri; order Gobiiformes; family Gobiidae; genus Odontamblyopus; species Odontamblyopus lacepedii. The sequence goes on along the minus strand of CM068355.1, from coordinate 13,011,941 downwards.
CAGTCGTTATCTCAGTGACTCAGGTGACTTTATTCCTCTCAGCTACTGAAACAAAAGTATTATTCTGAAAAATGAAACTGAGCACTAGTGTTTAAATAACAGATTTGATGGTACAGCATGTGTTTTTGTGTGTACTCCATGTAATAAAAAAACAATGGGCACATTTTCAATAAGCAAACTTAACAAAAATCTCTAAAGTAAAGCTAAATAAAGTAAAAACAGCAGAAGCTCCGTAGTTTTATTCTGACTGAAACAAAGCACACGGTGTAGCTGACTGAACACATCTTTGATTTCGCTGTTTGCCTTAATGCAAACTCGGAGGGAGCGTTGCAAATGAATTTCATGCCTGTTATGCAAATACTCTCCATTTTGCATGAAAAGAAATTCTGCTTTCCTTTCCTCCGCAGTGCCGACACATGCAAAAATAACACAAGATATGGTTTGGTTCTCACATTACTGTTGGTTGTAGGTGTCAGGGTTCATGAAGAGAAAAATGTTATGAGATATTTAGTAAAAAGGCCTGCGGGTTTGTGAAGTGGTCCAGACTTGCCGAGCTTCAGTTACAGATGCACAGGGGCCAGTACAAGTACGGATCTATTCATATTCATTCATTATATTCATTTCATTCATATTCATTTGTTATTTAAAGATGTTTATTATGCAAATATGACTCTTGTGAGAGGGGAGGATAGATACAATTTATTTTGTTTGATCATAAATGATAAACTTTTATGCCTTCGTCAACATTATTATTAGTTTGTACGACCAGAAATGAAAAACAAAATTTTCGTAACATATTTTTTGGACTATGAGGCGCACTTAAAATCCTTTAATTTTCTCAAAAATCAACAGTGCATGAATTAATTGTTGTGTTTACTGACGTCGAACTGATTTTATGTGGTACATGTCGCTCAAAAATCTGTCAAAATGTTTTTCGAAAGTGTTGAGACTGAAATAACTTTAGGTAGATCGTTAAATTTTTTTTCTTACACCATCTTATTTTCTAACTTAAGTATCGTTGCTTTAAAGTACTACCGTATTTTCCGGACTATAGAGCGCACCGGTAAATAAGCCGCATCCACAAATTATTTTTTTAAATTAAGAAAAAAGTTATACAAGCCGCAACCGGGCTATAAGCCGCTGATATCTATGTTGAAAAATGAGATATTTACTGCATCTACAGAACGATTTTGTACTGTAAATGTACATTTATGTACCTGAACAGATTCTTTCCGAACAGTGCCTTTTAACACGGCAGCAACTGGAAAAAATATAAATATAAATATAAATATAAATATAAATATAAATATAAATATAAATATAAATATAAATATAAATATAAATTGGTCGGCATGCTATTCATTTGAACAGAATTGCTTTATTTCCCCTTAACTAACGCAGCATATCAGGTAAAAATGTCACATCCGCTGCAGGAACCATCACTTTTACATTAGGTTAATAAAGCCCCAACAATGTCACCTCGACCGTCCGTGGAGATTTTAATGGCAGGGAGGTGTTGACAGCTGTCCGTTCGGCTCGTCCCAAACGGGAGACGAGGACGGGTCAGGCGCTCGAATTTGAAGGTGATTTTGTGCGGTGGTTAATCAACGGAGCTGCCCACACGTCCACCCTCGCGTTCCCTCCCTCCACAAGCCAAAACCTGTTCCTGCCCGAGGAGCGAGGAGCCCGGAGCCCCCTGGCACCACCCGAGTGAGATTCGGACAGAGGAGGAGAGGGGGGAAGGAGGGACGGTGCAGAGGAGAAGAGAAAGAGGGGAGGGTGTGTGTCCTGGGAGAAGGAAGACAGAAAGGAAGGAGGAAAGAGAGGGGAGCAGTGAGAGAAGAGGATAGATAGAGTTGCGGTTTATTTTGTACGATCGTAAATGTGTGTAAATGATCACCTTTTGTGCCTTCGTTGATGTTATTATTAGTTTACATGACCAGAAATGAAAAAAAAAAGCGTATTTTTCAGACTATAAGACACACTTTTAAACTCCTTAAATTTTCTCATAAGTGCTCCTTCTGTATTAATTCTGGCTGTGTTTACTGACCTCGAACCGATTTTACGTAGTCCTTGGCGCTCAAAAATCTGCCAAAATGTTTGAATACGACTTTGTTCAGCTACGAAGCCGCACCGCTGGATGGACTGTCGGAGCATTATGGCGACTGGAGTCAGGAGCCTCGCGGAGTAACACGTTCTGTTCTTCAGCGTCATATTATGTATTGTATTGTATAAGTATTAAGGAGCCCAAAATGTTAAGAAACACGCTGACGAACACGCCCAAGTGAAGAAAACTGATTCGGTGCTGCCATCACTCCGGGTGGATTAACCAAAGAACTCCAACCTCTAGATATTGGTGCCAACAGGTCGTTCAAAGTTAAATTGGGAGCGTTGGACGATAAAAGGCGAACGCACATTCACCGAGACAGAGGCGACGCCGGGCGAGTTACGCCACGATCTGCCGATGGATCGTGGATCTCGTTTAATGCGCCTTATTTATGAAAATAGACCCGTTCATTGATATTGCGGTTTATAATTCGGTGCACTTTGTAGTCCGGAAGATACAGTAAATCAAAATTCCTTACAGTCTTGCCTCATTCTCATTTTGTTTATTTTGATACGATCATAAACGATAAACTTCTGTGTCTTATTTATCATTATTATTAGTTTGTACGACCATAATACAGCAAAATACAAAAAAAAAGAAGACTGTATGTAAATATTTGTAAAAATTTATCATCAATGTACAGCAACCACAGATTTTTTTTGAATTTTTGAAATGATGTGATGAATAGTTGTGGATAAATGTCTGTTTTTTTCTTCTTCCTGCTCCTTTTTTCGACCTGGGCTTTCCTGTGGTTTACAGTGTGTGTAGTTTGTATATGGTGATTGTTTCTCTCTTGGTACAAACTTGAAATAAACCAAATCAATCAAAAATCAATCAGAAAGAGAGAGGAAGAGAGAGAGGGAAGAGAGAGGAAGAGGGGAGGATGTGATCTTGTGTGTGGAAAGGGAGGGAGGAGAGGAAGAGAAAGAGAGAGGATGACAGAAAGAGAAGAAGGAGAAAGGGAAGGAGAGAAAGATGGGAGGGTAATGTGTTGTGAGAGAAGAAAGAGAGAGGAAGGAGGAGAAGAGAGGGGGAGAGAGAATGATAGATGCAGAGAGAGCGAAAGAGGGGAGGATTTGATCTTATGTGTCGAGAGGGAGGGAGGAGGCGGGCACAGAGAGGAGGAGAGAAAGAGAGAGAAGGAGGGAGGGAGAATAATAGAAAGAGAAAGAAGGAGAGAGGGAGGGAGAAAAAGAGGGAAGGGTTATGTGTCATGACAGAAAAGACAGAGCGGGAGGAGGAGAGAGGGGGCAGTGAGAAAGGAGGAGAGGAAGAGAGAGAAAGAGAGAGGGGGAGAGAGAATGATAGGTACAGAGAGAGAGCTGGAAAGAACGGGAGAGAGAAAGAAAGAGGTGAGGATGAGTTCTTATGTGTCAAGAGGGAAGAGGGAGGGAGGAGGAGGAGGAGAGAAAGAGAGAAGAGAAAGAGAGAGGACAGCAGAGACAGAGGGTGAGGAGGAGAGAAAGAGAATAATAAATAGAAGGAGAGACGGAAAGAGGGGAGGGTTATGTGTCATGAGAGAGAAGAAAGACAGAGGAAGGAGGAGAGCAGGAGAGAAAGAGAGAATAATAGAAAGAAAAAGAGGTAGGGCAAAGAAAAAAGGCGACCCATCATTTCTGCAAAATCAAGATAATTATTCCATTCACGCATGTTTGAATAACCTTTCCTCATTAGTCTGTCCATGTCTCCAAAGAAGAAAATGCTCTGTTCCACCTTGTGATGTCATTTCAAGTTAACAGCTCCCCTTCACCTTTTGTTCAGTTACATGACATCACAAGGTGGAACAGAGTGTTTTCTGTTTGAGATTAGAACTAATTTGCAGATTTTGTGTGTTAAACATGTGGGAAAGAAACAAAACTTAAATTTAAAAACAGTTTTGTTCCTGCAGCAATGTCCATGTTGAACAAAAATAACGCCACAAGAACAATTCATTCTAATGCACTGTGCAACTGTGGTTTAAATTTACCTACGGGTAGAAAGAAAGAGGGAAGGAAGGAGGGAGGGAAGAAAGAAAGAAAGGAAGAAAGAAAGGAAGGAAGGAAGAAAGAAAGAAGGGAAGAAAGAAAGAAAGAAAGAAAGAAAGAAAAAAGGGAAGAAAGGAAGGAAGAAAGGAAGGAAGGAAGGGAGGAGGGAAGAAAGAAAGAAAGGAAGAAAGAAAGGAAGGAAGGAAGAAAGAAAGAAGAAGGGAAGAAAGAAAGAAAGAAAGAAAAAAGGGAAGAAAGGAAGGAAGAAAGAAAGGAGGGAAGAAAGGAAGGAAGGAAGGAAGGAAGGGAGGAAGGAAGGAAGAAAGGAAGGAAGGAAGGAAGGAGGGAAGAAAAAAAGGCAGGGAGGAAGGAAGGAAGGTAGGAGGGAAGGAAGGAAGGCAGGGAGGAAGGAAGGAAGGTAGGAGGGAAGGAAGGAAGGAAGGAGGGAAGGAAGAAAGAATGAAAGGAAGGAGGGAAGAAAGAAAGAAGGGAAGGAAGGAAGAAAGAAAGAAAAGAAAGAAAGGAAGGAAGGAGGGAAGGAGGGAAGAAAGAAAGGAAGGAAGGAAGGAAGGAAGGAAGGAAGGAAGGAAGAAAGAAATAAAGAGGGAAGGAAGGAGGGAAGGAAGAAAGAAAGAAAGAAAGAAAGGAGGGAGGGAAGGAGGGAAGAAAGAAAGGAAGAAAGAAAGGAAGGAAGGAAGGAAGAAAGAAAGGAAGGAAGGAAAGAAAGAAAGAAAACAACTCCGGATATGTTTGTGATGAGGAAACAGCATAACTCCATTTTCCAACATCCCGTCTCCATGGCAGCAGCAGGACCATCGGCCACCTCAGCCTCTCCTCTTCTCCTCCGTCAGTGAACGTGCCCCGGGGAGAAGCAGATTATTTTTTACCCTGCACGGCTGATTTTGTTGCGAGTAAAAATATGTTTGCAAAAAGATTATTTACACTTCATTTTCACTCTCGGTGTGGCGCCTCACATACAGTATGGCTTCATATTCCATGGCACTGAAACACGCTGTTTTAGCCTCACGGTGAGGAGGGAACTTTGTCTCAGGTTTGGTATTTTGAAAAAGTAGTTTGCTTATGTTAATTTAATGTTTTTAATGCTTTTAAACTCCATACACCTTCACTCGAATCATTTGGATTATTACCCATTGCCAGGGACCAAACAGAGAAAACGAGGGACAAGGTAGAAATAGAAGGTTAAATTTAATAAAGTCCAAAGTAATTTAACACAATCAAACCATCAACACACTGAGGGAACTTAAAGTCAACTGAACACAACCAAAAAAAAAAAAGAGGGGGAGGAAATTACATTAAACAATTCACTAAATTAAAACGTATTCAAAGCAACACAAAAACAAATCACTATACTACAGAAAAGAAATGCTAATAAAGTAACATTCACTAAACTAACTTAACAAAACCAGCTAAATAGTGCTCCCCCTTGGCTCAGCGATGGTGTAAGTAAATTAAACTATGAAGTACACACCGGCTCAGCACACACACCACCTGATTCACCATATACACCACCTGGCTCAGCATATACACCACCCGGCTCAGCATATACACCGCCCGGCTCAGCATATACACCGCCCGGCTCAGCATATACACCGCCCGGCTCAGCATACACACCGCCTGATTCACCATATACACCACCCAGTTCAGCACACACACCACCCGACTCAGCATATACACCACCCGGCTCAGCATACACACCGCCTGATTCAGCATATACACCACCCAGCTCAGCATACACACCGCCTGATTCACCATATACACCACCTGGCTCAGCATATACACCGCCCGGCTCAGCATATACACCGCCCGGCTCAGCATATACACCGCCCGGCTCAGCATACACACCGCCTGATTCACCATATACACCACCCGGCTCAGCATATACACCGCCTGATTCACCATATACACCACCCGGCTCACCATATACACCACCCGGCTCAGCATATACACCGCCTGATTCACCATATACACCACCCGGCTCAGCATATACACCGCCCGGCTCAGCATATACACCGCCCGGCTCAGCATACACACCGCCTGATTCACCATATACACCACCCAGCTCAGCACATACACCACCCGACTCAGCATATACACCACCCGGCTCAGCATACACACCGCCTGATTCAGCATATACACCACCCGGCTCAGCATACACACCGCCTGATTCACCATATACACCACCCGGCTCAGCATATACACCGCCCGGCTCAGCATATACACCGCCCGGCTCAGCATATACACCGCCCGGCTCAGCATATACACCGCCCGGCTCAGCATACACACCGCCTGATTCACCATATACACCACCCGGCTCAGCATATACACCGCCTGATTCACCATATACACCACCCGGCTCACCATATACACCACCCGGCTCAGCATATACACCGCCTGATTCACCATATACACCACCCGGCTCAGCATATACACCGCCCGGCTCAGCATATACACCGCCCGGCTCAGCATACACACCGCCTGATTCACCATATACACCACCCAGCTCAGCACACACACCACCCGACTCAGCATATACACCACCCGGCTCAGCATACACACTGCCTGATTCAGCATATACACCACCCGGCTCAGCATACACACCGCCTGATTCACCATATACACCACCCGGCTCAGCATATACACCGCCCGGCTCAGCAAACACACCGCCTGATTCACCATATACACCACCCGGCTCAGCACACACACCACCCGACTCACCATATACACCACCCGGCTCAGCACACACACCACCCGACTCAGCATATACACCACCCGGCTCAGCATACACACCGCCTGATTCACCATATACACCACCCGGCTCAGCATATACACTGCCTGATTCACCATATACATCACCCGGCTCAGCATATACACCGCCCGGCTCAGCAAACACACCGCCTGATTCACCATATACACCACCCAGCTCAGCACACACACCACCCGACTCACCATATACACCACCCGGCTCAGCACACACACCACCCGACTCAGCATATACACCACCCGGCTCAGCATACACACCGCCTGATTCACCATATACACCACCCGGCTCAGCATATACACCGCCTGATTCACCATATACACCACCCGGCTCAGCATATACACCGCCCGGCTCAGCATATACACCGCCCGGCTCAGCATACACACCACCTGATTCAACATATACACCGCCCGGCTCAGCATATACACCGCCCGGCTCAGCATACATACCGCCCGGCTCAGCATACACACCACCTGATTCACCATATACACCACCCGGCTCAGCATATACACTGCCTGATTCACCATATACACCACCCAGCTCAGCATATACACTGCCTGATTCACCATATACACCGCCTGATTCACCATATACACCACCCGACTCAGCACACACACCACCCGACTCAGCATATACACCACCCGGCTCAGCACACACACCACCCGACTCAGCATATACACCACCCGGCTCAGCATACACACCGCCCGGCTCAGCATACACACCGCCCGGCTCAGCATACACACCACCCGGCAGCGTATACACCACCCGGCTCAGCATACACACCACCCGACAGCGTATACACCACCCGGCTCAGCATATACACTGCCTGATTCACCATATACACCACCCTGCTCAGCATACACACCACCCGACTCAGCATACACACCACACGGCTCAGCATACACACCACCTGGCTCAGCATATACACCACCCGGCTCACCATATGCACCACTCAACTCACCATATACACCACCCGGCTCAGCATATACACCACTCGCCTCACCACCCACCATGAGCACATTCTACAGAGGAACCACTGAGAGCACCACCCTCCTCAGCATATACACCAGCCCTGGGCATTATACAGCTCCTGTGTCCTATATGGCTCATTGGTTGACTCTGCCGGGCCCGTTTAAGCTAATTCGGAATTATAAAATAATCATATTTCACAATTTTACCTCATGCATGGACTAAAGCCGCATTGCTTTTCTTTTAGGTGTTTTTATGACAGTTTTTGTAAGGCCGCTTCACTTTTTGGTTGCTTAGTCATAACATACACTCTTACCAGCTTGTCAAAACAGTGCCATTTAGTGCTTTTTATACATAAATATAATTAATATTATGCAGAATTAAGATAAGCATTTTGGCTCTCCACAATATATTTTGTTTCTCATGTGGCCCCATGGAAAAAATAAATGACCACCGCTGGTATACACCACCCGCCTCACCTGCAAAGACATGCAAGCCCCTCTACACACAATCTGTCCAGCCTCCTGCCCTCCGGGAAGAAGTACAGGAGGAGCCTCTGTTCCCGCAGCACCAGACCCACTAACAGCTTCATCCACCAGGCTGTTAGGATGCTGAACTCTCTCCCCTCTCTGCCCACCAGGCTGCCAGAAAGCTAGAAATTTGTGTCTCCCTTAAGAAGAACACTTGGAGGTTTCCTTTTATTTTATTATTATTTCTTTAGAAGATTGTGAGTGAGAACACAATTTCAGTTTTCATATGGAAATTGACAATACACTTTTTGAATTGAATGTGTGAATGAAACAAAACTCGATTTCGGGTATGTTTTTGATGAGGTAACAATATAAAATGGCTTAAAGATCAATTTTACATCATAAAGGATCTATAGTTATGGGTCAGATCTGTGGATATTTATTTATTTTTTATTTATTTAACCTTTATTTTACCAGGTAGGTCGGTTGAGAACCAATTCTCATTTTCAACGACGACTTGGGAATTAAGAATGCTTGTTTTTTATATATATTTTTGGGCAATAAAAACACATAATTCAACAAATACAAGATGGACAAAGTTAATGCCAGAAAAATAACATGGTCCAACTTCCAGCAGCTTCTCTGTCCTCTTAATAACTTTAATATTAACTTTAAACTGCCACTATCTGTAGGTTTAGGGCTATCTGCTGTCAAATAGGCTTAAGCCCATGGGATAAATAGAGTGAAAATACAGTAGGCCATAACTATGTAGATGAGAAGTGTCTAGTTGAGTTAACGTAGATTTATTCAGTGCTGTTAAAGCCTCGGAGGTAATGGAAACGGACAGATCTTTAATATTACATAGATTCTCAGGGTTAGCACAACTTTCTGTGTGATGTATGCCAATGTGTCAACACTCTCATCATTTCTGCTTACACCGCAACCCCTGCCAAGTGGTGCATACATCAAACTCCTACAGGAAGCCATAGCTCATCCTTCCTTTAGCAAAATACAACACGGTGCACTGTTACCTAGATTCTCCTGTAAGATAAATCTACAGATAACTTAAAAGGTTATGATGAATCTATCCCGCCCAGAATGCAGAGCTCCTTCCTATAGACTTGAGCCTGTGGTGGAAGGTAATGAAGAACAAAAGTAAAACGCGATAAAGGTGCACAGGGTAAATTTGCGGTTTGAGGTCCGTCACCTGCTTGTTTCTCTACTTTTTTAAGGTATCTGTATCTTTTCTTAAGTATATTTTAAGTAGATACGTTTTACTTTTACTTCATTACATTTGAAGGCAGGTACTTTATATTCCATTACATTTTAGATCTGGACAGAAAAGTAAAAAGTGCATTTTTTTGCCGTTTAACCTGCTGAAAAAAGCTGCCGAGACGTATTTTTAGCACATTTCATTTGAGTTAACGTCCCAACTTTGAGCAAATCAAATCCACAAACACTCAAAAACAGCAAGAAAAATTAAGAAACCAGGCGAATCAATTAAAATCAGTTACCATATTTTCCAGACTATAAGTCGCACCAGCCAAAAATTGCCTAATGAAGAAGAAAATAGCATGTATAAGTCACACTGGACTATAAGTTTTTTTCGGGGAAATTTATTTTATAAAATCAGAGACCAAGAACCAACATTTCATCTTGAGAGGCGAGTTATAGAAGTTATAGTAATAAAAACAACCCAATAGAAAACAATCTGTGTATGATTTGTTTGTTTTTCAATATAGAACCAAATATAAGGAATTGAAAAAACACTCTTTCCTTTATTATTTGTCTCTAAAAACAAACAAACAAAAAAAAAAAAACGGACAATGATTTGTTATTTTATTTTCTATTCATAAATAGGATTCATATATTTAGTCTATGGGCTGTCAGTGTGAAAAATTTAATATATAAGTCGCAGGACCATCCAAAGCATGAAAAAAAGTGCGACTTACCGTCCGGAAAATACGGTAAATCCTTAATCAAAACCACTACATTTGACGCTTTAATTGTTCCAAAAATCTCCGCAAAATACTGTGATACTTTTACTTGAGTAATCTTTTGCCCCTGTATCTGTACTTTAACTTAAGTAACGACAGCTTCATCCATCACTGCCTATACCCGACTGTTACGCAAAGAAGTATTTACCTCAGTACTGTACATGTTTTCCTCTTAGCGAAATCACACCATTTATTTATTTACATTTTTTTCACTACCTTATCTGACGATCTGAGATTACTTGTGATTTCTACATATAATAGCCATAGCCACAACAAGTTTCCTCAATAACATATAGACACTGTTACCTAGCAACTGAGTGCCATAACTACTAGTACCTGCTCCCGAGGCAGACTCCATCTTGTAGGATTTTCTGTCATCTAATTGGCCAGGTGGGTAAACACTGATCCCGTGCTCTGCAATCGTCCCAATCTCGCCGGCCTCTTCAGTGACACACAGAGAGCCATTATGCCAACCGGTGAATCTGCGAGGAACTCGACTGAAATATGAAATAGTCTCCGAGGCTGTGAACGCACACAGCCTAAAACGGATCTGAAATTAAAACGAAGCATCAACAAGAAGGACTCTAAACCACAATCAATTACAAATAATCCTCGAGTAAGTCAACCCGCTGCAGGGCCTTGTGGGTAATTACAAACGTGTAAACAAAGACTAGGTGCACAAGTCCATTTGTAAATATTCTGGCTGATACAGAGTCCTGCACGGGTTCGGGGACCTGCAGATACCCGACGGATGAACCGCAAATTTGAAAGAAACGGTTGAAAAATGTTGCTCTGTGTCGGATGCGGGTTCGGGTCCGGTCTGACTGCGGTTTACAAAACATTATGTGCGAACAAAAAACAGGGCTGTATTTGAGTGAAATGCAAAAATACCATTGTTTTTCCAAGATGATTAAATGTAAAATCTATATATTTAAGTTCAAAGTGACCCCGAGGAGCTGAAAAGAAAATGAGCGAGTGGACAGTGTAAAGTTGTGGCTCTTTTTTGGCTCTCGAACTGATTTTAATTCAGGTGCGGTTCAGGTGTCTGTATGTATTTATAGCAGGTCGGATCGGGTGCGGAATTTTACTTCAATTCTGTCGGAAAACGGGTCGGGTGAGGATTGAAATATGATGGGTATGAGCAGGTACAGTTTGTCAAAATCAAACCCGTGCAGGACTCTGCCTTAAAGGGCCACAAAAAAGTACACAAAAATGAGCTTTGTGAGCTTTCTAATTGAGCGTCCTCCTAAAAAAACATACTTGGAGCTGTGTTTTGTTTCATTCACACATTTCTGAGTAACTCTTTATTAGTCTGTGTACATCTCCGAAGCTCAAAATGCTCTGTTCCACATTGTGAGGTCATGGAGCTGTAGATGTCAAATTAACAGCAAAATGTTACGTTTAGTTCAGTCGACATTGACAATTCTAGGGTTGACCGCAAATTTGTATGAAATGGGTGAAAAATGTTGTGCGGGTCGGATGCACAAGGGTTTAATCTGCAGTTTACAAAACATCGTGCGCGAACAAAAAACAGTCCAATCCAAATGATTCTAGTGAAGGTGTATGAAGTTTAATAACACAGTGGGGCACTTCCTGTATTAGAACATGACATCACAAGGTGGAACAGTGTGTTTTCTGTTTGAGAGAGCCTAAGTATGCAGGCTTTGTGTGTTTGTGTGAATAAAACTCCAAAAAATCCAACTCTGGGTATGTCTCAGCTCTGAATGTGCATTGAAAACCACTATTTGCTGCCCTTTTGACACAATTTACGTCAAATAATGAATATTTCTAGAATTCTGTGAAAAAATCTTCTAAAGCACGTCGGTTCTTAACATTTTTCTAACCTGCCCCTTTATTCCTCGCCATTATAAGCAAGCCCTTACAGCATTAAGTGCTTGGTAATCCAGGTGACAATGAGTGGTTAGTGCCTCAAGGTCCACTCAAACCGCTGCTTTAGAAACACTATGATTAATACAAATTAAAAAAAGAAAACGGCAAAGAAATATGATGAAAATTCCTTCCATTGCTGGTAGTATGTGGTGAAAATGAAGAGGGGCTCCAGCGCGGAGTGAACCAAATGGGACGTGTCATGTGTCAGCAGCCCTGATCCTGACCAGAATTGACAAGTTGTCATAATTCAGACATTTGTTGAAGCAAATACATCATTCAGAGCCCAGGGAGACAGAGGCTAGATAATACGCTTCGGTTCCAATAACTTCAGCTACTGTACTGCCAAGGCCATCGGAATATTGACCAGTACGGCGTCCGGTGAAGGATAGAGAAGGATAGAGGGGCGTGTTAATAATGCATATGTACCACTGTAAAATAATGAAAAATAACCATGGTACTGCTCTTGATCAATTAAAAAACTACATGGATATGATAAACCATGATCTTGGGGTTTACGGGCCTACAGTGTATGACGCCAAATTGGCTCTTTTGGGCTTTAAGTCACATTAGAACATTGTTACTTCCTCAAAATTTACCCAGAGTTGTGTTTTATGTCATTCAAACGTCCAAACGACCCTTTATTTTTAGTCTGTCTACATCTCCAAAGATGTTGTTGCACCTTATGATGTCACGACGAGGTAGTTTTGAGTTTTTAAGGCATTTAAAAGGCATTTGTTTACTCTGCACCTTTTGCATGGAATACGCTACAGAAAGACTAGAAACTAACTCATTTAATTTCCTTTTAAATCCAAACAGAGCTTTTGAGACCAATTCCACAATCTGCGCTTGTTTTTCATAATATCTTTAAACTTTTATGTCTTATCTGTGTAAATTTGTAACCGTGTTTTGTGTTTGCTGCTGCCTCTTGGCCAGGACTCCCTTGAAAAAGAGGTTCTTAATCTCAGTGGGATATTTCCTGGTTAAATAAAGGTCAAATAAATAAAAAAAAGTTTTACCTTAAGTTCGGTAGAGATGGGTGCACTGTTATATTCTTATATTCTTGTAAATCTGTAAATTTTGTGTTATATTATAGTTTATTGTTTTCTACTTTATTTTATCCTATTTTATTTGTTGCATGTTTAGTGTTTGTCTACGTTCTGCTCCAAGTACCGCAGCGATTTCCTAATGTTCTGATCCTGTTCACTCATATGGCAATAAAACCTTTCTGATTTTGATTGTAGAGCTGAAATTATCCAAACGAGTCTAGTGGATTCTAGTGAGGGTGTCTGGAGTTTAAAAACACAGTAGAGCACTATCTGTACATACTACACGTGTTTTCCTTTTGAACTCAGCCTAAATATGCAGGGTTTGTGTGTTAAACGTGTGTGAATGAAACAAAACACAAATCCAGGTATGTTTGTGATGAGGAAACATTATTATAACATAGATCAAAAATAATAGCGTAAGATATCTGTACTGTCCAATATTCATGTTTTTTTGTTATTTTTGTTGTTTAAAATACCATACCTTTGGCCTGATCAAGCTAACCCGGGCCTGATTAGTACTTGGATGTGAGAACATTGAAGCTCAGGTCATTTTTCCACTTTTAATTTAGCATAGACAGCAGCAACAGAGCTAATATCTGTCCGCCTGGTTTCTTACCCAATGCAGTTGAATGCCTCTCCTCATCTGTTACTATTGTATGACTGGACTGCACTGTTCATGTACGTGTACGTCAGAAAGTTCAGCATTTACCGCCATGACACAACGCAGACACGAGCAAACGCCGGCACTTTTAGGAAAAAAGAAATCGAGAATGAATTTGAGCGGCACTTTTTTAGGAGCCTGTGATCAATACGAGAGTCCTTTTAGGAGTTTGATTTTCAACAATGGGGAAAATGAAAGAGAAATTTACTTCCTGAAGCTTGAAGAGGGCAGGACTGTTGAGCTCCATACCAAGGGCAACATTTGTATGAAACTCTTTTTTTGAGTTATCGAGAGCCAGTGGGATGTGGTGAGTTCAAGCTGCTCTCAGTGGTTAATAATTCCTCTTTTCCATCTGGATGTGATTCACTCGATAAACAGCCCGTTCAACCACACAAACCGCAGCCCCGTTACTTCGTGTGACGCGTCAGCAGCCATTTCCTAATCCACATGTCAACCATGTCCACGTCAGACTGTGGGAGGCGGGAGGGCATCCGGGTTAATGGTAACGCTGGAGAAGGTAAATCATAAATACAGGCTCTATGTGTAATTTTAGAGCGTTAATGAGAAATCTAAATAGACAAGGAAACTATTCAATTAAGAAAAAATGTATGATTTCAATTTATTTTATTTCAAATGTTGATATTATTTGTTGTATATTTTTCATTTTTTCTTATTTTTATTTTTTATATAATTTGTTGTTGTATATCATTTGTATATTAATTGTTATTATTTTTCATAAATGTTTTATGTTTTTAATGCTATGTTGTGCGCTGTTATTGCTATGCTGTTTGTAATTTCACTGAATGACGTTTCTTTATAAATGTAGTGCAATAGAAATAAAATATAAGTATATATTTAAAATGATATTTGTTCATGATTTTTTTTTAAGCTTACGTTTTATTTATTGCTATGTTTTGCGCTATTGCTATTTTGTTTTGTGATTTAACTGAATTACATTTGTTGGCAATATTGTAAAAAATATATGTATATTTTTGTATTTTATTTTATTTATTGGTATTTGGGACGAAGTTTTCAATGAGTTTCGTTCATCTTGGTTTTCTAATACTGACCATTCCTCACCTTCTATCTACTAAATGATTTTTTTTTTCAATAAATGAATGAGGCATCCAGGTTAATGGTAACGCTGAAGAAGGTCATCATAAATGTATATGTCATTTTAGAGCGTTAATTGAAAGTCTGAATAGACAAGGATACTATTTAATTAAGAAAAAAAACATTTATTTCAAAAAAAGATATTTGTAAATGTTATGATTTATTTTTATTTCATTATTTTTCATAAATGTTTTATGTTTTTATTGGTATGTTGTGCACATTTGTAGTCCAATAGAAATAAAATATAAGTATATATTTAAAAGGATATTTGTAAATGTGGCCATACCTCCTCATCAGATCTCAGTTCAGCCGGTCCGGGCCTGGTTAGTACTTGGATGTGAGACCAGTGGGAATTCCAGGTGCCACAGTGGGGCGTCGTCGTGTCCTTATGCAAGACACTTCACCCACATTGCCTAGTATAAAGTAAAGTGGAGGGTGCGTGGCCAGGACTTCCTTGAAAAAGAGATTACTAATCGCAATGGGACTTTCCTGGTTAAATAAAGGTTAAATAAAAATAAATACATGATTTTTTTAAGCTTACGTTTTATTGCTATGTTGTGTTCTATTGATCTTTGTTTGTGATTTAACTAAATAACTTTTTTTTTTTTCAAATGTAGGGCAATATTTAAAAGAAATATGTATATTTTTGTATTTGATTTTATTTATTGGTATTTGGGATGAAGTATTCAATGACAGTTTTGTTCATCTTGACTTTCTAATATTGACCATTCCTCACCTTCTATTTACTAATTTTATTTTACTTTTTTCAATAAATGAATGAAGCTCTTCAGCACCACTTTATTTCCAGAGCTGTATCTCCCTTTAGTCCTGCGGGATCTGACTCAGTCCTCCGGCACTTTTTTGGCCATTAGGTCCTTGGTGTTCTCGGCTCAATAGCTCTTTTATCAGCTGCTCCTACGGCTTCTTTTTGCCTCCCTGCAGCTTAGGCCCACCCTCCCCTCTGGCCCCCTCCCTCGGCTGCAGTTTTCCCATGCTCCTCTGCTCCTCTCCTGCTGCCTGTCTCTCCTGGAGGGACCGTCATGGCGTCTGTATGTACCGATGACCTGCGCTTTCCACGGCAGCGCATCAGATGGAGATAGGTTGTTTTTCTTTCCCTTTTCTCTTTTGCCAAGTCTCTGGAGATGGATTCAAAGTCTAGTCTTTTCGGTGGCATGTGGTTATCGAGGTTCTTACACTGGCTGTTTTAAGCTGGTGAAAAATGGGACTGGAAAAAGACGGAATTGAGTTTGTTGTTACTGTACGATAAGAATGAGCAGGGAAATAGTAGTTTTATGTTGTGCGGAAAACTCATCAAAGTAAATCAGTCTACATTTTAACTCAAATATAGATTTTTTTTTTCATTTTTGTTTTCACATTTACAGGGCAAAATGGCCTTGTGGCATTTTAAACATCCAAGATTACGCAAAATTGACTCTTGTGAGCTTTTAGTCACACTTTTATCTCATCAAAAGCATACCCAGACTTTTATATTGCCTTATTCACACATGCTTAAGTAACTCTGCACTCTCCCCAAAGTAGTTTTCAAAATCATTATAGTTCAAAAACACAGTGGAGCACTTCCTGTATTACCACATGACATCGAAAAGTGGAACAGAGTATTTGGAGTTTGAGAGCAGAACTGTAAATAAGCCTAAATATGCAGGATTTGTGTGTTAAACATGTGCGAAGGAAACAAAACACAACTCCAAGTCTGTTTTTGATGAGGAAACAACATTATAACAGATTAAAAAATGGTGTAATCTGGACCCCTTAATGTGTAGAGCTATAGGGAAGATGAAAAGAGATATTTTTGAAGCATTCATGTCTCAAATGCAGGGTTACTGAAACATGCATCTTTCTAAATATAACTCTAAATAAACCAATAATAAGAAACCTGTCACAACATGATTAAAAGCTCATAAAAGTCTGTTTTATGTAATATGCCTCTTTTAAATATCACAGCCATTACTGTTGTGATAAAAACATAGCAATCTGAAATTAGGTTAGAAATAAATGAGTTATTCCATCCATTTTCTTCCGCTTATCTGGGGCCAGGTCGTGGGGGCAGCAGTCTAAGCAGAGACTCCCAGACTTCCTTCACCCCAGACACTTCCTCTGGACCCGGAGGTGTTCCCAGACCAGCCGAAAGACCTCCAGCGTGTCCTGGGTCTTCCCCGGGGCCTCCTTCCTGTGGGACATGCGGGGAACACCACCGTCCTGGAGGAATCAGAACAGATGCCCGAGTCACCTCAGCTGCTCCTCTCAACGTGGAGGAGCAGCGACTCTACTCTGAATAAGTTATTCATCATCAAAAATGTACGTGAGTGGCTGATGTTTAACACACAAACCCAGCATATTTATATTTTAGAGTTCTTCTCTGAAATAGAAAACTCTCTGTTCCGCCTTGTGACGTTATGCAGTAATACAGGAAGTGCTCCACTGTGTTTTCAAACTCCATATACCCCTTCAATAGAATCATTTGGGTGATTTCAGATCTGGAGTTGCCAATCTCTACTGAACAAAAGGTAAAAAGGTGAACATGAAAACAATCACTACATGAACTTTCAGAGCTTTGGAGATGTAGACAGACTAATTATAAAGGTTTACTCAAACACGTGTGAACATAACACCAGGTATGTTTTTGGCCAGATTATAGTATTATAACATGACTTAAATTTCATCAGAAACAATTTTGTGTAATAAAGGACCTTTAACTTTTCCACATTCAAACCAAATTGGATCAAATTAGCTGCTACAGGACACTTAGCCCAGACTTTCACTTAAATGACACTTTGGGAAACAGAAATCCTGATCCTTGTAAATAACTCTAAATAATTCCTGCAACATTCCTTTGGGGCTTGGGGCTAATATTACCTTTATCTGTATTACATATTCTTTGAAACTATATGTGGAATCCCAGCATGAAAACAGAATACTAAAATAACCTCCGTTAAAATGTGTTCACCACACTGATACTAAAGAGAGGGATTTACTTCAGGGAAGAGAAAAAGATTATTTCTATACCAACAGCATAAAAATCTCACTCTGAGTCAACCAAGTTTTCATAAATGTTTGAATTATTGATGAAACACAGGATGTGTTTGGGAATGCAGAACAGTCGAGGGAAACTCTCCCCGTAGCTGAACATACTGTGTGCTGTTTGAGCTTTTCTTTAGGAAATCAACGTGGATTCTTGGAAATCTGGGTTTTTCCAGGGTTTCGAGAATAGAAAACAAATACTTTATTTGTGTAGCATTGTTATCTTGATGTGATGTTATTGCTTTGCCTGGGATGTTCCACACTATGGCATTAAACAAATATATCTTATTTATTCAATTACAGGCAGTTTTCTGTCCCCAAACTACAGCAAAACATGTGTTATTCCCGTGAGTGGGTCCACTTCTCCACAGATCTGACCTGTAACTTGGCCTCGTGAAGCGGCCTGCTTGTCTCCAGGGAGATAGTTAAATTATAAATGCCATACTGCAGAACATTTAAGGAATAAACAACATGGAGTTAAGCAGGTGGTGAGCCTCCTACCAGAAATGTTACACAGTGCACCTTTAAGGTTAAGGGCTTGTCTCCATGGAGACTGAGCACTGCTTTTAGTTCTTTCACACACTGTAAACCCAAACATTAGAAATAAGTTTTAGAAATAGCCCTACTAACTTAATTATGTCAAGTTGCTGTAACATGTTCTTCTTTTTGAGTAATTTTAACATTTTTTTTCTGAAAGTGAACTATTGTGGGTATAATTGAGCATAACTTAAAAACATAGATGAGGTACAACTTAGTAGAATTAAAAGTCCTGTTATTTCTATTGTTTCAACTGGGGATGATTTAAAAATAAACTTAATTTATACAGTACATACTGAAAGACAAAACAGTTTTGCCTTTACAGAAAACTATGAGGCAAATATTTGATTTGAGGTCAATGAGCACTTTTAATTCTGATGTTTTCAAAAGGTACAAGCAGCGAGCATCCAAGCTTTTAAGTTCTGGAAGATTGTGACTTTTAAGTTAATCAACTTAAAATAATTGAGGTAATCGATTGCCTCTATTTTTTTGCGTTCTGGTAACTTATTTGGGTTTACAGCGCAGTATGGCATTAAATTTATCTCATTGAATTTACACTGAAAAACATGTTTTTAAACTGTGACCAAGGTCGCCTCTCCACAGATCTGACCTGTACATTTGGCTGATGGTGTCACCAGAAAAAGCAATAACATCTCCATGGAAACAACCAGGTGTTGGGCCCTCCACCAGAAGTTATACAGAGCACCGTGAAGTGATCATTTCAACAGATGAAATAAATTCACAAACCACGAACTTTCCTTTTCATAAAATATTTTACAAGAGTGACATGTTTTCATAACCAAACAAAGACTACATTTCCAAAAGAAGTTTGACAAAATGTGGGCAGCATATGAGGTCAGTACGGGTCCAGCTGGTTTCGAGGTTAGATCACTGGACAAAAGAGAAAACGCACTCAACACTCAACAAGAGACGCAGAAATAAACCTAAAATCATACTTTCTCACCAAACGCTTACTAGTTCTTGTGATAAAAAGCCCCACATGACCAAACAAGTTGAGCTGACATGTTCACAGAAAGTACAGGGCGTCACAGCACTTCACATATTCTGTTTACTCATACACCGTCACCGTCCCGTTTTTATTTTTCCATCCCTCTTGCACTTTCTGTAAACAATGAGGCTGACCCATTTCGCCGGCCATTTACAGTACGTCATAGTTCATTGCCAAGGGTAAACGGAGTCAACTGCAACTCTGCTGAATTATACAGGGAGTGAGAAGGCCGTTATTACAAGCATCTGTGTGGCACCAGAGCGTGGAAGAATTACAGACTGGACTGAAGCGGGATTGGCACTGTGGTGTCATGTACTAACGACTTCATTTAAGGAGTAGACTCGATACTCAATAGCAGTTCTGTAATAGTGATAGTACTTTCTTTTGTATTACCACGTGGTCTTATATCTGTGTTATCCCTATAGATTCAAACCTTCTTTTTTGCCATTAATCTGCTAAACTTAGAGTGTGCACTTAAAAAATAAAAGTAAAAGGCTTAGGGAATGTGCAATCAAAACTGCACATAGGCTTAGGGAAGATTCAAGATTGTTTTATTTGTCATATGCAGGTTCAACACAAGGTCAACAGGGCAATGAAATGCTTAGGATGAAGAACCGTTGACTTGCTAAGATTCAAGAAGTACTAATAGCATGCAATAAATAGTACTGTTAAAAGTGTTTGCAAATACAAACAATATAGTAAAAAATATGATAAAATATAATAAAATACAGATATAATAAAATGGAATCAAATATAATAACAGAAAGGTGCAGGTTTAGGATTAAATAAGGTATAGTAGAGTATTTCACAGATGAGTTCTGTATTGCACATAATATGGTATTGCATGTGAGTTGTGGAGCAGGTTATTGCACAGATAATAGTGACAGTGGTAGTGATATACATGATATATTCATATATAGTGCAGCAGCAGTAAGAGTATAATGCATCATAGACAGTAGTTTAGAGCAGTGTTATTGAGAGTTCAGCAGCCTGACAGCTTGGAGATAGTAACTGTCGTTTAGTCTTTTTGTGCAATTAAAACTGCACATATGCTTAGGGAATGTGCAATTATAAATAGATACAGGATTGTCCAGGTCTTGCTTGTAAAAACAGCCTTAACTCAATCAACTGATCAAACTTTATTTGTATAGCACTTTTCATACATTGGAGTGTTTCACATACAACAGAAAAATGATGATTAAAAACAACAGCAACCCCACCCTATTGTTTCTCCCACATTTACAACAGTTTAGACAGAAAAAATATGTAAAGCTTGTAAAGGTTATAGTAAAAATAAAAAATGGAGAGCTAAAATTAGAAGTAAATTAGAAGTAAACTAAGTAAAATATTAATAATTTAATTTAAAACAAATATACTAATAAAAAAAATTAAAACAAGTAAAAGTTTCAAGTAAAAGCTAAATTAAAAAGATACGTTTTGAGTTTACTTTTAAAAATACGAACACTCGCAGCGGACCTCAGACCCTCAGGTAGCCTTAAAGGTCCTGTTGGTGTCACTTGTGGTCATATTTGGTCTCTTATCTATTTCTGTTCTATGGAGGATGTTTGTGTGGTGCTGATGTTGCTGTGTTGTCCGGTCTTTGTGCTAAAGCTGTGACCCCTTGTCCCAAAACAAAGTTCTCCCACGGGAGACAATAAAGGATTATCTTATCTTATCTTGTATGTTCCGTAGTGGTCCATGGGCGTATTGATACTTTGCAGAGACGTCACGCTGGGGGTGCCCTATAATGCATTTCTGTTGGTGAAATGTTCAGCAGTTACCATGGTGACGCAAAGATTGACTGAAAACTCACAAATCCGTTCAATTGCTGTGTTAAAATAAAGCTCAGATTAAAGGCCAACGTGAATAACAGGACTTCAGACAGAGCAGTGCTTTCAGATAGCGTCACACCCCAAGAGAATATCGATGACACCAGCTGCAAAGTATCAATACTAGTCTGTGTGGTCTTATACTTGTTCTGATACAGCTCAAGATCATTCTAAAGTGATTTGTTAAAGGTTCATTTCTGTCCTTTTTTAGCATCAATACCTGCTCAAATGAGTATCTACTTTCAATGCAAGTTTTAGTATTGATTAATATCTGATTTTCGGTACAATCTGGGGTTAAACATCAGCATGGGAAGGGGAGGGACTGGCCGTGAATCTGAAACAATACAAACCCAAACCCTCCACATCGGCACTATTGATTTCTCCTACTCTGGCTCCTTGTTTTACGCCTGTGATCACCAGCCTTGTTCTCGTGGCACAGAGAAAATGTATCTGCTACAGTTTTCAAGCAAGGTACATTCCCTGTTCAACAATTCTGCCTTTAATGAGGAGATTTTTCCAAGGCACCGCAGCTAAAGAGGTTCAAATGAAGGTTGCCTCAAGTAGAACTTAAACCTGACAAAAGGCCGCCACACACTACAGGACTTTTCGGGGTATAACAGTTTTTAAATGTGCGACAAAAAGCGCCCAACACAGACACGAGGAGGATCTTATGACATTTTAAATCTCTGATCGCAAAGTCTACAGCGGGATATGTCTGCAGACCTAAAACTACACAGTTGTGAGCGTGATCGCGTCAGCTGTTTCCTGTCTACAGTAAAACTACTCGCTTTGAGACTCTTAAGTGTTCAAATAATCAGAGCTCTGCACTTCTAGTTTAGATACAAGTCAAAACTGTGTTATTATTATGTGTGAAATGTGGTGCAATACTTCAAAAACAATTTTTAATGCACAGAAGGCTGACAAAGTGCACAGGAAGTAGAGTCACTATCACAAATCTGCAGCTTCACCTCGATTTGTGCACTGTGTGGATGTAAACAGACACACGTGAGGAAATACTCTGGCCTTTTTACTTTTAAAGAACACTTCAAACTGGATTCACAGTGCTGTTTTGTGGACTGGGTGCCATTATTTGCAGAGGACGCTACAGTTTATATTTACAACTTTACGAGACAGTAATAATTATCCATCGCTATTTCCTGAGTTTGTATGTTGCGCCTCTGTGTTCGTCACTCCTCTGCCCCTGACACTGTTTTATTGTCTGTTACCATAGCGTTGCTGAAGTTTGGTGGTTACGATATGGCAGAGCAGCTCAGAGTCACACTGACACCACACACGAGGAGCAGCGGCTACAAAATCGCACACAAACACAAAAAGTCGAGTCACGCCTCCCAGAACTCGGCGAACCGCAGCCGAAGTCGGGCAAATTCTCCTGTAGTGTGTGGTGGCCTTAACTTTTCAAATGTAGAAATTCTAGCAGTTACACTATCACCCCAATAGACAGGATTGCATGTATTTGAAACATTCACTGAGTCCATCCATCCATCCATCTTCTCCCGCTTTATCCGACTGGGTCGCGGGGGCAGTTTGCTGCCCAATACTCATAGCACCTGACCCCTCCTATGAACCCCTCTGCAGGTGGTGAGCCCACAGGAGGGTGGACAACATGGTCCTTGATGTTAGTTCATAGGGGTGCGGGCATGTTTTGAGTTGATGGGGGAAACCGGAGTACCTGGAGGAAACACATTCACTGAGTCAGAGCACTTATTTTTGTTGAATGGAAAAATCAATAAAGAATCATTGACTTTGATTATGACCACTGCAGTTTATTGAAAATATGTATCTGCCTGAAATCTATATAATCTATATATCTATAAAAGAAGAGGCCAATATTTTGTTTTAGCCATTCTGCTGCCTAAAGAATACACGACAAGCTTCATTTGAACAGTTTGTGCTTTTAAAAAAAGGGCTGTGGGTGAGTTTATAGTGAATCTAAAATAATACATTTGGAAAAGAGAATCAAAATTGGCCACACATATCGGTCCACAGATATCTGCAGAGTTTATCGGCCACTGGTTGCTCTAGAGAAGGTGTGTCTAAACTTTTTTCAACATGGGCCGCTCATCAAAACACATACGAAATGGAGGGCCAATAGAGGGCCAATGGGTCATAGACGGGTGCCCAGTACAGAGAATAATTGAAATATGTGTATTTATAACAGGCTACAATGAGTCATGTCAGGGACCAAACAGAGAAAACAAGGGACAAGGTATAAAAAGAAGTTTAAATGTAATAAAGTCCAAAGTAATTTAACACAATCAAACCACCAACAAAAACTGGGCCCAAACTGAGGGAACTTAAAGTCAACTGAACACAACCAAAAAAAAACACCACCAGACAGGGGACAGGACTTCTTAAATAGCCCAGGAGCCAACTAACTGAACACAAAAACAATTAACTAAACTACTAACTTATTTAAAGCAACACAAAAACAAATCATACTATGGAAAATAAACGCTAAGTAACATCAACTAAACTAACAAAACCAACTAAATAGTGCTCCCCCTTGCCTCAGCGATGGTCCGTCCGGGTGATTCAAACCGAAAAAAGGAAAAAACGCAAGTGTAAGTAAATTAAACTATGGAGTATAAATGAAAATGTAAATATAAACTTAATAAAATACTGACACTAGAGTGGTGGCAGAGGTATCCACCACAAGTCACTAGAACTTTATTCATGCTTAAATCATCCGTAGGACAGACTAAATATTTGTAAATAGCAAAAGTACCGCTTACAGTAATATGGGCCAAATCACCTGGAAGCCTGAGAGCCAAGATGAATTAGTCTGAGGGCCGCATTTGGCCCCTGAGCCATAGTTTGGATACGCCTGGTCTAGACTCTAAACAATTATCATCGTCATCGGACATGAAAAACCCATATCAGTTGAGCTCTAATCCAGTTATAACGCGTTTTAATGCCAGATTATCAGGAAATACGTGTTCGCATGCATGTTGTTGTTATTTTTACTTAAGGCAAAACTGCACGCTCGTCTCTGAAAGTTGTGAAAAGGTGAACTAAAGCGAGAGATAGAGTCCTACTTGGGTGTGAGGAGAATGTGCATGATTGCCCATGTGAATAATTCATATGAGTTTAAACCTGCACTCGAGTACGGTCACATTGGTCACATATTTATAGCCCATTTCCACCTTCAAGGCACTCAAAGCACTTGACATCAACGAACCACATTCATGCCCACGTTCTTACGCCAGAGTATAATTTAGAACTTTTTAAATATCTCACTCAGATATTCAACCTTACACCATTCAACCCTTTTGTTTTCCTCGTCTTATTTAAACCACTCTACGGTCCACACAGTTCCAGTAATGCCTGAGCAGCGGAGGCCTTGAACTATTGTCTACATAAAGTTTTTTTTCAGTTGCATTTTTCTGCTGCCACAGTTCTGCTTCACAATCACAACCATCTGTGGTAATTCGCCGGAAAAAGTAGTCCTTCCTGCTCTCCTTAATTATGCAATCCCTTCTGTGCCTCTCCTCCACACCCACCTGTCTGACAATCTCCTTCCTACTGACTTCCACCTCCCCAGACGCTTCCGCCTCCTCTGCCCCCGGCTACTCTCCGCTCACTCCTGTCTGTTAGCTTGCTGAAGATGTATGTTTACATTTAGAGGCATATTTGTCTGGGCGTTTCATCATTGAATTAGCAGAGTGGAATATGATGGAGGCTTTCCTGTGAGTCATGAGCAGATGCAGCGTTCTCCCCTATTAGACGAGGTTATGTATGCATCATTACTAACCTTTGAATAACTGGCAAAGCGGCTTCCAGCTGTGCTCAGATGGGGATGGATTTCTGCTTTTAAAATATGAGTCCAGATGAAAAATAATCCTTAAAAACATCACTGCTTTGAAATGAAAAATTCCCTTTTATCCTGCATTGCACTTAATGCTTGCACTAGTTCTTCAAAGGTCATCCATTGCATACCAGTTTGCTTTATGAAAAATAAATCAATGCAAATATTTTCATTCACTAATTTCCTCAAGTTAAGGTCAAGGTTTATTTATAGAGTGTTTAAAAACAGACTACTGCCCCTAAGTGGTGAACACTTGAAAGAAAAACAGCATAGGGGTAAACAATAAATAAGATGAGTGTGAACATGACAGACACATTTTGATTCACTTTAAAATTCTCACTTTGGAGAGGGGCCGGTCTGATATTCTGCTTTTTTAACCTATTATTACAAGTAAATATTAACCTGTCTAACACTCTGAATGAAGTTCTGCTATAGACAGTGTATATAAATGGATATAGACAACCCGCCGCGTTACAAATAGAAAGTGCTCATGGGGACACTTTGGGCTCCATCGACTCCGGTCCTGCCATTTTGATCTTAAAATGTTCAGATTAACTTAAGGCCGCCACACACTACAGGAGAATTTGCCCCGATTTTGGCTGCGATTTCTTCTCCCCGAGTTCGGGAAGGCGTGACCCGACTTTTTGTCTCCGTGTGCGATTTTGAAACTGCTGCTCCTCATGTGTGGTGTTAGTGTCAGATCAGAACCACCAAATGTCAACAACGCTACAGTAACAGCCATTAAAACAGAGCATCAGGGGCAGAGGAGTGACGGACACAGAGACGCAAGATACAAACTCTGGATATAGCGAAAATAAAGACTTTATTACTCACCTCCCATAAAGTGGTAAATTTAAAGTGCAGCGTCGGATCCACATTATCCATAGAAATCGTCCTCCACAAATAATGACGTCCAGTCCACAAATTCGCGCTATTAATCCAGTTTGAAGCGTTCTTTGAAAATAAAAAGCGAAAGTTGTTCCTCGCATGTGTTTAGCGATAGTGACTGAACTTCCTGTGGACTTTATCGCCTCTTTTATGTTTTAAAAATCCTGTATCTGAAGTATTGCACCACATTTCACAAATAATAACACAGTTTTCACTTGTATCTAAACCAAAAGTGTAGAGCTCTGATCTTTTGAACACTTAAGTCTCAATGTGAGCAGTTTTACTGCAGAGAGGAAACAGCCGACGTGATCGCACTCACAGCTTTGCAGCCTGTTTTCCGCAGACAGATCCCACTGCAGACTTTGCGATCAGAGATTTTAAGTCTCATAAGTTTCTCCTCGTGTCTGTGGTGTGCGCATTGTGTCGCACGTTTAAAAAACATTTAAGACCGAAAAATCCTCTCATGTGTAGCGGCCTTAATTCTATCATCTCTATGATCCTGGTGTTTTTCTTTGGCTATTTTGTTTGTAAATAAATTCCTATTCCTAAAATGGAACTTGGATCCAGCTTCACACCTATAAGTGCTGGTCTCATGAGCTTCATTTGACTGGAGCTGGAGCGTCCTCTCCTTTATACCCTGTATGAGTTCTACCATTATCAATCTTGTTAGTGAAGAGACTAACAAGGGACTCTCGGTGGAGTTTAAACCCATCAGTGCAGCCAGTTGACACGCTTCCAAAATAAAACATTATAATTTTTGGCTAAATTAACATTAAGCTCAGTACCTTGTTAGCAGTATTAATTCTGCTCAGCACCAACAGTTGTACGGACTCACACGGATCAACAGAAACCGTACAAAATGGATTCTCTCAAACCTTGGAACATCCTGGCTTGCAGCACAAAGCTAATAAAATATTACTTATGATATAATCCTACTGCTGACTACAGCCAATATCCTGAGTGCATGAAGAACTCTGAATATTTATTTCCTGTCTTTTGTACTACATGACCTGCTAATGTGCATGTGTGTGCATTTTACGGGTATGGTATTGAAGCAATTTTGTGTTTATTGAGGTGTTGTGTGGTAGACTTTTATCCAGCTTGCTCACATTTACTAACTTTTATTTATTTATTTTCTTTTATGATTCAACTCTACTGAGCTTTAAGCCATGTTAAAATGTTACTTTCTCACATGTTGTTTCATTTACAGAAGTTTGAGCTTTTATTCATTCATTTTATTTGTTTGAGTAAGGAACAACAAGAAAAATGATATGTATGTGCACATATTTGGGACTTGGTGCTCAAAAGGAGTAGGATGAAGTGTGTGTTTACATCTTCAAAGATCAAAATGCTCATTTCCACCATGTCATGACGTGTAGTTTTCAAGATAACAGCTCCTTTTATCTTTTGTTGAGTAGAGATTGCAAATTCCAGCTCTGAAAGTATTGAAACGATTCTAGTGAAGGTGTATAGAGTTTAAAAACAAAGTGGAGCACTTCGGTATTACCATATGGCATCACAAGGTGGAACAGAGTGTTTTTCCATTTAAACATGTGTGAATGAAACAAAACACGAGTCTAGTTATGTTTTTGAAAACACTTGACTTTGACTTTAACCTGTTCGATCAATGCGCACTTTCCCTGTTCAAATAAACAAACACAAAATTCATGTTTTGATGCATATTTTCTACCAAAATAGTTTTATTACCATTACAGGTAGTTTCCTTAAAGGGCGTATATTATGCTATTTTCGGAGCTGTCCCAAACATATCTGGAGTTTTGTATCAGTCACGCATATTTAGGCTGAGTTCTTCTCTCAAACAGAAAACACAGTCTCACACAGTCGCTGCAAAAAGTGGCTGTTAACATGAAAATGACCTTTACATAAAATCGCAAGGTGGAACAGCGCATTTTGAGCTTTGGAAATTTAGGGAGACTTTAGACCTATCATAAAGAATTACTCAAACATGTGTGGATGAAACAAAACAAAGCTATGTTTTTTGATGAGGTAACAGCATTAAACACGGCTTACAGCTCACAAGAGTCAATTTTGTGTACTGTACTTTACAATCTGTTAAGCAGCTCTTGTGTATACGCTTGGTGAATGTGGTTGAGTTGAAGTATCTGGTTCCTTTTCACCTCTGCCTGACTTTTGCTTAAGGAGCTGTGCCCTGGCTGAGCAGAGGCAGGGCAGACAGGAGCAGACAGGTGCACACTGGGAGCTGTGGTATCACTTTTACTTGGCAACAGTCACTGAGCGTCTGGGGGAGTCAGCAGGCGACGCGTGGCTGCTATTGTTAGCGTGCGCGCCTAACACAACACCGTGACCTTCAGCTAAAGCTCCCTCCATTCTCCCGCCTCAGAGAATCTCACAGAATATTTCATTTTCTCTCACCAAAGTCAAATATGCAAAAACATGACTTCAAATTCTTACCTTGTTCCATTCATTCCGCACTCTTTTTCACCTTGTTGGTGGCACATTCTTTCTATTTCTTTGATGGAGCGACGATTTTATGTGATATTTTAAACTCTTATCACTGAATATTGAGGAGCATAAAGAGCTAGAATAATTCTAGTACCACTCAATCCATTCTTGGCAAAATGTTTAAATTTTTTTTACTTCAATTCCATGCTTAAATAACTATAAATATTATAAATGTTTTCTAAGAAGAACTATTTGCTAAATATTTCAATATTTGGAATGTTACAGGAACAGCAATAGCATGTCCAAGGTGACAGAAAAGTTATGAAATGCATCTTTAAGACCTGAATTCCACATCTGGTCCTCCAAACGTTGTTGTCAGTGTGCAGCCCACCTCCCATATACATTGTCGCCACCTGGATTTAACTTAGCAAACAGGTACGAGGTTGCTGCTGGTCAGGTCCAGGTTCAGCAACAGTGTGTGCTCAAAGAATGAGGTCAGCTGAACCTGAATATACTGAATGACCAGGTTATTTTTCTTCCCTAATGGCACGGGGCAGATTCCAAGATGACAATGCCAGGATTCATTGGGCTCAAACTGTGAAAGAGTGGTTCAGGGAGCATAAGACATCACTTTCACACATGGTTTGGCCACCACAGAGTCCAGCCCTTAACCCCATTGAGAATCTTTGGGATGTTCTGGAGAAGGCTCAGACTCGACCATCATTAATGCAAGACCTTGGTGAGAAACAAATGCATTTACTGTGGCACCGTTTCGATAAGCTTCTGCAATGTCAAAAGATTTATTTCCATCCAGTGTTTCATTAATTCTTCACCAAGAACTGGCATTGTCATCTTGGAATCTGCCCGTGCCACCAGGGAAGAAAAAATCCATTGATAGAATAACCTGGTCATTCAGTATATTCAGGTTCAGCTGACCTCGTTCTTTGAGCACACACTGCTGCTGAACCTGGACCTGACCAACTGCAGCAACCTCGTACCTATTTGCTTAGTTAAATCCAGGTGGCAACTTGGCCAGGCAGTATATATAGAAGAATACTTGTATGGTAGGTCCTGTTTTACTCCTTTAATCCAGTAATTCTGGTTTAGTACTAGTTTAATTCTGAGTTACAAGTAGAGCCCTAGGTTATTGCTGGTTCAGTGCTGGATTGACAATTTTGCAGAGCAATCTAATCAATAATAAATAAATAAATAAAATCTACTATAGCAGTTGTTATATTGAAACAGATTTTGTCGACCCCTGATATTGTCAAAAGTGTTGATGTATTGTGAACCTCCAGCCCAGAGACCATGTCCCAATGAAAAGTTTGGCCCTCAGGAAGTTGAGTAGCGCTACTGTGGAATAACTGCACTTTAAACAGCCTTAATAAAGCATGAACAAATATTTTATTCAAAAAGAACAAATAGTTTATTAAGGATGATTCAGACTTAGTACCAAACCCTAATTCTTAACTCCATAACTGAGTACTTACTAAGCCCAATTCATTTTAACAAACTATTTTTTTCATTATCCATTAAGTCCTGCTTATGCTTTATTAAGACTAACTAGGGTGCTGTAATTATAAAGTGCTACCATCATCTGCATCTCAAAACAGTAAAACAAGCTCAGAGGGAGAAAATGAAACCAATAAAACCCTCTTTAAAAGTTTCAGACTGTTGTTTACAAAAGCTTGGGGCGAGCGGAGACACGACACCTTCTGCAAACTTCTTTAAATTTGGGGAAACACTTTGTCGATTTTGCCTTTGAGCGGCGAGTTTTCTTGAAAAACACGTTCATTAAAAATGCTAGTACAATGTTAATGGTTGACTTGGGAGTGGTGGTGGCAGATGCTCGGTGTTTACACGATGCTCAGGGGTACGGCACTGTGCGGCTCAAGGTCCTTTCTCTCAGTTAATGTGCAGGAGATCCACACAGCCACTTCACACAGGCTAAAGACAAAAGCCCCCCAAATAACCTATCGATCTTCTATTTAGCTCCCTGCGCCCTCTCCTCATCTCCGCACTGAAGTTTGAGATGACTTACTGCTTTTGTTCCAGCTGAAAGTGCCACTCGAAGTGTAGCCGAGTCAGAGGGTGATTTCAACTGCATTTATGGTACACAAATACACTGTAACCATTCATTCTACTTACGTCTACACTCTACGCTCTGTATCTATGTATGTATGTGTGTGGTAGCTTTAATGCATGCACATTTTTGTGTTTCAACTCATTGTCAAGTATTTTTCCTTACTTCTTATTTGTTTGCTGACTTTGTCCATGCAGGGTACAATCTCTTAAAAGGACAGAAATGCAAAATGGACTTCTTTGAGCTTTTTAAGAGGAACTCCGGCACGTTTGAAGCTAAAGTCAATTGCTAGAGGTGATCGAATACTGTCAGAAGCCAAAAAACAGCACAGATCAGTGTTGCCTCAGTAGAGATCTTGTGGTAGTGAGTCTGTCAAAGTAACAACCTTGTGTAGACCTTTGCACAGAAGAAGCTTAACACCACTTTCTAACCCATCTTACAACAGCCACAAGTCTAACAAACAAAACACTCTGCCTGGCTCACTCATTAGTGACTGGAAACGTTATAAAATAACTTCATAAGCAGCCTCACTTGTTGCTTCTGGCGGCTTGAGCCTCTCGCCGCCCCTGGAGTTGGTGATCGAGTCTTTTGGGCTTTCGCAATGCGCAGTGGGAAATCAACAGGCTAATGCTAAGGTTGCTTATAAAGTTATTTTATAATGTTTCCAGACACTAATGTGAGCCAGGCAGAGCGTTTTGTTTGTTAGACTTGTAGTTATGTTGTAAGCTGGGTTAGAATGTGGTGTTAAGCCTCTTCTGTGCAAACTGGCGTTTTACATGGAAGTTAAGAACTTGCCTCATCTCTATGCTAGCTTGTTACCTTGACAAGCTCACTGCCACAGCGTGCCGGAGTTCCCCTTTAACCATGCTATATCCTCATCCCGTCATCAAAAACGTACCTCGAGTTGTGCTCTTGTTTCATTACTCCATTAATGCAAAGTTGTTTTCTCTGAGCTTTCAAAAATGCTCCGTTCAAATTTGTCAGGATGGTTGTATCAGAGTTAAAAATCAGGGCTTGTAAGATCATAAACCATCTCCAGTCTCGTTCTGCGGTCCAATTTTATCCACAACGAACACATGGCTCTGTAAGCATAGCGTTCATGTGGGATAAGGACTTCATCTGTTCACTGTCCCATTGCTCATTCCCACTGCTGACAGCTAGTCCCAAGTACTGTAAATGTAGGGCAGCCAATGTGCAATGAATCCAACTGGCTCAAATAGTAGGGTAAAGAATAGTTAACAACTAAAACAGAAACTTTTTACTTCATAATAGTGAAAGTAGCAGTTGGTAAAGTGGTCTGAGAAATGTCACATTTGTCAATGTTCATGTCACAAAACAATGGGCTATTTTTTCTTGTTTACATGCGCTGCTCCCTGTTAAACTTGGGCGATGGAGCTTGCTCAGAGCATGCATTTTAATCAATATCTGCTGTCAGTAACACTCATTTTTAAAACTGCTATTAGGTCAATGTTTTTTCTTCAGTCGTCATCTAACCACCATCACCCACAGTGCACAATACATTTAGGACTTAAATACAACTCTATGTGTCAGGCAAATACTTTCTTTTTTATGTTTTAAAATTAAGAACTGACGACTCCAGAATGGTATGTCTCTGTATGTTTTATACCGGGGGAAATCAGTCTGGTCACCACACCTTCTGTTACACCTCAAGCAGGTCCAGACAGGACAGTGTAATCAGATGTATTTATTTCTATGATGCCTGTAAAATGAAGAAGCTCATTGGTCACCATCATTTACAAAATAACAAAAACAAAACTGAAGTTCTCTTAGATGAATAGTTTGGTGCTCGGCTTATTCATTCTGCAAAAATCTGTGATTTTTTTTTTGGCAGCCATAATTGTTTAGATACGGATGGACCATGCATGTCCCTAATGAGCTAATCCACCTGTCAATCATGTCCATCTGAACCCCCATTCACCACTGACCACAGAGTCAGGATTCCAGGCAAAACAAATCACACATTACATGGTGTTCTGGGCCCATGCCGTTCGGCTAGAGATGTGCTCTTACTTTTCGACTCCTAATTTGTCACTAGAAAGTTGTACACAGGTCTGTAAAATGTTTTCTTTGCGGCTGTAATCAGATTTCGAGCAGCATGCTGTTTGCTCTTATTTAAAGTGGACACACCCAGAGTGTACCTGCATGTAAACACTGACAGTGTCATACATACAGAGTAGGCTGCACACAGCAGCCTGGGAGCACTGGGCTGTGAGCCTGTGTAATGGAGGAAACTATGTGTCCTGGATCATGCCCCATGAATCCTCCATTGCGAGGGCGATGAGACCTGAAGGGCGACAGGCAGACGTACGCAGCAAGAGAAGGAGAAAGAGCGGAAGAGAGGAAGACGGAGAGAGAGAGGCAGAGCGCCCACAACCCAACGCTCTGTTAGGCGCCTAATGGACAGACAGCAGGAGCAGGCCGCCCGCGCTATAGGCCCCAGTGCTCACATACATGAGAACACAAACCCAGACAGGGACAGGCAGGGACAGGCAGGGACAGGCAGGCAGAGGTGCACTGAAGGGGGAAGTCTGAGGAGCCAAAAGGACCTGTTGCAAGGACAGGGAATACTTCAGACTTCATGAGTCCTTCAGTGTGCCTTCATGCATTTGGCCCATTTATCACATTTGGGAAGCATTTTTAAATTCCTTTAGTAAATGTGCTGTGTGTAAATAACCAAATATTCTTATTGTTGTCAAAATGTGGGCACTGTATCTGATTTACACTTTTTTATGATGAGCCTATATGTGAATGAGGATCACTTATACAGAACAAATTATACTCCAGTTTTGTATAATTGACATGTTGTATTTACTCATTTTTCCAGCATAATTACACCAAATAAATGTGGTCACAAACAGTAGAGCCCCAGTCTCGCAAATCCATCTCTTTCAAAGATTCAGTGCTTTTCAAAATCCCTTCCAACCTTGTATACATCACCTGCTATCTGGCTGGGAGACTATATGCATTTTAGCATCAAGGTGAAATGAAGTCTGAAAACACAGTGCAGCACTTCCTGTATTACCACATGACATCCCAGCCTAAATATACAGGGTTTGTGTGTTAAACATAACTCCGGGTTTCACGAGGAAACATCATTATAACATAGATCAGGAAAAAGTGCGATATGGGCTCTTTGAATCTGTACAGGTTAAACTCTAGTATACTCCCGCCTACTTCTGTTTTGTAACAACTACACCACTTGATACAAAGCTCTCACTTTCATCTCTACTCTCTGGGACAAATACAAATTGGGAGAGCATTTATTTACTATTTTATTTTAAGTATTTATTTGCTCCAATTGATACAGGAGCTCACATTTTCAAATGCAGGGCTATCATGGAGCACTCAGAGCATTTCTAATTGGATCAAAGTCTTAAAAGAAAAGAAACAGGCCTCACAATGTCTCTTCTTCAGGTAGACTCACTAATGAGCTGATATAAGCCCGTAGGATTCAATGGGTCATTCTTTCAACAGGAGAATGCACAGGGCTGAATAGGGAGCGCTATGTATAAATAAGTATGCATTCTGTGACTCTACATAATATGGGTTAATTAGATTGGTGGGTGACCAACAGCCATCACAACAGTCTATAATTGCAGTACGCTGGACAGTTCCCTATAGGATACAATATGCAATGTTCTAGTTTATTCATGTGGTGACAAATAATGAAACAGCCACATGTACGACAGCTCAGAGTTCTATGGTAGAATAACAGACTTGATTCGATTTGTTTTATTTTCATTAACTTCCTATTATTGAAATTGCTACAGACTCTGTTACACCCATAGACTGTAAATAGAAATGGACATAACATCTAATCCTAACATGTTGAGTCTGGGGTACTAAGTATTAGGTAAATACTAAGATATATACAGTACTTTAAAAAATAAGTGTTCAAAGTACAAAGTTTTGAGTATAGCGCCACAGTTACTCTTTCATTTGGTTGTAGTCGAGTCCAGTCACTTTCCTAAAGCCAAACAAATACATTTTTTAATCTGTTAAAAATAAAGAAGCAACTGATTGTTTTAATCGTGGGGCAACTCAAGGTGAACGTCTTCAGAAACAGAACTCTGATTGGCCATTTAACAGAACACATTACATGTATGCACATGTATTCAGTACTATGGCACTAAATACACTGTAGTATGTTTTTCAACAGATTATATAAGATTTGAGTTATGGTTGAGTTGAATTGCGGGAATATTATGTCAAATATCTAACAGAATCAGGTCAATTATGTTGCATTTATTTATTCATTTATTTTTTAAATGCAGGTAAAATAAGTTAAGTTATTTATGGTACACAAAATCTGAATAAAATGATGGCACCTTTGTTTTTCCATCCAACTCGGAGGTCCGAGGATGTTGCCTAGCAACACGCATTGACACGCCCCTTTTCCTCGGACAGCGGAAATTAGAAACTCGAAGGAGCAGTTTTGCAGTTAGTGGCCATGTTTTTTTTCAGAGTCAGACACACAAAATAATAAAATGGATGTGATGTCATATCCGAGATCTGAGTGGGAGACGGATGGACAAACGAACGCAGCATCAATGTACATGAAAAATGTATAAAATTATAAAGAAAAAACTACTGCCCTTGTACACATTTACAGGTGAAGGGAAAAGTGAGCTTTCAACATGATTTGATGATACACTTGACTCTCAAGTTTCCTGACTCATATATGAACTCATCTTCTAATGTTGCATTCCAGTTTTCCTCAGAGGCCAGATTTTCCAAGGTTTGAGTTAACTTGTAAATTTACACTGGAACACCCATCCATCTCGAAACTTTACAATCATAATGAAAAAAAAAGGAAAAACAACTGTAAGCCTTGTCATTTTTGTCTTAAAATGCTCATATTAACCCCATGCACATTATTGTGGTGTTTTTTTTTTTTTTTACTATTTTGTCTGTAAATAAATTCCTATTGCTAATGTGGAACTCAGCTCCGAACACACTGCATCCTTAATGTTTACCTCTTTCTGCTTTCAGATACATACGGAAGAATATATGGAATTATGCAGCCAAACAATATACAGAAACATCTCCAGACTTTTCACTGGCGTAGAATATGCACATTTGAGTTAGAGGTTTTACACATACTGTATAAATATATAGATTACTTTGATTTTCACAGAATCAGAAAATACCCTGAAGCCTCCTCGTAAAAGAACAGCCAACAAATAAAGCGGTAATACATGAACGGATGAGAGCAGCAGTTACATAAATGGGATAAGTCTGTTTTCGAGTGCCTGTAAATGACATAGCTGGAGGTTCGGTACACTACATACTTGAGGTGCAGATTGCACATTTGAGCCAGTAATGTAACACCCAATCTCATTACATTGTGTGGCATCCCCTGTGCAGAGTATGAAACATGGCTCTTCACATGCTCCTTGTTCAAAGCTGTGATCGTCGCTGACACACTAATTATGGAAAAGCACTTAGAACAGGCCTGAAGAAGCACATGCATTTGTTATGTAAAATAGCATATGACAAGAGCAGTGATGGCAAACAAGATTCCCAATTACTTTTGCATTGTATATTTAAGGGCGTAAACAACATACTCTAAGTAAGAAAGTGGCAATAATTGACATAGTGTAGCCTTCCACTGTAATCTTTATTCAAAGGAAAATCTTATGTAAAATCGACTATCGAGTGAGAAGGCAATGTACTTGTTTCTATTCTTAGGCCATTTCAGATCAATATTATGGTTTAATTGTGCGTTGAAAATCCATAAATGTGCAAAAATAAAGCCCATGCACATATGAATTTTCGATAAATATACAGTATGTCCGTGGCTTATTCATCTTATTACTTAAAGCTGCTGGTGGAGGATGCAGCAACTTCATGTTTCCATGGAGATGTCATTGCTTGGCCTGGAATTTTCTACAGCATGGCATTAAATTGTTTTATTTCCAAAGAAACAAGTTCAAGTTACAGGTCAGATCTGTGGCGAGGCGAATGACAATGAAAATGTTTGCTTTAAGGTATTTCTGAGCAATAAAAATACCTTAATTTACTTTACATGTATGATAGATATGTTTATAGTATGCTACCGTGGAACATTCCAGGCAAAGCAGTAACATCTCCATGGAAACAATAAGAAAAGTTGCATAGTGCACCTTTAACTATGGTGCTTAAAATAAACTCGCTTGAAGATGCACTGTGTAACCAATCGCTCATCTCCATGGTGATATTAGCGCTTCGCTTTGAATATTACACAGCATGGCATTAAAAACCTAGCTATCTCCATGACGACAGGCCAAATGCCTGGTCAGATCCATTCCCACAATAAGAACGCATGTTTTTCAATGCATTTCTGAACAATAAAAAACAACTTTGGCCAAAAAAAAAAAATGCTAGAGGCAAGTTTAACGCCACACTGCGGAACATTCCAGGCATCTCCATGGAAACAAGCAGCAGGAGAGACTGACCCTCCAGCGGAAAAGTTCCACAGCGCACCTTTACACTCTCCTTTCCTACATGTACCCTATACAGCCACGTGAATGTAGTACAGCTTATACAACTATGTTCTGAAAGCTCTGCTCATGAAAAGATTATGAAAAGACATCCACACTTAATTAACCCTAGTGTACGGAGCACCCACTGGCCTTTCGCTGTCTCTGTAGCCTCGGCACATGTATTCACCGAGGGAGGGGGTTCATTGAAAAGACACAAGAGGAGAACTAGGTTAGAGAGAGCCTCTGCCACGCTGCACTCAATAAGAAAAGGCCCTAAATGCATTTGTGTGAAGAAACCGCTCAGGGGGAACTCACCAGATTGATGGATACACGTTCTGCATCGCTATTGCCCGTGGAATAGCAACACCAAAAGCTTCTCATCGACAATTACAGCCGGGGAGCGTGGAGAGGGAGCCAGAGCCGTGGGGAGACCATGCATTTCACAAAGATATTAGGTTTGGGCCTCGTACTGAAAAAATACAGGGCTGTGGAGAAAGAAGAGAGCTCTCGGAGTGACGGAGTGAGTCTTTTAAAGGTGCAGTACGGTGGGGAAGTGTGGTTATTTTTGTGAGGCGTGTTGGGATGTTAAAGGGACTATATTATGAAAAAATGCCATTACGTCATCAAAAATATGACTGGAGTTGTGTTTTGTTTCATTCAGACATGTTTGAGTAACCCTTTATTATTTAAAAAAATGCTCAAAATGCTCCGTTCCACCCTGCGATGTCATGAAGTGGTAGTTTTAAAGTTAACAGCTACATTTTACCCTTATATTTTGGTAGAGATGGACATTTCCAGGGCTGAAATCATCTAAATGATTCTACTGAAGGTGAATGGAGTTTAAAAACAGAGCACTTCCTACATGACACATGACATCACAAGGTGGAACGGTGTTTTCTGAACTTGAGTTTGCATTTATTGAATTACAGGTGTTTCCATTGCTACAAAACAAGCTTGCCTCTCCATAAATCTGACTTGAAACGGCTTGATAGCGCAATCTGCTTGTCTCCATGGAGATAGATGTGCTCACACTGTAAAAAACAAAATCTAATCAAGCTAAAATGACTTGGATTAAGAAAGTTTTACTAAAATTTGAGTAAATTTCACTTGAGAAGTAGAATGATCTGCCAGTGGAATAAGATTTTTGTGCTTAAAACATGAAAATACATCTTGCTGCACTTAAAATAAGAAAAACAACTTTTTGCAAGAAATAAAATCAAATGTTGCTTGAATTAAGTAAAAAACACTTATTCCATTGGCAGATTATTTTACTTGTCAAGTTGAATCTACTCAAATAAAGTAAAATGTTCTTAATTTAAGTCATTTTAACTTACCTAGATATTGTTTTTTTCCAGTGCAGCACCACACAGCGGAACATTCCAGGTTGTGCATCTTTAATGAATCCATTTGCAATATATCAAAATTACATTGTGCGTTTTTTAAGAAGATTAAAGGGCGCTGCACACTACAGGATTTTTTGGTCTTAAACTATTTTTAAACGTGCGACAAAATGCGCCACGGACACGAGGAGAAACTCATGAGACTAAAAACCTCCGATCACAAAGTCTGCAGCGGGATACGTCTGGATACGTCTGCATAAAACAGGCGATAAAGTTGTGAGCTCGATGGCGTCAGCAGTTTCCTGTCTACAGTAAAGTCACTCGCTTTCAGACTCTTAAGTGTTCAAAAGATCAGAGCTCTGCACTTCTATTCTAGTCCAAACTGTGTTATTAGTATTTGTGAAATGTGGTGCAATACTTCAGATACAGGATTTTTAAAGCAGAAAAGATTGGAGATAAAGTCCACAGGAAGTAGAGTCTCTATCGCTAATCTGCAGCTTAATCTGCGCAGTGTGTGGATGTAAACAGAGACATATGAGGGTCTACTTTTGTCTTTATACTCTTAAAAAAACGCCTCAAATGGGATTAATAGCGCGGTTTTGTGAACTGGATGTCATTATTTGCGGAGGACAATTTCTCTGGATAATGTGGATCAGATGCTGCACTTTAAATGTACCAGTTTACACGAGATGTATAATAAAGTCTTTATTTTCGCTATATCCTGAGTTTGTACCTTGCGTCTCTGTGTCCGTCACTCCTCTGCCCCCGACGCTCTGTTTTATTGGCAGTTGCCGTAGCGTTGTTGTTTGGTGGTCACGATCTGACACTGACACCGCACAAAATCGCACACGGAGACAAAAAGTCGGGTCACGCCTCCCCGAACTCGAGGAGAAATCGCAGCCAAAATCGGGCAAATTCTCCTGTCGTGCGTTTTGTTTTGCTTAACAAAGAAAACAAAAATATCAGATCATGTTTTGTTGTGTTCAATTGTGTTTTTCAAAGTCAACTCTGATTCTTATTTCAGTTTCAATTGCTAAATAGAACACTTGAATCCACTTGTGTTTTTTTTTTTTATATTCAGTATGTAGAAGCCAACACAAAGAAAATAATAGAAATATTCAAAAATTTGGTTGGCGACCTCATTTCAAACGAGCTGTAAAAACACTGTGAGCTGTTTTTTTTTTTTTACAAATCTCCATGCTAGCTTTCTTCCTACCACTATCCCTGCGCTTTGGAGAATCCTTATCCGTATTACGCTAATGTGAGCATCGGAAATCCTCTCATTGTTCGCCTGCCGATTCAGTACATTTCAAGGTCACTCCTCGTCACCTGTAAATTGATTCTTACAGGAAACTACGGCAGCCCGATAAGCTCCAGTCTGAGTCTTCTACGGCCCAGACCGTTTAACCGCATTCCCCACCAGGCGCCTCCGCTCATTAACAACGTATTCCTGGTATTATGTATTATGATGAATGACATGTGATCGTGTCAGGAGCAGAAGACAGGAGCGACGTGACAGGCGCTTGTGCCCCCAAGACAATGCACGAAGCAGTGGGATGAGTGCATGAGTAATTGCCGATGTTATGGAAATGGTCGGAGGGTTTGTGAGGCTGGTTGTACACTGCACTTTTGATTATCCCAGACTCGACCAGGACTAAATCAAGTCTACATTAGAATTAGAAAAGGCTCAAACCAGAACTAGAGGAAATTAAATTAAGGAAATTAAGCAGCCATTTATTTTTGTTCAGTAGAGATGGAACAGAGTGTTTTCAGTTTGAAATAATAATAATAATACGCAGGATTTGTGTGTTAAACATGTGTTTTTTGATAAAGAAACATCAGAAAATAGAATAATACAGGCCCTTTAAACTAACTATATTGATCCACATGGGGCATTACTTGGACACAGTTGCTTACACTGCAGAAAACTAAATCTAATCAGGCTAAAATGACTTGGATTAAGATAGTTTTACCATGATTTGAGTACATTTCACTTGACAAAAAATGATCTGCCAGTGCAGTAAGACTTTTGTACATCTTGCTGCACTTGAAATAAGATAAACAACAACTTTTGCACTTAAAATAAGAAATAAAATCAAATGTTGCTTGAATTAAGAGAAAACACTCATTCCACTGGCAGATCATTTTTCTTGTCAAGCTGAATTTAACCAAATAAACTAAAATATTCTTAATTTAAGACATTTTAACTTACCTAGATATTGTTTTTTTCCAGCGCATTACAATATAGAAACAAAGAGCAACAAATATATGGTAATTTTTTTTTAAAATAATGGATAAGAGAAGGGGTAAGGAGATGCAGTGCACAGATTAAATGGTGATATGATATGAAATAAGGTCTATGACAAAAGCGTGAGCTGTAGTACAGAATAAGTGTGGTATGAATGTAGTTCTGTATTTTTCACTGTGACCATGTACCGTATGTATGAACATAGATATAAGAAATCTTTATCATATACCAACCTTAATGCACTAAGATCTCTGCAGTCTGTGACCTCAGACCCAGGGGCCAAAACCAGACCAGCATTTAAATACACCAAATTTACCTCAAATATAGTTTAAATATTAATGCAAAACTGCCTTTTTGTCTTTTTATCCATGTTAAACCTTTGAAATTGCTAGCAAACCTCAACCTCCCATACGTGCTTTGCTGCAATGCAAATAAAGCCTGCACAAATCACTTGACTGACTACAAACCTATTCCCCCTCATGTGGCCTTTTTCAGGCTCACCTCAGGCTCTCTGGTCTTCTTCTGTCAGGCCAAAGCTGCCACACTATCAGACAGCAGTAACATAGGCAGCATCTAGTGTTATGTGAGAAGTCAAGTCGACCAATCCAATTACAAACTGTGACTTTAAGTTTTAAAAAGCTTAGAGCTACTGAAATGAGCAATCACGGGCTGAAAAAACTGCATTTGACTTTGCTCACAGCACTACAGGTCAGAGCAATAACCTTTTGTGAGGGCTCGATCTTGACTCACAGCATCTACCAGCACCAGACCAGTCATTTCTCTTTTCTTTTATTCAAACTTGAAGAACGTAGTCTAGACACTGCCCAAGCTATCAGATACTTATGGTGAAAACCTATCATCTCTTGGGGCTCTGATAAGGAATCCATCTCCCCCCTCGGCTCAGTGTGGCTCGGGGCAGGGTGTGTGTCTTGGCACAGCTCGTGGAGGTCTCAGGCTGGAGTTAAAGGGACTGCAGGTGTTGATTAGACGTCAGCTCCACTTTGAGAGAGGAGGTGCAGCGCTAAAGGGACATACCTGATTTTCAAGGACACGCTCTGCATTTGAGAGACTGCCAACGGTCTGCCTTGTGCCGCTGTTCTCACGGCAACCAGGAGGAGAGGCTGCTGTGCGTTTGGCGCTGGTACAGGTACCTCACTGTACAATGACTTTTTAATCTTTTTAATCTGGTTTTAATGTGTGAGTCCCAAATAACATGGTGGGTTCTATGGCTTTAATAAATCACATTGAAAGTCTGTTAACATAATAATGAATCTTAATATTGTAGCTCTTCTGTTTATTGGAGACATTTAATTACAGTTATTGTAATAAATGAGCAGGATCTTGTTCTTAGACAACAGTAGATCCATACTGTTTAAAATGATGTGTTTAGTTTAGCATATTTCCTTTCTTAAGCTATCGACTGAAAGGGCTATTAAACCTATAGAACATGACTGGAACATGAACCCTCTCACCGCTCTGTGCTGAGGGACCAGAGCCAGGAGCCTATCACTCGATGTGTTAAAACAATGCAGGTACTGATGATGGGTTGCTAGGCAACTATTTGATTATTTATTGAATAAAGAGGTCTGCTCGTGTGTGTGTGGCAGTGTCTATTATTCATGAGGATGATGTGAAATGTGTTTCTCTTCTCTCATATTTTAGCAGTTTGTGTGTCTCCAGAGGAGAGATCTGCTTACACAGATACAGGGCTCAGAGCTGCAGGCCACACTGTGCAGTCCATAGCATGTGTGGTGGGTGTAGGGGATGTTACAGTGTCTGTGTGTGCGTGTGTGGTGCATGTGAGGCGTGGGTGTGTGAACAGACTTCTGCTCGTCCCAAGGCTCTGCTCCTGACATTTGGTCAGTGCCATCTCCACCTCTGCTGCTCTTAAGAAGCTTTGGAGAGCAGCAGCTTTGGCATGATTCTCTGTTTCTCTGTAGACTATTCAGCTGTGGAAAACAAAGTAGACGATTTAACTTCAAACACAAGTGTTCAACGCCCTTTACTCCAACAGATGCATGCTTTTGTCTGGCCTGGCTCTGAATGTCTAAATAAAAGTGGAAAAAGAGAATTCACTTCTGTGTCTCAAGTCCATAATCACACAAGAGCCTCCACACTGTGCTGGTACCACCTCCTCTGGTTGGTCACACGTGTTGTCTAACCTCACGCTGTCAGCGCTCTGCTCCATTATAGTGACAAATGACCATTCAAATCTGGAGCATCAACACAACACACCAACAGATGGGCTCTTGTTCAAGTCTTCTTTGACTTTGGTGGATGGACTCCTGTATCAGAGGTACAGCAGTCCTCCTTACAGGCCAGCTCCATTTCCAGAGGCTGCAGCATTATTCGCCATTACACTTGTCCTGGGTCCCTGTACTGCCAGGGCTTTAGCAGGAATGTAGGTCATGAGTGAAGGGCCCACCTCCACACACCCCTCCAGCTCAGAATCCTACTACATCTATGACGACTCTAATCCGTCCGGTCAGAGCCAGTTTGAAATTCAATCTCACTTTTCTCATTACAGGTTTTGGAGATACTGAGACCCCATATTGGTCCAGATATAGTCCGGCTCAGACTGATATTGTAGCGGTGCAATGATCCGTGTGTTAGGGGTTTTAGCAGCAAATAGCAGGATGAGGCTGTGAAGGAGATGTTATCAACATTTAAATTTGCGCTTCAAGATTTTAAGTCAGATGCCCTACACAACACAGCATTTATTGTAGACCGGTAATTGTGGAGTGGCAACAGCAATATGTAAAAGGTGCATTTCATACAGCAACTCCTCTGGTGGATGGTCCACCACCTGCTTGTCTCCATGGAGATGTCATTGTATTGCCATGTTCCACAGTATTAAATGTAACATTCATTCAACTTCAACCGTGAAAGTTACATAGTGCACTTGAAGGGCTTTATACGCTTTATACTAGCAACATTTATAAACATTGCATTTACAAAATGTATTGTAATGTAATTACCTTATGACCAAGAATAAATACACAATGCAAAAAACAAAATCTAATCAAGCTAAAATCACTTGAATTAAGAAAGTTTTACCATGACTTGAGTAAATTTTACTTGATAAGTAAAATAATCTGCCAGTTCAGTAAGATTTTTGTACTTAAAATATGAAAATACATCTTGCTACACTTAAAATAAGAAAAACAACAACTTTTTGCACTTTAAAGAAGAAATAAAATCAAATGTTGCTTGAATTAAGAAAAAAACACTTATTCCACTGGCAGATCATTTTACTTGTCAAGTTGAATCTATTCAAATAAAGTAAAATATTCTTAATTTAAGTCATTTAAACTTACCTAGACATTGTTTTTTTTCCAGGGCAGTGACACTTGTGGCCACACTGGTTCATCATCTCGTCAGACCTTAGAAACTAAGCAAGGCTGGGCCTTGTTACGTCGATGAGAGACGACTGGGAAAATACCAGTGGGACAGAAGTGTCCTTAGGCGAGGCACTTCACCCTCACTGCCTAGTCTGAAAGTGATGGTGGTGGTCGGAGGGGTCGATGGTGCAGACTGGAATCCTCGCCCCAGGGCACCTTAAGTACACCTTAATAAAGCATGATGAAAGAATTAATTCATAATAAACTATTAATTCAGGCTTACAACTTAAGGGGTTAGGAGTTCATGTTCGGGTACTAATGAAATAGTTACTAAGCCTGAATCAATGAATAAACTATGTGTTCATGCTTTATTAAAATTAATGAG
The DNA here is from genome assembly GCA_034769755.1 of Odontamblyopus lacepedii. Lineage (NCBI taxonomy): Eukaryota > Metazoa > Chordata > Actinopteri > Gobiiformes > Gobiidae > Odontamblyopus > Odontamblyopus lacepedii. Next base: position 12,967,511 of record CM068355.1, on the reverse strand, counting down.
TAGATATTATTATTATTATTATAAACTGCAACTGTATGGCGATTAAAAAATATAATAGTTCTCTCTAATAAGCCTAGACCTATAAATAAGCACTACTTTTATTCCTACAGGCACAGAAACAGTCACTAATAAACACTGGGATACTGCAGCATTCCAATAATGTAACATCATTCAGATCCTGTTGAATGGTGTGAGCAGCAGATCCATAGACATGACAGAAAGTGGGTCAAGAGGACGCCTTCGACTCAAGAGCCCACAGAGGAACCGACACTTTCTCTCCCACGATGCACTTCTCCAAGACTCCTTCGACACTTCTCGTCTGGTTTCGACACTGTTTGGAATATTCCCAAGCACTAAACGGTGAGTAATGCGCCACTGACAAGCGCGGATCCCTGCTCAGTGTTAGTCATGTGGGCTAACACTGACTGGAACCGCTTAGGAATCACTTCAAGTACATGTGAAGCAATTTCCTGTGAAAAGTTCATGTTTTACAGCCGTGTCAGTACAGGCTCATCAAGTGGAGGAGGTTATGCGTAATGTAAAAGTGTTATCAAAGGCGAGATTAAGTTTGGAGAGTTTTAAAGTTTTTAGATTTTTTAGGAAGATATCTGGAGTTGTTTGCGTAATGTAGCATATTTAGGCCTGTCTTTCGCTCTACTTCTTTAGTACTATTATTGGAGCATGGTCATTATGACAAAAATAGATGAGTAAAATTATGTGTGCTAATAATGAACAGAATTGTGCGTTTTGTTTTCTGACTTTTGTTTTAAGATAAGATAAAATATAACCTTTATTTGTTAGGTAAAGTAGTTCCAGTGTTTTTTTAGAGGATATGATTCACATAATATTCCAGTAATACACATCAGTACTACAGGAGGGTGACACAACAACAGTATGTGCAGGATTTGAACCAACAGCTCTTTTTTATATACAATACTGTGCAAAAGGTATAGGCTGATGTAGAAAAATGCTGTAAAGTAGAAATGCCTTCAAAAATGGAAGTTTTAATCATTTATTTTCATCAATCGACAAAATGCAGTGAATTAACAAAAGAGAAATCTAAATCAGATGAATATTTGGTGTGAGCTTTGCCTTCAGAAGAGCATCAGTTCTTCTAGGTTTACTTGCAGACAGTTTGTGAAGGAACTGGGCTGGTCGATTGTTCCAAACATGTTGAAGATCTAAGCCCAGATCTTGTGTGGATGGAGCTTCCTCACATCCTTCTGTCTCTTCATGTTAATCCCAGACTCACTCCATGATGTTGAAGAGAGTTCTTAATGACTTTTTCTTTTGTTCGCTCACTTTGCATTTTGTAAATTGATCAAAACAAACAATCATTAATATTTTTGAAAGCATTCTTTGTTTACAGCATTTTTTCACACCTACCTAAAACTTTTGCACAGTACTGTATATATTTTAAAGGTACTTGTTTCATTTCAGTTGTATATATGTATGTAGCATCCAGTCGGACTTAGAAAGGCCAGAACTGATGGTTAAAGGACTTTTAATGTTTCCTTCCATGTCATAGAACCAACGTAAGAGCTAGAAAGAACAAAATCATGGAAATTACCATACACCATATTACTGCTAGCTCATTACAGTTTTCAGTATATCGAGCTAAAGTTTCTTCCTTCACTTCCGCTAATACAGGAAGTCACCAAAATAAAAGCACAACCTTACCATTAAAGACCATGTACCATATGTAAATATATATAAGACCTAGTTTGACCTTTACAATATATATATATATATATATATATATATATATATATATATATATTACTATATTATGCAAAATTAAATCTTGTTTTTGTCATGCTACGTATAATGCTGCATCCTTGAAACTGCTAAACTTTGAAGCTGCAGCTATTGTTTTAGCCTCTGTGAAACGTTCTTGCTTCTCGTTGCACCAGGAAATATTGGAGACTTTCTGTGGCATCTCAGCGATACAAAAATACAAACATATTTTTTGAGAAAGGCAAACTATTTATGGTTATTCGAGTGCAATAGCTGATAACTAATTGTAAGTCAATTAAATACAATCAAACAATTCAAATACTGTCCCACTTTAACTGTATGTTTTAATTGTACCTTGGGTGTCCAGAAAAGCACCTAATAAATAAAATGTATTATTATTATTATTATTATTATTATTATTATTATTATTATTATTATTATTATTATTATCACAATTTATAGCAGTTCAATTAAGGCTAGAAAATGGCAAACTACCTCTTAATGACATCACAATGTGGAAAAGAGCATTTTGAACGTTAAAGATGCCAGGCTAATAATGCAGGATTACAAAACACAACTCCAGGTATGTTTTTCATGATGAAACAACACGAAATTAACATAACATACTGTAGGCTCTTTATGCCTGGATGTCGTTATTGTTGCACCCAGTCCAATTCTCTAACTAGAGCGTGTCGTGCCCAGGGACACAACAACAGCATGTGAATGGTTATGTTCGAACTACGCTGGGTGGAAGATAAAGTACGTTTCGAGGAGTGGATTTTTAGAAACACCAGTCAAGGAGAAATCTATGTTCCACTCAGGTTCGTGGAGTCAAATCATGCAGTAACAGCGCTCCTCTGATTGCTCACAGACTGGAGGAAAACGTGGTTGGGAAAGTGGTCCATTGCACAACTTAAAATTTCGCCACATTCTTCTGGGTCTCTAATGCATCACAATCTGACGCATTAAAAGTCTCCCAAAGTTGACTTTCGCATTCTCACTTGTTTTCATAATCTTGGGCAATCAGATGAGGGGAGGAACCCGTCCTTCTGTCGCGCTGGTGTGCGAGTCTCATCTCCAGCAGAGCTCTGACCCATTTACACTGTTTTTAGGCAAGGCAAAGTTTTTAAGGAGAGGCACATCAGTAAGATTTGGAGTTTGACAGGCATAACCTCTCCCGAAATATAAATGCAAAAAAAAATAAAGAAAGAAAAAGAGGGAGAGAGAGAGAGAAATATGTGGGCTTGGAGACGCTGCTGGCTGAGTTTGATTTGAGTTGAGTTGTGTCCTGGCGATGAGGAGGCACGGAGGAGTTGTGCAAGGCGGTGCTTATTTGGCGTGTTGCTGGTGGGTACGGGAGGTGACCGTGGACATGTGTGTGTGAGATAGTGTGCGATGGTGTGCGGGTGTGTGTGTGTGTGTGTGTGGGTAGATGTGCAGATTTGGCTGTAGGCTCACAGTGCGGCTAATCCAGAGTGAACATGGACAGAGACAAGAGATCAGCACCAGTGAATCAAGCAGAAACACACACAGAATTATGAACGAGGCATCGTACATGGATAGATTCAGATTTATATGAACAAAGAGGTTCTTTGAGAGTTACATGAACAGAATTTTAAATGCCTGCACTCAATATTTTACATGTTCTTTTGTGGATTCAAAATAGTTTTGCTGTCAAATGCAAAGTTAAACACATGAATAATGCGAGAAACATAAATTCTTCACTTTTTCGGCTTTGATGCTAACTTTGAGTAGGACTGTTCACTACTGCAGTAAACTGTACCTGTTGGAGATTGTGAGCAAGATAAATTAATAATATGACCTGAAAAGTAATTTGGGTCCTAGATGGAGCACAGTACAGATACTGAGCTGCCGGTTACAGGGCTGACATAGAGTATGCACTGTGACAGGAGGAGGACAGTGTTAACTATGTGTCTGAACAGAATCCTACCTGACCGACAGCTCAATGTTCTGGACCACAGATCTTGAGTAGAAAGACACACAGAGTAACAAACAAAAACCAGGATTAGGCCCCAGAGGGCCTAGATTAGCCTTGCATGGCGTTTGCACACTGAACAGCACTGCATGGCTACAGGCCTGGCACGCTTAAGTGCACAGCTATGGATTAGCGGTTAGCCCAGCAGTAGCTCTGATTATGCAGTTTGTGGTGACAGCCTAAGCACGACTCCATTATAATTGACCTACTGTGAAACCAAGCATGTTCACATTTGTCCAGAGTAGTGCCAGTGAATAAACCTCCATGTGCCGCACCTGGAGTAACATGGCGTTTTCCTCTTCCATTAGCAGTCAGACAAAGACCCCCTGCTCCTGGACTTTAATATCACCTCCAGCTCTTGGTCGCTCCCAAACAGTAATTATCACACTATGTTCTCCGGTCATTCAGCGAGAAGTCACTTAGTCTTCTGGTGGAATGCCATTACACAGGTTTGTGCCCCTGGCCTGTGTCATTCCTGGGCCAGTGGACAAATTCCAATTGAGATGTCAAATGTCCATTAGAATGTGTACGGTGTCTCAGTGATATGTTCCCCACCTCACAGCAGGGAGATTCAGGGTGTAATTTTCAGTCCATATACCTGAACTGTTGGATTCTTCCTGTGTTCCTCTACTTCTATAAACATTTTTGTTACATTTTGTGTATTTAAGTGTACTTTTTTATTTATCATTCACTTTAGATTTTACTTAACCCAGCCTTTTAGTTTTTGTCAGAGTATTTTTCAGCTCTTGGTCAAACTTTAGAATCTATTCACTAAAATAACCTTGTTGGCATAAGCAAAGGAAGTGAAATCAGTCAAATCATATCTTCTCAAAAACTCAACCTCAGCCTTGCCTCCTCTGATCACCAACAAGTCAAAAATGTGTTCTTTCTTCTTCAGCTTAGTTTGAGTAACTCATATTCACCAGTAGATTTAAACAAATAGGCCAGATGAATAGGCCTTGTAGAAGTGACCCTCCTAGAGTGATAGTGGTGGTGGTGGGGAGGAGAAGACTGAGAGGTTTGGGCATCTAAGAGTTTTGCTGATATTGTGAATGAATGTTGGCTGTGAATGGTTAACTTTCACAAACAGGTTACATGTTATTGCAAAGATATAGCATAAATTGGAAGTATCGTCTTTCCAGATACAATGAGGACATAAAATTAATATCACAGTGTTCGCTCTTCATCAGCTTACTCAAAGTTGTATTTCGAGCGATTCATGCATGTTTGAGTAGTTCTACATTATCCTACAAGCACATGAGGTTTAACTGCTCAGAAAATTGCTCTTTTCACCTACCCCTCATCCCCGCCCGCAGCTCTGAATCAAAATGTAGGGTTGAAAAAAGTTTTTACCTGTAATAACAAGTCAACTTCTATTCGTGCTGCAATTTGGAACAAGAAGATAATGGACCCATTTCCAGGTATTTCACATGAAGGTGAACAAAACGTATTATAGTTTCATCTTTAATACCTGAAAAAGGCCCAATGTCTCATTTTCATTTCACACATGTAACTACTCTTCCACAGTGAAACCCGTGCTGTTTTGGCTGTCCTCCACACGTGTCCCTGTCTCTAGCCGTCCGGTCACTGGCTGCTGTCCAGAGGGTTCACATCTGTCCCCTTTAGGGCAGTGAGCGGACATCGTCCTTGTGTTGCTATAGCTGCAGAAGGGCCCTGCCACGAGCGCTTGGCCTTACCAGTGTCCAAATGTGTCCGGGAGGTCTCTGTGCCCTCCGGCGTTTGGATGGAGAGCCTGGTTTAGAGGTCTATGGGACTTGGCCTGTCCACCTGAGCGCCGCACAGGCTCGATCCCACACCATAGGGGATTGTGCATGTTACTTTTAGCCTTTTTTGCTATATTTTCTGTAAGTTGGCTACACAAGTTTGGAGTGACTTTTCGCTGAACCCAGATCCACTGCATTCAGATGTTCTTGGCTCTTCACCCTCATGCTCTAGGGATGACAGATCTCGATGTGATTTCTGGATATTCAATGCTTTTATTTTGGCTGCAACGAAAACTATATTCAAACAGAAGATTGTGATCATTTTAATCACAAATCCTCATTGCTCAACAAAACATGACATGAAGAAAAACTTGTAATACTTTTTTCTTCTATGTATGTGAGTAAACTACGACTAAAATTTAAGATTCACATGCAGTGTTTAACTTTAAGGCCTGGACTTTAGGCAAGGTAAATCCAAAAGAATTTTCTTTACTCTAGCGGGAGTTAATTTTACTTCAAATTATTCTAGCATTATTCATCTTTCAGAGATTCAGAGTCTAATTAACAGGGGAGTCTACTGTCACCCTGCTGCCCGGAACCATTGAGGGAAAAAAAAAAAGAAATCATCCAAGCCAATTAGTCAGTGTAATCCCTCAGTCATCCAGGCAAGGTTCCATCGCAAAAGAAAATTGAGGTTTACTTTGGAGTGGCAAACTTTTTCCCCAGTTGACAGAATTTTCTTTTCTTTTTTCAAGGCCAACTGGGTTAAAATCAGAACTAAAGATCCTATGTTATGCAAAATTGACTCTTGTAATCTTTAACTCATGTTATAATGTTGTTAGCGCATCAGAAACATACTTGGAGTTGTGTTTTCACTGACATCTTTGAGTACCAGTAACAGCTACCTTTTATGTTTTGTTCAGTAGAGATTGACAATTACAGGTCTGAAATGATCCCAATGATTCTCATGAAGGTGTACGGAGTTTAAAAACACAGTGGAGCACATCCTGTATTACCACATGACATCACAAGTTGGAGTATTTTCAGTTTGAGAGAAGAACTAAATACGCAGGGTTTGCAGGTCTAGTACTGTACGGGTCCTTCAATATCAAACGCAAACATCATCGCTTATATTTTGTTTATAGCATCGTCCCTGTCACTTTTTGAAAATCTCTACTCCACCGTCTCTGACTTTGACAATCTCAGCCCCCCGAGGTTAATCAGCCCTGTTTACCATTTCGCCCGACTGTTCCGTAATGATCTAAAATGTCCATACACCACACGAGGGACAGCATCTCGCCTGCTATAACGCACACTGTGAGCTCATAATGCAACCGGACAGGCGACCCTCTCTTGCGATTTGCCTTCGAAATTTCCGACAATGGAACATGCTGTGCCAATACGAACCTCTGTAGTTACCCATAAGGCCCGGTGGCTGCCCTCACAACGTCAGCCAACCAAAGCGCGAGCCCTTCCCTTTCTTCACGCATCGCTAGCATCCTAAACATGGCGCTGGTGACCTTGCGAACAGCCATTAAACACCTGGAGGAATTTGAGCTTCATCTAATTACATTCGCCACCGCCAGCCCTTCAGCAAAAACGCAACTTTGACTTTGTTGGGGAAAAAGGGAGGACTTGTCAACTTAGGTTCAATATTAATTATTGCATGATGAATTGGACTCGATGAAGGAAAAACAGGGGATAATTCACAGGCGGGTGGACGAAAAGGAAGTGGGACAGTCCTTGGAGCACGCTCTCATTGTCCTCGCGAGTATTTGATTTTGGCATGGCACATTTAGCAAAGGCCAGGGCTTTTGTCGATCTGCTCACTGCCTTCTTTATTACAGACGCCAATATGAGCTTCGGTTCAGCTCTATATACCACAAAAGTCTTTAGTATTCAGATGGGGAGAACATTACTAACCAGCCTTGTAGACAATTGTAGGGAAGGAAGTACAATGTAGATCAATGGGAGAATAGAGTGACCAGGCAGCTCTATTTCTACTGAGAATTACAGAGGGTATCCTAAAACTAATTAAAGCTCCAATGATAGGAAAACACTCTTGTGAGCTTAAAGCCATGTTAGAATGCTGTTCCCTCATCCAAAACATGCCTGGAGTTGTGTTTTGTTTCATTCACACATGTTTGAGTCATCCTTTATTATTAGTCTAAGCTCAAAATGCTCCGTTCCACCTTGTGATGTCACGTAGAGGTAGTTTTCAAGTTTCCTTTTACCTTTAGTTCAGTGGAGATAAGTAATTCCACAGCTGAAATCATCCAAATGAGTCTAATGAAGGTGTATGGAGTTTAAAAACACAGTGGAGCACTTCCTGTATTACCACATGACATTACAAAGTGGAAGAGAGTGTTTTCAGTTTAAAGGCCGTTACACGTTACAGGATTTTTCGGCCTTAAACGATTTTTAAACATGCAACAAAATGCACACACCACAGACACAAGGAGAAACTTAGGAGACTTAAAATCTCTGAACGCAAAGACGGCAGTGGGATATGTCTGCGGACCACTGGATATAAAGTGAGCGCGATCACGTCACATGTTTCCTGTTTACAGTGAAACGAGTCACTTTGAGACTCTTAAGTGTTCAAAGATCAGAGCTCTGCACTTCTAGTTTAGATACAAGTCAATGTGTTATTATTATTTGTGAAATGTGGTGCAATACTTCAGATACAGGATTTTTGGCGATAAAGTGCACAGGAAGTAGATTCTCGATCACTAATCTGCAGTTTCACCTCGATCCGTGCGCTGTGTGGATGTAAACAGACACATGTGAGGAAACACAGCCTTTTTACTTTCAACGAACACCGCAAAATGGATTAATAGCGCGGTTTTGTGGACTGGATCTCATTATTTGCGGAGGACAATTTCTATGGCTAATGTGGGTGAGGTGCTGCGGTTTAAATGTACCACTTTACTTTAAGGGGAGTGATAAAGTTTTAATTTTCGCTATATCCCGAGTTTGTTTCTTGCGTCTCTGTGTCCGTCACTCCTCTGCCCCTGACGCTCTGGTTTATTGGCTGTTGTCGTAGCGTTGCTGATGCTTGGTGACACCACACACGAGGAGTACGACGACTTCAAATTCGCACACGGAGACAAAAAGTCGGGTCACGCCCTGAACTCGGAGAGAAGAAATCGCAACCAAAATCGGGCAAATTCTCTAGTAATGTGTGGCAGCCTTAAGAGAGAATCACAGTCGAAATACGCAGGATTTGTCTGTTAAACATGTGTGAATGAAACAAAACACGACTCCAGGTGTGTTTGTGATGAGAAAACAACATTAGAACATAGATCAGAAAATAGCATAATATGGGCCCTTTAAATTCTATTTTTTTTATCATTTCATGTACTTTTTCATGTGGTTATATGGTTAGGACCAATACTTAATTCTCTCTCATACAAAAGGTTTATGGAAATATGGCTGTCCATTGGCAAACAAACTCCCAGTCGCCACTAGTCGCTCTTACACATCATATTTACGCCCACGAGAATGGTAAAGTGTCTTGCCAAATGACATAATAACGGTATGCGCTGGATGCCGTTGGTTTTGAATAGCTTCTGTACAGTTGTAACGCTGCCTTAGTCACCGATGGCCAATACTGTTTTCTGTTGTTTAGTTAGTTGCCTATATCAGGGATTGCCAAACACTGCAGGCAGGGGCCCCCATAATAGCCGTTCAACTGACCCAGGACCCCAGTTAAATAAACTGTTGTCATTAAAGCAGACCTATAACACAAAATAGACTTTTCAGAGCTTTTAACCATGTTATAGTTGTTTCCCGTTCGCACTGACTCACCCGGAGTTGTATTTGGAGTGATTTGTGCACGTTTAAGCAATCTTTAATATTATTTTCAAATCGCCATATTGCCAATTAATCCCCGCGTTCACCTCCACCGGCATATGCCCACTTTACTTCATTTTTTAGTTTTATTTTTCACATAAATCAGCAGACTTGTTTTATTTATTAAGTCGGTTTAGATGAATATTACGGTTTAAAGTATGCAAATTATAACATACTATGTAACACATACTAGTATCACGAATCACGATCCAGGGGTGTCATAGATTATCACTCTCCAGCAAACACAAGCACAATATTTCTTCTTTAACATTCTGAAAATTCTGCTTTTAATGATTTACAGATGGCAGAACACATTAATCCACCAAATCTGGATTAACCACATATTTAAATAGCGTATTATATTGTTTGATGTAACACAAAAGTAAAAAAAAAAATAGACAAAAGGCGGTGTTATTATTAAATTATTTCTTTGATAATTGGAAAAGACTAGCTTAGATGTATAACCCTCTCCACGTCGGTTCTGCTTTATACATTTGAATTGTTTTCTATCCTTTTCCTTGTGAGTAAAGCTGTTCCTTAATCCATTAAAGATGAAGTTCCAGGTATTGTTGCTGGAGCAGATTTTAAACATCGCTGCTAAAAACATGCACGGACAGTATATTAAATTAGACTTTGTTCATTGGAGGTCATGGAAAAGAGAAAAAAAAAAGGCTGACAGTGGAAGAGCCGTTCCACGCGGGGTTCACGCTTGAGTGACCAGAGGCGTTGGTAATAGCACTTCGCTGTAGACAGACAGGAGGCCGAGCAGAGTGAGGGGGGAGGCCTGGCTTTTTGATACCATTGAAAAGCTCAGCCATGACTTCTCAAAGCAATTACTATACTGTCACTGTTGAAAATGGGGTGTCAAATTCAGATGACTAAAAAGAATGCAATTACAGGCAGCAGCGTCAGGAACCGCCTTCTATTGTTAACATATAGTTTGACCAGTGACTCCAGGAGCTCCAATTTAACATTTTTATTTTATTCTTTACATTTTAAAACACTTAGAAAAACACTTTATTTGCCCTTCGTTATCATGTATTTTTTACCTATTTTTTTTCACATTTTACCTTTTTAGAACCTATTAAGACCCCATTTTTTCCACATTTTTTCCACATTTTTCCATACTAAATACTGTATATGCTGCTCTAGAGGTCAAAATAAGGTCGCTGTATTTGCATTGTCCATTAATTAGGAAGTGTGCATTAGCATACTAGTTGTGGTTAGCCCTACCATCACGACAAAACTCTGCTCTGTCTCTAAGAGTAGTGAAAAACGCTTAGAAACTCATCAGGGTGCGTTTTTTTAACTCTAGCTCAGCTCAGAAAGTGAAAAACCTTATTTTTACTGTCTTAAAAGCAAAACTAGTTCATTTTAAAAGTTTCGTTTCAGTGATCCAAAGTTATTCTTCACTTGCATTCCGAGTATCCTCATTATTCACCCTGATGAGTTTTTTATAAGCACTTTTCACTACGGTCAGAGACAGAGCAGAGTTTTCCAGTGATGGTAAAGCTAACGACCACTAGTATGATAACGTGCACTTTTACATTGTTGAAAATGCGGTGTCATATTCGGATCACTAAAAAGAATGCAATTATAGTTTTTTTAATTTATTTTTTTAGTTTAGTTTAGTTTATTCGGTCATAGTGCAACAATACAAAACAAAACAAAACATTGTCTACAATCCACTGGATCATGACCGAAGGGTTTAGGCTGAAGTAAAAAGTACTTATAACGCCTAACCCTATTTAACAATGACAGAATTCCAAGAAAAAAAACAGCAAGTTTACATTTACAATTTCACCTGTGGATTACTGTACATATAATAGACAAAATATATTAATTAAAACAAAAAAAAAAGATGCATAATTCATTCATTCCAGAGCTCTATACCTTTCAAAACATAAAGCTTTATACCCTTTTAAAGGCTTCTACAGTCTTTGACTTTTTAAAATCATGGCTCAGGTTATTCCAAAAACTAATCCCTTTAACAGAAATATAATCACTTTTTTTTAGTTCTTATCTTTATTTTTTTTAAAGATCCCTGTTCTTCTAAGGTTATACTGACTCTCTCTTTGCTCGAATAACTCCTGTAGACCAGGAGGAAGCAGATGATTAAAGGCCTTGTACATCACTACGGCTGTGCTCAAATCAACAAGATCAAAAAATCTAAGTACTTTTATCTTAACAAAAAGAGGATTTGTTGGCGCATAGTAATTTGCATGATTAATAATTCTGATCACCTTCTTTTGGAGCAGAAGAATGTTATTAAGATTTGATTTATAGGTATTTCCCCCATATTTCCACGCAGTAGTGCAAGTATGGAAGGAACAGAGTGTTATACAGTAAATAAAGGGAATCTCAATTTAAAAGTCTTTTCATTTTACTAATTATGGCAGCGATTTTAGATAACTTTGTTTGAATTATACTTATTTGCATTTTCCAGCTCATTTTTCCATCTATATGAATGCCCAAGAATTTATGAACAGATACTCTATAATAATTATAGGCAGGAGTGACAGGAATGAGCAAAGCTTCTATTGTTAACATACAGCCTGACCAGTGACTCCTGCAGCTCCACACATAGTCACATACAATTTGGGCAGACAAGCAAAGCGTAGCCTCGCGGTGACAAAGAGGAGAGAACACAAATGAAGTGTCAGGCACAATGTGGACATGCCATTACCAATTTACATTTCACCTTCTGCACACCTTCAGCCCCAGTCACTCCACACGGCGCTCCGGGTTAGAGGAGGCGCAGTGAAAATAGATTTTGGAAAAGAAAGACAAAAAAATTATGAGAAAGGATCAGACAATAGGGGGCACAGTCTCTCTCCTGCTTTCTGGCAAATTTGTGTAATTCATGGACTACAGGATATGCTATAAACTAAAAGAACAGTATAGGAAGCAGCGTAGTTTATCCGCATCAGGTAAGCAAATACTGTAGGTGATCTTGCCCAAGCTACATTCAACGCTGCTGTGCCTATTAAGGATGCACCGATTCAGCTCAATTCTGATACTAAACTATAGATTTAAGTGTCTGCCAATATTTGATATCAGCTGATACTAGTGCAATGACTAAAATCAGCATTCACTTCCTTAAAACAAAAATAAAATAAGACAAAACCAAATAAGTTTATTTATCATTCAAGTATCGACAGAACAGCTTTGTATAAATAAAAATTCAAGCACTATGAGACTTTCTAGGCCAAATACGACCATAAATTGTCTAAACACATCAATGTTCAAACAGAATATTGGCTGAACCAACATTTGGAAGCTGATATTCAACCCAGCAATTTTTTTTGTAACAGTGCCAAAATCCAATACCAGTATTGGACTGGCGCAACTCTAGTGCCAATATTTTGTTCCCCTTTTATTTTATCTATAAATTTTTAGTTGGAGAGTCCTTCAAGACATAACCAAGCACTTCTATTCATTTCATTATTACTATTTTGAAATAACTCCACTCTTGCTTCTACATTTTGAGACTTCTAAGTCTTCTTAGTGTTGAGATTCACTGTGTGAGAACGGCTTCCAAATGGCTAAGGTCTATCATTTCTTTGCAAAAATTACTGTAACAATGCAATCGGCCGACAAAATGGCAAAAACACCAACATCAGTCAAATCAGCCCGAGCCGTGAGTACTGTAATGGCGCCTCATATTAGAAGGCCTGTGTTTAAAGTGGAGTGCTGAATCATCCCAGTTCTCCAAACCACAGCTTTGAAAGCATCAGTTCCACAGATTTGATGGCAGCGCTTTAAGAAAGTGTACTGTGATTTCACCTCCCACGTCGCTCTCCCGCCCACTCCCCAGTGTTCTGTGACTGATTGTCATACTTTACTTCTCAGTCTAGCCGTCTTTCTCCCTTAAAGCATAAATTTGCATTATATAAGTACCTGATTTTTCCCGTGCATTTTAGCAAAATATGTCTCCCCGGTACATCTCTATCATCTAAGCAGGTCTTGAGATAAAAATGTCCACTGTGTCCCGTCTGCCTCTAATTATACAGCGTTTTCTTATCTGATAATTAGGAAGTGCACAATAGCATGCTAGTTGTTGTTAGCTTTGTTCTGGTCTCTGAGAGTTGTGAAAACATTTATAAACTGAATAATCAGGACGCTCGGAATGCATAAGTGAGGAATAACTTCGGACCACTGCAAACCCTTTCAAATCAACTAATTGTTTTTCTCGTTTTTAATCAGGTACAGCTCCGTTTATGTGATTTAACAACAACACTCGTAGACTGTACGTGCCTTTCTCTATAACCGCTGCTGTGAGCCTCGTCATTTTGCTCTTAAAATGTTCGCATTAACTCACTCCACATGATCTTGATGCTTTTATTTTGCTATTTTATCTCTTAATCAACATATGAACATTAATAACAGACCAGTACGGTGCTTTCTTTCCCCTGAGGTCGCTCCTGTCTATACACAGGGAAGCAAAATCAAAAATTCAGAAAGAGTTGTAAAGCTTTCACGGGCTGAGATGAAGATGTTGCTTGTATAAACATGTGTTACATTTAATTACATCATCGAGGTACAGTAAATCCATGAGATGAGCAGGCAGTCTACGTATTTTATGTTTATGACAATACAATGATGAGTTCTTCCATTGAGACTCGACGTGAGCAAATTAATTTCTTTTGCGCTTGTTGGCTGACATCACTTTGCTGTATTCATCCAGAGGAAACATCCTTTGAGGCAAAACATGACCTTGAATGTACATTTAGTCTATGGTACTCACTAACAGACTCAAACATCAAGAACCATAGAGCTAAAATGTTAACTCTTAACCAAATGCATTTTACTTGCCCTTGATTTTTTTTTTCTTCATTCAAAACAATATAAGAAATCAGAAATATACATTAGCACTGGTATTGGAGAAGTAAAGAAAAATGTATCTTGCCCTGGTACAGATATATTGTTTAAGCTGCTCTTGAGGTCAAACTAATTCAGCTGCATTTTTATTGTCCAATAATCAGAAAGTGCATGTTAACACACTTGTTTTTGTTAGCGTTACCGTCATGACAAAACTCTGCTTTGTCTCTAGTAGAGTTCTGAAAAGTGCTTATAAAAGTCTTTATATTGAACCATTTGCAGATGTGTTTCCAACGTGGTTTTTAACTACAAACTGCAAAGAAAACAAACCTACCATATTTTTTCCATCTACAGGGCGCTGCATTATAAGGTGCAATATCAATAAACGGGTCTATTTTCATACATAGGGCATAACGAATTATAAGGTGCATCAAGCGAGACGGATACTTTAGCCCGGGCATCCACGATCCATTGACACTCGCCCAGCATTGTCTTGGTGAATGTGCGTTCGCCTTCTGTCGTCCAACACTCTCACGCATCTCGCAATTTAACTTTGAATAACCTGTTGATACCAATATCTAGCAGTTGGAGTTCTTTGGTTAATCCACCAGGAATGATCCCAAGCAACGAATTAGTTTGCTTCACTTGGGCTTGTAAGTCAACATGTCTCTGAACAGGGGCCATTTTGGGCTCCTTATACACACTGTAATATGATGTTGAAGCACAGAACGTGTTACTCCACGAGCCTCCTGACTACAGTCGCAGTAATGCTTCGACAATCTATCCAGCGGTGCGGCTTCATATCTTAACAAAGACGTACGAAAACATTCTGACAGATTTTTGAGCGCCGTGTACCACATAAAATCGGTTCGAGGTCAGAAACACAACAAGAATTAATACATAAGGCGCACTGTTGATTTTTGAGAATATTAAAGGATTTTAAGTGCGCCTTATAGTCTGAAAAATATGGTAACTTATATACAGGACATGCATTTCAAAACTCATACATGTAGACTGGCCTATTCATGCCATCAAACCAAGAGACCATAGCTGCACCGTCTGTTTTTAACTGTCTGCTTTGAGCTACATGTCTTAACTTTTGCATGTCAGTGCACCTTATGTACATGTAAGGCCATGAGGGTCAATAAAAGCTGGATAAAAATAAAATGTATTATTACTTTTTTTGGGGGTACATTTTATAATGTACTTTTGCACCTTTTATGACAAGACTAGATTGTTTTAAATGTTTTGTCAGTGGTCCAAAGTTATTCCTCACTTACCTTATGCATTCTGAACATCCCAATTATTCACCCTGATAAGTTTATAAACTCTTTTTCACAACTCTTAAAGATAGAGTAGAGTTTTACAGTGATGGTAAAGCCAACAATTAGTATGCTAATGTGCACATCCTGATTATCGGATAATAAAACAGCAGCAGACTTATTTTGACCTCAGAAGCAGCTTATACAAGTACTGGGGCAAGACACATTTTTCTGAAATATGTGTGAAAAAATCAGGCCTTTAATAGCGTTACATCTACAATACCAGTACTAATGTATATTTCTGAACTTAGATCTGAAGTACTTCTAGTTCAGACTCGTGGTCAGGATTGGCCAGGGTAAAAAATGGTATCTAGATTTTACCTTTTGCGTTCTTACACACACAGCCCCATAAAAATTGTGATTAAACTCACAATAAAATTAATAAAATCAAGTCTAAATAAGGACTAAACTTGGGTCAAACCAGGACCATATGCAATCACAAGTCTTAGAAATTGACATTAGCACATATGGAATGCAATTCTGGATATTTCAGGGACATATAACATTATTTTTGTCACTGGCTCACACTGATAAATCTTGTAAACAAACACAGTATTTTCCTAATTTATCCAACAGAAACACTGCACTCAGCAAGCTCTTGAAAACACCACTGCAACTCCTGACAGACCATTTCTCCTGCAGCCACCGTGACTCATGAGATTGTGAGTTGTTCGCCCTCTTCAGAGACCACCAGGGGCCAAGTGACCAATTCACTTAGTGCAATTTGGAGGCACTGATGCATTGATGTAAAACAGCATTCCCCTGCAGACAGGCCTTCATCAGACCCCATAGAGCTGAGAGGAGGACGAAGCGCTGAGTAATGGGAGTAAATGAGCTTTGGCCTGTCTGGGTCACACTCCTCTTTGACTGTGGCTTCCTCTACGGCAGCAAAATAATGTACTGCAAAGTAAACATGGCAATTTATGTCACTATGTCTCTTTGAATTTGTCTTTTGGACCTTGGGTTACAAATTTGAGCTATGGAGAAAGATGGATGAAGAGATAAAAAAAATGGTAAAAATTAAAAACATGCATTATGGTGAAGGCCCTGGACAGCCATACGATGAGTTTGTCTTTTCTGACAAGGTTCTTGTTAAAGTCATAGAGCGTATATATGAGTGGACTAAGTGAGTGTGACGTCCCCACAGCGTCAGCGCCGTTCAAATGAGGCTCCCGATGTCACAGTTACAGGAGCGAATCTGGAGCCAGGCTCCATATTTGGAAATCCGACCTCGAGTATCATAGCAACCACAAGAGCCAATCATGATTGAGGTAATTAAATGTGCCGGTCCTACTCACCAGGGAGCAGCAATACTCTACTCTGCACCATTCTGCATGGACCGCTATATTTCTGTGATTCTTGAGAATAATAAGGACATTTTTAGCTTTTATCATCAAACTTTAAATAGTAAGTTTAAGTCATTGATTTATGTTCTATGTTCTGTTACATGCGAACAACATTAGAGCTTAGGCAATTTAACGAAATTCCCTTTACTTTATGCTAGTTAAATTATAGAATATAAGAAATAGTCAATCGGGGCAGGAAAGCGGAGAGGGGAAACGCACTAGCTGTCAATCAAACCTGTTGCTAACTTTAGGGGGCAGCGACCTCGGGGTATGAAGGCGTCTGATTGGTCCATTATTTATGTTCATATCTTGATTTAGGAACAAAACAGCGAAATTAAAAATCCAGGATCATATGGAGCGGGTTCGTACAAACATTTTAAGACCAAAAGATGAGGCTCAGTGCAGCAGTTACAGAGAGTGGAGCGATTAGAGCTCAATGTAAGTCAATGGGGAAAAGGAAGAGAAGGAGCCGGAAGAGCCTCCTGGAGCACTTCCTGTTTGGCTAGCGCTTTAGCGTCATATTTGAGGCAATAAAAATAATACAATCAGTAAATTTTTTCAAGCTACAGGAGAAGCATGGTTGCTGCCAGTGGTTCAGGGCGTTGCACATATGTGATTGTAGCCATCTTGGGGTTCTGGGTTTGCCTCTGATCCTCCACTGAATGCCAAATGTCTCTGCCATCGCTCTCTTCCCACTTCCAACAGAAAATCTATAATCTAGAAAAGGAGCACACTGCATTTTATTACAGATCGTAATCCAAAATTAGTAAAAAAGTAGCCGTAACAACAAATACAAATACTAATGCAGTAGTCTTATATAGTGCTTTCCAGATGCTCAGTCTCTCTACAGTTTTGTGTATTATTCATTCACTGTACATTCTGTGGTGGTAATCTGTTATTGTAGCCACAGCTGCCCTGAAGTAGACCGACAGTGTCTCTATGACCCCCACCAACACACACCATATTCACGCATCAGAAGCATGCATAATCTAAAATATGTAGGACGCTGAGCCTATAATCATTAAGTAGCCATCTGAACTTTCCCAGCTGTTTCTGAATCCAAACTTGTAAAGACTCTTCTGATTCTCTGGCCAGAATGCTCAAGCCCTTGATTATAGTCAAAATGTGGTTTGTTGTGCTGGGTTTCGTGATAAGGCGAGCAGTGGCATCTAAAGCTGGAGGAGTTTTGCGGATGTAAACAGTTCACTAGTTGACATGAGCTTGGCCTTGTGGGATGTAACTTCAGCTCGCAGTGCCCGCCATGCTGCCAGCTCCGCCGCTTTATTGCCTCTCAGGCCGACATGCTGCATTCACAAAGTTGGACCCGTACACTCATTTAACTTCTGCAACTCCGCTCCAAAAACACTGTCCAACTGTTTGTAATTGTCTTGATGTTTGGGAAAGTTTATTGACGGAGTGGTAAATAGAAAGACAGAACCTGGGCGTCTTCGTTAAAGCAACACTATTTGGACTTGGATACAACTCATTTAAGAAGGGGTCGGTTATACAACTATACTGCTATGGCGCAAATTAAGTTTTTTTGTTTTGAAACTTTGTCAGTTGTAACTACTTGTGAGCAAACTATAGGCGACACAGTTTAGGAAGAGATTTTCATTGACATTATGGACTTTTAACTTTGCTATAACCCTCAGTCTTTTCTAAGTTGGCAATAAGCTTCACTCAAAGAAATATGCACACAAAAATCGCTGCTTATTCCAAGAAGAGCAATCCTGTGAAGATACCATTATAAAGCTTTTGATTATGTTTATACCATTTTTCAGATGACTACAATGACGTTAATGCATTCGATTACTGTCTACAGTATATTTATGCATATCTGGCAACAAAAATGCAAGAATCTGCTCTAAAATGATGGAAGGCTGTACAGTAAACTATCATTTAAAATGAGTCAGTGTAATGTTTGTTATATTGACCAGTTGTTCAATATTAAGGCTTGTAGATACAGCACATGTTTCAAGTCATATGAATAATGTATTGTATCTTTAAATGATTAAAAGCATGACTTAAAGGTCCTATATTACGCAAAATCACTCTGGTGAGCTTTTGGCCATGTCGTAATGTTGTTACTTCATCAAAAACATACCCGCTTTGTTTTGTTGCATTCACACGAGTAATATTGGACCCCATCCACACTAGTACATATTCGAGTCATTTTCGTTGCAGATGCAGTGTTCGTCCACACTAATCCGATGGAAAACCGCTCCAGAGATGGAGCGATCTGGTGCCACCGGCTCCCATGAATTCATCTGAGTATGGATCTGATCCGGCACTGTGTGGACACCTGAAATCAGTGATACGCTGACGTAGGAGCTCTAGTTGCCGTCCTTATTGGGCCACGTCACTGTGACTTGCATCTTCCTGATTTGCTGGGTTTGTGACATCGGTCATGTGACGCTATTGTGGAAAACAGTTTAAACAAACTGGAAACACCATAGCTAGAAACTGAACCTCGTTGTCGGTCCAGGAAAAGTTTTCATGCTTGCCATCTTCCTCGACTTGAAATCGGCTGCTTCAACTTCAGACACGGTGCACTTCCACTTCCTTGTTTTTACCGCCCACGTGACGTTGTGACGCCAGCCCAGTCATGTGATTCGGATTTCAGGCAGTTTCGCAGACACAGAAACAACATATCTGGATGCAAATCGTTTCTGATACGGTGATTCGGTCATTTGTTTCACAGTGTCTGTCTACAAATCCAAAGCTCAAAATGCTCTGTTCCACCTTGTGATGTCATGAAGCTGCATTTTTCAAGTTAACGCTACCTTTTACCTTTAATGCAGTTTCCAGGGCTGAAATTATCCGAATAATTCTAGTGAAGGTGTATGGAGTTTAGAAAAACAGTAGAGCACTCCCACTGTGTGTTTTCAGTTTGAGAGAAGAACTCTAAAGCCTTATTATG
Source organism: Odontamblyopus lacepedii (assembly GCA_034769755.1). Lineage (NCBI taxonomy): Eukaryota > Metazoa > Chordata > Actinopteri > Gobiiformes > Gobiidae > Odontamblyopus > Odontamblyopus lacepedii. The sequence continues at coordinate 12,947,790 of CM068355.1, read as the reverse complement.
CAGAGTGTGAAAGAAATAAAACACAACTCCAGGTATAGCTTTGATAAAGAAACAACATTATAACAGATCAGAAAATAACACAATATGGGCACGTTAAATATGACTGTCTATGAGCAGGCACATTTTTAGTTTGATGACATTACCCGTTAAGAAAACTATTGTACAAACTGTGAAACTCCTCAAAACAGCAAGACAACGGGTCACAATTTACAAATTGTCTCGATGCTTTGTAAGGTTTACTGATTGCCACAGCAAACAGCTTCTGCTTCCTTATTATTAAACATACAATGAAAGTTAATCCATCCAAATGAGTTTTTAATCGTTGTGCTAAAAGACTGCAAACATGAATAAACCTTGATTTGCGTGTCTAGCAGATGGTCTTTTGAGGAGATAAAGTAATGAGCAAACTGGAAACCTCAGAGATCCCGAGTTAACTTTTGTGTGCAACTTGGAGCGAGAAAGATAATGCATTTGCAAATTCATTCATTCCACAACCTGACCTTTCCTGGATATTACCATGTGCCGATAGCGTCCTGTCCAAACATGACCTTATGTTGGTAAATACTTCCATGGAAACGGATTTTTAGAAAGTCACCGTTTTGGAATCTGAAGACCCGGAAGACTCCGAACGGCCTGACTGGTCACTATAGGTTTTGTATGGGTGTTTCTTCAAGTTCAGTGTTTGTGAGTGAAAACCTTATTGTCCTTGCTGGTGCCATAAAGACAGAATGGACCGGTGGTTTTCAGCAATGACACGGTGGCTATTTCACGCTACTTCCCTGTTGGTCAATGGCTGGGCTTCATCATTGTTCTGAACCGTTGTGTTGCTTTTTATGGGCCCAGCTGCCACCTGTCTGCCATACAGTCTTATTGAGCGCCGCCGTGACATTTTTACTACTCTGGGGCTGTAAATGACAAGCAATTTGGAGGCAGAGCACAGCGCGCATTTATGCATAAAGAGAGGTGATATGAGATTAGGCTGTTTGATCAAAGTTAGAAGGGTAATTTAAAGGAAGATTTGGCCACCCGTATACACTCGCAGTCAAAAGCTTGGATGCACCCGCTCATTCAGTGTTTTTTCCAAACATTTGTGAAGCTTTGTGCACCTTGTTCGACTTTTTAAACTGTCTTAGAAGTTAAATAAATCCACTTAGAGCATCCAAGTGCAATTAAAAAACTCTTGACTGAGTATACACATAATTCAGGACATACAAACATGCAAAAAAAAGGAATTTAAACAGGTAAGACAGGTCAAAAAACTGTTCTCTACTCCCATGATGCACCTGCACGCGCCTTAAATAAAGGAGCCATAGGCCACAAACTAATAAAAAAAAAAAAGTAAAACTTAACGTAAACTTATGATTAACGTTAGCAATAATTAACCGAAAGAAAAATGTAAATGATCAAATTATTTTTAAAAATAAGCAAATATTCACCAAATCATACGCTAAAGAATTACCAAAATTACCAAAAATCATGCATTTTAAGCAAATATTAAATTGAACAAAATAGGAATAATTATCTCAATAATGAAAATACTACAAAAATTACAAAACTGAGTTTAGGCTACAACATTTTTTTTTATCACTACAACTTTTCATTTTAATACAGAAGACAACAAATATATGAAGTAAGATGTACAGAATTATGTAGTAAAGAAAAAAAAAGTTACTTACTAAATATTTTTTGACAAAGCTAAGGGTGGCTACTTTGAATATAAAAGTATGTTATATAGTATAGTATAAGAGTTATTTATCTTTATTTCTAACAACATAGTATAAGAGTTATTTGCCTTTATTTCTTACAAGTTATTTACCTTTATTCTCCTTATATTTTGCTTCATATATCTGATGTCTTTTCTATATATATATATGTGAGGTGCGTCAGAGAAGGCTTGCGTAAATCTTATCAAAATCAAAAATAGAAAGGCTCCCACACGCGCAAAAAGTCAGCTTTATTTACAGTGGAGCGACATTTCTCAGCTTTCTTCAGGCAACATCAAATTATCAACATGTCAAATACTTAATAACAATAAATCATCTCAGCGTTTTGCTTGATAAACACCAACATTATATCTTCCTGGGGCCCAAAGAAAAAAGTGTATTGCAATATATTTTTTTGTAATTTTCTATCCATTTGGAGGTAAATTAACACCTTAGTATTTAGATTTAGTTCATTTTAGTTTTATTTATAATTTTGTAACATGTTCTCTGTAATGGACACTGGGGACATTTTGGTGTTAAATCCATGTGAAGTTAACAACTGAAGATTCTACAGCCGCCTCAAAACATTTTTAGACTTCATTTTAATTTATTCTTATTATCATTGTGCTGCCACAAACTAACTCCTATTGAGTTTTTTTTAAAAATCCTGGACATGATAGTCCACTCATATATACAGTCTATGGTACTAAGTGAGTGTGACGTCCCCACAGCGTCAGCACCGCTCAAATGAGGCTCCTGCTGCCTCGGTTAAGGGAGCAAATCTGGAAACCAGGCTCCATATTTGGAAATCCAACCGCGAGCGTCATAGTAACCACAAGAGCCAATCATGATTGAGGTTGTTAAATGTGCCGCCCTCCTCATGGCAGAACAGCGATGCTCTGCACCATTCTGCACAGGTCGCTGTATTTCGGTGATTCTTGAGAATAATAAGGAAACTTTTAGCTTTATAAAAATAGAGATAGTAAGATAGTAAGTTTAAGTCACTGATTATGTTATATGTTCTGTTAAGTATGAACAATTAGCTGTCAATTAAGCCTGTTGCTAACGCTAGCGGCAGGGACCTCGGGGAATGAATGCATCTAATTGGTCCGTTATTTATGTTCATTTCTTGATTTAGGAACAAAATAGCAAAATGAAAAATTCAGGATCATGTGTCGTGGGTTCATACGAACATTTTAAGACCAAAATGACGAGGCTCAGTGCAGCAGTTACAGAGAGAGGGACGATAAGATCCCAATGTAAATCAATGGGAAAAGGGAGAGAAGGAGCCGGAAGAGCCTCCTGGAGCACTTCCTGATTGGCACAGGCGGCTAATGGGTTAGCTTTGTCCATTCATTTATACGATCTATGGATAGTAACTTATAATTCCCCAGCCCGGTTTAGGCAGAGATCTTGGTCCTCCCTTTATGAGTCTGTCTCAAAACACTTAAAAGATCGACTGGTTCACTCAGTGTCTGCTTGTTGATGAGATTAAAAGCGTATTTCACAAGTCTCAGAGACAAGGGCAAAGATTTGCTGTCACGGTAAAGCTAACAACAGCTAGAATGCTAACCATGCACTTCTTGATTCTCTGACAAAAAAAAAAGCTTTAGAAATATTTATACTTTTTAAGCAAATCAAAAGTCTTTAAAATCTACTGAGGCAAGACAAATTGTGCCCAAATACATGAAAATAAAAATATGTACAAACCCTTTAATTAGTAATTGATAATACTGATTCATGACCTAAAATGTAAAACATGCAAAATGCAAATGTCACTAAGAAAAATGGCAAAAAGTGTGTTTTGAGGTTCAATATTTCCGGCCTTATGTCTGTACGGATGTGTCAATATTTGAGATTCTTCTGGGAATATTTCCAAATTCACATTTTGTTGTTACTTATACCCTGCCATTTAGAGCAATTAGCTGTTTTTAGATTTCACTGTGCACATTTAAGCATTCAAATTAGCCACTATGACATTAGCTTTAATAGTTAGGAGTTATAATAGAGGGAAATCTTTAATTGTAGGACACTGAATTGGAAAATAGGCCATTTCATATTTCTCATTGAGTGCTATCCTTCTAGCTCTGCCATTAGCTTACTGTTAATTTCATGCAATACAAGCCCAAACACCCAGTGCAGTACGTAGCAGCTGAATATTAACCGCTGAGTCAAATCAGACATTTGCCGAAAAGGCCAAGACATTTGTAATAATGGTTAATTAGCAGTGCATTAGTTTTATGCAGAATACAGCAGTCAATAATCACTTATCTGTGCTGGGGCGCTGTTCAAATCGAGGAAAATCTGAATATTTATTGTATTTTAAAATCTGATTTTGTTAAAGACTTTAGCCCCAGGAAGTCTCAGATAATCTTTCTAAACGTGTTACTTTTGTTCTATTATCGGGCTGATAGTTTTATTTAGCCATTAGCAGTCAAGCTCGTACAGCGAGGAAAAAAACGGCTTCACTTTTGGAACCTTTTAAAAGACTTTTTTTTAACTTCTTTTATTTTAGGAAAAGGAGTCATGGAGGAGCTCATAGACCAACGCAGGGGTATTTCATAAGTGAGATTTTTCATTTTTTATTCATTTGTTATATTTGTGTATCAGCAACATTTTTGTTATTATTATGGGTTAGAAAACTAAACTGTGTAAAGAAGTGGACCGAGGGAGTGTCACCCATAATGTTCGGCTCCAGTCAAATGAAGCTCACGATGCCAGCAGTTATAAGAGCAAATGTGGAGCCGAGTTCCACATTAGAAACAGGAATTCATTTATGTTTAAATTAGCAAAAAAATCACCATGGTATAACATATAAATATTTTAAGACCAAAATGCCCAGGCTCACTGGAGCAGTTGCAGAGAGGGTGGACATTTTTCAATGTTAAAGGGGAACTCCGGCACGTTTGAAGCTAAAGTCCATTGCTAGAGGTGGTCGAACTCTGTCAGAAGCCAAAAAACAGCACAGATCAGTGTTGCCTCGGCAGAGATCTCTCTGTGGTACTGAGTCTGTCAAAGCAACAAACTAGTGAAGTGATGGGGCAAGTTCTTAGCTTCCACATAAAACACCAATTTGCACAGAAGAGGCTTAACACCACTTTAACCCATCTTACAACAGCCGCGAGTCTAACAAACAAAACACTCTGCCTGGCTCACTCATTAGTGTCTGGAAACATTATAAAACAACTTTATAAGCAGCCTTAGCATTAGCTTGTTGATTTCCCACTGCACATGTGAAAGCCCAAAAGACTCGATCGCCCATGTCATTTCTAATCCCATTTATTTACGAGTGAATAATATTTTTTGAAAACGCTAAAAAAAATACATTCCCAAACCATTTTCTTTCAACAACTTTCATTTTCTATTTTTATTCACCATCAGTAGTCGATCCTCACTAGTTGCTTCTGGAGTTGGCGATCGAGTCATTTGGGCTTTCGCATGTGCATGTAAAGTTATTTTATAACATTTCCAGACAATAATGAGTGAGCCAGGCAGAGAGTTTTGTTTGTTAGACTTGTGGCTGTTGTAAGATTGGTTAAAGTGGTGTTAAGCCTCCTCAGTGTGCAAATTGGTGCTTTATGTGGAAGCTAAGAACTTGCCCAATTCACTACAGTAGCTTGTTGCCTTGACAGACTCACTGCCACAGCGAGATCTCCGCCAAGGCAACACTGATCTGTGCTGTTTTTTGGCTTCTGACAGTATTCGATCACCTCTAGCAATGGACTTTAGCTTCAAATGTGCCGGAGTTCTTAAGGCAGCTGGAGCCACAGTCGATGAACCAGGAAGTGCGTCCATGGTTAGTGGGTTCGCTATGTCCATTTTTATGCACAATGTATGGTTGGGTTCATTCCAAATGATGCTATTCGTTTTGACTAAATATAAAACATGTCTCAGTGTTTTACAGCTCTTACCACAAACTGGAGAAATTACACTTGGAGCACGGAAGGTAAAACGTCTCTGATGTGGGGGCCCTGGCTGCTTCCATATTCCTCCAGTGAAGTGCCGACCTTCTCATATTCTTCAGATCCCACTAGACTCACTCTTTAATACACGCTGTGCTTCCTCTGTGCTTATGTATGCAGGTGACTACATGCCTCTGTTTTCATTCACAGTCAGTTAGCAAAGCCTTGTGCCATTGTTCCTTTATCTTCTCACATTTTCTCAAAGCAGTAACAGTGTGGACATTTTACACCAGCAGTGTCATACCTGCGGAAAAAGGCCATCATTACACTACGCGCCGCTCAAATTAGGCCGGAGTTATAATTTCAGCAAGGGAAAGACAGGAAATAAGCATCTCGTGTCAAAATAAACTTCCGATGCCCTTTCAACATTCATACATTCTCTAAACCCACTATAGTCACGTAAACACTGTGCATCACATCCAGGAGCTCGGGAAATGACTCGTGATGGACTACGGAAAGTTTACAGCCGTGGAGGATAAATATAAAACACTTTACGACATCAGACAGCAACTTTACAAGAACAACTTCTGAAGGAAAAGGCGCGTGGAGCAGACGGCCAAAGTGAAATGGTGAGTAGTTTAATTAATGTGAGCACCACAGATACAGCTTGTTATCACTGCAAAGTAACATCTTGTTGTCAACTTCTGTTTTGTCATTTAAAACATAATTCATCCAATCAACAAGGAATACTTGAGCAATGTAAAAAGTTTAGTGTCTAAATGTGAGAATACGCAGAGGCGGCGTCACAGGAGCAGCTCTGTTGCCTCTGGTGTAAACTGAAGCTTTTAAAAGTCTGTGCATATGCAGCTCCAGGTGTAAATTCCGGGTAAGATACTCATGAATGTAGATCAGTGAGGAGAGACATTATGCAATGAGATAAAGGTTTGCAATGAATAATTTGTGAGTGAAAAGAGACCAGTGATGGTGAAGAGGAGGAGGTGGAGAGGCTGATGGAGAGGCTGCTGTGGTAGAAAAAAGGCAGCGGACGATTGGGTATGTGGAAGGGTATGGACTGATAAGATCTCTTTTTTTTTTAATTAATATTTTGATGTATGCATTGTAAATACTTCCTCCAGATTTGTTTTATTTATTGTACATATAAAAACAAGACACTGTGTCACAAATGTGTGTAAAATATCACTAATAATACTTGGAATTTGTGACACTCAAAACATATTACAAGCACCAACTCTCACAGCCTCACATTTGGCTCATTTGGGTTAAACCAAAAATGCCTTTTTATGACCCGAACCTTCACTACCTATACGTAAAAGTCATTAAAGGGCTCATATGCTGCTATTTTCTGTTAGAATGTTGTTTCTTCATCCACAAACATACCTGGAGTTGTGGATTGTTTCATTCACTCATGTTTAACACACAAACCCAGCATATTTAGGCTGAGGAAGCACTATTTTCACCTTGTGATATGGTATAGGAAGTGCTCCACTGTGTTTTTAAACTTCATTAAAGTGAGGTGATACTCTGCACCATTCTGCACAGGACGCGGTGTTTCGGTGATTCTTGAGAATAATAAGGAAACTTTTAGCTTTTATCATCAAACTTTAAATAGTAAGTTTAAGTCATTGATTTATGTTCTATGTTCTGTTATGTACGAGCAACAGTAGAGTTTAGGCAATTTAACGAAATTCACTTTACTTTATGCTAGTTAAATTATGCTAGTTAAGATTCTAGTAACGTTAGCTATTGTAATTGAGATATTTTGTCATTTTATTTCAGAAATAGTCAATCGGGGCAGGAAAGCAGGAAGGGGACTTACTTAGCAGCAAAACGCACTAGCTGTCAATCAAACCTGTTGCTAACGCTAGGGGGAGGGACCTCGGGGAATGAAGGCGTCTGATTGGTCCGTTATTTATGTTCATATCTTAATTCAGGAACAAGATAGTGAAATGACAAATTCAGGATCATGTAGAGCGAGTTCATACGAACATTTTAAGACCAAAATGAAATTCACTGCAGAAGTTACAGAGAGTGGGACGATAAGATCCCAATGTAAGTCAATGGGAAAAAGGGAGAGAAGGAGCCAGAAGAGCCTCCTGGAGCTAACGCTTTAGCTCTGTCCAATCATACATACGGTCTACGGGTGGTTCAGAGCTTTCTCATGAGGCATGGCCTGCCCATATACAGAGAAAAACTTTTTCTGAAGTTTGATGTACTAACAGATCACACTGAGTTACGGTTGGTTGTAATAAATTTCTTAAAACAGTAAAAGCACACGCTACGAACAGTTCCTCTAAGCAAGTCACTGTTTACACACTCCATCTCCACTTATGTATAAACAAACGTGCTCAAAATAACCATAATCAGCATACAGTGTGCACGACAGAATGTATGGCTGGCTGTAGCTTTAGCTGACTTCAGCCTAATGAGGAAGTGCCTGATGGATGCTATAGGCTCTATCTAGCACACTACAGGTCTCACTGTTTGTTGAGTTTGTGTAAAGAACCCCAAATAAGTAGTGTATTCTTTGTGCGAGTGGAGTGTCTAATGACTTCTTTTGGGAAATGCATCAACAGTTGTGTTTTATTTATACAGCAACATGCATTATCCATCTGTCAGGTCTGATACTGCTGAGCTTTTCACTACGTACAACAGTGCACAGAATCAATAGGACTCCTCACTTACAACGACAGTAGTCTCTTCAAAATGTACATTTCACAAGTATGACATTTTGAAATTTCATATTGATGGTGCCCTGTGTAAGTTTTCTCACAGGGGAGCCACTATCTGTTTGTTATAGTTTTGCCTGGAATATTCCACTATATCGCATTAAAAACCAATTCAATTATGGGTGTATTTATTGCTCGATAATACCTAGAAAAACACATATCCTTATATGAGTGGCCAGCCAGAACCACACTCTGACAAAACGTGACAAAGATGAGCGGATCTGGAGCTGTATCCTGCCTCCTTGATTTCAGAGAACATGATTGACAGGCGGATTAACCAATCAGAGAGACGCATGCTCCATTCTCATCAAAAACAAACCTGACTGCTTCCACGTACAAAAGGAGAAAAAAACAACAGAAAAGACTGAGAAACAGCATGGATTTTGTCACCCTATTATTGCTTATCTCAGGTAAAAGATGTTTTGAATGATACGAAATTTTTCTTCTGCCTTTGATAGACACGTGCTACAAATAAGCGGCTGTGGTTGGACTGTCACAAGTTTGGACACAGGTTTTTCACACTCTGGTCCGATTCCTGACCCGTGTGGATTCTACCAGAATGTCGAAGGGACTGGCTGGTCAGGCACCTTTCATTATAAACTGAGGAAAATTCATCTACAACTCCGTGGAAACAAGCAGTCAGTGGGTCCTCCATCAGAAAAGTTGCACCTTTAATATACTATACTAATATACTATGCAGAAATGTATGTAATTGGGGAAGATTTTGGAGATACACATTGCACCCAAGGAAGATCCAAGATAAATTTAAATAGACTCAAATTATTTGTGAATGACTTATGCTAATTTTACCCTTCAATATCAAACGCAACCACTCATGCTTAACGTTAAACAATCAAAACTATAAGTCCCACCATTTGAGTATAAAACAGAAGATTAAAAGGCGTTTGATTCTGGTTTTCATTTGGAGAAGGGTCTGCAGTGTGTGAGATGTTAAAGCTGCTCTCTCCAGTCCTCGGTGGGCCTGTTAGCTTGTTTAGATGGCTGGTCTAGTGAAATGACTCAAATGAGATTGTTAGAAGAATCGCTTTTTGATGCCAGAGTGCCCCCAGTGGGCATGTATGAGCGAACGCACGCACGGCTTTCAATCTGGACTCGAGAAAGTTTTCCAATATTTCATATGCTCTGTTAAATGTGTCGACTGCTCAGTGAGGGCCGGCTCCTGCTCTGGAACAACAGACCGTGAGGAGGATCACAAACGCATGAGTTCATCAGGAGCTGGGATATAAAAGCATCTCAGTACAGCTTCCATGTGTTTCATTCCAGCAGCAGAATTAATGGTAAAGGTCATGTTTTTATATAGCGCCTTTCCACCTTCAAAGCACTTTACATCAAGGAACCGCTCATGCATTCACACACACATTTATACACCAATGTACGTAGGCACCGGGGGCAAGGTGGGTTAAGTGTGTTGCCCAAGGACACAACATCAGCATTCATCTATGGAATATGGAATTGCACCAGTGAATCTTATTGCTCTACCGATAATGTTTATGTCGAGATCCGAACCCCCAACCACTGGATCAGTGCACAAACTGAGCTACTGTTGCAGAAGTTATAGTTTTGTAGGAGTTTTCATGGCATCCACTTTTTCTGTAACTGTTAATATTTATGTGTTAAGTGTTTACATTTTATTTTTTTTCCATTTTTTTTTTTCAATTTTGAATCTCAATCTGGTTTTAATAGGACAATGCTTAGGTCAAAACAGAGTATTTAGTAATAACAAAATTATACTAAACCAAAATGCATGCATTCAAATACAACAGGCATGACCAAACTATGGCCTGGGGACCAAATGTGGCCCTCAGACCAATTGTTTTGGCCCTCAGGCTTCCAGGTGAATTGGCCCATACTACCACAAGTAGTACTTTTTACTGCATGTTTTTGAAATCTACCTTGATCCAGCAGATTAAGGCCTTGTCCACACGTAGCCGGGTATCTGATAAACCGAAGATGTTTTGCTGCGTTTTGACCTGTCATCCACACGAATACGCATCAAAAACGAGTATTCAGGGAAAACTCCGGCCAAAGTGAAGATTTTTGAAAACTCCGTTTATGCGTGTTTGTGTGGACAGAGATAACTGGGGTTTTGCGTTTTAAAACGTCACTGTCTGCGCCAAAAAATATGAATCTGCCCTGACGTCCAAGCGTCGACATTTGTTTAGGCGACTGCAATAGCCAAAGCCAAAGCCAGAGCAGACTATGGATCGGAGTCGTTTCTTGAGAGCTGTGTGTGTGTTGAGAGCAGAATTGCTCCTAAACTGTGTTTAGGAGCAATTCTGTCTCCGAGTCTGTCCAGACAAAGGAGCTCGGCGCCCTGTTTTCTGTTGTTTAAGTTTAGGCGGAAGTGACAGTTAAGTGATGGAAATAACGCCATCTACAGGTTTGGAATGTGTATGAATGTGGTTGAAAACGCAGATGTTCGGTTATGTGTGGAAGGTATTTTTTTCGAAGACGAGGTGGTGTGGATAAAACTATTTTTATAAACGGAGGGGGGGAAATGTTCGGTTTTAAAAATACCCGGCTACGTGTGTACATGGCCTAAGCCTGAACAAAGGTCTGGTGGGTCATTCAAACCTGTTATATTTTAATTACTGACTGTTTTGACCACCAGTCTATGACCCTCGATCAGCCCTCACGCTGGTCTGTTTTAATATGTGGCCCTTGAAGTAAAAAAGTTTGGACACCCCTGAAATAGAAGAAATTGTACATTATAAAAATATATAATTCAACATAATGATAAATTACAGAATTGTACAATACAACATAGGCAAAAAACTTCAACAGACAGACCCTCAAGTGTTTCAGCATGGTACCAAAATACTTCAATTCCTTTGTGAAAATACCAGAAAATACAAAAATAAAACAAATATTGGTGATTTGGGTGGATAAGTGGCAAAATGGTAGCCTGGTCTGACAAGCATGTCTTCTATCTTTTTGAAAGCGGTTCAGTCTGTAATTTCAGGACTTCACGATCGATTTGTAATACTGCATTATCACAGCCATTTCAGCACAGCGCAATTGAAAAGTGGAAGGTATCTTAACAATAGCCAAAATGATACGGGCTAATGCAAAACAAATTTCATAACAACATTTGGATTACAAACATTTAGTGCTTTCTTTCTTCACCTTTTTCTGCACCAGACAACTTTTCAGCAGGCTCCTACAGCTCGACTCAAACAGTGAGAGATACAGGACTACGTTCATTTCACACTCCCTACAACTCTACAACTCACCCTAATGTAACAGATAACCCTATGTCATGTCAATCACAAATACATCTTTGCCTTTTCTCCTGTTCCTGTTCATCCACCTCTTCTACAGCTGAGAGATGTGTATTACTATATTTCTATATTTTTTATTTTGACTTGTACATATACATTTATATCATGGTTTGACACCTGTCTCTTCCTATTTTTGCTACTGAATTAGAATTTATTATTACTATTTATATTTTTGCTCTTTGTTATTATATTATATTGTGTGAGTTTCAAATAATTTCCCTTGTGGATCAATAAAGTTTGTCTAAGTCCATTTTTATTGCTCAAAAATACCTTAAAAACATGCACTCTCATTGTCAGCGTTGTTGCCTCTCCACAGATCTGACCTGTAACTTGGCCTGGTGGTGTCACATACTTAGACTTAAACTTATAGACAAACTTTATTGATCCACGAGGGAAATTATTTGGGCACAGTAGCTCACACATCACAGGACATTATAATAAAGAGCAAAATGTAAAGTAGTAGTAAATGTTAATAATAACTTCAAAATAAGTCGGGTGGGTGGGGATGATGGCTCAAGTGGAGGAGTTCAAGTATCTCGGGGTCTTGTTCATGAGTAAGGGGACGAAGCGAGAGACTGACAGGTGGATCGGTGCAGCGTCGGCAGTGATGCGGTCGTTGTATTGTATCGTTGTGGTGAAGAAGGAGCTGAGCTGAAAGACGAAGCTCTCGATTTACCTCAGTCTACGTTCCACCCCTCACCTATGGTCCTAAGCTCTGGGTAATGACCGAAAGGACGAGATCGCGGATACAAGCGGCCGAAATGAGTTTCCTCCGCAGAGTGGCCGGGCGCTCCCTTAGAGATAGGGTGAGGAGCTTGGTCACACTGGAGGAGCTTGGAGTAGAGCCGCTGCTCCTCCACGTCGAGAAGAGCAGCTGAGGTGGTTCGGGAATTTGTTCTGATGCCTTCTGGACGCCTCCCTCGAGAGGTGTTCTGGGCATGTCCCACCAGAGGGAGACCCCAGGGAAGACCCAGGACACGCTGGAGGGACGACGTCTCTCAGGGGGTCTGGAAATGCTTCGGGATCCTACTGGAGGAGCTGGAGAAAGTGTCTGGGGTGAGGGAAGTATGGGAGTCCCTGCTTAGACTGCTGCCCCATGACCCGGCCCTGGATAAGTGGAAGAAAATGGATGGAAAGAATGGATGGATGGAAAATAAGTCGCAAAAATAACAAGAAACTGGTGACCATTTTCCTCATGCTTCATGTTTTACTTTGTATTTTAGAGAGTTCATGTGTGTGTGTGTGTGTGTGTGTGTGTGTGTGTGTGTGTGGGTGAGTGTGGGTGAGTGTGTGTGTGTGTGAGTGGGTGAGTGTGTGTGTGTGAGTGTGTGTGTGTGTGTGAGTGTGTGAGTGTGTGTGTGTGAGTGTGAGTGTGTGTGTGTGTGTGTCTGGGTTGTTCGGTTGTGCGGGTTCGGGCAGCAGTGGGGTTGGGTAGGTGGGTGGAAAAAAATGTGGGATTTTTAATGTGTTTTTAATCACTGTAAAGCACATTGCGTTACATTTTTTGTATGAAAAGCGCTTTATAAATAAACTTTGATTTGATAAAAGCATAATTATATAAATGTATATGTATATCACAACTGTATAAAGCAGGAGCGCTGGAGAGCAGTTTGTCCAGTGTCCTCCTGTCCCTCACGGTGACAAAGGTCTGCAGCTCACAGCCAATCAGACCGGCTCATTTCGAGGTAAAGCAAAGACATCTCCACGGAAAGAAGCAGTTGGCGGACCCACCAGAAAAGTTGCACCTTTAAATTCCCATTGCACTTATCAAGTATAAAAATGCCCATAGCTGATAAGGCAACCGGTAATAGAGTCTTGCACCAGATTTATTCAGTAACTTGCTGACTGGGAGAATTAACATGCAACATACATATTTTAAAACATAGGAGCCCGTGCATTAGTTGAGTGACCATATAGAAGCCATGCAAAAAAGCCAACACACACCATTTTGTGGATGAGTTGCTGTGTAATGCTGTAAATGAAATATGACTACCAGATAACCTAATTCATACTGAAACCAACAAGGTAGAAAAAATTATAATTACATTTTGAGTTAGTTAAATCCCTGATGATATTTTATCTACTACGGCTTCAATTTATTTAGACTAAATTAATTTTACTCCAACAAGCAAAGAGACAGAAATAACCCTTTATGTCTTTTAAGAAATATTACAAAATCTTGACTCTACAAATTAAAGGGCTTGTTTTCCTCTATTTTCGCCGTCTATGTTCTAATGTTGTTTCCTCATTAATAAAAAATATGAACTTTTAAATACCCTAAAACTGCTTTCTGGCATTTTTGTTCTTCTGGGGCCAGAGAACTGAAATAAAATCGAATTGTGATAAACCCCAATGATCTCGCCCCTAATACATACAGCATAATACAAAACAGATTCTAGTTATTTTATTTAATTTTTTTTAATGCAGGTAAAATAAGTTAGGCGTTAGGCGCCTAGTCTTTGGGGTTGAGGACGATCCTGGTGCGTCTGATGAACACCTGTCTGCCCTCAGTCTGAAGCTGCTTGGTCTGTGGCCCCTTCTCAGTCTTTGTGAGGACTTTATCTAGATCTGTGGTGGAGCTGTGGAACCATCTGCTCTGTCTGATGTTTCTGCTCCTCAGATCTCTGCTCTGTCTTCTTTAAATGGTTCGTCATCTCTCTCAGGCTCTGTAGCTCCACCTGGTGCTTGCTCCTCTCATCCTCCAGCATCTCCCTGATCTCAGTCAACTTTTTCTCCAGGCGAGCGTTGTTTAGAGTCTTCAGGTGAAGCTCCTTCCTCAGATCCTCCATGTGTTTCTGAGCCTTCTCCCTGGACTGTCTGCACTCCTCTTTCAATGCGTGATTCTCCTCCAGAAGTTTCTTATTTTTCTCAGCACTTTGGTTGAGAACTTTTGTCAGATCCTCCTGCACATTTTTAGAGTGGCAGATTTCTGTCTGTAGTGTTTGGTTTCTCTGTTGTTCTTTTCCAAGTTCATTTTGAAGTGGTGAGACCTCCATTGCTAGCTGCTCCATGCTTCCTCTTGCCTTCTCTGCAGATCTCTCACACTCAGTCTCCAGAGCTTGTTTCTCCTTTTGCAAGTTGCAGAATTTACTCTGAAGCTCATTGTTCAGCTCATCTTTCAGCTCATTTTGAAGAGCTGAATACCTCTGCTCAGAACCTCCATGCTGTTTTCAGCTTGAACTCTTGCATCTTCAGCAGACTTCATCAGAACTTCTTTCTCCTGCCTGCATGCCATCATTTTCACCTCCACGTCTCCACGTCTCCACTAACTTGTTTCAATTCTTGGACAAAAGTCAGCTCGTTCTCTTTGTAAAGTGTCACGTCCTCCTGCAGTCGCTGGTTCCTCCCTTGCTCCTCTCTCAGTTCACTTTGCAGAACAGTGACCTCCTTGTTCAGCTTCTCCAAGCTCATTTCACTTTGAACCTTCTCCTCCTCTGCAGACCTCCTCAGAAGTTGCATCTCCTCCTGCAGCTCTTCCTGCAGAACTCCACTCCTGTTCTTCTCTTCTCTCAGATTATTCTGCAGAGCTGTTGTCTCCTGCTCCTTCATGTCCAAAGCTTGTCTAGAGACCTCCACTTTATCCTCCAGCCTGGTGATGGTGACTTTGAGCTGACCATAGCTAATAATAAAGGGTTACTCAAACATGTGAGAATGAAACAAAACACAACTCCAGGGATGTTTTTAGAAGGTAACCGCATCATAACATGGCTAAAAGCTCATGAAAATATGCCTCTCCACAGATCTGACGTGTATCTTGTTCTGGTTTGGTTTCCAAGAAGATAAAAAGATTTAATACCACACTGTGAATCTAGATGGAGAAAAGCATTTGACGCAGCCTCCACCAGAAAAGTTCCACGATGCAAGAAATATTACAAAAATCATCACTCTTTAAATGAATAAATAAAGGCCACGCGAGCTCCAAGCAGCATCCGAGCACAACCCACCTCCTCACACACCCGCCCTCTGCTACACGTCCGGCGATGCTGTAATCACGCATGTTTTATGAATTGTTTTAATATCGAGCGTAATGAATGTGCCAATTACACTTTCGCTATGAAATTATGACGGCGTAATTTGAAGTAACAGGGGGGTGTACACCTCACGTGCTTTGCTATGGGGTTGCCACGGTAATAGGTTGCACATGCTGACAGTGCATCGCCAGCAAGCGCACTCCAGCCCACCGAGAGCCATCAAGCAGAAAATGATAATTAATTAATCATGGCGTACACGGGGCAAAACTCCCTTCCGTTCGGCCCTTCGGCGCTAACCTCCCTACGGTATGGAGCGGAGTATGGCGTCTTCAAGAGCCCATTTTATTAGCGTCCTTGATCAGGTTGGGAACGTTTACGATGGGAAACAATGATATTATTTATCCAAAACGCCGACCACTCTGGGCTGTAATGGTTCCCCTGTGTAGCCTTGCGTATCCGTGTCGTCTACGCCGACATTAATTGGCTGCTTCCATAAAAGGAGCGTCAGCTTTAGGGCACATTGTAACCCTTTATAGTCACTTGCTTTGCTTGTCGCCTTAATTGACTTTTTCCCTGAGCAAAAATCCTGTTTATCTTTTCACATACTGTACATATTTCATGCTACGTTACAGCCACTGGATCCAGCTTCATGGCAAAAATGGTCGGCGTGCTGTGCGGCTCTTGCTGGGTTTGTCACAATCTTAGTTTGCATCATTTTTTGAATAAGAAATTTAATAAGGTGAGAAGACAAATTAAAATTACAGATTGAAACTTACTTCTTAAATCTCATTCACGTACTGCAGTGCTGGATTAGCCGTCATGCAGCTTGTATTTGTATGGTTAAATGAAATATAAGGTGATCATTTATACAATTCCCTAACAGACAAAGTAGCACCGTTTCCATTTTTAGGATTCAATTTCAGTCACAGGAGCTGCATATGGCAAAAGAAAATGGAATTCTGTGATCTGGACAAAATGTTTAAGAGTGAATTTCTTTCTCCACTCATCCAAGTAGTTTTTAGAAATGTGAGTCTTCCAAAATGTGTTTGTTCTGTTCTGAACAGAAAAAGCTGCTGAAGAAGCTCCTTGGATACAAATGTCCCAGCTAATTAGTCAACATGACGGAGGTGCCTTTACATTTGTTCATGAGTTCCAAAAAGAACCCTTTGAGCAGTTTTCTTTTTATCATTGAATTTTTGTTTTTTTTTCTATTTCAACTTTATTCTTAAAGGGACATACCACAATTTTGGACATAGGGCCTCTTTTCCTAGTGAGCCAGAGTGTTGGAGATGTGTGGACACTTTTGAACATATTTCATCCAGTCCTTGTATTTGCAGAGGTCGCTGGTGCTAGGCTAGTGCATGTCAATGGCCATAGTTGTCCTGCCACTAAAAACAGTCTTACCCAGTCCACAAAGCACCCAAAGTAAATAATTTATTACACCAGACTGTCAATGTGAATGTCTGTGTCGATAGAATAATGTTTGAAATAAAACTAACCTTTCATCACACGAATCGTCGCTTGTTGAGGGACTATTTTCTCATATATCAGTCCGCCATTGCCAAGCTTTCTATCAGGAAGTACAACTCGCTGCTGCATAAATCCCTCAAATGTAAAGTTGGTTTCACTTCTAAAATGATTCTATCGACACAGAAATTCACATCGACAGTCTGGAGTTTGCTTCGGGTGTTTTGTGGAGTGGGTAAGACCAACTATGGCCATTGACATGCACTAGCCTAGCACCAGCGACCTCTCCAAATACAAGGACTGGAAGAAATATTTTAAAAAGTGTCTCCACACGTCTCCAACCCTCTGGCTCACTAGAAAATGAGGCCTTATGTTCAAAATTCCAAATTGTCCCTTTAAAGAGTCCATATTGTGCTATATTCTGATCTCTGTTATAATGTTTCCTCATCAAAAACCATACCTGGAGTTGTGTTTGTTTCATTCACATGTTTAACACACAAACCCTGCGTATTTAGGCTAAGTTCTTCTCACCAACACAAAACAGTCTGCTCCACCTTGTGATGTCATGCGGTAATACAGGAAGTGCTCCATTGTATTTTTAAACTCCACACACCTTCACTAGAATCATGTGGATAATTTCAGATCTGAAATGACCAATCTCTACGAAACAAAAAGTAAAAGGTCGCTGTTAACTTGAACTTGAAACAGAGCATGAAATTTGAGCTTTGGAGATGTAGACAGACTCATAATAAAGGATTACTCAAACATGTGTGAATGAAACAAAACACAACTCCTTTCCAACATGTTTTAAAGCTCATAAGAGTCGATGTTGCATAATACGGGACCTTTAAACCATTATTCAGCTTTTTTGGCTTGCGTGTTGGACTGCGTTTTATAGCCCGCTGCATTTTCTGCTGCTAATTGACCTCTGTCCCTGAGCAATAATAACATTTATGCTTCCACATCCATATGTCATGCTACATTACAGCCACACCGTGCCCCGCTGCATGGTTCAAACACGGTGCACATATTACAATCTGCTTCTCTTCTCTTTTGGTCTTTGTCCAACTTCTCCCATCGTCAAAGGGCCGGTCTGCTGACTCAGGCCTCCATCGTCTTTTAAAACTCTGCTAATTTTATAAATGTGAAATGTGAGAATCAGCACATCTTGATTCACGGGCCAAACTGGTTGCTTTCCCTGTAGAGTTTGAGCAGGTAAAAAGGAAATCTATTAACCCGCGCTACATAGGAGCCCGCACCAACTCCTCTGTTTAATTTGATTCTGCTGCGCGGCATTTCACAGACTGCTTTTATATGACTGTAGAACCATCAGCCACTGTATTAAAGTTACGAACGTGTGAAATTGACCGAATTGTGAAAAGTTTTATTTGGATGCTTTAAAGGAGCACTGGGTAAAATGGTGCATAAGCTATGTAAAAAGGAGCCAAAACAGTTGCTTTTGTTGTTTTAGGAGGGAAAACATAATGCACAGCTAATCAAAGTGCTTTAAGATCATTTGAATTGGGTGAAAGCCAACTGTGTATTGCAAAAAAACATGGCCCAAAAACACTTAAATCTATTAGAAAATAACTTACAAGTAGTGAAATTATCTGTCCATGCAGTAAGATCATTTTACTTGACAAGTTATTTTATAATAAACTACCTTTAATGCCGCCACACACTACAGGAGAATTTGCCCGATTTTGGCTACGATTTCTTCTCCCCGAGTTCAGGGAGGCGTGACCCGACTTTTTGTCTTTATGTGCGATTTGGAAACCGCTGCTCCTCATGTGTGTGTCTGTGTCAGATCGTAACCACCAAACATCAGCAACGCCACAATAACAGTTGATAAAACAAAACATCAGGGGCAGAGGAGTGACAGAGACGCAGCATACACACTCGGGATATAGCGAAAATAAAGACTTTATTACTCACCTAATGTAAAGTGGTACATTTAAAGTGCAGCATCTCACCACATTATCGATAGAAGTTGTTCTCTATAAATAATGACACCCAGTCCACAAAACTGCACTATTAATCCAGTTTGCAGTGTTCTTTAAAAGTAAAAAGACTGTGTTTCCTCATGTGTTCGTTTACGCAGACAGCGTGTGGTGAAGCTGCAGATTAGTGATACTGACTCTACTTCAGGTGGACTCTATCGCTAATCTTTAATGCTTTTAAAAAATTATGTGAATGAAGTATTGCCCCACATTTCACAAATAATAATAACACAGTTTTGACTTGTATCTAAACTAGAAGTGCAGAGCTCTGATCTTTGAACACTTAAGAGTCTCAAAGTGAGTAGTTTTACTGTAGACAGGAAACAGTTGACGCGATCGCACTCACAACTTTATATCCTGTGGTCCGCAGACATATCCCGCTGCAGTCTTTGCGATCGGCAAGTTTAAGTCTCATAAGGTTCTCCTCATGTTTGTGGTTTGTGCATTTTGTCGCACGTTTAAAAATCGATTAAGACCCGAAAAATCCCGTAGTGTGTGGCTTCAGACTAGAATTAAGCATTCTCGGAACTAGTAAGTAGATAATAAAGCTAATAAGACGAAGAGAATAAATCTAATAAGATGAATAACCTGATATAAGTTTTAAAATCTTGGCCAGATTAGAGAAATTTGCAGTGTGCCAACAGTGGCTATGCAATTCTTTCTCATAGTCGGCATGAAAACTTAAATCAAAGCGAGTTTTTTGTTCAGATCTTGTGCTTTAAAGTATTGAAGACTTTTTTACTGTTTGAAACCATATTAATTATCACCACAAGTTGCAAATTTGGCTAAGAGGCATGCTAGGTGATCCCCTGTAGTCCTTTGAAAAGCATTATTAATGATCACTTATCACTCTAATTAGTAACAACATCTGAAGTGCAACTGTACCACACTGCTAACACCACGGGCCCTGCGTTTTCGCTCACACACACACTGCAGATGCTTAAGAAAACATGAGCCTGCACAGAGTCAAGGTAAAGATCCACACATCCATTTACATCACATTTCCATTTGAGTATATAGCAACACAGCAGGTATATTGACAGCTACTTGTGACTGTGACATCATGCTGGGGGCGTCCTACATGTACCTCTGTTGGCGGAGTGTTCATCAGTTACCATGGTGACACAATGCACACACTGGCAAACGCAGACAAAAAAGGTTTAAGATCTGAAAACTGGAGAAAAAATACAAAATGCATTTAAACAACAGGAGCCTGTGATCGATACAAGTGTTCGCGGTCCTGTGTGGGAGTCTGATTTTCAGCAAAAAGGTGAGAGTGACTAAAAGAAAAATAGATGCGTAATTCGAGCCAGCTACTGTCAGTTATTGGCCCTCTCACTGAATGTAATGAAATATGAAATCTAATCAAAGTGAACTCTATAGCGCCACCTACCATCGACATGAAACTTCAACATGATCGGATTTGGACCAGATTTGGGGATCAAATTCTATGCGTGACTACAAGAAAAGAAAAAAGAAAAGAAAATATATAACAGACTTGGGGCATTTTTCACCGTTGGCCAGCAGGGGCGCAAAGACTCCCCCAAAAAATAATTAAAAAATTATTACACACACAGGCATTGTCCGATCGGGCTGAAATTTGAGTCACTAATGCCTGATCATGGCCTGAATACAATATACTATAAAGCATATGAAAGGTTACACTATAGCGCCCCCTAGTGAGGACATGAAACGTCAACATTATTAGATTTGTAGCAAATTTGGGGATTAAATTCTATGCATGACTATGAGCAAAAAAAAATATTATGGGTATGGGGTCTTTTTCATGGTTGGCCATCAGGAGTGTAAAGACACCCCCAAAAAATATTTTAAAAATTATTACACACACATGCTTAGTCTGATCGTGCTGAAATTTCTATCACTTGTACACTGCATGATCCTGATTCCATTGATATGTCAAACACAATTATCAGTGTTACAGCGCCACCTATAGAAATGCAGAAATTTTACTATGGGGTGAAAAAAAAAAACTTTCACATTAATTCATGAAACTTTGCAGAACATCCACCGATGTGCTCCTGATCATAAAAGTCAATGAGACCTGTGCCCTAGTTTGTATAGTTTGGCTCTAAAATCAGTCACATTTTCCAATATTAAAGGTGCATTATGTCATTTTTCTGGTAGACGAGCTGTTGGTCTGGGCGGCTGTCGGGAAGAGAGAGTGGATAGAGTGCCGGGGATGTCACAAGTCCTCTGCGGTCGCATGGAAGGGACGTGCACATCGGGCGAGCAGCTTTAATTAAAAAATAAATAAAATTTTAGCTTTATGCATTTTGACACTTTTTATTTCTTTTTATTTATGATTTACTGTCTTTTATTGTATTAATGTCTGTGCAGCACTTTGGAAACTGTCATGTTTGTAAAATGTGCCATAGAAATAAAGTGGATTGGACATTTTATAATTTTATTTGTGAGAGATTTGTTTAAGGACACAAATCATCTCATAGCTTAAACCTGGTCAGTTCTTTGTGGTCAAATTGTGTAAAAATAAAGCTTGAGTAAGAGCTTCTAACAGACTAGTGCTTTCAGTTAGCGTTACACTCCCAGGGAATGTTGAAACAGCAGTGGCAGTGTTTCAGTATTTAGTTATTACCATTTCGTAAGTGTGCAAGTGTACCGATGTGCTTACAGAAACCAAAGTCCAGAAATTAGCTGTGTAACTGTTCTTATACGATGAGAGATTGATTCAAATATGATCTCTGTGTCCACACTGTAACAGGGAGAGGAGGAGAGGCGTTTGTCAGATAATGGACAGGCCCCTGGGAGGAGGGAGCCATGTTTCTATTTGGGTGGGATTGACTGGTTTAGTAAGTGTGCAATTTCAGTCTCTGCAGATTTGGATAATTGAGGCTTTTATTTTAAGATGCATTTTGAAACATCGGGGGAATTTTGTACATTTTATAATCTACAAGGTGTTGGACAAGCTTTAGAAGAGACTTAAAATTTTGAGTAAAGTTAATATTACGCAAAATTGACTCTTGTGGCTTCAAGATAGATTATAATGCTGCTTAAAAACATACCTTGAGTTGTGTTTTGTTTCATTCACACATTTGAATCATCCTTTATTATTATTCTGTCTTCATCTACAAAGCTCAAAATGTGCCATTCCACCTTATGATGAAGTGATAGTTTTCAAGTTAACGCCTACTTTTTACCTTTTGTTCAGTAGAGATTGTCAATTCCAGAGCTGAAATTATCCAAATGATTCTAGTGAAGGTGTGTGGAGTAAAAAAAACAAACAACACACACACACACAATAGAGCACTTCCTGTATTACCACATGACATCACAAGGTAGAACAGAGTGTTTTCTGTTTTTTTTTAACCTTTATTTAACCAGGTAAAGACCCATTGAGATCCAGACCTCATTTACAAGGGTGACCTGGCTAAGTGGTCCACAGCACATGTCAACAATCAGTTAAGATAAACATCAATTATGAAGGTAAAGTGCAGTGAATGCAGAAAATATTTCAAAAGTGCAATAGCTGTCACAGTTTAAAAGGATGAAGCGCTGAAGCTGTAACAGTCTAAAAAGATAAAGTGCAGTAGTTGTAAACAATAGATGATAAAATGCAATAAAATCTGTTACAAAGAGCACTTTTACAATGACAACTTAAAAACACAGACACTGATGAACGGACACTTTTTGCCTATTACATGACAAAGAACGAAAAGCTTTAAATGAGGCAAGTTCAGGTATTTTCAGTTCAGTTTGGAGGGTGTTCTAAGCTGAGGGAGTGGAGAAGCTAAAGGCCTGTTTTCCCAGCTCAGTCTGAACACGAGAAACCTGCAAGTGGTAAATGCCACTAGATCACAGGGCATAGGGGCTGATGGTTCTCTGAAGAAGAGAACATACAGTTGTGCTCATAAGTTGCATATCCTGGCAGAATTGATGATTTCTTGGTCCGGAAGCTGCACAGGGGACGTACTTGGATATTCCAACATGATAATGATCCAAAACACAAAGGCAAGTGGACCTGTCACTGGCTCCAGCAGAATAAAGTGAAGGTTCTGGAGTGTTCGTCTCTTCTGACCTCAGTATCACTGAGCCTCTGGGGAGATTCAAGCTGCAGCTCATACAAGCGCCCAAGAATTTACAGGAACTGGAGCCTTTTGCCAAGAAGAATGAGCAGATTTACCATCAGAGACCATCTAAAGAGCCTCATCCACAACTATCACAAAAGACTCCAGGCTGTCATTGGGTCATTTGTGTAGTTTCTGTTCTCATTATGATTTAAAAAGAGTAAATACAGCTGTTTGATCATAAATGGCTTCACCCAAGCACTAACCATGAGTGAAAGAAAAGTTTTTGTTATCTTTCATATTCTCTGAAACATGGCCAAGAAATCAATCAAATTCTGTCAGGGTCTGTGAACTTATGAGCACAACTGTAGATAAGGTGGAGCCAAACCAAGGAGTGTCTGATAGACCAATGTCATCCAGTGAGTGAACCTTCTTATACTTAAGGAAGGCCACTCAGCTTTAGCGTACAGTTCACAATGATGGTGAGGCGACTACAACCGGTCACAAACCTCAAAGCACAATGGTACACAGTGTTCAAAGACTGAAGGTATTTGGACGATGTATACAACATGTACATACAACACTGTTTGAGAATTTGGCCTAAATATGCAGATTTTGTGTGCTAAACATGTGTGACACAACTCCAGGTATGTTTGTGATGAGGAAACAACATTAGAACATAGATGAGAAAGGAGCGTAATATGAGCTTTTAAAAGGAAATGGCAAAAATTGTTCATAAAAATGCAATATTTACTCCAACCAAGCAGATCTTTTTTCAACCATATTCCTGGTAAACTGCGTATCTGTTCTGGTTAAGGCTTTATGGTGTAATAAATGGGGCATGTCTAATGCAGTATTTTTTGGAAATACTTTAACAAGTTGTTTACACCAGATGTTATTGACTTCCTTTTATTTTGTCACTCATTGAAACAACTGCAAAGCATATTAAAATACAGACATGTTACTGAGGCCATCTGCGCCAAAATATTAAGTGGCACGAATAAACTCCACTGTACAAATGGATATTATTTGCAGCAGGGAGCCATCAATCTTTGGGTGATTACATCTTCTCCCAATTTCTTATCATTTTCCCAGCTAAATTGGATGGCGTTTAAAAATGAACAAAATTTAAATGAGGACTCAAAAATTAAACTCTCATTATTTCACTTTTAAAATTTTAACCAAACACGTATATATGTATTTATTTTTTTTAAATACATTGTCTTTTAATTACAATATGGCATACAGAAAAGGCATTTGCATATGGCTGACAAAAGGAATAAAAAGTGTAAATTGCTCTGCTTAAAGGGCTCATTTTGTTTCATTTGCACATGGTTAACACCGGCATATTTACGCTGACTTCTTTTCTCACACAGAAAACACTCTGTTCCACCTTGTGATGTCAGAGCATTTTGAGCTTTGGAGACGAAGATAGACTAATAAAGGATTATTTAAATGTGTGAATGTAACAAAACACAACTCAAAACGTCGTCCCACAGATTTTTTTTTTTTTTTTTGTGTGCATAAGAACAAATTATTGTCTGTTCTACGCCCTGATTGGCTGTTCTGCGTAGTCGAAGATGGCTCCTCAGTTTAGATCGTGGGCCAATTTGCGCTCTTCAGTTTAAATCGCAGAGAAAAGTGTATAAAGTGTGTGGTGAGGGGTTTTACAGCCTTAAAACATACATAATAATTATAAAAAATAAAGCTGACTACTTTGCAGACTTCGTTTATTGCGGGTTATTTTCAGACCGTAAACCCTGGGACCACTGTAACAACATTCTAACATGACTTAAAGCTCACAAGAGTCAATTTTGCACAATATGGGACCTTAAAAGCAGCGCTAAGTAACTTTCAGTGATTTTCTTTTTTAATAAGGCACTATAATCACACACACACACACACACAAAACATTATGTTGCCAGATATTAAAAGAGGTTTCCCAGGAGAACTCTCTTTGGGGCGTTTTAGCAATATTGCAAAGTTGGTTTTACGCATGTGGAGACAGGTTCTTCAAGCACCCCAAAAACACAGATTTAACATCACAGGACATACAAAGTTGTTCAACTTCAAGACCTACAACACTGTATACGATTCTGAGGAATATGTTTTATATAACCGCGCATAACTTTTTAACCGTAAAAGATAGAAACGTACTTTTTCCCTCTGAAAGCGCAGACAGAGGTTTCCGTACATATCTGTGGCATTATCCTACAACATGCACAATAGGAACTTTGTTTTCTGCCAAACACATGCGGTCCAGCCATTTTGATTGGCCGAAACTTTGCCAAAGAGGAAAGTGAGTCAAGATGTTTGACTCCTCTCGAGCGTGTATGTTTATAACAACTGAAAAAGCCGCTCTAAGTGCAGTTTTTTCTCAAATAAATGGTGCATCCCTTGCTATTTTTATTTGAAAGGTTTGTTTCAGTCCAAATGAACAAATACAAATGTAATAAACATCATGGAAATGCATTACAAGTGATGTGGCTCTGGCCCTGGACTTTACAGGAGCTGTTTCCATGACTGGCACCAGAAAAGTAATGAGGCGATTGCACTTTTTTTTTGTTTTTAGGGCAATAAGGATATTTTAATTGACTTACAAACTTGATATTTAGCATTTTTGTAGCTAAGCCCCTAAATTAAGCATGTTTTATGTCCAAAAAGTTGTTTATACATGTTTACTGTGTGTTTTGTATGAAAGAGTGTGAATTTTATTTTCTGTTTTTTTTTTTTTCACCTTTATTTCTGGTCCTATAGCTGTTATTACAGCCATATGACACAACTACTGCAGAAGATTGTGAAATAAGAGGTTGTACTGAACAAAAAGACGTATAACACTTAAAAGGGGCCGTTTTAAAAGCAAAAAATCCAGGCGAGGAGAAATGTTCTAAAAATGCCCTTAGGTCTTTTCTTTAAATGTTTAAAATATCAGTTATTTCCCTCCTCTTTTGTTCCTCTTAAAGCTCACTTATAACAAAAATAAAGGATTTGGCGTATTGGCTTTGTTCCATCTACCTTCAATGTATTTTATTTTAAGTAATAAAGCCAACAGACAGGTAACATACATATTAATGCGCTGGGCCTTATTTGTACATGACATTTGTTAAATTGCTTCTTTCATCTCTTTACACATCTCAAAGACCTTATCTCATTTACCCGCGTTGGTAGACAGCCTTTTATTCAGCCAGATTCTCCCATGGGGCCAATGAAGCTTTCCATCCTGCTCCGTACCACCACCTCCTCTGCAGGCCTGTGTATATGAGTATTTTATAGGCCCGCGATGTGGCAAGGACATCGGAATTAGCCTAATCCACATTCATTAACCTCATTTTCATTCTCCAGAGCAACAGAACTGTCAGCGCCGCACAAAAATGATGAATCGCTAATCAGAGGAGAGCTGTCAAGAAAGCTCCAGGAATGCCAAATTTACGCACTTGTTTGCCCTTGCATTAACCGTTTGCAATCGAACCAGTATTTATCGTGGTTTGAATCCGGCGTGGTTTATGTGGGAGACGGGCGGAGACAGCGGCGTGGAACTGCGGTATGCTTGGGAGGTGGGCCTGTCTGCATCCGAA
The DNA here is from genome assembly GCA_034769755.1 of Odontamblyopus lacepedii. Classification (NCBI taxonomy): domain Eukaryota; kingdom Metazoa; phylum Chordata; class Actinopteri; order Gobiiformes; family Gobiidae; genus Odontamblyopus; species Odontamblyopus lacepedii. The sequence continues at coordinate 12,921,080 of CM068355.1, read as the reverse complement.
CAGCCAGACCTTCCGCCCTCCGAAAGTGTATGATGTGAGACTGTTTGTGATTCATTTTTAATCAGCCTCATCAATTATTCAGGATTTCCTTAATGAAAATGGAGAGTGTGAGAGACAGATCAATATTGTTTAGCTGCAGCTCTCAGTGATATAAATAATAGCCTGTTTCCTCTACGTATAGAAATGTCACAGTTGATAACAGGAAGTTGTTTTCTTTTTTTTCCCTTTTGGTTGATTTGTCACCATAAAGCGTAAACAAATAAAGCGATATTCTTTGTCACACTGTTGTGCACTTTTCAGACTATGCTTTAAAAGTACACTGGATTATTGTTTCTTAATATGATGATTATTCATATTTTCTGGCTATTATCGATTGTCATTTGCTCATTGAGAACTTTTACAACGGAAACAATAAAACCAAACAGACAAACATCCCATTTGATGACATCTTGATAAATATTATACACCATCAGTCTAAAGTCTGGACTCACTTACGAGGAGCGAATGAGGAAGTTTTTGCTGTTGGCCAGGAGGGGGCGCAAAGACTTCTCAAAATCATTTAAAGGTGCACTATGTCATTTTCTGGTGGAGGATGTGTTGGCCTGGGAAATTTGAATCACTAATGCATGATCTCGGCCTGAATATAACACACTATAAAGCATATGAAAAGTTACACTATAGTGCCCCCTACTATAGACAGATTTGCACCAAATTTGGGCGACAACAAGCAAAAATATGTATTACTGACATAGGGCAATTTTTTTGGTGATGTGTTGGCCTGGGTGGCCAAACAGGAAGTCCATCATCTTTTTTTTTTTTTTTTTAAATCAACGTGCAAAAATTTAGAGAAATGGTAGGTTTAGGTTAGGAGTTATGGTTAAGGTAAGGGCTAAGGATAGAGTTGGGTTTGGGGCTGTGGTTAGGGTTACAACTAGGGTTTAAGGTTAGGGTTATGTTTAGGGTTAGGCCTAGTGCTAGTGTTAGGGCCTAGTGGTTAGATATGTGGTTATTAGGGTTAGTGTGGGGCATGGCCATAGACCGTATATACGAGTGGAATAAGTGAGTGTGACGTCACCCATCGCGTTTAGTGCCGCTCAAATGAGGCTCGCGATGCTAACGGTTACAGGAGCAAATCTGGAGCCAAGCTCTATGATATAAATAGCATTTTTTGGACTGACAAAATAGCAAGAAAAAAAAATTCAGGATCATGTAGAGCAGGTTCATACGAACATTTTAAGACAAAAATTACAAGGCTCACAGCAGGAGTTACAGAGAGAGGGATGATCTCAATGTGAGTCAATGGGAAAAAGGGAGAGAAGGAGCTGGAAGAGCCTCCTGGAGCACTTCCTGTTTGGCACGCATATCCACTCATATATATGGTCTATGAGCATAGTGTTTGTTGGGTGTGGCATTTCGTGGGAGCGGTATTTGCGGGGCACGGCATGTTGGGTGTGGTGTGTGGGGTGGGGTGGGCATTTGCCGTTCAATGCCACTTGCGGCTTTAATGTTTCTTTTATATTTCCATGATTGGAACATAGTAAAAAAAGATTGGAACATAGTAAAAGAAAAAACTTTTTTTTTTTTTTAATAGCCACCCTTTGCTTCAAAAACTGTTTCAGGAAACTTCATCAGGAACCTCACTGAGAGAAGGCGAAGTGTTTGCAGAGCAGCCAACAAAGTAAAGGGTGGCAGCTTAGAGGATTTGAATTTTAATATTTTCTTCTTGACTACATAAATCCATGTATCTTGCTTCATACTGTATATTCGATGTCTTCTGTGTGTATATAAACTGTAGAAAGAAAAAAATCCACAGAAACTTTTGAACAGTAGTGTACCTTCAACTATTTCCTGTAATTCTCCGTCTTTGCTGTAATTTGCTGTAATTGCTGTAAAACTCTGCCTGAGCCATACATAGTCTTACAGCATCCATCTAACCCATCTGTTGTAAGGTCAATTAAATTTGCACTCAGGAAATTGTGAAAATGGTCCAAATTATAACAACTTATGAGACCGTGATGTTACATTGTAAGAGCAATAAGAGCAAAATGAGTGAGTGAATGAGAAAAGACAGAAGAAAAAACGGCTATGGGCTCGAGTAGTCGTCGTAGTAGCACTTTGCTTATATGTTAATGAGCCGGAAAACATTTTAGGATGGTGTACTTGTACGAGACCACCATCCATCAATTGAGTTCAATGAGCTCGATAAGTAAAAGCAGACAAATCAATATGTGGACAGCAGAGGCGCACACATCCTCACTGAATCCTCATTAGTGGACCAGTATGTAGCTGGGATGTCTGCCTGCTCCGTCTAATTGTGCTTTAAAGTTCAGCGTCGCGAGTGGTGGGCCGCTGGAGTGCTTGGGAGGCCAGCCCATGGGTAGTCTGCAGACCTGTTGTTAATAGCTCCTGTTTTAAAAGTTAATGAGAGCCGAGTTAAAAGCTGCGTTAGCTAAAGGCTAGGTGAAGTCGAGCTATGTGGATTAACTTTTCATTACCTCCTCATTAGCAGAGCCTGGGGATTAGAGAAACCCTGTATGAAATGTAGCATGAAAATATCTAAATGCCTCGCTATATGGCGTTAGAGGGGCGAGCGGTGGGGTTTAGCGATCAAGCTCCTCGCCGCCTACCCACAATCCCCTTGCACGTTAGCTGACATCGCTTGCTCCCTATTAGCCAATAAGAAAGCTGGCAGCGCAGGGAACAGTCCTATTCTCCAAGAGGTGACTTTGAAAACAGGATCAGGTCATTAAAAGTAATAAGACCACCATTATAATTTGCACGCTGAAGCTGACGTTTATTTCCACAGCGCGGTCCCCGGTGCCGTACTTAAATGTCACTTGCCAACTTTAATGAGAGTAAAGTAGAGTTGTGCAGTGTGCAGAGGTTTGATGAGTGTTTTGCAGTAAAGTTCCAAGTAGTGTCCAGCAGAGTACATGGACAAAAGGAGAATTAGGCCAACATCTCTCCGCTCAGTCTCACCCCCGTCCTTAATTATTCTCCATGAGGAATCACTTGTCAGGGATCCTGCTGGAAGTTCTTTGGAATGTTCCAACTCCAAATACACCCCAGTTGGAAGTGCTTTTGTAAAAGTAAAAGTTCATTTGACAAAACTTGATTATAAAAGCTTAGTGACACTGTGTCATTTCTTTTGAAAAGTATTAAAATATAAATTAATTTGGAAGCGGTGTTGTTTTCGTAAGTAATGTGGTGCAAATGTTTGAAAAAAACAAACAATTTTGAGTGTGATTTTGTGGCAAAGGTGAATGTTCAAGTTCTTTTGGATTTTAGAATTTAGTAAAATACAATTTTCAAAGTGTGTTATTAATTCTATCACAAGTAGTTTTGAGGCAGTTTTGCATGAGGTCAATAAACAACTATTGCTATCAGGATTTCTTTTTCTTTTGCAACAGCGTGTGTATAATTGTACATTTCATTTACCCCATCAACTCAAGCTGCAACTTAGTTATGAGAAGAACGCATCTGGAGTTTAAACTTGAATTGACAGGAAGGTTGAAACTGTTAAATGGATAAATAACTAGGCTTAGTTTTTTATATAACCACTTCTATAGTTCATTATTGTACTGAGGTCATGTGAAGATAAGGGCTCTGACCACAGCTGTAAGACTCATACATATATGTCAAGACAAATGCAGGATATTCCAATTTATCTAATAACAAACTAACTAAATAGGACAAGAACTACTGATAGGGATGATGTTATGACTTGTTACCCAGATAACACAGCAGATAGAGTCTGATTGGACTGTGCAACGTGCCAAGAGGCCTGGCTGACCTGTGCACCAACGAAGAGGCGCTAAGTCTAAACCATGGTAACCTCCTGTTATAGTTTGTGTATAAAAGTCATTGTATAGGCGTAAATATTGAGTCTCTGCATGGGAATGTCAGTGCAGACTCCTTGTACAAGTATGGCTTTCTAATATTTGAATAAAAAGAAATCTCTGATAAACCGTAAGGATGTGTAAAAGTCCATATTTTACAAGTACATTAGCCAAATTTTAAGCCTTGAAAATTTGAAGGACCTGCTTTACATAGGTTTTTAGCTACAGCAGTCTGAAAGTGGCTCCTCAGAAACCTCTGCTAAAAACAGGTCAGGGGTTGGTTGGCAAAATATCTTTTTCTGACAAAACTATAAGGAGTTGGGAGCTAAAATTTGGGGCTTTTCCTATTGGGAAGTGTGTGAATCTCCTAGAATTTTGTCAGTCAAATCTGTGATGGTCGTGCGGGGGCGTTCGGAGATTTGGCGTGGAATGACCTGTAAGTAAATTATCTGGACTTTATTTTTGTTTCAAGCTTTTTATCTAAGCAGAAACTGACAAACACGGGAGGAAAAGGCTGTTTTCCTCAACAAAACTACTTTTTATCCTCTTAAGTACATTTTGAAATAGGCACATTCATATTTTTACTGGATTTTTGTCATGTGAAACTTTTTTTTTTGCTCCAGTATTTACTTAAGTAGCAAAACTACTTCTTCCACCACTGCCTGTGAGGAAGAAAAAAAAGAAGAAATAAGCTTCCTTGGCCCTATAATATACACGGCCATTTTTACACACTTACTACTTACTAAAACCCTTGAAAAAAGTTTACAAATTGTCCATAACTCAGAATCCAACTAACCAGGCACCAAATTAGACGCAGTGACCCGCAACTTTGTAGACTAGCAGTGCTTCAATCACGACCGCAGCATTAAAGCCTGTATGATTTCTGCACTAGGTAGAATAGCAGCATGATTGCTCTGTGAGAAATGCATGTCCCTGTGTGCTGTAGGAACAATCAGCACCTTTAGCTAAGGAAACACTGCTCCACAATCACAAACTCCCTTCACTTGAGAATGCCCTGAATCCTTCTTAACGTGTCAATAGAAGAAAAAGGAAGGACAAGGAGAAAAAAAAACAAAAGCAAAACGTGTGAAAACAGCAGTGTGGGGTGTGACTGTAATCACAGCTAATGAAGCCGTTTCCAGCGAGAGGGGCTCCGTGACAACCACACCAGTGCATGGATAATTAAAGCACCTTCCCGTGACATTTAGCACACGTTTGTGAAATCCATCTTTAATGTGACACCCGCGTGGCCCGTCCCTGATTATTTACATGATCACGATATTGTCTGAGGTTTGTGGTGTCGTTTCTGTATTGACCAGGAGCTCAGGACTAATGAGAGGAAATGGGCACATAATATATTCACATCCATGATCTTTTCTCCTTGGCGGGTGTGTTATGCAATTCCAGGCAGATTGTAGTCTCTCTGACGGACACCATTTTGTAATCATACAATACGCTTAGAATAGGAGAGTTTGTTTGCGTGCTTTATATGTTTCAGCTTCTTCCTGTAGACTTCCTCAGGAGCGTCACATGGTGGTGTAGTGATGTGTCTTGTAGCTAAAGGCCGCCACACACTACGGGAGAATTTGCCCGATTTTGGCTGCGATTTATTCTTTCCGACTTTCTGTCTCCGTGTGCAATTTTGAAGTCTCTGTAATGCTCATGTGTGTGTCTGTGTCAGATCGTAGCCGCCAAACAAGAGCAATGTTACAGTAACAGCCAAAAAACAGACCGTCAGGGCCAGAGGAGTGATGGACACAGAGACGCAACATACAAACTCGGGATATAGAGAAAATAAAGACTCACCTAATGTAAAGTGGTACATTTAAAGTGCAACGTCTCACCCACATTATCCATAGAATTTGTCCTCCGCAAATAATGACATCCAGTCCACAAAACTGCACTATTAATCCAGTTTGCGATGTTCTTTGAAAGTAAAAAGACTGTTTCCTCGTGTGTTTGTTATGTAAAATAAGTAAACAAACTCTCCTGTCTGACAAAAGGAATGAGCTTATAAATAAAGACAGAATGAACCTTTACCAAAGCTGCAATGTGCTTTATTCACCTACTTTCCTCCTTTTGTCTCTAAATGTTCCTAAACTGTGCTTACTTGTGGTAGCGCTTCCGGTTATTTCAGAGAATTTAAGAGTTTTGCAGCTAAAATATAACATAAAGTCGGTTCATTTGTGTAAAATGTTCAGTGTTCATGTGCACCAAGAAGTCAACACTGCACTGATTCTCTGTGGGGCTTTAAAATGGCTTCATCGTCTGAATTGAGCTTATTTACTGTCAAGATCGGCAGCGCCATACAAAATAATACAACCTGAATGATGATGGCGACGCTCATGGCGACTTCTGGAATAAGGTGGATATGCAATGTGATCATATGGACTGTTTTGTGAGTAGTTTTGTCTATTTTTTTTTTAAAACTATAACTTAATGCCATGCCTACAAGACCAAATGTGCTTGCAAGAATAGGGATTTAAATACGTTCACATTGATCCTTGGGCAAGACACTTCACCCAATGTATGAATTTCAGGGTGGTGTGTGGCTGTTTTTGGTTTATTTCTTTATTTTAGCCACAGTGTTTTATCCAGTGAATGATAAAAATGTGAGTTTACTTTAAATTTAAATGGAAAAGCAAAATAGCAGTATGCTGCAGTTTTGTTTTGTTAGTTTTTTTATTCTGTTTTTTATTATTCAAGGCTTAGTGACAACCTGGAACCTTCTTACTGTACGGCGTGAGTGCTGGAGTCTCTCTGCATCTGACAGTCTTTTAAGCATCATAAACTGCTAATAAAGCATACTCAAATATGTGATTTCACTGACTTTAGGTTGGACATTGGTTTCATTATCTAGATAATAAAACAGTAGGTCTAATGGTATATTACGTATCTCACCTTTGCCATTTCCCATTCATTCCTAGCTCCACTGCACCTGCACAAAAAGGAGCAGCTTATAGACATGGAGCGGGCCCTGACAAGCCCCCCTCACCACTGGCTCATTGGGTTAGCGCACACTGCCTCTGACACCATTTCAATGGCTGATTTCCCTTGCTGGCCAATTAAGGAGCAGCACAAGGCAAGTTAGCTGCAGTCACACTCCTGTTTTCTTCCCCCTTAGTGAAATGAAACAATCACTCATGAACCACACAAAACAAAATGACCGCATTCCACCAAAACCATCCATCTCCCTGACACCGAACGTCTCCCAAACACCGCTCGGCTGCTAAAATATAACCAGGACCACATTTTAATATTAATAATGGCAAATGTATGCAGGTGAAGAAGGTAGATGGATTCATTAAAAAGGACTTTCTGGGGCATATTCTAAGGGTGACACGTGCTAGGGAGTCCACGCCGTTCTGAATTTCCGAACGCTAATTATTGATTGTGATGTATGGGGGTATTTATCATGCGTTGCGAACCCAAGGGTATTCTTGTAGTGTGGTACGGTTATGACAGCCATCATCGCTTTCTCTACCCGGACAATCACTCCACCGGATGCCTCGCAGGAAGTCAGTACGCCACAAGGCCGGTGGCAACGGAGCGCCCGGGGCTAGCAGAACTAATTAGAAGGTTGCTCCGCGGAATTCTTCCAACTACCGTGTCCAATGCCGCCCGTGGGTTTAAGCTTTCGAGTCTCAATTTTCATCTTAATTTCAACACGCTCTATGTCTCTGTTTGGGCTAATTCCCCCGCGCAGTTCTCCAGGGCCATCTATCACGTTCACTTGATCTACAGACGGAGAAATGTGGATTCAACAGGGAGTCCAAAAAGTGCTGGCTTCTCTATGGTACAGCTTTGCCAGACAAAATGCCCCATTCAGTTCAATTTAAATGGTCTCCTCTGCTGCTGTGAACTACTTGAGACGCTCCAAAGAAAGATGTCAAACTATTGTGGTACTCGTGAAAAGGTTCTGAAATATGGTAAACTGATATCCTTCATTGCTCAAGGGTATGGAAGCACTTTTAAAAGGGCCCATATTGAGCTATTTTTTGAACTATGTTGTGTTTTGTTTGATTCACTCATGTTTAACACACAAACCCTGTATATTTAGGTTGAGTTCTTTTCTTTTATCAAACAGAAAACACTCTCTTCCACCTTGTGATGTCATTAAGTGGTAATACAGGAAGTGCTCCTCTGTACTATGAAACTCCATGCACCTTCACTAGAATAAATTGGAGGATTTCAGCCCTGGAATTGCCCATCTCTACTGAACAAAAGGTAAAACTTGAAAAGTACAGTTTCATGACATCACAAGGTGGAACAGCATTTTGATCCTGGAGACGGAGACAGTCTAATAATTCAGGATTACAGAAACAAATACAACTCCAGGCAACAACATTCTAACTAGGGTTGGGCGGTAATACGGAATCCCGAGGTATCAAGAAACAGCCGCTGTATCAGTTTCATTACCGTCATTTAAAATATCTGCAGCGCATAAGGACCTAATATAATATTAGGCAGGATTTTGGCTTCAGGTCGAATGACAGGGGAGAGACGGCAAATATTGACAGAGCTATGACCCTGCGTCAGGCCAGAGATCCCACCACAGTCGCTTCAAACACGGGACACCCGCCGACTTTCTCCCCTCCGCTCTCTCTTCTCTTCAAACGTCGTTACGCACCGAGATATCCATCCATACGCAGCGAGGAAGAAGAAAAAAAACTTGACTGACGCTTCGTGTGTGACACTGAGCCGAAAAGTTTACGATGGAGATTATTGAACACCGAGAGTCAAGAGGGGACGCGGTGCTGAAGCTGAGAAAGTTCATCGCTTGAGGGCGAAGTCAGACTTTCACGGAGGAGACGGTAACTTTGGTTTGATCAGAACTTGTGCCTCATCTTCAAATATAATGCTGCTGATTCTGTTTCTGAATGGTTTAGGTGCAAGATACAAAATAATACCCCGGTAAAATGCTGGGAAGGTTATCAACGGTATCAAAATTTGGATACTGCCCAACCCTAATTCTAATGTGGCTTAGAACTCACAAGAGTCCATTTTGCATAATGTAGGACCTTTAATATATTTTGCATTTATATAACTGGGATTGTATTACAATTCAGAAGATTTTCAGTTACCCAGATGTTAAACCAATTGAGATTATGAAACACCAAACTTGATTCATTCAGAAGTATTAGAACAATCGATATAATTATTACCCAGCAATCTATTGGGTTGTTCTTGTTGTTTTTATTGTTATAGCATCTCTGTGGATGTTTAGCACACCCTGACAGTTTAGCATTACTGAGTCTCTCAACATGAAACGATGTCAAAATTTCCTCAAATCACTTATGATGTGAAAGTTTGCACGCAAATTTGCAAGCGACTTTCCAAAAACGAAGCCCAAAGAGGCTATAAAGAAATTTTGGCAACTCTGCAACTAAGACTTTCAAAGGATTCCTATCATCACACATAGAAGTTTCTGACCAGCCACACTTTAGTGAGAAACTTTGTTATTTTGCAGGATACAGAGGAAAATACAGGCTTTAACGTCCTTTACAAAACACATCTGTCACGCTAATGGTTGTTCTATTGTGAGCCATTACAATAGTGTTGATGTCTATATGCAAACGCTACCTTTTCATCTCCGGCTGGATTGACATCTCCAGACTGACAGATGTAGCAGCGTCGCATATAAAAGGTTATTGAAGTCTGAAAGTGAGAAGAATCAAACGCTATATTTAGCCCGGGTTGCTGTCTGTTGTTGGGGCTATGGCTTCCTCTGGGCTTCAGGGGGCTGTTCTATACTCTGCCAAAGACGGATAATTGGTTATTTTGAGTAAATTCATGTACAAAGCTCAGCTGCTGTCGCTCAACCTCGAGTAAACAGTTCACCTTGGGAATAGCCGCAGCTTTCGCCTGTCGATTTCTGTCTGGATGTAAGTGTTTGTCTGTCCCAGCGGTAAAGATGAGCTTTGAACTTTGCCACTATACTTGAGTTATTCTGATAGTCTCTGATCTATGGCTCCGTAGAAGAACTGTAGATTGGCATATGTCAGGAGATTTTTGTTTTTTAACAGCAAATATGAATGAAATGGGCTGTTTTTTGTTTTTTAAGATAAGATGAAGTTCTTAAAGAAACGGCTTCTAGAGGCATATTTTTAAAACAAAGAAAACATGACGCTAAAAACTGCAATATATTATAAATTTTATGGTTAATGTCAACTTGACATGTGGTTTCTTTTCATTTAATTACTTTATTTAACAAAGACAGCGGCACAGTCCATCACGTTTTCAATCAGATGACTTTTATAAAACAACATTAATTACGAACACTCTTAGGCCTTGTCCACACGTAGCCGGGTATCTGCGTTTTGAACTGTCATCCACACGAACACGCATCAAAAATGAGTATTCAGGGAAAACTCCGGCCAAAGTGAAGATTTTTGAAAACTCCGTTTATGCCTGTTTGTGTGGACAGAGATAACTGGGGTTTTGCGTTTTAAAACGTCACTGTCTGCACCAAAAAATATGAATCTGCCCTGACGTCAAACATGCGACCTTTGTTTAAGCGACTGCAAAAGCCAAAGCAGACTATGGACCGGAGTCGTTTCTTGAGAGCTGTGGTAGCATTAATTTGTTTAGGAGCAATTCTGACTCCGAGTCTGTCCAGACAAAGGAGCTTGGCACCATGTTTTCTGTTGTTTAAGTTTAGGCGGAAGTGACGGCGAAGTGAGGGCTCAATGGAAATAACGCCATCTACAGGTTTGGAATGCGTATGAATGTGGTTGAAAACGCAGATGTTCGGTTATGTGTAGAAGGTATTTTTTTCGAAGATGAGGTGGTGTGGATAAAACAATTTTTATAAACGGAGGGGGGGAAATGTTCGGTTTTAAAAATACCTGGCTACGTGTGTACATGGCCTTAGTGTACCTTTGTCTCTTGAGGTACTTGTTTTATCCTCTGCTGTTTTAATTAAACCTAGAGCTTAAAGCACTGTTTACTCAAGTGGAATTTGGTTTTATAACTGTAACTGTGTTGATGAGCTCCACTAAAAGCAGCACTGCATTGTTCATCCTGTAAATCTGTGTTGATTATAAACAATGTCCTTGGACTTTTACCTTTACCTCCTCTTATCCCACATTTGCCCAAAAACTCAAAGTGACACACTTTATTTCTGTGTGTCCTGGTGCATCGAGTGGCCCATTTTCTAGTCTGGCCTGTTGAGAAACTCTTGTTAACAAAATGCCATCTTCCAAGAAAATGTGTGGGAAAATATGTGACATTTAAACTTTCTCTCCTGCTCTCCGGTCAACTCTCCTGGGCCTTTAAGTGCGAGACAAGTTCTGAGGCAGAAATGTACAAAATGTATGTCCAAACAAGAGAATCTAGTATAGCACGACGCCAATCTACTCCACACATGATTAATAGTTCATGGTCGGTTGCGTGTAATTTACGAGCTAATTATTATCAATATATATGAAATATTTGGCCGTCTTGAATTGATTAGTGTAAAAGACGAGTGTGACTGGGTGTAGCGGCCCATGACGATGCAGCAATCATTCATACATACATAAGTAGATCCCCTCTGGTGGCTCCATATTGCGGCTCCCGTCATGGAGAGAGAGGATTGCGTGGGAACATCTGTTAGCACAGCTGGGCCATCATCTCCATTGTACATGATATTACACACAGTGGATCCAGGTCTGAGGGGTTACATTGTTTCTGCCTCAGTCTTTGGCCAACTTTACTTCCTGTGAAGCTCAAACCCGAGAGGACCACAGCGCACAGCCAAGCCTTCATCCTCGGGACAAACAAACTAATGAGAAACATGCTGCTGATGTCTGTGCTTTCTATGTCCATCAGTTTGGTTCAATGTTTTGTGAAGCTATGTGGAGAAAGCTTTTAGTTTAGTTTAGTTTATTATTTATTTGTTAGGGACCATGTACAAACACATTAATCTTAGAAAAGAGGAGATGTTTTGCACCAGATTTAGCAAAAAATCTATTTTCCATCCGCAGTCCCTGGGCAGGTGCGCACTAAAAGTAACATGCTATAAATAGTACAACAAAAAAACAATTTAAAATCCTACAAACTCACCAATCAATGTAAATGTACTACAGAAGAAAAGATGTGGCCTTGCATGTACCATGTTCTCTAAAAGTGTTATTCTAGGTCTACTCAAGCTCATTTGGCGAACTAACCCCTGCAACTTTCTATTTGAATACAGTCGGGTGTGGGATCGATAGTACAGCAAATATATTTGACACGTTTTTGTTCATTCAATTACAGAAACCTTGTGGAAATTTGTAGCATGTCCCAACAGTGGAAGGTGTTTGCTCTCAGATATTATTAAATCACTCAGAAGATAACGCAGAACTTCTCTTACCTCAGAGTAACAAAGAGAAGAGAGGTTTTTTTATGCCACGTTTGTTTTGACATAAATAGACCACGTGTTGCAAGGTCATAGCATAAGAATAATAATAATAATTAGTGCTGTCAAACTTTTTTTTTTTTATCAGATTAATCACACTTTAGAATTGTGATTAATCACAATTAATCGCAGTTAATTATTGTTCAAAAAAGAACAAAAAATTGCAGCTTGGCTTGTTGGTGTACAAGTAGCGTCTTTGCTGCTGCTGAATCAAACACGTGTTTTGCTTTAAGATGGTATTTTAAACTTGTGCTTCTGTGGAAAGAGAGTTCATCGCTACAATATCTGCAAACTACCTTAGTTTTAGCTAAAGTCCCGTCAGGCAGTTTTTTGAAGAGAAATTTGCCGCTGAGCACCAGTCACAGTCGCATCTGTCATCTGCACATCTGCGTATGGACAGACCTGATCACTGACCTAATAACCTGCGCCGCCTTTCAAGTCACCATTCGTGCTTTTGATAAAGAAGCATGTGCATTCAAAATAAATTGTGTGATTAATCTGCGTAAAAAAAAAAAAAAAAACATTAGTGTGATTTTTTTTATGATTAATCGCATGCGTTAACGTGTTAACATTGACGGCCTTAATAATAATAATACTTTTTTTTTTTTATCATAAAAAACCAAAATAAGTCCAAAAATATGTCTTTGTAAAGTCATGGAAAAGCATTTTGACTAAATCAGATCTGAACATGTAGATCTGTACATGTGCTCATACAAACTGACCCAGACTAATCCTGAAAAAAAAAAATGTAATTAAATAAATTAAGCTTCTGGCACAGACTAAAATGAATATCTAAGTAGCTAAAGTATCCCTCTCTTTCATTATTACGTTGCCACTAGTAGCAGTCATTTCATATTCACTCAAACGCTAATTGCAACTTTTATGTTCCCCTCTGTACCCAGCTGGTCCTCTGAATGTGTAAAGAGTCTATCTGATTTCACTTGTAATTGCGACGTCCAGAAAACTGCCGCCAAGTCATCAATCAAACTCCAGCTCTGATTGAATTTCATTTCTCCCTGTGCCTCAGAGGTTCCTTTGGTCGATAAGTCTGCTATTTGTGACAGTCAAGCTAACGGTATATAGCACGAGGACTCTAATACAGACTTTCATATTTCCAACTTTGCCAGTTCCTTGTCGTATTTTCTCATAACCCAAAACCTGGTGAGAAAAACTGGGGGGGAAAAACATAAAAAACCCCAATGTAGTCAAGAGCGGTGTACCCCTAATCCGATCTTTATGTAGACAAAGCTCCGTAATGGTGGAATAAAAGTGTCCGCAATTACACAGTGCTTTGCAAATGTGTTCTGAAAACCAATACATCAAGCTGCGGTGAGCGAGCGATGTACAATACCTGGGAAATTTGGTTTTGCCTCATCAGAGCGTGCCGCGCGATTGAAAAATAAACAGTTACCAGTTCATTTAAAAGTAATTTCCTTTCCGCGAGATCTGCACCTTCAAATTGAGGAAGTTCTATCAAATTTCACATCGGTGAGTTCGCTTTATTTTTGGCTGCTCGTCAAGACCGCAAGATTTTAGCTCATGGAAGAAGTACTTATAGTGTTACTGCAGTTCGGGTGGTAAAAATAAAACAAAATGACAATGCTGTAATAAAAATGGATTGTAACAAGTAGACTACATTTCATTTACAATAAGGATGAATGTTAATGTATGCGTGTTTTGGGTTTTCTTATGTCTGGCTGAAATGATTGAAGTATGAAGTTATTTTGGTATGTCTGTTTTCCTTCACAGGAGAATGGAAAATTAAATGAACAAGTTAATTATGTCTTTTAACGAACAATTCAAGTGTTGTTGAAAATAAAACATATGCTTAGCTCCTTCCAAAGCCGCATGAATGCTTTTGAGTGTTCATGGAGTACTTCTACTTTGACGCAAAATTATCCCTCAGCGCTACTTATTATAGCTGTGTTATCATTAGGAATACATTTCTTATTTGTGAGGCAATCCTGGTTGGACACTTCTTGGTTAGATATTTAAATCAATGTACTAAGACTATTGACTGGTCATAGTTGGCCCAGAAAGTCTCCTAATGTTTGAATTTTAATTTATACACAGTTGCTTGAGAGATAAATAACAGCTACATAACACATCTAGATTCATTTCGTCTTATTTGACTGAAATAAATGCTGTCTCTGCACTGGTATTGCTTCATATCAGGCATCAGCAGATACGCAAAGTTATAGTATTGCAATTGGTATCGTAAAAAAGCTGGATCGGTGCATCTCTATGTGTGTGCGTGAGTGATTGGTGGTGGTTGGAGAAGACTAAGGCTACGTTCAGAATGCAGGGCTTAAAGCTCAATTTGGATTTTTTTGTGAAATCTAATTTTTTTGGCGAGGTCGTTCACATTTCCAATTAAATGCGACTTGTATGTGATCTCCAGTGTGACCTTTAAGCGCCGAAAGTGACCTGAACGTGCATTGGAGGCCACGACGACATCACAGCAGCGAGCGTGCTCAGTGTTTAAGGAAGTCGCCTAAACATGGACATGAGCATTGAGCACCTGGCGATTTTAAAGTTGTCGTCGTGTCACTCTCGCGGGAGGAAATGCGTCTTCAGCCTATTTCAGTGAGCTAATGCGTCGGCGTTGGGCTGTATTGGCTCGCAACAGCTGCTTGTTACCGCACAATAACCGAACTCTCGCTTGTTGATGACGTGTAGGTCGGATGAATGTGACCTAACCGTTCAGACTGAAGTTGCATTGCAAAAGATCGGATATGTATCGGTTTTAGGACCATATATCCAAGTGACCTGGGTTGCATTTGAAAAAAATCGGATCTGGCGTCATTCAGATTGTCAATAAAAGATCAGATAGAGTTCGCATAGGCGCGAAAAAATCAGATTTGGGTCACTTCAGTCTGTCTGAACCAAAGCCAAAGTCACAGATTGTCGGCCTTGCTTTTCTCAGTCTACACCAGGGCAGCTGTGGCTACAATAACTCACCACCTTCGCCGAGTTAGGAGTTATCTTTAGTTACATCGGCATCAATAACTGTTCTTTTTGTGAGAGAGAGCAAGAGATACTTTATTCATCCCAAGGGAAATTCAAGTTTTGATGCAGCAACATTTCCACTGTACTTTTCCGCGGCCTTTGTGTCTCAGTCAAAAGTTTAGCAAAAGAACTGGTCAGGTAGAGTCAGCAGATCCTGTGTCTGGGAAGTTTGAGGAGAGGAAGAGCCAAAAGTGTCCCTCGTGTATGAAACCTAAATGAAATTCTGATGAAACTACTCACATTAAAGCAGATCAAAAACACTGTAAACATGACAGAAACTCCTCAACATTCGCTTTTTCAGCACATTACTTCCCTTTTATTCCGTGCTTTTGTTCCTTTTTCCAGAGATGTTTGATTGTGCTGGAGAAGGTGCTTTAAGTTCAATCCAGAACCATATTAATAGCTCCATAATCTCCACTTTCATCTTTAATCGCTCACCGTCATTCGGGGACAGCATGGCACTCATCGGACTCTTAATTAGCTGTCACAATATGGCCACGAGGAGTTGTGAGAAAGACTCTGGGGACCACGGAGAGAGTGAAACCAGGTCTTGTTTCCAGGATATTTTAGCAGTGTGTTCTGTTCGCTACAGCGTCTTTTAAGGCCACGGTCCTCCCTGGTGCCGTCTGTATCTCTCCGAAGTGGAAATAGAAGAGGCGAAAAGGTGAGGCGGGAATGGGCACGTAATACATCATGTGTGACAGATGTGTGAAGAAGTCTCGAGCTCGAATCTGAGAATTGTTTGAGAGCAGTTTTTAGAGAGTACGTTTCATTGGACTGGATGGAAACGTATTGACGCTCTAACAAATGACCGTGGAGATTCAATTGTGTTTTAAAACTAATCTGTCTCGAGGTTTTATCATGTTCTAAAAGTGGGGATTATTTTTCATATTGCTCTGTGTGATCTTGTTACAGATACTTCCTATGTACTGATGCTATCAACTAGATTACCTCGAGTCCGTTTGGAAAAGGTTACTCTGACTGTGCCAACGTTGTTCATAACTGGTTTACAGTGTGAGAACAGACATTTTACCTTTGTGTTCTTTCAGTTTCGTTATTTTCTACCAGCGTTGTTAAAAAATAAATAAAAAATAGTAATCACAATGAAATGAAGGAGCAAGCTAACCCGTGATAATGCGGTGGAACTGTAAACAGCGACACAAATTAACTGCTCTCAAATTGGAAAAGGTTAAGCAGATTCAACATATAAAGTTTTTTTCTTAAATTAAATAAGTGCTTTGAAATCAAGGACTTCAGAGACTTGGTGAGTTCAGAATAAAGTATTTTCCACATTTTGTTAAAATAATAATAATAATAATAATAATGATTATTATTATTATTATTATTATTATTATTATTATTATTATTATTATTATTATTATTAATTAGCATCATTATTAATAATAATAATGATGGCAGCACGGTGGCTCACAGCAAGAAGGTTGCGGGTTCGATCCCTGGGTCACCCGGGCCTTTCTGTGTGGAGTTTGCATGTTCCTCCCCGTGTCTGGATGGGTTTCCTCCGGGTACTCCGGTTTCCCCCATCAACCTAAAACATGCCCGCACCCCTATGAACTAACATCAAGGACCATGATGTCCACCCTCCTGTGGGCTCACCACCTGCAGAGGGGTTCATAGGGGGGGTCAGGTGCTATGAGGATTGGGCAGCAAGCTGCCCCCGCGACCCAGCCGGATTAAGCGGGAGAAGATGGATGGATGGATGGAATAATAATAATAATAATAATAATAATAATAATAATAATAATAATAATAATTCACAGAAAAGATCCAAGATGCCAAGGTATAAACATTCATCATGTGAGACTGAGTATAGACTGTTATAGTTAAGGACTTAAAGAGATGAGATTTTGGGGAGGCTAATTCAGGATCTACTGCTTATGCACTGGCATCCAGGATCCTTGCTGCAATCCTTGCAAATTCCACACTGAATTTTCAGAGTGAAAATACAGTACTGTGCAAAAGTTTTAGGCAGGTGTGGAAAAAATGCTGCAAACTAGGAATACCTTCAGAAATAGAAGTGTTAATCAGTTATTTTCATCAATTAACAAAATGCAGTGGATGAACAAAAGAGAAATCTAAATCTGATCAATATTTGGTGTGAGCTTTGCCTTCAGAAGAGCATCAGTTCTTCTAGGTTTACTTGCAGACAGTTTGTGAAGGAACTGGGCTGGACGGTTGTTCCAAACATGTTGAAGAACTAGGCCCAGATCTTGTGTGGATGGAGCTTCCTCACATCCTTCTGTCTCTTCATGTTAATCCCAGACACATTCCATGATGTTGAGGTCAGGGCTCTGTGGGGCCCAGACCATTACTTCTGTTTTTTTCATATTATTATTTATTATTATTATTATTATTTATTTTGGGCAATTATGAAGTTTACATTCTTTTACAATGAAACATATAACATTAGAGAAATCATGATAGGAATAACAAAAACAACAACAAAATATTTTGCCCAAAAAGGAGTGGGAAGAAGAGAATTTATTTAATCCCACCACCCTCTTCTAATTTAACACAATGCGCTTTCTTTTTTCCTTTTTCAGACATTTTACATTAACTATATGAACTATTTACATTATATTAGAACTGTTCTAGCTTGGTAACATAATTATCATCATATTGCAATAACAATGCATGAGGATACCAGCAATGGTAAGAAATGTGAAGATACCAACAATGGAAACAGGCAACAAATCCAAGTAACGGTAAAACAGCACATACAGCAATGGTCAGGAAACAACAAGCATAAACCAGCGCTACAGAAGGCAGGATTGTTATATTAGGACCCACTGTCTATATACTGTGACCAGACCATATGTTTATATAACAACTTCCACAACTTCTCATTCTTCTTTACTCTGAAAAGAGTTCTTAACGACTTTTTCTTTTGTTCGCTCACTTTGCATTTTGTAAATTGATAAAAACAAACAATCATGACTTATATTTTTGAAAGCATTCTTTGTTTGCCGCATTTTTTCACACCTGCCTAAAACTTTCGCACAGTACTCTATATGTTTTTAAGCACACTGAAAATGTATACAATAAATAAAAGGACTGAAAATCTGATGAAACAAGTTATCTTCCAATCAAGAGGGTCTGGAGAATAGAACTCAATTTGACCCAAAAATGTCTTGGTTACCTATGTTACACAGTAAGTCTGGCGCTACACAACAACACAACACAACCGATCTGTATTTGTTATTGTGCTGATCGGGTAGTTAGTGTGAGAATGAAATGATCCTTTGCGGGTCATGATGCGTGCGTGCTAAGTACCGGGGTCATCTCGCCGGTACCTTGTGTCTTCTCGCTGTGAGAGTGAGTGCTGATGGGAGTTTTTGGGCAGCGCGTCTGAAGAAACTCACACTAACGCGCACTAATGTCGGGGCCCATTGTTTCTGCCTCATTTAAAGCCTGATTGGAGTTTGGGCAGAGGCACGGGCCAGACGCTAATTCTCTCTCATAATGAATTAGCCACATAATTATTAACAGCAATATCCTCTTTATCGCACGTGCATGGAATAGATGTGTGGCTGTTTCTGCGCCGACGACGGGAACGCTGCTGAATTTTTCCTGGTTAATGGGGTTACAATTTTATACAAGCAAATGATGTAAAAGTGAGATTAAATGATAAATGAATTAATCATACATTTAGAAACATGTATTTAAAATGCTGTCTTTTGGCCATGTTGCTTTGTTAAAAAATAATAATAATAAAAAAAGAAATAAATACAAAAACCTGGTATAAAAATAAAGAGGATTTGCTATTTAATCCAGAAAATGTTTTAACTAAATTTGTGGTTAATTTCTCTTCCGCTAGAAACAAAAACTAGTGGAAGATTACCAATTTTCTCACATTTTATTTATTTATTTCATTTGTGCGCTTTATTTCATTGTGTATTTTACAGATATTGATTTTATTTTTGGAACTTTCAGCCACAAGAAAGCTGCGAAAGCTGTGAACCCATTATGCAGTAACTCTACACTCCCAAACTATACAGTCTGTAGTAATATGACATTGTACTGAAAATCCTGACCCGGTAACAAGTCTTACAAATTGCTCAGAGATTTGAAATGACCTCTCTAGGCTGCTAAAATGAAAATGTGACATGATAAAAAATAAATCGTACATCACCTGCTCCTGGGGTCCATTTGTTCTATGCGGCGCCGCTCACTAGAGTTAGCTTTAGCCTGTGATTTTCCAAAAGCTCATCTTTCTCCAATTACAAAAACTAGGCCAACACAAAAATCTGTATTGTTGTCGTCACTTAAGTCCAGAGCCAATTCCCTTGGTTACTGTCAGCTATCCGTTCTTAATTCAGTATCTAATCTGCCTGTTGAATCCAAATCCTTATAAATCCCCCACCAAATCTATTTAGGTTTATGTCTTTAAAGAAATCCAGGGATAATTCCACATGAGAACTACAACTGAAAACAGGCACTTCCAAGGACTAAACCTGATTAAGCTCTTGTGTTTTTATTTAGTAGTTTTTAACACAGTAGCCTTGTGTAATTGACTGGTTTAGTGGGAGAAATACCACCTGTTATTCTTCAGAAGCAACAGGTTTTAATCACACTTTTGTGCTTTAGCCACGCATTGGGGTAAATTAGCAGTACAACAAAAGAGTACAGAGATATTAACGATAGAATTGGTTTCTGAATAAAACATCACTTAGGGTGCGCTCACTCCAGCCCAATCAAACCGTGTCCAGGCGCAGCACGGCTGGACTTTGGCCTGGCTGGAGGAAGTGGATCAAAGCACGGCACAGTTGCTTTTGTACGTGCACAGTGTGTGCTGCACACACCACTTACAAAAACAAACGGTGAATACACACTTACATTCATAAAAGACTGTGATAGAGACAAAAGTTTTGCACCTATCCTCACTCCTCTGCACTGTGGTTAAATCCATAAACTTATAGAAGAGCACGTATTATAATGGGACACACAGTATCTGTCTCACTATTTAAGATATTTTGTGTCGCTGGACTTATTTTCTCCATTAAAGTGTGAAACAAACAGCGCTGTGTGGTGACGTCAGGCCGTGGCTTCAGTTGTGCAGGTGAGTGTGGCCATAGACCGAAACACAATCGTGCTTGAGGACAGCACCATTCCAAAGTGCAAGTGTGAGTGTGCCCAGTGAGATTCCTCTGCTACCTGCTGGTCTCCATGGCAATGTTAATGATTTGCCTAATGTTCCGCAGTATGGCATTTAAAACTTTAAACCTTTCTTTTCCATTAAGGACGTTGTTACTGCCACAAATACATTGGAAAAAACAATTATCGGTTTTGCATCTCTGCCTGTCTGCACCACAGAAATGACAAAGTTCATCTTTAATATTGACACTTTGCAGCTGATGACACCAACATTCCCTGTGGGGTGATGCTAACTGTAGGCACTGCTCTGTCTTTCTTAAACTCTAATCTGGGCTTTGGGCCATAAAGAACTGACTTAGGTGGAAACAGGTGAGGTGTTCTGTTAAACAAATCCCTCTCAAATCTCAGTACAGCTGCACTCACAAGCCACTCGTATTAGACAACAGTTTTTCAGTCACACTTTTCACTGAAAATCACACAGGGCCACGAACCACAATCACTCATATGTCGATCTCATAAAAATGTGTCTTTTGAATCCATTTTGCTTTTTCTTAAAACCTTTCTGGCAGTGTTTGCTAATGTGCACATTGCTTCACCATGGTAACTGCTGAACATTCCGCCAATAGAGATACATGTACAACCCCAGCGGGCAAACAGAAAATATTAAGATACACGACTTTGTAATAGCTACATAAAGCAGATAACTTTGGATATAAAAATAGATAAAGCTCTGATGTTTATTATTTGCAACTGACTCCATGTGAAATGTGATACAAATTGAAAATGCATTAAAATATAAGTTCTGTTCTCTCCACTTTACTGTTTACTGCCGTGTGTTTTCTGAGATCCCGTCTCTGCTGCTGGCTTGCGGTAAAGCCCTCCCATATCAACACAGTGATATTAGTAAGTGATACGCACAAGAAATAGCATGTAATTGTACACTGTGCAATTACTCTTTGGTGGCTTTGGACCTGGAGGCAATTCAATCACATCCTAGTTATGGCCTATGATTTTATATGTGCATGTAAGAAATAGAGTGGATATGGGAAAGACGTGTTTAAATGGAAATGTTATTAGATGATTGATACAA
Source organism: Odontamblyopus lacepedii (assembly GCA_034769755.1). Classification (NCBI taxonomy): domain Eukaryota; kingdom Metazoa; phylum Chordata; class Actinopteri; order Gobiiformes; family Gobiidae; genus Odontamblyopus; species Odontamblyopus lacepedii. Next base: position 12,899,647 of record CM068355.1, on the reverse strand, counting down.
GCCCAGTGGAAGATTCTGTCAGGTTTTTAGGTTAATGAAAATGGACAAAACGCAAATAGTGTAGGTATAAGAAAAAGTGTGACAGCTTATTTTTATAGTCTCCTCAATGTACTGAAGAACTGGGACAGGGAGTGGCAGGCTGTACTTTTCTTTTTTTTTTATGTACGTTCACACTTCATCTGACTCATATGGATCATTTCAGCACTCAAGTTAGCTTCACTAATAGCAACTTTGTGCATCTGGAAAAGTGCTATATTAGCTTAATGCATTATTATTATTATTATTATTATTATTATTATTATTGTGATTATTCGTGAATGAGAAGGCTCTTTTCAATGGTTTCTTAACATGAACTTAGGGATCTGGATCTCAATTTTAAAAGAACCAATTTTTTTTCTTTCCCGTTTTTAAGCATTTTTTACTGATTACACTGAACCCACACAAGAATCAGCACAGAAGCAGAGCAGGCAACAGAAATGCTTTGTACACACACACAAAAAACATATTTGGCATTTTAATAAGAGTTTTTTATTTAGAATTTCATCATTTCAAAGGGTAAACAACACTCCCGCATCTGATCCAAAGATCCGGATCACACAAAGGAACCGAAAGTCTCGTCTCTATTCACTTCGCAGTCGCTCGTTGTTTTAGCCGACTTCAGTCTCGTTCGTAAGCCGTATCCTGTGGTGGTAAAGGGACGTTTGCAGCAAAATAATACACACTCACCGCAGGCTATTTGCTTAATCATTATGGACCATCTTGATTGAAACCTCTCATCTATGAAATGGTATCCAAACCATTTTGTCATTGAGCGTCACATATTGAGACGGGCCTATGAAGCGGAGGGCCAAAGACCGGCTAGACAAACAATGAGTCATTCAGACGGGCGCATTTAACCCACAGACTGGATATATATAGAAATGCACAAAGCAAATGGATTAGACGGCGAGTTCCAAATAGAAACTCGCCGGTGTTTGGTGTTCTGTCGAAATGAGCTACCAGCAGTCTAAATCTGTGACGTCTATCGATTCACTCTAACCTTATGTTTTTCCGTTTACAGTTCCGTTTAAAGCTGAAGTTTTACAACATACTTCTTTGGATTAGAGACAGTGGGGTTTACGCTGTTTACACACAGTGATCACTACACTACTTTATACCTTTAGTTATGTCAAATTCAACTCATTTATTTGAATATGCATAGGTAGTTCATTTCGACAGTTGTATTACGCTATGAAATAAGACTGCGGCTAAAGGTAGGAAATTTGCGTGCGGTCTTTTTCTGTGTTCTGTCGAAATGAGCTACCAGCAGTTTAAAAGTGTGACGTCTATTGATTCACGCTAACCTGTCAAAATAGGCTACCTTACGTTTTTTCGTTGACAGTTCTGTTTAAAGTGGACTTCCACATACTTCTTTGGATTAGAGACAGCAGGGTTTAGGCTGTTTACACACGGCGATCATACTTTATACTTTTAGTCATGTTAAATTTCAACTCATTTATTTGAATATGCATAGGTAGATCATTTCGACAGTCATCTTAAGATATCAAATAAGGCTCCAACTAAAGGCAGGAAGTTCGCTGCAGGCTTTTTTGGTGTACTGTCGAAATGGGCTACCAGCAGTCTAAATCTGTGACATCTATCGATTCACGCTAACCTGTCGAAATAAGCTACCTTATGTTTTTTTTTTTTGGTTCACAGTTACGTTTAAAGCGGACTTCCCCAGTTTTACAACATACTTTGGATTAGAGGATTAGAAACAGCGGGGTTTATGCTGTTTACACACGGCGATCATACTTTATACCTTTAGTTATGTCAAATTTCAACTCATTTATATGAATATGCATAGGTAGTTCATTTCGACAGCTGTATTACGCTATCAAATAATGCTCCGACTAAAGGTAGCACATAATGACAGGCCAATTTAGCCAATGATCTACCTCTACTCCTTAATATGAGTATATAGGTAGAGGTAGATCATTTCAACAGGCTTATATCTTCTATCAAATAAGGCGCCCACTAAAGGTAGCACATTCTGACAGCCTACTTAAGCCATCGAATAACGCTCCCACTGTAGAATCACCATTGTTCACTCATTTATATGAATACGTGTAGGGCAAATCTTGACTATATCTTCTCTCAAGTAATGCATCCACTTGAGGTAGCATACGTCACCTTTGTGATACCGGGGACCTGAAGATAAGATTTATTTATATAGCGCCAATAACAATGGACTTGTCTCTTAGTCATGATGGATGAGGACAGAAAATGGGACGACAGAAGAAACATAAACTTTAAAATTTCCCAGCTGTGTCTCGGGTAGCTCAAATATATATACGGGTATTTAAAGTGTATCAACGCTTGGGGTCGTGCGAAAGCGCCAACCTTGTGTCTGCATAAGTGCCCTGGTTTATTTACGTACATATACAGTAGTTTTAAATACTGCACATTTAATTAGCCTCTTCATTTTGCTATGGTTAAGTACTCAGAGTCATATGTAATGATCGCATTTAATCACGCCTTAAATATGGGACTTATGGACGTGCAGTGACAGTAAAACATGACAAGAAAGGTGTTCATCGTAGCAAGTCAAGTCAAAATCTGACCTTGTAAATCACTGCAGTTCCACCGGAATCCACAAATGAAAAAAAATATATTTGCTGAGCTATAAAAAAGGGATTTATGAGGCCTTGGACTATCCACATATAAAAATTTGAGGTAGTTGTTCTGTGTGATCGCATAACTCATCTGCAAATATGAGACTAATGCTCATTTATATATGCACAGTCTATGCTAAACACCCACGTAAATAGATAAAATTGGACAGGAAGTAGGCCAAGTGATGCTAACTGTGAGATAGCCATTTGCCGTCGTCCACAGAGCCAACTCCATGCTCATTCATTTCCCTCTTCCTATTTTTTCTAAACCTTGCTCATGAAGAGATTCCAATGTCATCCGGAGCAGTGAAACAGAGAGTGGGTCCAGGGAACAAACCAGTTGGCCGTGGAGTGCTCAGTCCATCTGTATATGTGTCTGTAGTCGACTATACCAACAGAAACTTTGAAAGTCACTTTGATTCAAGGCTACCTCCAAATGTTGCAGGGGCTTTGGCAGCACACTTGGCTGACAGGTTGTGGCCCTGCTGGCCTGGTGGTGCTTGGCCCTCCGCGGCGCTGCGAGCTGAGAGCTGTTCTGTACTGGCACTCCTGATGAGAGCCGAGCACAGGGGGAGAACACTGTGCTAATCGAGTTGTTGTCAAGTGCAACTTTTGTGGTGGCTTTTGAAATGGCAAACTAAAGGCCAAAGCTGTGATATGGGGGGAAAGACAGACACCGTGACGCTTTTGGATTTTGCAATAACAATAGTTTTGTAATGTACCGTTAGCAGATCCATCTCTTTTGACACATACTGCCAGAATGCAACTAGAAAATGAGGATCATTTTGAACTAAAATAACAAACAAAAAGAGAAACTGATTTCTGTTGGATCTGTTATTGTTTCTCACAACTGTGCTGTTCGGTTTGTACTTTAGAGCTTATTTCAAACTCTTCTCTAAAGGATAACAATGTTTAGGATTAAAATATTTAGATTTATACATTAATAATCTAAAATAACAGTTGTGGTAATACATATATTTATTGAAATTAGGGGTGGATTATTGTATTACCTCCATCAAAATATGCAGAATATTTGTAATCAAGCTATGAACATTTCCTACTTTATTCTCACGTGTGATTCTTGTATTTATGGCGTTCACTTTCAAAATCTGATATGGTAAAAAGAAAGAAAAAGTGAGAAATGAATAGTGAAGAGGATCGAAAAGAATCTTACGGTAAGTAGCTTGACGCTGCCCTTGAATTCCAGAATATATTTTATTGTACGAAATGTAAATGGACCAAAAAATACTTTAGCCCTTAAGTATACATAATCAATGTGTTAAATATGAAAAAATATTTAACACAAATAGTTTCAAGTCATCAAATTCAGAATGTAAAATTGTCTTCTATATTTTTGCTGTGATTGTCATTGACAGTACTCTCAGTTTTGATTTATTATTGATTATTTAGAATTTTTCATCTCTTTAGAGGAGAATACATTTTTCGATGTACTGCCGTATTGGCAGCACACAGAAAGCACCAATCTGAAAGTAAAATGTCCCTGGTCCTGAAATAACAGCATATTAGTAGTAGAAATATCTTGGCAGTAACAATACTCAGTGTGACATCACTTCCAAATTTTGTTTCACGCTACAAAACCTTTTCTTCCATTACAATCCGTGTTTTAAAATGGTCAGTTTGGTGTTGTGTCAATAGCGCATAATTTTCTGTCTCAAATCTCCTGACAGTGGAGTTGATGGCTCTGGTATATTCCTCTCTCCTGCAGCACCCACACACCCGCGGGTGCTCTTGCTCTTGTCGTGTGTGGGTGCTTGTTGACGTGCCAGCCTGGATGGCGGTGCAGGGGAAAGGTGGAAGGACAGTCTAACGTAACACAAAGTCACATCTCATCCTCCAGCCGACACCAGCAGACGCTCTTGTGTAGTCAATTATTCAGCTGTCATGTAATACTGTTTGACGGAAATCATTTAGAATCAGGGAATAATCAAGGAATTCTGTGAGTATAAAAGAACAACGGGTCTAAAAATAGCTAGTGTTCAATTTTTATGTTTTTTTTTTTGCATTTATTTGAGTCAATATCGGCACCAAAGATGGAAATTATAGTGAATTGAGCTGATCAACAGGAACTGACTTTTCTGTAAGACTGATTCAAAAAGGACTATGGAAGTGCATATTTTTATTACTTAATTTGGTGAAAATTGTGGTAAATGTTGATCATAGTTTTGATATTGGATGGTTTTTAAAGGGCCTATACGTTATAATATTGTTTCCTCATCAAAAACCTACCAAGAGCCGTGTTTTGTTTCATTCTCACACGTTTAACACACAAATCCTGCATATTTAGGTTGTGTTCCTCTCTCAAACTGAAAAAAAAAACTCTGTCCCACCTTGTGATGTCATGAGGCAACACAGGAAATGCTCCTCTGTGTTTTTAAACTCCAAACACCTCCATACCATTTGGATAAGTTCAGCCCTGGAATTTCCAATCTTTACTGAACAAACATTAAAAGGGCGCAGTTAACTTTAAAACTGCCTCTTGATGACATCACAAGGTGGAACAGAGCGTTTTGAGCTTTGGCAGACTAATAATAAAGTAGACAGACTAATAATAAAGAATGCGTAAATGAAACAAAACTCAACTTCAGGTAGATTTTTGATGAGGTAAAAACGTTCAAACACACCTTAAAACTCTCAGGAGTCAATTTTGCGTAATTTAGGAGTTTTAACGAGTCCTAAAAATAAACAATTTACAAAATTCCATCAACAATTTACAGCTTTTTTTTTTACAGTTTTCACCTTCAACATGACCTTGCAACACGAATCATCATCACTAAGAAACTGTCCCCCAAAACTCCATTATAAAATCCTCGTTATTGTCTATCTAAATCCACCTAAAGCGCTCGGTGGCAGACAGTATAGTTCCTCCTGGCGTCGTGTGAGGAGGTCCGGACATGACCCCTCTCCCGACTCGAGCAGATTAAGTCTCCACGTCTGCTCCCGGCGATAACAACTGAGACGGAATTAAAAAGCCAGAGACAGTGGAACCCTATCGCAGAATAATATACATTTCAAACAGGATTAAAATAAATCTGCATATTTTCCATACTTTCCATTTCACCTGTACAGCGCTTTGTTTCAGGTCCTGATATTTTACTAAAAAGGAATCAGCTGCTGACTCTATAGAAAAGGAGTCTTCCAAAAACTATGATGGAGAAGAATTCGTCATCACGTTATGAACAACAACAAAAAAAAACAGATAATAAAAAAGATCGAAAAGAATCTTACGGTAAGTCATTTCTAGCTTGACGCTGACCTTGAGTTCCAGTGTCCTTCACGTGGTTAAGAAGAAGCTAAAATATGACCGATTTAGCGTCCGGAATCTCGTGTTTAGGTTGGAGCATCTGGTAAATGTCGGAATAGTAAATGGCTGGCGGAGGATCGGGTTAGATAAAGGAGCTTTGTCTTAGTTACATTTCGCCGTGGATTAGGACGCCAACAGGTTTTGCTACTGTGCGGCTTAATCGTGGGTGACTGAGGAGAGGGAGACGGAGTGAAGAGGAGGAGAGATGCGATTTTCCACCTGTCCAAGCAGTTTGGGGCTGGAAGTGCTCGAGTGCCGGGTAGTTTTGTTGTATGGAATGAATGGTAGACAGTAGGTATACATGAAAAAAATGTACCAAGAAATATATGAATGTGAAAAATGAGAAAAAAGAGTACAGCTTGGATGAATACTTGAGTTACTTTTTGAAGACTAACAAAAATACAATTGTAGTGGAAAATGCAGTCATATGTCGTTTAAGTTTTCTCATTAGAATTAATATTGCTGCATGTTGCAATCTGCAGGTGGTATAAGAATGCATTAAAGGTACAGTGTGTAACTTTCTGGAAGTGGCATGTCACCTGCACGATTCCGTGAAATTAGAGCCGATTTTATAAAAAACGATTCACGATTCGATCCGACCATATGACAAGCATCCAAAACTTTCACCATGTTGGGAAAACCTCTTCTCCGACAAATAAATTGGAAGTATTTCATATGGTCCACAGTAGGGATGGGCATTTGATTCAATTTTCTTAATCACTCGCTTAATTATTGACGTTTTTATATTAAAATTGTCATTATTATTACTATTACTAATCTGCATAAATAAACTCAACTCTACAACATATAAACCATCACCACTACAGAGCCATACCAGCCCCTGTGAGATTAGAATGTGTTTAATGCGGCTTTGGCACGTTTGTTTACGTCTTACAGAAACTAAACTTAAAACCACATGGCTCATTTGCATAAACTGTAAACGCTGGAAAAAAGCAGCTCTTTCCTTGTGCTGATGCGGTTCAGCTTCTGTCGGACTAAAGGACACGACTCAGTGGATTATATGAGCGTCTTCCTGTGACAGAGATTTGTTTGTGCCTGTGACGTTCTCGGGGGAAAGTGAGAGACACACTTCAGGAAGTGACTACAGAAAGACTATAGGAAGTGTTGGCAAATGTAAAATGTACGCGCTGTATAAAAAAATCTTAAATATTGATTTTCTGAAAAAACAAATTGATTTGACTTGCCAACTGTGATTTTTTTCCCCAGACCTATATGAAATACAAAGTTAAAACCAAACCAGAGCCACTGTTGTTTAAAGGTGTAATGAATGCATAACTAACTCGGGTTGGGAGGTCCGCTACCATGGGAATGATAATGTTTTGCCTGTAATGTTCCACAGTATGGTATTAAACTTATATAAGATGCATTTATTCACTTATGGGTGTTTTTATTACACAAAAAAACCTTTAAAAGCCTGTACTCTGACTGTGGGGTCACCGCTTCACAGATCTCACCTGTTTAATGCCACGCTTTGGAACATTGCAGGCAAATCTCTATGGAGACGAGCAGCTGTCAGGCCCTTAACCAGAAAAGTTAGACATAGAGCATCTTTAAGTTTGAATAAAAACAAAGAAAGTTGACATAAAATAAAATATGTATAGAAATGTCAACATATTATTCCAACATCATTAATAGTCATCAGCACTAAGGGAGCAAAGAGAACACAATGTTTTGCAGAGAATAAAGAGTAAATGTATCATATTAAATATCATATTTAAATCATTGGCCTTTAAGGTCTTTCACATTTGTATATATATTTTTTTTTAAAAAGATGTTGTTGTTTGCATGTTGTTTTCTATTGTCCATTTTAAACCTCTCTGGGTATGAAATGCTACTGAGGGCTAAACAAACCTACACACTTCTATGTATAGACACGGCCAGCTGAGATTCCGGCTTTTATACATAAGAGAAACTTTCTCCCCTCTTCTTTGACAGCTGTACGTTAGTGCTTGAACACCAACCAGAACACTTTTCTTCGACACTGATCAGAATTCTTGGCTCGACTTGCTCTTTCTTCAAACCTTCTATTTATGGAGCGCACCCCCTCGGAGCTATTGTACCCGTGCCACTGTGCTAATCAATCAGCGACCGTGCAGTGTGTCAGTGTGCACGTCTCACTGTGTCTACAGATTCTGCTACTACGCTTAAGCTGACACTATTCCAACCATTAGGATTTCTTAAAACATCAAGCCTATTGCCAATGCGCCCTTGACGAGGAAATCTGTTGTTAGCTCCGATAATATGCAGAGCATTATTTTGGGCTGTAGGCTGGTGCCAGGCGCTGGGATTACTGGGAGTTTGCAGGGAGTGTGCAGCTGCGTGCTTAGAGATAGACTGTGCTCACACACACAGCATCTCAGCACTCTGCTGCCAGCGAGGAGACAAGAAAGAGACAAGGCTGTACCTGCAGGCAGCCATCAAGGTCTTTTAGCAAACACGCACAGAGCAATGGAACGGTTTTATTCTGAGGGAGCTCTGTTTGCTTTGGCTGGCAAGTTCAGAATGAGATCTCTGTATTTTGTACACAGAAGGATATCGGTCTGGTCACGACTCCCTCTGTCGCGCCTCCAGCCAAACTCCAAACATGATGGTGAAATCAGATTTGTTTACTTCAGGGTCACGTTTGAAACAAATGAGCTTTTTCACTCATCTCAGATTAAAGACAGAGTTTTATGAAAAATCTTTTTTTTTTTTTGCTTTCTACCATGTTATAACATTGTTCCCTCAGTAATCATGCCTGAAGAGGTTTAGATGATGTTCAGCAATTTAGCGATCTCTCCCAGGCCCTATTGGAACCCTCCTTACAGTTAGCTGTAAGATTCTGTATGATCCTCAGCCACAAGCCTAAATCACCTCTACTCCCAATGACAGTACTCCAGAAATATGCAAAAACATGATACAAAACTGGCACAATAACTTGACAAACCTGATGTGATGTGCAGTAGTTTCTTTAACATGATGCACGCTGATTTAGTTGTGATTGATGTTAATGTTATTTTTGTTAATATGTGGTTATTTTTGTTAATATATCATTTTCAAAACAATAAAAGGTAACATAACGATCTGAATATATTATGTGTTAGCAGTTAACACCCCATAGAGCTAAAATACGTCCTCTTTAACCCAGTTTAGTGCTTCACTCTTTGATTCTACAGAAATTCCCAATGTTTTTCAGTCTTGTCATATTTGTTTTCCTTTCACTTTTTCTTTTTAAGCGCATTTCTTTTGATATGGGCGGACCATGCATGTCCTTGATTGACTAATCCGCCTGTCAATCACACCCGTCTGAACTCTCCCCAGTGACCAGACTCACATCTTCATGAAGTATTGAAGACGTGTGTATTCTGGTTCATTGTTATGGACATTGTCATCTGATAATACACGCTAAAAACATTGGATTGCTAGATTTCTCATTCAGCACATGCCTCCGAGTGTTTGTAAGAAGAATAGGCCAGTGCGCTATAAATCATTCACATATTCAGTCTAATAACATCTCTCTGAACAACAAAAGTACTAGAGAAAATGTGCTCCCGCTTTGGTTTAATCCCAATGGCCAGTCCTGACAGTCTAATAAATGAGTAAAACCATGATGAGAATGGGCCCCTGACCTGACAGAGTGCTGACACACGGGCACCTGCAGTAAAGCGTCCTGAAGTGTGGTAAATCAAAGGTCCTGCACTAAAGTGTCAGACTCCCCACACAGTTCACCGACCTGGGTTTTATGAGATGAAGAAGGCTAAAATTAGAGTGGAACAGTCCGTATAAAATTTTAAGTGTGGTGGAAATATCATGAATCGTCCACGTTTTGGGTATTTATTATTGAACGCGTGTGTCAAAATGAATGTTCTCCCAAAATTTCAGGAATCGAGCTTTGTCTCTGTGGAGCAAAGGGCAACATCGTATTATGAGAATTCTAATAGGAAATATCTGCGACGTCGCTTTACAAGAGAGAAGATACTGCAGTTTTATTATTAATATGCATTGTTTTACATTGTGATTTTCTTGACAGTGTTATACATTATTCATTCACTCTCCACACTTGATGGTACAATCTTTCTATAACTGCAGCTACACAAACATGATGAAATCTTGCCGGCCAATATGAAGCGTTTTGCCTAAGGACATGACAATCAAACCTCATTGCCTAGTATGAAAGTGGTGTGTGCGTGAGTGTTGGTGGTGGTGGTCGGAGGGGCCAATGGTGCAGATTGGAGCTTCACTTCCGTCAGTCTGCCCCAGGGCAGCTGTGGCTACAATAGTAGTTTACCACCACCGGGTCTGGAGTGAATGAATAATGAACTGTAAAGCGTCTTTGAGTGTCCTGAAAAGCGCTATATAAAACTGATACATTATTATTATTATTATTATTATTATTATTATTATTATTATTATTATTATTATTATTATTATTATTATTATTATTATTATTATTTATTTAATACAAGTAAATAATATAATTCTTTTTGGTGTTTGAGAAAGATATTCCTGCAAAAAAAATTTGTTGAACTTATTAATCAAAATTTCATATCCATTGCTGTACATTTTCTAGCCAGAAACCCAAATTTGTTGTATTTCAGTTCCTCTGATATATATTCTTTAAATTATTGCACAAATCCCAAAGCCATGAATACAAAAGCACTTTGTGAGCTAACAGCATTCTAACATGGCTTAAAGCTCACAAGAGTCAATTTTGTGTCTCCAAAGCTCATTGCCACCTTGTGATGTCATTGAGTGGTAGTTTCAAGGGATGAAATTAACCAAATGATTCTAGTGAAGGTGAATTGCTGAGTTTCAGATGACGTCAGCAGATGGGACGCACAGAACCCCGTTTACCTCCATTGACTCTCCGCCAAAATGCCTAAATTCGGTGCAGTTTATGGTCACTGCAACCGCTCGAATCAGGAGAAAGATGTTTGAAACTTTTTTTCATGTACCGAAAGTGGAGTCTCACAAACGAGTTGGTTTTAAAGAACTTACAGAGAAAAGACGACAAAAGTGGACTGAAAATCTCCAGCTAAAAACAGGAAGCGTGGAGACAGACGATGCTCGAGTTTGCAGCGACCACTTTGGAACATGTAAGTATTGTGTCATTTATAAGTTTTATAAGTGTACTTTTTTGGACAATTATTTAGAAAAACAAGCATCGTAAGTGGCAGGTAAGTGGTGTTGCATTATAGGTCTAAACTTGTCACGCAAAAAGCTTTCTGTGGTGCTAATATTATTATCTTACCGTTTTATACCTTTTTTAATCATTAGTTTAGGTTCTCCTGGTGCAGTGGGTGATTTTAATTCTGAAGACTGGGCCCCTTCTGTTAACCGGGGTAATAATAGTATTAGCAATAGTGTTATTAATAATAATAAAATAATACATTTCACTACTTACCCGGGCAAAATGAAGGCAACAGCCATTTAAAGCCTCCTTGGATCCTAGATGTTTGACCCAACCAGACACAAAGTAATTGTAGCCTCCAGGTTTTTAAAGACTTTCATTTGGCTCACAGTGGAATACGACGGCTGCAGCTCCAGATAGTATATGTCCATCGCCTCAACGTCTGCAAATCTTCCAAATTTTAAGGAAAGTCTTTTTTCATATCATACGGGTCATAACCAATATGTAGATTTATTTTTTCACTATAGCAGGTCTGTGCCCATTCCAACTTTTTGTGTACTCACTGTCACCCATTGTGCTGTTTTGAAGCGGCTCAAAACACTTCCTGCCCCCATCTGGATTTTGTGCATCATCAGGATCATGAAACCCAGCAATAGAGTTTAAAAACATTGTGGAGCACTTCCTGTATTACCACATGACATCACAAAGAGGAAAAGAGGAAAAATAACAGCCTAAATCTGCAGTATTGTGTGTTAAACATATGAATGAAACAAAACAAAACTCCGGGTACATTCGTGATGAGAAAACATGACATACAGTAGGTCAGAAAATAGTGTAATATGGGCCCTTCAAATCACGCTACCCCAGTTTATCATTTAATAAAAATACAATTTCTGTTCCTGTTTTGTTCGGGAGCGCTTGTGCAAAGATGCCCATGACGACAGCGACAAAAACTGGAAAGACAAACAGCAGATGAGCCCACTCTGCACCAGGGGCTCTCGGCGGCTTGGACCATGTCTGGAAGAGTAACACAACAGATGCACTGCAAACCACCTGGCCGTCGCATCCCACCAAATACAACATTTAATCACTGACCAGTTGGCTCCGAGCGAGAGGCAGAGACTGGAAGAATCAACAGCACCAAATGACAAAACGCATTATTGGGAGACAAAGTGGCGTTGTTGTGTTTTGGACGAGGTTTCAAATGTAGGGCTAAATGTGATGGAGCGATAGCGGGCTCATCCATCATGGTCAGTGTCTTCGAGTGACGATGTTGGGATTGAAATTCCGTGTTTACATTCACGTCGTGTTCAGTTGTAGGTGAAGCGGAAAATAATCACGTGTAAGGTTCCGATGCAGGATTAAGAGAATGAAAAACAATCAAATAGGCGACACTCTCAGTGTTCCAGTGTGACGGGCACCGGTCAGAGTCTCTTAAAGGGCCTATTTAATGCCAGATTCTGATCTATGCTATAATGTTGTTTCTTCATCAAAAACATACCTGGACTTGTGTTTCGTTTACTATATATAACACGCAAATCCTGTATATTAAGGCTGAGTTCTTCTCTCAAACGGAAAATGCCATGTGGTTAAAGTCCATACATTTTCATTAGAATCATATGGATGATTTCAAAGCTGGAACTGTCAATCTCTACTGAACAAAAGGTAAAAGGGAGCTCTTAATGTGAAAACTACTAGAGAACTTCAACATTATAACATATATAAAGCTCACAAGAGTCAATTTTGCGTAATATAGAACTCCCATTAAACCCAAACCTGCACAAACACCATGTCAGTTCTTTGTGCTGTTTCATGCTGCAAAAAGTTTTGTTTGTGCTGCTTTACTTTTTGAGAAATTAATGATTCTTGTATAGGTCAAATTGGGGTCAGCCAGCCCCCAAAGCTTAAAAGCTTAAAAATGCTCTAAAACGATCCAAAATGCTGTCAATCGTTTGTGCTGTTTTGTGCTGCAAAAAGTTTCCTTTGGGCCATTATGGTTCTTAAGATATTTGCAGTTTTATTTTCGGCAAATGACGTCATCCAGCCCCTCAAAATGTTAAATAGCTTCAAAACGGGCTGAAAATGACAGGAAACATTTGCATTTCGTTTCTGCTGTTTTGTGCTGTGACAGTTTTCACTTGTGCGAGTTTATTTCTAAAATTATTCATTATTATTTCCGCGGTAATTATATGATGTCATTTCCGCTCAGCTGACGGCAGCAGCTTTAGCAATACTCTGCAACATTAGTGAAGATAAACAATCTCGGGCTGTGGAAAAGTCTGTATCAGTCGTTAGTAATTTGCTTTTGATTCATATTTTCTATAATAATACATGCTTTTCCACAGCCTGAGATCGTTTATCTTCACTAGTTTTGCGGAAATGACATCACAAAATTTCCGCAAAAATAATAATTTTAGAAATATACTCGCACAAATAAAAATATAATATAATTGTATAATTTTCTGCCTGTTTTGAGGCTATTTAACATTTTGAGGGGCTGGATGACATCGGCCGAAAATAAAACTGTTAATATCTTAAAAACGATAATGGCACAAATTAAACTTTTTGCAGCACCAACGAAGCACAAACGACTGATCATTTTAGAGCCTTTTTAGGCTTCCTATGGGGTTGGCTGACCCCAATTTGACCTATAAAAGAATCGTTAATATCTCAAAAGCTAAAGCAGCACAAACAAAACTTTTTGCAGCATTAAACAGCACAAATAAAGCACAAACATTTCACATACAGTAGTTTTCTTCTAGGTTTGTGTTTGATGAGGGGGACAACATCGCCAAGGTTAATATCAGACGTGTGAAGCAATGACAGTAAATAAACAATCTGAACTGGCAGCAGCAACAGCGAGTTTAAAAGTGCTCAAATCTAATGGAAAGACCAGTATTTTTCAGCATTTTTGTGAGTTGCCACACATTTTTGTTTTTGGTGTTGAAAAGAATCCGTGGCACAGCATGTACTAACAAAATCACACAAAAAGTGACAAATATTGTTCTGGGTTCTGTAAATGTGGCAATGCCGATTCCTTTTGGTGCAGAAGCTGTGTCTTTTTCCTTATCAATCCATGTGAAGCTGGATCTTTTTTTCAAATTTACCTACGGGGACCCCAAAGTGTACCTTAAACTTCGAAGCACATCTTAGATAAACTCAAGCACACCAGGGTCTAGACCACTGGGCGAGAGCATCCCAAATACTGCAGTTTTTGTCTTTAAAAAAAAATTCCTCACTTACACTTCACATTATGGGTCTCCACAGTGACTTTCTTAGCGCTTTTCACAACTCCCAGAAACAATAAATTGCTCATTTCTGATTAGATGCAGATTCTACACACCTAACTTATCTGAACTTCAAGAGCTGCTTATACAATATATTTCTGTACTTTTAAAAAAGGGTCAGGTACAGGGCTTTTACATATTTTGTTTCTTCGTGCATGTTTGAGTAGACCTGTCATGATTCCACATTTTGAAGCGCTGCAGAAAAATATAACAATAAACAGTAATATTAAAACTACTTTATGCCACTGACACAATAACAATAAGGCAGTATTATCCGTTTGAAACCATTTTTAAACAGACAGTGTCATTAAACAGCAGAATGAACCAATAATTTGCCATAGAAATCCCTTTATCAGCTCAAATACCCAAAATCTCCCCATTACTGCAAAGAAAACTGACAGGGGGAGCCCAGAAATATATTGATAATAAATATATTATCATGACAGGGCTACGCTTGAGTAATATATGTGAGGTCTCGCTCTACGTAGCAAAAAAAACCTTAGTTCCACCTTGTGAGGTCATTAAATGGGAACTCTGGCATGTTTGAAGCTAAAATCCATTGCTAAAAGTGGTCAAATATGTCAGAAGCCAAAAAACGGAACAGATCAGTGTTTTCTAGGCGGAGATCTCGCTGTGGTAGTGAGTCTGTCAAGGAAACAAACTACTGTAGTGATGGGGGCAAGTTTTTAGCTTCCACGTAAACGCCAATTTGCACAGAAGAGGCTTAACACCACTTTCTAACGCATCTTACAACAGCTGCAAGTCTAACAAACAAAACGCTCTGCCTGGCTCACTCAGTGTCTGGAAACGTTATAAAACAACTTTATAAGCAGCCTTAGCATTACCGATTCGATTTCCCACTGTGCATGTGAAAGCCCAAAAGACTCGATCGCCGATGTCGTTTCTAATCCCATTTATTTACGAGTGAATTATATTTTTTGAAAAACACTTTAAAAATACATTCCTGAACCATTTTCTTTCAACAACTTTCAGTTTCTATTGTTCTTCACCGTCAGTAGTCGATCCTTATTTGTTGCTTCTGGAGTCGGCAGTCGAGTCTTTTGGGCTTTCGCATGCGCAGTGGGAAATCGACAAACGGCTGCTTATAAAGTTGTTTTATAACATTTCCAGACCACTAATGAGTGAGCCAGACAGAGTGTTTTGTTTGTTAGACTCGTGGTTGTTGTAAGATGGGTTAGAAAGTGGTGTTAAGCCTCTTCTGTGCAAATTGGCGTTTTAAGTGGAAGCTAAAAACTTGTGCCGGAGTTCCACTTTAAGAAAGGCTCCTCCACACCTTTAACATCCATACTTCTTTTGTTTATGCTTCCAATACTAGCTTAAAATATATAACAGAGCTTTAGAACGGTTGACAACTTACAAAATGCTCTGTACAACTAAAAGATGACCCTGGTGTTTTGACGTAGCCAGCTCCTGTTTATTCTGGCTCAGATTCTGACACAGGCAAACTGGTCATTATGTAATGGCTGATTGGTGCGAGCAGAGCAAATCCAAAAGAACTGGCAACGCAGGTAAATTTCAACGTAAGAATAGTCACCAAGTCATTTCTGTTTAAACAACTCCAGCCAACCCTGTTATACCATTTTATACAATTCCTTCAGATTTGAGAGTAACAAGATTTGGAAGATTTGACAGACAAAACCGGAGTATGATAAAGGGGGATAGCTGGGGACCAAGTGCAGCTGTCACAGAGCTAAATCCTGCCCAGCACATGGAGTAAAATGCTTTGACAGGGAGTTTGCGGGCCTCGCTGAAGCAGATTATTTTTGTGGAGCCCAGTGACAGCATGCTTATAGCTGTGTTTAGCTGATTAAGCAACTTCCACACAGGCATCGGACAAGCTGGGATTTTGGGCGCTTCAGGGGTGAAAGTGACCACGACTTTGTCACTAGAGCCGGTCACTGCAGGGTGGTAGTAATGGGATACGTTTTTTACTCAAGGAATGTCCAAAATGTGCAATAGTGGGATTTAATCCTATCTATTAACTGCTGAGCATGTCTGTTTTTACTGCACAGAACCAAATACCAGCTCTGTCTAAAACCAACCAATCAACATATAAGGTGACCTGTGCAGTGCAATGTGTTTTTAAAGGTACTCTATGCAACCTTTCTGGTCCACCATCTGCCTGTCTCCATGGGGATTTTGCTGCTTTGCTCCCTAGTGTGATATTATCAGTAAAGAACTCTCTAGATTAGGGGTCTCTAACCTTTTTCCTCCGGTGAGCTACCTTTACAGAATGAAAATGCCAGAGAGCTACTAAGGAATTGAGTAAAGAGTAAGAGCCACGGCCTTGGATGAGATACAGTTAGATGCCTGTAAAACATAAACCGTCATCCATTTACGTGTACAATTTAGGCATCAAAATGATATAAGCACAATGGTATTAGGCATTTAATCAGTCAAATTTTAATTATTCAGCACAACACAAGTAATTCAGAAATCCCTTGGTGCCAGGAAACAAAATTATAACATGTTCAGATGACGAGATAATTGTGAGTCTGCTTAACAATGACGTCTGTATCTCCACCATCAGGAGATAAGCTCTTTTCTGTCTTGGTGCAGTGAGCATCATTTAACTCTTAATGTGAACAAAACTAAGCAGGTGGTGTTTGATCTTCGAGCTCTGCAAACCCATGATCCTGTTGTCACTGAAGGTAAACCAACAAAGCAGGTTGAATCTTTGAAATATTTGGGTGTGTATATTGACACTTTGTTCAAATGAAATGTACATGTTGATTTCCTTTGTTCCAAACTGTCCCAGAGGCTCCATTTCTTAAGGAGATTGAGGCTGTTTGGTGTGAGCACAAAAATCATGACCTGTTTTTATAAAGCTGTTTTGGAGAGTCTGATACGCTACAGTTCGGTCGGTCGCCTGGTTCGGCTCTTTAACTGTGCAGTGCAAAACTCAACTTGAAAAACAGGTAAATAAGGCCATGAAGGTGCAGGGCAGAGTTTCCATCTCTGCAGGACATTTTTCAAAAGTCTGTGCTCGCAACGGCCAGATGGATTGTGAGAAACTCCTCTCACCTGTTGCACGGCGAATATGAAATCCTTCCATCAGACAGACGCTTTCGAGTGCTGAACTTGAAGAGTAACAGTCATAAACTTTCATTTGTGCCACTTCTGTTGCACAAATCTGCACAACAAAGGGACACTTAGTCACTCGATTTAATAGTGCAATAACTGTCTGTGCAATAGGGCTAGTGCAATAATTATCTGTGTAATAGAGGTAGAGCAATAATTGTATGTGGCAATAGGGTTAGTGCAACAATTATCTGTGCAATAGGGCCAGTGCAATAATTAACTGTGCAATAGGGCTAGTGCAATAATTAACCATGCAATAGGGCCAGTGCAATAATTATTTGTGCAATAGGGCCAGTGCAATAATTAACTGTGCAATAGGGCCAGTGCAATAATTAACTGTGCAATAGGGCTAGTGCAACAAATATCTGTGCAATAGGGCCAGTGCAATAATTAACTGTGCAATAGGGCTAGTGCAATAATTAACCGTGCAATAGGGCTAGTGCAATAATAATCTGTGCAATAGGGGTGGTGTAATAATTATTTGTGCAATAGGGCTAGTCCAATATCTTGGACACTTTTTGGTTGTGTAGTGCACATGTACCTTGTGACTGTTGTGATGTGTGAAGTGTAACCGTTTTAAGCTGTGGGCAGTGGCCAAATCAAATT
Source organism: Odontamblyopus lacepedii (assembly GCA_034769755.1). Lineage (NCBI taxonomy): Eukaryota > Metazoa > Chordata > Actinopteri > Gobiiformes > Gobiidae > Odontamblyopus > Odontamblyopus lacepedii. The sequence goes on along the minus strand of CM068355.1, from coordinate 12,881,545 downwards.
TCCCCTTGGGGACAATAAAGTTTTATCGTATCTTTACTTGGAAGGGGGCGGAGAGCTTCCAGTCGCTCCCGAGCTACAGGTTGAAGACCCCTGCTCTAGATCATTTTTCAACATATAGTACTGTGTTCACAAATTGCTTCTTGGTTGGCTTAAATCCACCATTTAAATTTATCACAGGTATTTTCCCAGCAAATTAAGTGAAAATTTGAGAATCATCAACCTCTCATTTGTCATATGCAAATTCTACCATATACAATTCTGACCATCCTGCAGCTCAGTTTTAAGCTATAGGGATTTCATAACGCTGTGACATCATGTGAGCACAACCTATTACATTTCCTATAACACACACCACACAGGTTAGGCCATCACACATGCACAAACTCACATGTCACGTTTTGATTAATATGCTTTGACACATGCACATTAATGGCTACTAATATCCATTCAAAAACACCAGCACTTATCCAGCCAATTTGTGTAACAATGTCAAAGTGTGGAAGCCAGTGCATTTGTGGGTGTGTGTGTGTGTGTGTGTGTGTGAGTACCCGCTAATGTTAGTCAAATGAGGCCAATGCAATCAAGCCTGACAGATTTAGAGCATGTTCGCACCCTGTTTGTAGCTAGCTGTATCTGCCACTCACACGACAACAGAACTGCACTTTGTCATCTGCCTTTTCAGTACCTTTCCTCTACCTGGGAAGGGAAACGAAGCCGTCTGAGCCCCCCGCGGCTTAAATGGGTTGTGATTACTGCACCCACACACAAGCGCGCTAATAGTTCCATAGTTTCTGCTAATTGCTTATAATTGCAAACCCAAAACTTGAAATAGTTGAAGTCTGAGGTCTTAATCATAGGTTTGCTCCATTGGAATAATAATCAAGAAGGATGGGCCTTATTATATGGTTTGTGTAGTGGGCCGAGTGCGATAAAAAGATTCCATTAATGACGCTTGACCCTTTTGACTGCTTGTACTATACTTAGAATATACATTTAGAGTTTATATCAAAAGGGCCAACCTGATGTTTTCCATGTATTTAATTTGATTGATTTTTTTTTTTTTACAGATTTACTATACTGCAGTGTTGAGGTCAATAAAAGTCCATGGTGTACAGTCATCTAATTTGTCTGAGAATCAGGAAGTATGTGGTTAGCATGCTAGCTCTTGTAATATAGTGGCGTAAAGGCAAACTCCGTTCTGGCATCTTAAAGGTGTGAAAAATCTCATCAGGGAGAGAAATTAAGTTCAGAATCCATAAGATATTCTGAGGAGGCTCGCATCTCAACAAACCTGTCTCTTTACTGGCCTGGAGGAGGAGGAGGAGGAGAGCCTTTTCTATTTCTAGGGATAAAGGAAATGTCACTCCTTTGTATTTGGGATCCCAGGAGCTCCAGCTGCCACCTTTAAAATAAGAAGTTGAACTAGAGATGTGTCCTTGGGCGCTGGGATGTGGTTGGTCAATGCTCCCAACAGGCCAAAGTGATGATACTGATTGAATAAAGAAATCCACATATAAAACAAAATTAATAAGAAACTAAAACTATAAACTGTTATTGTGTAAACATTTCAAGTAGCCCAAAAGTCATGAAGAGAGACAGGAGACTCAAAAGATTGTTGCAGTACTGTTATCTGCAAAAGAAATGTCAATAAGAACCATGGCACAGTAAATTCCCCATCATGATTTTAAAACAGATGCATCATAGTGTGGCTAATTTTTCTTATTTTATTCACAAGATTTCCACCTCAGATCTCTGAATGACTCAACTCACACTTCTTTACCGTAAAACAAAAAACACGCCACTGTATTTGTGTTTACGTTGACACTGAAGCTCTATTGTCGCCGTACACAACATTACCATCCTTCTATTTCTAATTCTGCTGCATAATCACCTGCAATCGGATTAGTTCGGGGGCTCAGGCTCTGTCACCGGGGCTGTGAGGGGGCTGCCAAAGACCCCAGCTGGTCATCTCCGATACTTGGACCAGGTACGGCCAATCCGACCTCCTCCCTCCCCTGAGAACTATAGGGTGCCATCTTGTTTATGCATCATGTCACTCATACCATACATACCATACGGTGCCCTGAACATGCCTGCACCATCTTGTATGTTTGGTCCATATTTTGCGTTTTGAGGAATTTATTTTGTATTAAACTATAACACACAAAGATCATTATTTTATATCTTGATCACTGTGACCTTTAAGCCATGTTATAATCGTCGAGTTGTGTTTTGTTTCCTTCACACATGCTTGGGTAACTCTTTATTATTAGTCTGTCTACATCTCCAAAGCTCAAAATGCTCCGTTCCACCTTGTGATGTCATATAGTGGTAGTTTTCGAGATAAGAGCTACCTTTTACCTTTGGTTGAAGAGAGATTAGCAATTCCAATGGTGAAATGATCCAAATTATTCTAGTGAAGGTGTATGGAGTTTAGAAAACACAGTGGAGCACTTCCTGTATTACTGCATGACATCACAAGGTGGAACAGAGTGTTTTTTGGTTTAGAGAAGAACTCAGCCCCTTTCACACTGAAAGGCATTGCAAAACTGATAAGGTTGAAAACTGTTTTGGGGGGAAATAGCCGAGGTTGGCCATGGTTCGCAAGGTATCACCACGGCCTCGTCAAGTTCACCATCCTCTGACAATTTTTTTTAAATATCTAAAAAGAAAAATACACTCGGTAAAGGTTGGCCAAGGCATCGTTAACATTCTCCAGCCTTCGTTATTGGATTGCTATTGATCGTCAAGATATCGTCAATGCCGGGACGTTTGCTGGTGAACGCAGCTTCATCTCCCCCACAACAGCCACCTCCAGATCCTCCGGTTAATCCAAACATGTCAGTCAAGAAGAAACCGTCCGAGGCCCCACTAAATTCCCATGGTTTGACTGACAAAGAAGTGGAACTCTGCGATTGGTGCAGAGATCTATTTTCTTTATTTATACCCGTAGGTGACGTGACTACATGTCGCAAGTACTTCGCGAAGCAGTCGCCAAGAGGTCATTATTAAATCGTAGCCGTATCACAAGTCCTCGCTGATAGTTTGTCTACAGTTGCCAGTAGTTCACCAACAGTCGTTAATATTCGTCAAGACGTCATTATAAGATCGCGGTAACAAAGTCTTCGCATCGTAACCACCTCATCAAGACATCGTTAACACATTGCAGGGTGTTGCAAAGTATCGTCAACAGTTTGTAAATATATCGCAGAAGAGAAACACTAGCGATGTCTTGGCGAGGTGTTGGCGATATTGCGCTCGCTAACACCTCACAAATACGTCGGCAGCCACTGTGAAAGGGGCTTAAATATGCAGGGTTTGTGTGTTAAACTTGTGTGAATGAAACAAAACACAACTCCAGGTCTGTTTGTGATGAGGAAGGAGTAAAATGGGCCCTTTAATAACCAGAAACAGGTACACAGATACAATGCGGAACTTATACGCCCAACCTTGTGCGTTTTCGAGTAATCACAAGTAAAGAGCAGAGGGCGGAGATAGGGGCTGAGTGAAAACGTGTATTTTTGGTGCACTCAAGTCTGGAAACTCAAACACGCATGAAGAAATTGAAATACAACTATGGAAGCTAATAATGACTGTTGAAGCACAATTAAAAGCTCATAAACTTTGATTTTACATAGTACATGACCTTATAATGAGCAGAGGTAGAAATAAATGTAGAAATCAATGTTAGCCCAATATTCATGTTTTTGCAATAATCAAGTGAGCTACAATATTGGCCATCATGTTTTTGTTTTTGTTTTCTTTTTTTGTGCTTCCAGAGCCCTTTTTACGTTCTTTTCCGATCTGTTATAATGACTTAAAGCTCACAACAGTCAATTTTGCGTAACCCATCTTAAACTTCAACTATAAAAATCAGATTTCCGTTAATTCACAAGTTTTTGAGTCCTGTGAAATATGTCTGTGAAGCAAGGATAAGCATTGTGCACTGTTGATGTGTCCTTGGGCAAGACCACCTTATAAATATGTATTCTCTCAATGAATACAGTTATGTTTCCACTGCTGATTCCTTTATTTGTAGTATGTGCTGCTAACCTTGGGTCTGCCTCACAGGTCAGACACTCTGCTCTAGTGTCTGAATAGCCTATTGATTTCTTAATGTTTCTAATTAATTACCACTTGTCCTTTGTTTACAGGGTCATGTCGTCACTTCTATATATTCTTGTGCAATAGTAAATATTTGGGTTGATGTGTTGACCTCAGTCTGTGAAAGGGCTCCTTAAAAAAACATATTAAGTCAATGTGTTTGCTTTTATGTAGAATTATGTGCCAGTTTAATAACTCAAATGCAATTTTATGATACTGATTTAGCGGGAATGCAAACATTTCAGTCTTGAAGTTAAACACATTTTACTTATGAGCTAAAATATATGATTCAAATGTGATTCAAATGTTTGTTGTCCACACAGCAAAAACTGGAGGGTTAAAATGTCAGGATAAAATATTTTAGAGTTGTTTTTAGCACAAAAGGTGTGATTATAATTATCTGAGTTAAGTTAAATGGGGTTCGAGTTGAGGTTATTTGCCAGAGTTGATGCGGTTGAAGGTTCAGATTCTCTTAGTGTTAATTCAACTTCCACTAGTGTTAATTTGGCACTTCCCACTCACCACTTCAAACTCCCACAGACGACCCGTCTAAACCAGTTTTGTACATAATTTCATCTTAAATTAACTAAAATAAAGTGTAAAAATAAAACACCTCTGTGTTGTTTAGCTAAATCAGGATAACCCTACAAAGTGTTATCCGTTTACTCTCAAAACGTTAATATAACTCTTAATTTGGGGGTTACAGGAACAGGAACTTTGGGCCAGTGTTACTTAATTAACATTTTCAAAAATGTCAAATTAACTCTAGAACAGATTGGACTCTTATAAACCCTGAGAAAATGTTCAAATTGATTCTGTGAAAGTCAATTTTAACACTCCACATTTTGCTGTGCACATAGATTTTTTTTTTTCACAATTCCAATAATTTGCTATGTATATTTAAAGATCGATTTAATGCTTGAATTTAAACAAGTAGCCATTAGAAACAGATAAAACTTGAGAAACGTCCTGGAGAAACGTCAGTGTTTCAAATATACCAACAAAAGCCTTCAGTCTAAACCCTCCCAGCACTATTATTATGTATTATTATTATTATTATTATATAAATGACATACATTACACACATCCGCACGGCTTTGAACCTCCCCGTACTTTTTCTGTGCACACAGGAGGAGGCGGGGCCCCATCCTGGGTCCAAGCTCCCAGAAGGCTTAGCTGGGATCAGAGGGGCAACACTCCAGGCACCAGGCGGCCATCTTAATTGTGGGTTCTCAGCATCTCCCGTTCATTAAGGATGTATAGACAATGCTGCTATTATGACTCTGGACCCATTTAAAGCTACTGTAGGTCACTTTCTTGAGGTAGTATGTCGCCAGCAGGATTCCATGGAAACAGAGAGTTAAAACCATACTGTGCAACATTCTCCATAGACAGAGATGCAAGGACAATTCTTCATGTATTGTTGTCTATGTTTGGCTAAAAAGTTGCATACTGTGGCTTTATTGTTCATGTTTTCTTAACAGCTCGTACTAGCAAACTGAAGTTGGACAAAAATAGCATTTCTTTTATTTTATATTTTTGTTTACTTTGCTTTGCTTTACTGTTTCCCACGCCATTGTCCAGAACTGACCATAGTTTAAACGAGGTCAAACTCGTGGTCATTCTATAATCTTCCAGAAAATAAAAATGACCAAAAACTAAAAAAATGTCTCAGGATCCTTTCCCCGCTGCAGATACAGTGAAAAACAAACCCCCACATGACTGCACGCTCCCATTACAAGAGCCCACAGCACCGAGCACGCACTGAACGACATTTAGCTCTGCGATAAACTGAACAGGTTAAAGATCACTCCTGTATAATGCACCGCGGAGGGTTTTCTCAAACTTTTAAAACATTTCAGCAAAGAGAAATATTTACTGTTTCAGCATTTAGCGCTACACCTTTGCATTTAAACATTTAAAAAGGAGCAGATACACAGTTTTCTTTGTGGACAACTACAGTAAATCTAAGCACAATTTTCACAGTTTAAAAATATGTTACGGGATCGATGCAAACGCTTATACGGAAATGTAATCACCCTTAGGACATAAATGCCCACGTACAAAAACAGCTGTAAGATTGTTTCATACTTTTCTCAACTAAATGCAAAGACCTTTCCCTGCAAAGATTTTTTTCTTTTTCTTTTTTAAATCTAAATATATTTAACACTTTAAATGCCAGTATGAAAACATGAATTTCACATATTGCTTAAACATTTACTCTAAAACTGAGAGAACTTCTGCCAGGTTATGATGGGGTACATTTTGCGTCCTGGGAAGATTCAACTGTGTCTAAAAGTGTCAAAAAGTTTGTGGCATTTTTAGCTTTGTTAGCATCAGATGAGAAAAAATGTCCAAATATTACTTTACTTTTAAAGTTAAAGCCAGTTTGAAAACATAAATTTTCACATGAAATTGAAAACATCTAAATCACACAATTGTTGATTAAACTAATACAAATAGATGATGATAAATGTATTTTGTAAAATGTATATACAGTAGATGTTTGTTATTATGTATATAGAATAATGCCTGTTTAAATGTTCGTGCATTTTGAATAATGTTTTATGAGCTGATGACATAGACGGATACTTTATTATCCCCAAGGAAATTTGTATTTCAGGCAGAATACAATACGTAGGTAGAAGTTTTCCTCTTCTTTCTGTATTTTCAGTTTTAAACTTTACAACAAACTGATATTTAACAGATGCATATATTTCTAAATATTTACCACAGGTACTATCCAAACCAAGTAATAATAATAATAAAATAACATGAAAACCTTTTACATGCACTTTAAAGGCGCGTGGACTAATACATGACACACAGAATAGCATAGTGAAGGTTGGCTGTAGAAATGAGTAATACACACTAATAAGTGCAAAGAGGAGGGGAAAGCATTCACTGTGTCTGGGCAATATTTCTCCAAATGATCTTACTGGCTTTCCTCCAGTACAAATGAGCGCCAGCAACAAAAGCACTTAGCAAAAGCTAGCTCCACTTCTCAAGGTCCTACAATGAAAACATGAAAACGCGTCCTCACCTTAGCCACACACAGAAGATGAATATTATGTGTGAAAAACATATCACTTTTGGTCAGACCCATGAGGCATGCAAGAAAGCAGGGTCCTGTTTGTAGAAAGAATTTTTCTTTTCAAATTCATTCAAGGACAAAACAAATCTAACTTAACTAAAAAACTTATAAATTGCACAAAGAATTAAATATTTATGTATTTGTGCAAGATCGCCTTGCCCCAGTACAGATATAGTATTGTATCAGCAGCTCTTGAGGTCTAAATAAGTACGCTGTGCGCTGTCGGAATCTAATAATATTTAGGAAGTGTTAGCATGCTAGTTGAACGTTCATTTCGGGTCTGAGTCATACTGCAGTGTGATGTTATTGAGGCTGCAGTGGTAGAAATGCTTAATTTTGCCTTTAAAAGTACTGACTATGGCCATTTCAGCAAAAAAATGCTTTGAGGTTCATTGTTTGGACACACACTGAGTTTTGATAAGCACTTATAAACTCACTGTGGTGAATAATTAGGATGTTCGGACTGTGTAGGGACATAACCCTAACCCTAAATGAGGAATAAGTAATAAAGGTTCAAAATTCAGTTTTCTAATTCAGTTTTTCACATTTTTAACCCTCGAAGACCTACGTTATCATATACGATAACGAGGAATATGTTTTATATAACCGCACATAACTTTCTAACCGTAAAAGATAGAAACTTACTCTTTTTTCCCTCTGAAAGCGCAGACATAGCGGTTTCCGAACATATCTGCCTCATGATCCTACGTCACACTCGCGCTGCGTGATGACATGCACAAAATGAGTGTCCAATAGGAACTTTGTTTTCAGCCAAACGCATGCGCTCCGTCCATTTTGATTGGCCAAAACTTTTGGCTTTTATTACAGCCATGACACAACTACAGCAGCAGACTGTGAAAAAAGGATGTAGAACACTTCATTATAGGGTAAAAGGGGCAGTTTTAAAAGCAAAATTAAGAAAAAAATCCAGGTGAGGAGAAATTAACTAAAATTGCCCTTAGGTCTTCAGGGGTTGAGGCAGTAAAAATCAAATACAGCGCTTGTACTTCCCTTTCCTGACATGACTAAATAGAACCATAGAAACAACATTGCTTTGCCACATTTAGATATCCTCATAACCAATAATACTATATTCATTTATTCAGAAGAACTTGTTTTCTAAGACTCTAGGATCACAAATACACTTTGCTGTCAGTTGTGCACACACTGGGACAGAGGCACTCATTTAAATAGCCTTGTCCCTAAAACATTGTCGTAGTTCCACATAAAATATCGTCGTACGTCCCTCTTCAGTCAGACATATGTACATCGATTGGAGGTCGGCCGTAAAAGAGGAAGATCCAAACACCTCTCCGTCCTCATAATCTCTGCATGTTTATCTGTGCGGAAACAGTGGGCGAGCGAGGAGGGCCCCCCGCTGTGGATCAGCCCTGCACATGGAGCGAGGGAGGGGAGAGAAAGAGAGGGGAAGAGAGACAGAGAGAGGGAGAGAAAAAAAACAGAGAGGGGGAGAGGATGAACCAGAGAGAACGAAAAAGAGACAGAGCAACAGACATGGGGAGAACAACACAGAGAAGAGAGGGACAGAAGGAGACATACAAACAGAAAGAGGTGGACACAGAGAGAGAGAGAGGGAAAGAAAGAGACAGCGAGACATACAGAGAGAGAGAGGGGAGAGAGAGAGAGAGAGAGACAGAAAAAGAGAGAGGGAAGAGACAGAGAGAGACAGAGGAGAGAGAGAGACAGGGAGTGAGAAAGAAGAGAGAGAGACAAAGAGAGAGAAGAGACAGAAGAGAGAGAGAGACAGTAAGAGAGAGGAGAGATAGAAAGACAGAGAGACAAGAGAAAGAAAGAGAGGGACAGAAAGAGAAAGACAGGAGAGACAGAGAGAAGAGAGACAAAGAGAAAGACAGAAAGAGAGAGGAGACACAGAAAGAGAGAGAGACAAAGAGAGAGGAGAGACTGAGAGAAGAGAGACAGAAAGAGAGAGAGACAGAAAAAGAGAGAGGAGAGAAAGAAACAGAACGAGAGAAAGGCGAAAGACAGACAGGAGAGAGAGACAGAGGAGAGAGAGAGAGGACAGACAGAAAGAGAGACAGGAGAGAGAGAAAGGAGAGAGAGACAAAGAGAGAGAGAGGAGAGAAGAGACAGAGAGGAGAGAGACAGAAAGAGAGAGAAAGAAGAGAGACAGAGAGGAGAGAGAGACAGAAAGAGAGAAATCCACACAGAGAGGAGAGAGAAAGACAGAGGAGCGACAGAGAGGAGAGAGACAGAAACAGAGACAGAGGAGAGACAGAGAGAAGAAAGAGAGAGAGGAGAGAGACAGAAAGAGAGAGAGGAGAGAGACAAAGAGAGAGACATAGAGGAGAGAGACAGAAAGAGAGAGAGACATAGAGGAGAGAGACAGAAGGAAAGAGAGAGAGACAGAGACAGAGAGGAGAGAGAGACAGAAAGAGACAGACACAGAGGAGAGAGACAGAAGGAGAGAGACAGAGAGGAGAGAGAGAGAAAGAGAGAGAGACAGAGAGGAGAGAGAGAGAGACAGAAAGAGAGAGACAGAAAGAGAGAGCGACAGAGAGATAGACCGAGAGAAGAGAGAAACAGAAAGAGAGACACAGAGGAGAGATAGAGAGACAGAAAGAGAGAGAGAGAAATGCACACAGAGAGAAGAGAGAGACAGAAAGAGAGACACAGAGGAGAGATAGAGAGACAGAAAGAGAGAGAGAGAAATGCACACAGAGAGAAGAGAGAGACAGAAAGAGAGACACAGAGGAGAGATAGAGAGACAGAAAGAGAGAGAAATGCACACAGAGAGAAGAGAGAGACAGAACTATGCGAGAGGCTGCAGAGGGGAGCTAATATTGAGGGCCGGCCACACAAATAAGACCAAAGTGTACTTAGCCACCTGTGGACCAGCTGGAGAAGAGCGGGTGCTGGGATGGCAGGGGCCCCACGGTGATTCGGCCAGATGAACAAAATGAAAGGAAACAACAGAAGAACTGGACAGGAGAGAATTAGATGAACTCTCTTTATCAGAATATCTAATCAACTGCTCGTCCAAATTTCAAGACATCTGCGGCACGGGAGAAAAGGGAGATGCAAATTTGTACAAAGACTAATCGCCCTTTATAATAACTACGCCTTAATTAGCCTCAATAATGCATGAATGGAGAGAATTTATATTGGATAAATAGTTTTTAAATAAATAATTTAGGGAGGGAGTAGTTGCTAAACCTGAACCAGTCTTAAAGTCGAAATAAAGAGTAGTAAAAGTATATTTTTACAGTAGGGGATGTTCCAGTATGGCATATTCTAGCTTCATGACTACAAGGATGTGACGCCAACAGGGAAAATTACAGGTCTGATCTATGGAGAGGCGAGCCCATTGTTGTTTTTTCAATAAAATGTAGCAATAAAAGTATATGTCATTTAATGGAGATGAGCAGAAAAGTTGTGTAGTGCATCTTAAAGTGTTTGTGATGTAGAATACCACAGAAAAGGACTATGTTATGTGGAAATTTGATTGTAAATTATATGCTAACTTGGACCCCAGGAAGAATAGGCTTTACCCTAGTAAAGACTAATGGTAGTCCAATAAATAAATACATTCATTTAAAAAAGTGTTGCCCAATAATTGACTTCTGCCATGGAAATACACCTTTGCATGAAACCATTGCTTGGTCAGAAACTGTGAGGAAGAGAATGAAAACATAAAGCTCTAGAAAAAATAAGAGACCACTGCACTAAATTTTTTTTCCTGAAATCAACATCTCTACATGTGTAACAGCCATTCCAGCATCTATTGAATTCCTGAACCAAATCTGATTTAAGGAGGAATGTAGAAAAACCACTGCTGTGTTCATCATTATTATTATTCCACTAAATATTGATTTCTGAACTCTTCCTAAGTTAAAACATTAGTATTGTGTTGTTTTAAAATGAATATGATCTTGTTTTCTTTGCATTTCTTTTTGTTATTTTGACCATTTGTCATTTTCTGCAAATAAATGCTCTAAATGACAATATTTTTATTTGGCATTTGGGAGAAATGTTGTCAGTAGTTTATAGAATGAAACAAAACTGTTCATTTTACTCAAACACAAACCTATAAATAGTCAAATCTGATCATTTTGCAGTGGAAAATGCAATTGGAAAGCAACTAAAAGATGTTCATTTTGTCTTCTTAAGTACTTTAACTTCTTGGATTGCTTTTGAAAACAATGCACTAACAGTGACGGTGACAGTTCTGAAGACGCAGCAGCCAAAACATGTCAACACGGTAAATACACTTTACTCCATTGTCTTTCAAAAAGAACCCAGGAAGTTAAACGACTCGATGGCAGTTCACGCTCTGCAATACACACTGTATATATAAATAGACATAACCTGCTATAGACGCTGCGCTCCAAATGAAGTGAGAAAGGGGGGCGCTTCTGACTCCATTGACTCCGGCTCCAATTCACTTTATATTGAAAAAAAAATCTCCTCTCTCTGTAACTGCTGCTGTCAGGCTCCTTGTTTTGGTTTTAAAACGTTCGTATTAACCCGTTCTACATGATCCTGGTGTTGTTATTTTGCTATTTTATCTGTAAATATATTCAGATTCTTAATATGAAACTCAATGCCAAATTTGCGCCATAACTGCCAGCCTCAGTGAGCTTCATTTGACTGGAGCCGAACACTATGGCTGACGTCGCGCTTCCTTAGCCCACTTCTTTATAGTAAGTAAGTGTTTATTTATATAGCGCTTTTCACAGACAGATGTCACAAAGACGCTTCACAGAGGATTATTTACAGAGCATTCTTCATTCACTCCATACTCATTATACAGTCTATAGATTTCCCACATCAGATTTCAAGTCATTCATGAAATCTTCAAGGTCCAGAAATCAGATTCTAATCAGATTGTTTTGTGTGTGAACAAGGCCCCGGTCGAACTTAGAAAGGCAAAGCAAAACACTACAAGCAGATGCCACAAAATGTATAAATTGCACCTTTAAATTAATGACTGCATACATACAAACATATATAAATGTGAGCCGCAAAACATACACTCGATTCGCTCTGTTATTAAAGTAGGTTATCATAAACAACTCCGCTCTATTTATACAGTGGGGCAAGTTGGCAGTATCCACAGTAACACAGAGAGCACTTTTAGTTTGTGCCATTAGAGGATATTTAACACAACAATGAAGAATAAATATTTAGTTTAGAGTGTGTACTTGCGACTGCAGTAGTAAATACATTATATTAAAATATTAACACAAGGCAATAAATCAGCCGCTCTGATTAACTTCCCGTACAAGTCCGACGGGCCCTGGGCTATCCAAGTGTAAAATTAGCAGCAGTCTGGGGTCCTCCGGCACAGTGTAGCAGCCCGCCTCTCCCCTCTGTGCTCTCTCTAATGCTGATTTAAGGCAGTATGCTTCAAATTAAGCCCTTGTTGAATTAATCTGCTGTGTGAATCCCCCTTGACTCAGATCTTTGGGGAATTTTGGGGTGGAAGCAAATATGCATTTCCTTCTGCATCCTTAAAAATGCCTGTACCTAATCTTTTCTTCCCATGGATTTGAGCTAAATTTGTCGCGCCCCGGTACAGATATATTGTATAAGCAGCTGTTTTCTGTGTCTAATGGGGAGGCGTGCATTGTCGAATTGCAAGAAGTGCGCTGTTAGCATGCTAGTTGTTGTTGCTTTACCTCTGCGCTGGTCTCGGAGGGTTGTGAGTTTAGAAAGTCATCGTGCTGAATAATTAGGATGTTCGAGATGCATAAAGGTACGTGCAGAATAACTTTGGACCACTTAATTTGGAAACTGAAACTGGTTCTGTTTTGCACATCTGTAAGACAGAAAAAGTACAGCACTTTTAAGCTAACAATCTTAGTCAAATTGGAAAAAATAATGTAAATGAAATACACTTTTTGTAACTAAATAAAGTATAATATTCTTATATTGACTATTGACTATTTCTTTATGGATACTGAGGTCAGGCCTTAGTCTGCGTATAAAGACATCAAGTTTTACTGCATATTTAACTACTTTTGCAAATACGATAAGAACAAGCACCAGATTCGGCTTGTATTTATTGCCAAACCAAAACACGTTGTGATGCGTCCAAAGTCTTTGACCTTTGCTGTCGATAGAGGAGACTGTCAAAAGTTCTCACCATATAAATTTCCCAGTTAAAAATGTAGCTTCAAGCCTCAGCTATCTCCAGCTTCCAAGGTCCTGGGCTACAAGGCCAAGCGCATGGGAAGAAAAACATGGTGTAAAAATTCTGCTAGGGTTTAGATGCAGTGATGATATTTGAGTTGGACGGACTGCACCTAAATCATACTTAAGTAAAACTGCTGTAAGATGTTGTGAAAGTATTCAACTATTACTTCACACCAACAACACATGTGCGAAGAGAAAAGAGTTTATTATATTGAGACGAGGTGGGTCAGCTGGGTTGAGCCTGAGGGTGGGGGTTCAGTCTCAATCTTCACATGGCCCAGCAGGACGGGACCCCCCTCGTATGTGTCTTATGTCTGGAAGAGAACAGATCGGGGTTGGGAGGGTGGGGTCGAGTTATTCAGGACAAACTGGGTTGCAGGGATAGGCTGCTATGAATAGGCTTCTGGGAAACTGAGGTGTGGTAGAAGTGAGCTGTGATTCGCTGGAGAGGAGGCGAGGGTGGTTGAGGCGTGGTCCTGCTCTTGAACATAAGTTAATCATCAATTTCATATAGGGCGTCTGCTATACATGGAGATGTGTTGTGTTGCCTGGATGCTTCCACTGTATGGTATGAAAATTATCTCCATAGCAACAAGCAATGCTACCAGGCTGGATCTGTGGGGAGGCAAACCAGCTCCTAGTAAAGGTACATGTGCAGGTGGTCGACCCTTCCCAGAAAATGTACATAGTTCACTTTCTCAGCATGTTCTTATCCCTGAAGCTTCACCATGTTTTGACACTGTTGTTATGTCAATGCTCAATTTAGCATTTCTGAAAAATTCCTGTCATCTCACATTAGTGCTGTCAAATGATGAAGTTTTAAAATCAGATTAATCACACTTTAGAATTTTGATTAATCATGATTAATCGCAGTTAATTATTCTTCAAAAAAGGCCAAAATATTTTGACAAAAATGCAATTTATGATCAAAAAGTTATATTATTGACATTTTTCTATCGCTGGTAGTTTTGTTGACAACATTGCTCTGGGTGCACTCCACCAATGTTGTTTGTCGTGCTCAGCTTGTTGTTGGTGCACAAGTAGCGTCGTTGCTGCCGCTGAATCAAACACTATGGTAGTTTAAACTTGTGCTTCTGGGGAAAGAGAGTTCATCGCTGCAATATCTGCAAACTACCTTAGTTTTATCCAAAGTTGCGTATGGATAGACCTCATCACTGACCTAATAACCTGCGCCGCCTTTCAGGTCACCATCTGCGCTTTCCATAAAGGAGCATGTGCATTCAAAATAAATTGTGTGATTAATCTGCATTAAAAAAAATATATTTTTTTTGTGATTAATCACATGTGTCAACGCGTTAATGTTGACAGCCCTATCTCGCATACATTCTTACCAGTCTTACATTTTCAGGTGCATAAGAAATATTAAGATTAATGTAATTCATGTTTTGTTAGTAGGGGTGCACTGATACTGATAATGGTATCGAATATCAGTGGTGATACTGAAAGATTTGCTGGATCTGGTATCTGGTTAGGGTCAGGTGCTATGAGGATTGGGCAGCAAGCTGCCCCCGCGACCCAGCTGGATTAAGCGTGAGAAGATGGATGGATGGTATCTGGTTGGGCCTTTAATTGCCTGTAATAAAACTATATACAGGCTGATTTTGGCATGGAAAGCCTCATAATGTTTAAACTTTTATGCATACAAAGCTCTTCAGTAGTGATTTGAACGATAAATAAGTCCCATTTTCCATCCCTACATTGGAATCGGCAGACTATCAATATCAGTGTCAAGACATGACTTTTGTATATTACATGACATTTGTATTGACTTCATCACCAATAATGGCTCCACAATAACCCTCTACATGACTTAATTATGGGCTGCAAATGGACTCGCATTCTTCCTCGAGCCGCACCTCCACTGATCACTATTAATCTCATCAATTACCGTATCATCTGACAGGCCATAGGCTACACAAGCCTTAAAACAACTAAAGCTCTATAATACCTGTTGTGAATTCTAATAACGACTGAAACATATGTGTGTGGAATACGTGATCTACACATCTGAACTGAATGGGAGAAGTGCGATTGTGCCATTGCTAATTATACCATTTCGACAGAGGTGTGCCCCCGGAGAGGTGAAATTCCACAAGCACGAAGCATTCTCCTCCGAACCATCAGCTCGTCATAGGAGCAGTGAGGATGTGATGGTATTGTGCTTCATATTCTCAGTTCATTAACCTATAGTTGAATGGTCCCCTGACAGTTGATCTAATAGAGGGGACACTGCGCTCCATCCCCTCTGCTCCAATAACTAAAGAGTAAAGATAATTAGGGCCCAGTTAACAGGAGCACATGCAAATTCTCTTTTCCATGCTATACTTCAATTATAAATGGATCCCAGTGGGCTTAACGTTCTTGGGAATAGCGGGCCAATCCGTACACCTTCCCTCTCCTTATATTAGCTGACATTTCTGCGTAAGGCAGGTGTAATCCTTTGGTTATTGCGTGTCAATAACCACAATTCCGCTGGAATCCTTCATTTAGCTCACACTTAGAGCGGAGTGGGGAAAGTTGGCCCTTCTAATAAGAGGGGGAAGTGGAAAGGAATATAACAACGACGATGCATAATGGATTAGGCTGGGTTTGCGTGTGGAATTCCAAGCAGGACGTACGTAGCGCGGAGGCCACCTGAGCAGCCTCGTGACTGTGAGTTGAGGGGAATAGAAGGCACAGGTGAGGGGCTGGTAAGGGTCTGTCCGATATACTCCTGATATAGATAAATGAAGCATGCTAATGGGCTTCCACAGGGCACGCACCATGGAAAGTATAGGATAATCAGGCCCTGCTTTATAGCGCAGCAGAGGGAGGTAATGGGACCTAAATAAGACTGATTACAGCGTGCAGTCGCAAAATAGAAATGGATCAAAATAGAAAGCCTTGTGGAAGAGTTTCAGACAGGTGAGGGAAAAGTTAAAGTTTGGATTTTTGTTTCGTTTATTTCATTCTTTGTTTTTGTATTTCATGTTTTTGTTAGATAATCTTGGTTAAGAATCACTGTTAAATCTGTTCCAAAGTTAGGTGGCCACAAGTTTTTGTAAGAGGTTGAAAGAATTAAGTTGTTCAATGAAGAGTTGTTCAGTGAAGGAACAAACTCTGAGATTGGAATAACTGCAGACAACCCAGAAAACAAGCACATCCAATTTTGTTTTGCAAGAAAAATAAATAGATCAAAGTTTGTCTTCTGTTCATGTGGCAACTCTAAAAAAGGACTTAAATGGCTATAGAGCACAACCTTATCCAAAGTGCATATTCCCATTATATTGTACCAAAGAAAGCAACTAAACATGAACTACATTCTCCAAATAAAACCCGGTTAAAATTGTGTGCAAAAGAAATGAGCAAAAACCTCTATCGTAAATATATAGATCTTGAAAAATTTGCCAAAAAGTTGTTTCTTTTTATATAGATATTATCAATGACAATGATGTATAGTGGATTTTGTAAAAAAAAAAAAAAAAAAAAAAGGGATGGAATAATATTTTAATAACAGTAAAATACATTTGCCTTTTGAAAATAATACTCTCTGATGATGTTTTCAAATGATACTTACCTGTTTTTACTCTTCAAATTAATTTTTGAATAAAATGTCCAAATAAAGTCTTCACTGCTCACATTTTGTCGAAGAGTGTACCAGTACTTCAACATGTTTGTACTTGACACCGCTCTTTGTTCTCCTCTCGGCTCCAGTAATTGATGTCGGCTAAAGTGGTACCACAATGGGGGTGTCCAAAAGTGGAAAAAACTTCTCATACGGTGTCAGAAGATTAGTATTCTGAATGACCCCAGCCAAGATGTTCACATAAATACGCAGATGTTGAATGGGTGGAGGATGTCAGAGTGAAAAGTTACCCCAACCCGTGCCAAGACACACACGGCCGCAGGTACAGCCCTCGCCCAGCGCCCTGGCACACACTAACACCGACTTGGCACCGCGGCTACCGAACAGATGCTAATCCAGGACAGATAATTACATCAGCGAGCGAGCAGACATTTTTCCACTTAATTTCCATCTTTTAAGAGCGCCGTGCTTCCTGGGAGGCGTCTGTAAGGGAATTGAACCCCAGACCTGCAGCCTGGAGTTTCCCATGGCGAGGGGAGGCAGTGTTACCTTATAGGCACGGCAGGGGGGTCTGTCGGTGTCACTTTAGCAGATGTGCAGTTGTTGCCGTGTGGGTCTCTGAACAAGGGGAGGTAAATTACCAAATCAATTTCTTTTGTTTGCGGCGTCTTCACAGTCCTCGGGGTAATAATACAGGGCCTGAAATGTCTGCCACGATCATTTAAGTAATAAGGTAAGACATGTAGGGAGTCTTTTTTTGGTATAATGTCTGTTCCCATGTTGCTTGGTAGGCTCCAGTTAATTATCCTTTGCTATAATATTGTGGCAAAGACTGAACCAGTGTTTCTGTAATGAAGTTTTGAAAAGTGGAAGCAATTTTGCCATAAGTTTTTCAGCGTTGTATTTAGTGTTGCTGGAAGGTAGCGTACAAAAAGTCACACTTTATGTAAACATTTGCACTGGACTAAAAGCGTCCTTCAATTAGTTGTGTAATACTTTGCCAAAGGAACTCGTAAATAATGCATTTTTCTTGCCTGGGATTCAGAACGCACACATCTCCAGTATTTAAGAAGATGCCTGGTCATCGGTGCATCTGCCAGAGTTCAGATGGGAGTGACTGACAGATGGACTAGCCAATCAGGGAGGAGTTTGTATCAAAACATGGCGTACAAGGGGAAAAACGTGGAGAAAAATCTTTGCAGAATCAATGTGCGAAGCAAAACTGAGGTAAGAGAGATATGAGTAGTTCAAAGTGATATGAATAATGAGCTCTCATACTTTTCACATGCATCATTGAAATACACTAATCTAAACTAATCTGACTGCATCATCTTTGAGTCTGGCACGAGGCGCCGCAGACAGACCGATGATCTCCCTCTGCATATAAAATACAGAGATGTTCTGGACTTGCCAGACAGGCATTTTCCCCAAACCTTCACATATTTATTTCACATTTTAAATTACACTCAACTAAATAACTTGGATTGTATTGGAATAATTTACCATTAGCATAGGCATAAAATAATAATGTGATCTTATATAAGCATAGCATGGTAATATTCTTCACCTAACAGTTTTCACACCCATTTACACTGCGTGCTGTTAAATGTTTAAAAAGGTGTAAAACAAGCTCATTTTCAGGCTATAGCCATAATCACTCCCTATTGTTTAATTGCAATAAAAGTTAAATATGCACATATATTTATTGAATGGGGACTATTTTCCCCTCTGCAGTGTTGTGTTTCACAGTGTGGCATAAAATCTTTCCATCTTCATGGACATCAAACCAGGCCAAGTTGCAGGTCAGATCAGATCAGGTCAGGTCAGGTCGGGTCAGGTTTTCTGCTTAAAATATGAGAATGCTTCTTGCTTCTCCAAAGATCAGAAAAACAACAACTCTTTGAACTTCAAAAAAGAAACTAAATCTTATGTTGTTTGAATCAAGAAAGAAATACTTATTCCATTGGTAGATCATTTTACAAGTAAAATCTACTCAAATCAAATTAAATGTTCATAATTTGCGCAATCTAAACGTGCCTAGATATTATATTACTTTTTGCAGCAATGCAGGCAAAGAAATGACATCCGTAAAAAGAAGCAGGTGACAAACTTCCAACCAATAAGTTACACAATGCAGGTTTAAGTTTCAGCGCAGTTTCCTCCGTAGAAGTCTAAAAAGAGTAACATTTGATTTAGCGTTGGGGCTAATGCAATCTGCAGTTGATGATATCCATCTCTGCATGTCCCACTTATTACCTGTGCATTCCCAGCAGTCAGGTGCCATGGCGCTATGGCAAATAACTTTATTGCGCTCCACTTCGCCGACAAATGATTCTTCATTATTGTCCGATCTGGAAACAGGTAAGTAGGTTAGACGAGAGCTGAACTATTTATCAGACACTCTTAGATGCAATTTAGCATCCCATACATCCACAAGGCGCTGAGGGTTGAGCTCTGGGACAATGGTTCTTGCTCCCCCTGCCTGGGTCGCAATAATAAATCTCACTCCAAATTAAGTTAGCATGTTCGGCTACATTGCTTAATGAGCTGAGCTAGTAAACAATGTTGAGGGGCCCTGCACGCTTGATTGATTGGTGACAGGGTTTTTACAGCTTTCACCGGTCGACTCAGAGGACGACATCACCTGCCCCTCACAAACATGCATTTCACCCTCCCGGTGCGCTATAAAACCCAGGGGAGTGAGGCTGCCTGCGCTCCTCTTGTGTGTAGGGGTAGTGTGCTTGCTTGTGTGGGTGTATGTTGGTAAGTTAAAAGGAAGGGCACAGGACTGCATTAGGGAAATTTACAGTCCATAAGACATTAGATAATTCATGGTGTGGAACGGCGCGGTAAATAAAAGCACTAGTGTGGGTAAATAGTGCCCAGCAATGAGTGTCAGACGCACAAAAGACCTTCCAAAGACCTTCTCTGTGCTGACAAAGGGAGTAAGGGCTCATAAGTCCTGTTCCAACACCTGTCCAAGGTTTTAAGGGCCTACTATTCAGGTCCTGGAACTTTGGAAGGATGTCCAATATTTGATGCAGCATTGTCATTGTTAGGGCTTATTCATCATAACTGATACAAACCTGAGCATCCAAATGAACCAGAGGGTTGCCAGTTCTGGTTTGTATCTCATACAAGCATGTGCCTCCTGTTGTCATGTCCCTGGAAAAGACACTTTGCCTCAATTTCCCTCTCTGGTTATGGCAACCGTTGATATCTAGAGATGAAACTACCATCATTTGTCTTGGTGGATAAAAATGTAAGATTCCCCCATTTGAGTTATTTCATTGACAATTGCCTCTAGTCAATTCTGTATTCTTTTCAAGGGGCGACAGCACAACCTTTTGAACAGTCAAACGTTACAGCTAAGCTCTATCTTAATCTGGGCCACTATAAATGTAGTGTACTAAGGCGTTAGCACTTTTGCGCTCTTTTTAAACAGCTACACTAATTAGATGTCACACCAAACTATCAGGCCTGCTCCTTAGAGACCCGCCGGACTGTCTCTTCTGGACATTTGCACCCAAAATATAAGGATCACAAGAAAGTATGACACAAATTTAACTTTTCAGATAATCATCCCTTGGTAGTGCCCAAAGTGTCGAGGACAAGACAGACTACACATTTGACTTAATTATTGAAAACTACCTGGTAACCGACCAAACCAGGTGCTTATTAGAAAAGCTTGTCATTTGTGCTTTAATACAATTATATTTTAATTGTTTGAAGTATGTTTGAAAAGAAAAGAGTCTTGTCCATAGTAAAAAAGAATAAACTAGTAGAGATGTTAACCATTACAATTTGCCTCCCGTGTGTAAAAATAACAATTTCCCAACATGATCAGTTTGTGAAATGTTTGGAGAAACCTACCTTTTTTCAATACGGGCTTTTACTCCCAAAACCCTCTATAAACCTATTCAATATTTTATACCACTCACGATAAGAATTTCACAACTTACAAAAATGAACTTCCTTCCTTCCAGGGACGCCTTTCCCCCTCGCGGGTTTCTCGGAGCACAAAGTCGGGATTAGCTACGTTCCACGGAGGTGTAATTAAATGTGTGTCCGTTTGTGCTTGGGGGAAATGAAGGGTGCACTATTGAGCAGCACTGATATCCAGAAAGCCCTTTGCGATCGATCCTGGGGAGAACTTGGTTTAATGTCCTTGGAAAGTGCAGCAGGTAATCTATGGAGTTATTAAACTGTGAAAGGCCAGGGAACGCTATGGCAAACTGCGAATCCGGTCAAACTGAAGGAAAAGTAGCAGTCTCCAAACTCCAAACTCCTGATTTACCGTCTTCCAATGTTAATAGACAAGCCAGATTGACCTTAAAAGAGCCAGAAACAAGTTTTAGTGAGCCCCAAATGACAGCAGCTGGCAGAGGATCTCATGAGGATTAATTTTCTGCGTTGACAGGAGAACATGACAAAGGGACACGTCATACACAGGAAATGTGGTTAACACTTCGAATAATGTCTGGGGTACAGGACCAGTCGCTGCTTGCCAAAATGCTGTTGCTTTGGGGCTTGTCTTGTCATAAAGAAAGGCAAAAGTGCACATAGGAAAGACGTTTAATGTAGTTTCAGAAGGTTTGCTGTCAATTCCTGGTTCTCTGGGGGTAATCCAATAAAAGTTCTTCTGTTCGTTCACCTTCAAACTCATTTTGATCATTTCGGTGCTCAAAATAGCCCTTACCACACTGCTAACTCTTTTCAGTACTAGGCGATAGCAGCTAAGTTTTACTCTGCTTCACCCTTCAGTGGGCCTGAAAGTGGAGTCAGATCTTTCTAACTCCTTTCTTTTGTATGGAACAATCTGGACAAAATGACTAGTTTCCTGTACACATAAACTGTTTTCAGTCAACTATAGCCAAGATAAAACTAAAATCGAAAAGTAGTAAATGATGTATACTGTATTTTTCGGATTATAAATCAGGGTTTGGGTGGTGCAACTTATATATTACATTTTTCACACTGACAGTCCATAGACCAAATATATGAATCAAATCATGGTTTTAGAGACAAATAATAAAGAAAAGAGTTTTTTCGTTTTCTTATTTTTGGTTCTATATTGAAAAACGAATGATACACAGATTCTTCTCTATTGGGTTGTTTTTATTATTATAACGTCTATAATTTGCCTTTCAAGATGAAATGTCGGTTCATGATCTCTGATTTTATCAAATAAATTTCCCCAAAACTTATAGTTGATACTTCCGGTGCGACTTATACCTGTTTTTTTCTTCTTCATTATGTATTTTTGACTGGTGCGACTTATAGTCCAAAAAATACAGTAATATAAATATTGAGGGCAAAGACATTTTGGTAAAGCAGACTTGTTCAACATTTACGTTTTGGGACAGTGGGGGACATTCGGATTTCAGAATTTTGGAATTGAATGGGCGACAACTCAAAATGTAATAAAATCAGGTTTATATATTCAGACAAAAATATGTTTCAAATTGGAGACCTTCCACATTGAAAATTGCTGAATTATGGTCATGCAAAAATGTACCTGCACTTTTCATAGAAGAGGGGCACGGCTGGACACTTCAATTCCAATTTCACCACATCCTCCTGACAACATTTAAAACATGGAGGCATGTGACAGATCCATTTACCAAAGAGGTGCAGGTGCAGGATGAGGCTTCATATGTGTTTAATGACTGCGCAGGTCCAGTGGTCCCAGCAGCCCCCTCCCACAGCACCATACAACAGGGAGAAAGTGTGTCAGAGCACAATCACACCGAGAACATGAGACAAGCACAGATGTAATGGGCCGGATGGCTGGGAGCAGAGAGGGCATTGTATGTTCAGTAGATTGGCTTTTGTCTACAGGCCTGTATTACCACTGTTGGAACAATGTCAGACATCATGACATTGTTCAAATAATGGGATATGAATTGTTCTTTTGTTGCTAGTGGTCTATCGATAATCATATTTAAGACTGGATTCAGGTTAATGAACGAGTGAAGGAAATTCGGTTTGACAGGTTTTAGAAGTTGATATGGGTTAGCGACTGTACACACGTCAGTTTCAATCTGAAGGAAACAAATTCCAGAGTACATGTCAATATGGTACTCCTCTATTCTTAGGGTAGCACTAAACTAGCTCCCCCACCCTTGGGACAGTATAAATTCTTGCTCAGACGAGAACATTTAGATTGCAAATGACTTCCAGATGGCATTTGAAACATTTTTTTAAAAAGCCTGTTTCAAAATGTTTTCATGGTCTTTCTAAATCTGAGTGTTTTTTCTCAGTTGCCCCCATTATTTCATCAGTAAATCCACTTGTTCCTGATAATGAACCTGAATGACCGACCAATTCTCATTTACAACCTGGTGTTTTCCATGTGAACATCCACAGGCACTTTTCTATGTATCCATTTAATACTAAGAAGCCATTGAGGAATGGGCGAACAGAAGCTCAGTGGTGAGATCATTCGCCCATAAACTCGAAGGTTGGCGGTTCAATACCAGCTCTGACCAGTGTCCACTCGCAAGACACTTCACTCTACTCGACTATGTGTGAGGGAGAGAGTGTCGAAGGTGTAGAGTGGCAGCTATATTTTTTTCTCCTTGTGTTTGGGTGGGTTCTTCTGGATACTCCCATTGAACCCTCCAGCTAAGATTACAACCGGAATAAGAGCTACGAGCTATGAGTGCCTCTTGAACAATGATCCAACGCCTTTGTAGTATCGGCGAGGTACGAGCACCGCAGCTGTCCACATCACGCACTCAAATGTCATTCACCCCATAACGCCTGTCGCTAAGTACGGCGCGATGATGGCACTGATAGGGACACAAAGCGATGAGCCTTTTGGACCTTGTCATGCTCAAGAATTAAATGCAAATCGTGTATTATCACCACGCACCGCGCTATCCAGCAGAGCGACGCCTTTGTGCTGGGGTGCCCGCGGTGGAGGGCCCTCACAAGAAAAAAGTATGTAGATAGAGAAAGGAAGAAAGCATGTCTTTGGCAGAAAAGCACATCGTGACTGAAAGGGGCTTGTCAAACGCAGGAACAATGCCTGTCTCCCTGCCCCTGTAATTATGGGTTTCATTACACTCCTCTGCTGTCACATATACTGAGGTCTGTCGGCGTGGAGGCTAACACGGCACAGAAATGCATGCAGAAGTGGTCAAGAATGGCAACAATTGTATTCCTTAACAAAAAAGGGGAAAATCAAAGCACAAATTCAAACATTCTTGACAAATATGGGCAAAGAAGGCTGAAAAAAGTCCGACAACTTTTGTTGGAAGGGTAAATAATACAATGAGAACTGACAACGTGATCATCATCGAGCAGTAAAATGTGATTTGAGTCAGCTACACACGGATTCACACTGTCAGGATTGGTTCTAAAACATCTCCATAAATCACTTAGCTGAAGAAGTTCGTCGAGTCTGTGGTCGTGATCTGATCTGAATGTGGTAAGGCATCCGGATCAATACTCGCTGCCCAAGCTGTGTTCCAAATGGCATGTCCTCCGCAGGCACTGTCCTCCGTTTGGTTAGCATGTGTATAATTTTACATAATGGTTTCTTTTATTGCCTTGCACGGAGTTATTTCCTTTAAAATGTTCTACAGTATAACATTAAACATATTCCTTTAACATTCAGTTCAATTGCAGATGTTCTTATTGATAAAAAAACCCTGAAAAACATCCATTCTTACTGTGAGTGGGGTTGCCTCATTTGGTCTTGTGGTGTCTCCATGGAGATGCCGTACAGTGGTTCACTTTAGGTAAATGGTTTGGCATCTCCATAGATAGGAGAAAATGGCACTCCCTCCACCAGAAAAGCTGCATAGTGCAACTTTAGTGGCCAACGAATGGTTTTGGATGTGCATAAGACGACTGAATTTCATAGTCTCGGGATGAGTACATTTTTGGCTGTGGCGACTGGGAGAAAGTACGCAAAAGGAGTATCAGGTTTGACAGGTATAGGGGTTGGTGTGTAGTTCTTGTATCACTGAGATCCAATAGTTTTTTGTTGTTTTTTCTTTTTTGAAGGAAAACAAAATTGTGTTGTCCCAGGGCAGCGCTAAGAGTCTGAAATGAAATTGTCACTGTAGATTATGACAGCTTGTGTTGTAGGCCTATAGAGACTTGTAACACAGGAGAACACAGCCCTGCATGTTTTTATGAATTCAGAAGCAGAGTGCATTATGCAGCAGGTGAACATCTCTGGAGAAGACTTTTGTGTTTTAGGAATACCTACTGCGGAGAGGAGGCTAAAGATACGTGTTCTGAAGCGCTATAATTAGAGAAAACAATACCTGAAGGCAACAAGGTGCTGTTGAAATATCCACGAGAGTAACTTAATTTTTTTATGAAATTATCTTTTTTAGCAAATTCAGAACTGGGTAAATATTTAAAAGTGATAATTTGGTGGAAAGACTTTGTAAATATTTGGAATTCCAGATAGATCTTGTTTTTAATGATCTTAATTAGTTTCTGGGGAAAACTGACTTGAAACATCTTATTTAGATATGAAATGTCGGATTAGTTGGTTATTTTTTAATCACAGTTTGTTTTTTTTATTTAAACCTGAAAAGCGGTGGTTTGTTGTTTTGTTTGTCCACGTTGTAACTTTTGGAATGTTTGGACAGTACAAGCAGGTGATGCATAATGAATTTACAGGTCAGGTCTGTGAAGAGGCGTCCCTGCTCACAGTAAGAACACAAGTTAGAAAGAAAAAACATAACATTTTAACACCTCTAACTGAATAAAGATAGATAAGAGAGATTTAAACATCGTCAGAGTCAAGTCCTGTCTCATATCTACAGGTAAGCAACATACATACCTCTTTTGTTTACTACATGCTATAGAGCCTTTTGGGCCGTAGTGATAAAAAAAAAAAAAAGCTGCGTGCACATTTTGGCAACAGAAGTGGCATTGTTCCCCATTCATTCCGATTCATTCAGACTGAAAATGGACAGAAGATGGAGATAAAAATATTTCCAGCAACAAAATGTGTGGCTGTTACGACGGAGCATCGGGGCCATTCATGAAGGAAAACATATTTTTTGATATGACGAGATTAAAGTCGCCACGTCGAGATTAAAGTCGGCACATCAACATTAAACTGGAAATTCCGAGAATAAAGTTGAAATTAGATGTTGACGTTAATCTTGAAAGTCGACATGTCGACATTAAACTTGAAAATGTTGAGAATAAAATTGAAATCAAGTCAACTTTAATCTCGACATTGATTTCAACTTTATTCTCAACATTTTCGAGTTTAATGTCGACATGTCGAGTTTAAAGTCGACACATCAAGATTAAAGTCGACATCTAATTTCAACTTTATTCTCGGAAGTTCCAGTTTAATGCTGACGTGCCGACTTTAATCTCAACATGTTGACTTTAATCTCGTCATATCAAACAATATTTTTTTTCCTTCATGAAAGGCCCCAATGCTCCGTCGTCGGCTGTTATGTGTGCGGTTGTCAGAATCGATATTCTACCGGCAGACAAAAGTTTTACTCACTGATTGCACAAGGAACTGGCAGTTGGGTATCAAAGTCGGCTTGTTGAGGAAATATTCACGAACTTTTGACGATAATCCTTTCGCAGAGCTCGACAAGATGCTGAGTTCTGCCGTACTTCTGTTGCCAAAATGCGTGCGCAACCGAGCCTACGTCACCACTGTTTACTTACACTAAAAGGGTCCATATTCTCCCTGGTCTTATGTAGAACACGGGTTCAGGCCACCTCAATTTACGAAAAAAAAAAAAAAAAGCAATTTGAACCCTCAGACTGTCCAATTGCAAAGAAAATTGGTGTATGGTAAATCAGCCAGAAAAAACAAAATTCCAAATTTTAGTTTGCGGACCAAGATATTTAATTTTTTCACTTTTTTGCGTGGTCACAGAATTTCAAATTGCATTTACTCAGCAACGACTGGTTCGATATTAAAAAAAAACAAGGTATTTCTGGATATGGGAAAGCATAAGGAATCCAAATGTGTAATTTTTCGCATATGAATACTTTTGAGATTAATTGCATTTTAACCTACATTTTCACCTTGAAATTAACAATAAGGGACATTCCCGATCTCAATGACACCAATAGAAAAAAATGTAGCCCTATACATCTACTACAACATCTAAAAAATCTGGAGGGAGAAAATCTGGATTTACCTGTATACTGTACGTAGGGTTTAAGTCATTGGGTGAACTGAGGTGGACTGGCTCATCCTTCCCATTTTATCTTCCCAAAGTTTATTTAAAAATAGTCGGGAGCAGTGACTTGTGACATCGAGCTCTTGTTGATGAATATCCGTCACGTCTTCGTTGGCAGTGGTGCGGATGCTGATTTTAAATAGAAGGCCATTACGAAGCCCCGCCCCACACAAACGCTGCACCGTGCCCATCCATCCTGCTGACATTTGACAAAGCACCTCCGACATTTTTCATCAACACCCCCCCATATCATAATGAGCCCCCGTAGCATTAGGCCAGCGCAGTCTATCTCTCATTCACTCTTTTATCCTCTCGTGCATGTGTCATACAGCTTCGGTCAGGGCTATTCAGCGCTAATGAAAGGGTGTAATTGAGAGGCGGGAGTATCCGTACAATAGAGTCCTTTCACCGATTTTTTTTTATGGAGTAATTAATAAAAAACAGAATCTGCATTGTCTCCCATGGAATCCATAATTCACCAGAGTCTGCAGTCCATAGGCCCATCAGTGGAGCCAAACGTTTTAATCATCCGATGGGCCCGGTCCCAATCCGGCCATTGCGATTCAATTTAGCGTATTAATTATAGCCGTTGCCATGCCGAAGGGTATGTTCCGTCTCTACTCGAGGTGAGCCCGGCGTTACTCTAGCATGTTTGCTTATCTAAAGTCTCATGTAGCGGATGTGTATTGCCTTGTTACTCTGGGATACATTAGCGAGATTTAGCTGCCTATAGCCGCCGTGATCAGTGAGAAGGAGAGGAGCGCGCCGGCACAGCAGCCCCGGTTAATCCGCGTATAAAGACTAATAAAATCGATGATAGTCCCGGCGGAGGGCAGCGGCTTACATGCAGAGTGGAGAGGGGTGGAGACGGTCTTGAACTTGGATACAGCTGAGTGGGTGATGGAGAGAAACGCACAAAAGACACTCAGCCGAAAAGGTAAGAGAGTTAAAGAGTATGTAAACATGATCCCGTCAAGTGTCATCTGCGAACCTCAACTGTAGTAAGTGTAATATAAAACAACTGACTTAGCCGGACTTCAATGTTGATACTTTGCTGCTGATACTATCGACGTTGCCTGGGGTGTGAAGCGGAAAGCACTAATCTGTTAGAAGATCCATCAGTTACAACTTAGACTTAAGTTTTATTTTAACACAATCTGAGCAGAAAGAATTGATTTGGTTGGAACTAAAGGTGATCTTTTTTGTTGAAAATGTTGAAAATGAAAATTGCATGAACAAACATACTAGGACGTTACTATAAATGTGTATTATGTAGCTTTTCTGGAGGGGTGTCTGCGATGTTTTTGTCTCTTTGGAGATGTTGTCGCTTTGCCTAGTTCCACCATACGGTATTGAACTTCTTGTCTCCATGAATTTGTTTCAATTTGTTTTTTATTTTGAGTTTGCGCCAAGAGAGGAACAATAATCGTACACATGCTACATCAGTGCTTCTCAATTATTTTCTGTCATTTTCTGAAAAATAAAACATTTCACTCCACAGAACCACTAGAAATGCAGAAAAATCACGTATCAGTTGATTCAAACATTGAGTGTTGATCTTTTTTTTTTGTTTCCACACAAGAACAAAATTAAAATGTAAAACTGAAGTCTGAACCCGGAGCATCTACGTCTGGAGGAGAGTTTGGTTGTGGTTACGGCTGCTCATATCTACAGTCTATGGGCTGCGTCCTGTCTGCCTGCACCTTCGGTCAGACGTTCTTCCCTCTTATGACGGAGGGTGGAGAATGTTCCCATTGAGAACAGGGCATCTAGAAGCCGTCAGGGGCTGAGTGCAGTTTAATGTTTATCAGAAAATAACTACTCGATATTCTATTTAAGAGTCATTTTCGGGACATTTCGGTTCGGATTTGGGACAACAGCTTAGATTTCGGGACTGTCCCTTAGCTGCCAACATGTTTAAACACAGTAAACACAGCGGTCTTTCCTCGTTCCCCACAGTAATCACAGTGAAGCCGAGTGCTACAGACGTTTTACATACAGTTCGTTCACTGCACTTCATATCTCCTGCTCTGTGCTGTGTCGGCTTATGCCCGATGTAAAAAAAAAAAAACATGGATGTATTAAAATAAAACCCACTCTACAGCGCTAATACCATGAGCCTAATTCTCCCTGCGCACACTCTGACAATGATAACTCCACTGCCAACTACTGTAGTGGATGTGCAATTACACTTGATTCTATTACGGCAAAAAAAAAAAAAAAGCATTTTCCCCGAGGTCACACTATTTGTGAAGGACTGTACTACATACACACTGTAAACAACAGAAAAGCACATTTCTCAAAAAGGAGCGAGAAAAATAAATAACTTATATTAACCTTAATATATTCATGACTGTTTCAAAAATGAGGTGGTTTCTTATGTACACTGATCACAGAACGTTACATATGTACATAGAGCAAAAACAAATGACATACTATGGTCGTACAAACTAATAATAATGATAAATATGGCACAGAAGTTTATCGTTTATTATCGTATCAAAAAAAGCAAAATGAGAATGAAGAATGTACAGATTTTTGTTTTTTTCATTTATGGTCATACAAAATAATATTAACAAAGGTACAAAGTTTATTGTTTATGATCGTGCAAATTAAACCACTACGACAGGGGTGTCAAACTCATTTTGGTCCGGGGGCCGTATGGAAACTACTTTGATCCCAAAAGGCCCGGATCAGAAAACTCAGTTCTCTCTTCAAGTTATTGTATTTTTCTCTGTGTCTCGTAGTGGTGTTTAAGATTATATTCCTCGAGCAACGCCACTTGTTCCAAACACACTGAGCACAGATTTCCCATTCACCTCTGTCAACAAATAAGAATTAGACTATTTTTCTTGGGAAATCCTGAACTCAGCATCTGCTTTCCTCATTTTTTGACATTTTGCTGATGAGGGTCACGGTCGACAGTCAGAACGATCGTCCTTTAAGAGCGTTTGGAAAGAGGAAAGTCTTCATTTGTGCTGCTCTGGTGGGAGTCGCAACGTACAGAAACACCGGAGACGCTGCTGTGCTAAACGGTGCAGAAAATTAACAGAAAAATCTGAAAATTTTAAGTATTTTAATATAAAAATCAGCCGAGGGCCAGATTAAAGGTCTTGGAGGGCCGGATCTGGCCCCCGGGCCGCATGTTTGATACATATGCACTACGAGAATGAAAAATGTAAGGATTTTTTTTGTTTTTGTTTATGGTCGTACAAACTAATAATAATGATAAAGAAGGCACAAAATGTATAATTTATGACTGTATTAACATAAAAAGGTAACGTTAAAGAAAAGGATTTAGAAAAGTTTAGTTAATAGTCGTAGTCGTAAGATTTAATGCCATACTGCGGAACATTCCGGGCACAGCAAAAGACAAGCAGGTGGCGGACACTTCATAGGTACCCTACCATTGTTACCATAGTTATAGTTTCTTTAAATTTAAAAGTAATTATGTTGGTTATATTGAAATTTGAAGGAAAAAATATTTTAGAAATGTGGACTTGATTCAGTTACCCAAGCTCAAATTTTGAGACTTTAATCAATTTAGTAACTGAAAAAGATAATTTTTAGCTTATTAAACAAATAAAAAAGTTGTAACCTCAAAAAAGAACCTAAAAGATATGCAAGACTGTCTTTGGTAAAATTCAGCAACGCTCTGAATTCAAAATGTGCCATTAAAGCACAACAACCTTCCCTTCTCTGTTCTGTTTTATGTCAAACCTCCATCCACCCTCCGCTCATACTCCTCCCTCACCCCACGTTCCTTCACTGTCCCTGGGCTGGTGGCGCTCCTGCCTGGGCCCCTGTCAAATCCTCCAGCGTGGGCAGACGGGGCCGACTTTTTATGTACTAATCAAGGAGGAATTTGCTCTCTCACAGACACGCCACCTCTGACCCCAGTGTCTAGTCCCATTCATTATTCATGGCGGGAGGTTGAGCCGCCGCATAGGAAGGACGGGGGAGAAAGAGAAGAGGAGGATTCTGCGTAAAGATGCGTGTTGTGCTGCCAGCTCGTGCCACCGCTCAAGAGGCCATAAGTCGTCTGAAAAGAGGAGGAAAGACTTCATCCAACATTCAGGTCAGGCCATAGGAAGTGCTGCTGTTGTGCTTTTTGTCTGCACCACTCAATTTTCTCCATTATTTTCAGCTAATGGACGAGCCAGCACAGATGTAATAGTAGCAGTGTTGGGGTTATTTTTAGAGTTTGCAGCCTTCCGTGATGATATTGTACTATTAAAGAAAGCTGAGAGAAGTGGACAGGGAGGAATTAGGTCACTGTGCAGTCAAGCAAATTACAGTTTAGGTTTGTATTACACAACGACTGAAAAGAGGTAAAATCTAAAAATCACAGATAAAAATCTCCAAAAATAGCACAGGTAGGCATTATTGATAAAAAATGTATTTACCATGAGGATATTCAGACAAAATTGCGATAGAATTGTGCTAAAACATGCCTGTAAATGCCATGGTTCAAATATTGCACCAAATATGAATGGACCATAAACAGTGAAAATATTACTGTATTTTTTTGGACTACAAGTCCTTCTTTCAGGGTTTGGTTGGTCCTGCGACTTAAATATTACATTTTTCACACTGACTGTCCATAGTCTATATATATGAATTGTATATATGAATCAAAGATGAAAAAACTAATTGTTATCCATTTTTTCATTTTGGTTTTAGAGACAAATAATAAAGAAAAGAGAGAGGTTTTTCGTTTTTCTTACTTTTGGTTCTATATTGAAAAACGAACAAACAAATGATACATGGATTCATCCCTGTTGGGTTGTGTTTATTCTTATAACTTCTATAACTTGCCTTTCAAAATGAAATATTGGTACTTGGTCTCTGATTTTATAAAATACATTTCCCCCAAAAAGTGCAATTTATACTCCGAAAAATGTAAATCTTGCCATAGCTGCTGCAAGTATCTAATCTTGTTCATACTTCCTGGAATAAAAAATATAACCCTCCCAACCCCTATCTGTTGGCTTCCAGACATAAGACGCCTACGAAGGGGGTCCAGTTCCTGCTGGGCCATGTGAAAATTTTATTTATTTATTTATTTATTTGATATGGACATAACAATTGCATTGGACAAACCAGATGCATTGTTTCAAGTGTTATAGCACAAGCGCTAATTTACAACACCTGTCCACAGGAGGCTTTTAGAAAATTGAGACTGAACCCCCACCCTGAGTCTCAACCCAGTCGACTCACCTCATTTCCATATAATAACCTCTTTTCGCTTCGCATGAGTTGTTGATTTGGTCCTTGCTAGTGAGATGTATTGTAAATGTGGGGAGAAAGATCGAATCCAAATGATCTAAAGAGATCCACAATACTTAAGGTCAACCAGAGGTGACAGAAAACAGGCAAGGTTTAAATTGCTTCTATAAAAATTGTATCTCAAACGTCAGCTAGAATCTATAAACTTGTCGACAGATATACACGATTTGAAACTACACTAAGCTTTAGCGATATCCTTTCACTTCCGATGCAAATCAGAGCGGCACTGGAGTACAGAGTGGGCGTTTTGAAAATTGCCAAATCCAACAGTATCTGGGTTATGCGGGCCTCTATAGCTGACATTGCCAGTAGCTAATAGCTGTAGCAAAGTCCACAACCTTTTGGAAATGACACGATAAATTACATTTCGCTATTTCAGTGCCTGATGTAAAAAGGAGAAGAATGTACAGAGCAAATGTGAGTATATTGTTTCTTACCTAATACAAAAATGAGATCAAGTGAATCTGAATTACTGCATAAATCATTGTGTTTTTCAACCTTGAGGCCAGGGTAGTTCACCGGCATTTTTAGAACCAGTTATCAGATCTTATAATTGTTTAAAAGATTATTCCAGTCAGAGGTTGTCAGTGATTTGCATACTAGAGCAACACTTTTACCTGTGGGATATAAGTAATTGTATAATAATAAATTGGATAATGAATTTCCCTGCCCCATCTCATACACATGTGCTCTCACCCTAACCCTAACCCTACTCAAAAAAATATATATTTTCAACATAAATTAAATAAACAGTATCATAGCATATTAAAGGAGCTGTACTTGATTTTTACTAAAAATGTGAAAAGCAGAAATAGTTGATTTTAAAGGGCCCATACTGATCTCTGTTATGTTGTTTCCTCATCACAAACAGACCTGGACTTGTGTTTTGTTTCATTCACACATGTTTAACACAAATTCTGCATATTTAGACTGACTTCTACTCTCAAACAGAAAATACAGAACATGCTCCATTGTGTTTTTAAACTCCATACACCCAATAGAATCATTTGAATAATTTTATGCAATAAATCATACATAGGGGAAACGAGCCGGGCATTTCACACCCGAAAAAGAACACCAAAAAGAAAGCGAAACAGCAGGGAGGGAACACAAAGAGACAAAGCAGAGCAGGAAAACCTAAAACCGCCATATCAGAACACTGTAAAAGACATAACCACATTATGGATTGGGACAGGGCACAGGTCATTGGGTCGGAAAACAATAAGTTCAAACGCTGGATCAGGGAGGCCACTGAAATCAGGAAACGAGGCACTGACAGCATCACCCGGGACGACGGAGCATTCCTCCTTTCACACACCTGAAGACACCCTCCTCCAGAGACCACCGGGCGACAGGA
The DNA here is from genome assembly GCA_034769755.1 of Odontamblyopus lacepedii. Taxonomy (NCBI): domain Eukaryota; kingdom Metazoa; phylum Chordata; class Actinopteri; order Gobiiformes; family Gobiidae; genus Odontamblyopus; species Odontamblyopus lacepedii. The sequence continues at coordinate 12,847,748 of CM068355.1, read as the reverse complement.
GGCGTGGTCAGTCTGGGCGACCTGCCAGGTCCATCAGGCCTACAGAAAGTAACAACAGCTGATATACGACACGTCAGCACCATCATCAGGGACAGTTCTGAAGCTCACAGCAGCCAAAACATGTCAACAAGGTAAATACTCTTGACTCTTGTCTTAAAAAAGAACCTAAGAAGTTAAAATTGAATCATTTCAGCTCTGAAATTGCCAAACTCTACTGAACTAAAGGTTAAAGGAGCTGTAAGGTTGACTACCACTGCATGACATCACAAGGGGGAACAGGGCATTTTGAGCTTTGGAGATGTAAACAGAATCATTCTGGTTACTCAAACATGTGTGAATGAAACAAAACAACTCCAGGTATGTTTTTGAGGCGGTAACGTATGGCTTAAATTGTGTGTAATATACAGTAGGACCTTTAAACAGTTTGCAGTGGTCCAAAGTTATTCCTCACAAACGTTATGAGCCTTTGAACTTTTATAATACTCTCCCTCTACCTGATCTTAAGTAGTATTCTCAAATAAAAAAGTCCAAATACTTTAGATATAACAAGCTTTGTTAACTGAGTTTGCATGTTCTCTCCATGTCTGGATGTACTCATACATAGGTCTCCAGGGAGAAGAGGCCATACCAGCTCGTCTAAGCCTGATCCCGTCAGATCTCAGAAGCTCAGCAGGTCCGGGCCTGGTTAGTACTTGGATGGGAGACCACTGGGAATTCCAGGTGCCACAGGGGGGCGCCAGTCGCCAAAACTGTCGTTGTGTCCTTAGGCAAGGCACATCACCCACATTGCCTAGTATGAAAGTGATGTGTGCGTGAGTGTTGGTGGTGGTCGGAGGGGCCGATGGTGCAGACTGGCAGCCTCGCTTCCGTCAGTCTGCCCCAGGGCAGCTGTGGCTACAATAGTAGCACCACCACCGGGTCTGGAGTGAATGAATAATGCTCTGTAATGCATCTTTGAGTGTCCTGAAAAGCGGTATATAAAACTGATGAAAGAAGAAGAATAGCTGATAACTAATTGTAAGTCAATTAAATATAATCAGTCAATTCAAATACTGTCATTACTACATTACTAAATACTAATTAACTACCAACACTAAATACAATCAATCAATTAAATATGTCCCACTTTAACTGTAGGCTTTAACTGTATGTTTTATTTGTATTTAATTTGCGACCTTGGGTGTCCAGAAAGGCGCCTAATAAATAAAATGTATTATTATTATTATTATAGTATAGATGATCAATATATATATTTATTTTTTTATTTCCAAGCAAAATTCTTGGCTCACTGCTGTGTTTGTTTCCAGTACGTTCCACTTTGTACGAGCTGCTTTTTTGTCCAATCCAACATCTGCACATTTTAGCAGAGCCGTGACCCGGTCTGACCCCGCCTCTTTCACTCCTTCAGGTTCTCCTCCTGTAATCAACTCCTTTCACTCATGTCCTTGCAACGCTGTTAAGAGGGATGCCGGAACAGGAGGTTAAGAGTATGACGTTGTGTCCTTGGGCAAGAATCCTCGTGCACTGCGTCTTCATACTTCATGTGGCTGGCAGCAGGTGTCATCAGCGAAGTACCAAATCATGTTTAAATGTCAGTGTAATAAAAGTAGACAGGATTAAAATGTTGGAAGATGAATTCTCCCACTGGTGTTACATATTGAGATTGTGTCCTTGAGCAAGACACTTTATGAGTCTTGCCTGCATGAATGCATCACTGTTATTATTGGGATGGGAGTGGGGTGGGAAGGCACTGGGGCAGATTGGCAGCCATTTCTCAGTAACTCTGCCACAGGGGGAAACAAAAAATATTTCCACATAGGAATAAATTTGTATGTCTTATGCCTGACTTAGTGTTGTCACATTTTTAAAAATCAGTTTCACTACCACAATTAAAACAAAATATGATTTTCAAATTTCAAAATATTCATATAGGTCCTATATTACACAAAATTGACTCTTTTGAACTTAAAATTTTGTTAGAATAGTGTTTTCTCATCAAAAACATGCAAACAAAACACAACTCCAGGTATGTTTGTAATGAGGAACCAACATTATAACAGATCAGAATATAACGTAACAAGGGCCCTTTAAAATGTCCTAAAATTGTTCAGATACAGATTAAGAGCCTATAAAAATTCAAGGTCAAAATTGGTCCTATTTTGGTGATTTTCACATTTTTCAAAAATGCGACGATGTCATAGTCACAGAAATGGGGCAAAAAACAGATTTCCCTATTAACAACACTGTACTTTATTAATATCCAAACGGTTTATTCACAAATGTTGAATATAATCTTTTCAATCAGTGACTAGACCCAGTAACTTACTATTTTACAACAAAAATCAGCATTTTACCAGTACAGGGTGTCCCAAAAAGTCTGACATCATTTTGCAGATCAATAGTTTTGGCAATTCTTGTTGAAATAACCTACATTTTTCACAGAATGTACAGAAACAGATCAAGATTTTATATTCAATGTTTTATTTTTGTTCTGTTTTCAGGTTGAATCGTTGAATCTTGGAGTCTTGGAAACTGCTCGCACAGTCACCCAAGACCGTGCAGTGTGCCTCCAGTGCAAAATTTGGAAAAACTTCACCAGCTGGCAAACAAATTTGGACTTGGTACCAAAAACGTAAAAAGGAAAGCTGTTTATGCAGGGCTAAAGGATCTGGTAGACCAACATCAGCATCATAATTGACCTAGACTTAGCAGTTTTCACGATAATGTCAAATTTTTTGGGACACCCTGTATTTTAGCCTCCCCCATCTGTATTAAATATTATTGGACTATAAAATGTTGTGGTCTGAAACCCAGCGATTGGTTTTAAAAATGTTCACTTGAGTTATCTAGTTTTGTTTCAGAGTTAGTGTCACTTTTTTCACAACCCCAGTCTGACTCTCAGTATATTTCTCAGTTACCCTGTGTGGCTCTGTGCTTCGCCTGGTGTCCTCTAAACGCAGTGCACCTGAACGCCCCTCCAGTCTGCTCTCTCTGCTCCACTGGCTCTGTCCTAACACTGCTTTGTCACAGCCTACACCTCCGTCACAGCCCTAGTTTTGTTTTGTTGTGGTCTTTTTGGTGTTGCTAAAGTGCTCATTAAACAGTCTGTCACTTTGTTCATTCAGGTTTTAAGTGGAGGAAGATGTAAAAGCTAAGAAACGCATGTCCTCTGTGTGCTAGTCACATCCCTGGTTAAATCTGGAACATTTGAAACAGTAACATCCTGCCATATAAGAATACAAACTATAAGCAGATGATTTCCAATGGTAAGCCCACATAGCAAACAGGAAATACATGCATTGTTTTGCTTAGAGGTGCACGATGCAACTTTTCCAGTAGAGGATCCGCTACCTGCTTGTACCTGGAATGTCATTGTACCAAGCAGATGGCATCAAATATTTTTCGGAGCAATAAAAGCACCAAAACTGAATTGTAAAAGAAGTTCCTCCTTTTGCAGAAATAACAGCCTCTAAACGCTTCCTATAGCTTCCAATGAGGGTCTGGATTCTAGTTGAAGGTATTTTTGACCATTCTTCTTTACAAAACATCTCCAGTTCAGTCAAGTTTGATGGTGCCCGAGCATGGACAGCCCGCTTTAAATCGCACCACAGATTTTCAGTAATATTCAGGTCTGGTGACTGAGATGGCCATTCCAGAACATTGTACTTGTTCCTCTGCATGAACTGCCTTAGCAGAATATGAGCAGTGTTTAGGGTTGTTGTCTTGTGGAAGTCTCCAGCCCTGGTGCAACTTCAACTTTGTCACTGATTCTTGAACATTGTTAGTCATTCTTCAACTTTAACAAGATTTCCAATACCTGCACTGGCCACACAGGCCCACAGCCTGATGGAACCACCACCAAATTTTACTGTGGGTAACAAGTGTTTGTCTTGGAATGCTGTGCTCTTCTTTCATCCTACATACCACCCTTTGTTATGTCCAAATAACTCAATTTTAGTTTCATCAGTCCACAGCACCTTATTCCAAAATGAAGCCAAAATGTGCTTTAGCAAACCTCAAGCGACTCTGTTTGTGGCATGTGCACAGAAAAGGCTTCCATCACATTACACTCCCATACAGCATCTCCTTGTGCAAAGTGTGTTGAATAGTTCATCGATGCACAGTCCATCTGCAGCAAGATCATGTTGTACGTGTGTGGAGCTGGTCTGTGGGTTGAGTTTGACTGTTTTCACCATCCTTCACCTCTGCTTATCTGAGATTTTTCTTGGCCTGCCACTCCAGGCCTTAACTAGAACTGTGCCTGTGGTCTTCCATTTCCTCACTATGTTCCTCACAGTGGAAACTGACAGCTGAAATTTCTGAGCTAGTTTTTTGTATCCTTCCCCTAAACCATGATGTTGAACAAGCTTTGTTTTCAGGTCATTTGATAGTTGTTTTGAGGCTCCCATGTTGCCACTCTTCAGAGAAGATGCAAAGAGGAGAACAACTTGCACCTGGCCACCTTAAATACCCTTTCTCATGATCGGCTTCACCTGTGTATGTAGGCCAAGGGTCAATGAGCCAATAATTAGTGCTAAAGGTATTAAAATCAATAAAACAACAAGGGTGCCCTAATTTATGCACATGCCTACTTTTGTTTAAGTAATTATTGCACACTTTCTGTAAATCCTATAAAGTTCATTTCACTTCTCAAATATCACTGTTTGTCTGCTATATGATATATTTAACTGAAATTACTGATCCGAACAACCAATGATTTATAAAGGAAAATCTTGAAAATGATCAGGGGTGCCCAAACTTTTTCACATGACTGTATACACCACCCGCCTCACCCGCAAAGCCACTCCATACACAATCTGTTCAGCCTCCTGCCCTCTGAGTGGAGGTACAGGAGCCTCCGTTCCTGCACCACCAGACTCACTAACAGCTTCATCAGGCTGTTAGGATGCTGAACTCTCTCCCATCTCTACCCACCAGGCTGCCAGAAAGCTACAGTAGAAATCTCCATCTCCCCAAGAACAGAATTCCCAAAGAACACTTGGACCCCCCAAAAAAGACTGTCTCTGTCTGCACTATTGGGTCTACCATATGCTGTTTTATTACTGCTGCCAATACTTGGTCTGACTTGAAATTAACTTACTGTACACTAATGTTTTTAGCTTAATTTATTTATCCGTGGTTACTGTAGTGGTTAGAGATGATATTTGTTGTCTGTGCACATGGAATAGAGAGGAACGTCATTTCAATTCCTTTGTATGTCTAGTACATGTGAAGAAACTGACAATAAAGCTAACTTTGAACTTTGAACTTATATTCTGACCATAGACTGTATAAAGAAGTGGACTAAGAGAGTGTAACGTTACGTATAGTGTGGCGCCAGTCAAATAAAGCTTTTACAGCAGTTACAGAAGCAAATTTGGGGTTGAGTTCCATATGAATATATTTAGAGATAAAATAGCAACATAAAAACCCCAGGATCATGTAGAGCGGGTTAATACAAACATTTTAAAACCAAAATGATGAGGCTCACTGCAGCAGTTACAGAGAGAGTGGTTAGAAGGGGCAATTTTTCAATGTAAAGCCAAGTGGAGCCAGAGTCGATGGAGCCGGAAGTGCCAAGCCAGCTACATACAGAGCACTATTCTTGTGACATATATACAGTCACTTCATAGCACAGACCGTGAGAAAGACTGTTGCTTAATACATCTTTCCTTCTAATATCCTCCAGAGAAATATCAACAATGATAAATATGTCAGCTTAGTTTCCTGTGCGAGCTCTTAAGCCCTTAAGCTGCTGTGTAACTGCACAAGGAGCCCAGCGCAGTGTAAAGGAAGTGGAAGTACTGCACCAATAATAGATATCACACAGTGCTAAAACGCAAACATTTACTCTCAGCTTAATTACATTCAAAAAGCTATTCATTAAACAGTGGAGGGACTTCTTTAAGAGGATCCTTGACTAGAAGAAGGATTAAGGTAAAGTAGAACTGTGACTTTGTTCAGAACTGGAAAACTACAATAATGTTAGCGTAAATACCAGATAACGGCCAGAGCGTTTCTTTGTTTCGATCACTTAACAGACCAGGCATTTATTTGACACAAGGAGGCAATTTAGGGCAGGCCATTAAATTCTTTCTCACAAAAATCTTGCTCAGCTAAACTGGGAAAATATGGAACCCAAACTCTTTTAACCAGTATGACTAGAATTTAGGTGACTTTCTATACAGACGTGGACTAGTTTATTTGAAATGTTACAACAAAATATGTTCGGAGCATTTGAAAGCGACTCCTGAATTACAAAAAGTCATTAAAACCCTCCCGCAACATTTCTTTTCTTTAGCAAGTTAAAGCAAATAACAGACGCAAGTGTGGAGCAGCGGAGTGAGAATGTTCATCCATTGCATCAGCGCACAAGGAAAGAGCTGGGGTTTTTTTTCAGCGCTTATAGTTTATGCAAATGAGCCATGTGTGCTTTTATGTTTTGTTTCTGTGGAGACAACTCGAGTTTCAGTCCTGCGTCCTGTTGTTGCAGCACGACTTTTGTCTTTAGCACGAACATTAGACTCTGAGTTCATTTGGAACCGGTGGTTATTTATCAAAATATACACCTGCACCCGGCGTTTAAAGAGGACCCGGCGGTTAACTGAAACCCGGTACTTATTTGGTATTTCACGGTAGTAAAATGCGAGGTATACACATTATTAGTTCTGACTATTACTACCTGTATTTTGCGTTGGTTCTTCCTGTTAAGTGGGTATTCCATTCATTTCAATTAAGAGCTAAAGGAGAGTCTTCAATCTAAAATATGCTAGAAAGTAAGTGGAGCACTTCCTGTATCACCACATGACATCAGAGTCAAACAGAGGGTTTTGTGTTTGAGAGAAGAACTCAGCCTAAATATGCAGGGTTTGTGTGTTAAACATGTGTGAATGAACTAAAACACAACTCCAGGTATGTTTATGATGAGGAAACTACATTATCACATAGATCAGAAAATAGTGTAATATGGACCCTTTAAAGAACAATTATCAAATCAAATATAAAAGTCAGAATCAACAGTGTAATGACGGCTGATTCTTTACTTAAGGGCATCTGGGCAAATCCTTGTAACTCTTTTTCTGAAGTGGACGTGCATGCTTCTGTGTCCCCAAGAACATGGAACTGTCCCCAGCACCACCTCTGAAAAGTAAAGTGTATAATTGTAATACATGAGAGGAGACGCATCTAATCACATGAAGGCGTGATGGTCTGAACTCTTCCAGTGTGGATTATGAGGTCGATGACAATGTCCAGACCCACTCCCTCCCTCTGGGCCTGGAGACTGTGCTCACACTTCTCACTGCTTAATTGTATATTAGACTCATGTTAGTGCACTAATCAGTTTAGATTCAGCCATCAAGCGTCGTCACATCATTAGGAGGCAATCTTCATCTGGCCCTAGAGTGCATTAGTTGCTTGAACGACGCTGGACTCTAAATTGACGTGCTCAAATTGCATCTGGACGGATTTTCAGAACAATAACGAGCAGAGAATGACACCGGTTAGTCTAAAACACATTTAGGAAGTCCAATGGGGCCTCACCTTCTGTGAACTCTAGCAACTTAGAAGTCCCGATTTTGTCCTGATTTTGTCTTGGTGTAGTCCAGGTTTGGTCCTGGTTTAGTCTGAGGTCAGGTCCCAGTTCATTCCTGTTTATATTCAGGTTAAGTCCCAATTAGGTTCTAGTTTAGTCCTGGGTAAATCCTGGTTTATTCCTGGTTTAGTCCTGGTTTATTCCCAGTTTAGTCCTGGTTTATTCCCGGTTTAGTCCTGGTTTATTCCCAGTTTAGTCCTGGTTTATTCCCGGTTTAGTCCTGGTTTATTCCTGGTTTAGTCCTAGTTTATTCCCAGTTTAGTCCTGGTTTATTCCTGGTTTAGTCCTAGTTTATTCCCAGTTTAGTCCTGGTTTATTCCTGGTTTAGTCCCAGTTTAATCCTGGTTTAGTCCCAGTTTAACCCTGGGTTATTACAAGTTTAGTCCTGGTTTTAGTCCCATTTAACCCTGGTTTATTCCTGGTTTAGTCCTTGTTTATTCCCAGTTTAGTCCTTGTTTATTCCCAGTTTAGTCCTGGTTTATTCCCAGTTTAGTCCTTGTTTATTCCCAGTTTAGTCCTGGTTTATTCCCAGTTTAGTCCTAGTTTATTCCCAGTTTAACTATGGTTTATTCCAGTTTAGTCCCATTTAACCCTGGTTTATTCTTGGATTAGTCCTGGTCTAGTCCTGGTTTGATCCTAGTATAGCTCTGATTCAGATTTCCTTTCATTCTGGTTTCATTTTATTTAAATCACAAATTTACTAGTTCTTTGGTCAATGTACTTTTAACACAGCTCCAGTTAAAACTTAAAGGTGCACTATGAACCTTTTCCAATGGAGAATCTGCCACTTGCTTGTCTCCATGGAAATGTTTTCACCCGACCTGGAATGAAGATAAATATGTTTTGCATTCACAATTACAGTTATTTTTATTGCTAAAGTAATCATGGATCTCCTCTCCACAAATGTGACCCGTAACTTGACCTGGAGGTGTGACAATGCTCGTCTCCATGGCGATAGATAAGAAATGTCAAACTAGAAATTTCCAGGCAAAGCAATAACAACTCAGTGGTGATGAATGGAATTTGGGATCCTTTTCCCCACCAAAACGTTGCGTAATTCATCTTTAAGCCTTGTTTAAATCTTGTTTAGTCTTAATATAGACAAATTACCACAATTTTAGTTTAAATTCAGTCAAGTTTACTCCTTATTTAGGCTTAGTTTAGTTCCAGGTTTGAGCTAAAGCTGTTACAGAAATGGCTTAACTGGCATTAGAAAACCACATTCAGCGGCTGATGTGCTCTGCTTTGCTCTGCTCCACGGGGCCCCACACTAGAGACTTTTCCTCAGCTAAATAGCACAGGCTGGACAGAGCAATAGGGGAGTAGGCCGTAATGGTAGTGTTGTGGTTTATTTGAGTACCATGGCCAATAGGGAAAAAACAGGACCTCTGAAAGTGACCAGGGGATTTGACACAACAGGGGGGGCATTGGAGCCACCTATAAATTAGAACTAATCACAGTGGATGTTGGGTAGGAGTCCGGGCCGCGCAGACCCACAGCTCTGCAGGCCAAAGGGGCATTCACCAGTCTGTTTCTCACAAAAAAGCTCTGAATATAAAGGCAACAGACAGCAGATGCAGATATAACCTTGAAATGTGAAAGGACAGATTGATTCTTCAAATATTTTCTCTATAGTTTTCCATCTTAAAGGTCCTATATTATATGACGTTGCCTCCTGTGAGCGTTAAACCAGATTAGAATGTTATTACCTCCTCATAAAACATACCTGGCGTTGTGTTTTGTTTGAGTAGTGATTTATTATTCATCTGTCTTTATCTCCTAAACACAAAATGCTCTGTTCCACATTGTGATGTCATGAAGCGGTCATTTTCGTGTTTACAGCTGCCCAGGAACAGACTGATACATCACATTCATTCTAAGCAATGTGGGTGAAGTGCCTTGCCTAAGGACACAATGACCAATGGCGCCCCACTGTGGCACCATGAATTCCCAGCAGTCTCCTATCCAACCAGGCAGTAGTGGTAGTAGTGGAAGTGGTAGTAGGACTAGTAGGCATGGTAGTAGTAGTAATAGTAGTAATAGTAGTAGTAGTAGTAGCAGCAGTAGTAGTAGTAGCAATAGTACTGCTGATAGTAGTAGTATTAGTAGTAGTAGCAGTAGTAGTAGTAGTAGTAGCAGTAGTAGTAGTAGTAGTAGCAGTAGTAGTAGTAGTGGCAGTAGTAGTAGTAGTAGTAGCAGTAGTAGTAGTAGTAGCAGTAGTAGTGATGGTAGTGGCAGTGGTGGTGGCAGCAGCGGCAGCGGCGGCAGTGGTGGTGGTAGTAGTAGTAGTAGTAGTGGTGGTAGCAGCGGCAGTAGGGTAGTAGTAGCAGTAGTAGTGGTGGCGGTGGTAGTGGTACTAGTGGTGGCGGTAGTAGTGAGTAGTGGTAATTGGCGGTAGTAGTGATGGTAGTGGTAGTGATGGTAGTAGTGGCGGTAGTGGCAGTAGTAGTGGTAGTGGTGGCGGTGGTAGTGGTACTAGTGGTGGCAGTGGTAGTAGTAGTGGTGGCGGTGGTAGTGGTAGTAGTAGTAGTAGTGGTGGCGATGGTGGTGGCGGTAGTAGTAGTGGTAATTGGCGGTGGTAGTGGTGGTAGTAGTGGTAATTGGCAGTAGTAGTAGTGGTAGTGGTGGCAGTGGTAGTGGCGGTAGTAGTAGTGGCGATTAGTGGTAGTGGCGGTAGTGGTAGTGGTGGTAGTGGCGGTGGTAGTAGTATTAGTAGTAGTAGTGGTGGCGGTGGTAGTAGTGATTAGTAGTGGCGGTGGTAGTGGCGGTAGCAGTGGCGGCAGTGGTAGTGGTAGTGGTAGTAGTAGTGGTAGTGGTGGCGGTGGTGGTGGCGGTGATGGTAGTAGTGGTAGTAGTGATGGTAGCAGCAGTAGCAGCAGTGGTAGTAGCAGTGGTGGCAGCGGCAGCGGCGGTGGGGTGGTGGTGGTAGTGGTGGTAGTGGTAGTGGTAGTAGTGGTAGTGGTGGCAGTGGCAGCAGTGGTAGTGGTGGTAGCGGTAGTGGTAGTGGTGGTGGTGGTGGTAGTGGCAGTAGTGGTAGTGGTGGCGGTGGTAGTAGTAGTGGTGGCAGCGGTAATAGTGGTAGTGGCAGTGGTAGTGGCAGTAGTGGTAGTAGTGGTGGCGGTGGTAGTAGTAGTGGTGGTAGTAGCAGTGGTAGTAGTGGTAGTAGCGGTGGTAGCAGTGGCGGTGGTAGTGATGGTAGTGGTAGTGGTGGCGGTGGTAGTAGTAGTGGTAGTGGTGGCGGTAGTAGTGGTGGCGGGGTAGTGGTAGTGGTAGGTGGTGGCGGTGGTAGTGGTATTGGTAGTAGTAGTGGTGGCGGTAGTAGTAGTAGCGGTAGTGGTAGTAGTGGTAGCGGCAGAGCGGCAGTGGTAGTAGCAGTGGTGGCAGCGGCGGCGGCAGTGGTAGGGTGGTAGTGGTGGTAGCGGTGGCGGCGGTGGTAGTAGTAGTGGTAGCGGTGGTAGTGGTAGTAGTGGTGGTGGTGGTGGCAGGCGGTAATAGGTGGTAGTAGCGGTGGCAGGTGGTAGTGGCGGTGTGGTGGTGGCAGTGGTAGTGGTGGTGGTAGCGGCGGTGGTAGCGGTAGTGGCAGTGGTAGTAGTGGTGGTGGCAGCGGCGGTGGCAGTGGTAGCGGTAGTAGTGGTAGCGGCGGTGGCAGTGGTAGCGGTGGTAGTGGCGGCGGTAGCGGTGGTAGCGGTGGTAGTGGCGGTGGTAGTGGCGGTGGTAGTAGCGGTGGTGGTGGTAGCGGTGGTGGTGGTGGCGGTGGTAGTGGTAGTGGTGGTAGTGGTGGTAGTGGTGGCGGTAGCGGTGGTAGTGGTGGTGGTGGTGGTGGTGGTAGTGAGTAGTGGTAGCGGTGGTGGTTGTGGTGGTAGTGGTAGTAGCAGTGGTAGCGGTGGTGGTAGCGGTGGTAGTGGTAGTGGTAGCGGTGGTGGTAGTAGTGGTGGCGGCGGTGGTGGTGGCAGTGGTAGTGGTGGCAGTAGCGGTGGTAGTGGTGGTGGTAGTGGTAGTGGTGGTGGTGGTGGCGGTGGTAGTGGTGGTAGTGGCAGTGGTAGTGGTGGTGGTAGTGATGATGATGGTAGCAGTGGTGGTAGTGGTAGTGGCAGTGGTGGTGGTGGTGGCGGTGGTAGTGATGGTAGTGGTAGCGGTGGTGGTGGTGGTAGTGGTAGCGGTAGTGGTGGTGGTGGTAGCGGCAGTGGTGGTAGTGATGGTAGCGGCAGTGGTAGTGGTAGTGGCAGTGGCAGTGGTGGTAGTGATGATTGGTGATGGTGGTAGCGGTGGTAGTGGCGGTGGTGGTAGTGGTGGCAGTGGCAGTGGTCGTGGTAGTGGCAGTAGTGGGTAGTAGCAGTGGTAGTGGCAGTGGTAGCGGTAGCGGTAGCAGTGGTGGTGGTAGTGGTAGTAGTGGTGGTAGTAGTAGTAGTAGCAGCAGTAGCAGTAGTAGTAGTAGTAGTAGTAGCAGTAGTAGTAGTAGTAGTAGTAGTAGCAGTAGTAGTAGTAGCAGTAGTAGCAGTAGTAGTAGTAGTAGCAGTAGCAGTAGTAGTAGCAGTAGCAGTAGTAGTAGTAGTAGTAGTAGTACTCTCTGTATGACTCATTTGTTAATCTAAAGCCCCAAGCGAATAAATCAGTTTAACTAAAGCTCTGAATTTGCCCAAACTGTCAGAAAAGCCGTGTGGAGATTGCACAAACAAGCCCCATATTTCCTAAAAAAAACCACTGCTTGGCTTCCTCTTTGCTTTCTCAAAACATCACAATTACCACAAATAAAGCGCAGCAGTGGCCGGAGTTTGCATGGCACAGATTTGACGTAAGCGTGATGCAATCCCTCCTGCCCCGCGGCTCTCCAAACTCCAAAATCCAGTTATTTTCACGTCCATAACTGCGCTGACAGAACACAGCGTTTCACAACTCCCACAGAAAACCCTGTATCTTTTGGATGTCGCCCCTCCACCATTTTAACACCATCTCCACTGGCCCCAAAAAACAGCTTTTATCACGAGCTGCCACTTCGAGACTAGGCTTTGGAAAATCACACATTATGCACACTCAAGTCTACAGGGTGCTAGAAAACTGCATTGTGTTTACAACCGTCTTCTTTCAATGAAGGAGGCGGCCAGGAGCAAGATTCACTCCGAAATTCAGACATAGTTCAGGGGAAAATGTGCTCGATATAAACATTAGAGCAGAGGTTCTGAAAGTGTGCGGCTGCCACAATCTGTACAGAACGGACTCGCTCAAACTGTATCCTGTATTAAGCAATATTTTGAGGCCTTTTAGCATTCAAAGGATCTAATATTTTGTTTTGCGATTGTTAACAGCTCTGGCAAAGGTCCTAACATGTCGTCATGCTGAAATCCATGGACAGATTTAAGTTCTGATCTACTTTATTTGGGCCACAAACATCAAGTGCAAAAGTAGCTCAGTTGGTCGGATGTCCTCTCATAAGTAAGTCGGCGGTTTGCTCTCGACATAAACATCACTGGCCCACAGGTTGGCGGTGCGATTCCAGCTCCCACAGATGAATACTGTCCTTGGGAAAGAATGGGTGAGCGGTTCCTTGATGTAAAGCACTTTAAAGGTGGGAAAAAACGAAAATGTAACAATTTTTGGGCCAGGATTTGGTTATAAAGTCTATTAATCACCTTGCCCAAGTTCAGATCTATTAAAAGAGCAGCTCTTGTGGTCAAAATAAGTCTGCTGCTTTCTGTCTGCATCTCTGTTGCTTAACTAATTAATTAATAAGTGCTTTATTGTTCAATAATTAGGAAGTGCACATTAACGCGCTAGTTTTTTGGTATCTTTACTGTGAAGGAAAAACTCCGCTCTGGTCTCTGAAAGTTGTGAAAAGTGTTTATAGTGAAGTGAATTTATTGAGTCACTATACAGTACATAATACCTTAAGCGTGTACATGTACGTGTAGACATGATAATATAATTCCTTTTACATATGTAAACATTTCTCAAAGGGTCATGGGAAGAAGTGTTCACTTTTTGAATCCCACCCCTTACATTTACTTAAATATTATTATTAAAAGTTTTACTGTTTGTTTTCAACTGTTTGCATTTTAACTATTGCTTTTAACTGCCTATAATGTATATTGTACTTGTTGTAAGGCGACCCTGAGTGTCCAGAAAGGCGCCTAATAAATGAAATTATTATTATTATTATTATTATTATTATTATTATTATTAACGTCCGATTTCCTCTGAATCGTCTTTGTCACATTTATCTGGTTTTGCATCCTGCACAACTTGTATTTACAATGTCTACAGATAAAGCCATTTACAGTCATTTACTATACTAACCATTACATCACTGCATCACTATAATGACTAGATTTGTGTAATTTTTTAAACTGCTTAATGTTTGAACAGTGTTTAAGTTCGTCACTCAGGCTGTTCCATATTTTCACCCCACAGACAGATGTACAAAAACTCTAAGGTTTATATTTTGCTGTTCCTCTTAGGTTATGCCCCACTTCTCTTTCTATAAATACATTTTGAATATTTACAGGTAATTGATGATTTCTTGCTTTAAACATATTAAGCGCTGACAAATATTTTACTAAATCGGGAAATTTTGTAAAACTGTTAATGGATGTGTATTGATTTTGTAATTATTTCCCCAAACTTCTGCACAAGTTTCTGAACTTCCTGTGGTAAATAATCAGGATGCTTTTAACCCATAAGGTAAGTGAGGTACATATGACTTAGAAAAAGTATGGTAACCCAAACCCTAAATATTGATGCAAAAATACTTTCACTTTTATTTATTTATTTAAACAGGACAGTGCATGTTAATGAACAGACACGCATATACAGCATGTATATAAACATACTGGATTTTAGCAGAATGTTAATTTCCATCTGTTGTCCCAGGGGTTTGGGGGAGGCAGGGAATAATGTACAACACAATAAACATTTGATCTGTTCTACACTACTATAAAAATATGACAAAATTGTTAAATTCTAGTACAGCATGTCCAAACTATGGCTCGGGGGCCAAATGTGACCCTCAGACCAATTGTTTTGGCTCTAAGGCTTCCAGGTGAATTGGCCCACACTGCCCATACAAGTAGTACTTTTTACTGCATGTTTTTGAAATCTACCTTGATCAAGCAAATTTAGTGTGTCCTTTTGAGGGTCTAAGGCAAGGCAAGTTTATTTGTATAGTACAATTCGTACACAAAGTAATTTAAATCGCTTTACAGAATAAGAAATACATTAAAATCACAATACAAACAATTCAAAACATAAATAATCATCATGAAAGCATCAACAAAGGTCTAGTGGATCATTTAGGCCTTTTCCACACGTAGCCGGGTATCTGATAAACCGAAGATGTTTTGCTGCGTTTTGACCTGTCATCCACACAAACACGCATCAAAAACGAGTATTCAGGGAAAACTCCGGCCAAAGTGAAGATTTTTTGAAAACTCCATTTATGCCTGTTTGTGTGGACAGAGATAACTGGGGTTTTGCGTTTTAAAACGTCACTGTCTGCGCCAAAAAATATGAATCTTCCCTGACGTCAAACGTGCGACCTTTGTTTAGGCGACTGCAAAAGCCAAAGCAGACTATGGATCGGAGTCGTTTCTTGAGAGCTGTGGGAGCATTAATTTGTTTAGGAGCAATTCTGACTCCGAGTCTGTCCAGACAAAGGAGCTCGGCGCCATGTTTTCTGTTGTTTAAGTTTAGGCGGAAGTGACGGCGAAGTGAGGGCTCAATGGAAATAACGCCATCTACAGGTTTGGAATGCGTATGAATGTGGTTGAAAACGCAGATGTTCAGTTATGTGTGGAAGGTGGGGAAAAGTTCGGTTTTAAAAATACCAGGCTACGTGTGTACATGTCCTTAAACCTGTTATAAATGCACAGATTTGGATTACTCACTGTTTTGACCATCAGTCTATGACCCTCGATCGGCCCTCACGCTGCTCTGTGTTTTAATATGTTGATGAAAAAAAGTTTGTACACCCTTGTCCTCGTATATACACACCTCCACACCATCATTATCACAAGTACACCAGCACTCACACGTATCCATACACATTCCGGGGCCATTCAAAGAATCACTCACTATAATCACTATAATACATTACAATTTATATATTAAGTGAGCGCATTTCTGAATCGACCAAAGCCAACTTTTTAAATTGGGCTTTAAACAAGTTATATGTGGGGCATTCTCTTATTGTCTGAGGTAGACTGTTCCATAACTTTCCACTTCGGACTGAGAGCCTGACTAAAAGAGATGCACCTGTATGGGACTGTTATGTTACCTCTAGTAGTGGTTCTTGGTGGGATTTTAAATGACTAATATTTACTTATATATCGAGTTTAGACACAAGTATAATGTTAGTTTCCACTGGTAGAACTTGGAAACTTTTTCATTATTATTTTGAGGGTGGAGAACTGCTGCCCCCACGACCCATCCGGATAAAGCGGAAGAAGATGGATATTTTGTTAGCGATTTGGTGTGAAAAGTTTGAGAACCCCAGTTTTTCAGAACAATATCAACCCATTTTACATATTTGAAGACTAGTTATTAAAAAAATAAAAACAGAAAATCTGCTTTTGTAAAAACACACCACACGCCACTTGGTAAACATCGCCCAATTGGCAGTGATCGCAATCTTCTACAATGGTGCATATGTTTACAAAAGCATCATCTCCGTGACAACAGCTGAGCAGAGGCATATTTAACAACAAAAGGCTCAATACAGACAGTGAGATAATTACATCTATAGTACATAAGGGAGAAAATGGTCATAAATCGCAGGCGTAATGAGTCTGAATTTAGATATGATGTTCCAATGCTGATGAATGCTGGTTCCGCTGGTGCTCTGCGAATGCTAGTCTCCTCCATATTCGCGATTGCATTACCAACTGTGACAGCCATCTGGCAAGCAAATCTCCAAAGCATTATCTCCGGACAGGACATAGAGAGCTGGCAAAACAGACGGGCGAAGGAAACACCCTGTACTGTAATTAGAAGTATTCAGGAAAAAACCTCCATGAATGAGAATGAGTTTGTGCCGTGAGTAAGTGAGACACAAGCGGCTGAGTCATGTTGAAATAAACAAGGGTGAGTAACAGAGGACGTAACGGGCTAATGGTTAAGAAAAACACAGTAAAGATCCTACGTTATGCTACATTTACTTGTGAGTTTTAAACGATGTAAAGCCGCCACACGCTACAGGAGAATTTGCCTGATTTTGGCTCCGATTTCTTCCAGAGTTCGGGGAGGCGTGACCCGACTTTTTGTCTTCGTGTGTGATTTTGAAGCCGCTGCTCCTCATGTGTGGTGTCAGTGTCAGATTGTAGCCACCAAACATCAGCAACGCGACGGTAACAGCCAAAAAACAGAGCTAATGCTATTTCGGGTGTGTCATGTTGTGTATATTCATTATTTATAGTTAGATTGTCTTTATTCAGTGCCTCCTATTTAGTCACCCTGTGTTATTTGTGTCTGTTTTTGTGTTTACTGTGTTGCTATATAGTGCAATAGACTTAATATGTTTTATTCTTTCTTTTTCTTTATAGACCACACACACACTCACACCCAGAGTGTCCTGTGATGATGCTCGAGTTTCAATAAAACCCTAAAATTGCCATCTGCACCCTGTCTCCTGTGTCCTGACCGACACTCCAGGGCGAATATCACTCACCGGACTAAAACCTGTACAGTCCTTAAGCCTGAGAGATAGTACTCTTGAACAGTGATAGTGCTCTGAAGGGGGAGCGACGAATATGGCATTTTCAGAACAACAAATACATAAATATCCCATTGAAGAAAAAAAAAAAACTCTTTAATTTTCAAGCTTACAGTGGGATCATGAAAAGTGACACCAATGCCAAGCAGAACACAAATCACAGGACCGGAGGGAAGAGGTAAAATACTTTAAAATAGTCAAATCCATTCTGGTGGGAGCTGAAGGCAAAATGCATATGCACCTAAAATGGTTCCACCCCGAGTCTGAATAAATCCATTTCATTACGATCCAGATTTGGGTTTTGCACTTGGGTTTTCCTCACTTTAACGTTTAACTTCCTGATACATTCCTGACCATAAGAAAAGTCCACTGAAATGAAAAGACGATGTTCAGTTTATAAGAATGTGTTCACTGGAAAAAAACAATATCTAGTTTAAGTTTAAATGACTTAAATTAAGGAACATTTTACTTTATTTGTGTAGATTCATCTTGACAAGTGAAATGATCTGCCAGTGGAATAAATGTTTTTCTTCTTAATTGAAGCGGCATTTGATTTTATTTCTTATTTTAAGTGCAAACAAGTTGTTGTTTTTCTTATTTTAAGTGCAGCAAGACGTACTTTCATATTTTAAGTACAAAAATCTTATTCCACTGACAGATCATTTTACTTTTTAAGCGAAATTTAGAAAAAAATTATGGTAAAACGTTCTTAATCCAAGTCATTTTAGCTTGACTACATGTTTTTTTGCAGCATTTGTGTGTGTGATGTTTTTTAGCATTTATTTTTAGCAATTAGCATTTTAGCACCTTAAGCGAGGCACTGCAATGGGAGAAATCTTTACTTAAAAAAAAAAAACACTGCATTTTAGTAACTTAAATAAAAAAAAAAAAAATGTTTGTGCAAGTTTTGTTTTATTATTTAATATAAAAATAAGGCATGTTATGAAAAAAAAGACTACTTTAAGGGGTGATCTCTATGAATCTATAGTGGGTCCATATTACACGATTTCCTGATCAATGTTATAATGTGGTTTCCTCATCACAAATATAGTTAGAGTTGTTTTTCTCCACTGTGTTTTTAAACTCCATACATCTTCGCTAAAATCATTTGGATAATTTCAGCACTAGAATTGTCCATCTCCACTAAACTAAAGCATTTTGGGCTTTAATCATAAAGAATTACTCAAACACGTGAATGAAACAAACACAACTCCAAGTATGTTTTTAATGAAGATTCTAACATAGTTTTAAAGAGTCAATTTTTGGTAATATAGAACTTTTACAGTCAATAATAAAACATGTCGTTCGGCAGATTACGCAATTACTGTTATGTTATCTCCCTATGAAGAAAAAGCAGGAGGACAGGAAGCAAAACACCGGGGGAAAAAAGAAAAAGTTTTGCCTGTAGTTCTCGCCTTGGGTTTTTCCTGTTCTAGTTTAGGTTCATTTGACATACTTTTAAGTGTAAATTTAACAGCTACTGCTCTTCCTACTATTTAAAGCACCGCTAACATTAAGGAGGTTAAAATTGTCTGGAGATCACAAATTCACCATCTTTAGCGGCTGGTGGTGCCTCTGTTGACACCAGGAAGTTGCACTCATGCCGTCCAATTAGCAAATGTAATAAAAGTGTGTCTTAATTAGTCTGTGTTTTAATTGGTGTTACTTTCATTGGAAACACTTTCTGAGCTGCCACCAAGTCTGCCGCACTATAAACCCCATCATTTTCTTTTTTTTACTTGAATATTTTCCCCAAACCTTGCTAATAGCTGTCACTTAGAACTGTCAGCTTTATACCAATTTTATCCCGTAGGATTTAGCATGGCACTTAAGAACTCCAAATTTCTCTGCTTTTTTTTCTTCTCTATTTTAACCCATTTCTTTTTCATCAGCCAATCCCATCCACACATCTGAAAAGGGCCCATATTACGCTATTTTCTGAGCTCTGTTATAATTTATAATGTTTCCTCATCAAAAATCTACCTGGAGTTGTGTTTTGTTGAACACACAAACCTTGTTCTTGTCTCAAACTGAAAACACAACTTATTTTTCTGAACGTATTATTACCATTTATATTTTTGCTCTTTGTTATTATAATATAGTGTGACGTGTGAGTTACTGTCTCTAAATAACGTTCCTTGTGGATCAATACTTTGTCTAAATCTACGTTTCAGTCTAAGTGGCGTCTTTGGTTAAACTGGAAGCGCTCCACTGTGTTTTTAAACTCCATACACCTCCATGAGAACTGCCAATTTCTACTGAACAAAAGGTAAGAGGTTAACCTGTTAACTTGAAAACTACAAATTCATGAAATTACAAGGTGGAGCAGAGCATTTTGAGCTTTGGAGATGTTGACAGTCTAATATACAGGGTTAGAACAAATGATTTGTGCGTAATGTATGCTTATATATATATGCCTTTAATAATAATAATAATAAAGCATTGAATTAATATAGCACCTTTCAACACACCCAAAGCTATTTGCATTGTATTGCTCATTCACACACTTGGAATCTTGCTTGAAATGTTCCATCGTATAGCATTTCACTTGTCTATCTGGCATTCAGTCAAGTATAAGTGTTTCTGATCATTAACTTGACCTTGTGACAGCACCCGCTTCTCTCCATGGAGATATACAAGTTTAAAGGGATGCACGACACTGCAGGCGGGGATGTCATACAGATTCATGTCAAAAAACCTAAACTATCCATTTAATGTCATATTATTGAGTGTTTGAGGCAAAGCAATAGGCTGTTTTCACACTTCAAAAACCAGGAAGACGTTTGGAAACATGCGATGACAACTTCCGGCGTGCTCTGTTCGCGGGAGTCTGACAAACTCTATTAAAAATAAGAAAATATCCGAGTTTTCTTCATCCCCATGTCATTGTAGCGTTCTTTTAAGTTCAGCTAATCAACAATTCCAACCATACCTAATTTTTCATCATTTCCATACTCCGAGCGCACTGGGTACATCTGATTAGAAGGGACGAGGGCGCCAAATTCAAGATGATTCCAAACAGCGCATTCGTCTGCAGTCTTCATTTTACCAACGATCACATTGACTCCAGTGGGTTTGATCACAGTAGTAGCCAAGCCCGGTGTCGGTAACTACGCCAGAAGTTGTCATCGCATGTTTCCAAACGTGTGAATAGAGCCTAGAGCGTATCTAAGAGACCAGACAAGCCTCTCCATCAGAAAAGTCACATAATGAACCTATAATTACCCATATCTACTAACAGGATACAGTCTTGTACTACATTCATGCTTTCTGGTTGCAATAAAGGAAACATTAATACCGTTGGTGCACAGTGGTGATACGTGGAGCGGTCAGGGTGCAGTCGGTCTTACTACTATACAGTATATGTGCAGGATTAGAGCGCTGTGAACATTTCTTGTGGGTAATTCTGAAAGACAAATAGCACGTTCCCCAGACACAGCCTCCTTCACGGCAGCAGGCAGCCTGAGCTAATTAGCAAGGGAGGTGTGAAGGAGAAACCACGACTTCATCCACACTGCGCCCTACATAGTCTCGGCACAGACATCTACCCTCCATCAGCAAGTAAACGCAAAGGACGGAGAAAATTCTACTCGAATGCAAGAACAGGGGAAAAATAATGCGAAGTATGTGATATCGTCCTGTTTTAACCAAAGAAATCTCCCCTCTCTTTAAAGCTAAAAGTAGGATGTTAATGCCAAATGTTGCGTAAGACAATTTCACAGCACATTTTAAGACAAAATTAGAACTAAATTTTGTCCACTTTAAAGCAGACCTATTACACAAAATAGGCTTTTCAGAGGTTTTACCCATGTTATAGTTGTTTTCCCTCCACTATTTCCTCACACACAGTTGTATTTGCAGTGATTCGTGCACGTCTGAGCAATGTTGAACCGCTTATTTTCAAGATTTGTCGATCAACTTCTGTTTTCAGCACCACCGCCATACGCCCCTTGCTCTACTTACTTACTACAATTTATATTTTCTTAATCGATGATACATGTAGGATTTGGCAGCGTCATTTTGGTACCAATGAAAAAAAAATCTGCAGCCAATTTGATCCACAGCTATCCATCGGAGGAGCTTTCTCTCTCTCTTTTCAATTTTATGATGATTATTTCAGTTTTGATTTGTTTGTATTGTGATTTTAATGTATTTCTTATTCTGTAAAGCACTTTGAGTTACTTTGTGTATGAACTGTGCTATACAAATAAACTCTCTAAACTCTTTTTTGTGACAACATGGGCACTGTGTTTTTTTTAACGTGGAAGTCAGCACACATATTTTAGTTATTAAGCCATTTTAGACCTATATTCTGATTTAAAATGCCCAAAACAGAACAGAATGATCCACAGGCGTCACAGATCACAGACAAAAACACAACAGATCTTTGTTAAAGTTTAGAAAAAAGCAAAACAAGACTTTTTAGGAACATTAAATTGACATTTACATCCTGGAGACTGATCCTAACTTTAACCATAGTCACTATTGGCCTAAACTTAATCTATTTTAACCCATATATGAACATTAAACCAGGATCTAACAATATAAGCTTTACGTCATAAATATACCGTAAATAAATACCCACCTCCACACACAAGTATCAACATTATTATTCTTTTTAAACCAATCAGAAGACATACATTTTCCAGTTAAATTGGACTAAATCTAATAAATGACTAAAGTACTGTTGCTGATGGTGCTAAGATCAAAATGGAGGCCAAGTAGACCCTAGACGAAGGAGGAGACAGAGGGGGTGAGGACAGAGGGGGTACGGTGTAGGGGAGGTGATGGAGAGCCTAGGGGACACGAGGCTCTGTAGTGTTGATGGAGGAGCTGGGTGCATGCTGGGAGGTGTAGGCAGCACTGTGGCTCTGCTCCCTGCCTGTAATTATGATAGAGCGCTCGGTGATTGATGGCTGCAGCCTGTGGGGACCTCCAGCGCGCCTTAGCCGAGCGGGTTACGGCTTAGTGGTCCGTGCGTAGACCTCCATACACGCCCACCCCTCCTCCCCCTCCATACGCCTCATCTGGGGTTGTGTCCCTCCCTGTAGTATGATTCATGAGCAAAGAGACTCACCCCTCAGCCCCACAGCCCTGTCCTGTGAACTACAAGCAGATCGGCTAAACTGGTGCCCTGTTTGCAATTAATAAGGTAAAGACTAAGGACCGCTACGATTCGACGAGTACTGTATTTTTCGGACCATAAGGCGCGCTTAAAATCCTTTATTTTTCTCAAAAATCGTCGGTGCGCCTTATAATTCAGTGTGCTTTATGTATGTATTAATTCTGGTTCTGCTTACTGACCTCAAACCAATTTATGTGGTACACGGCAATCAAAATGTTTTAGTATTTTTGTAAACTACGAAGCCGCACTGCTTGATGGATTGTCGCACGAAAGCCCTCACTTGTACACTCTAAAAAGTAATGACTTAACCCAACGAGAAAAATTGAGGCAACCCTCTCCATTGGTCTTTTTACATTGTATCAACTCAAGTGAAATTGTCCTCAGCCAACTGCTTATTTTAATTTTAGGCAACTTAATTTTCTCAGTAGTAAAACCTTTTTATTAAATGAAGACATACTCAATAAATATGTGCACTGATATACATTTTTGAGTTAATTGCTTACTTTTTTGAGTTGCTTCCATTAATATTGTACCACAAGTTTAACCCATTTTAAAATGTTAACAACTTGATTTTTTTTGTTATATATACAATATATTTGAGTTAGTTTAACATAATTTTATCTGGTGTTCTAACATTTTTAGTTGCATTTTACAAAGAAAAGACATATAATTTGACAAACTGTTTTTATTGTGTACTTCAGTCTGTACATAACACTTTTTAGACAATACAATTTGAACATTGCCTGGCATTTATAAAACAAAATGTATAAAACCACTGCATTATTGGTAAAGTTGCTAAAATCTGTTAACAAGGACCTTGTAAAAAATGTCCCCTTTTTCAAGTAAAAAGCATATAACATATTCAAGACTTCAGGAAAAAGAAGGTTCCATGACATGCTAGTATAATTTAACATTAAAACCATTACTTAACAATATGAACAATTGTTGCAGTGCCCAAATATTTTTCTAACACTTTTTACAAGCTTTCATTTGAACAATAAACAAACAATTGGAATAACTTGGACTGCAACTCAGTGGCTTTGCTTATCCATCAATCTATAGATTATGTATTTTAAATAAATCACATTAGAACACCAAAGTCATGTGAAGTGAAGTCATTCTGAACTATTTTTTACACATTGCCCTTCTAATCTTTCATTAATTTCTGCTCAATTAATCTTTTTCACCACATAACATATTGTAGAGCCTATGTACTGACAAGTTAACAAGTATTTATTTACCAAATACCAACTCAACTGTCAACTGACAGTGATTTCAATATTCAATTGGTTGTCGCTAAGTTAACTTATTACAAAACAGAGCGTTTTATAAAATGCTATTTTTGAGAGCAAGAATCTTTGCACTAGTTTTTAGGGTGTCAAGGTTCAGAAAAAGTTTCTGGAAAACCTCAAAAGTGTACTTCAGCTGTTTTTTATAGCTGAGATTGAGAGCATATATGAGACCCATGAGTAATGCACAGCACCTTGGTAGGTTCTTCTCTTCAATTACTTGAGTTCCCTCAATGATGATGAAGGTTCTAGATCGCCAATGCAAGCAATGTTCATGGTCATGCTGGAGAGATCCTCTTCAAGGTCCTCAGTATTCTATTAGGGAAAAAAAGAAGTATCAATCAATCAATCAATCACACACACACACACACACACGAAATTGCTTGAAGAGGTCATTTTCTTTCTCACCCAAATAAACAATGAGAGAACGAATAGCTGCCTCTCGACAAGCATCAATGGTATTGCACTGAAAAAGAAAGCAAGTCATAATTAGATAAAATATAATTTTTTTAACAAAAGTATATTCCATTTTAAATACATACCTGAAAAAGAGAGTCTTTAATTTTCCTTATTTTCACTCCAGTTGCTCCTCCCCGACATGATCCCAATTCCAATAGCTTTGATGAACAAAGATCCAGCTGTGCCATAAATGTGGACTCCAGACTTACAGTGGTTATTCTTTTAAATTCTTCGTTAATCTATAAAAAACACAAGACAAAAAAATATCACAAAAAACAAGATTAAAAAAAAAAACATTAAAGGAAAGGTGCACTTTGCAACACTTGAAAAATGCATCAAGAAAGAGTGAAAAACTGAAAATGCATTACCTGTGATGGATTGAATAGTGCAGGCCACCGTATCATTAAGTCCTTCACAGAAGGCTCATCGCACAGGATTTCTTGTCGGCGGAGTGAAAAGGTCAGGGCCATTTTTTCTGCAATTGTAGGACTGTCCTTTGTCACTTCCAGTAAAAGATCCTGTCTCTCTTTCTCAAGACTGCCACTTGTTTCCCCTTGAGGGTGTGGTGGGAGATAATTCACCTCAGCTTTCCTAGGCTTTTTTACATTTTTTGCAGGAGTTTGCTCATGTGGTCGTTTCCTCATTAGTGAATTAACAGTCAGCTCTGGGCAGCCAATGCCTCTTAACTTTGATCGAAAGTTTCTCATTTTGTATTTGAGTCGCTGGATCCAACCATAGCATCCATTAAAGGAACCTGGCTCATAAAGACAGGGGTGTTTAAGAACCAATGCTGCTGCAACCTTACTAAAATGAGCACTTGACGGATATGCTGTATATTGAAAAATATTTTCAGCAAGTTGACCTAGTATGTCTGGTAAGATTGTCATCAGGTCCTTGGACGGCAGCAGAGTCCCAGACAAACTATGGTTTTCATTTCCTGAAGCAAGCACTATTTCTGTGGATGATGAGAAACGTGGGATTGAAAAGTTAACTGGCCAAGCTTTAGTGCGCTGATTTTCAGAAGATGATGAAGATGTGGAAGATGGTGAAACAGGCAAAGTGTCAGAGGACACAGAAGATGAGGCATCTTCTAAAGGGAGATTAGGGGTCAATGGAATAGATTCATTAGTGCTTGAAAAGGAGGTGTCTACAGATGATAAAGTCAGAGTTACAGTTGGTTCCTGGATATATACAACCTTGATGGTGTCCTTATCTTTAATATCAGTTGTAGAAAGAAGGGAAAAGAACTCATCACCAAAATCTGTGTCCTTGTAGTGCAATGCAAAATCACCCAAATGTTGAATGTTTCTTGTACTTTTGAATGAAGTTCTTCAACTGTTGATGGAATTCCACTTGGCAGGACTAATTTGCGGATTACATGGTCACTAATCAAAACTCGAAGAATAGTTGATTCTGTCATCATTCTGTTGAACATACAAAACATTTTTTTAGAAACAGTACACTATCTAACTTATTCAACTGTAATAAAACGCTTCAGGGTCACTATTTTTTTCCCACCCAACAGGTAAGGCTGTAAGGGGCACACATCAGCTAAATCTGCAGGCTCAATAGCTTTTAGTTTGTGAGTTTTCTCAAGGATGAAGCTTCTCAAATGCTCAACTGACCATGCAGTAAGGCACTCTACAACAAATGTAAGCGACCCTTTCACAACAGTTATTTGCAAAACCTCAACAAAATCTGGGAGACCCCCTGTTGAGCCATGTGCCAGTATCATTCCAATTGCATATTTTGTGCCATAGAAATGTACACTTTTGGTTATGTGTACCTGAGTCTCGTTTGGGAATTTCACATGCAATGCATCCTGAATGTCTTGCCTTAACACAGATATATCAACTGGTGACAACTGTGATGCTTGTAATGTGGGGTTAACATAACCACTATCTTGTTGGTTGTGATAGGCCATCATCAGTTGATGTTTTGTTGCAAGTGATAGCAAAATGTTACGAAAGCAGTGGGTGTGTCTCGCTACACGCTTAAAAGTTGTAAGCTTCATCAAACCGCATTGTCCATTGATGTACAAGTGGACCATAGACTCTGATTAGATAAGCATAGTGCTCAAGGTAATGCTGTTTGGGTATTAGTTTTTCAGTTGGAAACACTTGAAGGAACTTGTGTCTGTGTTCAGATATTTTACTATCAAGGTAACATATTGTTTCCTCTGTGTGGACATGGCCAACAACAAGTTCTGCTATGTCCTTAAGCAGTAAAAGACTTCCCATGCTGCCTCACCTTCTGGAATTTTGGTTCCAATTATGAATGGCAGAAATCTTAATAATGACCAGTTTTCATGTGCTTACTCCTCAACACTTTTTTTAGCAGCAAAATTCAAGGGAACTTGTTGTATGCATTAGTCTTATCTGTTCCCTTGTATGGGAAGGCTTTGATGTTGTTATTAAGTTCATCAATAGTGAAATACTTGTTCTGAATGAACACTTGAAAACACATAGCAAGTTCTCTGGGAACTACACCCTCAAATAAATCATGCATTACATCTGGTGGGTAACCTGATGTAACATGGAAATGCTCAAGACTCTGTGAAAGTACACATGGCTTTTTTACTCCACAAATGTGATTTAAAGCAGTATTGTTCTGCACAGTCCGAACATGCTCTTCATGTTGTTCCTTAGTTCTTAGACAAAATGTTCCTGTTCTTACCTCATGTGTCTGAAACTCTATCTGTTGCGCCAAACAAAAGCGGCATACATAAGAACCAGTGAAACTTTCCACAAATCCCCCCATAGAATGGGCACCAAGATTATCAGCCACAACACTAAACACTGTTCCTTTTACCTTTTTTCCAAGTGAGGCGATATACAGTCCTTCCTTCTCCAAAGTGACTAGATCCTTCAACAGGGGCTGTAGTATGGTGCTGTATCCAAATGTTTTCACATCATGTGACCTGCGGAGAACAGCCAGGTAAATGGATGTCAAGGAAGATCTGAGTAGGGCAGGAACATCAGCTAATACCCAATACACAGCAGTAATTTTGTGCTTCTTCCTTGAGGTGCCCAGTGGATTGCATATCTCAAAGTCATCACAGTAAAGAATAATGGAAACTGTAGGATTGTTTTCACAAAACAGTGTATTTGTTTTATAGTGAAGACCATCAGAAAAGGATTTGTATACCATGTCATTGTTAGATTGTTTGTTAGACAAAACCATTTCAAGTATGTTCTTTTGTTCAAATACTTGGAGGAGTGATTTCAAAATGGGAACATACTGAAAAACTCTGCTATTTTCCTGATCAAGTACAAATTCCACTGGTTTAATCATTGAAAAGTGTTTCTTGAAATAAGCCTCTTTTAAAAGCTGTGGAAAGTGGTCCACTTTTGCTCAGGGTTGAAGTTAAAGGATTGGCCTCACAAAGCTCTGTCACCATGTCTGATAAGACAGATTCTTCCAAATCACAATTGTGCTTCCTCAAACATGACTTTATTGTGTCAGTTGTAATAGTAGCTGCAGCTGACTGAGATATGAAATGCAGCTCTTCAACAAGATCATCAATGCATCTGTTAGAAACCTGAAATGTGCTTTCCATTTTAAGTAACGAAGTGCTATGTGTTTTTCAATGATGTCTGGTCCTCTCACATAAGCCTCTTCAGTAAAAGTACTGGGATCAACCTGTTCAACATCCATATCATTGTTGCTATCTGTGGCGATATCTGTTATGTTCACATACCTCTTAAGCAAGTCTTCTTTAAAATCCTGCAGGGAGTGAGGAGTATGCTTTCTGCTTCTGTGAGAAGAAAACATCCCATACACATTAGTTCTGAAATGGCAATTCTTAAATACACAGTTAACCATCTCATTGTTTTTTAAATGTTTGGTAAGGTGTTCAAAATGTTCCCTTTCTGTAGAGGTTGTAGTGTTACAACATTTACAAATGAAACCTAGTGTTTGAGGGGCACTAGCACTTGCCTTTTCACGGGCTGCTTCAGAGTGGTTTCGACAAATGTGATTTAAGGTTTCCCCATGTCTTGAATGTACAGTAACAATTTTGATATGGACAGAAAGCAAAATTTGTCCACCATGACCATGATACAGCCTAAAATGTTTCATCAAAGCCTGTCTGGAAGGTGCTTTGAGTTGGCAGACTTTGCAGATCCAGTCCATTTTGAAAAAATGACATGATCCCAATTCCAATAGCTTTGATGAACAAAGATCCAGCTGTGCCATAAATGTGGACTCCAGACTTACAGTGGTTATTCTTTAAATTCTTCGTTAATCTATAAAAACACAAGACAAAAAATATCACAAAAAACAAGATAAAAAAACATTAAAGGAAAGGTGCACTTTGCAACACTTGAAACATGCATCAAGCAAGAGTGAAAAACTGAAAATGCATGACCTGTGATGGATTGAATAGTGCAGGCCACCGTATCATTAAGTCCTTCACAGCAGGCTCATCGCACAGGATTTCTTGTCGGGCGGAGGAAAAGGTCAGGGCCATTTTTTCTGCAATTGTAGGACTGTCCTTTCACTTCCAGTAAAAGATCCTGTCTCTCTTTCTCAAGACTGCCACTTGTTTCCCTTGAGGGTGTGGTGGGAGATAATTCACCTCAGCTTTCCTAGGCTTTTACATTTTGCAGGAGTTTGCTCATGTGGTCGTTCCTCATTAGTGAATTAACAGTCAGCTCTGGGCAGCCAATGCCTCTTAACTTTGATCGAAAGTTTCCCATTTTGTATTTGAGTCGCTGGATCCAACCATAGCATCCATTAAAGGAACCTGGCTCATAAAGACAGGGGTGTTTAAGAACCAATGCTGCTGCAACCTGACTAAAATGAGCACTTGACGGATATGCTGTATATTGAAAAATATTTTCAGCAAGTTGACCTAGTATGTCTGGTAAGATTGTCATCAGGTCCTTGGATGGCAGCAGAGTCCCAGACAAACTATGGTTTTCATTTCCTGAAGCAAGCACTATTTCTGTGGATGATGAGAAACGTGGGATTGAAAAGTTAACTGGCCAAGCTTTAGTGCGCTGATTTTCAGAAGATGATGAAGATGTGGAAGATGGTGAAACAGGCAAAGTGTCAGAGGACACAGAAGATGAGGCATCTTCTAAAGGGAGATTAGGGGTCAATGGAATAGATTCATTAGTGCTTGAAAAGGAGGTGTCTACAGATGATAAAGTCAGAGTTACAGTTGGTTCCTGGATATATACAACCTTGATGGTGTCCTTATCTTTAATATCAGTTGTAGAAAGAAGGGAAAAGAACTCATCACCAAAATCTGTGTCCTTGTAGTGCAATGCAAAATCACCCAAATGTTGAATGTTTCTTGTACTTTTGAATGTAGAATTTGAAGTACAAATTCCACTGGTTTAATCATTGAAAAGTGTTTCTTGAAATAAGCCTTTCTTTTAAAAGCTGTGGAAAGTGGTCCACTTTTGCTCAGGGTTGAAGTTAAAGGATTGGCCTCACAAAGCTCTGTCACCATGTCTGATAAGACAGATTCTTCCAAATCACAATTGTGCTTCCTCAAACATGACTTTATTGTGTCAGTTGTAATAGTAGCTGCAGCTGACTGAGATATGAAATGCAGCTCTTCAACAAGATCATCAATGCATCTGTTAGAAACCTGAAATGTGCTTTCCATTTTAAGTAACGTAAGTGCTATGTGTTTTTCAATGATGTCTGGTCCTCTCACATAAGCCTCTTCACTAAAAGTACTGGGATCAACCTGTTCAACATCCATATCATTGTTGCTATCTGTGGCGATATCTGTTATGTTCACATACCTCTTAAGCAAGTCTTCTTTAAAATCCTGCAGGGAGTGAGGAGTATGCTTTCTGCTTCTGTGAGAAGAAAACATCCCATACACATTAGTTCTGAAATGGCAATTCTTAAATACACAGTTAACCATCTCATTGTTTTTAAATGTTTGGTAAGGTGTTCAAAATGTTCCCTTTCTGTAGAGGTTGTAGTGTTACAACATTCACAAATGAAACCTAGTGTTTGAGGGGCACTAGCACTTGCCTTTTCACGGGCTGCTTCAGAGTGGTTTCTCGACAAATGTGATTTAAGGTTTCCCCATGTCTTGAATGTACAGTAACAATTTTGATATGACAGAGCAAAATTTGTCCACCATGACCATGATACAGCCTAAAATGTTTCATCAAAGCCTGTCTGGAAGGTGCTTTGAGTTGGCAGACTTGCAGATCCAGTCCATTTTGAAAAATGACATGATCCCAATTCCAATAGCTTTAATGAACAAAGATCCAGCTGTGCCATAAATGTGGACTCCAGACTTACAGTGGTTATTCTTTTAAATTCTTCGTTAATCTATAAAAACACAAGACAAAAAATATCACAAAAACAAGATAAAAAAACATTAAAGGAAAGGTGCACTTTGCAACACTTGAAAAATGCATCAAGAAAGAGTGAAAAACTGAAAATGCATTACCTGTGAAGGATTGAATAGTGCAGTCCACCATATCATTAAGTACATCACAGAAGGCTCATCGCACAGGATTTCTTGTCATGGAGTGAAAAGGTCAGGGCCATTTTTCTGCAATTGTAGGACTGTCCTTTGTCACTTCCAGTAAAAGATCCTGTCTCTCTTCTCAAGACTGCCACTTGTTTCCTTGAGGGTGTGGTGGGAGATAATTCACCTCAGCTTTCCTAGGCTTTTTTACATTTTTTGCAGGAGTTTGCTCATGTGGTCGTTTCCTCATTAGTGAATTAACAGTCAGCTCTGGGCAGCCAATGCCTCTTAACTTTGATCGAAAGTTTCCCATTTTGTATTTGAGTCGCTGGATCCAACCATAGCATCCATTAAAGGAACCTGGCTCATAAAGACAGGGGTGTTTAAGAACCAATGCTGCTGCAACCTTACTAAAATGAGCACTTGACGGATATGCTGTATATTGAAAAATATTTTCAGCAAGTTGACCTAGTATGTCTGGTAAGATTGTCATCAGGTCCTTGGACGGCAGCAGAGTCCCAGACAAACTATGGTTTTCATTTCCTAAAGCAAGCACTATTTCTGTGGATGATGAGAAACGTGGGATTGAAAAGTTAACTGGCCAAGCTTTAGTGCGCTGATTTTCAGAAGATGATGAAGATGTGGAAGATGGTGAAACAGGCAAAGTGTCAGAGGACACAGAAGATGAGGCATCTTCTAAAGGGAGATTAGGGGTCAATGGAATAGATTCATTAGTGCTTGAAAAGGAGGTGTCTACAGATGATAAAGTCAGAGTTACAGTTGGTTCCTGGATATATACAACCTTGATGGTGTCCTTTATCTTTAATATCAGTTGTAGAAAGAAGGAAAAGAACTCATCACCAAAATCTGTGTCCTTGTAGTGCAAATGCAAAATCACCCAAATGTTGAATGTTTCTTGTATTTTTGAATGTAGAATTTGAAGTACAAATTCCACTGGTTTAATCATTGAAAAGTGTTTCTTGAAATAAGCCTTTCTTTTAAAAGCTGTGGAAAGTGGTCCACTTTTGCTCAGGGTTGAAGTTAAAGGATTGGCCTCACAAAGCTCTGTCACCATGTCTGATAAGACAGATTCTTCCAAATCACAATTGTGCTTCCTCAAACATGACTTTATTGTGTCAGTTGTAATAGTAGCTGCAGCTGACTGAGATATGAAATGCAGCTCTTCAACAAGATCATCAATGCATCTGTTAGAAACCTGAAATGTGCTTTCCATTTTAAGTAACGTAAGTAAGTTATGTGTTTTTCAATGATGTCTGGTCCTCTCACATAAGCCTCTTCACTAAAAGTACTGGGATCAACCTGTTCAACATCCATATCATTGTTGCTATCTGTGGCGATATCTGTTATGTTCACATACCTCTTAAGCAAGTCTTCTAAAATCCTGCAGGGAGTGAGGAGTATGCTTTCTGCTTCTGTGAGAAGAAAACATCCCATACACATTAGTTCTGAAATGGCAATTTTAAATACACAGTTAACCATCTCATTGTTTTTAAATGTTTGGTAAGGTGTTCAAAATGTTCCCTTTCTGTAGAGGTTGTAGTGTTACAACATTCACAAATGAAACCTAGTGTTTGAGGGGCACTAGCACTTGCCTCTTCCCGGGCTTCTTCAGAGTGGGTTCTCGACAAATGGGATTTAAGGTTTCCCATGTCTTGAATGTACAGTAACAATTTTGATATGGACAGAGCAAAATTTGTCCACCATGACCATGATACAGCCTAAAATACCATCAAAGCCTGTCTGAAGGTGCTTTGAGTTGGCAGACTTTGCAGATCCAGTCCATTTTGAAAATGACATGATCCCAATTCCAATAGCTTTAATGAACAAAGATCCAGCTGTGCCATAAATGTGGACTCCAGACTTACAGTGGTTATTCTTTTAAATTCTTCAATCTATAAAAACACAAGACAAAAATATCACAAAAACAAGATAAAAAAACATTAAAGGAAAGGTGCACTTTGCAACACTTGAAAAATGCATCAAGAAAGAGTGAAAACTGAAAATGCATTACCTGTGATGGATTGAATAGTGCAGGCCATCAGTATCATTAAGTCCTTCACAGAAGGCTCATCGCACAGGATTTCTTGTCGGGCGGGAGGAAAAGGTCGAGGCCATTTTTTCTCTGCAATTGTAGGACTGTCCTTTGTCACTTCCAGTAAAAGATCCTGTCTCTCTTTCTCAAGACTGCCACTTGTTTCCCCTTGAGGGTGTGGTGGGAGATAATTCACCTCAGCTTTCCTAGGCTTTTTTACATTTTTTGCAGGAGTTTGCTCATGTGGTCGTTTCCTCATTAGTGAATTAACAGTCAGCTCTGGGCAGCCAATGCCTCTTAACTTTGATCGAAAGTTTCCCATTTTGTATTTGAGTCGCTGGATCCAACCATAGCATCCATTAAAGGAACCTGGCTCATAAAGACAGGGGTGTTTAAGAACCAATGCTGCTGCAACCTTACTAAAATGAGCACTTGACGGATATGCTGTATATTGAAAAATATTTTCAGCAAGTTGACCTAGTATGTCTGGTAAGATTGTCATCAGGTCCTTGGACGGCAGCAGAGTCCCAGACAAACTATGGTTTTCATTTCCTGAAGCAAGCACTATTTCTGTGGATGATGAGAAACGTGGGATTGAAAAGTTAACTGGCCAAGCTTTAGTGCACTGATTTTCAGAAGATGATGAAGATGTGGAAGATGGTGAAACAGGCAAAGTGTCAGAGGACACAGAAGATGAGGCATCTTCTAAAGGGAGATTAGGGGTCAATGGAATAGATTCATTAGTGCTTGAAAAGGAGGTGTCTACAGATGATAAAGTCAGAGTTACAGTTGGTTCCTGGATATATACAACCTTGATGGTGTCCTTATCTTTAATATCAGTTGTAGAAAGAAGGGAAAAGAACTCATCACCAAAATCTGTGTCCTTGTAGTGCAAATGCAAAATCACCTAAATGTTGAATGTTTCTGTATTTTGAATGTAGAATTTGAAGTACAAATTCCACTGGTTTAATCATTGAAAAGTATTTCTTGAAATAAGCCTTTCTTTTAAAAGCTGTGGAAAGTGGTCCACTTTTGCTCAGGGTTGAAGTTAAAGGATTGGCCTCACAAAGCTCTGTCACCATGTCTGATAAGACAGATTCTTCCAAATCACAATTGTGCTTCCTCAAACATGACTTTATTGTGTCAGTTGTAATAGTAGCTGCAGCTGACTGAGATATGAAATGCAGCTCTTCAACAAGATCATCAATGCATCTGTTAGAAACCTGAAATGTGCTTTCCATTTTAAGTAACGTAAGTGCTATGTGTTTTTCAATGATGTCTGGTCCTCTCACATAAGCCTCTTCAGTAAAAGTACTGGGATCAACCTGTTCAACATCCATATCATTGTTGCTATCTGTGGCGATATCTGTTATGTTCACATACCTCTTAAGCAAGTCTTCTTTAAAATCCTGCAGGGAGTGAGGAGTATGCTTTCTGCTTCTGTGAGAAGAAAACATCCCATACACATTAGTTCTGAAATGGCAATTCTTAAATACACAGTTAACCATCTCATTGTTTTTTAAATGTTTGGTAAGGTGTTCAAAATGTTCCCTTTCTGTAGAGGTTGTAGTGTTACAACATTCACAAATGAAACCTAGTGTTTGAGGGGCACTTGCCTCTTCACGGGCTGCTTCAGAGTGGTTTCTAGTCTAATGTGATTTAAGGTTTACACATGTCTTGAATGTATTGTAACAATTTTGATTTGGACTGAGCAAAATTTGTCCACCATGACCATGATACAGCCTAAAATGTTTCATCAAAGCCTGTCTGGAAGGTGCTTTGAGTTGGCAGACTTTGCAGATCCAGTCCATTTTGAAAAAAATATCATTGTAGATTGTGAGGAAAAAGCACTGGTTTCCTAACTAAGTCATGACAAAAAGTATTTAGCAAAGGGAGGGAAAATGTGTTTTTAATGAGCAAGAAACACTGAGAAAAAAAGTCTCAAATGAAATGTGCTAACCAACAGTTGCACACATGCTGTATTTTTTTAAGAAAAAGGCTAACTTAAAACAAATTTAATTGACATTCTACCCCTATGTCTAGTTTAAAACATTGTTGGTGTTTTAAATAAAGGACACATACCTTAAAAACTTGGCTGAAGCAAGTTTTATCCACCTTTGTGCAGAAGACAGACAGGTCAAGAACAGTGCAGCCATGTGCTCTTTTTTGGTCTTGCCCAGAGTATCCCGTGGGTGGAGCCAGGCACAGAGTTCAAAAATTTAGTTGTGGAAGTGCTTTTTTGTGTCAGTGCAACTAGATTTTCACTGTAGTTGGCTTAATGAAAAAATGTCCCTCTTAACAACAATGTATTTTAATCTGGTTCAACATTCTACATTTTTGAGTGAAACTAAAGATTAAAATCACAACTTCAGCACATAAAATTAACCTATAACGAGCAATGCAAATTTTCTACTTCCAAGTACACAATAATTCAAGTCATTGCAACAAATGCCATGGATGACTTTTTAGAGTGTACACATAGGACAGAAATCCGTGCAGTATTTGGGAAGTCTGTGCATATTTGGTTGCAGCTGAACACAAAACAAACATCTGCAAACTCTCGAATGAGTCCAGTTGTACATAAAATGTATTGTGTGTATTTCATCCATCAGAATACGAATAGAAAAGTTACGACATCAAGAATTATAATCACAAAGGGAAAATTTAGGATGACTGCGGCGTTTACCAGGACTACAACAGAACTAAACCAGGTCTTAACCGGGACTAAACCTGGACCAAACCAGGACTGAGCCGGGACTAAGCCAGGTCTAAGCCAGCTCTAAACCATGTCCAAACCATGTCCAAACCAGGACTAAACTGGGACTAAACCAGGTCTAAACCAGGACTAAACCTAGACTAAACCAGGACTAAGGCGGGACTAAATCAGGTCTAAACCATGTCCAAACCGGGACTAAACCGGGACTAAACCAGGTCTAAGATGGACTAAACCAGGACTAAACTAGTTCTAAACCATGTTCAAACCAGGACTAAACCGGAACTAAACCAGGTCTAAACTAGTTCTAAACCATGTTCAAACTAGGACTAAACCGGAACTAAACCAGGTCTAAACCAGGTCTAAGCCAGGTCTAAACCATGTCCAAACCAGGACTAAACCGTGTCTAAACCAGGTCTAAACCATGTCCCAACCAGGACTAAACCAGGACTAAACCAGGTCTAAACCATGTCCAAACCAGGACTAAACCGGGTCTAAACCAGGTCTAAACCATGTCCAAACCAGGACTAAACCGGGACTAAACCAGGTCTAAACCATGTCCAAACCAGGACTAAACCATGTCCAAACCAGGTCTAAGCCAGGACTAAACCAGGTCCAAACCAGAACTGAACCAGGGCAAACTCAAACCAGTCCTCCTGTCCTTTCGCACACACTGGGCAAACTGGGTAAGATGGGTGTCCGTAAACTCTCGAGTTTACGGACACCCATCTTATGCTCAACTACAATCAAACCTGCACAGATCTCCACCTATAGAACTTTCCCTGCCTCCACCCCAGGCACACGAACTTATGGTCCGAAAAATACAGTATATGATTTTACGCTCCTCTAACATTCGGTTCCAGCAATAAAAATGAACATGAATTCCTTTTTTTATTATGAGATAATATTTACTCAGTCACTTTCTAATGTTTGATTTTGCTTCCTTTTTGTCCCTCATGTTTGAAATCTTACCAAAGGAGAAATTAAAGCTGAAATTACATGTTAAGAAAGAAATCCGAAAACCTTTGATCACCTTTCAATCCTTGACCGATCACATACTGCTGTTGTGTGTATGTGCAACTATGTTCTACTATGTTGTCTAATAATGTTTTCCTTTTTTTTAATAGAAGAAATACTCAAATCTATGAAGTTCGTAGAGCATGACTATATTATGTGCACATCCACAAGCCAGAACACAAATATTTCCACATTCAAATGATTCTGCTTGATGATCAATGAGAAAGGGAAGAAGTACGACCCTATTTAATCTCTTCTATTTTTAATCAACAGAACTTGACAGAAGAAAACTTCATCACTCAACCTGCCATAACACTGTACATAAATAAAAGTTAAGACATTTCTTTGCCCACAGCAGCTACACTGGATAAGAATAACAAGCTTTTTATTTTCAGAAGATTAATTAAAAGCGGGTTATTATGTTATTTTCTGATCTATGCTGAATGTTTTTCCTCATTACAAACATACCTGGAGCATGTACACTGACAAAGACCATCTGGATGAAACGCGTTGGTGTTTAACATTTTAACAAAACTATCCTCTCCAGTCCTGATCTCGAAAAAGTCGTCCACGCACTCATCTTCTTCTCTCTAGACCAGGCATGTCCAAACTATGGCCCGGGGGCCAAATGTGGCCCTCAGAATAATTGTTTTGGCCCTCAGGCTTCCAGGTGAATTGGCCCACACTCCTGCAAGTCGTAGTTTTTACTCCATGTTTTTGAAATTCACCTTGATCAAGCAAATGTAGTGTTTCCTTCTGAGGGTCTAAGCCTGAGCAAAGGTCTGGAGGATCATTTAAAACTGTTATAAAAGAATAAATTAGAATTAGTCACGGTTTTGACCCTCAGTCTATGACCCTCGATCGGCCCTCACGCTGCTCTGTGTTTTAATATGTGTGTTTTAATATGTAACTGGTCTAGACTATTGCAGCTCCGTCATCTCCGGCCTTGACTCCAAATCCATCTCCCGCCTCCAGCAGGTTCAGAACGCAGCAGCTCGGCTCCTCACCGCTTTTAACAGACATGAACACATCACCCCTCTTTTAGCTTTCCTTCCCTGGCTGCCTGTGTGTTTTAGAGTTGATTTTAAGATTTTACTGATCACTTTTACAGCTCATTTACATTTCAGTTACAGTTGTGCTCATAAGTTGCATACCCTGGCAGAATTGATGATTTCTTGGTCCAGAAGCTGCACAGGGGACGTACTTGGATATTCTAACATGATAATGATCCAAAACACAAAGGCAAGTGGAGCTGTCACTGGCTCCAGCAGAATAAAGTGAAGGTTCTGGAGTGTTCGTCTCTTCTGACCTCAGTATCACTGAGCCTCTGGGCAGATTCAAGCTGCAGTTCAGACAAGAGCCCAAGAATTTACAGGAACTGGAGCCTTTTGCCAAGAAGAATGAGCAGCTTTACCATCAGAGAAAATAACACATCCACAACTATCACACAAGACTCCAAACTGTCATTGGGTCATTTGTGTAGTTTCTGTTGTCATTATTATTTAAAAAGAGTAAATACAGTTGTTTGATAATAAATGGCTTCATCCAAGCACTAGCCATGAATGAAAGAAAAGTTTTTGTGTTATCTTTCATATTCTCTGAAAGATGGACAAGAAATCAATCAAATTTTGTCAGGGTTTGTAAACTTATGAGCACAACTGTACGTTTCAGAACTTTTAACCCTGTATGAGCCTTAGATCCTCAGGCAGGTCTCTGTGGCTGTTCTGAAGTCCAGGCTCTGGACAAAGGGAGACCGAAACTTTTCAGTCCGGGCGCCTCGACTCTAGAACGACCTGCCTGAGGAGATAAGGCTGCACCATCAGTATCATCTTGTAAATCACTTCTTAAAACTCATTTTTATCGGTCGTCCTTCCTTTAACTGGTTTTAGTTCTTTTTATTGCCTACTTTTTATTCTATCCGTTTTATTTATTTATTAGAATGAATCTGATTTGTTGCATCATTGCATTTCTTTGTTTTATGTGCTATTTTTATGTCTTTTGTATTGTTCACTGCAGCTTGTACAGCACTTTGTAAACCTTGTTTTAAAAGTGCTTTATAAATCAAGATGTATTATTATTTATTATTATTTTCAGCCCATGTGCCTTAGGTTTGTACTACTACCACCCGTTTTTACATTTTCTAGTATGGGGCACAGTCTTTTGAGATTTCGATTCAACCCTTGTAGAGCATCTGTAGTGTGTTTTTGTTTCATTCACACATGTTTAACACACAAACCCTGCAGATTTAGGCTGGGTTCTTGAGTTGTGATGTCATGTGATAAAGTGCTGCACTCTAATAATGCAGGATATTTTCTAAAACATGTGGGAATGAAACGAAACAAAACTCCAGGTATGTTTTAATGAGGTAACAACATTATAACGTGACGAAAAGCTCACAGGAGTGCATTTTGTGTAATAGAGGACCTTTAAACACCATTTTCTTGTACAAGTTTTCAGAAAGAGTCCAGGTTAACTTAAGTGGGCTGGTCTGGCTCCCACCCTCTCCCCTTGTACACAACACAGCGCCGCGGGCAACCAGACCTATTACAAACGGGCACCAATCACATCTCTCTCTAATGCCACAAGTAAAGTGCTGCACTTACAACATCTCAACCACTATCTCCTCAAGAACACATCAATATTTAAGCCAGGCTCAGTTTTACGTACATCCTCTTAAAATGCACACTCATATTTATTTTACGGGGACAGAACGCATCAAAACGAGTCTGGTTCAATCTTTTCCATCGTTTCTTCCCCTTCTTTTTTCCAGGAAGTGACTTTTTCTGCAGCACTTAAGACACAATGCACTCAGTGTGTTTGTGCCCCAAGTTCCACTCTGTGTTGGCTCAAAAGTAGGAGCTGGTAAAAACACGAGACACAAGAGGATCCCGGGGAGCGTAGTCGGAGTCGACCCCCAGGCAAACATTAGCCCATTTGAAGCGTTTTGCTTTGGGGGGCAGTTGGAATATTCTTCCCAACTTCTGTGTCCCGTTTATGCTCAAGCAGTGATACAGCAAAGAGGTGGACCACAAGTGACTTTAAAATCACAATAAAAAAGTGCACTCACCTTGCCTGCAGTGTTCATGCACCCTGGTGTTTGAATGAGAGTGAATGGGGAAGGAGCGATGAAGTCTATACAGCACAACTATGCCCTCCTAAAATAATGGCCTAAAGTCTTTCTTTTTTTTTTCATATATTTCAGGACACACCTAAATAACTGTACCAACTGAAAACTGTACGGCATAGGATGTTTCATACACAGTCAAACCTGCGTTAAGGGCGAGCGGGGGTGACCAGGATCATGTAGAGCGGATTTTACAGGTTTACATTTGTACCACAGGTGGGTCACCTCACACAGTTGCAGCCGCCACTGGGGACAGCACACACATTTTTATACATTTGACCACAAAGCTGTAAATAGTTTGCACTGAGACTGTAGAAAACACTGTTAAAATGCATTTATGCTTAATCTGACATGTTTTACCATCTAGATTACTCTAAATTCTATGGGAAATGTGTATGAAATACTAAAGCTGAGGATGCACGTGCTATTTTAAGATTTTTTTAAAAGACGTTTTGGAAATTCAGTATTTCTCAGCAGTAACTTCCCTCACCCAAGACACTTCCTCCAACAAGATACTGTACATAGTTCCTGAAACTAGCGTTATTTATTTATTAGTTTATTTGATTGGGACACTGCATGTTAATGAACAGACATGACAAAATGCATGAATGTAAACACGCCAGATTGTAGCCACAAAGCTAATTTCCATTCGTAGTCCCACGGGTCAGGGTCACAGGGGTCAAAACTACATCAGGAACGGTTAGGGTTACATTAAACAATAATCAGACCCTATAAACAATTTTCCAGACTCACCAACTGCACAATCATACAGATAACCACACAATTCATAGTCACTTTTACACAAAACTCCATTAACATTCAGCTCAGCGTCCACACTCCACAGGCAAATAAAAATATTCCAGTCACTTAAAAAGCTTTCCTTAGTTTATTCATTTAAAATCCTCTCCAACACATCTTGGGCATCTGTTTCTATCAAAGTTATTACCCATCTCTCTTCATCACATGTAACTTGTAATGTCTCTGCCGAAATAACCCTCTATGCGAAGTTTAAAAACCCCACCCACTCAGCCCCACCCTTTAAAAAGTGCTCTTGCAGCACATATTCATAAAGGCCCTAATGGCTTCCAGAGGGACAGCAGCCTTCTCCTCCCTTCTCCTCTGACATTTCACAGAGCCACGAGCAGAGCAGCAAACGCCACAAAGAAAAGACCATGGCGCATATAGACAGAACTAACGTGAGAATAAAGCAGAGGGAAGTGTCTTCATCATGGGCCCACTGGGGTCTATTAGGGACTCTTTACGTATTAGGCTGGATCGCTAAAGTGCTCCCAACTATGTGTGTGTCTAGAAGTTAAAAATGACTTAAGGAAGGAAGGAAGCAAATTTGTATTTTCATTTAATTGAATTTAATGGTTTTATGGGAAGACAAAACATCAACAGAAAAGTGAATGAGAACTTATATAGGTCTACTACACACATTAAAGGGCCCATAATACGCTGTTTTCTGATGTTATAATGTTTTCTCATCACAAACATAGCTGGAGTTGTGTTTTCTGTTTCATTCGCACATGTTTAACACACAAATCCTGCATATTAAAACTGAGTTCTTCTCTCAAACAAAAAAAACTCCACCTTGTGATGTCATGTGGTAATACAGGAAGTGCCGCACTGTGTTTGTAAACTCCATACACCTCCACAAGAATCATTTAAATGATTTCAGTCCTGTAATTGCCCATCCCTACAAAACCAAAGGAAAAAGGAGCTGAAAACTACTGCTTCATGACATCACAAGTTGGAACGGAGCATTTTGAGCTTCGGAAATGTAGGCAGCCCAATAAAGGATTACTCAAATGCGTGTGTGAATGAAACAAAATACAACTCAAGGTATGTTTTTGGCACAAATGAAACAAGTTGTTGAAAAGTAGCATTGTATGTTGTGGTGTTAGATGTCCACTGTGTACAGTTTGCATCTAACTATAGTGTTTTATTGTCCGAGAATTAGGAAGTGACGGCAAACTCTGGTCTCTAAAATTTTTTAAACAGTTCTTATTAAGTCATCGCAATGTTTAATGCATGAGGCAAGTGAGGAATAACTTTGGACAACTGTAAAACTACTTTCAAAAGTAGTTGTTTTTCCAGTTTTTGAAACAACACCACAAATAGACCTACAAACTATGAAACCTGAAACAGTCATAGTTTCAAACATCCTGGTCATTTGTCTTCACAGACATTCCAGTTTCACAGTACAAAAGTGTTCCTTTGCATCGTGGCCCTAAAAGCCTTGCTGCCAGACTGCTAATAGTAGTGGGTCGAACGCTGGAACATAAGTTGGCTCTTTATGCTCACGTTGGCTGCAACATGTTGATGTAGCTGAAAATATTTTGTGAGTTATGCTTGTTGCTATGATGTATGGCCAAGAGAAGCAGCATGAAAATAGAATTCAAAATCAGTGAGAGGATTTAGCTTCTTCCTTGATATGAATACTTCTACCTAATACTTTTACTGCTGTTAGTAATACCGCTACAGCTCAAAGCAATGAATCTCTGGACCTTACACCCCACATGTACACAAAGATCACAAAATATTTCATTAAGTATAGATTCAAGATATGCCCCACTCTCAGTCAGTACCTAAACTCTGAACAGAAAGAGAAACATACAAGTGCTTTTGGTCCAAAGAGTTTGTGTCAGTTGACCGAAGTATTAGGACGACAGAGGCACCGGAAGATAGAAGAATCAAATGAAGAGGACAAATTTCCCTGCAGGGACACTAAACTACCTTAGCCTTAAGTACTAAGGTAAACAACTCAATGATTATGTAGTGGTAGATTGGCCAAGACACAGACAGAATGCATTAGAACAAATGAATGGACGCCAGAGTTTTGTGAGCAGGAAATAAGAGCAAGTTGAATGGTCAGATAAGTGAGATGGAAGTTTAAGTAAATTTCTGCCTGCAGTGCATTTATATACAAAGATGACATGCACATTTACATAATCGAGCAGAATGAGCCTCACATGACCCTGTCATTTAGGTAACTGGGCCCAATTCTGAAGTAAAGTCAGTTTAAAGTAACTCATCACTATGAACCCCGGCGCCTGCAGCCAACCATGAATCAGTGCTTGTACAGCCTCTGAAGCCCAGTGAGGGAATTCTGGAGCTTTCCCAGGAAGTAGGGTCTGTCATTCTGAGAATGAGAAAAACTTAATCCCATTACACCCCTTGGTCCTACCCCTTACTCCTACCCCCCTCCGTTTCACATGTAGGGGTAGGAGTGTCCCATTTACCGTTATGGCAGAGGGGTAGGGCTGTATACCCCTCCAAACCAAGAGTTTTCAGACTCACACTCCAAACGGAGGGGTATGAGCAATTTCTCAGAATGTCTTGCGAATCACGGCAAGATCGATGTTGCCACAACCAAAGAAGTTCACAAATGTATTTTCTCCATTATTTATTGTTTAAAGTTTGTGATAATCGCTGTATTGTCTTAAGTTTAACCTTGTTTCAATGTGTAATGGTCATTTTCTTCATAAAATGCACATGAAAAAAATCGCTAGTACTACGATATCATCGGCAATATCATTGGTTTAACCTTTAGAGAAGCTCAGGTTGTGTTCTTTCCAATGGTCTGCGTGTCATTCCGCTCTGACAGTTATCACAGTTATCCCTGAGCTCACATAAGTTTACGTAAAAGCTGGCGGAGACTTCTGATGACGTGTGTCCCAATTTGTAGGGGTTTGACTTTCAACCACTACCCCTTTGTGCTCAGTTTCAAGGGGCAAGGGGTAGGGGAAGGGGTAGAAATTCGAAATGGGATTGGCCCTGTCCTCTACTTGCAGGCTAAGGAAACCCAGGTACAGTTGTGATATGACAAAGGCAGTACAATGGCATACAATGACATTGAATGGCATTGTACTCCCGAGATAGGAAAGTGCAAGTCGCTTATTTGTGTCAGGAGAGATAAAACAGCAAGAATGTAGGTTACATCTTTTTTTTTTTTAAATGATTGAAAAAATAAATAAAACATTACCATTTATGCTTAAAACATACAAAATAACATACTTTAACAAATTAATACAGTGCATAACAATAAAAGTAAAATGGAAATACAAATCTTCCCCAGCTACTGACCTTTATTGAACTTCCAACATTCATTAAATAGGACAAAGTGGTAAAGTTGCTTGAACTGAACTTTTGCCACATACTGAACCAACCACAGCATCTGGTGATTCATCCTGTGTTTTGGCTGACTTCACCACTTGAGACATTCACCTCATTTTGATACAGACACAATGAAAACCTATGCCTTATTTATGTGCCATTAAGGAGCACTTGTGTGGAGCCTTTCATTTAAGTGGATTTACTATTTACACCATAAAGAGCCAATCAAACTTGGGCCATTAGCCTCCACTGCTGCGACTGCTCAAACAATCCGAGCCTCATTAAAATTGCATTGGGAGGTGCCACTTCCCCTTTACCACTTTAATTGTCAGGCTGAGCGCTCCAGACAGATGATAGTGAGGACGTTCCTGCCAAAATACATGCTACTGTCAGGGCTGTACAGTATCCCCCATCCATTTCATCATTCGTATGTCACCTGGATGAGCCAAATTAAGCTTTAGACAGATTAAAGGGGGTTGCTCATAAATTAGAAGGGGAGGGTGGGGCAGTGTGATACATCAGTGACAGAATGGTCATCAATTCTGACCCTGTTGCAGACCTCAGCTCCCAGTCTCATTGAGAGCTGTCCGGCTGATTTTGTGATATGAGACGCCAGAGTGGAGGCTACACTCAGACAGAGGTTCTTAATGGCCCTGAGAATGGAGAAAATCGAATTATGCCCTGTAATCTCTGTGCGCCTGCTGCTTTGCATTGTGAAAAGACCATATCACCAAACACTTCCAATGTGATAGAAGTTTGGTTCCAGGAGGTTAAAGGGGAACTCCGGCACGTTTGAAGCTAAAGTCCATTGCTAGAGGTGTTTGAATACTGTCAGACGCCAAAAAACAGCACAAATCAGTGTTGCCTAGGCAGAGATCTCGCTGTGGTGGTGAGTCTGTCAAGGCAACAAACTAGCATAGTGAATTGGGCAAGTTCTTAACTGCAACGTAAAATGCCATTTTGCACACTGAAGAAGATTAACACCACTTTAACCCATCTTACAACAGCCACGAGTCTAACAAACAAAACGCTCTGCCTGGCTCACTCATGAGTGTCTGGAAACGTTATAAAACAACTTTATAAGCAGCTTTAGCATTAGCTTGTTGATTTCCCACTGCACATGCGAAAGCCCAAAAGACTCGGCTGCCGACTCCAGCGGTTCAAGCCGACAAAAGCAACAAGTGAGGATCGACTACTGATGGTGAAGAACAATAGAAACTGAAAGTTGTTGAAAGAAAATGGTTTGGGAATGTATTTTTTAGCGTTTTTCAAAAAATATAATTCACTCGTAAATAAATGGGATTAAAAACGACATCGGCGATCGAGTCTTTTGGGCTTTCGC
Source organism: Odontamblyopus lacepedii (assembly GCA_034769755.1). Classification (NCBI taxonomy): domain Eukaryota; kingdom Metazoa; phylum Chordata; class Actinopteri; order Gobiiformes; family Gobiidae; genus Odontamblyopus; species Odontamblyopus lacepedii. The sequence continues at coordinate 12,802,765 of CM068355.1, read as the reverse complement.
ATTCGCAGTGGGAAATCAACAAGGTAAGGCTAAAGCTGCTTATAAAGTTTCCAGACAGTAATGAGTGAGCCAGGCAGAGCGTTTTGTTTGTTAGACTTGTGGCTGTTGTAAGATGGGTTAAAGTGGTGTTAAGCTTCATTGGTGTGCAAATTGGCATTTTACGTGGAAGCTAAAAACTTGCCCCCATCACTACAGTAGCTTGTTGCCTTGACAGATTCACTGCCACAGCGAGATCTCCGCTGAGGCAACACTGATCTGTGCCGTTTTTTGGCTTCTGACAGAATTCGACCACCTCTAGCAACAGAATTTAGCTTCAAACATGCCTGAGTTCCCCTTTAAATCAGATGTAATGTAACAATAACTGAAATATCATTGACAGAACTTCTCCTTGCATACAGACAAATCCATTAACCTACCAAAAATATAACAATATCGTACCGTGAGATGCATATCCTGGTAATGTTGTAGTGGGAGATTTGGAGATCGATGTCTAAGACTGGCCCTAACAATGTAAAAAGCACATTTACATTTGTCACATTTTAAGAAATGGCAATGCACTTTCAGCTCCCACAGATGAATGCTGTTATTGTGTCCTTGGGCAAGACACTTAAGCAGACCTTGCCCCCAGTGTGACGCACATTCGTACACTGGTGTATGAATGTGGGTGTGAATGGGTGAGTGGTTTCTTGATTTAAAGTGCTTTTGAAGGTGGAATGTGCCATATAAAAATGTGACCAAACACCATTTACGTTTATCAGAATTCTCATGAAATAATGTTGAGAAAAAGAAAATGAAAAAAGGTTAAGATAAATTGGATAGCGTTCCCGGAAGTAAATTTCTCATTACTTTTCTCCATAGACTTTCTAAAAGAAATTATATTAAAAGTTTGAAAGCTTCTCAGGCATAATCAGCTACATGGTGACTAATGAGCACAAGATCTATACTTTTATTTCAAATCTTTTTATGAAACTTTATAAAACCGCCAAGTCATTAAAACATTTCGTTGAATCTTGCATTTTAAATGGTCTTTTGGCCTTAAAACAACCGTGTTATGGATATTAGCACGCAGCTAGTTCGCCTCCATGATGCCTTTGAACTCTTAATATGCGAGTTCTTCTAAAAGTCTAGAGGAAAAAATCAATGGGAAATATACTTCTGCGTATACTTGAGCTCCACTGAAAGGACTTAAAGGTGCATTATGTAACTTTTTTTTTGGCTGGGAGGTCCATCACCTGCTTTTTTCTATGGATTTGTCTTTGCTCTGCCTGGAATGTTCCACAATATGACATTAAACATCTCTACGTTACATTTATTCAATTACAGAAGCTTTGATACTTCTTTATAGCTCAAAATTACATAGAAAAACAGGCATTCTGACTGAGTGGGGTCACCTTACCACAGATCTGACCTGTAACTTGATCTGGTAGCATATTGTGAAACATTCTCGACAAAGCAATAACACCTCCACCAGAAAAGTTACACAATGCGCCGTTAAAATAAAATAGAAAATAAAATAGAAAACAAAGCAATCCGATTATTCTTATTTTTTTATTATTATCATCTCTTCTATTTTTATACTTTATAAAGTCTTTGGTAACCATGAAGAAGTGACTCTAGTGAGCTCAAAATCAAGTGTCTGAACGGCGCAGAGCCTTGGACACTCATATTCTGGTTTTTGAAGGCTAGACTCTTTCTAAAGACGTCTGCATAGTCTTCAGTGATGTGATTAGTTTTACTGGAACTACACATAAGACCCTATAAATATAAAATAGTGAACTAAGAACCTTGCTGTTCATGCATATAAATGTATACAGTACAACTAATGAAAAGAGTCCCAAGGCTGGAAAGAAGAAGAAATGCATACTGAAGAATATAATTATTTTTACTACTGAAGAATATAATCATTTTTTACTACTTATTATAAATTCATAGTGTGTCTTTAATATATGCCTTGTAATGAAGAATGTAATCATTTCTACCAGCCATTATAAAATTCATATTGTGCCTTTAACATCTATGTGACAAAGAAGTACTGTGCTGGCTCCCAGCTGGCCCACGGAGCTTATCACTAGGCAGGATGCATATGTATCTTTGTGTGCAGACTCAGTGTGGGAAAACGTATGTCTTGCGAGGTCATGGAGTCACGTGAGGTCTGGCTGTGAGGAGACGACAGGAACACCAAATATGGGAAGGAGATGGAGTCAGCTGGACGCGGAGAATGTTTAGTCATAGATTCATGAATATTTATAATGCTTGTCTTTTAATACTGGGCTGAAAGGGGTGTGTGCGTTCTGAAGTTGTGCCTAACCTAAGACGCATGTAGATCAGGGATCTACAGTGAGCCCATTTCACTCGCATTTGCGAGCAAATATTTCGTCGTGCGAACGAGGAAAATAAAACAGTCGCACCTGTGCGAGTGCTTCTGCAGCACAATAAGGAGCTGCGCACAGACACAACGTGACAAGTTAAACGTTCTACATGTATCAAACATTATGGGCACACTCACACTAGGACTTCAGAATCGTGCCCAAGCCTGGATCGCCCCTAAAGCGCGACACGCCCAGCGCGAGCGCAACCGAACACCTCCGACCACGCACGACCCCAGCATACGAGCTCCGGGTGTGCGGCGATATCACTCATACGAACAAACTCCGCTTCAAAACACACCCACGCCCCCTTAACCGAGGAACGGCCCCGCAGCAGGACCCACACCTGTCCCACCACAGTAGACACCCCTGTGCCGCTGGACTTCCCTCTCTAAAGCGAGAGCTTTGTCTCGGTCTAGGACTCGAGCGCATTTGGACTCTGTCTCGTCACGGACTCAAGGTCTGAATACTGAGTGCATCATATTTCATTACGGCCGCTGCTGTCGCCAATAAACTTGTACCAGTGTGCGGGACCTGTGTGCTGGAGCCCGCGGACACTGCACCGCCAGCGCGCAGCTTGTCCACAGCTCCACCCTCAGCGTGCGTCACAGGGCAGGTTAAAAAAACTAATTTTATGTCAGTGTCCGCACAGAGCAGAGCTACGGCACAGAGCAGGCGATATGTGGGCTGAAGTTTGCCAAAGAAAATGCCAAATTAATCTGTTTGTCACAACTCCAGGAATTTGAAAATACAGGTTTAAAAATTCTACCCATTTTATTCACTTTGAAGCAGTTTTGTGTAAAGTGCCAGTGGAAGTTCTCTTAAAGAAGAGGTTCTCAAACTGTGGGTAGTGTTGTGTTTTAGTTTTAGTTTTTCCTCGAGTGATGCAGAAAAGAGGGAGCCACTGTCTGTGTGAATGTTCTTGTATGTTAGCTTAGGTCCAAAAAGGGGTGCAGAGTGTTTCAGTGCAGTACAGTCGGTTTGGCTTATTTTAAGTCTAAATGAATATTAATCAGATAAAATGGAGATAGACTGATTAAAACACAGTGATTGTGCAGGAAAAGTACAGTCATAATTCTTCTGTGTTTTTTGTATAAAATTCATTCATTCAAGTTGGTGTGCGCAAGTTCTGCACTGTAATAAACGTTCAAAACTAAAACCTATTTGTGCCCCCATTTGTTTTTCTGTGCTCCTAAAATTTTTGACTTAGGAGCACATGTGCTCCTGAAAAAAAAAAGTTAGTGTAGAGCCCTGATGTAGATTGTGTGCTGTTTAGGGACCCTTCAAACCCAGAGCTCTGCTTAGAATTGTACTGTCAGGGATTAAACTTTGTTAATTTGAATCCATTGAATCTTGGTCGTCTCTCCTTGATACTGAACACGCACGAAAGAAAAGCTGCATAGGACGCAGGTTTTTTCCTTCAGTACTCAAGTGTAGCTCTAAAGGGGCTGGAATGGGTGTTCATATGTGAAACATTCCAACTGTGTTCATTTTGTTCATTAAAGTATTTTTAGTCATAGTTTTCAGTGTGATATTTTTCGTAAAGTAATCATCCAATAGACTACATACATTTCTGTGTCCAAAGAGTGCGTCTATACAAGTCCCAAGCCAATGTCATAATTTAACAGAGCTAAAAGATAAAAAATATTCTTTCTGGTTGACTCAAACTACCACACATGTTTGTAGACTAAAACAAGCCCAAAACTAAAAATAATTAGTTGAATAAATTGCAACTTAAACGAAACATCTTAACATTACATTCAAAACATTCATTTGAGAAGCACCATCAGAAAACATTTGCACCCAGGTCACAATCAATGAAAATAACATTGATTGCCAAGGTATTAAACAATAGATATTAAAGAAGTGGGTTTTATATTGATTTCATAAAATGACATGATTGAAGGAATTGCCCCAATATGAAAAAAATTAGAAGAGTAAAAGCCCATATTGGGTCATTCCACCTCAATTCACCCCCAAAAATTGCTATTTGAACCCTCACATTGTCCAATTACAAAGAAAATCGGTGTATGGGTAAGTCATAGCCAAGAAAGCCAAAATCTCCAATATTAGCATGATTGGAGTAACGGTTGCTGTGACGTTTATTTCATTTTTTCACTTTTTGCGAAAATTGGCGTGAATTTCAATTGCCGCAGAATTTTAGATTGTATTTACTTAACAACTGCTGGTCCGATATCAAAAATTAAAGTATCTGTGGAAAGGGGAAATCATACCTTTTTCAGGGTTTGGGTGGTCCCTGCGACTTATACTCAGGTGCGACTTATATATGAAATTGAATTGAATCAAAAATGGGGGGGGAAATCGTTATGTTTTTTCATTTTGGTTTTAGAGAGTTGTTTTTTTCGTTTTCTTATTTTTGGTTCTATACTGAAAAACCAATGAACGAATGATACACTGATTCTTCTCTACTCGGTTGTTTTTATTACTATAACTTCTATAACTTGCCTTTCAAGATGAAATGTCAGTTCTTGGTGTCTGATCTTATAAAATAAATTTACCCAAACGTGCAAATTAAATGTTTGTTTTTTTTCTTCTTCATTGTGCATTTTTTGGCTGGTGCGATTTATACTCCAGAATGACTTATAGTCCAGAAAATATGCTAATCCAAATCTCCAAGACACTGCTGTCACAATATAGAAACACAAAGGAGGAACTAATACAGATGGTTATAAATAACTAAGAAGCTACATAAGAGGTCAGAGAGTAATTAGAGAACGTACATTTGCAACTGCAGTGCAAACATGTGGGCTCTCTATGTGCGATGCACATTTTACACATAATTTACCAGAGATTGAGGGATAGGTCTTAATTCTATACCAATTTCCTGAAATATGGAGAGAAAAAAAAATCCAGATTTTTTTATATGTTGAAGTAGACATATATGGCTATTTTTTCTACTGAGGTCGGGTGTGTCCCTTATTGTCAATTTCAAAACATAGAAAACATATGAGAAGATTAATCAAATGAAGGACAAGTTTTAATGAGAATGAATGCAAAAGTTTTAAACAGAAGCCTTGCACCTAAACATTGCCCTCCACAGCCTGTTCTGTACCCACTTTCATCAGAACGATTGAGTTATAATTGCAGACCTGTCCCATATGTTGGACAGCTCAGTGCTCAGTCCTCAGACGCTTTGGTTCACTCTCAGAGCCAGCAGCACCTTGTTAGAACTCGAACTCCGCTGTGCCACACAGAACCATGTCATTTCATGAATGATCTCATATTCCTTGTGATTGCCCATAGGCGTTTGGAACTGAGAGCCTGTCGTCAAAATTACACTGGATACAAAATGTGGCCCTTTTCAACACATGCGTTTTTGGCTCTCCACTCCAAATGTGCTCAAATTAAATTGTGTCTGCTCTAATAAAACAGGGTGATTTTGTTGAAATAAGATAATATGTTGTGTGGGCTTGTTTGATGAATGTAGAGGCTATTGTGTAGAATGCATTGTTTTAAAGCTGCTACGGCAACGGGTCTCTCCATTTTACAAAAGGCAGAAACCACCTGCACTCACTAACATTTACAGACCTCTTTTTTTAATTTGCACTATGAGAGGTGAGTAGCAGTGTTGGGCAAGCTACTTGTAAAGTGCAGTGAGCTAAGCTATCAGTTACTTGACAATAAATTAAGCTTAACTACCCAAAAGATACCACCTATAGAAATGTAGCAAGCTAAGCTACACAAATGTAGCAAAAGTAGTGAACTATATCAGAAGCTACTTCACACTGTACCAACCTAATGTCACATCAATTCACAACGACACATCAGATCCCTTCATTAAAGAAACATTCATTTATTAAAGTCAGAAACATAAGGCCAGGGTGTATGGTCAGTGGACTGGCCTCCTTGCCCTCGGCCTGTCTCCACCATCCTGTGTGTGTATTTGTGCGAGTGTGTGTGTGCGTAGGTGTGTGTTTGTGTGTTTGTGTTAGGGCTGGGCGATATGGACCAAAAAATATATCTCGATATATTTTGCTATATCTCGATATACGATATATATCTCGATATCTTTACAGGAAAAAATACAGCCCCCCCAAACTACTGCAAAAACAAAAAAACAAATTTTATCTGATTAATATTCATTTAGTACTGCACTACTGCACTCTGCACCCCTTTTTGGACCCTCACCCACAGTTTAAGAACCTCTTCTTTAAGAGAACTTCCACTGACACAAAACTGCTTCAAAGTGAATAAAGTGCAGGATTTTTAAACCTGTATTTTCAAATTCCAAACTGGAGTTACATTCTCTTGTTTTAAAGTGGTATTTAGTCTCTGCACATTTACCAAATCAAACGCACATTGTGACAAACGGATTTATTTGGCATTTGGCACAGGCTGCAGAGAGAAGCCCGCACGCTCCCGCACACCGGGATGAGTTTAATGGCAACAGCAGCGGCATTAATGAAAAATGACCGCACTCAGTATTCAGACCTTGAGTCCATGACAAGACCGAGTCCAAATGCGCTCGAGTCCGAGACAAGACCAAGACAAAAGCCAAAGCTCTCGCTTTGTCCAGCGGCACGGGGTCTCTGTGAGTGGTGGGACAGTTGTGGGTCCTGCTGTGGTGGGACAGGTGTGTGTCCTGCTGCGGGGCGCTCCTCGGTTAAGGGGGCATGGGTGTGTTTTGAAGCGGAGTTTGTTCGTATGAGTGATATCTGAGCACACGTGGAGCTCGTACGCTGGAGTCGTGCGCGGTTGGAGGTGTCATGTGGTTGCGCTCACGCTGGGCAGGTGCATTTAGAAAGTTTAACTCGTCACGTTACGTCTGTGCGCAGCTCCTTATTGTGGCCGCAAAAGCACTCGCACAGATGCGCCTGTTTCGTTTTCCACGTTCGCACGACGAAATATTTGCTCGCAAATGCAAGTGAAATGGGCGCACTGTAGAGCCCTGGTCCTAGTCCTGGTTTAGTCCGCGGCCGAGCCCCGGGCTCTGCGGCCGCATTTAGTCCTGGTTTAGTCCTAGTCCTGGTTTAGTCCGAGCCCAGCTCCGCGCTCCGCGGAGGAGCTCGGGGGACAAAAGCAGGAGGCGGAGGCGAGCGCGGCACAGAGAAGGCAAAACAAGCGAAGCGGCGAAACCAGAAGTAAACATAAGCATTATAGCGATATATCGATATGTCAGAATTCATATCGAGTTTCAAAAATATCTCGATATATTTTAAATATCGAGATATCGCCCACCCCTAGTTTGTGTGTGTGTCCGCTCCATCACAAAGCCGCCAGAGAGAGAGCAGCCGAGCGAGTGAGTGAGAGGGAGAGAAGCCACAGCGCGGTCAGGTCTTGGTCAGGTCTTGGTCAGGTCTTGGTCAGGTCTTGGTCAGGTCTTGGTCAGGTCTCTTGGTCAGGTCTCTTGGTCAGGTCTTGGTCAGGTCTTGGTCAGGTCTCTTGGTCAGGTCTCTTGGTCAGGTCTTGGTCAGGTCTTGGTCAGGTCTTGGTCAGGTCTTGGTCAGGTCTCTTGGTCAGGTCTCTTGGTCAGGTCTCTTGGTCAGGTCTCTTGGTCAGGTCTTGGTCAGGTCTTGGTCAGGTCTCTTGGTCAGGTCTCTTGGTCAGGTCTCTTGGTCAGGTCTCTTGGTCTCTTGGTTTTTTGGGAGTTGGCCTATCTGAACATGCAGTATTATTCAGCTTAGACCGAGAGAATAACTTGTTTAAGGTTGTTTAAGGTTGAATGAAGTGGCCATTATTTAACCCCGTTTATCCTTGTTACACTCCACCCATTTCCATAACGCGGCAGCTTCGTAAATCTAAGGCTGAACGTTCAAAACATTCTGTTTTGGCAGTACTGTAGCTCCCCATGAAGCACCCTACGCACAGCACATAGGGCACCAAGCGCTTTGGGGGGCACCATCACAGGCGTCTCAGTGCCCACCCCCCACTCCTCGCTTTCATCTGTACAGAACAGCCGCTGGAGATTGCCTGAAATTTCTCCCCATTACGAATTTGAACATGGATTTGACCCAGATCGTCCGCACTAAAGACGAGCTAAAGTCTCCAAACGTGGCGCCCTGTGTTCGAACATCAGGCAGACGCGCACAACTGAGCCCTGCCCCTATGTGCACGAGCCTGACTCTGATTATTGTGTTTCACAATCAAACAGAGTCTAATGCAGAGAAAACCTGTCAGTCATGTCCTGGAATTTGTAGCTTTTGGTGACGCTATGTCCTACTTGATCAAAAAAATAGTGTAACTACAGGAAAGTTACTTCATTCATAAAGCTTAAATGCTACGGTCAAGCTACTGGAAAATGTAGTTTAACTAATAGCTTTAGCTACTGCCCATCACTGATGGGTAGAGCAAAAAAATGATACCCAAGGAAGAGTAATGTTACTTCAAAATGATATTACTCAAGTAGAAGTACAAAGTAGTGGTTCAGGGAATTGCTGAAGTATTCGGGAAAAGTACAAGTCGGAGTAAATGTTGGAACATAGCATCTGATTTATAATATAAAGTTAATTAAGTTAAGAATGCACTTACAGTGGGAAAAAGTAGGAGAGTAAGTATGCTATTAGAAAAGTACAACTTCTTTAAAAAGTTACTCAAACACTCCCCACACGCTGTGAATCAGTACTGCCCTTTTGGAATTGTCTGGACTCTAATATGTCAATGTATTCAAGAGCATTTGACAGTTCCAGGAAGGACATAAACTTCACATTTTACTTATTTGTATTTGAGCTATAAGCAGCCTGGACTGTGGAGGCTGACGGAGCTTCTGACCACACAACAACAGCAACAGATACAACAGAATACAGAAGCTTCCTTTTGCCAAAAACAGCTCAGCCAAAGCCCATAAAACCAGCCACAATTGATACTCTGCAGTGACATCACGCTGGGGTGTTCTGCATGTATGTGTATGGCAGAATGTTCAGCAGTTAACATGGTGACACAATGCACACATTAGCAAACACTGCCAAAAAAAATGCAAAATGGATTTAAACAACACAGTCTGGAAAAAAAGGTGAGAGTGACTAACTGAAAAATTATTGGCTCATGTTTGTTATTTGAGGGACTTGAGAAACAGTAAAAATCATCTCACCTATTGCACTTCCAGCTAAACCATCTATTTGTAGTCCGAATGTGTTAATGTGTTACAAAGGCTCAAACAGAGCATGCCTACTGTTAGCATCACACCCCCAGGAAATCAGCTGCAAAGTATCAAAACATAAAATAAAATCATACCAACATTATTATCGGTGTACCCGCTTGTGTACTATCTGAGTTAAGACAACACAGGCATATTCAGGGCATCATCTGCGAGTTAAAAACCAGAGAAGATCTAAAAAGAACAGTGAGCTAAAGCACTCTGACCCTAAGCCTGCTCATGTAAAACCAAACACAGTGCAACTTCTAAAAACAGCAATAGTATCTCAGCTTGTGACAACAGCACAACCATCTCATTACTCTCTCCAAAAAGTACCAGGCAAATAAACTCCAGGCATAAACAACCATATCTAACCAACGCTGTATAAGCCAAAAGCAGTCGTTCAGATCATCAAAACGCACCATAGCTCATCTCAAAAGCTTTACAGTAAAACCTGCATGTATAGGGTGACCAGACGTCCCTATTTTCCCACTTTTGAGTCCTCTGTCCCAGCAGATTTATACAAAACCAGTGATTTGTCCCAGATTTATACAAGAAATGTCCAAGTTGTCCCTATTTTTGACCAATTTGATCTAAACCAGGACTAAACTAAGACTAAACCAGGACTGTATCAACTCTAAACCAGGACTAAAACAGGACAATCACAATTTTTGACTAATCTGATCCCTGCCAACAGTAAAAAGGAGCGTACATTGTCACTTATTTTGCCAAAATACAGAAATCCATGTTCACGAATTATCATAAAGCAAAAAATGCAGCGTCAGAAGTCCCTCAGATCATGGCTGACACAAGAATGCACAATCTTACACACTCACGCACAGTTTTATTTAGGGAGTGACTACACAAACGGAGTTTTCGTTTTCCTATCTTTTTTTTTTTCTGTGCAGACTGTGTGCGCATGTGTGGGAAATAGTCTATATTCCCGTATTCCTGTTTGCATTAAAAAAAAAAAACAGATTCAATTTGATTTCAATCTTATTAGAAAAAGAATCTTATTAGAAAGAGAATTTTTAACATTTAACTTATTTGTTTTTAGGGTTGGGGTTAATGTACGGGTAAAGGTGAGGGTTAGTGTCGGGTTAGGTTTAGGCATAGGGGTCAAGTTAAGGTTGGGGGGTTAGGGGTAGGATTAGGGTTCGGCAGGGGGTAAGAGTCCGGTCAAGGTTGCTTGGGGCGAGGTTGCTTGGGGGGAGGTTGCTTGGGGGGTCAATGTCAGGTTAGGTTTAGGCATAATGGTCAGTGTCAGGTTAGTTAAGGTTATAGTTTAGGGTTAAACAGGGGGATGAAGGTCAGGTTAAGGTTAGGATTAGGGTCTGGTTAGGGGTTAAGTTTAGGTGGGGGGTCAGGTTAGGTTTAGGCAAAAGGATCTAGACTAGGGTTCGGCAGGTTACGGTTAGTTGGGGATCAGGGTCAGGTTAGGTTTAGGCAAACCCTGTGGAAAATGTGAAGTCTCTGGAATCTGCGAGAATCTGTTTTTCTAGCTTTTGCATAAAAAACAGACTCCGTTTTCGTAGTCACCGCCTCTTATTTATACCAACCAACTCAACCCAGGTGTGTCCTAGTTTAGAGTTCTGAAAATCTGGTCACCCTACGCATGAATACAATTGAAAAGCGCCTACCTTTTGGTGAGACTTCTGGGTTGTCTCTGTCCGAGGACGCAGTGTCTAAAACAAGCAGAATCATTTTATAAACAATGTGAATCTAAAATAGTCAGATTATAATAAAGACTTACAGATCTTTGTCGACCCAGGCAGCAGTTCTAAATCCATCTGAGCGTCCTTCATCACGGTGCTGTCGTCTGTCAACTCAACGTTCAACTCACTTTTGTCTCCAGTGCTTTTAATTGCCTCATTTGTTTGTATTAGACTGAATAATAAACTGAATTAATAAACTTTTAACTGTGGAGAAACTTCTTAAAGTTTAATGCAAGTTGATTAAAAACAAATAAATCCAAAATGAGTAGCTTTAATTTAATTTGTTGCTTGAAGCTGGTTCTGAAAAACTGCTGCAGCACAGTTCAGGACCACGCCTGATCCATGGAAGACAAGTGAAGCTTCTTCTAGTGGAGTTTTAGTGGCAGATGGCAAACAGCTACTGGTGAATTAGCGCCACCAACTGATAAGGAGTGTGAACTGAAATGCAATTTACTTATAACAAAAAAATTTAATTAAAAAAATACATAAATAAATAATATTACCAATAACAACAGTGATCAAATAATAACTAAAGCAAAATTATGAATCAAATCTTGTTTTAATCAAATGAATATCCCTGACAAACTTAAATAAAACTTTGAAACTACTATTTCTTGGGTGCTGCTGTCAAATTACATTTGCTACAATCCATAAATGCATGTGCTCTTGTTTCTGGTTGGCCACAGTTGTCGCAATGCTGCGATTATGTTTTCCTATTTTATGTGATGTATAATTTAATCCTGAATGTCCAAACCTTAACCTAGAAATTAAAATATCTGTTTTCCCATTGTATAGACCTCATTGATCCCACGTTTTTTTTTTAGAATTTTATGGTTCCACCAACCTCCACAGAGATAAATCAGCCAACAGGACTCAGTCTGTAAGGAAGAATCAGCCAATAGGATTCAGTCTGTGAGGAGGAATCAGCCAATAGGATTCAGTCTGTGAGGAAGAATCAGCCAATAGGATTCAGTCTGTAGGGAAGGGGGCGGGACTATCCCAGGAGTGACAGGTGCATGTTGCCACAGCAGGGAGGGAGTATTTCACTATGAAGAAACAAATGATGATTTTAACTCATCTTACCTTTTACAATATGAGTGAAAATATGTGTGTAATTCTATTTTATTCTGATTTATTTATTTAGTTAGTTATTAGTATTATTATTTAGTATTTTGTCATTATGGAGATGCAAATGCCTGGAATATTGTATTTCTCAGTTTGGCATAAACTTAAGTTATGTGTGTTTTAGCGGTTCAAAAATACCTTGAAAAAAAGCATTGTTACTGTGATGGGTTTGCCTCTCCACAGATCTGACCTGTAATAGGCTCTATTCACGCTTACGGTTAGGAAACATGCGGATGACGACTTCCGGTGTAATTAACGACACTGGGCACGTGATAAAACCGTGGATTCAGCAGCAACGTCTCCACAACCTGCCAAAGCTATAGGGGACGTGACTCTAATCACATCTTTAATGTCACTTACATGCATCAAAGAGGCTTTTTTCATGAAATTAGACAAATTATAATACACAAATGAATAGGCAATTTATAAAAGGCAAAAATAAAGAATACAATAATATCTAGATGAAGAAAACCAGGCCATTTTCTCAGTTTTCCCAGATTTTGTCAGAGTTACCATCGCCAACACAGCCCAAAGGAAGTCGTCGTCCACATTTTTCCAAACGACTTCCGGTGTCTCCATGGAGGTGGGAGTTTAATGCCATATTGTGAAACATTAGAAGAATACCAGAACACCAGAATCCACACAAAACCTTTAAATCACAATTTTCTTAGCGCTCAGGAGACACTTTCAGTCACATTTGATGCCCAAGCTTCAATTTATGTGCTTCTTCTGAGAGTTCACACTTCACTGATTGGCTAAATCCTCCTGCCCTTTACTCGGATATTGAAAGGGTTTGACCAGTAAAAGAAGAACGTCGTGTTTGAGATTGGTGCTATTATATAACTGGTACACATTGTTATACACGCTAAATATTACATTGTCTTTAAAACAATAGCATAGTCTTTGTGTGAGGCTGAAAACCTCTCTTTGAAAACCCTTCCAAAGCCGCTTCAAAAACGAGTCAATCACAAGGTGTCAATCACTCCGGCAAATCGCGAATAATTCTTCATCCGCAAATATGTCCTCTTCATCACATCTCTACATCTGCTCCGTGATTGGCACCGCTTAAATGTTTGATGGATTATTTAGCAGATAGCGGCGTGCGTCCAGTGCTGACCCCATGGTGCGCTCCTCTGGGACGGAAAAAAACACAAATCGATCATTAATCTGTTTCGTCGAGTGTGGAGAGGAATAACAAAGACTAAGAGTAAGATCATGTATTCCACTTAGCGCCACCTGAACATGCAATCTGTAAAGCTCATTTATAAAGATGTAGATGTAAGGTTTAAAAAGCCCGCTGCCCGATCATAGCAACACAATCTTATATTACACAAAACTGATTCTTATGAGCTTTTAATCAGTTATAATTAGGGCTGTCAGCGTTAGCGTCAGCGTTCGTCCCTTCTACACATCTGTATTCAGCTCCTCTGGCTGTTTCGCTTTCGAATGGCCTTCTGGACTTTTGAATGGTTTATTTGACTTTAAAAAACTTCCAGACGCTACAATTTACAAGTCAAGAGTTAAATGCAGCCTGTGTCAAGCAGAGTTTCAGCACCAGCGAAGTACGTCTAGTCTAAGGACTGGAGCGTCCCAGCCAAGAGCCTCAGATCTGTGGATAATCAGAACGCAAAGAAAATAACTACAGCGATTGCTAAATGAGTAATAATTGCTTTACATTATGGCTTTAAAACTGTCTTGAAATGCAAAATAACACAATTTTAAACATGCAATTCACAACGCGATTCCATAGTTAATCACGATTAACTATGGAATTTCTGATCTTAATCGAGATTTAAAAAATAATCGTTTGACAGCCCTAGTTATAATGTAGTTATCGCTTCAAAAACATACCTGAAATTGTGTTCTGTTCCATTCCATTTACGTAATCTTTTATTATTAGTCGGTCTGCATCTCCAAACCTCAAAATGCTCTGTTCCACCTTGTGTCATTTTCAAGTCAGCAGATTAATTTTACCTTTAGTTCAGTAGAGTTTGGCCATGCACCTTCACTCGAATCATTCTGATTATTTCAACACTGGAACTGAGTGTAAAAACACAGCACCTTCTTGTGAGTAAAAGAGAAATTCAGCTCTGTCAACTGGACAAAATTTAGTTTTGTTTTGTTTTTTGACAGTTGAATTTCTCTATTGCTCTAGGTCCTACCTGGTCGACTGAGACTTCACAAACTTCTTGACATAGTTTACTGCAGTGCGTCTAAAGGTAAGAAATGGGGCAGGAAAAAGTCTTGTGTTTTTTTCTTATTGTACTTATTTAATGCTGTGTGTGCATGCGGTTTTGGCTGGGCCTTTACTGTATAGGGAAGAAGGTTGGGTATGTGTTGATGTTTTGCGTTTCAAGGTTTCAGGTTTACCCTAATGAAGTGTCACATAGAAGTCAGGGTTATACAATTCCCGTTGTAAATTGTACATGTACAGTCTCAAATTGCTCCTAAGAGACAAATAAACTGTCTGTCAGCGTTAGCGTGTTAATTGTGACTAGATTAATGCACAATCCATAACACAATTTTTTTTTTATCATGATTAGAGTTCGCCGGCCTTTTGTCCCTTGATTTTTTTTTTTACTCGTGGTTAGTTCGCTGACTTTTCGTCTCTTCTACACATTAGTAGGCAGCTCCTCTGGCTGTTTCACTTTCAAACTTCAGAGCGTCGTGTTTCAGTAAACTTACCGCCGTGATGGAGAAACAGACGCTTCTGGACTTTTGAACTGTTTATTTTACTTTAAAAAACTTCCAGACGCTACAATTTACAAGTCAAGAGTTAAATGCAGCCTGTGTCGAGCAGAGTTTCAGCACCAGTGAAGTACGTCTTGTCTACGTTTGCACCTCCGAGCCAAACCCCCGGGTGCAGCAACCGGAGCATTTCAGCCCAGCGAACCTCAGATCCGACAAACTAACATTTGGCAGAGTCGCCACAGACCTGTGGATAATCACACGGCAAAGAAAATAACTACAGTGATTGCTAAATGGGTAAGAATTGCTTTACATTATGACTTTAATAGTCTTGAAAGTCTTGAAATGCAAAATAACACAATTTTAAAGATGCAATTCAATATGCGATTAATCACTATCACTAACTATAGAATTTCTGATCTAAAAATGTATTTGTTTTGACAGCACTAAAATAAACGCTTAGAAGAATGCTTAGAACTGAATACAAAGACTAAAAGAGTAAAATGATAACACATTTTCATTAGATTCCCTCATACACAATCATATTAGTATAATCCAAGTAGATGTGGTAACAGACAGTGCAGAGACGTAAACACCACATCTGCTTTGCATTGTGTAAACTCTTTGCCCGTACGAGCGTTGAGAGAGCGGATAATAAAGCCATTGTGAGTGGAGGTGCCCCAGCTCCCTGCACCAGACCTGCTCCACATTTGTACAGCCTCTGCTCCTGCTGCTCAGGTGAACAGCTGGACGGTGAATATTTGGCTGCTCGGAGCACAGCCCGGCACAGGCAGGCACAGCTGGCTTTTAAGAGGCAGAGCTGAGAGGAAGCCGCCGGGAGGTCACAGGCTGCCGGCCGCGAAGCAACCGCACCACCACCACCACCACCACCACCGCAACCCCACCCCCCCATCCCACCGCCCCTCTGCCTCTGCTGGAGCTGTGTGACTCTGCGCAGATGCTCGTCCTGCTCTGTTGCCCGCCACACTCAGACACCGCACGTCAGAATATTCACGCGAGGAAAGACTTCAAATCTCTGTGGCTCCGCGGTGGAGACACTCGCCAAACGAAACTCAACACATTAGATATTCTGCTGTTGTCCTGGAATCAATGAGACACACAACTCGCTGTGTAAAAGGTGTTGATAAAGCTGAGTGCAGACTTAAAGGTGCATTGTGTAACTTCAGCCGTCAAGTGCTCAAAGCAGCAGGTGAAATAGAAAGAACAGTAATAGAAAAAATGTAGGTAGAGCTTTTTAATGTCATCGTGTGGAGCAGTGACATTTCCGTGGAGAAATGCATTTGACAGATCAGGCACCAGAATAGTTTCACAGTGCACCTTTAAAAGACATTTAATCAGTTATAATATGACATTTTCTTAACTATATGGTTGAAATAATTTAGTATTCTGTTTCAAATAAGTCAGGAAATGTGAACTTATCAAAAGTCTGAGCTATGTTGTAATGTTTCCTAGTTAAAAACATACCCAGAGTGTGTTTTGTTTCATTCACACATGTTTAACACACAAACCCTGCAGATTTAGGCCAAGTTCTTCTCTCATGTGATGATACAGGAAGTGCTCCACTGTGTTTTGTAGACTCCATACAACTAATTTCAGCCCAAAAACTGCCAATCTCGACAAAACAAAAGGTAAAACATAGATTGTCAAATTGAAAACTACTGCCTCGTGACACCACAAGTTGGAACAGAGCATTTTAAGCTTTGGAAATATCAATTTTAGAATAAAAGTTTACTCAAACGTGTGAATGAAATAAAAAACACAACTCCTGGGTGTGTTTTTGATGAGGTAACATGGCTCAAAGCTCACACGAGTCATTTTAGCTTAATATAGCACTGTTTAATATTCACAAGGCGTTTAAGCTCATAGATATTTACAGCGTGCATACACCCTGTCATGAGCAGACTGCAGAGGGAAAACACTCAATACTGGTGTGTCTCTGCCTGCACTGCGTCCTTCAGCCTCGCGCTCCGAGTGCTCAAACAATAAAGTCAGCTTTAAATGAGCTCTCCAAGGCCTCCACCAGCCCACAGCAGCACAGAAGAGAGAAGGTGCCCTCAAAAATTCCACCCAAACGCTTGTCTTTCGCTCACAACACCACGCTTTACTACTGATAATTACCCACAGGATAGGTTACACCCGGGCAGCACAACTTTCAACCTTCACCTTGCCTCTATAACCTATTATACATGTGGAGTCTGAAAAGCGCCAGGCAAATACGATCAATAGCGTAAAAAAAAAACTCCTGTTAATTCTCGGGAAGTTTATCGACCTAAGTTCTCCGCTGGGACACCGGCGCGGCGGATGGGTCTTTTTTCCAGCGGCTTGTGTTTGCACTATCATTACAAAATAAGTCATAGAAGCCTGTCAGTCAGTCAGGGGAGGTTGGTTTTGATGGCGCCAAAGGAGATGGGCGTTGTCGGCAGGATCGCAGCCTCAGCACTCTGGTGAGAGTGATGAATAGTGAAAAAAGGGGAAGTGAGTGGCAGGGACACGGCGACGGGTGCTGCACCTGTCCCCGAGGCTCCGCAGTGGCCTGTCTCTGGACCACTGGCACCATCGCCGCACATCTGGCCCGCGGGCTGCTCTGCGCTGGCGGCACCGAGCGGATCTTTGATGCTCAATATGTCCAGGGAAAAAAGAGCTCGGAGCAGAGGTGGGAGGGAGGGACGGGCGAGTGCTTTTGGGCTTTTGGTAATTAAAAAACCTGGCGTCAAGTCACTTTAACAGATTTTTATTGTCTTAAAAACATGAAAAATACAACAAATTCATATTTTAGAAGATTCTTCACTTTCCCCAGCTTGCGAATTATTCACTGTGAAGAGTTAGAAATGCTCAAAACGTTCACAAACTACAGCGCGCTATTACAGCTAACAGCAACTAGCATGCTAACCGCACACGTCCTCATTATCGGAGAATAAACTGCTTCGTAATTAGATGCAGACAGCGCACACGTGACTTGTTTTGACCTCAAGAGCTGCGGTTTTAATCTCAAGATAAAGTTTGCCGTCCAAAGTTATTCCTCATTTTCCTCACACTTTCCGAGCGTCCTAATTATTCACTGCAAAGAGTTATAAGCATTTTTCTCAACTTTCAGAGACCAGATCTGACCTATTACTTCATTTGTCATTTCATTTTTTTATTCATGAAGGATGAATACAAAATAATTCTGTTTCCATACATCAACGCGAATGAAAAGGAGCAGAAAGAAGTATAGACGTGTAATATCTGCCTCCTTTTCACGCAAACTTAAACATTTCTAACACTTCAACAGTTCCAAATATGTTTAGAAACAACTTATTTACGTGACATACACAAGATTAAATACTTGGTAATGAACACAAAAGGACAGTTCATACTTCATACTTTTTTAGCATATCGTGTTGGACATTTCTTTTACACACTTGAGTAAACTGTGAAGCTTTGATATTTTCTTTTAAGATTTGTCTTGAAATTAAGTCATGTTATACTGTGAAACATTTTAGGACAAGTCGTAGCATCTCCATGGAGACAACAAGCATCAGAAATGTGACACACCTTTAGTGGTACTTCATTTCAGTGTCCAAACTGTATTCTACTGTGTAACTAAACAGTTTAATGATGATAACAGCTATGGTCTAAGCCTCATTTAAACTGCTTCACTCCTCTGGTATGAATTGTTTACCAGACCGACCAGAACCACACGCTTTGACAAAACTTTACAAAGTGGGTGTGATTGACAGGTGGATTAACCAATCAGAGAGACGCATCCTCCGCAGATTTTTACAGAATCAACAACCCAAACTATGACTTATCTCAGGTAAAAGCTACAGATTTTGTTCTGAATGTTACGAGAATTTTCCAAAAGAGATGTCAACCTCATTGGAGAGACACAAATTAGAGGTTGTGGTTGGAACGTTTCAAATTTGGATCATAGACGGTTTAAAAAAGTGGACTAAGTGAGTGTGACGTCACCCACAGCGTTCAGCGCCGCTCAAATGAAGCTCGTGATTACGGTTAAAGGAACGAATTTGGAGTCAGGCTCTATGTTACGAACAGGATTTTTTTGACGGACAAAAAAGAGACTTAAAAAAAATCAGCGGGTTCCTACAAACATTTGATTCATCTGATTCCATTTAGATCAGCATATAATTTACACCACAAAGAACAACTATTTTTATTGTTCCTACTATTAAAAAAGAAATCGGCTGCAAAGCGTTTAACTTCAAAGCCCCAAATGAACGGAACAATCCATCCTCCTCAATCGATCAATTACATCAGTCCACATGTTTAAGGCGTCAGTCTTCAAATACTTACAAACATCCTGCTCCTGTTTTCGATAATACATTTTTGTTTGATGTACTTTCTGATGTACGTAGAGTTGCTTTTTTTTCTTTAATAATTTATAGATACATGTGTGGGGATGGGAAATTCAGAGAGAAGTATGTATTTCAAAGGATCTTGTATTGAATAGTGTGAATGTTGACTGTGTGTTTGTCTTTTGTTTTTCTCTATTTTTATTTTTTTTTGTAAATGCTACTTTGTTGATGTACCTAGGACCCCCTCGCAAACGACATGTTACATCTCAAGGGGCTTTCCTTATAAATAAATAAATAAAATAAATGTCATATTAACTACTATGCCTCAACCGCCCTCGACTCCTCTCCAGCGAATCACAGCTCACTTCTGCCACGCCTCAATTTCCCAGAAGCCTGTTTGTCGCAGCCTATCCCGGCAACCCACTTTGTTCTAAATAACTCGACCCCACCCTCCCAACCCCGATCTGTTCTCTTCCAGACATAAGACGCCTACGAGGGGGGTCCCGTCCTGCTGGGCCATGTGAAGATTGAGACTGAACCCCCACCCTGAGTCTCAACCAAGCCGACCCGCCTCGTCTCAAAATAATAAACGCTTTTCGCTTCGCACATGTGCTGTTGACGTGAAATACATTTTAAGACTAAAATGACGAGGCTCACAGCAGCAGTTAAAGAGAGACGGACGGGAATATTCCAATGTCAATGGGAGCCAGGGTGAGTAGGAGCCGGAAGAGTGAACTTCCTGTTTGGAACGTGGTGACTAGCACGTTAGCTATGTTAATTTAAATACAGTCTATGGTTTGGATGGAGGATTTTCCCGTTCTTTTGCCTGGTTTGTGTCCCTTTTGGATTCAATCAGAAAGTAGAAGGGACTGGCTGCTCCGGCAAATGAACAGTACGGCCTGTCGTACTTCAGTAAGTCTGCACATGCTGATGAAAGACGAATTAATAGAAGTTTGGGCCAATTTATTTACTTTTATTCTTTAAAGTTTTACTCTATTTAATCCACATTTTCAGCTCCACAGCGCCCTGCCTAAAGACGTCACTCTGTTGAAGTGCACCTGGCTCTGGTCATTCTGTCCCCAAATTCCCACCCAGAGGAAGCATCTGTTTTCCATTCCCCAAACCGAATAAGGTACTTTTCATATGACTCATTTTATTACAGCCCTTATGCTTAGACGGGTCCACAGACTCTGCCCACAGCTGGCAAGAGTAACCTTTCAACGTCAAATCAAATATGAAACGGGCCAAATTGCACATATATCTCCATAATTGCAGTCTGACATTTGTATTCAATCAGCCGTGCGATCCTAAATATGGAAAGATCATTAGAACATCAACAATGGTGCGGCCGGAGTGAGTGACAGTCCCTCCCTGAGCTCTGAGGATTGGCCACAGAACTCAATGGCATTTCAAGTGCAAATGGAAATGTGAGTAAAACGTGTCTTGCTCCAGGGCAGATATGTGGCGTATAAGTTTTCGAGGTCAAAATAAGTCCACTGTGTTCTGTCTGCTACGGATGAAACGATATCCAACTCTCTCGGAACGATGTTTTCGCGATAAACACCTCACGGTACGGTATTTATTGCAATATTTTGGGAGTCTAACAAAACTGTGATCATGCTACGTTTTCCTTTCATGTATTCTGCGCTGAAACGAAGCAAAGGATCATGGTCTACGTAGTTCCCTCTGTTCTTTACTGCACCATAACTATTCAACTTGTAATTCGATAGACAGTATTATGATGCTCCACGATATTATTCTGAGATCTTTGACGATACGATACCACTATTTTTCTGCTATTGTTACATCCCTACTATCTGCAAACATTTTTCTTGTCAGAGAATCAGGAACTACACTTAGCATGCTAGTTTTTGTTAGCATTACCGTGATAAAACTCAAAAACTCATCACAGTGAATATCTAAAACGCTCAGAACGCATAAGGTGAGGAACAACTTTGGGCGACTGCAAACCGTAAAAAAATACACAATTTAAGAATAATATAAAAAAAAAAATGTGTTGTTTATAAACCAAGTATGTCTACTAATTGTCAGTTTGACATGGGGTCTTTTCAAAAATACACTAAACCTACAGATACCAACCTTGGCGTCATCATCGATTAAGATTTTAAGTTTGACAAGCAGATAAATGCAGTGGTTAAATCCACTTTTTATCACTTGCGGCTTTTATCCAGACTCAAACAGGTTTTATCTTTTAGTGATTTAGAGCGGGTGATCCAGGCTTTTATCTCGACACGTTTTGACGACTGTAATGCACTGAACACTGGTATGAACCGAGCAAACCCGTCACGCTTACAGTTAGTCATAGAGATCAAATCGCACCTATTTTTTCCTCATTGCACTGGCTTCCCGTTCATTTTAGACTTGATTTAAAAATTTTATTGTTTGTTTTTAAGGCACTTCATGGACGGGCCCCTACGTGCAGCTCAGACCTCATTATTCCTACACTCCTTCGCGTTCTGAGGTCTGAGGGCTCCAACTTTTCGTCCCCAAAGCGAAGCTCAAAAGTTGGGGTGACTGAGCCTTTTCTGTGGTTGGCCTAAAACTTTAAGAGCGCCCCCTTCAGTCGATTCTTTTAAGTCTCGTTTAAAAACACACTTTTACTCATTGGCGTGAGAATTGTGTGCTCCTCTGACTGTCTTTTATTGATTTTATTTGCTAGTTTTCTATTGCTAATTTAGTATTTTAAGTTTTTTTTTAATTGATTTTTATTTATTTTATGCTTTATATTAATTAATGTGTTAATTAATATTGTGCTTTGGAGACTTTGTGTTGGTAAAATGTGCTCTACAAATAAAGTTGGATTGGTCTGGATTGGATAATAATCTTCTTTTGTCATTTAAACTGTTTATTTGCTTATTGTGCCAAGATTATTTCTGACAAGTCTGATATTTTCGGTTCTTTTATGCAAAAATAACTACCTTCGAAGTGGAATTTTTCAGGTGAATTTTTAAAAACTTGACTGGCAGATCATTTTGCTTGATGTGAGATTGAGAAAAAAGTAAAACTGTCAGGAATGAGTTAAAACGTGGGTGATATTTTAGAATGACTACACCTTAATGAGCCTTAAAAAAGTATATAAAATACTTCATTCGTAAAGAACAAATAACTTATTAAGAAGTATTAGTAAGTACTGCATTAAGTGGTTATGGTATAAATGTAGTTATAAAGTCTGAATTAGAGCCTTTGTTAATTAAGATAAAGTTATTAAAAAGTGTTATTAAAATCAAATAATAATAAATAATCAAATTGTCAAAGAAAGTAATCTACCCAGACAAGTCAAAATCACATAAATCAAGATTCTGTTTTTTTTTTATTGTATTATTAGATCAGGTTTTATTTGTTCTTTTTAAATCTTATTCTCTTTATTTAGCTGTGAATTGGAGCAGTATTTGTATTGTTAAAGCTGGCTGCTGTTTTAAATGTAGTTAGTGCTATTGGCCCTTCATTAATTATACACATGCATCTGGCCAAAGGCGATACTGTCGTCTACAGTCAGGATGAAATATTGATAAGGCTCCCACTCTCACCCCATATTCCACCGTGTTAACAAATATGTTTTGTTTGCACAACAATTTGGATTCAATTATTCATCAAAATGCAGAGACGCCATTATCATGCAGAGGCCGACCTGAAGATCCCCGAACTGACGACAGACGAAGAGTGTCTCCTGCTCCATACATTATTGAGGGAGACGGAGAGAGAGACGGGAGTCCTACGGGTGCAGGGACAGAGGTATGTAGGAGCAGGGGGTCCTACGGGTGCAGGGACAGACGTATGTAGGAGCAGGGGGTCCTATGGGTGCAGGGACAGAGGTATGTAGGAGCAGGGGGGTCCTATGGGTGCAGGGACAGAGGTATGTAGGAGCAGGGGGTCCTATGGGTGCAGGGACAGAGGTATGTAGGAGCAGGGGGGTCCTACGGGTGCAGAGACAGAGGTATGTAGGAGCAGGGGGTCCTACGGGTGCAGGGACTGACGTATGTAGGAGCAGGGGGTCCTATGGGTGCAGGGACAGAGGTATGTAGGAGCAGGGGGGTCCTACGGGTGCAGGGACTGACGTATGTAGGAGCAGGGGGTCCTACTGGTGCAGGGACAGACGTATGTAGGAGCAGGGGGTCCTATGGGTGCAGGGACAGAGGTATGTAGGAGCAGGGGGTCCTACGGGTGCAGGGACAGAGGTATGTAGGAGCAGGGGGTCCTACGGGTGCAGGGACAGAGGTATGTAGGAGCAGGGGGGTCCTACGGGTGCAGGGACAGAGGTATGTAGGAGCAGGGGGGTCCTACGGGTGCAGGGACAGAGGTATGTAGGAGCAGGGGGTCCTACGGGTGCAGGGACAGACGTATGTAGGAGCAGGGGATCCTTCGGGTGCAGGGACTGACGTATGTAGGAGCAGGGGGTCCTACGGGTGCAGGGACAGAGGTATGTAGGAGCAGGGGGGTCCTACGGGTGCAGGGACTGACGTATGTAGGAGCAGGGGGTCCTACGGGTGCAGGGACTGACGTATGTAGGAGCAGGGGGTCCTACGGGTGCAGGGACAGAGGTATGTAGGAGCAGGGGGGTCCTATGGGTGCAGGGACAGAGGTATGTAGGAGCAGGGGGTACCTATGGGTGACGGGACAGAGGTATGTAGGAGCAGGGGGGTCCTACGGGTGCAGGGACAGAGGTATGTAGGAGCAGGGGGTCCTACGGGTGCAGGGACAGAGGTATGTAGGAGCAGGGGGGTCCTACGGGTGCAGGGACAGAGGTATGTAGGAGCAGGGGGTCCTATGGGTGCAGGGACAGAGGTATGTAGGAGCAGGGGGTCCTATGGGTGCAGGGACAGAGGTATGTAGGAGCAGGGGGTCCTACGGGTGCAGGGACAGAGGTATGTAGGAGCAGGGGGTCCTATGGGTGCAGGGACAGAGGTATGTAGGAGCAGGGGGTCCTACGGGTGCAGGGACTGAGGTATGTAGGAGCAGGGGGTCCTATGGGTGCAGGGACTGACGTATGTAGGAGCAGGGGGTCCTATGGGTGCAGGGACAGGCGCATATTTAGACAAAGGTGTTTTATTAAAGATTGAGATTCAGTCATTTCTAATTTAGTCATTTCTAATTCTAAACCACAGTCCAAATATGCTCACGTAATGAATAATGAAAGGCCTTTTTTATTTATCGTTAGTAAGACCAAATTAAACTGAATTTGATCAGTTTGAGGGGGACATTTTTTAAAGTATTAATTCATTTCTTTATTCTCATATCAGTCAGCCCAATAAAGGGTCCTACATGTAAGAGAATTTAAGTAATTTATCGTCCACGTACATCTCTCTGTTTAACATTGACTCACAAAAGTTATATTTACACCATGATCTACTCTTGGCACCACTGACACACCACGATCTAAACCAGGCCTGTCCAAACTATGGCCCTCAGAACAATTGTTTTGGCCCTCAGGTTTCCAGGTGAACTGACCCATCCTACCGCAAGCAGTACTTTTTACTGCATGTCTACCGTGGTCAAGCAAATGTAGTGTGACCTTCTGAGGGTCTAAGCCTGAACAAAGGTCTGGAGGGTCATTCAAACCTGTTATAAATGCACAGATTTGAATTACTCACTGTTCTGACCACGAGTCTAAGACCCTCGAGCGGCCCTCATGCTGGTCTGTGTTTTAATATGTGGCCCTCGATGAAAAAAGTTTGGACACCCCTGATCTAAACTGTGGCATATTGTGTATACAGTGAACCCTCGCTATAACGCGCTTCATCTTTCACGGCTTTTTTTTTTTTCTTTTTTTTTTTTTTTTTTACAGTGCATTGTGTTCTGAATCCTGATTGGCCAAGGGACTGTAGTCTAGAAGTGAAAAAAGGTGACATTGGTCTTTCACTTAGACCACTGAGTCGTGTTCTTTAGTCTGACAGAAGATGAAGCATCAGCACCGAGCTGTTTTCAGCGCAGTGTGTGCAGATTAGCCATGCGGTTTTAAGTTTTGTTTCTCCTTTTAGTCCTGGTTTTAGATCTAGTTTACACCTTCTTTAGACCTGGTTTAGACCTGTTTAGACCTGGCTTAGTCCTGGTTTTGGTCCCAGTGTTAATTCTGGTTTAGAGACGCACAGGATGAAGAGCAGTCCACACAGCGTAAACGACAAGACACGGTCCATGTGTGGGGTGTGCGGCGTACGGAAGGAGATGCGGTGTTCCATAAAGAAGGAGGAAAATAACATAAGGACGTTGGGAAAAGACACCTACACCACAGCCTTCAGTAGAAAAAGACGCTACAGCGGAGCGGAGTCAGGACGAAGAGGCGCAGTCAGAGGGACTGTGAAATACACGAGTCACAATGTGTCCAACCTCGTATTCATTGTTAAAATTATTATTTTACAGTATTTTTTAAAAACTATCATAGTTTTTTGTAAGAAAACTTTTATATTTTTATTTTTTAAACAAATGCTTGGGTCTGAAAACAGGTTTTGATCTTTGGTTTCATTCTATAGTACAGTATTGTATTGTATTATAATTGTAAGAAGTAAAGCTGATACTTCATGGATTTAGCCTATCGCGGGTTCTTTTTGGAACGTAACCCCCGCGATAAACGAGGGTTCGAGGGTCTCCCCACACTCACTTTATAAACCTCAAACATCAGACTATGTTCAGTTTTGGCATCAGACTATGTTGACTTTTCAATCCCCCCGCGCCTGTATTATTGATGGTAAATAATCTTCTGCTCAAGACGTGCAGTTGGTCTCCAGCCTTTCGCTTCCACCCTTTCTTGGACAAGCTGAAAACTTCTACAACACTGTGTGAAAAAGGTCTATTGACACCATTCTCTTGATATTTTTATTGCCACGTATATCATTACCATTTTTATTTTATTTTTTACTCTTGTTATTGTAATACATTGTGATGTGTGAGCTACTGTGTCCAACTAATTTCCCCTGTGGATCAATATAGTGTGTCTAAGTTTAAGTCTGTGGGTCCTATGGGTGCAGGGACATGAATATGTACAAGGAGCAGTGTGGTCCTATGGGTGCAGCAGGCACATGTAGAGAGGCAGCTGGATCCTCTGAGGACAGCAGGGCCTGTCTGGGCAAGATACTGCATGACACAATTCATATCATTTTATTGGTAATCTTATTGTTTCTTACACTACGGAGCTCAGGGACGCCCCATCCTCCAGTTCTGTTCATTTTTCTCTGCTCCGTGGTAACTAAGGACCACAAGACCTACAATTTTATTTCAAATCTGTTTCTGAAACTTCATAAACCACTAAATTATTCAAGCTTTTCGCTGAATCTTGCTTTTTAAATGTGCTTTTTGGACTTAAAACAACCACGGATGGATATTAGATCTGAACTAGATATTGAACTTTCGATATAAAAAAAAAAACCAAATGTACGTTCCAACAGAGGAGGTTGAGCTCCACACACCCTTTAGACTGTTAGGATATTTAAGAAATGTTAAATATGTGATCACTTTTCCATGACCTATTTTCCAAAGAAATGCAGTTGAGGAAACACTCATAATGAAATATTTGGTCTGCCTCTTACTCTTCCCAGCTGTAAAAGACTTTAAACTGGGATCTTTTATCTTCCACTCACAAATCCGCCCAATGGAAAAGTCCAGGATAATCGATGTGAGTTTGAGGCTCGTTTGGGAATTCCTGACGCGTCTCTAAATGTTTACAGTGTTAAACGAAGGGGAAAACAGAACCGGAGAGTTCTGTCTGAGCCCAGAACCGGAGCCCAGAACCGGAGCCCAGAACCGGAGCCCAGAACCGGAGCCTAGAACCGGAGCGTTCCGTCTGAGCCCTTTTGACCAGAATCCGTGCTGAGAGAGAGGCGTGACGGAGGGAGAGAAGAGAGAGGAGAGAAAAGAAAAGAGAGAGGTAAGACATGGGAGGGATGGAGAGAGAGAGGGAGGGAGGGAGGGAAGGAGAGGGATAGAAAAAGAGAGAAACGGATGAAGGGAGAGAGAGGAGAGGAAAAGAGAGAGGTAAGACAGGGGAGAGAGAGGGAGGGAGAGGAGAGAGAGAGAGAGGGAGGGGGAGGAGAAAGAAGAAAAGAAAAGAGAGAGGTAAGACATGGGAGGGATGGAGAGAGAGAGAGAGAGAGAGAGAGAGGGAGGGAGGGAAGGAGAGGGAGAGAAAAAGAGAGAAAGGGATGAGAGGAGAGAGAGGAAAAGAGAGAGGTAAGACATGGGAGGGATGGAGAGAGAGAGGGAGGGAGAGAAGGAGAGGGATAGAAAAAGAGAGAAAGGGATGAAGGGAGAAAGAGGAGAGAGAGGAAAATAGAGAGGTAAGACAGGGGAGAGATAGGGAGGGAGGGAGAGAGAGAGGGAGAGGAGAGAGAAGAAAAGAAAAGAGAGAGAGATAAGACAAGGGAGAGATGGAGAGAGAGAGAGGGAAGGAGAGGGAGAGAGAAAGGGAGAAAGAGGAGAGAGGAAAAGAGAGAGGTAAGACAGGGGAAAGAGGGGGAGAGAGAGAGCACAAGAAAGAGAGAGAGAGAAGGGGAAGAATAAGGAAGATGGTGGGGAAAGAGAAAAACAGAGAAAGAAAGAAGAGAAAGAAGAAAAAGAGAGGGGGAGAAAAGAGAGCAAGATAGAAAGAGCGAAGAGGAAGAAAAAGGGAGGGGAGGGGGCAGAGAGAGGGGAAGAAAGACAGAGAGAGGGAGAGAGAGAGAAGGAGGGGGAGGAAAGAGAAGAAAAGAGAGAGGTAAGATAGGGGAGGGAAAGTGGGAGAGAGAGGGGGAGAAAAAGAAAGAGAGAGGAGGGAGAAGAAAAGAGAGGTAAGACAGGGAAGGGAGAGAGGGAGGGAGAGAGAGCGTAAGACAGAGAGAGAGAAGAGGAAGAACAAGGAAGAGAGAGGGGGAGAGAAAGACAGAAAGAGCAGAAGGGGGGAAGAGAGAGGTGAGACAGGGAAGGGAGAGAGGGAAAGAGAGGGACGGAGAGAGAAACAAAGAGAGGGGGTAAGAAGAGAGACAAGGATAGAGAGTGAAGAAGAGAGAGGGAAGAGAGAATGTAAAAGACTGAGAAGAATGAAGAAGACAGAGAGATACAGTGGGTAGAAAGATGGATAGGGACAGAGGGACAAAAGAAGAGAGTCAGTGAGAAAGGAGAGAGAAGGAAGAGAAGATAGATAGAGAAGCAAGAGAGAGAGAAAAAAGAGAAGAAGAAGAGAGGGAGTGTAGGCGTTCCACTCTAACTGGACTCCATTAATCCAGCCGTGCGCCTCGTCCCACTGTTTATGCTCCAGCGCATCCACCGCCTCTGGGACTCTTCACTGGCACTTTACTGCACACCCCCGACAGGAGCAGCGGCAGGAGCAGCGGCAGGAGCAGCGGCAGGAGCGGGGAGGGCTGGGGTCCCAAAAAGAAAGAGAAAAACTTCAGAAAACTCCAAAGGGGCACCACAAAGTCACCATACTCTGAGCAACTATAAAAAGCAGAGCGCGGAGTGAACTTTGACAGCTCCTGCGCACAAAACTAACTTTCCCCCGGTAAGGTCAGCGAGCGCTGTGAGGAAGAAGGAGGAAGGACGAGGATGGAGCGGACATGATTGGAGCCAACAGATGACGCTTAAATATTCAAGACGCCTGCTGGGTTCAATCAAGGTCTCGGCAGGAAAATGAGTGAGTCAAAAAGTTTGGACACATCATTCAATATTTTTTGTTTTTGAGGATTTTCTACATTTGATACACGCACAGAACACATCAAATATATGAGCAAGATATAGGGAATTATGTAGGAAAGAATGAGAGTTAAACATTTTTTAACAAAACAAAGAGTGGATATGCTGAGGATTAAATATATATATATATAAAAAAGAAAAAATCCTGAATGAGATGGTTCAAACCTTTGACAAGTTCTGCATATAGTCGAGAGAAATTGTTGTTTTTTTCTTTTTAAGGGAAAAGGTACAAGGTTTAAATGACACTTTCTTGTCCCTGATGAGAAATTTGTCCTCTGCTCACAAGAACTAGCATGCT
The DNA here is from genome assembly GCA_034769755.1 of Odontamblyopus lacepedii. Taxonomy (NCBI): domain Eukaryota; kingdom Metazoa; phylum Chordata; class Actinopteri; order Gobiiformes; family Gobiidae; genus Odontamblyopus; species Odontamblyopus lacepedii. Next base: position 12,773,489 of record CM068355.1, on the reverse strand, counting down.
GACACACACTTCCTGATTCTCAGATAGTAAAATGTCCAATATTTGGGCCTCAAGAGCTGCTTATACAATACATCTGTACTGGGACAAGACGAATGTTGCTGAAATACATGGAAATAAGTTAAGTACAGCCCTTAACACCTTTATATATGTATATAGATGTATATAAAAATGTTTTGTGTGTGTTTTTGCCTTTAAGTATATGGTAAACTAAATTCCATCCATCCATCCATCTTCTCCCGCTTAATCCGGCTGGGTCGCGGGGGCACCTTGCTGCCCAATACTCATAGCACCTGACCCCCCCCCAAACTAAATTGAGATTATTAATTTGACTGTAGCACAAAAAAGGGTATGTGGCAAATTCAGTCCAACTAGAAAAAAGTGCTCGCCAAAGGTTCCTAGATGTTATCTCAGTTTATATCTTGATCCAAAATGGTTTGTCGCATATTTGTAACAGTCGGCGTTAAGGGGTTAAACTTTTTACCAGCTTTTTAAAGGACCTATATTATGTCAAATTGATTTGTGAGCTTTAAGCCATGTTATCATGTTGTTTCCTTTTCAAAAAAGTGTTTTGTTTCATTCACACATGTTTGAGTAACTCTTTATTATTGGTCTGTCTACATCTCCAAAGCTCAAAATGCTCTGTTCCACCTTGTGATGTCATGTAGAGGTAGTTTTCAAGTGAACAGCTACCATTAATCTTTAGGTCAGTAGAGATGGACAGTTCCAGTGCTGAAATTATCCTGATTCTAGTGAAGTTGCATGGAGTTTAAAAACAGAGTGGAGCACTTCCTGTATTAACACACTACATCACAAGTGTTTTCTATTTGAGAGAAATCTGCCGGATTTGTGTGTTAAACATGTGTGAATGAAACAAAACACGACTCCAGGTCTGTTTTGGATGAGGAAACAGAAATTGTGTAATCCAGGCCCTTTAAATAAGCCTCTGCATCACCGTCGTGCGTTTAACCACCAGCTAAACTGTATTAAGTCCAAGAAAATAATGTCTCACCATCCTGACGTATAGTGCTGGCTCATGTTTGTCAGCAGGACGCGCCGGATCTACTTTTGGCCCTATATCCCGCAGCACACTTGAGGGATGAGCGCAGCATCATGGTGTAAATGTGCTTTACGACGCGGCAGATGCTGGGGGCAGGCTGCTTTATGCGTTCTGGCTGAGCACAACATGGCCACCTGCTTGGCGTAACAGCCTCGCCGCGATGCCCCGCGCTTTATAGCTGTACCCGCCACCTACGCAAAGATACCACTGCTGCAAGGTAACGGAGTAAAAGTAGGAAAGTACTGTATTTATGTAGTTTAAAGTTGGAGGTTTTAAGTATCTGGACTGTACAGTTTTACTTCTACTTCACTACATTTGAGAGCAGGTATGTGCACTTTTTACTTCACTACAATTTTTATCTGGATTGAAAAGTACTTTTTTACCATGTTTGTGGTAACATCCTGACTAAGGGTTCTGTTCTCAAGCTTAAAATAAATAAATAAATACACAAAGTTCATACAAAAGTGGTATTGCTACTGTCTATCAATGACTAAATTTAATCCTTTAACAAATTAACAAACTCTGTATGAAGCAGGTATGTTTAATTTTTACTCCATTACATTTTTTTATCTGGACTGAAAAGTAAAAGGGAAAGTACGGTACTGTATTTATGTAGTTTTAAGTTGGAGGTTTTAAGTATCTGTACTGTACAGTTTTACTTCTACTTCACTACATTTGAGAGCAGGTATGTGTACTGTTTACTCCACATTTTTATCTGCACTGAAAAGTAAAAGTAGGGTTCTGAGCTCAAGCTTAAAAAATAATAATAATTTTTTAAAAATACGCAAATTTCATTAGAAAATATATAAAGTGCTACTGTCTATCAATGACTAAATTTAATACTAACAAATTAACAAAATCTCTATGAAATACTTGCTTTTTACTCTTGAAGTATATTTTTAAACAGGTACTTTAATACTTTTACTGTTACTTTTACATGTGGTAACCATGCAGTAAGGTGAGAGGTCAGATCTATGAAAAACCGAGCTTACACGTGGTAAAAATTCATGTATTTTGAGGTATTTTTGTGCTATAAAACCTGTACTTAAACAAATGCAAGGTAGATATGATTAATGCCCTACTGCGGAAAATTCCAGGCAACGCAATGACATCTCCATGGAGACAAGCAAGTCACAGACGCTCCATCTTTGAAGTCACATAAGTAGATTTTTTAATGTGATACTTTTACTTGAGTAACCTTTTGCCTCTGTACTTTTTCTTAAAGGTGCCCTGTGTAACTTTTCTCCATGGAAACAAGCATCTGGCTAAACCTCCACTAGAAAATTGACATAGTGCTGCTTTAACTAACTAGGACTAGGACTTCATCCACGTCTGAAAGATACACAATCGCAGGGAGAAAACTACCTGCCGCATATGGCGCGCTCAGGCAGCCGTGAGCACCCGCCCTCCGCAGCACCTAAGGGAGACTGCGCGGTCCATGAACCCTCTGATGAACGGGCGCGCACATCCACTCGTTCCCGAGGCGTGACCGAGCGTGCCACTGCGCCGATGACAACTCTATTTGCCTAAGCTGGAGAAAGCAGATTATCCCCGACCTGGATGGGTGGGAGGGATTCGAGCACCCAAAGGACCCCCCCTCAAGAGAGCACGAGGCGGGGAGGTGCGCGCCACTCCGCCACCTGCGCTCCCGATCAACAGCTTCATACGGGAAGTGATTATTAGAGGGATTTGGGTCTGTCATCTCCTCTCCTCTCTCCCGTTCAGAACAAAATGACTCCCCGCCAGTGAATAATCAGGGAGTTTATGGATCGTGACGAATGCTCCAGAGCGAGACATGAAATCGCAATGAGGGAGGAGGCGCCACGTGGCCAATGCTACATCCGAATACCAACAGTCACCTTGGACCACCGCTCGGCTGTCCTCGCCCTAGGACACGGTGGACGGAGCTGACAGCGTGTGGGCTACAAGGGGACAGGTGGAGGACAGGTGCAGTCGAGACACACAGCTCCATGGCAACAAACGGGGGACGTTAAGTGTCAGCGACCGGAGGGTGTTGACACGGCGGTGGGATTTCGCCTGCAGAAAGAAAGCAGCTGTGCAAAGTGAAGTCGTAAAATTATCGGAAATATTGTCACAAAGTTGGACAATTTTGAGATAAGTTGCCTTGGAGGGCTTTAGAAAGAGAGATGTGATCAAATGTGTAAACAGTTCAACAATGAAGCAAGATTTCCCCACAGTTTACAAGAAGATGTAGTGTAAAAACAGCATGAAAATAGATCCATAGATAAATAACAATAAAGAATAAACATACTTAAAGGGATAGTTTGGTTTTTTGACATGAATCTGTATGTCCCCGTCAGCATCAACACTGACTGACCTCCCGACAGCGTCCGGTGAGCCGAGTTCTTCCCCGGTTTCGGTGCTGACGAAAGTGTCCGGCAAGTTGGCTGGGGTCACGAAAATAAAGAGTTTTTCTTCTCAAAACAATATACGTTCAAAAGAGTGAAACATTTGCGTCACAAAACGTGAACCACGAAAAAGTCAGACCTCATAATCGCTTGGTACTATTTTCTCTCTGGTCATATCACTGCGCTGCCTCCAGGTGAAGCTGCGCACGAATCCAACACTTTTTTCAGTGCTTCGGCAGTGTTTACGTGCTCAGACTTTTGACTGCTGTGACACGAGAGCGCTAATGTGCGAGCTACAGCGATCAGCATACAGGCTTGTATAAGTTATATAAGACTTTAAATGGCGTGGACTTGTGATTCTTCAGGCTGGAACAACAAAAATCCAGCTTCACCTTGTCCCACTCTGCCCCTCCTCTCTCTCTGCCCGTTCTAACTCCATCTGGTGAATTTGGGCCTCAGTATATTCGGGTTCATAAAGATCTCTCCTTGGCTCTGTGCTAAAGGCAACGTCTTCATCGTCGGTGTCGTAGTTACACATATTGTTTACTTTCCGAGCAGGAAACACAGTGAAACAGGCGCAGCTTCACCTGGAGGCAGCGCAGTGATATGACCATAGAGACAATAGTACCAAGCGATTATGAGGTCTGACTTTTTTGTGTTTCATGTTTTGTGATGCAAATGTATCACTCTTTTGAACACATATTGTTTGGAGAACAAAAACGCTTTATTTTCATGACTCCAGCCAACTTGCCGGACACTTTCATCAGCACCAAAACTGGGGAAGAACTCGGCTCACCGGACGCTGTCGGAAGGTAAGTCAGTGTTGATGCACGACACTGCTGACAGGAACATAGAGATTCATGTAGAAAAAAAACAACAACTATCCCTTTAAAGGTGCACTGGGTAACTTTTCTGGAAGAGGGTTCGTCAAATGCTTTTCTTCATTTGACGAACTCAAATCTCAATCATCTCATTTGGAGATGTTATTGCTTTGTCTGGAATGTTTCACAGTATGGCATTAAACCTTTCTATCACCATGGAGACCAAACCAGACCAAATTATGGGTCAGATCTGTGGAAAGCTGACCCCGCTCACAGTCAGAATGTTTTTTTCTGAGCTATAAAACCGCCTGTAATTCTAAGCAGAGCAATGACATCTCCATAGAAAAAAACAACCCCCAACCACAAAAGTGACATCAGTGCGTCTTTCACAATATTAAGAAACATCATAAACCTATATTAAAAAAGAAAAAAGTAAGAAACGCCTCAGTTAGAGGGCAGAGACGATGAGTTTTGAGTTTTTATTTCCCAGAATTTTTAGAAAATCACATTACAAATTATGGAAATTGCCCGACCCAGAAGTACAAAACGTGACCAAACATGACGCAATTTAGCAAATTTTCTTGCAACACATTTGCAGAATTGCTCTGTGTAATTCTCAACACATTCACAAATACATAACAACTCCATGGCCCACAGTACTTCCCACCCTATTGCATCACTCCAGCCAATTGTTCCCAACTTCCTTCTTTAAGTCACTTCTACAAACTCTCTCTTTCTTCTTCTCTTTCTCGCTCTCTCCATTCCTCTGCAGGATGGACGCAGCGTGAGTTTGCAGGTCAGATTTTCCACTTGGGCGCATTCGGGATGAAGAGATGCGCTCAAAAGCTTTTAATCCAAAACTTCTCTCTCCTGATTCCACCTGGCCCCATATTAACAACCCCGGGTTAAGATGCATTTTTGATGAGCGAACACGATTCTATTTACTATTTGCTCCAACGATCACGAGCTTTTTGTTTTTCCCGAAAGAGAGAGACAGAGCGCCCTGGTATTGTCCGCTGGGATTTTTAAAGACGAGGGCAAAGAACGTGGAGAAACTCTGAGAGAGCTTTGACGCACTTTTGAGTAGGAAAGAGAGGATTTTTATTTAAAAGTATTGCACTCACTCCATCTCCCCGCTCTCTTCTCTGCTTTTTATGCCCATCAGCCCCGCAGTTTATTCTTAGGCTGTGTCTGTGTAGAGATCCGGGCCGTGGCCATAGGCTAAGAGCGTGAGCTTATAGTAGTACTGAGAAGATGTAGGCCAAGTCAGTGAATGTACTGTGAGTCAGCTTGTTGGACACACTTTGGGGCCATATTAAGTGTCTGTAAAAATAAACCGTCAAGAACAGCCCGGTTTGATCAGCTGGCTAAGCTATAGGCCGCATGTTTGATGGGTTTAAAAGTGAAGAATGAAAAACAATGGGAATACACAACAAATGTGGCTGGTGGTTTATGACAGCTTAAAGGGGCTATATTGTTCCCTAATGTTTGGATTTTAAACAACGTCAGGCTGCTATAGATTAGTCTGTTTTTTTATTCTATATGTAACTTTCCCAGTGAAAGGTCCGACACCTGCTTGTCTCGATGGATGAGTTACAGTTTGTTTGAAGCCCTGTTCGCACGGGATTAGTTTTACCTGTGGACCTTTGGTGATTTGTAATAATTGCAGAGAATGTCTGAGTCTTAATCCCATGCGAATGCGCCGTGTCTGTAGTTTGTAAAGTAAAAATTCCGCCGCAAATGACCTACTATATATCACCAAACACAGACGTCCGGTGATAATACTCGTCCCGTGTGAATCTGCATGTCAGTGTTTGTTGTTGTAATTGCGCCTTTTCTGTCTATTCCTTTTATTTCCGCGGTCTTTTCTCTATATATTGCGCGCCTTTTATATCTCTTTCCGTCTTGAGTAATGGAGGCTGCGGTAGAAATTTTGATTAGCAGTTTTGAGCTTTTTAGGGGCAAATTATAACACAGCCTCATAGCTTCTACATGGAAACCGATCCGCAAAAAGGGAAATTCTCGCAGGATGTTGACCTGGATGACATGTGTAGCCACATGCGGTAAGGAACTTTATTTAATTTTTTTTTTTAGCATACTTTATAAATTTACTTACTTAGCAGCGCAAAAGACATAGCAACGGATGTGATGTTACAACATATCCGGTCATAATTTCAGTAAAATAGAGTAATTTACGGACTTCGCTGACCCTGTATGAATGCGCTGCGAGTAACACAGGGGTGGGGCAGGAATTTGCAAATTACCAGACGTCCCCAGGTTATACTTATCCCGTGCGAATAGGGCTTAAGACTGGAATTACATTTATCGAATTTTTCGGACTATAAGGCGCACTTTTTTCATGGTTTGGGTGGTCCTGCGACTTATATATTACAATTTTTATATATGAATGGGCAGAGCTAACGCGCTTAGGATCTTGTGGCTTCTTTATCTGTAACTGCTGCTGTGAGTCTTGTCATTTTGGTCTTAAAATGTTCGTATTAACCCGCTCTAGATGATCCTGAATTTTTTTTCCGCTATTTTGTCCGTAACTGTGAGCATCGGGAGCTTCATTTGAGTGGAGCTGAACGTTTTATTACTATAACTTGCCTCTCAAGATGAAATGTCGGTTCTTGGTTTCTGATTTTATAAAATAAAAAATAAATTTCCCTCAAAAAATGCATCTTATAGTCAGATGCGACTATAGTGCGACTTATATATGTTTTTCCCCACATTTTTTGGCTGGTGCGACTTATACTCCAGAGCGACTTATAAATACAGTCTCTAAATTGCATGTTAAAAGTTTTTTTTCTTCATTTTTACCACTTTACCACCATTTGATATACATACAGAATATATGAACTCGCATATATGGAATTATGTAGTGAAGAAAAAGAGTTAAATAGGTGTATGAAATGTATATGGGTCAATGACATATGAGGATTTTCAACAGGTAAATTCTAAAATATGAAACAAATTCGTTTTTCAAATATTTACAGTGTCAGGTGCATATATCTATGTTTGACATTTATATGAAGCATTTTTAATGTAAAATGTCGTGGTGCGACCGAGAATAACCTTAAAATTGTTTTATTTTCTAAAACATGGTTGTGATATTAAGTTCTGAGTAATATGAAGTGTATAGAAACAAACTGTTGGTGTTTCTTTTTATTTTTAATGCATATTGATATTTTCACCTGCTTGTGTTTAATGAACAAACTACTGCCCTGTAAAATGCATCAAATGAAGAAAAATACCTAAAGAACCATTCACCCAAGTAAACTTTGTCTGTTATTAAAACTCCAGCCATAGAATTCCTGTTATTAGTCACACCACATGATGCACGGTCGCACCACATGACATTTTAACACTTTAAGTACAAAAAACATGCAGAATAACTCATGATTTCTGAGTGGTTCCAGGGAGGTCAGAGGTGCTACAGAAATGTGCTGAATTATTGTGAAATTTGAACCTTTTTAACTGAGGAAATTGCAACTGGACAGCGTCATGTCATTGACCCATATATATTTATATTTTATTTTACACTGAAACCCTCAAAGTAGCCACTGTTTGATTTGATATTTATAACTTTTTTCTTTACTACATAATTCCACATGTCTTACTTCATATTCAGTGTCTTCTGTATGTAAAATGTAGAAAGTAGTTTTAAAAAATCCAGGTCTCTTCTCTAAATATTTCACCTGTAACTTGGACTGTTGCCATCAGCTGCTCATCTCCATGGAAGTAGGAAGGTTTAATGCCATACTGAGGGACTTTCCTGGCAAAACACTAACATCTCCATTGTGACGAGCAGGTGACGAATGCTCCATCTGGAAAAATTACATCGTGCACCTTTAGCATTGTGTGAGGAAGACAAAAACATGAACAAAGCAAATGACGATCAAACATCTTAAACACACAGAGTTTCTGCAATAATTGGTGCAACTGAAACAAATAAAGACTTAAATAATCAATAAACTGCCAAAGGTTGTTTCACTCTAAATGATCAACATGAAAAGATGTCCAAGGGAATATATGCTGTAGTTGTAAATGTAAAAACAAATGCACCAGAATTGAAAGGCCCCATCCTGTGTCGGAGCTTCAGATGGAAGCGTGCATTCTGTTCATTACCAAAGCCTCCAACACAGAGCAGAGATGTGGGATGTGCTTTTGGTTTTTCAATTTCAATCTTTGTGACTGTCTGAAAGAGAAAGCCCTGTTGGAAATGTTTTTGCAATGTTTTACTATAAGTTATTTACTCACAAATGCAAGATTAAAGGTCCCACACTATGCAGAATGTACTTCTGTGATCTTTAAGCCACGTTAAACACGTTAGACATGTTTATCAAAAGCAAATTTGAGTTGTGTTTTGTTTCATCCACACGCTTGAGTAATTCTGCATTATTAGTTTGCCTACATCACCAAAGCTCAAAATGCTCCGTTCCACCCATAGACCGTATATATGAGTGGACATCGCTAACCCGTTAGCCACCGTGTGCCAAACAGGAAGTGCTCCAGGAGGCTCTTCCGGCTCCTTCTCTCCCTTTTTCCCATTGACTTACATTGGGATCTTATCGTCCCTCTCTCTGTAACTTCTGCAGTGAATTTCATTTTGGTCTTAAAATGTTCGTATGAACTTGCGACACAAGATCTTGATTTTTTTTTAGCTATTTTGTCCGTCAAAAAACCCTTATTCATAACATAGAGCCTGGCTTCAGATTCCCTTCTGTAGCCAGAGCATTGTGAGCCTCATTTGAGCGATGCTGAACGCTGTGGGTGACGTCACACTCACTTTGTCCACTCCTTTATACGGTCTGTGGTTCCACCTTATGATGTCCTTTAGCGGTGGTTTTCAAGTTCACAGCTACCGTTAATATTTACTTCAGTAGAGATGGGCAGTTCCAGGGCTGAAATTATCCAGCTGATTCTAGTGAAATTGCATGGAGTCTAAAAACACAGTAGAGCACTTCCTGTATTTCCACACAGCATTACAAGTGTTTTCTGTTTGAGAGAAATCAGCAGGATCTGTCTTAAGCATGTGTGAAAAAAAACACAACTCCAGGTATGTTTTGGATGAGGAAAACATAACATTGGTCAGTAATACAGGCCCTTTAAATGTGTTAGAGACACAAGTTTGACCATTTTGTAAGTAAAAATGTACTAGTAAAGTTCTGTTAAAGTACATTGTGCTGTTCTAAAGTGAAAGTTTGTTCTCATTTAATGCCTCCTTCGACCAGAGCCACCGGGGCACCTGTCAGGAGCAGTGGGCAGCCTCAGTGCAGCGCCTTGGGCCACTTGTCTGAAACTGGAGCCAGCTTCTTGATCACTTTAAGGGTGAATACTCGGTTAAGAGTAAAATTCTATTCCGAAGACACAAGATGCATGAAATGTATTCATGTCTTGCACTAAAATAACTAGTTTGGATGTGGCTCATGGGCCTGGAGTCTGACACTTCCAATTTGACATTTTGAAGAGTTCAGACACTTAAAAAAGTGCTTTGTGCGAGACAGCAGCTAAGGTAAATATAGGGCATATAGTGGTGCGTCCTGATGTGGCGTGACAAGCCAACACAATGAGAGCTAAACTCATTCTGTCGTCTTCTCTTTGGCGTTGGGCCTTTCTTTTAAGCGCCGGCCGTCACTCAGCGTCCTGAAAGAGCAGCCCTCACACCGCCCTGACACATAAAAGTCTGCTCTTCATCCACGCCTGACATTTTTACCTCCTCCAAAACTTTCAGCCTATCCCTTCTTCTCCTCACACCCATGCACCGCTCGCCCTGTCCGTCTGCCAGCGCAAAATGGAGTCGGAGGAGACAAAGACGGGGGCTAAGGCAGTGATCTGAATCAAATGGCGGGAGGAAGAGGAGGGTGAAGAGCAGAGGAGGAGGAGGAGGCAGAAAGAGTGATGGCTGCCAAAGAGGAGGCCCAGAGACGTGGAGAAACAGTGCAGGCACTTCATGACGGGATGGATGTGGATGTTTTCTGACACGCTGCTATCCCCCTGGAGCAGACCTGATCTCCGCCGGGACCCGGGGTTCCAGGGGGGGCGGGGCTAAACACAGCAGAGGAACAGGTGGTATAAATAAAGCAATGAAGTGTGATCATGGAGATGAACGGATCTGACAGGATGACAGAGGCTAAAAAGAAAAGATGGATCACCCAGGTTTGAAGACGTTGACCTATGGATAAAACTGCATCAGGTTGAAAATGTTAAGTTTAAAGGTGCACTGTGGAACTTTTCCATCACCTGCTTGTCTCATGAAAATGCTTGAAGTGTTCCACAGCATGTTATAAATGTTTTTATTAGGGCTGTCAACGTTAACGTGTTAATCGCAACTAGATTAATGCCATCCATAATGCGATATATATATATATATTTTTTTTTTATCACGATTAGAGTTGCCAGCCTTTTGTCCCTTCTAAAAACGAAACAAATCACCGTATCAGCGTATTAGAAACAATTTGTGTCCACACACGCCATGTCTGGACCAGGCAGTGGAGGACCATGTCTGAAGTTGCCGTAGTTCTATGGAAATTGCAGCAGCCGTTTTCAAGCCGAGGAAGATGGCAAGCGCGAAAATGGTATTTTCATGGACCGCCGCTGTTTCGCGTTGGTCTCGAGTTTGTTTAAACTCCGACAAACTACCGTTTGGCAGAGTCGCCATAGACCTGTGGATAATGAGACAGCAAAGAAAATAACTACAGTGATTGCTAAATGGGTGAGAATTGCTTTACATTATGGTTTTAAAACCGTCTTGAAATGCAAAATAACACAATTTTAAACATTCAATTCAATATGTGATTAATCGTGATTAACTATGGAATTTCTGATCTTAATCAAGATTTTTAAAATGAATCATTTGACAGCTCTAGTATTTATCTTTCCTTTATTCAATTACAGGTTTTTTATTGCCAAATACTTGTTTAACTCCATGGAGATTGAAGTTTTATGCAATTTTGTGGAACATGGCAAAACAATGTCTCTATGAAGAAAAAGTTTTGAACCCTTCACCTAAAACTTAGTTCTCGTTTAATATAAGTATTTGTTTATAGACACGCAACACAGTAATCCTGCATATTTAGGCTTCTTTAGTTCTTCTCTCAAACATTACACTTGTGATGTGGTAACACAGGAAGTGCTCCACTGTGTTTTTAAACGTCATACACATTCACTTGAATCATCTGGATAATTTCACCCCTGGAGTTACCAATTTATTCTAAACAAAAGCTAAAAGGCATCATCATCATCAGGTGGAACAGAGCATTTGGAGATTTGGAGCTCTACAGACTACTCAAACATGAATGAAACAAAACACATCCCCATGTCTGTTTTTGAGAAGGTAAAAACATTCTTACATGGCGTAAAACTCACAAGAGAACATTTTGGACCTTCAAGATGTATTTGTAATGACTAAATACCAACAACAGGGGAGAAAGAAAGACAAAAAAACGAAAAAAAGATTGATGGCAAAGCCTCTTCCCTTGAAAAGTCATCTTAAGGATGGTCAGAAGCACTCTGCCCATGCAGCCGCTGTCATAACTCTGTCAGTACCTCACACTTATGTAGTTTAGCACAGTGCGGGCACCACTCAGTCCTAAGTGAAAAGAGTTGGAGTTGCAGCTTGGAGAGGCATTACTTATAACCATTCTAACTTCAAATCAATCTTGCTGCCAAAACTGAACTTCACTTCTACTCTGAGAAAAGTGTCCAATCCATCATATATCACATAGACTTTTGTGTTTGGACCTGTTTGAGAGGTTGATATATTCAAAGGACTACACAAGCCTGCATACGACATTCAGCAAAAAAGGTGCACTATGTAACTTTTCTGCTCGGGTCTGCTGTTTGTTTGTCTTCATGAGCTTGGTATTAAACGTATCCATTGTGTATTTATTATATCTTATGTCTTATCTAATGATTGGATGAATGACAAGGATAATTCATTGGCAGACCTGTAAAATATACGTTCAAGCTAACATGTTGTTAAGGAACTTTTACATGTGCTCTGATTTTGTCAAGTGTTTCTTATAACTAAAACCTACATCACACTATTCTACACGGCACAACTGTGGTCAAATTATAAGAAATCAAGTTTGCAGAGGATAAAGGTCACGTACAATGATGCTTGAGAATGCTCCTTCGAGTCCCTCGGTGACACAGTGCTCGTCAACTGTTTGTATTACCACTTTTAATACAGCTAATGTTTAGTTTTATGTGTCGCCTGGACAACTCAGAAAACCAAGTAATATAATAGCAGCTTTGGTCAGTCCTCAGAAAAGCTGCTACAGACGTGTATCTAAACTGAGACAGCAATGGTGTAATAGTTTGTACCTCTTATAATTGTAAACATCTTGTATCTGCATTCAGTTATATTCTTACTTTTATTGTTTGTTAATTGGACTGTCTGTAATAAAGTTATATAAAGTTAAATATATATACAGGCACAGGTTCAATATTGCTAAAATGAACTGAAAGATTCTGTGAGCAGATCTGACCTTTACGTTGGCATAGTAGCACCACCTGTGTGTCTCCATGGAGATAAGCAGGTTTAATGCCATACTGTGGAGTGTAGTTGGTGGTATCTTGGGAAATGTTGTGTCAGAAATGCCTCATAGTATCGCATTGAACTTGAATCATGCATTTATTCAACCACTTGTTTCCACCATAAAGCGTATAAAGAAGTGAACTGAGGGAGTGTAAAGTCACCCGTAGTGTTCAGCTCCAGTCAAATGAAGCTCATGAGGCTAGCAGTTATAGGAGCAAAGTTGGAGTCAAGTTCCATATGAATTTATTTACACATAAAAGAGCAAAACAAAAGTGCCAGGATCATGTAGAGCGGGTTATTACGGACATTTTACGACCAAAATAATGAGGCTCACAGCAGCAGTTACAGAGAGGCAGTTTTTCAAAGTGGCCACACTCACTCGCGGGTGAGATATGTCTATAAATATATATACAGTCTATAGATTTTCATGCCAGACTGTGTGAGGTGGCTGGCCCTCCGCTAGAAAAGTTGCATAGCTCACTTTTAAGTCATTTGTTTAAAGTTAAAAGTTAAAATTCAATCCAATAGCAATGAACATTTGGAGACAAGAGACAAGGATCAAACTGGCGACGCTCGACTTCGCAGACTTTAAACTTAAAAATCTCCAAATAACTGCCCACGCTAAGATTTTAATCTGACTTTGACCAATCTTTCCCTTCACCAAAGTTAATAAAAAGTCTTGGTTGGACCCGCCATCGCTCAGCCTGAGTGGTGACACAGGAGACGCCTCTGCTGCCCGGATCATTCTGAAGGCCCATGAAGTAAAGAAAACAGCGGCTGCTATCGATCGCCGAAGAGGAACACTGCAGCGGGGCGTATTGACGGGAGGCTTGACAGGTGACTTCCTCTGACTCGGAGCGGAGACTGAGCGACCCGGTAAAAAGGCACAAGAGCTGGTTTGAAGACCGTGAGTGTGAGCGGCTGCAAAGTGCTCAACACCAGGGCAAATGTGGGCAGAGATGACAGCAGGGATAAACTAGAAATATACTGTGTACGGGTTATGTCTACTGGCTCCTGTTAAGCTCATACGGACGACTTAAAATGGAGCAGATATGGAAAATATGAAATACAACTTACTGTACTGATTGAACAACGAAGAGGTGATGCGAGTCTCAAATGCTTTTCACGGGATCTAGGAGAGAAAGTCAAGTCATGGGCTTCTTTTTTAATTATGTGTGACTTTTTGAGAAGATTTATCCCCTTCAGAAGATTTTGTTTAAACCTGTTCCTCGCTATGTCAACGGTACTAATTGTTAAAGAGGACATATTGTGCTTGTTCCGGCTATTTGGCACAATATTCACCTGAAACAACTTTATACGAGAAACAAGTTGGAAAAGTTAGAAAACAAAACGTTAACATTGCCATAAACGTCATCACAACAAAGCCATGTAGCTTTGGATAGCTGCAGATCACACTAGTGAGCAGTGGATTATTTATTCACTTATTCATATATTTAGTACGAAACTGACTGGGCGACGCTGCTGAATCCTATACATATATTTATTGTGTCAGTGCATTAGTACTGCAAAGTTTTCAGCTCAAGTCTTTAACATTTTACCAGTGATGTCTAATACCCAAACCTGATGTACCCACCATCCCAAAGACTGTGTTTACATGCACATCACTATCCCGGTTATGCTGTTTACATGCACACTGAGAAACCGAGAAACTTATATCCTTATGAACATGATCAAATGTAGTATCCTGGTTTCTTGACATAATCCTACAAATGTGCAAGTGCGAAAATTATATATTTAATAAACCAAGCCAAATACAAACAACCATGGTATTATAATGTGTTTAATGCAGCTTTGCGCATATTTGTTTACGTTTTACAGAAATGAAACGTAAACCACATGGCTAATTTGCATAAACAATAACAGCTGAAAAAACAGCTTGGTCCTTGGTCCAGTTTCTGTCGGACTAAAGGACACGACTCTTCTGTTGCCTCGGAGACGGTTCATGTTAAACTTTTCAGAGATTATACACGTCTGCAGGTCGAACGTGTGCAGCGCAGCTCTTTATTAACAGTCATTTCACTCATTTACAGTCACTTTATTTATGTTGTCTCCCGTTCTGATGAAAAGACTGAAAGGTGTAAATAACTGTCAAAAGACTCGCGCAGTAGTGGAGCATGATGCTCTTGTTGTAGGTCATTTTCTGGGAGTTGTACATTTAACTATTGTTCTCGTCGCTGGTTAGGAGGATCTGGATGAACGTAAAGCAGCGATAGCTCCTTCTCCTCTGCTCCTTCATCTCATCTCTTATAGTCGACCTCGTGATGTATCCCTCAGAGGTCAGTGATGAGGAAAAGGAAGGAGGTTTTTATTCCTGTTTTCGGATTGAGCGCGAGCTTCTCTTTGAACTTATCGGAGGCATGTTTGTTTGTTTTTTGGATGCATGCTCACTCAACTTCATTTGGAAAAAGGTGTACAGATGCCACAGTAGCCCTCGAAATATCCCAGCTACAGTATCCCAGTTTCTCATATCCAGGATACTGACTTATATGACGAAACCAGGATACTCAAAAAACCCAACCATAACTGGGACACTGATGTGCACGTAAACGCACTCACTATTAAACTAAAAACTTTCTAGGATATTTAGATTTTGCATGGACACAACCTAGTTACACAACTGTACTTTTTAAGTGCAAGTTGCCGCTCCACTGAAGTTCTCCGTTCCTGTAACTAAGCACAGGTAAGCACAGCATCATTACAGCGGTACATCTCCATAGTGTTCTCAAGTAGGTGGAAAAAATGAAGCATAATTATGTCGTACTCCCGCTGACAACTATTCTGTCACCCAACTACAGGCTGTGTGGGGCCGCCTCATCTTTCAGGCGAGACAAGGCTACTTTCTTTCAGGTTATGAAGAAAGAAAACATAAATAAGCAACAGAGGATGGCACTGCACCCCAAGCTCATTAGACAAACATACCTTGCTTATCTCTGCCTTATGCTTGCGTCTTCCCTCCAACCAGGACATATCTCATGCCGCGAGACAATTACCCCCAGACCAGACAAATATGGAGCCGACTCTAATCTTTCTGAATCACCTGGAAAGGAAGATGAAAATAGAGAATGTGGAAATGAAGGTAAGAGGAGAAATAGGCCAGACGATACGAGCCGAGGAGAGTTGAGGGTATGGAGGGCGCCGATGCTACGCTAATGGGGGAGAATTTGCATTAGAGATCAAAAGATGGTTCATAGTGCAGAGGAGAGAGGTTTCATGATTAAGAGTAATCAACAAAGGAAACATTAACTAAGCTAAGAAGGCTGCTGTTTTTAAAGGTCTTAGATTATGCAAAAAATGGACTCTTGTGATCTTAAAGTCATGTTATAATGTCGTTACTCATCAAAAACAGACCTGGAGTTGAGTTTTGTTTCATTCAAACACGTCTGAGTAACCCTTTATTATTAGTCTAAAGGGGTAGTTTTCAAGTTAACAGCTCCTTTTACTTTTTTTCTGTAGAAATGGGCAATTCCAAGGCTAAAATAACCTAAATGATTGTAGTGAAGACGTATGGACTTTAAAAACACATTCGAGCACCACGAGATGGGATAGATGAGCAAAGTTTGTGTTAAACATGTGTGAATGAAACAAAACACAACTTCAGGTTTGTTTTTGCAACGTAGAAACAACAGCACACACACAGATCACAAAATGGTGTAATAAAGCCGCATATTGGTGTAAAATTAAAGGCGCTGTATCGGATTTTTCTTTGTAAAAAGTTATTTCTTTCTTGCCATTTTGAGCATCCTAATAATTCAGTGTGACTAGTTTATGAGCACTTTTCACAACTCTGAGATCAAAAGCTAAAAACAACTCGCATGGAAAAGTGTACTTCCTGATTACTGGACAATGCTTAGACATATTGACCTCAAGAGCTTCTTTTACAATATATCTGTACAGGGCCAAGACCAAATTTTGATCAAATACATGGGAAGAAATCAGATACAGGGCTTAAATGTATTTCTTTCTTCTTTAAATTATTTTATTAAATGTTTGTTTGTTTTTTGTTACTGTGAGTAGGCTTGCCACTCCAAAGAGCTGACCAGTAACATAGCCCGATTTTTACTATTAAACATTCCTTATAAAGAGACAACAACAATTCCATGTGTTGTACGGGAGAGAAAAAACAAACTTTAGTTACATCTTGATGCCTATATGTATCTGTTAAAACACCTGTTCTTAAAACTTTCCATCCTTTGCATCCTCCTTTTTCTCCTCGAATACACATTAGCCTCTGTCTTCTTGTTTACTCACAGCCAAGTTCAAATTAACCTCCCAAGATCAACGATAAACCCAATTAGAGCTGTTGTTCTCTAAACACCATCACAGCTTGTAGAGAGATGAACCTCCATCTGTTGGAGCGCTCGCTGTGAGGGGAGGAGCCAACCGGGAATCAGGAAGTAGATCTGGAAGAGGTAGAAGAGGCCCTAGAGTCTATAGGGTTAGCGCAAACGTCAAGACATATTCCTAAATGTAAGAGGAAGGAGAAGGTTTTATGGGGGAGCAAGTGTGTATTTGACATGGGACAGGCCCTGGCAAACAGAGGAAGAGGAGCGCAGTCAACAGTGGATTTATTAAGTGAGGGAATTGAAGGTATTTAAGCTAAGAAGGCGGCTGTTTTAATGGGTGAGTTAGCATTAGCCACCTAAAATGTAAACAAGACAGATCAGTATATCTTTTGTATATGAGGTAAAAGCATGTTAAAGGTCCTATCAGAGTCCTGTACGGGTTCGGGTACCTGCAGATACCCGACGGGTGAACCGCAAATTTGAATGAAACGGGTGAAAAATGTCGTTCTGTGTTGGATGCGGGTTTGGGTCGGGTTGGACGCAGGAGGGTCTAATCTGCGGTTTACAAAACATCATGTGCGAACAAAAAACAAGGCTGTATTTCAGTTAAATGCAAAATTGTTTTTACAAGATGATTAAGAGTAAAATATATATGTTTTTGCTGCATGTGCATTCCCAGAAATCTCTGCCACTTTCATTTTCAAACCATGCGATGTCCTGCAGTTCAAAATGGCTCCCGACGCGCTGAAAGATAAATTAGCGGGTGGAGAGTATAAAGTTGTGGCTCTTTTTTGGCTCTTGGACTGATTTTCATTCGGGTGCGGTTCAGGTGTTGGATTGTATTTACAGCGGGTCGGATCAGGTACGGAATTTTATTTCAGTTCTGTCGGAAAACGGGTCAGGTGCTGATTGAGGTATGACGGGTCCGGGCGGGTGCAGTTTGTCAAAATCAGACCCGTGCAGGACTCTGGGTCCTATATTACGCAGAATTGACTCTTGGGAGCTGCACGCCATGTTATAATGTTGTTACCTCATCAAAAACATACCTGGAGTTGTGTTTTGTTTCATTCACACATGTTCAGCTCCAAAGCTTAAAATGTTCTGTTCCATTTTGTGATGTCGTGCAGTGGTAGTTTTCATTTTTTTTCAGTAGAGGATGGCAAATTCCAGGGCTAAAATTACCTAAATGGTTCTAGTGAAGATGTATGAAGTTTAAAAACACAAACACGAACCCTTCTTGTATTACCACATGACATCACAAGGTGGAACAGAGTGTTTTCAGATTGAAGAACTCCTAACTATGCAGAGTTTGTGTGTTAAACATGTGTGAATGAAACAAAACACAATTCCAGGCATATTTGTGATCAGGAAACAACATTATAACATCGATCAAAAAATAGCATAAAATGAGGCCCTTAAAATATACAGGGAACTCTTTGGATAGTTTCTTAACATAAACGGTTGGAGCAGAAATCATTTATTAAAAATAATTTAATTTGTATGCATTTTTATTCTGAATAACGCTAAACCAAAACAAAAATAAGCACAGAAGCAGAGCAGGCAACACAAGTGAGAGCTTTTTTGCGCAGAAAAACATATCCGGCATCATAATAACAGTTAGTTTTTAAATTATTATTTTACTGCAGCATTTTATTTAGACCATGCATAATTTCAAAGGGTACACACACTCCCACTCACAGTTTGAACCATTTTAAATAAATCTAGCCTTGGTCATTTCTCCCTGTGATTAGTTTGTCGATAAAATGAATTCTCACATCGGTTCTCGCATAAGAATGAATAGTAAAAGAGCCGGTGTTTTGAATGGCTCTTTGAAGTGAACGGACCCAAAAGATTCGGATCCCACCAAGGAGCCGAAGGTCCCATCACTATTTCAGCAATATTGGTTCAAGATAAAAAGGTTAAGCTAATGAAAGACAATTTATATATTAAAAAATTAGTCACAACAGACCTGGAAGACCTTGAAGACTTGAATCAAATCATTATAAAATAGGGTTTACTATATGCGGCCGTATCAACAGTATCTGCACAAAATCAACTGCTATTAAATAATAAACACATTAGATTTCTCTATAGCCTCTGCTGATCTTCTGGCTCTGGCTGAGAACTTTTCAAAGCCCTGGAGAGAGTGAGGAGTGACGAAAAGGACCAATTTCCACTTCCCACTCCATTGGAGAATTCCCCTAAGGTTCTGTAGGACAAGGCAGCAGCTGCTTTAAGGACTCGGATAAGTGGAGGTCTAGATTCTATGTGAAAGAAAATTAATTCAATTAAACGCAAAGATCTTAGACATTTTGTAATGTTGTAATAACATTTGTGCTACTGACTTTTTGCAGCTCTTTCGTGGTCATCTGGAGGAGACTGAGAGGCATATTCATCCCATCCAGGTGCATTTGGTCCAGAGGATGTTCTTGGCAGAGTTTCTCTTCCGGACAACATAATTATTTCTCTGACTACTAAACAATAGAGCATAATGATAGAGCTATTTTCAATACACCTTCTGAGGTTCTGGAGTTAGGTATAACAAACATCCGGCATGTTTTATCATTGGCACATTGTTAGTCTGAGGCTCATCGAGAAAAACTGAAGTAAACATACTTACACTTAAAGGTGCACTGTGTAGCTTTTGTGATGAGGCCACACGCTTGTCTCCACAGGACTATTACTGCTTTGAATGAAATGTTCCACAGCATGACATTAAACTTTTATATCTTTAATTTATTCAGTTAGTTGTTTGTATCTTAATGGGATAGTTTGGGTTTTTGACATGAATCTGTACGTCCCCGTCAGCAGAGTCGTGCATCAACACTGACTTACCCCCCGACAGCGTCCGGTGAGACGAGTTCTTCCCCGGTTTCGGGGCTGATGAAAGTGTCCGGCAAGTTGGCTGGGGTCATAAAATAAAGCGTTTTTCTTCTCAAAACAATATATGTTCAAAAGAGTGATACATTTGCATCAGAAAACGTGAACCACGAAAAAGTCAGACCTCATAATCGCTTGGTACTATTTTCTCTCTGGTCATATCACTGCGCTGCCTCCAGGTGAAGCTGCGCACAAATGCAACACTTTTTTCAGTGCTTCGGCAGTGTTTACGTGCTCAGACTTTTGACTGCTGCGACACGAGAGCGCTAACGTGAGAGCTACAGCGATTAGCATACAGGCTTGTATAAGCTATGTAAGAATATATATAAAAATGGTGCGGACTTGTGATTCTTCAGGCTGGAACAACAAAAATCCAGCTTCACCTTGTCCCACTCTGCCCCTCCTCTCTCTCTCTGCCCGTTCTAACTCCATCTGGTGAATTTGGGCATCAGTATATTCGGGTTCATAAAGATCTCTCCTTGGCTCTGTGCTAAAGGCAACGTCTTCATCGTCGGTGTCGTAGTTACACATGTTGTTAACTTTCCGAGCAGGAAACACAGTGAAACAGGCGCAGCTTCACCTGGAGGCAGCGCAGTGATATGACCATAGAGACAATAGTACCAAGCGATTATGAGGTCTGACTTTTCATGGTTCACTGTTTTGTGATGCAAATGTATCACTCTTTTGAACACATATTGTTTTGAGAAGAAAAACGCTTTATTTTCGTGACCCCAGACAACTTGCCGGACACTTTCATCAGCCCCGAAACCGGGAAAGAACTGACGCTGTCGGGAGGTAAGTCAGTGTTGCTGCACGACTCTGCTGACGGGGATGCAACACAGATTCATGTCGAAAACCCAAACTATCCCTTTAAAAAATAGACTGAAACATGGGAGCAGGATCCCCTCTCTATAGACCTGATTTGTAACTTGTGGCATCATCTTCATGGGGATTGGTAAATTTAAAGAAGTCCTATTGTGCTTGTGTCTACAGCTTTGATATACGACACCCGTGGATCATTACGTTATAATTTGGACGTTTTAAATCACAATAATCATCTCAAACTGAGCGATTAAAAATTGCTCACACATGCACAAATCACTCCAAATACAATTAACAGTTCTAACAGTTAAACGCTCTATAAAGGCGATCTGTTTTAATGCCATATTGTGGAATGTTCATGCAAAATTGACAACAAACAATGCAACACATAAAAGGAATAACGACACAAAACCCATTTTACATTTGCGAAATCATTTTATGTAACAAAGTGGTTATTGTTTAGTATCATAATCCATAACATATTCTATGGAAGGACAGTGTGCATAACCAGCTTGTCTTGAAGCATACAAATTAAACTTTAAACATTACAAATATAAATGTTTCTAGTGACAATGGCAGAGTCAGGCAGGGATATGGCAGCGTCGCACACAGCTTCACAACATTAGCTCACTGTGTGCCTGTGTGCTTTCGCCACAATTGGTCGCTATTCAAAACAAATCAATAAAGTAAGCACCCTGGAAATTGGAAGGAGCGGTGGCAGCTGGGAACTGTTTACCGCGAGTAAATAGTTCCTAGATAGTTCCTAGTTAGAGTTTTTTTTTTCTTTTTTTCCGAAGCAGAATGAGGTAAAGTGCGCAGTCACTGAGTAAAAAAATCCATTGGTTTGAACCCTCACCAAAATGGCACCTCAACAGCTCTGTAATGAAAACTCGCATACCCCTGCCTCCTCCTTTACACAATTACCATGATTCCTTGACCACTCCATGTTAGTTCAAAGGCAAAAACACTGGGATGATGGTCTCTCTCTATAAACCTTTAATATACTAAAAGAAACGACAGGCTGAAGGTAAAAACACGTAATCTGATGAGCCTAAAATGATGAAGAGGACGTACTTCACTCACAGGAAAGATGGCCGTCATTGTAGAAGTTTATCGGAAAGTAGCTGCACTGGTGTGGAGAAAATTATAGATGTAAAAAAATATAAGTCGTATATTTTTCATAAATAAAATAAAAATTGTGATGTGTGAATAGAAGTGTGAAAAAGATAGTGTTTTGATATGTGTGTATAAGACTTTGATCGGGTCATAGTGAGGTTAGAGTGAAACTACATTGTATGAAACAGTGGATTCCAATAAATTAAAGGATTAAGATTAATTCTGAATTACAAAAAAGAAAAAGCACCTCGTTTTGACTGTTGGTGTTATGGGGTTTTCGTTGTTGATGTTGTTGATATTTTACAGCCAACATTTCCTGGCGGCTGCTCACGCTCTGTCTGAAGCTCTGATCGACTTTAAACTGATCTTTAGTTTTACGTAATCTGACCGTAGAAGTTAGTCACTGTGTGCATTTTGTCTCCGTGGTAACTGGTGAACACTGCGCTAATACTAGTGCTGTCAACGATTAACTTTTAAATCAGATTAATCACACTTTAGAATTTTGATTAATCACGATCTATCGCTGGTAGTTTTGTTGACATCATTGCCGCGGGTTATGTGCAGCTTGTTGTTGGTACAAGTAGCGTCCTTGTTGCCGCTGAATCAAACGTGTTTTCTTTAAGATGCTATTTTAAACTTGTGGAAAGAGAGTTCATCGCTGCAATATCTGCAAACTTCTTTAGTTTTATCTAAAGTCCCGTCGAGCAGTTTTTTGAAGAGAATTTTGCAGCTGAGCACCAGTCACACTCTCCCCAACCTGTTGTCTTCACATCGGCGTATGGACAGACCTGATCACTGACCTAATAACCTGCGCCGCCTTTCAGGTCAACATCCGCACTTTTGATACAGGAGCATGTGCGTTCAAAATAAATTGTGTGATTAATCTGCGTTAAAAAAACATTAGTGCGATATTTTTTTGTGATTAATTGCATGTGTTAACATTGACAGCCCTAGCTAATACACATACATGTAGAAGACCCCCAGCGTGATGTGCAAAGTACCAAGAGTGTTACTAGAGAATAAAACAAAACTCAAAGGAGTTTCTGGACAATCATTTTGAGAAGTTTGTGTATATGTTATAGATTCTAACTATTTTTCAGTGCGTTCACAATTATGTCACATGAGGCTTCAAACGTATTTGAACATGTCATTTGTAATACTACATGGACCAAGTCAGCTAACTAAAATCACCCTGACCCTCAGTGCACAAAATGCATTTAAAAACACTGATAAACTTCTACAATGACGTGACAGTGTACATGGAAGCTTATGAATCTACAGGGGTCATCAAAATGATTTAAAAACTTCAAATACACTTTTTTTTCCTTTTTCTTTTTTTTCCTTTTTCTTTTTTTAATAAAAGAAATACCACAACTATTACTTTTTAAAACCACGTCTACCTTAAAATGATCCTAATTGGCTAAAATATGAAATAATATTTGTACAATTTCAACACAAGGAAACCTGTTTTCTCCCTTTGATAGATAAAACAAAAATAAAATTGGCACAAATGGAAAAATGTGGTTCGGATAAATATTGGCGTAATACTTTTTCAGTCAAACTATTATTAAAATCTGGAATAATTGGGAGCGAAAACAATCTTTTACAATGGACGATAATAGGAGTCACTAGCTTTTGTTTAACCAGACCTCCTCCTCATTCCCAGAAGTTATTATCACTACCTTCAAATATTACGCTAAACTGACTCTTGTGAGCTTTAAATCATGTTATAATATTGTTACCTCATCAAAAACCTGGAGTTATGTTTTGTTTCGTTCAAATGTTTAGTTTGTCTGCATATCCAGAGCTCAAAATGCTCTGTTCCACCTTTTTTTTAAGTTAGCAGCGACCTCCTCTTCAGCAAAGATGGGCAATGTGCGAATGAAACAAAACACAACTCCAGGTCTGTTTGTGATGAGGAAACATTATAACCTTGAAAATCAGAAACTTGTGGAAAACGGGCACTTTAAAAACGTCTATGGGATCATTTTTGGACGCGCCTTGATCTTAGACGATGTGTTAAATTGCGCTTTGCAGAAGGTCGGAATAAAAATCACACTTGCAGATTATTTGAATGGACGATCTTCTATCCAGGTCCAGGGAATTCTAGCCCACAGAATCTTATTATATCTCTTACGCTCAGTTAAACCCGCAGCTTAAAGTAAAGTTATGGCATGATTAAATAGAAAGTATTGTAGTTAAAGGACATTGCAGCTTTGGAGATGTGGTTTCGAAGTACTTGTATTCAGTAAGCGTGTGACTTGAGCTTGTTTAGTGAAGCATCTGCTTACATTTAGGGCAGTGAGGGGACAAAACCACCCTTGGCATGAATATATGAATAATACAGAGTGGCCTGTCTGACACTGGGTCCTTGGCACAAAGACGCATTTTTTCTGCACGGTCGTGAAACATTTTGTAAATCTTGCATAAAATTTTGGTTCAATTTTGAGAAGTTTGAATAGTAGGATTTTGTAAAGTGAAAAATAAAAATGATTAGAAAATGCATGAATGACCTAAGAATATGTTATGATATTTGAAAGCCCATTTTTATTTTTGTATTTTTTGCCTTTAAGTTTAAAATCTTTTTAAAGGGGCACCATGTAACATTCCTGGTGGAGTGTCTGCTAGCTGCTCGTCTCCATGGATATGTCATTTCTTTGCCCTGAATATTCCACAGTAGGAAATCAAACATATCCATCTAAGTGGAGAAAAGCGACCATGTCAAGTTAAGATCTGTGGAGAGGCGAGCCCGTGCAGAATGCATGTCCTCCAAGGTATTTTTTGTAATTGAAAAACACAGGACTGATACATGTGATTCCCAACTGTGGTACATTCAAACAAATCATACCCCCCACTAGAAAAGTTGAAGTGCACCTTTCAGAAAGTCTGGCATGTTGACATAAAGACAAATTGAGCTCATTTGTGTGAGTAGCAGACACGTGGCTAATTATAGTGGCACATGCCTGGAGCCATAAGGCCTTCAAATCAATGACCGGATAGTGTTGCTATTAAAACAAGAAACTCTTCATAAAATACATTGATTCTGTCAGTAAGTGTGGCACTTTGTAGTGCTTTTATAAGTGTAGTACTTTGAGTGATTTTTCCCTAATGGGCTTTTACATTTCTAAAATAAGATTTGTTTCGCCGCAAACAAATACAGCGACAGAAGTATTTGAAAGATGATCAATTGTTTCTTTGAGCAATCAAAATGTCTTCATATTATATGGATATCAGGGACATGTTTTTATTGTTTTTATTAGTACGACTCAATCTCTTATGTTGGATGAAAGCACTTTGAGAATTTGTCTTATTTTTGCAGATATTAATACACCTTAATATGCTTTTCCCGGATCCATGATTCCATCATCTATTAGTACAAAAGCCCATGTAGGTTAAAGGTGATGCGATTGCAAGCCGGAATAATATGCATTTATTGTGTTCATGATAGCTTTGGTCAGGAGGGTGACTGCAAAGACTGCATTTGCATTTTACCGAGCTAAAAACACCATAATGGATTACAATGGGGGGTCTTAAGTTATCCGAGGTCGTTCTTGAAATATGTAATGAACGCTAAAGTTAACTGTTTGCCTGGAGACTGTTAATAAAGGAGGAAAGAGAAAGAAACAGGAGTCATCAGCGGGTAGCCAACATGTGAGACGCTGGGTGTGTTTTGATTCCCTTTAGAACAGACATCTGCCCCCATCTCAAAGCAAAGCGCTCTACAGTGTGTTCTTATGAGTGGCTAAGCTTACATTATGGTGCTGCCCATATTGGCAAGAATAAAATGAAAAAATAATTCTTAGGTCCACATCGCGTTGCACTTTGATTAAAAATGGATTAGGTTAGAATGGCCAGAAAAAAAAAAAAAAGGATTAAAATTCATGAAATCTTGTAAGAGCGGAGACCTGTTAATTATTCTTTTTAGAGTGACGAGGAAGAAGTGAATAAATATGTAAGGCTTGAAATAGTAACGTCTGTGGTACAGTTTGTTCAGCTCACAGGGACCTGCTGCTTGGTGAGGGTTTAAGCAGAGCAGTGTGGCGCCCCCTGGGTCAGATCTGGTGGAGATGGTGGTACAGGTGTTCACCTCTTTGCCGGCCTCTTTGGCACTTGTCGAGCGTCCGGTGGTAGGCGCGGGCGATCATCGAGCTTGGTGATTTGGGTTGTGTCGAGAGCGGGATCTTTCCAGGACTGCACGGCGGTTGTCTGCAATCAGAAAAACAGAGTTAGTTTGGTGAAAAGGTAAAACATACACGGTAAACAGAGAATATATATATAAATGGACATAGCTATGGCTCCACCGACTTTACATAAAATAAAAAAAAGTAATTCCTCTCTCTGTAACTGCTATTTTGGTCCTAAAATGTTGATCTGGTGTTTTCATTTTGTTATTTTGTCCATAAATAAATTCTTATTGCTAATATGGGACTCGGCTCCAAATTCTTTCCTATGATCGCGAGCATCATGAGCTTCATTTGACCAGGTTCAAGTGAGTGACTATGTATTATTACTGTGAAACGTGCTACTACTACTGTCAGTATTTACAGTGTAGAAATAACTAACCACTAAATGTACAACAGGCATGTTTTCCAGCCTTTGTTCTACATCCTGCTTAAAAAAACAACTGCAGCAAGCAGACCTGGCCTGTGATAAAGGTAATATGCCGTATGCTAGGAGACATTATCCACTCATCAAAAAACTAAACTAAAACTAGTATTACAACCAGATACTCATTTGAACAAGTATGGATACTGAAAAAATCACATAAATAGGACAAAATTTGACCTTTACTGAAAAGTTTTTGTTCTAGATCTGGTGTAGTGGAATGAGTGCAGTATTTTAGCACACAAGAACACACTCCAACACCAGCCCTTTGAGCAGCTGCGATGATGGGCAGCCACACAAATTTAAATGAGAAATTCAGAGCTCATTTCAGGAACTGTTAATTAATGGACTAACCCCTACAAACATCTTGGCAAAGGTGCACAATATTACACGATGTATGTTTTGTAAATGCATCTAGTTACTTTGATCCAACTTAAGCACTGTAAACTAAATCTTCTTCCCTACTCTTAAGTGTCTGTGACTTCCAAAAACAAACATTGTAAGAAATGATTTCTCAGTGCAGAGCAAAACAGCTAATCCACAGGTAAGATATCATCAAAATCACAAAAGCACATGCATGGCCAGTGTCAGTGTCTGGAGCCGATTCGGCGTTCACTCAAGTCCACAAATGACCTTATCAACACAAGTAACTTTGATTAAAATGACTACCTCCTTGTGAGAGTAAAACTTGAGTCATAATTGTGCCGAACTGCTCTGAGATGAAAAGAAAAAACACAGGAGAGTCCAGGGAGCGGAGCAGCAGGGGGCCACAGTGCACATGAGGCTGCTGAGGCGCTTGTGTCTGCTGTCATAGTAACTCACGGCAAGAGGGTTCCAGCGCTGCACTCAAGAGCCCTCTGTCTATTCTCACATCACACAGAGCGGGCAGGGAGCAGAGCAGCCCATGGATGTGAATATATAAGCCATGCAACAATAACACGTGCACTACAGGGGCCCACAGCGAGCAAAGGCCGTGATCGAGATGATGAGTGTCACTGCTGTTTTAATTAAGTGAAGGGTGGTCGTCTTAGCATAAAAGACAATGGTCAGTATAATCGTAGATTATAGGTTTTTGTTTTTTTGAAACAATGCAATCTTCTTAATTATGCAATGGGATATCAGTGTCAGTGTTTAAAAAATAAAAATAAGGCAAAGCTTGTAATATTGGCTTTGCATAGTCATGTTTTAATAAAAAAATAATCTAACTATACAAAACTTTTTTTTCTCTCTCTCAACATGAACTTGTGAGAGAGAAATCTAATATTGAAAGTGAAGTAAAGGTTTTAGTAGCTGAACCTTGTGAATATGGTTCACATATTCTAAGGTCAAAGCACCACTTGGGCCCTACATATTTCCTCATTGTGACAGGTTTCAGACCATTGGAAAAAGCCAAAATTTCAAAGCTGCAGCAGCCATCACTTTGAAACTGGAGTGTATGTGTGCCTGCAGCCTGCAGTGACAGCGAGCCATCTCTTGTGGAGTTTGTGCTCACAAAGTCAACTTTGTACTTTGTTGGGCCAGCTCAGTGACAGTCTGCACACACTTCCCTCTGCGCTTCAGCTGTTCCACCCAGAGATGGCCAGAGAACCCCAAAGAAGCCCAGAGATGCCCAGAGATGGTCAGAGATGCCCAGAGAACCCCAGAAAAGCTCAGAGATGCTCAGAGACTCCCAGGATGCCAGTGGGAGAAGGGGTGGGGGACATAAGTGGAGGGCCAGGTGGCAGGTGGGCTGGACACTTCCAGAAGA
Organism: Odontamblyopus lacepedii; assembly: GCA_034769755.1. NCBI lineage: Eukaryota > Metazoa > Chordata > Actinopteri > Gobiiformes > Gobiidae > Odontamblyopus > Odontamblyopus lacepedii. The sequence continues at coordinate 12,745,226 of CM068355.1, read as the reverse complement.
TGACTGCAGGCACTGCCACACCAGGCCCGCCCTTTCAGGCCCACCCACACCGTCACCGTGGTGCCCAGCCCATCACTCTGCTGCTGCAGGGTGCCAGGTGTCCAGGGCTGGGCATTGTTTAATGGCACTCATTCATCCATCATGCCAGGTAATGAGGAGAGAGTGACACACTCCAACAGCCACTGCCACCACCAGAGAGGAGGAGAGAGGAAGGGAGGAGAGAGAAGAAGAGACAGAGAAGAAGGGAGGAGAGCGTAGGGGGAAGCAGGGGCGGAGGTAAGAGACAGAAGAGAGCTTCTTCAGATTGGACAGCAGAGCCCCATGCAGATGGTGCCCAGGAGGAGAGCAGGAAAAGAGGAGGTGAGGAACCTCCAGCACAAATGTTCACAAACAAAGTCCTCTGGTCTAACATACTTCATACTGAGCTGTTGGTTTGAGCCATGCTCCAATATAAATGCACATTTGACTTATTCATAAAAGCCTCTTCCGTTGCCCAGGTTAGGTGCCTTTTAGCAGGCGTTTCACATCGTGGCTACAGAGGAGTGAGGACAAAGAGAAGACTGCAAACAACCTTTGCTTATTGCTGTGAAGAATCTATGGCGTCTATACTCACACTTGTCTGTACACACACCCTCTGTAAATGTGCAATAATCCCATCCAAATATGGACCACATTTATGAATTGGGCTGTGGAAAAGCTCAGCATTTTGTGTTTGATAATGTCATGCTAAGTGGAACATTTTTTTCTGATTAGCAAAACACAACCAAGGCAGTAGTTTGAAATAGTATAAGTTTAGTCAAGGTCAGCAGTATCTGTTTTCTAAGGCAAGTTTCACAGTTAAAACAGCATTTTCTCGCTGTGAGTTGTAGTCAGTGCTGATACCTGTGCACATTAGCCCTTAGCTGTGGTATGGATGTGCCCCTCTAGAACCACACCGCTGTCATTCCGTCCTGGGACAGCAGATAAAGAGAAACAAAGCAGGGCTATTAGCGTGGCACTTGTTGCAGGTAGAGCTACAGTGTTGTAGGCAGCGTTTTCAGTGCAATAAAAAAACTGAAAAGCGCCTTGTGGGGGTAATTGTGGCTTGGCTAACTGCCTGGGTACATGGCGACGCTTTCATGAAAGACTTAGCAGAAAAGATAGGAAAACATCTTGAAGGCACAACGCATCTCTTCTCAGTGGGCCCTTGAACGTATCCCTATCTGCTCCTTATACAGACCTTTTTTTTGTAATCCCGGTGCATAAAACTCATTTCTTTTCCACCTCACATCAATCTATCACAACAATTGAACAGAAAGCAGCCATTTCTACAGGGAGAGGCATTACGTCAAGGCTCAAATGGGGAACACTTGAAGCTCGTACAAGAACAGACAGACACAATTGGGGTTGGGGAAGCGCAAGGTGCTCAGTGCGGAACAGACTAACTCTAAAGAGGGTGAGGATTTCTATGAGCGCTGATTGCGACGCTCTCAAATGCTATTGGCTTTGATGACTTCTTTACCTGCTTCTCCCATCAGCGGTGTCTGTTTTTTCCAGCGTTACAGTGAGGTGAAGACACACAAGAAAAGAAGGCAGCAAGAGTCAAGTTATATAACAAGTGAACAAGAGAAGACAAAATATAGGCTTAAACACAAGTTAATTAAAACAGCAGCAGGTATGCAGACTCTATAAAGGGAAGTAAAGATGAGGCAGGTCAAAGCTACAGGGGGAGTTTAAGGAGACAGGAGAACAACAGAAGAAATACATTATAGGATGAAGTATTTGTACATCATAGGAGCGATAGGCACTGGGAGTAGAATGCAGTTTTAAATGAAAGGCAATTTCTAAATGCGCTTTTCCCTCTTCAAGACAATCAAAGCGCTTTACATCATTCACACACACATTCATGGATCAAGGTGGGTTAAGTGTCTTGCCCAAGGACACAGTGAGAACAGTGAGAACTGGAATCGAACCACCAAACTTTGGATCAGTGGACAAAGACCCCACCAACTGAGCTATTGTCGCCCCTAGAATAAATGCAAGTAATGTAGTATTGAGTATTTCCTACCATGGAGTGTGCATTGCCGTTAATCTGATGACCTGATATGTATCACGATTAACATGTCACAGTAAGATATATCACAATATCTCCTAATACTGACAATAAAGACTACTGTATGTATTACCTTTTATTATTACTCTTTCTGTGACTTTGGAGTCTGCCCCCAAAATTAAAACAATTATTTTACTTTGTCAGCTTGGATGAGTCATGTAATAAGACACTTAAGTTACTATGTGAACTTCCTGCAGCTCTCAGACTGACTCACACTAAAAGCTTTGACACTTTAGTAGCACTTGGAATTTCATACCCTGGATGAATCACCTGTCACTTCTTATAAAAACAATAATTTATACTATTAACTCTCCTGGAAAGATTGATCCGTTCTGGCCCACTATCGACACTGAAATCAACTGAAAAAATCGTAAAAAGCGTAATATGAATAGTGTCATCTAAATATCGTCATACTAGCATTGAAGAAGTAGAAATACCAATACGGGGGATACTGGTATCAACCATGGATGTATAATAAGAGCAGATTGATGTGTGGCCGAATGAGATATTGCAGCCCGCAGCCCAAGAAAAAAATCTCCCATAGAAGCACAATGTATTTTTTGAGAAATCAAACTGCCCGTGTTCGGCTGACAGGGCATCCACAGCTTTCATAAAGATCGGATTTTGTAGGGATTCTTCTGTATTTTTATAATGTAATGGTCAAAGCTCCTAAAAATCAACTTTGTAAGCGTTAGCCTAGCTCCGCTCTGAGCCCGCGCTCTGATTGGTCAGAACGCCGTTTCTGACGTCACAGCCCAACAGTCTTGGGCAGACCGACATCACACGTTGGGCTGCGTTGGGCTGCAAACAAGGAAGTAAATGCGGAAATGAAAATCTTTTTTGAGGTCATGCGCCAATGAGCACAGGCCATTGAAAACAACAGGGCGCCATCTTGGATTCATCTTCCAGATTTTATTATAGTTCTATGGTATCAACTAAACCCCACCAGAAAGGTTTCAGTGCACCTTTAAAGGACACATATTTAGCTATTTTCTAATGTTTCCTCAGCACAAACATACTGGAATTGTGTTTTGTTTCGTTCACATCTTTAACACACAAATCCTGCATATTTAGACTGAGTTCTTCTCTCAAACAGAAAACACTCTGTTCCACCTCATGTGATTATACACAAAGTGCTCCACTGTGTTTTTAAACATTGTCACCAGAATAATTTGGAATATTTCAGAACACAAATCTCTACTGAACAAAAGGCAGAGTAGTTGTTAACTTGAAAATTACAGCTTCATGAAATCACAAGATGAAACCGAGAATTAGGGCTTTGGAGACAGACTAATAATAAAGGGTTACTCGAACGTGTGAATGAAACTAAATAACTCCGGGTATATTTTTGATTAGATAACAACTTTCTAACAGCGCTTTAAGCTCACAAGAGTCAATTTTGCGTAACATAGGACCTTAAAGTTAAGTCAAAGCTACCATCTGTTAAAAGATTGTCCATCCTGCCCCTGTTGTGTTCTCACATAACACCACTAGATACTGTCAACGTTACTGGAGTCTGATAGTGTGGCAGTTTTGGCCTGACAGAAGAAAACCAGAGCACAAACAAAGGCCAGGTGACGGAACTGGTTTCACATCTCTACTGGTGAAAAAAATCAAATAAACTTGCAGATGGCAGCTTTAAGAATCTGCTAAAAATCCAACATAAACGCATGTACCAGTTATACACTCAGTCATGAACAATATGCGGTAATTGTTTACAAAAAATGCCATATTTAATTTAGATAATATATACCACCGCTTTTCAGAGAACTAAAAACACGACTTGCTGCCTTTAATGTAAAGTGTATCAAAACAATCTCTCCAATCAAGAGCGAACTAGAGCTCGGGTAACATGAGACGACCCCATAACAACCAAAGCAACCCCAATCCCAACTGTAACTCTGGGTGCCTTCCATTTAAATGTCACTCTTTGTTAATCCAAACTATAAAATGTTCCTTTCTCCCCAGAAGAGATTAAAGATCGTCAACGCTTTACCATAATCAGACATCTTTTGCTAATTACACTGAAATTACATCACGATAAAGCGCTCTATGCTCCGGAAAAACTGCCAGTCGTCTATCAAGTTTTTGAGCAATGTCTATAGGCTGATGTTTAAACAGGAAGGCTGTCGGAGGGGTAGACGGCGCGTTGGTTGAATCTCTCCTGCCTAGCCTCACACTTCGGGCCCTACGTCTAAACATGGCAGTAGCATTCATCAAGGCAACAATAACAAGGTCAGGCGAGCATAATCAGTAATCTTGTGTGTAAATAGCTAGCGGAGAACAGGCTGGGAAGCATGGAGAGAATCTTTTATTTAGTGAAAAACAAGCTAGCTTTGACGTCATCTGACATGTCATGGCCTTTGGTTAATTTTGTTGCGATATTTGGACATGGCGATCTGTAATAACGGTGATTAAACTTGACCCGTTGAGAATAAACACGCGTTGTATCTGCTAAGTGCAGGCCACAGTCTTCTATCAATTCTTTTCATCTACTTTTCCTTTTCTTTTTTTTTTTCTCCAAATGTTTTCCTGCCTCGGAGCTATGGAGTAATAGAGCTCCCTACAAGGAAACAAGATACTGGGTATAAATGGGATGCAGGCGCAGAGAAGCTATTTCTCCCCTGCTGAAAGTTATGGGGCGAATAGTGCAAAAAACATTTGCGGGGAACACAGGCTCTCGATTAAGGTTAAGAGTAATAGGGTAAGGGGCAAAACCAGGGCTGCTGCCTGAAAGGGACTTTGTATGTGGAATGTAGCTATAGGGTGAGGCATGTTATTGTCAGCCATCTTTCTATCTATAGTTCAGTCTTAATTAAACATTTGTCGTCAGGGGAAATAATGTTCCTCTAACACTTTTCACAGCTTTGTGTTTGGAGCGCTGCATTACTTTATAATTAAATGTGGTTTAGTAAATTAACTATTGTAAATTCAACACAAATAGTAAAAATGTAGAATTTTCAGTGCGTTTAATGTTGCTAGATGCTAAATACTAGCTGTTTATCGAGCTGTTCCACCATACTTTTGGGTACTTTTTGATTTTTGTTTTAGCAAATATTTCCATGAGAGTTTTGCTGTTTTTTGACATTTCATTCCGTAACTAAACTAAATCTACTGTTTTTCTCTTTGATAAAAAGACAAACACAAAAATGAACAAAAACAAGCAGTAATGTTTGAACATAAACGTAGATGTATCAAGGAATCGACCCTGTCTCAGAGTGTTAAAGACAAAGCTATCCACTAGCCTTCCAAAAAACTAGTGTGAGTAAAAAATATTCAATGTAACTTTTCAGAAGAAAAGTGCAAAAAGTCAAGACAAGAATAAAAGTAGGTAGCAATTAAGCTTATATAAATCACCATACAATTTTCACACCTTGAATTCTCACCTCTCACCATTCTACCATATCTGTAACTTAATAAAGAACTTTAACATCTATAGACTACTGAATGTTGGTTCGCATGCTATTAGTAGTTAGTTTCTTTATATTGCATCTATAATAAAATATTTTTAGTAAATACAAACAATGGTAGCTTCTAAAACGTCCAAAAACTTTTAAAAAACAGTGCATTTTTCATTCTGGTCTCCATGGAAACGTATAAATATGCACCCAATTTGCCAGAGAACATTTCAACCTCCTTTCGCACAAGAAGCTATACATAGTTCCCACTGCAACAATTTTTACCTGTACTTGGGCGCTCTGTACAAACTAATACATGTGCTTGCTTTCAAATGCTATTGTGGAGAACCAAAATGGTGGCATTTTCACATCGAGTGGAATGCTGTGACACAGAAATGCCTCCGACAGCTCTGGATAAGCACGCTCAGGCAAGAAACTCAAATTCTACCATTTTAGGTTCTCCGTGTGGCTTTGAGTCTTTCACTTTTGGTCCTTTTTAACTTTTCTTAATCCCAAAGCTCTTCAAGCACTCCTAGCAACAGCTAATCCCTGAATAGAAACATAATTATGCATTGCTATAGGTGCGCTAGCCCAGTAGGTGTTCTGGGTTCAACATCAGCAGCTCAATTGTTGGGCAAAACAAATATCCCAGGCCAGCCAAGAAACATGGTTCTCCAATAAAGTATAGTTTAGACCCTGATTTTTATCTGAGTTCAGATGGGCAGGATTCACTGGTGGATTAGCCAATCGGGGCTAATGGTCCATCGGTATACAAACAAACAAACAAACAACAACAAAAACCTAGTGAAGTATAAAGCATTGCACATTTCTAACAAATTGATGATTGAAGCACTTTTGATCTTACAAGAGAGAGGTTTCATTTTGTTTTAAATTATAGATGCTCAATGACCAAAATAGCCAAATAAACAAACTGTTTGGACAGCTCTGAGTTTAGCCTGAGGTGGAGAAAAGCTGACCACACTGAGATCTTCTGTATAGAACCCATTAATTTCATTTTATTTGACCAATCTGTTACACAGTGTAACACTAAGGCACAAAAAGTACCACAGCAATGCACAAAAGGAGGAGGCAAAAGCAAAAGCTACACCCAGGCTGTGTGTGCCTGTTTATAAGTGAGTGTCTAAATGTCCCCCCACCCAGGCCTATGCACATGTGGTGCACATGTGTTTATGACTATACACATAGAACCAGTCCAGATCTCAAATAACTTAAAGCAATAAGAATAAATGGAGGGCAGTAGAGTAGAGTGTATACAATGCATTTATTTTCACTTAGCAGTTAATTAAGCAAAGTTTAACATTCATAGGTCACTGCTATTAGTACCAAGATTGGGCCCCAGGGTGTTTTTTACTATAGACACTTCATGGTGAATAAGTTTTCCGTAAAAACGAGAGAAAAGCTCCTATCTGTAGATCTGGCTCAGCTGTGCACAAAGCTGCATTTGGCCCTGACAGTTTGTATATAGAGTATGAAGGCACAGTGACAGGGCCAGAGATAAACGGTAACAACCAGGATATGTTTGGCAGAGAGTGCGCTGGTCATAACACATGTGATCAGTCCTGACAGGGCAGGGGGCGGTTAATCTCCCCACGCCACAATCACCACTCTATCTCTGCCATACACTATACTGCCATACACAGGTTTGTCAATGTGGTGGACTGACCCACATAGTCAATACAGCCATTCTTTCCTCTAAAGGCAGCCATTTTAACCTCTGCCTCCCTCTTTTTGTGGAATTTCAATGTTTTTCTGGCATTCACATTGTTGGCATAAAATGGAGCGTGTGGAAAGTGTTGCTTTTCCAATCACAAATACAATCAAAACCATTTGTGTCAGAAATACAGAGTTATTATTGTCTAGGGCTGTCAAAGGTATGGAAAATCAGACACTAATCGATACTAAAACTACCATTTAAATGAGATTTTAATTAGAGCAGGAATAAGTATAACACGCCCATGGACCACTAAGAAACATAAAAGGACGACTGAGGGGTTACACACATATAAAGCCACATGGTAATATAAAAGGAAGTACTATGATTTAAGATGAAAATCGCATTTATTGTCTAAAGAAAGTGTTTTTTTAATTTATTTTTTATTATCATGAGTTTGAATTTTCAGTATGACACTATTATAATCTGAAATTTTCTTTTTTCTTCTCTTAAATTAGGGTTAAACACTCTTCAGTCATGAGATTTATATTCATTCATTATAACATGGTAGAAAGCTTTTGCATTATACAACCTCTTTACTATTTTGATACCTTATTGACTGAAATGGGAACACCTATTTTGCTCAGTCAATTTTAGCAGGCGCCTGTTTTTACCAACATATGTCAGTCGTGCGTCCCATATTTATACACAAATCCTTCTGTGGCTAAGAAAAGTTTATCTGCACAGTTGGAGAGCTTTAACACTTTTCTAGTGGGGACGAAATAGAGGCTGAAAATAAAGAGTGTTTGTGCATGTAACACCTGTGTGTACCGTGCACCTTATGCTTTCTATGGATACACGCGTACACTCCAACACAAATCCGTCACTCTCCTTGAAGCCGGGCTAACATTTGTCTTTTGATTGAAAACAACAAGGTAACAACGCACCAGTGGTTGGGCCCGATGCCTCGCCGGGGCCCTTTGGTTCACAAATCTCCTTAAAATATCTCTGCTGGACTCGATTCCTCAGTCACGGAACAATGCCCGTTGGCGGAGTGGGATGCAGCGGAGGCACGCACGGCCCAAATGAACAGTTATATGAAAACACTTTGCGATCGATCCGAGCCTCAGGCAAAACTCCCATTCATGATTGTCCTCTCAGTAGTGGGGTTTCACCAGGCAGGCTTCAACTAAGTCTGGCTATGAAACAAAACAAATATCCTCCAGAGCCTGTCCCTAAAAACAGCTACAAGAGAAAGGCAGCACCTGTTCGCCAGTTTTACTTTGGAGTTTGACACGGCCCCACACTCAAGTCTTCACAGTGGCCCTGCTAGGTACTGGTTTGATTATTAAGCTAACTTCTTATTTTAGCTTCATTTATTTTAGTATCTAGATTCTTACTAATGTAGATAGTAGAGCTGTTGGTTGTTGAGTTGTTGTCGATCAAACTTTTTATTAATCAGAAAAGAGATTCAAGAGATGTATTTGCCATTTGTGCACAAACAGTTTATAGACATTAGAATTCTTGTGGAGAGCTCCCAGGGGTTTGAGTAAAAAAACGGTGGCCATGAGAGAAAAATGAATTCAGTAAACCATTTGAATAGGCCCATTAAGCAGGCATACAACTACTAGTAATAAAGAGTTTATTGTATTGTATATTAATGTAGTAATATATTACAGTACATTACCAATACTGCACTTTGGCCATCAGTCTGGAGTAGAAAATGTTATGAAAATGTGTACTATTAGTACACTATTGCTGAAGCTGAAAATAAAGCATTTATATGGACGAGAGCAGAAAGAAAACTTATAAGTACTTTTCTGGTCTTGTCAGTGTATATGGGGTCAAACAGAAATAGTTTTGAGACTGTTGCTAAAACCATCCTTCCTTCCTGGTCGACACATTTTAATTGATTACAGCCTTATTAGATATCAGGGTTATAATTAAGATTTTTAGGAAACATACATGTTTGGGATGGTTTAAATGGCCAAAGTTGGGTCTTGGTGTCAAAATGTCTCCTAAACTAGTACACAGATTCACCTCCCTGACCCCACATTTGGTCAGGAGGGCCAATATCAGGGGGGCACTGTACATTTCATGCTCGGTGGGCTCCTGCTGGTGTCAAACACGTCATGTAGCCGAGTGGGTCTGGTGATTTGGAGCTTCAGCAGTGTAGTGCCGTGACCAGGAGGCTGCAGGCAGGAGCCATGGAGAGCACAGATGGGGCTGGGGGAGAGCTGAGCCAGGAGAGAGTCATCCATCAGGCCAAGCGCTCGGTGCCTAGGGGGCTCGCTCACTGATCCTATAAGACTGATCGCGCCGCAGTGGGAGGCCAGGCCCTCACTGCACGGACAGCAGTGTCTGGACCGCTCCACTGAGGCTTGATCTGAGAGGGGCTGAGCCAGAGCGCTGACCTGCTTCTGTTTGGATTGGGAGGCAGTGCAGTCTAGATTACAGATAGTGGAGTTTTAAAACATGCCAGACCATGTGAGTGCCTTGGGTTCATATCAGACATCTGAACCTAAACAAGTCGAGATAATCTAAACAGACATGTGTCTAAGAATAACAGGCCTGAGTCTGTACGCACACACTCAGGTCCCTTGGTACTGCAGTTAGACATGTAAAAGTTGATGAAGTGATAGAATTCAATAACTTTATCAACACTTCCCAAAGCCAGGGAGGTCAACAGCAGCACAAGTCAGGTCCACGACAGCCAGGTCTCATCAGATGATTGACAGGTGAATGAGCACACACAGAGATAGTTAGACAAATGGAAGCTAAGATATAGTCTGACAGACAGATGGGAGCGTAAATGGATGGTTTGGCAGCATGATAAGGTAAATAGGCTGATGGATCACCAAACAAATGTGGGAGGAGGAAGAAAAGTCCACGAGAAGAAAGGGGAAGAGGAGCTGCCTGCAGACAACACAAGATAGGAAGCCAGATAGGCTGATAAACACAGATGGATTGTGTTGATACACAGGGAGGTGGGGCAAGATCGATAGATTGTTTTATTCTATTTGCCTGGCAAACTGCAGATTTGATGTGGCTGCTATCACAGCGATCTGTTTCCAATGACGCCAGGCGTGACGGTTACAGATGGTGAGATAGCGACACGTCTCAATCTTTGGCTAGCCTCAATAGAGTCTAGCTAAGCTCTTGAGCTATCATCACCTCCAATGTCATCCTCTCTGGGTCTAATATGCAAGACACGCGCCAATCTGATTTAGCTTAAAATTAGAATTTCTACAATGATTTCCTCAAGGTAACACGATAATCAAGCCGAAATCTCACAACTATTGTATTTGTAGCATGTTCTAACAGCAATTAGAAAAGCAACTGGCAATGGAGTCATCTGCCTGAAGCTAAGTGTTAAAGTCAAAACATATGATTCACTGGTCACAACAGATTAGTCAACACAAGTGTAAATGCTATGGTATTATACATACCTAAAGACATAAAGAGATCAAAATATGCCACATCTGCTCTAAAGAGGCTGAAGTGAAGGTAAAGTGTCCTCACTTGTGCCCCTGTTGAGAGAAAAGTCACAGGGGAATGGAACATGCTGCAATCCTCCACATGCATAGGATCTTTTCCCTCCACTCCGATTTGGGCAAAACAATATGGATGCCCTGACAACTGGATGCCTCATTACGGCTGCTTGCGTTTATCATGTCAAAACTGAAGACAAGGGTATGTGAAGTTTAGAGGCAAGGGCTCTCCTAGTTAGAAAAGGTGGCTTTCCAGCGAGGCTGCTTGAGGGACACGGGATGCACCGAAACAGCCCTGATGACTGTTGCGGGGCTTATAATAGACAGTAAAGGCCTAGAAAGCATGCCCTTTAGAGGTGCTGCATCTCTCACTGCCTGACAGCTTACAGGGCCCCAGCGCTACAATGACACCTTCACAGCCTGCTACAGATGACACCCAGGTGCTCACGCGCACGCATCCTCACGCCACGCACCGCAAAGTTTGGTCGCACAATTACACACGCATAAACAAAACATGCACAAAAACACACACTAATCCATTGGCAATGCACAGATATTCCCTGACAAGTGGAATCTTAGCTTGGAGCTGACAGAGGTGGCTCTTATAAAACAGGACGAGCAATAAAAACAGCACACCTCCACTCTGAGATAGGGGCTTATAGAAATAAACAGTTGTTGGTGTCATGTTGAGGGTGCAGTACAACTTCCTAACTGTAAGCAACAATAGGCAAAGGCTCCCAATTTCCTCGAATAGTGTCAGATTTCTGTCAAAAGTACACAAGCGGAAAATAAGCATCAAGGATGTTTCTCGAAGTTTGTGGGATTCAAAAACACATTTAGGACATACCGTATAGCGCATGGGTCAAGCAGAAAGACGAGATTATTTACAGAATCCAAGTATACATTTAAGAGTAGCACTGCAGTCCATTTACTGTCCGTTCAGAGTTCAGGGTTGAAACATGAGGAACTGTCAAGAAGTGTCCAAGTAAAAGTGAACTAAAAGCTTAAAGCGTTTTCTGCCAGCTGTAGGAGACTGATGTAAGTGTGCAATGTAAAAATAACTAAAGACAGCAAACACAAAACAGAGAAAATCGATTTTCACAAAGGAATTTGAGCTTATCTTTATTTAGTATGTATTGATTTTATATTTATCCTGTTCATTGTTTCCTTATTATTCAGAGCAGACTAATCCTCTAGGTAGGTAGTCTTGGCCAAAATATTGTCTCAAGATGTGGATAGCGGTCTGTATGTGTGGAGCAAATGTAGATAAAAGTTTCCCTTGTGTTTTCAAAGATTTATCAAATTTATTTCAATATCAAGTGATGTTCGAAATGCAACTATAAAAAAAAAAAAAGGTTAAAACCATACTCCATGTAGATAAGATTTTATGCCATAATGTGGAATATTATTGCCAAAAGAACATTTACATGGAAACAAGCAGGAAGAAGCCCTCATCCAGGCCAACTTAGAGTCACGTTTGTGGAGATGCAAACCCACTCAGTAAGGAGGCATGTTTTTACCAAATTTTTCAGTACAATAAACACAACCACAATGACAGTATTTTTTCCATTTTTTTTGGTAAAATGTGGCTTTAAGTATGTCAATTTACAACGTGTTTGTTAGTGTTACATTCTTTCAAATTCTTTCTTGCCCTATTAGTGACCTTCTCTGAAACCTTCATCAAATAACAAAATAATTTGATCACACCAGTACTAGTGAAAACAAAATTTGGCAGAAGTAATGAAAAGGGTTAAAATGGCAGCTGACATGAGATCCATAAAGTATTTCTTTCTTAGCACTAGTTCTTAGTTGTTTTCACTTTTACATTATGCATTGGTTGACGGGCTCTCCTGAAGACAGGGGTCATGCGTGGAGTTCAGATGGTCAGTTCAAAGCTGACTCTGCTGATTGACAGCTTGTTTTGGTGAGAAATCCCGGGCCAAACATCTGCCGTTGTTTTTCTGCTGCAATCCACAGCGCCGTGCACAATCTCAGTCTTCTCCAGGACCCCTCGCCACGGAAGCCTCGCAGCAGTTAATAAAATATGGTGTTGCGTGTTATTTATTTATTAATAGGCTTTTTGATGTGTCCCAGTGCGCCCTGAGAGTGGTGCTGGAGATCATAGGAGCATGTGCAAGAGAGCTGCCTTGCCTTTTCCTCAACGTCGTCACCATCAGACCCATTGGCCAAGTGAAGACGCTCCCTTCTGTTCGCATGAGGGGGTGCTGGCTGGGTGTGCTTCCAGAAAGACTGTCTTTTAATATAAATCTTTTATACACAGAGATGTTCCCCCATGTACACAAAACACAGCATCCATCCCCGAGATGGGGCACACTTTGCTACCTTCATGTATTTGCTTGTGCATCGCTGAAGAGGCTGTCAGCATGGGCTTTAGCAGAGCGGAGGTGATAGAGATAAAGCATATAGAGAAGCCAACTTTATTTAATTCATTATATATATATATATATATATATATATATATATATATATATATATATATATATATATATATATATATATATATATATATATATATATATATATATATATATATATATATATATATATATATATATATATATATATAATTTTTAAAAAATAACGCATTTCTCACCTTCCACGGTGGTTGGTCTCTCTCACCCTCATCAGCTCGGGTCCTCTACCAGAGGCCTGGGAGCTTGAGAGTTCTGCGCAGTATCTTTGCTGTTCCCAGTACTGCACTTTTCTGGACTGAGATGTCTGTTGTCGCCAGACATCTCAACAGACATATATATATATATATATATATATATATATATATATATATATAATTTATTTATTAATATATTTATATTTACATGTATTTATTTTATTTTATTTCAACCAATTTTATTTTAAACAAATATTGATTTGTGCACTAAAATGTAGTATGTTGTTATTATTATTATTATTATGATTATTATTATTATTATTATTAGATATAGCTACATATCTATGTGCAACATGGATCTGTGTGGGATATTTGAGTGTATGAAGCTACATTTTGATATATAGACGTATATTTGGTCTCATTCTGAATAAGCCTGTAAAGACGTCTGTCACGCTGACAGATGAAGCAGCGGACCTGCAGAGTAAACACAAATGTGTTTCTTTTTCCTAATGACTTGTGACAGTCACTGTCCATCAGAGCAGCTGGTGTCCAGCACCTGACCGGGGCCCATGGAGAATGTGGTCATGTATGATCTGATGTGTTTCTGTGCATGTGACTGTGATACTGTGGTCATGTATGATCTGATACGTTTCTGTGCATGTGCAGCCTCACCGAGTTTAGCTCTGCCCTGCCTCAGGTTCACTATACATACCCACCAGACATCTCAAGCGACAATGGATTCTGTGCGAATGAAAAATTCATCCAGCCCTTTCACTTATTCATCAAGGAGGAAAATTTTACTGCAGGGATGCCCTCCAGAGATGTGCTGCTCACATGCCAGGCGGCCACATCCACATTACCCACAAGCTTTTCAATAAAACAAGCAAACAACACAATTCCAACACCTATAAATAAGAGATTGTTCCTGAATAAAGTGCTGTATACAGAGCTCTCTCTCATCACACTTTAATAGTTCAGCACTGGCCAAAGTTCTTTCTATCTCCTCTGTGCCAGTCCCTCTCTGAAGCCACACAGATGACATCTCAGCTGAAATGGGAATGCTTCAGTGTTCCAAGATCATCATGGACCATCACCTGCTTCAGAGATGTTAACATAGAGCAATCTGTTCTATTATTAATGATTAACGTGCACTTTCACTAGCTTCTGTCGTTTAAACTCACAAAGCCACAAACACACACACACACCCCACGATCCTCCTGGGTTATTTTCGCTTCTCATTCTGGAGACAGGTTGTTCACAGCAGTTTGAACATTCAGAGTGGTGGCTCGCCAGATGCTTGGGCGTCTGTCAATGTGCTGCTATTGTTAGCTAGTTTTTGATGAGATTTACATGGCAGAAAAGCCATCAAATAAGATATACTACAGAGAATATGAGGGGGATCTCACCTAATCCGCACACCTGTGTCTTGGCAGTACGAAGTCTCTCTCCCTTCCAGACCAATACACATGCTTTAGAACACACTACCGCCCACCGACGCAGCGATATCAAGATGACAAATTTAAACCTGAGCGTTACACAGTAGCTTGAGTCTGATTTAGATGTGGCTTTTCCAGCTCAAAGCCTCACAATGATCCTAGTTGTTGAAAAAAGGAACATGCATAGATACATGACTCCCACCTGTGCGCCGTGAGACTAAAGCAGCATAAGCACATGTAATGATTTCATATCCTGTAGCCTCATCCCTCTGTCTGAACATAACTTCACACGAATCCACCCATTTCTCCTGCAATACAACTGGACAGCGCAGCCCCCCAAAAGCGTGTATGCGCATATATGGCACGGCTGCTCGACTTTGCACAAGCCAACACAATGAAGCCATCTCTCCCCTGGCCCAGATGTGCTCAGCCTGCTGGATCTGGGGACACATCTGGTGCATAGATCGCCGCCAGCAACCCGTCTCTTCACCTGCCGCAATCACCCAAATGAACATGGTGGACTGATTAGACTATGTGCAGTGCCTGGGGTGATGTCTAAAGCCTATATTCACACATATACGTCGTACACGCGCACAGAAGTGAACACAACCAGTGAGAAGAGCTCCCGGCAGTGTCATGGGCAGTGGGTAAAACTAATTATAGAAAACAACAATTGGTACACTCGAGGCGAAAACTGTACAACTAGTTTGACAAAGCGCCTTTAGGGATGACTGGAACAGCAAATCTCCCGAAGCAAACATGATCAAGCTAAAGTGTTCACATAGGAGTTTGTTGTTTCCGTATAGTAAGGTGGAGAATGTATAGCTGCATTAGAAGGTTCTAGTATTTAGTATATTTATATCCTATTCAAAAATCAACATGATTTTATTTTAAATAGGGCTGTCAACATTAACGCGTTGACAGGTGTGATGAATCACAAAAAAATTGCACTGTTTTTTTTAACACAGATTAATCACAAATTTATTTTGAACGCAAATGCTCACCTATCGAAAGCACGGATGGTGACCTGAAAGGCGGCGCAGGTTATTAGGTCAGTGATCAGGTCTATCCATACGCAACTTTGGATAAAACTAAGGTAGTTTGCAGATATTGCAGCGATTAACTCTCTTTCCCCAGAAGCACAACAAGTTTAAAATACCAATTTAAAGTAAAACACATGTTTCAACGGCTGCAAGGACGCTACTTGTACCAACAACAAGCCGAGCACAACAAACAATGTTGTCAACAAAGCTACCAGCGATAGAAAAATGTCAATAATATAACTTTTTGATAATAAACTGCATTTTTGTCAAAATATTTTGGTCTTTTTTGAAGAATAATGTGATTAATCGTGATTAATCAAAATTCTAAAGTTTGATTAATCTGATTTAAAAAACGAATCGTTTGACAACACTAAATTTAAAGCAACACTGTGTAACTTTCTACAAGTGGCACATCAACTGAAACATATATGGAGATAGATGAGTTTTATACCATATTGGGGAATAGCCAAAAATAACATTTCCATGGAAACAAGCAAAAGAAGGCCCTGCACCAGGCCAAATACGAGTATGTTTTGTGGCGGTGCAAGTCTGCTGAAAAAGAACACATGTCTTTGTACATTTTTCAGCCTAACAAAACCATACACAATGAAAAAAACATGTTTACATTGTAGTCTATATTTGACTAAAAGGTTACATGGTAGGGCTTTAAAAATTTTGCATTCAGAATTTATTCTAAACACATCTAATTCCAATAAATGTCCAAATTCAATATTTTTGCGTGCTCTAAAACACAAGTGAAGAGACCAACAGCTTCTGACACGCCATCTAAATATTCTGTTGAAAAGTAATCACCATCATAAAAGTGACTTCAAAGATCGTTTATGTCAGAGTTTTTCATCCAAGACACATTTCAAAATTGGTCTTATCTAACGTGTTAACGATCTGCTATAGAACCCAACGTCTTGGAATCAGACGTGCAGTACGTTTTGGCTCGGCTCGTGTACTCCCAGTAATTTTTAACAGTATTTCTGCTGCCAATGTGCTCGAGTGAACTGTACAGTCTCTTCAAATGCACAACAACAAGATTTCTGTCCACTATCTGCACTTTAGTTATTTTTCTTACATTAAGTACCCTGACTTCCAAATAGGCCAATTTCATATTCTATTCACACACAAGAAAATCAAGATTACTACATATAATAAGTATCACAAAAGAAATGATCACCCCAGTACAGACGTTAATTTACATCTTTAACAAAAGGCGCTACACAAGTCTGCCTTGTCCCCCACCTGCTTGTCGCCATGGAGATATGATTGCTTCCTAAATTGTTCCACAGTATGATATTAAACTAGTCTGTATCCATGGCGGCAGAGGCGACACCACCAGGCCAATTACAAGATGGATCAGAGAGGTTACAATGGATGTTTTGCCAGTTTTTTATCCCCAACAAAACACCAACACCAACGAAATTATAAAGATAAGAAAATGTAATGCCATACTGTGGAAAAACTATCACTATGACTATATGTGGCCATACCAACTTGTCAAAGTTTCTGAGATCTGATCTCGTCAGATCTGAGATCTGATCTCGTCAGATCTCAGAAGCTAAGCAGGGCCGGGCCTGGTTAGTACTGGATTTCTCAGACTATATGTCGTTTTTCATGGTTTGGATGGTCCTGCCACTTATACTCAGGTGCGACTTGGAGTGGAGGAAACTCAAACTGCAATGAAGAAAACGGGATAAAAGCTGGATTTAGCTGGAGTTGGTGGAGTTGCTCAGAAGTGACACCGAGGATGAAGAATTCAATGGATTTAGTGATTTGGAGTGAGATGGAGAGTTTGGTAAACTTGTTCTGTTCTGTTGTTTCTGCTCTAGTTTTCTGAATAACTGTTCATATGTGACGTGAACACACCAGACACATGTTCAGCCTGTTCTGTGTTCTAGTTTTAGTGTTAGTATTATTAGTTACTAGTGTTATTACTGTAACTTGCCTTTCAAGATGAAATGTCTGTTCCTAGAAATGCGATTTATAGTATATATATATATATATATATATATATATATATATATATATATATATATATATATATATATATATATATATATATATATATGTTTTTTCTTCATTGTGCATTTTTTGGCTGGTGCGACTTATACGCTGGAGTGACTCGTAGTCCGGAAAATACAGTACTTGGATGGGAGACCTCTGGGAATTTCAGGTGCCACAGTGGGGCGCCAGTTGTGCCGTTGTGTCCTTAGGCAAGGCACTTCACCCACATTGCCTAGTATGAAAGTGGTGTGTGCATGGCCAGGACTCCCTTGAAAAAGAGATTAGTAATCTCTTTAGTAATCTGGGACTTTCCTGGTTAAAATAAAAAATGGTAAACGTTGGTTAAGTCTATCAGTTAATAGACTTTGGATGTAAAGAATAATTGATAAAAATAGCTCCTTTAAAGCACCCAAAACTAGCGCTACCACATGTTCGAATCCTGGAGAAACACTTAGTACGGACTCGACTTCCAGGGAGTGTTTGTCTAAAAAGGCCTGTAGCAGCGTC
This sequence comes from Odontamblyopus lacepedii, assembly GCA_034769755.1. Taxonomy (NCBI): domain Eukaryota; kingdom Metazoa; phylum Chordata; class Actinopteri; order Gobiiformes; family Gobiidae; genus Odontamblyopus; species Odontamblyopus lacepedii. The sequence goes on along the minus strand of CM068355.1, from coordinate 12,726,945 downwards.
CCTTCAGCGCAGAGCATATCAAACCTGGTCTGATTGGAACAGAACTGGGTCACCTGTGCACTGGCTGCTGGTGGTAGCACTCCAAGCCCCATCGGTTACCGCGGCTCCCCGGGCAGTCGTGTCAGAGCCTCGGCCTGCGGCAACGCACCTGTGTCCACGCGTCTTCACTGGGATCAATTAGCATTAAAGTTGCACCACGCTCTCCCTCCCGCTCCCTCTATCATCGTATAGTGTTCACCGGAGGACCACGGCCGAGCGAAAACAAGCCTGACAGCCACGTAAAGGGACACATACTGTAGGTTTCTCCCAGCGCTCACAAGTCAACAACACCAGAGTCGCTACTTTTATCTCTTTATCAAGATTTTAGAAACTTTTTACCATAATTGTGTTTCCTCAGACTAATTGTGCCTTGTTTTCCTGTTTGATATCTGTGTTGGGTATGGTCTGCTGGTCGCAAAAATAAGCCATTTAGCCACATCTTGATGATAAATAGCAAGTTTTGCTATCCACTGTGGAGGGACTGTTTAACTAAGTGTACAGTCATTTTCCGTTGGTTTGTGATGCCTTAATTCAACGCCAGATTCCTGAGTGTGAACACAAAATATCATCGGATAACAAGGCATTCCAATTTCCAAGTAAAAACCATGCCAAACATACTGCCACAATTACAGCTACGACTAACACTAGTACAAAAACTGAAACTATTACTACTACTTGTACAATACTGCTTTCATTCTAATTTTGTGTCCATTGCAAGTGCATGGGTTGGGTTGGGTTGTCAGGATCAGTGTACATTCTAGTCTATACAGTACAAAATGGACTCTTGTGAGCCTTAAGCCATGTTATAACGTTACCTCTTCAAAAAACATACCTGGAGTTGTGGGGTTTTTTTTTTCATTCCTTTTTTTATTAGTCTGTCCTCATCCCCAAACCTCAAAATGCTTTGTTACGCCTTGTGATCAATCGGTAGTTTTCAGGTGACTGTAATTATCCAAATGACTCTAGTGAAGATTTATGGAGTTTAAAAACACAGTGGAGCATTTGTTGTATTACCACATGGCATCACGAGGTGGAACATTGAGTATTTTCAGTTTGAGAGAACACCTAAATATGAAGAATTTGTGTGAATAAATGAAACAAAATACAACTCCAGGTATTGTGATGAAGAAACATTATAACAGATCAAAAAATTGCGTAATATGGGCCTTTTAAATGAAATATTGTGTTATTTCTATGTACTCTAACAGTCTTTCTTCCCACTATGTCCCTGTGTAGTAAACAAAGAATGAGCAGTGCTTAGGGATGGGCGATCGCTCTAAAGCACACACGACAAATGGCTATGGCGGAGCTGTGAGGTTTATCTAGCCCTTAACCACATCTATTACATGCACAAGTGTGTTCACAGCAGGGGAGCCATGCCGCCAGGGAGGATCAATAATCTGCATGTCGATGTACACAGACAACCTAAATCACAGCCTTAGTCTGCCTACATGTTACCACCGAAGCAGGAGATGCAGGCTAAGGAGGGCAGTTAGGATAGCACTTCAACGTTATTTAATGGCGCTAAACCTGATTTTAAAACATGAAAAATGTAATTAGATCATTTTAAAGGGCAAATATCATGCTATTTTCTGATATACTGTATGTTATAATGTTTACTCATCACAACACAACGTACTGAAACACATTTTAACACACATCCCCTGCACATTTGGTTGAGTTTTCCTCTCAAATGAAAAACACGGTTCCACCTTACGATGTCTGGAATTGCCCGTCTCTCCTGAACAAAAGGTAAAAAGTAACTTGAGAACTACCGCTTCATGAGATCACAAGGTGGAACTGAGCTTTTTGAGCTTTGAAGATGTAGACAGTCTAATAAAAAAAAATTATTCAAATGAGTGGGAATGAAACAAAACACTCCAGGTATGTTTTAATGAGGGAACAACTAGGTTTAGGTCTAAAGAAAATCCCTCCTTTCGACATTAGAGACAGTCAGATAACGCTAACAACAACTAGCATGCTAACCACGCACTTCTTGATTATCAGACAATAAAACGCTTTGACCTCAAGAGCTGTTTATACATTATATTTGTACTGGGGGAAGACACATTTTGCTCTAATACGCAGAAATCATCCATTTGGGCAAAACATCTGATGATAATATTTGTGTTTGAAATAGTGCAGCAAAACAAATCCAGTATTTTGAAACGAATGCTTGGGTAGCCTTGATTTAGATTTTAATTAAAATGACTAGACCAAAATTAAAATTGGAGTTGTGATAGAACCGCTATTTAAGTACAATTCAGTTTAATCTATATTCCAATAATGTTCCGAGCTGCACAAACTCAACATTAAATGCAAAATGTACTTTTATTGCGCACCCAGGAGCCTGATTGAACTTCTGACAACAACATTTATTCCTGGAAAAATTTTATGAATTTGAAAATGTGATAAATTAGAAAAAAGTGGTGTCTCCTTAAATGACGTCCTCCTTATGTGTATGGGAGAACAAAGCTGGTGTCACGGTGGGAGTCTGAACACTTTTACTAAGCTGCTGTGCTCATAGTTGCTCTCTTGATCAGAACAAAAGCATCACATCATCTGTCTTTGGTAAGAAGTGCTTTGCTAATGACAGAAACAGCCGTTAGCACTTGATAATCTATTGGTGTCCTGGGGAGTGTGTAGGGTGCATGATTTTGTTGATGATGATTTTGAATTGTCATGTTTCTAAAGATTCATGACAGCACCAGATCTACTACCAGAAAAAGTACAAACATGTCCAATAGAAGCAAACTGGTAAAAGTCCTCCATATGTTTCTGTTATGCATAGTAGCCAAATGATGATGAAGTGATGTGTTAAAAATATAAACATAAAGACTTAAAGGGATCGTTTTCTCCTTTCTGATCTGATCAGCAATGCTGTTTCCTCATCTCAAACATACCTGGAGTTGTGTTTTGTTTTGTTCACACATGTTTAACACACAAACTCTACATGTTTAGGCTGAGTTCTTCAGAAAACACTGCGTACACCTTCACGAGAATTGTTTGGATCATTTTAGCCCTGGAATTGCCCATCTCTACTGAACTAAAGGTAAAAGGTAGCTGTTGAATTGAAGATGTAGACAGGCTAATAAAGGGTTATTCCAACATGTCTGAGGCCCCGTCCACACTAGTACGTATTCGAGTCATTTTCGTTGCAGATGCAGTGTTTGTCCACACTAATCTGAGACTGAACAATCTGGATATGCCAGCTCACACGTATTCGCCTGAGTACAGATCTGATCCGGCCCTGTGTGGACGCGTGAAAACGCTGATACGCTTCTTATTGGACCACGTCACTGTGACTTGCGCCTTCCTGATTTGCGGGGTTCGTGACATCGGGCATGCGACGCTATTGTGGAAAAGTTTAAACAAACCCGAGACAACCATGAAACAGCATCGGCCCACGAAAAGACTGTTTTCACACTTGCCATCTTCCTCAGCTCAAAATCGGCTGCTGCAACTTCCATAGAACTATGACAACTTCAGACATGCTCCTTGTTTTACCGCCCATGTGGTGTTGTGATGTGATGCTAGCCTGTCATGTGACTAGCGTTTCTGGTGATCCAGACACGACGTGTGTGGACACAAATCTTTTCCAATATGCTGATACGGTGATTCATTTCAGTCTAAACACTCTCTGAATCAAGCAAAACACAACTCCAGGTATGTTGTTGATGAGGTAACAGAATTATAACGTGGCTTAAAACTCACAAGAGTCCATTTGGTGTAATATGGGACCTTTAAAAAAGTCTTTTAAGTCTTTTAGAACAGAAGAAAAAAATAATTAAGCAGCCACATTTCCAAATAGTTTGTCAAATGAAGCAGATTTTTCTGATAACATGTTTTGGTGATTATTATTTGTCTAAAACATGATTACAATAAATTAAAATCTCAGGGACAATCAAGTATAATCATACCATTTCTGACATCTGTTAGGAAAATAAGTTGACTAAATTACAGGACTCTACGGGAAGATACCTCCCTTGTAAATAAAAATAAATAAAAAGGAGGAATAAAAATAAGTAGCCCCAGGGCAGCTGGTACATCCCACTGTTACCTTTGGCCAAATACACTATCGCCTCTCCAAGCCACCAGTCCAAAAGCTAACACAGTCAACAAGTAGGTGGTCTGGTTTGTTTTGAAAAAGCGGTGCTGCTCCTGGGGCTGTCACCCTGGGGTGCTTTCCCACCACCATGTGTTCGTGTGCATTCCTGTGCGTCACTTGAGTGTGTGTGTTTTGTGCCGGAGAGGGAAAAGAGCACTGGGCCCGCTGTACCTGTGCTGCCTTGTGCTTGTCTCTTGACAGTGGCCTTCACATCACAGCATGTGTCTGGACATCAGATCTGACAGGCCTGACCTCCATGCCACATTGGGACGCTACGACAAGCAAATACACAGAGACATGCGCGTACACACACTCACACTCACACACACACAAACCTGGGGACTGTTATATGAAGACATGGGCACAGACAGCACATGGTGGCACCAGTAAGACAATTATACATGACACATTCAAGGTCACAGGGACAATTAAAGGAGACATATCATGCTTCGCTCGAGTATTTAGCAATCAGATTTAACATATAGATGACATAATTTAATATTTTGATCATTGTAAACTGCAACACTGATCTAAAATGGCTTGATAACAAAAAAGGTCCATTGACTTGATTGTTTAAAAGGCCCATATTATGATATTTTCTGTTCTATGTTATAACGTTGTTTTTTATCACAAACATACCTGGAGTTGTGTTTTGTTTCATTCACACATAGTTAATAATAATAATAATAATAATAATAATACATAACACTTGTATAGCGCTTTTCAAGATACTCAAAGACGCTTTACACTGAGACAAAGGGAAAAGAAATAAGATCATTAATGAAAGGTGGTTCTAAAGAGATGGGCTTTCAGGGCTTTTTTAAACATGGGGAGTGTGGATGAGTCTCTGATGTGTTTGGGCAGGGAGTTTCAGAGGGTGGGGGCAGCAGAGAAGACCCTGCCCCCCCAGGTCTTGTGTTTAGTCCTGGTGGGGGGAGACAAGAGGTTGGCATCAGCTGATCGGGGGGAACGGGTGGGGGTGTGGTCGTGGAGGAGCTCAGAGAGGTAAATGGGGGCCAGGTTATGGAGAGACTTGCATACAATGTTGAGTTGAGTTCTCTAAAACAGAAAATACTCTTTTCCACGTTGTGATGTCATGCAGTAATCCAGGAAATCCTCCATTGTGCTTTGAAAACCCATACACCTTCACTAGAATCATTTCAGCTCTGAAATTGCCAATCTACTGAATTAAAGATAGAAATGTAGCTATTAACTTGAAAACTAGCACTACATGACATCACAAGATGAAACGGAGCATTTTGAGCTTTGGAGATGTAGACAAACCAATAATAAAGTGTTACTCAAACAAGTGTGAAAGAAACAAGACACGACTCCAGGTATGTTTTTGATGAGGTAACAACATAACAACATGGCTTAAAGCTGACAAAGAGTCGTAATATAGGACCTTCGAGCATCGTTTGCGGTAACCTGTTCAAAATATCCAGCTTGACTGAAAAGCTGAACAAAAAAAACTCGATAAAGACATCACATGCTTACAGCAGTATTTAAAGCCATGATGCAGATCACACTCCCCCAGCTACCTCTCACCCGGCATCCCGTCAGTCGCACATATCAATAGGGAAACAGTGGAGCTGCTGCTAGACCAGACAACACTGTAAACAAAGAACCAATAGAGGAAAAGAGCCAGTATTAAAGCCAGAGAGTGGCTCCAGTTACAACGCCAGAGCAGAAAATCATTCGCTGACAATTTGCGCTGGATTTCGAAGCTTTTTTTGTGTATGAAAGTGACGCTTATACAGTCGGGGAGGTGGGACGAAGGCTGTCAGGTTTGGTGTTAAAACTTGACTCCGATATTTAAAATGTCAAGTCATTTGTTCTTTACAATGCTGCCTTTCAGTGGTGTTCGGGAATTGTCGGCTAATCAGAATTTGTGTTGGATGTGTCAAACAGAAAGCAGTAATTGATGGGATTCGGCACCGGCACTGTTCAGGCTGATTGATAGGAGTGGAGGAAGCACTGAGACGGCCATTTTTCTCGCACAGTAAATAACAAACACTGTGTTGCATTTGCACGTGTGGAATTCACTTGGATGATTATTTAATTTGGCAACTTTTCAACGTTCCAATCAATACCGCACCAACGCATCCAGCTTCTCCTGATTGGCCCAACGTAAACAGTGTCATTATAAGTGAAAACTGTATCCTCTGCGCTCCTGTCTTTGCTGACGTATTTACCTGGTCACCCTGCAGCCTAATTGAAATGAAGTTGGGTGACCTTTGGGTGCCTATAGGGCCCTGCTTGTTCCACTGGGCCCTCGCCATATATCATTTGCTATAGCCTCATAAATCAGCCTGTTGAACTGGGATGCGATGATGGTCCCGACCTTTCTCATGACATTTCCAAATGGCCACATCCTCTACCTAGGATCATGGCGGCATGAAAGGCACCCAACCATGGCATATGAAGATGAGACCGAGAAGGGCCCAGCTAGCACAGGACAGCAAATAAAGCACTCATGTTGGCAAATGCCATTGGGAATTGGCACGGGTTTGCAAAAGTGCTTCATAAAGTGAGAGATTGCTTGTTCTACTACTATGCTGATCTTATCCTGAGTGCTTCAAATGTACGGAAACAAAAATGTGCTAAAAACAGTCAGAAGTGAAAGCTTTTTGGCTTAAGAAATTAAAATTAATTAAAAAAACAATAAAGAGACAAAGCTGTAGTATAGTGTATAATAATTTTGCTAACTTAACATAAGAGACTGTTTTTAATGTTGTCTTATTTGTCCCTTCTCTGCACTCAGTTTTGGAGACTGTAGCTGCCCTGGGGCTGACTGATGCAAACATCGCAAACAATATGTACTAACTCAGAGCATCAAACAGGCAAAACCAGTGAAGTGTCTTGCTAAAAGACAAAAGTACAGTAGGCAAAGACTGAAACTAGGATTAAACTTCCAGTTAAAAGTTCTACCTGAACTACTGTTGTTGAAATAATATTGGAAGAGGGAAATGAACCTCTCTGAAGCATTCTATGTAGAGCCACACATGAATAGTTCATAACTCTATCTTCTAGCCTAGCACTGGTAGCCCAGCACAGCACAGTTTAGCATAGCATAGTATTGCCTCCTGTCCTGATTTTACCTGATTGTCCCGGATTTTAATGGTCTATCTCAGGGGAAAAAATATTCTCCCGGGACACTGAATGCCCCGATTTTTTACATGATGCTTAAAATTTGTGTTTCTGTTTAATTTGCTTCTTCGTTTGTAGTCTGTGTTTATCTACAGAGTTTTCACTGCCTATTCTGACATCCCTTCATTCCAACAACCCAGTATTACGACATGCCTGTTTAGACATTCCAGGTTTCCAACATGTTTTTGTGTTGCTATTCCAACACGTCATATTTTACGTCTCTCGCTGTCCATGGTGCTGAATGCAGCAGATGGTAGAAGGTATAGAACAGCGGGATATGTCTGCGGAGGCTTAAGTTGTGAGCGTGATTGCGTCTGCTGTTTCCTGTCTACAGTAAACCACTCGCTTTGAGACTCTTAAGTGTTCAAAAGATCAGAGCTTTGGACTTCAAAACTGTTATTATTATTTGTGAAATGTGGTGCAATACTTTAGATACATGATTTTTAAAGCATAAAAGATTGATACACAGCACAAGTCCACAGGAAGTAGAGTCAGTATCACTAATCTGCAGCTTCAGCCTGATCCGCATGCAGGACGTAAACAAACACATGTACTACACTCGCATTTTTACTGTCAATGAACGCTTCAAATAACGCAGTTTTGTAGACTGAATGTCATTATTTGCGGACAAAATTTGAGGACAAATTCTATGGATAATGTGGGTGAGTAATAAAATCTTCTCATTGACTTGGCGCAATGAACTTGATTGGTTATTTATTTAGGCTACATAGTGTTTTCCATAGATCACAGTGAGGACATTTTCCCACTGTCTGATATCATCTGTGGCCCAAGTATTCTTTGACTCAAGAGCTTTGCACGGGCCAACCATCTTATGATACTAACTAAACAAATAACTAGCAAAAGAATAGTATCAAAATGTTATTACTGATGGGAGCAAAATAATAATAATAATGATCATAATAATAATAGACACATCTGTTGACATTAACCACAGTAACTACTTAGAAACTAATATAGCTCCATCACAAGGCTATATCAGTTTTGCTATAGAAGGGCAATTTTTGTATTTTTGGTTAGATGTGTGAAGGGCGTCACTGCTTACATGGTTGATTGGGTTGCTGAAATGTCCAGTTTTTTTGTCAGACACAGGTGGCACTCCTAATAGCATAGCAGTAAACTATGGTGCATTTTAGTTAAAAGAGGCAGTAATATGGAGCGTTGTATTTTTATGCACTAAAAGACTGACTGAAAAAAACCTTTTATGCACATCAGAGTTCTGCGGTTTCTAAGAAGGCGATCACAAAAGCTATTGTAAAGCATGTTTCATCGCCAAGGCCAGGTGGTTTTACACATTCTCTTCCCTCAGCTCCCTTTGAAGAGGAGCCCGACTGTACTCATTCTATGCAAATGCAACAGAAGCCGTTTTCCCTCTGTTCTGGCTTGGTTCTATGTATAGGCCTGCCGTGTGTGTGTGTGTGCCTGTGTGTGTTTGCGTGTGCAGAGGGAGAGAGAGAAGTAAAGGTCCAGTCGTGACAAGCCTTCTGGGAATAGGAACATCTGGTGGGCCGGCTGCTCCTCTGGTTAACATGCTTCTCCTCAATGGCCCCTGATGACACAGTCCCAGGTACCACATCCACACGAGCCCACAGACACAAACACATATGGACACAAGCAAGTCAGGTGTGTCTGCATATGTGGGCTACACTGCACACAAGGGCCTCCAAAGCTGTCAGACCATGCCCTACACTCTTTCTCCACTCACAAGTAAATGCATGTCCATCATGAGGCGCCATTGTGGGGCTGAAGCAGGGTATGAGCAGAAGGCCGATCATTCACGGGATGATGGTAAAGAGCAACTATGACCAATTTGCACCAGATGCTCAATAGCGGCCCTTTAGAGTTGCATTATCGCTGGTGGGAAATGTCATGTTATTGGCAAGGTGAAGCCTCTCCATTCCAACGAGTGGTGCTCTGCCCGCGCTGGCTCACACCCATTTCCTCCTTTCAATCGACCAGTGGTGTCTTCTTGTCCCCTGTCTGTCTCCATCATTAATTCAGTCAAACATGTTTATTAAAAGCCATCACTCACGTGTCAGCTGGCTTCAGGGAAATGCCATCCGCGCTACACTGGGAGGAGCTATGTGTTAATTAACAGCGGGCTAATGTTATCTCGGGAGGTCATGTTACTATTGTGAGTGTGCAGAAGGGAGCAGGAGACACAGGGAAGATGGGCTCAGGTTTTTTTTTCTTTCTGAAAGGTTGAGTTACTTGATAAAAGTGGCAGCAGTAGGACTAGGATGATTGCACAGTGCCCGCGGGGCTGCCATTTGGCGCCCTAGGCGAGATTTTGGACTAATAACTCCAAGCTCCGCTCTCTTCCTGGGCACACACACACTAATGCACCGAGCGCCATGTGTTTAGGGCCATTGCATTCATTTCCTCAGGACGTATTTCCAGCACACCTCATGGCAGCCTTTAAACAATCATTTGAGAGTTGCAATTCCACTGTAAAATGTCTTGTGTTGTCCAGCCTGTTCACAACACACAAGGCAAGAAGGTGAGTGACAGGTATTTTTCTTTATGGTGATGAACAGTAATAGGGCTCTCACACACAACTAGGACATTTAGAGAGTGGGATGGTTACCTGAAGAAAACCCATTGGACCTCAACAACACTGCTGGGAGCACTAACAACCTCCTGTGCATTTCACCACAGCACAGGCTACCAAGTTCAAATTGCTTTTATTGAACCCACTTTAACAAATAAAATAATATCTCTTAAAACTCTATATGAAATTGAGGAAACACACCAGATTTACTACGATAAGAACCTCGACATCAGCAATAACACTGCCTAATGTAAGACTTCATATTGATTCCAGTGGATTTTAAGCCATAACTTTAGCTTTAACACTAGGATATTGATTGACTTCTTTGCGAGATTGCTTTGTATTGTTTGTCATCAGTTTCATGTAGGGTCATTTTTACAAACCCAGGCTTGACACAATTTCCCATCAAAAAACCTCTAGATAGAAACTACTACTTTATTCTCTCCTTGATAGAAAATCCAGAGCATATAGACACCTTGACATTTCCTCGCTGACTCCTTTGATGCAATTTAAAATTCATAGTCACATCAATAACATCAAGCTGTCCAGAGGCTGCCCAAATCTCACCGCTTTAAAGATAGATTAGCTCCTTATGTATGAGGGCAATGCTTGGTCAATATATAACATCATAGTTTTGAAAAACAAAAAATTCTTGTTTGAAATCAATCTCAGTGATGTAGAAGTGGTCAATGACTGCTGTACGACTGCAGTATCCACAGGAGTACTTCTTTTCTTCACGAATATAGTGCTTTTTAAAATGTGGTGTCAGTTGCCATTACAACAGATAGATCTAAGGTAATGTTCCATACTATATGCATCTCATTTGGTTTCCTTTCTTTGTAGAAACTTTACAAAACTTGGATAATTGATGTGGATACAGCTACACCAACTAAGATTTGCACTCTAAGATCAATACCTCATTCTATTGTTTTGTACCCATGGACATTCATTACCCAGATTTTGTCTTGACTTTGTGTTCAGAATAGTATATCTGTATAATCCCTCCCTCACGTCAAGGTAAGGTTCATAGCAAAAGAACATTTAATTCCGTCAACTGGATAAAAGTTTATAAAAGGATAAAAGAGTAACTACATTGACCCAAATCCAAAACGAAGGAAACAGTCAGGCTGATTATGCAAAACAAGATTCAAAAGACGGTTCACACCTTAAGGCCGCTACACACTAGAGGATTTTTCGGTCTTAAACAATTTTTAAATGTGCAACAAAATGCGCACACCAGAAACATGAGGAGAAACTTATGAGACTTAAAATCTCTGATCGCAAAGTCTGCAGCGGGATCTGTCTGCGGCCCACAGGATATAAAGGTGTGAGCGCGATCACGTCAACTGTCTACAGTAAAACTATTTTTAGTGTTCAAAAAATCAGAGCTCTGCACTTCTACTTTAGCTACAAGTCAAAACTGTTATTATTATTTGTGAAATGTGGTGCAATACTTCAGATACAGGATTTTTAAAGCATAAAAGATTGGAGATAAAGTACACAGGAAGTAGAGTCACCATCGCTAATCTGCAGCTTTACGCTTTGTGGATAAAATAAACACATGCGAGGAACAACTTTCACCTTTTTACTTTCAAAGAACGCTTCAAAATGGATTAATAGCGCGGTTTTGTGGACTGGATGTCATTATTTGCGGAGGACAATTTCTATGTATAATGTGGATCAGACGCTGCACTTTAAATTTACCACTTTATGGGAGGTGAGTAATAAAGTCTTTATTTTCGCTATATCCCGAGTTTGTATGTTGTGTCTCTGTGTCTGTCACTCCTCTGCCCCCGACTCTGTTTTATTGGCTGTTATCATCGCGTTTCTAATGTTTGGTGGCTACAATCTGACACTGACACCACACATGAGGAGCAGCGGCTTCAAAATCGCACACAAAGACAAAAAGTGTGGCACGCCTTCCCGAACACGGGAAGAAGAAATCGCAGCCGAAATCAGGCAAATTCTCCTGTAGTGTGTGGCAGCTTTTCAGGTAACTCAATTGACTTAACTAATAACATATACACTTCAGATATTATAAAGTTCTAATTTACCAGAACCCTGCTTGGATGAGTGGTAAAACATATTCATCCTTATAAATCTTTGTCCAGAAGCAGAATTCTTTTTTCGTTTGGTTCAGAATAGTATATTTGGTTAAACCTGCCATCACATTTTTTGGTTGACAGAATTTATCGGTACAATAAATACACCCAAATGTGGTAGAAAGTCTTATAACAATTCAGTAAAACTTCTGGAAGTATTTCTAAAAGTTGGTACTGGTTTAAATCGTATGACAAAACTCCCAGATATGCACACCACATCTCCACTGGTCCTGAGCAGAATTGTGGAGCAGGCTACCCTTCTGCCTGACCCTGCCCTCCCAAGAAAGGCTCAGCTGGGCTACTGCCAGAGCTGCAGCAGCCGTCCTTCACCAATCTATGTAATGGCTGCGCTAATGATGCCAACGCAACCTGGGAGAGCTCCACTAACTCTATGGCTAGTCATTCCACGGCCATGATACGCTCCTCCAGATATCAATCCCACCAGCTCCCAGCGGTGTCATCGTGGCTCTGTGACAAAAGCCGATAATTAGAAGGAAAGTATGGGCACGCACGCTTCCCGGATGAAAATGAAAACTTTTCGAATCCGCCCAAAACACTCCAGAGTTATTGTAAGTGTTTACTCTCTCGACGGAGAAAGACGGCCGATTGATTTTCCTTTTGAGAGAAATAATACCAAAGACAAAAGAAAGAGAAAGGAGTGTTATGGAGAAGAGAAGGAAAAATGGCCAGGCATCAAGATGTTTTTAATGGGAGTGTGTGCAAAGAACTCAAAATTAGGGCTGTGCGATATGAGAAAAAGATGCAATATTTGATAGCTATGTTTTGTATTGCGGTAACAATATTTTAAATTACTTTTGGCAATAAATAAATGCATATGCCTTCATTTACTAGAAACAAAACAAAACAAAACCAAGATCAATCTAATGAATGGCTTAAAGGTGCATTGTGTAACTTTTCTGGTAAAGGGTCTATAACCTGCGTGTTTCTATAGATCATATGGTAATTTCTCTGCCTAGAATGTTGCACAGTGTGACATTAAACAGCTCTACTTCATATTTATTCAGTTACAGCTGGTTTAAAGCTCACAAATACCTAGAAAAACAGGCATTCAGACTGTGAGCGGGGTCGCCTCTCCACAGATCTGACCTGTAACTTGGTCTGGTTTGGTCTCTGTGAAGATAGAAAGGTTTAATACCATACTGCGAAACATTAATAACATTTCCACGAAGAAAAGCATCTGACGGGCCCTCCACCAGAAAAATTACACAATTTACAATCTGCATTTTGCAAATTTTACTTTCCAAAAACAAAACCACTTCTGTAACTGGAGAACTTTGTGCCGTTATGATATATTATTTTTAGGGCTGTCAAATGATTCATTTTTTAAATCTCGATTAAGATCAGAAATTCCATAGTTAATTGCGATTAATCGCATTGTGAATTGCATGTTTAAAATTGTGTTATTTTGCATTTCAAGACAGTTTTAAAGCCATAATGTAAAGCAATTCGTACCCATTTAGCAATCGCTGTAGTTATTTTCTTTGCTGTGTGATTATCCACAGGTCTGTGGCGACTCTGCCAAATGGTCGTTTATCGGGTCTGAGGTTCGCTTGACTGAGATGCTCCGGTTGCTGCACCCGGGGGTTTAGCTTGGAGGTGTTAACTTAGACTAGACGTACTTCGCTGGTGCTGAAACTCTGCTTGACACAGGCTGCATTTAACTCTTGACTTGTAAATTGTAGCATCTGGAAGTTTTTTAAAGTCAAATAAACTGTTCAAAAGTCCAGAAGCCCGTTCAAAAGGGGAACAGCCTGAGGAGCTGCCTATGGATGTGTAAAAGGGACGAAAAGTCGGCGAACTTTAATCATAATTTTTTTTTTTATGCATTATGGATTGCATTAATCTAGTCTAGCCCTCATGATTTTCTTACAGTATTGATTATAGCAATAACAATATTTCCATGAAATACTGTGCAGCCCTTCTCAAAATGTTTTTACACGCTGTCCAATATGAATATGGGCATCAAACATTTCACAGATGACCACTGATTTCCAACATATTGAGCACAAGAAGGAGCTTTGGCATAGTTTGGGCATAGACTTCCTGCAGAAAACCAGGCATACCGAGTACAGAGCTAGTTTGGATTTTAAAATTTACGGTTTTGATATTAAAACTGTTGTGAGGGAGCCCTGTAATTTTTCATGGTTTTACATTCCTTTAAAACTAAACATTGACTACTAGCCTTTGCCTGGTTCCTACTATATTTGGCACCATCTATCACTATCTATGTCCCAGGGAAGCATCAGAAAAATGTTATAGAGAAGAGAAGGCGAGAAAGAAGAGGAAACGTGGCTTGACATGAAAAGAGTTCTTTTTAATGGTGTGCAAAAAAACTCCACGTTTTTACACACAGTCCGATATGAATGCAGGGAAAATTTGACAGACGACCATTGATTTTTGACATATTGAGCACAAGGAGGAGCTTCGGCGTACTTTGGGCTTGGACCTCCTGCAGTAGACCTAGCATCGCTCACCAGGCATCTCCCTGTTTACCCGTCAATCATGGCCACTCAAAGACGGTTTGTGTGTGTGCAATCTGACACATGAACACAGCAGCTACACAGGCAGAGGAACAGAGATGGAGAAACAATGAATTAGCATAAGTCTTCCTGAATTAGACTCCAAAAGCAATATTCAGATAGTGAGTGAGTGGGCAGAATTTAAATGAGTAAATATTTTCATGTGATGGGCTTTGGAAAATACTTTGAGGTTAGTTAGTTTGTGGGTTTCAATCAAATTCAAAGCTTTTGAAATCAGTTGTTACACGGATACAATGGGATTAAACCAGTTGGAACAGTTGAGATGATTTGGAACAGTTGAGATGATTTGTCTGTGGATCCCCATTGAGACAAGCAGGTGGCAACAGTAGGCCAAGTTACAGGTCAGTTCTGTGGAGAGATGTATGCTTGTCAAGGTAATTTTGAGAAATAAAAACGTGTAATTGAATGAGTGAAATATAAATGAGTTTAATGTTATACTGAGGAACTTACCGGGCACAGCAACTGATAACCTACTAGGGTTGGCCGGTGATACGGTAATACAGTATCCTGCGGTATCAAAAAGTAGCAACTGTATCAGTTTCATTACTGTTATTTTAAACAATTTGCATAAGGATCTAAAACCACAGCGTGTACTTTCTCCCCTCCACTCGCTCTCCTCTTCAAACGTCGTTACACACTGAGATATCCATCCAAATGCAGCGAGTAAGAAGAAAAAAAATGTGTGTGATGTGATGCCGAAAACTTTGTGATGGAGACGTTTTATTGAACACCAAGAGGTAAGAGGGGCCGTGCGACGCTGAAGAGGAGGAAGTTCCCACTTGAGGGCGAAGTCAGACTTTCACCGAGGAGACGGTAAAGCCGCACAGTGTCTGCGCGACCGCTGTGCACCTCCGAAACTTTCTAACTACGCGTCAAAAGAACGCAGACAGCAAGGGGAAGCGACGCAGACAGTGAGGGCTGTGATTGGTCCTCTGGACCACTGCTCTACTTTTTCGGTACTCCGCTCATTATATACTTTGAGTAATAATGTGTTTAATGCAGCTTTGCGCACATTTGTTTACATTTTACAGAAACAAAACTTAAAACTGCATGGCTCATTTGCAGATAGTGAAAAGAACAAGTGTGCTGATGATGATGCTGATGCGATTGAACATGCTAGCAAAGTTTGGTTTGATTATAACTTGTGTCTCATCTTCAAATATAATGCTGCTATTCTGTTTCTGAATGCTACAAAATAATTCTTAATTAGTCAGGGTAATACTGTATACCCCGGTAAAATGCTGAGATGGTTTAACAGTATCAAAATTTGGATACCGCCCAACCCTATACCTACAGCTGATGGGTGTGATGTTAACTAGAGGTTCTGCTGTGTTTGACGCTCTGTTAAACTTTGATCTGAGCTTTATTTTAATGCAGTCTGACTCAGTTGGAACATTTGAGATGATTTGTGCTCTTTAAATATGTTTTATATTTTTCATACCATCTTAAAACTTATTCGACAGTGTTTGTTAATCATTGCGTCTGAACATTCCACCACAGAGATACATGAAGAATACCCCCAGCGTGATGCAAAGTATCAATAACATCTCCATGCAGACAGAAAGTGGGCTCAACCAGAAATACATAGTTACATAGGCAAGTTAGATCTAGTAGTAGCATTCTTGTTCATACGGCACAACAGTTCAGAAAGTTGTAAGATAATAAGTAACTAAGTGGGAATAAGGAAAGAAACTGAACAACAAACACGGTAAAGTACTCTGCACATTGCATCGCGCCCCCCGTATTTACATTAAGAACGCATTAACGCCAAGTGATTAGATACATAAGTGTGGAGCATCAGAGTGCTGAGGAGGCCTAAGAAAAGCACAGCAACTCATTTGATCGCGATCCAATTTGACAGGAAATGAACTTTTAATGAAGAGCGGCATGGCTGGAGAAATTAGCCATTACCCCACAGAGATGGCATCAAATGTTTATAAATGACAATGGTGTTGGCATCAAGTGCAGGGGAAGAGAGAAAGAAAGCTGGGGGAACCGAGTGACGCTGTACTGATTTTTTTTTTGCCTGAAGAGGAGAGACAGGATGGAGGAAGAAAAACAGGGGAGGAAGGTGTGGAAAAGGGTGGGGGGTGATGGGGCGACGGCTGTTATGATGTGCGCCCGTGGGAGAGGCAGACAGCGTACGACAGGGCGAAAGGGTTTAAAAGGCATGGCGTCTGCTGGCTGGCAGGATGGACGGAGGGTAGTGGGGGGTATGTGTGTGTGTGAGGAAGAAGAGGGAGGGGGAGGTGGTGTATGGACGTTTCTTGCGACGGCGCAAGCGTGACAGATGCGGCAGAACAAACCGCTGGTGACTCACGGGCCCCGTCCTTCCTCCGTTCGGCGCGCTGATCAGATGCGCCCGGACAGCCCACCATATGGGATGGCACAACTTATTCATCCAATCACCGCGGCAACGTTTACAGAAGCAAGGTAAAGGGAGGGGGCGGGGGGGGGTTTCGAGGAGGAGGGCGCCCCAGCTCTTTCTCTCTCATGTGGCAGACAGGACGCCCGAAGCTTCCACAACATGACAGTGAATGGGACAGGAAGTGAGGAGGCTTCAACAAGCAACTGGAATCATCTGATCAGCCTCCGATGGGGAGAAAGGGATTGTCTTCCAAAGCAAGCACTGGGCCATGAATAGCAACTTCAGTCATTGCAACAAGTGGAGCAATATACTGATAATCTAATATTACACTGGGAAACACTGCATGGTGGTCTCATAACATTGTGAGGCGTAAAAAAAATATTAAAGCTGAATCATCCAACTTTATTTTTCCCCAATTTTGAAATTTTCCTAGATAAAAAAAAGAAACTCTCACACTCCATCCCTCTCCATACGACGCAAAACAAATCTCAACTGTCCAATCTACATCTCAAGTCAAAAAAGGTCCATATATCCAATTTTTTTGCATCATTACGTAGATTATGTTATATTCAAAGCGTGAACAGAACAAAAATCTGGCTGTAACTTTGAGTAAATAGTAGAAAAAAATGTGCAGATTCCAAACTTGTAAGAAAGAGCCATGTGAGCCACTTTATGACACTTAAGGATAAGAGCTGATTGACCGGGTAAGTGTGACCCAACCTGCTTAATTTTCCATCAATAAACGCCGTCGGAAAGATTTAAGTACCACTCTCTTTTCACAGTTTTAAATCTGGCACACCAGTTTTAATATTAACAATTCACAAACACAAACAGTTGAGACTCAGCGCTGTCATACCATTTTTCCAGGGTTGAAATTCTTTTAAAACTAATAATATGCTTTACTAGTCCTTGCCTGGATTGCCTATGCCTGCACTGAGTTTGGTCTCACAGCAAAACAAAACCAAAAAAAGTCCTGAAAGAAAACGCATAAATAACCTTCACAGCAGAAGAAAGTTTCAATAAAATAATTTAACCAGAAGCCGCTCACGGGCTAAAGAAATGTAATAATCTCCCTAGTGACAATCCTGGTAACATAATAATAGTCCTACTTACTTACGTCCTAGAAAGCAAACCGAGAAAAAAAAGCTGCAACTGAACTAAGCAGGGAATTCTCACTTTCTAAAATTAACCAGATTGTTTATCCTCTTATAGAAAAAGTGTAACCTCTGTCTCCCAGATGACACACTAAAAGCACCCATGACGTGCAAACAAATTAATAAATAAAGAATTTCTGGAGTATAATATTGCGATAATCAGGTTGCGTTAAATACAGATTAGGGCTAAGCTTGGCGAGGTGAAAGGCCTGGCGAATTGAGCTCCTGACATACTGAGAGCGGGAATAGCAACAGCCGTAATCTTAACAAAGCCACATATTTTTGTAAAGTGAAGATTTTTTTTCTCTACAATCTGGGGTTTGGCAAGAGGCATCCTATTTTATAAGGTGCCTAAACTACATCGCGCTCCACTGAAGGCAGAGCCAATTTGCTTAACTTGAAAAACATGACCGATAAAAATGTTTGTCCGGGGGCTGTGGCGTCTGAAGATATTGTTATCCACTTTGTTGGCGCGCTACCTCGGCATCGCGCGCAGTGTTTGCGTGGACAGATAGCGATCATCGAAGGGTAATTTGTGGATTATGGCGGAGGTGCGGAGTAATCACATGCTTTTAGCGGCTACGGCGAAAAGCCCATTCAGAATACATAGTGAGACAAAGAATACAAAGTGAGAGGTGAGAGGTTTGAGGTAGGACAGTTGGTTGTTGTCATAAACATAGAGTTAGTCAATGTGTAACACAAGCTAATTTCTGGACACCCAAGGTCGCCCGCCTAAAAGCAACTCATCCTCCAGTACATATACATGGTACATTTACACACAGAAAATAAAATAAATAAGTACTAGTATGAGTACAAGACATTTTTTTAACCTTTTTATTCACCCAGGAAAGTCCCATTGAGATTATTATCTCTTTTTCAAGGGAGTCCTGCCATGCACACATCACGTTCATACTAGGCAATGTGGGTGAGCTATGTTTTGTTTTTTTTTTTTTTTTTTTTTTTTTTGCAGGGTGGGGAACCTAGATGTTGGTGTTTTGTCAGAAATGTTTCAGAATATGGTATGGTATGTCCAGGGGCTGTGGCGTCTGAAGATATTGTTGTTGTTCACTTTGCTGAGTGGTGTAGTCTTGGGTGTTGCAGCTTTTTTTTTTTTTTTTTAAATACCGGTTTATCAAAGCCTGATCCCGTCAGATCTCAGAAGCTCAGCAGGGCCGGGCCTGGTTAGTACTTGGATGGGAGACCACTGGGAATTCCAGGTGCCACAGTAGGGCACCAGTCACAAAAAACTGTTGTTGTGTCCTTAGTCAAGACACTTCACCCACATTGCCTAGTATGAACGTGATGTGTGCATGGCAGGACTCCCTTGAAAAAGAGATAATAATCTCAATGGGACTTTCCTGGGTGAATAAAAAGGTTAAAAAAATGTCTTGTACTCATACTAGTACTTATTTATTTTATTTTCTGTGTGTAAATGTACCATGTATATGTACTGGAGGATGAGTTGCTTTTAGGCGGGCGACCTTGGGTGTCCAGAAAGGCGCCTAATAAATAAAATAAATGTATTTTAATCTATAGTGTGTATAGTGTGGATTGTACATATGTACAGTGACAATAAAAGGCATTCTATTCTAGTCTAAGCATATCTAGCCCATATTTATTTCCTGTCAGTCGCACCAGAGTATAAGTCGCACTAGCCAAAAAATGCATAATGAAGAAGAAAAAAATATGTGATAGTCGCACCGGACTATAAGTTGCACGTTTTGGGGGAAATTTATTTTATAAAGTCAGAGACCAAGAACCGACATTTCATCTTGAAAGGCAAGTTATAGAAGTTATAGTAATAAAAACAACCCAATAGAGAAAAATCCATGTATCATTCGTTCATTCGTTTTTCAATATAGAAACAAAGAAACAAAGAAAATGAAAAAAAAAACAGCTCTTTTCTTTATCATTTGTCTCTAAAACCAAAATGAAAAAAACAGATAACGATTTGTTTTTTTCATTTTTGATTCATATATACAATTCATATATTTGGTCTATGGGCTGTGAGTGTGAAAAATGTAATATATAAGTCGCACCTGAGTATAAGCCCCAGGACCACCCAAACCCTGAAAAAAGTGTGACTTATAGTCTGAAAAATACGGTAATTATAATGGTATTTACTCAAAAATACCTTAAAAACATGCGTTCTAAAAGTGAGCAGGGTCACCTTTCAAATCTGACCTGGAACTTAACCTGAAGACCTGTTTTGTCTACTTAGAGATAGATACATTTAATGCCATAGTGTGTAACATTCCAGAGAAAGCAATACAATTTCTGTATTGATAGATACACAGACATAGAGAATGTTTAAAATATGTTCATTGGGATGTGCGTAGTCAAATAAAAGTAAAAACTGAATGTTTTTTTTATGTGTTACACAGGGAAGCTCTGACTACAGTGTAAATGAATAACCCTTTTAGTGCAGCTTTGTTTCTTAAAATAAAAGAACTTTTTCTTCCTTTGCATCTGTAGAAAAGACCACACTTACATAAAACGTGACTCACAAAGCGTAGGAAGGTAAAGCAAAACTCTCAAACTAACAGTATGTACTATTAGACTGTCATAAAAGTGGATCAGTCGGGTTTAATATGAACAGCATGTGTCAGCGATTCACTGCGATACTCTAGACATGCTCACCACAGTTAAACACAGAGGATCAGAGACAGGGTGCTGAATTATATGAGTTCTGTCAGAGGCTAGCATTAGCTAAACCAAAGGAACACATTACAAATCCCAGGAGGTTAGTTACAATATTATCACACTGTCACTGAGTCTTATTCACTGCCAGTCGTGTCGTCTTTGTGTTCGCGGTTGCCACAGGCTGTCCTCTATTCTTAGATCCAAATGATCCACTTTTCACGTTTTGTCCCCGCATTACAGGTAATTTATTGGCAGTTGAGTTTGACAGATAGAGCAGTGCACTTGAATGGGTATAAACGTGTGAGGCCCGCACAATGTCACACTTGTTTGTAGTCCTCATGAATAAAACATTAGGGCCTGTTCAAATTAAACTGTTATTTACTGCGTTGTTCAGTGCACTGGGCGGAATAGTGGATATAATATTGTTCATTTTCTGCAATTATAGATACACCTACAGCTTATTATTACCTTAGTGTGGATTTGAAATGTATGATGAATTGCACTAGTTTTAGATGGCGCTAGAATATCCACAATTATTCACATTTTCAATTCAGCAGTCACTTTTAAACACATTTTTGGACCATTTAGTTGAGTTTACATAGCATTAAAGGTCCTATATACAGTATTATTCGAAAGCTTGTGAGCGTTCAGCCATTTTATATAGTTACCTCCTCGAAAACATAACTGGAGTTGTGTTTTGTTTCATTCATATTTGTTTGAGTAATTCTTATTATTAATCTGTCTACATCTCCAAAGCTCAAAATGCTCTGTTCCACTTGCCATGAAGGTGATTCAGTTCAAGATTCAACATTTTTTTATTTGTCATACGCAGGTTCAACACAAGGTCAACAATGCAATGAAATGCTGAGAATAAGAAGAGCAGTTTGACTCGCTAATATTCAAGTACTAATAGCGTGCAATAAATAGTACTGATTTAAAAAGTGTTTGCAAATACAAGGGAAATAAGTAAACAATATAGTAAAAAATATAATTAAAATATGATAAAATACAAAGGTGGAGCAGGGTTTTCCATTTGTGAGAAGACGGTGTTAAACATCTGTGAATGAGATACAAAATAGCATAATATGGGCCCTTAAAATATACAATAAATTGCACTAGTTGTATATCGCACTAGAGTTTCCACAATTATTCAGAATTGCATTTTCAATTCAGCAATTACACTTGTAAAGGCATTTTGGGCCCAGTTAGCGGAGTTTATAGCATGAATCATAACCGGTCTTGTTATACCTGAAACTATGGAACTGGTCATTCGTAACAAACCCAAACTTTGTGCCGCACACATAATGTGTGTCATTCAAGCTGTGCAGAGGTGTGACCTATTAAACTTATCTGCTATTGATAATGTAGTTTTTGGTTTATTTCCAGTTTAGTCCAAATTGTGATGTGGTGTGTGTGTGTGTGAATCCAGCTTGAGTCAGATAGAGTACGAGCAGTGGGTAAATTGGTTGCTGGCCCAGAGATGTCCTGGTGAGCCAGCCGTAAAAAAGTAATAGGTGTTCAGGTTTTTTGACTAGTATTTTGACAGAACTACTTTTTCACATTTCTGTGTTGACAATCGCAGTTGACCTTAAATACACATTTTAGGTTTGTTTATTATACTGTTACAGCCTTATACGTATATAATTCTAGTGTTCTGCACAGTTAAAGGGCCCATATTATGCTATTTTCTCAAACAAAACACTCGCTTCCACCTCGTGATGTCATTTGGTAATACAGGAAGTGCTCCACTGTGTTTTTAAACTCCATACACCTTCACTAGAATCACTTGGATGATTTCTGCCCTACTGTTTCATGACATCACAAGGTGGAAAGGAGCACTTTGAGCTTTAAGAGATGTCCAGAGACTAATAATAAAGGGTTACGCAAAGTGTGAAGGAAACAATATGTTAATGACGCCTTGGCAAACCTTTATCGAGTGTATTTTTCTTAGCACCACTGACGAATTTTTGTGAACATTAAAAAAAAAATAGTTAGAGGATGGCAAACTTGACAAAGCTGTGGTGAACATTTGCATTCATATAGTGATACCTCGCGAACCATGGCAAACCCCGGCGATTTCCCAAAAAAACAGTTCGCAACCGCATTGTTTTTGCATCGCCTTCCAGGGTTTAGAGTCATTTGCGTAATATAGGACCTTTAAAGCACACAAAGTACATACTGGTCATGTTTAAATGAAGACAATTCTGAACAATCAGCTTGTAAATGAGCTTAAATGTTTCTTCCCAACAAATCAACTTCCCCCATCCTAAAGAGTACTGATATACTTTTTCTCGTTGATGCAACCCATGTCTACCCACATTGCTATGGGACAGGCAGTTGGCAAGTGCCGTAAAGCCCCTTGTGTCTGGATGGAAAACATTTGGTCAAGTTAATAGAAAGAGAAATGAAAAATCCAGTGAGAGTTGTTTCTTATCAGGCTTGAGTTTACACCCCTGGGCTGAAAAACAGTCTTTAAATTGTCCCTGAATCTACCCATTGCCCCAAGGTCCTAAACATTGTCTAGACTTATATGGGCTACTGATATTTGATGAGCTTTGACAGTAGTAAAAGACTGTCCACATGAGAAAATAAATAAAGAAATAAAAAGAAACAAAAAAGGCCACATTCTAAGTCCAGATAATAGATGTTGCCATTCTAAACCAATAATAGTGTCTATAATGAAATCAGTGGAGCAGAAAAGAGGCGCTCTTTCATTTCCTTACGCGGGGCCGAGCATTATTCATCAGGTCCACGCTGCTGATAACTGTCCCATTTGCATCTGAATCAAGAATACCTTATAACCCCCTCCCCTGCAGCCCACCGCGCCCACACCCCCTTCAGAACAGCGCCCCCTATGCAAATGAGCTGACCTAGAAAGAGCAGGGACTGTATTTGGATGTTTGTGACCTACTCTGAGCTCTTGTGTTTGACTGGATAACACAGAAGGCACGAGCAGAACTGCGTCGAGCGAGCTAGAGTCTGTGTCAATGGGATGTACTTACACTGTGAACCACAATTCAGCAACAGGTGAGGTTCAGTACTGTATAGTTAAACACTGTTGGAGATTATAGAGAGAAAGCTGCAATGTGTCATATTTTTCTTTGATCAAAATATGTTTTATTTTAGAGGAATGTAAAAATATATAGAGACAGAACAGTTGGGAGTGTTTGTGTTCATAGTAATTGTTGGGTTTCAGATTAAACAATCTCATGATGTCACACTCCCAGATGACAGACAAGAGCTGTTTTTTTCTATTGATTACATAGAATTTTCTTAAGAAATATCCAAAAGGTAAATTCACAAATAATGATAATAATACCTTTTATCTATATAGCGGTTTTCAGGACACCAACGATGCTTCACACAAATAAAGTTAATCAGACAAACTATGCAGAAAAGATTAAAACAGTAAGTCATATTGAGAAAATAAATTAATAATCCTTTCTATTGGTGACCAGACCCTAGAACTAATATATTTGAACTAGGGCTGGATGCGAATAATCACAAAAAAATTTCGCACTAATGTTTTTTTAATGCAGATTAATCACACAATTTATTTTGAACGCTCCTCTTTTGAAAGCGTGGATGGTGACCTGAAAGGCGGCGCAGGTTATTAGGTCAGTGATCAGGTCTGTCCATACGCGGATGTGAAGATGAGACTGTGACTGGTGCTCAGCTGCAAATTTCTCTTGAAAAAACTGCCTGACGGGACTTTAGATAAAACTAAGGTAGCTTGCAGATATTGCAGCGATGAACTCTCTTTCCACAGAAGCACAACAAGTTTAAAATACCATCTTAAAGCAAAACACGTGTGATTCAGCGGCACCAAGGACGCTACTTGTGCACCAACAACAAGCCGAGCACGACAACCCGCGGCAATGTTGTCAACAAAACTACCAGCGATAAGTTGCCCAACGTCTTTACAAAATGGATAGCAAAAGCATGTCGGCCTATTAACATCATTGAAGACTAAGGGCTGCAAAATGTCATGCACATCGCCACAGGTTATCTGTCATTCAAACTACTTTTGAGCAGTTTTGAGCAAATAATTGACATGTATAACATTTTAAAAATGTCAATAATATAATTTGTTGATAAGAAATTGCATTTTTATCCAATTATTTTGGTCTTTTTTTTTTTTGAAAAATAATTAACTGTGATGAATCGTGATTAATCAAAATTCTAAAGTGTGATTAATCTGATTTTTTTTTTTTTATCATTTAACAGCACTAATTTGAACACAAATCTATTAATTATGATAGCACAACAGACTGTTGTGAAGCCAGCATTACCGTTGTATTGATGACAGTTGTCCTTTTAAAATGAAATTCTGTTTGTGAATATTAATTACAAAAATCAAAAATCACACATGCTTGCAAAGGTGCAGCTCTACCCAAACGCTCTATTTTCGCTAATATTATCATTATTTCCCAGTCTTGGACAATTGTTGCATTGCATTGTTTTTGCTGTCTGTTGAATTGGCACAGACAGAGCTAAGATGTAATGGTGTGTAGCTAAACTGTAGAAAACTGGTGCTGTTTCCAAAATTTAAAGGTAGTAATAAACGGAAAACCATTTTCCTCTGCTGCTGTTTACTGCAGCGGTATATTGCTATATCTTGGACTGCTACAATGGACAATTTACTTTCTTTTTTATAGTGGCTGATCACACACATTCTAAAATGTGTCTTCTGTGCACAAACAGCAAAATCACCACTAAGAAGAGACATCTATGCTTCACCCAACACAATACAAACCTCAGTCACGCAAGAGCTCACCGCTTCCAAACACCATTTTTCCACACTATACCACAAAGTATTCCAAAAAGTACCAGCCGTACTTTTAAACTAAATCTCAACTTTCAAGCAGGAATAATGGTCCAATATTCCGACACAAACACATGCTAGAAACAGGCTTTAAATAAACAGCAAACAAACTGCTCCTTGTAACATCCCTGTCCTTACTATATCTCAGCGTGCCCTTTTCGCCTGACGTGGCCCACTTCTGTGAACAAAAGCCGGGACAGGAGTGCGTCACACAAAATAGTGAATAATCCTGGCCTTGATTTTGTACAGAAATCGTTCCCTGCATCACATCACTTCACAGCCGGGTTCAAAGGCACAAGTCTCTCCTATTTAAAATCTCAGCTGCCAGTCGGGAACATACGGTGTGATATTTGTGATCAATCATCCCCGCCGAAAGAAAAGATTGCACTGTGCCTGGAAAATAATAAAAAAGATGCTATCCATAAAGTGGCAACACTGTCTTGAGGGATGAACTCCTTTGAGGACCTAGCTGTGCCAGACAAGACGATTCACAGCACCCGGTGGACTGACACAGACAGCCAGGGTGAAACCAAAATGGAGATAGTCCTTAGCCACACAGCATGGAGGTGATGAGAGATATGGGAGATGTATTAAAAGAATTATAAAGAAATAACCAAGGGAGTAGTGCTGTCCCGATACTAACATTTTCAAAAGGGCAGAATGATTTGAGAAAGAATATCTGATGTTTTTCTGCACTGTGCTGATTACATTTGTGATTTATGTTTTAATAACATAATTCTGTTCAAAGTTCAAATTTAAACTACAACATGATTTGAGAAATTCATTTTAGAAAAGTTTGTGCAGATCAAAACTACAGTTGCAGAGTTGGCCGTCTTTTATGCAGAATAAGACGGGATATTTTGTTATTCGCGGAAGAGGAAATGATGATACTTCAAAAATTGTAGCTTTTCCGATTTGCTAATTGCATTCACTCAAATTGTTAATTAATTCTGCAGCCCTATTTCCAACTCAATTTTGGTATGAAAGAATAGGCTTGATACGGCAATGATAAATTAAAATGTTTGAACAATACATTGTAATTGTCAAAACAAAACAATAATACTTCTTTATGTTACCATATGGTCTTATGTTAGTTCAGAGAAAGCACAAGATCATACTAAGGGCCAATCCCATTTCTAATTTCTACCCCTTACCCTACCCCTTGCCCCTTGAAACTGAGCACAAAGGGGTAGGGGCTGAAAGTCAACCCTTACGAACCGGGACACCCCTTCAACTATCACATACGTCATCAAAAGTGTCCGCTAGTTTTTACGTAAGATTACTGTCAGAGCGTAATAACACGCAGACCATTGGAAAGAACACAACCTGAGCTTCTCTAAGGGTTAAACCAGTGATTTTCCTTTCAATTACTTGGGTTACAAACGACTTCAACAACTGTGCAGCACAGACGCTCGCAATTCGTTCACAACTTTATTTCCATACATCAACCGATCACTCAAGTCAACTCTATAAAGCGTATTTGAGTGTCCTGAAAACCGCTATATAAAACTGATGCATTATTATTATTATTATTATTATTATTATTATTATTATTATTATTATTATTATTATTATTATTATTATTATTATTAAGTCACAAATAACATGACACTACTAAAAAAAAAATCTTTTTCGTGTGCATTTTATGAAGAAAATTACCATTACACATTGAAACAAGGTTAAACTTAAGACAATACAGCGGTTATCACAAATTTTAAACAATAAATAATGGAGAAAATACATTTGTGAACTTCTTTGGTCTCTTTGGTTGTGGCAGCTGCGATCTTGCCGGTGATTCGCAAAGCATTCTGAGAAATTGCTCATACCCCTGCATTTGGAGTGTGAAAAATCGTCATTTGGAGGGGTATATAGTCCTACCCCTTTCCCCTACCCCTCTGCCATAATGGTAAATGGGACATTCCTACCCCTACACGCGCAAAATGGAGGGGTAGGGGTAAGGGGTGTAATGGGATTCAGCCTAAAACTTTTAAGGAAATGTCAAATTGTCCTTTTTTGTAGTACTAATACTTGTTCAAAAGAGTACCTATTTCAATTTCGAATACATATTTAGCATAAACAACCATACAAAGACTAACGTACTGCAGTGCAACTCAGAATGCTACTATTTCGAGCCAAAAAAATTAAACGTTCCGCTCTTGAAATCAGCACACTTGCAAATGCCAGAGGCGGGGAGAGTGGGGGCCCTTTATGCACTCGGAGTTTAGGTCGTGGACATTAAATAAGCTTGCACTGCAGAGGTGAGCTGCACTGACAATGATGTATGGGAGAAACACAATCCATTGCTGTTATGAATTGGTCGGCTGTGGTGTGGACAATACTCTCCCCTTACGCACACACACACACACTCACACACGTACACATGTGAGGGTACAGACAAGGCACCGCAACAACAGCCAGACCAGCCAATAGTCTACGCTGCTCCTCCAGACTAACGTGGTTTCCATCCAGGACATATGTAAGCTGATTAAGACAGCCAGCAAAAAGAGGAGAGATACGTCACCTCTTTCAGGGCTGGACACAGTATTGAGTTGCTGACCTTTCCACATCACCTAATGCCACCAGGAATCCTCTCGTTTCACTCTGCCGCTCCTTTCATCCCAGAATAGGCAAACATTACTCATAAGAGGCTCTGACAGGCCGGTGTGTGGCCTCCATTAAGATGCGTCTTTTTTCTTTAGCGCGCAATTAACATAGACATCAAACATGGGCGCGTTATTTTACTGTTTACTAGAAAAATGTGGAATTGCTCATTAGCGAATAAAGCCCAATGTGGCAGTTTGGAGTCTTTCGTATCACACCGCAATCAGGGAAATATGCAAATCCAAATATAAGCACTCAATGTTCTTTCAGAGCATCTGCCAAGAAACAATGAAAGTAGTGTTGTCGAAAGTATTGAAAATCAGATAATAATTGATACTAAAACTACTATTGAAACTAGATTTAAGCAAGTATTGATACTAAAAAATAATCACATAATGGGATACAATTTGACCTTTCTTGAACAGTTTAATCAAAATTTTAATCAATCTAGTGTAAGACCACATAGTATAATGAACAAATACTATTATTGTGTGTTGAAAATTACAATACAAAATGAACCTTAGCCTGTATAAAGACGTGGACAAAGGGAGTTTGACGTCACCCATAGCATTCGACTCCAGTCAAATGAAGTTCACGATGCTGTTACAGGAGCAAATTTGGAGCCAGGTCCATATTAGAAATAGGAATTTATTTTGACAGAACAGCTAAATAAAAACACCGGAATCATGTAGAGCAGATTAATACAAACATAGGGTGACCAGATTTTCAAAATTCGAAACTGGGACACACTCAGGTTGGAATCGTTGGTATAAATACAATTGTAAAAAGAGCTTCAAACATTGTGCATTCTCATCTCAGTCATAATCTGAAGGCTTCTGTTGCTGCATTTTTTTTTATTTTATGGTCATTTGCAAACATGGCTTTCTGTATTTTGGCTAAGCAAATAGCAATTTATGCTCCTCTTTACTGTTGGCAGGGATGAGATGAGTCAAAAAATTGTGATAGTCCTGTTTTAGTCTTGGTTTAGACCGTGTTTAGATCAAATTGGTCAAAATAGGTACATTTCTTGTATGAAACTGGGATAAATCACAGTTTTTTTTAAAATAAATCTGCTAGGACAGGGGACACAGGGCTCAAAACTCGGACTGTCTCGGGTAAATAGGGACATCTGGTCACCCTATACAAACATTTCAAGACCAAACTGACGAGGCTCGAGTTGATGGAGCCGGAAGCGCCCATTGAACACGTCCTATTTGGAACGTGGCGGCTCGTGGGTTAGATATGCCTATTTATATGTACAATCTATGGTGACAACAGTAAATGAAAGCAAAGTAAAAGAAGGACTGGGGACAAGGGAGCAGGCCTCGCGGTATCACAACTTGGTCATGCAGTCGCACACATGCTAGTGCGCTGGAGATGTCAGCACTACTGTTTAGTCACTGTGAGATAATGTCACTAGAGCAGGAGATGTGTGAAGAACACATGTGAATTATGAATGGTAGGGGTTAATTATAGATGGATGGGGCAGAAGTAATGCCTCAGATAGTTGCCTGAGACACATGGTTGGATACATAATGGTGGAACCAGCGCAGACTTCTTGGCAAGCCACACAGACTCTTTAATTAGCTCCTCGGCCCTGATAGTGGTGCGCCTTTGTTGCGTGTGGACGTACTGAACCTCTTCAAAGACCAGCCCGAGATGAATATGCTTAACTCAAGTTGACATGGAAAACTGCGCTCTTGCCGACAATGAAGAAGCAAAATGATTTTATGAAAAGCAATTAAATTATTAACAATGCGGATGATCCTCGCAGGATGGACTTGGGTGGCGGCAGTCATATCCGACATGAAAGAAACCGATGACAACAGAGAAGCACGCACTTGAGCAGGCTTCTGTCGAAACTTTCTTTGGGAAAAAATACAGCGATTTTGACATCTTTGATTTGAATGCAGTTTGTCGGATAGCACAGATTCCAGACGAGTTTGAACCAGTCCTTCGGCATGAATCATTTTATTCTGCGAAAACAGCGTCATTGACCATGCACCTGGAGGTCTGAGGGAACGTAATGGCCCCTCAAGCACAAACAAAAGCAGTGGGCGCAACGGAGAAAGGTCAAAGGCCGTGGAGTGATAGCAGGCTCCCGGAGTGAAGAGTCGGGGCTGGTGGCATGACGAAGGAAGACGCGCCAAGGCCACGGTGGAACTAACAAGGGGCGTGCCGTGGTTCGCATGGGAAAGAGACAGCCCCATTGAGGGAGAGTGATGTAGCAGACGCCCGTGGAGCCTTGTAGTGGAGGGCATTTGACCCCCGGAGGTGCAGTGGGGCAGTGGGAGGATTAGTCAAATGGGCCCACGACGGCTATTGTGGTAGTCATGATGCTTTGCCCTGTGCAGCTTGCAGTTGTAATTGAACTTTTAGGGAATGTGCAAATGCAAACTCCCCGTTAACTTGAAGCATGATGTCGTCTACCCCCAACCAGGCATGGGACTGTCAATCGATTTCGTTTCTGCACCGTTTTTCCTTACTCATTTCTTGTATACAGGTGAGATATATTTGTAATACGCCTTATTTGTCACCAAAAATAGTCACCAGTGCTATTTTTGCTACTTATTTTGTATTTATCATTACCATTTATATTTTTGCTCTCTGTAATTGTGATGTGAATAAATTATTGTGATGTGTGAGCTACTGTGTCCAAATCATTTCCCTTGTGGATGAATATGTCTAAGGCTAAGATTATCATGGCTAAAGTAATTGCAATTAACAAAAATATCACAATAATGACTGAAGTTGCAGACAATTTAAAAATCATATGGATATGTATTTCATTTCTGTATTGTATTTCTGTATTTCATTATATTTTAATTATATTTTTTACAATATTGTTTACTATTTCCCTTGTATTTGCAAACACTTTTTACCAGTACTCTTTATTACATGCTGTTAGTACTAGAGTCAATGGTTCTTCTCATCTTAAGCATTTCATTGCATTGTTGACCTTGTGTTGAACCTGCATATGACAAACAAACAATCTTGAATTACTGATTGATTATTTTTTAATGTTTTTTTAAATTCCATATTTAAACAACATTTAGAAAACTGTACTTTGTTATCAGTATGAACAACTACGATTTAGCAGAGAACATAATAGATAAGAAGCTTTTCCTGCACATTCTGGTGATAAAATGGCGATTTTCTTATATATTCTATAAAATGTCCCGTGAACTATTATTGTAGTACACTTTCTCTATTACTGCTTATTGTCCCATCCCTACCCCCCAACCCTGTGCAGGCTCAAAACAGAAATGGCATCACATATCTCTCAATAACAGCATGTCTTCCCAATATTCGACTTGACAGAGAAATGCAATTTTAGAAGATCGTTTAGGCAGTCTTTTAAGATTAAGGATATATATCAAACTCAAAATGTGCCTGTGGGCAGTATCAGCTGTATCTCCAACAACCCACTATCACATATTTAGCCGTGCAATGTTAAACCTGCTCTCTCAACAGCTCTCCGATATGAAGCAATACTGTAGTCAGCAAGGACAGCCAAAACTATTGTGCATACAGGATGTTCATTTATGGGATCATTTAGTGATTACAAATGTTTTTTTGTTTTTTTAAACAAAACAGTAACTTTTTTGTTATTTCGCCACAGAAGTTTGTTAAATTACTTATTCTGATATAAATAAACTTCGGGAGAATTGTGTGGAATTGTGGTGAACTTGGACAAGACTGCTGAACTTGAGCTTCTGTTTGCAAAAAGAAACAAAAAAACAAGAAAACAAAAAGAAGTGTCGGTGGACATTGGTAGTCTCACGGTATGTCCTGTACAACAGCACAGGGTCTGACTAATGTCCGTTGGAGTTCTCAGAGCAGGCCCTAGGACATCATCATGCTCTATTCAGACACTCCTGCTGAAACATTCAAAGCCTTCCTTCCAAAGAGCCAAACTTTTGTTCTTTCACAAAGGGCCCGACCAGAGGTTCTCCCATAGACCTAAGCCCCGTTCCAAATCAGATTATTTCCACTGAAATCCTCCTTTCTCCACCTGCCAGTTAACTATGTCACTGCCATTGTGTCACTCATGAAAAAGCTCTCCATTTGGGCATAATGGAGACTGGATGTGTATTACTGCTATTACTTCCATTTATTCAAAAAAGGAGGCAGAGAAGCTCGCCCCTCCCCCATTCTACTTCCACTATTTCTTATATTTTTTTCTTTGAAGCAAAATCTGGGCCACATGCCCCACAGGAACGCAAAGTGCTTTAATTCATTCGCACCTTTTCTCTCTGGCTGCCATCTCCAAGGCCTCTCTTTATGCCCAGAAGTGATTTGTTCAGGCCGGACCATCAAAGCAATTATGGCAGCGGCCTGCTTCCTTTTTAAAAAAGCACAGATGAGTGACAACAGCAGGGATGGTGCGCGGGTGGAAGGGCACTTGGCTCCAATTTATTTGATCTGGAAACATTTCTCACTCATTGGCATCCACTCAAATAACACAACACAAACATGCTGGATATTACCTCATGTGAGTTGTTATGTTCTTAACTGTCAAGATGGACGACTAACTCAGAGCTCTTGAAGAAAAACAGCAAGTTTAGGTGATCAACAAAGCTCTATATACATTGCCACATTTGTTTGTGCTGAGAATGAAAGAGTATGTGTACAGATAAAAACACAAACTTCCACAAACTTCCTCACTTCTTGTCTCAGATTCCTTCTGTGTCATTTCTGAAAGCAGAGTTCAGAGTTTCTGGACCGAACTGCCCATTTCCACATCAAGCTGTCTTTTTATAGATCACAAACTTAACTTGGAAAGTCAAGTGAGCGTTTTATAAATAAGAACCTAGGGCAGAACAACAGAGAAAATAATCACAATTCTATGTTTTGTCAATCTCTACCAAACTCACTAATTCTGACTAAAGACCTTGCCCAATTAAGGACAACTTCTATTACAACAACGTCAATAAAAATAAAAGCTATCATGTTTCTTTCCACCTTTAGTTAACAGCAGATCGCTTGATACACAGCCTGTTATGTCATGTTCAATAGTATTTCCTGATTACTTCCATTACTTTCCGCAGGCCAAGGCAATCGAGCTGCTCAGTGTAGGTGATCCAGGCCGGAGAATGCCAGCTATGTAACCGAATCCCGAAGGCCACGGCAGCCAGTGATGTGTAGCAATTAATGTAATGGACATGAAAGACAGTGCCATCCTTGGGACTAATGAGAATGTCTTATATTACAGCGCAAATGCACGGGGTCGCCAAGACTCCTATCATTACGGCCTATAGGAAGATGGCTGACCACAAAGAGGGATCCTGCATAAATGGATAATGTGGGCTGGGAGAGCAGTGCATGGCGCCACCGAGCCCGAGGTCCACCCAGGAGTGATCATTCTGCCCTGACTGACGCCCGCTCATTGGGATGGATGGAGGGGAATCGCAGGCATTTAAAGAAAAGCGGGCATTAGAGTGAGAGACACAGGGCAGCGGAGAGTGAGGGAAAATGAAGTTTGATAGGAATTAGGTGGAGTAATAGACGAGTAAATAGGTAGTAGTGAGGCGAAGGGGAAACAGGAAGCAGGAAATGGATAAACTGGGTAACAGACTTAAAGTAACGCAAAGTAAACTTCCTGAGGCATGGGTCTAAAGATAGTAGTGTAGCAGGAATAGTAGAGGTAGTAGTTCCTGCAACTTTTTCCAAGAGGAGTGTGCATATACATACATTTATACTGTTAAAGTAAAAGGTAAGGATAAAATAAAATGGATTCAAAGTCACATATGCTCCATTTAAGGGATATTGTGATATTGTATTGTCAAAAGTCTCGCAATAATATTGTGGGCTGTCACAGTATATCGAATATGTAGTAATATAGTCTCTTTGCTTAAATTCACTGTTTGGTGCAGCAATAGAAACAGCAAAAAAAGAGAGAGAACTACATAGACCATGATCCTTTCCTGTTTCAGTGCAGACTACATGAAGAAGTTAGTTATGCACTTTTCAGTCTTACTTCTTTGGATTATAACAAAAACCAAAAGGTTTGTCAAGGCATTTAAAAGGAAGGAGCATATTCACAATTTGACTCCACAAAATATTGCAATAAATATTGTACCGTGAGATGCATGTCGTGAAAATGTTCTATCAAGACCTTTGAATATCCTTACATTCCTATATTATATGTGATATCTTATGAATCAAGCTAACATCTCATCTAAATATCCAATAGGTATCAATTAATTCAACCAAAGTAAACAACATGCAAACCCTTTGTCAACATTGTTTTCTACTCCATTTTCCCCATACATATTATGCATTAGAGGAGCAACCAAGTTTTTTAGTCAAGCCAAGTTCCCCCAAGCTTTATGTCACACTCCGAGTACCACCTAACTCACCTATTAATTACTTAGTTAATCATTACCACTATATTGTATTTTTTTTTATAACATTTATATAAAGAGAAAACTTGCTTTTAGGATGTTACGTTTGAATAAAATGTTATAATTTAAATTTCACCTTGGTCTTTAAAAACACATTCTAAGTAAACGTTGATAAGTGCTTGAATACCCCAGGCTGAAAAACACTATATTAAACATTACAACATCACCCAGGTAATGTGGGAATTTTGCTAATTATAAACATCATTTTATCTACAATCAGTAAAAATTTATAAGCACTTCACACTCTCAAACAAAATGTGGAAGAAGAGCCCTAAAATTGGAGCTACCATATTCTGAATATAAGAAAAATCTCAGTTTTATCTAAGCCGACAGTGTTTAAGAGGAGATGACAAAGCATGGCGTACAGATGGCCATAAAGCAACATGACACAGTGGCTAATCAGTCTAGAGTTGCTTCACTTTCACAAGCTGTCATCTTCACCATCAAGCCATCACAACTCCACGCCTCCCCCTCTCACCGACTCATCCCCGCGTTCAATTATTCAGCCTTTATAAGCAAAAACCATCTATTCAAAGCGCGTGCAGCCCGGCCAGTAAAATAATGAAAGGCCTGCTTCTTCAGCCATATTGAGCATCATAAAAGTTTTACAACTGGCAAAAGAAAAATCTATTTCGTAGACAGACTGTTGCCACCACTGTAAACATATTTAACGCTAGTACAGGGGAAACCGACAACTCCCAATCATGTGGAAGGCCTTAAAATTGCATGCTATAAATGATTTTACAGGCTCTTTCGCTAATCATAATGCATGATTGTGTGTGGAGGGCTGTCGAGGAATGCTATATTTAGACAGTGCTGGTATGCACGGTCAGGGGCGCTGCCAGGATTTGGGTTAAGTCCAAGTTAATAAGTTCTGTGATGGTGGATAAGTGGGTTCACATCCATCATGAATATAACTTTGGGAAACTCAAATTACATGTCAGTGAGGTCCCCAACTATGTACATAAAAATATTAATGTATTTCCCAAGAAAATTAGAACATGTAATATGTTACCTGTTCTAATATGTGTAATTAAATGCAAATATTTTCTCAAATGCAATGCAATGTAAGCTTATATTAGGCGGGAAATATCTCCTTAAACTAAACCAAATTCCATAAGATCATCTGAAGCTATAAAATACATAAAATAACAACCTATAACAAAATTATTATGAAACACTAAATATAGAAAAGAAAAATGAAATACTTAAACATAAAATTCTTCTGACAAGCTTCTACCTTCTGGACATTATTTCTACATTATTCAGATGTTTAATTTTTTATGTATTTCAGCAAAATTAGCCTTTGTCCAGTACAGATATTTCACATAAGCAGCTCTCCAAGGTCCGATAAGTCTGCTGTGTACTTTCTGCATCTAATTATAAAGCATTTTCATGTCAGAGAATCAGGAAGTGCACTGTTAGCATGCTAGTTGCTCTAATATAATATTACTGTGACTGCAAAACTCTGCTCTGGCGTCTGCAATTGTGAAAAGTGCGTATAAACTCACCACCGTGAATAATTAGAATGTTTAAATGCATAATGTAAGTGTGGAATAACTTTAGACCACTGCAAACTTTAAAATGAAACTGTGGTTTAGTTTTTAAAGACAGTAAAACAGGTAAAGCGTTTTTAATTGTGCACCATGTAAAAGTGCATATCCTTAGTTTGACAGCACTGACCTTAAAAAGCTGCGACTGTTGTGGTGACGCGATATTCACAGTGAGGTGAGGATTCGGTAACAACAGGCTGAATTACACACAAACAACAGTCAAAAGCACCACGCTGCCTTCTTGACCACGGCGCTAATCTCGAGGCACATCGCGGCTTCAAACCACCGTAATCAGCCCCGAAGCAACGGTGACCTCAGCCATGGAGAATGAAAAAGTAAGAGTGGAGGATGGACAGAGAAAAAAAACAATAATGGTACAGAGGTAATGCAGTGTGTAACTCCTCTCTCTCAGCTGGCAGAGCCTTCAGGCTGAAGATGTTACCAACTCAACAACCTCCACTGACTTTGGACTAATGCGTGACCCTTATATGGTTCTGCTGTTTGTACAATCCCATGTTTTCAGCTCTGACATAACAGGCAGCTCATAATTATGTATTTTATTTGTGTGTGTTGTTTTATAACAGAAGTGTATTGGGGCTATCTATTCAAAAGTAACAGGCATTGCAGAATACATTGTTGAGTTTAAAATTGGTTTTAAATACACAGAAAACAAAGTTTACGGTCTTCTCAAAAACTCGATCACAGCTATCTGACAATTGCAGAATCTTATCCTTAGATGGAAAATCCATTGAGAGAGTGTCTTCTTACAAGTACTTGGGGATATGGATAGATGATAAGCTCACCTTTAACGTACATATTACTAATCTAGTCAAAAAGCTTAAAGTAAAGCTTGGCTTTTATTTCAGAAACAAATCCTGTTTCACATTTAGCGCTAAGAAAAAACGTGTGGAAGCTACTTTTCTGTCTGTGATTGATTATGGTGACATATTATACATGCATGCTGCGTCCTCCATCTTACGTCACATTGATTCAGTGAACCATGCATCATTACGTTTTATTACAAATGCACTCACCATTGTATTCTCTAGAATTTAGTTGGCTGGACATCACTTACAGTTCGTAGACAACAGCACTGGTTTATCTTTATCTATAAAGCAATACTTGGCAAACTACCACTGTACCTCGGTAACCTCCTCTCTGTGAGCTCTGGTATTTATCAGCTCCGCTCCTCATGGTGTTACTTTTTAATGTACCCCGAGTTTCAACCGAGTTAGGAAAAACTGCGTTCTCCTATTCAGCACCCTGGGGATGGAATAACCTACAGAAAGATCTTAAACTAGAAGCTCTCATCTTCATAAATGAATTTAAAACTTCCATAAAAAATTAGTAATAAACACATGTGCTTGTTTTTCTTGAGATGTTTTAACATACTGTACTTATCTATTATGAAAATGTAAAGTGCTGTTAATATGTATGTATGTAACTGTTTTTGTGGATTGGCTGCTACCTTGGCCAGGTCTCTCTTGAAAAAGAGATTCTGAATCTCAATGGGACTTCCTGGTTAAATAAAGATAAAAAAAAAAAAAACAGCTTTTTGAGGCTAAACTAATTGAAACACTTGAACTCATCTATGAACACTAGTCACGACTTAATAGCTTTAAAGAGTGTAAGTTAGGAGGCTTTTTAGAATTTTTATCTAGTTCAGGAAACACACTTTGCACCAAGCACAATGTACTCGAATACAGTATTTACACTGCCTGGCCAACAAAGAAAAAAAAAAAACTTGCTATCTGGATTTAACTAAGCAAATAGGTGCGAGGTTACTGCAGTTGGTCAGGTCCAGGTTCAGCAACAGTTGTGCTCAAAGAATGAGGTCAGCTGAGCCTGAATATACTGAATGAACCAGGTTATTCCATCAATGGATTTTTTCTTCCCTGATGGCACGGGCAGATTCCAAGATGACAATGTGACAATTGTGTAAGAGAGGTTCAGGGAGCATGAGACATCGTTTTCACACAAGTTAACGCATTAACGGGATGGAAATAAATCTTGTGACATTGCAGAAGCTTATGGAAACAGTGCCACAGCGAATGCATTGATTTTTCACCAAGATTTTGCATTGATGATGGTCGAGTCTGAGCCTTCTCCAGAACATCCCAAAGATTCTCAGTGGGGTTAAGGTCTGGACTCTGTGGTGGCCAAACCATGTGTGAAAATGACGTCTCATGCTCCCTGAACCACTCTTTCACCATTTGAGCCTGATGAATCCTGGCATTGTCATCTTGGAATATGCCCCGTGCCATCAGGGAAGAAAAAATCCACTGATGGAATAACCTGGTCATTCAGTATATTGAGGTTCAGCTGACCTCATTCTTTGAGCACACACTGTTGCTGAACCTGGACCTGACCAACTGCAGCAACCTCGTACCTGTTTGCTAAGTTAAATCCAGATGGCAACTTTTTTTTTTGGCCAGAGAGAGAAACTTTTCCTGATACCTAAAATATTGGTAGCTGGATTTTATTTTTTATATATTTTGATTTAAGTTAAAGAGGCGGAATCCTGTATTTTTCATGTAATAAAGTAAAATATGTAAAATATGTCTTGCTGCGGTACTGAAAAACTGATGATACATTGTCAGAGTAGTTCTTAAAAACATGTGTGGGCTGTTGGCATCTAATCATAATTGTTTTTTTATTGTCCGCAAACCAGGAAGTATCGACATGATAGCTTATAAACATATCGCAATGAATAATTAGAATACAAGGATTGTGTTTACAGAGTTGGAAAAAGTTTTCACTGACGCAAACAGTTTAAACTGAACTGGCGGTGTTTTTCACATGTTTTTAAGACGGTAAAAATCAGGTCCAGCCTTGTCTACACGCAGTATTTAATGGGGAAAGCAAACACGCATATCCGCGACTGCATACGTCCATACCATGGCAAACTCTCTATTTTTAAAACCTGGCGCATTACTCATTTCTTAGGGGAGTTACAAGATAATTTATGGAATTCATTTCTATGGGATTGTTGTGTTTGCCTCTTGTTTATTCCTCCTCTTCCTCCCTCCTCCAACTCGGCATTCGGGTTTGGACTCATTTAAATACAGTGGGGTAGATGCCCTGTCTCCGGGTGCCGCCAATCAAGAGTTGCTGATGGAGCAGCTCAGTGCATCGGTGTGGGCAGGTGCTAAAAGGGTGAAGTGTCACAGCCGATTTTATTATTCCACAGCTCACAAAAGCGGGAGTAAACGCTGTCAAGATGCGCATTTGCACTTTTTTGCATTTCCTTTTCGCCTCCTATTGTTTTTTTCTTATCTTCCACTTATTTCTTTTGTGTTAACAGTCACTTTCAGCCACAGTGATAAAGCAGACCTAAGGATTATGTGTTATTGTGAATATATGATTTCCTGTGATGTTTCGTTAATATGTATGTAAAATAATCCCTCTTATAAGGCCTGTACCAGAATTTTGTAATATACTGTATATATAAGAAAAATATTCATATCCCTAGTAGATATATTGTAAAAGCAAGTCTTAAATCTGCCACCCACTGCAGGAGAATTTGCCCGATTTTGGCTGCGTTTTCTTCTCCCCGAGTTCGGGGAGGCGTGACCCGACTATTTGTCTTCGTGTGCGATTTTCAAGCTGTTGCGCTCCTCATGTGTGGAGTCAGTGTCAGATGGTAACCACCAAACATCAGCAACGTTACAGTAACAGTCGATAAAGTAGAGCATCAGGAGAAGAAGGGTAACGGATGCAACATACAAACTCGGGATCTAGCGAAAATAAAAGCTTTATTACTCACCTCCCGTAAAGTGGTAAATTTAAAGTGCAGCATCTGATCCACATTATCCATAGAAATTGTCCTCTGCAAATAATGACATCCAGTTCACAAAACCGCGCTATTAATCCATTATCCATTATCCATTATCCATCCTTTGAAAGTAAAAAGGCGAAAGTTGTTCCTCGCATGCGTTTGTTTATGTCCACAAAGCGTAAAGCTGCAGATTAGCGACAGTGACTCTACTTCCTGTTGACTTTATCTCCAATCTTTTATGCTTTAAAAATCCTGTATCTGAAGTATTGCACCACATTTCACAAATAATAACAGTTTTGACTTGTATCTAAACTAGAAGTGCAGAGCTCTGACCTTTGAACACTTAAGAATCTCAATGTGAGTAGTTTTACTGTAGACAGGAAACAGCCAACGTCATCGTGCTCACAGCTTTATATCCTGTTTTACGCAGACAGATCCCACTGCAGTCTTTGCAATCAGATATTTTAAGTCTCATAAGTTTCTCCTCGTGTCTGTGGTGTGCGCATTTTGTTGCAAGTTTAAAAACCGTTTAAGACCGAAAAATCCTCTAGTATGTCACGACCTTTAGAGTGTGATGACACTGATATCTGCAGTCTGTATTTATTGAGCGTTCTCCAGTTAACAAAAACCTAAAAACGGGAGGTGCACTGACTGGCTTGTTGTTGTTAACTTTACTGTGACAGTAAACTCTGCTCTGGCATCTAAAATTGTGCTTTTAAACTCATCGCAGTGAATAATTAGGATGCTTTGACTGCATAAGGTAAGTGAGAAATAACTCAGGACCACTGCAAATAGTCAAAAATGAACTAGATCTGTTTTTCAAGCTTTTTTCTGACAGTGAAAATCGGCTACAGCAGCTTAAATGGGATCTAAACCCTATAGAAAACTCTCAAAGTACAATCATTTCTGAACAAAAACAATGGGGCCAAAATACAATTAAAAATATTGGATTTTCCGCTTTGTGTTCTTCTGGGGTCAGGGAGAGCTGGACCCGCTGGTATATTAAAGCTGTTTGTCTGGTCCCTATCCAAACAAATGGCCACCCCAAACACAAGCCATTTTTGTTCCCTTAACCCGACTTACCTCATCAATTTTAAATCAGCTGCTAAACGACCATTTATATTTAATCCGCCATTGACCCCAGATTCACCCGGGAGACTTCTGGATGATTCAATTCAAAGTGTGAATAAGGCAACACATCCAAAGTAAGAAAAAACAGCAAATGAAATTATTAGCCAATTCATCTTTGTATTTTCAGGGAATCAGATTTGGAAGGCCGCACCAGCTATCCTTCACTGAACTTGACATTCATTGTCGGCTGTGTAGCAGTGGGACAAAGGTCTTCTGTTAGAATAGTGGTCAAAGATGCTAGTGTGACCTTAGCTTGAGGGTAATTAAGCATGGGAGCTCCCTCAGTGGTTTACAGCAGCAAATATGTCATTGTAAGAACACATAACAATTACACTTACACTCATTAAGGCCTAATTGCATCATTCCATGTAACAGTTGCGAGCACAGGGACGTCGTATTAAAAGGCAGCTTGAATATGCAGCGAAACTGGAAAACCGCATCCCACTTTAAAATCGATTTGGGGGAAGAGAGAAAAAAATAGCGTCTTAGCGAACACTGAGCATTGAACGGAGTGTGCATTTAAAACTCCCATGGGTGTTCCGGTGGTCAAGTATAACAGAGATGCGCCTGCGTGCACTTTATGTGGCTGTGAGTGGCAAGGGGGTAATTCGAACCCCACTCTTCAATCGTTCCATCAGAGGATAACCGAATCGATGTCAAAAAAGGGGAAAAAAAGGACTGAGATACAGATAAAAGCGGAGAAAAACATAGAGAGATAGAGACCTTCGGGGATTAGCGCTAAGTAACTATACGGGCCATATCGCTTTTCCATTACCAGGACTTCAGGAATCTAAATAAAAAAGGTGAACTTGAAGCTATAGCGGCGCTGCATAGCTGTGCGTTTTGGCGCTATGGTACAGAAGCTACCGTCACATCCTGAGGGCGCATCAATAAATAAAGTTGACACAAATAAACAGATAAATAAATAAAAGTGAAGAGCTGAGCAAATGGCCGTCAGTTAGCATTAGTGATGGAAAGATGTCAGCCACGATCATACTCCACTGGATGAGAAGGGGAGAGTGAGGGCAGGAGCGAGGGCAGGAGGCGAGTGTTCCACTGATTGCACACCCACAATGCATCTGTGCGTTAGGGTGAAAGTGCACGCTGTTTGAGAAAAATAAGTGCCAATAGCGCTCCTGTTGTGTTTACTTTCTGGCATAGTTGTGAACATATGTATGCTTAATAATTGAGAGCAGATCTAAAAATGTACTGTGACCTATATGAAGAATGCAAAGATCCAGGAAAAGGTAGTGGAGCGCCTGCCGCATTCATAGAAGAAGCAAACGTGTTTTCCCATATGCCTGTATTAATGCTCACATAATGCTACACGTAAGTCTACCCAGTGCTGCTAACAGGAATTCTTAGAAAGATGCAATGATCATATAGATATTTATGTTACTATAATTCTATTTTTTTATTTTTACTTGTACATATACATTTATATATAATACTGCCTTATTTGACACCAGTCTCTTGTTATTTTTGCTACTTATTTTAAATGGATTATTAAAGTTTATATTTTGCTCTTTGTCACATCACAATATGATATATTGTGTCCAAATAATTTCAACTGTGGATCAAGTTACGCAAAAATTAGATGTTAATTCATTGACACTATAATACGAACAACAACTAACATGCTACGTGTACACTTCCTGATTCTCTGAAAACACTTTATAATTAGGAGCAGACAGTAGCAGGGGACTTATCTGAGCATTTTCCTCAAATACACGGAAAAAATCAGGCTCTTCAATATGTATTTACTTTTTCAAATGAAATTTAAGCAGTCTGATCTATGAATGGTTCCCCAGTGTTTCTATCATTCAGAATATACGTGATTTTAGTAGCAAACATCACTTTGATCGCTCTAAAATACATTTCAAGTATTAATTAGTGCACAGACAAAGACATGTTTACTCCATTCATTTACGTGAGGTAAAGACCTTGATGTGAAGGAGTGCCTGCCCTACCACCAGACATGCATCTGTTAGAAGAACATTGTGTTTGTGCTTCATGTTAATTAAATGATTGAATGACGATAAAGTTGTCTAATCCAGCCGCAGAAATAATTAACTCACTTCTGACTGGCAATCAATGATTAATGAAGCTACAATTCACTTTGAGTTTTTGAGAAAGATGGAGGTGCACAAAAGGTGTAGTGGCGTCTGACGCATTAGTGTTGGTTTGACTATTAATAGAGGCGACTCCTACAGACGACCAGACGATTACTTTTACGGTAACACCACTTAGCTCAATGAGAAAAGAATGGGGACTGCAAACACTTAGGCCTGACGTATCACTTACGTTGTAATTTCTTTTATATCTCTGTTACCGGCATCGTCCTTACACAGACTACGTGCACCACCAGATTAGCTGACACATTTTCTCTTCAGATGTATTTACTGGAAATGCTATTATCTTTCATCGCTCCTTTTAGTAGTAGCTATTACCAGGCCAGGATGTCTAATGGGGAATAAAATATTAATTTCGGTCCATTGTGTCTGACAGATACTGACATTTCAAATACAAACATCTGTCAGAGCGTTATATGTAATACTTTAATCGGAGACACAATGTATTAAGGTGGTATGGAACAGTGGGAATGGCAGACGGCGAGGAGGCATTCGAGTCTGGCAGCACTTCTTATTGTCAGTGGAACACATAACCATACGCATCTTATTTCACCGCGCATTATTTGTTCTCTGGCTTATCATCAGTTGGCCCCGCTGTATGCCTAATGAGCTATAAATAAGGTCTAATTTAACCATCGCGAGTCGCCCATCCTTCAACACTAAGCATGATGGTCCGGGCCGGATTCCATTGGATTTATATGAGGGCAATTTTTCAGCCGATGGGATGGGCTGCCTCGGCCCCATTTGGTTTTCTCCAGCATTCCTAAGGCTTTAAGCTAGTATATAGGTCTATTAGGAATTCATCAAACAATGAATGATATCAATCCTACTGCATGAATGTGCCCAGGGTGAGAATAAGATAAAACCTTCTATTATGGGGTCTCCAAAGCATATTTGCACTCTGAAATTGATCCAGTATTGACAATTTACACTTAGGGTGACCTTTCATAACTGCCCACATACTTGAAAGCCAATATTGTTTGGAGTGAAAAGCAGAGCCCACTGCAAAACCCTCCTCTAGGATATTATTGAGAATGATTACTTATCATCCAGTCAGACGAGGCAGGGGATAGCTGTTATCCTTCTTAGTGGGAGGTATTATTGCTGTTTATTCTGGCCTCTGTACCAAATGTGTGTAGTCTAATTGGTATAATGTGTGGAGATGTCTGGGAATATTGATTTGACTTTGCTAAAGAAAGCCAAAACCAAGCGTAAACCCAATTCTTATCTGACTTAAGCAAGGCCTTGATTGTACGAGGCGAGCTTGCAGACCGCCCTGTGTCTCTAATCGTCTCAAATGCATTTTTAGAGACTACTCAACAGACTACTCAACAGCGGGACATACCTCTGATGCCCATGCCTTTTATTAAGATTTGATTTATCCTCTCAAAATGGCCACTCGTCACACTTCACTTACTTTACACCCTCTCTTGGCACTGTCACACAACGAATCAGTTAAACGCTGAGGGTACTCAAATGGTACATAAAATCTTCATCTATAGCTCCATGATGGCTTCTGGACTGCAGATATAAAAATGAGCTGGACTCCAGAAGGGGGCTGCGGGTCAATGAGAGGGACAATGGCTTGGTCTTTGCCCCGGGATATCAACTCTTAAACCAAGTGGAGGCCCATGGATCATTCCTCCCCAATGGCCTTTCACATTGAACCAGTGATAAATATCCTTATCGAGGAGGAGCAGGTGATAGATTCCGAGCGCCAAGTCTCACCAGAACTGTGCCCTC
This sequence comes from Odontamblyopus lacepedii, assembly GCA_034769755.1. Taxonomy (NCBI): domain Eukaryota; kingdom Metazoa; phylum Chordata; class Actinopteri; order Gobiiformes; family Gobiidae; genus Odontamblyopus; species Odontamblyopus lacepedii. The sequence goes on along the minus strand of CM068355.1, from coordinate 12,682,081 downwards.
ATCTCGTCTACTGATATCTCTCATCTACCAATCCCTCCGAGGTGTCGCGTGAGGAGCCAGAACCCCCCCCTTGGCGCCCCTTTGCCCCAAATCATGTTAGCCTGACTTCCTGTAGTATGGCCTCTGGGACGGGCCCCTATGAAAAACATCTGTCAACAGCCTCAAGTGCGCACCGAAGGGGGTGGAGGTAGGGAGGGAGGGTTCAAACAGCCTTCAGCAAGTGCCCTATCTGATAAAGGACACACGCCCTCCTCTGTAAGCGAACAAGTGTGACACTAGATAAACCTGTGGCTACATGATGTTGGAATTGGTAATTATGGAGAGAATTATGATCACTATCACTTTCTGTGTAAGCTTTAATGAAACATTTGAGGGGAGGGGGAGTTATGCTAACCCTTTGTGCAAATGAGTGCTTCAGGGGGATTTAATATTAGCATAGACAAAATCACTACTTCCTATGTGTTATTTTCATATTTCCTAACATTATATTCTGATTTCTGAAGCCAAACTTAGCCCGAAGAAGAAATCCGCAAGAACACTGGGACATGTTTATGGCATATTTTTGATTTCTGACCCGTGTTGAACTGCGTGAGAGTGAACTCAGTCGAGTGACACAGCAAAACAAATCTGACGTGAGTGGTGACTTTCCCCAAGCAACAAAAGTAACTTCTAACTGTGCTTTCAAAACTCACAATATTTCACACTGCCACACACTTTTTGACTCTTATGCACTATGGCAGCAACAAACAACTATATATTTGTTTACTTGGTGTCTGTGTTCTTAGTCATGAAGTGATTTTGTAAGCAACTATGTACAGTTTTTGCCTGTGGATGTCTCAATTTTTGTAAGGGCCCATATTACTCTATTTTCTGATATATGTCATAATATCGTTTCCTCATCACAAATATTTCGGCAAAGTTCTTCTCTCATACAGAAAACACTCACATTTAATACAATACTAATACAGGATTACTCAAACGTGAATGAAACAAAACACATATGTTATTGAGCAACCAACAACATTACAATATGAAAGGTCACAATAGTTAATTTATGCAAACTTTTGTGCTAATCACGACACTGATAAATTAAGATAAACAATTCTACATGTGGTAGAGGTTGGCAGCTCCAAGAACAGTGCCGATTTTTCATAGTTTGCAATGTAATGTGGCTAAAGCTAACACTTCCGTTGAAAATAAGACTTGTAGTTATATGTTCGGTATCCCGTATCCCTCCTCTTACTAGTACCATTAAAATTTCATGATCCAAAATATGTTTTCTGAGCCTCATTAAACATACAAGGGGCTCACTCCAGGCCAGACCGTGAGAATTTACTGACAGTCTTGAGGGGTTTAGACAGCAGAACAAAAATTCTTTAACACCGATGTGCGTTATATCACTGCGTCTTAACTTTTTCAAATGACCGGAAGAGTTCCAGTTCAATGTCAAATACGTCCTTAGATGACTTACAGAGGAGAAGGAGATAGGGAACTTTTGATGGAGTGACTCGTGAAGGTGAAATCGGAAGCAGAAAACAGCAGCAGAGGGAGCGTGATTTGGGATTGTACTGGTGTTGAAAAGGGCTGTAAATAAATACGACTGGCTTTGAAATGTGATTGATGTGTCTTTTGGGATGCCCCCCAGTACGAGAGACCTACTGAGTCTGTGGCTTTCATCCCTGACCAAAAATCGATCAGGCAGGATGTACGAGGGGCCGCAGCTCTCTATCCACCGATCTCTGCCAGATGCCCAGGTAACTGTCTCACCAAAAACACAAAAACACAAAAACACAACACAGGCTAAAAATTGAACTTGTTTTTTGAACTTTCACTCCAGTCAAATAGCAAGTAGGGTAGGGGTACGAGGAGATGGATTCAAAATCACAACAAAAGGCGCAGGGCACACTAGTACTATGCTCATAGCATTCATGTGTTACATGAAAAACTGGGCTGGGAATCATAGGGTTCCTCATGATTCAGTATGTCAAACAATACTGCTGTTACCATCCTGTAGCGAAGGACGATACTGCAATACTTGATATATTAACCATGGTATTCTATAATATACCACCATTCCACCAAGAAATGCTTTGTTTGTTTGTTTGTTTGTTTGTTTGTTTATTTGTTGTCTACAAGCTTGATTTTAATCCACTTACTGTATTTTTGTCATGGTTTGGGTCATCCTGCGACTTATATATTACATTTTTCACACAGACAGTTCATAGACCAAATATATGAATCATATATATGAATCAAAAATGAAAAAACAAATTGTTTTCCATTCTTTCATTTTGGTTTTAGAGACCAATAATAAAGGAAAGAGTTGTTTTTTCGCTTACTTATTTTTGGTTCTATATTGAAAAACGAACGAACTAATGATCCATGGATTGTTCTCTATTAGGTTGTTTTAATTACTATAACTTCTATAACTTGCCTTTCAAGGTGAAATGTCAGTTCTTGGTCTCTGATTTCATAAAATAAATTTCCCCCCAAAAAGTGCAACTTATATATTTCTTTTTCTTCTTCATTATGCATGTTTTGGCTGGTGCGACTTATACTCCGGTGTGACTTATAGTCCGAAAAATATGGTACTTAAATTAGCTAAATAATTAATACTTTATACTTCACCAAATTATAATATATTACACACTGGAATTGCAATATTCTGTAAAACTGTTCTATAAAGAGTGAAGCCCATTATCCAGCTTAGGCATGCAATTTTTTTTCTCTATTAGTAAAAGCTAATCATAAACCTCAATTAATTAAACAAGGGAGTTACAGTTCTAGCACCATATTTGTTCTACTAGCAGGTAAACGCACTAACTTACTGAAATGCTACTACTTGCAACGAATCTTGACCATTTGCCGTCCATCAATCCATACACACTTCACGTTTTGAATAAGAACTGGCTTATGTAATTGCGTCACACATGAGCATGGCACGGTGGCTGAGTGGCAACGCTCAGGCCTCACAGCAAGAAGGTTGCGGGTTCGATCCCCGGGTCACCCGGGCCTTTCTGTGTGGAGTTTGCATGTTCCTCCCCGTGTCTGGATGGGTTTCCTCCGGGTGCTCCGGTTTCCCCCATCAACCCAAAACATGCCCGCACCCCTATGAACTAACATCACTAACACCTTGATGTCCACCCTCCTGTGGGCTCACCACCCGCAGAGGGGTTCATAGGGGGGGTCAGGTGCTATGAGTATTGGGCAGCAAGCTGCCCCCGCGACCCAGCCGGATTAAGCGGGAGAAGATGGATGGATGGATGGATGAGCATGGCCTCTTGGGTTAGCAGTTCCATCAAAGTGGAAACAAGGAAATGAAGAATGTTTGTGGAATTGGACGTAATTGTGACTGGCGGCGCCTCCAATCGTGCTCATCTTGACACTTGGAGGTAGTCCACAAGAGATTTTCACTAAGTTGCTTTTCTGACGTAACACAAATTTGCAGAAGGCTCTCTGTGCTTATTTGGAGATGACAGGTGGTTAATATAGTTTTAAAGCGTGAGATTACAACCGACACGACGAGCAGGAGTGGAATATATTTAGTGCTGTGTTTGATCAGAGTGCAAAGAAGGAGGTCGACGGTTTGTTACGCAAAAGTGACTCTTGTTAGCTTGTAGCCATGTTATAATGTTGTTACCTCATCAAAAACATACCTGGAGTTGTGTTTTGTTTCATTTACACATGTCTGAGTAAATCTTTTTTATTATTACTCTGTCCACATCTCCAAAGCTCAAAATGCTCTGTTCCATTTTGTGATTTCATGAAGAGGTATTTTTCAAGTTAACAGCTACCTTTTACATTTTTACATTACAGTTTTGTAGAAAATGGCAACTCCAGAGTAGAAATGATCCAAATAATTCTAGAGAAGGTGCATGGAGTTTAAAAACACAGTGGAGCACCTCCTGTATTACCACACAAAATCAGTTGAAGAGGAGAACGCAGTCTAAATATGCAGGATTTGAAGTGTGAATGAAACAAAACACAACTCCAGGTTTGCGTTGAGGAATTATAACGCAACATAGACCAGAAAACAGTGCAATATTGGGCCTTTAAAGTGCAAAAATTCCCATCCTACCCATCCCTAGTCGCACAAAGAAGCAAATATGTACATAACAAAAACTAAATAAACATCAATTCCCTGCATACACAAATGGCGACAAAGCAATATTTTAAGGAAGGACTTTTGTCACCAAATTGTCTGGGGAACTTAATTGTTTCAACACACAACAAGCCAGCTTAAAGACTACATTAGGATTTCTGTTTGTCCCCTTTCATGCGCTGAGACAAAACTCCCCCTCTGCTCTCCAGTAGCAGCTGAACTCATTTCCACATTCCATTTAGGAAGAATCCATGGAGTCTGCATGTCAAAAGGATTTTCCCCTCGCACCTCACCTCCGAGTAGGAAATCTTTGCAGCCCGCGCAAATCCACAAGCACCAAGCTCCATATCAATAAACAGGAAGTCATTGGGGCATAACGCATTCAGGGAGGCCACGGGAAGTGCACAGCTCATTGTATATAACCACTGCTTACCTTCTGTGATAGGGATGTTGGCTACACAGGTACGTTTAAGTCAATGTAAAGCGTATTGAGAAGTGATAGTGTTTGCCTTGCATGGGTCTCTTGGTGCATTACACAGTATAGTGCACAAGTGGCCAGCCATATCTTACCAGTACTTTTCTAGTCTCTGCAATGGATTCAAGGTTATGGTACTTATAGAGACATAATGTTCCGCTCAATTCAGCTATTCAGATGGGAGAAGTATTTCCCCTGATCCGCCAGTGACCTATAAAGTATATGATTATTACAACTAGTACTATCAGTGCCTACTGTGGAGATAGTTATAGCCTTGTACAGACCTTACGCTATTGAATGCCACCTGTAAATGCTGGAATTAACATAGCTTACACCGGTATCTATCTTTTTTTACATTTGAGGCAGCTTAAATATGCAACAGAGAGAAGCACATTTATATCTTGTAACTGTCAAACTAAATACAATGGAGGCCTGATTGTGAGACTCCCTATTGATAGTATTTCAGGTATTTTTTTCCTTAACGTCCTTTATAGCTGATGGATTCTTAGTCTATATGTGTAATTAATATGAGCAACCATATGAAATCATCATTAAAGCATCTCTCCAAAATCAGCATTACAGTTATAACAACCAGCAGATGTGGTTTTGCTACTTGACATAGCAAAAACATTTCAAATTAGGAAACTTTTCCACAAGTTGAAGTTTTCTTTTAAAACTGTCCTGGGGGACTGTCAAGAACAGCACCAAAATAACTCACCTTTTATCGCCACATGTCACACACAATCCAACAATAAAAATACCAACATTTAACATCCCGCTATACAAACTGTCAGCCACTTCAAGCCATGCAACTAAGATAGACATGGCAACAGACACTGATGCAACACTCAAAGAAATGTTTTGAGAGTCACAGACAATTGATTTTAGACTGCGTTGGGCCCTGCTTAGCAAGACAGAGGGTAAAATAAAGGTTATTAACAGACAGTATGGGTGGTTAGAGGCATATCCAGACATAAACAGGCCCAGAACGTAAGCACTACACAGCAGGTAGTATCATGCTGAGAGCCAAAGCTCCGAAAAAGAGTTGGATCATTAAATGTTAACTGTAGCTGCTCTACCAGACAGGAATTACGAGATATCATAAATGGTTTTGATATATTAGTGTGCATAACAATATCTTTGGGTAATTTCCATAACCCTGGTCTTGGCAGTATAACATTTTGGAGGTCTTTCATGTAAGATTTACTTCGAGTCATTTGGAGATGAGTATTAATATCAAAAACACTATTCAATTTTATGCTGAACACCTACAGCTGTAATTTCTATAGTTTATGACCACATTATTAAACTGTATAAAATGTCATATGTCTAAAAATGTTTCACTGACCAAATGTAATGTAGTAAGTAGTTCTTCACAAAAGCGTTAGCAGTTTTCTTGAAATGGTAAATGTATATAATGTCTAAATCCACAAATATATTTACCAAACAGTAAGCGGCATTTAATAGCTTGTGTGTAATTGGTTTGAAGTCGTGTTTAGAGATCGACTGATTTGTTTTTGTTTTTCATGGCTGATGTTAATGCCGAATGTTTAGAATCCAGAGAAACTGATGGCCAATAACGTCTGCTAATATCTAGGGCCGATTTTTAGAATTTCCAATTAATTATCTGATTTGAAATTAGAATAAATTCATCCACAAACTTGTTTTACTACAAATTGGATAAGAGAGTTGTCTTGCTGTACCATCTTTGGATTAAAGTATTCAAATTAAGCTTTATACATAAAATATTCCTGCTTATTTATGAAGCTGGTTGGGCCAACAAAATATCGGCCACAGTTGGAGATTTAAGGCTGATAGCTGATGATGCTAAAAAGTGCAAATATCGCGGCCTATCTGTAGTCGCATTTGATGTTAAGTTCAATGTAGAGGCAATAACAAAAGATGCTGAGTTTAGCTGGTAAATCTTACATATAAGACAATTCTTAACAATTGTAAATACTGTAGAGCAGCATAGTTAGGGGAATCTAATAAGACACATGCCAGAGGTCCACACAGTGTTACTAGTCGAGTGCTGATGGGGTAAGTGAAAGTATAAAATGCACACACCTAGAGTTCGGTTACCATAGTTAGCACCCGGCCACCGAGAGCTTGGACTGGAGGGACTTTGATCACCTGCAACAGCGGTGGGTCATGAGGAAGTGAAGGAGGAAGAAGAAGGGAAGGATGGAGAAACAAAAGTGGATACAGTGAGTAACCCAGCAGAGGAGAGACATTTCAGGTCAGTAAAAGGAACAGCCCTCTCCCAAAGTTTGACCGCAAAATGATAAGAGAAATGAAATTATGTAAGTTATGATGAAGTGTTGGAGACGTGTGAAAAATGAAGATTAAAATGGCAACATTTTAAATAAATGTGAGCAAAAATGTCATTTTATGTAATTTAATATGTAAACTCAATTTCAGTTTTTTTTATTTTTAAAATGTTGCCTTTTCTAAAAGTGAATTGAAATGGTGTAAGCCTGCAGAAAAAGCTGATCTGATAACTTGAGGAAATGTTATGCATTTGTTTCAATATATACAACATTATAGATTGACAATGTACGAAAACAACCTTATTCTAGATGTATGTGCTGTTGCATAATTGCACTGTCATAGCAAAACAGTAGCACTATTGAACTGCTTTCCACAGCACACACTTGACAATTATTAACATTACTTTCATCCCAGTGAGCCTGGTGGCCTTACCGTTACGAGGTGTCCGTTTTCTCCGGTCTCTGAAAGCTGCTCCAGACTGTAGAGCCTCCATTAAGCTGTCCATCACCCCTGTCTCATCTCCCTCTGTAAGAAAAGATAAAGACATGTACATTAAGTGGCTAATAATACACAGCCTCATACCCTGTGCACACACAAGACATCTCCAGTGAGGTCCTCAGCACAGCTCACTCTATGTCCTCTGAGTAAAGACGTGCAAATAATCACCGGACATTATGGCATCGCAGAGAGAGCCCGGCACTGAAGTGTATAAACAAGCTTTCTATAGACATGGCTGAGATGGAGGACTGTCACTCACATATACGCCTCTTTCTACAGCGAGCAGAAAAAACACACTTTGGCAACTAATACAGGCAGAGGAGTCTGAGGATAAAAGCATGCACTGATGGTCATTGACAGATATTCTTTCTGTGGCTAACGCAGGGGAGCTAAGTGCTCTTTACAAAGATTTAGTATGGAGCCGCTCAATATGGAGGCGCTCTATCATTGTTCAGTCAATGACACCAGGGCTGGCCTTGGAAAAACATTCCTCCTGACCAATGTTTAGCTGTCGCCATAGACTGTGGAGCAAGAAAATACAGGCATAGCTGAACACAGGCAGGTAGCTGACGCTTTCAAAAAGGAGGGCATGGTGTGACAGCCTAACCAAGAACATCTAGTGCCCAAAATGAAAAGGAATTCAAAAATAAGCTAAGGTTCGCTATCTGGGTCATTCGTCTTCACGCCCCGATGCTAATGAGTCAGAGGTGCACACGTTCTATCATCCAGGACCAGAACAGACATTATTTTAAACTAGGATCATTATAGTGACTTATTGTAGAGCTGCGGACTTGGCTATCATTTTTTTTGCATACATGAATGAACTAGCTTTCTTCCTCCTCAGTGTTTATCGGGGTGGTCCGGGTTTGTTGTCACGAGTTGTCTAAGTTCACGGCCACAGCTGAAAGAGTGCATTTAAAACAGCGGAGACAACTGCCTCAGCTCCCGACAGCGGCGAGAAAAACAATCTTGACAATAACTTTACTTTATGAATTTTAAGTTATGAAAATGGGAGTAGGAGCAAGACCTCAATGCAGATGCAAAACAGTGGAAGTCCCTGGAGTGGTCACGTTCCAGTCCAGATGGTGCGCTCACCAACTATTTTTCGTTCAGTTTTACATTGAATACCCAGAAGTGCGTTTTTGAACATTTTAGGAATTTCAGTTTGCCATGCCATTTAAGTGAAGTACCCAACCTTCTAGCAGTCCAAAAAGACAGCGGTGCAACTAAGAATAGAAATATGTCTCTTGCAAATTAAAAACATGCCACTTCACTCGTACTCAGACTAATTCTGAGCTCTATCTCATTCTTCCGCTTTCTTCCTCAAGTCCTTCCCAAGGGCTACTTCGAAATCAAAGTATCTATTCCGGCTGTGTGCTGGTCTTAAAAGCAATCCTGATTAAATCAAGCTTAATTAGACCAGCTTTATCAGAACAAAACCAAAAGCCAAGGCAAGTAGTGCTTATCTCAAATTGCAGCACTACACCTAAGATAGCAAATGCACTGGTCTGTATGGGTGGTAGTGTTGGTGGGGGGAACACAAGAGGCAACACAGTGAAGTTTCAGATAGTGGCGGTAGTTGTAATTTAGGCTGTGGCAAGGACGTGACAGAAGGTAGGAAGTGTTAAGTGGCAGGTAAACATTTATCTGCAACCACCTTGGCAAAACTTTTTGACAGCTCCTTCCTCACTGCCTTCTTCGAGGAGACCTAGACATCACAAGGGGCACCTGACACTTTGATCAATTTGTCCTACTTCTCGCTTAACTGTAGCACAATTCATCATGTCTAATGACCAGAACTTGGGAACCCTTGAAAACCGGGGTTTAGGGGAATGGAGGCAGACAGAAAAAAGCAAAACTGGACTAAAATGGGAAACATGCTCTCTTGTTATCCACGAGAGTTCAATTAACTGTGTCCTGTTGGACCCCAGTTTAGAAAGTTCGCCTCAACTTGTGATGTACCGTATTTAACATTTGCAATAATATTTGAGCACACTTATCCAGTAATCCTTTGAGCAAACTCCACTCATACTTGTAGCGCTGTCCACTTTATCCATCATTTTCTGCCTCACTTCTTCACTCACTGTCTTATTTTGAGCTGTTAAACCTAGGGCAAATATTCAAGTACTTCTCATTAGCGGCGCTGCTAGATTGCGTGCTGGGGAATTACAGAAAAGCTAACCTTTTATGCCCAAAGATCTTTCTCAAGAGGAAAGAACCCCTCTGCTAGCAGGAAATTGCTTTCTTAAATGGGTTAAGATGGGCTAAAACCCAAGACATTGACAAACCCTTCCGGTGATGAAACACCTTGGTGGGCACCTCCAACGACAGCCCCTAGGTGCTTTAATGATCTTATTAAAGCTTGTGAAAGTGCAGAACATGGCACTGGCTTTTGCACTTTTTGCTACTTTCTTAAAAAGCTCAAACCTATTGGAGTTGAAATGCACTTCTGTGAAACGCAACCACCCAGTGTGAACTTCTGCACATATTCACTATGTTTTTGCTTTGATCCCCTCCAACTTCCAATCCCTGATCCTTCCACCTGCACTTAATATTAGGTGTCAGCCAGAGTGAATGTAAGCCATAGGGATCAGCACAGTCTGCTATATATTTACAGTCTGAGCTATCACATTTTCTAATTAGGGGATAACAAGAGCAAGATATAGTCTCAGTAGGATTGGCATAAAACTTCACACTTCATATTAGCTTTTAGGAGTACAGTGAAAGTAGAAAGCAGTCCCTACACTGCACACAGCAACCCCCGGGAGCCGAGCATTAAAGTCAGGTGTTAACAGTCACAAGGAGACAGAGACTGGGAATAAGTGCAGATATGAGTGTCACTAGTGCACAGGGAAGATATATGGTTAAGGAGAGACGATGCAAAGGAGAAGATAAAGAACAGGGAAGTGGCCAGGGAGGGAAATGAAGAGGATTTTTTTTTTTTTTGGTGCGAGGCGGAGTGGCTTAGAGAGGGGGGCCCAGCCAAGCGAGGCGAGGCACAAGGTCATGAAACACCTTCCTGACCGGATACTTGACGATCTGAGTCCAGTGACATTTAATTACATCCAAAAGTTACACTGGACCATGCAAACCTATGAGAAAATCATGGAGCTGTATCAGAAGAATATTGTACCAAAGTAGCAACTTTCAACAAATGCAACTTAAAAGGTTGAATATTATATAAAGGAGCAAGACAAAAAATATACGTATAGTGTCGACAAAATTTTAAGGAGTATAGTGGGAGAGTATTTGTGAAATAAAATAACACATATATATATATATATATATATATATATATATATATATATATATATATTCTATTTTCTTCCCGATACACACTTTTACTACATCAGACACCAATATTTTTTTCAGACTATAAGTCGCACTGGAGTATAAGTCAGCCAAAAAATGCATAATGAAGAAAAAAGCATGTATAAGTTGCACCAGACTATAAGGGGAAAATTTATTTGAGACCAAGAACCAACATTTCATCTTGAAAGGCAAGTTATAGAAGTTATAGTAATAAAAACAACCCAGTAGAGAATAATCTGTGTATCATTCGTTCATTCAACCCTAACCCTATTTTTCAATATTGAACCAAAAATAAGAAAATGAAAAAAACTTTTTTCTTTATTATTTGTCTCTGAAACCAAAATGAAAAAAAAAAAGGATAACGATTTGTTTTTTCATTTTTGATTCATATATATGATACATATATCTGGTCTATGGACTGTCAGTGTGAAAAATGTAATATGTAAGTCGCACCTGAGTATAAGTCGCAGGACCACCCAAACCCTGAAAAACTTATAGTCCGAAAAGTACGGTATATATCTGCTATCTGCGAACTACAAATAACATTCCAGTCAAAGACATTGATAGTCATAAAACATACAACAAAAGTTGGTATTTGCAATAATATAATACAAATACCAACTTTTTTTTGTATGTTCACGAGAGAACAAAGATATAGATTTTTGTATGTTCACGAGAGAAAAAAAGATATAGCTTTCAATAGTCTGCACCCTTTTGAAAACATTGATAACCTTTTAACTGTACGCAGGCAGAAATATCAATGCATGCAAAACAAATCCTTGCAATCTATAAATTATGAAAATGACAAAAACATGAATAAATAATTGTCCTTTTATTTGGACTAATTAGTATTTATCAGCTCTACTATTCAAAACATGACAAAGACTTTGGTCTCACATGTATCTGAAAGAAACACTGGCCTTCGTACACCACCACCAAAGACATGACATTTCTATAATTATGCAGCAGTGTCAACAGGGCCTGTTCATAAATTCAATTTGCTATCTGTCATCTCCTGCATGTTAGGCCCCAGAGTAGAAAAAGAAGAAAAAACCCAGAGTGGATCGATTGAGAACTCAATTTCTGATGGCTCACATGCAGCCAACGTGATTCATTGGGGAAAGGAGACAAACAAGTGGTAGAATTCTAAAAAGCTTGTGTCTGCTACATGCATGTCCCAGATGTAATGGCACATAATGGGCCAGTGCAAAGCAGGAACAGGGAAGGGCAGAGTTAACAAGAGACACAAAACAAAATAGGTTTAGAGATTAGAATTTGAAATTTTAATATTATTTTGCTAATATTTATAATACCTCTTCCAGTGTCCTTGGGCAAGACACTTCAGCCAATTTGCCTCTGTGCATAAGATGTGCTGGGGCAACTTTTACTACCGTATTTTTCTGACTATAAGTCGCCCTTTTGTTTCAGTGTTTGGGTGGTCCTGCGACTTATACTCTTATATATTACATTTTTCACACTGACAGTCCATAGACCAAATATATGAATCGAAAATGAAAAAACAAATCATCCGTTTTTTCATTTTGGTTTTATAGACAAATAATGCAGAAAAGAGTTTTTTCGTTTTCATATTTTTGGTTCTATATTGAAAAATGAATGAACAAATGATACACGGATTCTTCTCTATTGGGTTGTTTTCATTACTATAACTTCTATAACTTGCCTTTCAAGATGAAATGTCGGTTCTTGGTCTCTGATTTTATAAAATAAATTTCCCCAAAAAAGTGCGACTTATAGTCCAGTGCGACTTATAGTCAAAGTGCTTTACAGTGCATTATTCATTCTCTCCATACTCAGTGGTGGGAAGTTAGTATTGTACACTGTTATTTAACAAGGCTTTAATGCATTGTCCTACTTGTACTGTACTATTGTTGTATTGTTTTTAGGTTGGCAATTTTAACATCTATCCAGGGACAATGGGTGAAAAATAACCTTTTGGCTAATGCATTTACAGTAATGTTGATTAATGCACTGCCCCTGTCTAATAAATATATAAAATAAAAATAAACGGGTGGAAACGAGGCAGCCAGTCTGCTCCATCTGTGCCTCCAAACAGCACCAATCACTCATTCACACGTCACATTTACACTAGGCAGGGTGGGTGAAGGGTCTTGCCTAAGGACACAACACCAGTTTTCGCCCAAGCCACTGCTGCCACACGTTTCTCATCCTTACGAACCAGGCCGGCCTTGCTTAGTTTGACGTGCAGATATGGTCAAATTGTATTTCTAGTGCCACTTGCTGCTAACTTAATAAGAAATAATAAGAAATATTTTCAAATTATAGTTACTAGTACTACTACTGATGCTAATACTACTTACGCTCGTATTACCACCACGTCTAAGTCTCATGGGTAATAATTCTTAGACTTTTCACCTGACTAAGTGTCTCTATATTCAAAAAATAGAAAGCATTTGCACTGACAAAGAACATGCACTGCCACATCACCGTCTATTCCCCACTACTCGCCCGATGCTCGATCCTTCTAGTGGTCAATCCCAGGCTCTCATTTGCACCGTAATGAGATGTAATGAGTGCTTACAAGTCGCGCGTTTGATGAATTGAATGTCCGCTTGACCTCGACAAAAACGAAGATGAGAGAAAGAGAAAGGAGAAGTCGGCAACGGAGCGGAACAAGTCCACCGATATAGTTATTGTTGCTACAGCCCGGGATTGTTTTTGAACACATTTGAGCCCATCTGTTCCTCTACACAAAGTCACCTGCGCAATTAACCTGAACCATTAGCCGTGAAACAAAGGCCTTGGAAGAGGGGAGGGTTGCAGCTTTCCGGCCAGGTGGAAACGCAAGTACTCGTTTCATCTCTCCGCACCTGCTCGCTCGCGCTCTCTTTTCTCGATTTCGTCCACATTTTAGACAAAAACACACAGCTGCCTTACTCAGCAGTCTACGGCGGCCGGGCTTTGAGCTTTGAGAAGAGGCTATACTCTGTGAGGGTGCAGGGACCTGAGACAGAGAGGGTGCATTAGTGGCACAGAGTTCACACACTACTCAACAGCCCCAAGGACACCACCTGCTTTGTTTATACCTCTGCAGAAAACATTCCATCAACCTGACCATGAACTGACCCAAGATTTTTTAACAAAGTGTCCAAGATGAAATAGAAGGGTGTCTAATAAAGAGATAAATCCATCTGCTTAGGACCTAGGAAACTTAAAGTATACATAAGAACTATGTTATGCTACACTAGTTTTGAAAATGATTGGACAGCAATCACATGTAATAGACTAGGCCTGTTAGGGCATTGGAATTTTTACATGTAATTTAACATTTATCCAAAGGTATTGATATTAGGTAGATGTATTTACCTATAGTAACCCAGCAGATCAGGTTTAGCCATGCATGTTTTGTTTATTGAATTTTACATTGTGTAATCTATTTGTTTGTGATGTTGTGTCTAGAAATAATACAAAAAAGATGTTTGATCCCAATCTCTATGGCAGTAGTAAGTGTAGTAATATTACTAAATTAGTATTAGACTCATTATGGTGACAGAAACATCACAGTACAAGTACAATATGATAAGGGGAAGTAACACTGTTGAATTATGAGATAGTATTTATAATGTTATCAACTTTATATGCCCTAACATTTTAAAGTAAGTCCTATTTTGAGTCCATCCAGTTCTTAATACTTGTACTGTTAGTACCAGAGCTGAACCTGACCATAGATTGACCTATGAAGTTCTCCTTACAGCTAAGAAAGGGAATGTTGTCTAATAAAAAAGACAAATCCACCTGCTTAGGTTGTTTTACTGTCCAAAAGCGATGAGTAAATCCACTCATGCCCTGCTAAACTCAATTATGGATGCTGCTGCAGTAGAAATGGCCCCGTCGCGATGCTGCTTCCTCTTGGTATGGGCCTCTTTATGGCAGCGGGGTCAGGAGGGGAGCCGAAACACCATGGAGACGGAGCCGCGTGCCTTTAAGATAGAGTAGGTGGGCGTGAGGTCAGAAGGCGCCTGGTGCTTGACATGCATGATGCAGAGAAGAGTTTGAAAGTTAGAGAGGTGGTCACTGTGAGGCCGATCCTAGAGCCCGCTAAGAAAAGAGACATGTCCTCCTGAATGTAAAAGGAGCAGGGAATGCGCAGAGAAGTCAGATGTCGACAAGGGAGAGATGAAAGTGGATTAGCCACGGTGGCCATTTGCATTCTGTGGTGCAATGAAAGCCCTTGCGATGCCCCGAATAGCTGGATACATGAATAAGTAAATAAACCAAAACAAAAATAAACCTCCATCTGGATGGATGCTGCCAAGCCCCGAGTGGGGAACAGTAGGGGAGGGAGGTTGGGAAGGAAGGAAAGACGTTGGTAGTGTCACCACACACTCTGCTATCATTTACCGGCTTGCCTGCGGCTCCCTCTTACTTACCATATTGCCATCATCATCTATCTGCCGCTCCCAGCTAGTTTGCCCAGTAACACCACAAACACACCAGGGAGGGCATCACCCCCGCACTGACAGATGTTAAGTTGACACACTTTCTCTCCGCCGCATGGGGTCAACATGTCAGGGTGCCAGCAGGGCCATGGGAGCTAGTGCTAATAGCGGTAGAAGGCTACCAGTGCCCTGCTTCTAATACTTCCAGTGTGGATAAATTTAGCTGCACAACAGTGGGTCTGTACACTTTTAGTCAGACTTCACACTAGCTCTAAGTTATAAGTAGTCGGAGCTATTTGTTTATACTTGAACACATCGTTATTTCGTTCTACTAGTCAAATAAACCAAATAGTGGCTGAGTTGTGCATCAGTACATTTTTTTTCTTAGGTTTTAGAAAAAGATTTGTTACAGTGGCAGCTCTCCATCATCACATATCCATGCAACAAGCTGTCCTCAGTCATGGGTTTTCAGTTGGACTAACCAAAATATAAAATAAAATATGGCAATTAGTATTAATCATATTATAACATCAAAACACCATTCATTCTTCAAATGGTTTTAGCCACATCACTAAAATCATCACTGAACCTTAAAAACATGTAATTTTGTTGAGGCCATGGACTTTAACTTGAGGCCTTCTTAAGTGTGCTTCAGCATCACAGGCAGTGTATTTAATAAGGCGTCTTTCTTCAAAACCTATTCAAACGAGAACTCAAAAAGCTTTTCAGCTTGTTGCATTTTTAACCAAAGAAAAGTAACCACCTCATTGTCACCTTGGCCACTTTAGAATGATTCTTTCCCTCCAATAAGCAATAGAAAAAGACAAAATATTTTATTTCGTAATTTCAAAACACATAACACTTAAGGAGCAACAGGCGACCTCTCTTTGGTTAGCTGAATTCAATGGCCTTACAAGTTAAAGTATTTTGTATTGTGCAAAACAGTGTTTCTAAACAATTTAATTTGAATTAATAATAAAAAAGCTGTTCGAAATTAAATAAAGAAATTAATTTAGGTATATTTTAGAGCAATGGAACAAACTAGTATGTAATATTATTGTGAAAAACGTGAATCGATATCATATTTATAATCTTTCTTTTAAATGCATGTAATTTGGTGATTTTACTAATGCCAACTACTGAAAGTGCTTTTCAATAACCACAGTCTGTACCAGTTAAGGACATGAATCTAGAGAAAACTGGAATTTTAAAAGCATCAGATAGTTTCTTAACTGTGTCACTCCTGGGTCGGGGACAGAAATAGCTCTGAACCCCTGGTGCCGTGCCAAAAGCGCTAGTTGGAATGACTGCTGGGTGCATCTCAGCGTGTGGTCCATAAACTGTACTGGCTTTAAACATATGCGACTCCTCACGCCAGGTTCACTCAGATAAACCAGGTTACTCACATGAAAGAGATGTCATGGATAAACATAGCCACAGAATATACAGTAGAATCCGTCTATACTAGGACATAAAGCCAGTCGGATGGGAGAAGTTGAGGAATCCGGGTGGTGATAACATCTGAACCAATCCCCACATGGGCTGTTTGAATCCCGGAGAGACGGCGCCAACTGGGGAATGCTAAATGGATTTGACAATGGGATTTGATGGTCTTTGTAGTGAATGTAATTAGGTCTGATTGACTGTAAAGTGACTGGTGGAGGTTTGAATCTAGAAGGGAGCACGGAAATGCTCAGGCCCTCAAAGTACTCGCAAATTAATGAGATTCAACTGTGCCCCAGCCTGATTCCACCAAGGAGAAAGGAGACATGGGAGAAAGGGAGGAAAATGTCGGAATGGGTTGTTGGTTAAGTGGCTTGGAGAGTGAAAGGAAAACAGGAAAGACTGATATCTGATGCATGTCTCACCTACTTGATCATGACCTTACCTTAATTGAGATAAAGACAGGGATAAAAATGATTAAAAGCTCCGAGGTGTAATCTAATTAGTCTTCTTTGTCTTGGTTGGGATGGGAAAAAAGAGTGGCACAAATTAAAAAATAAGCCTGGTAATGGTGGAGATGCAAGCAGTAATATCACAGACTATTCCCCAGTGCATGGCTTTAATTTTAAGGAGCTCTTCGTGGGGATACATTATTTATTCCAAGAACATCTGGGCTGTCCTTAAATGGCCCAAATTACACGGTTATAATGTTGTTTCCTTATCAAAAACATACCTGGAGTTGTGTTTTGTTTGTTTCACTAAAATATTGTTTGTGTACCTTTTTGCTGGAGACTCAAATTTGCTCTTTTTTATTTTTGAAAGACTAAAGACAAATTGTACCACTGTGTGAAGTGGTAAAAACTACAACAACAAAAAACTAGTATATTGTTTTAAAAACGATTCTACTATTGTGATGTAAAGGTGATTTGTGAGTAGGAATGGGCGTGTTTAGTCTCACAGCACAAACACTGGAGGCCCCACAGTCCCATGTCTCGGCTCTGGCTCCTTGGAGATCACTATATTCCCCAAAGAGTGCGTTTACCTGCACATCAGTGTCCCGGTTATGATCGGGTTTTTTGAGTATCCCGGTTTCGCATGTTTACGCAGTATCTCCAACTCGACATACGCACAGAACAGACTCACCTGCCTCATCACATCCTCTGTCACAGAAAGAACACTGAGTCGTCATAATCCACTGAGTCGTGTCCTTTAGTCCAACAGAAGCTGAACACATCAGCACAAGAAAAGAGCTGCTTTTTTTTTGCGCTTACAGTTTATGCAAATGAGCCATGTGGTTTTAAGTTTCGTTTCTGTAAGACGTAAACAAATGTGCCAAAGCCGCATTAAACACATTCTAATCTCACAGGGGCTGATGTGGCTCTATAGTGATTATGGTTTATATGTTGTAAAGTTGAGTTTATTTATGCAGATTAGTAATAGTAATAATAGTGATTATAATTTTAATATAAAATGTTTAATAATAATAATAATTAATCGACGATCGATTAAGAAAATTTAATCGAATTCCTATCCCTGTTTGTGAGTCAATTGTTAAAGCATTCTAAAGGATTTTTTTAACCTTGATCACAATCTTACCATAATCTGTGCAGGTTATTTGTTTTACAGTGTCTCACATTGGAACATATTGAGCTTGTGTAGCCTTCAGGTGTATTCTGATTTCAACACATTATACTGTTATTGGTTTGAATGGCTTTATGATAGCAGATTCAATACACTTGTTATACTGGTTCAAGGTAATGAATAAAATCCCCAATCCATATTGAGTGGTTTGTAAAGAGGATGCAATCTCAGAGCAGCACAAACGCACAATGGGCAAATACGTATGTAGTACGGCATTTGAAAAAGTACCGCAAACCTAATTTATCAAACTCAGTCTCAAGGTTCAAGTTGTGACTGACAATAAACTGATGCTTCAATAAAGTTCACAAGTGAACCATACAACCAGGCAGAATACGTGATATGTAGAAATTTCAACAAAAGCATCTTTTTTTTTTATAGATAATAATAATAATACATTTTATGTATTAGGCGCCTTTCTGGACACTCAAGGTCTCCTTACAACAACATAAACGAATTAAGTACGATTTAAAACATACAGTTAAAAGCTACAGTTAAAGTGGGACAGTATTTCATTGATTGATTTGATAGATGTACAATATATTACACAAAATGGATTCCTGTGAGCTTTTTATTACCTCTTCAAAAACATACCCACTTGTGTTTTGTCTCATTTACACACTCCTTAATATTTAAGTAATTCTTTATTATCATATTTTTCGGACTCTAAGTCGCATCGGAGTATAAGTCACACCAGCCAAAAAATGCATAATGAAGAAGAAAAAAACATGTATAAGTTTTTAAGAACCGAAATTTCATCTTGAAAGGCAAGATATAGACATTATAGTAATAAAAACAACCGAATAGAGAACATTCCATGTGTCATTCGTTTTTCAATATAGGACCAAAAATAAGAAAACAAAAAAACAACACTTTACTTTATTATTTGTCTCTAAAACCAAAATGAAAAAACAGATAACGATTTGTTTTTTTCATTTTTGATTCATATATACGATTCATATAGATGGTCTATGGACTGTCAGTGTGAAAAATGTAAAATATAGGTCGCAGGACCACCCAAACCCTGAAAAAACTTATAGTTTTTTGCGACTTATAGTCCAAAAAATACAATATTAGTCTGTCTGCATCTCCAAAGCTCAAAGATGTAGTAGTTTTCACGTTACCAGCTACTTTTAACCTTTAGTTCAGTAGAGATGGGCACGTCCAGGGCTAAAATGATCCAAATGGTTCTAGTGAAGGTGTATGGAGTTAAGCACTTCCTGTATTACCATGACATCACAAGGTCGAACAGAGTGTTTTCTGTTTGAGCGAAGAACTCAATATGCAGAGTTTTATGTTAAATATGTGTGAAACAAAACACAACTCCAGGTATGTTTGTGATGAGGAAACAACATTATAACATAGATAAGAAAATGCAATATGGGCCTTTAAATGGATACTTAACTTTAAGATATTCTGAACAGACGAATTGTAATACCAAAAACACAACATAACTTTTCCACTAGGATTGCAATAGAAGCATATGTTTTCATCAAATAGCAAGTAACTATTTGATTCATGGTGTGAAGGAGCATAGCAAATTCTCTATTGATTAGTTGCACCACATATTTGCCTACAATATATAACTTGGCCCCTAAAAAAGTATCACACTGAAAAGATGAGACGTACAAATCTCTATCCCAAACCTCTATCTTTCCACATAGGGCACAGATGTCAGACGTGAAGCCTAATACCATCTTCATTACCCACCTAAGCTCGGGTATAGCAGGGTTCCCTCTCGGAAACATTTTTTATCTCGCTGCATTCCATGACCTTCACATCTCCGCGAGTTATCTAAAGCGATAATACTGTTTGGCTTGTCTGCTGCTCGGCGAGACACAGCGCAAACTTGCCCGGCTAACCTGTCCGGGCCACCTGCGCCTGTCAGCCCCTGCGTGTATGATGATCTCCGGGCTGCAGGTTCGGAGCGGCGGTGCCCCCAAAGACAGCTGTCAGGGTCTCACAAAGCCATCAATCCATGTCTGCGCTAGTGACAGGCGCCCCGGCTATAGTCTCCGCCTCCTGCACCTGTCAGTCACTTTGGTTAAGCATGCCGTGCAAATAAAGATAAGCTCTGAAAGTGACGGTAAACAAGTGGATAGGCTGGGAAATATTGAAGAACTGAAAAGAATTTAAAATAACTACACTTTTAAAGGGCATCTATTCCACTTTTTTTTTTTTTTTTTTTTTTTTTTAATCTTTGTTATAATGTTGTTTCCTCATCACAAACTTACCTGGAGTTGTGTTTTGTTTCATTCACACATGTTTAACACACAAACTCTGCATATTTTTAAGCTCAGTTCTTCTCTCAAACAGAAAACACACACACTGTTCCACCTTGTGATGTCATGAGGTAACAGGAAGTCTCCCGCTGCGTTTCCAAACACCTTCACTAGAATTATCTGCACAATTTCAGCGTTGGAATCAATCTCTACTGAACTAAAAGTAGAAGGAGCTTGAAAACCGCTACGTGACATCACAAGGTGGAACGGAGCATTTTGAGCTTTGGAGATGTAGACAGACCAATAATGAAGAATTGCTCATACGTGTGAATGAAACAAAACACAACTCCTGGTATATTTTGGAGGAGGTAACATTATAACATGGCTAAAAGCTCAGAGGAGTCTGTTTTGCGTAATATTAAGTCATTTAAAGTCCTGAATAAGGCCTGAACAGAGACTTAATGCATAATGAGCAAATAGTTAAGAATGATTCAGGAGTAGCAACTACGTAATTCTTACCTTAACTCTTAAACTGTAATTAACTAAGCCTGACTCATTTTTATTACACAGTTTGTTCTTTGTGAATTAGGTCTTTGTTAAGGCTAATTACGGTGAAGTTGAAGTGAAGAAATGACGATGCTTTAAATTCATAATAACTGAATGTATCTGTGTTATGTGGGCAGGAGAAAAGAGATGTGGAGCAATAGCTTTGGGGAGGA
The DNA here is from genome assembly GCA_034769755.1 of Odontamblyopus lacepedii. Taxonomy (NCBI): domain Eukaryota; kingdom Metazoa; phylum Chordata; class Actinopteri; order Gobiiformes; family Gobiidae; genus Odontamblyopus; species Odontamblyopus lacepedii. The sequence goes on along the minus strand of CM068355.1, from coordinate 12,660,983 downwards.
CATGCTGCACTAATGAACAGATAGTGTTCTGTAAGCTCCTGTTTAAAATGGATTTCATTGCTATAGAAATGGAGCCATAAAATAGCCTTGGAATAAACTTGTGTGTTAAGTTTTCCCTTACATTACACGATATACAGTATATGGCTGTTTAAAATAGATAATCATTACAACTCTAAAGATACGTTTTTGTACTAATAGCAATGTAAATTTTAAACAGAAAATAGCAATCTGAAAATCCTTTTAAATATGAATTACTGAAATGAAGACTTTTAGTATTTTGCTTTCAATTATTAATTGCTATGGCACTACGCTTGCTACAGTAAATACTATATCAACTTATTAAATACGTGATAGATGGAAAGACAATATTTATCGTGGGTTCTTTGTACTAGTGGGCAAATTTGGTTACTTTTTTATACTATGATTTGAGCTGAAGAGGGTTGAATAAATAACTTTTATGACTCTTTAGAGATACAAACTAACTAGCATATTTTTCGGACTATAAGTCACTTTTTTCAGGGTTTGGGTGGTCCTGTGACTTATATTTTTACATTTTTCACACTGACAGCATAGACCAAATATATGATTCGTATATATGAATCAAAAATAGTTATCAGTTTTTTCATTTTGGTTTTAGAGACAAATGATTAAAAAAAAGTTGTTTTTTTGTTTTTGTTTTTATTTTAATAATAATAATGCATCAGTTTTATATAGCGCTTTTCTGGACACTCAAAGACACTTTACAGTTCATTCTTCATTCACTCCATACCCGGTGGTGGTAAACTACTATTGTAGCCACAACTGTCCTGGGGCAGACTGACGGAAGCGAAGCTCCAATCTGCACCATCGGCCCCTCCGACCACCACCAACACTCACGCACACATCACTTTCATACTAGGCAATGTGGGTGATGTGCCTTGCCTAAGGACACAACAACAGTTTTTTGTGACTGGCGCCCCCCTGTGGCACCTGGAATTCCCAGTGGTCTCCCATCTATGTACTAACCAGACCCGGCCCTGCTGAGCTTCTGAGAACTGACAGGATCAGGCTTTGACAAGCCGGTACAGCCACATACAGGTATTTTTGGTTCTATATTGAAAAACGAATGGATGAATGATACACAGATTGTTCTCTATATGGTTATTTTTATTACTATAACTTTTATAATTTGCCTTTTAAGATGAAATATCGCTTCTTGGTCTCTGATTTTATAAAATAAACTTCTGAAAAATACGGCACTTAAGTACTGCAATCTGATATGTATTTATTGCAGCTCAAATGTTAACAATATTATACATTTAGGGGATAATTCTGCTTTATGGTTTAGTTTTAATATTATCATTTAGCGTCTGTATATTTACTTCAACAATATATCACACTTCAAAATTTGTATCGTCTTTTATGACACTAATCCTGATCAAAATGCAAAATCATAACTGTGTGAACTTTTTTGTTTGTATCTATAGAAATACATACCCCAAACACACATCTATAAGTTGTACTGGTTAATACTGTATTCTATAGTACATGGAGGACTTCACATTCTACCCAAACAATCCGGTTCACCTTCAGCGTGCAGAGCTGACAAACACATTGCATAAATAGAACCTGCAGGCCTCTCATTGTCAACATGCCAACTTCCTCTCCGCACATAATCATACAGACATGGACACCTCATTCTCAAGCCTGCTGTCTTCAAATGGAATAGTACCCCCGATGTCTATCACCAGTGCACACACTTGGCCTCACAAACCAAAGCAGGACACTGGCATCTTGAGTTATGTTGAAACTTACACAAAAAAATAGTTTGGTGGTTGCAGAGTTTTTTCTATATAGACATTCTCAGTAATATACAATTTTTTGCCTGGCCTCATTATGTGGGTAGAAAATAGGAGCACAGTGTTGGCAGAGAGTTTGCATTCTCACTGGAGAGATGACCTTTAATGTATTGAGCACATTCTGAGGTTAATTAGTTCATTGTGTCATGCAAGAATATAATGACCCACACAGAATGTTACTAGGGTCAGTGTAAAGTCTGCGCCAGTCCATGCATTGTTCTGCGTGATAAAGAAATAGGATTTATGCATAATTGTTTTGATGCTGTATTATAAATGATGCATAAAATATTGTCAGGTAGAGTTTGATTGAACAAACTGGGGGAAAAACGTATGACATGTGGAGCACTTCCTATATTATCACATGACATCAGTGTTTTCTATTTGAGAGAACTCGGGTTTTGTGTGTAATAAAACAAAACAAAACACAACTCCAGGTATGTTTTTGATGAGGAAACAACATTACAACATTGATCAGAAAATAGCGCAATATGTGCCCTTTAATATAGTAGTTGAATATTAAATGTGTGTTATTTAAACTTCAAAATGTTTTCATCGTGTCTGTGGCGTTTCAGTGTAAATGTGATTCTAATTTAAACTATAGTGAATAAACGAAACAGGCATTTGGTGTATTGCGAGTACCCCATATAAGAGACTGCACTAGACTCGAAGATTAAAAATGAAGTTCACAGTTAAGTTTACCATAACAGCACCATCTGCTAAGCCACTGCATATGTTTAATGCATCTGACAGCTGCTACGGAGCTTTAAAACAATAGTGCTCATTTAGGTCACAAATAGTTGCTTATTCATCATCAAATATAGAAGAGTCTTAATTACTTTTTAATTTCAAAGGCCTATATTACACTATTTTCTGATCTGTGTTATGATGTTATTTCTCATGAAAAAAAGTACTGTGAGTTGTGTTTTGTTTCATTTACAAGTTTAACACACAAACCCTCCATATTTAAGCTGAGTTCTTCTCTCAAACCGAAAACACTCCTTACGATGTCATGTAGAAATACAGGAAGTGCTCCGTTGTGTTCTTAAACTCCATACACCTTCACTACAGTCATTTGGATGAAATTGCCTGTCTCAACTGAACTAAAGGTAAAAGGCACAAGGTGGAACAGAGCATTTTGAGAGCTAGGCAGATGAAGGATTATTCAAACATGTGTGAATGAAACAAAACACAAGTCTGGGTATGTTACTGATGAGGTAACAACATTATAACATGGCTCACATGAATTCATTTTGTGTAATACATGACATTAAAGGGATAGTTGTTTTTTTTTTTTACATGAATCTGTATAGCGTCCCCATTAGCAGTGTGGTGCATCAACACTTTCGGTGCTGATGAAAGTGTCTAGGAAGTTGGCTGAGGTCACGAAAATAAAGCGTTTTTCTTCTCCAAACAATGTGTTCAAAAGAGTGATACATTTGCGTCACAAAACCGCTGTCCATGAAAAAGTCATGCCTCATAATCGCTTGGTACTATTTTCTCTCCAGTCATATCACTGCACTCTGCCGCCAGGTGAAGCTGCGCCTGTTTTACTGTGTTTCCTGCTCGGAAAGTTAACAACAATATGTGTGACTACGACACCAACGATGAAGACATTGCCTTTAGCACAGAGCCAAGGGGAGATCTTTATGAACCTGAATATACTGATGCCCAAATTCACCAGATGGAGTCAGAACGAGCAGAGAGAGAGAGGAGGGACAGAGAAGTGGTACAAGTTGAAGCTGGAGCCACAACTGGAGCCAATAAGACACTGGGTGACTGACAAATAGCCTGGATAATCACAAGCTTCGGCCTGAGCACATAAACACTGCCAAACTACTGAAAAAAATGTTGGATTTGTGCGCAGCTTCGCCTGGCGGCAGCGCGCAGTGATATGACCGGAGAGAAAATAGTGCCAAGTGATTATGAGGTCTGACTTTTCGTGGACAAAGGTTTTGTGATGCAGATGTATCACTCTTTTGAATATTGTTTTGAAAAGAAAGACGCTTTATTTTCGTGAGCCCAGCCAACTTGCCGGACACTTTCATTAGCACCGAAACTGGGGAAGAACTTGGCTCACCGGATGCTGTCAGGGATGCTAAACAGATTCATGTCAAAAAACCCCAAACTATCCCTTTAATACTGACCATATATTCATGCATACTATATTTGTTAACTATGTATCAGTCCGTGTACCTCATAGTAATATAAAGTTGAGTGAGAGCAAACATCATCCACTCCAGATATCCAGTATTCTAGTTGAAGTGGTCCTTAACTCCTCTCCCGTCCACCTGCTCACAGTAGTGACAGACTCACATGCAGCCTGTTTGTTTACTTCTCTGAGGGCAGTGTCAGCCCTGATGGTGTCCCTCGCCGCAGGATCTCTGTCTGAAGTTTTAGTGGAAAAGACATCAGGCCCAGACAAGGGCACTGACCTCGGAGATCTGCCTCACTAATGCCGCCAAGACACCCAGGCCACATGCACTGGGACCAGGCTGGTTCACCCGCCCGGCCACCAGCACGCTCTGCACACTCTGCTCTACACGCCACACTGACACTCCCTTTGAAAATGTTTAACTGGAGAGGTGGCTTATACGTGAACCCTGATATTCAACTTATCCATGGGTGATGCAGCCTCTTTAGCAGGACAATCAACATTTATTATATCAATTATATCTTCTGAATGTTGAAAAGTTTACAAAATGGAATATGAACATAAAGTTAAGATCCACTGACATGAACCCATTCATCAAACTGAGCACATTAAATATTTTTAAGACAACAAAACACAACTTTAGTAAAAAAATAGATTTGCCCAAAACGGATCTTCAAACTACGCCAGGACAGAACAGTATTTTTCCCCTAAACGTGAAAACCACAATGGAAGATAACCATACTAAAATGCATGTAATGTGCTGTTTAAAGATCGCCCATCTTCTGATTTATGCCGTAAAATAACTTTGAGTTTGTTCTACAGTGTTCAACAGTTAGCCCCAGTGATTTGGCAAATGTGGAACATCTGGTCAGCTCAACCCGATACGGAAACCCACTTAGGGGAGATTAAAACGAATGGGGTGACCGCGTAACCATTTCATAAGCAATTTCTGTCGTTGGCAATTGCAATACTTCACAAGGCAAACACGCTCCGCTCTATGTCTGTCCCATCCATCAATCAGGCTTGTTGAAGGAGTGCAAAATGTCAGTGCGTTTTCCGAGGCTTCAAGTTCCATCAAGTGGCAAATGGGGGCGATTATTATTTTTAGCTTATCTGGTGCCTAAAACGCATTTGTCTGGCGCCCTCCACCCACTTTGGTGCCATCCTGGTAAACGCTAAATGAATTAAACTCTCATTAAATATGCATTTCATTGTTAATCATTGGCAAAAAGGGAAGAGGATTAGGTCGCAATTTGTGGAATGACACTAAATCTACCCAACACACAAGCACTAAAAAATAGCACTTCTGAAATAGCTTCAAAGACAATAATAGGACGCAACAAAGCCTTATGAAGTCTAAATCTATAAATACACTCACGATATACTTAAATACAACACATATGCTTTCACCATCTGTTCATGCTAATGGGATTGTTAATACTAAATACAGCACTTTTAGGTCAATGGCTTTGCATTCTCTATGTATGTACGTGCCAGTTGGTCTGTCAACATGAATAGTCAAGGTTTTGAATAATTATAACCAGAGTAGTCCATTCAACCTTGAGTCCATTCAAGCAATTCCATTACGCTATCCAACCTTTTAAATGTAAAATAGACAATGTTTGGATATGATTATTAAAAGGGATTTCTATTCATGGTAGATTTGAATTGCATGCTACCTCATTTTCTTCAGCCTTCACCATATATATCTATACACACAGTGGGATCCAGCAATGAAATATTGATGTGGAAAGTCTCGTCCAGTAACTAACTCCTCGTACATCTGAAACACATATAGAATTTTAGAAGAGAAAAAGCCGGGGCTCTCAAGCCAAGGCTATCAGCTGGAGAGGGATTGAGGCAGGGAGAAAGAAAAATGTGCAACCGGAAAATACAAAATATCCATCCGCGTCTGTTTGCGAGTAAATAGCTCTGAGAAAAACACACAGTCGCTGGTGTAACCTCCAGCCTGCTCCTGGCTCAAGTTCAGCACTGCATTCACAGGATCCTTTTAAGGACCTTCATATTTGATTATGCTTTCTTTGATTGCATTTCACTGTGAGACAAGTTGGTACACAAAGGAGCACTATTCAAGGTTTGATCAAATGTGAGTCGGAGCAGGTAAGGACCTTGACAGAAAAAAAAGCTGACCAAGTTGGGCACATGTTGAATTTTTAAAGTGCATTTCATAACTGCCAAGGTCATTGTGATGGGGACAGTCCAGTGAGCCGGCTGTTGCAGAGCAGGACAATACCCACTATCTCCAAGGCTGCAGGCGATGTTGCTCATGTCATCCTCATGTTTTATTCATAAAAGTCATATTATGGCATCCAGAAAGTGAGATCAAAATCTGCTCTGGCAGAAATATTTCATATTATACCTACTACTCCAGCCTTCTCCATCTGGTTAGCCCGAATGAGAAAGTGACTAGACAGGCTCTTTCAGCTCAGCCATGTTGGATTATTAAAAGTGAAGCTTTCAAAGAGGTCACTGCTCTGAGGGAAAATGTAGCATGCATCAATTATCCCGGAGAGTTTGTGGCACACTGAGGACTGTCTTGTCACATTTTCACGATGTGGCTCAGCTCCACAGGCCTGGGCTTCCACTGACATTTAGAAGCTGGTGGATTGTGAAAACTCCAGTCTGATTGTCAAAAATAGACAAAAGAGCACACTGACTGTTGGCTCCTTCAGGCCTGAAATTCCTTCTCAATGTCATTGGCATAACTAGACTCAGGCGACTCGCTCTGTCACTCTTATTTTTCATGGCTGAACAACAGCAGCTTACACCAATCAATATGCACTTTACTGGCATTGCTGGACAATGGGGTAATTCAAATTATTCACCACAATAAATATAGCACATGCCCGCCAGCGTCCTCAGGCCGTCGCTGAGATGATTATCTATCAGTTACCTTCTGCATGGCCAGAGAACAAGTGAGAACAACGGCAGGTCACAGAGGAGGGCTAATGGCCTTTGTATTCCTATGGCTTCTAACACTGAAATCTGACTTATTATACACAACTGTGAGGCAATCAAATGTCTCAAAATATTCACTTTCAAGGGACCTGACTCCATTATGAGGACAAATAACAGGTCCCCATAAGGTAAATCTTTCATTTTAGATTAGATTAGATCATGTAGGTTTGAAGTTGCTCAAGTTTAAGTTTTAGTTTAAGATTAGACAATGTGTAATGTGTGATTAATATTAGGATCAGTGTATCAGAAACAAATATAGGTCTATGTAAAGTCCCCACAAAGCAAGTTAACCTACTTAAACAATTTTATCAAGTACCGTAAGCCTTAACCTACATTTTCCCATCTCACGACTGTATTATTCATGTATTATGGATGAAGCCATTGTCACACGCATCTTGATATGTCCCTATTGAAATGTACGTCTGTCACAATTCTATAGAGGAAGCCTATAACATTGGACAAAGAGAAGCTAAAAATGGCATAATCTCACTCTTGTTTGTTGACAGCTTTGGGAGTAACTGGAAGATTCCCTCTCAGTCGAAAATCCGACTCCCCCTATTGCCCAACATTCCCCAACATTATCTCACCGCTTCCTGATTCTGAAGTAACATTGTGGTGCTCTCTACCCCCACCCCTTATCTGGGTCCCATTTGTACGGCACGTCTCGGAGGTGGCAGTGGCGTACCTTTGTTCATGTCAATCAACTGCTTCTTCTTCTGCTGGCGTTCGTGCTTCTCGCGCTCAGCCTTCTCCTTTGCCAGCTTGGCTCTCTTGATCTTCTCCTCCATCTCCCTCTTCTTGTGGTTCTCCTTCATAGCTTCCTGATGAAAAAAAAGAAAGAAAGATTAAAATCGGCATCCAAATCCTGCCACCATCAGTCTTTTTGCTACTGCGCAGGTTTAGATCCATATTCATGGGAGATTTTGATATTTGGAGATAGGCTGGTGCGGTAAACAATGCATCATGGTGGGTTGTGCATTAGATTTCTGAAGTTATCTACAACCGCTTGGTGCTGTTTAATATATTCTCAATAATAGAAATCGGATTTGGTGTTAATAATGTATTACTATGACACATTTCACATGCATTATAAAACTAGATGGTTGTGAAACATATGCAGACTTTAGCTAAACAAGTTCTCCTGAGAGCCTTTTGCGGTAGATTCAACAACACAATGGGAGACAAAGAAGGGCGTGGTACAGTTTTTTTAACAGGAAAAAATGGAATAATGGAGTACTTGCTGTATTTTATTAGGCTACTATTGCTTCCATGCAATTTGTGGTGTCCTGTATTTATGTGGTCGTAAGTCAAAGATTAATTTCCACCTGATAATAAAGCTATTCTATTTGCCACCCAACAACACAATGAGAGACACTAAAGCAGGGGTGTCCAAACCTTTTTCATCAAGGGCCATATATAGAAAGAGAGCAGTGTGAAGGCCAATCAAAGGTCATAGACTGGTGGTCAAAACAGTGAGTAATTCAAATATGTGCATTTATAACAAGTCTGAATGACCCACCAGACCTTTGTTCAGGCTTAGACCCTCAAAAGGTCAAAAGGACTCACTAAATTTGCTTGATCAAGATAGATTTCAAAAACATGCAGTAAAAAGTACTACTTGGCATAGTATGTGCCAATTCAGCTGGAAGCCTGAGGGCCAAAAAAATTGGTCTACATTTGGCCCCCGGGCCATAGTTTGAACATGCCTGTGCTAAAGGTTGAGGCACCATGCAACTTTTACACATATTGTGCATTCATTATAAAAGTGTAAAGTCTTGAGCCCTTATTAGGTCTTATATTTCACAAAATCAACCCTTGTGAGCATTAAGCCATGTTATAATGTTGCAACCTCTGTGTGTGTAACCCTTTATTATTAATTTGTCTGCATCACCAAAGCTCAAAATGCCCTGTTCCACCTTGTGATATCACGGTGTGGTTTTCAAGTTAACAGCAACCTGTCGTCTTTTCTTCAGTAGAGATGGGCAATTACAGGATGGAACATATGAGTCTAGTGAAAGTGTATGGAGTTTAAAATCACAGTGGAGCACTTCCTGTATCACCACATGACATCACAAGGTGGAACAGTGTTGTCCATTTGATAGAAGAACTTGAAATATGCTGAATTTGTGTGTTAAATGTGCGAATGAAATAAAATATGTTTTTCATGAGGAAAAAAACATTCTAACAAATCAGAAAATAGCATAATATGGATCCTTTAAATACATTACAGCTGTGGGACCAAGGGCAACATTTTGAACATTTATTTTGCCAATTTTATTACTATTCTATTCAACAAAATTGTGTTGGACAAGAAATGCCAATTTCAAATGAATAACACTGTTTACTTGAAATGTGTTTTATCAAAATGGTTTTGTTTCAGCTTTGGCAAAATATTTTGATGACTGCCACATTTCGGAGGTCCAGAATAGCAAAGATTTGATTTGGAAATGCCAGCCATTACTCTGTGACCATGGGGTCCTGTTTGTTAGTAATCACAGCAGTTGTGAGGGGAACAATATTTATAAGGGTTGTTGGTGTTTAGCTCTTCAAAAAAATCACACCACCACCAACAGGCTCGACAGGCAAACTGCAGCTTTGTTCATATTGTTAATGACACTAATGTGCTGATATGGAAAAATAGGACAGCATGGTTTCTTTGTGCTTATAATGAAAGCTCCATGTTTTTACCTGAGCAAAAATATCTGTCACAATTAGACTGGGGAGCCATTTTGTTCCATCTGTCCCATGGTCTCTTAAATCATTTCCACACAACAGGGTCACTGATGCACATAATATTTGTTTGCAGGGAATGAATTTGTTAGCGCCACTTCATGTCGCTAACAGTCAGGTTGGGAAAATGAATGCGAGTGTAGCGCTGCATGTTAATTTAAAAGTTCCGCTCATAAATCTTAGAAAATTTCCAGCGGGGAGCAGTGGAAGAAAAGGTTAGCATCGTAGCAACCGAGCCCTTGGACAATATAGAGAGACATGCAGCGTGCCAGTCTCGGAGGAGGAAGACAGGGAGATATCATGCTCCTCTTCCTCCACTGAAATGTCAGGAAGGAGTCGGGAGAAAGCGAGATAATGGACGCGCTGGTTTGTTCCCGTGCCGACCGGGACTTGGATGCAACCGGGTGACCTTTGGAGACAACAAAATGTCTGACGCCTTTTGCCATTGACAGAGACCCAACATACAGAGGCTATGCATGAGTGTGCGTGTGTGTGTGTGTGTGTGTGTGTGTGTCAATGACAGGTACACAATTTACAATGATTTGGGATAAATTCACACAAAAGCTATTAATAACCAGGATTGGACAAGATTGCAAGAGAAGTGAAGGTCATACGATTTTTCATTTGTCATGTTTATTTATTTTATTTTAATCATCATATTTATTTTACAGGCACAGTTTGTATACTGTAGGTAAGGGTTATTTGGTATTTGCAAAACTGAACAATTGTCTACACAACCCATATGTATGGCTGTTACAAAAAATACACAAAGTTATTGGAGTTATCATTAAATAAAAATTCAATTGATTGATTATATTTAGTATTGTATTTAGTGTTATATTTTATTTGTATTTAGTATTTAGTATTTAGTAATGTATTAGACAGTATTTGAATTGATTGATTGTATTTAACTGACTGAATTAGTTATCAGATATTCTCCCTGCAGACGTATGAAGCATGTTTTGGGTTTTTGAGCGTTGGAGATGTAGCCAGACTAATAATAAATCATTACTCAAACATGTGTGAATGACTTAACATGGCTAAAGCTCACAATTTTCAATTAAAAACCACCAAAGACCAAATATATGGGATGTATCTTGTCTAGATTATGTGAAAAATCTTTTCTAGTGGTCCCAAATGTATGTCTTGTTGGATCAGTAACTCAGCTCATCCCTAAAAAACTGTATAAAAAGTGGTTTTAGATCGCAATAAATATTTTTGATGGTGAACTTATTCGTAGTGACATTTAAAGAATAGTAAACAGGTACACAGTGTATTAAAACAAGGGTTATTTTTCTAGACTGTATAGCCTTGTGTGAAGTAGCTTCTAGCATGTTATATTAAGGTTAGAGGTTAAATGTTAGATAAAATAGCATGCTTATGTAGTGCTAATTGCTACAGTAAATATAACCGTGCTAATGTTCTCATTACACATGTCACTTTCTAACTCCACTCATATCCGCAGTTGGTGACTTTGGATGACTGAGGAAAATTCAGACATTAAAAATGTATTGGGGTCCTGCTTAACTTGCAGCACCACAATGTTCAAGCAATGTTTACAAAAGGGCATATATAAATATTAATACCATCTCTCAAAATTAATGTATAAATATTAATGCATTAACTTCTATATCAATGTATAAATAATGCAGCAGATTGAGGGATGAATCAACCCCATATTTAGAAAGTGCACTGTCACAAGTTATTACTGGCAGCTATTAATAGACCCTATATAGACATTTCGTTTGGCCATCTTAGACTGTAGGCCAAACTTTAATTAGTATTGTTGATATTGTTTCTCTTTGTTATTATAATATATTGCAGTGTGTGTGTGTGTGTGTGTGTTACTGTGTCCAAATCATTTCCCTTGTGGATCAACAAAGTGTGTGTAAGTCTTTAAGTTAAGGGGACAGTGCAATTTCATAAAACACACACCAGAATTAGCCAGAAGGCCAGTTTTCGTCTGGAGTCCCCTGGCCATGATATAAAAAGGCAATAAGATACATCTATATAAGAGGAAAGAAGAAGAAAAATAAATAAATAAATAAATAAAAAGTTAAGGGAGCACAGAGCACACAATACCTATAAAATATAATACAAGATACACATACATACACTTACTATACAATTAGGAAGGAATAAGACATCACAACATAGCATCAACACAGGTTTATCTTTTAGTGTTGGCAGCTGTAGGTATTGATAAGTCATATTTGCAACTTTTTTGTGAAGGCCTTGTATGTTGGAAGCAGTTTAACCCTTCCACGCACTAGCGCTCCTTACTGACCACATCAGGGACCACATATTAATTGTTAACCAGTAAAACTTATTGTAAGTGGTAAATAAGATTTGTTAGTTGGTATTTAGCACTTAGGAAAGTATTTCAGCGTAAACTATTTTTTCCTACTGTTCATTAGCATTCTTAGCAAGGATACTGCTGTATTATAATTATGTATTCATGATTTTCAATTTGCTATGCATAGGTGATATTTTGAGAGTGTTTGTTTATTCAAATGACAGCCTTGGATTTTCATCACTCTGAAACCCAAGGATACTAATTAATATCAACTAACTAGCATATCAAGCACCACTTAGCTAGCAACTAATATGTTATCCCAAAATGACTCTTACTCTGCTGCCTATTTCACTCATGTGCAACGATTCCTCCAATGTCAAACTAACGAACCGAGATGTATTGATTCCTTCACATGGTGTTATTAAGATTACAGATTTCTCATGTCAGGTATAGTTTTCACAGCGTCTCCTCTCTATTTTTGGTTATGGCTGTCTGGCGCTGATCTAATAAGCGGTGACAGCGTAGGTCTCCAGCACCAGGCCCCTGTGGTCGGGAGGGACGTGTGTGTCATGTTGGCAGCTAAGATGGGGGGATTATTGGGGGATTGTGCAGAAGAACAGGGAAAGAGCAGATCATCATGCCAGTCAATAGCGAAGCTTTGCCTCACGCCCAAGGACACGGGGCCCGGCCGTCACTGTCCCCTTCACGTTTGACAAGGACGACGGGCAACAAAAGGAGCCGTAGAAAGGTTGATGCAGGTGATATGAGAATAGTTGTATGGGTGAACTGTAATAAAGAGGTTTGCCTGAGAGACGGCACGTTAGAAAAGCAAAAGAGCATTTACCTATATATAGAGATATGGGTCACACAAACTAACTCATGCAGTAGTGAAAAGTAAAAGAAATATCAAGCTTAAGTGTCCATACTATGCTATTTTCTCATCTATTTTATAATGTTGTACATACCAGGAGATGTGTTATGTTTCATTCACACGTTAAATACACAAACCCTGCAAATTTAGGAGTTTTTCTCTCGAAAATACTGTGGCAATACAGGAAGTGCTCTACTGATCTAATGGTAAAAACTAGCTGTTAATTTGAAAACTATCACTATATGATGTCACAAGGTGGAACAGAGCATTTTAATAGTAATAATAATACATTTTATTTATTAGGCGCCTTTCTGGACACCCAAGGTCGCCTTACAACAACATAAACAAATTAAGTATAATTAAAACATACAGTTAAAAGCTACAGTTAAAATGGGACAGTATTTCATTGATTGATTATATTTAGTATTGTATTTAGTGTTGTATTTTATTAGGATTTAGTATTCAGTAATGTATTAGACAGTATTTGAATTGATTGATTGTATTTAATTGACTTACAATTAGTTATCAGCTATGCTCCCTGGAGAAGTGTGCAGCATGTTTTGGGTTTTTGAGCGTTGGAGATGTAGCCAAACTAATAATAAATCATTACTCAAACATGTGGGAATGACTTAACATGGTTAAAGCTCATAAGAATCCATTTTGTGCAATATAGGACCTTTAAAGAAGACATATTGTGCACTTTTCACCCTGGTAAATACTTTAAAGATAATGTTTAGTGCAAAACTAAATACTGCCTCAAAACAACAAAATAATAATAGAAATAGGTCCAACTTAATAATAGAAACTAGGCTCACTGATTTCCTGTTCAAAGCTTGTGGCATTTCCCAACAGCAATCAGTATGTGTGGTTGATTTAGAAAAATGATCCAGAGTTTGAATTTTCAAATACAGAGCTGTGGGTAGAAACAGGGGGATAGATGATACAGAAAGTTTTGGACGCCTCAAATGCAGGACAATACAAGATTATTCAAACATGCACGAATCACTCAAACCATAACTAAGCGAGAGCCAATGATGTGAGAAAACCATTATAGCCTGGACAACGCTGATTTGAGATATGACTAGATCAGGCATTCTCAAGATGGTTTAGCAGCATAAGATGTTTCCTTTAAATTACGCTTTGTTTTTCAGCTCCAATACCAATATTATGTGATACCAGTGTAGAGTATTGTTATTTATTGTTATTTATCCTGCAAGTAACTACTCAACAGCTCTGCATAAATGAAAGTTCAATCATTATGAGATGTCCTATGTATACATCAGCCAGTAAATAGTATTTTTCAAGATATATAAGGCCCAACTATATCAACTAAACTGATATCATCGGGTGAGTTTCTGCAAAGACATACCGTATTTTTTGGACTACAAGTCGCGCTGGAGTATAAGTCGCACTAGCCAAAAAGTTTATAACCAAGGAGAAAAAAACATATATAAGTCGCACTTTTTTGTTTTATAAAATCATAGACCAAGAACAGACATTTCATCTTGAAATGCAAGTTATAGAAGTTATAGTAATAAAAACAACCCAATAGAGAAGAATCTGTGTATCATTCGTTCATTTTCAATATAGAACCAAAAATAAGAAAATGAAAAAACAACTATTTTCTTCATTATTTGTCTCTAAAACCAAAATGAAAAAACAAATAACAATTTGTTTTTTTCAGTTTTGATTCATATATACAATTCATATATTTGGTCTATGGGCTGTCAGTGTGAAAAATGTAACATATAAGTCGCAAGAACCACCAAAACCCTGAAAAAAGTGCGAAAAATATGGTATATTGTGGACTGTTTTGCTTTTGCATAACCCCCAAATCTATAAACTGACAGTGATAACAATATTACACAATAAAACAAAAATATGGTCAAATAAAGAAGATGATTTCAACATTAATATTGGGATTATTAAACATATCTCATTGTTAATTTAACTTTATATGTCAATTTTCTGTGTCATGTGTTAACATTAATGAAGCCCAAGTTGAAAGGACCCATTCTTCGTATAAAAAAGTAATTAGATTCACTGGCCGGGCTAATAAATAATAAGGCGACGCTTCAATAGGTCTGTGTAATGTGAGCTGCCCTCCGATATGCATCTGCACCCACCCACACTTAATTTAGATCTAATATTGTGGAACGGCTCTTACACTGTAAAATAATTATGCAGATTACAAATAAAATCCTGCCGGCGAAACTTACTTAAAACAAACAAGTGATTCTGACTGTAAACATGATTATGCAACGTAATTACGATACCCTAATCAAACGGTTCCACTAATTACCACGGGAACAAATATTATGATTTGTCCTCCACAACACACTTTGGCGAGCTGGTTTTCCCTGATGGCGACAGAGGATTGTATCAGGTTTGAATTTGTTTTTCAGCACAGTGGTACAAACTGTGACTACTCTTACAAGTTTTATCAAGTAACATAGTCAGTGATTAAAAATGTATTTCCTTCACATCTTCACAGATGTACCACTGGTAAAAGTGCACCCACCACCAGTAATTAAGTGTTCAAAATCAAAGTAAAATATTTATTGTATAATTTGCCGGGTATTTTTGGTCTTCATCCACACCTGGAGCACCATTGCAATTCTAATACCTGATGAGGGAGTAATTATTCCAATGAAAATTACAACCTTTGATCCACTAATTGAGCAGCAGAAAGTATGACTGTAGTCGCACTATGGGGTGAGCTGTGTAGAGCCTCACAGAGGAAGACAAAGTGCTGTGGAATAATACAGAGAAACAAACACATTGCCTTGGACTATATGTTCTGCAAACTTATGAGGACACCTTACGTATTCAGGTTTGGTAAAATAAGTTTTAATTTGTTAACGATTCAACCGTATCGGCTGCACATCTTCATAACCAATACGTATAACACTGTATAAAACACACATTACAGTGCATTATTCATTCACTGCTGCCCTGGGGTAGACTGATGAACTGAATCAAGGCTGCAAATCTGCATCAACTCCTCCGACCACCAATCATTCATGCACACGCCACGTTCATACTAGGCAAGACGAGTGAAATATGTTGCCTAAAGACACAGCAACAGTAGGCACTTGAGGCAATTCTAAATGGTCTCCAGTCCTACCAACCAAAGGCCCAAACTTGCTTCGCTTCAGAGAACTGACAAGATTGGACATGCTCAGAATAGTGGAAGTAAAGTTGTAGGTTAACCTAGCTTGATACTGATTAAGAAGCAGTACTGTTGCTTAAATGAACACCTAGATAAAAGCATAATATCACCATAAGTGACCCTGACACCAAGCTGCACATGTGTAACTCTCCCATATGGCATATTCAGATGGCATAGGACTGCCAGCTTCATACTCTGCTACTCCATAAACAGCAAAGAGTGCAACCTACAGGTCCAGTCTAACCAACGGGGTCCAGGGTGCGTTTTTCTTCTCGTCTGCTCATTCAATAATTCATGAAATGTGTTTGCTGTTCTTCCTTGACCCTGCGCACCACAATACATCTCCCTCAGCATGGTTGCCTCTCTCGCATACTAGTTGGAAAGTCCTTCTTTATTTATTTATTTTTCAACACACTATTTTCGAATGCTCCATCTCACAGAGCGGATGTCACTGCTATAGATCATTTGAATTTTACAAACGCTACCGCGCCTGGGCTTTAAGCAGCAAATGTGTTTATTAGCCATCTGTTGGACTGTTTGCCGGGTGTGAGATCGGGGAAGGCTGGCGAGGAGAAGTTATAGGTTACAGATTGCGAGACTTCTGCTCTGTGGCAGATACGTGTTCCCATATTGATAGGTGACCTCTAAAATCTGCTGCAATCATTTTAATGGCTGTATCATGAGTTACAAAATGATTTTGAAATGTGTGAAAGTGGTGAATCAGTGTCAAGTGTGGTGCCGTCGAAGATGTCTTTAAATGGTTGTGATGTATTGGTAAATTGGTAAATAGTCTGGTCTTCTTTTGGTGTAAGAGAGAAGTGGGTGGCAGTAGCTCAGTGGTTACACGGGGTTGTTTTTGTTGTGTTCTTGGGCAAAACACTTCACCTACTTTGCCAGTGTATCAGTGGTGTTTGTGTGTATGTGAGTGAGTGATGGGTGGTCATGGCCAGGACGATTGCATAGATTGGCAGCCTTGACTCCCTTAGTCTACCCCAGGACCGCTGTGACTACAGATGAGGACTAAAGGAACAATGAACAGATAACTCTTACAGGGCTGGCCAAGCATTGAAAGCTCAATAAAAATGTAAGGCATTAAAACCAGACAAGGATGCAACATAAATTATATCCATATTTATAGACGTCATTTTGAAAACTTTTGCACATTGAAAAGAAAGAATATAGTGATTTGAATACTTAATTGTTATGACAGCATTTCTCATATTCTCATCACTTTAAAACCCATGAATGGCTTTGGTGTGACATACGTAATTATGGTGGCAAGATATGTATCAACATATGGACATATAGCCATAGCCATGTGGTATGTTAATTATTAGCTGCGAAAGCCCAAAAAGGCTTTGTTAGTCATCATCATTAGCACATGAGCTGAGGAAAAAAATACACGTGTGTTTATTAGGAGTGGTTGTAGTTGCTGAATAGTGTGAGCTAGAGCCCCTGAAGACCTAAGGGCAATTTCAGTACATTTCTCCTCGCCTGGATTTTTTTCTTAATTTTGCTTTTAAAACTGCCCCTTTTACCCTATAATGAAGTGTTATACATCCTTTTTTTTTTTTTTTTGAAATAGAGATGAAAAAAAAGAAAAGAAAATTCCCACTCCCACTCTTTATACAAAACACACAGCAAACATGTATAAACCTTTTGGACATAGAAAATGCTTAATTTAGGGCCTTAGCTACAAAAATGCAAAGTCTCATATCAAGTCTGTAAGTAAATTAAAAATATCCTTATTGCCCTAAAAACAAAAAAAGTGTAATCGCTCCATTACTTTTCTGGTGCCAGTCATGGAAACAGCTCCTGTCAGGTCCAGGGCCAGAGCCACATCACTTGTAATGCATTTCCATGGCGTTTATTACATTTTTATGTGTTCATTTTGAATGAAATAAACCTTTCAAATAAAAATAGAAAGAGATGCGCAATTACACACACCAAGATGTGTAATTTGCCATGTATGTGAGAATTAACTCCACTTAGAGCGTCTTTTTCGATCGCTAAAAGCAAACACAGCCGAGAGGAATCGACCATCTTGACTCACTTCACTCTTTGGCAAAGTTTGGGCCAATCAAAATGGACGGAGCACATGAGTTTGGCAGAAAACATTTCCTATTGGACACTCATTTTGCGCACGTCATCACACAGCTTACGTGTGACATAGGATAATGGGGCAGAAATATACGGAAACCTCTATGTCTGCGCTTTCAGAGGGAAAAAAAGTAAGTTTCTATCTTTTACTGTTAGAAAGTTATGCGCGGTTATATAAAACATATTCCTCGTATACGATAACATAGGTTTTCAAGGGCTAGAAGCTGGGCTAGTATTTTATTTTGTTCAGCGCTTATTGACCTTCATCAGCCTGTAGTATAAAGTACTACAATGTTAAATGACTTCAACATTCTTACAAAGTGGTAGTTAGCAGCACACACACAAATCACTTTTCTAATCTTGAAGGTCCTCTATCACTGCTCTTATTAGAAGTCGCTCAGTTAACACAGAGCCTGAGCCCGGTCCATTTGCTGTGCTTTGATAACTCATTAATGGGAAAACCCTCACGCCCCTGGTGCTGTCTGATCAGGATTAAGCTCTGAAACTGCCCTATTGCATTTCACTCATGTTCTGCAATATAAGACCCACATTAAACAGACTCATTTTCGGTCTCTCTGTATAAAGAGGTAGCCTGCCATGGATTCAGATAATATGGCCTATAGATCTTTCGCTCAAAACCACAATTTTGTTTGTTGAAGCAATTTAAAGTAGCTGTACCCAATTTTTTCCGTGAAGTTGAGCAAAATGTGTTTACCCCAGTACAGATATATTTTGTATACATAGCTTTTAAGGCAGAAATGAGGCTTTGTGTGTTTTATTATCAGAAAATCAGGAAGTGTATTGTTAGAATACTAAATTATGTTAGAATTACCATATCTATCTGTTATTCATTGTTGTGAATAATCAAGATGCTAGGGAGGTATGTAAGGAATAACTTTGGGCCTCTGCAAACTGTTAGCATGCTAGTCGCCAGCAGTATCGTGATGGCAAAACTCTGGCCTTGCCTCTGAAAGTTGTGAAAAGCACTTATAAACTCATCGTAGTGGATCATTAAGGACTCTCCGAATGCTTATAGTAGATCTGTGAAGGACCAAAAAAGTGCCCAATTGTTCACTTTTATGGTACAAGCATGAAACTTTGCCAGATTATTAACATCCCTCGGACCAACATTTCTGGATATGGAACCAAGCTTAAATCGACCCTGGAGCTGTGGAGTGCTGTGCATGTCACAAAATGGCTAACATGGAAACACGGCTGATAGCTAAATTACTGCTTAAACTGCCTTTTTTTGGAAAATAGTATTAAATTATCACACATTATCACTAACGCTTCCACTTATGCAGATAGGAGTAACCCAAGAGTCTTACACTCATGTGTACGATACTGGGAAATAAGCAGGAATCCTATATTGGTTATTTATTAGCCGTTAGAAGGCTACAGTCTATATGGTGAACAGGTGAACAATGAATACATTAAGCAGGAAAAGATGGATGGATGAATACGTACTGTGAGTAGGTACAAATAGAGAGAAATTAAAAGAAAGCATTTACAACTTTCGTACTACAACTGGACAATTCAGCATAAAGCATAAAGCTGAACTATGTAACTTTTTGGTCGGAGTCCACCACCTGCTTGTTTCAACTGATAATTCATTGCTCTGCCTGGAATGTTCCGCAGTATAACATTAAACAGCTCTAATTTACATTTATTCAATTACAGGTGGGTTTATAGCTCAAAAATGTGACCTGTAACTTGGTCTGGTTTGGTCTCCATGACGATACAAAGAAGCAATCTCCATGGAAACAAGAATTTGATGGACAAGTTACACAATGCACCTTTTTAAAGTAATTTTTCAAGCAAAAACGTGTAGAAAAAAACAAACGAAACAAAAACAATATTAGTTTAATTGAATCTCAAGCGATAACTGAAACTACGAGAGAAAGTCAATTATGTACGATATAAAATCCTATCCTATCTTAGACTTGAACTTTACTGATCCATGAGGGAAATTATGTAGACACAGTAGCTCATTCATCACAATATAATATAATAACAAAGAGGAAAAAATATTAATGAATGATAATAATAAATTCAAAAGAAATAGCAAAAAAGATAGCAAGAAACTGGTGTCAAATAAGGCATAATTATATAAATGTATAAGTCAAAATAAAATAGAAAAATAAATAATAAAATATAAAATCACTGCTATTACAAGAGGTCATAGGAAGACAGTACGACAATGATATGATGATTGACAGGACATAGGGTTATCTGTTACAGTAGGGTGAGTTGTTGTACATCTGTAGGGAGTATGGTATGAATGTGGTCCTGTATCTCACTGTTTGAGCTGAGCTGTAGGAGCCTGTTGGTGAATGAACTCTGTCCCTCTATAGTGGGTGAGCAGGAGTGTCCTTGGTGAAGAGCAGTTTGTCCAGTGTCCTCTTGTCCCTCACTGTGACAAATGTCACATTATCAGCTTTATGGATCAGTCTGTCAATCTGCCCAATGTCCCTTTTACTGATGCCGCTCCCTCAGCAGACCACAGCAAAGTACAGGGCGTGGCCTCCACAGACTGGTAGAAGATCTCCAGTAAATTGCTGCATACACTGAAAGACCTGAGCTTTCTTAGGAAGTAGAATCTATTCATGCTCTTCTCGTACACAGCATTACTGTAGTCCCTCCAGTCAAGCCTGCAGTTCACATGAACTCCAAGGCACTTGCAGCAGTCCATTATCTCCACGTCATGACCCTGAATGATGATGGGCTCCACTGGTGTCCTCTTCCTTCTGAAGTCAATCGCCAGTTCCTTGGTCTTGTCAACATTCAGGAGCAGATGGTTTGCCTGGGACCACTCCACAAAAGATCATACTATAGCTGGACAATGCAAAATCATATGCATAGTATTGTAAAGAAAGAGACAGTAGTTTATAGTATAGATAGAAGGCTACGTGCAATATGGTAAACAAAGCAAACATAAATAGAAAGAATTTTAAAAGGCATTTCAGATTAAAACAAATACATATGGACAATGCAGATAATGAGCTTCACTGTCAGAACAACGGGCCCTAATTTAAGTAAGTTTTTCAAGCAAAAATATGTATAAAAAGTATATAAGTTTAATTTAATTTAATCTAATCTTATAAAGACATACAGTAACACATAGTATATAA
This sequence comes from Odontamblyopus lacepedii, assembly GCA_034769755.1. Taxonomy (NCBI): domain Eukaryota; kingdom Metazoa; phylum Chordata; class Actinopteri; order Gobiiformes; family Gobiidae; genus Odontamblyopus; species Odontamblyopus lacepedii. Next base: position 12,639,714 of record CM068355.1, on the reverse strand, counting down.
GGAAAATTGAATCACTTCATAGTGCATTATTATAATGCTGTGTAAAAGTATCCTCCATCCATCCATCCATCTTCTCCCGCTTAATCCGGCTGGGTCGCGGGGGCAGCTTGCTGCCCAATACTCATAGCACCTGACCCCCCCTATGAACCCCTCTGCAGGTGGTGAGCCCACAGGAGGGTGAACAACATGGTCCTTGATGTTAGTTCATAGGGGTAAAAGTATCCTATCTTATTTAATTATTTCTTTCTTTAGAATCATATGTATGGTACTTGGAAATAAGTATTTAAAAGAAGCCATTTAAGATTGTAACAAGTACTACATCTACAATACACATAATGAGCTTCAGTGTGGACAATAGTGGTCAACTGAAGTCATTTAATTTAAGGACAAGGTCTTTAAATGTACTACGTAGAAATTACATAAACACGGGCTTGTTTCAAACCAAGGCTCAGGCTTCTCAGGCTTTCTCAGCAATAACAACTCCATGGAGAAAAGTTTTTTAGAATTTTTTTAAATTCTTTTCAGACTTGGTATTTTTATTAGAATGATTTTAATATGGATTTTTTATTTTTTGGTTCCATATCCAGAAATATTAGTCCTGGGGTGTTAGTAATCTGGAAAAGTTTCATGCTTGTACCATAAAACCAAACTATTTGGGTCCTTAGCAGCTCCACTATTAGAGTACGTGAGGAATAACTCTGCAAACTGTTTAAATAAATTAGTCTATTTCACATTTTGAAGACAGTAAAAATCAGGTACACATAATGACTGTATAACAATGACATTTAATGGCTTCACTGTGATTGCATTTAAGAGTGAACAGAGACTTGATAAGGTCACAGATTATTGAGTGACAAGAGAATGATGTGGCTTATTACAGTCTTGGAGGAGACTCAGCTCTGGTTGACGTGACACTGTCAGAGAAAATACCTGAGAACATTTTTTCGGGTTGACAAGTGAAATCTAGGGAGTCGAGTTGCTTTCTAAGGCTAAGAAATGAAAACAGCACTGAAAGAGAAGCAGTCATTGATTGCATGTGCACTGCAAGCAGATGATATTAGCCTTTCTGTCAGCAGCTCCGAAGAGCCCAAACTATAAATAATAGCAGGAGAGTGCGGTGATTAGAGGATTGTTTTCAGACTAATGCATTAAGGTAAAAACCACAGCCCATTTCGACAGCTTCATCCCGCTCGCATCCCTCTCCATATCTGTGGCAAGCAAAGTTTAAATCGCTAATAAAATATTCATCCACAGCTATTTGCTTGAGAGAATAATTTATTTTCCTGGGATGCCTCTTTTGCAGATATGCAACTGTGGAATACTGGAGGGAGCGTTGTGTTGCGCCGCTGTGCTTTGATCAGCAGGAGGAGAGGTGGGGGGCGGATGGGGAGGAGAGCGGAGTGGGAGTGGGAGGGGGGTGCTCGGACGAGGGGACCTTGCCATTCACGGTAATGGTTTGTGAAGACTGGGAGCACGCCTTCTGGACACCGTGTCATCATCCTGACACAGGCCAGATTTGGGGCGTTGCCGGCAGGAGCAGATAGAGATGGAGACGCTGCAGCGATGATAGAGGAGCCCAGGGTTGAATAAATGTTTTACACACGTGTACGCAAGAAAAATGACATGGTACTGTGGCCCCAAGACCCCGACACGTGCAGACAGAAAATGAAGCTATCTAACTAATGATTTAAGGACTACCACTGTATTCAGTATCTGTTGTACTGACATTGGCTGTATTCAAAATATGTTTCATGGCATTTGACTGAAAAGATAAATGAAGACTTTTCAAACATTTCATTCAAGCCGAATAAACACATCCTTTTCCTTCATAAGGTCAGATAAGACAAGGACATTTCTATGCTGTGAGGTAGATGTTTACAATATTATATGTGATAAAACCTGAATATCTTGTCTGGGGAGAATGTTTCCTTCCATCATCCTCCCTTTAAAGTTACACCAGATAACTTTTACTATTCTGTACGACACCTGCTTCTCCCCATGGAGTTATTGCTTTGCCTGAATTGTTCTAGATCAGTGGTTCTTAACCTTGTTGGAGGAACTGAACCCCACTGGTTTCATATGCGCATTCACCGAACCCTTCTTAAATGGAAAAATAAAATATGTTTTTTTCAAATTCAAAACATAGGTGTATATACTTTATTGGTGCAAACATGTGAATACATATTGCACATATTCGTCTGACCACTTTCTTTTTTTGCTCGACATAGTTAGTATGAAGGGAAAATATTAAGAAAGAAATCACACTATGTACCATCACGACAGTCACAAGGCTATTGCGCGGACAAAATTTCCTGCAGCCAATAACGGCCAAACAGGGCATGTCATCACCAATCATATTATTTGGATGTGAGTCTTGACCCCTGCCGAAGCCCTGAGACTGACTCACCGAACCCCTGGGGTACAATCGAACCCAGGTTAAGAACCACTGATCTAGACGATTAACTCTAGATGGTCTAAATTGAGACAAGAAGTTGATGCTACATGACAAAGTTACAGGTCACATCTGTGGAGAGGCAACCCCAATCACAGTGAGAATACCCAATTTTGTACCTACATGAGGGCACATCTGCAACTGAATAAATGCAAAATAGGTCAGTTTAATGCTATACTGTTGGACATCTCCATGGAGACAATAGAGCACATTTTTACTGTTCAAAAACATTAAACAAACATAAATGAGAGTATTATAAACCAAATGTGGAAAAACAAAAATGTGTACTCTTAAAGTGCAGTGTGCAGGCTTGTATTGTTAAGCTACAGCATCAGACGACGCCATAAAAACAAATATTCACTCACCAGGAAGAGCAGACGGAAGTTGGCCAGTTCCCCGAAGAAGTCCTCCACACTCACGGCATGAGGGTCAAAGGCGAAGTAGCTGCCGATGCTTTCGTAGAGCTTCTGCATGTTCTTGTGCATCGTGGACAACTTCTCATACTGCTCCCGAGAATGCTTGCTGAAACCGTGGGATCAATAGAATCAAGGAAAAGTGTCATGGCAATACTTGGATCACACATTAAACACTATAAGTACATAATAGTAGTGTTACAATGGTATCTAAAGAACGGAAAACAACAACAACAACAACATTTGATTTATCTCTTGCACTTTACAGCCATTCAGAGAGCGCACCGATACCAAGGTCAGGAAAACAAAGCTGGGGATGAAGAGGGGTCGTGGAGAATCTAATGTGTTATTACAATAACCTCTCCAGCTCACTTTGGAGTCAATAGCATGTGGAGCTAATAGCCGCGGCCCTGGAGTAATGGAAAGGTGTTTTGTAGGCAGCAGCATGACACGGGTGCTGGCTGGAAAACCTGATTGCAGTCATTGTTCCATTGTTTCTCCCAACAACAGTGGGGTCAGGCTGTTTTGAACCTGCCGGCTCACGTCGCACTGTGTAATTTACTGAACAGGCGGAACACTTTGCTCCTGGTGAATGGCTATTGACAGTCGGCATCAGTTAAGTATTATCGCAGCGGACACTGACCTCATGGAGACTGGCAGTGGACACGCCAAGACTCCACACGTGCAAGGGTCCCAAACGTGCCAATTTGGTAAACACAATAAGAAGTTGATGAGAGGGAATTTGAATATTCAGTGTTCTACAAAATATAGGTTGTGCAAATGTGGCCTTCAAGTTGACCGTGATTTGCAATCATTTAAAACATGCAAATCGGGACTTCATCGAACAATTTTCAAAGTCATCCAGTTCAGATTCATCAATTTTAATGAAGATCTAGAGCTACTGTCTGGTAGGGCTGAAAAACTATAAATTTCACAATATTTATTTGAACAAGAAACATGTTCATACCAGTGTTTGTCTCTGTCTAAATATAATACTGTTTCATTGCCAGAACATTAGAAAGTCTACCTAATGTGCCTACAAAAAGAACTTTTAAGGTGATAATTTACATTTGAATGTGGTACCTAATATTACTTAAAATTCTATTGTCAGTTTTATGAGTCACATAGTTTTTCTGAAAAATAAATTTCTAAAAACTTATTTGAGGAAATTTAAAATGCAAATTAACAAACAACTCAAAAGTCAATTTTAGAAAAGGATTATTCTTTTCACACATTTTAGCATAACATTTCACTCACAGATCATTCTCGGGTTTCCAGTCCATCCCACAAAACACAGCCTATTACAGTATTTATTATGAAAAGGAACAATGCGAGCTGAACTGGAGTACTCTTTGTGTTCTGAATACAGGTATGGGCAATTAGCGACTTAGCAGTTTCTGTGGAAATAACCACATAGTAACATGATGTCTGCCGTTATAAAAGCACTTTTCCTTTGAGATGAATGCATGCGGTTTCATATTTTAGATCTTTAGTCTCTTATTTGTTTAAGTAACAATCCTGCAGTCAAAGGAGGTGAACATTTGATTTGCTATGATAAAACATTATATAACGTCAAGCGCATCAAATGACAAGTGTCTTCATGCAGACAGCAGGTAGTGTCTGCTTACATGACTGGCTGTGTGTGTCACAAAGAAAATGAAAGCAGGGGAAGGCTGTGCTAGCTCCCAGCAAGAGAGAGCTTATCAAAAACTGCAATGAAGCACAGTACGGGAGAGCAGCCCACACACAGACCGACCCCATAGACGGATGCTTCCTTCTCCACCAACTATAATCCATTGTCTACCATGGTCTGATTTACTGTTGCCCTGTGCTATACTGTCAAACTGTCTTTATGTCTCCTTTTGTCTACCTCTGCTTCACTGTGGTAAAAGTTACTTTGCAGGAGTGATGTCTGGCATTTCTGACTTCAACTTTTGATTTATTTAAAGCCACAGTATGTAACTTTTTAGACAAAAATGATGCTGCAGTTTTGTTTTTGTTTTTTTCTTTGGGTTTATTGCACAAAATACATGCATCCTCACCCACATCTTCCACAGTCTGACATTAAACGTATCTATCTCCCCATCTATCATCTATCTTCCCATATGGTTTTAACATCCTTTTTCAATCAACAGATCAACAAATGACGCGCTACCTTCAGAAAGTTACATACGGTGCCTTTAAAATGTAGAATAGGTCTATAAGGGAAGACCTCAAAATAGGCAATTTGTAAATGTTTTTGATCTAGGTGTGCATTGCCTTGAGTCTGACGATACGATGCATATCATGATTCGATATATCACAAGATATCCCGATACTTGAACAATGGATGATATATTGCAATTTATCAATAATTACTTCTAATAATATTGTCAACTACACCTTCACAAGAAGCAAATTGTATGAAATATAACTGATTTTCTTTTTTTAAATCATGAGAATACTGAATGCAACTCATGAATTTTAGTGAAAAATATTATTTAAAAAATCAATTCAGATGCATTTTGAATCGATTCAAGAATTGTGCAATGAAGTATCACAATATATCATGATACTGGTAAAAGGAATACCAAATACATAGCTGAAAAAAAATGAATACCAAGAAAATAAGAGTAGTATTCTGCATGTAATCCGATCTGATCCAGTTGTACTCATTTAGTTTGAATCAAATGTAAAGTTTCTCTTATCTTAAAGGTCAAAAATTGGATCTTGTGAACTTTAAGTCATGTCAGAATCATCATCAAAAAAGATACCTGGTATTGTGTTTTCTTTCATTCATACATGTTTATTATTAGTCTATCTACATCTCCAAAGCTCAAAATGCTCTGTTTCAACTTGTGATGTCATGAAATATGCATGATTTCTGTTAAACATATGTGAATAACACAAAACACAACTCCAGGTATGTTTTTAATGAAAATACATTATAACATAGATCAGAAAATAGCGTAATATAGGCACTTAATACATGTCAGAGTAACAGTTAGAAGGTGCATTGTTTACTTTCATAGTAACTTTGTGCTTTCTTCTCCTGCAGTCACCCTCCGTCTTCACATGCAGCAGTGTCTGAGTCCCGCTGGAGGCCGGACCAAGGCAGCCTGGGCTTTAGCTCTGTGCATTTCCACATCAAAGACATGTCGTAGCAATGGAGGCTGACGCGCACTATCCTCCAGCAACACCAGTGCAATGTGAAGACCTCATCAAACACAGAAAACTCACAGCACTCAAGTCACTGGGAGAGTATGCAACACGTTATTTTCAATGCCTCTGTCAGGTTGTCCTCCTCTCTTTAGTTCAGATACCCAAAGCCTTACTGGTTTTCTTCATCTAAACCATTTTTCCTGCTCTCGTCCTGTCCAGCTCTGTCTTGCTTCTTAAAAAACTCCCTTTCAGTGCTCCCCTGACTCCAGCTCCATTAGGTCCCTGTCTTTATCCAGCTGTACTCAGGGTGAACTTTTGTCAAAGGTTTACGTCACCGACCTGGGTCCTGGGCTTAAGCGCCAGGCTGTGCTGAGTTGCACCAAACCTGTTTGTCGAGTCTGTCCTCTCGCCTGTTCAGTCTCCTCTGAGAAACAAACTCTGTTAGCTGAACTCTCTCAGTTAGCTGGCTCTGGGCTCCAGCAGCTTACAGCTTTTGATGAAAAAAGAACATGGGAGATAGATAGAAATGGTGAGGTAATTTAAAAAAAAGGAATTCATAAAAGTATGCGATCCACAGGTTAATGCACACCAACAAAGCTCTTTTCTGAACACTTAAATATAAGTTAAAGGTTAAAGTGCTTAAAGGTATCGGATTTGTGCTTTCTTAAAAACATAAAAAACAGAACTAGTTCATTTTAGTTTGCAGTGGTTCAAAGTTATTCCTTATGCATTCCAAGCATCCAGACTGTTCACAGTGATTTTATAAACTTATTTCACTTCCTGAGGCCAAAGCAGAGTTTCACAGTAATGCTAACAACAACTACCATGCACTTCCTGATTATCAGACAATAATTAGATGCCTAAAGTACGAGTAAGAGCTGCTTATACAATCCATATGCACTGAGAAAAGACAAATTTTGCTCAAATACATAGAAAAATTTTGTAACAATTTGCTTCAAGTGACCGTGACATCCCATGATCACTGCAGTCATCTACTGTTTTAAACAAGGGTCACATGTAAAGAATAAAACAACAAGAGGACAAAAAAGTGACTACAACCCAGCACTAAGCGCAGAAATCCCAAACTGTGATATATTCAGCCACTATAGCAACATTTTAATGGGGTAAGGACACTGAATACAGAAGAGCTATTGTTTGAAGATAACACAGGTAGTTTACAAAATGGATGCTGGATTTGACACCGCAGAAAGATATCATTATATTTGACAACGCTGCTTTACGAAATGAATATCAGAGCGCACAGTCAAATGCAATTCAAGTTTTTTTGTATTGTCTTACTCCAATCCTGTTGCCAAGTAGCGCCTTTTATTCATGCGTCCTTGTGAAAAAGCATCTAAAATGAGTTCTTTGTCCCATCACCACGTCCTTGTCACTGGCTTTAATCAGTCACTTTTTATCTGTTTCTGCCAAGCTGGCCAGGGTACATTTAAAATCAGTAAGCTGCGATTAGGGCCATTTTTAACACAGCATCGTGACATCCAATTCCAAGTCAGACTTATCCTACATGGGGAGAGGGGAAAAAATCAAACTGCTTTTTGGGGAGTCATTCAAATTCATGATAAAAATCCAATTAGAATCGCTCCAAAAAGTGGTTTTCGCAATGACCACCTAAGAGAAAGGCAATAAATGACTTGCTTTGTTTACCTTTGCGCATCGGAGAGTTATTAAAGCGCGGTGTAAAACGCAGACAGAGGGGTGCAAAAAGGCTCCTTAATAAATCTCCTGTAACCTACTTCCATTAATGTTGCTTTAATGCTTTTTGGTATGAACTGGCTGGCCCCTTCCATCCAGGCCTCACACTAAGCCTGCTTTCCTCCCTAAAGCCCAGATGCAGCGCCTTTATCCCCCACACCTCCAGCAACAACCCCAGTGGGCCAAATTACACTGCGTCTGCCCACCCACTGGACAGGGGCGGACCAGGCACGGATGAAGGAATGGAAGTGCAAGAGCAGTGTGAAAAGCAAGGGTTAGATAACAGAGGATTTTTAGGTTTACTATACATTACGGTATATTTTATTTAAATTTGCCATGTAATTCACTTATTTTAAATAATACTAATACATTAAAAGTAGAGACTTAAAACGGCTGTACCTGATTTTTCCCCCAAAATATCTGTCTTGCTCAGTAAAGATAAAGTGCAAAAGCAGCTCTTGAGATCAAACTGACTGCATCTAATTTTTTTACTTTTTATTGCGAAGAGAATCAGGTAGTGTGCTATTAGCCTGCTAGTTGTTAGCATTACTGGGACAACAAAACTCCACTAAGGGGTCTCGAAAAAAATTTGTGATAAGCACTTATAAACTTATTGTGATGATTAATTTGTGAGAATGTATAAGCTCAGCGAGGAAGTGAGAAATAATTTTGAAACACTGCAAACCATATGAAATGATCTAATTCTGTCTTTAATTTTATCAAGACAGCAAAAATCAAGCACTGTGCCTTAAAGTTCAGGTGCAAAGTAATTACATTAATAAAAAGTTGAATGTACTTTTTAAATTTAATAAACTAACACAGTAACAAAGGCACATATATATGTTTATCTTGTTTGTTTTTTTCGCTGCCAAATATTATACATTTTCCACATATTAAGCATTCCAAAATCCCATCGTTGAAGTTTTCCGTACAGGTAGGTTGTGGTGATCTTGAGAGCTTGGGTGTCCCGTGGGTGCTGATAGTGGGAGCGACAATGGTGCTGTCAGGGGGAATTAGCGAAGCCGGAACTAACATTAGGGGATGTGACCCAGTGCTGAGGTGGGAACAGAGGAAGTGCATGTGAGGATACTAGGAGATGGGATGTAGGAGACAGGAGACACGAGCAAGGACACAAGGGCAGCCAGCAAGCACAGGACACGTTTTAAAGCGCTGGATTAGCCCTGTCTGCGCTTCAAATACTGGTGCTAAAGTAAAACAGAAAACAGGCACGAAAATGTTTGCTGAATCAATGCTTACAATACAAGAAAGGTCACATTTACACCTATCAGCCTAAAAAAAGCACGATGGACCAAGTCGTAGGTTTAGTAACTACATTATTAATACCCTAACTCCCATTAATTATGTAGTTACTAAACCTGAATCATTATTTATAAGCTAATAGACTATGACTGTATGAATAACGTCTTTCTTCATGCTTTATAGACCCTTTTTTCGGGCGGAAGTGATTTAAAAAAAAGCTGTGCGTGCATTTTGGTAACAGATGTAGCATTGTTCCCCATTCATTCCAATTCATTCAGACTGAGCACGGACGGAAAAAGACGGAGATAAAAACATTTCCAGCACAAAAATGTCTGGTTGTTATGTGTGTGGTTGTCAGAATCGATATTCTATCGCCGGACTAAAGTTTTAAAGTTTTGCTCACTAATCACATAAGGATCTGGCAGTCGGACACCATTTGTCAAAGTCGGCTTGTTGAGGAAATATTCGCGATCTTTTGACGATAATCCTTTCGCAGAGCTCGACAAGCCACTGTTCTGCCGTACTTCTGTTGCCAAAATGCGCAACCGAGCCTACGTCACCACTGTTTACTCGCACTAAAAGGGTCTATAAAGGTTAATTTAAGTCTTTAAAACGTAAAAAACAGACGTAGTTCTTTTTGCAGTGGTCCACAGTTATCCTTGACTAACTTTATGCATTTAGAGCATCCTAATTATTCACTGCAGTGAGTTTATCAGTTTAATAGTAACAACAAATAGCATGCTAATAGCACACGTTCTGATTCTTGGGTGATAAAAGACATTTGATCAGATACAGGCAATACACAGCAGACTTATTTTGACCTCAACTACTACTTATACAATGTAACTGTATTGGGGCAAGACAATTTATCACATACATGGGGCAAAAAATAGAAAATAATAATGATTAAACTAATAAATTACAGAGGGTAACTCAAAAACATGGACATTGCACTCTGTCTGCAGTTGTCACAAAAAATGTTCATATTCTTTTGCAGAATGAATATCGACGGAGACGCTATTCCGACTATACAAATCAGTATAATTATTTTACATATTTTTGCCAATTACAATGTTCAGAACAAGAAGGTAAGTTTTGACGACAATTTAAGAAGTTGAGATTGCAGCATACAAAAGCACCACATTAACCTGATATAAGCTTTTGGCCAGACACAAAAACCCCAAACGCTCTCCCATTTATCCTGGAGCCGAAACAGCACACTCCTGGCCAAGCCGCTCTGATTAGGGCACATCTTTTCATCTGCACTGATTGAAATAATAATTACTTTGAAAGAACCAGATAAAACATTTTTCCTGCTCTGAACAAGAAAAAATTAGAGGCTGTCCATTGTAAAATTCTAGTCGTGTTCATCTTGCACAGGGAGAATAATTAAATCTGCACAAAATTGAATGCTTTGGTGAAACAATACTGTCGCAGAATGGCTGGCTTAGGTCCAAGGTAATCAGAACACCTTGGATGTGCCACTGAAGGGGAGACACAGTATTGAATATATGTGGACACACTATAACACACAGACACTATCTCATCTCCTCTGTCACGTGCTTGGCTGGACTGTAATGTAATATGTCTATGCCTCTTAATCCAGATCTGATATTTCCCAACAGGATCATGGGTTTCAAGCCTATGCCCAAGCTAGGGTATAGATCAGTGGTTCTCACCAATTACCACCTATGAAAATGTGCCTTTTTGCACCAGTAGAGCTATGATAAAACTGTATTAGGATTTAACTTGGTCTACAATGGGCTAAACCAGGAGTAATCTAGTTTCCAAGAAGTAGTAACCCCACCCCTTTGTCTCGTGTATGTTCAAAATGTGTGAGTACCTTACCTACTGCCTACCTACTCACTGTACTAGCAGCACATTGTCAGTTATCACAATAATCAACTTCTTTCCAAATGTGAAATCAAGTAACCCTCGGTGAGTCCCTATACCACTGATTGACAGGATGAGCTGATATGGATCCTTTGAGTCGATACCAATATCTGACCTGCTGCTTAAAGGGGAAGGTTTGAAGCTAAAGTCCATCGCTAGAGGTGGTCGAATACTGTCAGAAGCCAAAAAATGCCACAGATCAGTGTTGCCTCAGCCGTGGCAGTGAGTCTGTCAAAGCAACAAGCTAGCGTAGTGAATTGGGCAGATTCTTCCACGTAAAACACCAATTTGCTTCACACTGAATAAGATAAACACCACTTTCTAACCCATTTTACAACAGCCACAAGTCTAACAAACAAAACACTCTGCCTGGTTCACTCATTAGTGTCTGGAAACGTTATAAAACAGCTTTATAAGCAGCCTTAGCCTTACCTTTGTCGATTTCCCACTGCGCGGGCGAAAGCCCAAAAGTCTCAATTGCCAATATTGTTTCTAATCCCATTTATTTATGAGTGAATTATATTTTTTGAAAAACACTAAAATAATACATTCCCGATCCATTGTCTTTCAACAACTTTCATTTTCTATTGTTCTTCATCATCAGTAGTCAATCCTCACTTGTTGCTTCTGGCAGCTCTGAGCGGCTCACCGCCGCTGGAGTCGGCAATCGAGTATTTTGGGCTTTTGCATGCGCAGAGGGAAATCAATAAGCTAATGCTAAAGCTGCTTATAAAGTTGTTTTATAACGTTTCCAGACACTAATGAGCGTTTTGTTTGTTAGACTCGTGGCTGTTGTAAGATGGGCTAGAAAGTGGTGTTAAGCCTCTTCTATGGAAATTGCCGTTTTATGTGAAAGTTAAGAACTTGCCCCATCACGACACTAGTTTGTTGCCTGTGCTGTTTTTGGCTTCTGACAGTATTCGACCACCTCTAGCAAAGGACTTCAAACATGCCGGTGTTCCCCTTTAAGCTGAAGTAAGATAATCACTAATTAATTTTCACTTTCACAAAATACTAAAAACTAAATATATTTATGTGGAAAATGAAATAATTTGTTTCATATTTGTGTAAAAATACAGCCATAAAATGCTCTTTTATTTCCATATTTATCACTAGCTTGTTCAAAAAGGACACTCAAAGAATGGGGCAGTGCAAAAAAATATCAATAATGAATATTGACAAATCTGCATCTATATTGACCAGTAACAATGCTGGTACTGATATAACGCCCATTTCTAACACAGACTGATTCCCAGTTATAGCAATAGCCTGAATGTCCCTCCTGCTCTTCACCTTCACCCCCCAGTCAAATCAACCTGCAAAAAATAATGTAAACCACTGGTCCAGCTCATTCCCAAAGCCAAAATCAAGACATTGCATTTAACTTGTAACTTTCATTACAGACATACAAACCCAACACAAAACACACATCAAAATTAAACTTGCCTTACACCACCGTATACAGTACATCTGATCTGATCTCATTTTCGATCTTTAATAAATTCCACACACGCTGTCTTACAAGCCTCCTCCATCCATACATGCTGCTCTTCCTCGATGAGACTGGCTGCAGACACTTATTGCTCAGAGAGTTCTAACACCTCTTTGACACGGAGGTTGCGATCTTTCCTCACCTCGTTGCCCTTCCGCTTTCCCCTCCTGCTTTTTCTCTTGAAATTAAAAGCCGGATTTGATGTCAATTTTACTGTCAATTTATTCTGCCCGTCTGGCCCTGAAATATTTATAGCAAGGAAGGTTGAGTCTGCTTAAGCATTCAAAGCTCTTCACTACCGCGCCCAGCTGGTGTTAAAACAACTCAATGAGGAGGAAGACTAGCGGGTGTAATGACTACATCTGATAAAGGCGGAGAGATGATCTAAATAAGATATGAGCGGATTAGGTCCAAGGGAATGACCTGTTGAATCATGGATAGGTTATTAAAAAGGTAGACCACAGCAAGAAAATGGGATTCTTATGTGCAATGCCAATGGTAATATGACACTGAAAGTATCGGTATCGCGGTGTTGGTTAGCGTAATAATCAATATCATGATCAAATAGAGATTTCACAGCAACCCTAAAGTTACTGTGTGTTAATTAAAACTTAAATATTTACAAATAAAGGTCCCATTTTAAGCTATTTTTAAATTTATTTTCTTATCTATAATGTTGTTTCTTCATCAGAAACAAACCCAGGGTTGCTCCACTGTGTTTTTAAACTCCATATACATTTACTAGAATCACTTGGATAATTTCAGGCCTGTAATCTCACAATCTTTATTAAAATTGAAGGTAAAATGGAGCTGTTAACTTGAAAACTAAAGGAAACTACCACTTCATGGCATCGCAAAGTGGAACAGAGCACTTTAAGATTTGGAGATGTAGGCAGATTAAAAATAAATGGTTACTTAACTCCACATGAGCATTATAACATGGTTAAAAGCTCACATGAGTCAGTTCTGCATAATAAAGGACCTTTAACAGATCATTATAACTAATAATATATAATTAATGTGCTCAAAAGTATATTAAAGGATCACAAAAATAAACATGATCAATGTGGTGCAGTTTTAGTGAGCACATAGACAATATTGAACCATTGCTAACAAGCCCACACAACAAACGCACAACAAATATCTTATCAGTTATGTTTCTTCCCCGATGATATCGCATTGCATCGGTGTCCTTGGCGCGCCCTGTTCATTGCCACAAGTGGATACATGACAATGCAAATCTGCCGTGTTTACAAGGTTCATACTTGTCAAATTGCAAAAGGTCAAGTCCAGTGCTTCTGCGTGCGCTGATCTAATCTGTAAACATCAATTGCACCACGATGGCATACAACAGGGCCCTTGACAACAGAAGAGATTGGGGGGTAGAGTGTGTGATTCAACAGGCACTGGTGAGATAACTGTGAATGTATGAGATATGTTTGATTTTATTTAAGATTTACTTTGTGATAATCTGCCAAAATCATAATGGATTATATGTCAACAAGCTCCTAATTGCTGTGAATCTGAATAGTGCACTCAATTTTATGCCAAATAATTTAATCACGCTGCATCTCTTAAAGTGAGTAATAAAATGAAGGTTTGTCAATTCATACTGAAAATAAAAAAGTTGTTATTTTAATTTTATTGATATAATTATATTGTGTTAAAAGAAGTTGTAATCTGTGCAACATGACTCAAGCAGCTGGAAGACCGAAGTTCACTGCCGCGGTCTACACCACCGCTTCTCCAGAGTTCACCTGCTCCTCAGCCTTTATCACCACCTTATCCAAAAAATGTAGTTAATATGATTAACTTAGGTTCAGCACCGCCCTCGCCTCCTTTCCAGCAAATCACAGCTCACTTCTACCACACCTCAATTTCCCAGAAGCCTATTAGTAGCAGCCTATCCCAGCAACCCAGTTCGTCCAGAGTAACTCGACCCCACCCTCCCAACCCCGATCTGTTCACTTCCAGACAAAAGACGCCTACGAGGGGGGTCCCGTTCCTGCTGGGCCATGTGAAGATTGAGACTGAACCCCCACCCCGAGTCTCAACCGAGCCGATCCGCCTCTTCTCAATATAATAAATGCTTTTCTCTTCGCACATGTGTTGTTGGTGTGGTCCTTGCTAGTGAAGCTTCTTCATTTGTGGTCAGATTGCTGGTGGACTCTGCCTTATATCTGTCTAAAGGGAAGAACTGACTACACGGAAACTAACACACCTTGTTTAAAGTTTCTGTCTGTTAGGTAGGTCTACTGAATGAAATGACTTATAGTAATGCTCGACGGAACAAGGTATAGTATAGCGTCATACTTTACTTTCATTACATGCATTAGTTGGGGTGGGAGGAGGCACAATTTCCACAAGAAATTAAGTTTACGAGAACGAGACAAGTTCACATTTTGAAACAATTTTTGCAGTTTTATCTTAACATTTTTATTGTATATTTTTGTCGTAGTAGTAAATCTGCTTTCTTGAACCACAGCTCCTCAAGAGATTTAATTTGCTAATCCTTAAAGGTGCACTGTGTAACTTTTCTAGTGGAAGGTTTGGCGCATTCTTGTCTCCATGGAGATAATAATTTTCCCTTGATTATTCCACTGTATGAAAATAACCTCAGTAATCACAATTGAGACAGGATAATGAGCAGATCTATGGAGAAGCAAGTCTGCACATGATAAGAATTCATGTTTTTTGGGGTATTTTTGAGCTATAAAAGAACTGTAATTGAACAAATGCAAGGGAGAAATAACACCTCCATGGGGACAAGTAAATAAGTACCTGCCTTAGAAGTGACATAGTGCACCTTTAACTCTTTTTGTCCAATCTAGATGTAACTAAATGAGCAAAATATCTCACAAAGATATCGCACAGAAACTTGTGGCAATTTTGTCGCATCCCTATGTATTGATCTATTGCAATTTTGCCCTCTGCTACTTAATTAGTCAAATCAGTGCAAAAATCTATATGGTTTTACAACATGTGTACTAATGGGAATCCCTTATTATAGAAAACATGCAGGTTTAATCAATATTCAAACACCTTCCTATGAATAACACTTCTAAATTAGGAATCCCCTGTGTTGCATTAAGTGCCTTGTCATGAATACAACCTGCAGGCTCTCTACCCTTAACATAAGCATAATGGAAACACTTTATATGCACTACTAAACTACTTTATTGCTCACCTTATTAACACATACAGAGCAGGAATTAATAGCATTGTGCCACATTTGCTATGCATTATGTTGCCTTATGTTATGATTTGCTATTCCCTGTTCCCCTGTATCATTTACTATACCAAACAACAACATTGTATAAAACTCTCATTTTCAAGCATAGATATGCTGTATTCAAAGGCTCAAGTCAAAATGTTAGAATGTTGTTACCTCATCAAAAACATACCTGGAGTTCAGTTTTGTTTCATTTACATATGTATGAGTAACCCTTTATTATTAATCTGTCTTTTGGTCGGTAGATATAGGAAATTCCAGGGCAGAAATCATCCAAATGTTTCTAGTGAAGGTGCATGGAGTTTTAAAAAACATAGTATAACAAAAGGTATTAAAACATGGCATCACAAGGTGGAACAAAGTGTTTTCTGTTTGAGAGATGAACTAAATAAGCAGGATTTGTGTGTTAAACATGTGTGAATGAAACAAAACACAAGTCCAGGTATGTTTTTGATGAGGAAACTAGATTAATCAGAAAACACTGTGAAAGTCTTTTTTCTCCCCTGGTGTTTTATTGCTAAAATATGCTAAAAAAACACACACAAAAAAACATGAATTCTTACAGTAAGGACAGTCATCATCAATATTGGACCTCATCTCCATCCATCAAAAATTAACCCAGTTTAGTGTTATAAATCTTGCCGGTACAGCATCTACTACTACTACAAGTGCTACCACGACTACTGATTGTACTACTTACAGCAACTACTACTACAACTAATATTACTACTTTGAATACTATGACCTAAACATTTTCTGTCATTCTCTATCACTGCATATATTAGGAGCAGTTTGCCTTTTGCTTCAACATGACCTGAACTCAAGGAAGCTCTGCCACGGTCTCCACAACTGATATTCTTTACATTTGATGACAGCAGGTTAAAAACACATTGCAAAAACAGTGTATCTGCTTAAATCTCCATTGTGCTGCGGGCCCGTAAGAGCTGGAAATATTCCAGTTAATGCACGCGGTTGGAGCGGAGCAGTAATCATGACGCTTGCAAATGGACGTCCTGTTGGTTTCCCTGTGATGTGCCGCACAGTCTTTGAAATGTCAATGGAATCTGGCGTCTTAATGCAGGACTCCACCGGCCCACAGAGCCTTGTAATAAGGAACAAGCTGGGAAGTAAGTCCACCAATGAGCATGACAATCAGGCATTCTTTGTAGAGCAGTCAGAAATCCCAGTATATTACACAAGTGGCCAGAGTGCACCTGCTGATCTTATAGTATAGGCTCATAATGGATGTCAGACATTTGACACTGTAAGCTAATGGGGTCTGCTTTTGAATGGACTAACTTTAAAAGAAGCAGAGAATAGATAGACCCAAATTGCCACCCATTAAGCATGCAAGAAACACGAATATAACAGCAGTGATCATTTGATATATGCCAAATTGTTTCAGAGTGGACATTTTTAAAGCTAAAAGCATCACCGTGGCACTTCTGGCTCAATGGGGATCTCATTTATTTCAATTAGCTTCTTTTGTTTTACGCCTTAAATATGACATAAAGTCGGTTCTCATTTGTGTAAAATGTTCAGTGTTCATGTGCACCAACAAGTCAACACTGCACCGATTCTCCGGGGGGGGGCTTTAAAATGGCTTTGTAGTCAGTATTGAACTTATTTTCTGTCAAGAGCCCATGCAAAGTAATACAACCCAAATGATTATGGTGGCATGCATGGAAACTTCCAGAATAATAATAAAACTATTGAAGATGGATGGCCAAGGGGTCTGGTTACAGCACACATTGAAATATAACAGCATTGATCAGTTATATATATGATATATGCCAAACTGTTTTAAAGCTGACATTTTTCAAGTTATATATATGCATACCTATAGACTTTTAAAGGTGGTTGGCTAAGGGGGCAAGAAACAAAACAAAACTCAAATACAAAAGCTTTTTTTAGATCCTATTTTCACATATTGAAATGATCGCCATCTGATTATTTCACCATTACATTTCTATAACACTTCATAAATCCAAGAAGGAAAATGTAGCGGCTTGATGGGTGTCAACGCAAAATAATGTGTTTTATGTAGTGGCGTGTTCCAACAGGTTTTCATTAAGTAGCAACTCTATTTTCCACATTTTATTTTCTTTTAGTTGACATGTTATAGTTCAGGTGGCATCACAAGATTTAAAAATACCAATATATTTAAACTGAGCTAAAGGACGGGTTATTCTGTAGTAAAATTTGTCAGTTTGATGATTTGTTGAGCTGATAATGGTTGATAATTCCTGGGCCTACCAGCGTTAAACACAAACTGGCACAAAGTTAAATGTCTTCTCTGTCTCTGTCAGTATAACAAAGTCCAAAGACGTGATTGTTGTCAGTCGAACGCAAGTCCTAAAACTAATATAGCAAGTGGAGCCAATTCCCAACAAATAAGGATATGCTTCAATGTGTATCCATCCTAAGTAGTGGATATTTTATTTTTAAAAAATGTGAATCTCCGAACAGTATCGTCAAATTATAGAAAACGTGAACGCAACACATCTCTGCAATTTGCTATCCAACATGTCCACATCCCAGAAGTCAACCGCAAAGTTCACGATTTGCCTTTTAGAACGTGGCCAAGTAAACAAGGGGAGGCTAATAGATAAAGGGACAGTGGGGAGGAGATGGAGAGCCGGGGCAGGGACAGGAGGTACAGCATTGATCACATTCTTTGAGCATAAGACCAGTGGCCCGGCAGCGTGACACACTACAGCTGCATTCAATAGCCTTATCATTACCACAGCACAAACCCATTCACGGGGTCAGCCCATTTGGCCCTGGCTCCACTGTTTGCATTGTGTGAGGGTGAGGAGCTGAAACGGCGGCGGTGTGCATACGCAGGGAGGGAAAGAGTCGAGAAGGGAGAGGAGAGGAGGAGGGAGGGGTGGGGGTGGGGGGTTGAATTTTCGATTCCTTAAGCCAATGAATCCCATTAAAAGACCACTTACAGCACATTTCTTTGTTCAGAACTCCAGCGGCTTAATGAAGTGTCCGAAGAGTGGAAGGAGAAGTTAAAAGAAGATGGTATCCGCTGAGGAGCATAGGTGAAGCTTTAGCTGCGAGATAATGGATAGCGCCAAATGGAGGTTGCTAAACAAAGTTAGCAGTACACAAAGAGATGAATACCCCTTTGAATGTTGGAATTACATTTGTGAAAGTGGCAGTAATATGTTTTAGTGGTGCTTTTTTTTTTTCACTGTCTCAAATGATAATGAAAATGATTTGTAAAGAAATTAGTACAAGGTCGAGGCTGTTGTAGAGAACTGTTTTCATTATTGCTGTGCAGGTTAAACTACTCCTTTCAGTAAAATTTGTTTACATCATTATATTTAAGATATTATTAAAAATCTAGCCTCGTTTTCAATGGTTTGGCCATTTTCACAACGTTTATAATTTCACTTCCCGGTTGGACGTACATAGAGGTAAATCCAAAAGTGTACTTAACACCTACACCATTAACAAGGGCCAAAACTCATCTAAATTACAGGTTGAAACAGACACTTTCGCTCATTTAACTCATAACCGCTAGTCTTTCTGTATTGTTGCTAATTTATACCTTTTACATCCAACAAGTCCTTTCTGAAATCCATGTATGACATCCTTTGTTCCACGGAGCGTGCCTGTTCACAGCCCACACCACAGCTCATTAACATGTATGCATCTGTGCAAATGTGATGGCAGACAAACATGTGACAAAGACGTGGAAAAACAGCTGCTCCGTAACCCACCCCTCCACAAACATACGCAGTAGAGGTGCCAGTTTGCTGTCACTCATTAGGCACTAATCATTTGCAAATCCACTTGCCTTGCAGCGAATACATCTTACTGTATTTTCCCTGTCAATTATTTCCCCCTCCTTGCTGTAGTCTGACACAGAGCACGTTTTTGACTTGCACAAAAGCTCCCCTACTGTGCCAAATGACAAAAAGATCTCTCGCTCGGATCACTTTATCTTACTCTTGATTGCCAGATAATTATCGGTTAATTATTTAGAACCTTAAATTAATTTGCTAAAAATAGTCACTGGTTCTGCGTTGCCCATGGAAACGGCTCCATTATTCCTCGCTCTCCGGCGCTCCCCATTTCTGACAGCTACTTATGCCACTCAGGCCTGACGGTAATCGAATAAAAAAATGAATATTGGCCTGCTGTATTTAAAACAACCCAGTCCAGCCAAATCATTTTCCCCTCACCATTTAAATGTATTTCAATTCTGTCATCATAACACTGGTGCTTTCAGCATTCACTAACTTTTGAATGACAGCTGTAGCTCAGTTGGTAAAGATTAGTTTAACCTCGAACAAAAAAGTCTGCAGTTAAATCATATGGTATAACACGCTGTTGTGTCCTTGGGAAAAACGCTTCTCTCACATTGCCAATTCAGATGGATTAGTGGTGTTATATGAATCTCTTTACGTCCTTGTGCATTACCACCACTATTACCGCTACTACTGCGATATCACTGTTAATGTTATCACTATTGTTACCTCATCCTTCAACTAGTCCTTCCAGAAAAGTTAGAGCAGAAGAAAAAGTGAAAAAAAATTCATGCATTGATCATCTTCGTTGTCCTTTGTACTATTCTTGAGTTGCAATTTAAAGATGTTCAGTTACATATAATATAATAAGAATATACATCATTTTATTACAATTTATAGCACAATATAACTGGTTATGATTCTCAAAGTGACCTCATTCCGGACATGTTGTTTTACATTTACTTTAAGTCTGGTTTTCTTTTCTAAATTAACTCCTTATCTTAAAGGATAACTTTTACACCCTATTTACGAAGCACTGTTCAAGTTCATCTTACAATTAAGTTAATTTATGCATGCCCATTACTACCACCGAGATACTGTGAAACATTTAGAAGTTTTAATGTCTATGGTGCAAAACACTATCTGGAGAAGGAAAAGCAGTATTGATCGTGCCTCCACTGCCCACCTGATTGTAACTCCTCCCTAAATAACTTCCCACTGAATGTTTACTGCCCACTAACAAGCCTTAGCTGGAGTAAAAACTGTCCTTTTCAAGGTAGAAAATTAGCGTCACAGAGGCTATGTCATATGTTAGCATACAGTGTCCTTTCGAGAATTCAGAGAGGGCACAATTAGCTTGACTGTTTGATGTGCTTCGGCGAGGGCGAGGGCTGACGGGCCTACCTTGCCTCCCCATCGCGCAACCTTTTATAAAATCAATGCCACCACTAAACAGAACTCTCCCCTGTGGAGCCGGGCCCCTGTTACCGCCTCCTTCCTTTTTGCAGCGCTGAGCAGGAAAAACACAGACAAACAGATAAATTAGAGCCTCCTCGCCTGACCTCCTCTCTCGTCCTCTGTCCGAACGCTCTGTGAAGTGACGACGCACCTGTCAGAGATATTACAACAAAAAGAACAAAAATAATACTCACTTTTTTTTCTTCCTAGCCAATTATAATCTCTTGTCTCTGCAAAGAACCAAGCTTGTTATACGTTTGATTGGCCGTCGATATAGGTGGTACAACAAAAACGCCTTTTTCGTGGTAGCTTCTATGAATAGCGTCGAAACAGAGATAGAGAAAACATTTGCTAACGCTACTTTGACACATAAATTGCTCGCAGTAGAAAATACAAGATGTGTATTGTCACAACTAAAAGGGATAGAAAAGGTGCAGGGAAGTGTGCTGTCAGCAAAAGCAAATAGATATTAGACTTATTGCGTCTGCTTCACCTCTACGGCTGCTGTGGTGCCTTGGAGGTGAAGCTTTTATAGACTTGTTGTCTGGGTGTATGCTTTGGGCTCCTGCAGAGAGCTGACAGAAGCCATGGTGTTGACTAATGTGTTTTCTGCCAACTAAGTGACACAGTTAGGATCAATGGGCCGCCTCTACACTAAGTTTTGAATAGCGTTATAGCAGCATTTGTTTCTCCTGCTTTTCGCAGATATAGATGATGTACTTATAGATAGTGATAAATTTACCTTTGGGCAAATAAAATACTAACTGAAATATTGTCCTTGATTTTAGATAAACTGTTCAATCAGCATTTAGAACATTTAATTACCTAAATTATTTTAAATTTTAAACTTGAATAATAAAATATAGTATTAGAGAGGCAAAATAGGGACCATAAGATTAAGTAAATTGTAGTAATATGTCTATAAATGTCAACCTTCAAGTCACTCAAAGCACTTTACATTAAGAAACCATTCACCCATTTATGCACACATTCATACACCAGTGCCACTGGAATCACACCACCAACCTGTGTGTAATCACTACTGTAGGCTAAGTTGGTTTATGGCAATCAAGGTATTAGGACTGTACAGAAGAGACCAGGTTGTTTATGGAGCTTGCATATGAATGACAAAACAAAGGTTTATATTTAGTCACTAAGACATATTTGTAATAAATTCTCAAAAAAAAAAAAGTATGCAGTAAAGCAAGTAAAGAGAAAACAATTATTTAATTAAACAAGAATAAATTAAATAATAACCAAAGAGCCCCAAATAATATATAAATAAAAATAGTTCATTGATTGGTCCAGTATTTTGACCTTAAGAGAGTTCAGTTTTGATAAAGTTTTGTAACTTTGTAACTCAGTGGTTCTGGCCGCTCTACCAATGATGTTTATGTTGAGAGAGGGATTTGAACTGCTAACCTTTGGATCAATGGACAAATGGTCTACCAACTGATCTACTGACACCTCATTTTACTGTTTAATATGCTTTTAGATGACTACAGGACAAATAGGGGATTACATGGTCAAAAATATGTGTCATAATTATTCATCAAAAATGGTGCAATGTTGCGTTTAGGTAGCAGCAGGTTAGAGCGGTTCACAAATGTAGTTAAGCTCACTTCTACCACACCTCAATTTCCCAGAAGCCTATTTGTAGCAGCCTATCCTGGAAACCCAGTTTGTCCTGAATAACTCGACCCCACCCTCCCAACCCATATCTGTTCGCTTCCAGACATAAGACGCCTACGAGGGGGGTCCCATTCCTGCTGGACCATGTGAAGATTGAGACTGAACCCCCACCCCGAGTCTCAACCCAGCCGACCCACCTCATCTCCCTATAATAAACTCTTTTCGCACATCCTCACTAGTGAACTGAGAGCGTGGAATAAGGCCTGGTATTAGAAAGTACATTTGGTATTAACTCCCCGCAATAAACACAGGTATGAATCTTGCATGCAGCCGGCAGCACTATCACTGTACTCATCTGACAGTCTGTTGGTCTAATTTGCATCAAATTACAGGCCCACGGAGGTAAACTCTCCTTAATGGGTAGAATCAGCCTCTGCAGGTGGCTTGGGAGAAAAGACGTGCCGGGGACAGCAAAGCGTTCTGCCCTTTGAAATACCGACTGCTGATTGGCTCCGTGCTGGTGGAGGGGCCATACATTTGAACGAAGGAGATTTCATTTGTGGCCACTCAATCTCCCTGTGTTGACATTAACAGCACCATTCCTGCGCATTAACCTAGAAATTTTCTTCATTAGAGGAAAGACTGTTTTCTGTCATAGCAAGCCTCTGAGAGATAAGTGTTCATGTGAGGGTGCTAACCGATGCTACTCTTTTTATTAAGGGCCACATAGGATTGGCTGAGTCGTGGTTTGATGGTAATATTGAGCAGGAGAAGAATCTATATCAGTCATTAAAATGCAAATGTGTTTACCAGGCCCAGCTTTGATGCGGTGCTAATAACAAGCAGTGGGGGAACAATAATGAATCAAAGTTGTGTAGCCACCAATCGAACGCACGCCAACGCCATGTAATGAAACACGAGCTGAAATAAGAGCTCCGCCGACAGTCAATACAAAATCCTGCCATTATCTGACAACGTGAAACCGAGAGTTACACAGCACAGGGCAACGCTGGCATAAATCCAAGGCTGCATTTCCAAGGATATTTACAATTTGTGTCCGAAATGAGAACTGTTGCAGGTGAGGCGCTCTGTGAATAAACATGGCTGACACTAGTGCAGCTGTGTGAGAATGTTAATTTAAGGCAGCTGGCAAAATGTTCCCAAAATGCAATTCCCAAGGAGCCCAGGTAACCGGCTTGGTATTGGTTCAGAATTGTGAATGATTGAATGCATTCGCAGAAGAGAAACACTCAGAGAGCAATGCTATGGTAATGAGTTTTATACTCAATATGTTCTGATTTAAGGACTTTTTCTGGGGTTACAAAAAAAAACTTCCTTGAACTTTAAGGTGCTTTATGTAACTTTTCCAGAGCCAATTTCATCACCGGCTTGTCTCCTTTGACATTTCTTGAAATGTTCCAAAGTATGGCTTTAAGCTTCTTTCTATCTCACCACCAGACCAACTCATATTCACTCATAATATTCAATTCATAATAACACAATTACATAACAGTATACTCCAAGGATGAGTTAAGTACCTTGCCCAAGGACACACAGATAATATATATTGATAGGAGCAACTCTAGGACCTATGGGCAAATGTAGCTCAGTTGGTAGAGTTTTCATCCTCTGATCCACATGTTGGAAGTGCGATTCCAGCTCCCGGATTAATGCTGTTGTTGTGTCCTTGGGCAAGACACTTAACCCACCTCGCCCCGAGTGTCTGAGTACACCGCTGTATGAATGCGTGTGTGAATGTGTGAGTGGTTCCTTATTGCAAAGCGCTTTGACAATATGCGATCAAAATCATAACTTACTGAAGTGCTATACATCTGTCTAAGACTAAGTAAATCCTCCTCTCAAACCCAGACACACAGCCTATAGTGGACTGCACACTGACTCAGCACCACCCGTGTACTATACATCAGCTCTATGCTTGCAGCAATTCTTTGTTTTTCCTCATCTGTCAATAATATTTTAAAGTCAAGTTTTGGGAACAGACCTCATTCCCCTATGATGGCCCATTAAGCCCCTAATTGACTGCAATATTCTACATTCCCTAATGGTTAGTGGTTTGAAAATGTGGATGAGGATTGAGAAACTACCCAGTAAAATAACTAAAATAACTTTAGTTTAAGTTTTAAAAAAGTGTGCAAATATATTTAAGAGCAGGTAATTATGAAGGTCATTTTCTTATAATTAGTCAGCTAAACACTGTATGCCTTCTGCTTCTTGTTTATTTAGGGCTTTAAAAATAAGTAGTAATAGTAATTTAGCTTTGGGCATAAAAATGTCACCTTGAAATGATGCATTAATTGCAAGATAGCGTCATAAGAAAAAAAAAAACTTTTGGCAGCGTGATATTTTTGGCAATACTGGCTCCGCCTTTTACGCAATAGCACCGATATTGAGCTCAAATTGAGGCTCCCATCTGAAGAAGAAATAAACTGCAAAATAAAAATAGTGCCTGTCTCTGGAGTGAACGGTGAGAGGCACTCCACGAAGCACATTCACAAGCTCTGCCTCTCTAGAATCCTGAAAAAAATTACCCCACCTTTTTTTTTTAAACACTTAGTCAATGCGAGGTACGAGAGAGTGGGATGAGGCAGGAGGCGAGTGAGCGAGACGGTGGAGGGAGTGAGAAATCAAAAGAGAGGGCTTTCGCAAATTGTATCATCTCGGTGAAAGCGCCAGAAAGATCGAGATGAGTATTTAAAACTAATCTCCGATGTGCACCTTGAGAGGCAGACTGACTTTCTCGCGGCACTGACAAGCTTCTTCCTGTGATCTGCAAGGGTGACAAAGGCACTGGGAGAAAAGATTACATGCTGTATTTACTGTTTCCCTGCTTTGACATGGTACTGCTGCCAAGTGCAAATCTCCGCTGGTAATCGACTTCATGAATGAGGGACACTTCAGACTGAAACGCACCATCGTAGGGGTGGGCGATATAAGTTTTTTGTGTTATCTCGATATTCAGACGATATTTTAACTATGCGGCGCGTAAAGGGCCTGCTTCAGTCCCCTGCCCCATGTATTTTAGCGTAATATGTCTTGCCATAGTACAAAAAGTCAGCTGTGTACTGTCTGCATCTCCCCTTTAATGTATGAGAATCAGGAAATGTGTGGTTTGCATGCTAGTTATCGTTAGCATTATAATGATGGCAAAACTCTGCAAACCATTTAAAATTAACTATACCTGTTTTTCCCATTTTAAAGAAAGTAAACATACGAGTAAGGGTTATGGGGTAAACTATGTGTTCTTTATGCTTTATTGAAACTAACTAAAATGTAGTTATTTTAAACAAGGCAGGAATTGCAGTTAGGAATGTTTTAACTGCTCGCGGAAAGCTATGAAATGCAAATTAAAGCTCATCTTGAAATGAAGATGAATATTCATATTAGGGCTTGCATCGTGCAGGAACATTTGATACTGCACTGTTTCTGAAGGAATCTAATAAGCTTAAAGGTAAGTATAGGGCTTAGTATTCATTTGTGGATATAGATATAGAAGCCCATTCTGTACATAGTTCACTTGTAATATGATAAGGAGATATTGTTCAGGGGATTAGGTTATCTCCCCAGAGATCTATTAGTGTATAAGTCGTACCGGCTGTCTTCTGAATCATTACCGTATTGTAGTTCAGTGATTTGCCTGCGCGGTGACCATATACACACGAGATGCACTGAAGCAAGTCAATATCGCTGCGAGAACTACTCTACAACATTGGCTGATCTAGAAAAGCCCTCACTAATCATTAGTTAGATCTCCAACTTGGATCAGAAAAAGGTAGGAAACGGATCATGTGCCGGTTGTAAATTGTGGGGTAATGGCTAATTAAATAACGGGGAACTAACTAATTCTTCAAGAGGAGCGTCAGTCGAGCTGGCTCCAGTAGAGTGCTTTGTGGCTATTAGTGCGACAGCCCAAATGGACCAATGGAAATAGAAAAGCCATAATAGGCCTGATCCAGCACTGGACGCCAAAAGCCTGATGTTATCATTGACGTGCTGCTGTGTAGTTAGACTTAGATGGAGTTCAGGCTGGTCGAGAGTCTTCAAGTGTCACTACAGACGCAAAAGCAATGAATGTTATCAAATGTCTTCAGGTGGACATGTTATGCATTCTTGCATTATTTCGATCACCTTGGGAGTAGTGTTTCACATCTAACTTAAAAAGTACTACTTTAAAAACTACACTTTTGTTTCCAGTGCAACATTTAAACATTGTAGCGCCCCCTGCTGTCACAGTGAGAATGGACCAAGACAAATAAATAAATCAAGCCTATAGTCAACGTGACTGCTATACTAACAGAGCCATGTGTTTGTTGTGAAAACAATTAGACTGCAAAAATGTGCAGGATGTTTTTGGGGCTTCTGCTCTGAAAACTATCCAGGGAAAAGCATGAATGAAGCAAAATACAGCTCCAGGTACGTTTTAGTGTGGAAGCGATATTATAATTGTGGCTGGCCTTGGCCCAGCGGGAACTAAGGATGGAAATTATCTTTGGCTACAGTCATGCATATTTACAGGTATATGTCTTTTGCAATTTCTTGCATTTAATATGCATTGTCCCTTTAATAAATAAATGCAAATATAAAATACAGATAATAAGTATGCATGGTGTGTGTCCAATACAATAGCTCTAAGGTACTTCACTGCGGCTTTAAGCACTGACTTTACTGTTTAAATGAAGACCACAGGGTATTTTTCTCTGATTCTTATATCATTATACTTATATTATGTATAGGTTGTGTGTATAGGAACTCTATTTAAGTTTAACCTGTCCACTAGAAAAAGTATTACTCAATTCAATAAAATTCTCTGTACATGGCAGCAAAAGAATGAGATTTTTTGGTTGTTTTGTTTTTGGACTATTCAGGAATAGAGTCTGACCACTACACATTCCTGTCAGACTCCACATCTCAAAACAGCAGTTTCAACAGCGGTATTTAACACATGACAAAAGCAACAACAAACTGGACAGTGTGTCTGTGCAGAGCCTAAGGGTTGGACAGGTGAAATTCAATCCCCTTTTTTCCACTACCTGTTAGAAATCTATTAGGGGCCAATAAGGATGCTGAAGGGAGAAGGTTTGAGATATTTCAGGTC
Source organism: Odontamblyopus lacepedii (assembly GCA_034769755.1). Lineage (NCBI taxonomy): Eukaryota > Metazoa > Chordata > Actinopteri > Gobiiformes > Gobiidae > Odontamblyopus > Odontamblyopus lacepedii. The sequence goes on along the minus strand of CM068355.1, from coordinate 12,612,151 downwards.
AGACTCGGAGGTTAATTGTCAAGCCGTCCGTCTGGACTGTGAAGGGATCACCGTGTGAAACCAATCCCGAAGGCAGGGGATGAACGGCAAGCACGGACGGCATAGGGGAGATTAGAGCTCGCTATGGGAGTGGTAGAAAGAGAGCTATCAAGGGAAACGTGAGAAAAAAAGAGTAACATGAACCCATAGACCTTCAAATCAACACTTTCATAGAATCCCTGATGCTAAGTACCTTCAGACATACACTTAACGTGCTAGAAAGTAGTTATGTGTAGCCAACATACTCATTGATGAAGGCGCCGCGAGTGCTTAAGTGCGGGGTGTGGTTTTCACCTTTGTGTCAAGTACAAGCGGACCATAAATGCAAATAACTACCTAGCAGTATTTTACTTACTTGACAATGAGAATGGAAAATATTCCGCGGTCAAAGGTTTGAGACAACACCGCCCACACACCATCAATCTGGAGGCTCAAGGTAATTAAGGGAAAGCGTGTGAGTCAGGCTTAATCACGCACAAATCTCGAATAGGATCTACTACATGACATCAATTCTTACGGCGCAATCATAGGGGAATCCAAACAAAGGCACCGAAAAGGGCAGTGGGGTTGGATGGGAGATTGTTTACCGCATTGTGAATGAAGGTCAAATGAAATCACAGGATGCAGGTGACGGTGGGGTGGTGATAAATATTTGGCTGTCGGTTCACATGTATGGTCGAAAGACAAGGCACTCCTGCGGGCATTGCCCCACGACTCTCCGGGTGTCTCCCTGCCAGTCCCATTTCACACAACTTGTTCTGTATCTGCGACGCCAAACCACGCACACACTCAGGGGCTGGTAGTGCATAGATGTGCAGGGGTGCTTTTCTCTCGCCACACCAACACGTAGCCTGTGTCCCTCATCACCTTGCTCAGAGATAAATGAGCTCGCCACTGTCCTCAATCATTTTAATAATTCCAATAGAAATGACGAGCGCGTTGGGGGCAATCGCACTGGTGCCATACCTCAGAGCGGTCACGTGGTCACACACTCTGCATCAGCTGCTCTGCTACCGGATGAGTTATGCTGTACAGAAGGCTGTTTTGTGTATTTATTGAATACATATCTCAGTGTATAAAAATGGTCTACAGGTTAGGTTAGCCCCTATATCCACACAGGGAAATGTACATTTGACCCGTCCTTCCTCGGGACCCGTCTCAAGGTCTTGAGTTAGACTTGGTCGGAACGAGCTTAACTGGAGGATTTTACCTACTGTGGATATTTTGCTTTGATATATAAAGGAGTATACTGAGTCATAAAGTCACAAAATAATTCAATTCACCAACTAAGATATTAGCAATTATTATTTCTTAGTATTTTAATATAAAAAAATGTGATCTAGCGGAAAAGGCTTTAATCTCTGCTATTGGCATCAACTTGTAAAATACCATTTTCTGGGACTTGCACTGAAAATGTGTTTAAAAGTGGACTTAGCAAAAGCCTCATCTATGTAAACTGTAAGAGTAGACCAATAGAGCTCATGCATATTGAAGGCCGTTTCACAAGGAGCATCGTGACCTTGCTCATAGAGGCTTTTCGGATACGACCAATGGATGAGAGCAGCCCGAGGCGTGCTCACCCCCGCTGTACTATCCATCACAAACAGGCCCCCAGAGCTCCCTCAGCCCACAGTGCCCACAAAGATTGCAGTCACTCATTCAAATCGCTCCAGTTATTCTTTCCTTTGCTACATCACGTCTCGGCTCATCTCTGGAAACAATGTGAGGAGAGGCCAACTAAAATCCTGACGGTTTTCAATCACAGTGATGGCTGCCATGATGTGCTCCACAGTGCATGGGATTGTGCTAATGTATAAAACATGTACATACAAGCAGTGTGTTAGCGCTAGCATACAGCAGCCATGCACAAACATGTGCTAATCTCCAGCCGCACACTCCTCTAGCCCTCTGGACGTGTGCTTCACACCTGCAGTACTGTGACGTACAGACTCACAACCAGACACTAAACATGGACACTGTAACAGCCCCACAAGTGTGAAATCAACACATGCACATAGAGACAAAGAGAGGAAAGTAGTTTTACTGTGAAAACACTACTTCAGTATTATTTAAGACTACAGGACAATCCAACTTTATTTACCGTCGCACTTTTTTTTCAGGGTTTAGGTGATATATTATATTTTTTACACTGACAGCCCATAGACCAAATATATGAATCCTTTATGAATCAAAAATGAAAAAAAAAAAAAAAATCATCAATTTTTTCATTTTGGTTTTAGAGACAAATAATAAAGAAAAGAGTTGTTTTTTCGTTTTCTTATTTTTGGTTCTATATTGAAAAACGAACAAACGAATGATACACAGATTGTTCTCTACTGGGTTTTTATTACTATAACTTCCATAACTTGCTTTTCAAGATGAAATGTTGGTTCTTGGTCTCTGTTTTTATAAAATAAATTTCCCCCAAAAAGTGTGACTTACAGTCCGGTGCGACTTATACTTTTTTTTTTCTTCTTCATTGTGCATTTTTTGGCTGGTGCGACTTATACTCTGGTGCAACTTTTGGCCCGAAAAATATAATATAATGTTTGTGTCCCTAACATTATATGAAGATATTTGAAATTGTTCAGACAGAGCAGTGAAGAGTGAAGCCAAACCTACTCTATTGGAGGCTTAATAGTTTAGCAGTCATTATAATTTAAAGTACAGGGATGGCTTGGTGAATCCATAACCAAAAATTCTGCCAACCCTTACATTTATTTGTCTGTTATTTATCTGGCAATTGATAATGTATTTTCCTGGAAAAAGTACCTGTCTATTTTTAAACTGCACCAACAGTATTTGCATTGTAAGCACGCGTGTGTTACAAAACCCATATTAAAATGCACAAAGTGAGAATTTTCAATCACCTCCACAAAAACTTATAAATGAACCATTAGAGCAGGCAGACAGATAGGTCCTTTTAGGTTTCTGTGTTCTTTCAAGCAGATAGGAAGCTTCGAGCATCAAGGCAAAAAGCCCAGGGATCAACCATAAGTCTGCATCACAGGAAGTCAATTCAAGGTCAGCTTCTGGTTCAGGTAGCAGATGTGTCTCTCCCATCCCTGCTGCCTATGCTGTTGTGAGTGACAAGGCCGGGACACGCTCACAGAACACAGAGTGAGGGAGGAAAACGCAAAGCACAACAGACAGACGTGCGCCTTAATGACAACTAGCTATTTTTTATTTGAGCTGCACTTTTGCTTCAGCGAATAGCTTCTAGTGCCACATTTAGAGCTCTTACCTCACACTAAACACATTTACAGGACCACGTTTATGGAGCAGCGGGCGTCAACACTAACGCTGACACTTCTGGAGGTCAGCCTATCCGCCCAAGCTGCTAATTGAAGGTTAATTGTCAATAAATAGCATGTGTGAGCAAGACTGTTGTTTTGACTGGCCATATATTAGTCCTGTCTGTTATAGAGCCATAAAGGTTGCGGTGAACATTGCGCCTGTCGTGACATGGTAGACGGATTGCTGCTCTAATGCAATGGAATAGAGGTAATGAGAATATCAACATACAACATGAGCTAATGTGGGAGCGCGCGCATATATCAGGGGGAATTAGTGGCAGCTGCAAATACTGGGGCAGTGTACAGAGCAAACATGATCAGAGGAGGTTCGGATTATTCATTTTGAACAAACAAAATGTTAAATAGCTGCTGTGAAGAGTCCTGGCTTAAAGGGCCCATATTATGCTATTTTCTGAGCTGTGTTATAACGTTGTTTCCTCATCACAACCATGCCTGGAGTTGTGTTTTGTTTCATTCACACATGTTTAACACACAAATAATGCATATTTAGTAGGGCTGCATATCATTAAGAAGTTGCTGATACGATACATATCTCGATACAGTGCACTGTTGGTTCAGTGCGATATATTTCAAATCGATTTGATATGGTTCAGTAAAAAATAAGGCTAAATCATGGCTGTGATACTAAAGTCTTTGTTAAACCACTTCTTGTTCAAAGTTTGTTTGTTTTTTATGTGAAAATGACAAATACATACAAAACAACAACACCAACAGCAGCACACGACAACAGACAGCAGACAAAAAAGGTAGAGGAAAGACGAAAAAAAAAATCTAAAAAATAATAATGATCAAGGAGGGAAATTGTGCTATGTATGTGTGTGGGTGTGTATGTGTGTGTGTTTGGAAGTGTTTAGCGTTTGCTTCATCTCGTCATGTTTGTTACCATCATTATTGTCCTACCGTCTTTCCATTACCATTGTCACCATCCCGGTCAGCATACGGTGGTTAGTCCTCATCGCCTACACCACTTTCAAGTGGTAAATTTGAGTTTGGTTATAATAATAATCCCCCTCCCCATCCTTTCAGCAACCCTGCATTTACCCTGTGTTTTTTTTTTTTGTGTGTGTCTAAGGTGCATTAAAAGAAGGACTATGTGCAAGTGTCTACTTCGGACAGAGGTACTGTCTCAAGAAAACCGCTTCTTGCCTGTCCTTCTGTCTGAGTGTTAACTTGTTCAAAGTTAATATGAAACACACCCATTTAAATCATCAACACAGTGAAGATGTCAAATGTGTTGCATAAATGAGTTTCCTTCTTTGAAAAAGGCAACAAAACTGTAATGCGGTAACAAAATAATTTAGTAAAATACACTAAAAAATACTCGATATATTGATACAACAGTCCCCCATACCAATACTGTATCATCACATTAAACGATACAATATACTGACATTGCAATATTTTTGCACTCCCCTAATATTTAGGTTGAGTTCTTCTCTCAAACTGAAAACACTGTTCCACCTTGTGATGTCATGTGGTGATACAGGAAGAGCTCCACTGAGTTTTCCACTCACTCCATTCACCGTCACTAGAATCATTTGGATAATTTCAGTCCTGGAATTGGCCATTTTTACTGGACTAAAGGTAAAAGGAGCTGTTAACTTGAAAACTACCACTGCATGACATCATAAGGTGGAGCAGAGCATTTTGAGCTTTGAAGATGTAGACAGAATAATAATAAAGGGTTACTCAAACATGTGTGAATGAAACAAAACACAACTCCAGGTATGTTTTTGAGGAGGTAACAGCATTATAACATGATATGAAGCTCACAAGAGACAATGTTGTGTAATATAGGACCTTTAAACTCATATAATTACATTTCATCACAATCAGAATGCTTAAAATTACACATTTATAAACAAAATGGTTCAGTCCTAAAGGAAAGAATAAGCCCTTTTCAAAGTATCCATTGCTTTAGCGCGCTTCGAGTGGCTTCCTTATGCTTTGGAGAAGAAGCAATCAAGTAATGCATTATGGTGATTAGGCAATGATATTTCCTTATCGATCATGTTCTAAAGGGTTGCAGCAAATCTCTTAACCCCATTGAACATTTTTCCAATATGGTTTCGCAATTAAAAGGCATTTGTTCTCTAATTGGACGATTACAATGATAATACCATTATTAAACTCTGTGTAAACAACTGCACAATGGTTAACTAGCGAACCGCAGAAACGGTTAGGGTTATGGTGCAGGTTAAGGTGTTGATGGTGATTACTCGAACCCAGCTAATGACTGGGAGCATTGATTGTCTGAATTGATGAAAGAGTCAATAATTGCCTTGGTATTCTTATTGACCCGGGAGCACACGAACAATATTATGTGCTCTAGTTATCATTTGACCAGATAATCAACACAGAACATTTCTCAGCATGACACACAAGTACTGCAATGTTTGATTAATAATCAGAGCTTGGTGGTTACATTTTCTCAGCTACAACTTAAGTAACTTTTTAAAGAAATTATATATGTTTCTAGCAGCATACGTTTACTCCTATTTGACTGATATTTTCAGTGAAGTGAAGAACTCTTAAGCTGAGTATAGGTTTTTGTGACTCTTCACACTGTGAAAACGTGACAAACACTTTATGTTGAGAATATGAAAAGATTTGAACATTTGAATATCTTTCAGTTCTCCTTCAGATTTGATTTACTTTTTCAAATTGTGTGACTATCTTTTGAACAAAGCTGATTTTGTGTATTGTGTAATGTTTTGTCCTTCCAGTTACATAAACTTTAAATAGAAAATCAGATATTACCTCCTGACACTTACTCTAACTTGAATAGCACTTTTTCTTAATATTTTTACTCTTATTTACTTGGACCACTACTGTGTACTTTATACTAAATGAGTAATATTAAATGAACATTACTCTGTCGCTTATTTGTTGTACCCATGCAACTGAGTTTTTTGAATGACACAGAGTTGTTTCAATGAAGATAACAAAGGCAGGAACAGTGAGATAGAAAATGGTGTGGGTCTGGAAGGGGAGAGTAACAAACCTCTAAGAACATGTCATCAGCAAAGAATATCCCCCAAAAAGCTGAAATTCAACAGTGTGTTTTGACAATTCTGTCCCAGCCTTGAGTGGCAGAAAATGCCATCCAATCCACATTTGAGATGCGACAAGGAAAAACAAAGGCTGTCAGGAGGAGTTGGAGAGATGTCTGCTGAGAGCCACATGTGGTGAGAAACACAGGGAGAGAGAGCGACAGTCCCAGAGACACGCGTCACAGCGGGGTCCTCTGACAGCACACTGCCTCTGCACCATTCCCCTCTGTGTGATTGATGAGACTCATTTTGCCAATTAATGGAGAATCCCCTGTTGACTAGCATCAGATCGCTGTTTGTAACTGTTAGTGTTTCTGACTGTCACAGGCTCATTGTAATTAGAAATCTCGATCACCTCCAACTTTCTCATTTCTCAAGCTCACTGCACACTGACATGTACTGGAAATGGGCCAACATGCCACATTTGCAGTCCTGTGTTGAGGTAACCATCTGTATCCAATATACAGCAACACCATAAAGAACACAGACTTTACACAGTAAACGAATTATTAAAAAAATAAATAAAAGAACCAGATATTCTGTGTTAATAAAGACTGAACTGAACTGAATTTACTGCCCAGCTGCAGTAGCTCACTCAGGAAACAGTGGCTCAGTGGTTACAGCATTTAATCACTAACCTGAAGGACTGCAGTTTGGTCTCAGCTTCAACCAGGACACATTGTTGTATCACTGGGCAAGACACTTTAGCCACCTAGTGCAGAAGTAATTGAGTCAGGGCGTGACTGGAGGAGGTCAGCAGAGACAATAGTGAAGGTTAGCTGTAGCTGCAGAAGACTTACACTTACACTTTATTGATCCACAAGGAAAATTATTTGGAAATAGTAGCTCACACAATATAAAATAAGAACAAAGAGCCACAATATAAATGATAATAATAAATTCTAAATAAGTAGAAGTAGCTGATTGCCACAAGTGAATTAATATGATGCTATACAACCAAACTCATAAGCAGCCAGCCTCTTTAATAAAAGAAAAACACAATTTGAGTAACAGTGTAAACATCTTACAAAAATACTAATAAATCCACATCTTAAAATACATTCATAACTTTATGAATGAGTACGCTCTGAATATCAGCATAAATCGTATTTTACAATCAATTAGCAAACCCGGGGCAATTAGCCTACTTTATTTGCATAATGAAGCGTCTAATAGCTGCGTGGCGTGCGTGTGCAGTCAATAAGCTGGGCTAATGGTTGGCGTGCTTACGTACATGTGCGGGCAGTGGGAGAAATGGCCTGCGGTCATGCAGACACAATGATCTTTGGACCCTGTCAACGGAGAGGACGGATAGTCACCAGTGAGGCGGCACGGGAATCAATAGGAGGCAGCAGCAAGTATAGCAGAACAAGCCTGTGATCAGTGGACAGCATCAGCAAAAAGCAAGATAACATTAGTGTAGAGAAGAGTAAGTGTGAGGGCATTAGTTTGATTTACATTTCAGAGAGCTTTTCAACAGGCGCACACAGCAACTTTAGATAATGATACTCAGGACTTTTTATCAAGCAGCCTTTTGGGGAGCACTTATTTCCAACACATGGTACAACAAATGGTGCCACTAGAAATATACTGGTGTACACATGAATAAACGGCGGCCACTCTATGAAAGCCTGCGCCACTGCTATCTCTCTGATTTAAGAACGCTTCAAACGGCTAATTTTAAAGCCGCCTGCTGCAATAAATACACTGGAAAAATAGCTTTAGAGAAATTGCTTGTATTCATATCACTATATCACAACATGGAGGCTATACTATCCGAGCCTGGCTACTTACTTCAGCCTGTGCTATTAGAAGCGCTGTATCCTATTTTCTTATAAATGTGAAAAATGGGACTAGTTCAGTTTAAATGGGTTGCAGTGGTCCAAGTTACTCCTCAGTTATTTTATGCATTCAGAGCTCTTTTCTCAACTTTCGGAGTTAATAACAACTAAAATGCAAATTTTCAGACTACTTGTTTCTCCTACAATAGAACACATTATAATTAGATCTAGACAGTACACATCTGACTTATTTTGAGCTGGTTATACAATATATTTGTACTGGGCAAAGAAAAAATGTGCTCAATACATGGAAGAAAATTAGGTACAGACACCTTGTGATGACATGTAGTGCTACTTTACAAAATTAACAGCTTCCTTTTATCTTTTGCTCAGTAGAGATTGGTAATTCCAGGTTTGAAATGACCCAAATGGTTCAAGTGAAAGTGTATGGATTTTAGACTGCGTTTACACTGAAACGAATCACCGTTTCACCATATCACCGTATCGGAAACAATTTGAGACCACACACGTCGTGTCTGGATGGCCAGAAACGCTAGTCACATGACAGGGCTGGAGTCACGTCGCCACGACACGACGGTAGGCGGTAAAACAAGGAGTGGAGCACCATATCTGAAGTTGCTCTATTACTATGGAAGTTGCAGCAGCCAATTTTGAGCCAAGGAAGATGGCAAGTGCGGAAACAGCATTTTCGTGACCCGACGCTGTTTCGTGGTTGTCTTGGGTTTGTTTAAACTTTTCCGTAATAGCGTCACATGCCCAATGCCACGAACCCCGTGAATAAGGAAGGCGCAAGTCACAGTGACGCGGTCCAATAAGAACGGCAGCTAGAGCCCCGACGTCAGAGTATCAGCGTTTTCATGTGTTCACACAGCGCTGGTTCAGATCTGTACTCTGGCGAATACGTGTGAGCTGGCGTGTCCAGATTGCTCTGTCTCCGGACTTGTTTTCCATCGGATTAGTGCGGACGAATACTGCATCCGCAACGAAAACTACTCGAATACGAACTAGTGTGGACGGGGACTTATTTTATTACCCCATGACATTACAAAGTGTTTTCAGTTTGAGAAAAGAGCTCAAACTAAATATGTAGGGTTTGTGAATCTGTGAATGAAACAAAAACACAACTCCAGATATGTTTTGATGAGGAAACATTATAACATAGCTCAGAAAACTGCGTAATGTGGCTCCTTTAACACCCAGATTGAAGAGACACAAGCAAACCAGTATCTTGCCTTTACCACACAAACAACCCCAGTCACGTTTCCTTTCCACTCCGCGTTTGATTGAATAATTTGCCAACAATGAGCCTGCCATTCAACTGCAGTCTAAAGGATTCCATTAAAACATCAAATGAAAGTGAAATCATGAGCCATGACGGAGGAGAGTGGGGATGGCTAAGCAGAGGAGCGTGGCTGGTGTCTACTGCGGGATTAGAGCACAGGCAACAAGTGCTGGAAGGGGGCTTTGCATGGAGCCCAGGAGCCCATGACAAATGAGGGCGACTGGGCCTGTGTCTATTACCCCGCACTAAGCTAAGCCTGGGCCTTTTGGGGAAGTAATGAGGTGAGGAGTAGAGCTGCTGCCACCGGGTCCTCTGCTCCGACTTCTCCCGAGCAGAAATAATCGCGCAGACGTAAGCCAAGAAACGCACCAGCACCACCGCAACACATGGAGACGAGCAGATAAAAGAAATGAGGACCAAGTGCCGTGATATGGTGTGTTTTTGAATTAATACGGGTGCTACTGAGGTTTGTTTAGCGACAGATGTTAGTGTTTTCTGTAGTGTGTTCTGTAAGAGGATATTATTCAATGCGTATTTTGATTTTACTATTAAAACGTGGAGACACTTTAGCTAATAATACAAGTCAAATGGTGGTTTTCAGATTGTAGAATCTCTTGTCATACTGCCAAAGGGGGTAATAGCCAAATTCCCCTAGTGATTACACTTCAGTTTGCTCTGAAATATCCAAAAACGTAAATTCACAAATGTTTGACCTGATGATTTCTATTTGAAGGGACCGTATTACGCGATTTTCTGATCTCTGTTATGAAGTTGTTTCCTCATCACAAACATAACTGGAGATGTGTTTAGCTTCATTCACACATGTTTAACACACAAACCCGGCATATTTCGGAAACACAAAATGCACGGTTCCATCTTGTGATGTCATGCGGTAATACAGGAAGTGCTCCACTATGTTTCTAAACCCCATACACCTTCACTAGAATCATTTGGATAATTTCAGCCCTAGAATTGCCAGTCTGCAGAACTTAAAAGGTAAAAGGCAGCTGTTAATTTGAAAATGGCCGCTTCATGACATCACAAGGTGGAACAGAGCATTCTGAGCTTTAGAGATGGAGACAGAGTAATAAAGTAAGATTACTGTATTTTTCGGACATGGTTTTCAGGGTTTGGGTGGTCCTGCGACTTATACTCAGGTAAGACTTATATATTAAATTTTTCACACTGACAGTCTCAAATATATAAATCGTATATATATGAATCAAAAATGAAAAAAACAAATCGTTATCCATTTTTTTCATTTTAGTTTTAGAGACAAATAATAAAGAAAAGGGTTGTTTTTTCGTTTTCTTATTTTTGGCTCTATATTGAAAAACAAACAAACGAATGATACGCGGATTGTTCTCTATTGGGTTGCTTTTATTACTAAAACTTCTATAACTCCCCTTTCAAGATCACATATTGGTCTCTGATTTTATAAAATATATTTCTCCCAAACTTATATTCCGAAGCGACTTGTTTTTTTCTTCTTCATTACGCATTTTTTGGCTGGTGCGACTTATACTATACTTATAAAATACAGTACTCAAACATGTGTGAATAAAATGATGTGGTAGCAACATTAAAAACAAGTTTGCGTAATATACAATAGATATTTTAATGACTAAATTCACTAACTTCTTCTATTACAACAAAAATCTGCCTTTTAACAACATGCATTTTAGCTGCCCCCATCTGTATTAAATATTATAGCCTAAAGAATCTTGTGATGTCATCTGAAACCCAGCAATACTCCCAATGAAAAGCCTAGACGTTCTTTAGTATCATGGTTGGTTAGGTCCCCAGAAGGATGTAAACAAAGTTCCCACTTGCAAATGAGGCCATAATACATCGCTAATGTACAAACATCATTTCACAGTTGTACAAATAAACTGTTCATTATTTGAAACTACACTTCATTAGATAATGTTGTCAAAATGTGTGGTCATAGTTGTTGGCATTGAGGAAATGATCCACTGGGAGCTTGTCATCATTAGGTTAATGGCTTCAAATAAAAACTGAGGAAGTATCTTAGCTTACGCAGCAACCCTGGAGATAAATGTGTTGGTCTGGTGCCATGTTCGCTTGTAATATAATTGGTCCAGTCTTACTTTCAACAATTATAATAAATGCGGTAAAAGCAGAAAATATGGTTGTGTGTTTGGGTTGATTGAGATTAGACTTTCAATTCATGTTTTAAATGGCAAATATTTTCTCATCTATGTTATAATGTTGTTTCATTCACACATATTTAACGCACAAATCCTGCATATTTACGCTGAGCTCTTCTCTCAAACAGAAAACACTCTCTTCCACCTTGCGATGTCATGTGGTAATACAGGAAGTGCTCCACTCTGTTTTTAAACATCAAAACCCCAAATTCAAAAAACTTATTTATACTCTTTGGTAAGTACCACATCCATAAAGCTAAATTTTCCAAATTTAAATGGTCTTTTCCACAATTGATAATCAAAATAAACAACTATTTTCATTCTATTCACCACTTATCCTGCAAAAAAGCTATCTCAATAACTAACCTATACAAAGACTTAATAAACAGTTAGAAGACCCCTTCTACCAGGTTTGATTTATTCTAATTTTATTACCCTTGTGTTTTGTTTTCATTGTTTATCTCAGTTCTGGAATAAATGACTGTGAATGCTTTTTATGTATATATTGTAATGTATATATGTTTTTAAAAATCTGTTTTTAAACTTCATACACCTTCACTATAATCATTTGAATTGCCCGTCTCTACTGAACTAAATGTAAAAGATAGCTCGAAAACTACTGCTACAAGACTGCTACAAGGTGGAACAGAGCATTGTGAGCTTTGGAGATGTAGATGTCTAATAAACATGTGTGAATGAACAAAACAAAACCCAACTGCAGGTTTGTTTTTGATGGGGTAACATTATAACATGTCTTAAAGCTCACAAGAGTCAATTTTTGCATAATTAAGGACTTTAATAATAGGAATCTGTTCAAATTCCACCTTTTAAACATATCCAGAAGAATTGACAAAAAACTGACATATAATTTGAGCATGACAGGGTTAGCAAACATAAGATATCTTCAATCAGTCAATCAATCAATCAATCAATCAATCAAACTTTATTTATAGAGCGCTTTTCATGCAAAAATGCAACACAAAGCGCTTATATCTTGTTTCCGGAAGAAGTTTTGGTACTTCAAAGTTTACTACTTTTACAATTTGCTAATTCAGTTCGATTCTGTTTCTTCTTGCAGTCCTGGTTCATACATTTACACACACATTTAGGATAGCACTGAAACATATTTATATGCAAGAATTCCACCCTAGATCCCAGAGGAGGCCCTCCATGTCTCTCAGCAGTGGGACATGACAACTGCTCATTGGCGGGCACAGGGGTAGATGCGAGCGCACGTGATGGGTGCTCCCCTCTGCACCCCCACCACCCTCTGCCCCGGGGAGCTTGGCCTGTCAACGGGCTTACTCTACTGGCTAATGGAGCTGCCACATCACCCCCAGTGTCGGAGACTAACAAGATACTGATTGGGGGAACTTCTGGGGGAATTCACTCAAATGACCAGCAGGCACTAAATCGCTCTTTTGTCTGGGAGTGGATATGATGGACAGGAGACGAGTAACAGGGATCCAGACGCTCTCATTTAAAACAAAGTGCGACATGTGTTGTGTGAGTGCTAGGTTTTTTTTTTTCTGAGCTTCATCACATATGGCTGTCATGTGTCCCCTGGTTCTTAGGGTGACACGGCGCCTGTCAAAGCTAACATCTGTATGCGTCTTATCCTCTCAGTTAATGACTTAAGTGACGCTTTGTAACTTTGAATCGCTGACAACAGTGTCTCATTTTCTACACTGTGAAATGTATGACCTTGATACCAGCATCTCCACTTAGACAGTGACAAAGACTGTTACAGATAGTAGATACTAGGTCAGTTTATCACACTTGCAGGTGTAGGAGTTTGATTGCCTTATGGGTTGTGGAGTATCTTTAATTGCACCACTATAACAGTTCACATTTCCTAGTCTTGATAATTGATTCAGTGTGGATCAAATGTAGGACTTTGAGAGTGTTCTGAACTTTAATTTTGCACTCTGCAGTCTACAAGTGGCTCTTTGTTCTCACCAAAGAACATCCACAAAAAATGTTCTTGTTCCAAGTATTACTAGATTTAAAACAGGCCAATAAAAGTGGCCTAAAGTCGTTTTAACCCAGGAATCTTTCCAAAGAACGACAGATAAACAAAACAAAATGAACTCAAAATCAAGCAAACACTACCAGCAAAAGTTTGTGTACCACTGGTGGTGCACAAACCAAGAGGGAACGCGATCCGTCACTTCATTTCAATGCAGACTACATGACACAATAGCTGTTATTAAGCACTTTTAATTCTTTGGATTATGACAGTAATGATTCACACTGAAGTCTTTTCGAGGCCTTTTAAAAAAAAAAAAATTATTATGTTCACAGTTCAGTTAGCTTCGCCAAAATATTGCAATAACTATCGTACCGTGAAATGCATATTGTGACAATACAGTACCATTAGATTTGGATATCTCTGTTCCACACATGTTAGTGTAAAAGCTGTTATATAGCCAACCACATTGTCTGTTATGTGATGTGTGAGGTCTGGCCACACAAATGATTACAGCTTTGTTAGCGAATGCATATGGATTAGCCTCATGTAGCAGAAATCACTACAATCTTTATATTGTTACAGTCATAGATTACACAGTGTAATTGCACTGTATTTTTCTTCTACATTAATAAGATGTCAGGCAAAAGCAAAATCAGGCACCAGGATAATTACAGCAGGCCTTTTCTCCTCAAATCATACCTATAACAATTGCACTTTTTAACTCCAGCAAATGTTTATTCAGAAACAGAATCATTAAATTGCGTTAATTAAAATCTTAATATCTGTGCAAAGCTGCTTGAAAGACAGCTATTTGTTCTAATGATTGCGTTTTTGGGTGCTGTGTGCTGAGGTGAGCGATGCAGGAGGTAACCAGGAATAGAATTGGGGGAGTCTGTTTGAAGCACCTCCACTTATTTACTGTGGATTTCAGTGAATTTTGGATAATTAAAAGGAGCCGTGGTTTATCTAAGCCTGAGTTAATTGGCCACGCAGTTTACAATGAATTTCATTAGTGCAGGGAAGACTGGGGCCGGGGCGGGAGGTTTGGGGAGCCCTGATTAGAAGAGAGCTCGCCAGTGTCTGTGTGAGAAAGTGCAGCTAGTTTTTGTCGCTTTTAAAAGGGAGCTACTCAAACGTGCCACCAGCATGTTTTAACCTAGTTTTTCATGAGCAAACACAGGAATAAACATGGCGATTATGTAAATAGTCCAAACGAAACCTGGTTGAATAGAGCTTGTTTTTAATACAGAAAACAACACAAGAAGGTCCAGGCTGTTTGGTAAATAGCTTCTCACTAACCACCATTCATTTGACCTTAAGTGCCGGGTGTCGATACGAGCACCTGTACGCAGATTAGCCCGAGGCCAGCAGCGCGCTCCCCAAACTGTTGCCATTTGACAGGGGCCATTCATAAACACATTGTAGTGAACCCTTGGGTTGAAGTGTGAAATAAATCAAGTGGAAGTGCGAGGAAACAACAAAAAAAGTGTGACTCGTATAAATGCATCTGTCGATTTTAAAAGCATGAAGGTGGAGTTACGTGCCGGGGCTGAGGTGACCCGGGGCGACCGCAGGAAACCGGTGTACATGTTGTGCAATAACAAATAGAGATTGCTTCGTTCTATAAGAGGATGTCTGTACTGGAATTTCTCTGTAGCTTAAAGATGCAATTTGTAACTTTGCTGTTGTCTGCCACCTGCTTGTCTCCATGGACTTCTACATTCTACATTATACATTCTTACTTGGGTATATATCTAATAATAATACTAATAATGCATGAGTGTTATATAATGCTTTTTTGGACACTCAAAGGCGCTTTACAGAGCATTATTCATTCACTTCAGACCCAGTGGTGCCCTGCCCTGGGACAGACAGACAGGCTGCCAATCTGCGCCATCAGCCCCTCTGTCCACCATCATCACTCATGCACACAACACTTTCATACGAGGCAATGTGGGTGAAGTGTCTTGCCTAAGGAAACAAAGACAGGTTTGTGACTGACGCCCCCGTTTTCCAATAAGTACGATTTTTTTTCAGCATTTTAAACTGAAGTAACAGGTTGATGTAAAAGCACAATTAAACAGTATCAGTGCAATACTTGGACTACGTTTACACTGAAACAAATCACTGTATCACTGTTTCAGCATATTAGAAACAATTTGCGTCCACACATGTCGTGTCTGGATCGCCAGAAACACTAGTCACATGACTAACACAGTTAAAACAAAATCTGAACTTTATAGACTGGTGCACACAGCGCTCAAAGTGATGGGGGTGAGACAGTATCTATCCTTGCAACAGTTGTTTGAGGAGACTGTTGTCAAACAAGCAAGAAAGATCACTTCAGACCCCTCTCATGTCCTACACTCCCAATATGAGCTGCTACCATCTGGGCGACGCTATAGAGTACCCATTAAAAACAGAAAAAGATACCTGAACAGGTATAAAAACTCATTCCTGCCCATCTCAGTAACTCTCCTGAACTTAGGCCATAGCGCAGGACTGTGATGTGTGATGTGGTATGAGGTTGTTAAAGTGAATGTTGAAGTATGTCTTGTTTCATGTTTGTTTAATGTGTACTGTTTATGTGGCAGCCTGTGTGTCCAAAACAAATTTCCTTTGGGACAAATAAAGTAATCTTGAATCTTGAATCTTGAATCTTAGGCTGGCGTCACATTGTCACGACACCACTTGGGCTGTATAAACAAGGAGTGGAGCACCGTGTCTGTAGCTTCCATAGTTCTATGGAAGTTGCAGAAGCCGATTTCGAGCCGAGGAAGATGGCAAGTGTGAAAACAGTCATTTCGTGGACCGACGCTGTTTTGTGTTTGTCTCGGGTTTGTTCTGTTTTCCGTAATAGCGTCACATGCCTGATGCCACGAACCCAGGAAATGAGGAAGGTGCGGTCCAATAAGAACAGCAGCTAGAGCCCTGATGTCAGCGTATTGGCGTTTTCACACGTCCACACGTCCACACAGCGCCGGATCAGATCCGTACTCAGGTGAATACGTGGGAGCTGGCGTAACCAGATCGTTCCATCTCCGGAGTCGTTTCCATCAGATTAGTGTGGACGAACACTGTATCCGCAACGAAAACAACTCGAATACGTACTAGTGTGGACTGGGCCTTGTACAGGGTTCAAGTAAGAAAGGGTATAATATGACATACTTTTTGTACAATTACACATGCGCTTCAACTTAACACTATTTGGTAACATAACTGAATTCTAACCTCAGTCTTACTATGGTTTCTTTGGCGGTAAGTGATTCATTTACAATACAAACATTGGTCTAAAATTATTAGTCAGCCCTGAACTGTGTATGACTCTCTCCATACAATCCAAACAATTACTCAAAGTGGTTTTGAAGCATGTTGCTAAATGACTTCTCTTCTCCTTTAAAAGTGACCAGCTTCAAGCCAAACTCTTCTGTCACCTAAAGGAAGCCAACAAGGGCATTTTGCAAGGACACGCAACAAAACAATGTAACATGCACACAATGGTTCACCGGGGAATCAGCTGCTTATTCCACAGATGTTATTTCAAAGCCCACTACTCTACTCCTGCCTTTTAGTTTAAAGTCTTCTTAAAAGGAGCATTATGTAACTTTTCTGGAGGACACCTGCTTGTTTCTGTAAAGATGTTATTGCATTAAACCTTAACATTAAATTTACCAATCTCCATGACAAGCAGGTGATGAAATTTTGGGGGAGATGAAAACGCTCATAGCAAGAATTTATGTCTTTAATGTGTTTTTAAGCTATAAAAATATATGGTTGAATAAATGCAACATGGTTTAAGCTAATGTCATACTATGGGGCATTCCAGAAAACGCAATACGCAGACTTTTCACCATAAAAGTTACATTGGTGGTCTTCAGATTGTAGTGATGCGATTAAGTCATACTCTTAGACAGGGTCAAGAGCCAGAATTGCATTATTATATTGCTTTTTCTTCACAATCACAAATGCTGAACCTGACCATTTCTGTTCATGACCAGACTCAAGAACTCACAGAGAAATTATTAACACTTAAACAATATTTATTTTAGCCAACGCCATTTGTATTAAATATTATTGGCCGGTAGGATGTTGTGACGTCATCTGAAATCCAGCAACAGGAGAGTTAGAACCGGTCAAATGATTGCTTCAAGTCAAACAAATCATAATGAAACGCTCCCATGGGACAACCTGCTGTCATTCAATGCGCTGGATGGATGGGCTGGAGTAATGCTCTTTGACTCCTATGGGATATGAAAGGTTAAGCTAAATACCACTGGCCTGGACTAGGGCATTGAGCACATTGCGAGGGAGACGTATAGGGGCATCCATCAAGGTTCAGTCCGGTTTCTCATCACCCTCCATTGAACAGCTATCTATACGGTGAATATTAGAGTATGCAGAGCCACACTTTAAGGCACTATCCTGGGACTGGAGGGGGTGAACTAGTGCTCCCCGGGGGCCAGTGGCTCAACTCTACGGCTTTTGTACGCTTCCATTACTAGAGACGGATAGATATCACTAAACTGCTGAACAAACAGCCCATTTGGTCATTTGCATATATTACGGTAATGGAAAAAGAAAAATGTATCAATAAAAAAGAGCAGCTATTAAAGACTCCACTCGGGCTTATCCTCGCGCTGGTGCTCCCTCACATTTTAATGCTAAATGGTAGTAATGGTCATTTCTCAAGTTTGTGGCGTATTTTAAAAAACATAACTACCTGATAAGCTGTATTTTCTGATGGTTAAACGGCCCATGTCAGTTAATACACAATTTCCCTTGTCATGCATGCCAGCGTTTATGTTTCTCTTTTATTCACTGTTGATTCAGTGTTAACTCTGATGCACGTTAAGCTAAATTAACTTGATAATAATCCTAAGACTTTCTCTGGTGGTCAGCATTAATTTGTGCTGTGATTTTATTACTGTTTTAAATTATGAATGTATATTGCTTAGACTTACTTTACATATTCTGCAGTGGGTTCATCTCAGACCAAAGATGTCATGTGAAAATAAGACTTGCTCAGAGGAAACTTAGGGAACACTATAATTTTTTATTTTTTATTTTTTTTTTTACAATCACTTACTCTAATGATATTGCGACGGCTCATTTCAATTGCAGTATTCTTGCAATATGTTTTCAATTGAAAGCCTTAAAATAAATGAATGCCAAAAATTATAAAGGGTATGATTTTATGGAAATAGAAAGTTAAAACCAAATTGTGGAACATTCTCCATGGAGAAAGATGTTTATTGCTATACAGTGGAAGATTATAGCCAAAAAAAACCTAAATTTCCTTGGGAACAACCAGGATACTAAATAAGAATCAGGTTTGCAGAGATGTAAGAGTACTAAAAGTATGGACAAATGTTTTTTTTTTTTAGTTTTTCAGTGCAATAAACACAACCAACTCGAAAAAATGCCTATTTACTTGCTAAAAACGTTATGCACAGTATCTTTAAGCACATTTTCTTTGTCATATGTTAATCAAATTGTGCTCAGTCTTTACACATAAAGCCGAAAATTAGAAACACAGCTCATATGGTGTTAAAATATGTAGACATAATTCATTGTTGTAAGTTTAATTAGAACCATGATGCTGTGGGGCCCATACCACATGTAAAATACCTCACAGTGACCGCGGCCTCCTCAAATTAATCTTAGGGAAACGCCTGACAGGAGCAAGAGTGAAGCTTCAGCCCCTCCACGCTCCTGCTGCCAATGACTCCTACTCTGCCTCTGTTACACAAACAAGCCTCCATACTGCCTCATTCATCATGCGAGCCGACCGTCAACACCGACGCAGCTTCACTTAACTTTTTCAGGGTTGCCCGAGCATCAAATGTATGACTTTTGGAGGCTGTTGTTCCTCCATCTGTCATGTTTCAAGGAGCCAACATCCCTTTTTTAATCCCACGACGGAGGGGTTTTAAAAAGGTATGTCTGCCTTGGTATGTAGCCTGTCTAGCGTGTACCAGAGAAAATGTCAACCCAAAATATACAGCGGAGTACGGCACGCTGGCATTGTTCTAACACTTAGGCACAAGGCAGACTCCCGTTCTACATAAGCCCACTGCAAACATTCCCAGTTAAAACCTCAGCAAATCAAGCACAGTTTGCGCTTTATCTCTTCATCTTCCTGTTTGCTCGATGAGTCTGTGCTTTTCAGTTTCATCTGCGCCCGCTCACACAAAAGCAGCCAGCACCTGATTTCAGAGGTGGTATTAAGTGAGAGAAAACATTATCTGCGATGACAGACTTGTGAGAAGTGGCTTGTATTTACCAGCGCAAACTGTGTGTTCAAGCAAATGGGCCGCTGCTCCTTCAAGGGCTGAAAGGAAAGGCGTAATCGCAGTCGATTTCTGTGGCGTGGTTAATACAATGAGACTAGTGCTGTTGTACATCTGTCTTTGTTACTACATGGCCATCTTTAACGGGTATACACGATGAGGCCTTTACAATCGCAAAGTGGGGTTGAAGTTGAACTGTATGAGTATATGTGGTAGAGATCTATATGTCAAACAATGTTATATCTTAAAACTCGATTATAAGTAAAACACATCCATACACAAAATAGCTGTAAAGGATACCGCATAATACTTTGTGGATTTGCTATAGATTTACAATGATGCAGCAAATAAAAGCTAAATGAGATGTCTTCTTATGCCTGAACTTTCTGTCTGATTGTGTATTCCTGTATCAGGATCAGGTTAAATGAGGAGAGAAGAGAGAGGAGAGGTCTTTGAGGTCACGGCTGGTCCACCAGTGTGAGCCTCCATCATGGGAGGGACTGTAGACATAGAGGGGCTGTAGACAGAGAGGGGCTGTAGACAGGGTTGGGGTTGTAGACAGGGTTGGGGTTGTAGACAGGGATGGGGCTGTGGACAGGGTTGGGGCTGTAGACAGGGATGGGGCTGTGGACAGGGATGGGGCTGTAGACAGGGTTGGGGTTGTAGACAGGGATGGGGCTGTGGACAGGGTTGGGGTTGTAGACAGGGTTGGGGTTGTAGACAGGGTTGGGGCTGTAGACAGGGTTGGGGCTGTAGACAGGGTTGGGGCTGTGGACAGGGATGGGCACTACAGACAGTCAGGCAGACCCACATTGAACTATATTTGCACTTCATCATTTCCTCTCACTCCAGACGGCAGCTCTCAGAGGAACATACGAATCAATACTGGCATCGGTGGGTAGAGCTGCCTGTTCTGCCTGGGAGTCCCCACCAGGGACATCTCAGCTTCACTTTTTTAATTACACAAATTTAAGAGCCCCTCTTTGACTGGAAGCAGATTGGTAATGTGCTAGAAAGCTATTACTCGACTACCACCCAACGTGCAAATTCAACCTCAATAAATCTCAAACCAAGGAAAGGAAAATTCAGGTTAAAAGCAGTCTTTTGTGCCTAACATACAAGAACACCTGCTCATTTGTTGAAGGACTATTGAGTACATCTTTTATATTCTAATGTACGAGGGAAGACAAAAGGAACCAATGTTCTGTTTTTGTTACAAAAGTCACCCTTGCCTCATGGTATTGACAAACAGACTTGATTTCCACCATTGATCAAATGTATAGAGCCAGGACCTTCCCGCTCAGAAAAGGGCATTCAAGAAAGTGCAGAGACATGGCTAATTCAATTTGGGAGCCCAGATGCTGGGCTTTAAGTGAAACACTCTGTTATCGAAACAGGAGAGGTGCCACAAGAGAAGATAGTGCACGGATGGCTGTGTAGAGGCTCATGGCCGGGCAGAAGATAACATCAGGGATAGGCGATAAGTTGGTGCGAGGGGCTGGAGGCCCTATTAGAGTCCCCGGGGGACAGTGATGGCACAGGCCAGTAAAAATAGCCATAGGCATGATTTCACTCCAGGGAGCAGGGAGGAGGGAAGACAGAGATCTGATCAACACTGCACAGCAAGGCAGCCCGCTCCATTCCACAAGTTCCCCTGGGTGCCACCTATCACACCAAGTGACTTAAACTGCTTACCACTGGCAGGAACAACAAAAATAGCACCGCCTTTACCTCGGCTGTGGACAAACAGATACAGCAGCCTTCAAACATCTTACCTATTTTTCTGTAAATAAACGAACATCCACATTGGCACCTATTAAGGATATAGACATCTTCTCAACAAACTTGTCTTGTGGGTCGTCCGCCTTGGGGAAGTTGGTGATATCATTCTCCAGCCTCTGGATGTGTCGCTCCATCGTGGCCAAACTGCTCTTCAGGATCTCAGCTGATACTGTCAAGACAAGACAACACAAACTGTCACTAAACAAGCCAGTTTCATTTCACACAACAGCAACAGCACAATCGGCCAAAAAAAACAAAAAAAAACAGCACTATTGAACACCGTCCATGCGTGAATGGCTGTGGTTATGTTGGGACATGCTACTCATTGCATAATCCATTTGTGTGGCCTAGAAAGCCTGGAAGCATGTGTGTACAGTGTGCTCATTAATCAGAGCGTAATCACTGCTGCTGGAGATGCTGTTAAATCCTCGGCATTTAGATCAGACCTTGGACTCCTGACTTCAAACAGACCGGTCTTATGGGATCAAGTGAGACATGAGCCCGGACTCGAGTGGTGTGTCGGGCTGTAATTCAATTGATGCACAAACATGGTGATCTAAAGAAATGGCTTTTTCCGATGCATCATACAGCATGTTTACATTCAGAATCAGCATATAAATCACTGCTGTTCTTTCTTAAATTACACAAAATTAAGTTATAATGTTGTTACCTCCTCAAAAACATACATTATGTTTTGTTTCATTCACACATGTTTGAGTAATCCTATATTATTACTCGGTCGATGCCTCAAAAGACCCAAAATGCTCTGTTCCACCTCGTGATGTTATGTAGTGGCAGTTTTCAAGTTAACAGCTACTTTTACCTTATGTAAAAGGGCTAAAATCATCCAAATGATTATAGTGAAGGTTTATGCAGTTTAAAAACCATATGACATGACAAGGTGGAACGAGGTGTTTTCTGTTTGAGAGAAGAACTCAGCCTAAATATGCAGATTTTGTTTGCGTGAATGAAACAAAACACAACTCTGGGTATGTTTTTGATGAGGAAACAATATTATAACATAGATTTGAAGATAGCAGATAATATGGACCCTTTTAATATTGGATATTTTGGAGAGTTTTCTTTGTATATTTGAGGACCAGGGAAGACTATACACTACTACTGTTTACTACGGTAGCAACTAATAGGGAATCTTTCAAATAATTACACAAATAATTCAACAATTACAATAAATGATGGTGAAGAATGAAATGGTCATGCTATTAAACTACTTTATTAAATTAGTTGAATAAATATCAAGCCAATAATTGACATAGTGGACTTAATGAAAAAGAGAGTCCTAAGATAACGCCATTATATGCTTTATTATCATTTAATTAAAACACTGCATGAGTTGAAACTGAAAAAGTACAGACTAATAAAACGACTGCCGCGCTCTGTAAGTGGCCTTATAAAAAAGTCTATTTAAATGTACACTCCCAACTACTGTTCATATAATTACAAATTAAAACATTATGTGAAGAGTCTAATACATGAGGTCCAGCTTTTTTAAACCTAAGCAACTGCAAACCTCTTAACACATATATTGTCGAACGAAAACGTATGCAAATGTAACTACAAGAGAGCAACGAAGGTCTAACTTGACATAATTTGTTGCGTTAGATGTCCGTAAGCACAGAGCTGAACGGGACTGCAGAAAATAAGAAATCACGAGTGAAAAGCCAAGCTGCCAGGAGATTTGACCTCAGTGACACAAGGGTCAATCCAGTCTCACATTACATCAATTTCACTGCTTTGATTCGCTCGCTTTTCTCATTTTCAGATGATAGAATTGGACGGTTGTATTGTGGATCTATTTTGTTCTCCAAGCTCCACACACACACACATATACACACACACTTATATCAGCCTGCCACCATAACCCTAGAGACCCTACAAAAAGCAAAAGGACTGAGGTCAGTGTCATTATGAGACGTTTGAGAGAAGACGAGAAACAGACAGAGCGACAGAGAGAGAGAGAGAGATGGGGGGGAGGCATCGTGGACCCTCCTCTCTCCACAGTTCTTCTGACAGGGGGGAGCGGAGTGGAAAAACCGCACTATCACATGACGGGCGTCTTCACTGAAAGGCCTCATGCTCTTGTCACTATGATCTCAGGCTCGCTAATGGCTGCAAACAAAATGGGCGACTGGGGACGGATGGATCAATGCTGGAGAAGACACTGGCAAAGTACTTACAGGAGTGTTGGGTAACACACTGCCCCAGTACATGTCTCTGATGTGATGGTTAGAATATACTGGGTGATTTTGAAACAGCATGATTTTGTATGTTGGAATATTTATTTCAATACATAAAGGTCGTATATTATGCCAAATGTACTCCTGTGAGCTTTAAATCATGTTAGAATAGTGTTACCTCATCAAAAACACACCAGAAGTTGTGTTTTGTTTCACTCACACGTGTCTTATTAGGCTGTCTATAACTCCAAAGTTCAAAACGCTCTGTTCCACCTTGTGATGTCATGAAGAATCTCACCCACATTATCCATAGAAATTGTCCTCCGCAAATAATGACATCCAGTCCACAAAACCATGTGATTAATACAGTTTGCATTGTTCTTTAAAAGTAAAAAGACAGTGTTTCCTCACGTGTGCAGTGAAGCTGCAGATTAGCAATACTCACTCTACTTCCTGTGGACTTTATCTCCAATCTTTTATGCTTTTAAAAATCCTGTATCTGAAGTATTGAACCACATTTCACAAATAATAATAACACAGTTTTGACTTGTATCTAAACCAGAAGTGCAGAGCTCTGATCTTTGAACACTTATTTCTCAAAGCGACTCATTTTACTGTAGACAAGAAACAGCAACAACAACGTGATCATGCTCACAACTTTATCGCCTGTGGTCCATATCCCGCTGCAGTGTTTGCGATTGGAGATTTTTAGTCTCATAAGTTTCTCCTTGTGTCTGTGGTGTGCGCATTTTGTCGCACGTTTAAAAATCGTTTATTTTACCCAAAAATCCTGTATTGTGTGGCGGCCTTTAGTCTAGCTATGCAATGTTTGTGCGTATGTTTGCGATGAGGGCCCAGAAGAGAGAGATGACAGCAATGCGATGAAAGAAGTGTATACATTTTAACAGCTAAATGCTTTGGAAATATAATGAACATGTCAGGAATGATGTGTACTTGTAGTTTGACAACAGAGAACACACATTTGTATGATAGAGAGATGGGCTGTCTATGTCCTTTTCATTTTCAATAAAAGGCTGTTTGGTTTTTTTTATATAAAATGATATGCATTAAGTTAAGGCGCATTGGTCGCTTTTATAATCCGGGGGAGTCAGAGCAAAGCGGATTCATCTGGGATATCATTAGTTAAATTACCACCAAAATAACATTGCTATCTTCAAGGGAGCAAACATAGAAAACGGGCTTCATCCGAGTACACTTCATAAGGGGATCAAAGGAAAGAGGCCATTTTACAGTCTGTCCCTCCAGGCAGATGGGAATTCACAAACATGCTAAATTTTACTAATGACCACTACCAACCGGCGCTTCCTGCCAGAGTCTGTCACTGACACAGAAAAGTATTAATCTGGGCCTATAGGTCTCACAGACTTATTCACAATGTTGGCTTCACTAAGTATGCAAAATAAAGTCTCTAGTTAACTGGGAAAGCATTTGGTCTTGCAGCATTTTTCACCCCGGGTTTCTTGGGACGTATTTGAAAGCGCTATAGCTGATTTTCCTTCTTAAAAATGTGGAAAAGCATAAGTAGTTTATTTCAAACGTTTTGCAGCAGTCCGAAGTTATTCCTCACTTTCTTAATGCATTCATAGCATCCTTATTATTAGCCACAGAGTTCATAAGCATGTTTCCAAATTTGACTGCAAAGCAAACTAACAAAGAACTTTCTGACTATGGGAGGATGAAACGCTTTATACTTAAGTGTATGCATATGACATACACTGACCTTATTTTAGAGGTGCGCTGCGCATCTTTTCTAGTGGATGGTTAGCTACCTGCTTCCATGGAGATGTTATTGCTTTCGCTGGAATGTTCCATGGTATGACATTAAACATATCCATCTAGCATATGTAGTTAATATGATTAACTTCAGGAGCAGGACCATGCCTCAACCGCCCTCGCCTCCTCTCCAGAGAATCACAGCTCACTTATACCACACCTCAATTTCCCAGAAGTCTATTTGTCCCGAATAACTCGACCCCACCCTCCCAACCCATATGTATTCACTTCTAGACAAAAGATGCCTACGAGGGGGGTCCCGTTCCTGCTGGGCCATGTAAACATTGAGACTGAACCCCCACCCTGGAGTCTCAACCCAGCCGACCCGACTCGTCTACATATAATAAACTCTTTTCGCTTCGCACAATGTGTTGTTGGTGTGGTCCTTGCTAGTGAATTATTCTTTAAGGGTGTTTCTGTTGCTCAGAAATACAATCATTCCTTCCGTGAGTAGGGGCGACTCTCCACAGATCTGAATTGTAATGTAGCGTAGTGCTGTAACCCACCTGTCTCCCTCATGATAGTTAGGTTTTATCTACTGTGGAACAAAGCAGTAACATTTCCATGGAGGTGGCAGACGCTCCATTAGAAATATTACGGAACTTTAAGAGCTGTTTTTACAATATGGAAAAACTTTATTTTATCCAGTTACATGGGAAAAACAGGTACAGCCCCTTTAACACAATTACTATTTTAATAACTAATCATATCTCCTTTCTTCAAGTAAATGCACCATTCCAACGCGGTAATAAAGAAAACGAGTGGGCAGATCTATTGTTTTCACTCTGCAACCTTGACTGTTTTATGTCAATAAGAAAAATTAGCCGGTAATTTCATTCATCTGTCTATTCATCTATCTTTTTTTATGCACATTGCTCCTAGTTAACAGCTATTTCTACACCAGTACAGTGCTCCTCTTGAGTATTGGCACCTCTGGCAAAAACTATGGTAATATAAGCAACTTTGAGTTTTGAAACTTTCTGACACCGTGACATGAATAACTTGCACCCTCCAGTAGTATTTCACTTTTTTCTTTGTTTTATTCGATGTTTTTTGTTTATTATAACTCTGGTTTATTCAAGAATGTCACAGCAAAATAGAAAGCACTGTAAACTTTTGAACACTTCAGTAGCCTATATCGGTTTGACATGAGTGACAAATTGTGGAAAAAGTTAAGAAATGTAATGGAAATTTCATGCGACGGAATAGGTGTTTAATATTCTTATATTCTGTAAAAACAGCATTATATTTCACATTTGTCACACTTAAGAACAAAAGAATAAGTTCTCCACGTTAGAATAAACAGCCATCGTATGAAAAGTACTTGCCACTCATAATACCAAACAACAATAATGTAAGGAAGCAAACTTTACACTTTACATTGTCATTTAGCACAGTCAAAGGGTTCAAAACAATTACAAGTCTAACAGCAGTGCCAGTCTAGCATGAAGAAATCAGGTTTTAATCAACGTGCTATTACAAACAAGGATGACGTTGAGAGGACTAAGGTCGTTTATGAAGAAACCTCCCACTTGCCACATTACAAAGACTCAGTACTTGTGTAGTTTTCAAGAGAGTGAGTAGAAAGGTTGTTAACGAGATGAGGTACAAGGTTAGAACACTTATGTATATGTGTAAATGTATGTAATGAGTTTTCAAGAGGAATCGATGAATAAAGAGGAAAAACAAATTTGAATGGAGATGTTCTGTGAATCTGTGAAATTTGTCACTATCAGCTCAATTCACAGCACAGACGCTTGTGACACTTATGATGTTTACACTACTATATGTACATGGATTATTTTCCTTACACTATAGGAGTGTTGCTTGGGTTTAAACAATAGTGAGTATTGCAATATTTTAACACATTCATTTGCAAAGTGATGTACATCACTTTGGTTATATAGTGAATGACATACCTTAAGCAAAAATACACAACCTACTTGATTATTGGTTATTTATTAAATATACCAATTATAATTATATTCTATAAGCTAGTGATAAGATTCATATTTAAGCTAATTATGAAAGACAAGGTATCAACAGCAAAACTTCTAAAAAAGAAAGACCAAGACAACCAGAGTGATGAATACTTCAATTCATCAAGCATAGCAGACATTAATATTTTACCTCCCTTTGTTAAAGCTCCACTGTGTAACTTGTCTGGTGGAGGGTCCAGCGCCTGGTTGTCTCCTTGAAGATGTTAATGCTTTGCCTGAAGAGTTCAATTAAAATCAAAGCAGACATATAATGCAAAATTGGCTTGGTAATATGGTTGTTAGTTGTGTCCCCTCATCATTTACTCTCCCAAAGTTGTATATGGAGAGATTTGTGCACATTTATTGTCACTCCTGTGTTCACCTCAACCAATATACACCCACTGGTCTCTTCTTATTTCATTTTCCAATTTGATTTTCTTAACTGGTGATAGGTGTAGGAGTCGGCAGTATCGCGTAGCCATTGTGGTACAAATGAAAAAGTCTTTTTAAGCAATAAAAACACCTGTAATTGAAAAACAAAAGATAGAAAAGTTAAATGCCATAGTATGGAACGTTGAGGGCAAAGCAATAACATCTCCATGCTCGAGACAAGCGAGTCGCGCATGCCCCACCAGAAGATCTGCATAGTGCACTAAGATAAGCAGATCAATCAATTATTTATGGATCAATAATACATTTTTTGGTATGGACAGTTGGTGTTTCCACATAGGTTAATTAAAAAAAAAAAAATCATAATCAAGACAATAACTAGAGACCCAAGAAGATGTTAAAGTTTAAGAGCTAATTTGTGATAATGATGTTAAATCACACAGTAGGAAGTACACCCCTGCTGAGCATCTTACAGGCGCAGCATCTTCTGCACTCCTAATATCGAGCTAATAACGCTATAGAAAAAATACCACTCCAGAGCTGAATTTCCCTTGAGATAAAATAAAAAAAGAAGTCATATAACAGGACAATCTAACCATATGTGCAAGGAGAGAGGTGAACAAATAATGAAAAAAAGAAGATTCAACATGTCCAGAACAGGATGTGTGGACAGCGGGGTGACCTTGGAGAGCCAGCACACATGAGCTGAAGGCTTTATCCATCACATGACACTTGAATTGCCTATTGATCAGTTTACAAAAACACAATGATTAAGTGCATCTACTTTAAATGCTCTGAGCTTAATATAGAACGACGGGAAGGTTGACGAGCCTGAAGAAAAAAAAAACACACACAGCTTGTTGGTGGCACCTTCAAGTGAATTGGAAACGAGGCGGTGACTTGGAGACAAAAGCATAAACATGAGCGTACGTGTCCTCCTTTCAGCTAAAATCAAAGTGCAGAACGTGAATTGTGTGCCTTGACAAAGCAGCCCGTATTGTTCTCTCTGATTACCTGGGATCACGCGATGTTAAAACAGCAGAAACAACAGACGTGGTAAATGAGAAAATTTTACGGACAAGGAGAAAACTCGTCCACACTGTTAGCTGTGAACAGTAAAGGTTTGAGCTCGAGAGCACAGCACCACAGTAAGGATAAAAAAATCAATAAGCGAATCGTTAAAGGCGAAGAAATCATTAAGAATACAGCACATTCTAAACAACGGCACACATGCGCAGTAATTACACAGATAAAGATAAAAGACTAAAGAAAACAACACTGTATGTGGATTTGACTGCTCATATAGTGAGTATTAGGATGTGAAAAGTATTGAAAACCAGATCCTAATCGGTAGTGAAATTGGAGCAGGTATCAATACTAAAGAAATAATCACATTCACGGGATAGAAATGAACCTTTCCTGAAGCGCTTTAGACTGAACTTGAGCTGCATAAGAGCAAATATAAGACCACATAGACCGGAAAACGTCCATGGACCGGGGTTACACAGATATAAGGCCCCATGATAATCTAACAGACTATTATTTAATCTTGAAAAGCATACTCTATTGTCTAAAGAAAGAGTGTTTTTAATATCAAAATGGTATCAGAGTATCAAGTCTATTCCTAAGTATCGAAATCAAGTTTTAAATTTTAGCATCATGACAGCGCTCGTGGGTATAAC
Source organism: Odontamblyopus lacepedii (assembly GCA_034769755.1). Taxonomy (NCBI): domain Eukaryota; kingdom Metazoa; phylum Chordata; class Actinopteri; order Gobiiformes; family Gobiidae; genus Odontamblyopus; species Odontamblyopus lacepedii. Next base: position 12,582,400 of record CM068355.1, on the reverse strand, counting down.
TCTGGTACCTGAGCTTTACAATCAAATCTGCCACTAATTGCGCACACTCCAAGAAGCAAATCCTTTTACGTTTGCCCTATTTCCTCTTTTAATTTGCATTTACTTGAAATCCGCAGATAAAAGCCGAGATGATAATGAGGGATTTGTCCCACTGCAAGACAGAAATCATATGGTTTTAAATACATAAAGGTAAATCAGCAAATGGCAATGCGCTAATCATAATTATAATCACATCCAAATGTAATTACTTTTTAAAAAAGGGACAGCTGTATATTGTGGTACAACATAATCACTTTTGAGATAATGTAGCATCATTAAAAACAGGCACTTGTTCATATATGAGCTTTTTATTTACTGATTACAGAGGCTACAGTTTGCTTCTTTAACAATAAATGTGCTAACGATGTTTCACTCCCACAGCGTCTCTCAGCAGGAGTCGGTCCATGTTATTTACATGTTAATTACCTAAAGTAGCCTATAAGCTAAGACCAAAGCGCATCAGCTTGCAAACTTGTGCTTTAAACAGTTTCTTCTAACTTTGATCACATCTTTGCATCTGTGAGTATACGGAATATTAGCTCGGCTCAATTAAAACACTTCACTACGCATACTCAGCAGTAGTACACTTGTTTATAGGTCTGTTGCTCTCACCATAGTACTGAATTATAACTACTTCTTGTATTTTGAATCTCCCAGCCATAAAATCACGGAATACAGAATAGTATTTATGTTAAAATATGTATTCTTCTGATATATGCCAAGTTGTAATGAAATTGCTCAGAGCTGTTGTGTATCAGCCTCACCAAAACAACATACTGGTATTGCAAAAAGGTGTACATAATAGTACCTTATTAATAGGCACTGAGAAACAATACAACAAACAAAAGTGTTAATGATCCTGTATTACGCAAAACTGACTCTTGTGAGCTTTAAGCCATGTTATAATGTTGTTCCCTCATCAACAACATACCCAGAGTTGTGTTTTGTTTCATGTTTGAGTAACGCTGTGGTGCAATACTTCAGATACAGGATTTTTAAAGCATAAAAGAGGCGATAAGGTCCACAGGAAGTAGAGTCACTGTTGCTAATCTGCAGCTTTACGCTCTGTAGACGTAAACAAACACATGCGAGGAACACCTTTCGCCTTTTTGCTGTCTCACAATTTCTATGGATAATGTGGGTGAGATGCTGCACTTTAAATTCACCACTTTACATTAGGTGAGTAATAATAAAGTCTTTATTTTCGCTCTATCTTGAGTTTGTATGTTGCGTCTCCGTGTCCGTCGCTCCTCTGCCCCTGACGCTCTGTTTTATCGGCTGTTACCGTCGCATTATTGATGTTTGGTGGTTACGATCTGACACTGACACTGACACCACACACAAGGAGCAGCGGCTTCATAATCGCACACAAAGACAAAAAGTCGGATCACGCCTCCCTGAACTCGAGAAGAAGAAATCGCAGCCAAAATCAGGCAAATTCTCCTGTAGTTGTGGCATTATTAGTCTGTCAAAGCTCAAAATAGTCCGATGTCATGAAGTTATCAGCTGCCTTTTACCTTTGTTCAGTAGAGATGGGCAATTCCAGAGATTAAACTAAAACTACTTAAAAACACACTGGAGCACTTCCTGTATCACCACATGACATCACAAGGTGGAACCGAGTGTTTTCTGTTCGAGAGAAGTACTCCTAACTCCTAAATATGCAGGATTTGTGTGTTAAACATGTGTGAATGAAACAAAATACAACTCCAGGTAAGTTTTTGACGAGGAAACAACAGAAAATAGTGTAAAATGGGCCCTTTAATCTCTAAAAACAGCCTGATCAAAACAGTTGGATGGAACTATATGTTATAGAGTGTTTTCAACTAGAAAACCAATCTATTTTAGCTAACCAAACCCAGACACCACTACCCTAAAAAATAAAATATATATGACTACGATTAACATCTAAAGGTACACAACTTTCCAATCCACCCCCCTTTACACTGCATCTGTGCATCTCTGAGCCGGTGCCATCTCGCCAGTTTGCAGCGTCGAAGCTATAAGCAAACACCTGCTCTTGTCGTCTATAAATGGCTTAATCAAATTCCTTGGATGTGATTATGTGTTGACTATTGCACAACATAATAAAGCTGCATAATTATTTCAAATAACCATATCCCGCCAACAACACCATAAAAAGTCAGAAAAGTTATAGTTTTGCTTTCTAATGTTCCTAATGTGCAGGGTATGTAATTAAAAAAACAAGATATGTAAAAGTAGGTGCAGAAAAAAAAGAAAACAAAATACACATGTATTCAATCCAAAACTCAACTCAACCCAGAACATGCGCTGTAGGTGTGAAAGTGGTGTGTGCGTGAACGTTGGTGGTAGTTTAGTACCATCAGGTCTGGAGTGAATGAACAATGCTCTGTTAATAATCCTCTGTTAAGCGTCTTTGAGGACATGTGTCTGTGAAAAAGCGCTATAGCCAGTGTGCGAAATACCCGTCAGTGTTTGGGGGGTCCCCATCTCCGAATTGTTGAGCAATGCAGATGTACATTTTCAATATGCAGAAGCCTATGCAAAGTTGTGTATTACAATTTAAGCAAAGGAGTGAATAAATGTTCGGTATCGACATGCAGTCAGTGCACTTGTCAAGGACTAGGACTTTTAAGATAATAACTGGGGACAGTTATTGCGATTAATCTCATGAATGTCATAGTTAACTCGGGATTAATCACAAATGAATCGCACATTTTTGTCCCCTTGAATCATCATTTTAATACTCTTTATCCACATAGAAAATTGGATAGGCTTTGTGCAGATGTTTTTTTTTTTTATTGCAAACCAGAACAATCGTCAGTGAGACACTCTGTGCTCTGCATCAGTGTGAGTGAAGTGTCTTTTCTATCTTCAGAACCTTCACATAACGGGTGAAATAATGTGCTGTGACCTGAGGTAGTTCTCATGACTGAGGGACGTCCAGTGATCTGCAGTTAAACTGTGTTTGTCACCCCAACACCTGCTGTACCCAGGGCACTCACACTGGGACTTTTGGGCCGTGCTCGGGTGCGGTTGACTGGAGTTCTGCGTTCGCACCTGTTGGGCTGCAGTCAGGGCGTTGTCGCACGGCGCTGTTTGCGGGTCGCGTGGTGGAGCTGGTGGTGTTGTCAGAGACGGTGGGTCCAGCGCATAGACTGTCCAGCGGCAGGGGGTGTGTGTTGGGTGGTGGGGTGGGTGTGGGTTCTGCTGCGGGTGTGGGTTCTGCGCTCCTCCGTGTGTTTGTGGATGTGGTGGCGGTGCGGGGGAGAGAAGTCGCTGACCTTGTCGCGGATTCGCCGTGTGTTTTGAAGTGGACTTTTTTTCGTGTTTACCTCGTGCGGGGGCATCGGTGCAGATGTGCCGTGCTTTGGCTCACCTCCTCCAAACGGGACTTCTCGGTTTTGTACAAATTGTTTTCCTTCCTGTTTACAACCAGATCGTGCAGTGTTTCTAACGTTACAGTCTCAAACTCATGCTTTCAAGGCTTTTTAGGGGGTGTGATGGGTTAATCGGGCGGGTCGGGTATTTCACACACTGGCTATAGCTGCTGTTGTAAGGCAACCTTGGGTGTCCAGAAAGGCGCCAAATGAATAAAATGTATAATAATAATAATATGTAGGGTCTCCATGCCTCTTGGGGACATTACTTTGATTTACATTCATTTTCTTGAGACTGATTCTAAGCTTAATCATATACGTGCTTAACCTTGAATTAACCCTAGCCCATTTTAACCAAAATTTGCACTTGAAATTATGTTGTAATGCTATTAATATGCATGCGGCCAGAGGCTACTTGAGTGCAAACTTGTTAAAAAATACATAGAACAGAATAAGATCTAATGCAGCTTTAACAGGCTCAAAGCGCCTGTTTAACCTGAACCTGAATCTGATGTTATTTTACATATGTTTTAAGTCATGTTAGAATGTTGTCACCTCATCAGAAACATACCAGGAGCTGTGTTTTGTTTCATTCACATATCCTTATTCTCAGTCTGTCTACATCCCCAAAGCTCAACAATGAGTGAATTGAACATGAATTGCGTGCGTATAAAGACATTAGTCCCCATAAGATATAAACACCCTCCCATATTTATCGAAAAGCACAGAGCAGCACAAAAATTCCCACTTTCCTGTAAACCTGTGCGCATATGGGAGGCTGTGTTTACAGTGGGGGTCATGTCTGGGAGACTTTATTGCTTTTGGCAGCCATCAGCGCTCCAAACCCGGTGCCAGATCTCGAGAGGAATTACCAATGCAGTCAATTACAATATATTTTGATGCATGGGAAAGTTCCGACACTGACCCACGGGTGATGACAATTCCCCGCAAAGTGCTGCCGAAATCAGTCAGCGGTGTATACAATGTGGGCCCGGCGCAATAAAGCGAATAAGAATGTGACTAGGGTTACATGTTGATTTACTCCTCCTCTCCTGACAATCTAGCACCACCTGAACGCTTGTCGTGCACTTACTCGGAGATGGTCATTCCTCTCTCGGCGGTGACATTTCATGGATATTGTTATGATTCCTTTCTGATGTCACAGGGGTAAAAGTATGAGATGCTGGCGTGCGGTTGGCGAGGTGGAAAGCTATTTAGCGGGTGAAAGACACCGTAGGGGACTGTAGCCGCCGTAGCCTGAGGAGCAGAGTGTAGGCTCGCATGCATTCTAACAAAGTGGATAGGCTGTAAACATAGTCATTACCATCCGCTAATTCATTCGGTTTTAATTGAGCGCGTTTTGTCAAGCAATTACGAGGTCGGCCAAAACTAGCGATAGAGTATTTTAATTTGTAATGTGACAATAGCTAGCTAGCTCTGTTTAAGGAGTGTGGTATACTTTTTGTCAAGTAAAGAAGTGGTAGATTCTGTCTGGTGTAGAAACATGTCAAATGTGTATTAAGGTGAATTTTCTAGCTCAAATATATCATATAATACAACCATTAATGAACGGATTTAGATGGCAGGTACGCAGACGAAGAATATGTGCTGTCAGCTAAAGAAATCTCTGGATTTTTATTATCAGCAGTCCTGACCTGAGCACACAAGCCACACAGCAAGAAGGTTCCATACAGGAAGTGCTCCACTGTGTTTTTAAACTCCATACATCCTCGCTAGAATCATTTGGATGATTTCAACCCTGGAATTATCCATCTCTACTAAATAAAAGGTCAAAGGTGGATGTTAACTTGAAAACTTGGTGATTTAGACAGACAGGATTACTCACACATGTGTGAATGAAACAAAATGCAACTCCAGGTACGTTTTTGATGAGGTAACAACATTCTAACATGTCTTAAAATGCACAGGAGTCCGTTTTGCGTCATATAGGAGCTTTAAAACACGTAGAATATCATTGGATGTCTTTTCACGTGAAGATAATACCTTTATCTGGACACTTTTAGCCCGTTTAATCTCTGTTAAACTGGAGATTATAAACAATCTGGTACACACACAACAATCTGTTCACACACACACAGGACATTTGACAAAAGACAAAGTTAAACAAGTGTCTACTCGCCGCAGATTCTATGGGTTAAGCTCCTCATTTAGTTTCAAGATGGACTGATGGACAAAAAAATGTTTCAGTTTGACTCTTAGTTTGACTCTATTAAATCTTGGCGCAGAGTAGCGACATCCTGATGGCAGCAGCACATATTCAGAGTTTAGAACATGACTGGGGTCAGAGGTGATGTTCTTCGCCAGCCGCAGTGTGTTGTGATGATACTCGGCCTCATACTGTGAGTCCAGGGGCTGCGCCACAATCTTTGAGCAGATTTTAATCAGTTGTCTCAGACCAGATTTAGCAGTGACTGACAGACAGCTGTACCACACGGCGTTACAATACTGCAGAACACTGAGGATGACAGATGTACGAACACTTGCCCAAGACAAATTAGCCTCGTCTAACTTACCAAATATCGGAAAAATACAGTCTTTACGTGACATTTCCCCACGTAGAGAAAAACTCAATGTGGGGATGGCATATAACTGAACACAAAGTTATAAATACCCCCAAAAAAGAATTCGATTGGTTCACTTTAGGCCAAATAGTTAATCCAAGTGCAGCCACAGGAACAGCGTGTACGACGGCTGAGGGCAGGCTTGTGTCTAGTGTGAGACAGGGGACTCTGGGGAGAGAACAGCACAAGATGTGTGTTGACCATAACAGCCCGCAGAGGTTGACTCATGCCTCTTACCTCATTCACCACTTCAAAGTAACACCTTATCACACAAGCAGGCCTATTCCACCCCACGCCTCGCAGGGACGCACCTCACTTGACATTTCCCGATTTACAAACCTTGCGACCTTGCCAGACAGAAAAATACAGACATCTAAAACATCGGGTGCACGGAAGTTTATGTACATTTAAATAATTAAGCGATGTCTATTAAAAATGGCAGCGGGAGCAAGCGGTCCTTAAGGCGGCAGAGGAAGGGAAACACACAAACGCCACTGATTGATTGTATCGAGCGAGTCACCTACAGAATGATCCGTGTGTCCTTGTTTACACAGTGGCTACATTCAACATGCGAACCACATATTAATGCAGTCTTGACCTTGACACTGAGGGTGTAACTAAGAGATCTGAGTGAAAAGGAAGATTTTGAACAGGTCAGTATAATATGCTAGAGCCTGAATAATTATGATCGATACGTGTTGCTTCCTGTGTTGTCAATACTAACATATGCATTCATTTAAAGGTCGTATATTGCACAAAATTGACTCTGGTAAAGTTTAAGCCACATTAAAATGTTGTTACCTCGTCAAAAACATATCTGGAGTTGTGTTTTGTTTCATTCACACATGTTTGAGTGACCCTATTGTTAGTCTTTCTACATCTCCAAAAGCTCAAATGCTCTGTTCTACCTTGTGATGAAAATTTACCACACAAGACGTCGCTATAGGATCGTAAATATATCGCAAAAGAGGAACAATAGCGATGTCCTGACGAGATGTTTGCGATATTGCGGTCGCCAACGCATCGCAAATACGTCGGCAGCCACTGTGAAAGGGGCTTTAGCCTGTCAAAGCTCAAAATACTCTGTTCCTCCGATGTCATGAAGTTCGTTTTCAAGTTAACAGCTACCTTTTACTTTTGTTCAGTAGAGATGAGCAATTCCAGAGATTAAATTATGCAAATAATTATAATGAAGGTATATGGACTTCAAAAATACATGGGGCACATCTTCTATTGTTAGTCTTTCCTCTCCAAAGCTCAAATGCTCTGTTTGTGATTAAACTTTTACCTTTAGAGCAGTAGAAATGGGCAATTCCTGGTCCGAAATTATCCAAATGATTCTAGTGAAGGTGTATGGAGTTTAAAAATAGAGTGAAGCGCTTCTACAATTATCACATGACACAAGGTGAACAGAGCCGTTTCTGCTTGAGAAAACTCAGCCTCAATATGCAGGGTTTGTGTGTTAAATGTGTGACTGAAACAAAACACAACTGGTTTGCTTTTGATAAGGAAACAACATTATAACAGATTAGAAAATAGAGTAATATGAGCCCTTAAAGAAGAGTTTTTGATGTAAATATATACCTTTGTTGGAGGTCTGCATTTTAATTACACTTTTAATCTGCTTCTGTAATGATGCATTGTGATTATACTGGAACTACTCTAATAATATTACCCTCCCCTGGACAAATCAATGATCAAATCAGAGTTTTAAGGTTTACTAAACAAAATGCATGAAATATTTTTAACACTACCAAATTAACCAAACAGTCCTCCATATAGCCTTTATTTTACATTTTAGAAAGATAAGACTACGTCACATTGTTCTCTATCACAAATAAGCCCTTTGTAATTTCTTCCACAACAAACTTTTCTTTTATGAAATTTTCTAAATTAAACTTTTAGAGGGTGCTAGAGAGCCCTGCTTAGCTGCTTGATTTTCATATCATTGTGTCCAGCTCACAAATCTGCACGGATACTTTATTGGGTTCATTCATTTCAGTTATGAAAGATAGTGCAGAGACAGATAGAAATAGTTATGAAAGATAGTCTGTCACAGTAGTAATCTCATAGTTTCCTGTTTCAGTTAGTAGTAAATAAAGATAGTTATGTCACAGTTAGACTAAACTTAGTTTAGTTAGACTAAATTTAGACTAAATTTAGTTTAGTTTTATGTGGGACTGTCACAGATTGTAATCTCTAGACTCATCTGTTTAGCTTTGCTTTGTGGGAGGGTGGAAGGGAATTGTGGGATTGTTCTTTTTTTAATCACTGTAAAGCGCTTTGTGTTGCATTTTTATGAAAAGCGCTCTTTAAATAACGTTTGATCGATTGATTAATTCCAATCAAAAGTTTACACATGCTTAAAAACAATGTCTCACGCTTATGACTAAGGAAACTTAATTTAAAGCGTTACCTGATGATCTTTTGTTTGCTTAATTTTCTGTAAAAAACAACAACAAAACAAACACTATCGATGTTTTGATGATTTTTGAATTATTGGTGTAAAATAACGGAGTAAATGTGGCTAAGATATGTATCCACCATCTTATTGAGTGGCGGTACCAGCGTTGTGTGAGCCTGCCTTTCCCCTGTCCTCCGCCGCCTGCTGCCGTCTCACTTGTGGCTCAACAGCTCCCTCTGTGAGCAGCACTGCACCCTGCCAGAGAGCACTCAGCCAACCTGCTAACACACAACTCATTTTGCACTCTACACGGTTACATGGTACTGAAAAAGATTGCGATATGGAAGTTAAGTATTGCAGTATAGATTATTGCATCCTTTTTACGCAATAACAGTTTACATGTACACTCTTTTTTTGAGAGTCAGAAACTAAATATTAATAGACAGAACTGATTCTAATTTAAGTCTTACTAAGGAAAATAAATAGAATATGCCTCTAAAACACATTTTCATTTAAAAAAACAGCTAATTTCTGTCAGATGTAGTGCCTCAGTGTTATCGAGATATATTTGAAGTGATATCAATACATAGTGCAGGATATTTAGATTCTACAAAAACAAAACCCTCTATACAACAGCTAAAGAGGGACCACGTTTCTCAGCTATTTCAGTGGCTAGATCATGTTCTCATTTGAGCCCTTGAGCATATTTGAGGTTGTAAATGCCTGACTGTACCAGAGTATGACTAATGAGACGATGTGAGGGAGAAAGATGACTCAAAGATGGTGATGGTTCTAACACTTGCTCTTGTTTGAAGGTTCTGGGTGAAGATATAATCCCCTCTTTACCTCCCACATACCGTGTGATATTAAGCACAAGGCCTGTCACATCTCCAACAGCATTTTGGCACCATAACAAGAAAAGCAGAAGCAGTGTCCATGGTTTGATGAAGATAAATATTACTAATCCTGAATGCAAAGAATATAACAGGTACACTGCATCAACATAGAGGCAAATTAAGAAAAGACCAGTTTAATGCCTTAAATTGGAATATTTTAAGCAAAGCAATAACACAAGTAAAGCCTATAGAACAGAATATTACACATGACACTATCCAAATGGACTACACTACCCAGCATCCTTCTGGTTCAGCCGTGTCAGCTTGAAGTCAGTGTTTTGATTTAGCCATCCTTCCATCATGACACTGGTCCTTTATTTATTTCCAGGCAATGCACAGCAATAAAGATGCCAAGAACAGCAAGAACAAATCCAGATTTGTCATTTAGCAAAGATGCTAGGTCACATTCCATTTTGGTGTTATCTTTTACTGCAGATGTCGGGTTATAATAGCACCACAGCAGGTACTTGGCAGGGCTATTTTCTACAATATAAATATGTGGTTTTAATTGTCTGCAATAAATTCATCTACAAATGCACGCAATAAATTCATATAAAGATGCACTAAAAATAGGAGCAGCTCAATAGTAAACTATATCTATTAAAAGTTAAACAGTGAAATGTTTTCACATTAAAACTTATGTACCCAGGTGGTTTGAAAGTTTCATCCACATAAATAGTACATTGAAAATTTACTTGTTTAATAATATTGGCCCTTGGACCTTCGATTTATATAGCGCTTTTCAAGACACCCAAAGTGAGTCACAATATATTCACACACACACACACATGCACAAATAATACAGCAATCACTGAGTGGGGTTAAAAGCCAGTTTAAACAGAACTGCTTTCAGATGTTTGGACCATATCTCTATTTTCTCATCTCTATTTTAAAATTTCATGATGATTATTTATGTTCTGATTTGTTTGTATTGTGATTTTAATGTATTTCTTATTCTGTGAAGCACTCTGAATTACTTTGTGTACAAATTGTGCTATACAAATAAACTTGTCTTGCCTTGCCATTTATTTATTTATTTATTTATTTATTTATTTATTTATTTATTTATTTATTTATTTATTTATTCATAACCGTAATTCAATGCCTATTTGAGTTTGAAATGAAAGAAAAATGTTCCATGAAGTGCTGGTGAAAAAATAAAATAAAAATACAAAACAACAACAACAAAAAAAAAACTATTGGAAAACTTATTCTGCATGGATACCTATACACAGGGTAAAAAGTCTACCTCACTTCCAACCATTAGCACCACACGGTATTTTAGCTGTAATGAACATGGTATGGCATGAAGTTCCATAAAAAAACGAGTATAGGAAGTATGCTCAATACAGCAAATGCAAAACACAGAATCCTGCTTAACTAATACACATATACAGCACTTGAAGCCCAAGGAATCAATAGAAATGTGCAATTCTGATGGTGGGATTGAACTTCAAATTTTGAGACTGGTCAGTGGGTCACTCTACCTCTTGCTCTAATATAACTGAGCAAGTAGCAAGATTTACCACAAACTGTACTCATCATAAAAAGGGTGTCTAAAGAGTATTTTCATGAACAACATTTTCATGAGGTGTTGCATTACAAGAGGCAAAAATAACACATCCCACATCAAAACAAGCTTTGCTGCAATATCTGTTACCAAGTTCCCCTAAAGTCAAAGTGTGAACGCTGCCATCTGATGTTTGGCGAAGAGACACAGGTGAACTTTTCAGACGACTTCATCTGATCTGCTTTTTTAAAATAAATATCAACCCAACATACATTTTCACAACTTTTAACTTAACATAAACATGGAAAAAAGCAGAAGAAAGTGTTCACAGGCCTGTCACAATAACAAATTTTGAAGTGTGATATATTGCTGAAGAAATTATAAACAATAATACTTAAACAAATTTATGCACACAATAACCAAAAAAGATGAAACTACAAAAACTATTCTAAATGTAAAATGAAAACCAAGAGCTGCAATAAAAAACAGTAGAATGAAACACTACAGTAGTACTTAGTTTGCATCTGAAATGAGTCAGTAATAACGCATTTTTCGGACTATGAGTCGCACTTTTTTTCAGGGTTTGGGTGGTCCTGTGACTTATACTCAGGTGCGACTTATATATTAAAATTTTCACATTGACAGCCCATAGACCAAATACATGAATCGTATATATAAATCAAAAATGAAAAAAACAAATCATAATCCGTTTTTTCATTTTGGTTTTAGAGACAAATAATTTCTTATTTTTGGTTCTATATTGCAAAACAGACCAAACAAATGATGCATGGATTGGTCTCTATTTGGTTGTTTTTATTACTATAATGTCTATAACTTGCCTTTCAAGATGAAATGTTGGTTCTTAGTCTATGATTTTATAAAATAAATTTCCCCCAAAACCAACTTGCAACTCCGGTGCAACTTATACATGTTTTTTCCTTCTTCATTGTGCATTTTTTGGCTTTGACTTACAGTCCGAAAAATACGGTAATTCAATCTTTTGCCGCTCAAATCTTCTCATATAGCCAAAGACAAAATATTATGAAGTTTAAAATAACTCTCTTTCAATCTTAAATATTGTCTTTTGTACAGATGTGAATAATTAGTAAGAAATCAGATTACACATATCTGATCTAACTTTTTACATTACGTTTCAATAATCTGTTAAATCCAGGAATCAGGCAAAGATCAGAGATTATGACAACAGTACATTAGAATGCACTCTCTCTAAATGTGTCATTGTGAATAAATCTTGCTCTGCTTCTCCGTAGAGCTGCACAGTGACCTACATGTAACTGCCTAAATGAGTTTTTTCTGGGTCTCTACAAGCCACTAATAATGTAGATGCGCAGAAAGATTCATATCCCTTACAGGACACCAAAGGTCAGATCAATTTTCTCAGCCACCAGATCTGTCTTCATTTGGCCTGCTCCATGAAGACTGCACACTGTCTTTGGAAACATATGCCGTACAAGTGCAATTGTTAAAAACGTAGGCTGCTGAATATGTTTAAATAAAAATCTCATAAAAAGTTCATTCAAAATACAACGTAAACAACATGTGGGACTTGGCTTATCCACACTGAATTAATAGGAATATAGCAGCTCATTATTGACTGCAAGCTGTCCCTCCTCCTTTTTTATGCACCAGTAAAACGTTCATTTTGATTGTGTTGGGTTTCTGCCAACAACTCCGCTTAGCACTTCGAATAATATTTAAAGAAACACTATGGAACTTTTCTCACATCGTGTCTCCACAGTGACATAATCGTTTTACCTGGATTGTGCCACCGTATGGTATTTCAACATGTAAAATTGCGTTCTTTTTCTTGCTAAACATACAAAGTTGTAGCTTGGTTCCAGTGAGACATTTTAACACCATATTATGGAACATTCCAGGCAAATAATCACATCTCCATGGCGACGAGTACTGTAAGTTGTGCACCCACCACCAACAAAGGTACACAGTGCACCTTTAGGTTCAATTGTGAATATGGGAGTTGATTAAATTTATGAGTTATGAGACATATTTTGTCAACTTTTCCGATTCAAAAGCTATACTATGTTTTTATATTGTTAATCACTATGGTAGCGCTCTGACTTTTGCATCATTTCGAAGTTAACTGAGAATAGCTTAGACACTGACCTACACAGATACAGTTGTTCAAAGCTAATTCTTACCTATTGACATTTATGGCATCCTAACTTTATTTAGCATTAGCACTCTGAAAGCATAAAATACTGCCGCATCTGCTTGCCTTTTGTTTTGCTGGTGCACAGAAGACAGCCAGACTCTTGGTACGCACGACTGACGAGCCATAAACACAGCCCCTCTTCCACCTCAGGCAATCCTTAAACTCATCAACAGTGTAATGAGACTTTGGAGCTCCGAGATGAATTAACTGGCTGATTTTCTCGTTTTTACTGCCGACGACTCCGCCGCCAATGCAGAGTGGCTTAATATAGCATCCAGCGCTATCCGGGACTGTGATATATGCGGTGTGACCGAGACGCATAGAAAACAAAGAGGTGATTGGCTTTTACTGAAACAATATAAGACAATCAGCGGGTAACATTAATCACCATGAGATGCGCTGAAGAGGGAGACTTTGTCAGTTGGGAGCTTGGAATGCGGTGTATACTGAAGCCTATGGCACAAGTGGGAGCATATGTGCACAAGTATATAGATGCTGATATGGGGGAAAGCAGATTTGACGCTAATTTGAGTGTTTATTCTTTAAACACTGCTCATGTGGATTCCCGGGTGGCACATAAGCAAGAGACAGTTGCTATCCGCGGCGGAAACAGCGAGGATCAAACAAAGTGAGATAAGAGATTAAAACATCTTGGTGGGTATAAAGCTACTGGTGACTAATGCAATGTATATAGATATATTCAAAGTGATGCTCAATGCTCAGACTTAGACTTGTCCACCTGTATGGAGATAAGCGGCTGATGCCATTTGGTCAAGTTACAGGCAAATCTGTGACCAAAAAGTTACAGTGTACCTTTAAGGAAACGTATCTCCCATAAGTTAGTAATTGAAACTAAAATCTTCTATAGCTCACAGTCTAGGTGAGCAGTGGGAAAGTGATTTTGTGCTAGTATTCTACTGGTAGTTACTAGAAGCTGCTATAGGTATACTTAATGGTGTGTACTATCCAAATGTCACTAAAACTCGATGTTCAATAGCTACTGTGGATCATGTGTGTAGCTAATGAAGTAACACACGCTGACAACATGCAAACATATAGCCACAAGCTATGTGAAAATAAATCTGAATCACACTATGCATCTTACCATTATCTATAGTTTCAGCTCTGCGGTATGGTAAATCTAGCCTGCTGAGCATCAATAAAGACACCTGTCGGCTAACAGGTGCATAGATGAACACCTAAATCTAAAACAAACAACACAGTATGCTTCTCCTTTTATGTATTCACTGTGCTTTTGTTCAACAAGACTGCACCGGGAAGTGTTGGGAACAGAAGCCACACACACAACAAAAGGCAAGGCATCCATTTCAAGTCCAGGCAGACCAGTATGCAAAGGACAATATGGAGGCTATAGTTACCATTTCCCCAAACCGCGGAGCCACTTAACCACAGAAAACAAATGCAGAAGTGGCAGTGCTTAGCCGCGAGCTGCTAGCCGAGCCCTCCCTCACGAGAGGCAGTCTGGGTGTGCCATCGGGCTGTAGCACACAAGGGGCCTACGCACTGGAGACACACAGTACTGGGTGTTTGCACACTTATCTCATGGCCCTGGGCTGCTTCATTGTCTGCACCCATTTAGACATTACTGGGGGTATAGCTCCCAGCCTCCCACTCTATTGTAATAATCAACAGCTTTAGGCTTCCCTGCATGCTCTCATTGCCCTGAAATAACACCATTATGCCATGAATATGGGTCACTGAGCAAATGAAAGTCTAAACCTCAGAATATATCCAGAGGTAATGATTATTTTTAAATTATTTTGGCTACAGGGGTACATTTCACACAGGCTTGAGGCCAAGAAGTTTGGAGGTTCAGATTGTGGATTGTGTGAGTTTTCAGACAAGACATTTGCAGACAAGACAAAAATAACACGTAATATCAATTTGACAACATAATGTTTTCAGTAATGCAATTCTGCTCTCCAAATCATGCAGAGTAGTTTCATAAAGCAGCTACTCTGATGATAGAAGAATATTATGACACTGAATAGTAGAAGGAAAAAAGCTCTTGTAACCTAGTTGAGAATCTATTTAGTTGTATTTAGAGTTTTTAAATGAATGTCCTACAAGAAACAAAGGAGGACATTCATAGTATAAAAAAGCTTTTGTTAACATAGCAAATGGAAAGAAATACTCAATACCAGGACATTAAAAGTACCTTGTCTCCCAAGGATCAGGTTAAGAAAGGGAACTTTCACTCACATATTACTGAACTATTAATCCCTTATAGAGGCTCTGTTGCCATGGCTCTTGCTGAATGGGTAAGTTGGGCTAGAACCCTGCTGTTTTTTCTAGTGTATGACTGTAGAGGGAAATCATAGTGTCATTATGTATACAAGGTCATTTCCTGCCTGTGTGGACTGCAGGTGGCCAGTGCTTGAAGCTGAAGTAGGACAAAGGTGCTGATAAAGTGTGACAGACAAGCCCCTGTGTGACCAGAGGCACAGGGTAATGTTCATCCGGCTTTAGCCACAGTCAAATGTGGGCCCTCCCCAGAAACTGTGTGGAGTGCTTTTAAGTGGTCTCACCCCTACTGCACTTTATTATTCACAAAACAACATAGGCAATTTAACTGTTTGAAATTCACTAAGGGCCTTTTAAAGGAACTGATGTCTTTTGATATATTTTATTGATTCATCATTTTTCCCTAATCAAGCTGAGATTAAAAAGTCTTGTGATGTTGTTCATGGCATTCATGGAGTTACATCACTTCTGTCATTCTCTAAAGGTCTTTTTGGAGTCTAGACATTTTCACTACATTTGTGGTTAGATGAGTCAATAGCTTTGCGAGTAGCATTTCCTACAAAACAAAGAAATGTTTTATTTTTGAGGGGAAGAAAAAAATAGCCCATAGGCATGAAAAAGCCCTAACCCTAACCCATCTGTCTTAAAGCAGACAGTTTCAAATGTAGTCATAAAAATCTTCAAGCCATTGTGGCTTCCCCATAATGGTTTAGCGTAATTGGCTGCATGCTAACAGGTGGCTAGTATCTTGCTGATAACTGCCTGCTACACCACTGCTAGCTCACTCTGCTGAATCTGTTGCGGGCGCTAAACATAAGGTAAGACAAGACATGCTGGAGCTGAGAGAAAACCGCAAGGAAGGGTCATCATGGCCCTGGAGAGAGTGTGGGGAGGGGGCATTCAGTCAAGTCCAAGGGAGACCAAAACACAGCCAGCATACTGCCAAGGAGCTAGCACACTGACACTGGCCAATCCAGGGAGCCTTCGGTGGAGGCAGGAAGCTTGGCTAGCATCACCGTCATGGGCAATAAAACAGAATGATGTGTCTTCATAGAGATGGGAAAATGTCTATATACATAAACAAGTATAACATCAGAATAAAGACACTCTCAATCTCTCTATTGCATGGAACACACTGTCACTAAATATATGAAAAATGTCATTGTATTATTTATTATGTAGTTGTTATGGCTGTAGGTATGTATTACTTCATGTATTCTAAACGCTTGTACTGTTCCATGCATAAGCCCAATGGGATTTTCAATGGCAGAGTTAGCATTAGCCTCCAAACATCACAAACTATGAAAAACTATAGCAACAGACACCCACTCAACCGCACTGCTGGACAAAACCGTACCAGAAATATAGCTCGTCTTCACAGTTTGACAATAAATTTCACAATTATTTTATGGAGCAAGAAATTAGATTCAAATATGTAATAAACAGCAGTAATAAACAATAACCATGTATCTGTCTATTTTGTGTTTTAGTTGCTCTTTTGGGGAAGATTTTTGGTTGGTCAACAAGATGAAAACGGTTGGAAAATGAACACATGACTCAATATACTGTCAGCACTCGCTTGCTATTTTTACACTGAGTGTATTGCATCAGCGGCATAACGTAGTCTTCAAGTATGCAGTAATATACCACACTTCAGAGTATATACATTTGTAATATTTTTCACTACATGTCTATCGTCAATAAAAAGGCCTTTGTCACTGAAGGTATGTCCGCACATAAAGCACACAATAAATCTTCAACTGACTGACGATTTTATCTGCAACTTGTGAGAAATGCAAACTTATAAAACCAGGACAGATGGCTCTCTGGGTGAAAGAAAGTGTAAAGGAAGGTGGGCACAATAATGAGCTGACATGAAACATAATCCTCTCTATCTGTGCTCTCATTGGCAGCCCCTCCAAAGACTGAAGGCTCCCCCATTATGACTTAACACATCAAAATGGCCGCACAGCACACACAGAAAAGGCAACCTGATGATAAACACAGCAGACAGCGCCTGAGCTTTATCTGGCAGCAGCCTGCAGCTCAACACACGTTCAATTTGGCCTGCAACAATCGATTGTGTCCCTCCTTACCTCAGCCTCAGCCACAGGAATAAAAACAGACCTTTTTGAAAAGAGCAGGTCTCAGTTGGTCTAGGCTCTGTCCAGGCAAAAGCAGAGTGGAGAGCTGGGGACACTAAGACACCTGAATTATGGCCAGACGTCGCACATGGAGAAACACATTTTGGACACTCTGAACTGCCGGTGCTTTGTTTTACTACCCAAGCCTAGAATGATATAAAGTGATATGATTGTTTTATATCTCTCTGTCATAAACTATAGGGTTTCCAGCACATTTAGGTTAGGCTGGAGAAACATAGAAAAAGTTCTTTCTCAAGTTAGGCAAGCTGGAATAGATGGGGTAGTCACCTTCATAAAGTACAACTCCTAAACAGTTGCAGGCTGCAGGTGCTGGAGTTTAGGTAGAGAGGATTCAGTTCAAAGCGAGTCCTTTTAGGTTTTAACCAACTGAATTTCAACCTGAAACTGGAAACGCAAACAAGAGAGACTCAAGTGAGGCTCCTTCTGCTTTCTGAATGATCGCCTTGAGAACAAAAACACTGAATTTTAACATAAACAACTTGTCATCATGTCCAATGTTTTTTTTTTATATAATTAAAAATAAATCAATTGTTATCAGTAAAAGCTATACACATATAGCTCAAGTTTATGGATTTTTAATTCTTATACATTATTATACAGTTCCTATACAGCAGACCTGGGCTTTGTACAGGCAACATACGGCTCTTTGGTTGACTGACTGGCTGATTTAAGCTAATTTGGAATTACAAAATAAACATATTTTATCATTTTACCTCATGCATGGACTAAAGCTGCATTCCATTAATTTTTAAATGACATTTTTGGGAAGGCAACCTCACTTTTTCATTGCTTAGTCATAACAAACACTTACCTGTCTTACCAACTTGTCAAAACAATGCTATTTACTGGTATTTAAAAAGAAATACAATTAATATTGTGCAGAATTAAGTTAAGCCACATCTCATATTGCACCATGGAAAAAATAATTGCCCAACTTTACTATATAGAATAAAATCAAGGAGAATCATATACGTTCCCAGGTGCCTGAAGGATTTTTTTTTTTTTTTTTAAATCCTTCCAGAGTTTTAAAACACCCTTGACAACAAACAGTTTTTTTTATAACATTATTGACAATTAAATTCACTTTTTGGCAACAAATTTGTCAATAATGTGTATGTTTTATGAGCCTTCTGTCATATGTATATATATATATATATATATATATATATATATATATATATATATATATATATATATGTATATATATATATATATATATATATATATATATAATAAATGCTTTCTCAAACTTTCTTTATTGCATACTGTAAGGTGAGCTGAGTTACGGTAAAATTTTACTTCAAGTGCAGCTGAGGCAAAAGCTTTTCCTCCAAAAACACAATATTTATAATTATTTCTGTTCCCTGCAAGAGAACTAATGCGCTAAAACCGTAATATTTGCACACTCGATTTCCTTCCTGAGTGCAAACACAATAGGGTTTTGGGTGTGTGAACAAGTCGGCATCTTCTAACCTTGGTGAAATCTCTTTATTTGAAAAGCCTATAATCATTCCCTAAGCTGAAAGGGGCTGAAAATGAGATCATATTAATTACTGAAAAAAACACAGTTACGACCAAGCACAATGCAAGCCGCCTGTTCCGTGACAATTATTAATACGCCTGCTCCATTTTCTTGCAATATTGAGTTTTGCTTCAATGAAGGTTGTCCCTTGGATCAGTATGCAGACGACCCAGGCTTCAAATCCTCAATTTCAGATGCAAATGTGGTGGGAGTCATTTAAATAATATTTGAATATGGATTACACAGTGTGTCTCTCATGTCACAGAGCAGGGGGCAGGACGAGGGAAATGCAAATGATCCACATGGAAGAGAAAGGTCACAGTCAGGACCTGTTAGATTTATTTGGGAAATAAAAGACAGCGCTGCTAAATGAAGCTCATTCTATAAAGCCTTGGGAGAGAATTAGAGCAGATCACAGCCATTTACATCATAAGGGAAAACAAACAAGGAGCAAACTGCAAACACTTTTTCAAGTTAGGAGAATTTTAAACTAAACAGAGGAAGGGGGATCAAAAGCACAAAATCAGAGACAGGATATGCAACATTTATGAACAAATTCATTCAACTCTATCGCATATACTAGTACACTACCGGTAAAAAGGTTGGACACACTTCATTTATCACATTACATTATAGATTCTCACTGAAGGCATCACAACTACGAATTAACACATATGGAAGATAGTAAACAAAAATACAAACAAAATAACTCCAAACTTGTTTTAGATTTACTTTTTTTTTTTAAATAGCTGTTTTGATCACTGCTTTGGACACTTGGCATTTCAGTGTTTTCCACAGGTTTACTCTGACACATATCTAAATCATTTTACTGAGTACAATTTGATAAAAGAAGACAGATTACAGATTAAATACAGATACTGCGTTATGTTTATGACAGTATTACTAGCATAAAGTACCATCTGTATCATCATAATTTGTCATAAAATTTATTCATGAGAAATACTGCATTGCTTGACCCTGACATGGCACACTTTGACATTAAAACTATTTTAATGGACTTCATCTAGAAGCTCAATGAGAGAAAGCCAAGGGTTTGCGGCGCTGTCAACAGCATTTGATGTCTTCCATATGTGGCTAAAATGTAGAAAGCTGTTAGCATTTAGAAAAACAATATTCAATGGAGGGTATGTCTAAATCTTTGACTGGTAGTGTACATTTTTGTTAAAACCCCATCTTTCAGATTATACTGACAATGCCATACGGTGGTAAAATGTAAATTGCATCTAAACCATTTCACTTTGCAAAACATATTAAGTGTGGAATCCCTTTGCACATAAACTTCACACAAACTGTAAAATTGGACAGGCATTTTGTGATATTTACTTTTTCTAGTTGTGTTTATCCAATTGCATTCAGAAGCAGATTATTTTGTTTGTTGATAGAGCCGCCAAGAAATGCAACTCGAATCCACAGAGACCAGACTAATTCTTTGTAAATAAAAGAAAAGAATCACAACGACTGTCCAAGCTATTAGGAAATCCAATCTATGCAAAACATTACTATTAAACTCTTCAAAATAACAGTTTTGTGCACAGTTTTGACACAATGTATGGACAAATTTCCTAGCAACATATAGTATAGCAAATAGGGCTGTAGTTAGCTAAAGAAATTCTTGGTCGATTTAAGAAAGGTGTGGAAAAAGCTCTCAAAACTACTATGTCTATCTGTATTAGGGATGGCAAAAACAAAAAAAAATTCATGACCGACCACCGAGCCTCGTTAACCGGTCTAAATTTAATCGCTATTTGAAATAACAGCCATTTCAGTTGAAGATAAATGTGTTAGTCAAGTGTTAGAAGCTCATTTGAAACATCGCTGTGGCTCATTTCAGAAAAGGACTGCTCCAAAGAGACGTCGCTTATAGACAGCGGAGCACAAGTCTGTCAACACCGCACATGAAGCATTTATACATGAACACGCACGTAAGGCTCAGTTTAACCCAGCAGTCATGACTTTAGTCCACAATATGCACAAAACTGTGCGGTATGAAATGCCAAAAGATCCAACAGTCGCCTACACAACAAAAGCACTTCTGTAGCAACTCTAACCACTTGTTCGTGCCAGCACTAAAGTGCTATAGAGATAAACACAGAAAAAGCACTTGGCGGTGCATAGTTAGCATGGTGAGCATTGTAAGCACGGCAGGTTGGCTTTTCTCACCTGTAGTAGAGGCTTGAGGGCGTTTCATTTTGAGGTGATACATCGTCGATGATGTACTACAACGGTATTTTAATACTGTGTGACACAAGGTACATTTGACATCAGTGCCATTAATTTTGTTGAAATGCTGCCACACAGTACTTTTCTTTTGCTTAACCATCTTGGCTCTAGGCTGACGCTTGGCACCATCCTCGGATCTCCAAGTTGAATGAATAAACAAACACAGCAACAAGACCTCGCCTCACATAAAATGTGCATTTCGCCTACTGTCTATGATCATTTAGGGCGCAAATATAATAATACCCCTAAGAACTAGCATCAAGGACCATAATGTCCACCCTCCTGTGGGCTCACCACTCAGAGGGGTTCATAGGGGGTCAGGTGCTATGAGGATTGGGAAGTAAAAGGTCCCCGTGACCCAGCTGGACAAAGCGGAAGAAGATGGATGGAAATATAATAATAAGTGTTCAAGTGAGATTTTTTTCCTGTTAATATTTAGATTTAACAAAAAAGTGTTGGTGAGTTACAAATAGCAGCACTACAATGGAAAAATTCTAGTAATTCAAAATATGAAATCAAATGAATCAAAAATTGTGAAGACAAAATTGAAAACTGGCAATTGCGAAATGTATGTATTAGGAGGTATGTATTAGGCGGCACGGTGGCTGAGTGGCAACACTCAGGATCCCCGGGCCTCTCTGTGTGGAGTTTGCATGTTCCTCCCCGTGTCTGGATGGGTTTCCTCCGGGTACTCTGGTTTCCCCCATCAACCCAAAACATGCCTGCACCCCTACACAACATCAAGGACCATGTTGTCCACCCTCCTGTGGGCTCACCACCTGCAGAGGGGTTCATAGGGGGGGTCAGGTGCTATGAGTATTGGGCAGCGAGCTGCCCCCGCGACCCAGCTGGATTAAGCGGGAGAAGATGGATGGATGGATGTATTAGGAATTGAAATTAATCTATTTATCTATTTATATAAGACTCCACATGCGAAATTACTTGGACACAGTAGATCACATCACATCACATTATATTACAATAACACAGAGTAAAAAAATATTTTAAAAATGGTAATGAACTTAAAAATTAAAGATACTGAAACTATATAATCTTCAACTAACTCACTCAACATCTCCTTTCTACTGCTGTCCCATATAAATCCTTATAATCTAAATAAAATGACAGGGTGATGGACTAAAACATATCTTGGTCGATTAAGACATCACTGACCGATTAATTGAATAAATGACTAAAGGCCAACAAATCTATAGCCACAATGAAACAGAGGAATACTTTTTTTATATATCCATCTAAAATTTCATCAGTTTCTGCCATGGGCCTCGTGCCATTTAATACGTATCAATACACGCTGTAAACGTCGATGCTGCATGTTCCATTTGTGTTCCTGCGGGAGCATAAATCACTCCTGATGGATGGCTAGTTGAATCTTCTCATATAAAGTGGCATGTTTTAAGCCAAAAGGGCATGCGGGAGTCTACCCCCACGGGCCTTATAAACCTCAGATGAGCGTCGGCGTCATGCTAGCCACGGGTCTGCTTTTAAATTATGTATTGATGACAGGCTATGATAAAAAATGACCCAATTTAGTATCCAAAATCAATCCCCTCACTCAGCTGACATGAGATAGAAAGTGGTAAAGATTTCTGGCCACGTTTTTCTCCCTATGTCAAGGTTATGCTTATGGAGTGAGAAGGTATGAAGGAATACAAACTTAGACCAATGGCTACCTGTAATTATTATGTCAGAGTAAATTGCAAGGTAAATAACATGTCTACAAGTGTGGGTTTCTTCATGGAAGGTGACAAGAGTGGTTCCAGGGAATTTCTTTGCCACATGGTTCCTTTCATGGTGAAGAGAATAAATAAAAACAAATAAAAATTAAAAAATGACCTTAAAACCGAATTGGCAAAATAATGCTAGAATGATGCTAGAATCTTTATTATCAAGTAAAGTAAGGTAAACAACAACAAAAAGTGCCACAATTATTCAAATAAATGTAAATGTGTTTAACAAAAATATCAAAATATACTTAAAATATATGGTGCTGGATGCAAATGATTCCATGGAGTTAAAAGTAAGATCTCCATAGAGACAATCAAATAGTGTGCCCTTTAAGTCACAAGTCAGCTCTGTGGAGAGACAAGCCTCAAACAAGGGTGCATCATTTTCAAAGTTTTGTAGTGCTATAAAAGAATAAAGTTAGGTTAGCATTTCTTGTCCTCTGTCCTCAATAGGAATATTTGGCCTCTACATTTGACCCATCCTTCAATGCCACTGGGGCCATGCAGGGACACATCTGGAGCTAGCCTCGGTCAGGACTTCCTTAGCTGGAGGATTTGATTTATTATGCATGTTTTCAGTTTGTTTTTTGGCTAAAATCTCACGCAAATAAAATGAAAACATGTCAAATCTACACAGCTACTGTTTCAATGAACAATATGAACTAGGGATGGGCATTCGATTAAAGTTTCTTAATCCATCGTCAGGAGAATTAACGGTTATCGATTAATCATTAAGGTTTTTATATCAAAATTATCATCAATATTATTACTATTACTAATCTGCATAAATAAACTCAACTTTACAACATATAAACCATAATCACTATAGAGCCACATCAGCCCAAGTGAGATTATAATGTGTTTAATGCAGATTTGGCACATTTGTTTATGTCTTACAGAAACTAAACTTAAAACCACATGGCTCATTTGCATAAACTAAAAGCTGGAAAAAGCAGCTCTTTCCTTCTGAGTTGAAACGTCAGCTTCAGTCGGACTAAAGGGCAGAGGGATGTTCTGCTGATGGTGAGTCTGTTCTGTGCGTATATCACATTGATGGTTCATGTTTTCAGAGATCATACGTGTGCAGATTGTACATGCGCAGGTTTAGCCCATTTCACTCACTTTATTTATGTTGGTCACGTTATTTCTTTTAACTACTGTTGTGATGAAAAGACTGAAAAGTGTCTGTGTTTTGCACATGTGCACTCATCTGTTGCAGTAACCGGGATACTGTGTATACATGCAACATGACGAAACAGAGATATTAAAAAACCCGATCATAACCGGGATACTGATGTACATGTAAACGCACTCATTGAGGGGTATAGTGATCTCCAACGAGGCAGTGCCATAGTTGAGAAGTGGCACTGTGAGGCCGCAACTCCAGTGTTTGCGCTGTCAGATGCAGCCTCATCTCCTTACGCTATGCACAGAAACCTACATTCGGTTTGTTGACGAAATTTTTCAAGATCAATTATTGATAAGTGGACTAATCATGCCCATCCCTAGCATGAACAAAACACCAAATAGCAAATTGTCCACATTAAAGTGAACTGCAGGGCTCCAGCAACCCCCCGGAGGCAGCCCACTTATCAGCAGCAGTGCACACCACAGTTTTGAGAACGTACGACCTAAAATGACTCATGCTACAATGGAGGAGGGGCGGGGGGTGGCTATTTAACACATGGTTGGTGGATCGATGCCTTGCCCTGCTGCTCGACTGCAATAGTGTACACGGGCTGAGCCAATGAACCCTAATTTGTTCGTGCTGGGAAGACCAGCGGCTCCCACTCGCAGCTCCCCGGTCATCAGCGTGAGAATGTATGTGAAAATGGCTGACTGATAGGTAAATTGTCCAGCACTTTAGATAAAAGCACCATATACTGTACAGGCTTTCGATTTCCCATTTGCCAGAGCAACTGATGGTTGGTAAAGCACTAGTGTTAATAGCTGTCAGATAGGACATATATTTTGTTTTCTTCAGAGATGCAGAGGAAGCGTAGATGTGCTATCAGTTTGAAATAGTGGTTTTAATGATTGCAGTTAATTAAGTGGCATAATTGCTTCTGCTAACAACAGCATATCCAGGCTTTCTATGTATAAAGCCTTTACTTTCCATAAACATGTTCTGAAATGCATGGGAATATTGTGTTTATTTATCAGTTCGTATTTCTGTCTTCTGTCAAATGGACATTTAAAGGCCCTATATTACACACAATTGACTCTTGTGAGCTTTAAGCCATGTTACTCTGCTGTCATCAGAAACATACCTGGAGTTGTGTCTTGTTTCATTGACACATGTTTAACACATTAGTCTCCAAAGTTCAAAATGCTCTGTCCCACCTTATGATGCCCTGAAGTGGTAGAGATTTGAAATTCTAGGGCTGAAATTATCCGGATGATTCTTGGAGGAGTATGGAGTACTTCCTGTATTACTCAGCCTAAATATGCAGGATTTGTGTGTTAAACATGTGTGAATGAAACAAAACATTATGACATGCCAATGCTTGTCAGAAATATATCACACTAGATGTTTTTTTGTTTGTTTTGTCCAAAATTGTCTATCCCTTATCCCTTCAGTGTGATTTAGGGACACAACAATAAAGTTTTCTCACAATTTGAAACATGTCTTGATACATGAATCGAGATATGATTTTGATATGTGTTAAACCTCTGAAGAACTGTAAATATCAATAAGTTTTTAACATTTTATCCAGCTACACTATCTCATATCAAATATCACAGTTAGGCCTTAATGGAGCCATTTTGTACTTAGTTATGGCAGGATAAATCTGCTAGAGTTGCACACTGAGTCAACTTCAAATAAGCTCAACAATGAATCTACATTTAACCTTCACCTTAATCCACAGGTTAAAAATAACAGCACCAAACAACCAGATCAAGCGTCATGTTCACAAAAGGTCCTTATAGAAACCCCATCCACAGTTTTTACTACAGATACAACAAACACATAACACATCTCGAACATGGCGGCCACATCGCGCACTAGATTACGCTCTTTCAGTCTGTCAATATTACAAATCCCCGCAGTTGTTATTGTAACACTTCAACGCCGCCTTATCGGGAAGGCGCAGGGATCACCTCGGAGAAAACTCAATTTCCTGCTCATTTGTACAACAATCCTCATCATTATCTCACTTCTCACGCTCACCTGACAGCCACGCTATTACAAGACTCCCGGAGTACGACTTCAAAGTTCCCCGTGTCCTTTGGTGACTGCTGGAACTGCTGGAGTGGGCTGTTCTGTGGTTCTGTACGGTGAGTTAAAAGCTCTCCTCCACGCCATTTCTGCTAAGCTCTCTTCTATGGGCACAATGCGTTTATGTCGCGCTTTGTGATAATGTCCTCAGCTATGTCAGGTGTCAAGAGCCCGCACAAATGTACAAAGGATCAATGTGACAGTAGTGATTATTAGGGCCATTGTGGAGCAGTCAGGCTATGAAGCACGTACATTGTTCGCTGCGGTTTATACGCTGTAAATAATATGTCATTATTCAGAATGAAATAGGCCATAGGGTTGCAGGCTGTTGCGTGGTTCAAGCTGAGGGTGTGATAATTCTGATTAAATATTCAAATAGAGGCTATAAATATATTCTATGAGTCTATGGAGGTGCTTCTTCACACATGCAGTATGTACCGTCACGAGTACCTCCCACATGTAGTGTTCAAATCTAATTATGGCTGTACAAAGCAATATGCTTACAAAGTGCAGCAATAAAAGGCCTCCTTATCAACACATTTTTATATCAGAGGTAGATGTATTTATACCATTCATAAATTCTGGACACTTGGCAACCAGTTCTGTGAAAGCTGGACCTGTAATTTAATGCACTGAATTGCACCACTGAGTTATACTTAGATGTTTTCATTGTATATAATGTTAAGGTTAAAGCTGCCATCTGAATGTTCATCAGATTGATTTTTTCACCAGTAGATGGCAGATGTGGGGCCTCTCCTCCCCTCACCTGGCCTTTGTTCAGACTCACCTGGGCCCTTTCCCAAACCACTTCTTTTCCTATGGACATTTTGCATATTCCTGCGATGGAGCCGCCACATTAAGTGCTGTCTGAGACGAAGTGAGCAGTCAGGAGAAGAGGCTTATTAGCTCCTTCACATGGAGATGCTGACTTAACAGGTGTGCCTAACACCAGAGAGTAGCCCGACCTCCAAGACGCACCGCATGAGTTTAGTTATTAAGATATCATGGTTATTTAGACACACAAACACTCTTTAAATAGTGCCGCACAGACTTCAGAAGTGAAACAGAAATCAGACTGAGATCAAATGCACTTTAATTGGCACTGGAAAATGCTACAAGATGAATGAGGTTGACTTTTTTTTGTAGTTAATACTCTTTATGCACAAGTGGATCTGCACCTATAAGACACACACATTTTATCTGTGTGCTCAGGGATCATAAAACATGTCATTTAATAGGCTCATATTGTGCAATATGTCCTTAATGTCACCACAATTGTAGGTCTACATGTTACTGCACTGCATCTTAAATACCTTAATTTTGACATATTTTAACATTAAGTGCTGTCACGGCAAGTGCATCGGTCCACAGAGGAGGAATTGGATTCAGAAAGGGCCTTGTGTTCTCGGGTTTTCTTCTGTCAGAACAAAGCTGGCACGCCATCACACAGCAGTAATGTGGATAGCATCTAGAGGTGAGACATACACTTTATTGCCCCAGTAGGGAAATTTGTCCTTTACATTTAACATCTAGAGGTGAGACATACACTTTATTGCCCCAGTAGGGAAATTTGTCCTTTACATTTAACCCATTAACCCATACACATGAACAAACATCATTTATATTTGAAATTTAATTAAAGAAGAATTTTAGAAGTGCAGAGAATGAAACTGTAACTGCTACAATACAACAGCAATGACACAAAAACGCGTAACCACTCATTGTATACTTTTACAATTGAATCCAGTGGTAAGCATCACTTCTAGTCTCAAGTTAGAGGAAAAACAACATCGCATCAGAAATTGGGCTTCCTTGTGGAACACTCCCAGCATGGGAAATGGTGGACTGTGACAGGCTGAATTTCTAGTGCTGGCAAACAGCATTATTCTCATTCCTGGTGCCATTGTCAGCCCTCATTGAAATCTGCTGTCACCAAGTGTAGCCTGATGCTAAGCAGGGCTGCTGGCCTCCCCACGCGTGTGTGTCTGTCTCTGTCTACATTTATACAGCCCAGCCAATGCTGCGATTGGAGAAATCAAGGAAGAGGATAGATAGAAAAATTGACATAGAAAAGGCAGAGAAAGCCAGAGGAAGATGGTTGTTTTGGTCTGACGATGAAGCACTTATCTGGCGTGAGCAGTTTCTTCAAAAACAGCAGAGAAAAAGCAGCGGCGGTCTCTAGAGCTCATCACTCATCCTGGGCTGATGGAGGCAGACAGGTGGGTTTCCTGCTCCTAATATTCTCCATGACAGACTGTCCATTTACACTGCTGGCCTTGCTGATCCCACACTATTACTTTCCCCCGACCAGGGAGGAGCCGCGCTTAAACAACCCCAAGCAAAAAGTTTCCATTCCTACACCGACTAATAGTGTGCTGCATGAAGCTGAACAGTGCAACAGAATCTTCAAAATAGCAACGCAATATATTCCACAGGCAAAATTATTAAACATTTCCAGGATCACAATTAGTGTTTCAAAATACCAAAATATCAAACTTGATTTCAGTACTAAAATACTGACTCGATATGAGATAGAGATACTTTTAAAAGCCTTTTGACAATATTGTAAAGTAACAAAAGTATTTGTTTATCATACTATATGCTCTTTTTATTTTCCCAGTATCAATACTTTTTAAATGAGTAGCTAGATTCAATACTAGTTTTAGTATGGATTAGTAAACATATTATGTCTGATGACCTTCCTGATACAATGTCTTATTTATACATACCTTATTAATACTTAGTTTATACAGGCTTGGGACTTCCACAGTAAGCAAATTTGCTCGTAAACATTTTTGCGCAAATTCAATTTATTTTTTGTTCCGCCACATAACAGACTTTTGAATAATGTATTTTACTCTTGACAAAACAGTATACATCTCTACACTTTATTTAAAGCGCATATGAGACTTAAATGGAGAATGTGATGTGATTAGACGGCCCAAAAAAAAAAACACATCACATATTTTTACTTGAGAAAAGGCTTGATTGTGCATTTCTATATTTGTGGCAGTGCATGAGTCAGAGATGGGGATGCTGAATACTTGATCAGGCACGTTCATATGCAGCACACAGAGGGGTAATCACTGGAATATACGCTAGCAAAAGTCTAGGAACTATGTAAACATTTTCTTTTTGATTAAATTATAAAATAAATAATCTGCTAGTTAAAAAATGACTCTTGTGAGCTTTAAACCATGTTAGAATGTTGTTACCTCATCAAAAACATATCTGGAGTTGTGTTTTGTTTCATTCACACATTTGAGTATCCATTATTATTGGTGTGTCTACAGCTTCAAAGCTCAAAATGTTCTATTCCACCTTGTGATGTCATGCAGTGGGTATTTTCAAGTTAACCTTAACCTTTAGTTCAGTAGAGATGGGTTCCAGGGTTGAAATCATCCAAATGATCCTGGTTGAGGTGTATGGGGTTTAAAAACATAGAAAAGCACTTCCTGTATGACCACATGACATCACAAGGTGGAACAGAGTGTTGAGAGAAGAACTCAGCCTAAATATGCAGAATTTGTGTGTTAAACGTGTGTGAATGAAACAAAACACAAGTCGAGGTATGTTTGTGAGGAGGAACGTTAATATAATAACTAGGCCTGTCAGCGTTAACGTGTTAATCGCGACTAGAGTAATGCAATCCATAAAGCGATTTTTTTTATCGTGATTAGAGTTCGCCAACCTTTGTCCCTTCTAAAAACGTGATGATTTTTTTTTTTTTTTTTTTTACTTGCGGTTAGAGTTCGCTGACTTTTTGTCTCTTCTACACATCCGCAGGCAGCTCCTCTGGCTGTTTCGCTTTCGAACTTCAGAGCGCCGTGTTTCAGTAAACTCACCGTCGTGATGGAGAAACAGAGGAGCTTCTGGACTTTTGAACGGTTTATTTGACTTTAAAAAACTTCCAGACGCTACAATTTACAAGTCAAGACTTCAATGCAGTCTGTGTCAAGCAGAGTTTCAGCACCAGCGAAGTACGTCAAGTCTAAGTTAGCACCTCCGAGCTAAACCCCCGGGAACCTCAGATCCGACAAACGACCTGTGGATAATCACACGGGAAAGAAAATAACTACAGCGACTGCTAAATGGGTACGAATTACTTTACATTATGGCTTTAAAACTGTCTTGAAATGCAAAATAACACAATTTTAAACATGCAATTCAATATAAGATTAATCACGATTAACTATGGAATTTCTGATCTTAATCGAGATTTTAAAAAATGATCGTTTCGCAGCCCTAATCATAACATATCACTATTGACACACACACATATTTCAGTACTTGCATGTCGGGTAGTTAAAGGTGCATTATGTAACTTTTCTGTTGGAGATGTTATTGATTTGACTAGAATGTTCCACATTATACAATTGAAAGTGATGCCTTTGGGCCAAGTCACAGATCAGACCCGTGAAGCAAGCCCCTCTGGGATTTTTGAGCAGAACCAGAAAAAAATGCTTAGCAGACAAAGTTTAATGCTATACTGTGAAAATTCCAGGCAAAGTAATAACACCATATAAACGAGCTGCGATAAAAGTTGGAGCTGAAAAGTTTGGTGTTGCAGAAGTAACGTTAAAAAGCAACACTCGGATACACTGTAGATTTGCATAGTTTTTGCATGAACCACCAGTAACTGATTTCCCTGTATTTTTAAAGGAATTCATCCATTTCTATTAAAGTTCAGGTAATTTTGTGGATACACGTTCTCACTGGTTACAAATCCTGGGTACAGGGTATTAGTCCAATCTTTTTTTCTTTTTTTTTTTGACTAGATCCCTGGATAGAGGAGAATTGGATTGGAAGCCTATAGCAAACCACATATATTGCTTCATTTCATTCTTATACCATGTGCTGGATACTCACATGGTTTTCTGTGCTTGAAAATAACCATCTTTCAGTTAGAACGCAGTGCCTTGACACATTCTCCACACCTGGATTTGCGCTGTTCCTCCTGCTGCCTGTAGACCTCTTAATCTCACTTCGATTGGATAGGAAGCACCAGTGAGCTGCAATCTCCAACTCCTTCCACACTTGTTCAAAAGTATAAACCCTCTCAAGCACAAACACATATCAGACTTTTTCTATTGGAATGGACGTCTATGGCTGCGTTTTGTTCTATTTTTAAAGTGGACATGACAGGTTTTCATTATTTCTATTTATTCTCTAATTATGATTGTTTGATAGTAACTGTGGCAAATATGTATCATAGTTTATTAGGTGAAAGAAGACATCTGAGTCACTCCGATATGCTCATCTATTATTTTTTATTTCATGTCAAACGCCGTGGTGATTGAGCATGTACCACAGAACCTTAGGGGGCGAGATCGTCTTAAGCTCCTCAACTTACAACGTGAGTCTTACTGGATCCATGAATTGAGAGCCACAACCTATCCAAGACTGAATGAGAAAAAGGACCTCTTACCTTATCTGTAACATCTGGGTTGCCTCATATTTGGAGTCTCTGCAATTGTTTAGTTCATATTCACTTGTGTATAATTGTTGCAGATTTATGCCCTGCCAGATTTTTTTATATATGAACATGCACCACTCTGTCCACAGGCCATGGGTTACAGTTGATCTGCGTCCAGATTGGTACATGCTCTTATTATGTGATGCATCACTTTGTCTTTCATTATAATGTGTGTGTGTGTGTATATATATAAATATGTATTGTATGGATTAAGCGGGAGAAGATGGATGGATGGATGATTTGTCACATTACAGAACATTTAAATACAATCCGTATGCATCTATGACTTTTACATGTCCTGATTAAGATGCAAGTCGAAACACGTTGGCGTTTGACATGAAATAAAAATAATAGCTAAGCATATCTGAGTGCCTCGGATCTCTTCTTTCACCTAGTAAGTTTATCTGCCCACTCGGGATCTCCAAAGAGCACCTTACTTACTTCACTTAGCAGTGATCTGGCGTGCACTCCAACTACATACTTTTTGCATATTTATCATAGTTGTTTCACTCCAGTCAAGTGGCAGTTTATAAAGGAAAGTTGAGAAAAAAATACAGGAAGTAGTGCTGAATTCTAAAAAGAAATCCTTCTTTCCTTTGATTTACACAAAATCCCATCAAAATGCAGAGATTTGTCCATAACAAGCTAAGAGTGTGTGTGTGTGTGTGTGTGTGTGTGGCGTTGGCTCTTGGTCGCAGTATGGTTGCTTGGTAACTTGGTCATGGAATTACACCATTTATGTTTGTATCTGCAACTCATATCCAACCAGGAAGTGAAATTATAAAGCAAAGCACTCGAACAAGGGAAAAACAGGTAAGGCCGTATCAAACACAATCAGCATGCAATTCACTAATGAATCTACTGCACATTGCATCAGGTTCGTGAAGTTGTAGTGTATTGCTTTAATATTTGTGAAAAAGTATCATGCTGGAGCATGAGTGACGTAGGCTTGTGGGCTGAAAATTGGACAGAATCAGACTGCCAACTGTAAGGAGGGTTCGAATAGGGCCATGGAGAGATTTCAAGATTATTCAAACATGCATGGATGACTAAAACCTCTTCAGGCAGGCTTTTGATGAGGGAACAATGTTATAACATTGTAAAAAGCTCCAAAAAGTACATTTTGCAAAATTCTCCTCTTTAAACAAAAGTAGAACACACCATGTTGAAATCTGAAGAAAATAGAAAAGAAAATATCCAAACCGGATCATGCATGTCTGTCCACCACTGCATGTAAAAATATGTGACTGCAGATAACTGTATTTCTATATAAATATGTGTTTGATAAAACTTTTCTTTGTGTGAATTATTTTGCCCCAAAAATAAATGCTTAGTATTCCAGTTCATTAATTCTACTCTACTTGGCGCAATGCATGTATACTTGGTAAGATAACCTCCCTACCCTGGCTTTAGAAAATAAGAAAAAAGACAAATTATCCCTCCTGTGCTCCAAAAAGGCATTTTGTCAATGTAATACAGAGCCAAGTAGTGCACGGACTTTAAATGGGAAACGGGCACTGCTTTATTATGCTGCAGTGCCTTGAAATGAATGTGGATAATAGATATATTCACAGCGGTATTAATATCCTCCGAGTTCATCTCCCCCACCCCCCCACATTCTCCATTTTCTCTCTTGCAGCCTCCAAAGTACTTTGCCCTTGGCTATGCCTTATACTAAATAGATTTATGAGAACATTTGTGTCATATTTCCTCTTTTCCCGGATTGTCAAGACAGATTGTCAGAGCACCACTGATTGAGTGGAATCAGCACACAGACTTAGCTGCTATTGTCAGGCCCCACATATTCATCTCTGGAGGGATTTCACAGGCAAAATTGGCCACTGACACTTCTCTCAAGGCTGCGCTTCTCTTACAATGAGGTCAGGGCTATAAAAATACTAGATTCTACAAGTACTTTTCAGAAGATAACACCCTCTGTACGGAGTCATTTTTAAGCTTGAGTTTATAAAACGCATATTATGTTTCACAAGTGATTAAACAGTGTAGTGTAACTAAACACTGAGATAACAGTACTTTCCAATTTATTTTATTTTTTTCCCCAACATGGACCTGGTTTAAAGATGCATAATGTAGCTTTTCTGGGGGAGGGTTCGCTGCCTTCTTGTCTCCAGGAGTTGTCATTGCTTGGCTGTTATATGGCATCAAAGCTATCTATCTTATGTATTCAAGGAGTTTTATTGCTTAAAAATACATTTTCATGGAGACAAGCAGGTAGTGGACCCTGCACCAAAAAGTCATTTAGTACAACTTTAATTGAACAAACGTACACTTAAAGCTAATTCACTTTTTATAACAGTGATAATATAAGACAACTACCACTACATGATCATCTACAACACTAAACTATAGAGGAAGAAAAAAATCACCTGGCAATAGATTTTTGTCTCCAAAGTCTTGTGCAAACTACTAAAAACCACTGTGCGAAGTTAAAGATTCAGATACAAAGTATGTAAATAACACCACGTAAAGGCTTATCAGCAAAAAAGCATGAATACATCTTGTGTGAAAAATGGCCCCCCTTTAAAACGCACTGCAGTGTCGTACTATTGGTCATATAATGAATAAGTGCAGGCAGAGCAGAGCCTGGGAACATTATATGGACGGTAATGATGCTCCGGTGGGTGTGTCCAGTCATTTGGAGGGTACGAGAGAGGAGCAGTCTCAATGAGGAGGACTGGAGCCCTTTGAACCCGGCACAACTCCTTCAAATCCTTCACTTGTGCAAGCAATTTGTCAGCAGACAGCCAACATGACAGGGTAACAGGGGAGGATACCCATTCTGTCAGATAGTGGGGAAAACTGTGGATAGTTAGAAAGCTGGTAATGAACAGAGAGCTGGCTGTAAAGAGGGACAATACAGAGATAGACGGGGTTTCTACAACAGAAGATGTGAACTCTTTGAAAAGCTATGGAAACCTGGAACTGAGAAAAAAGAGAGAACAAAAACTTGCTGTGATGCTTAGGTCATCCACAGTTTGTTAGTTATACTACCTGAAGTCAACTATGTCGGACTATGCGGAAAGGCTGCCCAAACAATAACAATATGACATGCAGTATAAAACAAAATAACACAGTAACACTTTTGCTGGTCTTAAAGGGGCTGTGTAACAAGCTGAACTGCTGTAGCTTGTTTCAAAATGGATTGCAGCGGCCCAAAGTTATTCCTCACTTACCTTTTGCATTCCTAATACCTAATTATTCAGCGCGATGAGTTTGTGAGCACTTTTCAAAACTTACAGAAAACAGTTTTGCCATCATGGTGAGATATCAACAACAATAGTCATGCTAACAGTGTACTTCCTGAGCCTTGGACAATATAACACTTTATAATTAAATGCAGACAGCACGTATTGGACATATTATGACCTTAGCTGCACTGACGCACAACAAATTTTGCCCAAAAACATGGAAACAAAGTGGGTACAAGGTCTTTAATAAAGAATGAAAACAAACACCTAATGAACTAAGCTTATGATTCAGGCTTAGTAACTACTTGAGGAATACCATAACTTCTAACCCCTTAAGTGAATACTGTGCTTGAATTATTCTTAATGTAATATTTATTGATTTAAGTGTGTGTGTTCATGCTTTATTGGTTTAACTGAGGTGTACTAATTATGAAGTCAACCTGATTTCATCATGTAAGAACATTTATACAATTATTTTTGGGTACAAAGAGGGCTCTGGTCTGCAACATGACAGGTCCAATAGATGACAGGATGGCTAACTTGGATTTTTTACATAATTCTGAGAACTTTAATTAAAACTGACCTTGACACAAGCCATGTAGGCTTTGGTAATGACTGAATCTTCTGAGGCAGGAGGAATCTCCAGGGGGAATATCCGTGAAGATGGACTGCATTAGTTAGTGTTAACCTCTACCTCCACTCTCCAATACCAGAAAATTATGTGAGCATGCTAATTCTAGATGAAAAGGACAAAGATATGCTTTATGGTGAATCACACTGCACATGAACACACAAGAGGTGGAGCAGAGGACACAGGATGAATTATAGCATAAATGAAGGAAGAACATGTATTGTATAACTGTATATGTACTATGCACTAAAAATATTATGACGACTACAGCTATCACTAGTTCTTGTAAATATCATTATTCCTATCTTGATTTGATAGCATCGGACATTTTCTTGCGATCTATATTTGTCTCATTCTTATTGAGATCAATAAAGTTCAATCTTATCTTACTGTACGACTTTACAACAGTGAGGACGAGTGCCTAGCAACAGATAAAAGAAGAAAAAAAACAAAAAAGCTCAGATCTATTTTGTGGAAGTCCCTGTATTTAGTCCTAGCATCTCTATTCAGTACTCAGAGTAAGCGAGTTGTCAAAGTATAGTCTGATATCACTAGGGAATCGGTTACAGCTCTGTCTGGTCTTCATGCATGTTGTAAAGCGCTATACTAAAAGAACATTTGATATGAAATCAAAAAAGCCAAATTACTCTGAACGGGAGCTAATCTGTCTACTAATTTCCCCCAATCAAAGTTCCTTGAAAACATTTTTGAAATCCAGTTCAAATCAGAGTAGACTAGTCATTTGTTTTTCTTATAATGTGCTTACTGTTGTGGCACAAACAAATCAAACACAGACGTCCGCTCTGATGTGGAGGACTCTACCTCTGCTCCACTCCTGAGTCTCCTGAGCTTTGAGGAACATGAAGTCTCTGCACTTTCCCCATTAGTGACCCCACGTAAGGGCAGATACAATTAAAGTTACAACACAGAAGCAGACAGTCAGATTGGAACATTAGGCTCAAGCTAATTTGCAGCAAAGACTGTGGAGAACTACAGGAATATATACATTTGTATAGAATTATATGGTTGCATAGATACTGTATTTGACTAGAGGAAAAATGAATGGACTCAGCTTAAGAGGTTGTAGAAATCAGAGAGGATATTGAGAAACTACACTAAAAATATGAATCACTTCCTCTAATGGAGCTAAATGCATTACTGGAGCTTATAGTACAAAATACATAAAGAAAAAGTACAAGGATGAAATACCAAAACATTACTGCACTACTTAAAAGTGGCAATGTTAAAGTCACAGAATGTCACTTTTTAGCTAAAGGAAAATAGGCTGAAATAAAAACTCCACAGAAATAAAAAGAATATGGCACCAGGGCAAGTTACAGATCAGACCTGTGGGAATAAAAACACCAAAATTCAATATATGCACGTATAAGTTTAATACCATACTGTGGAATATTTCAGTGGACCTTCCATTGGAAAAGTTGCATAATGCACTTCATAAATTCAAAATAAAACAAATAACAATAAAACCAATTAATACATAAATAATACACATCATTTTGCCAAGAATCAGTGTTGAATTACAGCTGTGCCCAAACTCAAACTCGAAAGTGCCAATCTACTCTCCTGGGGGAAATTGTTCACTGCGAGAACTAAGAGTCCAAAGCAGCCAATCAAGCCCAGAAAATGATTAGTTTGATGGGAAATTACCCATGCCTGATTGCACTTATCAATAATTGGACGGCTTCCAACCAAAGATGGCCTTTTGATTACGCTTAATCCCGCTCATCACTGTCACAATCCCCCCTCGACAAAGCTCCTGACAATCAACCGCTCAAGACCCCGGCTTCAGGTGTGTTCTGCAACTGCACAATGTACACACTCGCTCCAAATGTTGTATAACTTGGACTGATTTCATAATACAGCACTGTGGATGAGTCTAAATACAGCAGTAATGTGTACTATTTCAGTCAGGACACTTGTTAATAAACTCTTTTTCTTATTACAAATAGATAAGCATACATTCATTTGTGGAAGTGGAACTAAACACTAATGTATTTATTTATTATTTGCTACTGAACTGTGTCTGTACTTTCAAGTCATTTTCGGTAATAATAATGCTAACTAGTTATAATAGCAATTTCAAGTACTATGTGACATCACACAGGACTGCTCTGATTACAGCCAGGTTACTGAACTTGCTTGTCTAGTCATTATTATCAATGGTTATCATAATGTAGAAGATTGAGGGCAGAAGCTAATTAGTACTCAAGGCAGTTTACAAGTTCAAACAGAAAATCACAAATATCGGTCCCATTTTTGATAGATTGGCCGACAAATGAGCCACTAACACAACTTCATATCACAAACAAGCATTCATTCTTATGCATTGTTGTTTGTATTGTTTTACATGTTTTCAAAGCATGTCCTAGTTTTGCCTGTTCACTGGGTTCACGTAAAAAAAAGCATTTCATCAAATGTACAAAGAATGAAAATCACGTATAGAGTGAATTGTATTTATTCACTTTATGCGTTCTCAGAAAAGGCATAGCTCAGAGTTCATCTTTTATGAAGGAATCTATTCAAACGTCTTTGTGGTAAACAACAATGAAAAGCTAGATGAAATGCTAAACATCTCACTATATGTTGTTATCCCATAGAGAGCTAAGGCCCCACAAAAATATATATATATATATATACAAAATGACTGCAAAACTAGACAAAGTAATTATTATATGTGCTGTCCTAGACACTACAGAAATGCAATGGCAGGACAATGTCGTAAGTTGAACATTGGAAGCGGCCAAAACACTGCATTACGAATATTATATCAGCTATAATTGATGTAAGTTATGTACTTTTTACTACTATTACTACTTTTTACAATCCAATAACAATATCCAAAAAATAATATTATGGCAAGATAGCAGAAGTGTGTCAAAAGATGCCTGTAAATGCCTGGTTGACCAATGGTGCAGGCGGTAAGGGGCGTTACCTTCAACCTCCTCGCTCCAGATTGGCTCTTTGGTTGCTATGATACTTTCTCACATGGAAATATGTAACTTACGTCTGTTAGGTCCCTGCTGCTGATCCCTGTTGTGCATGCAAGCCTCAAACCGGCAGACCTCATCAGTGATTGGTGCATCAACTTCAAGCTGGCACATCCCCTTCCTGCTGATTGGTGCATCACCTTAACGTCTGGCCAATCCGGGGCCTTCACCTGAGGCCGCCACACCATAAAAGGATCCTCCCCCTGCCACTCTGGCCTGCTGTTCTGTCTGTGGGCTGAATGCCACTTGTTGTGTCTCTTTGGGCATTGTTTGGTTGAAACACTAGTAGTCCTTTGTGACTTTGTTTGAGACTGCTTTGTTTTTTTCTGTTACTGTAATTTGTATACTTTAGTTCTGTTTACTTAGTTTTTGATTACTTTGTTTAGGGCCTTAATCTTTGTAAATATCATCCCTCTAAATGTTTACCTTTATGTTACTTTTAAATAAATCACAACTTTAGTTTTACCATTTTACATCTTGGTTACATCTTATTTTATTTTGTTACTTCCCCTGTCCTTAGCAGAGCTGGGTCGTAACAAATTGGGGACTCGTCCGGGATCTGAACCCGGGACCTCTCGCACCCCAAGCGAGAATCATATCCCTAGACCAAGGGGTCGTAACGTCATCGAAATTTGCCCCTATAACTGCTAGCCTCGATGAGCTTCGCCCGACTGGAGCCAAATACTACTGGCGACGTCACACTTCCTTATAGTCCACTCTTTCTGCAGTCTACAATGATAAGCTAACCTGTAATAACCAGGCTATGCTAGCTGTTTGCCCATTGGTTAAACACTGTAAAGTC
The DNA here is from genome assembly GCA_034769755.1 of Odontamblyopus lacepedii. Lineage (NCBI taxonomy): Eukaryota > Metazoa > Chordata > Actinopteri > Gobiiformes > Gobiidae > Odontamblyopus > Odontamblyopus lacepedii. The sequence continues at coordinate 12,543,129 of CM068355.1, read as the reverse complement.
CCGGGAGCAAATTGCCTCATTTGCCTCACCACTCTTTAAACAGCCCCCCCAGCGTTTCCAATAGACACATTTATTTACTTGTCTCAGTCAATTAACCGTCTTCCCTTTGAATAATTCATTTCCACAAACTGACAAAGTTGATGATTTCAATGAACAAGAGAACCGAATCTAAATATATATAGTGATTGAAGATTACTTAGTCCACTTACACAATGGCTGGCAGCTTCAGTCAAGTGCATAATTAGTGGAATTAGATTAAATAACCAATTAGACACTAACAAAGTAAATAAGCCTCCAGGGATTCCACCAAATGCTCCAGAATGGAATTAAAGTGAAATGGGTTTATTGACAGGCTAACTCTGCCACATAGCGGGTTTGTTAGCTCATATGAAAGAACGGAAACGTGAAGGGCAATGCTCGTTAAACTCAATTAATTAAAATGTGAATAATCAACAATAAAATGTTCAGGGTTTGTTGTAATGTTGGTGAGTTAAGGGGCTTACCTTTACTTGCGCTTTCCACGTGTTCCAATTCATCAGGGAACCTCATGATTTCCGGGAAGTTGTCTTCACACTTCTCAGCCAGAAAATGGAGTAACGTTGTGTTCTGACTGATGGATTTAGTGTCTCGGAGCTGCAAAAATACAAGACAATGTTGGTTTATTATAGCGTTGATGGAATTTGAGCATAAGTATTCAAAAAAAGTAAAAGGTGCTTTGAAGTGAAGGCGAATATTGCACTCAAATAATAAAAAGCACCAAAAGTTTTAGTCTTTTATGGCTCCATTTCCCAAACCGCGTTACGCAAACTCCATCTGTGAAGTCCTCTACAGTTCTAATATTTGTTATATAGTCCATTTTATCCCGTTTTTATTTCTTGGTTAAAACTGCTGTTGTGCAGTCCTATTTTACACCTTGTTTAGCCCAAAGTTTGACGCAAGTATTTATTTATTTAGACCTGGTTTAAGATCTGGCAGCAGTGTGACGGCTAAATTCTATTCTTAGGTAGTACTCGGTGTCAAAAGCTTGAGAACCACAATGTTAAAGATACATTCAGCACTTGAGTAGTAATTGAGATGCCACTGAAAATGAACTACCCTTCTGATATTGCTCCTTGTTAGCACAACTGCGTGAAACAATGACACTGCACCTTTTAAAATCCAAAACCAAGTAATTTTTCCCTAACTAAATTTAATTGCAATTCCCTTTAATTAAATGATGGCCTGCACTAGAAAAGCAAGTAATTATAGTAACTTTTTCTCAAGAGCTTTCAACGGGTTCTAGGTTGATTGAAGACAACGAAACAAAACAAGTTGTTGTTTTTTTTTTTTTACTTCCAAAAATAATCATGCATTAACACCTGAGAATTGAGAATGTGCGTCACTGTCAATTAGCGACTAGGTGAGCTTTAAAGTGCAATAAATGACACTTCTGAGTACAATTACAGCGCGATGCATAACACCAAGCTTCGACACTCTCTGAAGGATGAAGCTGGAGTGAAACGGCGGAGCGATGCAGCATGACGTTTCAATGAAAGAGCTGCGTCGCGTTTGCCAAGATCCACACACCAACCACAAGAAGAGAACTTGTTCCATATTCATCCCCGCCGTGATTGCCATGCTGTTCGAACGGCATGCTGGGAAAGCTAATTAGCACAAGCCACTTATGTGTACTCATACTGATAATATCTGCGCAGTAAACAGCCTGCAGTTGGACGGGCCCACACGTGCGCGCACCCCTCACACCGACATCCCAAACAATTAGCGGGCCGAGACGCACCCACGTACAACATATTCATTTGATAAGGAGCAATCTTTTGCTCATGACCAAAAATTACAATCTAATTTCATGGATTTTAACTTTTAATTTGTTGATGAGTCCCCAAAGTGTTATTTAAAGTGTCATTTTGCATATGACAGGTTAAACTACTACTTTCTCTATAAATTAGCATATTAGATTTGTGATTTTAGTAAAAAGCTTGCCTATGTTTTTCTAGTTTTGTAAGTTTGGTGAAGGTATCATTTTACTTCCTGGTCAGAAACAGCGAGCAGATATGACACAGAGGCATGTTACCAAACAATCATAGTAAATTATCTTTTTGTAAGTTATGATTTGACAAATAAAATTAAATGACAAAACCTTTATTTTGTTAAATCAGTGTTTAAACTGTTGTAAATTGCCCCTGTATTTTGTATGGAATTGATGACAGGTATTCGGTTCTCACTGCTCACGCTGTGTATTTTGCTTTCTAAATGTCTTCACAAACTGCCACTTAACTGATACATATTTACCTATTGTCTACTAGAACTATGCCATCAAATCAAGTAATAATTAGAATATTAAAAAATGATATGATCATTTGTACTTGTACAGTAAAATGACTGAATAATAAGTCGGCTGATGTTATCTTTGAAGAGTCCGTTGCTCCTCGGGCAGTAGACTTCACGAGTGCTTTCTGATAGTGTGTCCTTTGTAATTAACCCGAGCTAAAGCTGAGCCCAGGCAGAGATGGTGAGAGTGGAGTAAGTAGCGAAACCATGTGGTACTTTATAATGAGGCAGTCATAAAAGTTATCAGATGAAAGTGGAAGTATATTATTGCTACAAGGTGAATACGATAAGCATTATGAGGCTGGACTATGGCCAGCGAGCAGCCGTGACAGACCCCAACAGGAGTGACGTGTTTAGATAAGGACTCGTATCAAGATGGTCCATTCAATTTACTTTAATGTGTCAAATTAAATCTATATTTAAAACAAATAACACACACAAAACACAGCGCTTCAAAAAGTCCAACTGGTACAGACTTAACAAATCATTCGTCACAAAACTTGACTGCTTCTGTCGGAGTGAACAACATAAAACGTTCACAAACTACATTATTTTCAAATGTTTGCATCAGCAGCCTCAGTTCTCAGATGTTGGCTGAGTTTGAGTAAATATGTCTGAGTAAGAGTCTGGTTGTGCAACATAAAAGGGTATCTTGTATAAACACAATATTTTTTACATAACTTTCTATTCATTTAACACAAACAGATAAATCATGTATTGTCAAGCAACTTAACAATAGTAGTCTAGAGGTTTCTGCAATGCTACATAAAGACAAAACTTAATGACAATCAGGAGGATTTCTATATGCCTCTATTTTATATTCCCTATCTGTGACACTGCATAACTTTCAGGATATGGCACAGCACCTGCATGATTCCATGGAAATAGAAAGTTAAAATCATACTTGGGAACATTTTTCATGGAGACAGATATGTTTTATGGATTACTCTTGAATATTATAGCCAAAGAAACAACATTTTCATGGCGACCAGCAGGTGGGCCTATCTTCAGGACAACTAAGAGTCAAGTTTATGTACTTGCAAGGCCGCTCACAGCTAGAGCGCAGGATTTTCAATGTTTTTCAATGCAATAAAAACATACTTTTAGTCTACATGGCGAGACTTTAGATATTTTGAGCTGGTTTTAGCTAATCCAAGTGCTGTGAGCGTGGGTCGTCATTGGAGAGCCAGGTAGCTCCTTGGGGGGCTGATTGGACCATTATTGACGGACAAGGGAAAAAGTCAGCTTTCTCACTTTAGTCAATCAAGTAAATGGCCCCCTGGGTGTCAGGTCTCTGTACCTAATAGGCTCATCAGGGAGGGAACACTGATCAGGGGAAGGAACAGTAAAAATGAAGTGTTTGGACTGACCCGCCCCTTCTGTGGCTTTACACTGCTGCGCCCATCCTCACAAGGACGCCGGAGTGTCCCATGGGAGCCAGTCTCCGCTCATATATTCACTCAACTCAATAAAAGAGCGCTCGTCACATCAGACTTACAGAGGAGATGTCCGTCATTCAGGTCAACACACATAAATCTTCAGGTGTTTAAAAAGGGTCAAGAAGAAGTCATCTGCAAACTGCTTTAAAGGTGCTTTTAGAAGAGAACTTGAAATCTCTGCCAAGTGAATTGTGGCCAGTCCAGACAACAAAAATATTTTTCAGGTTTTTATAATTATTTACAAGGGTGTTTTTTTTTTACTTTGACTCGTCTTAATGTCGGCTATTAAAACAGACGTAGCTTTAGCGATAGAGCTCCCCCTGCCGCTCCTTTGTGAGAATACACTCTCAGAGAACAGACCCAAAAATAAGGTTGTATACTCACGCACAAAAACACTGTCAAATATAAAAGAGCCGGGGGTTTCCATATGGATCTATAATAAGAACTGGTAAGATTCCTCCAGTGTCGCGGGGTAAGATTGACGAGTGGCCGCTCCGTTGGTACTGGGCGCAGGAATATCTTATAGCGCACAATGTATTTTTTGGGAAACTTACTATGTTTCGCTGACAGGGCGTCCACAGTTTTCACAAATGTCGGATTTTGTGGGGATTCTTATCTATTTTCAAAGCATGAACTTTAAAAAAAACCTTAATTGTCAAAGGGCCTTAAAGAACCTTGGCTTCACCTTCCACATTTTATGATACTTTTCTATTTTATTATACTTTCATGGTTTTCCAAGTCTTCCAAGAGAATTCTCGCCGGGTCAGAGTCGGCCATGTTGCAAGGATGAGTTTTCAGGGGAAGATTACGACGGATGCTTCAAATACCCAAAATTCCAAATTTACCATCGGCTGGATTTAATTAACTTTAATTTTTAAGGTAAAATGTTACTCAGTTGTGCTTGTTGCGCTTGGGCTTTCAGGTATTCAAGATAAAATTATATAAATCGCTTCTGACAGAGCACATATGAATTCACTAAAATGTTTTGAAATCCCTCTGTAACCTTCAGATGATAACATATATGCTTCAAATGTTAAAACGCACTAGCATCGCAGTTATTTTTGAACCTAAACAAACACGCTATATATCCCATTCAGAAATATATTAATCCCCACTACATTACTTTGACCTTGCCTTCAAAAACAGGTATTTTCACAGAGAATTACAGCTAATGCAAGTGACATTTTGCATTACAGATAACCCCATATTTACAGCATACAATTCCCAGCACCATTTTACATTTAGCACATGTTTTTCTTCTTCTTATCCACAATCATACGTGCTAATACATTGCCGGGCTGCTCTGCGTTTGCCCCTTGCCACTGCTCTATCTACACAAGTGAAATTGAACAATCAAGCAGAGGCAATCCTTCTGTTAGCTTGAGAGCGCTGTATTCCCACACCTTCTCTCTTGCCTTTATTACTTACTCTTTGCAATGTGTTTTTTTCCACAAATAAGCATACATAAGCCTTTTTTAACTTGGATGAATGAGTCAGACGCTTTTATATCTTGTGATTGTCTCATTCAGAGTGCAAACGCGTCTCTGACTATTAAAGGGATTGCAGATTTTGTATCTTTTTGGCTGCTTTTGTTATGGAAGATCTGATAACAATTCGGTGTACTAATGGAAGTCAGTAAATAAAGTTGCTTAAAAGTTCAAATGTAGAGTCAGCACATTATTTGCACAAACAAATGACAAGAGAAACCAATTTAGAGAGGCTTTTTTATGCTCGTACAACTTACATTCTAACCATAGACTGTATAAAAAAGTGAACTAAAAGAGTGTGACGACGTTTTGCTCCAGTCAAATGAAGCTCACGTCCAAAGACCATATATATAAGTGGACATAGCTAAAGTGTTAGCTGCTGTGTGCCAAACAGGAAGTGCTCCAGGAGGCTCTTCCAGCTCCTTCTCTCCCTTTTTCCTATTGACTTATATTGGAATCCTATCACCCCTCTCTGTAACTGCTGCACTGAGCCTTGTTATTTTGGTCTTAAAATGTTCGTATCCTGAATTTTTCATTTTGCTGTTTTGCCTAAATCAAGATATGAACAGAAATAACAGACCAATCAGACGCCTTCATTCCCCGAGGTCACTGCCGCCTAGCGTTAGCAACAGGTTTGATTGACAGCTAGTTTCTCTAGTTCCCTTCCCGTTTTCCTGCCCCGATTGACTATTTTGTAAATGAAATGACAAAATATTTCAAACAGTTACAATAGCTAACGTTACTAGAATCTTAACTAGCGTAATTTAACTAGCATAAAGCAAAGTGAATTTCATTAAATTGCCAAGTCTATTGTTGTTTGCATGTAGCAGAACATATAACATAAATCAATGACTTAAACTTACTATCTAAAGTTTGATGATAAAAGCTAAAAGTTTCCTTATTATTCTCAAGAATCATCTAAATAGAGCGTCCTGTGCAGAATGGTGCAGAGCATCGCTGTTCTGCCATGAGTCGGGCGGCACATTTAACAACCTCAATCCTGATTGGCTCTTGTAGTTGCTATGATACTCAGTCGGATTTCCAAAAATGGAGTCTGGCTCCAAATTTGCTCCTATAACCGTGGCATCGGGAGCCTCAATTGAGCAGCGCTGAGGCTGTGGGTGACGTCACACTCACTTAGTCCACTCATATATACACTCTATGCTCACAACTAGCGGTTATAGGAGTAAATTTGGAGCCAGGTCCATTTTAGGATTACGTACAAAAAAATTAAAGAAAAACACTAGGATCATGTAGAGCGGGTTAATGCAGATATTTTAAGACCAAAATGACAGGGTTAGCTCTATGTATATATATACAGTGTATGTTTCTAAAATGAGACTAATTCAGCAAAAAAGTCTAACTTTGACCTTTAAGATATTGCAGAACATGTTTAACCTCACTGCATACTCAAGTGTAATATCGATCAACTGCACAGCTATTCTGTAAATATGTATGCTTCCCAAAGTAAAAGTAAGTAAAAGTAAAAGTAAGTTCATACCAAAATATGACAGAAGGTTGCTTGGGTACAGCTGAAGGGCAAAAAGTTCAAAATCCACAATCACACACTTTCACATGCTGTAAAAATAATAGTGTGTTCTCGTACTAAGCTGTGCTCTTATGCCAGGATTTTTAAATACAATGACTAAAAAGAGAAGAGCTAATTTCCAACCTAATTTTTTCCAGCAGAGTGTCTGGTGAACCCTGACATCTCCACTCATCTCTCATCAGACATGTAGACACAGTTGGCCATGTTTTAACAGCAAAACTAACATTTCCTAAAGATGGATGGGCGAGATACAACATTATTGGCTATGAGAAAAGTGTTTTGTTCCCATCATGTTTATTCTGTAGCAGTACATACTTTGATTGAGGTTCATTCTGTTAGATGTTGGCACCAGCCTGTTGGCAAATGGTCAGGTGGATGAGATGCCAGTGCAGAATTCACTTTAATATCAACGGGATGTTTGGCTTATACAGTGCCATAAAAGAGAAATAAACAAATGTACTTAAAATATGCAAATAAAATACATAAAAAATACAATGTCATCAAGATTCCCTGGGTGTGTACTGCTAACTGTTAGCCCTGCTCTGTCTGAGGCTTTACTAGACTTTAATCTGAGTTTTATGTTACAATCTGACCATAACAACAGGTGATCGGATTTGTACTGTTAAACAAGTCTCTCACACATAAAATTACAGTCACAAGATGCTGAGAAGCTAACAATAGCCAATATATTTTTGTTGAACTCCTAAACTGGACCATGAACACTTGCATTGATCACAGGCTCCTGAAAATGTGTTGTTTAAATCTATTTTGTGCTTTTTCTTGAGTTTCCAGACATTCTTGCCATTGTGTGCATTGTGAACACCGCAAAGCACAGTGTCCCTGCAAAATATCAATATAGTTTGAGATCTCATTTGACTTCTGAAAATCTAACCATATCTGTATGAAAAAATCAAAAGGTTGTACCTGATTTTTACTGTCCCAAGTTATTCCTCACTGAACTAATTATGATATTTAATCTAATTATTCACAAAGATGAGTTTATAAGTGATTTTCAACATTTTTAGAGCCGAGAGCCGAGTTTTCCCGTCACGGTAATGTTAGCAACAACTAGCATGCTAACCCTGCACTTCTTAATTACATGAGGCAGCGGACACGGTGGACTGCGGTTGTTTACAATATATGTAGTTAATATGATTAACTTAAGTTCGGGAGCAGGACCACGCCTCAACCACCCTCGCCTCCTCTCCAGCGAATCACAGCTCAATTTCCCAGAAGCCTATTTATAGCAGCCTGACCCGGCAACCCAGTTCATTCCGAATAACTTGACCCCACCCTCCCATCCCATATCTGTTCTCTTTCAGACATTAGACGGCTACGAGGGTGGGTCCCGTCCTGCTGGGCCATGTGAAGATTGAGACTGTACCCCCACCCTGAGTCTCAACCCAGCCGACCCGCCTCGTCTCAATACAGTAAATGCTTTTCGCTTCGCACACGTGTTGTAAGTGTGGTCCTTGCTAGTGAAAGTAATGCTGGGGCAAGACAAATTCTGCGCAAATGGGGACAAAAATAAGGCACAGGACCTATAATCAACACCATGACAAGTACTATATTCACTTTATGACCGGATTGACCCACAGTAGTAAAGCAATACCAAAAGTGCACATGTGAAATTCCTCCTTAAACTCTTGTTCTGTAGCTGCTAGCTCCTATGCAGGACCTGCCAGTTGGTTCCCTTCATGGCTCAATCCATCGCCCCTTGTGTCTCTACCTGCCTGATGCTGCTGGAGGTTTGAATGAGCTGATCCCTCTCAAGTGCTGCTGTGCTGTACTCACTGTTAGCTAAACGTGTTGCCAAATGTGCTTTTTTCACACCTCACACATGCTGAGATTTCTCTGGCAGTGGACAGTGGAGATTGGCTCAAATCCCCAGAGCTAATCATCTCTCTAATCTACGGCATCGCCCATTGAATTATGAGCCTCTTTTGACAAATGAGTGCGAATGTGGAAACAGGAAACATCAACAAAAATAAAAATGAAACATGATGTAGACTGTCACAAAAGACATAGTAGTATCTCTTGTATATTCACATTTCTACCTTGATGTCTACCTTGTTAGTAGGTTTGTGTGAAAAAACAAACAAAAATGGCAATGTACCTGATTTGTACTGTCTTAAAAACATGAAAATAGTTAATTTTTAATAGTTTACAGTTGTCCAAAGTTAAACATCACTTAACTTATGCATTCTGGGCATCCTAACTATTCACCTTAACGCGTTTATCAGCTCTTTTCACAACTTTCAGAGGCTAGTGTGGAGTGGGGCCATCACAGTGATGCTAATAATAGCTAAAAATGGTAAAGGGTCACATTTTTATATAGCACTTTTCCACTTTTAAGGCACTCAAAGCACTTTACATCAAGGAACCACTCACCCAATCACACACATTCATACACCAACGTACGCAGACACTAGGGACAAGGTGGGTTTTCTTGGCCAAGGACACGACGACAATCTGTAGGAGCAGGATTTGAACTGCCAATCTTCGGATCAGTGAAAAAACACTCTACCAACATAGCTACTGCTGTCCAACTAGCATGTTAACAGTGAACTCTTGCTGATTATTGGACAATAAAACGCTTTACGATTATTAGATGTGGTGCACAGTGGACTTATTTTTACAATGAACACTGCTAACTCTGCTGCCTGTGCAATACTGGGACCATGTGCAATACTGTGAAATTTAAGATAGCAATTTATTGTATATATAGTTTTAAGATAGCAATTTATATTTTATATAGCTTTATAATCCTTATCTTTATATATCTTTATAGAGTTTGTCTATTTTTAAGTAAGTCTGTACTTCTATTGCTGCTACTGTTTTCTTGCTGTTTTCTTAACTGTGCGTTGCAACACTGAAATTTCCCCATTGTGGGACAAATAAAGGATATCTTATCTTATTTTGATCTTAAAAGCTGCTCATACAGTACAATATATCAGTATGACAAACACAAATTTTGCCTAAATATACGGGGAAAAAATGAAGTACAGGTCCTTTGAATTGTATGTCTGGTCAAGTTCAAGTGGGAAAAATCTTGTTTAAAGGTTCAAGGTTCAAGGTTCAAGGTTCACTTTATTGTCAAAAGTCTATGAACATAGAAATTTGAAATTGCGTTTAGCTAGTCTCCAATGTGCAGTTTAAAACATATAAAAAAACATAGATGTTTTTATATGTCTTTATATGTTTTTTTAATATGTTTTAAACTGCACATTGGAGACTAGCTAAACGCAATTTCAAATTTCTATGTTCATAGACTTTTGACAATAAAGTGAACCTTGAACCTTGAACCTTGAACCTTTAAACAAGATTTTTCCCACTTGAACTTGACCAGACATACAATTCAAAGGCTGTTAAAAGTATTTCAACTATAAATCTTGTGTCAAGAAGCAGGCCTGTTGTTGATGCTCCATTCAGGTTAAAAATGTTGCAGTTTTTCATATTGTGTCAAAAAGAAAAGTGCATAAGAAACACCTACATATTGTCTTGTACAAAGGTGAGATTTATTTACAGGTGAGAGAAAACAATGATTCTGCAACTAGGCCTTCCTCGGGTGTTTTGTTTTGTTTTGTTTTGAGCATTATGCACACGCTCACCTGTGTGCTTGTCTGCATACAATGAAGTTTATTTCTTTTTTTCATATAAAATGTTGAATCAAGTTGCCTGGACCATTTAGATATGTACTAAGACTTGTCAAAAACACTATAATAAATAGTTCTGAACATGTACTGATTGATGAAAAACTGCATAAACTACTATTATTTATTCTTATTCTGATGGTCTTGTTCTTTTTCAGCAGTATCAAAATTAGTCTGATAATATATGATGACCAGACTAATTTTGATACTGTATAATACTGTATAATAATATATGATGACGGCAGCACGGTGGTTGAGTGGCAACACTCAGGCCTCACAGCAAGAAGGTTGCGGGTTCGATCCCCGGGTCGCCCGGGCCTTTCTGTGTGGAGTTTGCATGTTCTCCCCGTGTCTGGATGGGTTTCCTCCGGGTACTCCGGTTTCCCCCATCAACCCAAAACATGCCCGCACCCCTATGAACTAACATTAAGGACCATGTTGTCCACCCTCCTGTGGGCTCACCACCTGCAGAGGGGTTCATAGGGGGGGTCAGGTGCTATGAGTATTGGGCAGCACGCTGCCCCCGCAACCCAGCCAGATTAAGCGGGAGAAGATGGATGGATGGATGGAATATATGATGACAACGCTAACACTAGGACACATACTTGGACACATACTCGCTATATTAGCAAGTCAACGGTTCCTCTCATCCTAAGCATTTCATTGCATTGTTGACCTTGTGTTGAACCTGCATATGACAAATAAACAATCTTGAATCTTGAATCTTGGGGTCTCAATCTTCAACAGCACCAAAAAGTGCGTAATAACTACCTACAATGCCTCCTTTAATCATACTTTTTACACATTTATTCTCAAATCTTAACCACGCAGTCACTTTCCATGTTAGTAAAATTCAGATTTGATCTTCTTTGTGTCCTGTCTCCCATGTGCTTAGTTCCAGTGTGTTACCTTGCAAAGGAAGCTGATGTTGAAGCCAAAGGTCTGTGCGTTCCTGGAGCCTGCGTTCATGTAGTTGCCCACCAGCAGCACCAGCTCCAGAAGCTTGCTGAAGCCCTCACTCTTCTTCACCTCCTCACAGGCAAATGTCACACTCATGATGTCGGGCCGGATGTTGTTGACCTGCTCCTCGAATGTCAGCTTGAACAGGATGCCGTTGAGACGAGGCCGTAGGAGTTTCACAGAGCTCATCTGCAGAAAAAGAGTGGAGGTGTGAACATGGAATACATTACGGAGTGGTAAGTTAGGTGTTAGGTTATCATCTGGAGAAGTCTGTGTGCTGTATTTGTAAAAGAGCTGAACTGTGAAAGACAATAGGAAAATGTGGTTATTATTTCGCATATTAATAAAGCAAAAAAGAACTGCAAGGAAATCATGCAGCACAGACTTGTACAGAAGCCATTAATTAAGGGAAAAACAGTTACATGGGTCACTGCAAAGGGGAAGGACCAACTTCTTCCTTTTCTAAAAGCTTTTTACACTAATGGAAATATGCATGTACAAAGTAGTACACAATGTACTTCACATATAAGAGCAAATTTACAAAGTCATCGAGTCTTTGAAACGGTTTCTGTGGTTTTATTAAAATTGGTGAATGGGTAAAAAAACATTACAAAACATGAAATATGAAAAACCACAAACATGCAGAGTCACTGTTAAATTATGTTAAGTTATCAAAGGCTTGTTTATAATTAATTTTGAAATAAAATGCAGCTATGCTACAGTTGAGATACTAACAATTACCCAGTTTGTTTTTACATTGCTATTTATATACATATTTATATGTAATCATTCTGAATTCCAAATTACTTTTTACCTGTTAAGGTATTTCTTTATATCATGAGCAAACTTTTTCTTTCATGTCCTTCAGACAGACAGTGTAGTTAATAGCTGTTTTGATACCATTCAAATTACCACTCCATTGAAATAAATGAAAAAATATGCACATAAATATATACTTCCATGAACACAGCATATTTTCTGACATGTAGAGTCAACCAAAGAGATATTAAAGTGTAATGAATTTAAAACAAACAGACATTTTTGCCTTAAGATATGTGGCGAAGCAGCCGCCCCAGACCAACTGCACAGATTGCTGCATAATCCAGTGCTTGAAGGCAACCTTCAGATCCATCTAGTAATGTCTGATTACTGCTTAAATGTATTCATGAGTATAGGCAAGTTTCTGTCAAACAATCTTCCTCCCCTCCACCAGTGCATGCAGGATCTCCCATTCACACACTCGTCCTCTCCCTCCCTCATCAGCGCCTGCTCGGATTTGTATACAATAAGTAGAGCTCACAAAGAAAGGCACTGTGGCAGTGACAGCTTTGGCAGGGGAAAGCTTGAACATGGCTTATTTCCCAGGGGAACTAAATAGCTTCATGTCGAGGAGCTACTTCATCAGTGGGGTGGTATGTCATCTCTACATTGGTGAGATCACCAAGAGTCTACCGCCCCCAACTTTCATTATATGGGCTCAAAGGCGTAGGCACCCAACGGGTGGTGAAAAGAGGACTGAAATCTACTGAGAGAGGGCTCCATCTGCAGCCCTGTGCCTAATTGAACATTTTCTGTAAAGTGTGGGAATGCACTTCTGCGATTATCGGCATATTTCCTCTTAAATTGAAAAATATGTTTTTCAATAAAAACTGTAAATGGATGAAAGGGGGACTTAATTAAAAAGTAATTACAGTGATGGGTAGGATGTAAAGGTCATGATGTACTTGTCCTGTGCCCAGGTTCGTTCCCGTGCAATCCTTTGTTCTGAATTGGGTTAAAATATTAACATTATCGAGTTGTGAAAAAACATCCACTACTGAAGTCTACAGTTTACAATGAGTCCCTATGTGTTTTGACTTTCTAAAAGCAAAACATCCAACATTCAAAACACATCAATAGTGGAACAGTAAGAGCTTTGAGAACATCATCAAGTGGTTTGAGTGCGCGTGTTAGCTTTTTTCCACAGAACTTTATAACAGGCAGGATCTTTTCGCCAAAGGGTATGTTTTTATCGTGAGACAACCTTGACACGAGATGTCAAAACATTGCTTTCAGTGAGGTGTTGAAGTTAGATTCCAATCAAAAGAAGAGTTCTTTGCAAAAGAGCCAGGTTTTTTTAGATGAACTGAACTTAACTTGAAGTGCAATTTTTCAATTGCATAAAATAAAAAATTATAATAATAATATTTCTCAATAAAAAATGAGGAAATAGGAGTATTTAATCTTTGGATTCAGTGGAGCTGCAGAATCTGACCTAAAATCCTAATGTTATTCTACAGAGAAATCCCTTCATGGGTTTCACAATGATGAAAAATTAGGACGGCTGCCCCAGCGAGTAACAATTTAAAACAAAATATATCTTTTGAGAATGAGAAAAAGTCTGAAAATGCTGAAAAACACAAATACAAATAGCAATCCCTCTGCGTATATGTGCAAACCCTACATAAGCGCAGAATTAAATGGCCTTAAATCGGTCTTATATGTTAAGAGGGGAAACATATGACACTGAAAACATTGTGCCATTCTCAGGGGAAAGTGAGACGCACTGCAGGAAGTGCACTTCGGAAAGCCAAATAGAAGTCTTGGCGAATGCAAAATGTACGTGCTGTATAAAAAAAAAATCTTAAATATAGATTTTCCAAAAAAACAAACAATCAATTTGACTTGCCAACTCGATTTTTATTTTAAATAATTTTTTTGCCCAGGCCTAGATACTGGTGAATTGTATTGACTAGGTGGGCCAGGGTGGGGTGTTTGAACCATTTTTATTTCTCCTAGAAAGTAAAAGTCTAGCTGTAGTTAGCAGCATGTGGTTTGAAAACTGGATAGAAGCCAGATGCCCAGATGATAGAGAATTTGCCCATCAGGCCTGTCTGTAGGGCATTGAAATCCAGTTGAATTTGAGAAAGCACAATTCTCAAATGCAATTATTTATCTAACAGAATGTCCAATAAAATATCTTTTATTTTTTTGCCAACACTTCCAAATTCTTCAGATTTTATTTATTTATTTATTCATTATTACCAAAATCTGTCTTACTGTGGAACTAATAATACAACTAAGAACAAGACATTTCATTTCTAAACATGAAAGTTACTCACCACAATGCCAAACTGTTCCGACTCCACCAGGTCATCATATTCTCCCTTCAGCTCAGCCAGCGCACTCAGCTCTTTCTGCTCGGGCAGGTTCTTTATCAGGTTCTGCAAAGGGTACACAACACAACACAACACATTTGGTTAATAGAGATCTTATTTTCTTTTTGAGCTGACAAGAATCAGGGGATACTTTACACAGTGGGGACTATGCTACAAGTGTGAGGCCGCTGTGTGCCAATTACACAACATGGTAGGAGACTGCAAATGGATTTTCACTGCATAATGCACATGACCTTGCAATTGTCTTTTTAAAAAGGCAGGAAAGAGTTTGCTGCTAATTTGTAACTTTTCTTCGCTTGTAGTCACCAGAGAAAGCATAGAAAGGAGTGAGCAAGATGCAGATTAAGACGTAGATGAACAAGTAAATGGGAGGGGGCATGTTTCCTGTAAATGTTAATTGTTTGCGTGAAGGTCACTGGAGTTAATAAAATTGACCAGACCAACTTTTCACCTTCTTTTTCCCTGAGGAGACGGAAGAGAAAGCGATGCCCTTTTCCGCACAGTCACAAAGCCTTCTTGCTCATTAACTTCCTAAATATATTCCGCAGGAGCAGACTTAGGGTCATAGCGCACATGCTACCCCAGACAGGGAAAACACATAGCCACTCTTGTTTCGGCGCTGACCACTCTGCACAGCTCAGCATGGCCAGAGTCCAACGGCCACTAATGATGACATCTCAGTTTTACCCCAGGGGAACGGAGCATATAAAAAGTGAGCCATAATGCTGCAATTCCTGTTTGGGAGAAAGTCATTATATCAAATGTTGCTTGCTTTTTGCTGAATCCCCAATTAGGCGCTGCAGAAAGCAATGGAGCCTTGATAATGAATACTTCTGATCATATCAGCGTATGTGGGAAGAGCTGGGGATTGTATAAATAGACGAAAACATATTAGTGTAATTGGGATTGTTACAGATTATTTTGGACTTAAATGGAGCCATATTTACCCTTATGGTTATGGGCAGTGTTCTGCATTCTCTATTCAGCGCAAAGCTGCAGAGGCTAATTATTTATTCACCCAAGCTGACCAATAAATATGGAAAAATATACACGATTAGCATAAATGAGCCAGTTTACTAACAATCCCAAATACTACCTTTCACAGTACAAGTAGAATTTTTAAGGGGCCATACTATGCTATTTTCTGACCTACAATATAATGTTGTTTCCTCAACAAAAACACACAATTTGAGTTGTTTTGTTTCATTCATACATGTTTAATACACAACTCTTGCATGCTTAGGTTGAGTTCCTTTCTCAGACAGAAAACAAAAACACAGTGTCCCCTGTGTTTTTAAACTCCATACACCTTCACTAGAATCATTTGGATAATTTCAGCCCCAGTTTCTATGAAATAAAAGGTAGCTATAAACTTGGAAACTACCTTTACAGGGCATCACAAAGTGGAACAGAGCATGTTGAGTTTTTGAGATGTAGACAAACTAATAATAAAAGGTTATTTAAATATGTGAATGAAACAAAACACAACTCCAGGTACGTTTTTGATGAGGCAGCAAATCAAATGGATGTAACTTCAAGACTGAGTGACTACAGTTCAAAACAACACCAAACTAGGTCAATGCTATATTTAAAGACATATAAATGCTAACAGTGGAAGCTAGTTTAAAAAAATCACAAGAGACTCCATCTTAAAAGCTTTGCAAAACTATTTTGGCTTTTTTTTTTTTTTTTTGACATTTATAACTGAGGAGGAGTTACAGCTTTTTTCCTGAAGTGGTCAATCAACAAAGATCACAGTGAGTGCAAGATGTGCAATAGTGCTGGAAGTAACAATTAACCCCAAGATTATGTGAAGAAAGAGACTGCGCTGCCTCTGGCCCGTGATGTCTGCAATCATCAGTGATACTGCAGAAGGGCACAGCTAACTTGTTGTGTACGCTACTACTACTTTTTAATACATAGACCGCATTGTTGTTGCTGTTGGTTCCTCGTCTTTTAGTATATCGTTAATCCTTTATTTACAAAGGTTATTCTCTCTTAATATTCAAAGTTTAAGAGGGACCAGACAAAGCACTTAATAATAATAATGCATCAGTTTTATATAGCGCTTTTCTGGACACTCAAAGACACTTTACAGAGCATTATTCATTCACTCCATACCCGGTGGTGGTAAACTACTATTGTAGCTACAGCTGCCCTGGGGCAGACTGACGGAAGCGAGGCTGCCAATCTGCGCCATCGGCCCCTCCGACCACCACCAACACTCACGCACACACCACTTTCATACTAGGCAATGTGGGTGAAGTGTCTTACCTAAGGACACAACGACAGTTTTTGCGACTGGCGCCCCACTGTGGCACCTGGAATTCCTTGTGGTCTCCCATCCAAGTACTAACCAGGCCCGGCCCTGCTTAGCTTCTGAGATCTGACGGGTTCAGGCTTTGACGAGCCGGTATGGCCCTTACATTAAAGTGCCCATATTACACTATTTTCTGATCTGTAATGTTGTTTTCTCATCACAACCACACCTTTTTTAACATTTAAACCCTGCATATTTAGGCGAGTTCTTCCCTTAAATAGAAAATACCACCTTGTGATGTCGTATGGTAATACAGGCTCCACTGTGTTTTTAAACTCCATGCACCTTCACTAGAATCATTCGCATGATTTCAGCCCTGGAATTTCCCATCTCTATTAAACTAAAGGTAAAAGGAGCTGTTAACTTGAAAACTACTGCTTCATGACATCAGGAGAAAAGGTGGAACAGAGTATTTTGAGTTTTGGAGATGCAGACATACTAATAAACTAATAAAAGATTACTCAAATATGTGTTTGCGATGCTTTTGGGGAGGTTACAGCATTATAACATGGCAAAAAGCTCAAAGACAGTATAGGACCATTAGGGCAACACAGTCAAAACTGTTCTGATCAAGTACTAACAGTAGGGTCGTTAATACGCATTTACACAGACCAACTCTCATCAAAGCAGATCATTGTTTCTGTAGGTAAGTGCCTCCTGCCCTTGCCAGTCAAAGTGCTAAGGCTAAAATTGTCAGGAAGGGCATCTTGCATAAAACATTCTCCCTGGAACTCACTGAGGTGTTGTAGTCCAGAACACCCCTGAAAAAGAGTCTGAATCTCAGCGGGACTGCTCTAATTAAATGAATAAATAACAAATGACAATGTAACTGGTTTGTTGTAGTGACTCGTGATTATGTGATGGAAATGTATATTTTGGAAAGATTTCTTTCAATCTGTCTTTGTGTAAATGCCTCATGTTTTACTTTGTATTGTAGAACGTTCATATGTGTGTGAATATATGTGTGTGTGTGTGTGTGTGTGTGTGTGTCTGGGTTGTTTGGTTGTGTGCAGTTGGACAGTTGTGAGCGTTGGGTGGGTGGAAAGAAATGTGGGATTGTTTTTGTCACTGTAAAGCACTTTGTCTTACATTTTTTATATGAAAAGGGCTTTATAAATAAACTTTGATTGGATTTGATTTGAAATGAATGTTTCTACCTGAGGCCAGTCATAACGTGTGTAAAGGCTCTGCAGACACAACTGTCTCCACAGTCAGGAAGTCCTTTGTTGTCTTAGCTGTCCTCAAATGTAAGTTAAGTTGGTTAGTACAAATCTGTGAACAAATGTCACTCTGCTTTGATATGAATTGAACTTGTATTTCTGTATAAATACTCAGAGCTCAAATACTCTGGGGTAGAGACTCAGGGAGGATGCTGGGGAGGCGGCTGGTCTGTGGCCAGAACAGGACTAGGCCTTGTCCAAATCTGGTGTAACAACAATAAACCTTTGTCTGTATTCCAAAAACTCATTGGGCTTTGCAAATGGATTAATTATTTTTTTCTTCAAGATTTATATCATTTTTTTCCACAACAATTATAAACATTGGTAAAGGGCTGAGTTCTTAGTGCTGCTGCCATCTAGGGAGGTAATACGTTTTATATCCTCATATTGTTATTGTGTGTTTCCTTCTGACAATGACAATAACCAAGGGAGGATTTTAAAGTGATCTCCAAACTTTCAAGCCTCCTTGAGTTCTACAGACTCACAATTCCCCATAACGAGGCGCCTGTTCGTCATTAATTCCACCATTGTCCCATCATCTGTGAAACTAATCTAAATCATTTCTGGATGTCACTTTGGAGAATAGGCTTATGCATTAGAGCAAGGCAAGGAGAACAGGGAGGTTTGAAGCGGTGGAAAATGAAATCCACCTTGCAGTTGCCACTTGATTTGTCTGTCGTCTTGTTAATTATCAGAAACCCCATGAAGCTCTATTGACACAGAGGTGGCAGAGGCATATGTGTGCCAGTGAGGGAGACTGGGTGATGACGCAGGGCCAGACAGCACAGCAGGTCTCCAGACACACACAGCAGTCGCAGGGAAAGGAGGACATATAGACTGAAAGCGACACATTCATTTACTGTATGTCGGACGATATTTGACCAGGAAGTAGCACAATGCAGGGTATTCTGAAAAATCTACCATGTCATGACGTTTTTCCTCATCGAAAACATCCCTGAAGTGGTTTTACGTTATTACCCATGCATGTTTGCAAGATAACAGTATTACTGTTATCTTTTCTGGGCACTATTCAAACCCTCCTTATGGTTACTAGAATGACACCGCTAACACCTCTATATTATGCAAAACAGACTATTGTGGGCTTAGCCATGTTATAATGTTGTTACCTCATCAAAAACATACCCAGAGTTGTGCTTCATTCACACATGTTTGAGTATTTCAGGATTATTAGTCTGTCTTTATCTCCAAATATCAGAGATGCCCTGTTCCACCTTGTGATGTTATGTAGTGGTAGTTTTCCGGTTAACAGCTACCTTTTACCTTTTGTTCAGTATAGATTGGCAAACCTAGAGCTGGAACTATCCAAATGATTATAGAGAAGGTCTATGGAGTGTTTGAGAGAAGAACTCTAAGCCTAATTATGCAGGGTTAAATACGTGTGAATAAAACAAATCACAACTCCAAGTAAGTTTTGATGAAGAAGCAATGTTATAATATAGATAAGAAAACAGTGGGTCCTTTAAAAAAAAAACAGTAGATGACAGGAAGTGCTGAAATAGAACTGTCAAAATACATGTGTTAGTTATCTCCTTCGGCGTGGATGTAAATTTTTGTCTTGTTTCTTTGGACACCAACTTCACGCATCTGTAATATTTCCAGTTACTAAGACAACCACTCCCTGTCCGCACTTTTGGTTATTCACGAGCACGTTTCAAACATCGATCTGCATAAATACACCAGGGCCGAACAGTGGGTGAATATTGGTCAAATAAATGCTACCACTTCATCCCGGTCTGTACGAGGGGCTGGAGAGCAGGCGGGCACGGTGAGGGGTAAAGGCGAGTGTAAAAGTAATGAGATACAGGTTACGGTTCACTAAACATTTGTACAAGATGACAGTATCTGCGGGGCTTTCACTTCCGCGCTTTGATCTTCGCTGCCGTCAATGGGCTCCCGGCGAATCGCAGTTTGGGAGCGCCCGAGAAGCCTGGCTAAGTTAATACAGTTCAAAGATGTGGTGTTAGACCGCCATTAGGTGATAACACAGCCCGGTTTAAAAATAGGATGCCGGAGAAGAAATCAAGAGGAAAGTGGAGTTATATAATGGTGTGGACGATTATTGATAGGCTTGAGTCAAGGGTACAAAAGCACAAAATAAAACAGAAGTGCATTTGAAGGTTCTTCATTACACAAAATTGACTTTTGTGAGCGTTAAACTATGTTGTAAAAGCTACACAGAGATGTTATTGTTTTGTCTTGATTCTTCTACAGCATGAAAATAAACTTTGGAAATCACAATGGAGATGGGTTAATGGTTAGATCTATGGAGAAGCAAGCCTGCACATAGTAAGAATTCATGTTTTTAAAGGTGTTTTTGGGCTATATACCTGTAAAGTAACAAATGCAAGAGTAGCTGAATGATCCATCGTAACATCTCCACGGAGACAGTAGCGCCCACCACATTAGAAGTTACATGATGCACCTTTAATAATAACTACTATTACAAACTGAATGGTTGACTGTAGCTGAGTGAGTTATAATATTGGAGATTTTCCAAACAAAACAATCACATCTCCATGGAGATAAGCAGGAAGCGAAACCTTCACCAGAGCATGACATAGTTTGATGAACTTTGGCCATTAGGGTTGGGCAGTAATATGGTAATACGGTATCAAAAAGTAGCAACGGTATCAGCTTCATTACCGTCATTTAAAAAAAATCTGCATAAGGACGTAAAATCACAGCGCGTACTTTCTCCCCTCCGCTCTCTCTCCTCTTTAAACGTCATTGCGCTCAAACATATCCATCCACACGCAGCAAGAAGAAAAAAAATGTGACTGACAGACGAAAAAAAAATTTGTGCTTTGTGTGTGATGCTGAGCTGAAAATTTTGTGATGGAGATGTTTTATTGAATGCAGAGAGTCAAGAGGGGGCGCGCTGAAGAGGAGAAAGTTCCCGCTTGAGGGCGAAGTCAGACTTTCACGGAGGAGACGGTAAAGTAGCGGCACGGTGGCTGAGTGGCTAGCACTCATGCCTCACAGCAAGAAGGTTGCGGGTTCGATCCCTGGGTCACCCGGGCCTTTCTGTGTGGAGTTTGCATGTTCTCCCCGTGTCTGGATGGGTTTCCTCCGGGTACTCCGGTTTCCCCCATCAACCCAAAACATGCACTGTAGTTCTGTGAGTGAGTGTTGATGGTGGTCGGAGGGACCGTTGGCGCCTGTTGGCTTGGCAGCTGCGCCTCCGCCAGTCTGTCCCAGGGCAGCTGTGGCTACAACAGTAGTTTACCACCACTGTGTATGGAGTGAATGAAGAATGCTCTGTAAATAATCCTCTGTAAAGCGTCTTTGTGACATCTGTCTGTGAAAAGCGCTATATAAATAAATAATCATACTAAAGTCCAATTTATGGTTCTGCATCAAAACGACATGCACCCCCTGCGTACAGTGTCCGCGTCGACCGCCGTGCACCTCCGAAACTTTCTAACTACAGGTCAAAAGGACCCAGACAGTGAGGGGAAGTGACAATAAGGGCTGTGATTGGTCCTCTTGACCACCGCTGTACATTTCCGGTACTCTGCTCATTATATACTTTGAGTAATAATGAGTTGTAATAATGTAATAATAATGCAGTTTTGCGCGCATTTGTTTACATTTTACACAAACAAAACTTAAAACCGCATGGCTAATTTGCATACAGTATAATGGACCGAACTGTTGGCTCAGTTTGGTTTGAGCAGGACTTGTGCCTCATCTTCAAATATAATGCTGCTCTTCTGTTTCTGACTGGCATAAGTGCAGCTACAAAATTATTCTTAGTCACGGTAACACCGTATACCCCGGTAAAATGCAGAGAACGGTATCAAAATTTAGATACTGCCCAACCCTACTGACAATTTTTGTTCACATTTGTTCATTGTAGTTGTACTGTTTTTAAAATGTTTGTTCTGTATGAATATAACAAAGGAGTCCAAATAACTAAAGAGTTGTGCAAGATCCTAACTTAACTTAAGCAAGCAAGAATCCCTAAAACACATGGAATCTCAACATGCAAAATCTTGTTATTGTTACAAGTAAATGGAGTTATCAGCATCGCCTGAACACATGCTGCTTGTAAAGTGACAATGTTCTACATATCACTTTCAACACATTTGGAGCTATCTATTATTCTGTCTGGATTGTGTCAAAGCTGCTGTGGTAACATCTATCATCTCTTACTTTAAGACTCCTACCTGGGAAATATACTCGGAACGCCTAGCAGCATATTCCCAACAGTAATGTCAAAATGATAAAGAAATCCAAGAGAGCCGAAAATATAGTCGGAGGCGTGTCAATCGATAACGCCATTCTCTGAGCACTAAAGTCATTATGAAAGCGGTTTGAATAAGAGGAGCAGATATGAGTAAACCGAGCTCTGTAGACGGGGCTTAGGGGAGGTCTAGCACCAAAGACAGCAGCGCCGTGACTGCCGTGTGCTTGACAGATGTGATTTTCTCTTCTTAATTGATTTTTCTGGTGGATTGCAGAGACGGAAAAACAGGCGGTACTCTGCACATGCCTTTGTGATGGGGAGCAACATGGGAGCGCCATCTCCCCACCGCGACACCTCAGCGGGCTTCCTACCTGCCGCACGGAAAATCAGTCAAGACTTCGCTTTGAATCAATGGCAAAGTAATAGACAGAAGAAAAGATTCCACCAGCGTTAGTCCGGAGAGAAAGGTTTGACGGTTCCTGAAAAGGCGGTTTCTATGAGCAGTCGCAATAATCCACTCTTTCTTCAGCGTCTTCCCAAACTAAGCCTAAGACGGACAATAAAAAGTTACCTTGTCAAAATAGTTAGTGGGTGGAGACAGCGTGTATCGTCAACAATGGGACAATGTGGACAATTATTTATCTTGTTTTGTGATTTTTGAAAATGACAAACATGCTAAGCTGAAGTATTTTTTTTACAGAAACGTTAAAATTGTAGTCTAACTTCTGTGTGTTGCTCAAGATTGTAAATGGGAGCACTACATTTTATAGAGTAAAGATACAATATTAGGATTTCTTTAGATAGATACTTTATTATCCCGAAAGAAATTCATATTTAGATAAAAGAACTTCATTTTCAGCCTTAATATTACCACGTGGTCTTATACTTGTTCTGATACAGCTCAAGATCATTCTAAAGCCATTCAGGAAAGGTTCATTCCTGTCCTGTAAATGCGACTTTTTAGTATCAAAGCCTGCTCAAAATAGTATCTAGTTTCAGTACTAGTTTTAGCATCAATTTGCATTCGATTTTCGATACTTTTGACAACCTTATACAATATGTGGCTTGAAATATACTTATCTTACATGTGACAGCAAATAAAAGTATGAGTTCAAACTATCAAAAATGCTGTGAATGACCATTAAACAATAGAAAAGAGAAGAAACTAAATATTATCTTTTGTTGTAGACATGTTAAACAAATAGCATCAGTCACTAGAACCATTGTCGTCTTGCACAATCTCCACAAACACCTCAAAATGTTGACGTGAGCGCTTCTAGTGACAGACTGACAAGCAACAAACCAAGTGTGACAGATTCTAAAATCGCATTAAGTAAAATAAGAAACAGGGCCACGGAGTGAGTGAAAGGCAAAGGAGGGAGGGAGAGGAGGGAGAGAATCGTCTGAAGTTTGGGGCTGGCCAACCTGACAGACTAAGTGTGACATTAAATCTGTCTGTGAGCAGGATATACGGCGGATACGGCAGGAAAAATAAGAAAAATGCAACACCTGAACTCTTTTATCTCATGTGGGGGCTGGGGAATTAATGGAAAAGGGTAGGATGTTTTTTAGAAGTTAGAAGTTTCTTGAAAGCTCTAAAACATATTTATACACGGACACTGATATGAATAATAGGAAGATTTGGTTAGACATTATAAAAACATCTTAAATCACAATTTTCAACTAAGCTGTAATTCTTAATCTGAGATGGGGGTCGTCACTAAATCCGAATAGTTCTGACATTGACATTGTGACATCTGATAACTATTTGTTATGAATTAACTCTTTGTTCATTCTTTATTAAGACTAATCTAAGTGCAGTTATTATAGAATGAAAATTGAAAAAGGTAAAACCAAACCAAACCATTATTTAATATTTGCTATACTTTATGTTAGTGTTGTTTGTTAAATGCTTTGTGCGTATAATTTGTCCATATCAACTTTCAGATGTTACTTATTTTGAAATGGTTTGATATAATATTTCCACTATTCCAGTATTATGCAAAACTGACTATAGCCATGTAAGAAAGTTGTTATCTCATCAAAAATACACCTGAAATTTTGTGTTGTTTCATTTACACAAAATGTGTAAATGAAACAACACAAAATTTCAGGTGTATTTTGCGTCATCTTTTATTATTAAACTGTCTACATCTATATAATGTCTATAATAAGGGCCTTTATCATATTTTAACAAACACACTCTAAATAACTATAGACGGAAATGACACCACAATAACGCTAAACAGGATAGAATGACCCATAAAAAGAAAGCATCTATTGTAAATTCATGAAGACAATTCAATGTTCTTTTCAGCTATGTAAAAAAGACATACACTTCCCCCTGTACATAACATAAGTTCAAAAGGGCAGATGACCTTAAGCAGTGAACAAACTAAACCATCTCCCAGTAGTAAATATTATTTCTTTACGACGCTCTTTGTTGCCATTTTAATACAGTGCAGTGGTATAATGAGGCTGCCAACCACATAAAAAATAGAAAAATAAAAAACAGAACATGCAAAAGCAGTAATAGAAATTAATTTGTTTGTGGAGAATGCTGTCTGAGAGTGTCTCACTGAGTGATGTGCCATCTGTCACACAAAACAAAGACGCCCAATTGGAGAGTGAAAACAGAGAAATCTTTTTTCCCCCTTTTTTTTAGCTTAAGCAACAGAGCAGCTAGTGCCTGAGGAGTAGCAACGCCGCAGACAGCACCTAATCAAAATTTTACTGTTGTTTTGTGTGCGTAGAGCCTGGAGAGTGGCTGCTTTTAATCAATATTCAACCTGAGGACAGCGCACCTGCACTGGCCCCTGCGGCAACAGATGAGCTTCGCGATGATCACCAGTGAAAAGTGCATGTTCTCCTATGCGTTCATCCATTTCTGAAGTCTATTTGATATTGCTCCATGCCCAGCTACCCCAGGTCCCTCTACCTCCTCTCAAACATTTTTGCCTTAACTTCAAAACCTCCCCTTCCCCGTCTCCTGGCCCCTCTAAATCAGCATAATGCATTTTACATTCCATTGTTGAAATAGCATTTGACGCAGTGGAGTTATGTGCTGCCAAAATAAACCACAATTAAGCCCAAAGGGGAGCCCCGTTTCTCTCGCTTAAGCTTTAATCCAACAGGCCAGTACTTATCGCCTTGCCCCATATGTGCACTTTTACGCCATGCAAATGATGCTCAAAACTGTGCCAACCGACTGTAATCACCTGTTGTTACAGTGCAGTACAAAGAGTGGCCTGGGCGCTGGTAGGAACCCCCCTGCAGCCAATGGGCTATAGCCTGTGTAATGATGGCCGCATGCATATGGATGAGCCCTGTGGTGATTGACAAGAGAGATAAACAATAATAACAAGCTAGGCTCCTTGGGAAAAGTCCTACGAGACCTGGCGGAAAGGTTGTTGCCATGGCGAGGTGAGGGGAAGGCTCCTCTCGCTGACACTGAGAGGACGCCGTCAGGCTGCGATATGATCCTACGTGGCCACTGTGTGCAACAATTACAATTATTTAAATGTCACAACGTACACAATGTCTCTTTTAGGGTTATCAACTGAATTATGAGCGAGCATCTATTTCAGGCTGTGAGAATATATTAGTAGTCGTCATTGCGTTAAATTTGAGTAAAACAGTTGTTTTTTTTTAAAGTAAGAAACAATGTAGGATGGGAAAGTTGACTGACAACAAAGTTTAGTTGCAGAACTTCTGTAAACATTTTAGTTGGTCTTAAACTTGTTGGTAACACCTGGGAATCTGCTTATCAAGTCACCAGTGGCTGGTTTAAGCATAACATTTTCTTCAGCTGTTTTCTCTACTTACATTGACACCAATCCGACGATACACTAAAACAACTTTGACAGGAGGACTCTTTAACCACACGGTATATCGTACATTCACCAAATAAGAATGGGCTACTATTTATTTTAACTGTCAAAATCCCACAAGCAGCGATTTCTCCTTGAAGGATGTTTGTATTTACTTATGAAACATTACTGAAATCCTTGCGCTATATTGGCACACAAGGTAGGGCAATAGTAATTACAAATGAATAGCAGCAGTGCGGTGCGAGTCATTAGCCTTTCCGTTTGAAAAGGAGACGGGGTAATGTAAAATACATTGGCAGACATTAAACATTAAGAAGCCACTCTGATATTCTCCAAAACAAGCCCCTGGGGCCACATCATGGGCTTACCACACACACCAAAAGGCGGGTGGGCTCAAACATTTAGTGATAACTAACTCATATCGGACTGTCCATCATATGGCTCGGCTGGGTCAAAGAAGACTCTTTACAATGTCTATAATATATTAAATCAAATAACACTGTGATCCATTCAAGCATCACATTTTAACCTACATAGACAGACTAATAAATAATATAGTTGATATGGTTTAAGGCATGATTAAATTAATTTCAACATTTCAGAGCGTAACATTAAACTGTATAAATTGTGCAAGAAGAAAGACACAGTTCCTTCAGACTAATTAGACAGATATTTGCATGTATTTGATATGACTCACTAAGAATAGCAACAGGCCCTGTTTTTATAAGATTAAGGCTGCATTACATTAAGAATAAATAACACAGAAAGCACTTCTTACCATTAAGGCACAAAAGAATGTGTCGTTATGAGGGAGCAGACAAAGTGGAACATATGTCACATATACCACATTAAACATGTTGTGACAGATCTTGTAATGTCTTTGCACTGAAACAAGGCATTTAATTGTATCCTGTTGAATTATATAAGATGAAAAGTATAAATTAAGGTTACAGATTTGTTGTTTTTGATAGGGGGTCTGTCATTTACTTGTCTCCATGAAGATTACGTTTTTTTTTTTCTCCTGGAATGCTTCACAGTATAGCATTAAATGTATCCAGCAAGTGTTGTTCATTCACAATTGAACACTGCAATAATGTTTAAAGTGTTTAAAACCATACTATGGAAACATCTCCATGAAGGACAAGTAGGTGGAATTCTGTTGCCTCCTCAAAAACGTTCCTGGAGTTGTGTTTTGTTTCATTCACACATGTTTTAGTAATCTTAGTCTGTCTAAGATTTCACCTTGATTACTCAAAGGTGAAACAGCTCAAAATGCTCTTGTGGGGTCTTGTGATGTCATGAAGCAGTAGTTTTCAAGTTAAAAGCTATCTTTTACCTTTAGTTCAGTAGAGATTGGCCAACCCAGGGCTGAAATGATCAAAATGATCCCAGTGAAGCTGTATGGAGTTTAAAACACTGTATGAGCTGAGAAGAACTCAAGCAGGATTTGTGTGTTAAAAGTGCGATTGAAACAAAACACAACTCTAGATATTAAAACACAAAGATCAACCTCTTCCTGCTGTAACACAGTAATATGTATAATGTCCAAGTAGGATGTCTACACATTTCAACCTAGGTCTTCATCAGGGCTTATACATTTTAAGCCACATCTTTGTATTTAAACGAGATTCACTTGTCCTAGAGAATGATCCATTGTTATAATTTTCTTGGTGAAACAGCTCCAGACATGTTTTAGATGAGATAACAAACATTATAACATAGATCATAAAATAGCGGATACAGGCCCTTTATAATTACTATTCCTTAAACAGTGAGTGAGTGACGTAAAGCATGTGAGCTGCTGATTCCAACCACACATTTACAAGGCTAACGGATCATAACACGACCTGCTTGTTGTCTTCTGGCATGAACCATTAAGGGCTGAGGACCAAATACCATCATTATTCCAGTTAAGGCTTGTCCCTGTGGCAAAACCAAAGTGTTCAAAGAGTTGGGAGAAATTAGAGGCTACAAGAATGGGAGCCAACTTAAGTGCGCAACAACAAGGTCACCGGCATGTCTGAAATTCCAAAGCAGCACTGGAGGGGTCTCGGAATACTTTAGTGCCAACCCCAAACAATACAACAAGGTGCCCGCTACTATTCTGGACACATGTCTGACTCGATGCCATGCAAACAAGGCCTCGAAACTCTTCTCTTTAGTCTAGGCCAACAATAGTCAGGTCTGTCAGCCTTTATAACGCTAAGACCTCTTGCCAAGTTTTTTTTCTTTTCCCCAATCTGTTTTTACACAACCGGCATTCATTGTTGTCCACTGTCCTTCTCATCTCATTGTGAGTTGACGCTTCAGACGCAGCTATGTTGACGCTTTGAATTTATTAACCCGATGGACAAACGTGACCTCTGTCCATTATTGCAGTCATGAATAGGCAAATGAAATTAAAAAGTCTGTGAGCGAAAACCCAACACACACTTGCGAATGCTATGATCAATGACACAGTTATGGGCGATTATGAAAACACGCAACAACATATAAATTTGCATTTGCGAGACACAATGCATAAGCAATGGGTATGTGGAGGGAAATTGCTTAGATTGGTATGGAGAGGCGGATGAATAGACAAGGCCATGTCTGTCTGGCAGCATTCAGGGATGTGTAAATCATTCAGGAGGGGCTGATGGGCCCTAATGCAGAATAAGAACAGCCAATCAAGAGCCATCTATCCGAGGTGCCAGGGTGAAACATCGGAGGGGTACTTCAAGGCCGACGCAATTGCCACATTGTGCTGACAAATCATTGCATTAGACTTGTCCGCCAACTGGGGAGATGATAAGATGGAGTTTTGTAATTTGAGATGCATTGTGGGCGATTGTCGCTTCCGTGCTGGTATTATCGACGTCGACTGTTTTTGATCTGGGCGAAGTTTAGAAAAGCAGTGCTAAAGTTTGCCTAGCTGCCGTGTCTTTCCATGTTATTAGCAAAGATTTACAACCGACAGGTGATAGGCTGAAAGCAAAACGGGCAAGAAATGTTAAGAAACAATGTAGGTTTAGTTGTTAATGATTCTGCCCACAGTATCTGGGGAAATCGGGGTAGTTTTGATTTGCTCCTGAGAGAATGCCAGACGTACATTATTGTATATTTGAAGTATATTTGATGAGAGAATCAATCAGTCAACATAAAAAACAGATAACATAAGATCCACTGATCCACAGGCTGGCACTGCAGTTCCAGCTCTCACAGATGAACGCTATCACAGTGTCCTTGGGCAAGACACTTAACTCTCCTCGCTCCTAGTGTCTGCACTGGTGTATGAATGTGCGTGTGAATGGGTGGGTGATTCCTTAATAAAGCACTTTGGGTAACACTTTATAATAAGGTGCCATAATAAACAGCAATCATGACCTAACCCTTCATTAATATTTAACTGTTACTAAAATATCTATTTCGCACAAGTTAATAGTTTTTTTCATCATTAACTAAACATGAATTGTTTGCATGAAATTGGTGTATTAATGTTTTAATACATAGAAAATAATCTATTAACTAATATTGTACTAATATTTGTTAATAGTTAACTAAATGTCTTATTGGCACTGCTTAGCTCAGTATATTTTCTATCGTTAATAAAATCCAAATCCACTTTATTTCTATAGCACATTTTACAAAGAGAGCAAGTTTCCAAAGTGCTGCACAGAGATAAAACATAAAGAATGCTAAAATGTGGTCATACCAGTCCTAAAACAATAAAACCAGTCAAATCAAATTAAATAATAATAATAATAATAATAATAATAATAATAATAATAATAATAATAATAATAAATGTTATAAGAATTATTTGTAAATAGTTAATAATTACTGTTCCAACTTTATTATAAGGTGCCCTACACTGATACTTACATAATACTAATATGTTAATTATGCTTAACCAACTTAACCAACAAGGATCCTATGAGGAGTGATTCATACTGAGCTAAGCAGAGCCAATAAGACATTTAGTTATTAACAAATATAAGTACAATATTAGTTAATAGATTATTTTCTATTTGTTAAAACATTAATACACCAGTTTCATGCAAACAATTAATGTTTACTTAATAATGAACTTGTACGAAATAAACATTTTAGTAACAATTAATAAATATTAATAAAGGGTAAGGTAATGTTTAGTTTGCTTTTTATTATGGCACCTTATCATAAAGTGTTACTGAAAAGTGCTATATGAAAATGTGACCTACTAAAACATGACTTGACCTTTGACCTCCACAATGGTAGTTAACGTACGGTACACGATGTGCTTTGAGAAAACATATTTAAGGAGCTCTTTTACTGCTCAAACTAGTTTAAGTAGGTGTAATGAAAGTGAAATCATATTTGGTGAAACCTGCGTTTGACTTTGATGAGCCACAGACGCTGCAGTTACCTAAATTAGTAATAAATTTCATTAGTAGTAAATTTCACTATAAGATTTTTCTCAAACATGGGACCAAGTCGAGTCATCAGATTTTGTTGGCAAATAAAACTGTGATTTGATTTGGTGAGAAATAAAGTTTGAAATCACATGCAGGTATTATGAAGCCGCCCCCGCCCTCTGCAACACACACCCACAACCCATCAGGAACTCATTACAGAGCTTCAAGTCACTGCTCACAACCAACTCTGCATTTTCATATGATGCTTCATTATCTCTCATTGTCTTTCAACGTGGTTTTATTTTCGTTGCCTGTGAGTGTCCAAAAACTCTTCTCTAAATCTACTATACAATATTACTGCAATTTCAGCTCCAAAGGAAATATTGAATGTGGTTCCTTTTGTGTTACCAATATTAAAATGGATGAAAATGGACATATAATGATGTTTCCTCATCAAAAACATACCAGGAGTTTTGTTTTATTTCATTCACACATTTAACACAGTTCTTCTCCGAAACAGAAAACACTCTGTTCCACCTTGTGATGTCATGTGGTGATACATGAAGCGCTCCACTGTGTTTTTAAACTCCTTACACCTTCACAAGAAGCATTTGGATCATTTCAGCCCTGGAATTGCCAATTTGTACTAAATTATATATAGTATTTTGCGCTTTGGAGATGTAGACAAACTAATAAAAAAGGATTATTCAAACACAACTCCATGTTTATGAGGAGGTAACGATATTCTAACATCTAACAGCTCACAAGAGACACTTCTGAATAAGACAGAACCTTTAAGCGCACTTTTTTCTTGTATTTTAACATGTCAGTGATTGCACCTTTTTGTCATTTCACAAACACTGATTAAAGATGACCCAGAACATACTGAAATATGCATGCTTTCACTTTAAGCAAACATAGACTGGGTAGGTGCAGCTGTGCCCCCGTGCGCGCTTATCCGTGTGGATAAATAGTGATTGGCGTGCGGTTCAAAGTGGGTGGTGTATGCGATTAATCAGCATAATGAGCGTAGATGAGCGCGGTGCAGATGGAGCCCACGCTTAGGCCTGTGTCAAGCAGCAGGCAGTCTCTGTCGCTCCCCCACTGCAACCAGACTGTGCCACCAGGACGGACGGCATCTCTGTGCTCCAAGCTGTCCGTTCAAACTATAGCAGAACCATTTTCACAGTAGTATTTTGTACTTTGGTATTTATTTATTCACTGTATTTATGTATTTTGCATGTATTGTTTATTTGAACAGGGGGAGATAAACAAACATAGATTAACAATTAAGTAATCTGATGAGGGTATCACAGTGTTTATAGTCTAGGCTAATTTTCAACACCAGTCCCCAGAAGGGCTTTAAACAGTTAGGATAGGAGAAGCAAATGGTATAAAATATCATATAGGTACAAATTCATGCATTTACCCCATGGCTTTTATGGCCAAAGTTCACATCTTCTTAAGTGATTACATGTTTGACTTCTGTTTGAAACCCATTTAAGTCCATGCTTCAATGAAACCTTGTATGCAAAATTGACCTCTCTGGGCTTTTAATACCCTTGCTGTAATTGTTTCCCCTTTTCACACACTTGAAGTTGCATTTAGGGTAATTCATGCATATGTGAGAAATCTTTATTCTCTTATATTCAAGACATCACTGCTCCAACCTACCTCCATTTTCACCACCATCTATTCATGCATGCCCACTTCTCTATAGTTACTTTGTTCTCCAATGTAATTTTCGTATTTTTGCCCATAGGTGTCAAACATTATAAGTAGCAGAAAAAAGCACACTTCACAAAAAGCACTCTCTTTTAAAACCACTCCAGTCTCCAACATTCAGCTTCAGCTCAAGACTTAATTTAGTTAGACTTTATTTTAATTATATTACGAACCCGACTTTAAAATTGTTAATTAACTGCAGATGACCTTTAAATATTTACAGACTAAACCTGATAATAATTCAGTAATAATGTTTTGTTTTATGCACATCATTTATCACATATTTAAGCTGGCAAAGATTAAACTAATCAGAATGTCCTTTTTAGTATGACTACACCATTTTAATTTTCTGCAAAGAATACAACATAATATTAAGATGTGGCTACTAATCAACATGTGATTGATGTGATAAGTAATTATAGCATGAAAAAAGATTTATTCGTGGTCAAATTAGAGGTAAAAAGGCAAAATTCTAATGTGATTGCTTATAAAACCAGAGATCTTACAATATTTATGCTTTTGAAATTGAATCATATGCAGTGTAACTAGTAATACTTTATTTTTTAGGTTAGGGCTATGCTAGGTGTGAAAGGTAGGTTTGTTTGTTTATTTATTCATTAATCATCTCATTAGAAGCATTGTGGAGGACCGATTAATTTAGAATCAAGTTTTGGCTAATCTTGCTAATTATGTGACGCTTGACGAGACAGCATACATGCACTGTTCCTCCTTTGTGGATAATAGTTACTTTGCATAACAACACGATTTATGTAAGACTATTTTTCTCATTGTCCGGCGCAGACATTACATTAGCCTTCAAACGGTTATTTAAGCAGAAGCACTAGCAGCGTTAGCCATAGCACACTTGCCAGATGTGTTCCGCCTTCTGCAGCGATAAGTGAACACGGGCCTCCCTCCGGACACACTGACATTAGCTTAGCTCCCAGACGCTTAAGCTGACTCGCACACCAGCCCTCCAGAGGCTTGTTGAGCTCTCATTTTCGTTAGCTGCCTTATTGTGCTGCGCCATACTTATTACACACTGAAAGCCCAAAGTGACAGAGAAGAAAGTGGGATTTTCTTAACTTGAAATTTGGTATTTTCTCACATGTGGAGAGCTGCGAAATGAAACTGTGATTTCCCCAAGCTGTTTTAGGCTTTAGGTTTCTGTTTTGCTTTAGGAGAGACATTGTGCTATATTTGTCATTTGATATGTATTTTATTCTATAGTTGTTGAAATGGTAAAAGTGTGAATAAATATACTTTATGATATTGGATAAACATCATAAACAACGTATTTGGGGAAAACCTTTCTAGATATGAGGAGAGCATGAAAATTAAGTTTTGGAATCAAACCATAAAGGTGTAGTATGTAACATTTCTGCTGGAGGGTGGGTGGTTGTACAAGGCCATGTTGTAGGTCAGATCTGTGGAGACCCGCACATTGCAAGACATGTTTTTAAGGTCATTTTTAATAAGCAAATCCACATCACCAGAAAAAAGCACCAATTTACTCGTCATGAATGGTTTTCCACATTTGGGAAAAGTGGGCAAGGTCTTCTCAGTGATCAGTTAAAAACACAACAGCTTCTGGCAAAAGACCATGTGCCAATGCGTGATATTATTATTTATTAGACTGATGCTTTATTTCTGGAAAAAAAAAAGATATCTAGCAAGCCAGCTGCACTGCTATTTAGGACATGCTAAAAAATGAATATAACTCAAAGTGGGAAAATGCTCCTTCCCAAAGCAGTAGGGGTTTGCCATTTCATAACATACACTGTGCACCGTTCCAGACTCGCAGCCAATTAAAGGTTATCAGAGCTCAAAATAATAGTCCTGCAGGGCAGCTCTCTGGATAGTCCCATCTAAAAATATATTGCCTTGCTCCCATTTACTATTCCCCGAGATCTTAGTAGTGAAGAGGATACAGAGCTGCTCCTCTGCAAGTGTTGATAAACCATTTGGGAAAGGATTCAGACTGGATATCATTACACAAGTAATTATTTTTGCTTCATTTTCCCAGGGTAGAAATGACCTGAGGACTGAAAGCAGTTCCAGAGCACCGCTTTAACTAAGGTTGCACCTGTTTTAAGAAATTAGAGGAAACATATTGCACCTATGGACTATTACCCCAAAGCAAGAAGCCTCTAAATAATCATCAGTAGCAAAAAACACTTAGAAAATACATATGGGAACAATGCAAAAAGTAATGCAAAAAGTATCAATAGTTAAAACTGCTAAAGTAACTTAATTTGCATTTACAGTTAAACAACTAAGAGCATGACTCTCCGTTATAGACTGCATAAAAAAGTGGACCAATCAAGTGTGACTCCAGTCAAATGAAGTCAATCGAGGGAAGCGGGAAGCAGCGGCTGATGCGGAGCCAAATTTCATATTTGGAATTCTGACCACGAGGATCACAGCAGCCAATCAGAACCAAGGGTGTTGAAGATAATGCTTCTTCTGTCAAGAGAGCATGAGCGGCCCTGGAGAAAGAAGGTACCTCATGGGTTTGTTCTTAATGCTCTGATTTTGATGAAAAAAACAAACAAACTGGCAAATAAAAACGCCAGGATCATGTACAGCGGATTAATACAAACATTTCTGAACCAAAAAGATGAGCAGTTACACTAGAGCCAGAGTCGATGGAGCCGAAACACTTACGCGGTCACTTCTTATTCAAATGAGGCAGCTAGCAGGTTATCTATGTCCATTTTTATATTTACTATACTCTATACTCTCCGCAGACTACAACGCACAACCCAGTTATACCCCATTATAGCGAATTTCCATTGGCAGCGACGCTAGCAAATGTTTAATTTTGATGGTATGTTTTACTAAGGGTGGGGTTAGGATAAGGGTTAGGACCTGGTATTTAGGCCAACTTAAGGGTTTTGGGACAGTTATGCTAACCCAGTTTTGCTGCACCTTACTAAAACTAA
Source organism: Odontamblyopus lacepedii (assembly GCA_034769755.1). NCBI lineage: Eukaryota > Metazoa > Chordata > Actinopteri > Gobiiformes > Gobiidae > Odontamblyopus > Odontamblyopus lacepedii. The sequence goes on along the minus strand of CM068355.1, from coordinate 12,507,929 downwards.
ACTTTCTTTCTGCAAATACTACATTACTTTATGCCGCTACTACTCATAAAGTTGTAAAAGTAAAAGCATATTGTTCATTCCTCATTAAACTCAATGTCATGGTCAAAAGTATATTGTCCACTGATGACTTGCAAAGGCTGCTTTCAATGAATGCTTTGTGGAGAAAATAAAAATGGTGTAAAAAGAACTAGCCTTTGGAAAACTCATCAATCATGGCTGAAGACAAAGAAAGGGGAAAGGGAGGTGGGGTTAGGAGAGGGTGCCAAGAGCGTCCTTCACCCTCCATTCTCAGAGTCTGAATGCAGGGGTCCCGACGGTGAAAGGGAGATGGACTCACCAATAACACAGCCACTTGAGAACACTGCGGCCACACAAATGAATAGACTAATAAATTTGGTCATCATGTGGAAATTGTACAAATGTTTTGATGGAAGTTGAGCATTTTGAAGGATTATCATCTATGTTTAATAGCTGCGGGTATAAATATAACTAATTATAATTTGTGGCATTTATGGTTAAGGTACCTTGTACTGGCCACTTATGGGAATTTGTCCTCTGATTTTGACCCGTCTTTCAATTTAGTTTTTAAATCATTTACAGCCTTGGTTTGAAAAAATAAAGAATAAAATCAGTTACTGTATCCAGATGCCAACATTACACAAATTTGTCACTGCTAGAGAAATGCCACAGTATGCAACTTTTAGCTGCCAAATTACCCTAAAATAATGTTTTCAATATTTTGGTTGCATTTGTAGCACAAAAAATAAGAAGAAAAACATTGTTTTCGTGGAAATTGTTGTACCTTTGGCTATAAACTGTCACAGTGGCATAAAATGTATTTATCTCCAAGGAGAATGTTCCAAGGTATGGCTTTAACTTGTCACCTCCAGAAAGTTACCTACTGTACCTTTAAAGGAGACCTATTATGCTTGTGTCTGCTATACAGTTATAATCTATGGCACCCGTGGATCATTATGTTCGTTAAAATTTGCACATTTGAAATCAAAATCCCAATATTCAGTTTAAATGATTTAATAAAAGAAACAAGCAGCTTGTGAGTAGCAGATTTTTTTTCCCATTTGTACCAAAATGAATATGGGGTGCTGCCGAACTCTACACACATAATTGATAAAGAAAATAAAACTGAAGAAGAAAGTAAGTACAGAGCGGTGGATGTATGTCTGTGGTGGTGAAAACTGGAACTGATCGTAATATGGCGTCTTAAAAATAACTATTAAAAACCAATCAAACATGCTCGAATCATTCCAAATCCAACCCGAGAGTACAAATGAGTAAAAAAAAGTCTTACTTAATAGGTCTGCTTTAACCATGATCTTCCTTAAAGTGCAGTTTAGTATACATTTACAACATAGATATTAAGACTAAAATAAAGCTAATCCATATCATAGTATTATCCCATAGTTTAATTTTTTTTTAAATGACCAGACAAATTTGAAAAACAGCTTTTAAAAATGTTATGGTGTTGTTTACAGTGATCGGTGCCTCTATCTAAATGAATGGGATCGGAGCACACTGGCGCAGCATCCGTCTTACCTGGATGAGTGATTCGCTGAGCCGCTCCTCGTCCACCTCCAGCACAATGTCCCGGATCTCTTCATAAGGCAGGCGGAACGAGCCCAGGAAAATAGCTGTTGTGATGGAGAGAGAGAGGGGGGGAAGAGTCATTTCCACTGCCTTAGAAGACCGTGGGGTTCAAAGAGACATCCCAGTACTCATCGGTCCTCACACAAAATGACCACACACCCAACTTGTCACAGAGGAACAAGCAACACACTCCCTGAACTTGCTCTGATTCACCTTGGCAAACACAATGCGGGGGGCATTCTGTGTACTATTCTGTAAAGGTTGTTTGGTTCAACAACAATTTTTAATTAGAGTTTGCACTAGTATTATTGAAGTATATCTATTATTAAAGTAGTAAAACAGCTGTATTGAAGTATTTTAGTTTAGAGGTTCATTAAAGGCCCTGAATGTGATTTTTACTGTCTTAAAATGTGAAAAACAGAACTAGTTCATTTTAAATGGTTTGCATTAGTGGGTTATTGTTCATTAATTATTCACCGCAATGAGTTTTCACAACTTTCAGGGCACTTTTCACAACAGAGCAGAATGGAGCAATTTTTGCTATGAAATTAGAGAAAACAAAAAACTAGCATCTTAATGCGCTACAGCTGTTTATACAATATTACAATGCAGTAGTGGGGAAAGACAAATTTTGTTCAAATACATAGAAATAATTGGGTACAGGACCTTTAAGTGACATATTTACAAATGTTTTAACGACTAAAGCCTAACTTATATTGTTGTCTACCATAGTTTCATGTTATCTATTTCAGCATTTCAGTTATGTATAGTGATCATCCAAAAACAAACCCATTTCCCCTTTAACACTTCATGTTGACTGAGTATGGCTCGTAAGCATAGCCTGACATAATATAGTGCAATAGTGCATAATGCAGTGCAATAACGGAACCACGAAAGAGCAACTGCAATCTCCTCTAGAAGTGAAAAAAGCTAAGATAACTACTAAAAGACCGAGTATGAGTGGTGCCTTATTGAGGGATGAGCTAGTTGCATAATTGTTGTTTGCGATGTTGGAGGAGGCTTCAGTTTTGTTTTGGTAGATGCACCCGCCTGCACCCACCTGCAGGGGACAGCCCAGTGGGCATTTTACTCTCTAGCTAAGGTGCCTCCACTGGAAACTGGAACTGATGGCGTATCCAGGTGGAAGTCACAGGTGGAGCTTTGGTAATGAGTTGGAGGAGACTAGCACAACAGCTGCTGTTGTGCCGCGGCGCTGGGACCTGATGTCTGCATTTCATGTGTAACAAAGGGAGAGTTAACATAGTCATTTCTGCATACACAAAATTGCTCTATACAAATTGGAGTCAATGTATATCTGTATATTCTCTGAGATTTAAGAAGCTTTGATAGTCCTGGCTGCACAGTGTCAGCGAGTCATAGCACTACCCCTCATGCAATGGCATGACACAAATTAAAGTGCATTTAATCAAGCAGAACATGACATCCTTGTGTAGAGTCTCACATCCATAACACTGCAATATGTTCTATAGATTCTGTTTAGATAAAACAACAGCTGGATGTGAAATTCTCTTGGGGAAGGCTTGTCAAAAGATATTCTCACAAATGTTTGTAAATTACAAAGTGTAGCTGATGTGGGTGACAAAGAAGGCAGGTTAGATGTGAGACGTGCTAAAAGCCTACAGCAAAGAAAGAAACATTTGTTCTGTGTTGTCAGTTCTGTATCTGCACCTGTTATCTGTCTTAATATTCACTTTATGTTTATTTTTAAATGTTCTGCACCTGTCAGTGCCGTACAAAAAGCTGTGGTGTTTATCTGAGTGAAAAGAACAGAATTAAGTTGGGTTTAGAAAGGTGGAGCAGACTGAACAATAGATCATCTTTATGCATCAACCAGTTCACTGTGAGCCCACGTTTAGCTTAGCCGAAATGATAATGGTAATTGTTGTTATTGTCAAGCTGTCGCAGTGACCACAATATCGCAATACCGCAGTACGATTAATTACACCTCACAAGGGTTCAGGTCACCGCGGTAACTGCATTTTGCATTTTAATGAGGCTCCATGCACACGCCCTGCAGAATTTTACTGTTCTACTATGAACCATTTCATGTTTAAGTGGCTCTGAGCAAATGGGTTCAAATACTGGGACCCGACCCAAACCTGCACACATTAAAACTAATGTGTTGCGCGCCACTGCTGCAATATCTTAGTATCTGCGAGGGAGCGCCTTGCGAACATGCAGTTTTGTTTGCGCAATGTGTTAAAATCACCCTTCGTTTTTCTATTTACTCTAAAGTGCACTGTTTGAAATGGCCTAGGCACTCACAAGAAATAGTGCACGTAGAATCTTTTAGTGGCGTTTGGAACCAAAGCACCTGGATCATGGAGCGAGGAGCACCTGACGCAGCGCATATGTGCTCTGGATAACTCTGTGCAGGTGAGAACTTTTGTCTTTGTACTGTGTTCGCATGTAGGATTCGTGACCTGTCACATTCACACTGGAGCATCGCTGGTGATGCGTTTCAATGCGTAGCTATAAAACTATTCATAACATGTCTGCTCCGTGCGCACAGGACACCATGCGTCTTTTTCTCATCTCTCGCTGTTTTCATTTGGCGATAATTGCATAAGGACTAAAGTTGTCTTCTTTGTGCACATGCAAATACAAAAGTTAACAGTTGACTGTGGGTTTGGTGAAGAGTTTGGTCAAGTGTGTACAGGCGCCCCCTGCAGGTGCCTCTGTGGGGGTTTTACCATGGGTGTACAGGCTTTATATCTTACTCACTTGAAGATCCTAACAATATATTCTTGTAACACGCCTGTAAACTGCATTACAGTACACGCGCACAATGCATGTGTCTGTCACTTAGGCCTGGTTGTGGTTTTATTTAGATATTTTTCAAGTACATCCCCAATGTACATGTATTATTACGGGCCTCTGTGCTGTACCACACACACCGCACACTGTGGTGCAGAGGCACGTGAAGTTATCACAAGGGAAATTCTTGAACAGCGACAGCACTATTGTCAACATAGCCTATAGAGACACTAATACCAGGATTTCAATCGGCCTGTAGTCTGTATTGTCTGTGTACCCATAACTCCATTTCACTTGTGCGTCTTTGGCAAAAAAGCTCCATTGTTGTCGAAAAATGATTAAAAACACATCACCAAGTCTCACGTCTGCACTCGGTGACATTCTTGTCTTCATTGTGAACAAAAGGGAACACTATTTCCCTCTCTTGTACATCACTTAATGGTTTGTCAGATAAAGATTTTGCCTTACTTTTGACAACAAGCTGATGCCTTTTTTGGGGGGAAATGTTATTTTTTTCTATAACACAAGCTCATATCAGGTCAAAAAACAACCAGAAACTTCAAAAAAGCCATTCCATTTAATATAGTACATAGACACGGTTTGTTGGAGTGTGGTTGCAGTGTGGTGCCGTAGCTTAAAGGTGCATTATGTAACTTTTCTACTCATTACAAATTGGATGTTATTTCTTTGGGATGTTCCAGTTTGACATCAAACATGTCCATGTATTAATTTGTGATGTTTTTATTGCTTAAACCTTGAAATCATACAATTTTACAGTGAGTGGGGTTGCCTCTCCACAGATCTGAACCATAACTCGACATGGTAGTGCCACCTGCTGTTGTCTCCGTGGAGATAGATAAGTGTATGGTAAAATTGTGAAAGAACATGATCTCATATAGTGTATACATATCATATACACAAGCAGCAGACCCTCCTCTAAAAACACATAGTTACATAGTTCATATCTGATGTAACTGACAACTGGATTTGAGTGAAATTATTTTAGACAAAAATTATTCTGATCCAATAAGGCTGTGTTAATGTATTTTCACTTACAGTGTGCATGACCATGAATACATGTCATAACATATTACATCCTTCAATTGCAATTGAAAAAAGTGAGAATTTCTACCCTTATCTCTACTTCCTGCACACTCCACAGACATCTGTCAGGGATGTAATCAAAGATGGCTGTGGCACCTCTCACATGTGTCACATGTGATACATCCACTGACATGTGTGGATGGCACATACAGAGATGACAACACATGCACACACGTACCTTATTTTGATATGAAGGTCATGGTCAAAGTAGCAAAAATATACTCACAAAGATTCTGTGCTGTTTTGCTGTCCAGGATTCGAAGCTCTTTTGCCTTTTTCTTGAACTGGTGCATTCTGCTGTCAATATCATCCGTTGTGTCCTTTTTAACTGGAAAGACAAAACAAGATATTTCAAGGTCATTTTAGTCATGAATACTAATCAAAAACAAACACTATAACAATATTTATTGTTACAATTGCAGATCAGTTGTTGAAGAAATGTGTCATTTTAAGCACATTGCAGTGACTCAGTTTTAGTTTGGGTATTGGTCCATTGATAACGATGATTATTAAAACTAATGAACAAAAGTCATCATATAAGGTTGCGGTACATTTGGTTACAGCCTTAAGAGCTGTTTTTTGATTTGTTTCTTTCTTGGACTGCCACGTGTCACAACCTAACAGGGTAACGCTTGGATGTGTCACATCACCTGCATGATTCCATGGAAATAGAAAATTAAAATCATGCTTTGGAAAATTCTCCATTAAAACAGACACGTTTGTTTGTTGTACCTGCACGATTTTGGTCAAAGGAACAACACTTTCATGAAACAAGCAGGAGTATGTTCTCCTCTAAGCCTAACAAGAGTCACATTTGTGGAGAGTGTTATTCGGGTCATAAATACAGCAAAATTGAAAAACATGCTTTTATTTTATTTATTTATTTATTTATAGCTAAAAGTTACCAACTGTGACTTTAAGGTGCCTCACACATGTCATTACCGCCATATTTGACACAGAGCTGGCAGCACCCTAAATCACAGATGAATTTATCTTGTTCATTTGAACATCTTTGCCAAAATACCTGTCACAGTGACAGTGGGTAGTTGGTGCTAAGCCAAGGAGATAGGAGGGATAATTATGTTACCTCCCGTGGTTCTATCAAAATGGCATTGAAGTCTGTGTTATTTCACTGAACACAATGGACAAATTGGTGCAGAAATGAACAGACCTATGTTTTCATAATGGAAGCAATATTGAGTCGGTAGGGAACGCCACGTGTCAGCATGGATTTATCTACATCATGGTTAAGCTTCTCTGTGCATAAGCATTATACAAACCTGTATTATGGGACATTTCTATTTGAGAGGCAGAAGTATATTGTACACTTTGTTGATTGCTGTGCATTAGAATATGTGAACAGAATGTCAGATAGTAAATGACCAATCATACAAAAAGAACCAAACAAACTATAGTGGCCAGTACACATTTATAATCGGCTACTGGCCATGTCTCACAAAAAGATCAAAAATTTCAGAGAATTACAGTAGTGATTTAAGTCCAAACTCACGCTGCTTAGAAAGCAGAGTTGTCCAAAACAACTGACACCCAGATGCATAAAATGACTGAAAGTAGTTGAAAGTAGGGCCCGACCGATATATCGGTCGACCAATATGGGCACTTGGAGACATATCAGCTATCACCCTAAATCTTGCCGATATGGGCCGATAGTCCATGTGGTCATACCTCGTTATAAATCTTACACTCTCTATATTATGTCCATTTAATTCAATTTACAGACAGATACATGTCCTAATATGTGGCTCCGCATCAGTATTTATCTGCGGAGTAATTTCTTTATGTCTCACTAATGTGTGCTTGTTTACAGCCGCAGCCATAGATCCATGTGTGCAACACTGATATTATATTCTTTTTATGGACAATCGGTTTGTCAGGATTAAAAGGAGAGTTATTATTGAAGACGTGATCTGAGAGGAGCCTGTGTGAGCGGTGAGTGTTAAAAATGTGTTGGTTTTGAAGCGAGTTAGTGCTTAGCTGCGGGAGCTCTCACACATAAAAAGGCTGTTTTCTCTTCTATTAGCCAACTGTAAAGTGACTATAGTGACCGTATACTATATGTTACTGTGGCCATACTGGCTTGTCAAAGCTTGATCTTGTCAGATCTAAGGAGCTAAGCAAGGCTGGGCCTGGGTAGTACTTGGATGGGAGACCACTGGGAATTCCAGGTGCCACAGTGGGGCGCTAGTGTCCTTAGGCAAGACACTTCAACCTATATTGCCTAGTATGAAAGTGGTGTGTGTGTGAGTGGTGGTGGTGGTCGGAGGGACCAATGGTGCAGATTGGCAGCCTCACTTCTGTCAGTCTGCCGCAGCTGTGGCTACAATAGTAGTTTACCATCACCGAGTGTGGAGTGAATGAATAATGAACTGTAAAGGGCTTTGGGTATCTTGAAAGACGCTATATAAATAAAATGATTTTTATTTAATTTTTTTACTGGACATCCATTGCCATGTAAATGAGCAATGAATAGAGGTGTGAATTATTGGCATTTAGCATATAATTAATTACTGCAGCGCACGCATTTACCACTAAAGGCTAATAGTGGTAGTTTACTTTGTTTACAGGCTAGAGAATGTCATGCAAAAATGCCATTAGGCCGACCTACTGTCTTTAAATGACTGTTAAGAGGCAGAATAACAATAAATGATGATTTTAAAATCCAGTAGAACCAAATCTAAGTTATATAATCAATTGAAGATTTACAGTGAATTTTTACATCACTAAATATATCGGCAATTATATCGGCTATCGGCAGGTCCAACTCCCATTTTATCAGTATCATGTCGGCTGCAAAAAAATCCATAACGGCCAGGCCCTAGTTGAAAGATATTAATTTAAACAAGAATAATTACTGGAAAAAAGTACAAAACAAACTGGACTTTCCCTAGAATTGATATAAAACTAGTTATATCAAAACTAGTATAAGACCACGAGTTAATATTATGGTATTATTGTTTCATTTCATTATTATCACTGATATCAACTTGGAATTGGGTATCTGTTTCCTTAGTTTTGAAAAGTTGTTAGTATCATGACCACACTGTTCTAACAAAGTCCTGCTAACTAGCTTTTATAAGTACCACAAAACATAAAAAATGTACCAAGCAAAAGCTGATTTCTTTCTTTTCAGTATTTTCTGCTAGAGACATCTAATCATCACAACAAGCCTGCTAAAGCCCAAGGTGGGAGTCTCCCAGGAAATCTAGAACAAACAATCTGTCCCCCTAGTGCTGGCTTGCATGTTTGAAGAAGGAATCAAAGAGGCAACATCTCCTGGGCAGCCCGCAGAAGAAGGCACGCCGAGGACTCCTGCTTAGCTGTCAGCGCGTGACACCTCCGATGCTATCCTTAACTGTATTAAAGTGGAGCCCAAGCTCTAGCATGTGTAACATAATCTTTTGTTGGAGGAGTTGAAAGCCCATGTATACAGTTACACTATATGGCGAACGGACAAGGACGTTAATTCTTTTAAGCGCGCGGCCCTGCTATAATTTCCAAATAGGCTCGGAGCAGATCTTGGCAAGGGGAACAAGGGAGTGAGCCAGCGTCACGGTAAAAGCTACATCATGTACAGTAATATTAATAATGGCTGCGCTTGGGAGTACTGGTGTTTTTCAAATAAGCACGATGCAGCTAATATCAGTGGGCGCTCACGGAGAGTGCCTGGAGTGAATAGTGGTACAGCCAGGAGCGAGTCTTTTGTAGCGGTGCTGTGTAGAGGAACGGCCCCCTCACACAGCCAGCTTCAGACAAGATGAGAGGCACTTCGGTCACATGTGCTAGGAAAATGTGTGACCTGGTACACTGTACACATTCAGTTTGTGAAGTCTGTCTTGATTTGTCTTATTTATGATCAAGATATGTCTTATACAAGTGTAAATGTCACTAGTCTGTTGGTGGTTTTGGGGACTGATATATTTTGCTGTGTGTAAGTTTGACTCAAATTGTAAAAGTTACCCCTAAAGCTACCATTCATCATTTTGTTTTATCAGTAGTTGGCAGATCCCTCACCTGGACTCACCTGTGCTCTCTGGTCTTCTGTCAGACAGAAGTAATGTAGATAGCATCTAGTGGTGGTATGTGGGAATACAACTGGGCCAGGTAAGCCAAATGAATTATAGATAGCCTTAAGGCATTTAAGTTATTAAATATTAATAGACCCTACTCAGAGCCCTAGGAAAAATAATATTTCAAAGTTAGCTATTTTAAAATCATATAAATACAAAATATTTCCCTCAAAGGCAATTGTTCTATGTAACAATATAGAAGAAAAAACGTGCTTTATCTTAGGACAGTTGAGTGGTGCGAGGCCTTATACAAAGAAACTGGAGAGCTAGTCAAAATACAACACCGTGCAACACTGATGTCCCACTGAGGATGGCCCGGAGACAGGCCAAATCAAACAGCGAGGAGAATTTGCCTACATTTGGTATATTAAGTATTCTCTTAAAGACTTGACTTGATTTGCTCCTCTGCACTCATAGGTCTCTCTCTCAGAGCGGGAGTTGTGGGCACATTCATCAGTGGCTCAGCTGTCTGTGGCCTTGCCCCTGGGGACCTGCGCTGTCTCAAATTAAACAGGAAAACAGCGTCTTTAATAATGTGAAACACTGCTTCCGATAGAGCCACTTGCACAGGGCTGTTGGCTGACTCAATTATGCCACATGTCACAAGGCTCCCGTGAGCGCTGCATACCACTGATAAGCCCTGGAGGACTCGCACACTTCGAAGCTGCCACACTAGTTAAGAGTCCCAGGTGTGCGCCTGGACCACTATACGTGGCACTTTTCAACCAGATGGCTGCCCACATAAATAAGCAACTTTCAGAAATGTCTCCAAAACTTTGAGAACAAAAAAGTTATCAACTGCTTATGGGATGACTTGTTCCGAGTATAAACAGAATCTTTGAATGCCAACACAGCTTAACCTGCCCCAGAGCAAACTTGACTAGCAGCTGATCGCAGTCCATGCCAGTATATAAACGTGTTCCTCTTGTCACCCAGTGGCTAAAATGTAAGACTGAGAAAACATCGCCCTCCCTCACGCACCAGTTCATATTTGTTAATGCAAGCTCTGAGCTAATCATACAGTGAGCAGCCTTTTGTGTACTGTACAGTGTTGGCAGGCTGCAGGACTGTAATCCAGGAAGACTTTTTCCACACAATAATGTCAGAGAGTGTGCCAAATAGAGCAGTAACTTGTACTAGACATTCTGTCAAGTCTATTTATGACAAGCAACAACCAATCACTGAGTGGGGGGTTTCATTATTTCAGTGTATCAGGTGCAGTTCAATATACTTTGCTGTAGCATATATTTTACACATTGTAGTTTTCAACCCAAATAAAACTTCTTGTCTATTAAGTGACATTTTTCCAACATGACTGTTCCAATATTGGTAAAGTTATTTTATCAAATCTTATCACAGTACAGCTGTACAGCTTCTGCAACCAATTCCAACAGACAGTGAGGTCGGCCATCTAACGTATAATGTTATGTTTATTTAACTCAGGCATGTCCAAACTATGGTCCGGGGGCCAAATGTGGCCCTCAGACCAATTGTTTTGGCCCTCAGGCATCCAGGTGAATTGGCCCATACTACTGCAAGTAGTACTTTTTACTACATGTTTTTGAAATTTATCTTGATCAAGCAGATGTAGTGTGTCCTTTTGAGGGTCTAAGCCTGAACAAAGGTCTGGAGGGTCATTCAAACCTGTTATAAATGCACAGATTTGAATTACTCACTGTTTTGACCACCAGTTTATGACCCTTGATCGGCCCTCACGCTGGTCCGTGTTTTAATATGTGACCCTTGATGAAAAAAGTTTGACACCCCTGATTTAACTGTATATAAAAAATAAAAGTGAATACAATGTAGTTTGTAAAAATAAAATGTCCCGAAACTATGAGTTCACTAAAAACAGTCTGTCCTGTAAGGGAGGAAAAGAATTAAGATCCATTTGACACAAAATTGGCCCAACAAGTGAAAAATGTACCAGGGAATTATAAATAGTGAGTATTTCACACTGATTTGTGGTAATATATAAAGTAACGGGGTGACAGGCATTGGGAGGCCTGTCAGAGCGCAATGTTTCAAAGCAGTGTTTAAACAAAAAACATGAAAGATTGACTAAAGCCAACATTAGCACATGAAGGGAGGGAAGTCTCTGGTGATTTTAACTGTTACTCATTCCATTAACTGAGGGGGAGTCGGGCTTTCTCTGCGCCAAAAGGAGTCACCAAACTGATAGAGAACGAAGCGGCGTGAAGTGCTCGAAAAGAAACAGCTTTGGCTTATTACAGTTGACTTGGCATCTTTGTTAAGCCCCCTCTGTGGAGCTTGGACCGAGGTATGCCCACGGGAGGTTCTGCGATAACAAGAGTTCCTCGATGCTTGGACACTGCAGTCTGTTTGCTGGCCCGCGTTCGCCTCCCTGGTGCCGATCCATGTGATATCTCCTACAAGACATCTATGAAACTCGGGGCATTACGAAGCTAAACGCTACCACATGTTCACTTCCGGACGCTAGAGCTTCAACGCCACTCGTCCCAAAAAAACAAAACAAAAAATAGTCTCAAAAATAACAGAAATGGCAGATGACAGGTCTTCGACAAACATATTTAAAGGCAAAAGGGACTTGGAGTGGAACAGACAATGTGGAGTGTGCTCTTCGGCCAGGCAATTTATTCCCTCAAATGTGCAATCTGCCCGCAAACACGTGCCCTGTCCTCCATCTCGCGGGCCCACGGCGAGGATTCAGACGCTGGAGAGCTGCCAGTCGGGCTAAAGGAGATGGATTCAGTGGAAGGAGTCGCTCGGCACAGAAAATACCAATTCCACACAAGTGTTGATACAGGCCACCTCTGACTCGTCTCACCGAATAACACTGTCTTACAAGCCTTGGGTGTAATTGTATACACTCATGCAAGACCACAGCTACGGTGAAGAAGGAAAATACAAAAGCGGATACGGCAAGAGGGAGTAGATATTGTGGATTTCAGAATGGAGGTGTGTGAGTTTTTGGGGGGAAAGCAGGACTCTCACGATAACATATTTTGAAGTACGGAGTATTGCTGAACAAAATACAAACGGTCAAGGACAATGCTGAACACCATTATGCCACCGATACAAAAACCTTCCAAAAACTATTCTAAAAATGAGGAATTAATAGCAGAACGCAACACTGTAGTAGTTAGTTTTCATTTATAGCAAGCCAGAGAAGGTATTAATTCAATCCTTTACAGCTCCAACCTCATCGTAGTACTGAAAAATAACAAAAAGTACCCACAATAAGTTCACTTACAGAACAATAAGCTGATAGTATCCCTTATTTGACATTTGACCTTGCTATCATCGCTACTTGTTTTGAATGTATTATTAGCACTTATATTTTTGCTCTTTGTTATTCTATTTATTGTGATGTGTGAGCTGCTGTGTCCAAATAATTTCCCTTATGGATCCATAAAGTCTGTGTAAGTTTATATCATTATCAGTCTGACAATTATCACGGAGAATAGTACATTTCTTTTTTTGTAGTTTGCAATTAAAACTAACTTGGAGACAGGGTTGATTGCCTGATTTTCATATTTATGTCAATGTTATGTTTTTGGACTTGTCTTTTGCTCCTTTATGTCTTGTATTTTCGCTTTTATTCTTTTTGATGCCAGATCTATCCTCTGGTGAGTCTGCTGGTTTTGTATATGTCGCATAAAACATTGCATATTGTCTGCAGTGCGTTCCAACAAAACTTATGACATTAAATAAGATTTGGCAAGATTTGAACACTTATTCAGAGATGTTTAGAGTGCAAAAGAATTTCACACTCCTACTTGCCAGCAAAAATGCACAAGTTCTCGAAAGCACACTTCAGATATAAATGACTGTATATCTTCGAAAATGTAACAAAAAACATAAAACATTTTTTTAAGAGAGATAACATCACAGTCGTATTGATCTAATTCGCTATCTTGCAGCTGATAGAGAAACTGTCATCCGAAATAACAGGAAAGTCAACTGTGAAGACTGAAATACGGAATGTGTTAACGTTTTATGAGCTGTAAAAAGTCCCTGGTCACGACTATATCTGGAGCATCAAGTGATACCTTCAAAATGGAGCTAACAGCGTGGCTTTATACGACAAGTCGACTCCAGCTGCGAACAATTTCTCCCACCGAACAAGGTTAAACTGAGGTCGTCTTCTCAAAAGCCAATCTTCTGTATGGCCACTTACTTGTCCATACAATACGTCCCATTATAGCAAATCTTAAAGGCATGTGGTCTCTTATTTCCCTTTCAAATGTTCTTTTTTCACAGTGGATTTATGTGATTCCTTAACAGCCGTAAATGCTTGACCTCGTGATGCTTGACTAAAAGGTGGCACGAAACATTCTGTATAAACATTACGAGATGGGAGTGTCTCTTTTGCAACACGTCTGACCCAAATTTACAAGTTGTTATGAAGTAATTATACAATTGGAATGATTTACAGTGATTTTCAACAGCAGAGTCAGAACGGGAAAGCGGGTCAAAGGGAGGATTAAGTTTGAATAGTCCATGAAATATAAAATGAAGTTTTGTGAATTTATTAGCTATTAACCCAACAGCCCACTGAAACCAATTATTCTTTTCCTTTAATGCACATTTTCGCATAGTAAAAATTATAATATAGATATTTAAAGCCCCAGAGCTACACTTTTAAGTCAAAAATATATATATATATAGGATGATTTTTTTGCACTGAAAAAACAGAAAAACATGCATCTCCATAAACCTGATTCTTATTTGTCCTGGAAATGTTGTTCCTGAGAATATTCCACAGTATGGAATAAAACAGCAATCTCCAGGGAGAATGTTGTATGGTTTTAACTTTCTATTTGCCCGTTACTATTAAAGTTACAGAAGGATCCTTAAAAAAAAACAAAAAGCTCTGAGACTTAATGAATGAGCTTCCCCAGACTGAACATTGACAAATGTAATAACTTTCTGATGAAGTGGTTCAAAATTAAATTAACCTGAACACATAAATTCCACAGTTAAATCATTTTTAACATTTGTAAAGTCAACATTCTAACGGCACTGCTCCCCAAACTCGGCTCACGTTACCACAAAATTGTAGCGTGCCTTTTATTCCTAAGAGTATAGCCTTTTCTTTCAAATCCTTACTTCATTCTCCATACATCTGCAACTTGGAAGATTGATGTATGGTTTTTGGCAATCAATTTTACCTGTCAAGTGAAAACGTTTTCCGACCACAAATGAATCCTCGTATTCGACACACGGGCTGTTTTACGATGCAGATCTGCAGTGTTTTAAATAAAGACGAGATCTGCTATGGCAACCCCGACTCCCCCACGTCTACCACGGGCAGTTTTAACCTTAGCGCAGCACAGAGATCTGGAAACTGTTTCTACAAGTAGGCAAGACGAACTATCTAATGAATCTTTGCAATCACCATTACATCAACGATCACAACGGGACCAGTGGGCTTGCAATAATAACCAAATAATGTCTAAATGAGAGGAAGTGCCTGATCACATGAATCTCAACACAAAGGTAATTATGTCTGTAATTTCAATTCAAACAGACAGGGGGGGTTTACTGAAGTTGCTGAAGTTCTCGTTATCATCTGGGAACACTTATTGGAAAAGTCTAAATAAAACAGTGCGTGTTTGAGAAGAAGAAATCCCGTGGAGTGACATGGAGTGACCTTACCCCTGGTCAGTTAATATGTTCAGTATGTAGGGAGAGGCTGGGCCCACGCTAAAGGTCTACAGCTGGGACTGGAGAGACAGGGTAGAGTGGGAGTGATAGAGAGGAAAAGAGAAGAAAAGAGAGAAGGAAAGAGCCTCTTCTCGTAATTGAGACAACGCAGATCTCCCTAAGTCACCCCATTCCCTGGTGCAGAGGCTTGAGTCATAGAAAACCACTATTATTGTTGCTCAACAGCACATTCTCATGGCCAAATCCAAAACTAAAAATAGGGCAAAGGAAAGGGTAGAGTGTTATGTTTAAGAGACCTGCCAACTCTGATTTGGTTCACAACAATTGAGCCCATTTCCCATGAATTTTAACATAAATAAACATGACATATCAAATTGAATGTTGGAACTTGAACATAACATAGCCACTGAAGCCCAATTTTGTTTTTATATTGTCCGTTTTTTTTTCTTCTGTCTTGAAAAACATAATACAAACAGCTTCATATTTCACTTCTCACTTCAAAATTTGCTTTAGTTTTAAGTATTTCCTATTTTGCTGGTTGGAATGAAATGTTTTGGAAGGGATTTCTGAAAATATATGGTGATACATTAAAAAAACGGGATATTAAGATGATTATTTTATAGGTGATTTACAGTATGGCCGCAAAATAAATCGAAAATGAATCGAAATTGCAATTTGACTTAATGCAATTAGCAATTAGGGCTGCATTTTTTAAGTTTCCTCTGCAAAAAAACAAAAGATTCTTCATATTTTCATAAAACTGCGACCTCTGTACCTAGATCTGTACAAACATGTTCTGAAATACTTGTGATTCTTGTGTAAAATGTGAACTTTGAACACAATTCTATTATTAAAACATAAATGCCTGTCAGAAAAATCGCAATTAGATATAGTTCACAGATCCTTTAGCCCTAGTTTACGCTGTGTTCACATACACAATACAACCTCCTGCCAACATATTTTCTACAATAGACTCAAATAGCAAAAACAAGCCAGTATTCATACCACAATAGAAGTTGACAATGAGCCTATATAAAAACAACGCATATCCACAAAATCAATATGTGCTAGCGCTGCCAATGACCTGCCTGTCCATCCGGCCTTTTTAACAAGAGCATTTAATCTGCCCACATCCACGCATGGCCACTGTTGTCTCTCTAAGGCAAAGGAGTGTGGGAAGACTCTGACTCGGCTTCTCAAAACGGTCATAGAGATGTGCTCCTGGGGCTAACCAATGGGCCGAGCCTGTCAGCCAATCAGAAAACAGAGAGCACTCTTAAAAAATCACTACACAAGTTGGTACGGGACGGCGGTCCAAAAGGCGTGCCCCTGGTGTCCATTAAAAACGAGTTGCTCTGTCCCAATTCAGGCATTGAGCAGACAGAGTGGAACCTGGGTTAGACCGGCTGTAAGAGAGAGGGAGAGGAGACGTTTCGAGGCTAGCAGAGTATTTTAGGGCAGCTGGCCGGATAAGCAATGTCTCTGCGGTCTTTATTACCTCTCCCTGCAATGCCTGCAACGTGCCACATAGGAGCTTGTTCAAAGAAAGAGTTTGCTCCAAATGGAGGCGGAGGCTTTAAGGTGTGAACTTTAAAAAGTGTGGAGGCACATTACATCTTTGTCCATGCCAGGATTTTATTTGTAAAAAAATAAATAAATAAAAAACTAAAAATCTCAAAGCAATAAAAATAAATTTCAAAAATAAAATTCTAAGTTTTACCATTACCAGTTTTACCATCAAATTTAAATGTATTAAGTTAGTTGCAATTTATTCAAATATATTATTCACTCTTATTTAAACAATAATTTAAAATTGAACCATGGTAAATGGTCATATTTACATCGCATGCGTGGTTTGAAAATGAAAGTGGCAGAGATTTCTGGGAATGTGCACATGCAGCAAAAACATGGATTTTACATTTAATCCTCTTGTAAAAACAATGGCACGTTTGCATTTCACTAAAATACAGCCCTGTTTTTTGTTCGCACATGATGTTTTGTAAACCGCAGATTAGACCCTCCTGCGTCCAACCCGACCTGAACCCGCATCCGACACAGAACAACATGTTTCACGTGTTTCATAAAAAATTGCGGGTCACTCGTATGGGTAAAGTGTCTTACTCAAGGACACAACAACAGCTCTGTGGGAGCAGGGATTGCTTTGCCAACCTGTGGGTCTGTGGATGAGCTCAACCAGTGATGTTTTCTGTCGCCAACCTTCAGTTCACATACAAATGCTCAACCAACTGAGCTACTGTCGCCCCATGTAAATTTTCTGATGGAGGGTTATTGCTTTTCCTGAAATGTTTCACAGCATGGCATTAAACTTATTTATCTCCACGAAGCAGGGCAAGGTATAGGTCACATTCGCCCACTCAGAGTAAGAACACAGCGAATGTTGCAGGGTCTGTGTTTATTTTTAATATTAAAACACCTGTAGTTGAAGAAAGCAAGGCAGATGTTTAATACTATAGTTTCCAGATAAAGCAATAACATCTCCATGGAGACAAGCAGCCCACCAGATAGTGCACCATTAAGTGTAGAAAGTCCGTATGCTATAACAAGTAATACATTTTGAGAGAGAAAAAAGACTACGTTTCAACTACTGTAGCTCAAACATCCAAAACAAAATTCCTGGGTGGGCTTGGTATTGCTGTGTCCACACGGGCTAAATTAAACAGAACAACATTTCCATTTAGCTTCAGCAAGTAAAAACGTTTATTTATTGCCCTATTTTCTTTCTATAGAAGAGTTTGAAACATTTTTCATTGTCAGCTCAACGCCGTAAACAACATAATTGTACCATTATTTGCGTTGCTATTTATGCATTGTGCTGTGAAAACCATTTGGTATGTCGATCACTGTGACTGCTGTGGCTCCTGCGTGCTGCTTGTCCTAGTTTAGGAGCTGTTTGACAGGGCTGCATTTTGTACACTTGTCAGCTGACAGAACATTATCTGCCCCCCCTTTACTCTTTTAGCCTCAACCGCTTTTATTTAGAGCACTCCATTTGTGTTTGCTGATTAGAGCGCTAAAAACAAGCAACGCATACGTAATTATTTTTATTTATTTCCGACAGGATTTGACAGTGAAATAAAGCGTCTTAATTTTTACATAGCTTCATTTTGTTTGAGCGTGACGATAAAATAAAAAATATGTTTGTAGGTTTATGTCTTTTTCATTGCAGGTGCTTTTAGTCCTGAGTGATGCGTAGTAACACAAGGTTGTCAAACACAAAGGCAGCAACCATGCGCATATGTTTTATTTTTAAGAAATGTGCTCAAGTATTATCTCCTCTTGGTGTGAAGGTTAACCGATAGGTTGATCCAATTTGTCTACTGAGGCGTGAAAGGACTTAAGAAATACTTCACATTTTGGTGGCGGGAAATGTCAAGGTTTACAGAGAGATGAGGACGAGAGGAGGGGAAATGACTTTTTCTCTTTCCAGCGCCTCCACTCCGCGCTTGTTAGCAGAAATGGGTTTATCCTTGGCAATCAACAAGGACACGTACATACAGTATAGAGTCATTGTGAGTTGCAGATTGCACAGGCGCTGACCAGCGTGAATAGAGATGTGCACTCAGATACAGTGCGCAGAAATGAGGTTTAAGCAGCTTTTGGTGGTGTCACTGCTGAATCCTGTGTAGGAGCAGAGTACAGACATGTTCTGTGACGTGAGGCTGTCGGAGAACACATGCCCTGATTAAACATGCACCGAGCAACACCTGCGATGGAGGCAAAAGTGAGGCAAGAAGAATGTTCGAGAGAGGAAGGCACTCGGATGTGAAGTGAATGCAAATACCCACTTCTCTACTGCATATTTCACATGGACAATTTCTGGCTAAAATGTGAAACAGAAACTTTTCCTGCCTTTGAAAATAAGAAAAGGTTTTATGGTATGATATATTTTTTGGAAGTGGAGTTTTGAATCTGCAGAAATCAAACATGTACTTATGGCTTGAAGACAGAGTTGGAGGAAAATACAAAGTACACTCTGATGTTTTTTTTTGTGTGTGTTTTTTTAACCTTTATTTACCCAGGAAAGTTCCATTGAGATTACTAATCTTTTTTTCAAGGGAGTCCTGCCATGCACACATCACTTTCATACTAGGCAATGTGGGTGAAGTGTCTTGACTAAGGACACAACAACAGTTTTTGTGACCTGCGCCCCACTGTGGCACCTGGAATTCCCAGTGTCTCCCATCCAAGTACTAACCAGGCCCGGCCCTGCTGAGCTTCTGAGATCTGACGGGATCAGGCTTTGACAAGTCGGTATGGCCATGTAAATGCTGTGCTTATGTTGAATTGTAAACAATTCATTTAAGGCAAGATTTAGACAGTGATTCTTCTATTTATTCTGTATGTGGCCAATGTAAGTACTGAATGCCCTTTTCTGACTGTTCTGTTCGTATTATGTTTGCAAAATGCAGGCTTAAAATACCAAAAAATAGCTGCAATAATTCTGTCCCAAAAATTTGACATCATTTCACAGGCCAATAATTTTGGCAATTCTTGTTGAAATAACCTTACATTTTCACAGAATGTATAGAAACAGATCAAGATTTTATATTTAATGTTTTATTGCTGTTCTGTTTTCAGGTTGAGCCGTTCACTCCCAAAGAGAAGTTATTTTGCGTCTTGGAATCTGCTCGCACACACTCACCCAAGACTGTGCAGCCTTCAATGCAAAATGTGGAAAAACTTCAACTGGCAAACAAATCTGGGCTTGGTACCAAAAATTTAAAGAGGAAGGTGCTTATGCAAGACTAAAGAATCTGGTAGACCATCATCAAAATCAGAAGAGAAGGTCGAGCAAGTTCATGAAAAACTCTTGCGAAGCCCCAAGAAGTCCGTAAGGAGAACACGTTTGGAAACCCAGATTAATCGAATGATGGTTTGGCAGACCAGATCCTTTAGCCCTGCATAAACAGCCCTCCTCTTTAAATTTTTGGTACCAAGTCCAGATTTGTTTGCCAGTTGGTGAAGTTTTTCCACATTTTGCATTGAAGGCTGCACAGTCTTGGGTGACTGTGTATGAGCAGATTCCAAGACGCAAAATTAATTCGCTTTTGGAGTGAACGGCTCAACCTGAAAACAGAACAAAAATAAAACATTAAATATAAAATCTTGATATGTTTCTATACATTCTGTGAAAATTTTAGGTCATTTCAACAAGAATTGCCATCCATATGAACACACAACGATACAATTGTAAAAAAAAAAAAAAAAAAAAAAAAAATTACCAGTGTATGAAATTACAAGATGGAGAACATGTACTCATACGCCGCTGGATTTCTAAATTACTGGGAAATTGATCAAACTAGTCCTTGAAAGGACTAAAAGAATTCTAAGAACCTGGAAATTGGCAGACATGTGCGACTGTTCTTGTGTGGGTGAGCTTTTTTTCTGGTGACCAAGTATAGGAATGAAATGAGGTAAAGTACAGAGACAAGACAATAATTACCAGGAGCTTTTAAAATAAGAAACTACTTTTGCTTTGAGGAGCGTGGAGGAGTGTACCTAAGTAGAATGCCAAAGAAAATCACTATTTTGGAGGGAAAATTTCAGATAGTGGTAGAAAATGTAATTATTATTTTCGTTAAATAGCTCATAACCTTATCATATCCTAAAATATAGGGTCCACGCCATCATTACAATTATGTTTTATCTCCTCGGTGAAAGAATAAGAGGTTACCAGTGCTTAATGAACTATAATGATAGACTTTACTTGTTGCGCTATGCTATTAGAAGCTGCTAACTTCAAAGAGCGATGTTATTTTGTGATTGGTTCTTGGTGCCACGGCGGAATTAGGGGTAACTAAGGTGTCAGGGAAGGAAGCGAAAACGTTGCGTGCATCTTCTGGCCGTATTATTACGATGTGTTTATAAGTTCCCTAGCCTCCCTGCTGTCTGGGTGACCGCGATGAAATGCCTGTATAAACCTGTAAGGCAGTAAAAATGGAAACTGAGTGCTCTGAGTCAGTCTCTTAGTGGAGTTTGGCTTGTAAAAGTGAAGGCGGAGAGCGATTGGGGGGGCAGTCCAATAAAAGGCATAGTGCTGACCTGTAGTTTCAGGAGTTGCATTAGCCGAACTTTTTTGAGGGGAAAAGAACAATGGTGCACATAGGAAGCTCATTAACACAATATTGATCTCCTCTGGGATGTTGTTTGTGGTTTGTTATTGGTAACGGTTAGCCATAAGAACAAAAAATGTACTCTACGTGAATGGAGTCTGAAGCAGTTCGGGACGGAAAATTAGGTTGTAACAAAAGACAAGTTGTAACAGACATAAAAATACGAAGTAAGTTATGTTTGTAATCTTTTGTGTGGCTTGTCTTGTAAATGCTTATATGTTCTTCGAAGAAATGTGGTGCCCGTTGCAAGAATACTGTAGCAAAGTTCAGTTGTGCAGTGGCTAGAATGAAAAAATAAACGGGCTAAAACACAAAACAATAGGGGGAAGTCTTCCAGCTAATGTGGTCCTGACAAAACAAATGCTCTTAACAGATTGCTCAGTGACATTAAGATGGGTCAAATGCAGAGGACAAACTGAACCTTTCTTTAAAACAAGCTGTGTCAGTGTTTCACCAGTTCATCCATTTTATTTATATAGCGCATTTTACCAACAAAGCAGAGATCATACAATGAAGACAACAAAAGGTAAATTGCTAAAAACTTGTTCATATCAGTGCTAAAATAATAAAACCAGTACAAAAAAAATCAAGAAAGTTAGTTAGGGCTGTAAAATTAATTGCAATCGAATCTAAACTGCTATTTGAATTGATGCAATTAGCAATTTGCTAATTTTAAGTAGGGTAATTTCCACCACAAACAACAAAATGCTTATTCTGCATACAAGCGGCTAGTCCTGTAGTTTAGATGTGTACAAATGTGCTGAAATACATGTGATTCAGGTGTTTTTGTCATTTTTTCTGGATGTGAGTGTATGTGAACTCTGAACAGAATCTTAGTGTTAAAACATACATTGGAAATATCACAATGCTTGTCAGAAAAATCACAATTACATATGTTTTCTCAAATTGTGCAGCTACATCTACAGTAGTTATGCATTTTGTGATCATGCAGCATCAAAAGTTGTAACAGAGCAGTTGTCTACCAATGACCAATCCTGACCAATCCACACCTCTCAGCAGTATGACAGAGAAGAGTACTTAAACCCAGGAGGAAGCTTTGACTTTTGAAGTACAACAGCAAGATGTCAATAGGTCAATAACGCACTCTCTGCACCTTATTACAGCTCCACTCTCTGTGTACCGCAGACGGACTACAATAAAAACAATGCTACACACATACAAAAAGAAAATTTGCCTGACAACAAACCCATCTACCCCGCGTTAAAATGCACTAACCCATTCGGTCTATTAGCTCTGGTATATGCAGAGACACACGGCGCTGTTCTGTGATCCCACTTGTCCGTATAGCTGCAGTTGCACAAAGTGGCAACTAGGTGAAAAGCTTTACACTTTGCTGAAGTTGCAGTGGCGCCTTGATCAAAAGCCGGAGCCCAGGTCAGAGCAGCCATGAGCCTTTCACGATGAAGGGAAACCGCGTGAAGCCGAAACGCGTGTCCATTGGCGCCACATGATCTTTGGAATGTGTGTTCTTCGGCGCGATTCATCCTCAAAACACGCCCACACAGGGGCCTTGATCCTGGCACACGCCTTTAAAAAAAAACCTCCCTGCTACAATTCCTCCTGTGATGAATCGAAACAAGTGAAAATACATACAGGCCGAGGCGTATTAGCACAAAGTGTGAAGAAAAAGAGAAAACAAAAAAGATTGTTCTGCAAAGTTCTCCTTCAGTGTTGTTATTTTAGAAGTCATCAACAACAGATCAACACAAGGTAACAGATGGTTATCGTGAGCCAAGAGTCAGTTGTCAGGTGGATTTTACGGATGCTGCGGTTTATGTCTGACATCAAGCACACATGTTGTAGGGGTAGAAAAAAAATGAAATCCTGCCAAGACATATCATTGGAGATTAAAAGCCAACCTATTATGTCATGTTTGCAGCTGCCAGGGAGACAGAATTGGGTTAAAACCTGAGAAGCATGTGTGAATATCTATACGCATTCAGACAACATACAAAAGGTGTTTATTTCCATGTTTTATAAGGTCCTATATTACGCAAAAATGACTCTTGTGAGCTTCAAGCTATTTTAAAATCTTGTTATGTCATCAAAAACATACCTGGAGTTGCGTTTTGTTTCATTCATTAACCAGAACCAGAAACCAGAAAAATGTGGAATAATTTGAGTTTATCACTAAAACAATGTCAAAGCATAAATATGTTTAAAAAGAAGCTTAAAGGCATTATTTTTATTAAATATGGTTGCGAAGAAACGTGTATATTATGAACAGGTAATAATAATAGCTCACCACCCCCGAGTGTGGAGGGAATGAATAATCAACTGTAAAGCACTCTGGGGGTCGGGAAAGGCGCTATATAAATTTAATGATTCATTAATTAAGTACCGTATTTTTCAGACTATAAGTCACACTTTTTTCAGGGTTTGGGTGGTCCTGTGACTTATTCTCAGATGCGACTTATATATTACATTTTTCACACTGACAGCCCATAGAACAAATATATGAGTCCTATATATGAATCAAAAATTAAAAAAACAAATCATTATCCTTTTGTATTTTGGTTTTAGAGACAAATAATAAAGAAAAGAGCAGTTTTTTTCATTTTCTTATTTTTGATTCTATATTGAAAAACGAATGAACGAATGATACATGGATTCTTCTCTATTCGGTTGTTTATAACTTCTATAACTTTCCTTTTAAGATGAAATGTCGGTTCTTGGTCTCTGATTTTATAAAATAAATTTCCCCCCAAAAGTACGACTTATACATGTTTTTTTTTTCCTTCTTCATTGTGCATTTTTTGTCTGGTGCAATTTATACTTATAGTACTTATAGTCTGGAAAATAGGGTAATTAATAAGTTAATATATTAAGTAATTAACAAAACCAACAAAGAATATTCAAATGGATACATGTATAATGAGGAATAAAAGGATAAATAACTGTTTATAATTAAAACAATATGTACAGTATATATAAATATTCAGATATAACTAATCATGGAAGGGGAACCAGAACAATAGGGGGAAGGAGCAAATAAGCGGTTGCTTCATTCTACTCCTTTTCAGACAAGTTGTAGCTTTATTTTCTTTATATATACTTTTTTTTTTTTGGTTATGTATGAAACGGTAACATATTTTGATTTGCTACATGTCTGAAATAAACTGATTGATTAATTGATTCACACGTGTTTGAGAAATTCTTTATTAGTAGCCTCAAAATCCCCTGTTCCACCTTGAACTCAGTCTAAATATGCAGGGTTTGTGTGTTAAATATGTGTGGATGGAACAAAACAACTCCAATTAAGTTTGTGATGAGGAAAAATATAATATAGATCAGGAAACTGTGTAATATGGGCCCTTTGGACATTTTTTATTTTTTTAGTCTGAATACGTAACAGCATGGCACAGCGCTGAACCCGGCGTATTCTAGTCTGTAAATAAATGATATTTGGAGATTTGCTAAGCTTTTAAAATCACACTTTGCAGAAAGCACGGCTAAACCACCGTCATTACAAGCTCTTAAAGGCAGAGTCTGTGACGCTTTGACGTGTAAGTGCATCACTTATGTCATTTGGTGCCCTGGATGGTTATCTCTGCCATTCTCTTAAGCGCAATACAGTAACACAATATTTACCAACACAAAGGCTGCGGACTAATACTTGAAGTTGTGCATTTTCCATTATTACTATAATCATGTTACACGGATGAGTATTTCTGCCACATTATTGAAACACATTGGACTAACTTTATCGTTTTATACAAGAACAGACGAAAGAAGCATATGGCATTTGAGGGGAAGTGGCAGCTGTTGTTTATGTGAACATACCTTCAAATGTTGGGGGGATTTTTTTTGAACATGTGCTAGTGTCAAAGGTTGGTACTGCTACAAATCAATCACTGGCAATGAAATTAGAATTAAGGAATTATTTTTGTATTCATTTCGTGTATTCATTCTTTCAGTGTAGTACAGCTTTGTGAAATAACGACAAATTATGCTGCCTCCAACTGGCCCTATAGGTTGGCCACTTATCGCAGCTTGAAACACTAACTGTAAAATGGTAAATGGTCACATCTTTATATAGCGCTTTCCACCTTCAAGGCACTCAAAGCGCTTTATACAACAAGGAACCACTCACCCATTCATACACACACTCATACACCAGTGTACGCAGACACTGGGGGCGAGGTGGGTTTAGTGTCTTGCTAAAGGATGTTTATGTCGAGAGCGG
Organism: Odontamblyopus lacepedii; assembly: GCA_034769755.1. Lineage (NCBI taxonomy): Eukaryota > Metazoa > Chordata > Actinopteri > Gobiiformes > Gobiidae > Odontamblyopus > Odontamblyopus lacepedii. The sequence goes on along the minus strand of CM068355.1, from coordinate 12,482,361 downwards.
GATTTGAACCGCCAACCTTCTGATCAGTGGACAAACGATCTTACCGACTGAGCTGCTGCCGCCCCATATGTACTGTATGTATGAAGATAAAACGTACAGATGCAATAGCTAAAACTATTATAAAGTAAACAGAATAATCGTGGGAAAACCCAATGCAGGCAAAACTACTGGTAAATACAGTAATCACATAGTGTCAGAATAAATGCTAAGTTAAAATTTCAGTTGTTTTAACATTAGGCAAGCTGAGAAGGCAAAGGTGGGACAATACAGTTCTGATCTCTGTAAGATTTCTAGACGTAATTAGTCATGATATCCAATTTTGAAGTACAATGTGTTGCTAAAGAAAATATAGACGATAAAAATAACACTGAAACGGACTCTCCCAAAAGCAATTCTTAAAGCAACCTACATATATAGTCCAAAAAACCTCAGAGATGACTCAGAGAAGTTATTTATTCAACCCTCTACAACGCAAGTCTATTCATAATACAGAAAAAAACAAGGAGTTCCCCAAAAAATTGTAGCCATAATAAAAAATGACCTCCAAAAATAGATTATTTGTATTATTATTTGTATTTGTATCTATAATAACTCAGAGAAGTTATTTATTCAACCCTCTGCAACGCAAGTCTAATCAGAATACAGACAACAACAGTTCCCAATAAATAGTACCCATAATAAATACTGACCTCCAAAAATAGTGTTCCATCTTTTATTGAGTGATAAGTCAGTAGAGTAACTATTCCGAAAAGCCTGGCAGTACCGGACTCTTCCACACTACATGAAAAAAACCTTGAATGAATAGAGTATGCGGTGCACTCCGGCCGGCTGCCCGTTCCTATGTAGTGCATGACTCTATAGCACATGTTCTAAGCGTGAATGTGGCCACAAATCAACAGTAGTGGAAATGGCATGAATTTTATCATTGTGACAGACAGCTTCCCCGTTGTTTCATCTTCCTCCACCCAGGAGCTGTTATCTGTGCGAGCAGGCGAGCCGGCACAGGTCGGGTCACCACCAACATGCACAAAGTAACAGTGGGGACTACAGCGCGTGAAAGAGACTGCATGTGGGCAGGACCGAGCAGCAATAGCATTTTTAAAAAGTCAACATTTGAAAGATTGGAGAGAAAAGGACTAGTTTCTCAACAGCTCGACAGGTGAGCCATGGGTAGACAGATATATACAGTAAGGGCACAAGGTGACATTTCCAACAAAGGACTGGTGTATCGGTTTGAACACTGAGAATCGCATGATGACTTGAATAATTTACTATTACCATTTACTATCAGTATGTCCTGGTCAAAATAATCATCCTTAATACAATATACTGAAGGAAATTTAAATGAAATGAGTGTTTATCTGATAATTATTACAATTTTTACCAGTCACCATGGAAACGTCCCTTATTAACATGAAATATACAGTCCTCCATCAACAGAGGAGTGGATAGAAATAGTTTATGAAATCTATGTGATGGAAACGCTGTCTTTCACCCTTCAGACCCAGAAGGACTCTTTTTATGAAGCATGGACTGAGTATGTGAAACCTATTAGATCGGACTTTATCTGAAAACTAATGCTGTGAACACATCTCGATTGATATTTCAACGAAAGACTGTAACGGCACTCTTCTCCTCTATGTTTTTATGTGCTTTTTTTTCTCTTGTTTTATTTTGTATATTTGAAAATAAAAAATAAAAATACAATAATTATTAGCAAAGCAACAGAGTCAGAAATGTTTAACTTTCTGTATTGTAATTTAGTAAGTAGGTTAGAGCTCAATATGTTAAATAGGATACTTTAACCTTGAAATAAAGTAATTAAATCATATGTACAAAAATAACAACTCAGCACCAAAAGAGTCTAAGATGAAAAAACACTATAATTACCAGCAAAGAAATTCTTTCGAGGCCGTAGTACCAATCCCACTTTAAGCTGAACCTCCAAAACTTTCCCAAATACTCTGCTTCCCTTCCTGTTCAAACACAATTAAGAAGCTAAGGAGAACTACAGAGGGAATAAATCTGGGGAAAGCACACTGCAGATAATTGCATTGCAGCCTTTTTCCGACACCCAGGTGGCATCGTGTGCTTTTTTAAGCGTCGCGAGTTCACATATACCACCCACAATCACCCCGGACCATCCAGCCGGACTTCAAACAGCCCCTCTCTTCTCCGCTCTCTCACCGGGAAGAAGCGAGCACCTGGTCCGGCCGCTTCACATTCCTCTCAGGTGTTCCTCCGCTACGCCGCGCCGCGCTCCGCTAATATGCATGCATATTAAGTGTTGTATTGGCATTCGACTTTTCCGATAGTTGCTATTTTACTTTCAAAGAGTTCCAGCGCCACTGAAGGACAGAGCTCTTTCCGACTACCAATTTCATCAGATCAAAAGAAGAATCCTGTTTACTCCTCCATAGTGTCCCTCGTTCTATACGTGGGGACTGGAGAAAATAAACAGTCCGACTTAAGGTAAAAAATAGCAGATTTTCTTGCCAAGTTTCCACTCTTAAAAATGCATTAAAAAGACATTGTGATATATAAGTCAATTTTTCATATTTATTTATTTATTTTAACGATTTTCTGGCCTGAAGACTTTATTGGACAGGACGTTTAACTCGAAATGGGGAGGAGAGTGTGGAGATGTTTGGCGTTTGTGCAGGAATGAGGAAATCAAGGCTCAAAACTGTTTTGTTTAGCTGTGCACATAACCGAAAGGTTTTCTTCTTTTTTTAATGCATTTTTTGGTTCTCATTTGTGTCTCATGCATTTTTTATTCTGTTAAACACTTTACTTTGTGTGCGGAGTGTCCTGTACAAATAAACCTGCCGTGCCTTACAGTGAAAAGAGATATAATTAGATTTATTAGTCATTTGTTTTGTTCTTGTGGTATATAGCAACTACTGATTTAAGCCAAGAAGATGTCAACCTCAATGGTCAACTAAGGAGCCATCCCACATTTTCACTCGAACATTCCTCCAAAAACGCAAGTGGATAAGCCTTAACAGTTTGTGCTCACACTGGAAAGAATAGGAGATCAATGGAACTTGCTGATAATCCAAAAAAACTCCCAAGCTCCACTGCGGTCACCCATCCCTCCTGCCGGGTGAACTGTCCCTAGGCCCCACAGTGGCACCGTCATTTGTCCAAACTGGGTGTCTTTTTTATCCGAACGCGAGGCTGACTCACACTATTCCCAGGGGCCATCTTGGACTTCTGCTTTACGGGACTCCATTTAAAAGTAGCAGAGACGCCCCCCCACCCTGACTTCCATCTCCCGGGAGAACAAAGTGCACAGGGGAAGGGGCTGGATCCATTACTTGCACCCTACTGCTGTCACTTCCACCGTGATGCAGTCTATAGTCCTGACAGAACCTGTTGTAGCATGGCAGTACTTCTACTAAGCACCAGCGCTGACATCCATTATTCTTTTGTCCGTTTTTTCTGTGCTCGTAACAATGCCAGCCTTATTTTCACATGCCATAGGTGATGTACAGTAAGTGGGGGTTTCAGCGGAGGTGTCACTTTGTGTTGAGAGCCGCCAGAAACAAATGAGGTTGGATTTCCGGACCTGTGTCTGGTCTTTACAATGTTTTTAGAATCATTTCTAGTGCATATGCCAGACGTTCATGGATTTTAAATTATCACATGCTTTGGTTTAGCAACTGTGGTCATTATTTATCATCATTTTACATCAGTTAAGTGGAAGTTTGTGCGTTTGTGAGTTAAGAAAACAAATTAACATGAAAAGGCAAGTGCTGAAATGGAAAACCCCTACCTATGTCATCAATCTTTAAAACTTCATCCAAAATGCAGGGACAATTTGTTTATTTGTCAGTTTAATCCTTTATTTAACATTTGTTTTATTAGTCTTATAATAAATACTGCACACTTTAGATACTATATGTCTGTACTTTATATGCAATGCTATGTAACAATTATGGAATTACCTTTATTTATGTCTTATGTATTTGCTGCCCTTGTCTAGCCAGAAAAACAGAAAAAATGGAAATTTAAAAAATGGGCAAGATTGTTAGAAAAACCTTAAAATATAAGCATTTATAATTTGTATTTAATCTGAAGGCCCAGATGTTGGCCTAGATATTTATTTCGTCTTAATGACACAAGTAAATCTTATTTTTATCCGTCACAAAATCGCTGAGTAAAGAAAAGTCAGCGTGTAGCTCGTCACGATACATGACATGCCGACACTGAAACATGGCACAGCAAAGGTTAATGAGAGGTGCCGTTTTCTTCAAGGTCAAAATACAAACCTCAGAAATCCAAGTCATATCTGGGATCGGTTTGTTATCACTAATCATCTCAGAGTGACTTTACCCGGTGCCAAGACCCCCAGTGGTGTCTTTGAGCTGGTGAGAAACAGGAAAGCACGAAAAAGAGACTGTGTCAACACTGTATTAAAGTTACAGTTATAGTCTTTAGCACATGTCCAGGAGTCAACAGGTCAGCTTGCATTTCACATTGTGGCTATATTTGACCACCTCACTGGCCCTCTGAGTAAACATTTTTAGGGTGAGAACTGGATAAAGTTCAAAACCTGCCTCAAAGTTTGGAAATGTAACAACTCTCGCTAAGATGTCAAAAGTTTCAAATTATGTTGTAAGCCGGTATTTTAGAGAGTGTGCTTTGAGCTTATCGTTGTTCAAAGGCCATAGCAGAAACAATGCGATGCTGTGTACTACGCTGTGTACTCGCAGTGTTGGAAAAGGAATATGCGCTGGCACAGCATTCCCAGAACTTGGATGAAAAAAACTATCAGCAGTTAACTCCGTGTTTACCATCTGTCGGTCCGTGCTTTCCGAACCCAACAAACATAAAATGGCAGAGAAGATATTTTTGGTCACAGGCCATGAATGAATTAGCGATGGAGCTTGTGTGATGACAGCCATTTGTTATTATTGACCACAGAGGAATGCAGGCTGTGTTTTAGGAAGAAGATATACTTTGAAACATTTTTTAGAAATATTAGGTTTCAGTCCCTTACTAGTCTGTTGTTATCTACATTTTAACGTTATTTCTGTACCAAAAACATACCTGGAGTTGTGTTTTTATTTCATTCACGCATGTTTAACACACAAATCCTGCATATTTAGGCTGAGTTCTTCTCTCAAACTCTCTACTCCACTTTGTTTTTAAAGTCCATAAACCATCTCTAGAATAATTTGGATGATTTCAGCTCTGGAACTGCACATTCAAATTCAATTCAAATAACTTTATTTATCCGTTAGGAACTTCGTTTGCAGACAGAGCACCAGCACAAGTGAAGACTCCACATAAACATTAATAAAAAGCACATTCATCAAATGCATAATAAATAGATCAATAAAAGAATACATCCATAACAGCACCTCTCGCTTCCCCAATGCAGATTATCATCATTAGTGAACATAGTAACTACCCGTAGGTAAGTTGATTTTGTAACTTTTGGTGATTATCACGGTAGCACAACCCACACGTTTCTTAATTTACTAAAATCTTTGGAGATCTTTCCTCAACTGACTGGTATTGCCTAGGTAACAATGAAGACACATTAAAAACAGCTACAAAGGCTTTTTTTCCCCAGCTCAAAGCCAAAATGTGCAACTAAAATGACTGTTCTTAACAACAGGGGGTCCAGAGCTAAAATAAAATGACTTTTGCTTCAGTGTGAAAACTGCTTTACTACATTTACAACACTTATTTTATGTACATGTTATTGCATGTGACAGTGAGATCCGATTTCCACACTGATAACGGGATTTTTTTCCCCCTCTGCTTCTTTGGGGTGGTACATATCCTACTGGGTGCAGCGTTTTTCTATGAAGTGTAATACTATCAGTCTAAACCATGACCACTTCCTTCTGTCCATCACTGGCAACATCTGGATTTATTTTAGAAGGTCAGGGCCAGCCAAGCAGAAACTGTCAGTGGAAGTTGTCTTGATATGTGTCATGAAATGGAGCAAAGAAATGCCAGTCTCCACCAAAGACCAGGAAATAACATTTTTGGGGCTGATAACGGTTAGTGCTTTAACATTTACTAAGATTAAAGTTGGGAATAAGTGCAACTGACACCCAGACATGTCACATATACTGATATGTGCGGGTCTGCTTAACACCATATAGTGCTTTTGATATGCTCCCTTTAAATGGCACATGCATACACGTTTTACTATCAGTATCTACATTAGCATTAGCATTTGGGGAATCTGTAAACAGCCTATACGGTTCAACGCATTTTAAAATAGCAAACACATTTATATTATGTCAGGTAACAAGTCTCATGGCTCTCAACAAAAACAAGAAACCGAAACCTTAAACCTTAAACCTTCACTCGAATCATTTGGATGATTTCAGCCCTGGAATTGCCCATCTGATTAAGTTAAAAGGTAGTTGTTAACATGAAAACTACCACTACATGACATCACAAGGTGGAACAGAGCATTTTGAGCTTCGGGGATGTAGACAGACAAATAATAAAAGTTTGCAACATGTGTAAAAGAAACAAAACACAACCAGGTATGTCTCGGATAAAGTAACAACATTCTAACATGGCTTAAGGCTCACAAGAGTAGATTTTGTGTAATATGGGTCTTAGCAGTAAAAATTGTTAAGATAAGTAAGTCAAAAAGAGTCAAAAAGTTGTTTAAACTTTTTGACTCTTAGGTAAGATAAGCGGAACCATATATCCTCTTGGTAATCATTATATATGCCAGTATTTCAGATTAATTTACCTAGTGTGCATGCAGAGCAACACCAACCAGCCAAACGTTTTTCATTTAATAGTGTGAAGATGCTTCCTCACTGAAATGAATGTTACAAATTGGATGCAGTCTTTGCTAAGCTCAAAAATAAATAATGACTTTACCACGAGCTAGGAGCCTTTAAAAAGAAGCCGAAGTTTAAAAGAGCCCATTTGCCGTGCAAGGTCTCACAGTCTAACAGGTGAAGGCAGCAGTGCTTTCAAAGCTCCTTGCAAAAAATAACTGTATTTTTTTTATTATGAGAGTCTTTATTAGGTGTGTGCTTCTGGGTCCTTGCTCATTTCTTCAGGGGCAAACAAAACTAAGCTAAGCAGTAGTTGCGCGGTCCCTCCCACCCTTCTCGCCCTGCCAGTGCCCCCTTTTTCAACTGGCTCACACCTCTCCGCCTGCTTCCATATCATGCCTCCTCCTGGATTAAAAGCTCTTAATTTACACTAATTACACAACTCATTTCTTTTTCTCCATGTCTCGGCATTTCTCCCTGTCAGCGCTCCATGGGGCTCGTAAACACATTTGGAAGCGGTCGGTAATATGCCTGCCTTGTGAGGGTTTGGGGCCTTTAATGGACGTGGGGCTTGTTTGATAAGTCTCCACTTCATCACACACTTTATTAATTAAAGTTTATATTGCATTAGAAACAAAGTTAAAGCTATTTGCTGCACATAATGGCTTCATGTAGCTGCATATCTATGGCCAATTAATAGGCCGTTTTTATTTCCCCTCTCCGTTTACGTTTTTCCCTTGTTTGACAAAAGTGCGTGGAGTATGCTTGGGGCGCTAAGTCGCTAGCCTCGGAAGCAGTGGTGATTTATCAGGAGCACAGAAAATGTTTCGCGAGCGCCTACTGAATGTCAAAGGAACATTTTAATGCAGCAGCAGTGCGGCCGACTAAGTGTAGTCCAAGCATAACAAAGTTTCTGACAAATATGAATAAGTTAGAGTGTTGAAAAGTTAGTCAGATGAGACGGCCACTGACCATTTCTACCTTCCTTTAGGTAAATGTTGTCATAAAATCCAATGAACAATATATATTTTTGTCATTGAAGCTTACATAATTATAAAAATCTAAATTCAATTAAAACGTCTTCTATTTGTTGGGTAAATTGAGTACATGCATTCTTAATAAGAGTCAAATGTGACTATAAATTAAATTTGATAATTATAATAGTATCAAATTACAATATGCCATGGCAACAGAACATTCAGCAATTTACACTTTTGATGCACTTAGCACAACCATAAAGAGAATCGTCTATTAAAAGTTGAAGAGTTGAAATAAAATAAAATAAAAATGACTAATGATCATTTAGAATATTGACTTTATTTTTTTGTAAAAGATCAAAACTTGAACTGAATGTTATTTTAAGTGTAAATAATAGACTACATGTTTTGTTTGATGATGTTTTACTAATTTATAAAAGCAATATTGTTCTTATTCACTTGTCTAAGTATTCAGATGATCTTTTCTCAGTAGCCATGGACTAGTATATGGGTATATTGTAATAGGTGAGTCCACATAAGCATCAAATGGTGAATGTGCATGCGTGGACAGGAGCCTGCTCCACATTCTGAGTGTCACTTTGTGTTATCTGTTCAATGTAAAGAGCACAGGAGACAGGGGCCGAACTCAAGTGCTGCAGCCTGTCACACGTAATGAGTCTAAACAACAATACACGCTGTAATTGTGGTCAGTCCAGGAACAGCCCCTGTTTTTGAGTATATGGCCTTTCTGTGCACTATAGAGGGTGCATAAGGGTGAGGTTTGTCAAAACAAGATGTCAGTATTGAAAAGCAAAGCAGTGCCTATACCTCAGGTTTGTGCAGGTGGATAGTTTCCTTGGTTGTTGCTGTTCAAAGTCAAAAAGATCAAGATATTTAAAGGGAGTGTACCTGATTGTTTCATGTAATAAAGTGAGATGTGTCTTTCATCAGTGCAGATATATTGTAAAAGCAGTGTTTAGGGTCAAAATGAGGCCAAGGTGTGGTGTTTGTACACAATTATAAAGCATTCTTATCTCCTACAATTCTGCAGTTAGCATGCTAGTTGTTGTTAAAGCAAGCTTCCTGTAGTGAAAAATGTTTATAAATTAATTTTGGTGAAGAATTAGGGTAGGACAGCATTAGGAAAGTGAGGAATAAGTTTGGACCACTGCAAACAACAGTGTCTTTAAGAGAAGCTTTTGCCCAATACTGCAGATGTTCACTTCTAACACAAGGGCTTCAATTTGCCCCTAAACTAGAGTATACTCAGACAGATCTGTTATTTCTGTATCGAGTTTGACCTTTTGGCAGAAAGAAATTGTCAGAAGATGGTCATAAAAAATAAAAATTCTGAAAGCATATTGGAAACATGTAGCTTAGTAGAAGCACTAAACTGAATTGAAGCTTTAATTGACACAAACATTAAGCCAATCTTCAACAAAATGAATAATGTCTAAGTCAAGTTCTTAAGAGTAAATGAGCTCAAATCTTTATTAAATTAGGGTACATCACAGTGGACTGAAGTTGAGGACACTGTGCCAGACTAGTTTACGTAATTGCCTCAATTAAATATTGATGAATGGAGGGGGAATTAACAGGATTTAATGCTTATTGAGAACGAACACAAAAAAAAAGTCTTTGGGTAGAAGGACAATGCGATTAGTCATCCCGTCAGCATAAATACATAGTGCCATCTACTGCTACGAGCTCCCAATAGCGGCGCGCCTGTGTCCCATGCATATGCAGATGCAGAGGTTGTAGCGGTCAGCTCTGTGCTAGTGTTATAGCCTAATCCTGACCTGCAGATTGAAGGCCCGAGAGTCTTGATTAAAACAGACCAGCGGCAACTCTATGGGGAGATTCGAGGGGTTGTGTAGTTGTTTACCGGTGTCAGGGCAGCGTAAAAAGACCAGGCACGTCTCCATTGTGTGTCTGGATTTCTTTGTATGTTTGACAAATGAAGAGTATAGCAACAGGGCAGGAAAGCACTGAGGAGGAGGGGGGAGGGGAGTGGAGCGACAATGGTGGCAGGTGCAACGGGATAGCTAATATTTGCACAGCAGTTTCAGTGACAAACAAGCTAAAAGTGCCCACCCCTCCTCCCTTGAAGGAAAATAAGGGGTCTCTTCATGAATGGCCCACTTACAGACACATAAATTCAAGGCAAACACCGTATCTGTATCCCTCCCCGTTCCTAACCCTGTTCTTTCTTAGGCCGTGGCAAATCTCTTCAGTGAGATGCATCCTGGCAACATGTGGTGTTATTTCAGCTTGTGGAGGTTGAGGTGAAAGATCTCGTGAGACTGTGGCGCGTGCGACTGTGCTGGTGGTCATTACGTGCCCCCCACCTGCAGGGAGGGAGGCGGACACATGGCATGTCACACTTCATTCAGGGGTACAGAGTTCATCTAAATCACCCCAAAGAGGAGTCTGGACAGGGTGGACTGTGGGAACGCATTAGAAACCATAACAGCAAAAGTGATTAATTGAGTATACTAATGTGTTATAGAATTACTACGCTGCATCCCCGAGGTTTGAAAATACACTGTAGGTCCACATAATAAGGCCAATTACGGTTCTGAAGGCTGAGAGATATGACTGAAATATGAAGCCCTTTTACTAAATAGTTAACACAGTACAATTTCTTCCTCCAAAGTCTGAATTCTGCTCCAAACCAAATGCTTGCCCGCTGTGGGTTGTCTGTAGACCTCTTGATTAAAGTGGAAAAACGTATAATAATAAATAATCAATAGTATTCTGCATAAAGCCATCCTACGTCATCAGGCAAAAGTTAGAAGTTCCAGAGACAAACCAGGGTTTTGTTTCTTTGTGTTTTTCTTTTTGCAAAAAGGATTTGGTAGCAACAAAATTCTAATAATCAGACAAACGTCCTACAGATGTTAATGTGACATATATCCAAAAACACCGTGACATATAAAGTGTCAGAAATGCACAAAAGCTACTAATCTCTCATATATATTCATAAGGTTTACTGCGAATAGGCTGATCTGTTTATTTCCAAGAGGACACAGAGGTGGTGGTGGGGGTCACGGTGAAAGGGGCTCAGGAGAAGTCCAGACATATTGTGTAGGCAAAGCTGCTTATCACATGTTTTCTTCATCCCTAATCACTCTTTTTTTAGTGGTTAGGCACAAGAAATGAATAATCCACCAAGATCCATTAAGATGTAAAAGCCATGACAGCCACCAGAGCGAGTGTAGTTATTAATGAGATAGCAATTCAGATTCATCAACATACAGAATTCCATCACTGTCTTTTCCCGTGAAACAAGATGATCAAATGTTGAGGTTTGAGGACTACAGGAAGAGATTTTCTGAGCAACCGACAGATGAGCTATAGATGCCGCTCCAACATGTGTGCCAGTGGATTCAGAGGAAATGTCAGGCGAAACTACATCAAACAGAACCAGTTCAATATCTGCAGAGCAAATAACACGGCAATATCCACATGTAGCAGGGACAGAAGTGAAGAGCCTTCAAAGAGCACAGTATGACAAACTGCTACATGTCATTCTGCAAGTCCTCCAGTCATTTTTCATATAAAAGATAAAACGCAAAAAACAATTACACTAAATTCAGATGTTTATCCGAGCAAGCATCTAATTGGGTGGACTGAGATATCAAGTACTTCAAAATTTCTTTCAATATAATTTTTTACCTAATGGTGGAGTGACTGTTATTCAGTTATTAACACAATTTCTTTAGCAGCTAGTCTATTTTGTTTTTATACTTGGAAAGGATATGTTGAGGAATGGGCACTGCCAAGAAGTAGATGCTGAGATCACTGAAGCATGCATGTATATTATAAGGTTAAAATAATTATATGTAATTATTTTTATGAAAAAAATATAATTTTATGGTTTGTAAGCCCTTTGAATGAGTCTTCGAACAGTTGGTAAGACGTATTCACTTGTTAAGTAGGCTAGAATAAACTAGAAAAAAATGTTGATTATTCTTATCAAAATGCACTTCCAACAAGCCTTCTGCCTAGCCAAGCATGATAAATGGTTACATATTGCTTTTTCATTTTTGTACACCCCGTACTTTTGAGTTCGTTTGAATGTATTTTAATTGACATTCATTTGTTCTGCACCCAGGAGTGTGAACACAATTTGTTAGAAAGCCAATTCATTCCAAGTATAAGAAAAAGAATCTTGCAGTAGTACTCTGAACAAAACAGCACTTACAGTCCATCTGGGGAAGTTAAATTTTTACTCGTACAGATGGCTTGTGAGAGCACTAGACCGCAGTCCAGTTTGGGGCGACCTTTAATCCTTTCTGGACTCTCAATCGATGTGGATCGCACAGGCCTAATCACACAATCATGATCGCTGAGACTGGGGCTTCTATCGCTCAAAGAAAGGGAGAGAGACAGATCGTCGGGGCGCTTTCAGAAACAGTGAAAGCCGTTTTCAGTTTGGGGTCCGCGACAAAGGTGAACATTTAAATCAATAACACATGGACATTGTTTAGGAGCTCAGAGAAAAGCCTTGCGTGGTGAGGGCAGTTTGGGCAGGTGAGACACAGCAGCTGTGGTCAATACAGGAGCCCTTACCCCAAGGCTACAGTCCGACTCCAGCTGGGAGACAAGACTGGAGGCCAGTGTTTAACTGTCATTGTGGCCGCCGATGGTTCCCCTGCTGCGTCCACACCTCTGGTCACTCTGTGTGACATTCACCTCTTCCTCAGAGCCCAGGCAAGTCGCCAACAGGCAATCAATGAGCCTGAGTGGCCTGTATGCCACCCTTAGGCCAAGGCAAGAAATACCTCACTCTACACACTATTATAAGATACACGGCTATGTGGATAGGATGGAAGTTGTTGTAAATAATTAGGTTCAACAGAATGCAGTTAACACATCAAAGTAACACATATAGCATAATATATTCATAACACTTTGCCTTCTATAGAAAATACTGAGAATTGAAAAACAGCCGCTTAACTTCTACTTTAACTGCTACAACCCCAGTGCTGAAAATGTGTTTTTGCATCACTACAAAGACAACCAATCAGTGCCATGTGGATGAGCTAATTGTTTATGCTAATGAGAAGATGCACCTAATAAAAGAAGCTTACCACTACATAGTCTATAGAGAAATTCATGGAAATTTGTCCTGGAATTATGTGTTTTCAATGGCCGTCAAATGAGTACACTCTTAACTAAGAGGTCCATTTAAAATTCCACTTGCCTTTGCCTTAAAGTGACAAAAGACAAATCTACTGTTACAAATTAACCCTAGAATAATGAATGAGGAATGGAGCCCTCGGGTCCTAATTGAATATTTGCTGGACTCATTTTGTTGACAATGATGGATGTGGGCAGAAAGAAGGCCTCAGCAAACTCATAATTCATATTTCATCGCACGTACATCGGACTTCAAAAGTGCAGATTTATTGATTGGCAAATGATGAATTTTCATTGTGCAGCAAAACTGAAAGAGACTTGACGTGTTCCAGTGAGATTTGATAAATTGGGGCTATCAATTGAGGATTTGAAGGCAAGCGGGCCCCACGTAGTACTCTTGGGACCACAGTGAAAGGTATCTTCTTCTTCTTCTTCTTGTTGTTGAGGATCAAAGAAATTCAAAACCAACATGATACGTAACGGCGCAGCTGCATGTGTTTGCTCAGCATTGTTACTGTGGCGTGACCCTGCCCTCGCACAGCTTTGAACCGTACCCCTGTTGTCCTGAGAAAAAGAGGAGCGGGCAATCCATGTAAAGCAAGCTACAAAAACAAGCTTGTGAAAAGGTTTCTTTGGCTACAGCCCAGTAAGTAGCTAAGTGATACAAGCTAGCTTAGAGTTGACCTCAAAACTTGCATGCAGGCAATGGGTATAACTCCATAAAAGGATCTACAGAAATGAAGAGGCAAGTATTTAATTTTGTCGCACAAGAGGAAATACAGAACAATGTAGCAGCATTAACCAAGATATACCCTTTAGATTGCCATTTACATAGATGCTTAATTCTTTATAGTAACTTTACCTAATGAGCCTTAATACAGCATGAAGAGAGACTTAAAAGAGACTTAATTCATTATGAAGAAACAGTTTATTAAGAATGATCCAGGCTTAGTCACTACTTAGTAACTACCCTAACACTAACTCCTAACGCATAAACCCTTAAGTAGTTACTAACAACCCTGAATTATTATTGATATTTTGCAGACAGACAAAAGAGTTTTAAGCTCTGTCTGAAACCTCAAGCATGTGATCAATTCAAGCACTCATGGTCTAGTTTAGGTGTTCGATTTTTCAATAAAAAAGGCGAGAGTGACTTAACTTTATGTATGAGGGACTTGTTTAACAGCACAAATCATCTCACGTTGTAGTTCCAACCAAATTCGCTCTTTGTGTTAAAATAAATTTCAGATTAAAGTCTAAGAGAGCTTCTGACAGAGTAGTGCTCACAGTTAGCTTCACACCACCAGGGAATGTTGATGAAATCAGCTGCAAATGATCAATTAACACAATATTAATAAAGTATTTGCGCCTTCTTCATGTTTTATTAAGGCGGATCCAGATAGTATTCACTGGTGTAATTAACTTTATAATAGCACCCTCAGCCCCAGTGTCTTTATAGTTTCAAGGTCCAGTTGCAGCATATATAACAATATTAATTCCTAAAAATACAATATTTTCAAATACTCTTCTTTTAACCCTGCTCAGTGAACTTGGCTTGACTTTGAAAGCAAGAATGTCATCTCCAGACTGAAGCACTCACCAGGCAGCGACCTTGTTGCATTGCTATTTCCTTGAACAGGCAACGCTAAGCATGTTACAAGAAGAGTAAGACGATTTAGATGGGGGAGAAGTCGCTCATGGAAATAAGTCAGATCGCGTCGCCTCAAGCTCTTTAAGGACATGTCGGCTATGCACAATGCAGCGCTGATCACAGAGCGCAGGGGCCACATCCTTTTAAAATGCTGCTCTGTGGATGTGACAGTGCTGCTCCTGGCATACTTATTCACTGGATTAAAAACAGCATGAGCTTTTGCTTCCATTCCACAACTTTTGTCCCTGTTGGAAGATACAGTATGTAGTTTTTCAAAGATGAGCACAATGACTTTTTCCCTAGTGAAAAAGAACACACAGTCGGGGTGATTTGCAGCCGTGTTGAATGGGGCGTGTGATTAACAATCTCAAGTCTAATACGTATGACAGTTTTGACATGCCACTACAAAATGTAATTGGTATCATAAAATAAAGGCGGAATCTCCCGGACAAACCCGTAACATCTTTGTTGGGTTACATTATAAATTTACAACCAGTGAAACTAATGACGTGTCAGCCTTTCATTTCCTTTATGACTATTTTTAGCCGCTGGTGCTAAATGTTTAACCTTATCCATCACTAAGTGTGACCGGGTATCTCGAGCCATCACTTTCGTAAAATTTAAGTTGGTGATTAATTGACGCAGAAATAATTGTCATTAGCAATAAAAAACTGTTTCCCCCAAGCTGTGGTGTTAGTGTCTTTGACTGTCACCTTTTGGATGTAAATCTGACAAATTGCTTCTTTTCATGCTCTTGAAGTCCCCTTGCATGCACCAAAGATTCCCCCGGTTTGTGATGCCGTGTTTGTCTTTCCCGCAATCAATCAATAATGCTAATGTCAATTATAATGCTACAAGCAATGTAGTCCATCATATATATGGGAACATAAAACTAAATGATTTAACGCTCTAACTTTACTTTGGTATTAATAAATCCTGGTGAAGAAATAGGCAGAATACATGTATTTATCAAGGTGGCATTTAGTTATGCCATACTTAAGCTCACCTATTTAAAGGGACTGTTTCTATTGTGCACCCTTGCTGTTTTAAAAAAAGGTGTTACAATCACTGAAACTGAGTTGACAGTGCCTTAACCTGCATCTGGAGCAGTGGTTCTTAACCTTGTTGGAGGTACTGAACCCTACTAGTTTCATATGCGTATTCACCAAACCCTTCTTAATTGGAAAACTAAAATATGTTCTTTTCAAGTTAAAGAAAAAAGTGCCTGCATCTAGAGAACAATACAAGTAGTTTTTTTTTTTTCTCATTCTCACTATATAGAGGGGCCAGGCAGTTGAGAACCTCCAGAAATCACTCACAGAGCTGCAGAGGCTGCACTAGCACTGATTAAAGATGGGGTGCGGACACTGGCGTTTAAGTAGTGAGGATTCAGATCAGAGAGAGGAATTTTAGGTTTAAACCAGTTGAATTTGTAATAGCCCAAATAAGAGACTCATTCTGCTTTGTGACTGAATAATCGTCTTGAGAACCAAAACACCAAATTATAACATAAATAACTTGGCCATGTCCAATGTTTTTGTTACTGTGTATATTATTTACTTTATAAGCCACCATTGCAATGACACAAATGACCACATACATTTACTGAGTTCATTTAGGGTCTTTCTCAGGCAATACTGGGAGTGTTCCACTGATCTAGTTCAAGCTGCATGAGCGCTCCTAACTGCAGCTGCCTCCGAGGGAAAAACCTAAAATATCCCATATCCCCAATGGGTACGATATAGGCCTGATGTTTGTTGCATCATTTGTCTAGTGCCAGTAGAGTAGCCAAATGAATGAGCACTGCAATTCACAAGCATAAATATAGCATTTACCATTACCATCAACATATTGTTGTTTTTTTTTCACAGTGTTTTTTTAATTGGGTTCCAGTGAAGAGATTTATAATTATACAGTAAATGGTATATCATATATATATAGCAAATGCACATATGCATAATATATATACATATATAATTTCCTGAGAAAGTCCATTAAGGGTGTCCACACCTCTTCAAATGTTTGCGCTTTACGTCTAATGATATAGGTCAGCTTTTCCAGTGTAACACACAATGTCATTTCTCTTATCCAGGACTGTTCAGAAGAAACTCTTTCCATGATAAAGCAGAGTCTTACATTCAGAGTCTTACTTTTAGAGCTGATAGTAGAGCTGTCCGGATATATTCCTAAGACGCACAGTTTTATACATAAATAAAAGTGTCTGTATTTGATTTGTTCTGTGTAGTTGAGCAAAACTGTTTTACCCCAGTGCACCTATATTGCATAAATCAGTCCTGAAGTAGGAATGAAATTATACAGCCTTTTGTCCTCTGAGAAACAGGAAGTGTGTTGTTAACTTGCTAGTTGTTCGAGCTGGTCTCTGACAGTTGTGAAACGCAGTTGGAAACTAATCGTCGTGAATAATTAAGATGCTAGGGATGCGTAAGATAACTGAGAAATAACTGCAAATAGTGTCAGCTTTTGAAGAGTCAGACACAGTGCCTTTTTTTTTTCAACAAATGTGTAAATGAATAGAGAGAGCACTCATAGATTTGAATGCCGTATATGCAGACCTTGATAAAATTCAAATAACAGTACATTCTGTTAAATGTTGACCTACTTTAACCATTTTGATTTAATTCTCAGATAATAATACATTTTCACCTTGAAGGAAAGAAAAATTCAATGCCAGTAAAAGACAACCTCATCTGCACATCAAACCCAGTGACGGCACAGGCGAGAATAAATATTGTCCCACATGATTAAAGCCAGAGGAAGTGGGGAAACTCAGGCGAAAGGGGAGCAGTGTAGACCAAGAGCATGTGGGAGACTAGACTATAGGGAGTGGACTGTAAGAATTCAACTATCTTGGACATACACAGTAGTGAAAGAGTCCAGCCCCACCCTTCCACTCCCTTAGCCGCTATAGAAGACCAAGAATGCCTCCCCCGAGCTCCAGAATCTTGCTCCGTGTCACTAAGGCAGAGCTAAAACAACATTCTGGGTCAAAAACACTCCCCCTGAACACTAATGGGAAAAGATAATGCCACTGAACTATTTGGAAAGGCTGATTTAAAAGCATCCACTGCCTGGTACTAAGGAAAAGACTTTACTCTTAAAAATGAATACTACTACTACTTTTAATTACCAACTGTAAATTCACACAAAAATGGTGAGATTTTGATTGTTCATAGACGTCTATGTATATTAGCATGTCTTGTGAATTAGTATCTTATGTACTGACATTAATCACTTGGAGAAAATGAAGGCAGTCATATCTTCAATGAGGAACAATACCATTTAGTTTAAAGGTTAAGGTAACTGGGACCACCTGTGAGAGCAGTGGGTGTCACGGTACAGGGGACCCATCTCCAGATCTTGAACAAGGCCTGGTCTGGATCAAGTTACCTGAAGGATTGTACATACTGTGAATGTTTTGTGTTTATGGGGGGAATATATGTAGATGGAAGGATTTACTGAAAAAGTAAGTTGAAAAAATTGTAGACAACATAACTTAAGTACTAACAATTATTGTTGCAAGTGTGCAGATTGCACACTGCACTTTCCCTCCTATAGTTAGTTAACAACTTCCGGATGAATTAAGCCATCTAGCAATATAAAAGGTCCATTAGCCAAAGAGTCAAGATGACCGTTTGCAAATTAATTATAGAGACAGTACATTGTGAAGATTTAAAGTGAACATTCACAAATATGATTCATTAACAAAATCTCTATAATTTTACAAAGTCTCTTCCTTGCCAGCAGTCATAACGTGTAACTTTTCGAGCATGCTACCATGGCCGTGACCGTCTGGGCAAAGCATGTCACCCAAGCAGATGGCCTCAGCTGGGGCTTTGGCACAGGGAGCACAGAGAAGAGCCGCACATACTGTAACTGTCAGGCCAGGTCCCCTCCCAATCCCACAGCTTTCTGCTACACTGATCCCAATCACCGTACACCTGCTCTCCATCCAGCACACGCTCAAACTTCCCTTGTACCACAGACTAAAAGATTTGAGCAGGAAGCGGCAGAGGGAAATGACTTTCCTTAACACCTAAGGCTCCATTCTAGACTAGGGGTGATCCAAGTATGCACGCTACATCCAAAACACTTTTTTTCCCCTCGCTGAGCTGACAGAGTTGATGTATGGCAGATTTGGTGAGGCCGTAGAATAAGTTGGAGGCCATCTGCCATCGCATGCTGGACTGCGACTTTGAAATCTCAGCGACTTTGCAGGAAATGAGAATCCTGTCTACTTCTCTGGTACAATTTTGTTTGTCATTTTGTTCACTGACTACTGCTCATTACATAAACATAACACTGCTTTATCATCACCTTCAGCGGAATTAAGTCGACAAATTTGCATCTGCTTTTCAGCAAGTAGGCAACAAATCAATAGCGTTATCCGTACATGTTGAAACACAATGTAGACGACGCATTGTGTGACAAGCTTTTTTTGCTCATACTTCAACGCAGGTCAATGCCATTTACATTTATGAGAAGAGTGAATGCTTGTTGAGTATAGGCGCACTGTTGCAAGCTGACAAAGCCTTATCATCTCAAGGTGAATAATACTTGTAGCTGAGGGACAATAGCTGGTGGAAAACGCGACCACCTAGTCACACATCCTTGAGAGCAGAATCTTATCTTTGCATAAATATAAGCAGAGGGAGATAAGCGGATTCCGGCCAAGCTACGTGGATCAGTAAGTGTACGTTTTTACCACCTACACTGCATGGCCTTACGGAAAGTAGGCTGTTTGTGATCCGCAGAGAGTGATTGGCAGGACCCGGGCAGAATTCCCTTGGATACGAGGACTTGGGCGGTGGAGAAACCATGGATCCCACTGTGTTCGGCCTTCCCCTGTTGCGCACGTACCTGGAGGCAGCTGCAGCACGTAGCGGTCCATGCTAACAAGAAGGGCACGGAAAGGGCTGGGATGCTTATGTCACATTGGCAAGCAAACTTTCCGCCTAAGCAACTGATAAATATTTGGAGATTATAATATAAATAAGGCTGCGTGAGCAAAAGGACATATGGCAAGATGTTTACGGCCTTTTACAGTTTGTCAGTTTATATCTAGGTTAACTTTTTGAGGCTAATAAAACTAGGAACTAAATATGTCAAAAAAGTAAATGCCTGTAAACTGTTTTGGCCTAATAAATGAAGAGCTATAAATGTACAGTAAATTTAAAGTACCTATATAACATTATTTTCTGATCTATGTTATAATATCAATCAATCAATCAATCAATCAAACTTTATTTATAGAGCACTTTTCATACAAAAATGCAACACAAAGCGCAATAACATAATGTGACGTGTGAGCCTAATGTAGTTTCCTCATCAAAAACATACCTTTTTTTTTTGTTGTTGTTGTTTTTTGTATTCACAGGCACATGTTTAACACAAATCCTGCATATTTAGGCTGTGTTTTTCTCTCAAACAGAAAACACTCCACCTTGAGATGTCATGTGATAATACAGGAAGTGCTCCACTGTGTTTTTAAACTCTATACACCTTCACTAGAATCATTTGAGTAATCTGCGACCTGGAACTGCCAATCTCTACAGAACTAAAGGTAGACGGTAGCTGTTAACTTGAAAACTACTGCTTCATTACATCACAAGGTGCAACAGAGCATTTCGAGATGGAGACAGACTAATAATAAAGGGTTACTCAAACATACTGTATGTGAATGAAACAAAACACAACTCCGGCTATGTTTTCGATGCGGTAACAACCTTCTAACATGACTTAAAGCTCACAAGAATCCATCTGTTGTAATATAGGATCTGCACTTATTTTCCTCTGGGTGGTTTCTGCATGGGAGCAATTGGTGTAAGTTGCCGCATTCTTACTTTGAACTAATTAAATGTCGTAAATAATAGCAGCATGTTGAAGTAAGTGTTGGAGGAAGGAGAAGTCTTGAGTTTAGACTAGGGATGGGCATTTGATTAAATTTTCTTAATCGATTGTCGGGAGAATTAACGATCGATTTTTGATTAATCATCTATAACATTTTATATTAAAATTATCATCACTATTCTTACTATTACTAATCTGCATAAATAAACTCAACTTTACAACATATAAACCATAACCACTATAGAGCCACATCAGCCCATGTGAGATTAGAATGTGTTTAATGCAGATTTGGCACATTTGTTTACGTCTTACAGAAACAAAACTTAAAACCGCATCGCTCATTTGCTTAAACAGTAAGCGAAAAAAAGTGCGCTGATGTGGTTCAGCTTCGGTTGGACTAAAGGACACGACTCAGTGGATTATGAGTGTTCTTTCTGTGACAGAGGATGTGATGAGGCTGGTGAGTCTGTTCTGTGCGTATGTCGCGTTGGAGATGCTGCGTAAACATGCGAAACCGGGATACACAAAAACCTGATCATAACAGGGACACTGATGTGCAGGTAAACGCCGCACTCATTGGGGAATATAGTGATCTCCAAGGACCCATAGCTGAGACGTGGGACTGTGAGGCCTCCAGTGTTTGTGCTGTGAGAAGTAGCCTCGAATCCTTACGCTACGTTACACACAGCAACCTACATTCGGTTTGCTGATTAAAATGAACATGATTGACTTAATGATCAATTATCAATTAGTTGACTAATCATGCTCATTCCTACTTTAGACTGCTAATATTTATGTCTGACTTTTAGATGGTGGCCATAGTGTTGTGAGTAATATGGTATAGAAGTAGGATCAAGTGACATTGTTGCTGGTTAGCTAATTGCTAGGATACCATGAGGCCTTTTGCTTGCTTGCTTTCTTGGCCACCTGCTTGTCGGATTGGCATCTACCTTTGCACTCATGCTTCCCTTGACTCTACCAACGAACACATCCAAAGCTTGGGGATCAATTTAGAGGCAGTGTAATTGCCTTGAAACTATTGTAGCATCATTAGAGCCAGGTTCTAAGATGGCATTTGCGGGGAAGGAAAGGGCATGGCTAACAGCTTCGCCATAGCTCGAAAGGTTACTTTTAATCACCCAATAAGGAATTCTTACGCCCTATTCCAGGTTTAATTTCAACCAGTTTCCACCAACATCCAACCGCAAACTGACTAAGTGGTGTTTGTGCATTTCAATAACAATTTGACATAGAATGCTGCAAAAAAAGTGCTTAAACTTTCCAGAGAAGTGTCACATGGTCTTACTTTGCAAATGTTTTCACTTAAATGTGCTAGAAAATGTTGTCATTCGCCAAAGCTTTACTATGGTGGTAAATAAAAGACTGCTCCATGAAGCCACTTAATCTTGGGGGCAGGAATGTTTCTTTTTAAGCTACAGAGTTGTCCAAATATGGTAGACAGGTAAGAGTATGTTATCAAGAATCTCCAATTCACACCAAAATGACTTCAATCTCAAGTTTTCAAAACCTGTTGAAAAAAGGGATGACAGGAGATGTAGACTTTATGTCATGGGAAGATGATTACACTAGAGTGGCCTATTCATTCTTTCATTCCCAGATGAGGCTTCACTTTGCTTAAGAGGTGTCTTCACTAAACAAAACAAAGTGGCTGCGGCAGAACACCAAACTGCCAAATTGAAAGGAAGAAAGCTATAATTCAGTTTTTAGCCTGTCAGAGCAAGCGCTAAGCTACAGAATGAGTGTCACTGATGAATCCTCCATTTTAGTGTTTCTGTCTGACTCCTCAGCCCTCCATATCCTCACACAAAGCAGCTTTTGCAGTTGACCCAAAACCCTATGGGTGCTTCTTTCATACGTGCATAAATGAGGGGCAAATTATAATGCGGTGCGCTGAATTTTGAAAGTGCAGCCACACGCAGTCATCAGCAGGGTTCCTTTTTCTGACTTCATTATTTCCTTCAGGAGTAAATACAGCCTCATGCAGACAGGTTGACAGAAATCTTCACCAGCACTACATCTCTCCATAGCTAACTTCACTCACTCAGAGCTAAATGTATTTTTTCACATGCCAGTAGGAAGACTGACATACATCATATACACATTCATGCACACAGTCTAAATCTAGGTCAAAGATCCATTAAAATTTCAACAAAGTCCTGTGCTCTGCCATGGAGGTGCTATGAAAACAATTCAAATGGATGTGAAATGCCCATAGGGCCTTGCTATACCTCCGCAGTGGCCTCCACTACAAAGCCTCATGGACAAGTGCACACTAGAGACATCCACACACACCAAGACACTTCATCTCACTGTAGCCGCTCCACCTGAGGCCACAGACTTACTCTATCTTTATCTTCTAGTACAGCGGAATATACTCTTTTTTATTAGCATTTCAAATGTAGCGCTAACATATGGTTAACCATAATGTTTCCAGTATACAGTCCAATTATTTTAACCAGACAAAAAAGAAAATTTAAACAAGCAGAGATGTGTTTTTCAGTATTCCAGTATACAAAAAGGTTATTATCTCTTTGAATATAATTTAATACAATTTCCTACAGTTAAAATGATTCAAATACGTGAAGTCTTTGAGAAAGCAGACTTCTACATTGTGTATTTTGTGGGTTTTACACAAACATCATATGATCTTGCTAAGAAATCCCATTTCTGGTATTAGATTTACCACAGTGTGGTCTCTGGATAGAAAAAGGTATACAAGAGACACAGTATCACTACTGTACAACTGTTTCCTGACTCGCTGTAGGCACCCTTCAAATAAAATCCAACCAGTCCCAGTTCCAGTGGGGGCATTATCTGCTACAGAGCTCCATTTGAGTTGATAAATTATCCTCGCTGGACGTTACTGATCACTGAGGAGTTAAAGGCATGGGCAGATTGCTGTCCAACTGACACTAGTGTCTGGACTCACGGGGCACTGGGGAGAGCCAACTGTGACTGAACTGGAGACAAAGAACACGCTGAAACTGAAAATACTACTGGGGAATGTGCAGCATAGTTCTCAGCACAGGCAAAAATGATCCGTTTACTGTTCAAGAAAGCAGAACTGTCCTCTATTCTTCCCCATTTTCTCCAACCTAGAAAAAAATCTGTGTATTTGTAATTGTTTTTGGTTTTTTTTATTTTTGCTTCAAACACTTTTTCTGCCATTAAGATTACGTTGTGACCTGAGTAATCATGATCATTGATTAATCGAACATGACCAAACTTGACATATTATGCTGACATATGATATTGCCTGAACATTCATTTTATTTTAATTAATTCATGGTTTCCTAATGTCTTCAAAGTAATAATCATCTAATCGTCCACTTTCAAATGATTGTGATGTATTCATAAACATTATTTCAGCATTTCCCTTTACTGTCCTATATACAATTAACATAAAAGTTCAGAGTTATACAACATTTGCCATCCACTATTGTTCTCAAATAGAATTGAATTGCTAAAACGCACCTTTCAAAATGCGTAGGGCCATGGCAGATGAGTGGGCCTAGATAATTAAAATGTGCTGCGCTTATCAATGAGCTTGTCTGTCAGTGCATATTGGTTCTACTCCTCTTGCATTTGCTGGCGGTATATTTGCACATTCACCAGATGACATGTAATTCTGAGGGCTATCTAAAATACTATCATTGAATATGAATCATGTGTCATGTAGTTATTAAATTATCAGTAATTACTTTGCTATACAGAAAGATGAAATGGGAAAAATTGAGTACGAAAGTCTTGGAAATGAATTGCGTTTCATTATGACTTATGAGTCACTTTCTGGTGACATTTGAAAAACAGCGTCAGATTTGGGGTCTAATTATCAGCATCTCGGATCCCAGGACCCTCAATCACGCATACAAACAAACACATCTGTCTGTATCTATATTACTGAATACATCTTTGTGATTCTCAGATTTTATGGAGATGGTTAGATACAACAGAACAGATGCATTTTACATGTACTCTCCATTTGCCCTGAGTAAAGTCTTGCCCGGGTAGCTGGATCTCTGGGGAGCTGTTGTATGTGGGCCTATCCAACCTTCTGCAGTGCCAGAAAATCTCATATCTTTCCCTGCAGAGCCAAGAAAATACAGCGGTGGAGGAGGAATCCACAGGCACACTGACCTCCTGCACAGAAGAACTAAAAGTTTGCTGATGAAAATTCTGCTATTGTTCAAGCAGAATGCATTACTATCAGACCAGCACAAATAATTGCAAGGGCAATTTAAATTATTTAAATAGTCCAGTTCAAAATAAATAGTCCATCTCAAAGTGTTTTCAAGCTTCTATGTGTCCTGAGTCGATAAAATATATGGGTTTGACTGTCTGATATGAATATAAATATAAAATACTGATTCATTTTCATGATATTCTAATTATTTATGGATTAGTAAATGGTTTAAGGTATTAAAGCAACAGTGTGGAACTTTCTGGAGGTGGCACATCACATATAGATATGTTTTATGCTATTCTGTGAAAAATTATAGCCAAACAAACAAGGCCTTCTTTTGGTTTTTGCCCGTCAACACTAAGGATGCATATTTTTCTTTGTTTTTCAGTGCTTTAATTTTAGTCTATTTTTGAATACAGAGTTGCATAATGGGGCTTTAAGTTAAACAATGATAGCCGTTTAGTTTAGAGCTCTATCTTTTTATATATTTTAGACAAAGTTGATAAAACACTATTGACGAGTGGAAGACATACGCCTCCTAAATCTGTAAAGAACATTAATTGTCAGAGGACCCTCATCCCACGCACCCGCACTTCAAGTTAATACGTGTTTTGAAGGTCCCACTCTTCGGCGCACTGAAACATCACTCAACAGAGAAACCTAAAAAATTAAAACGTGTCCTTCCATCTCAACCTCTTCGTGCCATTGTGCCGCACTTTCCCTCCCTTTTCATGGTGTAATTAATGAAGGTCATCAGCGAGACTCTCACTCACAGCGACCGCTCTTGATTGGACGCAGCAGAATCCTAATTATCACAGAAGAAGACATTCGCGCCTGACCTCCCCGCCCGCCCCTCCGTCTCCCCTCGTCTTCCTTGTTTTGCGCACCGCGGCGTACACGTATGAAGACGTGAGCATTGATTTCAGATACAAATGAAAAAACACTCTTAGCCCCAACAGTTAGCTGGCGTCCACCCCGGTATATGACACAATGACAGTGCGCCATGTTCGGTTTCCTTATTAACATGAGAACAACTTGCCTGGGGGGGCTTTAATTGGAAAAGTGAGCAGGTATTGGCAGTGCATCAGATAGGAGGGCTTGGTTATTTCGAGTGGTCTGATATGAATTCCAGGGGGCCCCCGTCCGTGGCTTTGTTGTGCTTATTAGTCGTCGGAGCAGATAACAGATTGCATCTTAATTGAAAATCCCAGCAGAAGCCTCTGTAACCATATTGTAAAATGATACGCACCTCTTCTCCCAGGGCGCTTTGGCGTTGGGAATCAGCAAGGGCTTGACATGGACACTGTGGCAAGGAGTTTGGGAAAGTTAGAAGTCACTGAGCAATTAGAAGTTTGTAAGATTTGAAATGGTGCTTTAAGTTGGTAGAAAGTTACAGTTTGTTGCAGCTGTGTTATGGTAATTGTGTAACTTAATAATGATCATAGATTTGAAACTAAATGATACTACTAATACTAATACTAATACTAATACTAATGCTAATAGTAAATTTGGCGATACAGTGTCGATATTGAGTACTTATTGGTTTATTTCACAAAATGACAGTGTTACAATTTTGTTGCTAGTTTAAAAAAGTAAAGTGAATTGGTTTATTATTAAGTTTGTGGTAGTGGTTTAACAAAGGAATCTTGTTAAAATGTATTTCTTTCTTTAAAAATTGTGATGTGTGGCACAATATATATGCAATATAACAATTGTATGTATCACAAAATTGTGATATTTTTGTATTGTGCTATGGAGTATTCATACAGTGAGAAATAAAAAAGTAGACATAAAAAGCTATGAGTAATTACATGAAAATCAATATTTTCCCTGTGTAATCTAGCTACTTGAGCTACTGTTGTGTTGTTTTGTGCAACTTAAGCTCGTATTGATGATGTTATTATGAATAACTATTATTATTTTACTGCACTGTTGCACTATTTTAAATACACACCTTAACCAACCAGAAATGTATGTAAAATCGTTTTGTTCAAAAGCACTGCTGTACCATTTCTTCAGCTTTACAACTGTGCAATTGGTAAATAATTTTATCTTCGAGTTGAATGCAGTGTGTCGGTCGAGGCAAGCAGTGCTTCACAGACACAGCTCAGCTATAAAATGAACTCATAAAAGCACCAAGAATTTGTTACAAGTGAAACTCAGATAAAATAATAAATTGACGCTGCATGACAAAAGCGGAGAGCTGTTAGCTAAATGCAGACACCATGCCAGGAAACCAAAGCGGCAGATGAAGATGACACTGACGTCTGGAGGCAATGACAGCCAACGTACAAAAACAGAAAAACAGATCCCCTATTTTCTGTTACTAATTGAACAAAAAACACTACATGATTGTCAAAATGAAATCTAAATATACAGAGCTACCTCACTGTCGCAAATATGTTCAACTTACCTGAACAATAGTTTGAATAACACTGAAATACCTACAACAAGCATGGGTTTGTGTAATGGAGAAAAATACACCCCACCAAAACCATTGTATTCTTGCCCTCATGGATAGAAAAGGACACAAACAACAATAAAGTCTGAAGGGAAGGAAATGACGAGTGCCCAAGGACAAACTAAGAACCGGTTTGGAAGTTAAAATAGTCCACAAAGGGATGTTTACAGTCAAAAGTGGCACATGCAGCTGATATTACTTTAGGGGATTGTGAAGAACCATGAAGTGTTGGAAATGACTGTAATAGTGATTATGAAGAGTGGAGTTGCACAAAAGATTGATTTACAGCTGTGTGATTATAGGGACGTCATTTCAGGCTTATTTAACTAAATATTTTCGGTTTGTTTATAATTTGTAATCTATCTGTGCAGCTAATACGGTGAGCTACTATGAAATACTAAAAAAATACATGAGCAGTGATAGTCCAGTACAGATTATTTACTTAATTCCCTTATATCCTTATATACTTTTGAACATTTGCCATGGAGATAAGTTTTATGCCATACTGTGGAATATTATTGCCAAAGGAACAACATTTCCATAGAAACAAGACCAAATACGAGTCAGGTTTGTGGGGATGCAACCTCACTATAATAAAGATGCATATTTGGTTTTATATGGTTTTCAGTGCAATAAAAATATTCATAATGAAAAAAAACATACCATTATTTTATCTTATTCTTTGGCCAATAAATAAATAAAGTTACCCAGTCCCATTGCCTTCTGAGTTTTTACATTATTAATATTTTTGTTTTGTTTTAACATAACCTTCTTTGCTATGTTTTTGATGAGCAATGTTTAGACCTTCTCAAACTTCTTGCGGTGTAAATCAAGCACATTTCAACCTTACCTTCAGCTACATTTCTTAAGACAACTGCCCACGTAAACCAAAAGGAGCGGCCATTCTCCTCCCAAACACATTTAATCTCACCGATGACATGACACAATAGAAAATAGGGTCACACTGACAGAGAGAGGTGAGTTTTGACATGAACTGTACAAGCCACAGACCTGACGGACCATGGCGGCGAAACACACATGCACTATTGGGGAATGAGAAATGTGAAAGTTAATACTGGGGAGGGAGCGCGCATCGATTCTGGTTTAGTGCCGTCACAACATGGAGAAGGATCCCTGTCGAAACCCTGAGAGATGCTTCAGCGTGTCATGTGATCACAGCTTGATGGCAGGTATGTATGTTGTTTCATTGAATATAGCGATATATCTATGATTTACAAAAGCCAACCAGCCAGTGAAAGGATGTGTATACTTTGCTCTATTGAAGAAGTACTCAGTGCTTCAAGAGGCTGGTGGTGAGTGCATTGTGCTGTATCACAGTGCCCCCTACTGGAAGATGATATATCTTTTAAAAAGTAGTGCTGTAGGGAAAGGGATGGTATACATGCAACAGAAATGGCATCTTTGAATACAGTTTTGGAAAAGAGAAGTTTAAATGTAACTAGACTGAGATAGCGAAGTAAATATGTAAAGATGTTAAATGTTAGTAAAGATGTTTTGTTCTGTCTTGTTGCATTGATGCATTGTCCCTTCAAATATACAAATACCAAGAAGAAGGAAAAACATCAATGCTTTTGTTTTGCTTTTGCTACTACATTTTAGTAGTATAGTACTAATACTTCAAATGAGTTCACCAGTTCAGAGCAATATGTATGCTAAATATTCAGTCTATCGTAAATACCCTTATAACTCAGTCTTGAATCTTGACTAACCATTTAAAAATGACTGCAAAAAAAAGCATACAAAACGGTTAAAAGAACAGCAGATAAAGTGGTAAAAAAAATAACATGACAAATACTTTTTCACAATATTTGAACAGTTCAACAAGAAGAAAGTCAGTGTTGTCAACAAAGATTACTTCTGTAGTATTGCTTTGACATGTTTGTCCAAGATCATTGCAGCACCTTGTTTTCCACTTTCTCCATTATTGTTCAGGGTGATGTTATTTCATTGTTTTAGCTGACAGGTTGTGTGTGTGGATTCGATCTACTGAGCGAGCCATGGCAGCTTGTTGAATGAAGTTTTGAGAGAGAATTGGAGCATGTCTCCCTGACCTGCCAGCCCTGATCAGCCATTAATTGTTTTAAAACCCTCTGTGAAAGCAACAGAAATGTGCCTATTTTGTGCTGAAAACATGACACTTGTTGCATGTTGCTTGAGGACAAGGACATTTAGCCGTAATGAGTTAAAACCTCAAATCTGTTTGACAGGTTAAACTCTCTTATTAACAATGTGAATTTCGTTTGTAGGGTAAATTTGTGACTGGTGGCAATAATAACAGCTATTAAACAGATACACATTTTGATTATTTTTCCCCCAAAATCTTCAATCCACATTATCAGCAAAAATCAATATTGTCTGATCATTTCTAGGATTTCCTCTGTTTGTATGGTTTCTAGCTATAACTTAAGAAATAAATGAAGATAACTCAATCCATTTCCACTTACTATTCACTTTTAGAACCGTGGTAGTCTAGTTTTTATAGATGCATTTAAAGTAACACCGTGTAACTTTCTGGAGGTGGAACCAGCATGTTTTCCTGGACATAGAAAATGAAAATCCTATATGAGAACATTCTCCCTGGAGATAGATAAGTTTTATCCAGTACTGTGGGATGAAGACAAGCAGGTGGGTGCTCTTCTATAAACCAACTAAGAGGTTTGTGGAGATGCAAGCCTGCTCACATTAAGAAGAATGCATGTTTCCCTAGATTTAGTTTATTTATTAAACATGCGTTCATTTTAGTCTACTTGTTGGCAAAAAATATGCAGTAGGGCATTAAGGAGACTATAAGGAGACTTAAGGAGACAAACTATATCAAAACTATATAGACAGTTCATGCATTAAATATGCCATTCTTAGTATCACCCTTGGGTGACTCTTGTATCTTCATGCTGCTTCCAGTTGGACAATGCGTGTCCTGAAATGCTGTGGCCCAAAGCACTGTCCATATGTGTCAACACAAACCAATAATTCATGGGGCTAGCCACCAGTCGCTATAAAACAGGCTGCCAGAGCCTTGTTGCCTGTGACTGCAGACAGCCCTCGCAGCATCCTCTGATGCAATAAAGTTGACAGAGGTGGGGAGCTATATGCACAAATCCTCCACTGAGCAATGTTATCATTTTCTTTAGCAGCAATAACAGCCGCCCGCCGGTGCACTTATCACGCTCTTCTGCCCCTATCACTTTCTTCATTTTAAATAATGCTACTTCTTTGAACATCTCTTCTCAGCGAGGCCCGTCCACAGCTATCGGCACAACTTTCATTTTTTTCTCGTACACAACCTCCTCTTGTCCTCCACTGTCCTCTGTTGTGCGACGAGCCCTATTATAGAGTAAGTATTAATTAAATGGATGGATGACAATAACAACGCAAGCAGGAATTTGTCTGGTCATTTCAAATATAAATGAGTAATTTGGCAAGAAGACAGGCATGTAAATGTGTATGATACGGTACTGCATCTTTTATGATGGGTTATTGTCTCTTCAATCATATTACAGATTTTCTCGTTAATTTTGCATTTTTGAAAAAGCCAGAAAGCAATATTAGACCAGACATTATATATGGCAGTAAATATAAGTTGCTATAAAAGGAAATATTCTTATAAAACATAATGGCGGACTATAAATGTTGATTTCAGACATTTAGCAACGGTAATGATCATGACAAAGATAGTTTGTGTATTCATAAAACACTTCCTATAGCAGAATTTACCTTCAATTACCATAAGGTGCGGTGGGAAAATCAACATTGTATTCCTTTTAAGATTTTGTCAACAGCATTTAGGGTATTTCTCTCCAACATGTTTTTCATGTCAGTGTTACCAAACATACTTCTTCCAAAACTTGGCAGAGGTATGTGGTGATAAAGTTGTCTTCCCTTGGTCTGTTTGGCTGGCAGACACCAGGGCTAAACAAACTTCTAGGGAGCTTTAATGCAACTTACAATACATTTAGCAGATGTAATTTCTGAGTGCACCAAGGAGAATGGCAGACAGAGGAATGATTTTGTTTTTCACCGGCGTCAGATAGGTGTTTGATTTAATTAGACTGTGTGGCCTTGGCACAGGCGCCGCCGCTGCAGAGCTTGTTGCTTTGTATATTGTGTTTCTGAGGCGTATAATATATATCTGAAGTCAAGTGCCAAGTCACACTTCCACCTCTCAGGCTGCGCGCTGCATCTGAGCCACCAGCAATGCCATTAGTGAAAACAATGTGCCTGGAGTTTTCTGTTGACAATGAAATGTCATTGGAGCCTGTTGTAGCCTTGTGCAGCTATCAGCGCCCACCTGTGTCTAAGTATGTATCAGAACACCCTGGGGTGACTGCATCGGATTCTACAAGGCAGTGCGGTGCGTTTGGAGCACAATGGAGCAGTGGCTGCTCTGCTCTGGGCCCTTGGTACTCCTCTAATAATCTCCCCAGCATGTGTTTATCTGTGTTGGAGCAGGTTGTGTGGAGGAGGCGGGCGATGGGAAGGCTCCTGCCAGGCGGCGTGTGAGGAGCCCGCAGATCCAGAGGGAGCGGCCTGTCCTCATGTCGTCTGTGTATGTTTGTGTGGCAGACAGCGTGCTCACGCCAACATGACGTACGCTCGGACGCAGACACACACACACATCTCTGCGCCAAAAAAGCTCTCTCTGGGGCTCCATTGTGTCTAATGTGTTCAACGTTAATCTCACCCTTTGGGGACATTTGCTGTTGTGTTAATTACACACCACCAGGAGCCCTCATTATCACACAGACAAATATACTCTTTGTGTACACAAGTTAGGTGAGGCCAGAGCAGATTAGGTTTGTGAAGGGGAGGATTTGGCTCTCAGATATTCTGACAAAGGCTTGCTTTAGGGCACACCGACTAGAAGGCCTAACTGCTCTGCTCCATCCAAAAATCTGAAACTGTCAAATATGGTTCATGCTATAAGGTAAATTGTTAAGAAGATTGCACATTCTTTTTTTTATTTCTGATAGTTTCGATAGTAAACAAGTCATAACTGGTGTTTTCTGAGGTCTATTTGTTCACAGTAAATAAATATATAATATAAATAAAACTAATTAAACTGACCTGTATTACAGTTTTGGGTGCATTGTATACATTACGGACAGAAGTATTTTCTACATGATGCATGTAGCACTGCACCATAATACACCACACACTACACATTAACGCCTACTTAATCTCGTGAATATAAACCAGGGTCACTGGGGACACAGTTTGGGGCTAACCATTTCCTGCATCTTAATGAACAGACTTTTGCATTTACAGTAGGTCTAGTGTGACCAGGACTCAGGCTGTGTGGAGTGCCCTGCTTAGTCATCCACTACACCGCTAGCACATCAAGCCCCTGTGTCCACCAACAGGCTAGCTCCGGCTAACACAAACAGATTAAGAAACTAAAGCAAACCTCAGACAAACAAACAATTAACCCACCAGTATTTTGCTATGCCCTCTTCTGCACCTCGTCTCAACCCTTGCATTACAGTTTGTGGTAATATAGCAATTAGACCAAAATAGACAAACTCTTTTTTTAAGTGGTCTTTTATGGGCGCTTGTCTTATAACCCTAGAGGCACCTCCTAGAGTGCGGACCACCCGTGTCAGAGGCAGAGTAATGGGCTGCAAGGTGACCCTCCCACCACCTGTCTTCTTTTCCTCTGTCAAGCCCGCTACAGGAGATCTAATTGCATCGCAGGGGTGCCATACACAGCCAATTATAGACAGTCAATTATAGATACAGCCATAGCAGATTTGCAAAAGATGTATAGAGCATCCATGGGAGACAGGGCCCCAGAGCAATTGGGAAAAAGCGTACGCGCGAGGGAAGAGGAACCATGGGATTTTAATGCATGACTCAATTTTCATGTCAGTGATGCAAAAGGCGGGGCAAAACAGATCAAGCAAGTACGATTGGGCTGGCGAGACATGAATAACAAGTTGATAAGAAGCTAGAATAGGGAGATTGCTGCTAGCTTGTCCATGATCTTAAAGGTGGACCATGTAACTTTTCTGGTTTGAGGTCCCCCATCTGCTTGCCTGCATGCCTGGAATGTTCCACAGTATAAATTACATAATATAAATGACTCAATCTTGCATTTGTTCATTTACAGGTGTTTTTATTGATTCAAAATACCGCATAAACATGTATTAGTACTGTGAGGGTACTCGGCTCTTCACAAATTTCACTCATAACTTGGCCCGCTTGTCACCAAGGAGACAAATCATTTCAGTCCCACATCATCAAATATTTTGGGCAAAACAAATCATCTTAGTTCATAAGTTGCCCTAGGTGCCACCATCGTCATTTGGGTCGCGTTATTTCACATTGGAACTGCCAAACTAGACAACAAGCAAACAGTTTTAAAGCCTCCCAGAGAATCTGAGCATTGTTGAACTGCTGGTGCACAAATCAATTTACTTTATATAATATTTTAGCATCAAAATGTTTCCCATTTCTCGAAATTAATGGGATTCCTGCTTAACCTGACGTGCCACCACAAAGAAAGCAAAGTTTAGTAGCATTTAATGGCAAAAGTACGCGGGGCGGAATAAGGTCAATATACACTAGACAACATTAAAACTCAAAGTCATATATATTGTGGTACCAAAGCTTGATTCTCTGTTTCAGTTAGTTGAATCTTCTCAAATTGTAATATATTCTCTGCTTTTACTCTATGGAACATCCAATGCATTTCAGTGCTTGGTGTGATTAAAATAAAGGCATATCAATCCTCGAAGGTTAATTTGTCAGACACGCTCCTTCAGTGGTTTCCCTCCATCTCAGGGACGCCTGTGGTCTTAGAAAGGTTAATAAGCTGCTTTACCTCAGCCGCCAGATGGATTGGAAGAGAAAAGAAGGGCTGAAAAGAATGGCGAAAAGAATGGAGGAAGGTATATGCAAAGCTACAATCCAACTCGTCTGCGTAGTCTGTAGACAGATATATTTATGTCTGTTATGTCTGGATATAGATGAGAGAGAGAGGGAGAAAGAGAGGGCAAGGATCACTATCAGTAAGAACGAGGCATGGATGTTAAAAATAAAGGTGAGAACTGACAACAACTAGTTACAAAGGGTCACTAGAGCTACTCCTGTTCATGATTCCTCTGAATTTACTTTTGTTATTTATTTATTTATTTATTTATTATTTATTTACAACCTGACCTATATTTGCCGTAAATGCTTTAAAAATAAAACATTAGATTGTAACAACAAAATAGCAAGGTGGTAAAAGTTTAGAAAAGTACTTCACAAAAAATAAATAAATAACTTGATAACAGATTTCAATGTCTTCTGCCGATACATAAGGTTCTCAACCAATCCATTAACACAGGACGTTATAAGGTAAAGTAAGGCACACTTTATTGTTCCCACGGGGAAATTTGCATCCTTCAGTGCCGTTGGGGCAACCTGCCAGCAGCAGTGAGCTATTGCCACACACCAGGAGCTCATCTCCAGATCTTGAGCTAGTCAAGCTGGAGGATTTTACCTATAGTACATGTTTTGGGTTGACAGGGGAAACCAGTGTAACCGGAGGAAACTCACCCGAGCACGGAGAAACATACAAACCCCACACAGAAAGGCAGACGTGAGCTGATATAGGCTCTCACAACAGCACCAGCAACCTCACTGCAAGCATTGCTAAGTTATGTTTTATATTGTGTTTTATATTTGATTAAAAGTTAGCATTACCTTTGAAACACAATGAGCTAGCTAGCGTGCTGCTGTTCACAGAGCCTATTGTTAGTATTATTATTATTATATCATATACAGAATGTCTTAAGAACTTGGTTTCATTTTGATCGTTGTTGAAATGCAGTCAGGTGTGAGCGCCGCCTCTCAGCAGGTCCGCCATTTTTAGTGTGTTTATCCAGTCCAAAGATTGGGCCAAAAGCAACTGCATCTCGGTAACAACATTCAAATAATGGCTCCCTCCCGCAGGCCCCTGCACATTTATCACATTACAACAGGAAGACTTTTTTTCTTCTGCCGTAGAATGTGTTTAATAAAACATGATCAAAAGAACAAAGAAGGAAACAATCTGCAAATGTTGCAATTCACAGAAAGTGTTTCTCCCCAAGGCTGCTGCAGCACAACAATAAAAGCCTCAGCCGTGATTTATCCCACGTCACCACAGCATTGATCATGATTTAATGCATCAAACTTTAATGATTATTTCACCCATACCTCACCAGAAAGACAAACAACGAGAGGTAGAATTCAGGAGCTGCAAAGTTTGCAGGCAGAACATAGGAACACTGACATGCCTGGGTGAATGTAGTATATATTTTATTCATGCAACTATAAGTGGGTTGGATAAACATGTACAAGGAAAGTGCCTTCGAAGCTGATGAGGTAAAGATAGGATTTGGCAACGCTCATTTTGATATGACACTAGTAAACATAAAATGAAAAAAATTAAATAAAATACTGGCTCATACCACATTTATTTCTTTAGTTATTTCTACCCTAAATAACAGCATGTACCGTAATCAATATTTAAGATAGGGACTGCTTGTAATACGTGCCAGCTCAGCCTAGTCTTCAGGGTCTAGTTACAATGGCACAACTTGCATATTAAAAATAAACAACAGGCAGATTTTAAATTAAGCAGTATAACCACAGCAAAGATCGAAAAACAGGAGAAGAGCAAGAGATGTGACACAGAGAAACACAATCTACAATGGGAAGGCACAGGAGTCCACTGCGGCAAGGGAAAAACAAATATCATAAGAAGCTGGGGTTAAATGTACTAGTATATCCAACAGAAGGGAAGTGCAGAGGACAAAATGTACGTCATGTGTACACTGGAGACACTTACTGCATCTGAGGGTGACTAAGTGAGCAGCTCTTCTTAGGACACACTGGATGGATTGTCAGTATTTCTTGCTATATCTTCTGCAAGATTTCAGTTCATTCAGTTCTTTCGAGCTTTGCGCTATTTGTCAGTGTGCAACAATGAAAAACAATGTGAACTTATTATAAAAAGGATTATTATAACAACAGGGGCTTATTTTCTACTGTTTAAATGTGTTTTACGGATTTTAACGTGGAACTTAACGCATAATGAATTTGTGTATTTTTATTCTTTGCTAGTTTTGCGACTGTATATGGTGTTTTAAGTTTGAAGTGTGGATACTTGTTCGACCAATCACACTGCTCTTTATGCACCCAGACCCCGCCGCTCCTCCCCTTCATTTTAGTTTAGTCCCATAGGCCCTTCCCAGTTTAGCAGTTCTATTTGAAATGTGGTCGCGGGCAGAGTTTAGCCGTTTAGCCCCACTTTAAAGTTAGTTAGCAAATGATTGTAGGCAATGATTGGGCGATTTAAACAATAAGAAACTTTTATTAAGGTTACTGAAGAAAGCAAAGAATAATTAGGACTGATCAAATTAAATATAAAGTAAAGAGTAAAAGTTAAATTAACAAGTACTACTATACACTTAGCAAAACTTTCTTCACTTTGTTTTTTCAAGTTGTGTATTTGGAGCAGAATAACAATACATCTCCAATGTGTGAGTGCTTGACTGGGCCAAGGCTCTTGTGTCTGTGCAGTAATTTACCTGGCCGTGGCATGAGAAGTCACGATTGTTTATATTCAAGGAGACACCATCTTGAACACGCAGCCCTTTGATTGTTTACTCATCCTGCTTGGGACTCCACACCGGCTCAACCACAACACAGTGCACACCCGTATTCAGCACAGCGGCCATCAGCAGCCAGATTCTCACCTCTGAGACCCGCGCATACCTCCCATCCACTTGTACCAAAGTAAGACATTTCTAGCTTAACGTCAGACAACAAATGTTTTCAGAAGGAGAAAAAAAAGAACATTTTTGGTTATTTAACCCGCCCTAACCCCTTACATAAGCCATTACTAAGCCTCAGTCATTCTTAATAAATGATTTGTTCATTGTTTATAAATTATTTGTTCGAAAAATGGTCGGATCAACTAAACCACTTGTTGCCGGTTCTATCCCAGCTGCATCAGGGGAATACTGCTGTTGTGTCCTTGGGCAAGAGCGAATTAGTTATTCCTAATAATAATAACTAATAAGGAACTAATAAGGAATCACTGTAATTAATATTTTTGGCCTACATAATGCAGAGATGTCACCAGCAATATAGGAGACTATGGCCCCACATAGTCTAATTTTGGCCCCAGATGAACAATAATCAGTGCTTTTCTGATTAGCAAAAGAAATAAGTGACATATACAATCTACACATTGTACTAAATAAAATTATTATTATACTATAAGTCGCTCCGGAGTATAAGTCGCACCAGCCAAAAAATGCATAATGAAGAAGAAAAAAACATGTATAAGACGCACTTTTTGGGGGAAATTTATTTTATAAAATCAGAGACCAAGAACCAACATTTCATCTTTAAAGGCGAGTTATAGAAGTTATAGTAATAAAAACAACCCAATAGAGAAGAATCCATGTATCATTTGTTTGTTAAATTTTCAATATAGAACCAAAAATAAGAAAAGGAAAACTTTTTTCTTTATTATTTGTCTCTGAAAAACCAAAATGAAAAAATGGATAACGATTTGTTTTTTGAATTTTTGATTCATATATTTGGTCTACGGGCTCTCAGTGTGAAAAATTTAATCTTTTCAGTTACACTTGAATATAAGTCCAGGACCACCCAAACACTGAAAAAAGTGCAATAAAATAAGTACCGAAAAATACAGTACTTATTTTATTGCATTTCATTTTATTTTAGGCACCCAGCCCCAACTAAAACACACAATTCCTGCTTTCAGATCTGGTGATGGAGGTCTGTTTCTAGGTTGACTTGGCATTCTATCCTCTCAAATCAGTTTCGCCATTTTCTTCTAACCCCTGGTGCGACAATGTTTTTTTCCTTTTTCAGATCTCTCCCTTTGAACTCAACAGCTTTGTGGAAAATAGTGAGAAGATTATCACAACTTCCACCATCAGCAGTGTAACATCCCACGGCACACAACATGTCTTTCTAAACATGAGGAAATACTAAATTTTCCAAACAGTCCATTTGGTGTATGAGATTAATACCAAGTAAAATGTACTTTTGACATGACAGAACGTTGACATGGCTGAAGGATCACTACCAGATGAGGTTGAGTTCAAGTCGAGGTAAAATTGCGAAACTATTACAACAATTGCAATTAAACTGATGCAAATAAATGGTTAAATGCACGACAAACAGAGCCCGAGTTCGATCTCATTTAGGAGGAGATTATGAAATACAGCGGGTGGTTAAGTTGGAACAGCTTGAAAAACAATTTGTCTAGAGGCGTAGCTCGGTTTAAAAAAAATCAAGTACAACTGTTGCTTAAGTAGAACAAAAGCCCTTGAAATTAATACCTGGGGAAGAAAACGGAGGTAGGCTGCTAAAAGAATAACAAGTGCCACATAGTGTTTTCCGAAATCACTCTTTCACTAAACAAAATGGTGCAGTCCTATTGCAAAACCCTGAGAAACAGATTTTGAGGCCGCATTAAAACCAATCATGATTAAGTAAGTAGCCAATTTCTTCTGTGTATTTGAGCAAAAATTGTCTTGCCACGGTACAGATATGTTGTATAAAGGCCGCTATACACTAGAGGATTTTTCGGTCTTAAACTATTTTTAAACGTGCGACAAAATGCGCTCACCACAGACCACAGGATGTAGAGACTCGATCGCTAATCTGCAGCTTTACGCTCTGTGGACGTAAACAAACACATGCGAGGAACAACTTTCGCCTTTTTACTTTCAAAGAAGGCTTCAAACTAGATTCATAGCACGGTTTTCTGGACTAGATGTCATTATTTGCGGGGAACAATTTCTATGGATAATGTGGATGAAATGCTGCACTTTAAATTTACCTCTTTATGGGAGGTGAGTAATAAAGTCTTTATTTTCGCTATATCCCGAGTTTGTATCTTGCGTCTCGGTGTCCGTCACTCCTCTGCCCCTGACGCTCTGTTTTATCGGCCGTTACCGTCACGTTGCTGATGTTTGGTGGTTACGATCTGACAGTAATACACACACACGAGGAGCAGCGGCTTCAAAATCGCACACGAAGACAAAAAGTCGGGTCATGCCTCCCCGAACTTGGGGAGACGAAATCGCAGCCAAAATTGGGCAAATTCTCCTGTAGTGTGGGGTGGCTTTAAGCAGCTCTTGAGTCTAATTATAAAGTGTTTTATTGTTCGATAATTAAGAATCCACGGTTAGCATGTTAGTTGTTGTCTGCAAAACTCCAATCTGGTCTCTGAAAGTTGTGAAAAGCACCAACAAACCCATCAGTGAATAATCATAACGCCGAGAATGCATAAGGTAAGTGAGGAATAACTTTGAACCACTGCAAATCGTTTAAAAATGATCATGTTCTGTTTTGTTAAGTTTTTAAGATGGTAAAAATCCGGTACAGAGTCTTTAAATACAAGTATATGCGTGAAAAAGTTATAGAAGCATTTTTGTCACAATGCAACAAAATATCAAGGACAGAAACTGATGCTTTCCATACCCTCTAGCGCTGCAGATTTTTGTCCATGTATTTCTGAAATATAGATATAAATATAGATTCAGTTTAATCCTGTAATTCTAAAGACTGTCCTGTGGTGTGATATAAAAAAATCAGATTTAAAAAGACAATTACACAAAAACTAAAAGGAGCTCATCTGGCATTTATGCAGAGCTCTGGGGTTAAGGATTTAAGATGCAGGTCGAAATTCATAATTGTCATTTCTTTTCAAGCTTGATGTCCCGCTGAATTTCCTTAAAAAAATAAAATCTGCATTATAAAAAATATATATTTTTTAAGATAGAACAGTCACATTATTACTGAACTAGCACCATAGACATATTGTCAATTGTGAAGCTGACAATTAGATTTTTTTGCAAAGGAAAATTTGTAGTGAATGTCCAGTAGAGTGGTCACGCTGCAGGGCATATTAAAATGTCTAAAATTTAAAGAGTTACACAAAAAATGTTATGCTTGTGAAAACGCCTCATGTACAAACCGAATTCCAGTCGGTACAAAACCAGAATAATCAGATAACCAAATAGTTACGTCGCTTTTTGGTGTGTTCAGACATGCACAAAAGAAATCTGATCATAAAAACACCTGACGGCATGTTAATCAATTCACTCTTAGGATAACATTTTCTTTGGATGACAAACAATGGAATTAAAAATAACTTACTGAATCTCTAACGATCTTTCTTGCATTATTTTCCGTGTCAAACCCAGAAATAATCAGGTTACTCGCATCAGATGTAACTGGCTGTGGTTACATGCGCACAGATTAACAGATTTTTGGAGTTATAAAAATATTAGAATGACAAGTAAACAGCAAAATCATCTAATCTTGCTGATCACGGCCCCTCTGTGGCTTGTCATGTTATTTAAATCATCTTAAAAGGCCCGGAAATCACATAATAATCAGATTTGAGTGTGCGCGTGAACTCAGCCAGTGACAGAGTATCAAGCATTTCTCCTAAAAGTCCCTAGTGCGCTGGATTAGCTATGCACTCCATATTCTGCTGTCTGGGATCATGGGGGTGAGTTAATGAAGCTCCGTTGGGCCTTTTCCATGTAAAACCTCCGATCACAGCAGCAGACGTTGTCCTCTTTATAAAGACAAGTCCCATTGTTAATAAGCGTGTCATTACTCAATTAACCAGCCACATGGGCACGATGTGTAGATACAACTCACTGAAAAGGATCACTGAGTAAAAAGAATACGATTTATCCTAATGTACGTAAGGTTAATACTTCCTCCAAGCAAAGAAGATGATGTAATTTTCCGACATCCCTCTGAGAAATGGCATTTAATGGTAAAAAGGTCAAAGAGCTCAAGTTTGAATGTGAAAACGAGAATAAACAGTTAACATACAAAACCAGTTACAAGCGTAGCATGTGCTTTCACAAGTGTGTTTATTGCCTCGTATTACTCATCTTAAAGGTCAAATGGATCCAAGTCTTCAAGCAATGAGAGGCAAAAACAATAAATCATTATCACAGTAAATAAGATAATGTGACATGTGATAATTTGACATGTTATTTAAATGTGCTATATTATGCTGTAATAATGTTTCCTCATCACAATCATACCTGGAGTCGTATTTTTTGTTTCATTCACACACGTTTAACACACAAACGCTGCACTTAAGCAGAACAAATGATAAATATTTGGAGATTATAATATAAATAAGGCTGTGTAAGCTAAAGTACATATGGTAAGATGTTTTTTTTTTTTCATTATGGACTTTTGCCGTTTATATCTAAGTTAACTTCTTAAAGCAAAGTAAATATGTCAAAAAAGTCAATGCCTCAAGAAGTGTTTTTGCCTTTGGCAAGTATAAAGGGCCTAAATAATGTTATTTTTATATCCATGTTATAATGTTGTTTCCTCATCAACATCATCAAACATACCTGGAGTTTTGCTTCATTTACACGCACGTTTAACATCAAACTCTGCATATTTAGGCTGAGTTCTTCTCTCAAACAATACATGAAGGGCTCCTCTGTGTTTTTAAACTCCACACACCTTCACTAGAATCATTTGGATAATTTCAGCCCTGGAATTGCCCATCTCTACTGAACAAAAGGTAAAAAGTAGCTGTTCATCACAAGGTGGAACAGGGCATTTTGAGCTTTGCAGATGTAGACAGACTAATAATAAAGCGTTACTCAGACGTGTGAATGAAACAAAACACAACTAAACGTATGTGTTTGATGAAGTAACAGCATTATAACATGGCTTAAAGCTCACAAGAGTCAATTTAGTGCGATATGGGACCTTTAAAGCTACTATTCCTAAGTTTATTTGATTTTACCAG
This sequence comes from Odontamblyopus lacepedii, assembly GCA_034769755.1. NCBI lineage: Eukaryota > Metazoa > Chordata > Actinopteri > Gobiiformes > Gobiidae > Odontamblyopus > Odontamblyopus lacepedii. The sequence continues at coordinate 12,440,455 of CM068355.1, read as the reverse complement.
TAGATGGCAGCTGTGAATCCTGCCCCCTCCCCTCACATGGCCTTTGCTCGGGCTCATCTGTGCTCTCCGGTCTTCTGTCAGGGCAAAGTTGGCACTCCATGAGACAGTAATAACGCAGATAGCATCTAGTGATAATATATGAGAGCACGAGAGGGGTGGGTCGGGCAATCTAATTATAGATGGTAGCTTGAACGACTTGAACTTAGATATGTAGAGGAAATGTATATTGAATTTAGCTTTTGAGGTTTACTTTAGACGTTACAAAGTGATTCATTTTTTATATTACACATACAAAGTTCAGCAATCACACGCTAATGGCCGGAATTGAGACGCACATCTTAATAAATGTAGAACTAGATGTGCGGTAAAAATGCAAGCTGAGAACTTGATTAACCGCTAGACACTGTCGGACCCCACAGAGGACTATGCCTTAGTTTTTAAAGGAGCTACAAGAAATAATTTAGATGCACGGGGAACATTTATTTTAGAAGAGGCTAATTTTGATGAACATCGCTTTACCTGAAGGCACATAACAGCTAGCGGGGTGCAGGCTGGGGAGGCTAGAAGCGGCGGGTTTCAAAGCAAGCTAATATTGTGGGGGCTAAAGTTAAAGTGCGGTGTGATAGGCAGAATGGCTCTCATCTGAGAAGAGAAGATTAAAATCAGTGGGACATCACAGTGAGTTAATATGAGGCAGGAAAGAAAGGAGATCACAACCTCTCTCTCTTTCTCTCTCTAGGCTGTTTGCTCTATCTGTTTCTTTCTCTCTTTGTCTTTGTTCTTTCCCTATACCTCTCTTCCCCTTTTTACTTCTCTTTCTTTCCTCTCCTGGCTCTTCCTCTCGCTATCTACTCTCTTTCTTTCTTTCTTTTTCTTTCTTTCTTTCTTTCTCTGTCTCTTCCTCTCTTTTTCTTTCTTTCCATCCTAACATATCTTCCTCTTTCCTTCTCGCTTTTTTCTTTCTGTCTTTCTTTTTCATTCCCTCTCTTTCTTTTTCTCTCTCTTCCTTTTCTTCTCTTGATTGTTTGCTTCCTTTCATCCTCTAGCTTTTTCTCTTTCTCTGTCTTCCTCTCCTTTTCTTTCTTTCCATCCCAATATCCTCTCCCCTCTTTCTTTCTCGCTTTCTTTCTTTCATTCTCTCTCTATTGCTCTTCCTCTCATTCTTTATTTCTTTCTTTTCCTCTTTCTCTCCCTCTCTTCCTTTTTTCTTTCATTCCCTGTACATCTCTCTTCCTCTTTCTTCTTCACTTTTCCTCTCATTCTTTATTCCTCTCTTTCGTTCTCTCCCTCTCTTCCTTTTTCTTTCATTCCCTCTTTATCGCTCTTTCTCTCTTTCTTAATTTCTGTCTCTTTCTTGCTTGCTTCCTTTCACTCTCGCTCTTTCTTTCTCTCTCTGTTTTCCTCTCCTTTTCTTTCTTTCCAGCCCAAAGTCTCTTCCCCTCTTTCCTTCTCGCTCTTTTCCTTTCTCACTTTCTTTCTTTCTTTCTTTCCCTCTCTATCGCTCTTCCTCTCTTTCTTAATTTCTGTCTCTTTCTTGCTTGCTTCCTTTCACTCTCTAGCTCTTTCTTTCTCTCTCTGTCTTCTCTCCTTTTCTTTCTTTCCATCTCAAAGTCTCTTCCCCTCTCGCTCTTCTCCTTTCTCACTTTTTTTCTTTCCCTCTCTATCGCTCTTCCTCTCTTTCTTAATTTCTGTCTCTTTCTTGCTTGCTTCCTTTCACTCTCTAGCTCTTTCTTTCTCTCTCTGTCTTCCTCTCCTTTTCTTTCTTTCCATCCCAAAGTCTCTTCCCCTCTTTTTTTCTTACTCTTTTCCTTTCTCACTTTCTTTCTTTCTTTCTTTCCCTCTCTACTGTATCTTTCTTTATTTCTATCTTTCTCGCTTGCTTACTTCCTTTCCCTCTCTGGCCCTCTTGCTCTTTCTCGCTCTCTTTCTTTCTCTCCGTTTCTTCTTCGCTCTTTATCCCTCTCTCTCGGTGATGCACACAATATGGTGGTCGACAATAATAAACCAATTACTTGTCATTAATATTTAAGGCGGTAATTTCCATGTGTTTGTGATATATTAAAACTGCAGCGATGAGCAGGAAAAGGGCTGACCCTGAGATACTCACAGTGGGCCAGTCCAACAATGAGAAATTAACAACGGGGTGCTTTATTGAGACAAATGTGGCCCGTCTGCACAAGCAATTTATGCCTCTACATGAAAATATGGAAAATTGTAGCATTTAACGCTCTACCACAACAGACTAATATACCGCGCTTTGTTTGTTAACAGCTAATCTTTAATCCGGCGAACATAATTTACTTTTCAGAGTAGAGTTCTAGGGTCACAAGGACAATTCGTCGATTACCAAAAAGGGAAAAGCTACAACACACTTTCTGGTTGTGCGACAGAAGCTAAACAATGAGTAACCAAGCGCGAGAGTCGGTGTATTTTATTTAAAAGCCCGCCGCACATCCACACAGGAGCTGTCATGTCCAGAGAGATGCTTTCCGAGGCGGGCGGAGGACCAGATAAGAGCACAGAGCGGGCGTCGTGTCGGTGTAAGGTGAATCTCGCGGTGAAGAAAAGCAGCGATAAAGACGCAGAGGAAGGCGTGTGCCCCCTCAATAAACAGAACGGGTAATAAACTGGCGCGCGCTCAGGGGGAAACGCTGAGAACGCATCGCGGCTGACTCGCAACAGGCCCACGTGCGACATATCAGGGGCTTATCGGCGTAAACAGAATCCGCGCGGGCAGACTACGATGTCTTACGCGGGGCTTAAACTCATTACACAAAAGCTCCTCATTATTACAGGCTGGAGCGTCTGAAGGCACCACTCACAACACCCGTCTTGGGATCGAGCTCTTTTAAGCGTTCAGAGGTTCAATTACAAGACATATTGTTAGTTAATACAGTTTGGAGATTAGGGATATTTCATGTGCTCATTTAAGCCATTTGAGATGAGGAGTGTCGCCAGAAGTAACAGAAAAACCAAAGTGATGAACGTGTTTTGGTGTTTTTGTGCTTCTGCTGGTACTCAAGGTCCCGCAGTTCTGTCAGAGTAAGTTCTATCCTTTATCGAACAAACATTTATTTTGATTTTGCCCTTGTGGTGTTCTTTGTACGACCAGGTGGGGTCATGGTGTTTGCGTTTTCTCCCTCTGTCTGGGTGGGTTTCTTTTGCCCAAACATCAACAAGGCTAATCCTCCAGGTAAGTAATCATGACCAAGATCCAGGGTCATACTTTGGTGAATGTTCCCCTCTGCTCTTGACCGACTGCCCTGGGACACTGGCTAAACGATGGATAAAATGTAGAGGTTAAATAAAAATGGGTAAGGTAAGGTAACTTTATTTATATAGCGCTTTTCACAGACGCATGTCCCCAAAGACGCTTTACAGAGCTTTATTAACAGAGCATTCTTCATTCACTCCATACCCAGTGGTGGTGAGCTGCTGTTTAAATAAAATAAAATGATATAAAAGCAAATACAAAACAATAAAGACCTGTTCTAGCTTAGATTTGGTATAGTCTTGTTTATGGTCTTGTTTGTATCTGACAAGGAGCCAAATATGTTGTACTTAATGTGAAATGTTTAAGGATGACTACAGTAAAATGTACACAAAAACAACAAAACTATCATCAAGACCTTGCTTTTCATGGCCCATAAGCATTACTGACAGCTATTTGTGTGACTGAACCATTACCCTGCGTAGATGTATTTTACACCGAAAAACATAGCATATTAAGACACAAATGGAATACATGGAGCAGAGTCGAAAGTGCATTTCAGTTCTCTCCGAATGAGCCCTAAAACGACTTGCAGTTAAACATCTCAGTTGCACATAAGGTTGGACAAAGCTGTTGACGTAGATGGGCGCCCACACTGTTCCACTGTAGCAGCAGGCAGCCCCGCGATGTGACTGAGAGTATCATGTGAGGTGGCCAACCATGTGTGATGTGTTTGATCTGGTGTCCGGGTCAGTCCTGATGTTAACAGAGTTATTAGGGGACTTATTAGGGAGAGGCAGAGAGGCAGAGAAGCCCCCCGCTGATCCCACCATTACTGCTGTTGTGGCAGGGTCATTACCGCCCCGCTGCTAGGGCTTTGTAGCAGGGATTGAGAATCTGCTGGTGTGCACAGAGGGGGGAGCTGTGCAGGGGGGAGAGCAAGAAGGGAACAGGGGGTGTAGGTGAGGAAGCCAGGTGTCGATAAGAGGGAAGGCTCGAGGAGGATTTGATCAAAGCCCGAGTGAGAGAGAGAAATGAGCAGTCCGGGTATAGTTTGGTCAAAATTATACATTTCAGGGCTGGTATTTTAACCTTCCGTCCTCCAAACCCATTATATATTAATGTATACACCTACTGAGTGTGTTTTTTTTAATTAAAACAAAACAAAAAGATTAGATTGTATTACATCATTAGCCCTAATTACAAGTAGTTTTAATTTTACTGTGAGAAGAAACATCACAGTATAATGGCTGCTCATAATTAACAGCATGACAATAAACAACTGTGAAATCTGAATTTTTCTTTCATTACTTTCATTTAATATGCTCCCATTCATCTAGGATGTGACCAGATTTAGGAAATGCAGCTTTCCCGATAATAAATTAAAGCTGGCATAAACAGCCAAATAAAAAAGCATTTATTTTTAAGTTTTGCCTCTGAAATCGTCACAATTATAATTTCGTGTTTATTATACTGTGACCTCAGTAATCACAACCACTGGCTCTGCTCAAACAGTGAGAGATACAGAACTACATTCACACCATACGCACTGTACAAATACTCACTCTTATGTAACAGAAAACCCTCCGTCATGTCAATAACTATTTCATCTTTGCACTGTTTGTCCTTACCCACCTCTTGGATATAGTTAAGATATCGTTTATTATACACTCTAAAAAGTCATCCATGGCATTTGTTGCAATGACTTGAATTATTGTGTACTTGGAAGTAGAAAATTTGCATTGCTCGTTATAGGTTAATTTTATGTGCTGAAGTTGTGATTTTAATCTTTAGTTTCACTCAAAAATGTAGAATGTTGAACCAGATTAAAATACATTGTTGTTAAGAGGGACATTTTTTCATTAAGCCAACTACAGTGAAAATCTAGTTGCACTGACACAAAAAAGCACTTCCACAACTAAATTTTTGAACTCTGTGCCTGGCTCCACCCACGGGATACTCTGGGCAAGACCAAAAAAGAGCACATGGCTGCACTGTTCTTGACCTGTCTGTCTTCTGCACAAAGGTGGATAAAACTTGCTTCAGCCAAGTTTTTAAGGTATGTGTCCTTTATTTAAAACACCAACAATGTTTTAAACTAGACATAGGGGTAGAATGTCAATTAAATTTGTTTTAAGTTAGCCTTTTTCTTAAAAAAATACAGCATGTGTGCAACTGTTGGTTAGCACAATTCATTTGAGACTTTTTTCCTCAGTGTTTCTTGCTCATTAAAAACACATTTTCCCTCCCTTTGCTAAATACTTTTTTGTCATGACTTAGTTAGGAAACCAGTGCTTTTTTTTCCTCACAATCTACAATGATATTTTTTTCAAAATGGACTGGATCTGCAAAGTCTGCCAACTCAAAGCACCTTCCAGACAGGCTTTGATGAAACATTTTAGGCTGTATCATGGTCATGGTGGACAAATTTTGCTCTGTCCATATCAAAATTGTTACTGTACATTCAAGACATGGGGAAACCTTAAATCACATTTGTCGAGAAACCACTCTGAAGCAGCCCGTGAAAAGGCAAGTGCTAGTGCCCCTCAAACACTAGGTTTCATTTGTGAATGTTGTAACACTACAACCTCTACAGAAAGGGAACATTTTGAACACCTTACCAAACATTTAAAAACAATGAGATGGTTAACTGTGTATTTAAGAATTGCCATTTCAGAACTAATGTGTATGGGATGTTTTCTTCACAGAAGCAGAAAGCATACTCCTCACTCCCTGCAGGATTTTAAAGAAGACTTGCTTAAGAGGTATGTGAACATAACAGATATCGCCACAGATAGCAACAATGATATGGATGTTGAACAGGTTGATCCCAGTACTTTTACTGAAGAGGCTCATGTGAGAGGACCAGACACACAGCACTTACGTTACTTCAAAAGGAAAGCACATTTCAGGTTTCTAACAGATGCACTGATGATCTTGTTGAAGAGCTGCATTTCATATCTCAGTCAGCTGCAGCTGCTATTACAACTGACACAATAAAGTCATGTTTGAGGAAGCACAATAGTGATTTGGAAGAATCTGTCTCAGACATGGTGACAGAGCTTTGAGGCCAGTCCTTTAACTTCAACCCTGAGCAAACGTGGACCACTTTCCACAGCTTTGAAAAGAAAGGCTTATTTCAAGAAACACTTTTCAATGATTGAACCAGTGGAATTTGTACTTCAAATTCTACATTCAAAAGTACAAGAAACATTCAACATTTGGGTGATTTTGCATTGCACTACAAGGACACAGATTTTGGTGATGAGTTCTTTTCCCTTCTTTCTACAACTGATATTAAAGATAAGGACACCATCAAGGTTGTATATATCCAGGAACCAACTGTAACTCTGACTTTATCATCTGTAGACACCTCCTTTCAAGCACTAATGAATCTATTCCATTGACCCCTAATCTCCTTTTAGAAGATGCCTCATCTTCTGTGTCCTCTGGACACTTTGCCTGTTTCACCATCTTCCACATCTTCATCATCTTCTGAAAATCAGTGCACTAAAGCTTGGCCAGTTAACTTTTTCAATCCCACGCTTTCATCATCCACAGAAATAGTGCTTGCTTCAGGAAATGAAAACCATAGTTTGTCTGGGACTCTGCTGTCATTCCAAGGACCTGATGACAATCTTACCAGACATACTAGGTCAACTTGCTGAAAATATTTTTCAATATACAGCATATCCGTCAAGTGCTCATTTTAGTAAGGTTGCAGCAGCATTGGTTCTTAAACACCCCTGTCTTTATGAGCCAGGTTCCTTTAATGGATGCTATGGTTGGATCCAGCGACTCAAATACAAAATGGGAAACTTTCGATCAAAGTTAAGAGGCATTGGCTGCCCAGAGCTGACTGTTAATTCACTAATGAGGAAACGACCACATGAGCAAACTCCTGCAAAAAATGTAAAAAAGCCTAGGAAAGCTGAGGTGAATTATCTCCCACCACACCCTCAAGGGGAAACAAGTGGCAGTCTTGAGAAAGAGAGACAGGATCTTTTACTGGAAGTGACAAAGGACAGTCCTACAATTGCAGAAAAAATGGCCTCGACCTTTTCACTCCGCCGACAAGAAATCCTGTGCGATGAGCCTTCTGTGAAGGACTTAATGATACGGTGGCCTGCACTATTCAATCCATCACAGGTAATGCATTTTCAGTTTTTCACTCTTTCTTGATGCATTTTTCAAGTGTTGCAAAGTGCACCTTTCCTTTAATGTTTTTTTTTTTTTATCTTGTTTTTTGTGATATTTTTTTGTCTTGTGTTTTTTATAGATTAACGAAGAATTTAAAAGAATAACCACTGTAAGTCTGGAGTCCACATTTATGGCACAGCTGGATCTTTGTTCATTAAAGCTATTGGAATTGGGATCATGTCATTTTTTCAAAATGGACTGGATCTGCAAAGTCTGCCAACTCAAAGCACCTTCCAGACAGGCTTTGATGAAACATTTTAGGCTGTATCATGGTCATGGTGGACAAATTTTGCTCTGTCCATATCAAAATTGTTACTGTACATTCAAGACATGGGGAAACCTTAAATCACATTTGTCGAGAAACCACTCTGAAGCAGCCCGTGAAAAGGCAAGTGCTAGTGCCCCTCAAACACTAGGTTTCATTTGTGAATGTTGTAACACTACAACCTCTACAGAAAGGGAACATTTTGAACACCTTACCAAACATTTAAAAACAATGAGATGGTTAACTGTGTATTTAAGAATTGCCATTTCAGAACTAATGTGTATGGGATGTTTTCTTCTCACAGAAGCAGAAAGCATACTCCTCACTCCCTGCAGGATTTTAAAGAAGACTTGCTTAAGAGGTATGTGAACATAACAGATATCGCCACAGATAGCAACAATGATATGGATGTTGAACAGGTTGATCCCAGTACTTTTAGTGAAGAGGCTTATGAGAGGACCAGACATCATTGAAAAACACATAGCACTTACGTTACTTTAAAATGGAAAGCACATTTCAGGTTTCTAACAGATGCATTGATGATCTTGTTGAAGAGCTGCATTTCATATCTCAGTCAGCTGCAGCTACTATTACAACTGACACAATAAAGTCATGTTTGAGGAAGCACAATTGTGATTTGGAAGAATCTGTCTTATCAGACATGGTGACAGAGCTTTGTGAGGCCAATCCTTTAACTTCAACCCTGAGCAAAAGTGGACCACTTTCCACAGCTTTTAAAAGAAAGGCTTATTTCAAGAAACACTTTTCAATGATTAAACCAGTGGAATTTGTACTTCAAATTCTACATTCAAAAGTACAAGAAACATTCAACATTTGGGTGATTTTGCATTGCACTACAAGGACACAGATTTTGGTGATGAGTTCTTTTCCCTTCTTTCTACAACTGATATTAAAGATAAGGACACCATCAAGGTTGTATATATCCAGGAACCAACTGTAACTCTGACTTTATCATCTGTAGACACCTCCTTTTCAAGCACTAATGAATCTATTCCATTGACCCCTAATCTCCCTTTAGAAGATGCCTCATCTTCTGTGTCCTCTGACACTTTGCCTGTTTCACCATCTTCCACATCTTCATCATCTTCTGAAAATCAGCGCACTAAAGCTTGGCCAGTTAACTTTTCAATCCCACGCTTTCATCATCCACAGAAATAGTGCTTGCTTTAGGAAATGAAAACCATAGTTTGTCTGGGACTCTGCTGCCGCCCAAGGACCTGATGACAATCTTACCAGACATACTAGGTCAACTTGCTGAAAATATTTTTCAATATACAGCATATCCGTCAAGTGCTCATTTTAGTCAGGTTGCAGCAGCATTGGTTCTTAAACACCCCTGTCTTTATGAGCCAGGTTCCTTTAATGGATGCTATGGTTGGATCCAGCGACTCAAATACAAAATGGGAAACTTTCGATCAAAGTTAAGAGGCATTGGCTGCCCAGAGCTGACTGTTAATTCACTAATGAGGAAACGACCACATGAGCAAACTCCTGCAAAAAATGTAAAAAAGCCTAGGAAAGCTGAGGTGAATTATCTCCCACCACACCCTCAAGGGGAAACAAGTGGCAGTCTTGAGAAAGAGAGACAGGATCTTTTACTGGAAGTGAGAAAGGACAGTCCTACAATTGCAGAAAAAATGGCCCTGACCTTTTCACTCCGCCGACAAGAAATCCTGTGCGATGAGCCTTCTGTGAAGGACTTAATGATACGGTGGCCTGCACTATTCAATCCATCACAGGTAATGCATTTTCAGTTTTTCACTCTTTCTTGATGCATTTTTCAAGTGTTGCAAAGTGCACCTTTCCTTTAATGTTTTTTTTTTATCTTGTTTTTTGTGATATTTTTTTGTCTTGTGTTTTTTATAGATTAACGAAGAATTTAAAAGAATAACCACTGTAAGTCTGGAGTCCACATTTATGGCACAGCTGGATCTTTGTTCATTAAAGCTATTGGAATTGGGATCATGTCATTTTTTCAAAATGGACTGGATCTGCAAAGTCTGCCAACTCAAAGCACCTTCCAGACAGGCTTTGATGAAACATTTTAGGCTGTATCATGGTCATGGTGGACAAATTTTGCTCTGTCCATATCAAAATTGTTACTGTACATTCAAGACATGGGGAAACCTTAAATCACATTTGTCGAGAAACCACTCTGAAGCAGCCCGTGAAAAGGCAAGTGCTAGTGCCCCTCAAACACTAGGTTTCATTTGTGAATGTTGTAACACTACAACCTCTACAGAAAGGGAACATTTTGAACACCTTACCAAACATTTAAAAAACAATGAGATGGTTAACTGTGTATTTAAGAATTGCCATTTCAGAACTAATGTGTATGGGATGTTTTCTCACAGAAGCAGAAAGCATACTCCTCACTCCCTGCAGGATTTTAAAGAAGACTTGCTTAAGAGGTATGTGAACATAACAGATATCGCCACAGATAGCAACAATGATATGGATGTTGAACAGGTTGATCCCAGTACTTTTAGTGAAGAGGCTTATGTGAGAGGACCAGACATCATTGAAAAACACATAGCACTTACGTTACTTAAAATGGAAAGCACATTTCAGGTTTCTAACAGATGCATTGATGATCTTGTTGAAGAGCTGCATTTCATATCTCAGTCAGCTGCAGCTACTATTACAACTGACACAATAAAGTCATGTTTGAGGAAGCACAATTGTGATTTGGAAGAATCTGTCTTATCAGACATGGTGACAGAGCTTTGTGAGGCCAACTTTAACTTCAACCCTGGAGCAAAGTGGACCACTTTCCACAGCTTTTAAAAGAAAGGCTTATTTCAAGAAACACTTTTCAATGATTAAACCAGTGGAATTTGTACTTCAAATTCTACATTCAAAAGTACAAGAAACATTCAACATTTGGGTGATTTTGCATTGCACTACAAGGACACAGATTTTGGTGATGAGTTCTTTTCCCTTCTTTCTACAACTGATATTAAAGATAAGGACACCATCAAGGTTGTATATATCCAGGAACCAACTGTAACTCTGACTTTATCATCTGTAGACACCTCCTTTTCAAGCACTAATGAATCTATTCCATTGACCCCTAATCTCCCTTTAGAAGATGCCTCATCTTCTGTGTCCTCTGACACTTTGCCTGTTTCACCATCTTCCACATCTTCATCATCTTCTGAAAATCAGCGCACTAAAGCTTGGCCAGTTAACTTTTCAATCCCACGTTTCTCATCATCCACAGAAATAGTGCTTGCTTCAGGAAATGAAAACCATAGTTTGTCTGGGACTCTGCTGCCATCCAAGGACCTGATGACAATCTTACCAGACATACTAGGTCAACTTGCTGAAAATATTTTTCAATATACAGCATATCCGTCAAGTGCTCATTTTAGTCAGGTTGCAGCAGCATTGGTTCTTAAACACCCCTGTCTTTATGAGCCAGGTTCCTTTAATGGATGCTATGGTTGGATCCAGCGACTCAAATACAAAATGGGAAACTTTCGATCAAAGTTAAGAGGCATTGGCTGCCCAGAGCTGACTGTTAATTCACTAATGAGGAAACGACCACATGAGCAAACTCCTGCAAAAAATGTAAAAAAGCCTAGGAAAGCTGAGGTGAATTATCTCCCACCACACCCTCAAGGGGAAACAAGTGGCAGTCTTGAGAAAGAGAGACAGATCTTTTACTGGAAGTGAGAAAGGACAGTCCTACAATTGCAGAAAAATGGCCCTGACCTTTTCACTCCGCCGACAAGAAATCCCAGCGATGAGCCTTCTGTGAAGGACTTAATGATACGGTGGCCTTTGCACTATTCAGTCCATCACAGGTAATGCATTTTCAGTTTTTCACTCTTTCTTGATGCATTTTTCAAGTGTTGCAAAGTGCACCTTTCCTTTAATGTTTTTTTTTTTTAATCTTGTTTTTTGTGATATTTTTTTGTCATGTGTTTTTTATAGATTAACGAAGAATTTAAAAGAATAACCACTGTAAGTCTGGAGTCCACATTTATGGCACAGCTGGATCTTTGTTCATCAAAGCTATTGGAATTGGGATCATGTCATTTTTTCAAAATGGACTGGATCTGCAAAGTCTGCCAACTCAAAGCACCTTCCAGACAGGCTTTGATGAAACATTTTAGGCTGTATCATGGTCATGGTGGACAAATTTTGCTCTGTCCATATCAAAATTGTTACTGTACATTCAAGACATGGGGAAACCTTAAATCACATTTGTCGAGAACCCGCTCTGAAGCAGCCCGTGAAGAGGCAAGTGCCCCTCAAACACTAGGTTTCATTTGTAAATGTTGTAACACTACAACCTCTACAGAAAGGAACATTTTGAACACCTTACCAAACATTTAAAAACAATGAGATGGTTAACTGTGTATTTAAGAATTGCCATTTCAGAACTAATGTGTATGGGATGTTTTCTCACAGAAGCAGAAAGCATACTCCTCACTCCCTGCAGGATTTTAAAGAAGACTTGCTTAAGAGGTATGTGAACATAACAGATATCGCCACAGATAGCAACAATGATATGGATGTTGAACAGGTTGATCCCAGTACTTTTACTGAAGAGGCTTATGTGAGAGGACCAGACATCATTGAAAAACACATAGCACTTACGTTACTTAAAATGGAAAGCACATTTCAGGTTTCTAACAGATGCATTGATGATCTTGTTGAAGAGCTGCATTTCATATCTCAGTCAGCTGCAGCTACTATTACAACTGACACAATAAAGTCATGTTTGAGGAAGCACAATTGTGATTTGGAAGAATCTGTCTTATCAGACATGGTGACAGAGCTTTGTGAGGCCAATCCTTTAACTTCAACCCTGAGCAAAAGTGGACCACTTTCCACAGCTTTTAAAAGAGAGGCTTATTTCAAGAAACACTTTTCAATGATTAAACCAGTGGAATTTGTACTTGATCAGGAAAATAGCAGAGTTTTTCAGTATGTTCCCATTTTGAAATCACTCCTCCAAGTATTTGAACAAAAGAACATACTTGAAATGGTTTTGTCTAACAAACAATCTAACAATGACATGGTATACAAATCCTTTTCTGATGGTCTTCACTATAAAACAAATACACTGTTTTGTGAAAACAATCCTACAGTTTCCATTATTCTTTACTGTGATGACTTTGAGATATGCAATCCACTGGGCACCTCAAGGAAGAAGCACAAAATTACTGCTGTGTATTGGGTATTAGCTGATGTTCCTGCCCTACTCAGATCTTCCTTGACATCCATTTACCTGGCTGTTCTCCGCAGGTCACATGATGTGAAAACATTTGGATACAGCACCATACTACAGCCCCTGTTGAAGGATCTAGTCACTTTGGAGAAGGAAGGACTGTATATCGCCTCACTTGGAAAAAAGGTAAAAGGAACAGTGTTTAGTGTTGTGGCTGATAATCTTGGTGCCCATTCTATGGGGGATTTGTGGAAAGTTTCACTGGTTCTTATGTATGCCGCTTTGTTTGGCGCAACAGATAGAGTTTCAGACACATGAGGTAAGAACAGGAACATTTTGTCTAAGAACTAAGGAACAACATGAAGAGCATGTTCGGACTGTGCAGAACAATACTGCTTTAAATCACATTTGTGGAGTAAAAACGCCATGTGTACTTTCACAGAGTCTTGAGCATTTCCATGTTACATCAGGTTACCCACCAGATGTAATGCATGATTTATTTGAGGGTGTAGTTCCCAGAGAACTTGCTATGTGTTTTCAAGTGTTCATTCAGAACAAGTATTTCACTATTGATGAACTTAATAACAACATCAAAGCCTTCCCATACAAGGGAACAGATAAGACTAATGCGCCACAACAAGTTCCCTTGAATTTTGCTGCTAAAAAAAGTGTTGAGGGTAACGCACATGAAAACTGGTCATTATTAAGATTTCTGCCATTCATAATTGGAACCAAAATTCCAGAAGGTGAGGCAGCATGGGAAGTGCTTTTACTGCTTAAGGACATAGCAGAACTTGTTGTTGGCCATGTCCACACAGAGGAAACAATATGTTACCTTGATAGTAAAATATCTGAACACAGACACAAGTTCCTTCAAGTGTTTCCAACTGAAAAACTAATACCCAAACAGCATTACCTTGAGCACTATGCTTATCTAATCAGAGTCTATGGTCCACTTGTACATCAATGGACAATGCGGTTTGAGGCGAAGCACAGCTTTTTTAAGCGTGTAGCGAGACACACCCACTGCTTTCGGAACATTTTGCTGTCACTTGCAACAAAACATCAACTGATGATGGCCTATCACAACCAACAAGATAGTGGTTATGTTAACCCCACATTACAAGCATCACAGTTGTCACCAGTTGATATATCTGTGTTAAGGCAAGACATTCAGGATGCATTGCATGTGAAATTCCCAAACGAGACTCAGGTACACATAACCAAAAGTGTACATTTCTATGGCACAAAATATGCAATTGGAATGATACTGGCACATGGCTCAACAGGGGGTCTCCCAGATTTTGTTGAGGTTTTGCAAATAACTGTTGTGAAAGGGTCGCTTACATTTATTGTAGAGTGCCTTACTGCATGGTCAGTTGAGCATTTGAGAAGCTTCATCCTTGAGAAAACTCACAAACTAAAAGCTATTGAGCCTGCAGATTTAGCTGATGTGTGCCCCTTACAGCCTTACCTGTTGGGTGGGAAAAAAATAGTGACCCTGAAGCGTTTTATTACAGTTGAATAAGTTAGATAGTGTACTGTTTCTAAAAAAATGTTTTGTATGTTCAACAGAATGATGACAGAATCAACTATTCTTCGAGTTTTGATTAGTGACCATGTAATCCGCAAATTAGTCCTGCCAAGTGGAATTCCATCAACAGTTGAAGAACTTCATTCAAAAGTACAAGAAACATTCAACATTTGGGTGATTTTGCATTGCACTACAAGGACACAGATTTTGGTGATGAGTTCTTTTCCCTTCTTTCTACAACTGATATTAAAGATAAGGACACCATCAAGGTTGTATATATCCAGGAACCAACTGTAACTCTGACTTTATCATCTGTAGACACCTCCTTTCAAGCACTAATGAATCTATTCCATTGACCCCTAATCTCCCTTTAGAAGATGCCTCATCTTCTGTGTCCTCTGACACTTTGCCTGTTTCACCATCTTCCACATCTTCATCATCTTCTGAAAATCAGCGCACTAAAGCTTGGCCAGTTAACTTTTCAATCCCACGTTTCTCATCATCCACAGAAATAGTGCTTGTTTAGGAAATGAAAACCATAGTTTGTCTGGGACTCTGCTGTCCAAGGACCTGATGACAATCTTACCAGACATACTAGGTCAACTTGCTGAAAATATTTTTCAATATACAGCATATCCGGCCAAGTGCTCATTTTAGTAAGGTTGCAGCAGCATTGGTTCTTAAACACCCCTGTCTTTATGAGCCAGGTTCCTTTAATGGATGCTATGGTTGGATCCAGCGACTCAAATACAAAATGAGAAACTTTCGATCAAAGTTAAGAGGCATTGGCTGCCCAGAGCTGACTGTTAATTCACTAATGAGGAAACGACCACATGAGCAAACTCCTGCAAAAAATGTAAAAAAGCCTAGGAAAGCTGAGGTGAATTATCTCCCACCACACCCTCAAGGGGAAACAAGTGGCAGTCTTGAGAAAGAGAGACAGGATCTTTTACTGGAAGTGACAAAGGACAGTCCTACAATTGCAGAAAAAATGGCCCTGACCTTTTCACTCCGCCGACAAGAAATCCTGTGCGATGAGCCTTCTGTGAAGGACTTAATGATACGGTGGCCTGCACTATTCAATCCATCACAGGTAATGCATTTTCAGTTTTTCACTCTTTCTTGATGCATTTTTCAAGTGTTGCAAAGTGCACCTTTCCTTTAATGTTTTTTTTTTAATCTTGTTTTTTGTGATATTTTTTTGTCTTGTGTTTTTTATAGATTAACGAAGAATTTAAAAGAATAACCACTGTAAGTCTGGAGTCCACATTTATGGCACAGCTGGATCTTTGTTCATCAAAGCTATTGGAATTGGGATCATGTCGGGGAGGAGCAACTGGAGTGAAAATAAGGAAAATTAAAGACTCTCTTTTTCAGGTATGTATTTAAAATGGAATATACTTTTGTTAAAAAAATTATATTTTATCTAATTATGACTTGCTTTCTTTTTCAGTGCAATACCATTGATGCTTGTCGAGAGGCAGCTATTCGTTCTCTCATTGTTTATTTGGGTGAGAAAGAAAATGACCTCTTCAAGCAATTTCGTGTGTGTGTGTGTGTGTGTGATTGATTGATTGATTGATACTTCTTTTTTTCCCTAATAGAATACTGAGGACCTTGAAGAGGATCTCTCCAGCATGACCATGAACATTGCTTGCATTGGCGATCTAGAACCTTCATCATCATTGAGGGAACTCAAGTAATTGAAGAGAAGAACCTACCAAGGTGCTGTGCATTACTCATGGGTCTCATATATGCTCTCAATCTCAGCTATAAAAAACAGCTGAAGTACACTTTTGAGGTTTTCCAGAAACTTTTTCTGAACCTTGACACCCTAAAAACTAGTGCAAAGATTCTTGCTCTCAAAAATAGCATTTTATAAAACGCTCTGTTTTGTAATAAGTTAACTTAGCGACAACCAATTGAATATTGAAATCACTGTCAGTTGACAGTTGAGTTGGTATTTGGTAAATAAATACTTGTTAACTTGTCAGTACATAGGCTCTACAATATGTTATGTGGTGAAAAAGATTAATTGAGCAGAAATTAATGAAAGATTAGAAGGGCAATGTGTAAAAAATAGTTCAGAATGACTTCACTTCACATGACTTTGGTGTTCTAATGTGATTTATTTAAAATACATAATCTATAGATTGATGGATAAGCAAAGCCACTGAGTTGCAGTCCAAGTTATTCCAATTGTTTGTTTATTGTTCAAATGAAAGCTTGTAAAAAGTGTTAGAAAAATATTTGGGCACTGCAACAATTGTTCATATTGTTAAGTAATGGTTTTAATGTTAAATTATACTAGCATGTCATGGAACCTTCTTTTTCCTGAAGTCTTGAATATGTTATATGCTTTTTACTTGAAAAAGGGGACATTTTTTACAAGGTCCTTGTTAACAGATTTTAGCAACTTTACCAATAATGCAGTGGTTTTATACATTTTGTTTTATAAATGCCAGGCAATGTTCAAATTGTATTGTCTAAAAAGTGTTATGTACAGACTGAAGTACACAATAAAAACAGTTTGTCAAATTATATGTCTTTTCTTTGTAAAATGCAACTAAAAATGTTAGAACACCAGATAAAATTATGTTAAACTAACTCAAATATATTGTATATATAACAAAAAAAATCAAGTTGTTAACATTTTAAAATGGGTTAAACTTGTGGTACAATATTAATGGAAGCAACTCAAAAAAGTAAGCAATTAACTCAAAAATGTATATCAGTGCACATATTTATTGAGTATGTCTTCATTTAATAAAAAGGTTTTACTACTGAGAAAATTAAGTTGCCTAAAATTAAAATAAGCAGTTGGCTGAGGACAATTTCACTTGAGTTGATACAATGTAAAAAGACCAATGGAGAGGGTTGCCTCAATTTTTCTCGTTGGGTTAAGTCATTACTTTTTAGAGTGTATGTCTATACTTTTATTTTTACTTGTGCGTAAATTTCTATAATTATTCCTTATTTGACACCAGTCCCTTGCTATTTTTGCTACTTATTTTGAATGCATTATTGTCATTTATATTTTTGCTTTTGTTATTATATTATGATGTGGTTGCAGATTAAATTAAACTGAACGATACTAAAACTTAAGCACATATACGTAGACAGAACACAGCAGATTCAACTCAAAATGGACTTATACTGTACGTTTTATTATATTTAGAAAATGGGTCCTAAAACTCGGCTAAAATTGAATACAATTCTCGTGCAATAATTTAATGTAGCAGAAACGTATAAGTCATTGTGTAGTTTAAGCGGCTCTGCGGATTTTCATAAACCTAATATTTTCCCCATCTGAACAAAAGAATATATCAGATATCATTTACAAAACAGCATGCCATTTCTCTTTGCCCAGATTTATTTTGATCTTGACAGGTGGGCTTGTGTAGATAGTATATTATGATAGTATTCTCACCCAGGTAATGTTGTTCAATGGCGTCAGAGCCACAGGGCAGAAATATAAAACTCATGAGGCAAAACATAGGAGTAAAAATATGACTTGACAATGTATAATGGTTAAAGGTCCTGTATTATTCAACGTGGATTATTGTGAGCTTTAAGCCACACTATAATGTTACCTCAAAACATACGTGGAGTTGTGTTTTGTTTCATTCTGTTTGAATAATCCTGATTTATTAGTCTGTCTGCATCTCTGTACTCTGCTCCACCTTTTTATGTCATGTAGTGAAGATCTAAGGGTAATTTTAATACATTTCTCCTCGCCTGGATTTTTTTCTTAATTTTGCTTTTAAAACTGCCCCTTTTACCCTATAATGAAGTGTTATACGTCTTTTTGTTCAGTACAGCCTGTTATTTCACAATCTGCTGCTGTAGTTGTGTCATGTGGCTGTAATAAAAGATATAGGACCAGAAATAAAGATGAAAAAAAGGAGAAAAAAATCACACTCTTTTATACAAAACACACACCAAACATGTATAAACAACTTTTTGGACATAAAAATGCTTCATTTAAGGCCTTAGCTACAAAAATGCAAAATATCAAGTCTGTAAGTAAACTAAAAATATCCTTATTGCCCTAAAAACAAAAAAAAGTGCAATCGCCCCCATTACTTTTCTGGTGCCAGTCATGGAAACAGCTCCTGTAAAGTCCAGGGCCAGAGCCACAGCACTTCTGCATTTCCATGGTGTTTATTACATTTGTATTTGTTCATTTTGAGTGAAATAAACCTTTCAAATAACAATAGCGAGGGATGCACAATTACACACACCAAGATGCATAATTTGCCATTTAACTGAGAATTAACTCCACTTAGAGCAGCTTTTTCAGTTGCTATAAACATACACACTCGAGTTTTGGCCAATCAAAATGGATTGAAGCGCATGTGTTTGGCTGAAAACAAAGTTCCTATTGGACACTCGTTTGGCACATGTCATCACACAGCACGAGTGTGCAATAGGATAAAGCCACAGAAATGTACGGAGACCGCTATGTCTCTGCTTTCAGAGGGGAAAAAAGTTTCTATCTTTTACGGTTAGAAAGTTCTGTGCGGTTATATAAAACATGTTCCTCAGAATCATATACGATGCCGTAGGTCTTTGAGTGTTAATAGCCACCTTTTACCTTTAGTTTAGTAGAGATTGGTGATTTTAGAGCTAAAATGATCCAAATGATTCTACTGAGGGTGTGTGGAGTACTTCCTCTATAACCAGATAACCACACAAGGTGGACGAGAGTGTTTTAAATTTAGGAGAAGAACTCAGCTTAAATATGCAGAGTTTGTGTGTATGTTTGTGATAAAGAAACATTATAACACATATAGTGTAATATGAGCCCTTTAAAGAATAGAAAGAAACGGTGAAAATGTGTTGTTTCTTTTGCGATTTCCTGTAGTTACTATCTTTGGATACCAGACTCTAGTTAGCCGCTAATTGTATTGCATAACAGGAATGACAACTAGTTTGACCTTTCAACTGACAAGAAGAATTTCCAAAGTATCCGGGGTTGGTAAAAGTGCGTCCCCTCAGGCCTATTTCTCCACAAGCACTTGGCTAATCAAGTCCATTATCTGCCTGGGCATCATTAACACTGAGGCATGCTGGGATATGCAGTCCCAGTGACCCTGCTCCGAGCGGCTGGCTGCACTTTGATTTATCCTTCAGGTCGCACATACATCTTCATTACGGACATCTCCCCCTGTACAATATGTAAAGTAATAAGTCGGAAAACCGCAGAGTCTACTGTATGCTAATTTATGATGGTTGCTGTACGGTATTAAAAGTATTTTCATAAAGCCTGCACAGACATGAAATATTGTGTCTCCAAGTTCCTTAAGTAATTTATAGGTTTTTATTGGAGGATTAAAATTTAAAGTTTAACTTGTGTGAAACTGCTTGATTACCCAACTGTGTGTTAACGTTATAATGTTTACTGTACTGTTTTAATGGCGGAATAAAAAGATATTTTAAAGATCCTTTATTACACAAAATTTACTCTTGTGAAGTTTAGGGGGCTTGTTAGAATGTCGTTAACTTGCGAAAAAAATATATTGAGTTGCGTTTTTTTCACTTGGCATCACTGGACCAAGTATGGAGTGAATGAATAAAAAGTCCAGTGTCATAATGTGTATATATGTGTTCTTTTTGTTGTTCTTCCTCTGTTTTCCTTTTTTCTCTGTAGTAGTTAGTTATAGTTATTATAGTTAGTATAGAGAGTTATGAAAGATAGTGTATCGCGGTAGTAATCTCATAGTTTCCTGTTTCAGTTAGTAGTAAATAAAGATAGTTATGTCACACTTATTTCGTTTAGTTTTATGTGGGATTGTCACAGATCTCTAGACTCATCTGTTTATCTTCGCTTTGTGGGAGGGTGGAGGGGAAATGTGGGAAATGTGAGATTGTTCTTTTTTTAATCACTGTAAAGCATTTTGTGAAGCCTTTGTGTTGCATGTTTTGTATGAAAAGCGCTCTATAAATAAAGTTTGATTGATTGATAGTGCTTTGAGAGGCTTTGTCACTATGTAAAGTGCAATTCATTATTATTATTATTGTAAAGTTAAAATAACTATAATGAAAAACAACAATTTCACTATTTCAAATGCTCCATTCAAAATGAAAATAGTGCATAACTATAATTTAAGTACATTTTTACCTTTCACAAAGATTATAATTTTAGTTTGACAGTTTCGTTTTTCCACCCCTCAGGGATATAAGAGACTAGAGTAGAGAAGTGGTCAGACTTTGATAATAAAAGCAAAGAAGGTCAGCGGAAATAAATGTTGTGTAGCTTGTGAAGTAATAAGCAAAACTTTGAGCTTTCAGTTGTTGTTGTTGTTTATTTTTGCTCGTTTTTCTTTTAAATAAAACCAAAGAGGGTCAGCTGAAGTAAATATTGTGTAGCTTGTGAAGTAATGAACAAAACTTTGAGCTTTCAGTTGTTGTTTTTCAACTTAAATCTTGTTTTTATTGTGTTGTTTGTGCTGAGAAGCCGAGAAATCACCATTACAAAGTGGCATGTGCCCTTTTGTCCATCAGCAATTGATGTGGGGTAGCGGAGGAAGCATTTTGGAAGAAAGGGGGTGTGAAGTTTGCCAACATCAATCTCGTTTCAAATTGAACCACAAAGTTCCAGCTGAATGAATTGCCTCTCAAATGCAGCGGGCCATGGCTACACGCATTCAATCCCGAAGTGAATCTGATTTGATCCCGAGAGCCGTATACAAAAGGCACAACCCGCTGATTGATAAAGCCAAGTAAGGGGAGACGAGGGTAAATAGGAAAAAATGCACAGAGTCAATGGTGGGAGAAAGATAGAGACGGGGGATACAGGCGGGAATGGCGAAAGGATCAGGCAAGAAATCATATAAGCCACACAGATGGGTGGAGCACTTGTTTAAAGTCGTATAGAAAAGTTTGAAAGGCGTTAAGAAGCGGGGTCGCCAGATTGGTGGTGTGGAGCAAGGTGTGTATACTAAGGCTTATCTCTGAATGTGGCTATATATTTATGATTTCAGACTGTAAAAGATATACTGGGACATTAAAGATGACACGTGATCAAATATGCTTTGAACTTTTTTTTAATTACCATTATTTATTACAACATCCCGAAGTAACATTAACAAAAATGACTTAATTTAGCTTCTAAAATTCTAAGCACCTGAATAATAACAATCGTTGCTTCACCAAATGTTCACATCCCTAAATGCCGCTACACACTACAGGATTTTTCGGTGTTAAATGATTTTTAAACGTGCGACAAAATGCGCAAACACCACAGACATGAGGAGAAACTTCTGAGGCTTAAAATCTCTGATCGCAAAGACTTCAGCGGGATCTGTCTGCGTAAAACAGGCTGCAAAGGTGTGAGCGCGATCACGTCAGCTGTTTCCTGTCTACAGTAAAACTACTCACATTGAAACTCTTAAGTGTTCAAAAGATCAGAGCTCTGCACTTCTAGTTTAGACACAAGTCAAAACTGTGTGATTATTATTTGTGAAATGTGGTGCAGTACTTCAGATACAGTATTTTTAAAGCATGATAGATTGGAAATTAAGTCCACAGGAAGTAGAGTCTCGATCGCTGACCTGCAGTTTTACGCTCTGTTGATGAAAACAAAACACGCGAAGAAAAACTTTTGCCTTTTTACTTTCAAAGAACGCTTCAAAATGGATTAATGGAGCAGTTTTATGAACTGAATGTCATTATTTACGGAGGACAATTTCTATGGATAATGTGGATCAGAAGTCTTTATTTTCGTTATATCTCGAGTTTGTATGTTGCGTCTCTGTGTCCCTCACTCCTCTGCCCCGATGCTCTGTTTTTTGGCTGTTACCGTCGCGTTGCTGATGTTTGGTGGTTACGATTTGACACTGACTTCACACACGAGGAGCAGCGGCTTCAAAAACACACATGGAGACAAAACGTCAGGTCACACCTCCCCAAACTCAGGAAGAAGAAATCGCAGCCAAAAGCGGGCAAATTCTCCCGTAGTGTGTTGCGGCCTTAACTGTATAGAGGCACTTAGCAGTACTTGATTGTAATCTACTGGTGATCATTAAGTACACTTGGATTTAGAAGTAAGTGGAAACAAACTCAACAATTTGTTTAAAAATGCAGAAATTGCAGAGCTGTCAAGCTCCAGTTTTACTTTGATATGGAATAAAAGGGTAACATGAATCAGCTAATGCGATCCTTATATACTGTCTACATTTGCAGAATTGTTTTCATTCTCCTTCCATTCACCGACTGCTTTCAAGAGTACTTTTGAGTCCATTACCTCAAAGAAGTCGGTATAAGTTAAAGTCCAGACTATTTAGATTGTCCCATTATGTCTGAGGTCATCTTTTATGGCATTATTATTCTAAATTTTCAACAGAATTTTCCAATGACTCTGCGAACACACAAGCCTTTCAGATTTACGAACAAAGTACCGATTTATTAAGGGTTCAATCAGGGCTAAGAGCAATCACATAATAAAAAATAACAAAGTAAAGACACTTCTACAAGATTCAAGATGAGAAAAAAATACCTCTTGATAATCATTTCCTTTCTTTATAAAACTCATTACATAGTGAGACTCATAAAAGCAGCAGGGGAGAAGACAGACTCACATGTGCTGTTGTTTTAAAGGCCTCTTCTGAGCGCAAGCGTCACAAAATCGAAGACAGTTAAAGTGATTTTTCCCCCTTTATCTACAGCTAAAGTGCTGCTTTTCAACAATGCAAGAACAAGCGAGAATCCCAAAGTAAGTTATAAGTTGTTTTGCACCATTTTACTGGGGTTGCTCAGTGGGGAAGGCATTTACACCTGCTTGCCTCATCCTTCGCAATAGTCCGAGCACCCCACTAGAGAGCGCTACACTCAATATACATGTCTTCACGTATAACAAAAATGGAGGAGCTAAAAGTGAAATTTGGCCAAAAAACCACAATACTTATAAATCCAACAGTCTGGGTAAATTGCATTGGTTTGATAACTGTAAAACTGCAAAAAAGAATAAGTTTGGAGCCTAAAGTTATAATCCTATTGGTAATGCACCTAAGTTCATTGAAAATAACTAAATTACTACCTAAAATGTATAGCTTCAACAGATGGTAACAGCTAAAAGGGCTGTTCGGCTACTTCAGTAACTCGCACAATGACTGATCTGATCCAATACATTCATTATTTTATTCAAAATATGAAACATACACATTTGCTCTCCATGGGAAAGTCGCACATTTACAACACATCCATCTAACAGTAACATATGTTGTGTGTTTTTCACTAATTGTTGCACACTGACATTGTTGTGGAAGAATTTAAAACAATCACAATATTAGTCCAGCAGCTCACTTCCCATAACATCCCGTTTAAAGTACTTCAAAGCTCCTGACTGACTTTCACCAGCTTGGGGTGCATGCAGAGGGCAGCGTGGTTATCAAACATTAAACAGCATTTTTCATTTATGAGCAAATCATGTTCTGTTTCAACAATGGCGGCAAAAAGAGCTGATTCAGTGTGGTCCCTGTAGGGGTAATTGATAGGGATCCAGCTAAGGTAAGTCCCAGAGGAAATGCTGGATCATGAATTCTTACCTTGCCAGTGGGAACGGACTGTCTATGGGAGACTTTCACAGAGCACAGAGGGTGAGATAGGGATATTTAGTAAGAATCGTAAAGGAGATTTACTGCTAAATTCAAGCAATTTGTCATTTAAGAGGAACCCAAAAGAGGCTGTTTCTGAAAATTATGACTTAATGTACCCAAAAATATATGGCATGTGAAAAACTGGCTTTATATAATTTCATAAAACAATATGCAAGTTGCTAAAGTACAAGCTCTTCACATTAAACCTTACTTAACTTTCTCTTTCACAAAACAACAGCTATAAAACATGTCGTCATTGTCTTTGTGTATAATTCAACCCAAAGTGGCCATCCTAAATTGTAACATAGAGCCATTAAATTGTGCTGCAACAAACTATAAACAAATAGCAAAAAATGAGAGTGGGTTATATGCAAAAAAGTAATTTCACAGTTTGAGAGCCTTGGTTAACATTTTGATTTGATCACTATCCATGTAGTTAGTGTCTTTATTGTCTTTATTGTCTTTAGTGTCATTAAGAGGTAAAGACTAAAGCGACTTGCAGCTTCTGAGACTTTGTACTTCACTGTGATTAGTTAAATCCAGCTGTCACTCGCGTAACAAATGGTACAGGCCGACCAATAGCAGGAGTGGGCGGGGAAAGGTGTCTGAGAAAGCACCGAACAACTAACAATATCACCAAAATGGCATATTGTCACAGGGATCGGATTAGGCCTGTCACGAAATCACTACATCATGTGGCCATACCGGCTTGTCAAAGTCTGATCCCGTCAGATCTCAGAAGCTCAGCAGGGCCGGGCCTGGTTAGTACTGGGAGACCACTGGGAACTCAGGTGCCACAGGGGGGCGCCAGTGGCAAAAACTGTGTCCTTAGGCAAGGCACATCACCCACATTGCCTAGAATGAAAGTGATGTGTGCGTGAGTGTTTGTGTTGGTCGGAGGGGCCGATGGTGCAGATTGGAGCCTCGCTTCTGTCAGTCTGCCCCAGGGCAGCTGTGGCTACAATAGTAGCACCACCACCAGGTCTGGAGTGAATGTATAATACTCTGTAAAGCGTCTTTGAGTGTCCAGAAAAGCGCTATATAAACCTAATTCATTATTATTATTATTACATCGACTTGTTGTTCAATACACGACAGCTGGAACAATAATTTTTGGGAGGCAATAAATATCGTGGGTACTTTTTATTTGTCCTAGTGGGAAATTTGTGGTTGTTTTTTGCAATATGATAAGATTTGAGCTGTAGAGGGTGAATATTAAGTAGGAACTTCTATGATTCATTACAGATACACGTGTATTTTTATTGTATTAAGTGTGCACTAATTGTAGCTTCTTTTTTTTTTTTTTACAATATTGTACATTTAGAATATTTTGGGGATAACTTCATAGTTTTGTTTCAATATTATCGTTTATTGTCTATATTTACTTCAGTAATATATCACACTTCAAAAAGACTAGACTAGCCTAGATCTGATCACAAGATTTTTATTGCTTATCACCCAGACTTAATCATACTGTTATGCAAAGAAGGACCATCTGGCATATTTGCCCTTCAAAAATTACCCGTAGCACCCTAACAGCAACTAGGAATTTAAGGAACAACCTGTGCCATTAAAATACAGCAGCTACTCATGTTCTCAAAAGTGATGTCAGTGTCAGATGCCCCAAAACTACATACCTCAGCATCAGCTTCTTTTTCTAAGCCACATATCACAAAAAGTTGAAATAATTAAACATGAATGTCAAATATGCCAAGAAGTTTTTCAGTTCTACTTACTTTGGACAGGGAACATGTTAAAATACATTGTCTGACAGGGATTCTCTGGTAAAAGATGAGACAAAAAGTCACACCGCTACTGTGCCCTGCCACTTCATTAAGCCGTGCAACAACTGTTCCTTCCTCCCTCACACTCTCTCACTCCATCTGCATTATGCCAGAACCTCTCCGCTGCTGAGCCAAATTTATATCCAGACGAGCCTAGTTTGTCGACCTGGAGAAGAGCGAGAGGAGGGGGGGAGCGTGCTGCTTACAATCTGACTAGTGTCCAAACAAGACGATGGTGGAAGTCGAGTAGGATTTTCGTGTAGTTACGCCCAAGCAGTCTGACACGCATCCAACGGGATTGTTATGAACTTGACAGCACCCTGCTACTATTGCCTGAATTAGAGACAACACACACATGTACTGCCAAAGTAGTAGGAAATTGTCATGACCGTCAAGCCTCCTATCACCCATAAAAAATAACATAAAATAAAAAAATCTGGGTGTTGTTATCCATCAGTGCGTTAGGTATAGCTTGGGTTATGCATCTCAAAAACAAACTGGCTGGGACAAGGAGAAAGAAAGTCACTGGTGTGGTTTCCTTCACAAATGCTTTGCTACTTTGCCTCTGTGGAGGATTGGCCTACTGGACTGTAAAGAGGCAAGAAGCAAACCAAGCATAACTGCTTCTCTTAGTTCGCCTGAGTTCAAGTTCGTGCACGCACAAAAACACTCATCTAAAACTACTTAATGGGTACACACCAGGAATACAATGCAGCCACAATGCTTGGCTGGCTATTTTAAAGATACCGGCAGCAGCAGGCAACAAGAGCATTTGTAGCCCTAATTGGCATACATATTTGAATTGTGAGGGTATAAATATTGGGAGGAAAGTGTTGGTGTTAAAAATAATTAAAATTTCAATGGGAAAATGGTTCCATAAAGTCCCACAAGATCAAAACTGGCATCTTTGTGTGTGTGCAGAGGCTAAATGAAGCTCATGTGAAGATTCATTAACGGGACGGGGCCGAGCTGGAGCCGTCTTACCTTTACTGTGCGACGAGAAGGACAGGGAGAGCTGAGCAAATAGGTCAGGATCCTCAAACTTCTCTTCTTTGACTTTGATCCAGAAGCAATTCTCTGCCATTTCCTGAGGCACTATCTGCAATGACACAAGGATTCCATTATCACCACAATCAGAAAGCGCCAATGCACCAAGCTGCCACTCAGAAAGTTCTCCCACACTGGAGATGGGCTTTGTAAGGGATTTTGCCTTTTTTCAAAGTGCGGACATATACATGCCCTTGTGCAGCCTCAGCAATAGTGGAGCAAAGACAAAACCAAGAGATAAGAACAGTGAGAGAACACACTCCTTTTATTTACAAGCGCTGCACTGTATAGTGGAATGTGATAGTAAGCATAGTGAGTTTTTGACATGCCTATTAGTACAGTTGAGATATACCATAAAGTTTGCTTGTTTGATTACATTTTTTTAGATGGAGGGCTGGGACCTACAGTATATAACTACTCTTGCTATATTAATCTTAAAGTCCTTTCAACTGACAACATGGCAAACATTTTAGAAGCTATAGTAAAAAATAATAATTTCATTTTAGTTAATTTGTGCTAATTAAGAAGCATTTTGGTCCAGTAATTATTACAAAAGTCCCATGGTTCAAATCCTGCTCTTGGCATGATATAAGCTTAATGGGAGATGAAGTCCATGTTGTGTGCACTCTGACAATTGATATACTCCCTGGTGGTTATCTGATTGCCATTCAAGGAAATGAATTGTGCATTGACCATTGTTGACCACACATACAGAAATATGAGACGAGTTAGCAGCTTGTAACCTTAGAAAACCTGTTCATTCACTGCACCTATAGGAGATGATGTCAGCCATGGGGGGCTTACAAGCTTCTGCTTTCATTTCCTCTGTGTAGCTTCCAGATAAGGCAGAGTACAGATAATTCCCAGCAGGCATAGTGTACTTATTAATGGCTAATAAAGCATGGGACAGAAAATTGGTCACTGAAAATTGATGCAGGTTTTTAGTACTGACCACGTTTACAGGTAATACAGCTGAACTTAAAGGGCCTGCACCCAATTTTTTCCCATGTATGTGAGCAAAATTTATAGTACAGATATATTGTATAAGCAGTTTTTGAGGTCAAGTCTGTCTGCACCTAATTATAACCTTGGGGATCAATAAAGCTTGTCTATGTCTAAGTCTAGTTGTTGTTAGCTTTATGATAAATGCCAAACTCTGCTCTGGTCTCTGAAAGTCGTGGTTTTGGGCTTATAAACTCATCACAGTGAATAATGAGGATGCAAATAATTTGAAATTAAGTTGTGTTTTTCATGTTTTTAAGACAGAAACAATCAGGTACAGGGCCTTTAAGCACTCCTAAATAAAAGCTAAGATAAAAATACTGTGTGAATGGCATTAGAATCTAATGTTTTGACACTCGACTGCTTTGTGTTCAAACGGCATAATGGAGGTTAAAATATAGTTTCAAAGTTCAGCTCAATTTAATTAAATCATATAAAAATAATTTAAAATACAAAGAAGTGGCATAAAGGTGTTCATATTCACAGGTTTTCTAATAGCAAAACAAAGGAGGAATACACTGAACTTGTTTTGATGAATGTCAAAAAATAAGTTAAAAACAAAAAGTAATAGTTCTGTGTGTTTTTGAGAAATTAACGGAGAAAAAAATACAACTGAAGCTATGAAGTCAAGTTATGTTTAGAACTGTATCGAAAAAGTAGTGTGTTATATTGAACAAAATGTATGTGAGATTGCAAATTGAAAGGTCTAAACCGCCCCTTCCACTTGGTGTATGTAATGAGTGCTTTCTTTGCACATGTATGGTGCTAACTGCTTCTGGCAAAAGTCTGGCTCCATCTGCTTGCACATAGAGTTGACAGAAGACTCATGTCTCACCTAATCGACATAAGAGACGCAGACTGTTTTTCCTCCGGTGGTTATGAATTTCATTTGCATCTCCAAATTACAAATCCTGGGGAGGCAAGGTTAATTGACCTGCATGTTAGCTTGACAGTAGCTCCTCCAAGACAATGGGCATTCGCACTAGTCTGCTGCACGCAACAATTACACAAGTCATTTTTTTGCTCGTAGACATGCAGAGAATTTTATCCCCCAATATGGCATAAATCTGGCAATGTTGACATTTTATGTATATGGTAGGAGGCGCTATAGAGTTCACTTTTATTATATTATATATTTCATCACATTCAGGCCGGGATGATAAAATAGTCCTGTTGGTCATAGAGATGTGCTCCAGTTCATCTTTTGGCTTGTCTCATGGTTCTCTATCACTGTCCTGAATTTCGTTTGCCTGTGACAAACTTTGCTTGTCCCCCCTCCCATAGGGTTCCAATTCTAGGTGGCGCTGTTGAGTCGGGTCGCTTCAGACAACAATGCCCATTTTATCAAACTTTTCGCCGGAGCGGCCATCGGACACCCAGTTTGGGGACTTTTTGTCGACGTTCAGGCCCTCAAAATCATGATCGTTTACAAGGAAAAATATCAATAGAGAAAAAAGAACCCGACGAAGAACAATACCCCTCGCCAGCAATTTCGTTACTGGTGAGGGCCAATGAGAAAGGGAATGAACATGGTTAAAAGGAAAAAGAAATACCTTCTGGACCATAACTTTTCATAATGTGCACTTACATCAAAAGAAACATTCAGTGTTTGGTTGTTGTCACTAATTATGTTCTAGCACACAAGGCCACAGAGCGTGAACCATTAAGAAATACAAAGAAACCTGAAGCGTAGGATAAATTATATTTGCTTATATAGCCCTTGAGGAACAAAATGGCCTGTGGAAACTGCATTCAAAAAGGCTGGAACATAATCTGGTTGTTGTTCAATTAGAAATCCAAGGATATTTGCAGAGAAAATTGTTTACACTAATATACAATAGGATGTTTGTGCAAATACAGTATTGTTTGACAAGATTGAGGGTCCTTTGCATAGGATCATTAACCACCTTATAGTTGCCTCACACAGTCTATGACATCTTCTGTTAATGGATGTATAGAGATGCAATATGAAGCAACAATATACACAATAACATAAACATAAAACAGTTTCAGCAGTGAAAGGTTCAGAACAGGTTCAGGTGGAATTAGCTCCTAGATCATAACAGACATTTATCAGTATTTAGTGGAGACTATGTTGCCATGCTCCATTACTGTGTGATGTAGAATCTGCCATGCTGCAGTCAGTAAGGCTCTGCACAGAGAGTGTAAATCTGCAGAAAAAATAACCAACAGTAGCCTCGTCTCCCTGGAGGACATTTACATCAGCCGGAGCAGGAGCAGAGCAAGCCTTCATCATGAATGATCCATCCAGTCCAATATCCCTCTCCTATCACACAGGGCTGAGGAGCATTAAACATACAACAAAGGCACTAATGTACTGTTTCTACCCACAGGCTTTAGGAGTCTTAACACTCTAAAATGGCTTTGCACATACTTTTAAAATAATAATTAGGTGTTTATTGTTTTATTTTTATCTATGGGCCTGGGTGCTCTCAAATAAAAAAATAATGATCTATTCTGAGACAGTAAATAATGTGGATTGCATAAACTGATATAATGAGTTTTTTTTCTCCAGTTTTCCACCAACTGAGTATAGGTACTCCTGTTGGTAAAAATGCATGTTTAGATTATACTTCTTACATCCTGTCATTAAGACTTAGATAAAACTAGATTATTTAAAAAAACTGGTTGGACAAACTACCTTTGTCCAGTTAACTCTCTTCATCACAGTTTCAGGCTTGTAGACCTTCTTCGGCTCCAGTCCATACGGCAGTTTAATCACAGGTAGTGAAGGTGGAGGAGGAGGCCCACCCAGACCACCAAAAGGTGGAGGAGGTGGAATTCCAAATCCAGGAGGAGGTGGGGGCGGCGGGGGTCCTCCTCCAGGCGGAGGTGGTGGTATACATGCATGTCCTGGTGGAGGGGGAGGAGGGGGAGGAGGAGGACAGCCGCCGGGAGGAGGAGGGGGAGGAGGTGGTGGTGGAGGAGCACCACCGGGGACAGGGGGAGGTGGTGGTGGAACTCCTCCAGCTGCAGGACCTGCCGCAACCTGTAAGGACACAACAGTTACTGAGAGAAACAAGACAAAACACCCTAGTACATGACTGATTATACAATTCTAAAACAAAAAACTATTATATTCAATGTCAACACAATGTGTTTCCAGACAGCTGAAAGACTCCATAGTAAATACTAATACAGCGTTTGTAAAATACACAGTGTGATCAATAACTAACCAGCCAGACTCATTAACTGAAAGGGTCCAACATTAATCTTATACCTTCAGGTTTTAGCCATGTATTAATTTACATATTAAATTGTCACATCAGTTGTATTGCTTTTCAAAATGTCAGTGCTTTTGTTTTTGTCGTTTATAATGTATTTACAAAAGATAGCTGTTCTGTCATTGTACTGGACGCAGCTTTGACAAATGTGCAAACACATCGATAAGAGCACCCGGTCTGCTCTGACGTGTAACACCATTACATGTTGTTATGAAAGTGCAAATGCAAATGGAACAATTAGAGGCAGTAAAGCCGAAGCCGAGTTTGATCTTGGGAGCTGATTAGATGCCAGCTGTTTGGGCGATGTATTTCCACTTCCACTTCTCATTTGCCCAGCTCGTTTCTCTCAGCAGTTTTTTCAAGCCGATTGTGTGCATTAAATGTGATTGTCCTATTATTTAAGATATTATATAGACTGGTGTTTCATTACATAGTGTCTCTCCTATGCGTTTACCGGGGCTTAAATCTGAAAAGATATTCTTTGAGGAGCTTCTCACAGATTGCCTAGAGCCCTTCACTGAAATATCCAAATTTAATGATTACATGTGTGCTGGTCTGCAGCCCTCTGTGGCCAATTTTCGCTTCTAAGATTAAAATGAAGAGAATAGACGCAAATTAGCAGGAAAATGAAAGAGCAGTTGTTTTCCATATTGAGTCTGTCCTTTTATCTGTCTTTTCTACATATCATGTGTGATTTACTAAAAAATAGAACAATTTCAATACCACTTTTTATTTTTTCGTTTACAACAATGGTAGAAACCAAAGTTCTTCCATTGTGCGTTGAAAAGGTGAAGGTAGTTGGTAATTACAGTTAGCATCAAATGATAAAAGGGCATAATTTCCACAGTATGCCTTCAAAACTATTTATCTAGCAATTATTTAATTATGGGTGCTTTTATTGCTTGAAAAACATGAATCCCTACTGTCACCTCTCCACAGGCCTGAGCTGTAACTTTGCCGCCTTCTTGCCTTCCAGGAGACTGATACACTTAAAGGGGAACTCCCATCTTACAACAGCCACGAGTCTAACAAACAAAACACTATGCCTGGCTCACTCATTAGTGTCTGGAAACGTTATAAAACAACTTCATAAGCAGCCTTAGCATTACCTTTGTTGATTTCCCACTGCACATGTGAAAGCCCAAAAGACTCGATCGCCGATGTGGTTTCTATTCCCATTTATTTACGAGTGAATTATATTTTTTGAAAAACACTTAAAAAAATACATCCCCGAACCATTTTCTTTCAACAACTTTCAGTTTATATTGTTCTTCACTGTCAGTAGTAGATCCTCACTTGTTGCTTCTGGCGGCTACTAGCCACTCGCCGCCGCTGGATTCGGCAGTCAAGTGTTTTGGGCTTTCACATGTGCAGTGGGAAATCGACAAAGGTAAGGCTAAGGCTGCTTGTGAAGTTGTTTTATAACGTTTCCAGACACTAATGAGTGAGCCAGGTATAGCGTTTTGTTTGATAGACTTGTGGCTATGTTGTACGATGGGTTAGAAAGTGGTATTAAGCCTCTTCAGTGTGCAAATTGGCGTTTTACGTGGCAGTTAAGAACTTGCCCAATTCACAACACTAGTTTGTTACCTTGACAGACTCACTGCCACAGCAAAATCTCCGCTGAGGCAACACTGATCTGTGCCGTTTTTTGGCTTCTGACAGTATTCGACCACCTCTAGCAACGGACTTTAGCTTCAAACGTGCTGAAGTTCAACTTTAATGCCATACTGTTATAAAGGGAAAGCAATAGCATTTCCACAGAAACAAGCTTGTGGCATGCCCTCTACCAGAAAGTATCCCCAGTGGACCTTTAAGTAAATAAGCATATTTTCTATTTTTATTTTTTTGGTTTTGTATTTTATAATCAAAACACAACTGTATTTTTACCTTTATTTCAATGCACTCGTAGCGCTTGTCCAAAGACATTTTACTGTTATAGAAGTGTACCTACACTAACACCACCTGATTCGACTGTATATTATTCAATTCCAGGATTCATTTCAGGCTTCTTCTATTTACCATTACAAAAGATAATAAGCCTAATATAATCCACTGTAATACAACTATCTCTGAAGTGTACTAAAGCCCCAAGTCGAGTGTGTGGGATCCAACTGATTGACAGCGACTAAGCCAATGCGACAGGCAAAGAGAACACCCACCTTGGCTTCAGATTCCCGGATGAGTTTCTGAGCCTTATTGAGCTCCTCTCTCTCAATAGTTAACTGTACGACACAGAGTGGACACACCAGGCACACCAGACAGAGGAACACATGTGGGTGGGTTAGAAAGACACACAAGAATCTCCACAAAGTAAGGAAACAAGGAGATAGACCAGATACAAGCAAGAGAACAAGAATGGCCCTTTGCACAGGAGATGACAGAGGAAAATCTAATTTGGTCTGATTAAGCTATTTGATGTGCAAAGGCAGAATGTGCTGTACCCTTGCACCTAAAAGGAGATGGGATATGTCTTCAAAAGAACATCAGTGGAGAACAGCGATGAAAGGCACAAGGCAATGGCAGTCGTCGCAACACTCAGAAGCATGCTCCCATTGTCACCCGTAAATATATACAGGCAAAACAAAAGCTATGCAAGAAATGGAGGCTTTGCTTAACATGACTCTATTTTGCAAGCACACAAACTTTTGGGGAAAGCAAAAGAAATTGTTTAAAAGTCCCATATTACACAAAATGGATTCTTACGAGCTTTCTGCCATGTTATCATTCTGTTACCTCCTCAAAAAATACCTCGAGATGTGTTTTTTTTCATTCACACATTATTGAGTATTTAATATTAGTTTGTCTACATTTCCAAAGCTCAAAATGTAGTGGTAGTTTTCAGTTGAACAGCTACCTTTTACCTTTAGTTCAGTAGAGAGCAGCAATTCCAGGGCTGAAATGATCTACATTATTCTAGTGAAGGTGTGTGAGGTTTAAAAACACAGTGGAGCACTTCCTGTATTACCACATGACATCACAAGGTGGAACAGAGTGTTTTTCTCTTGAAAATACTTAAATATGCAATAATAACAGGTTTGTGTGTTAAACGTGTGAATGAAACAAAACTCCAGGTATGTTTGTGACACAAAAACAACATTACAACATAGATAAGTAAATGGCATAATATAAGCCTGTTAAAGTTAAAGGATATAAAAACTGATCAGGAAATATTCACTTTAAGAAGGGCAAAATGGTAATATATTATGGAACTATTGGGTGATGGAAAAAATGGAGAAGGACATGTGTCAAGACAATGCAAAGGGAAGAATGCACTGGAAGAATTGTGCATGTTTGAATTGTATAGCCTATTTAGAATCAGTCACATGCAAGGTATTACAACTTTTAAGTTCAGCTCTTCAAAAATGTGAATGCATATAATAATTATCGCTATGGTATGTGGTTGTAAGGATTCCTTAGCATATCGTAATATTTTTCTGATGTGGTATCTAAGTTCATGCTCTCTGCTATTGACTAGACTAGTAAAGGATTTTTTTAGGTTTAGCATGGGTTTACAAATGAAATGGCCTCCACTCATAACAAGACACATTGCTTCAGAGGCTTTTCACACATTCACCCGTCATTACTATTTCAGACCAATTCTATCATGTGTAAAAGAGGGAGGCAGGCTGACAGTGCAGGAGGGAGAGCCGTGTAGCACTAGACCTGAGCTCCTCGCGGGGCTCAGCTGGGTCAGCTACAAGACGGCCAGGTTGTTAAAACCTATTAATGGGATGGTGCGCACTGCTCTGATGTACCTCTGCAGTGCTACATAATTCATCACATCCATAGCCAAGTGAATGAATAGGTTCCTCTTTTTGGCCTTGAATGGTTTGGCTCAAAGGTTTGTGAGGAGCGAAGCTGATTTCCACTTGTGATTTTGTCCTTTGTTGGTGTTTACAGACGAGACTTCAACTCAACTCGATTGGAAGGCTAATCAAACGGCCACATCAAATAGGCCAGCTTGTTACCATGCCAAAGTTCCTCTCATTAACTGTGTCGGTACGCAAACAAGGTGAAGAGCTGTGGCTCGGACATGTGTGGCATTTAATATTGAAGGAATGGTGTCTGGAAGATGAAAGGTTGTAGTTAAAGCGTAGGATTTTTAGGATCACATAGCAACAGCAGCAAAAGCAGCTTTGATGGACAAATAGTATGTAAAGACTTGTGTGGTTCATTAAAAGTCAGCAAAAGACATGCAGTGTAAACCATTAAAGTGAAAGAGAGAGTGGTGTAGGACTGATGCTGACCATGAAAGCAGACACCAACTGTTTATGTTTTTTGTTTTGTTTTTTACATCAACTGTTTTTAAAGAATTTGATTTATTTTATGTTGGTTTATGTGGAATTGAACAAAATGAAAAATAATTTAAATAGATAAAGAATATCTATCTTGTTATCTATCCATCCATCAGAGCACTATCAGTGCCCCAAGGTGTTATGATATTAATTACATCTTCTTGTTGATATGTTATTGTGATGCTTGTACTGGTGAACATGATGAATATGATACAACTGCAAACTAAGATTGCAAAGATATTAGCTTGGAAACAATCTACAATCTAGTATTGTGGTGTAGGTTTGACATTCTTGGTATATGGATATCTATGGTTAAAGTAACATAAGTAGTAGTTAGGGATGCACCAATACATCTTTTTCTATTCCGATACTATAGCTTTGGGTGTCTGCCGATACCTGATATTAGTTAATACCAGGCAGAGATAATAACATAACAATACAAAAACAAAAATGAAATAAGACAGAACTGATCCAAATGTATTATGTAACAACTTTGTATGCTAGTATATACAAATTCAAACATTATAAGACTTTCTGGGCCGACTACGACCAGTTTTATTACATTCTTTTATAGATCCAATCAGTATATTGGCTGAATCGATATTTGGGAGCCGATATCTGAACCACATCTAGTAACAACCCTTAATTGTATATTTTTCTTCATACATTTGTACACATAAAGTTTTAGGGTACTTTTCAACCATAGCCTGTGTACATCTCTATATTAGTACAAGAAAATGTTTTTTTCAACTAAGGTTAATGTTTGTTGATGTGCGTCTTCCCTCTGTTTGAAGACACATTCAGACAGACAAAGAAATGGCTCCATTCTCCCGAGACTCCGGCCTTTTCACTACCTGTTAATGCACCATCCACTCTTCGCTATTCAAAAGACTGAGCCCTGCCATGGGAGGCTTGGGTAAGGGTGTGTTGTGGGGATAAAAAACACTCGGAAAATACAACATAAAAGCCTCAACAAGGGAAAAGAGCAGGTAAAAGTAACACAGCCTCATGCATACATTTCTGACAGACGGAGGGGAGGGGAGAGAACGCAAGGGAAGCAAGCTGACATGGCGGCGGTCTCATTATAATGGGTGGACAGTGGTGTGAAACTGAGTGTACTGTGAACCTGTTAGACTACAAACACAGGTGACAAGTGGCAATAGCGCACTCTGGGATAAAGTTATATGAGAAAACCTGATTTGACTTTGTGCAGGACTTTGTGGGAAGTTTGCTAAGGTAGACTTATAGGAATGCTGTGGAGTGAGGTATCGCCATGTTCTGACTGAGATATTTTCCAGTGAGGTTGGTGCATTTCATCAGATAGTGGGTGCCAACATGAGGAACAGCAAAAAATGATAAAAGCACTCTAAGATATAAATGTAGTTATAGCGTCTTTCAATGCTGGTTTAGATTAAATTCTCCTAAGCAGAAAGACAGGTTGCCCTTTTGTCCCAAGACTGTACTAAAGTGTTTGAAATTGGGTTAAGGGGGAAATAGCAGTCATTTTCCATTCCCTTAAAATGGAGAGCTTTGGCCTGGAAGAAATGATGTGGAGGCCTGAAAAAGGAGATGCAATCCATCTTTGTGATGATAGAATTACATAGGAAACGTTTCAATAGAGCAAATCCCCCACATAAAGAGATACACCGCGAGAAAGAGATTGACCCTTTATTAAATCAAATATTCCTGCATGGATGATAACTCCCACTTACTGGAGCAGTGCATCTCTAAGTGCATTGGAAGGCTATCATCGTGACCGAATCAACCTGTTTTTACATTGCTGACGTTTTCTTCCGATTGCTGTGATGTTGGAGATCTTTCATCACGTTTACAGGTACATTTGAGAGTAGCTTTCACACCTTCTTTTAAAACCTACAATTGTGCTGCGCGCGTGTGAAGTGCAAGACTTTTCAGACACTTCTCTTTATGGATTTACCTGAGACTCCAGGGTCTGGATCTTTCCCTCCAACTCTTTGATTTTCTCTTCCTTCTTTTGACATTCGGCCTGAGCCTCCTGCCGTGCACTGAACTCCTCATCAAACTAGAAGAAAGGAGATGAGGAAGAGTGAGTACATGTATTGTAGATTGCATGTCTACACAGTTACCAATGCACAAAAACACCATGGATACGTTGATATAGGCGTGACAGCGTGTCTCTGGAGATACACGCCATCTTGCAAGTCATCGGATTGTCATTTTCCTAGCACCCTTAGAATCCTGGTTGCCTTTGGTTTTGTTTTAGATCTGCTTTTTATGCTGAAGGGTCTAACCTTTGCAGAGACCAAAGGATGTCACCCCAATGACATCACAGTCTCAGCGTGACGTCCAGGACACTAGAGGGGACAAAAACACCCTAAGGTAGAATGGGACCAGGTTTCTGAATATATATTTTTGTGCAGTCTTGTTGAGCATTCATCTGTTTATGCATGAGCAAACAATGTTGTGGACAAAATGTTCAGTTATCAACTAAAATACTACCGCCCACTAAATATATTAATTAATTTGATTTGGAACGATGCACAAAATCCTCAGGCTTAAAAAAAAGTGAATATGTAAATGTTTATACCAGGTTTGAACAAACATTCTTGTTTCCACCTGTACTCCCTGTACATTTAAATAATAGTTAATTAACATTGGTACAGCCACAATGTTTTATTCTGTCACACTCACCACAGAATTCTCACATTCACCCATCTTGCATACAGGTTGTTTTGAGAGTCACTTGCTCCAGAGTATATACAGATGGTTATTTTTACAGAGAATAAAGATAAAAGATAAAAACATTGTGTTACTAGTGTTTTTGGGTTAGTAGAGTTTTTCTTTTAGAGAAAATTTCATCTTAATTCACCATTTCTAGCAATGAAAATTCAATGTGGGGTGAGCGTCGGAATATTTATTTGCACAAATAGCTGACCAAAATGATGCTATGGTAACACGCTATCCTTCACATCACCAGTCGTAATGTTGCTGTGGTCAAGAGAAATGTCCAATTAGCCTGAGCTCTGTGAAAGAATGATTTATGATTCATTACCATGCTTTCTCATCTTTTAAATGTGAAATCTTGTTTTAAATTTGAATTTGAATATCCCAAGAGCTACATGCAAGACACTGCAATCAGTCTTCCAACAGCTGGACGTCAAGACATTTGATGGAAAAGCAATTTTTCATTTTTGAGCCCCAAATTTGTGACTAGCCACTTCAAATAGCCAATCTAAAAAGTTATCTTTGTTTTGGACAAGACTTCTTTCTTGGATTGTCAGGATAAAGGCTTACTTTGCCTGATCTATTCTGATCGCAATTTTGTTGTTGAAACAGTTTTGTTGTTGATGTGTTTTTTTTATTATTAATTGATTTATGGAGCAATTGGTTGAACTTAAGTTGTAATTTTTTGCATTATTTTTGTAAAACCCACTGTGATCTGACCTCAGAAAGCTGCTCTCTAAATAAAAGTTACTTACTTTACGCTCTTACTTAGAGCTATAAAACGCTTTGGAGTTTAATACAGATGCAGAAACAGCTCATAACTTTCCTGCCTTTTCGAAATATCTTGAACCAACAATGGGAAGCTGGGCTCAAAAACACCTACACATAACTTTCAGACCGGTGGCATTGATCCTTGTAGTGTTGATACGGATCATGTAGCGTCACAGCCAGGTATTGATCAGGGCATTGGACAATCGATAGCTAGTCTGGGATCTCGCAGGCAGAAAAAAAAACTTTCCTGATGAGAGACGGCAACGTGCAAGGGGCTGTTGGGAGTGATTAATGTCGTACCTTTTTCGAGTACTCGTCAGCTTTCTGCTCGCTCTCCTCCACCCGGGCTTTATCCACGCACTGATCTGAAAGACAAGGCAAACCACAGATACATGTATTTCAATAAAACGCATTTACAAAACGTGCACAAATAGCTCCATCTTGCTCGTCGATGCATATATTTGAGCAAAATGTGTCTTGCCCCATTACAGATATATTGTATAAGCAGCTCTTGACGTCAAATAATCTAAATCTAAATCTAATTAAGTGTTTTATTGTCTGATTATCAAGTGTTTGTTATCATGCTAGTTATTGTTAGTTTTACTGTGACAGCATAAACTCATTGCAGTGAAAAATAAGGATGTTCAGAATGTGTAAGGTACTGAGGAATAACTCTGGACAGTGAAATATATACAAAAGAAGTGTTCTGATGCATAATTCTAGTCTGCAATTTGGTATTTGCTTGAATATTTGCACACATTTGTGATTCAGAGGTAGTTCCGTCCTTTCATATTTAGCTCGAACAGATACCAGTCAGATTTATTTGATTATAATACACACAGCAATGCGAAAGGAAGACATCAAATACAAGCAAATAGAAAAGCGTATCCATTGTGAATATCAGATGTGGTAATAAGCATCTCGCAACCGTGTTAATTTGCCAAACCAAAATCTCTACTTTCTTCTTTTCTTTTTTTTCTTTTTCAGACCAAATTTGAGTAAAGTAAGACACCAACTTCCTCCTCGGTGGATGGGTTTGGAAACTTTTAATGACCCTTTGTTGGTAAGTTACTAAACTGTCACCAGTGCATACTTACACATTGTTATTTGCGTTTTTTTTCCTATGTTTGAAGAGATAACTGCAAAAACCACTGCAGCGTTAAAAGATGGTTTTGACTCCACTTTGCCTTTTCTTTTCAAGCTCCAAAAACACAAAGCAAAAGTTTTACTGTTAAATTATATCTTATAATAAATCAATGGTAAAAGTCTTCTCACTACAGGTGTTTGGCAATGAAACCCTGGGAGAGTGTGGGAGGATAATGAAAGTCACTGTGAAGCATTGAATATCAAATGTATTTTTAGTATTATTAGTGATAAAACCCCTGCTGATTAAGTGGAATTTCTTTAACAAATTTAAAATATGTTAACACGAAAAAGGTGGTGAGAATCTATATTAGAAATTGCATGTGGCTTACCAATCAGATGAGTGAAGTCAACATCTAGCCGCTTACTATAGCCAAAATCAGGATCCATCCCACTGCGATGTAAGACAACCTGAGACACACATTCTTCTATAACCTTGTAATACTGGGGCCTGCAAGGGTCAAAAAAACAAAACGTCAAACAATTAGACAAGCCTCGGGAGTGTATGTATGATGGACACAAAATCTACCAGGCTAATTAAACACAAATTATTCCCTTATTTGAACTAGAGGTCATGAAATGCCATGTCAGAAAAGGGTAGCCGTTACATCCCATCGCTTTGTTCACCCCTGATCATGGAATTAGCAGATTAATAGGCAGCCAAGTCTGTGTTGTCCATTTCAAGGTGACGGCCTGCAGCCAATGTTACGGTGAATGCGCCCCCCTTTGCCTAATTTACCATCATCTTTGCCAATTAGAACTAGCAAAGAGAAAAGAAAACAAAATGTAAATCTAATCAGGGTAATGTGTGTAATTGAAAGCACAATGACTGGAAAAACATGTCAGCCAGTTAAGTGGTGTGACAGAGCAAGTCTTGTGAATCAGTCGGGAGAGTCTTACCTCGGCGCCCAGGTTTGTATCTGACCTTTACGGCGTAACATTATCAACATTAATTGTAAGTGACATTTATCTAATACAATGCCACCTTAAGCAGAGATGCCAGGGGAGAAAGTGGGTATCACAACATTGCCCGGAAGTTAGACTCCTACAGTGTTGTGACAAACTTTCGTCAAACGTTTAAGTATGGAGGGAGATGGACCGGAGGAAGGGCGACCGAACTCTGCCCGTCAGGACTCCCACCATGGCAGGGGGCTTGTTCTCCATCGACAAATCGTACTTTGAGGAATTTGAGCCGTATTTACTGATTTTCCTCAATATTCTTAATGTATGCAGTAACTTTTTTACATATGTATTCTTAATTGTGAGCGTGGACAGTTAACGTTTTATTAATTAGCTGTGGTTGTACTCATTTCTAGGAGCCTCAGGGACAAAAAAAGGATGTTATAATTAGGGCTGTCAACGTTAACGCATGCGGTTACATCACAAAAATATATCGCACTAATGTTTTTTTTTAACGCAGATTAATCACACAATTTATTTTGAACGCTCATGTTATCGAAAGCGCGGATGGTGACCTGAAAGGCGGCGCAGGTTATTAGGTCAGGATGTGAAAACGACAGACTGTGACTAGTGCTCAGCGGCAAATTTCTCTTCGAAAAACTGCCCGACGGGACTTTAGATAAAACTAAGGTAGTTACAGATATTGCAGCGTTGAACTCTCTTTCCACAGAAGCACAACAAGTTTAAAAATACCATCTTAAAGCAAAACACGTGTTTGATTCAGCAGCAGCAAAGACGCTACTTGTACCAACAACAACCCAAGCACGACAACCCGCGGCAATGTTGTCAACAAAACTACCAGTGATAGAAAAATGTCAATAATATAACTCTCTGATGATAAATTGCATTTTTGTGAACATATTTTGGTCTTTTTTTTTGAAGAATAATTAACTGTGATAAATCATGATTAATCAAAATTCTAAAGTGTGATTAATCTGATCTAAAAAAAAAATGAATCGTTTGACAGCACTAGTTACAATACTATAACACTTTCTCTTGTTTGGGTGTACATAAAATGTGCAGTTCAGTAACAATGCAAACATTTCAAGCTCAATTTCTGTACCAAGGAAAGGGCTTGATACTCTTTACTGAGTCTGATACGGTTCTGATAGTTAATTAGACAACATAATGCAGTTTTAGACAGAAACTAACCCTAGTTTCATTCCTAGTTCCATTTGGTCTGACCATAAATAAAACTAACCCACTAACCAGGTCCCATTCAGATCAAAAAGTCTGTCTATTGGTGTTAGCAGGAATTTGAAAAACAAGCATATTTTAAGCCAAAGCAAATAAAACCAATATCTAGGTGCCGTGTTTTTGAAAGCATAAAACGGTGTACATTAAGCGTTAGCCATTTTCGCCCACTCCTGGTTGGAACGAGGCGGCGAAAGCTCACGCGGCGCCCTGCCACGCTTAAGCACTGTGCCACTCGGCTT
Source organism: Odontamblyopus lacepedii (assembly GCA_034769755.1). Lineage (NCBI taxonomy): Eukaryota > Metazoa > Chordata > Actinopteri > Gobiiformes > Gobiidae > Odontamblyopus > Odontamblyopus lacepedii. The sequence goes on along the minus strand of CM068355.1, from coordinate 12,398,054 downwards.
ACAACTGTCACCGATGTACACTGCATTATTATCTCAATAAGCCGCCCTATTTTTCCTGCGCCCTCCATCCTCCGCTATCACAGAGCCAGATAGGAGCTGGGTGGAGATAAGTTGCGCTGGAGAGAGTGACCCAGAACTGTCAGCCGGCTCTTCCGCGGTGGGCAGGGCCGGGCTCCCGAAGCAAACACATGTCCCCTGCATCACTCCACTACCATTTTTTTAAATTCTGGTGTTTTTTTACTCTGCTCGTAGTTCAGCAGAGCAACCGCAGTCACTTGATCCAGGCCTGCTCCACATAGCCAGTGTAATCCCCATATCGCCGGGCGCCAAAAGAGCAGATCGGCGCTATATTTACGGGGTGGGTTTGATGTGCTCCCATTCATTAGGCTTGCCGAGAGAGATTAATTATCAAAAATAAACCGAGCCCTGGAGGGGGGAAAACCAGAGCAAATGTTGTGTTGGAGAAATGACACTAGGAGCTAAAGCAGTTTGTTTACTGTAAAGTGCAGCATTGTGCAAACAGCGTTATATTGTTTGTGTGGTTCCTTTGACATAAGGTGATTACTTAAAGTGATCAAAATCCCAAAATAAATCTCAGGTGGAACGAGCTTAGCAAACACACCCTCAGCATTCTTTGATCACTAAACGCTGTCGAGCCTGCATACATATAAAATGACATACCACTCCTTCAACCTGCCTATTCAAATGCTATCTTTTCAAACACACTTTTCTCATTGCACAACTGCCAACCTTATCCTATACTGGCTAAGCAACAAGAAAACAGCATGAAATAAACATGCTTTTGAGAGCACCCCCACTTTTGTCTACTGGCTATTGGCAACATATAGGAATAGTTCCCATCAAAGAGGATATGTATTTGCAGAACATGGTGGGCTATAAAAAAAAAAAATCCATAAGCATTTCAGTGCAGGAAATAATGTATAGTAAAGGAATAACATTAAAGGTGCAATATGTAATATTATGTAATATGTTTTCGGGGGTGGATATGCCACTCTCTTGAATGGAGAGGTAATTGCTTTGGTACGTTCCACAATATGATATTAAAGTATCCATCTTGCATTTATTTAATTGCTAAACTTTCTCTCTTTACACATCTGCATTCATGCAAATCTGCATGGTGGCACTACCTGCCTGTATCCATGGAGATAGATAATTTTAATGTCACACTTTGAAACATTGCAAAGAAATAAAATAGCATCTCCATGAACAAAAACAGAAAATGTACATAGTGCACCCTGAAAGTCAAGCAAACACATTGAACTGTGTTGCGGTGCTTCTAGTCAAGTGGCTATTTAAACTTTTTAGCTTTATACAAGCTAAAAGCTACATGTTAGAGGACATGAAAACTATGAGAGCCAAGCCTTCACTTAAAGATAGATGCCTTCACTTAAAGATAGATGGTAAGCATTAGGATCAGCTGCATGTACCGTTTCTAGTGCCGTACAGCACCTCCTCCCCACAGAGCACGCAGCAGTGATGTATGGGAAATAAAGAGCTTCACTTAGACAGCATTTCTGGGGTTAATGTTTGGGTGTGCGCATGTGCTGCTTTCTCTGTGCATTCACAATGATGGCAAAGAAAAATGTATTTCAAAAACATATCCTTTAAAGAAGCCCATTTTTTATGAGGTCTGATCCCTCATATAGCCGGCTTACAGCGGGGTACACGGACAGCAGAGTCGGGGTGGATGTGCCTGTAGTGGCTGGTTAATGCGAATTCTATTTCTCACTTCCCCTCGAATAGATGAGCAATACATTATTCATAACTCCAAGGGTACAGCAACTTGTCTATGGTAAATTCATCTTCCTGCTCTCATCCTCTCTCCGTCTTCTAACTTTCTTTTTATGTCTTATTTCTGCAAAAAGGTCTGACACAGCAGTAGATTCATCAGTGTCACTCCATTCACAGAAGTGGCGGCATTTCTGCCCAGTGACTGACAGATTTGCTCTTCAGACGCAAAGGAAAAAGGCCAACCTATTATTCTGGCAATTGTTCATTATATAGACAGTGGACAGGTTGTATATTTACTTGATATGGCTCGCACTTATATGCACTTAAAGTTTACTTTTTCAAACTTTATTCTTCACAGTAAACTGAATTACTTTTTTATTACCTATTAATATTAGTCATGGATTAGTACATTGATACATTCTTGTAGAAACAGTAAGAAAGCAGGTTAGTATCTTTGTCGCTATTCAAAGGCAAATGGCTGATAAAATAATGATCGAAAATGATAAAATGTTTCATTTATATAGACCACATAAAAGTTTTACACTGGTAAGAAGCAGAACTCAAAAAGTTTCATGGCCATTATGAAAATCTAACAAAATTCACAAACTAGGAATTTGAGTCGGCAATATCAGAAAGAAAAAGAACCACCGCTTATCATTTGCGTTGTGAGATTTACCAGATGTCTTTCATTTGGGCAAAATTACACAGTAAAGTATCTTAACAAAACACAGAGAATTTTCCATTTTTGCAGGAAAATGGAAAAATAACTCCTATAAAACAATAGACCCAACAGAAAACTGCTTTGGTGTTTGAACTTACCTGATGTAATAGTCGTTCCTGATGAGTAGCAGATGCTGTAGGATGGACAGGAAATACGTTTCTGAGCCCGTGTCTTTGACCATGTTGGACAGGAGATGGTAAACCTCATCCATATCAGTGAGGAAGTCGGATAAGGAAAGCAACAGAACAGCATAACAATAACAATAATACTTTTTTAATACAATACTCACATTAAGACATTTGTATCTTCATTAGTCGGTGCTTTGAAACTAGTTCATTTCCCCAGTTCCTAACCTCTTTTTTTTTTTCTGACAGCCATCAGCGTACAAAGCAAACAAGCGATGTGACTTGTCTCATCCGTTTTCTCCGGGGGAACATAGCGCACAGTAAACACCTCACAAGAGGAGGTGTATTGGCAATAAAGAACAGTCCCTGCGGTTTACCTGTCAGTCTGCGCCATTTCCAAGATACAGGAAATTAATTACATGAGTAGCTCAGTAGTTTGAAGATTTAAGGCGAGAATAAAAAGCAGTGGATAAGAAATGTTGCCTGATTTCCAGACTGTAATTGAAACTGACCCGTGTGCAGAAGAGAAGATTCGCATTATTAAATTTGCAAAAGGTATTGATTATATGTCTCGGTTTCCCCAAGAGGACAGAAAGATGGCGTTGATGGTTAAAAGTGAAATAATAATAAGCACTATCTTGTCATTCTTGTAGACATAAACCACTTGTGACAATCGGTGGGTTATTTTTACCCTTCCAACAACTACGCTATGCTTACACAATCAAAGCGTTTAAAACAAGGTATGTAAATACAGATCAGTTTCTTTTTTTAATACATATATAAAAAGGGGATTGCTCTGTGGAGTCTAATCATGGAAGAAACCTTTCAAATGCAAGCTAGAAAGGAAACTAAGGAGACATGTGAGTTGCTGGACTGAAGAAGATGAATGACAATCTATCTATCTATCTATCATTCTATCTATCTATATATATATATCTATATCTATCTATATATATCTATATCTATCTATATCTCTCTCTCTCTCTCTCTCTCTCTCTCTCTCTCTATATATATATATATATATATAATTGCCTTTAAAGTAGAAAGTGGCATTCGTCAGCCTATAAATACTGGGGACCTGTAGGAAATAGAAAAATACCTATTACAACCAATAAGTATGTTCAAAGGTGGGTAGAGTAACCAAAATTTTACATTATTTTAAGATTTTATTGTTTGTTTTTAAAGCTTTGAATGGACTGGCCCCACAGTACGTCTCAGACCTACTGAAATTTACACCCTTGTCCCCCACGTCTGAACAGCCCCACAGTGGAGTGTTTTAAGTCTCGCCTTAAGACCCACTTTTACTCTCTGGCTTTTAACACCACGTGAGTTGTATAGTCCTCTGTGTCTTTTATTTATTTTAATGCTTTTATTTTACCTTCTGATTACTTTTATTACTATTGGTCTTTTTTGATTTTACTAGTTTTATTATTTTTACGAGGACTAGTGGAGGCAACTCGAGCTTCATTTTTATTTCTATTGACTATGTTTTATTTTTATTGTGCAGCAATTTGGAAACTATTTTGTTTATGAAATGTGCTATAGAAATAAAGTGGATTGGATAAGTGAGAGTATTGTTATTTCAAAATAATACTCAAGTAAAATTACAAAGTAGTGGGTCGTATGTATCATAGTGAATAGTGAATGTATAAATGTGTGATATATAATTTGTAGCTAGTGTAACTGGAAAAACAGATCAATCGATCACAAATGTTCAAACCATTTAGTAGTGTCAACATAAATCTTTTGTAGATATTTTCAAAGTGCAAAGAGTAACCAAAACCTTTACTTAATCTGTTAAGATGCTCCAGTCATTATAAAGACATTTGTTTGTTTGATTTTATGAACTATAACATCAACCTGCCCAGGGACGACGGGTGGAAATTAGCACTGGCGCTACAACCTGGTACATGCATCTCTCCTGTTAAAGTTAATGTATATTGTGCACTGTCCCTGTCTCATTAAATAAATAAACAACTAAACTAAACTAAAGTACTACTACATTGTAAAATATATTCCTCAATTAGGAGTACTGTGTCTGAAAAATGCAGCCTAAACCATGTATTTATTACACTGTATCTAATTCCAGCTACTAAATGGAACAAAACGATGAAACTGCTGTTTCTGTATGCTGTGCCCTCATTCTGTTTCAATACTGCTTGTGGTTAACATACAAACAAGGTTAAGCCATTTATTGATTATCATTTGGGTTCTAACGTAATTTGTCTATTTCCATCAATCAGGAATTAATACACGCTTTGTGCAGAAACGTCAATAACTCTTATATTGCAATTCATTTAATTTCCTGGATAAAAGAATCCTCTGCCTAACTCCCTTTCCCTTTCCTCCACTTCTCGTCCACTCCAAACAATCTGCAGCCACTGCAATTTGAAACGATCAATTCTTTTAAATACTGTTTGACACTTTTCCTATTAATTCCAACAATGTCTGTAATTAAACTCCTATCCCATATCAAATTTCGAGAGCTGAGCGAGGGCTGGGGAATACATGCTTTCTCTAACGTATCATTTCCCTCCTCCTGTATTAGCCGAGTGTGAAGCCTGGGAGAATAACCAATCCTACGAGATTCAATTATAGCCTCACCACAGAAGCATTTGAGAGGACATGAGAAGGCGCGCAGACTGGGAAAGTGTCCAACGAGCTCCATCTATCACTAAGCTGCAGACATGGACCTAATGTGGAATGCCAATCCGTACGATGACATCCCCTCCCTCTCTTCGTCTCTCTCTCTTCCCTTCCCTCCCTCGGTTGTCTCAGAGTTTCTCTCTCTCTCCAAATAATGAATAAACATGAGTGGCAGTAGAGTATGGTGTAGGCCAGTCAGCGGTGGGCTCAATCAATCACCACTGCACAGTCCATTAATATGTATCAGTGGCCCGGAGTCGCCTCCCCAGCACATGGACCATGGACTGGACACAGAGGAGACGCGTAACTCCAGGTTAATATTTATGAACTTGAAACAAGGCACAAAGGCAATGTGCAGGTGGTTTGGTGGCTAAGAGGATACACGCATTGTTTAAAGCTATAGGATGTGTTTAGAAATATATATTCTTTATATTACCTTTAGAGAAATCCGTATGCTGTCACCACTATGGGTTATTTGTGGGTGTATTAGTCTGTTAGCAAAATAACTCAAAACATATTGTACCATATTGTCTTGCTCTGATTATGTTTGTAAGAGAGAGACAACTAAAAAAATATATTGGTTTGGTTGTTGAATCTGAAACAATATTTTTATAGGCCCTTGGCTAAAGGAATATATCACAGAAAGAAAATTCCAGCCAAGAAAAGTCAAAACAGAAACACACAATATCCAACAGAGATGTCATGCTAGCAAATATTTGTGGCACATCACAATCGTATGATTATTTACAAGTAACACATTCTCCAATATGTGACTAGCTTTCTAAAATCAAACTTCTTGTTTTTCTTTCTACTTGAGTAAAGTTAAATATGATCAAAACTGATGGATACAAGATTATTTTTTATGTTTAGTTTTGGAAAATACATAAATGGCTATTTTTGCTTTTTAACCATTCTTATTTTCTAGTCGTTATAATCATATTTTAGCCTGAAGAATAACAATAACAACACATAAGAGGGGAAATAGACTAAATAAAGAAGAAAATTTAGAAGAACTGTATAGTTTTTAGTACATCACCACTTACAAATAGAAATACTACTAGGACTAAACCTGAAACCAAATCTGTACTAAACCAGGACTATACAGGGACCAGAACTAGACCAAATAAACTCCACATCAGTGCTAAAATGGGCTCAAATTAGGACCAAATAAGAATAAGTGTGAGCGCACCCTTAGTTTGCAGTTTTAGCCCAAACAAATGGTTTAGCCTGGACATTCAAATCATGCTCTTTGATCAACACAGCTTTGCCCTTGGAAACAAACATTAGACCGTCTCATTTGTGAACCTGTTCAAGCACATCATTAATCCAGGTCCTTTTCCTCTCACCACACTTCCTCCCTCCCACACACATGCGCACACACATGCACGCACCGATAACCTCCTCTTTCTCACCTACATGTGTCAACACAAACTGTCACTCACTGTGCCACTTTTGCTCAAGAACTGTGGGATATGACGGTGAAAAAAAAAAACAGAAGAGAGTTATGGGGAACGAACATCTGCATAACAATGTGAGCCTGTGGTAGGACTGCTCCCAGTGTCAGCCGATCGCACATAGCCCCGGAGAAGAATTGTGAATTATTAAACGCTCCAACTCCAGGACGCACCGCAAAGTTCCCCCCCAACTTTGGATTCAATTACTTTGAACCTTATTAACTGCGATTCGGCATATTTGGAGCTGAATGGACAAGGGGCTGGGGGAGAGAATTCAACCTGTCTGAAGGAATAGTAAGTAACACTGTGAGTCGTAATAGTTAATTAGCGGAGGCCGTATAACATAAAAATGACTGCACATAAATTCATTTAATAGGCCGCTGTTCGTGGTAAGCGCTAGAAGAGAAGGAAGTGCAGTGGAGCTGGGAGGCTATCAATGCCTTTGACTCACTATACAATTGGAGTCCATGCAAATAGTGCAGCATTAAAGATACACATATATTAAAGTTAACAACGTGTTCAGAAATAAATAGTAATGAAAGTGCAGTCTTTTTGCTGGTATGGTAAATAGAAAGGATTGAATGAAATGTATGATTTAGTAAGCGTGCATTTCACTGCCAAAGAACAGATTATTTAATATGACAGTTCTCTTTTTCAAAAACAATGAATCTGTCTATGTGTTCAGTATCATGTTCAGCTCATTTACCCTAAAATGACCAGATTAAGGCACTAGATACAGTTTACAAATGAGTAAATATTACAAAGCTACAGCTGACTAAAGAAATTCTTGGTCGCTTAAAATAAAGTCCTGTGCATTGATTAAGTGACTAAAAAGGTGTGAGGCATGGTACAGGAAGAAGCTCCCAAAATTATTAGGATCTTGCCAAAAACTAAGGCAGTACTAAAATAGTAAAAACTAAGAAAACTCCAGCTGTCGCACTCCATGGGTTTTCCAGATCCACACATCTCATATATTATCCATAACTACTTTTACAACAGTGCTACTTATTTCGAAGTGATAACATAACACCTGTATGAGTAGGAGTGGGCTTGTGGGACATTATGATGACTGGATTCACCTACACAGACGTGGTTAAAGATGGGGTTCGATAATGCGCTGTGAGACTTCAAATCCTCCACTAATGAACCAAGTGATGAGGAGCTTAGTGTGCAAAGCCTTGGCCAAACTCACAATATATACACTCATCCATACTCAATGCTAGAAGCGCAGGTCTCCTCTGTGTTTATTCATTCTGTGAGGGGACAAAAGGATATTCCATTTCAGCACGGATGTCATCGAGCCGGTGAGAGAGTTCGATAGAGTCCTCCTCCTTGTTTTCATTGAAAACCTTCAGCTGAATGTCCAGTTCCTCGGTCTCTTTCAGCTCCTATGGCCAGAAAGCACATCATTCGCACAATGATTTAGAATGGGGCAGAACAGTTTAGTCTTATAGCTATGTAGTCCTTGTGGACACATACATTTATAATAATGTATAACAATGACAGGTAATTAATTAATTAAAATGCAGTTAGTTAAACATGCATAGTGTTGGGAATGGTTTTGTGCAATGTTGCATAGACATACCAATTATTTTCAAGGCATTTTTTTTAACCCTGCACCACATAATTTAAGTAAAACACTAGGGTTTATTTTTTGAATCATATGGTTTCCCTGTATGTTAAATGCTAATCTAGTGTAAACATGTGTACATATATAAGGAAAGGGTATGAGTATTTCCCTCCATAAATATAATTAACTAATGATGATTAAAAACCTCCTCATCGTCCTCTTTTTCTTATGGGTCGATTGTCCAGGGCAGGATATAGTCCCTTTTACAGCTGTCCCGAAAACCGGGATGTGAGACACGGTGAACCCTCTCTGCAGGCATCCCAGACAGTACCAATTTCTGCACACCTGTTCTGCCACAAGGGGTTCCGGCAGTGCTCTTTACCAGCGCTCGATGAATCACCAGAGGAGCGCTTTACAGATGGAGACAGGGCCAAATGTAACCCAATTTCTGCAGGTATCAATCACCCACGGCCGTTTTTTTGGTCACACCATCTGTCTTGAGCAAGCCCGGTTAGAAAGGGAGGTGCCTCTATGCCACAACATGAAGAAAAAGGCCACGTTGTGAGCATAGCCAGCCAAATGCATCATCCAAAGTTGAGTTTATCTTTGGCTACACTGACGAGGGAGCGGTATTTGATGAAAGAGTGTCACTTTGAACATTTGTAAATGACAGACCTATACTGGAGCGGGCAGATTTGAAGCTAATTAAAGTAATGGTGGTAATAATCAACAGGAGCAGATGGGATGACTTATTAACAAGTGGCTTAGTGACACGTTCGGCCCTTTCGCTGCAAATGAGGAGCTGACTGATGAGTCAGAGCTCCCCCTGTGAAGAAGTGTCACTGCGCTGCTAATGATCCCACAAGAACCTGTGCAACTGTGACATAAAACACCTGCATATTTGACAGTACTTGACAAGTGAGTGCTACTACTGTTATTCCTTAAGGAGAAGCAAAGAAACAACAGTCAAATCGTGATGGATGTTTGTTATAACCCAGTGAAGGATCTGAGTGTTCACTAGTTAACTAATGAAAGACCTGAATGTGCGTAATAATAAGATAAAGGCATATTCATTGTCTAGTGAGTGAGTGAGGAACAAAACCCTGTGATATCTTTCACAGCTTCTAATAGTAATTATATGGCATTGATTTTTCACGTTTTACAAAAAGTATCAGGATTACACTGTTCATAGTTCTAAGAAATGAATAGATCTTAGAAAAACAAAAGTAAACTGTAACCTGAACCTGAATTGCAGTTTTTGTTTCAGGTTTATTTACCGGTAGTCTTATTTAAAAAAAAACAAATACTGCTTTCAATATTATTTTACTGAATATAAGCCATACAGATTAGTGCCATTTAACACCAAAAATATGTAAAAATCAATTCTCCAAAGTGTGAAATTATGCTCCAAACAAAATGCTTTTGCCGACAGCATATTGTTGACAATTACAAATCTTGATTAGACGTTGATTGCACTACCCTACTGATAACATAGAGAATTTAGGTATTTCTTTGGTCATTAAGCATGAGAACTTGAAAGACTTGTGTGTCTGATACTCTGTGAACTCACCGGCAGGATCTTCTTGAGACCACATCTCAGGAACTCATTACGTAAGTGTATCCGGAAGTCGAGGTCATCAGGGGAAGTGACCAGGGCATTGATCAGCTGCATACAGGCGACCTGCGGTGTCAACAGACAGCAAAGGAAGACTAGAAATGTTAGACAAACATCACAACAGCAAGACTCGATGTCAATTAGACATTATGTAATCAATGGTACAGACAAAAGCAATTACAATTGATTAGAAATACTGCAATAAAATGCCTGCTGTGCGTTATTATGGATTCACAGGTAAGACAACAGCTTAGATGTGTGTTGTTGGTGGTGTGATTGTGTGTGTGTACTGGTAGAGGAAATCACTGATGAATTATAATGAGGTGTAAGGTGTTTCTAGGGAGCACAGCACGGATGAGACGCTTTTCCTTTGACAGACAATCGATAGCAGGCTGAGGGATTCCCATGGACCATGTGCAAACCTTGACCCTCTGCTATGGATTGTGTGGGTTATTTCTAAGAGACACAATATACCTGGTGCTGTGTGAATTATGATATTGCCTTATTTTTAGACAATATATTAGTAAAGCATGATGTAACGCGCCAAAATGTAGTGTCTATGCAGAAGCTTGAATATGTTGCAATGAGCTAGAATTGTTGATACATTTGGTTTTGGGTCTTTAGTTCAAAATCTAGATAAAGGTTAAGGTTAAGGCACACTTCACTTCATGGTCCCCGTAAAGAAATATGTCCTCTGCATTTGACTCATCCTTCAGTGCCATTGGGACAATATGTCGGGAGCAGTGGGGACCCCTCTCCAGAGTTAATGTGAATGTTTTTGTCGGGTTTAGGAGTTTGACGCTAAAGCAGCTTCCCAATATGCAAAAGTCAAGTAATAAAATATGATAATGATGTTGCCTTTTGGAGCTTTATGGTAAAATCCATAATAAAAAAGTACTTGGAGAGTAATTTTAAGATCAGAGCAAGTGTACAAGCAAGGCTTCCATTCAAAAGTAGGACATATTCTGCTGGGGAGCGTAGCAGCAGTGAACACGTCACAACCACTATTTCTAGACACTAAGTTCTCCATGTTGGAAAAGACAAAATTTTTTCAAACAAAACCCTAAACATTTTATACTACCCACGAGAGCGTTACGTAACCAGTGGCTACATAAAGGAATCCCCTACGTCTTCATTGGATTTATGGAGTGGTAATACAGTGGTGTTCATGAAAAATTCTGTTTGTTCTACTGCATATAGTTTAGACTGATGTCAACATCAAACGCACCTCAGTGTATAGGAGTGCTCACAACAGGGTATAGTCTATTGTATGGGATTACACAGAGCTTTCTATGGTGCTATAGCTTAAATGTTGTAATTAAAAGTGGCACTGCTGGGACAGATTTGAAAACGCATCACCCATAGCACCATACCATATTTTCATCGCATTAAAGAGGGGGTATTACACTTCTGTGGTTATTTGTTTACACATCACACATGTAGATAGCCATGTTACCTTTTATTGTTTTGAAAATGTTTTGCCGAAAGCTGCTGTGCGAGAGCATGGGTGTTGTAGGTTTGTGCTGCTAACTAGAGGAAGGGTCAAATAGTGGCCAGGATAGATCGATGAATTACTCAAACATGTGTAGCTGATATTTAAAACATGACAAACATGGCATCTCTGACATGTTATGCCATTTGGTCCCAGATGAACCATCTCGCACTCTGAAGACCTCAGGGACCGGCCTCCTGCTGGTGCGGTCAGGACTAAACTCGGAGAGTCAGAGTTCCAGATTCATGCAGCTAAAACCTGGAAAGTCTTCCTGAACATGTGAGACAGACTCTACATTGACTCTGTTTGAATCCAGGCTCAAAACAGTTCTGTTTAGCTGTGCAAATGATTTATTTCCACACTCCTCTCTCTCATTTAATGTCTCTCTCTCTTTCTAATGTTATGATGATTATTTATGTTTTGATTTGTTTGTATTATGATTTTAATGTATTTCTTATTCTGTAAAGCATGCATACAAATAAACTTGCCTTGCCTAAAACCTCTTCAGGCATGTTTATCTTTTTAAGAGGGAATAATGTTATAATATGGTAAAAAGCTCCATAAAGTACATTTTGTGTAATACCGCTTTAAGAATCACATTTACAGCTCATGCCTGTTTTTGGGATAAAAAGTCCATTAATTTACTCCATCTCCTGCACTAGCAACATGTTTTCATTTAGCTGACAATTAGCAGCTGTTCATTTCATTAAGGGCAAAAAGGAGAAACAAGTGCCTCCAAATAAAAGTATATCTACGGCACTTTCCGGTTCCGCGCTCGCCTCATCAGTTCCTTTCACAACTTACTTCCCCACTAGTTAAAAAAGCAATTCCTAAAGTAATTTCCTTCACAAAAACATGTTTAAGTGGTGTTTTGAGGGCAAAGTCTAGTTTTTTTCCCCTTCACTTAAGAAGAATCTTGTTGAAAAAGGGAAGGTACAGTGCTTAAGCTGGCCTTTCACACTAACTCCTCGGAGACCAAACTTGACAGGCACAAAGAAAGAAAAAAAGGGGAATGGAGTTTGTAAAAGTGAAGAAAGAGTTATAAAAAAGGACAAAAAGCTTAGAGGACATCAGCATCTCGCAATCGCTTATTATCATTGCTCGGGTGTTCTCATTGGGAAGAAGGGAAGTTCAGTAGAGCTCAATGAACCAGGTATTTTTTTGATTAAACCGGTCGAGATGAAAACTGTGGGTGCATTTCAAACACGCGGCAATCGCACACCCGCCCGGCGGAAGAGGGATTGTGGGGCACAGGAAAAAGAGGACGCAAAAGAGCAGAAGAAAAGCAAAGGGAAAACAAAGCCATAGACAGCCGAGTGAGAGCGACAATGGGCCGCACGGTGCCAATACTAATTTTCCTTGGAATCAAACTGTGCTTTATGAAATTACGGAAGTGCTGGAGGATCGTGGGCAAGTTTCCATCCATTGTGCCTGACAAACAATTCGACTTTGATTTATAGTGTGAACATTTGTGCAGTAGAGGAGCTGGCTTAAAATACAAGACGTACTATCTGAAAATGATTCCAATTAGGCCGTGTCCGCATCAATACTAAAAAGCATAAAATTAGCAAGATCTATTTTTTTCCATTTTTGAAACTTTTGAAAGCTCTCTAAAACAAATTTGTAGGGTTTGTTTAGAGAAGTGGCTATTTTCGAAAAATAACAAGCATCAGTCCGTGATACTAACTACACGTTTTGGCAATCTAATAACAGTCATACTGGTTGAAATATTTCAAGGTATAATTTGTAACTTTCTGGAGGTGGTATGTCACCTGCATAAATCCATGGAAATAGAAAGTTTAAACCAAGCGACAGAAGCATAGTTGGTAAAATGTTTGCCAGAGGTTCAAATCCCGCTCTTGACATAAACATCATTGCTAGACCAGTTTGGCTGTGCAATTCCAGCTCCCACAGATGAATGCTGTTGTCGTGTTGTTGTGTGCAAGACACTTAACCCACCTCACTGCTGTGCGAATGGGTGAGCGGTTTCTTGATTTAAAGAGCTTTGAGTGATTTACTGTGGAAGATTATAGCCAAAAGTACAACATTTCCATGGAAACAGCAGATGAATGCCCTCCTCCGGGCAAAATAAGATTCAGATTTGTGGAGAGGCAAGCCCACTCATAGTAAGGAGGCATGTTTTGCACACACACAAAAAAAAAAAAAAAAACATCAACTTGGTTTTATTTTAATCTATGTTTTGGCAAAAAAAAATATACTGTGGCTTTAGAAAAAAACGTGAAGTTTAAATACATACAGCTTCTTACACTGAGTTGTCCTTTTGCTTATGCTTGAATTGTTGCACCAAAAGAAATCACTGTGATGCATTTTCACAACCACATCAATGATCTGGGATTCTGCGAAGCAATCTTAGCCATCTCAGTCTTGCATTATATCGGCAATGGATTAGTTCTACTTTTTCAGCACGGTTATTTTCTCTGGTTTGTGGTACCAATGGGAAACAGCTCTATAAATTTATGATATCAGTTGTGGACACGCTATAATTTCAACATATCTATTAAGGAAGGTATGGGTGTGTAGGGACAAACCGTACAGTGGTTAAGATGGAGCTGTGACACATTCTGCTTGAGAGATACTTGTGAAGGGAGGAATAAGTGCACACTAAATATGCATAGATAGATACAAATTCAACAGTGCGACTGGGTTGTAGTTTCTCACCTGAAGCTGTTGGGCCTCGTGGTTTTCCAGTCCTTCCACAATGGAGGCAAATCTCTCTTTATTGTTCCTCTCTGCAGCAATAGTCATAGCCGCGAGAATCTTATCCAAGCTGGAAGAACACATAGAGTGGACAAACACAACTGTCAACAAACAGTTTTATCACCCGGCCAAGAGGACATTTACTCCCAACTTTTAGCCCAAATAACACGCATCTCCTCTGCCATTGAGCCGCTGTGGGCACTTTGTCTGCCAGCCCATGGCCGCACTGACAAACACGCTCCCCATCCCTTTGTATGCCGTCGCCTCTATTATTGCCCCAGCATCCAAATTGACTTAATAGAGCTTGTTACTAAGGTAATGCTAGCTAGACAAAAACAGTTTTGGTTTTTTGTTTTGTTTTTTATTGCAAATGGCTTCTGTGTCAGAGGAGAGATGGTTTGGAGGGAAGAAAGACTACAGATTATTATCAGGGCTGATGGATTAATGTTCAAACAAAACTATTGTGAAGTCAACAAATGAGAGTTGAATAACAGCTCAAGGCAATGAAAATAAAAAAAAAGCTTTTAGACAGTAAAAGGACATAATAGAGCCATGGCAGATGCAAGATATTCTTACTGTCGGTCAACAATAATTCTATGTTCTGCCCTTCGTAAAGCAATCGTTTTGACTTTAGGTACATTGTCAGTAGTAGGAGACTTAAAAACAGTGCACAATAATAAATATAAATGGTTAATTAAATGCCGAACTGAATTAACTGGACATATCCATGGGCTGCAGAGTGATGATAATTTTGCTCCATTGTCAGTAACAACAATTCAGAACAAAAATAAATATTAAATCTTATGAATGAACAGAGGTCTTCAAAAACAGGAGGTTGAAACTCATATACTCAAAACGCATATACACGTCACAATAGTTATGAGTGAAATTTGCATCAAAATGTAACAATGAGACTTGCTTTCTCAAAATCATGTATGTGGCCTAACCGTGCACCTGGCTGCCTGGTATACAGTAGAGATGTGCGCAGTGTCCATGTGGTGTGATATATAGGCAAGAGTCACAAACAACACAGGAGTTTTAAAGAGCAGCTTTAAAGGCGGTTCAGGCGAGCCTTCAAACAAGCTCAAATAGATCTGCTTAAGTTGTCGCGTTGCATTTTGATCCTGTCAACTGAAGTGGATACAGAACACGAGCTGGCAACACAACGTCAAACACCAAAGGCATTTCAGAGCTGCGCTAGTGACACCTAAGATGTTTTAGTGGCCCTGTTTTCTTATTCTTTTTTTTAAAGGAAATGTATATTTTAATGGAAGTCTGTGATCATGTAAAAGATGCTCGTGTCTGCTTCAACTCCCGTCTTTGGTAGTGCGAGTGAAAGTGACGGGCACTTAAAATAGCAGCGAGCAAGTGATAAACAACATTTTGTTTATGCGGCATAAATTATGAGTCGCAGTGAAGGCAATGCTATCAGTGAATCGTGCTAAGTAGTTATAAAAGAGAAATCTACTGCTTAATAATGCTACATATTGCAAACCAATCCTCTAAACTGCAAGCTAGTTACTGATTACGTCAATATATGGGAGTGTTATATCACTACTCACTTCACAAATGTATGTTGGAAAGAGAAAGCTTCTATATATATTTTGATATATGGTAAGTTCAGAACACCACCAGCTATTGAATTATAAATCATATTATAATAGATGCAACCACATGTTTTATCTTCTTTTGAAAAGGGTGCATTAAATTGTTGTGCGTATATATTGAATAATTCCACTGCATAATTTGCACTGCTTGATATTCAGAAACTGGGAAATGGTTTTAGAAACCATGGCCTGTCACAGTGAGGGGCAGAACAACAACCATAAAGGCCTATTTAGATGGTCAAAGATGTGAGGCGCACAGCTGAACCCCGCTCCTCTGCCACAGCCACCAGCTTTGTTTATTTCCAACATTGCATACGGACTGTCTTTGAAGTGCCATTGTTATTCTGCTCCGGCCTTGTGGGAAACAATAAAAACACTCCCCTAAATCCAATTTATAAGCTGTCAGGCCGTCGGTGTGTCAACGGCAAACTACGCTGGGCTCGTCCGGCGCATTAAACCTGCTAAAGTCCATTGTGTGAACTGTCAGATTCCTATAGTACTGGGTGTCACCTGTAGTCCGTATGTTCGCAGTAGGGACAGTGTGAGCATGCGGTGTGGGCTCCCGGATAACACATGCTGCACAGTGGGAGGAGGCTGAGATTCTAGTGTTTACACAAAGCAGCGGTCTCTTATCCCCCATGCCGCGACACAACATTGCGCAACATTAAGCGGAGAGCAGACACATCAGAGCTTTCCATCATTACTTTGGCCTTTTGGAGCTAAATTGGGGTGTTCGCCAGCAGCAGCATCAGTGGTTGTCATCTGAACTTTTTTGGCAGTAAACAATCTAACTTTCAATCTGAGCTGCAAAACACAGCTAATTTGTCTTGGCAAAGTGTAATTTGAATATGAAAAACTATCGATTTGTCTGTAATAATAGAAACAATTCCTTAAAGGCACTGTGCCATATTTTTTATCTAATCTGGTAAAGATTGTCTTGCCCCAGTACAGATCATATATTGTAACAGGATCTCTGTGGTGAAATAAAGTCACAATGAGCTGCAACTCTGCTCTGGCCTCTGAAAACTGTGAAAAGCACAATGAATAATTAGGAAACTGGGAAAGTGAGGAATAAGTTTGGGTCACTGCAAACTGTTTAAAATCAACTAGTTGTGTTTTTAATATTTGTTTGTACTGATTTACTGAGGTCCTTTGTTTAATTCCCAAGATGATCACCAAATCCAATTCCCAAAGAAAAGTTAAAGTGACAGATTTGAACATGCAGTGATTGAACTTACATATTCTCCTCTCCGATGATACAGAACGCTGACAGGATTTTGACTATCTCGGTCATCATGTTAGTCTGTTTGGGGTCAATGGCTCGGGCCAGCAGCAGCAGACTGCGCTCGTCTCCCAGGATCCTTTGCAGCCCATACTGCAAAGAGAACAGAGACAGACTAATAAAGCTGTGACGCCAGGTACGATATAGTTAGCCTTAATTTGCTTTTTAGAAAAGGGACAACAAGGCCATAGGAGAAAACAGAGAGAGAATGATGAATTATTTCAATTGAGGACAGGACTGCTGGGATGAATACTTATGTGTGTCTGTACCTTTTAGTCTAAGTGAAAGGGAAAAAGCGGAAATAACCATGTGTAGGGATTATCTCAGGGCACCGACATCAAGCTCTTATCTGTCTTTGAAATGTGTGCTACTTTTGAAAAATGAGCCAGACTTCCCCCAAAAAAGATAATTAAAAGATCTAAGGCAGTGGGCATGAAATGGTAAAATTAGCTTCCATTTAATGTCCCATTATAGTAGTGCTGTCTGCACCTGATTCAAATGAGCTATGGTCAGTTGAGGTACAACTGAGCATGAAAAGAAGCTGTGATTTTTTTTTAAATCTTTTGAACATAACCCTCTTTTAAAAGCAAATATTTGATTTAGAAATGAGTCGTACACTCGTATTGATATTTGGTTCAAAGTGGGTTTTCTAAACCATCACAAACACAATCAGCACCGGAACTGACTAACATTATGTCTACCATAGAGTGACCATGAAGCTATTCAACAGATTTTATCATCTATGAGAAGACATATTCAACCAGAATGTTTGGGAGGCTATATACATATGTCCAGATCAACTCAACAGTCACTGTCCTTGTTCACATTGACACCAAGATCTGAATATAATCTGATTTCTGGACCTTTACGATTACATGAAAGATGTGTTAACAGCAAAATCTGATGTGAATAATCAGAGGGGTCATGACCACAAAGAAGTTAGATGATCTTACTCTTTACATACATACTATATACATTTTAATAATCTTTTAAACGTTATATTTGCATGTAACCACAGCCATTGATGTGTTAAGGTGTATTTATCTCGTATTTTACTTTCCACAAATGTCAATATATTCCTACATAATCTTTTCTAATTAGTAATAAAGGTGATGAAGGTCTATTCCAGTGTATTAAAAGAGTTGTTTTTTTGGTTTTTTTTGTATGGAATGTTTTTATTGCTCTGCGCAGCCTAAAGGAAAATTAATAATGCAGGAAGTAGTGCACATTTGCGTAATACAAACCTTATTGTTCATAAAAGCCTTCAAGCACTGGATCAGTTTGTGTTGGTTGCGTTTATCAATTGGTTCTTGCCTGAAAAATAAGAATAGATTTCCATTATTCAAACGACGGCGACATACAGTCATCAACAGACAAAACACTTCATATCATTAAACTTACTGTTTCTTGTCCAAAAGCTTCTCCAGGGCTTCAAGAAGAAGACCGAGCCCCTCATGACCGAAGTTGTTCACCCAGCTGGAAAACAGACGCCAAATAATTTAGTCTCTGAACATATTGCATTTCAGCTGGTGAATAAACAATATGCTAACTACTTTATAATAACTTTTGTCGAAATTCCTCATTCGAACTAACACTCGGGGTTCAGCACTCACTTGGATAAATGGACTGTTTGCGCTTTTTAATCCTAACAATGAGCGCTGCAAATCGCAAAACACTTCTGCCCTCCACAATGCTGAATACATTGAGCCTACTTAAATTTAAACTGTACCCATTTACAAGCAAATGAACATCCATCCATCTTAACCAGCACTGAGCTCTCCGCCTGCCCCCCTCCGCTCCCTCCCTTCCCCATTACGCACGCCGCTATGTTCCCGGTGCCAAAAGATTAAGCAATGCAAGAAAGATAACACAGTGATCAATAAAGGATCGAGAGAGATAATTGGCTATAAACCACAGCATATTGGGAGATGGCAAATGATCCAGTGCGGATGAGGCTTTTTGTCTGAGCCAGGCCTAGAAAGTGCTAGCGGGGGGTCACAGCCACATTATGTCATTAGCATTACTTGTTTTTCAAGCGACCGACTGTCAATAATACAAAATAGATAGGCCAATTTGCAGACATTAGACCGTCATATGCTTATGATCTAGCAGCCTCCTCGACACTCATCTTAAATTGTAATGCGTGCAGTATTAAAGGCATTTGTATTGACTTCATCACTCAGAAGAGACCCTCAATTAGAGCTGCATTCAGCCCGGAGCAAAAGAGCAAAGCGATTTATGTTTATTGATATGATTTAACTAATACAGCGACAACTTACTTTATAACTATTGCTCAAATTGTATTATGCGCGACTGGGAAAGAAGTGATGTATGCTCTGTCATGTTATCTTGAGATTTCTTCAAAAACAAGACTTGAAATTCAGAAATGCGAAGCTGTTTTTGCTGATGTCTGTATAGGAAGTTTATTTTGCCAGTCTAAACTACATCAGGCACTTGCGATGCAGAGGAGAGGAGTATGTCATGGCTGAGAGAGCATCATTCTGTGAAGCCAAAGTCACACATTGTTTATGCATTTAAATATTGACAACAAGTCTTTAGAGAGTGGGAAGAACTAATATTCCTGAGATGAAATGTTGTTTATCACACTGACAAACAAAAAAGGAGAAAGTTGTACGACCTTAACAAAGTGGTGGGGGATCACAAACTCTTGATATCTCGAGTGACATCATGCTGGGGGTGTTCCACATGTATTTCTATTCGCAGAATGTTCAGCAGTCACCATGGTGATACAATGCACACATTAGCAAACAGACAAAAATGTTTTAAGGTAGTCTGAGAACTCAAGATAAAATACAAAGTGGATTTAAAGCAACATTTTTAGTACATTTTCCAGATGATTTCCCTGTGATCAATAGAAGAAGAAAAAAAAGGCAGTGACTAAAAAATGTATCTACTAGGCTTGTTGATTGTAATTTAATGTGTGAGAGACTTGTTTACCAGTACCAATAAAGTCCGTTCTATATGTTCAGATTGTGTTAAAATAAAACTCAGATCAAGTCTAACTTGAATAACAGAGCTTCTAACAGAGTAGTGCTTTCAGTTAGCTTCACATCCTCAGGTAATGCCAAATTGCCAATGAAATCAGTTGCAAATGTATCAATTTTTTTTTTTTCATTAATCAATACAGATATTTAAGGTTAAGCTGCCAAAGGTCAATAAACATGGCCATATGGCAAAACTTTACAAATATAAGAGCGATATGTAAAAATCCTCTTTGATTAGTCCTTTCTCATAATGTGGGCATGAATCCAAGGATTTCATTAACTTGCGGGAGAACTTGTTCATCTAATATTGATGGCTATAATCCTCTGGTTAAGTGCCACCAAATTGTGTTACTTTCTGCAATCATGTACATTCCGCAGGCAAAATGAAAAATTCATGGCCAGTCTGAGGAAGGCGGCTTCATGTTTTATATTTTGTGTTATTACTGCCTGCTAATGCAATTATCCAGTCGTCATGCTAAATGCTGTGAAATGCAGGCACGAAAAGCTACTGTCAGCAGCTTTGCTAGAATGTTTACTGAAAACACTCATTAACGTATATAAACACGAACATAATGTAAGTTTTAATCTGAACAAATGTTAGCAAACAACAACACAGATCATAATGCTGTCATTCTGCCATAGTGAAAGAAACTTACCAAATATATGTTACTCCAACCCCACACGTTGTGCTAAGTCTACATAGCTACAGGCACAAAAACACAAAGGAAGCACAGTGAAAAAAAATCAAAGTTCTAAAAACTGATACAACCAGAAGTAGCACAGATCTTCCCTAGGCAATAGTTTCTCACTGAAGACACATTCCCCACACCTAAACTTAAAATAGTGATTTATGATTTCAGAGGGAAATGATTTATTAATTAAATTACATCTTGTATAGTAAAAACCAACATAAAATAACTGAAGAGGATCAATACATTGTATTGAAATGGGAGATAATAATATCCATAAATGAGTCTCACATATTCCATTTCACAGACTTACAACTGTCAACAGTGGCTCCAGAGCCTTGTATGACAAAGCTTATTGGGCATCAGGGTCCGAAATCCAACACTTCTCCACCGCCCTAATGACTTACCACAAACACAACGCTACTTTATACTTTGATCAATTTATGGCATTCAATGGCAGAAAATAGACCCGCACTTTTCTTGATGTCATATCTTCAATATACTAAATGCACTCATTGTGGTGCAGTTTGTTACTGTTAACAAAAGCAGGCCTATGGAAAGTACAAATATATGATCAGCAGACTTGGAGAGCAAATACATTACAAAAAACTTTACCTAATTCATATCTGCCAATGACAAAAGAAAAAACTGAAAAGTGCACAAGGCATCCAGAGGTAGCCATAAAATTTGCTAATGTACTACATTAACAGTTAATATCACACGGTTATTCCTCACATTTGCAGTAGTAAATTATGATTCAAACTGTTGAGACGTGTGGTTGGAAATGCGTAACTAATACTAATAATATTCTAATCGTCAATGATAAGCTTGGCTCTTTTAATCAATAAGTCTACAGCATGTGGTTTGGAGGAAAATTCAGACTGTTAAACTGTAAAAGTGTGTATTGTTTATGTTTAGGAAATTAATATCAAAGGCCATTTTTAATATTTTAACACAAAAAAATCTAACTGAATTGAAAAATCATGACACATTTGTTTTTGTCATATCCCCAAGCCCCAGTGTGTCTTAGTAATTTGAAATTTGTAAATGCAAAAACAGAAACAGATTTTCTACTTGACCAGTGTGAATATTGCACAATTAAGTCTTTAAAAACACTTCTAAGTTTTGTGTCCCAAGGCGCTGACTATGAGAGCTGGGGTTTTCCTGGAGGTGAACAGATGGCGCCATAAACTGTAATAAAGACAAGTCTTAAAATATACCCGACACGGAGGACATTGATATGTGTAAAAATGTTTTCACTGCCTTTAAGGACGAGGAAGTCAGTGAATCCCAAATCAGTACGTCTCCGGTAAAAATGGAGTCATAATATTTGTACCATATTAAAGGGGCACTGCATAACTTTACTGGCCTTGCGTGCAACAGTATGATATTGAAATATGTATGTCCATGGAGGTGGCATCACAAAGAAAACTTACAAGTCAGATCTATGTACAGATGCCTCATCTCACTGTAAGAATGCATGCTTTTCAAAGGGGAACTTCGGCACGTTTGAAGCTAAAGTCCATTGCTAGAGGTGGTCGAACACTGTCAGAAGCCAAAAAACAGCACAGATCAGTGTTTTCTAGGCAGAGATGTCGCTGTGGTAGTGAGTCTGTCAAGGTAACAAGCTAGTGTAGTAATGGGGCAAGCTCTTAACTTCCACGTAAAATGCCAATTTGCACAGAAGAGGCTTAACACCACTTTCTAACGCATCTTACAACAGCCACGAGTCTAACAAACAAAACGCTCTGCCTAGTTCACTCATTAGTGTCTGGAAACATTATAAAACAACTTTATAAGCAGCCTTAGCATTAGCGTGTTGATTTCCCACTGCACATGCGAATGCCCAAAAGACTCGACTGCCGACTCCAGCGGCGGTGAGTAGCTCGAGCCGCCAGAAGCAACCGCTGAGGCAACACTGATCTGTGCTGTTTTTTGGCTTCTGACAGTATTCGACCACCTCTAGCAATGGACTCCAGCTTCAAACCTGCCGTAGTTCTCCT
Organism: Odontamblyopus lacepedii; assembly: GCA_034769755.1. NCBI lineage: Eukaryota > Metazoa > Chordata > Actinopteri > Gobiiformes > Gobiidae > Odontamblyopus > Odontamblyopus lacepedii. The sequence goes on along the minus strand of CM068355.1, from coordinate 12,375,375 downwards.
TTAAGGTATTTTTGAAAAAGAAAACACAGTGTTTAATGCCATAAAGTGGAACATTCAAGTTAAATAGTGTACCTTTAAACTGTAAATTAAAGCTTTGTTGTAGGTGATTGATAGTGCAAAGCGATAATGACATTCACATGTAAGCTGTATAATTTATATCTTTCAACTGGGAACATAAACCGTTAATCTTGACAATGTCATTTAGTCATCTCTTTCATTTCTCCTTGACAATTGACAGAGCAGCGACCTGGATGTAACTTTAGATTCTACCATTTTAGATACACGCCATCCGTTTATAGTTTGCAAAAATTACCTCCACTTTGACTGTAGCCACATCCTCAATATATTTCAAGGTCTTGTCAGGTTAAGGTTTTTGGACATCTTGTGCCTTTTCCTGCTTCCTCCTATCTGTACCTGCAGGATGTCAAATCTTGCACGCCATGGTAGTAAATCAAATGGCCATTTTTCCATTACCGCTCCTAGTAATGGAATGAAATGAAATAGCGATTCAGACAGTTGGGAGGCTGCAAGAAATTCCTATAATTTGTTGCTCTGTGAGGAATGGAGGTACTAATAGGTAGGCTTATATAGGCCGTGCGGGTAAAAATCAGCATAGCGATATTTGAATTCTTGTGTTAGACGTTAGTGTTGTCATGATCTTAAAATGTTAAACTTTGATACTAAGGAATAGACTCAAAACTCTGCATGATAGCAATAAAAACACTTTATTTAGACAACAGAATGTTATTTTCAACATTAAATCGTAGTACTTCCTTTTAATTTACCATGTGGTCTTATATCTGTACAATCCCTCAGTTGTCCAGGCAGGTCATTCAAAAACTGCTCAGGAAAGGTTCATTTCCATCTTGTGAATGTGACTTTTTAGTATCAATACCTGCTCAAATGAGTATCTAGTTTTGATGCTTGTTTTAGTATCGATTCATATCTGATTCTCGATACTTCTGACAGCCCTAATAGAGGTATGCAAAGCTCCACCACTGTGTTGAAGAATTAGGCACAAAAATAAGCACAGATGGATATGTTCCTTGGAGTATCTGTTTAATTGACAGAGCTGACAGAAGAGATAAGGACTTCATCACATGCCAGGAAGGTCTGTAATAAAGAGCGCTTTTCTACATATTCTAATTAATGCCGCAAAGTGTATGCATATGGACAGAGTGACACCTTTTTGTAGAGGATCCCGTAGATACGAGATGCAATTTGGCACCAAAATCTGCACAGGAGATGATCTTGACTGTTGTTTGCAAGCTTGTCAACGGAACATTTTTTTCAAGTCAATCACTTTTTTTGCTAAGAAATAAAATGTGAATATGCCATATGTGCCATCTGCATAAATTCATTAATCACTGAGTTCCACTGGAATAATTGTAAAACTATTTGTTAACGGTAGCTTTACTACGCGGCTCTATAAAATGCCTAAAGTTGATATCCAGAGAATCGTAAAAGATCTTTTGAGCGATATTACTTTGTTGTTTTTCAATAAAAGTATCCTGCTATTGTAATCAGTAACCAACATTTGCCAATAACAATATCCAGAATTTAAAATGTTTTATAGTAACAGCGTAGATAAATAGTTAGATCGATACTTTATTGATCCCAAAGAAACTTAAAATTTGCGGCAGCTGCAACAATGAAACATAATAACAGAAGTTTTATCAGCTGTAGGGATGCTTTGTACAGAGGTTTGGTATGTGGGACAAATGACTTTGAGAATCTGTCTGTGGAGCACTACAGGGACAAGAGCCTGTCCCCAAAGGTGCTTTCCTGTCTCCGGTGTTGATGCAGTGTGTGGGGTGCTGAGGGATTAGCATCTTGTCCCTAAATTTAATTATGACATATGGATATGCCAGAAGGTACTGACAACAACTAGTAAAAGAACAAGGCATTTGTGTCAGTCAGTTCTTTAAAATATGTCAGCTTACAGCTAAGTTTTAATTCCAAAATACTGTAAGCAGAAATTGCAGCAATTTTGTTTCATTTTGCTTAATTATGTCAATAATGCCTGGAATAATAGATCTGTAATGCTTATTGCTCAGTGCAGGGAAACAATTGTGAGTGCTTTCTACTGTTTTGTTCGTCGCTTTTATCACACTGTGCATTTGGACAGACATTCAAAAGGACAAGCAGCAGGCGTAGCAACTTCAAAGACCATAAAAAGCTCATTAATACTGTTCCATGTGCCCCGCATGCACCGCTACAAGCACTTAACAGCAAAACAGGTGAGAGCCGTGGTGCAACACAAGAACATAAGGGCTACAGCTGGACTGAAACCAAAGTCGCCTGTCAGAGAGTATACTGGGCTGGTTTCAACACATTTTACAACATCCCACATAGAAAAAGACCCTGCATGGAGCCTGTCAGACTGAAGTAGTGAAGATAATGAAAAGTTAGGTGTCCAGTGCAGTTTTATTTAAGTGTGTGAGCGATCGGAGAGCAGCCAGGTCTATATATGAGAGGCACTTGAGAGATTTGGAGTCCTGGTGTATAACGGCAGAATAAACTTGGAGAATATAAGATCTGTGGCCAAGTGTGCTCAGCTGCAGAAAGTACTCTGCTTTTACAAACTGGAATATCTACAGAAGGCAGCTGAATAAAGAGAGGGATGTTAGCTGTAATGAGAGTAAATGACACTCAAGCGAATGGAGATTTAGTAGATGCATTAGTGCTTTTGTGTCGAAGCTTAACTGCACAGGCCTTAGATGTTCTACCAGTAAATGAGAAAATAAGAGGGGTTTAATTTTCTGTAAGTTGGCATCTCACTTAATGTCATGAGTGAGAAATTAATGAAAAGTGTCGACTCAATCTGACACTTCGAAATTAAGAAGCAACATTCCAAATGACAAAATTAAAAAGGGGAAAATGAAGTTGAGGATAAATAATTGACTGGGGAAATTTGGACAGAAGAAGTGGAGAAGAGTGAGTCGAAGCTGCAGGCGCTGCCATCTGTGGGTGGACCTGCCACACACCTGTGTGGGACTGCCGGGAGATAAGACCCGCTGAGCACTGGCCCCCGGCCACCTGCGCCGCAGCCAGGTGCTCAGCCCAGCCAATTAAACTATTAGACAAACACAGGCCGCTGGGAGCAAATTAGCCCGCTGCCCAAACATCACAACTCCAAAAGCACTGCTAAGCACTCACTCTGCATCACGACACACTGACAGGGACACTTTTGTTAAGATGAGGAGGATTATTTAAACATCCACTTAAAGCCTTAAAAAGTTTGGTCAAATGTAACTATCGAGAACCTATGAGGTTAGACCGTTATCTGCAGTGTTTTCATTTTCAGTGCATACCTTGCAAACATTAATTAATAGATTTACTGATTCCTGAAAAATTAAAGCAGCATTACATTTTGAAATGTCAACAATTGAACCCCAGAGGACTCATGTGAGCAGTGAGATGAGACAAAGCAGCACTGTCTCAACTTCCTGATTATTTTCCTGTGTAAGATAACATACAAAAGGTTGCATTAACATAGCACAGTCAGAGCACCGGCAAACCGAGTGTGGTTTTCCTGTGTGATGTGATCCATGACAATTAAGTGCATTCATATTAATTAGAAGTAACCTTCTCCATGCCACAGGAACATAATCAGGCCTTTTCCCTGGAGAGGGGTGATAGAGGCACACAGATGAGCAGAGGTTGGTGTTAGCTCACACTTCTACACTCTCAAGAGTGCCCACCCATGGGTGCCCTCTCCCAAGATGAATGAAGCCATCCGTGGAGCTGACTCCCTAATAAAACGCTGGTGCTGTACCAGCTGGCCAAAGATTCAGCCATTTGCAAACACCCATAGGGCAGCACTGGTCTCACTTACATCCCACAGCAACTCGTGACCTTTCTGAGTGGAGGGGCTGACTTGACTTCCCGTAGCTCAGAACCATTTTACATCTCTCCAATCACTAATGGAATAATTACTGGAGAGCTGGAACATACATTTGTTGGATAAAGCTCACATAATTTAAGCAATAAAATATGATCTGCTCCAAATTTGCTTTGATATGGACAAACAAAGTATGTTATATCTAATGTATAGTTGACTCCATGGTTAATATATAAATTATAGAAGAGAAAATCCAAAATATAATAATTCTTTCTGTAATGTACATGAGCCCAAAAATGTAATAAATGTCATATATGATCATGTTGGCAGGTAATCGCTCAGTATCCAGCATCAAAGTAAGGGTTCAGCCTACTAAAAATAGAAAGGTGACAATTTTATATGCACCATCCATTGATTCACATTAGCACACATCTCTTCAACTGGGCTGGTAAATAATTGATAGGATCCACTGTCGATGAGGATTCCTTTGCACGGATGTCACCAAAGTAAAACAGAAATATGCCATTTACATGACAGTTTCAGTTTACTCCTAACAACTGATAGCTTAAATTAGTTACAGTAAAAGCAATTTTAACTGGAGCAGCACTGTCCTGTTTTTATAGTGTTGGGAAAATTTCAAGACACAGCTAACAGTGTGGGGAAAAATCTTATATTACTAACCTGACAGGATTGGAAGTGAGAGACACTCTAAGGGACTCCAGGCAATTAAGCAGCTTTTCCTCGGTGATGCCAGAACGCAGCTCGTGGACATATTCTTGGGATGAAAGGGTACACTCGTGCTTGCTGTTCCTCAGTCCACCCTGCAAACAGAAAGACAACAGGGGGGTTATTAGGGAGAAGGCACGCTGCGACCCCAACATGTCAGAGGCACTTGATAAATGAGCAAAAGTGTGAAGAGACAAAGGGCCCTAAGAAGATGAAAAACTACAATGATGGTTTAGAAAATGAGTCTAAGGACGTGTTACTGGATAGAACAGTACAAAAATACTGCACACAAACTCCAAATTACTTTCCCAATTTGACTTGCCCCAGTACAGATATATTGTATAAGCAGCCCTTCAGGTCAATATGTAGCTGTGTACTGTCAGCATCTAACTATAAAGCGTTTTATTGTCTGAGATTCAGGAAGTTGTTAGCATTACGGTGATAACTCTGACCTCAACCAAAACAATAAGAAATTAGCCAACAAGATATGGACATCTAGCAATGCCAAAATACCTCCCTTCATATCCATTTCACCTAAAACCATAGAAATCCTATTATCAAATTTAACAACACAATGATGTTTTTTTCCTCTAATTAGAAGTATGTTCTTTTTACATTGGTAGAGGCACATTTTGCCCAGCTAAAAAGTGAAACTACAAAATGATGTTTAAAAAAAAATGTATTTTGACATTTATGGAGCTATACATCTCTTTGAATTAATGCTCTGATTCTGAGGCATTTATTACTTCCCAATCAGCCATAACTGTAATATACAGTCCTGACAAAGCGCCAAACACAGACTTTATGTGGTACCTGAGGCAGCTCATAATCACCGTAAATGGATTCTTGTGAATAATCTCCGGTGAGGGCTCTCGGGATATGCCTACACAATCAGTTTACCTATTTGAAGCAATATGCACGCTCATATCAACACTCGGGTGACACAAACACAAGTTACCACAGGATTATATTCAGCCCGGGCTTGATTTCAAACTACCCGAGTGACTGAATCTATTACTGTCAAACACGGCGTCCATGTGGTCCACAAATCAACATAAATCTTCTGGAGTACAAATCAAACCAATTTGCATAATACAATTGTACTGTTTTATTTCCTGCCCCGGTTGGCGCTTCAAAACTACACTTGAGCTAAATTAGTCATTTCTAAGGTTCTGTTGTCAAAATGAGCTGTATTTCAGGTGGGGGTTGAGCCTGGGTGCCATATGTAACAAAACAGGGGCAGTGCGGCATGGCAAATGTAACATGAAATATGCCTGGAAGAGATTGCTAGTCAAAACTCATCTGTGTTGGTCCCCTAGGCTGCCGCTTCCCCACAAAGTGCACTGTGCTAATAGGCAGTTTGGGAGGTAATAAGCTAGCTCATTTGTCTGGAGGAAAGAGAGGGCCCGCTGATCTTCAGCAATGCACAGTCTACATGAAACAATCAGGTTCTATATTTAAGAAAGTGAAAAGAAACTAGGCAGCTTTCATACTGAACATTCATTTTTCCCTGTAACAATGAGCAACAAAAAGGCAACGGATGGATGTGAGTCAGTTTATGGAGTACATTGTTGTACATATTTTAGTGTTTCTGCACATAGTATATTCAACTTGTAGATCAGTTTAATCTGGGGTGGGCAAAAGTAATAATTAATAGTAGGGCTGTCAGCGTTAACACGTTCATCCCGACTAAATTAATGCAATCCATAACGCAATATATATATTTTCTTATTGCAATTAGAGTTTGCCAGCCTTTTGTCCCTTCTAAAAATTCGATGATTTTTTTTTTTACTCGTGGTTAGTTCGCTGACTTTTCGTCCCTTCTACACAGCCGTAGGCAGCTCCTCTGGCTGTTTCGCTTTCGAACTTCAGAGCGCCATGTTTCAGTAAACTTACCGCCGTGATGGAGAAACAAAGGACTTCTGGACGTTGGAACGGTTTATTTGACTTTAAAAAACTTCCAGACGCTACACTTTATAAGTCAAGAGTTAAATGCAGCCTGTGTCAAGCAGAGTTTCAGCACCAGCGAAGTGCGTCTAGTCTAAGTTAGCACCTCCGAGCTAAACCCCCGGGTGCAGCGACTGGAGCGTCCCAGCCCAGCGAACCTCAGATTAGACAAACTACCATTAGGCAGCGTCGCCACAGACCTGTGGATAATCACACGACAAAGAAAATAACAGCGATTGCTAAATGGGTACGAATTACTTTACATTATGGCTTTAAGACTGTCTTGAAATGCAAAATAACACAATTTTAAACGTGCAATTCAATATGTGATTAATCGGGATTAACTATGGAATTTCTGACAGCCCTAATTAATAGTAAGAATCTTTATAATATAGAAGTTTTATAGCATTTTAATACAAAATTCACTGGTAACAGATTCATTTTGCGATACTTGCCATTGCCAAACCAAAACTATTGGTACCGTCCATCACTATTTTACTCTTGAGTTGTCACATTTAAAAGTCGACTATTTGAGACAGTTGTCATGGTTTAATATCAAGTGAATAAAAGGGTGTTTTTGTTTCTTTGTTTTGTTTTTGGTCTTTTACTTGTGGTTCAAAATTGGACTCTTAATGTAATAAAACCTTTAAGGGCAGATCTAAAATGTTGCTGGTATTTTATGTAATGTTTGAGAATGTTTTACAAATGCTGCACAACAAACAAAATGACAGTATTGATGGAAAGCACATCACAGCAGTAAAATAGACCCTGCCTGAACATTTTCTGATACTTTTTCCCTCTATGTGCTAATCTATACAACACTGCAGTCATTTATCTTTCTCGTCTGCTGCTGGTGGATGTGGAGGAGTGACTGGCTGCAGTTTTATTTGACTGGAGGCGCCTATTAGACCAGAGGGAGAAAAATCTGAATATCTTTTCCAACATTTTCTGTGCATGCTTTGAACAATTTGCAGAAACAATAGCAAGACAGATGTGAGAGAAAAAAAGGGCGAATCAACTATTGTGCGGAAGTCTTAACAAGTTAAATCCAAGACACCAAATTGCAGCGTGTGAGTCTTTGTACTACAAGATACATTTTTCTACCTGTACTATTTCTTCCAAACCTCTTCAGTTGTTGCTTAAGAAGTTCTGTTCCTATTGTGGAAGTGGTTATTTGAAATAGAAATAGACATGGTTGCCACAATGACTCTGCAGTGCGCCATTTTTCTCTTTTTCACATGCTTAAATTACTGAAGTAAGAGTTGCTATTGATCACAAAAGCTTAATAGAACCAGGTGACATAGAGCATCTTTTATTGCTAAATTATGTATTCGTGAAAGGACCTGTATTTTGCTATTAAGACCTTTAGAAGTAATGCTGTATACCATAATATTTGATGTTTTATAACTTGAAATATATAATGTATGTTTTGAATCAATTTAAGTGTCAGAAATGCACGGATCTGATACTGCTATCGAATATGTGCCCCGATACTGAAAAATTTGCTAGATTAGATTTCAGCTTCCAAATATATCGATATGCCGATGTCCAGATTAGACATTAATTGATGTAATAACTATTTATTGGACATAGTTGGCCCTGAAAGTCTCATGATGTTTGATTTTTTATTTATACAAAATAGTTCTGTCGTTGAATAGCTACATAACGCATCTTTATCAGTTTTGCTATATCAATCGGTATCAGAACTGAAATAGCCTATTCGACGTTTCCATTTAAAACAAAACCGATTAAGCCAATGAAAAAGATTTCTTCCCAGGGTCGAATGGAAAAAAGAAAAAGATAGCCACTTTTTATTTATTTCCTCTGCGCACAGTAGTTCCCAGCAGGCAGCCCACTTTGCCCAGAAACGCCGGAGCTCTAGTTTCACCGCAAGCTCTGACCTCTAAGAAACCAGAGCCACTGACCATAAACTGCTTTTTCATGACCCTCGTCCAAATGAATGGAATCCTTTTGGAGATAATATCATCATTACACCACTACACAGAGAAACAAAGAGGCGACAAGGGACTTTTTTTGCTCCCTCCTGGCTCCAAAAAATGTCCCCAAATGAAGGCAATGAGAAAAACAAGACCCTTGGGAAACAGAATGCAAGGTGGGTCAAGGGATGTTTTTGCGGTATGGGATGAGCCAGAAAGCGGTATATAGGGAGGAAAAGGGTAGGGCAAATAAGATTGGGGGAGACGGCGCAACCTCCAACCGTACAGAGGACAGAGACAGCCTTTTGACCACAGCCGCCAGCCTCATCTCCTGCGCGTTTATTGAATCTCCTATTTGTCGATAACAGTATTTCCTGCCAAAGAAAATAGTGCTGGGAGCAATTACTTCAGCGAGCCTGTCAATTTTGCTGGGAGGGGTGGGGTTAAGAGAGGGAGAGAGGCTGATTCGCACCTTTTTTTTTTTTTTACTCCATCACCTCCGTCTGAGAAATCCCTTTGCTTTTGCCATGGGGAGTGACAGAGTGGCTTCCCCACACCGGGGCAGGGTACAGCAGGAGAGACCAAGCCACTGCGGTCAGGGCACATCCACATGTCATCTCCAGACGTAATGAGCCCATAACAGGCTGGCAGCTCGCTCAGTGTCCACTGCTCAGCTGGAAGACTGATATGTATTATTCAGCTTCTTTGTCAGCTTCCTGGAGAATCACATGGCGGCAATGTGTCAAGGAATTGGAAGGCCTTCAAGCTGTTTTTGCAATCATAAAAAATATCACTTTAAGAAAGTACAATTAGGAAGTGATCCGCAAACTGTGACGAAGCACTGTCTTGGCAATTCATCACAGTGTGACCTGAGCATACAGCAGTTTCCATTCTTCACAAGATAAGCATGAAAGTCTTGTTTCATTCAAAGCTTGTGTGATCGCTTGAGTGTGCTTCACTTTACTGAAAAGCTCCTGCCCGTGCTGACTGCTTTCAAGTGCGCAGCTTACCGAATAACTAAGGTCATGTATGCTGATTGAACAAATGTATGTTTTAGTTAGACAAGGTCAACAAGAGTTCATGTAAAAACAAGTCAGGATCTAAAGCCCTGAACTTCCATTTATAATGTGATTAATTAATACATAAAGTTGTCTCTACAACAGTATATACTATACTAGAGAGAGCATAGTATATACTGTACTAAGAGTTGCCATGTAAATAGAAGGAAAAATACTATACATTATTTGTGCTATTGCCTGAGAAATCAAACTTTATACTTTATGTATCTGAATGAAACTCAAGTTTATGAATTGTTAAGTAAAGAAAACTGCAGAAATTGGAAATCTAATTATCCTCTTTATAAATGTAATTAAAAAGACAAGTACCGGGTCCTATTGTGTAAAAATAATAGATACAATCTGTTCAATTAGAGCATATCAAACTCTACGATAGTCACGTTATAACTTAATTTCCTGCTCATTAGAGGCAGATAGATTAGTTGAAAAAATGATAATGCATGAATTTGTGTAACAATGGTCACAAGACAGAAGTCTTAAAATAGTCCTGTTCAGTGAAAATAGCATGTGCCTTATCCAAGTTACATTATATGAAGGTTTGTATAAAGACATTAAGACTTAGATTTAACACATTGTAAAGTTGTAGCATGTTTTATATGGCGGTGATGGGAAAAGGTCAACAGGAACACGGATCAGTTGAGATGCTGCTTGCTTGGACAATGAGTTTTTCCTAGCCCTACTTAAAGGACAGAGCCCTGCTGCCGGTAGATAAGACATTTCATCTTACCACCGGGGCAGGGCTGGCAGCTCTATGGGGGATTTCCTACCAGACCATGTGGCCGAACATTTCACCGTTTCCCCCTCTTACCTCACTCTCGACCCCATATTCTCCCGTCCTATCTGCAGCCTGTCTCTCACTTCTTTAAACCCTGGGTGACAGCTACAAAGAAATCTGTGTATGCCCGTACACACCAGGGGATTTGCTTCTTTCCTGTTCCTTTCCTTCTATCTTGTGTGTAAAAAAACATCTTCAGACAGCTTTAGACCCTGACGTCTGTGCAACTACTGGCTGATAACATGGGCACAATTAGGCTTTAAACACTTCCAGTAATTAGGATGGTGGCATTACATCTTTTGTCCAAAAGAGACCAACATGGGTGACATGCCATGGGGAAAACAAAAAGAAACAGTGAGGTATAAGCCAGTAAACAGCTTGAAAATAACTGCGCTTTTTTAGCAAGGAACATGAGGCACAATTGGAGGCATCATGTTGAGATCGTGTTTTGTGAAAAGTCCCTTGGTTTTCGACGCCAACAGCAATCATGAACTCTTGGTATTAGAACAATCGTATTTAGTTGTGTTATATATACAGCCATGATTGCTCATGAAAAGGTAATTAAATTAAAAAAAGCACGGTAGGCAGTTTCCAAAGTCCAGCGAATTGAAAGGTCAGTCAAAGGATATATCGGGCCAACTCAGCCGTTAGGTTGAATAAAAATCTGATTTATTTATTCAAGACTTGACACAAGGATCTGTTTTGATTACAAAAAGGCCATGTTCTTAGAAATTGATTTTTAAACTTTCAGGAAAGAGACAAGTGCTTTTATTGTGTAGGATTTACAAGTCATGTAGCAGAAAATAAAGCCGGCTGCTCTCCTTGGGGGGAAAATGGTAGCTACAAGGACTGTTTGAATTTGGATAAAATGAAATAGTTTCATTTGAAACTATTATTTTTGTACTGACACCTGAGCATAATGACTTATTATTAGTAATATTTTGTGACTGTTATTTGACAAGTGGCATTGCTCCAGGTGTTGAGGGGCAATGTCCCAAACTATTAGTCAGGACAGAATTGAATAAATTGCTTTAATGATTAGAATCAGAATTACCGTACATTTATTCATCCCCAATGGGGAAATGATTGTTGTTAAAGAAATGCAATTGAAAAGCAAGCAAGAAATATAAAAAAGAATATATATATATATATATGGTGTAATGAAAAAAACAATTTTTTTTTTTATAAATAAACTTACTTAAAATATGGTACCCTCACAACATACATATTTATGTGCACTTTTTCAACAGTGAGATAATAATGATGATAGTCGGACAATGAAGACACATTTACAGTACAGATTTCAGGAGTTTGAGTTTTACCTATAAATTGCATATCCCTATTTGCTAAATTACAGTTGCATTACAATGAAATACATAGTTTAAGAATATATACAGTACATTTTCGATTTGCCCTTCAAACTATTTCCAATGAAAGACAGTTCAAAGTCATGTTGGTTGGACCACCTTGACCTGTTACCACACTAACAAGATGTTTACCCCACTGTAATGGTTCACTTGTACAGCTTGACCTATACACTAGACACTTCTTTGAGGAACACAAAATTGCCAACTGGCTTTGACCCAGATGTGGACATAAGGGAGCCAATAAAGCCACTGCCTCAGCAACATTTCCTGGCATTAATCCCTGAAAATACAGCGCAACTACAATGGATTACAATGCAGTACTTTTTAATGCGGTGTCCTGAGGATTGTGACCATAAAAGAACACATCAATCAAAACCGGCAGCAATGTTATTTAAATAAAGAACCCATAAGTGCCGCTTTAAATGCTGAACTAGAGTATCTGATTCCATAAGAGATGCTTACAACATCTTAGGCTGCTTAGCAATATTGCAGAGGGCATTTAAGTTTAGGATCTCCTGTTTCTGAAGGCTGACCTGCATGACTTTAGATTCAACTTTTGCTGGTTGAATCTTTGAATTTTTCCTGTAAGAATAGCAGGCCTGGAACAATTTAGAAGAAGGCTAAATATGGCCAAGAATGTCACAATACGATATGAATCCCGATACAGCCAGTTCCCTTAAAAACTGCCATAAAGTTAACTCAAATCAAAATCAAAGTCGAATAAAATACATTTGAATTCCATGTCCACAATGACCTTAACTTTTTACAGCTCAGTCTTACTGTGGTAGTCATCCCTTTATCAATATGCGTGTAATTTATCATGATATAATGCCATAATAATACAGTCCTAGCCCAGTCAAGAGTCAAATCCAGTTAAAACGATGTCTTCTGCAGATCAACACTTCACATTTAAGCCAGAGTTACACAAGGAGTTACATTAGTCATTTCTACACACTGAACAATTTAACAGCCAAAACCTGAGCAACTATTTCTTCAGACATCGATATGGTGCTTTGTGGAACAGACTATTGTAACTTTTATTCTGGTGAATGCAACAGCAGCATAATCCTTTGTGAAATGTCCTGGCAGAGATGTAGTTGCTTTCTCTTGTTGTTTTTCCTCCATGCTGCTTATTTATTTATTTTTTCTTAAACCACTCCGAGAATTTCAAGTGTGATAAAACATTTTTAAAATAATAATAGTCCATTCAATGTAGCCTGCGGTCTTACAGTATTAAATAAGTATTACAATCACAACTGATCCTGGATTTCAGCATTGAAACTGGCAACTCAAATGAGAGAATCGTGAGAGGCAGATTCTGCTTTCTGATTGTATATTTTCTTGAGAACCATAACACCAAATTTTTACCTAAACAGCTTGACCATCATCATGCATTTGGTTCCTTAAACAGATGCAATAAATGGTCTATACTTTTACATTTAATCTTATCCTTCTTGGTTTGTTTAATATTCTTGACTTTATCTTTGACAAATATTCACTTCTGTACATCTAAGCCTCTGCCCTGAGACATTTTTTTTAAATTTTGTGGTCAGCTTAGAGTATAAAACCACGGTAAATCAAAGTATGTCAAAAACTGAAAGTTGGAGGGAGTATGTGCAGCATGTGGTCTAAAACAGCCAACTGAGAGTGTGAAGCATACTGTCTGCAGCCACTTAGGATCCAAACTTTGGCCTTGCTGTATTGATTTCCATAGAGCTGGAACAGTTTGCTTGGACAATTCTACTAACATGCACAAAATCTCACCCCACTGAACGTGCAGTGGGAATCAAGCAGGAGTTAAACATTAAGCGCTGTACGTGGGACAATCAGAGTGCTGCTAAATAATGGCTGACAATCACAATGACTGGTTTGATTATTTTAGTGCATATTAAAAAGCACCATGTTATACTGTTGTCCAAAATCCTTTTTAGTTGTATTTTTGCTTCATTTACAAAACCCATTAATCCAAAGTCATTCTCTGCTTTGTTTGCATTTTGCCTGTATAGTTGCGTCACAGATAAAACTCCCAAGTTCTCCTGAGCAGTTTTCAAGCCCAAACCATCACCTGACTCCTTCAAATTGTGTTCACAATAATCACATGGCTCTATTAGCATTGAATTTGCATGATAAAGGTTGTTTACTTGATTGTTCATTCCCATTGCTGACAGCAGAGGGAGCTGCAAGTGTGTTTTCCAAATGAAGACATACCGACTCGATATATCGGTCTATCTTTAACAAGAATGCATCATATAAGATATTTTAATTGTGCATTACAATCTTTGAGCATCAGATTGGGATTAATCTGCATACACGCCATCTTGGCAGTTCGAGTTTTATTTGCTGAGATGGGAAATGTGTGTGTGTGGTGCCGAATATTCCTCTAAGCACTTCGCCTTGTGCTTTGCAGGACTCATGTCTGCACTGAATTTCAATGACACCTTTATAAAGATAGGAGCAGATGTCAGGCAGCTCACTGAAAGTCAAGAAGAAGAAGGTAGGAAAAATAGCATAAGTAAAAATGAGCGCACAACTTGCTGCAGAGAGAAGTCTTACGTTATGAGTGTCTATTTGCAGCAGTGTAGGACAAGAGAAAAACAAGCTTGCTGTAAAGATGCAACATCAGAAAAAGAGTGTCCTCAAATAAAAGATAAACCAGGCACAAACAAAGATTACTGATGCATGGTAAAATAGCAACCGTAAGATGATTTCATAGACTCGAGATTCTTTTCTTGTTAAAAGTCTACACACAGTGCTTTCAAAGTAATATACCAAACACTGTCTATTTGTTATTTGTTCCAAGGTCAGCAAATGATGCAGTGTTATCCTCATGATATTTTTATACTGGATGTACAGTGGTCATATTTACGATAATCTGAAGCAAAGGCTAGTTTTTGTATACAGAATACAATTGTGCTGAGTAAACTTGTAAGCGATGGTCTGTAGTGACTTTACAGTGTCTTGATATGTTCATGAAATTAATCCAGATATTGCTCTGCTCTATGTTTGCTGTTATTTATCAAATGGTCCTATGAATAAACAGAGGTAAGATGGTGTCAGGATATGCAGGTGATCATCTCAAAAGCACCACAGTATCAAAAAGTATTGGATACCTTACTTATTTTTCTTCTTCTTGGTCATATTCAAGTTTAGAATGCAAGCCACAACACCAAAACAGGGACCTGAAGTGAAAAGTATGTCACGCTGTTTTCTGAGCCCCACATGCCCCCAGTGTCACCGCGGAGAGGTGTTAGAACGTAGGCCGTTAAGCAGGTAGAGTCACCCAGGATCTCATTTAGCTTTTCACTCCGGTCTCTGCTGCATTGATTGCGATGTGAAGGCCTAATGAACTCTGGTGCTGAAGTTTCTAGCTCGGGGAGTCTGGATACAAAGCCAAGAGCTGCAACTCCTCACTAAAAGTTTTGGAGAAGGATTACGGAAAACAAGTACTGACATCACTGTTGTAATATGTGTCCCGTTTTATATTATTTATTTAAGGATTTATTTGTTGTGCGGATTTTTTTTCCCAGCCTTGCGCTCCATAAGGGACTGACCTTGATGAATCATACATAGCACAAACACGCTATAGGGGCAAAAGGTCCAGGTTAGCTGGATATTTTTCTTTACAGCAGCGCTTTCCCCCCAGTGAAACTCCAGAATAACAAAAACAAAAGAACAAAGTACAGACAATTTAATTATGTTGTTGAATTCACAACTGTTTGGAGAAATTTGTTGACAAAGATATGAACAAGACAGCAAGTTTGTTCAATTCAGAATATCTTTTGGTGCTAAAAGCTAATAGCTCTAGTGGATACTTTTGAATATAAGGCTAACATTGCAATGCTTTTTTTCCTTTGGCCTTTCCAGGTTTAAAAAAAAACAATGCTGAAATAGTCATTTATATAGCTAATTAACAACTACATGCTAAAGATCAAAACCCAAGCACTAATCAATATTAAAACAATTATCAAAACTAGGACCGGACCGATATGGATTTTGCTGTGGCCGATTTGACACCAATAAAATGGGAGTTGGAGCTGCCGACAGCCAATATACCGTAATCACCAATATCTTTATGATGTAAAAATTCACTGTAAATCTTCAATTGTTTATAAAACTTTGGCTCTATTGGATTTTCAATTGTGTTTGTTAGGCGACATTTTATTGTTATTCTGCTTCTTTACGTCATATTTAAAAACAGTAGGTCAGCCTAATGGCATTTTTGTATGATATTCTAGCCAATAAAAAAGTACTTTAGGTAAACTACCACTATTAGCCTTTAGCGGTAAATACGTGTGCGCCGCGGTAATTAATGATATGGTAAATGCAGATAATTCACACTTCTATTCACATCTCCTTCACAGTAACATATATATGGCCACTATAGTCACTTTACAGTCACTAACAGAAGAGAAAACAGCCTGTTTATGTGTGGGAGCTACAGCAGCTAATCGCTAACCAGTGAGAAAAAAACAAAACTAGCTTCAAAAACCGACACATTTCCAACACTCAGCACTCACACAGGCTCCTCTCAGATCACAAGTCTGCACTAATAAATGTCCTTTAAATCCTGACTCAAAATTACCATCCAGAAAAAGAATATAATCTCAGTGTTTCTGCATGTGGATCTGTGGCTGCGGCTGTAAACAAACGCACATGGGGTGTGTTCAGGGGATAGGATGACGTCACAGACACAGACAAATGCCTCCGCAGATAAAAATGTGGCGCTGCATATTAGGACATTTATCTGTCTGTAAATTAGATGAAATGGGTATAATATAGAGAGTCTAAGCTTCATAACAAGGTAAAACATGTCCACATGGACTCTCGGCCCATATCGGCAAGATTTAGGCCGAAAGCCCATATGTTTCCAAGTGCCCATCTCGGCCGATAATATCAGCCAATCGATATATCGGCTGGGCCCTAATCAAAACTATATTTAAACAAGTACTGATACTGGGAAAAAGTAGGACCTTTGACTTGTCCTAGATAGTATTATGGTCTAGAATCGTATAAGAACTTGTACAAGACCACCTGGCAATATATGGTCATTTGTGCTTAGTTATGTTGCTTGATTAGTTGTTGTTAGTTGCGGTTTTGTTTCTTTTTTTATGCTGCATGGTATCAAAATTCGTATTGCGTATCAAGCTTATTCTTTCGTATCAAAGTCATGTATCAAATGTCAACATCGTAACAACACTTATCCGTACAACTTAACTATAACGGCATCTTTTGTTCTCTTACCCTTGCAGCAGATGCCTCTTACCAATTCAGCACGCAAACCCAACATCTTCTCTTACCATTCTGGTCTATAACCTGCAAACAAACTGCCAAGAATGTGCAATAAATAACAACGAAGGAAAAAAGACGGGCAGAATGAGGCAGGATAAAAAGTGGGCGCAGGTAAACATGATTTGGCAGGAGCCGTAATGGCGTCCATGCAGTCCCTACACAGGTTCACTGAGCAGATGCTGATAGAGGGGACAAGTATGATTTACGACAATGGTAGTCTGGGGAGAACTCAGATGAGCCCTGCCAAAAAGCCAAAGAGCCTCTAGCCATGGTTTGTTGTATCCCGACTTGGACAGGACTGGAGTTGTGTATGTATTGGCGGTTAAAAAGACAGGCACTGACGAAGCAGAAAAAGAAGCTCCCAGCTATGAGGGGTGGGTGGGAGACATCGGATTTAGTTATTATTTCCTGAGCGGTCAGCTTTGATCTCCCTCTCGTGTCTGTATTGGGGTCGTCTCATCTCTAATAACCGCAGATATATTTCCTACGCTCTTCCCGGTTAGCCAGATAAATAGGATTTTAAATTGTCTGCCGCAACCACATCAGAAAGGGGAAAATGTGATCTATGAAATATCTTCATGAAAACCCCTTACTGAGAGATTATCTTCCAATCAAACACACAAAGGGTGAGAGGAGAACTGTACACACTGTATTGGAGTCTATCTAAATTTGGTCCATGGCTGTTGTTGCAGAAAACAAATACAATACAAAGGTGTGCACTTTGAATGTCAGATAAGGACAAAAGTAAAATGAGGACAAGACAAGCATACTGCAGTACCTAAACCAAAAAAATGAAAATGAGTGGGAAACACAACAAATTGGTTTAAAAATATAAACATACATAAGAATTGTACTGCAATCAAAAAGCATCACTTTCTCAGATTGCAAAACTTTTTAATAAAATGTTTATATTAGATTTATAAGACATATTTTGCCTTATTATTTGGTTTTTCTAGAGTAAAGATTTTAAATCCAAGCCACTGTTTAGGGCTCATTTAGTACCCTGCTTGGTTAAGCTGATTTTGCAAAGTCAAAAAGGCAATAAGAGCAAATGTTTCTTTACGCCTAGTCAGCTTCAATAGTAGCTTCACTGTTATCAATGGCAGCATACACCTAATCATGAAGATGTCTGTGTCCACACCTTGGCTTTTAACAGACTGTAAGATCTTTAACTAAACATAAATGAATTCTCCAAACTTGAGAAAAAGCACTTGCATCAGCAGACTAATGGCTAACGAACTCTCTCCCAGGTTGAGCTTGACTACTCCAACAAAGCAAGATTAATTTGCCTGTAGAATTGAGAGCGATGCCCCGGCCATGGCACACTGCCTGGAAGAAGTTGAGGTGCGCAGGTCCCTCTTGCACATCAGAAACTGTATTATGTTGTAAAAAGGTCAAGATATAAAGTGCAGACACCAAGAATTGAATGCATACATCTGCTTTGACTGTCATATAAAAATGAAAATAAAGAGTGATCTGTGACATTGAATTGAATTCATCTGAATTGGTATGTTAAAAAAAATGATTAGGATACACTTGACAAGATAAATTTGACTTTATTTTGTATCAGATGGTATAGATTGCTGTTGTTATAGTAAGTATAGAAACAAAACTATTTGGGCTAGAGGAATGGGTTTCTAAAACACTGAGTTCACAAAACATAAAGCAGTCAATTAGTATCACTGCAGCACAAAAGCCCTTTGCCACAGTTTGTCATTGGATGAAAGTTGTGCTCCCTCAAGACTTGATGAGTGCAACCCCTTGATTTTACCATAGTGTTATACCAACTCACAGCAAATGCCAGGAAATATAAATAGACAAGAAGGCATGGGTTACAAATTGCAACATCCAGAGTGAATTAATTCTATCGCAGAACCAGCAGCAGTGACAGATTTAGGCGACGCTGAAATGAGGAGGAAAAATAATTATTTTAATAAGCACGGCTTTGCCTGCCATTTTGAACCCCCACCTCTGACAGGTGTGACCTTTCAGCTGCTCTGCCACTGGCCACTCTCGCCTGCAGACAGTAGGCCTGGATTAGTCACCATCTCTAAGGACCAGGGCTCTGCTGTGTATGTAAGGCCTCTCCAGCGTGGCTGAAGGGCCTGCTGTGAAAAATAGAACACCTAATGCCTAAAGAAGGAGACATTTATCAAAAAGCAAAGCCCTGCCTGCGCCCTGCTCTGTGCACCGTTCTTAGGCTTATTCTCTATTCAGACGCAAGATGCAGAAACAACTCACTTATTGGATGGTCATAAAAGAAAGACAGGATGGTGTATTATTATTATTGCTCAAAGAATGTAATATTATTTTAGGCCTATTCCAGTCTATAAGAGCCCCTGCATTTTGTGGGGAAAACAGATAGAGCTGCCTCATAAGAGCAGACATCTACAGATTCATGTGCCATACAGACTAAAGCAGTGTTGTCTGTGACATGAATGGCGAATAACAGGGCGAGGGGCTGTTGAGGGAATACCCTGGGAAATGGTAGCCATGCCAACTGTTGCTGAGCAGCCAGACCAGTTAACCTCTGCAGTGAACTGTTAAACCCTGAGGTATGACTTGATAATGACATCCCATGCAGCACATCTCGGCTCTATCTCCGCTGATCGTTGGAAATCGCAGTGGAATTCTGAGCTACACTGCTCTGCCTGGTGTGCGATCTCAAATACAACACAATTTATTCAAATTCCACTCCAACAACAAGGAGGTAACGTGATGCTGGAAGTGGGATAGTGCTTAGGAAATATCAAAGCAAAAAGGTTCTGTATCGTGGGAGTTTTCAAGATTGCCTGGAAGACATGGTAATGAGAGCAAACTTGTGGAGCAAATATGACAGCTCAGTGACCTAGGGCATAGCTTTGCATATGGGCTGTCTACACCAGGCGCAGCATATGTAATAGGGAATAAACCAATGAGCCAGTGGCAATGTAGTTGAAAGCGATAACCTCCTGGCTCTCTATAATGTCACCAATATAAACTATGCAGAGAGTACATCACATTGAGGATGTACAGCATGTAAGTTTTATTAAGTTAGGAAATGGAACATGACGCAAGATATACAATAATTTGTACAATTTACTGATAACTTCACCATGTAACACTTAACATAACATCAACATTTACCTGCATCTCCTTTCTCTAACTTTTCACATAAAATCCATTAGGAAGAAAATGCCTGCAGTGACCAATCTAAAATAAAAACCTTGCTTCCAAGAGTTGCTCTAAACCATCCATGAAGAGAAGCTGAATGAGCAAGGATTTACTAATAAGTAGGAAGTCTTTGCAATGTGGTTTCATTTACCCAAATGTGCCGGTTTGCTCAAGTGACTGCACATTGCATCAGGCATGTAGATTCTGTTTGTGTGAGTGTATGAGCCTTTCTGCCGGCTCATGTGTGTTCTCGCCCAGTGCCAAGGGCCTCTCACACATGGGGGGTAAAGCGCTCTCTGAGAATGGGATTTAGTAACACACAAGCGGCTATGGCATCGTTGCTTCAAAGCAGAACCTGACACAAATTTGTCTCTGCAAGCATGGGTTACTGGGATTAGGCCTAAATACATGCCACATTTCACAATAGGAAAAAAAAAATGAAAGAAAAAAAATTAGGAGGAGCTGTCCATGGTAGAACATGATTTCAAACAATAGTGTTGGATTGAATTGGGAAAAGGAGGGCAGGAATTTAAAAAAAAGTTAAGCAAAACGTAACACTAGTGTCTAATGAACATACTGCTTGCTTAAATTAATTAAAATTGTCTTTATCTGTGTGCCAGACAACAAACCAGCTTTTTTTCTTTTTTAAATGACTTGTCAGAAATGTCAGGTGATTTTGAGACTTATTATTTCCTGATGGGTAAAAAGGAAAAAATGGTGTGTATTAAGATTTTGCAAGCAAAAATACAGCTCTGTCTTTGAACAGTGGACATGCGAATAAGTAGTAGACAAATACGACTACATTTAAAAGGGATGCTTGTCTCGTCTTAACCCTAATACAAGTAAGACATTATGTTACAGAGACAGCGATCAATAACCATAACCACAAATATTAAATTAAAGTACCAGCATGCAAGCATCACTTAGAACTGGCACGAGCTTGTTGAGATATGCACTTTATGTAATATTATAATCGTAAGCTACTGACTGTTTAGCCCTGCATTAGTGTCATTGTTTACAGGTGACCAGAGACACAGCATAATAAAACCATGCACAGAATCTATTAATGAGAGAAGACAAGTAGCAAGTATCACAAGAGAAAGCCAGGGTCTGAGCCTTTCTCTGAGTCTATTTGCCTCAGTGGGTGAGCAAGGCCAAGCTGGAGATTGGGTTTCAAGAGAAATGTGGTGAGTGAGTATGACTTACCTGTCAGTGCATCTACAAACACCTTGGAGAGTTGTCACAATAATGGATTTTTTGTTTTGTGGGTGGTGGCAGCAGAGGGGCCCGAGCAAAGAGATAAACAAGGATGTAGGCTCGGCCGTCGCTCTTGATGCAAATCAGACCACTATTATCAAATCTAATCCAGATCAGTGAAGACAGCGCCACCACAGTTTAATCAGTGTTGCAACCATTGGTGAGTTAAAACTTGTGCATGCTAAAACTTTAGCTTAAACAGCACAGCATAAACATGCTCTTTACATTAATGTATCAGAAAAAAGAAAGTTTCTTTTAGTCCAACACAATTAATTTTTGTAAAGCAGAAAAGTACTACATTGTGGGATCAAAAACAGTTCAATGATGTAACATGCACAGGTGCTTTAAAGATGTTATGCATGACTGACAGCAATAATTTCTCAGCACAGATGCAATGTCCTAGTGGCTTAAACACTCACAAGAAGAGAAAGAACATCCTTAGTCTGAGCAGGGCTAGCAATAGCTCCATCAAGACAAGAATCACATTCATGCATCAACAATAGAGTATGTATAAGCCCTATAAAACACTGAAGATACTGCACAACTGATTAGTGCAGGCATAATTAGCTTCATAGTATTGTACACGATTGCTTTTCTTGATTAATAACAAATGTAGTATGTGTGAGCAGCACTGCAAGAATACAACACTGCTGAAGAACTTAATACAACACAAAAGGATTTACAAACTTGCTTTAAATCCATTCCTCAATCAAATGTCAAGAGCCTATCACCCCCTCACAGCTTTTTGTTTGGCATGGACAGATTTTGCATGTTTTAAATGAAGACTTCCCTAATTCAGTGGGATCTGAGAGGCTTACTCTGTTTCCCCTGATGAGGGCTAGAAGCCAATATGTGTAAAGTGAATGGTGTTTACCAAGTAGCAACCTGAGAACGCACTTGGACTCTTGATGCAGACACCGGACAAGAACAATGAACTGACTACTATCCTGGAGAGTTTTTCAGACTGAAAACCACTTCTGAAATATTTACCACCAGATGTACTTGTGAGTGCATATTAATATACCTTGTAGACTCTCTGCCATGGCAACGCTCAAGAAATATCCAGGGCAATTAGTTGAAGTACGGGACTTGACCTTCACAGTGCTTTCTCTGTTAGTTTGTTGACAAAAACAAGGACAAATTTGCTCATCTGAGATTAGAAAGCTGAGGAGAAAAAGTCATGTTTAGCACAAAAAAAAGTTAAACCTATCTTACCCAAAATACAAAAAGAGAAACCAGGAAATCAACCGTGTTTTGTGATGCATTTTCGAGCCAAATAACTATGCATGCCTGACAGTGACACGTCATTACAGTTGTCATTCACCAGTATGACAATCTTGACGTGTTATTGGCTGAAGGCTCATATATGACAAGATGGATTCAATAATAAGAATCTAGAAAATAATATTTCCCCCATTGGGAAGTCTTGTTTTCAAACTTAGTGAAACATATGCTCCAACAATTTGTGGTGCATTCAGACAATTTAATCAGATAAGACAGATTGTAAATACTTATTTGTGTACGAATTGTGCTCTACAGATAAACTTGCCCTTGCCTTGTCTTTAGGTGACAATTAGGTTGCAAGTGTATAAAATGTGTGAGTTTAAGTTTATTTATATAGAGAAGCATCCAAATCAATGACAAAAATGAAACGTCCTTCCATATACAGTTTAATTAATAATTTACAGATTTTCATATTCAGTATATGTCGACTTGAAGCAAAGGATTAGAGATTCAGCACAACACACAACCTCTGTCATCTGTAATCTTGTAGAATAGGAGTATATGACTGTTTTTATTCGGTACAATGATAACAGTTGTGTTTGCCTTCATTGTTTGAGCACTGTCACTTAAACAAACTGATGTTATTTGGCACCAAAACAGTACTAAGGTGTTAAGGCAATAAAGAGACAACAGCAATATGGCTAATGACTAAAAAAGTGAAGGAAATGGAGCCTTAAAGTTTAATGACTATGACAGCCATCTGTAAGTGGCTTTCAACTTGATCTCCTCTCTTTACATCATGTGCAACAGCATGACTAGTTTTCCCAGTATAGTGGCACTTTTTCAGACAAAAGTGCAGGGTGCGCCTCCGAAAGGATGACAGGTGGTAGGAAGGTAGTAGATCTTCGGAGACTTGTCAAAATGTTCCAGTTTATGGGCCAATGACAGGAGACACACACCCATCCACATCAAAGTTTATTACAGTTCATCACCTTCCCACCTGCAGCGTAATGACATTTAGCCAATCCTATAAAAATCCCGGGAAACCTGTGGATATAAATCAATGCTTTTTCACCTCTCCAGCTGCTTGCATCCATTATTAAAACATCCACATCAGAGTCGATAAGAGTTCGAGTGCGCGCCTATGACAACCGTGTGTACATGAATGTATTTATGCCTGTCTTCTCCTAAACCTGCGTCGGAAATAACAAATAAACCGACGAGAATTTGCACATGGCGCGCAAACACAGGCACGCATGCAGCACAACATACTTTAGCAGGTCCCGAAAGCCCCCCAGCCCCGTGGAAAAAAGGATCAGTGTATCTCTGCTGACAAGCCGTTTACATAAAATCCTATTAGTTTCATCTAGACAGCCACAGTAAGTGTATGGTGTGCTCAAACCTGTACGACACAGCACAAACTCCACCTGTCTGGGAATGGGGTTTATCTGCTTTTTTTTTTTTTTTAAAACAGAATACTAACAACGGGAAATTGTCCTATTCCTCAAAGACTTCCCCTAATGCCTAATCAGATGCAGGTAGATACGAGACCAAAATACGAGCTAGAGGAGGATGCTTTATGCGTGATGATATGAGCACCTGCAAACAAAATGTGTGAAAGAGAAAGCTTGTCTGAGGGCAGTGTAGAAAAAGCCAGCGCTCATGATGCAGTCAATGGCTACCCTCTGCAGGCGGCACAAGTGAACACCACCCTGCCAACGTCATAACACAAACAAATGTGAAACAGGCTCATGCCGAATATTACCATAATCAAATATTATGGTTTGTTTTTATTGTCATTACATTTGGCCCTCAGAACATTTGTGCTTCCTGCATTTTTTCCTCTAAAAGATGCATTCTCGTAGCCATTTACCTAATTGATGACCTTCATGCTGAGCTTTGACTAAATGAGGGCTAGAATTTAAAAATGAGTCATCACCGCGTCAAAAGGAAAACATGTTGTCATTGTATTATTATTGCATATATTTGTTTCCATTACACTCAAAGTGCTTCCTTATGTTAAAGTGTCATGTAGTAATTGTGGTTTTATTTTTTACTGTATGCGCTGCACATAATGGTGTAAATATCACAACCCAAACATAATTATCTGTGAAAAATATTTCCCAATAAAGTATTCAGAGCAAATGAAAAGAGACATAAGTTGAATGTAGGCAATAATGGCTATGATAACAACACTGTAGCAGCATAATGGCAGTTTCAAGGACCAAATTAAGTCACATAACAAATGCAGTTGCGTATGCGGCGAACTACTGCACAACAAATTTCTGCTTTCTAAAGGGTGGTTCAATTTGCATGAGAGACGTAAAAACATTAGCAGCATGGAAACTACAGAGGAGAACACAGGACCCGTCACTGAGTCTGTATGGTATCAGGCAGCAATTTTGATTTTGCGGTTCTCTGAAGACGGGAGGTACATGAGGTTCCCCATCCCTTGTAGGTTAAACAACAGCAGTCGAAAGCACCTTGTCGCTGCGCATCAAAACATAATGCACCACACGAGTCGTTTGAATGAGCTGTTGAAATAAAACAACTGCTTTCCTGTCAAGGCCCTGAAATTATTAGCATTATTTACAGCGAAGACATGCTGGGGTAGAGACGGAAGGAGGAAACTGTAAGTGTCTGAAGCTTGCATTTAGACATGAAAAAGTATATTGCTTATTGCCTGTTCCTCCAATTCAAAGACATGTGTGTAAGATGAAGAGCTCATAATGAACGCTAGATTGATTGTATTTTTGTTTATGTCTCTGAGTGTTGCTTCTGCGATACCCACTGCACACAGAAAAACTGTTCAAAACCACCACAGGAAATACATTACCAGCGAAAAGTTTGAACACACCTTTTCAATTTATTTTTTTCTTTTTTCATCACTATTTAAATTGTGGATTCTCCCTGACGGCATCAAATCTATGAAAGAACACATATGGAAGGTAGTAAACACAAAATAACTTAAAAACAACTCAAAGCTTTTAGATTTAGATTTTAGATTGCTTTTGACACTTTCTTTCTTGACCCTGACAAGGAAAGGCAGATCTGAGGTGAAAACCATTTAAGGTGTCTTCATCATGAAGCTCACTGAGAGAAGTTCAAGTGTTTCCAGCGAAGTCAAAGGGTATGGTAGGAATTTAAAATGCGTTATTTAATAATATGCTTTGCTACATAATTCCACATATCTTCCATCCATCCATATATTTTGTATATAATATGTTTGATGTCTTTTATATGTATCTAAAATATAGAAAGAAAAAACACTGAATGAGAAGGTGCACTGAAATGAGAAGGTGCAGTACCAGTACTTTGGTACTGGTACTGTAAATTACTACTGTCTTCATAATGTGACAGGAGCAAAATTTCTAAATATATTTTGTATTTTTTCTATCTGGCGTTTGAGTCCAGTGCCGTGGTCTTTCACACATGGTAGCTCGGAGGTCAGCTAGATGCAATGGGGTCTCTCTGCTCTGGTAAAAAAGTAGTATCAGCTTATTAAAAAGTGAACTCGAGAGGACGCATCTACGCTCTAGCTCCCACTCCAGCTAAGCTAATTAGCTACAAGGGCCAGTTGCCTGTGTCAGTGGAAGAAACAACATATTTCACCCTGTCAGCTCGTACCCTGACCCCGGCTGAACTCCGGATGCATTATTAAAGTAGAAGTCTTGCAGTGTCACGGCTGCTGTTTAAAAATTTGTTTCTACTTATAACTCCGGGTCACTGCTGTCGATTCGATTAGCACGATGTTTTAAATACTTAAGGTCAATGGGCGCTCAGCCAGTGAAACTATTGTTTTGGGATTACATGTGAGAAGTTTCAAGGAGTTCTACGGTCAAACACAACCAGACTAAAAACTACTGGAAAAAAGCTGAAGTGTACTAGATAATATCTTGTTTGAGTTGGGAGAGTACAGAGCCAGGACAGTGCACTAAAGGAGAAAAGGGTAGTGACTCGGGAGAAAGACCTGCTGTCACCACAGATGGGGCAGTCGACTGCACAGCTTCATCTAACTGGAATGTCTTAATATAGACTCTGGTATGGAAGCTGCGTAGTAAGAATCATCCAAACGAAGAGATGTATTCAGGAGCTTCGAACCATTACAATTACTTACTTTTGCTTTTTACACAAATTATATGAACTACTTTAGTATGATTATGTGGAGTTATCTTTTTTGTGATAAAAAATTAAGCAAATGAAGTCCAATATCATGCAAAAATGATGCTGAATTTTATTTTACCACTGTAATTGTAATTCAGGGGTTGAGTTGAACTTTGGTATTTTTTGTTAGAATGTTTGATAATTATGCGCATCAGGCTGTAGTTTAATTAATTAGTGGGTGAATTTTTTTAACTCTGGTATTTTATTATACTGGTTAGTTAATAATTGAATACGCAAATATCAATCAGAAGTCTAATCTAAATTGGACAAATGTATATTTTGTAGGGGTGTAACGGTATACAAAAATCACGGTTCGGTATGTACCTCGGTTTTGAGGTCACGGTTCGGTTCATTTTCGGTACAGTATGGAAACCAAATGCGAAACCATTTTCTTCCTCAGCATGGTGTTGTTTATTTAACCAAAATGTCAATATACAAATGGAAACCGTAAATAAATTCAAAGTGCTGCTTGGTACAAATAAGTTAAATGAAATATTCTCAGATTAAACAATGTTTGAAATAAAAAATATATTCTTTTTTAACAGTAAACAAAATCAACATGTAAAGTGCAGCACTCAGTTCCAGTTATAAGGAATTCATTGTAAATCTAAATCTTCATATTTTTTGCTAGGAAGATAAGTTTGTCCACGTTTTCAGCTGTCAGAGCAGATCTGCTGGCTGTAAATAATAATGTCCCCAGCGGTTGAAAATACCCTCTCGCTAGGGACTGAGGTTGCAGGAATGGCAAGGTAGCGCTTTTGCCAGCTTTGCAGTGAGGGGATATGCAGTCTCATTGGTTTTCCACCATAGAAGTGGTCTGAGTCTACTGATATGCTGTTCACTGCCTTGTATGCAGCAACTTCTTCTTTGACAAGCTGCAAAGTGTCCTTGTCTCCTACCCGAGTCTGGAAGAGCTCACCAAACATTTCGCCATCGCTGACCTCTTGATAGAGGAGGCTTATCCAGATACCTCTGTGTGTGAGGATGAAGCGGCTGCTGTCCTTTGGTCTTCTCATGCTGTAAAATACATAAAAGTACAAATATTTTTAATACAAATAAAAATGAGCAAGAATTTGTTTAAAATGCTGTGAATGGTATTTATATTATATATTTATATTTATATTATTATTATTATTATTATTATTACTACAATACCTCTTCTTCCATTGCCACAATCTCGGTGGATGAGGTTGTTGTAGATCCTGTCGCGCAGGCATCATCCACGTGAGGAAGCGGTTTAAACCTTGGGTCAAGTGTTGTGCATTTCTGGAGGAAGTCTTGACATGAGGAGTACCTGTCCTCCAGGTTTTCCCTGATGGCAGCCTTGACTTGGGTCACTGTGGCACTGTCTCCATCCTTTGGCTCCATAGAGTGGAGAACTGTGGCTTTGAGGGGCATAATCATGGATGCTGAAGGTGTAGCTGGTGCTTATGAGTGTTGTGAGAGTCTTTAATGGCTTCAGGATCTACCATTACTTCTTCAGCCATTTTCACCTCTTGGTCAGACAAGGTGCTTATGTCCTTTTTTCTTCAGAGCCTGTTCTGTCAGTGCTGCGCACACTGCTGCCTGTTGTTCCAGGTACCTTTCAAGCATATCATAACTTGAGTTCCATCGGGTGGCCACGCCCTGAATTAGACGGTGTTTCGCCAGACTAAGCATATCTTGTTTCATGCTTCTAGTATGTGTGTGCAGCTGTTGGGCTACGGTGAAAGAAAGACACGACGCTGCCTCACTTTACCTAGCAGTCTGGCTATTTGACTGAGACCTGTTGCTTTCTGGAGAGGCAAGATTAATGGTGTAAGTAAACACCTGATTTGGGGGGACATTCCAGCTTCAATCACGGCATTTACTATATTCCGGGCGTTGTCTGTTGTGATGGCAACTGGCCTCTCCAATTTCCACTCAACGCGGTCTCTTTCAGCCCCTCTGCTAGGTTCGCTGGTGTGTTGTTCGTACATAACCCTTGTTTGCAGGACGTGGCTAGCTATCTTCCACTCCAGGGGTGATGTGATGGGCAGTTACAGTAATATAGCTCGTTAGCTCTGGATGTCCATCCATCAGTTGTCAGTGCAATTGCACATGCTTTTGCTAAGTCTTCGATGACAGTAGATTTAGCTTGTTCATAAAGGTCTGGGATGACTTTCTGGCTGAAATGTGGACGACTGGGTACTTCATACCGTGGCTCAATCACTTTTAGCATGTGTTTAAACCAGCATTCTCAACAACTGAATATGGTCTCAAATCTGACGCTTATAAAAACGCCAATGGATGCGGTTATGGCTTTAGCCCGATCTGAATTGCCGGGAAAGGATGCTTGAATACATTTAGTCAGTTGTGTTTGCACTACCTGTTTTTTCTTCCTCGTCGCGTAATGTTAACACTTGGATGGTGCCGCTTTCAGGTGAGTTATCATGTTTGAGGTGTTCCCGGACGAATACCCAACCCCTGTAAAACAATGTCGACATACTGCCTTCGCTTTTATCCAGTTGTCTTTCTCCCCGTTGCAGTATTTCACTGGGAAACCGAAGTGATCCCAAACGGGAGACTTAAGCAACAGGGGAGGGTCTTCTAGCCCGGTTTTTCGCTACCAGTAGCCATAGCTTGCTGCAACACAAGCCGACCTCAAAAGTTTTGAAGTGAAGACTGAAGAGTGGTTAGAATGGACAGGCTCGTCTGGTTGGTTCACTGTGTGACGTCACCTCCACGTGGTCATAAGAGCACAAATCACAAACGAGTTTCTCTTAAGAACTTCCCCTTACTACAATCACATACAGCTATCCTCGAGAATGTAAAAAGCGCAAAATGTAGTGCCTGCAGCATATAAAATACATACTGACTGTACTCGTTCGATACAGCACTGTATCAAACCGAACGTCTGTTTTTCCAGCGGTTCGGTACAAATACACATACCGTTACGGGCCTAATATTTTGTCTTCTAAATACAAGCATCAAACTAGCCAGATCAAGCCTATGAAATTGAATGCAGAGAAGGTTTCAACGATGGTCATCTGAAAACCTCCTCTACAATGAAATGTTCTTGAACGAATGGTGCACCACCATCAAGTTTCTATAAAAATTGTTCAGTGTTTCCAGTGAATTCCTTGCTTAGTAGCTGCTTCCTAGATTTGACTTTTGGCAGCAGGGATCTTTGCTTAGAAGAGAAGAGACTCTCCCATAATCACAAGTGTATGATTATGGCATTAAGTCGGATTCTTCACATCAAAATTTGCCATCAAGAAATTGGCGTGAGGGATCAATACACTGCACCACCTTGTCTGATGGCAATGAGGCGGACTATGCTTATGTGTGTGCGGGGAGCAGCTTAGGATCAATTAGGTATCCGCCGCCACGTCCAGACCTTACTTTTAATCTTCTAATGCATCGGTGCAAAGGCGTGGGCTCTGGCGTTTGTCAGCTTGGAGGGAGCGAGAATCGATTCTTTCTGCACATCTGTGACGCTGCTCCGGCCTGCGCTGTTTCAACAAGCATCCCTGGCATAATGAAAGGGAAGAGCAGAAATCCGCTTATGCTGCCTAAGTGAAAGAACTGTATTTGATGTCACACTTTAGGTGAGACTAAAACATTTTAAGCCTTTCAAATAGTTTCTAATACATCTGAATACCTGTGTAATCTCTGTGATGCTCTGTGCTGTACTGTAGGCTGCCTGCTGTGCTGACATTGTGTTTTATCGGGCTGATGACGAATAACAACAGATAAAGCTACAGAAATGAACAAAAATTGAATAGAAATGACAAGCAAACCAAATATTTTGTTATATAAAGTCTCTAAGAATGTGAGCATTTCCTTTATTTCTTTTAAAATCCATCAGTTTACAGAGATTTAGACATTTATAATAACTACACTTAATTTATTCAGACTAAATAAAGCAAGGCTGCCAATCTGTGCTATCGGCCTCTCTAACCACCAACTCTCTAACCAAGGCAATGTGGGTGAAGTGTCTTGCCTAAGGACACAATGAGAGTTTTTACACCTGGTTTTCCCCGTAGTCTCTTAAAGTACTAACCAGTCTTTGGTCATGCTAAGTTTAAGGTTTAGTTATAATACAGAGGTATCGAGATTTATTGTTTTAAACATTTTAAGCTGCAGTGTGCACAATACTCACTAGTTGGTCGGTCCTATGGAGTCTTTATCAGTCAAGTCCACGTGGAGAGTGTGGCTCATTCAATTAATCTGTCGTCATTTAAACCAACGGTCTGGGTGACAGGGAACCCAATCACAGATGAAAAAAGCCATTCCCAACATTCCCCCACCATGTCCCCTTACACTAATGCACTGTGGCAACCTTCTAAATATCCAATTCCACTGGCAAACCCCCGCGGTTTACACATACCCTATATATGCTGCTTCCCGGTTCTCTCATTGTGGTTTCACTTTCATTAGAGCCCACACCTATCGGATGGAGAATTGAGTGGGAGGGCGGTCGGTGGGCACAGCTCTATCTCATGTCGCAAACTGCCCCCTAACAAGAATGGGGGGAGATAGCACTGAGAGAGGGGAGTGGAAATGAGAATGGAGAATGCAGCCAGGAAAAAGGAGGAAGGACCTGGAAGCTGTCCAGAGTTCCAATCCTGAGGTGTTGCACACGTGAAAGGATGATCTGGTCTTATTTCATGTGTAAAACATAAAACTGAGGGAATTTGACAAACTATAGACTAAACTTTAAAATAAAAATCAAATAAAAAGGTAAAAAACACATTTTATTCTTAACATATGAAACCATTTATGAAAACTATAAATCTTTCACAAGATTATGACAATAAAAACTCAAAACAAAGTGGTCATGAATACTAATATATTAAAGGTGTAAACAGTGGACAATGGGAGGACACATTTACAAGCATTAGTAGAATTCTGTATCGTAAGGGCCACATATACTATCACCACTCACAACGTAATGTAATTTCTGTAGATTCAGAGAGATTTAGTTTCGCCAGAGTTTATCCACTCTTTCAATGTTTCAGGTTCACCCTTTATGTGTTCTTAATAACTGATGATCAAACCAGCATGACTAAAGCATAGCAATAAAACTGGGCTTCAAATCTAACTAACAGCCAGTGCTCATTGTAAAGACATATCATATAAAGTAGGTGAGATGACCCAGGAGGCCCTAAAATCTTCCTCGTCAAAGTAAACTTTACTCTCCTAATATATTGGTAGATTTAGTAGGACCAAAGTAATAAATAATCATTTTCCTTGATCATTTTTTAATTTCATTAAAAAAAAATTCTGACTAAAACGTATTCTATATCAGTGCTATTTAACCAAATTAGGTGTTTTTTTCTAAAAAAAAAAAAAAAAAAAAAAAAGGGATTGACAATCACAGACAAGCTCAAACGATTAAATCTCAGTTCAACTAGGATTGTTCAGGATTCCAGGATTTTTCAGAAATGTCCAAATCACAGTGGGTTGTCAGAAAGACAGACAACCTAATATTGACTGAGAGCTGCAAAAGTCTCTAAAAGCTAAAATGCCCCAACTGTGTATTAGCCTTGGCTGTTTTATGCACTTATGCGTTAGACTCTTTCACAGCTTGTATGTGTGACTGACCAACAGTGAAGGGAAACTCGCCCCGCTGACAGATCCGGCATCTGACCCCAAAACTGACCCTGAGCAGCAGCAGCCCATGTAGAGAGAGATGGACACGCTAGCAGGACACCTAAGCTTGCCAACATCTTCTCTTTTCCTAGCACACTCTGTGACCACCAAAGCTTTAAAGGTGCCATGGAGAAGCAAGTCCAGGCAAACTGCGCCCACTCCCCCACAAACATCTGAGCATGAGAACATGGACTGACCTGCATGGAGGAAGTTGTGGATGAAATATTCAAGAGGGTGATATTTGAAAAAGTAGCATGGAAGGAAAGTCATCATTTGTCTACAGTACAGTACAGTACAGTTACTCAATGTACATTATTACTTAAATGCACATTAGAAGCTAATTTAAATCTAAAATAAAGTACTTCCATTTTAGATATAGTATATTTCCTATTTAGCTGCTCATATTCCAACAATAACCATCTTGCTAAACATCTGTTCTATATTTAGGGGAGTGTATATATAGGCAGTGAACTCTTTCAGTTGTCCTGATCTGAAGAAAGGCCCCCATCTCAGATGAAAAGATGAGGTAGCAGTCAAACTGAACTTGTACAGTGAATTTCATACTATAATTTATTATAGAAGGTTTGCTAACTCCAGCAGTTTCTATCATCAGGAATTTTCCAATATGCTCATTAGTAGTTTGAACAGGGTAAGTTTCTCCTTTTTTATAGGAGTAATTACTCTTCCTTTTTGGACATTCAGTAAACTCTCAATCAAATCTTCTTATTTTTGCTTTAAGCAGATGTCTCAATGAGTTCTTTTGAATATAACAAGGGAAGAGGCAATTACCATCTTGCTCTTAAGAGGGGTCATACAAGGTTGTAACGAGTCATTTTGATTGGATTGTTCTAAAATGAAAAGCAGAAAAAATTTAGAAGTTCCTGTTTTGTCATCGTTTTCAGAAAAAGGTAGATACAAAACTAAAATCACTCTCAGTATGACTATAAATAATACTCTAAACCTTTGACATGTCTATTGTTGAAAATGTAAAACAACCAGTTGAAAGCATTATTTCTAAAGCATTTTATTATTAACCATGAAGAATCTGAAGTCAGAAAATATGATTGATATTCATGTAAGCAATCACATTGTTAACACCTGAATGTGGCAAACGCATCATTAATCTAGTGCCTGCAGTGTAAACTGATGCAACACAAAAACAATCAGAACGCTTTAACCTGTCTGAAGGAGCTGTGCCTGTGCGATCTCCATTTACACGATGCATATGGATGCACGGCTGCATGGCAGCACAGACCATTGTGTGGTGAAGACACTTAACTGTGTGTCAGCTCACGTTAGGCCACAGGTAAAAGCAGCCAGTTGCGGCAGAAAGTGGTCGACTTGGGGATATGTGTGGCTGCCTGACTGGATTTTCACCTACTGCCAACAACCGAGTTTGAAGTTAACGAGGTTGCTGCTTTAGCTGCTTGGTCCCATCACTTCCAACCCCAGTGTCCTCTAGCAAGCTATATTTCCTCATTTCCTCCAGCATCATCATGGAGTCCACCGCCTGCCAATTTCAGTGAAAAAGGAGACAGCGGCGTACATCTGGCAGACCGAAGGTGAGGTCGTTCTATGTTCATAAACAGAAGCTTGGAGCAAAAATGCACTCAAGTACAGCTGTGTGGACTAAGTGCCACCATGCATCATATTCACTCAGAACAGACACATCAACTACAGTATATATAATCGCTTTGTGTGTCCGGAAATCAAGAACAACATGACAGAAAGTGACCTGGTGTCCTTCCTCATCACATGAACGAGAACGGCACTTTATGAGTCTGCACACTTCCACCAAGGCCCCAAAAGTGTAATACAATCGCACGTCATATCTCTCAAACTTAAGAAAAGTACAAAATATCCAGCATTCACTTCTGATTAAATTTGATGGCTTAGTCCTTCGCTTGTACCCCTCCACTCCATTAAGTCTAAAATGCACAAAGGTTAACAAGTACATATAGGTTACAATAAGGAATTTCAAGGCAGACTTGTCAGATGTCTGCTTTTGTCTGAACATTAACGTTATAAAAAATAAAGTTGTGAAGTGCGGTTAAAAAACAGCTCACCCTTCAAACTAAATAAATGAATTTAAAAGTGCCTACAGACGTTTTGGCCGACATACATTTTTCCCCGTCATGTACAGTATGTGGGTGGACTGGAAAAGCGCTTATAGTCTCCCTGTGACTGTTACTATAGTAATACATTGTGTAAATTATTAAGTCCGAGTTACAATGGCCTAACCTCATCCAATCATTGCGTTGTGATCTATAATTCAACAAGGGCTGCTGAGGTTCCCTTATTATTATCAACACACTAGAATTCCAAATGAGTTCCCTGCTCTGCCTTGTTCTCTGTCACTGCATCCGTCTCTCTCACTCATCCTCTCCATCGCTCTTGTCTATCTCTGACTCTGCTGCTTTCTGAACTTGACAACTTTCCCTAAATTTATCACTTGCAGAGCATTTCTTTATTGTCATGCATGGAAATGGTCATTAGCGGCCACTGTGTGCAATAAAAATTTAAATCCAGCATTGCTATCAGTGTTACTCCAATCAGTTTGAGAGAGGAAAAGGGAGCGCATGTCGAAACAGAGCCCATTTGATCATCTTCCTAATTATGTCGATAACAATACCCAAGTTGTTTTGCTCAGAATAAGCAGAAGAATATGCAAATGGGCACCAATGCACTGCACTGGTGTGTTGAGCTTGGGCAAAAGAAAAAAGTGCACTGCGGCGCTTTCTTGTTTTGAATTTCAAAAGCAAAGTGACAAACTATTCTAGGAAATCAGTTTCTAACCCTGGGCATTAACTCTGCATATTACAATCAATTATAGAGATCTGAATGTTAAATTTATCTATGGAGAGAACATCTGGAGAGGAGCACTTCAATAAGACTATTGTATCAAACAGGACTGGAGCTGAGACGCTTGGCTGTGACCAAAGAGAGGGAGAGGGCTAGGGCTACAATTAGCACAGAGAAGGCTACACACAACGCCCTGATTGAGCCTGATGCATATGCACAAATGTACTGCTAACGTAGTAGTCCTCTTGGGCATACACATAAACACAAAGAACAGAATGCCTTATATCTCAGTTATAAACCCTACACTGAAATATGTGCTACATAAAGGGAATTTCATTATCTCTCCCAATAGCACTGTTCCGGATAGGTACACACTTTATATGATAACAGAAAAGAACATGCAAGATTAGATACAATAGATCAGATGCGTTATCTCATGTTTCATTCCTTACAATGCTCAAGGTGATATGTTTTATAAGCCCTGCAAGGCAACAATAAGAGGAACAGCGGTGCTCTTTGTGTAGCTTTGGAGCACCAGCCTCTCCTGCTGCAGTGCTGTAGGTGTGTGCATGAATAAAATGGAAGACAGTTAAAGTGGAGCTTGACACTAAACCTTTTTTTTTTTTTTTATATCAAACTGTGCATATGGTGTTTTAACAGTATTGCCTACTGTTCCTAGTATTTTTGGGAAATTTCAGTGTAAACTAGTTACAGCTTTCTGGTCAAAAACTGTGAAAAACTGAGTGTGTGTAATTTTAAGTACTTGGTGACATTACGTGGGACTGTCCTAATGACAGTAAAGTGTTTCTGTTGAAGTGTGGAAACCTGTTACACTAATCACACTATTTTTCACTTGTCCAGGCCCTCCCGACTCTCCTCCCACCCTCACTCTTTTTTGTAGTCCTCCAGATTCTGCCCAAGTTAGCAGCTAAAATTGGGTTTTGGCCAAGTTTAGATGTTTAGTCCCACTTTAAAGACAATTAAAGATTTGCCTCAAGTCCGCCCCGTGTCCTGCCGTTCGTCTTGCTCTTGTGTTCAATAATTAACCCGACCGTCACCAGACTCAGCGTCCACTGAGACACGAGAAGGTGTATGCATTAGGCAAAGCTTTTAGCACTGCCAAGCCCAAGTGAGAGGTGAACTTTTGCCCAAAACAGGAAACAGGGGGCTATACAGGGGCCCCCAAGAGTGCACAGAAGATTGGTCAGATCAGGGCTACATTCAGGCAGAAATGACTTCTCTCTCCGTGCATGTCAGCTCCCAGATGGTGAAAATGCTCGGCAGTGCAGCAAGTTCACAGCAACATGATGGAGTGTCTGGGATGTCTAGAGGCTCGGGTAGGGACAAAGAGGTGAAAAAAGTTCAATACGCGGACATGTGTTTTTATGTATGCAGCGTATGTGCACAAAGGAGTACACAGGCAAAGGTCCCCTCGGAGGCGTTACAGAGATGATGCAAATGTTAAAGCAAGAGTCTGGGATCAAAGGTGAGAAAATCACACTGAGGTTGTTACATCATCTCTTAATATTGGATTACCTCTTTAAAAAGTTTCTACAGTTTGATCTTGGCAATGCATTTGAGTTGGATATTTTAGAATATTTAGGGTTTAGATGTATAATTGTAGAGCCTTAGGTAAACAGAGTAGCAAATTCAATTCTACTTTTTCTTAATTAATGTATTATTTGGGTAGAGGATTATAACAATATCAAATTTTCATGGTCACAATTTTACAACTAATATCATAATTATCAACACCATGACCAAAAACTACTAAAATCTTTAACTCACAGTATCTAACAGATCTAAATTCCTGTAGCATGTGATCAGTTTTATGAAATCAAGCATTCTACAAGATAAAGCGTAAACGTAATTGAAGTAAAATGAATGTAAATAATGACATAAGGAGATAAAAAATCACTTTGCATTTATCTTTCTGATTTCATAGTGCATATTGAAAACCAATGACTTATCTGTGTACTGTGTGTTCTGAATCTAAAGGTAGAATGTTTTATTTTTTTAGAAGTTCCAGGATGTGATCCAATTTCAAAACGAACACAATTTTCCCATAACTGCGTGAAAAATAGAAATCTAAAAAGTATATATTCTTTTGCTAACACACACTATACTAACAACAAACTTGTATCCACTAACATGTTCAAGGTCACTGCAGTTTTCCCCACCAAAAAAGTCAGGTATAAAACAGCTTTTCCAAAAACACGAGCAAAGGCCAATCACTAATTAAAGTCTAATGAATTTTAATGACACTAAAGCGTACCCGAAGTGAAAGTATGCACAAAGTGGGTGACATGCCAGCACAGGCGAACACGCGACTGCCGGAG
Organism: Odontamblyopus lacepedii; assembly: GCA_034769755.1. Lineage (NCBI taxonomy): Eukaryota > Metazoa > Chordata > Actinopteri > Gobiiformes > Gobiidae > Odontamblyopus > Odontamblyopus lacepedii. The sequence goes on along the minus strand of CM068355.1, from coordinate 12,337,859 downwards.
CGGGCTTGCCATCCCTCTGCGGACAGGAGGAACACTGCCGCCACATCATCTCACAGTGCTTTTCATCACACTGTGACAACATGTCAGCTCCAGTCCCCGTCACCGCGCCACGTAGCATTGATATTCACCAACTGTGCGGCAGCCTGGGACACAATACCACCAAGCCAAAAATATGACACTGGAAGAAGAACATGCACGTACGCACACACACGAGAAGATCTAGACTTAGCCTTGTTCCGTTTGTGTCCTTGGATTTTGATCTATTTTTTGTTGTTGTAGTGGCTAATAAAGTGCAGCTTTTGTATGACTTAGGGAGCTCCATCCAAATGTCAGCTAGTCTCAGGATATTGACTGACAGACTGACACTGCCAGTTCTGCATATACACGGCCCAAACCAGTCCAAGAAGCTACACGCTAAAAAATTTTATTATTCAGCACCCACTCGCATTTACACCCCTGAGGCAAAGACGTGCAGGCTAGGGGTGAAGGAGGTTGAGATAGAATGGGGATGCATGTGTGTGTGTGTGGGAGCGTAATTCTAATGTATGTGCTGGAGGTGTGCTGAGGTTCGGTTGTTATTTCATTATTCACATGTCATTTGCTGAAAAAAGGGAGAAAGCTATAATGAAACAATGATTTGACGCTGTAGACATGAAAACAACAGCCGACTTGTAAACCGTTTTATTATTGTGGCACAACACTGCGATATTATAATTTTATGAGTGCATACATTGCGGCGTAAATCATTGATGATGTGTGTTGACGTGGATGAATTTGACGAGGAATCAAATGAGCGATGCATCCTGCGGTGGCGGAACACTAGGTGAGCGTGTAATGAAATTTCAAGTGTGGTGGAGGTATTCTGTATGATTATATACCCACTGCTTTGACGGTTAGTATCTGCAGCACAGATAGAAGGGACTAAAAAGAAAACATAGTCTGGGGAGATGCATTGAGCAGAGCAATTAAGGGCCCCCACGTGTCTCCATACACAACATCATCTAAATGGGGCTCTACAGGTACCCTCCAGTGTGGAATAATCCTCAGTGTGCCGGTGCTGGATGGCCACTCCACCAGCCAGGTCTACTCTGCTTGTTAAACTTGATTTATTAGGCCTATGTTTACTCAGGCTTTCCCAGGCAAGGCAAGGTCAACAATAATGTTCTTCTGAATGAAAATAAATCTCCACCAAGCTCCATGGAGCGCACCGGCCGGCAACCTTTCATGGCATACAAGATCACACCGCCCACCAGTAGCCCTCGCTCAGCACACTTCCCATCGCCTTAGTAACCAAGGTGTCACTTGAGAGCATTTGAAAATTGGTGCCCCTTCTGTTCATTTTTTTCTAACCTGCTCACCCACCACTTACAGCTCTGCTTGATGCTACAAATGTTCATGCATGTGGGAGTGCACAAGCATTAAATCAATTAAGGGATTCATATTTTATACAGCCTGGGGTAGCAGTGGAAACAGGGAGACAAAAGAGACATGGCTGCTACAAAGTAAGTCGGCTAACAAGGTGCATGTTCATATGGGGCCTGTAAACCGTGGCATGTTTAAATCCTTGTTTTTCTTATGTGTTTGGACAAAATGTAATAGATTAAAAAAAAGATATTTATTGTCATGTGTGGTTATATTGAACACATTACAATAAAACTGACACGTAATCTTGTTTAGTTTAGTTTAGTTTATTAAGATCCCCATTAGCTACGGAAATATCAATAGCTATTCTTCCTGGGGTCTCCTCAAATTCATTACATACATTTTTGTATAATACATAAACCACACACACACACACACACACACACACACACACACACACACAACCACAAGACATGAAAGCTCAATGTGTAGTAAACAAGTAGCAACCAAAATAAATAAATATATCAATAACAATGCCTACATAAACCGTAACTAATAATTGTGTGAAAAGGTAGTTTTAACTTTTTTTGCAACAACTTTCTGTTATTTTCAAACAACAAAAATACTGGTAATGCGTTTCATGCAACCATGCCTCGATAACAAACCGTACGCTGCATTTGATTGGTTCTGCACACAGGAAGATCTTGTCACTGCAAAATTAAAATGTCAAATAAAAAAAAAAATTGGAGAAAATACAAAAAACACAGACCATAAAATGATGATCTAAAAACAAAAATTTGTTTTCATACAACCATTGGGCAGCTCATCTGACCCAAACTGTCACTGTTTTAAGACATTCACGAAACTAAAACTCGATCCATCAGATATTGTAGCAACTGTTAGAAATCAGAAGCCTCCATGAGAAGCGGTGTGTAACTTGTCATTCATCGCAACATGCAATGTAAACATGCTTGACAACAAAATTACTCCACCACAGCTGCACTTGGTCTCGCATCAGGCGTACAAGTGTATAATAAGATGGGAAGGCAATTTTCACGCTTTTCAGCATTAAAGGCACTGGCAGAGCATTTATTAGACAAATATATAATTCAGAGGTCAGCGAAGTAGCGATAGATGTTTCAAACGGACTACATACACTGTAGCTGTGGTGCTTCACAAGAACAACACTTCGGGAACCTGGCGTGCGCTGCAGATATGAAGAGTGCAATACGAATACAACTGAATTAATAGGGGACATCTTACCCTCTAAAAAGGTAGTTCACCTTGTTCTAATTATCTGGCTATTACTCAAAGCTGTTGAAGGAGAAATTATAAGGCAAGAATAAAAGTCGCCCCATCTTGCTCATTAATCTACATGTTTAACTATCCTTGTAAAAAACCTGAGTCATGTCATGTGTTACGTGTCATCATCCGAGTTACTGCTAAGGGAGGGAGTGTCTATTTAAAGTACCCATTCGGTGTGGCTGGATTTTAATTTGGGAACATCCATTACACGCACTGTAGCTGTATCTAAAGATTAAGAGACATATTCAAGTATTTTAAAACATGGGAAACTAAGAGCTCATTTCACTGTCTGTCGATTATATTACCTTCAAAAGTTAAAAAAGAGAAAAAAGTCAAGATGTTCCAAAAGTAAATTAGTGGCAAACTACCAGTGCCCCCTTTGGGTATGGGACTAGCTTCAACCTTTTGGAAATGTCATCCACCTCCTCTTTTTCTACATTTGTCACTTTTAGCACAATATCTAATGAAGCACAGAGGAAGAAAATACCCAAAATTCTGCCTCGGTGGTTTGTCAAAATGGTGACATGTCGCACTGGAGTTCAACACCTAGTGCCTTAATGCAGTCATTAGCTTCTCTGAATAAAGTTGGTGGGGAAAAAAAACTTCAGGCAAGTTTAAAGAACAGAATACCCACTGGCCCTTGATCAAGTGGCAAAGTAATGCACTTAATAACAAACATGGGCCTATTTAATATTGCCCACGGGCACCAGAACGTTTAAGTGAACCCCATGAGACACATTGGCCAGATTTCCATAATGTTCTGTAACAATATGCTTACTTTCACTTTAAGAAATTAACTCTTGCCCACAGCGTTCCTTTGAGCTCAAATGCATAAGCCCCCAAGCTAATTCATTTTGCTTCTAACTAAAATCTTACTGTGTACTTAAACACCCCTCTGAGAAAATTGTGAACAAATGCTCAAATTTCATTATTCCCAGCTGAAAAAAGTGGGGAAATATCCGGGTCCGTAAAGGGTCTAAACTACAGAAAGAGAGAAAGATAATTCATTAATCTTTTATGAAAAGAATGTAAAATCTCTTTCAACAATATTCTACAGATAATTGCTTAAAATTAACCACCAGAAGATGTGGTAGTGTATAAACTTTGTCCCTTTTTTCAAAACCTTTTCAAAACAAGTTAATTTGAATGTGGCTAATTAACAGAACATTTAGATTGTGTATCACATCTTTGTCTCTCATTATGAGACATTTCAAATTTCTGCTTTAGTCATTATCTAAAAATATAAGCTACGAAATGTAACTGTAGAGTGAGATTTAAGCATAGTTAAAAAGGCAGGCTGTACTGTGGTGCCATTAACACACAAGTAGAGAGTGTCAAGAGGACTATTAACTTAAGTTGTTAGGATGGCTATTCCTCCAGACAATGTTATGAGTGCATTAGCAGCAGTTCTTTATCCATATCATTTAAAGTCTCACCTGCAGCATACTATAATAAAGAAAGTGCGAAGTGAATGTTCAAACCAAACTCTCGGTGTCGTCCTCAACTCAAATGGACACTTTTCACGCAAGCACAATGAAGTCGTGAGGCCACTACGACAGGAGCATCATTCCAGTCATTAGATCAGGCAAAACTACGGCTCTTGAAGTGAAGCGTTTAAATGCTCCACTCGGTCTACTGATTTGATGAGGCCTTTGATATCCCTTCAGTCCATTAAGCAGTCAAAGTGAATATAGCAGCATATAAAGAAGACATTCACTCAACTTAATTTCATCTCTGTAATGTCAGCAGTTGCCATGTATAGATTTAGTGAGCAAATCTGACTCTGCTTTTTTATTGTTCTTTGCCGTTTAGAGGCCAAGGAATAAACTGATTGGGTTTGACAGTGAGCAACCACATGATGTTTTCTAAGATGGAGACATAATATGCATTGTTGTTATCCTTTAAACTTGCTGTCAAGTGCATTTGCTTTAATGTTTTACAACTTAAAAGCACAGATTACTTTCCATCAGTCTGCGTCCACATACAGATTTAGTATTTGGTGCTTCTCTGAGCACAAAAAATGCTTCATTTGCATTTTGCCCAGATTGTTGCATCAGAGGTAAACATTTTGACTCCTCCTCTACAGATTTTAAGTCCATAAACCATCACTGAACTTCATTTATCTCTCTTTTTATCCCTGTTGCTGACATCAGGGGGAGCTCTAACACCTAAATACCTCATGAGAAAAGGAGATGTAGTTTCTAAGTATATTTTCCAAATGTAGACATTATTTAAAGTGCGCCATGTGGTTGGAGTTAGTATATTTGTCTCTGCATGCTCTATAACTGATGTGCTGTACAGGCATTCCTAATCTGATTATCAACAGAAATTATTATTACATTCTCTTTTCTTTCATTGGCATTTACAGTAGCGCACATGCGACAAAAACTCTATCAGAACAGGTTCTACAATTGGATCTTCCCATGTAAGTCGGCATTTATCTTATCATTTAAAGATAAGGCTTTGATGAAAAAGGCCTTTTATGGGAAAAATAGTTAGCTTAGAGTATGAAAAGCTGCAGATAAGAAAATACAGTCAAACATGAATCTAGATGTCAAACTGTAGGGCAAGAACTACACGTTTAAATATAAGAAAATGAACTTGAGTTACTTGGTTGGATGCAGAAGCCAATCTTAATTTTTGTTAATGCTGTTATCAGTCTTGTAATTTGGATGTTATTAGCTCCAGGGACATCAGCACAGCAAGCCAGCCCCAATAAGTTTATCAGGCTCTTGTGCAGAAATTGGATAACATCTCAACGCAACATGTTAGGAGCTTTATTGGCTCTTTGCCCCGGAGATGCTGTGCTGTACTGCGGCTGCAATGGAAAACGCAAGTTTACATTGTACATTTTATCTCCAACTTTCTGTTCACTTTTGTAGAAGAGTAATGTAACTTACAAAATATGCAAGTACTTTGTAAATATAAAAAAGAAGACAGATTAAATAGCTAGATGGAAATGAGAAGAAATTGAGGGTGGGGACTGACTGCATTGTAACTTCCTAAAGCAAATGTAAATTATAACAAAAAATAAGAAACATCACTTTTTAATTTTAAGGTGTGATCTTGAGTATACAAAATGATCATGATGTATTTAATCTCTTTGATATAGAACTAAATAAAACTAAAGATCAGTGACATGTCTTCAACATTGTATTTTTTAATTGTGTAATTTGTAACTGAACAAAGCTAACACATGGTGTTATACATGACTTTCCTTGTGAAGTTAATTAGGGATACAACCAGGTGGGCTCTGGCCATTTGGTTTAAAAAACAAGCTCTCCTGTTTCTTTGTAAATAATTAGATTTTCTGCCACAATGATTCCTACCCTGGCCCACATTGGAAACAAAGGGCCATTTCTTCTTGGAAACCTAATCTATCTAAAAAGATGAAAAGAGATTGTTATTATCCAATTAATCCTGCTCATGGCCTCAGGTTATTTAATGTGTTGAAAGGCCATTAAAAACCCTGCATGCGACAAATAAAATAATGAGGATCTTAATTTGCTCCATTTGGGGAAAGGAGAGCTATAAACAAAAGGTGGCAAAATTAGAGCCAACAGACAGGCTAGGATATTTACACAAATTAGGCAAATGATGCATACTGTGAACTTTTCCATATTTAATATTTGACATCAGTGACGGTAATTTACCTATGGTGTCCAGATGATGCTCTATAAACTAGAGAAACAAAGCTGAGAAAGATTCATTCTATTGAAATATCTTTCAATAGTGGATCAAGGATTTTGGTTTAGATCAATTTGGATTTTGGTTTTGTGTCAATTATCCCAGCAGAGAAAGGTAAAGAGGAGTTAACTATGTGGAGAATCATGCTTGGATAAAAATGAGTCTTTAGTGAGAGAAAGCTTTGAGTCAGGAGAATTACAACAGTTTAAAAAGTTCAACCAAGAATGAAGCGAGTGACTAAAGTGCACTGCTAGTGCCTTGTTCAACATAATAGATACAACTGACACATTACAAAGAAAACAGAAAATGCAGGTAGCAAACTTGTGCCCTATCTCCAAAAGTTACAAGACCTCAAATATTATTCTGACTATGCTCTGATCCATCTACTCCCAAAAGATGTGGCATCAGAAGGGCAGTGCAAAATGTGTTATCTTAAAAATCGATCTGGAGTATAAATTAATTCTTTCGTCTTGTGAAACCAGCAGTCAGTCGATAAGGACTAGGCACTACTTGAGGAATGTCACAGATACCACTATGATAATTTTGAATATTAAGCCTCACTTTATCTGCAAATGCCATCCAAGCCGTAACCACCATCAATAATCCTTAAGCGCCCCAGCGACAAGATTCATGTTTTCTAATAAAAGCGCCATCTCCCAGTCCTGGTCAGGCCCACTGCCTACCAATAATGTCATTCATGGAAGTGTTTATTGAATGCAGAGAGGGATGGCATTAACTGAAAAACAACAACAGACAATACATAAAGACACTGAATTAAAAATACTATTCTAAGGAAGAACATAATTCTATAAGGCAGTTTTAGAGATTGCTTGGTTCAGAAAAGCATATATTGACTGGATACTGAAGCAAAGCTTTGTAGAATGTTTCTTAATTCCCAGCGTTACTTCTTCTTGTTCCCCTTCTTTCTGCTCTGCAAGTTGGCAAACCCAAATCCTATTTTGCCTGTCTGCATTGTGCACAGACTGATCTCAGTGTGGCATGAACTGCATTCCTAGGACTTTCTTAAGCTTTGTGAGAAAAAAATCCTAATAAATCTAAAATGTCTACCCTTTTCTCCTCATACTGAGGATTACACCTTGATAAGAACCATGGTTTTACATGGGGCAAGATAATACCATGGAAACGGACCCTTTTTTCTGCTACATCTTAAGTGACTATGGAAGAAAAGGGAGTGTCTGATGTCTCTGTAGCTGTAAGCTCAGACGAACATGACTATAGAGGGACTTTTATCTGGAGCAGATCCTATGAATAGGTTTAGATCAGTGTGCTGCTTTGTAAGTTAAGAAAGAAAATAAGTGGTCATACACTGTTTTAAATCATTTCCCTTCATCCTGAAGATTCTAAGAACACATCATGATGAAAACACGGAGCCCTCTGAACCTGTTTTAAGGTGGCTTATGTTTTGGTTTACCCCACAATGAGTTTTAACACCGTTTCTACAATATTTGTCTATCTGTCATTTTAAATTCAGGAGGAAAATACCAAACTCTTCCTACTTTCATAAAGTTTACAGTTCCCCAGTTATGTAGGTATACGCCTGTGCTGCCTATGGGACATCCCATGAAGCACAGAGCACCTGTACTTTCTTGTGCTGTGTTTATTGCATGTCTGTGACTTTGTACCTCCTCTGCCTCCATCAGGAAAGGGTTGTTCTGCTTGTCTATAGACATCTGTTCAAACACTTTCTGATGTGCTGCTACTGGCCTAAGCCCTGTGTGCGATTCTGCCCTGCTGTTAGGAAACTTTATGACAGCAAGTTGGTGATGTTTTAAGGACTACAGACAGACAACTAAACTCTTTCATTTCAAGAACTATTGGTGTTACGATGCATTGCCTGCATAGAGTAATATATTCCGTTTTGGGAAGAATAATTTGAAATATATTTAGTTACAAAATACTGAATACCTGCATTAAAATACTCTGATCAATGCTATTTGCACCTTGTAACGCATTTATCACAAATTAGACTGGAAAAACACATGTATTCGCAGCCATCTGAATCTAAATATTCAAAGAGTACGTATATGGGAGTTAGCTACAACTAAACTCACTCCAATGTAAGTTTGTCAGGGAACAGACAAAGACTGTGCTTTTAATGAAGACACTGTTAGATATAATATTTTAAACTGCAATCAGCAGTAGTTGAGCGTTTTACGTGTTTTTGTTACATATGACGACAGCAGATATTCTAATATTTTGGGATATCAATAGTAAATATAATATAAAAAACTCACATCAATACAGATCAAATTAGACATCACAGGACTTTTTATACAGTAATGTGCAAATAACGCTTGTCGAAAACAGAAGAGTTGTAGACTAGGGGTACTTCAACAAAAAGGCAACATGGATCTGCACTGTGCCTTGCTTGTTTGGAATGCGTTTCTCATGCTTTAGCAAGTGCAGCTACAAAGGAGAAACAATTACTTCCCTCCCCCTCAAGTGATGTCTGCCACCTCACCATGCCATGCTACCTCAATGTCTCTGAGCTCGTCCCCCTTTAAACACTAAAGATGGGTCTCCATGCTCACAAGCACTTACCGACTTTAAGGTGATGCAAACGCCAAAGCGTTCACTACAAAGTACATAAGTTTCAGACAGAGATGCATGCTCTCAACAGAGAGCAGGGAAAAAAGTGTTGGTGGAGGAGGAAGAGGTGACAGGCATGTGAGGAACACCTTCTGAAGTGTCAAAAGATGGGCTCTGCTGATGAAAGAGTGTAGGAGAGGGAAAGGGAGCGGGGGAGGCGGGGGAGAGGGAGACAGAACAAGCTGATGTCACATCTGAGCCTCTGCTCAGGCTTTCAAGTCAGGAGCATTGGCTCTGTATTCCACTGGAGCCTCCCGCATGACTTTAAGGTCTGAGCATGTATGTGCATTTATGTGAGCAGGAAAACAGTTCACACTTTACTGTTTACTATAAAAGAAATGGGACATGCTTGTACAGTTGGAGGATATAAAAGAGGGCTATACTCTAAATGGAAATGTCTCACTCTGCACCCAAGCCATTAATTGCACACACTTCTCAAGTGCCTGAGATCAGATGTTAGGAGAGTAATGATTAACAGTAATATAAACATAAGACCACCACTTCTAAAACCTGCAGAATCAATACAGCGGCCTGGACCTGCATAGGAGTGCTGCAGAACAATCAATCCCCTTAAGGTTTTGAGAATCCAGTCGGGTAGCTTAGCCTGAAGGAGCAGAGACAGGGGCATCAATGCGGGCACAGGGGAGCCCAGCACAAGACAAAGCCCTGTCAATAGTACTTGCTTTTCCATCAACTCTCTTGCTTAATCACCTTGGTCTTAATGTGCCTTTCTATCCGACTGGCCTGCTCCCGTTCCAATACATCCAGCATGAGCTCGCCCTAAACAAACATCCACCTGCCTCTAACTCACTCGCTCTCAAAGAGGCCTCCATCCATCTCAGCCAATAGTAAAGGTCTTCATTACAGGCTGTGTAGTGAAAGTGTTCGGGGAGATTTGTCCATATTGATGGTGTCTCTATTGTCTATTCCTGGTGTAAAAAAGCACCTTTGTAGTAATTACCTTCCACTTTACCTTAGGGTCAAGTCAGAGTTAGACAAAGGCAGCCACAAAATAAGATCAACCATGAAGTTACCCTGGAGTGAATAATAAGCACCAATGAAGAAAGCAATACATTATAATAAAAATGCTAGGGAAAATGTTATGAGTATTACAATGGCAGTTGTGGCAATAGGAAACGCAATTATTCATATGCCCAAGTTAGTTAATGTTTAATAATCCTAAAACCAATTTGCAGTACACAAGTTACCAAGCAGGCAAGCAGCTACAACATAAATTGCCTACACAAAATACATTATGCAATATATGCAGCTGCAAAAAAGTGCTGGCATGAAGACACAAGTATGTAAGCCAGCGTACCTGAACATTACTTAAGACAACTTTAGCACAAAGCTCATCTTCATTGAGTTAATTAGCATCACGCAACAGTCAGTAGCTTGCAGTCATGGGTAGGAGGAGGACCCAAGGGAGCATGCACTGGCTTGGTGTTGATTGGAGTAAATGGCTGGCCTCCCTGATGAGCACCCATTATCCCTCAGTGCTTCCCGCAACCACAATTATTGGAAAGGCAATCGTGTGATTTCCTAAAACCTACAGATGTACTTTATTTTATTTATGTCCATAGGTGACTTTTGTATAATAATAATGTTGAAAAATCTGCGTGAGAAATATTTGTTAAACTAAATGTGCTGCTTCTAATTAAGACTTGTTGCTGAGCGGTTTTAAGATAATCTGAAAACATTTGAATGACACAATTTTAGAGAATAAATCTAAGCATTATTTAAAGGTTTAAAGCCCACTCATTATAAGTGACTGTTTGCAAGAATAAATGCTAGAAGGATAAGTTTAATGCCGTACAGTGGAATATTTCAGGCGAAGAAATAACATCTCAGCAAAGACAAGAAACTGGTGGTAGACTCTCCAGCAAAAAGATCATGTAATACACCATTAAAGAAAGTAATCTTATGCGTTAATATAATGTTTTAAATAGAATGTGCTAATTATTATATTTTTAGGCGCAAATGCTTTATGCTTCACAGCAATAACAAACTTTTTACACTCCCATATCAACATTTAAACAGCCATGCTGCCAAGTGCGACCAAACTAATTTGCTTTTCCTATCATCAGCTTAGCACCTAATAACAGTTGCGTCCGATCATATCACATGGCATGACTTCATTAGAGATATGTGTAGCTGAACAGAGTTACCATTGACAAAAGGGAGGTTACACAGATATACATTCAGCTGGGCCATATTGGAATGATTTTTAAAGATTAAAAGAGCAATTACAATTACAATTACATTCTCAATATGATGGCCTCATGGTATAGTCAAATTAAACTTTTATTAAAGATATATTCTAAGCTAAATTCTCTCTTATACATTAATAAGTTTGGCCATGAAGTGAAAATGAAGTGCTGCCATTGTAAATTGTTTAAAATGTGAGTACAGGTCATACATTTTTACCATTACACATTACAACATCACTACAAGTTCACTTGGCCTAACTCAAACTTTAAATAATAAATAAAAGAATCGATGTTTTGTGCTTATAATAATCCAATGAAAAGTTAAAGCAGTTAGAGGTTACCGGTTTCGTAAAATGGATAACCTTTACCTAAGAAGAGGGAATGAATGAAAAGATAGCTGCAATACAGAAATGAAAATCTGTGTGTAAGTATTAATATGCCATACAATATTGGAGATGTTTGATAAAAGGAGAGAGCACCCAGCGTGTATGTGTGGGGTGGTAGAAAAGGGAAGTAGAATCAAAAGAGAGCGACGGAAGAGTACTCAAAAATCCATCAGGAATTGCAGGGTTTACATTTCTATTTATAAAGGCGGGATGGGAGCGAGATAGTGACAGTCATTCATGTTAGCAACATAAATAAACAATACAGAACACATTTTAGTACAGCTCAAAAATATTCAGTCTCTGGTAAAAGTACCGTATATTGTAAAAGTTGCAGCTCGGATGAAAGAGCCTGGGCCTGATTTTAATTTTTTCTTGTCTTGATAAATGTTTGTTACATCATGCACTGTAGGGTAAAATCTGCTAATTACGAAAAACAAATTGAAATGGCAAAGTATGAACTATTCACTTTTCTTGGGTAATAACTAACACATAAGCTACTGGCTGGACAAAAAGGTGACTCTATGAGGGACATTGTTACTAGGAATCATGGGAAATTCCCATGTCCTTGTGTGGTATTTGCAACAGTGACAAAACCAAACAGTAGACTGAGAACTATAAGGAAAGAAGAGTGTGACAGTGGCAGAAAGGACTAAGTGGGTTCAAAAAAAGGTCAAACCATGTTCCTGTCTCATGGTTTGAAATCAGATACAAGCCCTTTAAATTAATAAGTAAGTATGTGTTAGGTACCATAAAGTGGTTAAGTACTATAGTAAGAGTGCTAACAAAACCTCAGCAATGATCCTGCTCATTATGCCTTACAACAGCAGTTTAGGAAGTGCTGTTTTGGTTATTAATTAGCTAAAATTGTTTGCTGCTTTATTTCGAGCATGAAAGAAAACATGTTTATATACACATATATACATATACAGATATATATAAACACAAATAAACATCTATATATACATATACATAATACAATTCTTATAATAAATAATAAAGTGTGGTACGCTCGAAAGGGAGTGGGAAGAAGTAAAACTTATTGACTCCCACCCCTAATTTCTTTCTTTATGCAAGCCATAAGGTTGCCTTCCTTAATTCAATCAATATGGTTGTATATTCATTACATATTCATATGTTCCATAATTAACCACTATAGATGACATTACTATCACTGTCGAATTCATACCCTATAATCATCACTATAATACTGCTGTATTATTATTATTATTATTATTATTATCATTATTATTATCGTCATCCTCATTATTTTCATCATCATTATCACTATCACATCACCATTACAACCACCATTGTTGTCATCATTGTCATCATCATCATCGTCATCGTCATTATAACTACAAACAATGTTCTGTTTTTGGTGAAGATGGTGGATCTTTCAGGAGATGTGTGTTGTGCATTAAAAGAGGCAGGATGTTTTGTGGAGCTGCTGCTGGAGAGGGCCGCCACTCAACAACAGGACCACCCTTTGCCAAGTGTCCTGATCTGTGCATTAGAAATGCAAGTATTTGTTTCTCTGCTGCTTGAAGGGGATCATCTCCCGCCACAGAGCCACAACTTGCCAAAGCCCTGTTCTATTGAATGTGTTGTACATTGAGAATAATTTTATTTTAAGATAATTTGTATAGTACCATGTACTGTCAGGACTTAAATAATAATAATAACAATAATAACAATTATTTATTTATTAGTTATTATTATTATTTATTGATTTATTATTATTATTATTATTTTTTATATATATATATTGTCATATTAATCACTATTTCCTATTACTGAGGTTGATTTGTTCTATATTCATCATATGAAAGATATTGATATAATGATAACAATAATGACAACAATAGTAACATACATGATAATTACGATTGTATGGTTAATGGTAATATACTATGAGTATAAACATTAATAATATTTATGAAATATTTATATTTATCACCCATCCTCCCCTATATAATGTGACCATATGATTTCTTTGAATTTACATTTAAATTGATGAGTATTTGAGCATTGCTTTAGTTGATCCCCAAGACCGTTCCACAGTTTGACTCCACACACAGATATACACAAACTTTTCCTTGTGGTTCTTACTGCTGGTAATATAAAGTTACCACATCCCCTCAGATTGTAGGATCTTTCACGAACAGTGAAGAGCTTTTGAAGATTGTCAGGTAAATTATTATAATATGCTTTGAACAAGAATAATAAAGTATACAGATTTATTAAATCAGACATTTTTAACAATTTTGACTTCAGAAATAACGTATTTGTGTGGTCCCTATAAGCTGCATTGTGAATAACTCTCACAGCACGCGTTTTGCAGAATAATGAGGGATGTAGTGAACTTTTGTAAGTATTGCCCCAAACCTCTACACAATAAGTTAAATATGGTAGAACTAATGAACAGTACAGTGTGTGCAATGATTTGTGGTCAAGAACAAATTTAGCTTTGTTTATTATGGCAATATTTTTAGAAACTTTAGATTGAGTATATCTGATGTGTGGTTTCCATGTGAGTTGTTCATCTATAATTACACCTAAGAATTTATTTTCTGGCACCACTTCTATATTTACACTATTAATGTTAATTTGCAGGTCAGACTCAACTTTATGTTTCCCAAAAAACATAACTTTTGTTTTATTTAAATTCAGAGATAGTTTGTTATTATTCATCCAATTATTTAATTTAATTAGTTCTTCATTAATATTGTTAATGAGATTATTATAATTGTCATTAGAGTAAAATATGTTGGTATCATCAGCAAATAGAATCATTTTTAATATATTGGATATGTTAAATATATCGTTTATATATAAATTAAATAATTTGGGACCCAATATTGAGCCCTGGGGGACCCCACAAGCAATGCCCAAACACTCAGATGTAAACTCACCCATTCTCACAAATTGTTTTCTTTCAGTCAAATAGCTTTTGAGCCATCTTAAAGCCACTCCCCTGATTCCATACTGTTCAAGTTTATTAAGTAATATAGAATGATTAATGGTGTCAAAAGCTTTCTTTAAATCTATAAAAATACCTACAGCATATTTTTGTAATCCAAAGCATTAGTGATTTCTTCTACCGCCTCTATAATGGCCATTGATGTTGTTCTTTTTGTTCTAAATCCATACTGACATTGATTAATTATATTGAAATTTTCTAAAAACATGTCTAATCTTTTACTGAATAGTTTTTCAAGGATCTTGGAAAATTGAGGGAGCAGAGAGATGGGTCTGTAATTTGTGAAAATGTGTGCGTCACCATTTTTAAATAGTGGTATTACTTTTGCGATTTTCATTTTTTCAGGAAATAATCCAGTTTCAAGTGATAAATTACATATATAAGTTAAGGGCTTAATTATATTATTGATTACCTTTTTATCACTACCATATCTATTTCATAACAATCATTGGAGGTTTTATTTTTAAATGTGTTTACTATATTTAAAATCTCTTGTTCAGTAGTAGCTGAGAGAAATATTGTGTTTGGATTTCTATTGATGAATAGATTATTTTGCCCATTATCTATATTTATTGGAATATTTGCTGCCAAGTCTGGCCCCACATTAACAAAAAACTCATTGAACCTGTTAACAACATTACTCATATTATAATTTTCAATATTATTTTCAATGAAATAATCCGGATAAGAATTCTTTTTTGTACCATCTTTTATTATACTATTTAAAATACCCAAATTTTTTTAATACTGTTTTTATTGTTATCTAGCACATTTTTAAAGTATGACTTTTTGCTTTGTCTTAGGATTTCAGTTTTAAAGTATGACTTTTTGCTTTGTCTTAGGATTTCAGTCAGTTTATTTTTATACACTTTATATCTCTTTTCAGATTCCTTTGTTCTTAGTTTAATGAACTGTCTATAAAGATTATTCTTCTTCTTGCAAGCATTTTGTAAACCTTTTGTTATCCAAGGACATTTTTTAACTGACTTATTATTATTATTAAATTTTTTGATAGGACAGTGTTTATTATAGAGGTTTATAAATAAATCTAGAAAATTATTATAAGCTTTATCCACATCAGTTTCTGTGTAGACTGTGTTCCAGTCCTGTTTTCTTAATTCATCATTCAGTGATTTTATAGTTTCATTTGTTCTTTGCCGTTTATAAAGACATTTACCCTGATTATTGTTTTTCTTACAGTTAATATCAAATATAGCAAATACAGGTAGATGGTCAGTGATGTCACTAATCATAAGACCACTGATGTTCACGTTTTCAATATTGTTTGTAAAATATTATCAATAAGTGTGGCGCTATTTGCGGTGATTCTGCTCGGTCTTGTGATAACAGGAAACAGGCTCATACTATACATAATGTTTAAGAACTCATCAGTGGTTTTATGATTAGATGGGTTCAAAAGATCAATATTAATCCCCACAAATAAAAATTGTTTTGTTTTTAACAGTAGAAAACATTTTCTCCATCCATTCGTTAAAGAGTTCAACACTCGTACCTGGCGACCTATAAATACAGCTAATGATAGTGTTTTTTTTCTTTTCATTACAAATTTCAATTGTTATACTTTCAACTACATCATTGATTGCATATGACATATTATCTATTACTTTAAATTTCAGATTTTTGTTGACATATAGAGCTACTCCTCCACCTGCTTTGTTTACTCTGTTTACATAATGAAGTTCATATCCCTCAATCTCAAAGTTGATTCCTTTGTTCACATTAAACCATGTTTCAGATATTGCTATAACACTAAAGAAACATTTGAATGACTGCACATATTCTTTGATTGAATTATAATTTGCATACATGCTTCTACTGTTAAAATGCATAATTGAAAATTTCTCATCTGATTTGATGGTCCTGTTGTATTCCTCTTGGGTGTAATAATTGCAGTTAATGTTTGTAGTTGAAAAGAAACGATTATCCGGGTCAATATCATTGTCCAAGTCTTGTATGCTATGCTGGGTGTGAGAAAATAGTTTCAATTCCATATGATTATAATCTTGAATGTTTAACTGTGTCCCTGTATGATGATCCATTAGTGATGATGCTGAAATGCTCATTTAATCAGATGTCAAGTATATGATATGCAATTTTTTTACCTGATAATCCACTCAGTTGAACTTATTCAGGTCATCCAGGCTTCTGACCACCATCACCTTGGCCTCCTCAGGTGATCCGTTAAGTTTGATGAATACTTTGCAGTTATTAGTCCAAGTGCTCTGAATTTTATTTGCTTTTTTCAGTTGTCTGGCTTTTCTGGCGATTTCAGCATTTTTACGGGTTAGGTGTTCGTTCATATAGACATTTGTTCCTTTCAGTTTCCGTCCTTGTTTAAGCAGTTCAATCTTGTGTTTTCTGTTTACAAACCGTATAATGATCCTGGTGCGTCCTCGTTTCTCTCTTCGGGAGCGGGTGGCAAGCCTCTATGTTGTTCATGTCCAGGTCCACACCTCTGGACTGGAGGAAGGCCGCGAGCTGCTGCTCAGTGGAGCTCATCTCCAGATCACCCGGTTCGGCCCCGTCACCTGCTGCATGTCCGCGGTCACAGCATGCGTATGACCGCGCTTAATCCTTAGCCCGTAACCACCAAGTCGTTTATCCTCGTGTACTGCTCCAGGTCGTCCCACTTTTGCTCCAATTCACTTATTTTTTTGTCCTTTTCAGTATTTTGTAGCCTTAGGGTTTTAACCTCCTCAAACAGCTCGAGCAATTGTCTTTGATCCCTCCGGATCGCTGTAATCTCCTCTGATAAAAAGTCCAGAGATCTTTTGAGGTCGTCAACCTCCTCCACCGCTGCTGCTTTCTTTGGTGGCATTTTTTGTGAAAGTTTATTTTGTGTTCAGTAAGATCGTCCAGCTGCGACTCGAAATCACGGGTCCGGGCAGAGCAGCGACACAACGCTAGCACTAAAGCGCACCCGACACAAAGCAAAACTCCAAAAAAAGTCCAACAGTGTACAATAAACTGCAATAATACACATTGATCACAGTGAAATTACAGTGATATCTTAACAGTTGATGAAAACATCTAAAATGCTTGGACTGAGACTTGCACAATTATTATTATTAAACCGGTCAATGATTATTCATACTTTGAGAGCAAACTCAATATTGAAGTAATAACATGCATGTTATGATATGGTTTTATGGTGCAGAAATGTGTACCAGTGTAATAACAAATAATGACAGGTATAACTGTACTGGCTAATATATTATATTATATTGTACATGGCGCTCACGGTGAAGAGGCATGCTATGTGCTGAGAACCAAAATAACATTAGCAAATGCCGCAAAAAAGTAATATTCTTCAAGGTTAGTGAACAAAAACTGAATAAAAAGGGAGCTTTCAAAGTGTTATGTCACTACGCCAAGTGTTCTTGCTTATGCTGAATGCACAGTGTTCAATTACCATCCACATGAATATCTTTCATATTAATCTTCACGTGGCTAGAAATTACAATGTGTGTCTTTTGTGTTGTCATATTAGGGAGAAGGTGATGTGTGATATTACTTAAAGGTTGTCTCTGAGGAAGCGCTGAGTTAAGGAGCTTAGCACCACAATCGGATCCAACTAGCTGTGCCCTGCTGGTCGTCCCAGGACCCACCTTCATGCCCTCATTATCCTCCTGACACGCACAGTCCTCCAGCTCTGGGTAAGGCTAATTCAAACAATAACCAAAAAATCAGCAAAAAGCCATTTTAACACAAATCTATAACGATGACAATGGAAAGGTAAGAGAAAGCCATGCTATGTATGAAAACACAAGTACTGTATTCAAAGCAGTAGTCTAGTACTAAAATTAGATATTAAAATAGTAAATTTTGATACAAAGATACCCAATGGCAAAGCAAGTGCACAATTCGTACACAAAGTAATTCAAAAGTGCTTTACAGAATAAGAAATACATTAACATCACAATACGAACAAATCAAAATCTAAATAATTATCATAAAATTAAAAAG
Source organism: Odontamblyopus lacepedii (assembly GCA_034769755.1). Classification (NCBI taxonomy): domain Eukaryota; kingdom Metazoa; phylum Chordata; class Actinopteri; order Gobiiformes; family Gobiidae; genus Odontamblyopus; species Odontamblyopus lacepedii. The sequence goes on along the minus strand of CM068355.1, from coordinate 12,319,332 downwards.
AGAGAGAGACATTAAATTAGACAGAAGTGTGTGGAATGAGAAATGAAAACATTTTTCACTCATATGCACAGCTAAACAGAACTGTTTTGAGCCTGGATTTAAACAGAGTCAGAGTAGAGTCTGTCTCACATGTTCAGACTGTTCCAGGTTTTAGCTTCATGAATCTGAAACGTTGATTCCTCAAGTTTAGTCCTGACTCTAGTATATGAGGATAGTAACAAACTTTACAATAGAATGTAACTTTCAACACAAAAAATACAAAACACAATAATAATGTATTTTATATCAGTATTTGGTCTTGTAATATTAGAGTATTACAGTGTTGTGAGAGTATTGCAGTGTACACTATATATGAATACATAAACATTTTTTTACAACCCCTCAATCAATTATATGAATTTAGATTACCCCAAAATTTAGAAAAAGAAGCGGATCGTAAGGGTGCAACAGTTGCCTCAAACTGGTTGTATGGGACTACTGAGCCCTCCAATGGTTTGTATGCCTCACTTTTGGGATCTCATCTGATATTTCATGTGAATATGGAGCTCAGGGCTATTCTACAGTGTATCAATCAGTGTGACTGAGGTTTGAAGATGCATGAAACAAACCTGTGGGGAACTGTGGAAGGGGTCAGCACTTTTCTCCTAAAGCATGGAGGTCAGCAAAAACAGCCCATTCTCTTTCCCTTGTTGCCATGCAAAAAGCCTTGTGTCAACAGACCTGCACCATCTGGCTCGTTATTTACCACATCGTTGTTATTCTGACACGCCAAACTTGACTTCATGTCGGCGGCGAAAAGCTGCATATATGAATATCCACTATATGATAGGCATTGTTTCAATCTAACACGGGAGAAAACTTTGGAAACTATTAGCTTCTGGAGTAAGTGCATGACATATCGGAATATCAAAGACATTTACTGAACTACACATTAACTCCTTCACTGCTAGTACTTTTCATAAAAACAACCGGCTAGAGTTCTTGCTTATTTTCACTAACTTTGCAATCCTACAAAAAAGAAACTGTTACATTAAAATGTAAATGTGTGTGCCAAAGGAAAGCCCCAAGTCTCTGCTTTCATTAAAAATAAAAGAATTTGTTCTACCTGCATCTGTTCTTTTGTTATCAACAGCTTAACACCATTTTCCATCAAAATGAGCCATTTTGAGAAAAGACTGAGGTAAATGGACTTTTTATGAAATGTGTATAAATTTAAAAATATAAATGTGATTTAATTATTATTTTTTTTAATCACAGTTCTCATTTACTATCATGTGATATTAGTAAGTCCTTAAGACAGAATGTTTTATGTTTGGCACGGCTGTAAAAAATGTCTGTCCTTGGCAGGCAAGAGTTAATTAAAATATACGTCAGTACATTGTATGAATATTTAGTGCATAGAAAAATTCATGTTCACAAGCTTCTCTGCACTAAAAATATAAGGAGTTCAGTACACAGCCAAGATCACTAGAAAAAAAATCAGCACCATGGACAGCAGCCCACAGTAAGAGTTGTGAACACGGTTGACTATCGGGTGATATGAAAGGTAAAAAACATCCCCTAGAAACTGCACTTTTAAAAATCTGTCTAAAATGATTGTAGATGGGAAGTGTTTTGTCAGAATAACAAGTTGCCAAAGTTTTATAACAAGTGGCTTATCCAAATAAAAGTAGATTAAAAGGCATTAGTCAGATGACATGGCAATGATTTTAAAACACTTTTTTTTTCAATAGCTCTTCCAGCTTTTAGTACTACATTTCCTTGAATTAAAAGAAAGACAAGCATTATAAGCAAGTGACAACCAACCAACCACTAACAAAAGGTCAACATTAAAGGCATGTTCACCTTCACCATTTGACTGATTTAGGTGAAGGCTAAATGAAAGTGTAACTTAAGTGATTAAAGTAGAGTCCACAAAATGCTCTGTGCTAATCATGCATGACGTAAGGGCCTCACACCTTAAGTGAGGGCATTGTCTTTAATCAGAGGGTAATTTATTGAGTTCCATTTACAAAGCCATAATACTAGTGATCAAGCCCTTCGACCGTAAAATGCAATAAACTGGGGAAGTGTTTGTGAGCAAAGGCAAATAACAAGGCCCCACACATCATTTAGTTTTCATCATATCCCATTAGCCTAGAGCCAAATGGGTTTTAGGTTAAAAAAGTCACGCCATTTTCAACTGGGTTCACTGAGGGGGAAATGTCACCATCATTATGCTTCACTATTATCATATCTAGCTGCATGTTATGAATGAATGATCGTTACATGTAGTTGACTAAGCAGACAGGACCATTCCCTGAATATCTGGGATAAGTAGGTAGACATCATCAGAAATGGTACATCCCCATTTTACTTCACCTGAAGCAGAAAATTGTCTGGCAGTACTGGGGAGCTATTACCATCCGTTCTCTCCTTGCATTTCCGCAAGTTATTTGTCTCAACAGAGGCACAAATACTTGTCCATCAGGGAGAACAAAGCCATGTAATTGGCTGCTTCCTCACTTCAGCCCCGGATAGCACCATGTTAATAACAAACTGATGAGAAATTCATTAAGGCTCCAAATAAAAACAATCTCTCCTCGATAACAGACGAGTACATTATAATTAAACTGATGCCTCTCCTTTTTCATTAGGCCTTGGAGCCTGAAAAACCTGGAGACAAAGCCGCTGAGATGGATGCAATTAAGCATTATTGTTTTACTGCACATAAGTCCAAGATATAAAAAAGCAATGGCAGAAACCTATTGGGACAAGTTTTGGTGGAGCAGGAAGAAGACACGGTTTAAGAGCCAGGTAGGAAACTAACTGACCACAGGAGAACTCAATGCAAAGGCAAGTGCCAGTGTAAAGCAGTATACAGCACAGAGTTTCTTTTCTCATCTCTATTCTTCTGCATCAAAATTCAGAGTCTCTCCTTTGTCTTTTCTTTGAATTCCTTCAAAATGAATGTAGAATGTGCCCACAGAGTCACATAAAAAACAAGAAAGCCAACTTCCAGATGGAGTGGAGGGTGGGAAACAAAGGTTGAGATGCACAGATTCCTGTCTACTTCCGAAAGCTCTGAACCAGTTTGTGGCAAGGGATGGGAAGTGTTTGTATCCCTGCTGTCAGCCATACCCCGCCTAAGCCACGACGGTCCACAGAAGCAGCTTTACCCAGGACCAAAGATTGAGCTCTGGATTCAAAATACGTTCTTCCGGTTGCATTGCCGGTATCACACACACACTCTGGCAATCTATGCAAAGACATGAGGGCTAACTGGACAAATATGTGCAGAAAAATGAAAGCCTTGACCAGAAAGAAAATATGAATGAGTGTACCCTGCATCACCGGCTGCTGTGATTCTGCATGGAGAATAGAGTTGATGTTTTGACTGTAAAGCACACAATAGCAAATATCCTTGCGACAGAGAAACCTTGCTTTTACAGGCAAGGTAACAGGTTGACAAACTGATATCGTTTCTCTTGGGAACAGGAACATAATGTCAAGCTATTGGCAAACATTTCGCTTAGAGCCACTATGCCATTTGTGAAGGAAAAGCTATTTGTGCTGTGACATTATAGGACCCATCTTAAAAGGGGAGCTGTGTACACCAACCATTAGCACAGTAAACAACCACCAAAATGTGGCAGAAAATGGACCAAAAGCTGCACTGAGTTAAACTTGCCTCGGTGTGTAACAGAAAGTGAAAAAGTAAAAACGGCCGACAACCATCAAAACATGAGGATGGGTACAGCATTTGTGGTCTGACCTTGAGGAAACAGGGAGCGGCCAGGTCAGCGTGATGTGAACCAATAAAGTGTGCTGAAATCATTAGGATGAACAATGCCATTCTGATGAGATAACATCTGGAGCAAAGAAGTCTAATACAGGACAGCTGCTGAGCTAATTAGCAGAACATTGAGCACTGTTAACAAATGTTCGAGCTATTGTAGACCACATTTCGGACCCAACCCCACTCCACATTGATGCAACACGCTGAATATTTCATAATTCTTCTAATGACTAATTATGTGTGTGTAATAGTGTAATATTTGAGTTAATGTGGGGGTGCATCAGAGACAGAAATATTACAACTTCCCAGCTTGACATAAATGCTTATCGAGCGGCACTAAATTGTTCAATTATGGAGAAAATCTGTTTTGAGGTAACCTTTCAGCTTATTAAATAAGCCATAAATCAATCTTTAGGGCAGACGGAGAGCAGGAGTGGCTTTTAATGAGTGAACGTGTCTGTAAGTGTTGGCAGTGCAAAAGTTTGTATGTGAGGTAAGTTGACTTTATACAAGTGTTTCTATAGGGATGAATATAGTTCACCTTCAAGTGTAAACCAGGGATCCAGTTAGGCAAGTGTTTAATAAAACAGTGAAGGGAGAAAAAACTTTGTGCCTGAAATGTTTGCTGATCATGAACCAGTGTAATTACAGCATCAACCATAAATTAAAGGCTGCAATGTTATAAAATCATGGTTTAATCATACTATTATTTCTTCAATACGTCTTCAGCGAACTCTCTCCAGGTGAATTTCAGGTGACAAAAGCCTTTCCCACAAATTCTCAAGGGGGGAATAAGATACAAGGTCAATTTCCAACATTAAATGCTGATACTACGCAATACATTATTCATTTAGAGAGTAAATTAATATATTGGTTACAATATTTATGGGTAATTTCTATTGTCTATTGGTGTCTTCCTTCAAACTACAGGCAACTGCAGCAATAAAATAAAAAGAATTCAAAAAGCATTCATTAGTCTTTTAATTCTGCTTTAGTTTAACACTTGTATATGTATGAAGTAGGTACAGTAACAAGAGAAAAGTACATTAGTATGGGTGTTTAGGGAAATGGGAAGAAATACTATGAGGTCTTAACGCAGTCAACACTGCAACTGCACAATTCCTGGGAGAGAATGACGACGGCAGCGAGCTCCCAACTAGCGGTAATTGGTTTTAAAATAATAGAATTCATTACAGCTATGGCGCTTGTTCAGAAATGCAAACAGGGAAAGAAAAAAAACATTCACTAGAGACTTGGGCTGAACTGCTTCACTAAAAACCATGGGGAGATGAAAGGCATAATTCAAATGACAATTTTAGAACCCTTAGCTCATTTATATCAGAAGCTCTGAAGATGTTGCCGGCATAAAAACATCAAGATTTTTTTTCTCAACTGTTCTTTTGTTCTACTTGCGGGGCATGGAGGGAACTTTTTCCCTCTCAGTTTCAGTCTTTTGTGGTGGCAAATTCCTTCTCCTCACAAAGAGACATGTGAGGTGACACACAAACAATCTAGCAAACAACAGCCGTTGGCAGCAAAGACACCCGACTGAAAGCTAACATGGGAAATCTTGACAGGGAAGAAGAACAACACCTGACACATGACACAGAATCCGCTGCTTGTCTTATTAAATGACTGTGTAATTATACACATCAGGGGTCTGCAGAGTGAGGTCCTGTGTTTTATCACATCTGCCACTTTACTGTGAGTGATCCAAGGCCGACAGCTCAGGTGTGAAAGAGACATCGCAGCTAGCTACATTAAAAAGATCATCTTTCAAGACCACTCAGGACATAAAGAGACAGGGCAGCCATCTCCACATGATTGGATGTCACCTCCCATGCTGGGTCTATAGCCACCATCAAGGACAGGGCCATTTGGAACACTATACATCTGCCATCATATCACCACACTCCAATATCTTGTAATTGGCCCCATTGTATAAAAATGCTTGTTACATTCTGAGCAAAATTGGACGGCGCAAAAGACTTTAAAAACATATGTTACAACAGCAGCAAGGATTTAGCGGCTTTATTTACTTTACTTTATTTGGCACAGCACCTGCAGAAAAACAGGCTCCACCATATGGCTGTGCATTAAAAATTAATAGAGAATGTTAGTGAGGGCATCTGAGCTGAATGACAAGGTGGAACAAGTTGGAACATACTTAGAGCTCTAGACTAAGGGAGAGGAGAGGTGGCCTTTCACCTGTCTCTGTCATCAGTGTCCATGCTGGAAAACAAACTGGACCATGAAGAGGAGCAGGGCTCAGCCAAGAGCATGTCTCAGCAAAATACACAAGACCAAGAATCTGTTGTGTCAAAAGCACAAGATGTCAATAAGCAAATCTGGTTGGTCACAACAGGTGATGTGGGGAAAAAAGAAAAGAAAAACAGCAGGTCAGATATTCACATCTCTGTGTGAAAACTGCAGCAGATTGTTCCAAATACTGAGATAGCCATATAGTTTCTCACATAGACCACTAGATAGAATGTGGAAAAAAAACTGTGTCTAATTTTAGCATAACAATTGTGGCATTAGTTCCATAAGGCCAGGTTTCATTTAAGATCTGACATTGCAATAGGTCAAGCAAGTCGTAAGGACTATTTCCTTGCAGCAGCAAAGGCTAAGTTCTTTCACTCTGTCAAAGGAACTCTTTAATTTAGAACATATCTACAGGAATAATATATTCATCTTGTTCTTTTATTAACTGTCTTTGGGAAATATGCTGTGAAAGCTATTATAATGAATTCACACTCTTCTAAAACAAAGATCAAATTTATATTTACAAAAGTAGCATTAGTCCATTGTTTAGTTACCTAAGCTGTAAGAAGCCCATTAGGTCATATGGCAACAAAGTGTCACCTACTGTCCTATGTGTTGCACCAACAGGACAACACAGGATAGCTGATCACTGCCACCAAGTGTTGACCATGAGTACTACAATGCAATGAAAGCAAATACAATTGCTGATACAATGACAATGCATAATAACTTATTCATGTTTGTCTGGATTCTATCAAATTATGATAGAGGCCGGTGGTCTGAGTCAAAATAAGGTCAGACAACTGCAATACAAAACATTAGTCCAACAATGTTTTCCACTAAGGCATATTTGAAACAAACTGGCCTCAATACAGTTATCTATTCATGTATAATTTCATAGATTTCCGAAGAAACAAGCCCCATATTGTAAGTAAAAAAAAAACTTGAAGTCTGCCATTTTAAGGTTGTCTCATCTCTCCTGAGCACCCTTAGAAAGGAAACTGCTGTGCAGACAATACCATGGCCGTGATCTGGCCTTGATCATGTCACCGATCACTAGCAGAGAGCGGCTGGGGAGTCACTACAAACCCGGCTGTTGATGAGGCGATTATGTGGCTTTACTCTGGAGCGTCCGAGTATGACAGTGGGGCTGGCAGGGAGACACTACACCTTGTTAGCACTCTGTTGTGCTGAGTGTACTAGTCAGTTGAATAGTAAGGCTATTCCACAGGGCATGGGAGGCTTACTGCAAGTCAGGGGGATTATAAACAGGGCATCTGTGTTACAGCGTCCATACTACATTAAGTGAGAAACAACAGCTTTCTTTTCTTAACAGTCTCATAGTATTTCATATTATTTGTGCGCCTCCAGATCAAACTAAACTTTGAGCCTGGGATAAAACAAATACATTAGCAGCAGCTACTGCATATGCACTAAAAATGTTCCCTTAATGTATGACTGAAGTTTGCATTTGGAAAGACTAAAATGGCACTCTCATGAAAAAGCCTGGCAAGCAAAAGTTAATTATAACAGCAACTGCCACAAAATGTTCTGTGCAAATCTTGACATAGAACAAGCCCACATTTTCCCAGCATCGCATTTCTAAAAAACAGACAACTCCATCAACCACAGCAAATAACTTACTAAATATGCACAGTTGTAGGGAAGGATATGAAAGAGCTTAAGAAGCAAATAAAGAAATCTGGTGCAACTGGAGAAGCAAGCAACCATAAAACATGGAGGTACACAGAATTTCACAGCTGTGTGAACAGTTAAAGCAGATGCGATGGGATGTGATGGTGGCTGCATACAGAGAGGCGGGTTGTAAAAATATGCTATAAAGTTTATGAGGCCTAATGCGGCCCTGCAGGAGCCTCCAGCAGGGCTGAGCATGCCCACAGTGCCATTGAGAGTGTGACAGAGCAGCAGGGAGGAGACATACAACTGGGAGCATAGAGCGCACTCACAAGCTCCATCACTCTGTGGGGCTGTGAATACAAGATGCACATACGCACAACAACAAGCACACAATCAACAGAAATAACAATGCTGTTTTATTTCTCTACTACCTCAAAAATAATCTTTCTTACTCCATCTCTCCTGGTCAATAGATAAACCCTACATGTATTATCAATGCATAGACATCAAGCATATCGGTTGAGAACCTACAAGCATGAACACAGCCCAAAGCAAATAGACTATAAAAGACAGCCACAGCCATATTCACTATCAGCCCGCTGTGACCACTTTAGTTTTTCATGTTCCCTTCAAAATAACAAGAGATCGCTCTGCCCCTCTGATTGAAGAGCAATGATTGTTTCTACCTTACGTTTGATAGAATGGGAGAAAAGGCATGAAAAAGGATGTGCAAAAAGATTCTGTAAACACAGCGTCAAAATGTGAGACGTGTATACCATGCAATTAAGAAGAAGAGAGCGGTTTAGTTCTGTAACTTACATACAACTTTTTCATTTCTGTCACAGAGGGCAGAAATTTAAAAAAAAAAAACATATTTCTCAACCATCTGCACTTGTGAATGTAAGAGTAGGTAGCCTTGGTTGGTTTTATGCATACAAGATATATTTTTGGTGAATATTCACCAAAGAATGTTCAGCCATCATAGGTTATTTTAAATTGTGCTGTTCTTTACAATTCATCAAACAGATTCTACCTTGTATCTATCCAAACAAGCTGAAAATGATTCAGTCTGGCATTCAAAGAGATCTTATTCAACCACTCCCACCCTAGTGCATGTTTCCTTGATCTTTATTTAAGGCAGAATTTATGGTGAACACTGGCTGGGGACAGGAGAGGCATACACTATTGATTAATTTTTCATTGACATTCTTTTAGCGCACCAAGGACACGTGCCACATCAAATCTGTTCACTCGGCACATGGTTTAATAACTGGTTTGAAACAAAAAAGTCTTGTGAGGCTTGTGGATTTAAAAGGTAAAAAAGAGAATATGTGGAACAGTCTAATTTGATTTTCTTTCAGGAATACGTTACATCAATACTTTCATAGACCTTTGGTAAACATTCTAGGCCCATTGAATAAGTACTTTATCAGAGTTAAAGAGCAGCCAGATGTCTTCTTATGCTCTTGTCATTGGAGGCAGTATAGACCTCTGGCCTTCTACATACTCGTTATTCAAGCACTTGCATACACTGTACCAGCTTGGCTGAAGCACCATGAGTCCTGCAGTATAGTATATATTGATTGTTGACTGTTGGTCAAAGCCACAGAATTCTGCTTTTTCACACATGAATTACACACAGTTTTCTCACTGGTCCAGCCTTAACCCTCATTGTCCCAGCAGTAGTCTTTTCCAGCTGCTGAGATTGTCAATAGTAGTGTTTAGAACCTCACGTCTACTTTCTCAATCACGCTGCATGAGTCTGGCACATATTGCCTTAACATGGCTTTTGATTAGTGACATAAACCAGTCCAATGTTTACCACAAACTGTAAAGAGAGGATGAACATTGGTCTTAGCTTACACTAGCCCGTTGTGACCAGCAGGTGCCAGGGATGTATGCACTCTCATTGTCTTCAGTTGAGCTGCAGGAGGTGGAGACTGTAGGACTTAGTAGTGATGTACTTCGGGCATACCAGTTTGACTGGATTAAAGCCAATTCAGTCAGCTTCTATTCCCACCTCTAAGTCTACTGGGAGAAGCCAAGTGCCAGAGAGATTTCATGCCTGAGACAGAGGAGTTAGAGTTGTGTGTTCCCTATAGACAATCCTAACCAACACTTCCCTCTAGCACATCTAAGAGCGCTCAATCCCAGAAGCACGCTGACAGCGTGAAAATGGGAATGTGCCACCAAAGCAGGGAGCTAACTGTAGGCCATGATTGGCTAACCAGGCTGAATGTCTTCCCTTTCTTTTCTACGAAAAAGAAATGAAAAGAGCGGCAGCAGGACACTTTACAATAGCAGCCATCTGAAAAAGGAAGTGCAGGATTAACCATAAAGTCACAGAAGTCACACATGGGAAGCAGCAAACTTTTAAGCTATCAGGGCTACCTTCATTAAGTTATGTAGATGTTGTACTGTATAAGGGGCAAATGTTAGATACATTTTACTGTAAACTCACATCCACAAAAGCCTTTTTACCAAAGACTGATCCAAGGACAAGATGGAAAATGAAATCAATAAAACATTTTTCATAATGCTTCAAAGATGACCTCCTGTTAAGAGTTGTTTTTTTTACACAGCAAACAGGTATTATTCTCCTATTGCAACATTTAAAGTACTAAACATTGAATCAAACAGATGAATTCCCCATGATGGCTCAGAACATGGCATAATACTGTGTGTGAGGAAAATAATGTCACTCAGTTGACAGCATGTCTTTGTTAACTAGAAGGACGCCTTTGTTAATGTGAAGGAGGCCATGTGAAAACCACAAAAACAATAGTATTTAGAGTATTTAGAAAAACACACTGTGTTGACATCAAAACTTATTCAACAAAGATAGTCATTTATATACTGTGGACAGCCAATGGATTTACGTTCAGCACTCAAAAGTATACTTGAGTACGTGACATTTCTTATTTTGATTGTTAATTATTTTTATTTTAGCTCCAGATTATTATTTAATATTTTCAAAACACATTCATAAACCAATTACCAATTATGAATATTGGCTCTTTGTTAGCATAACAATATCCAAATGGTAACAGGTGTGGTGGTGGTGGCTAATGGCGGTTTTCAAATGTTTATTTCCGTGCGGTATACTTTCCAAATCCTCCAATACAAAGTGCCAGAATGGAGATGGCAATTTATAGCTCTTTAAAATTAAATCATTAGCAATATCAGGAACAAAAATAAAATCAGGGGTGTAACATAGCATTGAAAATACACCACTCAACATCTACCCCTCTTCAACAGTTTGTGTGAAGAGAGACATACAATGAAAGTACACAATTGAGAAGCCAAGTAAATAATAGGCACTTACCGCAACTTTGCTCCCAGTTATCTGCATGCAGCGATCAGCGGAGGTTAATGTGCAAAAAGACAAACACAGCACAATCGTTAGTAGGCCAGACAATCTTCTCAATGACCAGACAGCGACATTTGTGTGGCACGGGAAACATCAATCACGCAAAGGTGGAAGCGCACACTTGATCCCCCAAACTTTTAATGATCATACTTAACTGTAACTTAAGAAAATGCCAGCACGGTCAAGCTACAAGTTTATAAAACTCTGATGAACAAAAACTGTGCGAGAAAATATTCAGAAATTCAAATATATTCAAAGTTACCTGATGGTGATTTATTTGCATGCACGATTAGAGGCATCAACCGCTGTGAAAGCGTGAATCAATAAGGTAGACGTGCTGGTTTTCACGCAGGGGTTCTATTAAATGATTAATGGCTTACAGTATGCTGGTGTAATTTTGAACACGTTGTAGCATAACAACTAACTTTTATGGAGCTAGTCTTTCAGAAATCTCCCAAGTTATATCAGGTAATGTAAGGACAGTGTGCAGTGGGATGGTGGAAATTTCAGATACGCTTTTTTGCACTGTAGAGTTGATGAACAAACATTGGGACATTAGGACATTAGAAGAAGTGGGCATTGTAGTCACTGAAGTTGCACTAAACCCTGAGGGGCTTCAATAAAATGGCTGCCAAAAATACTGAGCTTCACTTGTCAAATTTGTATATTTCCTGTGCTGTGAGCCTGAGCCGTCAGCATGTTCTAGACTTACCCTTGCCATCTGTCAATAACGGTACAAGGCAAAGTGTGTGGACGTACAATCTTTGGTCACTTTTAGTATTATTATTATTCACACCAATATATTCTGAAACACCACTAAATTAGTATGATTAAGGTTTGAGGTAGCACGTCCTTGTCATTACAATTAAATCCACTTTTTATGCTGTCTCTAAGTCTGAGGGCAGTTGTTGCCTGATTTAAACCTCCAATCTTTTCACTTGAGGTTTATGGCGGTCATAAAGTCGTTTTCACATAAGCCTGATCAAGTCCAAATTATATTTTAAATCATACTCTGCATCCACACTTTTTCTCACCCGTGCGAATTCCCACCATCAGACTTTAATACTAGAGGCTATTTACACTAAATAAATGTTGCAGGCCTGTCTAGTGCTGCTTTCACTGGAGCTGATGCCTGTAAGACATTGTATGTATTTTTAAGTGATTGAAAGAAACTTGATAACCACAGCCGGCATTGTCTTAAGTGTAACATAAAGTTTAGAAGGAGGGGGTGTCACTGAAAACTTCTTGTGCTCCCAAAACAAGTTTAAGTACTAGTATTACCAGTTCTGGCATTGAACTTATAAAATCTCTTGATTGACATGACAGCGTGCATTCAGTACTTTATGTGAATATTATAGCAATATTTCTTCCAAAATATACACAAAGGCTTTTAAGTGAATAGAAAGGACTTTGATAATTGGAGCTCATGTCGTGCCCTTTTTTGAGAATGCAGTGAAACATTTGTGCTAACTGAATAAAAGTGTCATAATCAGAGTGAGCAGCACCCCCTCCCTCATACAAGACCCTGCCATCACACTTCTTTTCAATTTGAGGCGCAGAAGCTTTGGATTGATGCGCTAAATTATTCACTGTCAGCAGAGGAGTCAATCAGAAGAATATGAGTGATTGTGTTGTTGTTACAGGGATTTTTGGCAGCTTTAATCGTGTTGGCACACAGTGTTAGGAGGAAAGAAGAAAATCTTTTTTTTTTTTTTAAAGGTGAGATAGAAAGCGAATGTGCATGCAAAGCTGATGGTCAAGGACATGGGCAAACCTGCGAAATCGGATTCCATTAAAACACAGCTTCTATTCAAATGATGGAGGTCAATGCTCTTGTGGAAATAAAAAGACGCTCTATTATGAGTTGGGAGTAATTTGCCCGCCCCCTGCTGAGTATGGGAGTGCACTCAATCTTGCCTGGTGATAGTCTACAAGAGAGGTGGCAAGTCACAAGCAAGAAGTGGAAAAATCTGACTTTCTATTCACAGGCTTTCTGTGAAGAGTAAACATAATCAGCCAAAATACTAAAAAATGTGCAAGAACTTGGGAGGCTATTCCATTTTTTAAAATCAGTTTACTCATTTTGCCCAGCGAAAACAAAATTTCTAGTCCTGCCAAAATGACGTAATCTTTAATCCGATAATGAACGTCTTGTCCTGATATGACCAAAAGGAAAGGAAATGTGCCAAGGCCCTCCAACAGAATTCACAAAGAAACAAACACAAGACAGTCCACGTGGGAAAATAACATGATCCAATGCACCACAGCTACAGAGACTGACACCAAGGAAAAAGGAACACCGCATCCAGATCCATCACTACAGACAGTACAGACATTCCCATCTATAGGAATAAACATGCTCATCCTAAAAAAGAATAAGAACAGGTATTTGTTTCAGTTTTGATGTGATATTTTGGAGGTTTGTTTTGTTTTTTCTTATATATGGAAGCTGTGATATACTTATAATATATGATCTATAAGTAAATATTGTAATCATATTATTGTATTATTATCATTATTTGAAGTTGTTTTTGGTTTCAATTTCATATCATAATACCAGACTAGCATTCCTCTTAATTCTATCAAGATGTAAATGCTTCTGCAAGATCACACAGATAGATCCTGTTCTCCCCTCGACTTTCCCCTCCCCCTTTCTCGCCCATATTAAACCTGATGGCAGGCTGCTGACAGACTTCACATATTGTCTTCTGGCCTTTGACTGCAGAGATTATATTATTAATTTGAATAAAACATCCGTGCTCACAAAGCCTAATGGTCCCTGTGTGGAAATCAATCATCTCAGATAATCATCATTATCAATAATGCCAGTTAATTACCATAACAATGAGGAGGGCAATAAAAGAGTACGTCAAAATGGAGCGCCAGGTTTAATACAAAAAGGAGAAAGTGATCATCGTTTTGTGCCTTCACTTCTTGAGGTGGTGTTATAAAATATTGTGTTATCATAAAATAGCATAATATCTTTTTACTAGCATGTTTTATTCATTACTGTCAAGTGTCATATCTATAGCTGTATCGCAGCTCACTTCAAAAAATTCAGTCCTTTAAGAATCTTTTTTTTTTTTAGCAAAATCAACCTCAAACAATACAATTTCAATTTAAGTTAATATTCAATTAAATGTATAGCAAGCTGTGCAACGACAGGAATTTTTAACATTTTACCAATTTTGGATTATTTTAACTGAGCCTTCAAACTTTTTACCAAATAAACTAGTAAATAATGTTGCTTTGAACTGAACTAATTAACTGAACTACATTTTTCTTTTCTTTTTTTTAGATTTACATGAACGGTTCTGTTTCAAATTAAATAATATAATTAAAATGTCAGGGCCACCACCACCCATGTGGCCAAATGCATCCACATGCATGCACACAAATCGATAGGTGACATGCAAGTTCAGGGCTGGACAAGCAGTGACCATCCACCTAGCAGTGGAGTGAGTGCCTACAAATCCATTTCTCAGACGGCCTATCACGGCCGACTGCACTACAATAAGAGCACAAAATGAGGATTTGAGATTTAAGCGTGAGATGAGCAGACAACAACAGAAACAGTGCGCATGAACAGACGAAGCACTAGGCAACAAAGCAGGAGATCAGGTTAAACTTGTGATGGAAAGTAGTGTAGCGTGCCATTATGATCCAACTATGATGATACACTTGACGCTCTGGTGTGTGCAGGTGATTGTGTGACTTACAGATTTGGCCGTGGCTGAGATGTACTGGACCACCATCTCCCGTTTGGTGCTCAGGTCCTTTCCACGCAGAGGAGCTTTGCGATCCTCATTTAGGTTCATGTCCTCCTACACACAAACACAAAGATAGAACACGGAAAATTAAGCTGCTGGCACACATCGGCTGCCATCTAGATTTAGAAAATTAAAGCATACCGTATTATAAATGAGATTTGTCACATTTATCATACAATGACACATAGATAATACAGAATAGGAAAAGATGTTAGTGTTAAAGTGGTATATTATTAGCTGGACTGGTACAGATCACCCATTCAAACACTTTGACACATAATAGGAAGGATATATGTTTTAATTGAATAGCACCGGTAACACAATAATCACGTTTTTAGTTTCCACAAAGCACACTGCATAAATATGATAACAAACTAAAATATTATATATAAGTCTACTTGTTAATATGCCTGTCACAATAACAATTTTTGAAGTGGTATTGTGATGGATATTGCTGAAATAAATATAGGCAATAAACAATAATATTGAGACTAATTTATGCCACTGACACAATAACCCAAGAGCAGATTTAAACCCCAAAAACTACTCCAAAACTACAATATTGTTTTAAAAAATCATGAGCTACAATAGATAAATGCCAAAATGAAACACTTTAGTACTTAGTTTGCATCTGTAATGAGTTATATAAATTATACATTCTTTTTATATCTTAAATCTTATCATATAGTCAAAAACTAACAAAAAAGCGCAAAGAAAATGTATAGGCACTAAATACTGACCCCTCCCCCCAAAAAAGTTCCAGCTCTCCTATACTAAATGATAAATCAATACTTGTTAACCTGGATTATGTTTCATGGAAATATTCATAATTTGGTGGGGTTTATTTCATTCGTCTATGGGCCATTTAAAGTGCACTTTTACCATTAAATACCAATTACAACTAAATCAAGAAGTGGCCCGTGTCCTTCTGCAGTTCATTACATTTATCGCCTGTGCTTTATTGCTAAAGACATAAGGTACAGCAATATATTCCAGCAATAATTAGTCCTTGAAAGCGCAGCGGCAAGGTTAGAGCGGACTGTACACGGAGATCTTGAATGGAAGAGCGAAATCAAACAAGGGCTCCTCTATTGAGGCCGTGCGGGCGCATCAGATGGCTGGATAGGCAGTCTGTGTGTGTCATTGGGAGTATTATCTTTGTGCTTCTTTAATTCTACATCACAAAAGGGGTCTTTCATGTGAGAGACGTCAGGGGATGGAGCGAAGGCCGGACAGAGCACTAAAAGCCAGGGAATGACATGATGATTAGAATGGAGGGGATGTTTATCAGAAGCACTCTCTGACAAAGACACGGCTAGAATGAACCCAGTAAAAAAAAAACATCCTGCTCTGGGGTTTGAAACTGCTCATGTGGAGCTGTAGAGCCATGCTGCCCTCTGCTGGACGTGAAAGGAACTCGTGTGTGTGGCTCATTTCATTTGGCAGGGATTTCTCTCCTTGGGATTCAAGTATTAAAACAGTTAAACCTAGTGCACTGTATGTCATCATCGTTGTAGACTGAGTGCTGAAAAGCTTTCCCACATGTAATCTGATTCAAAGAGTTGTTCCTTCATTCGTCAGTGAGGCATGCAGGAGGATCCCACCCAGGGGCACTGTGACCTAAATTCCTCCAACTATGTTTCCTCCAGCAAAGACCCTCGCAGAAACGCCATTAATGTCATTTTGGAACAGACAAAAGCCAGCGTAGCTCCAATTTAAAATGGGCATGTTTCTTCAGCCAACAAACAAGCGGTTTTTAATTAATCTCTGAACCCGGGAATTTTATCTGCTTAATTGGCATTCAAAAGGCTAGCCTGGGTGAATGTGTTGTAGGAGGAGCACAGCAGTGGGCCTGGGGGATGTGTGTGAGGGGGCAAACTGGAAAGAAATGAGGCCTCTGTGTTTGAGTCTCCAAAATGATTAATGCTCTTTTATTAATTATGCCCTCCCAGGCTTCATAAAAGAGTCCCAGGACGTGTTGGACCACGCTGCAGTGATGAGATTGGGCCTGCACCACTGACAGCACACAGTCTAGAGAAGTATCTGTACGTCTTGTTCGTAACACTGCTCATCCAGTTCACTTTAAATATGTGAACTGCAGGAATCTACTGAATCTAAAAATGCATGGTTAGAGGGGCCAAATTATAGAAGTTGACTTTTAAACATGTTATAACAATGCTCCCTTGTTTTGATTCTTTTTTCACCTACCCTAATTGTCTGTGAAAAGCGCTATATAAATAAAGTTACCTTACCTTAATAGTTATTAATTATAAAACTTCTCTATATGTGACTCATAAAGGTAGGGTTAAAAAAGCCGCACTGACATTTTTCTACAGTGAAAATATGCAAATGTGAATCTGCTGCTTGTAACAATGAAATATTACGATGAAATATTACTATGAAAAGGTGGGGTCTTTCAGTTCCTCAGTTTTAAACAAGAACTGGGCCTGTTCCTGCCAGCTGCAACTCTGCTACTCACTGTTTGGTGCCAATATAGAGAATACAAGGCTATTTGCATTTGCTAATTAGCTTACATTAAATAAGTTGAAATAATGTGTTTCCTATGATTAACTGTTTCATTGTCAGTTCATTTTGAGGCTATAGAATTTATAGAGATCAAATGGGGTGTGAATGGATAATTATTATACAGTATGAATGTCAGTGTAAAATGAATGGAGCAAAGACATGTGCTTCTAGACTTAAATTTTGCACCACAGATCTGATAAAGCAGCCACACACTGAAATGATTAATAGCGCATTAAAGCTGTACCACTCAAGAAATGACACTAGAACAGGTACATATAGACCCTGCAGAATTGCATCTCAATGGCTGGCTTTAAAAATCCTGGAGGGGACTCATTTAGCTCAAAGCATCCGCTGGTATATTCCCACATCTCTTTGATGACCTTTCCGTCATAGTTCAGTGCTATTTAGAGCTACACACCGTGATCAGTAAACCACTTTCTGGAGAAAAAAAAAACATTTTCTACTAGTCATTAATGCACAGTTGGTGGTCCAACTAATATGGCCTGGACTGTCCCTTCATTTGAAGCCAGCAAGACATTTGAAGCTAGCTTGGGCTTCAACACAACAATCAATAAGTTTAAAGGTGGGGAGACAAACAGCAGAAAATGAGTCAACTACCAGAAAGACACTGGTGAGATGCTGTTGCCATTAAACAGAAAGCGGACAGCTGTCATTTGTGAGAGCACTACATCAAAACCAAAAGTTAACAAGAGCAGTTATCACTTTTAAAATACTTAGCCTTTTTCACGTTTGCCCCATTAGCCTATATAAACCTAAAGCATGGAGTGCCAAGGCCTGTCAAGTGTCACAGTGGCAAACATGGCTTGTGTGTCGTTCGTCACTGAACAAATTGAGGCCTGGGTTTTAATGTCACGCTGCTCTGAGCACAAACATCGTAATAGAGAGGTGAGGCGAGTGACAGGGATGAGCACCCAGGCAAGAAAACACGAGGCACTGGCCTGATGAGAACCAGGACCATCGGCCGCATTGCTCTGGCCCTGCCAATAAAGACCATTGTGTGAGAACAGAGGCAAGGCAGACGCCACAGTGCGCACATTTACTATAAAGATGATCACAATACTTCACACACGCGCTCTTCTGCAATGGAGCCGCAGTAATTCAGCCTCCTCACTTCAAAGAGACGAGGGCCATGAGGGCTTTTTGTTAGATTTCAGTACAGTGGCAAAAAAGGCAAAAAATGAATGCATTTCAATGGAGAGGGATCACTATAAATGGTGCTCTGACCTTGGAGTAAATATAAGAGTTTGGCCTTTCACCTGTTGTAGAGCAAAAATGTCTTAAAATACAGCAAATGAAAGTCCATGACCTGAAGACATACAGATCTAAAAACAGGTAATGGAATTCAAAAGAAATATGCAGTGCGTAAAGTCTTGCTGACTTTTTTCTTCCATAAAATGAACTCCGTAATAGGCTAGTCACAATAACAAATTTTCAAGTGGAAGATACTGCTTAAGAAAATATATATGAAACACCAAATGCCATTATATCACTGACACAGTAACTACAAAAAAGGTGCAAGAAATAAACTAAAGAAGACCTATTATGCAAAATCGACTGGTTGTTTCCCCTCACCATTTTCTCACCCAAAGTGGTATATGGTTTCATACATTTTTAATTCATCTTTAATCGCTTAGTTTCAAGACGCCATATCGATTTAAAATGTGTAAATTATAACATACTCATCCACAGGTGTCAAAGACGACTGTAGAGCAGACACAAGCACAATAGGTCTACTTAATACTTCATTTACCAAGAGGGCTTTTGCAGAGCATAAGAGAAAGACAGGACTCACCATCATCTTCTCAAAGAGGTCAATGATTTCTTTCTCCGAGAGGTTCATGGAGCGGTCGTCGAAGAGGGGCTGTGGCACGGGCAGCTCGGCCTGGGTGGGGAGGGGGTCTGTGGGGTGCTGGATGAGAAGCTTCTCCTTCTTCATCCCCTGTTTTCGGAAACTCGTAATGCGATCGCGCTGAAACACAACACAGCAGAGGTGGAGAAATAAAAAGTTTATGGCTGGGTCAATGGAAGGTCACCATAAAGATATTATTATAAAGATGTTATTTTCAAAACATGGGAAGTAAAAATTTATTAAGAGAAAACCTTAGATTAGTTGTTAGATTTTTTTATAGGTATAATAGTACAATGGTTCATAATAGGGCTGTCCAAAATAATGCAATCAAATCAAAACTGCAATTTGAGTAGGTACAATTGTCAAATCACAAAGACTGGAAGTATTAAGGTTATACAATGTTCACTGTCAACAACAAAATATCAAATTATTGAGGAAATAAGGTTTTAGATGTCTATACATGATGCAGGTTCGATCCCCGGGTCGCCCGGGCCTTTCTGTGTGGAGTTTGCATGTTCCTCCCCGTGTCTGGATGGGTTTCCTCCGGGTACTCCGGTTTCCCCCATCAACCCAAAACATGCCCGCACCCCTATGAACTAAAATCAAGGACCATGTTGTCCACCCTCCTGTGGGCTCACCACCTGCAGAGGGGTTCATAGGGGGGGTCAGGTGCTATGAGTATTGGGCAGCACGCTGCCCCCGCGACCCAGCCGGATTAAGCGGGAGAAGATGGATGGATGGATGGATGGATGTCTATACACTGTTCTCAATTAGTTCAGCAGTTCGTATTTCAGTCTTTTTTCAAATATGATGTACAGAAACCTTTTTAAACACAAATCTTCTTTTTAAACACAAATCTAAATCACAATCTCAATATTTTTCAGAAACAATCATGCAGCCCTAGTTCACCATAATGTGTAATGACCTTTTACTATTATGGAAAAATTATGTGTGTAGAGTCCCTCGGCCGTCCAGGTAGAATTTATGGCAAAGGAGAAATTGAATTTCTCAAGTGGACAAAGTTTTTTGGTCAAGTATGTTTTGCAGCTCATCCAAGTTGCTTCTTCAGTTCTGAACTGAAGTGAACAGAACTGAAGCAGCAGCTTGGATGAGCTGCGAAATTGAATTTCTCTTTTGCCATGACAAGATGTTGCTACAATATATTTGGGGCTTTTAATTTAATGTACTTAACAATATACTGAATATCATGTAAAAAAAAAAACATTGTAAATTGTAGGGGTAGGATTAAAATAAAATAGTTTCTTAGTACTCCTTTTTTGAACATTGAATGTTTTTAACAATTTTGTTCTCTTTATTTTGTTAGTTTCTTTCTTTGTTAAATGTACATGTTCTGAGAGTATGCAGACTATATGTTGTGCCTTTATACCTTTAAAAAAAAATTAACTAAAAAACTATCAAATTAACTTTAACTCTAACATAAACCTCTACCTTTGTTGATAAAATACAAGTATTAGAGTTGCTGTGGCACTAAAGTTCCTATTCCAATACTAAGAAAATTGAGAAAAAGAGGAAAAAATACATATATTTTTTGGTTTATATAACTTCCAACACAGAATAAAAATAAATTCTTTAACAATACCACGAGGGTGTATACTACTTCTGATACAAGACCGTTCGAAAACTATAGGATAAAGTTTATTCTATGTACGGTATATGACTTTCTTTTCATTATTTTTGATAATACTTCATAATCAAATGAGCATCTCGTTTTGATCAAAGTTATCGATTAGTATCTTGGTATTGATTTTTGACAACCCAAATATGCAAACCATTCTCTTGTTTTAAAACTGTTCAGTGGAATAAAGTGCAATACCAACCTGTCATCCACGGCGTATTTTTGTTTTGCTAATTTTGCTAGTTTCTAAAGTTAGTCTACATTAGTTTTGTATATTCAACAGCAAAATAATCAAGCAAAAAGATGCATGCAACCAGAAATGTTAGTCCAGTTTAGTGTTATGTGAAATGGAGACATGCGTAAATATAAAAGGTCATACGTGTAATGGTATGATCTTGTCAAAACAGTTAAGACACCAAAAATATTATGTAAATCGATCAAACGCACCAGAAGAAGCACAATATTCCTCTTGTTATGCTGACAATTCATCTAAACAACTATTAAGGGTATTAAGTAGGCCCCAGGTGGCAGCATTTCTTTTTAAGTGCTGCCGTTATTGCAAACTAAATGATCTATGTGTTGTTCTCCGCTGCTTGGATGCTATAGGCCAAGTGTTATAACTATCATAAATTTGAATCCGCAAGTTACAGCACAATAAAAAAAAACTCGGTTTGATTCTGAGGGCATTGCTAAACTTTGTTACTGATTCATGTTTAAACTTAGACGATCATTGTTACTTGTGTGATGCTTTTGGTGCGTTTAATAGATTTCCGTGTTGAAATTCCATGCAATGACAAATATGTGGTAGAGACAGGAGGAAAAGAAAAGTAACCA
This sequence comes from Odontamblyopus lacepedii, assembly GCA_034769755.1. NCBI lineage: Eukaryota > Metazoa > Chordata > Actinopteri > Gobiiformes > Gobiidae > Odontamblyopus > Odontamblyopus lacepedii. Next base: position 12,297,645 of record CM068355.1, on the reverse strand, counting down.
AAACGGAAGCAAGCACCTTACCATATCATCAGCCAATGTTTTAATGTGTATGTTCTGTCGAAGGGAGGGCACAGAGTGAAAAGGGAGAACCAACAGAAAATAACAAGGCAACACCCAGTCTGCACATGTACATTGTCTTTGTTTTTGCACAGAGAACAAAAAAAGACAAGTTTTTTTTTTATCATTTTGGATAATTTGGAGCATTAAGATGTCTTTTCTATGACTATTTGAGATGTATTGCAATTTAAAGTAAAAATGTTGAATTAAGACAATTTGTAATATATTAACAAAATCATAATTAAGACAAATGTACATGTGTAGGATGTGTCAAAACGTATCCCCAAACATTTTAGGTGGAGGTGAAGAGACAAAACCTCAACAAATAAAGTAAAATGTGGACCAAAGATGTTCAAACAGTATGTACACAGAACCCAGCAAAACTTGTTAGTGAACACAAAGTAAAATATTTGCAAGCATCCCATAATATTTCCTGACCACGGTCTTAGTAAAAGAACTTTAAATGACTGCAGAGCTTTCCAAGTTTGGAATCATAATAATGTGATTTTTTTGTATTTCAAATATGTTAGAACTTAGCTGTTGCAGAGGTGTTTCTTGACAGAAAAATATGCAGCTGTTATATTTGACAATAAGCGCCAAGGGTTGCTGGCTGTGTGTTACTCTGTGAGAGCCAGTCACTGAGAGCCCACCTGAAACAGTAGGCAGCAGAGACACAGCCATATGCTGTGGTACTGGGCTGTGAAGTACTAATGAGCACTAAGCTGTGGGCCCGCGCTGAACATAAAGCCTGCCTCCAGCCTACGCTTTCTAAACTGTTGTAACCAGGAGACAAGACTGGATCATACTGCACCTCCATTTTGGGTCTACAGCATCAGCTGTCGCTCTGGGAAACACTTACAAGCTCAAACTACTCTTTCAACTTTTCTCTGCACCGACCGACTTCACGGCACAGGAAACTCACCATATGCAGCTGCCATGTGTTTTGTAAATGTGTTTTCAAATCACAAAAACAAATGTGGAATATTCTTCAGCACCATGTTCCAGAAACTTGTTTTGTTCTTTGCTGTATCATTTGATTGCTTAAAACATCATTTAGGGTTTGACCCAAGTAAAAACCCTCCCATTTGTAATTCACACGACTGTATGTGTCCATTAAGCAAGCTGGTTTCTTCCCAAACTGTGAGAAACAAAAGCTAATTTTCAAATGAAGTACTTAAACATTTTCTAATCAATTTAACAACAATCAAAGCACAGTTTGGTTAATTGCCTTGACTTAAGGGCCTTTCCCTGCCCATTATCTTTGCAACATTGCAACAACGCAATTTAACATCTAACAATTAAGCTGGTTTGTCCTGTGGGCTTTTCTCTGCTTATTAAAAAGAAAACTTTTTCATCATAATAAATGTTTATTAGCAAGCACATATTCCTCTAAATAACCTAATCAAATTAGCTCTGGGTCTCCCCTTAATCAAATATGATTATGAGTCCATGCAGGTCTTTAAAAATGAGAACTAATAGTATTATTATTACAGCCCGTTGCACATTTGGGCACATTCCCACAAAAAGGCTATTTCAGGTAACAGTTACTACATTATTGTGTTCATTTGTCATGTTATTATAAGAAGTGTGTTTATGACTCAATACCAGCAGGTGGCACAGGACATCAGCTTTCAGACGCATAGATGGACAATCAGACTTGCTCATTTCACAGTCTACCTCCACTGTCTCTAAATACTAATGTCAATTACTCCAACCAATTACAGCACATCATCTGTATGATGTCATTCTGACTCAGTGGAACCACCAGGGTTAAGTCACTATCACACTGCCTTTGTCAAACACATTTATAATCAAATTACGTCTTTAATTAGTTCTAATAATAATGGAGGAATACTGGGAGCTACTGCCTCTGTCAACTTCACTGTTTGTGTTTGAGGCTTTCATATTTTTATAGAGACCCACTCACAGCACAATGTTGCTTAGTGACACTATGGGCTGGGCACTAACACAGTCATAATGCTCTTCATACACTGTATACGTAGCCTATATCAGATATGACACGCAGCTGACATCTGCTCATGTCAAATTAAATGTACATCGGCCAACTACACATTATACTTTAGAACAAAACCTACCCGAAGATTTGTAATCAAGTTGTTGATTATTAGAACGTTAACTTATAAAAGTAGTCAAATGAGGGCCTGTGCTGTATCCTGTCGTGTATTTTTAATCTTTTACAATTAACAGTAAAGGTCCAATTAGTGACCACACACTAAACACAAGGTCAGTTTCTGTTCAGTAAATGCTATGAAAACTGAAGTGTGTGTGGAGGTTACATTGTTCAGAGGGACTACTGCAGGTCGAGCACAAACAGGGAAAGGGAAGTACACAAAGAGAGTACAGTTTGAATGGCAGACCATGTGATCAGTGCAAACTCACTGTGCCCTTTGGTTATCTGCCACACTGACCCTTCTCAAAGATAACTTCTCTTCCCAATCTGTAACAAACACCTAAAAACTTGCCTAAAACTCCCAATCAAGTCAAAATCGCAATTTGAATGGTTGAAATGAGCAAAAAGTGCCCTTATTAAAATCCTTTGCAAAGAATTAAAAAAAAAATTATATCTTGCTAACTAATAAAACACAAATTCTGTAGTTAAAATATGTGCAATTCTTGTATTAAATGAAGTTCATATTTCATCCAAAAAGAAATCTTAATCTCCAAAAAAAAATTATGTGTATTTCATATTTAGATTGAATTATTTACATAATAACTGGAATATGAATAAAGAAAATTTTATTATTACTCATAATTCATTATAAATGAATACAATACTCTGAGAAATGAAATGCCAGCTTTCTGGTTGGATTTTTTTGCCTACTGGACACGCAGGGCAGAATTAATTAATGGCTGCAGAAAATCCAGAAAGGGTGGCTATTAGCCCACTCACTATTTACAGCTGCTTACACAGCTCTACCCAAAATCACCAACTCTAAAAGCTTACAGAAGGTTTTAAAATCCTACTCTGATGCCAACTTGTTTCATTTTACTTAATTAAAACAATCTTGTTGTGACCCTGTCCCAGTGCCATAGAGTAATTAGTGTTTTTAAATTGTAACTGCTGTAACTAATGAGAGATGCTATTTACATGTCTGATGAGGCTATGGGCCGTGCACTCAGTCTCCACTCTGTGACTAAAGCATTCTTCACCACTTCCTCTCTCCAGTTTCCTGACAGCCATTAAATCTCTCACATGTGTTACATTTCCTGCCCTGTTTCACCCATCCAAGCACTTTTATTTACATGAGATTAGCTTATAGCTATAGAAGTGGGAATATGACTTTTAAATATTACTAAATCAGAAAGGAGAGCAAATGAGCCATAATCAAAACTGTGATCTGGCCGGTAAAGTGGGAAAATTAAACACATTATTAAAGTTTGCCAAAGCTGAAAAGAGCCATGTGTGAAATAAATGCCTCATGCTTGTATTTATTATACAAATTTCATTTTGGCCTTATTAAATATAAACCTGCATATAATATAACAGTGGTTCTTGATGGTAACTGTAGGCACTGCTCTGTCTGAAGCTCTGTTACTCAAGTTAGACTTTAATCTGAGCTTTGTTTCATAAAGAACAAGTCTGCTCTCTCATTTTGTATTTTTTTCTTGAGATTTCAGACTATCTTAAAAAATGTTTGGCTCTTTTGTGTTTGCTGATGTGTTACCATGGTAACTGTTGAACATTATACCATAGAAATACATACACGGCCAGCGTGGGGTCACTGTTAATCAACACTCCTGGTGGTGCGTGAGCTGCTTCAGGTGGTAGCTACTGTTCTTCAGTATTTGGGTTTGCCTAATTTAGAGTTATTTTATCCACTTTTTGTATTTCTTTAGATAATTTCTAGAACTACAGTAGAAAGTATGTAATCTAACTAGGGCTGAAACGATTCATCGAGTTAATCGATTAAATCGATTAGAAAAATGCATCGATTTTTTTTTTTTTTGCCTCGATGCTTCGTTTTATTTTCATACGCTCGGCGATGGCCGGAACCTTTTGTGGTAGAGGTAAAGTTTCCGCACGATCACTGCACTTCACTGTACACACAACAGCGCGGCGCCCATGGATGTATAATGGATGTATAATAAGAGCATAACCTCCTCGTGCGCGGTACGGTCCGGTTTGCCGCGCACCCCGCATTTTCGGTACGCGGCGCGCTCCTCATCTCCTCAGACGCGCACTCTGCGCGTGGATTGTGTCTTGTCGCGTACACTCCGTGGACCGCGCCAGAACTCACACCAGGACTAAACCAGGTCTAAAGCAGGTCTAAACCAGATCTAAAACCAGGACTAAAACAGATCTAAAACCAGAACTAATCCAGGTCTAAAACTAAACAAGAATTTGCAGGAGTTGGTTGCTACATTTATGTAGTTTTAAAAATCATGACAATATCAAGTAGGGGATTACATTTTAAAAGTCACCTTCTCAACACTGATGCTACAACATCTAAACAGAAAGCCCCGTACATTACATCAAGTGGAAAAGAAACCGCGAGGTAAGTCAACCTTAGCCCAGCGATAATTACGTTTTTCATGTCCAAAACACGTGTATCTGTCAATGCACGTGGTGTGTACTTAACATGTGCAAAGTAGACACGACGATAACAAACGATTACTCGATTATTCGAACAAAATAATCCACAGAATAATCGATTACTGTAATAATCGATAGCTGCACCCCTAAATCTAACTTTTAGGGTTTAATCTTAGATCCTATAGCCATATCTTTGCTTTACAATTTTTCCTTTGCTTTACAATTGAGACCCACTGCAATACAAGTGGATCTAAAAACTAAAATCAGTTCTTCAGCGTAACCCCTTCAAATATTGATTTAAAGAACCAATATCTAGCCTATTCATATGAACGACTCTAGGCTACTTAACTGAAGAACAGCCCCAATTGTTTCTCACGACATTAAGACAGATACTGACCAACTAATCTCAAAGGATTAAACACGAATCTGTGCTTTGCATAGGAATATCTACACCGCTATATCTTTACAATTGTGTAATCTGGTGAAAAATGACTCAAGGAGAGATAAGCAAAAGAATCTAAACTATGCAGGTATGACATCACTGGTAGCTCTGGTATGCAGTGATTTAAGTTGTATGTTAAGCATTTTCTCTGACTAACCAACTAACTAACATTCCTGTCATTCCACATTTTTATAACATTTATTTTTTTTCATAAACATCGTAGTTGAAAGTCACAAAAGTCTGGGACTGCAAACACTGTGCTGTTTGTGCATTGTCCTTGGCTGTGTTTAGTATCTACATCCTGGGTCCAAATGCCAAATAGGGTTGTTACTATGATGTAATCCTCTGAAGTGACTTGTAAAGTAAACATTTTCAGGGCTTCCCATCTGCAGACTGGTTTATATTACCAATACTGCTGCCTGTCCTAACACTGCCATTCTAATAGTGAAACTGCACACATAGCTTTGATGATAATGAGCCTGCATTACTATACAGTAATGCAGCCCGCCCATGCATTTGTATCACCCACATGGAATGCAGGCCTATAGCTCCATAAATGGTCAAAAGTTCACATATTTACAGCTAATTCAAACTGATGCTACAGACAGCCAGTGTTTACATATTTTAGCCTGTGTTGCTGATCCTATGCACAAATGTACCTTCGTAGACAGCTAAACAGTCGAAATAAACAGACATGCTCTCAGGCTCCACCCAGGGATGAATAATGACTTCCTCTCCCACTGCTCTGGTAAGATTTGTGCAATAGCCACTCTGCAAGTCCTTCCCAAGACCTATGCGCTTGGAGCATTGAGCAACCGAGGACATGCCTGGCACTGAAAACAGTTTGGGGAACAAAAGGCTGGTCAGCTAAGGGTGTTTGAATAGGAATAAGCCAGTGTTTCCATTATAAAGGTGCTGCTGTTTAGATTTCTCAGAGTGACACCTCCAAGTGGTTCTACGATCGTATCAGGTCTTCCCTGTGTTATTACAATCACTCATAACTTTGTTTGTAGCTGAGATGTTTTCATTTCCTTGTTTACTAGCAACAATAATTGGACAGTGAAAACAAAATCTGTCTCTATGCATGAGTCAGTGCATGATAAATCCTTGCAAGTCTCTAAGCTATCAGAAGGCAGGTGACGCAAATGTCTAAATTAACTTTCCACATGAGAAGATTTTTAGAATATGCACACTAAAAAGTTGAGAACTTTTGAAAACTTGTTGCCAGCCTCTCAGGCTGTACAACTTGTAGACAATTCTTTTGCAAAATGCACTAAACATAGTTTGCACGTTTTATGTGGTTTCAAATGATCAAATCAGATTTGTTTACAGGTTGTTAGCAAATTGTGCAAATCTAATAATAGCAAGAACGGCTCGCTCTACAACACATGATCCAAATGTGATCACATTTCAGGTAATAGATTCATGTAGTAATGGGTGATGTCAGAGCTTGTGCTGTCAAGCTGTACACTGAGTATGTGTGTGGGCAGTTATCAAACAACCATTATCTTTCTGATCGATTTTTATAAAGTTTTCAATCTGACAAAATCACACTTAATCACACAATTACTTAATTAAGTAGTACATATCGTGGGTACATTCTCAGTGCACTATGACATTTGGGAATGATTGTAAAGTCAAACTGTTTAAAGGTTGAACTGTTGCTGATATAATGCTTTGATGGCGGTAAACAAATCGTGTACATACAGTAAGTGCTTTGAAAAGTAAAGCACTCAGTGAAAAACGATCTCTTTTGCTCAGCCTTAACCAGCTATTATCTGCTTTGTATTAGGCTACATTAAATAGTAATAACAACAGATCAATAACTATTTGGGCATTATTCTATAAGAGCATGGCTGCCTTAAGAGTATGTTTTGTACTAATGTGACTTTACTTGGAAGCTCCTGCAGTCATAGAGTATAGTATTGGATCATACAACATCCCTCCACACAGTGCACACCCTGGAGGCTTTACTCTTGATGACAGTAACGTGACTCTTGCATGTGGGATGTACAGCACACCTACTTTCATGAGAACTATATAAAACACGGGCAAATACGTACCAGCTTTTTGTTTTTACCCTCATCCTCTCCAGACTTCTTTTTCGATGGTTTGTTTGGGTCGTCCCCTCCGCTGGCTTGATCCATTTTCTAATGTTTAAACTTCCACTCGTAAAAACTTAAGTGGCGGCTTCAGCGCTCGTCAAAAATCCACAAACACGAGTTAAAACACACGCAAAAATCTCCAAATTAGGTCTTCTCGGAATCCATGCCGGTGCAAAAAGTAAAAATCAAGTTTAAATGTCCACTTGTAAATAGTTCCAGCAGTCAGTCAGAGGCAGCTTGGAGAGGTGTGGTAGTTTCCGTCCTGAGGAGTCCCCTGCTCGGCTGTAGTCGCTCTCCTCACCCTGTGTGAAAACAGAGCAACCTTATGTCAAGAAACATTTCATTTGGCTCCCACCATAGTGGCAAAGGGATTAAGTTACACCAATGTTTTTACTCACACGTGTAACTTTAGAGTCGTATCCCTGTGCATGCACTGCAGACCTACCCACCCCAAACAGAAGGGACGCCTAAAAGCTGATACATTACCCCATAAATTGTTCCATAAAAAGATCGTTCACAAGAAAATAGAACAATATTTACTTACCGATACAAGATCTAAGTTATAACAGCGTAACCGAGTGACACTGACCAAAACCGTAGCAATAACTGAGTGAAGAGGCACTGTGTTATGCTAACACTTTACCGCTATCACTTTTTCGTGCTTATTTGTCTGTGCCCAATGTTGGACTGGACTATGAACGTGATCGACATTTATCAATAAGTGGTTATAACTGTGTTAAATCACCGTTGTTCTCTCTGCCGGGGATACTTTACAATGCTGAACATTTAGCAAAGCAACGCTAACAACAATTGCTAAATTAAAATAATAACAGGCTGCACACTGGCCTAGCACATACAGATAAATAAAGAAATTGGCAAAGTGACAACTAAAATACAAAAAAATTAAAGAAATTTAAGATTTTTTTATATTGTGCCTACCTTTGCAACCAAACGTGTACACCAGGCCCACTGCGTTCCCGCCTACAACGCTCTGATTGGTTGAGGGAGTACGTAAAGCGAGTGACGCTCTGCTATGATTGGCTGGCGTGTCTGTCAGTCCAGGGGTCGGCGCGGCGTCGGAGGCGGAGCGATGACGTAGGGGTCAGACGGACTCCAGGCGGATGGGGCGCAGACCGCGGTGCAGACAGCTGGAAGGATTGAGTTATAAAGAATAACAAAGGGCTCACAAACGGCGGGCCGGCTGGATAGATAGGGTAGATAGGGAGCATTAAGAGTGAGGCGAGAATTATGACCAGCAGAGGATATATGCATGTGTTAGAATGTGCTATTCTTCATTTAAAATTTAGACTTAGACAGACTTTATTGATGCACAAGGAAAATTACTTGGGCACAGCATTATTACAATAATATTACAATAACAAAGAGTAAAAAAATTTATAAAATGACAATAAACTTCTATATAAGTAGCAATAAGAAAAAAATAGCAAGAGACTGTAAGCAAATACCATAGTAAGTATAATAAATAAATATCATAATATAAATACAGTATATCACAGTTATATACAAGAGGTTGTAAGGAAACATAAATCCATAAAAATAACAGAAATAGGCTATAGACTAGACCGTAAACTGTATTTTATGTATTTTTGCTGTATGTTGTGTTTTACGCATATTATAACAATACAATTCAAAGGTTTGTTGCAGCCATTATGTCCCGAACATTGACTATATATGTATATAGAAATAGCTAACTCGCTAGTAGTGCGTTCCAAATAGGAAGTGTGCATGGGGGCATTTCCGGTTCTATCAACTCTGGTTCCAATTTACTTTACATTACTTTACAATTGTCACCCCTCTCTCTGTAACGGCTGAAATGAGCCTCAACATTTTGGATTTAAAATGTTCGTATTAACCAGTGATACATAATCCTCTGTTTTTATTTTTGCTTTTTTATACATTAATTCCTAATATGGAACTTGGCTTCAAACTTGCCCTATAACTGCCTCGTGAACTTCATATGCTTGGAGCCAAATGACGTCACACTCCCTTAGTCCACCTCTTTATACAGTCTATGGTTCCAAATGAGGCAGAATGTTCGCCTATCAATCTGAATTTTGTCAAAAAAATCCAAGCTCAGATTGTTGTAAGACATTTTGTCTTTGGGCACCTTAATTTGCCAACCCTTTATCTAATGTATGCTTAACCACCAGCTTTACCCTGACCACATAAGTCTAGCGTAACCAAATAATAGACTGGGCTATCATATTCAGTTTTTTCATCTAACAATTAGATCATTTAGATTAACCTTTGTTTCTTATATCTAAACATAACAGCATTTTGTTGTAAGGTTATTCTTTTTCCCCATAGGCCTAAGTTATCAAAAGGTTTATCAGTCAAACACTGAAGAGCATTGTGTTAGTAAGATAAAAACTCATATACTGTTTGTCCAAAATTCTAGATAACATGGAAGCACGTAGGCTAATATAGGCCTATTACATGCAATAACTGTCAGGAAGTGTACATCATAATGGTACATTTATACACTGCTTTGTTTTTGGTGTATAAATAAATGGCTTTCTTTCATAAATTTGAAAACTTTCCCTAACAACACCTTTGCTACTTGAGACTCTCATTCATAAAACAACTATAATCCATTGTTAATATGTTACAATGTTTACATTTTATTTGGTCAGAAAATATTGGTCCAATCATAGGCTACCACCACACCACAATGCACTCCTCAATATTTTCATGTAAGGCGTTATATTTTGAAGTGACTGAGATTGCAAAGAACTGCAGAAGAAATTTTATGACCATGAAAATGACTTGAGACAAATTTGAATTATAGAGAGAATTTGGTTCTTTGAATACTTTTGAGTCATTTCAGCCACAAATCAGAAACAATTTCCCAAAGTTTGCTTAATTAGAAATTATTCTGTGTTCAGCGTTATGGCAAAAATCATCAGGTTGTAATTAAAATGCTAATTCTCACAGAATGTGTAATCGTTGTAGACAAAACCTGGGATCCCAGAAATGAAAGAAAAAGGCATTAGTGCTGCCAGTCGATTATGAAATACTAATGGGATTTAAATCAGGTAGTGAAAAGTGGCAGAGGCTTTTCACTTCTGCTACTCATGAAGCCTATGTTAGGATTATGAGTTAGCCCTCTTGCCTCACAATGCAGAAACCCGGCTGTTGAAAACAAACTCGTCATAGACAATCGTTAGTTTGACCCTGTCTGACTTTTGTTTACTGTAAATAGTCTCTGCTTTTCCCTGTCTCGTGGCTTGTTTCTTGTTCTTAATGTTTTTTGTTTAGTCATGTTGTGTCTAATTCAGTTTTTCTCAAAGTGGGGGTTGGGTCCCACTGAGGGTTCACAAGGGACTGAACTGGGGGGTTACATGGCTTGGAAGATGTAATTTTAAACTAAAATGATGGCATCAATCTTATTTGATAAAAGTTTTAGTTAAATACAACTGAACAGAATTTTAAATGTTTTGCAAACAGATAAAAGCTGTAAAGTTTATAAAGTGCTTTATGAATAAATTTGGTATGTTATGGTATTGTGCTGCTAACTCTGGTATATTTATGTTGAAGCTGTTTGCTGACACACTGATGCACTGTCCCACTTCATATAAATACAGTCTTGAGTTTGATCACTTAACTGCGAGTGTTTCTGCTCACATGTTTACTCTATATTATCTGTCTAACTGGTAGAGTTTCCTCTTTGTACCCCAGGTTCCCTGTAGTGATAAATCAAGCACTATCCTCTGGTTACAAAGAGCCAAGAGAGGGGTCCCCACAGGTGTTGCTCTGCTGATTCGCTCTGCTGCAGGAGCCCCAGCCTCACTGATTTTTGTTTTTATTAATTTAAATGTTTCTTAGGTTTTACCATATTAAACAAAGACAGAAACAGTGATGCATAAGATTTAATAATGAGCATAAACACTTTGATATTTAGAGAGTTACAAACAAAAAGTGTCCCACAGCTCAGTCACTGTTTCATCCTTTACATTTACTCTCACCAGCATTTTCTCACGAACATCAGTGTCCATCATTCTGTCCTTAGACATTTTTAGAGTAGTAACTTTTATTAGGTTTCTAGCACATTCGCAAAATTACCTGAGCGTGTCACCAGTTCAGCACAGGTTTGCTCAGTTAGGGCACTTGTCCCACACCGAACACACCTGGGTGATAGAGGTAGGTCACATGTCCCTGCATAAGTCCAACATTTTTCTCTGTGAAATACTCATCAGTATGGAGGATTAATTACCTATGGGACTGGTCCACATCAACCACGATCATGTTGTTTATTGCCAAATGTTTAGCTCATACTGAAATGTTAGTTAAAGCCTTTGTTTCCTGAAGCTATACAGATGTGAATGAATCTGTCAACATGGTTCACAATAAAATGCAATTGTATAGACCAGAAATGAGTCACGTCATTTAACATAGTTTTACAGATATAATTACATAGAAATTCTCTGACACTATTGTTTTTATTTTGGCAGAAACAAAGCGAATCTCTATAAAGTTATCTTATGCATTCATGACTGTGTTACCTGTCACATTGATTTATACTGAGCATATTTTTCTTATTGTCATAAATCTTATCTATAGCAGTGCAATTGATGATGAGCAGAAGGGAAACTCAGACTAAACAACATCCTAAGATAAACGACTTAACAGAATTTTCATCTCATTTTTATATGGAGAGAAAGCAATGCTGTTACATGAAAACTTTTTTTCTGAAAGTTGCAACAAACGGGAACAACATGTAAGTCACATAATTTCTTCCAGTAAGTTTTGCTTCTTCCCCCTCATATTTCTTCATTAAAACAAGTGTTCCTCTCCTTCCACAGAGGTTGGTCTCTCACACCCTCATCAGCTCGGGTCCTACCAGATACCTGGGAGCTTGAGAGTTCTGTGCAGTATCTTTGCTGTTCCTAGTACTGTGCTTTTCTGGACTGATATGTCCGTTGTCCTTCCTGGGATCTGCTGTAACCACTCCTCTAGTTTGGGGGTGAGTGCTCCAATCACCACAGGCACCACCGATGCCTTCACCTTCCAGGCTTTCTCCAGCTCTTCCTTGAGCCCCTGGTCTTTCTCTAGTTTCTCGTGTTCCTTTTGTTCTCTTGCTTATCCACCACCACTGTGTCTATATATATGAAACAAAACAAAAAACAGTTGCCAATAAAGTTTCTGTATTCACATATACCTTATTACCAATAAAATCACAAAAATAATTTCTCTCTACAATTGTGAAGTGGTGTTGACCATGTGCAAGAGATGGCAAACATTCACAAATCAGGTACATAGTTAAGCCATTGTTGTGAAGAATGAAACTTTGTCACCATTATAGGCTAAGCAAGGTCAAACTGTAAGCTGTTAGAATTATAATTTAATATCTGTAACAATAAAAACATAAAAATACTAATAAAATTAAACTGCTGTTACAGAGGCATATGATTTATTATTTTGTCATTTTTGAATACGCAATGTTAACCTATTTTCTGTTTAGCAGTCTGGTCAACTGAAGGTCACACAGCATGTCTGGACCCATAGACTGTATACATAAATGGACTTAGCTAACCCGCTAGCTGCTGCGTTCCAAATAGGAAGTGAAAATGGGGGCACTTACGGCTCCATCGACTCCAGTTGACTTTACATTGAAAAACTATCACCCCTCTCTCTGTAACTTCTGCAGTGAGTCTCGTCATTTGGTCTTAAAATGTTCATATTAACCCGTCCTACATGATCCTGGTGTTTTATTTAGCATAAGGTGACCAGATTTTCAAAATAAAAAAATGGGACACCTCACTTTATGGTGGTTGGTAATAATAAAATTGTGAAACGAGGAAAATTGTTATGCACTCGGCCCATTCATGACTAACATGAGTCAGTATAGTCATATTTTCTTTGTGTTTTGGTGATTTTTAAGCAGCTTTTCTGTTACCCAAAGAAATTATCATCTATGTCTCTCTTTCAGGGTTCAGATTGGTCAAAAATGGGGATACCAGGGACATTTGTTGTATAAAACTGGGACATATCACTGGTTTTGGATAAATCTGCTGGGACAAGGGACACAGGGCTCAAAACTGGGACTGTCCCGGGTAAATAGGGACGTCTGGTCACCCTAATTTAGCAGTCTATGGTTGGACCAAAATCTAGCAACTAGCGGTGGACAATTCACAAATAAGGGCACACAAACTCCACTGATGGCGCCCGAGGGACCAAAGTTGGACTCCACGCTGAGAGCTTAGAACAGTGATTTTGAAATTAAACTTAAAAACATCAGCAAAAGTGAAGTTAACCCAAACCAAAAAACAAAGTAGCAAAAAGCCCATAAAACAGGAGGAACAATCTCTGCTCGTTCAGCGTCTTGTGTAAATGAAACTCCCCAAAGAGTCTCCCTTCTATTGGGGCATGTTAACTGAAATGAAAAAGGGATACAGAGCCAGAGATACCAGTCATTAAGGTATAATGCAAGCCCATAACGCCATTATTGTAGCACAATAAATGCGCAATCACACGTCATATGGCAATTCTTCTAACAGCACTCTCCAATAAAAGGTAACGCGGGAACACTAAACCAAATGAATGAGGTTATATGCTGCACATTATCAGTGTAGGTTAAATGAAAAGGCTGGGTATTGTCTATTTTTAGGTCCTCAAAAGTTACAAGATTCTTCACCTCTGCTCCGGTGGTGTGGAGGCGCAGCAGGGTGTGAGTTTTCAGTCAGAGAGGAAGAGGGGAGCTTTGGGAAAGGAAATTCAAGCAGATCTCCCTGGTGGGAAGTTCTGTTCTTCTTTTTATAGATTTACTGAGACAAAACACACCAGAGATCCTCAAGGCATCCTTCAAAACTCCTCTGTACAATGGACGTGCCAAAGAGAGGCGAAAGTCTAAGCGAAAGGGACTGGATGATGCAACTGATGAAATCCTATAGCTTTTATTTATTTTTATTTACTGACCTTTATTTAACCAGGATAGACAGGGGGAAACCAAAGCACCTGGAGGAAACCTAAGCAGGCACGGAAAGAACATGCAAACTCCACACAGAATAGTGAAAAGTAACCGCTGCATCAATGTGCCGCCATAGCTTTCGAGCAATATCTATAGGGTTATTAACGCTAATTGCTACAATGGCGTTTTTTGGAACCTTGAACCCTTTTTCATCAGGAAAGGTAAAAGTAAATTCTTCATCAGCTGAACAAGAAATAATTTGATATCCCAAATCTATTTGAGCAAATGAAAAATCAGTTTATCACCATCCATCATTGCCCCACATTGGATAAGCACACTTCCTGCAAGAAGCTTCGGATTAGTTTGAGCAGATATTAATTTGTTTGTTTATTTATTTATTATTTAATTAGTTTGGGAATTAATTATTTTCTGGCCTTTGTTGTCTTGATGAACAGGACTGCAGTGCAAAATGAGGGCATAGAGACATTTACCTAACCCAATAAACCAATGTGGTAACAAACAAGTATGTGCAACAGTTGAAACCACCAGTGAGCAGCCTCTTCTAAGTGAGGTTAACCATCAACATCAGCATAAAAATGTCTTTGAAAAGCACCAGCTTAGAAGAATCCTCCCCTTGTTGAGGTCTCTGGAGTTGGCCACCCCAGCTGATAATCAAAACAAATCTGGCCTCTGCAGAGCCTGCCTGAATAGCAAAATCTCTTTTATAAAGTCAGTCTGATAATAGATCTTTGAAGTTCTCCAAAGATGTCACTGAGCTAAAATGATTTACTTCTCATTGCCTCATATTATTTTGAACTGTTGAATTTTTAAAAAAGCAACAATTTCCCTATGCCCTCTTATGGTTTGGCTACGGGACAGCCTTTTGCCAACAAAATTCTGCTCAAGTTAAAGCGATATCAGACACACGTTTGTGTCAAGCTGGCGACCTTAGTTTTGGCCTTTAACAGTACAAAAAGGAGAAAAGACGACATGCAATCTCAACTGAAAAAAATGTTAGAGTTGAAGAAGCTGTTAGTGATGAAACCATATACTCAGTTGTCTGACACAGAAGGGGCTAAAATTCTGACAAAAGGTTAACCACCGCACCAATCGATAAGCATTCAAAGAGTGCCAGAGGTAAAGATGTGGTTCAGAGGGCACAATCTGTCACAAGTAAAGTTTCTGCTTTTGATGATTCAGCCACATTCAGATGCCAACACCTTATAGATCCTTCCCAAGAAAATGTGACAGAAAAGTGTTTAAGAGCCAGAAAATCCTTGTATAACCCGCAGCATTGAGACATAGATGTACAGATGAATCATTTCTGAACAAAAACCTTTGGATTGTTGTAAAAGTCAGCAGAAACTTCAGATATAAATCCTGTATTTTACTTCAATTTATTTAGTTTTGTTTTGCAGATTTGCAGGTCTGGTCCGACATCTTACAATGGCAGAGCTCTCAAGCATCTGGGTGTTCCAAGGACACGTGTTGCAGTCAAGCAAATGAGAGCTTACTGGTAAAGCTTTTAATTATGAATGAGGGTTGATGATTGTTTTAGCTTCAATGGAAATGCTACCATCTGTTGTTGCATGCTTAGCCTCTCCTTTTATTGTAGCTCCGGTCTATGGACTGCAAAGCAATCTCAAACAACCGTGAGTCATTCAGTTTTATCCTGCCACGAAGAAGGTGAAGCAAAGACCAATCACTACACCACTTAAGAGTATAGAAAAAGATGGAGACCTATGTTATTGACACCAAGGTGAAGGAAACAAATGGCCCTTGAATGAAAGCTGGAATAGTCAGGCTTAAAAGTCCTATATTACACAACATTGACTCCTGTGAGGTTTTAGCCAAGTTAGAAAAACTCAGCCTAAATATGTAGGATGTGTGAATGAAACAAAACAAAACTCCAGATAAGTTTTTGATTAGGAAACATCATTAAAACATTTGATTCTTTAACATTGTATGCCTGGAGTAAGCATCTATCAGCTTATATAACCATAAACCATCCTTTTTATGTTTGTTTTTAGTTTCCTCTCAGCTTTATCTCAGGAGAAAAGGTCTGTTTTTTGTGTATTAATTTTTTTTTGACAAGTCTGCTCATACTTGACATTATGTGGGTTTGTTCTTTTTCAGATAACATGACGCTGCTCTTCTAGTCAGGCCAGAGTACCATTATTCTATCATCTCCAAAATGCTATTAGCTTGTCATCAAATCCAATGTGATTAGAGAACCAAATGATTATGATACAGGAGGTGGACCTTGCCAGACATAGGGAAATAGGCTGTAAGTCACAATGTAAAATCTAAAAAATCAAATATCCACTTCAGCAACTTGCATTTCCGACATAAAATAATGAATTAACATAGGGCTGTTTTTAAGGGGCGACACTTAAATGTTTAGTTTTTTGGTCAGTTTGGCCTCTCAGTATAAGCTTTCATGTGGATACAACAAAATTCCCCACTCTGCACTAAAAGATGTTTTAATATTTAATTCAGTCAACTTGGATCCATAGAGTTATATGGTACATCTTAAATTCAAAGGATGTTTTCTCAAAATGCGTTTTCCCCATATGTCAACAAAAAAGTAAGAAACCTAAAACTGGCTCTTTTCATGTTTCTCTTTTGGATGTCCCTGTTTTTACACACGAAATGCCTCATCTTTATGTAAAAAACATTCAGTGTTTTTTTTCTTACAATTATTTGAGTAAACTACAGCAGAAGTTTCAAATTGATGTCTAAATTTAAGATATTTTCTATTCACTTGCAGTGCCTTGCCGTGCTTGAGGACCAAAATAATTGAATAATAATAATAATAATAATAATAATAATAATAATAATAAGAAGAAGAAGAAGAAGAAGAAGAAGAAGAAGAAGAAGAAGAAGAAGAAGAAGAAGAAGAAGAAGAAGAAGAAACTGCTCTGCATGTTGTTATAGGCAAAGTTATTCTTAATTTAATATTTCAAAATAAGAAAATTACCAGCGATTTCAAACAATTTTTCAGATTTCAATCAAATATTAAGATCTAACCTAAAATAACATTGCCACCTTCAAACCAAGAAATGTAATAAAATGATAATATGGCGATACATCTTAATTATTTCGTACATTATGAGGAGGTCTTACGATGACAATGACAGGTGAATTTTGCAAAATGAGTGCCCCTGATCCAGTTTATGAACCCCTTTCTCCCCAATTAAGATAAAGACAAAACAATCAGTGTAGCTACATGAGGAGTGACTGGAGATCTCTTTGTTCGGTAATGAGTAAGACCTCCTCCGGGTAGGACCACTCACCTGAGCAGTGCCAACGTAATTGCACGTTTCGACTATCATCCAAGTGCCCATATCTTATTTAGTTTAATTAGAAGTAATTGTGTTGGGCCAACTTGTAGCGTCAATTGTAATGTTTATTTATCTGGAGGGTGGGTTTTACAAGAAGTAACAAAGGCAAATAAATATAAAAGCCTGCGTCTTGATGATCAGCACCATCTGTTTTGGAGTTGTGTTAAAAATACTAATCTTTGTTAGGGCATAGCAACAGAATGGTGGTTAAACAACAGTGACATCTACAGGTCAACAACAAAACATCAACAAAATTTACACTAAACTGCAAATTTAACCTTGAAATTATAAGTTCAAAGGCAGTGTTTATTTATAGAGCATTTTTCTACAAACAAGAGTAAAGTGCTTAAAGAGGGAGTATTATGCAAAATGTTATAACATTGTCCCCTCATCCAAAACATGCCTGAAGATGCTTTATATGTCATCCATGCATGTTTGGGTGATTTAGCAATCTCTACTTATCTCTATCCGAACCCTCTTTATGGTTAGAGTAAGATTAACAATTTGTGCATTTCTTTGCCCACAAGCCTTCGTCATTCATGCTCCCACACAACAATTCTCCAGTAATTGCATAAGCGATTGTAATAAACCTATTGCTCGTGCTCTGAGGGGGAGTGACTTTTGACTCAGAACTTCAAAAATGAAAGTAAAACATGTTAACATATTGTTTTTGGCAAATTTTGCATTTTCAAAACAATAAACGGTAACATTGTGATCTAAATGCCTATATATGTGTTAGCAATGGATAGGCCTACCCCATAGAAGTAACAAGTATCATATTAAAACACACAATTATTAGCATATAAAACACACAATTAACATAAAAACTTAAGTCAAGCTTAAAGGAAATCATTTCATTCCAAATAAATGTCCTGAATTAGCCTTTTCTCTATACTGTACGGTCATCTGTGAGTCGCTGCATAGACGTTGATGCTGTATGAAAGCTAAAGAGCCATTTAAAATCAAATTAAATGACAAAGTCTGCAAGGTCAACAGCGCAGGGAGCTAAATTTAATAGCTTCACTGGCCTCACATGATTTATGCTAATAAAGATGGGTGCCTTATTTGCATATGACCTATATTCAGATGCAAAAAGTCACTACTACACTTGTGTTGTCACGATAGTCTAATAAAATTTAAAACTCGATTTCCATAATAAAAGTATATTTTCAAAACAAACAACCTTTTTGCGTTCTTACTGTGAGCAACCTTGCATCTCCACAAACCTGACTCTTATTTGGCCTGGACTAGGGTCTCCTCCTACTTGTTTCTATGGAAATGTGACAATATTCCACACTATGCCATAAAATGCATCTATTTCCATGGAAAATGTTTCAATGTTTGATTTTAACTTTCTGTTTCCATGGAATCAGGAAGATGATGCACCGCCTCCAGAAAGATACATACTGTACCTTTAATATTACCATGTGGTCTTGCAAGTTCTGATAAAGATCAATGTCAAATTTAGTCCTATTTATGTGATTTTTTGCGGTATTGATTTC